>OY728126.1:924471843-929471843 GCA_963277665.1 Viscum album | reverse complement strand
TAAAGAAACATAGTAATCTATAAATTCCATCATTTCAATAATAACATAAATTAATTTTTGGATATTAATTTAACAATACCCTAACTCATAATGTTATTTAAACCGGCCTCTCATACCAACTATACGGACCCAGGATTAAACATTACATTGTCTTGAATTAAAATAACAATTCACCTTGAAGATCTTTTTAGGTTTAGAGTATTAGAGAATTTGGCCATAACTATTAAATTACATGAAAGAAATTACCAGGTAGACACTTCTACTTAGTTTTCATTTTTTTCATAAAATAAAAACTGTAGAAAAAAGAGTCTTGTCTAGTCCCATATTTTAGACAACATAACTTTTCCTTGATCTCATCCTTGACCATATTCATCTTTATGTCATGTGAAACAAATTCAAAACATGGGATGAGAAAAAAAAGCTCAGTAAGGGTTATAAAATAAGGAAAGAAAATATTAGTTCATCAATACATACATAAAAAAATAACATTAACATACCTCATGAATTTATAAGATTTTCATATTAAACACAAATCATAATAATAAATTGTAGAATCCATAACATACTTACATTGTAGCTTTCACAGCTACATAGAGAGTTATATTTAGAATAACCATTAGAGTATATTCCATAAATATCTTTGGAGAAACAATCATGTTTACCTCCATCATGTCACACAATGCATTGAAGAGCTATATTGAGCTCACCCGACTAAAGTTTATCATAGAATCACCCTTATACCTAAACAATGCCCAAGAACCATAACATATTCATAATACATAAAACAAATATAAAGGAAAGATAACATTCCCACATTGCAATCATAATATATAATTCCTAGATATTGAAATAATAAATGAATTATCAAAACCATTTTCAATACTAAAATACATAAATATGGTATGTGGTATTTATTTTCCTTAAAAACAGTGTGGCTTGATAAGGAAGACAAAGATCAAATAATACTTGCTGCGGTAGAAAGGTTATTTTCAACCATCAAATTAAAAAAAACATTATTTTTTGTCATTTATAAAACACTTCATAGAAGAAAATTCCCTATTAATGTCATGATATTTCAAAGGAGTTTATACCCTGTATAAATGAAATTCTAATATAAAATAAAATATGTATGAATGATAATAGATTATGATGATGTCCCTTAGAAAGATCATTTTGTAAATAGAATATATAATTTATTTAAATTTACTATAAGTACACATACATAATTTAGAAATACAATATAAGCCGTCAATATTTATTTCATACATAATCATATCTCACCACAATTAAATGTTAGACGATAAACCTAGATAATGGTAATTGGGTTAAGAAGTCCCCTTAACTCATGTCCGACATAACATACTTATTCATTAATCTCAAGAATAATAAACTGAAGTTATTTTATACATGAATAAGATTTTATTTCAACTTTATTATTCCTTTTATATCACTTTTTACAATGGTATAAACATTAATGAATCATTTAAGTTAATAACTGTCATTTTGTGGATATTTGGTACTTGAGTCAAAAATGGACATCTTATAATTACATGTTGTTTATGCAGTCAAGTATTCATTACATCCAGAATGATATTAGTGATTTAGACATCATAGTTATCATATATATCCATTATATACATGAATTTAGAATAGTAAATAACATTTAGAGGTATGAAATGAAATCCACCATCCAATGAGATGGTAAGTTATACGTATGCATGAATGCTAGTTTCATTTTTATTTATTATTTAAATGGAAATAAAACATAATGATAAATAGGTATATTATAATTCCATTATAATATCATATATAATATCATTAACTCTATACATTATATTTCCCACATATGGCATTAATGAGTCATATTAATTTGAGGAGGCGGTAGTCCACACTTCCTAAAATGAAATTATCACGATTACCCATAATGGAAACCATAAAGGCATGCTATAAATGAGAAATAAAAAAGAATAAAGAAAACATAAAAAATATGTATCATATATAATTACAGTTTCATATTAATGTCCACCATGAGAAGTGGTAAGAGATAATTGAAAAATCCTTGTTTTGTTAGGCGTTAGTTTTCCATTCACAGAAACATTATGTTCATTACCCATTTGATGGAGTTGTGTGTATGTGTAGTTCGAATCCTTAAAATAAAAACATTAAAGTATATTAAAAATACTAGATTTATTATAAAAAATGAATAAAAAGAAGTTAGGGGTTGGAGAAGTAAAATAAATGTAAATAATTTTAGAGAAATAGTGACCTTTAATTAGAGTAACTTCGTATACTTTGATCCAAAAAACATATTAAAGTTCCTTCTGACAAAGTTAGGGCTTCTTAGTTTAAGAGATAGATCTTGAGAGATTATTTAGGTATATTTTGGATTATACAATGGGCTTGAGAGGTTGAGTTATGGGTTAGGGGTGAGGGATTTTTATAATGGGGGGAGAGGGTCACTTTATGAATGTGTGAGAACATTATTTTATTATATAATGATATTGGGTTTCTAAAGGTCCAAAACTAATTAAAGAAAAAGATATGATGACTCATTGTTTAAATATTATCATCCTATAATAGTTGGGAAGGTTTGGGATATTATTTTAATATTTTTAATATTATTTATCTAAATCATTTATTAGTGAGGTAAACACTGCATCTATAATGGGTCATAAATAATTTAAATTATATGATTTTTAAAAATTATGAAAATACTATCATGACTTAGGAAATATTTTTAGCTTCCCAAATAATATTTATAGTCTAAGAGATAACTTACATAACTCCATATAATTATTTATTTAATAAAAGATATTTTTTATGTCAATTTTTATACTTAAAATTAATTAATATAAGGTGTCATTATCACTCTGAAGTGGCTCCATGCGGTCCCAAAATATACCCAAGGATGACCATGGTCGTCCATGACTCATCCAATAAGTTTAGGACACTTGTTAAGGTAATGTTTTTATTATTATGACAGTTTTTTACCTTGAATTTCCCTACATAACTTTAATCGCGGTAAATACTTGTCAGATGTTATTATTCACCCAAAATTATTTTCATTTTATTGAACAACATTTTAATTACTAATAACAACCATGTATGTCGGATTTTCAAAATTCAATTCACATAAGTGGTAAAATGTCATTGAAATGAAAAAGTATGTTTTTTAACTACTACTTAGTGTTCCCACTATTCATCAAAAATTGAAGTTTTTCAGAAAAATACAAAAAATTTAGCCTATTTTATATTTGATATTATGAATTACAAAATGAGGATTGTTTTACCAAATTCAATACATAGATGTTTTATTAATTAATTTAAAATTAATTCACATTGTCAAAACAAAAAGAGCATTTTTAAGAAATAATAACTATCAAAAGATTGACACTTGTTTATGTCCAATTTCAAAGTGAAATTAATTCCAATTTCAAAAATAGGATTCAATATTAAAAAAATAATATAATTACACATTAAAACCAATTAAAAATATAATCTAACCTTATATATACATTAGATTATAAGGCAGTTTTAAATTAAAATACAATATTTTAACTATTCATTACAAATGATCATTATCAGAAAAATACAAAATTTTCATCCAAAGAATATTTAAATTACCTGATTATAAATAATAATATTATATTGTCAAATATAAAATGTAAAATTTACAAAAACTAGATTTAAATAGGGTTCTCTATTAAACGGTGGTAAATTGACATTTTTAAATAATATTTGAGTATTTGTGCATAAAATATGAATCATTCACATTTTAATCCTCTAACATTTATTGGATAAGTGTAAAAACATATAGCAAACATGTATAATCATATTTTAGTTAGTTCTATTCATTACTTCCAATACAACAGTGAGACATTAACTACCATTTAAAATAATATTATTATATTATTTGTGCGCAAGGTAAGATTTAAAAAAAACTCATTGTTCCGTATCGGGCAACCCATCAATTATAGAGTCCTATATAAAATAAATTAATATTTTATTCACAAATAATAATAAATAAAAAAATTATTTTTCTTTACTTACCTGAGATGTGACACTATATTTTATAGTTTAACTAAACCTTAATTCTGATACTAGCTATGATGACCAAAGCTTCTCATGCATAGACATTATATATTTTGGGATGAATATTCATTACATGATAAAAAACATGAATGAGGAGCATAATGGTTTAGTGACATTGTAAAAATGGAACATAATAATCAAATTTGGTGAATATATTCCACATCCCTCATAACGATCTTCTCACATATTAATCTTCATTGAAATAGCCCTCCTAAACACTTCTACATATCCTTGGGAAAAAAAATAAGAATGAATGAACTAAAATTCATAATAATGGTAAACATAAGATATATCTGTCCATGATCATATCAAATCATAAGATATGAATAAATGTATATAATAATGATAAAAATTTATAAATCTCATTACCAACCTCTCACATATCATAAAAAAAGTTTCATGCAATTAAAATTTTTCATTTAAGAATACATTGGCTATAATGAATGAGAAATCATCATAAATAAATTGTTAACCAATAGGAAATGTCATGAAATAGGGGAAAAATGTAGAAAAAAATCATGTATCATGAATAAATTTTAGGATTATAAATAGAGTGGATCTAGATGCACTTGTTTTCCTTGTGCACAATGATACACCAATTTCCCATTATGGTTTAAGAAAAATATGTTTCCCATTATAGAATAAGAAACACTGATTTCCCATTATATACCAATCCCATCAACATGTTTCAAAACAAATTCCCATGAGATATAACTCTTTACTCATTGAATTGAAGGGAGATATAGTTCCCAACCATTAAATAATGATCTTATACATGTTTGTGCCATAGGATCATAAAATTTCACCACATCATACCTCGTAAAATGAAATGGGATTCATAATCAATTTATCCTATCCTAACCTCTAGAAATGATATAGGGTTCATAATAACATCATTGAGGAATAACCTATGAAAAGAAGTAGGTTTCAAATTCAATTTATTAGGATATAACCCATGTAAGACAATCAAATTTCATGATTCTATTTGAAAAAATATAAACTATTAATAGAACAAAAATGATTGGTATAGATAAATATTTTCCATAGTAAGGAATATGTAACACCAGTATATACTATCATGGATAGAAAATAATTTTTTAGGATCATTTAATAATTTTTTAGTTATCTTAATTACCAAAGTGTGAAAAAATGTTACAAGTATATAATGATATAAATTATAACCATAGGTGAAAAAACTAAAGAGAATTAATGATATTTAGATCATCTAATTTCTTTATGTGATTATTAGTCATAACAGATCCCGATAAATGATCAGATTGTAACATATAATAATTATGGATTTGGTACCATTGAATAGTACTAACCATTATATAATAGCATAAATTGAAAAATAAAATTTCTTGAAAATTAATAATGTCATGAAATTTCCTTTGAAAGGGTATTTATATACAACTCTTGAAAAAACAGTGGTTCAAAACAAAAGGCATATCTCAATGAATAGAGAAAAAAATAGCTTATCAATATGGTATCTTTTGAATTGTGAACCCATGATATTGAGTCCCTTAAATGGATATGGTAATAAAAATATTGTTATATATAATAACCAAAAAATAAATTTATGGATATTTTCATTGTTACATAAAAGAAACATGTTTTGAATTTTAAATTTGTCTAATAGAATGTAAAAGGTAGATAAGAGTGCCTTACCTTATGTCTTATGTTTCATTATACACATTCAAACCTACTTTATAGGAAATAAATGATTGTTATATAACTATTATGGAGCATTATCTATATTGATCAAACCATATATGGTTTACTTAATTCCAATTATTTGATGTTTAGAAATAATACATTGTTAATGTAATATTTCTAGAAATAAATTCTTTTTTTTCTTATATGTTTTTTATTTTGGTTATAATTTCGGTTCATGTATAGTAATTAATATTTACTCATATAATGAATTATAATAATGATATAAATGTAAAATATATTCATTATATAAATATATTTATTTATTTATGATAATCCATAACATATAAAAATAGGAAATAAAATATTCCATTCATGGACACGGTAAGTCACACGTACACATTTACATTGTTTTCATTTTGTTGTTGGATTTATGAATGAAATGTACATAATATATTGTCATTATAGAATAATTTTTATGTTACAATTGTCATATATGTTTAATAAACACATCATTAATAACTGTCATGTATAGAGTGGGTGAATCAATATAAAATATAATATATCATTATAAATTATTAAAACCAAGACATAGTTTTTAACGAAAATTTAGTATTTTTCAATATTCATTAAAAAAAGAATCATATTAGAAAAAAATAAAATTAACACTAAAAAAATTTATATATTAAATTTTTAAAATTAAAATTTATTTCATGGATTTCATTTTATAAAATTAGATAAATTTATTTTTAAAAATGGTCTTCCATAAATAGTGATATAATTATATTAAAAAACAGTTCCAAGAATAAAATTGGAATTATTCACTTCAGTTTTAAAGAAGTTATACAAGATGAATGTTATAAATATTATTGAATATGTTTTTGAATGCATTTCATTTGAATAATTAACATAAAGTGATTTAGTTGATTTATTATTATAAATCATAATTCATTATAAAAAAATGGGTTTTTAGAAAAATATGTTCTTTTTAAAAAAAATGTTTTTCCTTCATTTTGAATTGATAACATTCCAAATAATTATATAAAAATATTTTAACAAATTTTTAGTTATTTATTTAATCTTATTAATATAATTTACTCTAATTTCTAGGAGATAACTATCACATTAATTATTATTATTTTTATTATATTTTGTAGATGAGTAAATCCTAATATTACAGGTAATAAAAGATATTGGAAGAACTCATGATCGTGTGTAATAGAAGAAAAAATAGTGTTTCCTATATAAAAACATAATATCGTTATTTCATGTAGCAGTATATCAAATCAGTGTTGCATCTTAAGCATTCGTGACTTGTAATGAATATCATCAAAATGATTTTAATTTATTAAGTAAATAATAATTCCTAAAAACTCTATTTGATAGAATACTATTTTTTAGAAAAGTGGGATTATAATTTGATGTTTTAGATATATATTATGACATTTTTCCAATATAAGGATACAATGAAATCTATCATTGATAATGGCCTTGTTTATCATTTTTATGAAGACTCCATTATAAATGAGATCTTAATTAATAGACATAATTAAATAAGGATATTTTATAAAATTTATATGGTTTTTTACCTCATAGATTGTGAAATATTGCTTATTTTATCATGCATGTAAACCTTAAAAACATTCACGATCCTGGAAGGATATGATTTGAAACAACTTGGAGTATTTAATTGACATTTAAAATGACCAAATTGGTTAATTTTATTATCAGTTAATAACCTAATTTTTTTCCTTCATAACTTATGAGTGAAACCATAATTACTAAAACACTATAAATGAATAAATCCTCATAATACATCAAAAAAATAACTAAATATCATGGAATTAAAAGATTATAAAATACCCTTAAATATTCATTTATGATAATTTTCTATAATGACATTTAAATCATAAATGTCCAGCTTCATCTTTTTATGGGGTTTTCAGGGATACATTGTTTGACTAAATATGGGATTTTTTGAATTACCATAGTGATGGTAGATTGGATTTTGATATATCCCATGAATATGAAACCTTGTTGATTTGATTATTGTTTGGATTAAGTATATCAATATTATGAAATCAGTCATTTATCATATGAAAATGGGACTACGGAAATAAAACATGTTTCATTAAAAACATCATATGAAACCAATAGAGAAAAATTATTATTAAAATCATTCTTAAATGGATTATTGTAGATAAATAATTTATAATTTGATAAATAATCATTAAATTATATCCCATGTAAAATAAATTGGTATCCAATGGGCTGACCAGAATATAACATTTTTAATTAGTAAAAAACTTATTATGGGAATCTGAGAAACCATGATGTTTACCAGAAACACCGAATAAAAGAGACTAAATATTCATTAAAATAAATCATAATCATATTAGAAATGTCTCACCAAAATAACATCCATGAAACAACGGTTAACAATAACTAAAGACCATCGTATATGAGTACATAAATGTGAAATGACATTTTTCCCAGTCATGAACATACTCCTCCTGGTTGACCATCCCTTCATTGAATATTTTTATACTTATTAAAATTGGATTTTCAATCTAGGTACACTAATATGGGTTAATTTTAGTTAGCATCGGTCATCCCATTATTTTATCATATTAAACTTGTTTTTTATTAATATCAAGAACCATATTGGCCCTTTTTTCATCAAAAGGCATGAGAAACTCGAGATCATTCATAGAAACCATGACTTCCTCTCACAAAATCCAATTTATGACCCCATTAGGGGAACAACCTCGTTATCTATTTCCTCTAACCGATAAAAAACATCCAAAATATTGTTTTTTTAAATTCAATCAAAAGTGAATTTAAATTTTTTGGAGGATCTAGTATGAATTTGTAGCGGAAAATTGAAATATTCCTTTCTACACTACCTATTTTCATTATGACCCCCCCTTAGGATAATAATCCATCTACCTACAAGAATATCATTATTATATCCTTAAATTTTCGAATAGGATCCATCATCTAACTCCATCCCATGAACTCCCTCCTTAACCATGTAAATTTATTTCTGTCTACTTTTACCTCATTGTTTAAAAAATAATTCATCAATACTTAAAATTAGATTCCCCTATTAATGGATAGAAACTCCTTACTTTGTCTTTACTTTTTCAATGTACCACCACCTTTACTTTTATTCATACACTTGAAACGTATTGGAACACCATTATTTACCACATTATAAATAACTATATGATATGTCTCAACATCTCTAGATCTCCCTATTCTAGTGTTTTCATACCATGAAATCACTATGTTCACATTAATGGATATATAGAGAGTCCATGAACGTCATAAACTCTAAAATTGAGAATCCACTTCATGGTTGATACCTCCACCATCAATATCAACACCATGGGAGCCCTTAATTTGGTAGAATGAATCTGGAACACCAATAATGTAAATAACCTCAGAATCTATTGGTCCCTATGGTACATTCACATAAGGCATTCCAATACACAGATATTAACATAATTATATAAACATATTATAAACCAAATGGTTTCCCTTCTTCGACTCACATTTAATGAAAATTTCATTATAGAGTGTTTGAGAAACACCAAAAATATTTTTCCCCATCAGAACTTCAATAATATTAGGACCCAATTATTTAACATTAGCTATTAAATTCCAAACCTCCTCTTCAATTATATTATTACATACATGCATATACGTAGTTTATTCATTCCCAAATTGTATTCAAGAAGAGTATAACTCTAGCCACAATTCAAACTGAACAACTAAATTCATCTAAAATCCCCCAAAATTGATATCCAAATGATCTCCATGGTAATCTCAAGAAATTAACTTACACAAAAAAATTGAGGTGAAATATGTTGAAAAACATACCTATTTCTATTATATGAGCTAAAATATCTACCAATTAGGTTCCCTTGAATTTTTATAATACCATGGTTTTGAAATGGTAAAAAACATAGTGAAAATATCCCAAATCACCTTTTTGGGGATATTTCACTTCATATCAATGTCATTTGTCACCGTAATGAGAGAGAATTGGGAACCCTTACAATTTCAAGGGGCATTGCACTATGCCCTAACCAGGATTTCTTCCTAAGAGAGACGTTTTATTATATTCTATTTTCTAATAAACCCCACTATTTCGCAATCTAAAAAACCACTTGATCCAACAATAAAACAATTAAAAGTATCCATAGAAGGATGTATCTATATTAAATATAAAATAACCATCATATTTAGAACATCCTAGGCCTCACTGAACTCCATGGTCAAAATATAAATCTTGAAAAATCCATTGATGAAATCATGAAATTTAGGAATAAATGATACTTTAAATAATGAAGAGAGTTGTTGGTCAGAGTGGACACTCAAGAGGGGGGTGAATTGAGTTCCAATTAAAATTTCAGTTAAAAACAATTTCTATTAAAGTCCCCCAATTTCAAAAACAGATTAAAATGTATTGAATTTATACAGATTATAAAAGATCAATTAGTTTCTCAAAGATTGATTAGTTCTCAGTTAACTTAATCTTATGATTAATTTAACTTTTGAAACTAACTTACTGTTTTACAATAAATATAAACAATTGCGAGTTTAACTATCAAAGTTGCTTTGAAAATAAATTATATTTCAAAGTAATAGCAGCGGAATATGAAATAAATATGTACTGTATGGATATAAACTTTAACTAAAAACATAGAGGAGTTAACCAAGAGGTTCAGTCTCAAGACGAGACTTAGTCCTCTCTAAAGTTTATATAAAGATGATCCACACCCATGATCGTGGTTCAACAGTTTACAACTGTCCAGGTCCAAGACCTCTACCACTGTTATTCGTGGGAAACAAAACAATAGCAACCAGCTGTTCAGGTAACACACGACCTCTACCACTATCCATAATGGGAAAATGAATGAAAATATAGTGAGTGAGGATTTACAAATCCTCCAGTTAAGGTTCAGGAGACAGTGTTTGTGTACAAAAGATAACACACACTACTCATAATGTAAAAAGTAAATCACAGAGATAAATATTAGAGTTTAGAAATGGCTCTAGTGATCTTCGTGCAGCTCTTGAATCCTTTTGTTGATAAGAATTCGTTCTGAGTCTTCTTCTAGTTTTTGTCTGGAAAACACAGTATCATCTGTTTCCTTGAATTCCAGGTTCAGCTTGATTATCGGCTCAAAGAATGAAAAGTTCTGTGTAGTTCTTCTTTAGCATAGATTGCTCGATGTATGCTCTATGTTCTGGAGGCTGGTAGTAGTATTCTCGTGAGTGCAAGTTCTCCAGTTGTTCTTGGCACGTTTTGAGTCTGGTTCGCAAGTGTGTTCTATGTGCTCGATCTCTTCAAGTCTATTGTATCTCCCTCTTCTTTGATACATACACGATGTCCTTTTTATGGATTTTTTTATGTTTTTTTTAGAAGAAGGAATGATTATACTTTTTGATCTTACTTGGTACGGTTTCCAGAAATGGAAACATAAATCATTTAATAACATTAAATTCATCAAAATTAACAAATGTAACAGTTAGTATAATAAACAAATAGTGTCGAGGATATAGTATTTGACTCCGCAGTTCATTATAAGTAGTCGTTTGTTTGTAGACGTGTACGGTTGACTCGGTGTAGGATCTACCATCGGTATCTCTTAAAACTCTTATCGGTGGCTCTTATCGGTAGCTCTTATCGGTAGCTCTTATCGGTAGCTCTGTGCATCGGTAGCTCTCTGTCCATCGGTAGCTCTGTCCATCGGTAGCTCTGGCTATCGGTAGCTCTGGCTATCGGTAGCTGTGGCTATCGGTAGCTCTGACTATCGGTAGTTCTGGCTATCCCTAGCACTGGCTATCGGTAGCTCTGGCTATCGGTAGCTCTGGCTATCGGTAGCTCTGGCTATCAGTAGCTCTCTGTCAATCGGTAGCTCTGTGCATCGGTAGCTATATGCATCCGTAGCTCTCTGTGCATCGGTAGCTCTGTGCATCGGTAGCTCTGGCTATCGGTAGCTCTGGCTATCGGTAGCTCTGGCTATCGGTAGCTCTGGCTATCGGTAGCTCTGGCTATCGGTGGGTCTGGCTATTGGTGGATCTGTGTCTTATTGAAACCACATCTAATTAACATAGAATTGTTTCAAAGCTTGTATAAACAAGGATAATCGAGATTAACATAAATCAGAGATTATTTAAACATTATTATTAACTTGATCACTGATTTGAAAGAATTAAAATGTAGATCAACAGTAATTGAGAATAGCATAATATATGAACACATAAATGGGATTATCAAAAAATATAAATACATGATTGGGATTATCAAACCAGGTGAGGTCAACAATCTCCCTCTTTTTGATAATCACAACTTATGATATGACCAAAAATAGTGAGAATATAGTATAAGAGAATATAACATTTATATTCGAATTTCTCAAAGACTGCGGTATCAGAGGAAATAGAGGAAATAGAAATAGAATGAGATAGATAAAAAATTATCATAGTTAGTATTAAATAAAATAGGATCAGAGATAAGCTTTGAAATAATTGGTACCAAAGAAGGAAATGTAAGAAATAGTATCAAAGGCTCAAATTTCTCCCCATTGATATTTCTCCTCCTCTTTATAGCATATTTATCCCCCTCTCTTTTTATTTACTCCCCCTTTCATTATATTTTTCTCCCCCTTTGTCATAATCAAAAAGTGGGAAAGCAGACATAGAAAACTGATAAACAGAGATAGTGTAAAGAAAAGCATTTGTAATAGACCAGACAAAACTTACATAAACAGAATAGAAAAGAAAAAAAAATTCCTATCAAACTGGCTGGCCACTTTAGCAATCCTGATCATCAACATGAGATCTTCCTTGTGGATCAGAAGAGGATACAAGAGGTGAGGATGTGGGTGAGGGCTTTGGAATTCCAAAAATGATCACTGGAGGCTGAGCCACTGATACAGTGTCTGGCCTGTATGGGGAAGTTCGTTGAGTGATCATAGGTGTGAGGCTTCTAATGGCCTGAGCAGGAGTCATCTTGACGAGAAACTCAATAGAGGTTGAGGCAAGCAAGGCAGGAGGGATAATAACTAGTCTGGCATCAACATTCAAAAATGACAGCAAAAATTTCTGAAATCCATAATGATTCCTCCCCCTCTTTCCATTACATATATAAAATCATCTTTGTTCACCATGAATTTTTCTAAGGCAGGAGTCAACTGCCTTATCTTGCTCACTTGTTCTCGGAAGGCTTGAGGTACAGGGGGTAACTTCATGTTTTCCAGCATCAGCTTGAAATGATGGTTGAGTTGTTGCTTGGTAAAAATCCTTTGGAAATAATAATCCACCTTGTTCTTGATTTCCTCCTGAGAGGCAGAGGCCTCTTTCATATGGTCGTGGACGATTTTCACTATTTCCCTAACTCAATCTGTTGTAGAGAGCACTAATCGGCTTAGATATGATGATTCCACAGAGCCACTGGTTGAAATAGAACCAAGCTCCTCCTTCATCACATCTTGTAATTGATTCAAATCAAATGCAGGTTTTGAAGCTAGAGGACCAACTGAGAAAGATACAGTTTCTTTGAAACTTTTGGTCAATCCACTAATCAGAGTTTGCAGTTGAGAGTCCGGATTTTTAACATGATCCTTTATAGACGATTTGAAATCATCAAATACTGAGACCATTTGGCTTACAACACTTTTTACATAGGCTAAATCCTAATCAGCTTGAGGCTTTTAGCTCATGTAAGAATCTAAAGCAGTAACAGACTTCTTTAAGGCTTCAAGATCTGCTTCTATTCTAGAAGATTGGGTCTGGCACTCTTTGACTGCTTCCATTTTCTCACCCATAAAAGTTGACAGATTGAAACCAAGAGAAAGCTCAAGAGATTGTTCTAACAACTTCATTTCTTCACTAAAATAGTGCTTCAGCTCAGCAACTGAGGCACTAAAGGATTCTTTCAGCTCATCCTTTAGGGATTTGAGATCAGACTTTGTAACAAAATCAGTAGGAGAAACTGTAGTAGATACTCTTGCAGAAGCTAAACTGACTATAGAATCATTCATGACTGATTGAATCGAGGATACTAAAAAAGATTCCATTGTCTTTACTTCTTCTACAAAACTGACTTTGAGATTTTCTTTCAGCACATCTAAATCATGTACTCGGACCACATCATTAGGTAATAACTCAGAATTTATGTCATAGCTGATCTTTGGTCTATTCAAAGATACTTCATTATCCGAATCAGGATAATCCAAACCACATACTATAAAACCTGGGTCTTCTACCCAGTCTTCAACCTCAACAGCCACTATAACATTTCCATGATTGGAATGATGCTCCCCCTCAATGGGTTCATTCATATATACAACAACTACATTCTCTGCTAGTCTTTCTTCATCAAAAGCTTCCACAACAACTTCCATCTCAGCAGCAGTACGGAGATTTTCTGGAAAAGGTACAACTTCTTCTCTTTCTTTTTCTACGTCAGTAGTAGGCACAACTGAGTTTCCAATCAATGGACTTAGACTCAACCTAGCAGAATCAGACGATTCAGATACATTCTCTTTTTCTCCTTCTTGCTGAGGAACTGGCTGGTCTTCCTCATGAATATATAACACTTCTTCTACTTTTCCTTTTCTTGAGTATACAAACTCAGTAACAGGACTTGGGGGCAAGTCTGGATCTCCTCCAATATCCATAGGAGTTTCTTCCTCTTCTTCTTCTTCTGACTCATCACTATACTCAGGTTCCTCTTCATCAGGTCCTAATCCTGGATCTCTTTTATCCTTTGGCCTTGAAGGATAATCCACAGGATTAAATTTATCATACACCTTCTGGTCATCAATGACCCATTCTCCTTTCCACGGGTTCCAATTGATTTTCATGTACTTACAAACTGTAGTAGTGATACAGAAGTTATTCTTAACTACAACTGTATCATCTTGAGACTTAGCTATCCCTTTCACTTTTATCATCACATAGATCATTTTGGAAAAGAATAAAGCATTAGTCTTTGATTTCGGCCTAATCATGTCTTCCATTTGACTCAACAGCAGTCTGCACAGATTATATTTCACACAATGTCTTAACAGATGTAGAAGATAAATATCTTGATATCTCAGATTATAAAAATCTCCTCTCCTTGGTATCAAAAAATGTTGAAAAATTTTGAAAATCAATCTGTTCTCTCCATCCAATTCAGTATCAACCACTTGCCTTTGACTTCCATTACCCGTTAGTTCTTTTAAAGTTGTCTCATAGTCAAAGATGTTACTGGTTGGTGGAATTTCTCTTGAGACATACCCGGATACACCTTCATGTGGGACTTTTAAACATTCAGCCCACTCTACTGAAGAAAACGACATTTCTTTTCCATTTAAAAAATATCTTACCCGATTCTCATTCTCAGACTTCTCGAAGCATACGAATTCGTAGAACTGTTTCACAAACATCGGGTAGTAGGAACCATTGTTATTTGAAAAAAAATCTACCCATCTCTGATCTTCCATAATTTCAAGCACCAACGACTTGCTTGGTAACAGCCAATCTATGCATAGCTCCGTTTCAATCACAATATCTCTATTCTGCAAATGAGGGTTTATTGGTCGCTTTCTCGACCTAGTTCTGACATTAATTCCACTAGCTTCATGCTGCACTTTCTGCTTCTTTGTTTTAGGCTCTACATTGTCATCTCTGCTGGCAGGAATCTTGGTTTTTGTCATCGCGGATTTAGGGTTCTCAGTCGATTAGGGAGCTAAGATTCGAAGGTGAAAGGTTTTGGGTCCGGTGGAGTGAGAAGCAGCTTAGGCTTAGTTTTATCATGTAGGAATCATAAATAAACGAATAAAGTAAAATAAAATAAAAATAAAATGATTCATATACTTGGCGACAGACAGAAGTTTTAAAACATTGCATCGGTGAGAATTTATCATCGGTGAGAATTTCAACATCGGTGAGAATTTCAACATCGGTGAGAATTTAATCATTGGTGAGAATTTCAGCATCGGTGAGAATTTCAACATCGGTGAGAAGTTTAACATCGGTGAGAATTTCAACATCGGTGATAATTTCAACAACGGTGAGAATTTCATCATCGGTGAGAATTTGAACATCGGTGAGAATTTCAACATCGGTGAGAATTTCAACATCGGTGAGAATTTCAACATCGGTGAGAATTTCAACATCGGTGAGAATTTCAACATCGGTGAGAATTTCAACATCGGTGAGAATTTCAACATCAGTGAGAATTAAACATCCCCATCTCGTACCTAATGTAACTTAACCTATCAGAACTTAAAGGTTTAGTGAAAATATCGGCCAATTGATGTTCAGTGCCAATAAATTCAAGAGTAATATCACCTTTTTAATAATGATCTCTCAGAAAATGATGTCTTACATCTATGTGTTTTATTCTAGAGTGAGATACAAGGTTTATAGATATGTTTATTGCACTAGTGTTGTCACAGGTAATTGAAACATGTTTAAACTCAAATCCATAGTCCAATAAAGTGTGTTTCATCCACATAATTTGTACACAGCAACTACCAGCAGCTATATACTCTGATTCGGCAGTATACAATGCAACTGAGTTCTGTTTCTTACTACACCATGACACTAGGGATCTTCCAAGTAAATGACATGTTCCAGATGTTCTCTTCCTTTGTAACTTACATCCAGCAAAGTCAGCATCTAAATAGCTAGTTAGGTCAAATTATTGTCCTTTTGGATAAAACAAACCCAAATTTACAGTATGCATAAGATATTTAAAAATCCTTTTAACAGCCAGTAAGTGTGATTCTTTAGGATTAGCTTGAAATCTAGCGCACATACATACACTGAACATAATGTCTGGTCGACTAGCAGTAAGATAAACTAAACTCCCAATCATACCACTGTAATTGGTTTGATCCACTGGTTTCCCAGCTTCATCTGTATCCAACTTACAGGTAGTACTCATAAGTGTATCATTTTCCTTAATACTATCCAATCCAAAACGTTTTAAAAGATCTTTTGTATATTTACTTTTATTTAAGATAATTCCATCTCTAGTTTGAAAATTTTGAAAACCAAGAAAATACTTAAGCTCTCCCATTAAGCTCATTTCAAATTCATTTTGCATACTTTTTGAAAAATCAGTACATAAAGAGTGTTTAGAAGATCCAAATATAATATCATCAACATAGATTTGTACAACTAAAACATCTTTAGAAA
Organism: Viscum album; assembly: GCA_963277665.1. NCBI lineage: Eukaryota > Viridiplantae > Streptophyta > Magnoliopsida > Santalales > Viscaceae > Viscum > Viscum album. Next base: position 929,454,890 of record OY728126.1, on the reverse strand, counting down.
TTATTTTAATAAAAAGAGTTGGATCAGAAATCCCTTTAGTAAAACCTTTTGAAATAAAAAAATTGCTGAGTTTATCATACCATGATCTTGGAGCTTGTTTTAAACCATATAAAGCTTTAGAAAGTTTAAAAACTTGATTTGGAAAATGAGGGTTTGTAAATCCAGGTAGTTGTTCCACAAAAAAATATTCAATTATAAAACCATTTAGAAATGCACTTTTGACATCCATTTGATATAACTTGAAATTCAAATGTGATGCATATGCAAGTAAGATCCTAATAGATTCCAGTCGATCTACAGGTGCAAAAGTTTCTCCATAGTCTATACCCTCTTCTTGACTATATCCCTGTGCAACTAGTCTAGCTTTGTTTCTAACTATGTTTCCTGATTCATCAACTTTATTTCTAAAAACCCATTTTGTGCCTATTGTCAAGGTGTCCTTGGGTCTGTCAACAAATTCCCAAACTTTGTTTCTTTCAAATTGATTTAACTCTTCTTGCATGGCTATTACCCAGAATTCATCATTGATAGCATCATTGATATTTTTGGGTTCTAGCTGTGACAGAAAAGCTTGATGTTCAACCTGATTCCTTAGAGAAGCTCTAGTTTGTGTTCCTCTATCAATATTACCAAAAACAACATCTAAAGGATCATTCTTTAGAATCTTAGTCAATATGGTAATGGTTTGACTAGAAACATCAGGATCATCTATAGGTTCGGGTTCAACAGAAGAAGATTCTGAAAAAAGTCCAGAACTGGATGTTTTTATAAATAGTTCTTTAGATTTATCATTAAGGTCCAGAAAAGACAAATCTTCTACAAGATTCTGAAGAGAGGTTTTAGGATCATGTGGATCAGTTTCATCGAATTTGATGTGAACAGATTTTTTCCACACATTTGGTTCTCTTATTGAAAACTATATAAGCTTTACTTGAAATAGAGTAGCCCAGAAAAATTCCTTCATCACTCTTGGATGCAAATTTGTCAAGATTGTCTTTGATATTGAGAATAAAGACTTTTTATCCAAAAACTCTGAACTATTTAACCTTAGGTTTCCTATGGTTCCACAAATAATAAGGAGTCCTATTAAGAACAGGTATGATCAAGACTCTATTGATAACATAACAAGATGTATTAACAGCTTCAGCCCAAAAGTAAATAGGCAGTTCATATTCATTGAGCATGGTTCTAGCTATTTCTTCAAGGGTTCGGTTTCTTCTTTCAACTACACCATTTTGTTGGGGTGTCCTAGGGGCAGAGAAATTGTGACTATAGCCATTGTGTGAGCAGTAAGATTCAACCTCATGATTTTCAAACTCACGACCATGATCACTTCTTAGGGTTTTAATATTAAGTCCACTAAGGTTCTCTACAGACTTGAAATATTTAACAAATTAAGGACAAGCTTCACTTTTGTGAGCTAGAAAGTATACCCAAGTATATCTAGAAAAGTCATCTACAAGGACATAGACATAATGCTTCCCATATAAACTAGAAACTCTTGATGGTCCAAACAAATCCATGTGAACCAACTCAAGTGGTTGAGAAGTTGAGACTTCTTTCTTTGATTTAAAAGAATCTTTGTGTTGTTTTCCCTTTTGACAGGGATTACACACTTTGTCATTTGGGAAATCTAATTTAGGTAAGTCTCTAACTAAGTTTTTCCTAGCTAGTTTTCTGAGTGAGTGAATGTTTCAGTGTCCTAATCTTATGTGCCATAGCCAAGATTCTTTATGAAAAGCATTCAAACAAGAAATATTTTGTTTGGCTAAAGAATTTAAATCAACAACATAAACATTTTCATTCCTTAGAGCAGAAAATACTAAAGAATTTTTGGAGTTAAAAACATCACACGAATCATTTTCAAACGTGACATTGTAACCATCGTCACATAATTGAGATATACTAAGCAAGTTATATTTAAGTCCATCAACGAATAAAACTTTAGAAATTAATACTGAGTCAGTGTTACCAATCTGGCCTAGGCCGATGATTTTTCCTTTAGAGTTGTCACCAAAGGTGACATGACCTCCATCAACCTTTATTAAGCTCTTGAAGCAAGAATAATCTCCAGTCATGTGTCTTGAGCACCCACTGTCTAAATACCATATCTTCTTGTGATAGAACTTCAAGCTGGTCTCCTATAAAACATATTTAAACAGGAAATGACTTTGGTACCATGATTTTGTTGGCTCCAGATAGGTTAGCAATCAGGGATTTAGGTACCCAGATTTGTTTTATTGGTTTTATACATTTAACAGAAGTAACATATTTTGAAAGATAGACTTTATTTGGTCTATAACCATATGTATATCCTGTTGAAGCATATTAATTTCCAAAACTGGAACTAGCAATATTTTTTTCAGACTTAGTAATAAATCAGGTTCTGGTGAACTGTCTCTGTCTTGGTTGGTATCCTAAACCAGTAGCATATCTAGGTGCAACTTTCTTTCCTAGCATTTGAGTTAGAGCATCCTTTCCATTTGTGAATTTTTATAAGTCCTTTATAAGTTGCTCATTTAACAGTTTTAGTTCCATATTTTCCTTTAGTAGTTGAGCATTCTTTTCCTTTTCTATATCAAGATCAGATTTATGCTTAACACATAAAGCATACTTTTTCTTTAAACCATTGTATTTGTCTTTAAGCTCATTACAGGTTTCTTCCAACATATCACAGTACTCAAATAGTTCAGATTTTGACATGTTTTCTAAATCAGAATCCTCTCCATAATAATATGAATTTAAAACAGCAGTGTCAGATGTTACCTCAAGAGTATTTGTCATGAAACACATGTTGGCTCGATTCCTTTCAGAGTCTGAAGATTCTGCTTCACTAGTGCTGTCTTCTGAAGCACTCCAGGTAGCCTTCATGGATTTCTTGTACTTTTTGTCTTTGTAATCATATTTCTTTTTGAATTTTAACATTGGACAGTCTGCTTTGATATTTCCTTTTCGCTTGCATTCGTAGCAGACAACTTCATCAGTCCTGTCAGCCTTCTTCCAATCCTTTTTCCATTTGACTTGTTGATCATACTTTCCTTTGTAATTTGTTTTCCTAAAGAATTTCATTTTCCTATAAAACTTCTTGAATCTCCGGGCTATTTGAGCCATCTCGGCATCACTGTCAAATTCTAAATTTTCACTTGTTGAACTCTCAGTCTTCATTTGTAGTTTATCCTTGTCTTTACTCTTAAAGGCAGTAGTTTTAAACGCTACAGATTTTCTTTTGGGTTCCTCATCTTCTTCTTTATTTAATTTAAGATCTTCTTCATACATCATCAGCTTACCAATTAACTCCTTGACAGGAAGTGCTCCAATGTCACAAGATTCTATAATTGAAACGGATGTACCTCTCCATCTATCTGGCAAACATCTCAGTATTCTCAGAATTTGTTCTTTTGCAAGAAAAATCTTTCCGAGTGAGCTCATTGTGTTTACTAACTCATTGAACCTGAGATAAATGTCAGAAATAGGATCATCAGGCATCATTTTTAAATTATCATATTTAATAGTATAAGTGTTTAATCTCATTTCTTTAACATTAGTTGTTCCTTCGTGAGAAACAACCAAGGTATCCCAAAATTCAAAAGCATTTTTGCATGCAGAAATTATGTTGAATGCTTCATCTCCTAGAGCATAGTACAGAGCATTCATAGCTTTACAATTATTATTGTAAGCAGTCTTTGTAGGTTCATCCCAAGTAGATCTATCAGTATTGGGAATTTTGTATTCAGATTCAATAGCAGTCCAGATATCAAAACTCATGCTTTCTAGATGAATTTTCATTTTAAGTTTCCACTGAGCATAGTTATTTCCATTAAAGAAAGGTGGCTGGTTAGTAGCTTCACCCTCAAGTCTATTATCCATTATAAATAAATTTAAAGAGATAAAAATTTAGAAATAACAGAAATTTTAAGAACTTTAAAATACAACTAAAATAACAGTTGAAAATAGAGTAATTTAGAAGATATTAACCACCCTCTGATACCAAATGTTGGTCGGAGTGGACACTTAAGAGGGGGGTGAATTGAGTTCCAATTAAAATTTCTGTTAAAAAAATTTTCTATTAAAGTCCCCGAATTTCAAAAACAGATTAAACTGTAGTGAATTTATACAGATTATAAAGGTTCAATTAGTTTCTCAAAGATTCATTAGGTCTTAGTTAGCTTAATCTTATGATTAGTTTAACTTTTGAAACTAACTTACTGGTTTACAATAAATATAAACACTTGAGAGTTTAACTATCAAAGTAGGTTTGAAAATAAATTATATTTCAATGTAATAGCAGCGGAATATGAAATAAATATGTACTGTATGGATATAAACATTAACTAAAAACACAGAGGAGTTAACCAAGAGGTTCAGTCTCAAGCCGAGACTTAGTCCTCTCTAAAGTTTATATAAAGATTATCCACACCCTGGATCGGGGTTCAACAGTATAAAACTGTCCAGGTCCAAGACCTCTACCACTGTTATTCGTGGGAAACAAAACAACAGAAACCAGCTGTTCAGGTCACACACGACCTCTATCACTATTTACAGTGGGAAAATGAATGAAAAGATAGTGAGTGAGGATTTACAAATCCTCCAGTTAAGGTTCAGGAGATAGTGTGTGTGTACAACAGATAACACACACTGCTCGTAATGTAAAAAGTAAATCACAGAGATAAAGATTTAGAGTTTAGAAATGGCTTTAGTGATCTTCGTGCAGCTCTTGACTCTTTTGTTGATAAGAATTCGTTCTGAGTCTTCTTCTGGTTTTTTTCTGGAAAACAGAGTGTCATCTGTTTCCTTGACTTCCAGGTTCAGCTTGCTTATCGGCTCAATGAATGAAGAGTTTTGTGTAGTTCTTCTTTAGCATAGATTGCACAATGTATGCTCTATGTTCTGGAGGCTGGTAATAGTAGTCTCGTGAGTGCATGTTCTCTAGTTGTTCTTGGCATGTTTTGAGTCTTGATCGCAAGTGTGTTCTGTGTGCCCGATCTCTTCAAGTCTATTGTGTCTCCCTCTTCTTTGGTACATACATGATGTCCTTTTTATGCTTTTTTTTGAGAAGAAGGAATGATTATACTTTTTCATCGTACTTGGTACGGTTTCCTGAAATGGAAACATAAATAATTTAATAACATTAAATGCATCAAAAGTAACAATTGTAACTGTTAGTATAATAAACAAATAGTGTTGAGGATATAGGATTTGACTCTGCAGTTCATTATAAGTAGCCGTTTCTTTGTATACGTGTACGGTTGACTCGGTGTAGGATCTTCCATAGGTAGCTCTTCAAACTCTTATCGGTGGCTCTTATCGGTAGCTCTTATCGGTAGCTCTTATCGGTAGCTCTTATCGGTAGCTCTGTGCATCGGTAGCTCTCTGTCCATCGGTAGCTCTGTGCATCGGTAGCGCTGGCTATCGGTAGCTCTGGATATCGGTAGCTCTAGCTATCGGTAGATCTGGCTATCGGTAGCTCTGGCTATCGGTAGCTCTGGCTATCGGTAGCTCTGGCTATCGGTAGCTCTGGCTATCGATAGCTCTGGCTAGCGGTAGCTCTGGCTATCGGTAGATCTGGCTATCGGTAGCTCTGGCTATCCGTAGCTCTGGCTATCGGTAGCTCTGGCTATCGGTAGCTCTGGCTATCGGTAGCTCTGGCTATCGTTAGCTCTGGCTATCGGTAGCTCTGGATATCGGTAGCTCTCTGTCAATCGGTAGCTCTGTGCATCTGTAGCCATGTGCATCGGTAGATCTCTGTGCATCTGTAGCTCTGTGCATCGGTAGCTCTGTCTATCGGTAGCTCTGGCTAACGGTAGCTCTGGCTATCGGTAGCACTGGCTATCGGTAGCTCTGGCTATCAGTAGCTCTGGCTATCGGTAGCTCTGGCTATCGGTGGCTCTGGCTATCGCTGGCTCTGTGTCTTATGCAAACCACATCTACTTGACTTAGAATTGTTTCAAAGCATGTATAAACAAGGATAATCGAGATTAACATAAATCAGAGATTATTTAAAAATAATTATTAACTTGATCACTGATTTGAAAGAATTAAAATATAGATCAACAGTAATTGAGAATAGCATAATATATGAACACATAATTGGGATTATCAAAACATATAAATACAAGATTGGGATTATCAAACTAGGTGAGGTCAGCAAGAGTAAATAAGGTTTATAGAATAGGGAAAAATAGATAGTTACATACACAATGATATGTGGAGATTCCCCCACCCCTCAAAGTGGGTGGGGGGGGACCCACACATTCAACGATGCCATCACGAAGAGGCCGCAATCACCAAATCCCACATATAGAGAATCCAGGATGTGAAATGGAATCATCGATAATTCTAGTTAAATACCATTGAATTATGATAAAAATTACATTTCATTTAAGCTATATAAATAATGGGAATAAAAATATAAAAATAATTATCTCTAATGAATAAATTTATCAAATATTGATAAACACTATCCAATCTGAGTAAAAAATAATACAATATACATAGTTTAAAAGAACTAGAATAAAAATTATGGGTATACAAAAAAACAATTATCAAAGCCAATGTATGTGATGTATCATTTTTCTAAAAGAGATGGTCATTACATAATACACATAGATAAAACATTTTGATGAATAATTTTTTATATAATCCATGATAATGAATAATATATTTTAGTGGACAATGAAATAGTTAAAATATAATGTTAATGTGTTTTAAAAAATTTATTATTTAAAATAAGAAATATCCATGATAAATTTAATTCCTCATAAAAGTGATTTTATTTAAGTACATGAGGGAAATCATTATCTTTTAATAAACAATTAAAATTATAAAACAATGTTTCAAATATAAATAAAATGTTGGTTGAAGGATGTATTTACATGGAATATGTTAAAATATATCATTTTAAACATATTTCTAAAATTATGATATTATAGGTTATTTTTAAATGAAAATTCAAAAATGTTGAAGTGAAATCATTAGATATAATTTTCTATTAATATGAGGTAATTAATAAGTTTTTTCTTAAAAAATAATAAATAATGTCCTATAGAAAATTGGGGAGGAAATTATTTTAAATAACATTTTTTGATAACTCACATTATAAAAATAAAATTTAATTTCCCCATTTTAAAATTTTTCATTGTTATTTTATGAGAAATTAATCAACATTATTTTACTAAATATTAGTTGGAAAATATCAATAATTGAAATATGAATATGAAATAACATGATAATTAAAAGAAAGAGGTTAGTTCAACAAGTCATTTTAAATTTATGTGTGAAAACAACCAAGTAGGACAATTTTTATCTGAAGGGGAATTATCATAATATAAATAAAAAAGGAAATATTGTAAAATTAGTGATAAATTTACAAAGATACAATTTAAGGGTGATGATTAATGGAAAGCATATAAAATAATGAATTATATTTGTATTTTCCATTTCTTTTTATGAATAACATAGTTAATGATGAATGAAAAATTAAAAAAAAAATGTATGGTTAAAATAAAAATCCCTCAAAATGATGAGTAAATTAAACATAATAAAATCATAGAGACGTTTTTTCCAACTTATATGAGATATGTTTAAAAAAAATTATAAATCATTAAATGATAATTGAGTTAACAGAACCCTTACATCAGGTGTCGCATCAATAATTCTAGTAACATGGGGAATTAATTTTACATTAAAATTTTATGAAGAAAAGGTATTTCTTGATTTGATAACTCAATTAAGAAGTATATACCCCCAAAGAATTAATTTTAATAGTATAATTAAAAAAACATCCAAATAAAAGGTCTTTGTGACGAAAATCAACTTCTTTTGTCTTTATTTATTATAGAATTTCCTGAAATTTCACGAATACATAAATTATATTTACAAATTACATACTAAAAAAATTATATCTGAAAATGATAGTTTATAATTATTATTTATAATAATTTCATATATATGTTTATATTATATTTATTTTACTAATTTCCCAATTACTTTTTTTTAATATTAATAGTTTATACTAGTTTCATTTGGGCTTTTTCTAAAGTATTTCTTCTTCTAAATTTTATCATTCCAAACTAATTAATGTTACTATAAATTATGATATCAAATGATTTATAAAGATTAAAATTCCTTTCATGAGTACTTTAGTATGCATAATATAATTTAAAAATATTAGTAATTAGTTTCAAATAATTTATATATAATAAAGCATGTTTTTGTAACAAAAAAATTTAATATGTATATTTTAATTGACGGAAAAAATAAATATTTAAATATATATATTTATATTTATTGTATGAATATTTATATTTTCATAATCAACCATTATTTAATTTAATATCATTTCTCAAGTAGGCAGTAAAATTGACATAAACATGAACATACAATTATAAATAAATTAATATGTGGTGATTATGTCTCAATATAATTATATTAATAGAATAAATAAATTTTTTGTTGTTTACTAGGATTATATACCATTATTATGATGTATTTTCATAATAATTTATATTCACAAAACAGTTTTAGAGTATTAATAAATAGTGTTATTCCTAGTTAAACAATTTGATACAATTAATTTTTATAATGATTTATTTCCATTAATATCACTAAGAAAATATAACATTTATACCAAAAACCCATATTAATATCATAAAAATAATATTAATCCTCTAAAACCATCATGTTATCTTTTATGTGATGGTATTAATGAAAACATTTCACATTATGAGGGTTGTAATTTGCATATAAACATGATCGTTGTTTTTGTATTTATTTGTTGATCAAATGAAATAAGTAATTATTTTACATTTAATATAAACATATTTTAGAATAACATTTTTTTAGTTATATTTATGTGTTTTTGAAATTTTAGAATAGTAAAAATTGGAAGGACATAGTAGGATGAAGTGGATACTCACATTGGAAACCTGAATTTTTGCTAGTAATATTCCTATTAAATGAATTCTTTTTGCTCGCAAATAGACATTAGAAGCTTTTTGAAATGGTTTGGAATTCATGAGCTGAAAATTATTAATCTATAGTTATAAATTCTAATGATATATTATTACTAAAGTAATGTATTTTTTACCTTTCTTATCTGAAAATAGAAGGATAATATTAGTAGTAACACAAGCATATTTTATAAATTTGAGGTTACTATTCATTTGTGACTTGGTAAATTCTTGAATAAATAAGATATCACTGTTATTTTGTCACTAAAATCATATAAAAACACATTTTTGATATATCCTTAAGAGTTTTATAGTTTTTTCTATTAAATTTTACCCTTTAAAATAATTTAATTTAACATTGTGCATTAACAGTGAACCATGGAAATTAAAAATAATGATTGAAGGATAAGATTGATGTGATTAAAATATTAGATCCCAAAAAATTAAAATTTAATTGTTATTTTATAAAATAATATTATTACTAGTGTGAACTATTATATTGGATATAAATACACCGCACTATATAAAAAAATTTATAATTAAAATATTAGTTTTATTTTCTATATTTGTATATAACAAAAAACTATACATAATTGATGTTTTAATGACGTAATTTGTATTTATAAAAAATTGAAAATGTTCAAGTCATTTATGGAAATATTAAACTTAATCCATCGTTAAATAAACCTGATTAAATAAAATATTAAAAATAAGTATATTAAAAGTAACATATTAAATTATATTATAAAAATTATTGAAATGGGTTTATAAGTAGAATGGATATATTAAAAACAAATTAATAACATAACATTGATTCAAATTTTATCAGAATGATGGTTTTATAATATTATAGACCATTATTACTATGAACAAATAGTCTTAGGAACACCACTGATGATTTATTAAATTGAAAGAAATGTACAATAAGAAAATACAATACACTAGAAAAGAAAACAACATATCATACAAATCATACCCATCACCACATCTATGATAGATTGTTTCATCTGCAGAAGATGATTTCCACTATGATCAATTATAGTTCCTTAGAATCATGGAATACTTCATTCAAAGATTCAACTTCTCTAAAGAAATATACTCCTTATAAGATTTCATTCCAATTTTCAAACTAGAGACAACCACTGAAACACTCTCCCTCTTGGAAGATGACCAGGAAGACATAATATTTAGCAAGTAAGAATAATATTTCCTCATCCTTCTCCATGATGGATCAGTCATACCACCATTACATTCATACAACATATTCCATCCACCATTAACAATATAACTGTAAGGCAATATGGAGTTATCCCTAGCATTTTATTTTTCATTGTCAGATACATTACCCCATTTATCATTGATGTGCACATAGTCAAATGTTTGGAATCTATCAATGCCTTCAATCAAAATACCCTATAATGCAAGAAGACACCCTCCTCTCATCACTTGTGATTTCTTGTTAGTATCCATTGGAGATAGAAATTAATGTGGAACCTCATTTTCATGACCATCATGTGGCTCCTTCCGCTGCACAACCTCAGTCACTGCATGCTGAGAAAAGGAGTCCATATTCAAATTATCAGGATCTTTCCCTCATGAACCTTCCTCCATAGGGGAAACCATTTCAATATATAGTCCCTTGAACAGGTAACATGTGGGAACATTTACCGTACATGAATAGTCAATTCCACTATCATTTAAAAAAGGACACTTGCATCCCCCCAAGATCTGAATTCAAATGATCAACGACTTGCTTCAATGTCAAATTTATAGAAGTTCATACTTTCTTCACAACAACTACAAGCACTGGATCCCCTACAAGATCGATCTGTATAACCTATCACTACACAGTTGGACGAAAACTCTCACCCCATGTTCAGAAAATAACTCAATTCCTTCTTACCCCATGACCTCTTTGTGGAACATACTTTCCCCACTTTCACTTTTAGATGGTCGCCTCCATAAAGTGGTCCCAGGCTGGACGTCCACCAGCGGTTCATATAAATTTCTCGATAAGGGATAAGTATAATAGGTGAAAATATGAATAAATTAACACAATAAACATGGAAAGGTAATTTAATGATCCCTTCTTCCAATTAATTAAATGGATAAGGAAAAATAAATTTATCAAAGTAAATTATTCAGAACATATTCCATTTAAATAACTGGATAATGAAAAATAAAAATGTAATGGTAAATAACTGAAAATAAATTCTAATTAATCGATTAACAAAAAATTAAATTCATTTTGTCATAATATCAAACACATATTATCCAGTATTTTACCAAAAAAATATGAATGATGGAATGAAATAAAAATTTCATTCCAGGTTTTCCAGCAACATAGAGCTTTTATGATTGACCATTTACAAGATGGTTTAAAACATACTGGGTAAATACCCAATTTACTAAGTCTATACATCTAATTTTTCCTCTGAAACTATTGATCATCGAGTTTTTTACGTAACATTGTACCCAACACATCTAATTATAGTCAAAATAAATCATCATATATTGAATAAACAATTTTAATTCATAAACAATATTCTATCTAAAATATCTATTTGGAGTAAAAAATTACATATTTATCAATATTATAAAAGTTAATCAAATTAAATTAAATGTAAAAATAAAATGTAAAAATGGTATATAGTTTAGGAAATAATTATATCCATCATAAATAATGTGGATATTTTCGGGAAATTTTATGTCTTAGGATGACATGGAATTGAACATTTTAAAGGAATGTTAATGAATAAAAAATATTTTATGTAATTAATTGGAAATAAATTTTCTAGTCATAATTTTCATAAACCATCAAGATGGAAAATAAGAAGGGTGTCAATATATCCTATTATAATTGGTATATTAATAAAGTGTTTCTATCACTGATTAATATATATACCATAAAAATATCTTGAATTAAATTCATGAGGAATTTTTTTTGATTCTACATAACAACTTGAAAATAAATTTTTAGAAAACTAAATTATAAGAAAACAAATTATCCTTGTATACATGAACTGGAAACTAAGAATAAATGGTGGCCATGTATTTATTTAGTATAATACATTCTATAATAAACATTTATTTTCACGATTAAATGGATACAAATGATTCTTGATTAGAATGTGACAAAAAAATTTATTAAAAAAATTAAATAAAAGAATTCTTAGATATTATTTTAATAAATAATTATTATATTTATAATGAAAAAATGTGAAATTTTATTAGAAAATATTGTTTTGTAGTAATGGTAATTCTTATCTAAATAGATAAATTTTGTGGGTTTTTGAAGTCATATTATCATTAACTATAATTAAAAAAGAGTTTAAAGATATTACTATCAATGTAAACATATAATGAATAGCCAAAGGAACACAAAATTATGGTGTTTATTAAAAAATATTATTATATAATATAGTTTAATGGAAACTCAATAATAATTCATGTCTGTTACAATGAGATTGTAAAATAAGCCATAAAACTGATTGTAATGTTGAAGTGAGAATTCATCAATGAATACATTATGTGTATCCACAATAAATAAATATAAAAAAGTTAAATATATCTATATATATATTCATAATTATTTTTAAACATAGTTACATTATATTAAAAACAATGAGGATGTAATATAACCCAATGAATTAGATTTGAGTTATGAAAATCATTACAAATTGGAAACTTTTAATCGAAATACCCATGGATGATAAACAAAGAATTGGAACATAAGATATAATTTATAATTGAATCTCCATGATATTAACTATGAAGGGTCACTATATTTATCATATAAATTTAATTTGGTTCATAAAATTACTATATGACTCCATGAAAAAAAATTGAGATAAAATCCCTTACCATGTGCAATCGTTTTTGTTGTATTTTCTTCAAAGTATGGTGATGTGATTTTAAAAATGGTAATAAATTATATCAGAACCATATTAATAATTATTATATCATATATGATTATTTTATAATATATTATCACCAATTTGTTAATAATCTTAATTTTCAATGTTTTAGGTGTTAAATGACGTATTTCTCTAGTATGTTTTGACATGTTATTTTTTGTTCCTCATACCTCATTCATGATTTAAGAACATAAAAAATGTATATCGTTATGTTTATATCATATATATTCAGTATATATTTATCTATAGTAATACATAAATTATTGTGATAGTACATGAAATACATCGTTCATGGTTACGATAGGTCGTACGTATGGATGCATGCTAATTCAATTTTATTATCCTTTTTATATAATATTAAATGAAATATACATATTCATTATAGTATGAATTTTATTTAATATATTAAACATATATTTATAATATCCAACTTTAATAAATTACATGTAAATCTTTAAAGAACCACATCGCTTCGTGAGGCATTCGTCTTCTGTACACACGAGTGACATTAACGTATACCAAAATAGTTGAAATCATGATGGTGTGCATGATATAATAATTCTCAAAACATAATTACCTCATAAATATATTATATATCTCATATAAACTACAAATACATCATTATTACAAACATTTAAATATGGTAATTGGAAAACTAATGACATCGGTTCGTGTGGATATAGTTGACCATACACATGAACGAAGATTTCATATCCCATATGATGGAATATGTGAAGTAGTATGTCACACCATTTACATGAAAAAAATAGTATATATAAAATTCTGAACATATTATGTATTTAAGGTTCAAAAAAAATTTATTTAGGTGGGTAATGAAATAAAATGAAGACGATTGGTGAAGAACATTACCTCTTATTTGGGTATCCTCCTTAGGTTTGAAATAAAGCATTCTAATGTCAAATTTATTCCCAAAATAATAATTCTATGATGAGACTATGGTTTTTGGATGTGATTATTATAGGTTTTTTTAACAAAATTTTTATAAATGTTTCTTGTGGATAAGACAATTATTTGGGATTTGTAGGTGGGGTGAGTGGAACAATTGGAATGTTTTTTGAAATAGTAAACTCCACCCACAGTTAATTAATGTCACCAAGACCAAATAATGTTCCATTATTAATAATATAAAATATTATTAATATATATATAATGGGATTTGGAAAACATCCAGGTTAACGTTTGACCTTATATTCTAATTTTAACAACTATGTAAACAAGTTATTCTTTTAAATCATTGTGAATAATTTTAAATGTTTTCGATATGAATTTTCATCAAAAAATAAATTGGAATAATTAGAAATTAGAAATTATTACTGTTTAAAATATTCAATCATTTTACTCATATTTGATCCTAAAAGAAAATAAAAATTAATTTAATATTAATCTTACAAGCCTGGCTAGAACATCTAATTTTAATGTAAAAATATTCAACTTTTTACAATTATTTTTATATTTAAATTAAAAATGAAAATGATAAAGATGAAATAAATTGGATTAATATATATATATAATTATAATATTTTAACAAAAAAATAAAAATATAATATATCATAAAAAATTATTTAGATGGAAAGGATATCTTCAATTAAAATCCAATAGTTTTCATTATTCATCAAAAAATGGTTGTACGTGGTAAGTATATAGGGAATAGATGGCAGCACATGGTATCTATATGGTAGTAGATGGTAGTACATGGTATGTATATGGTATGTATATTGTATGTATATAGGGAACAGATTTTAGTACATGGAATGTAACTATAACATGAAACATGATATTAAAAGGATTTATATCCCATGGGTAATTATTCTTATTTTTCTTGGACTATGTAATAGATGTTTGTACATGGTAAGTATATAGGGTGTCTCCGTTTAATTGAGTCAGTTCCATGTGTCATGTTATAGATACTCATTAAAGGGGATTGTGTATTATTTTATTTTATTTATTGGTGGGAAGCCTGAGAAAAGTATTATATTATGTTTTGATATTGGAAATGGTTTTTGGACGTGCATATTACTCTTGGAGAACATCCCAGAGGTTGTTGTTATAAGTAATGTATTCATGGATGGTATGTCTTGGGTATTGAAATACATGACCAATGTATGTAGACCCCTTTATAGGGAAGAATTAAATAAGAGGAATCCTTATGTTCTTAGTTGGAAATTGTATGAATACTGATGAAATAACTGCATATTATTGGTTCTAGATGAAATCATTTGAGAATATTGGGATCATAGGAAGGCACTATGGTGTTTTAACAACACTGATTTGTGGAGACCATGTTTCTAAAATAGTCAGGTTATTTGATACATGAGATACAAGTTATTGTTCATCTTAGATAAAGAAATTATTAGGAATTGAATTGGTTCCACAAGGTGACTGATGATATTAGATCAATTCATGTGAGGTGTGATCGGGTATACTAAACAACTATATTGATATCTTAGAGTGTTTTAATAGTGTAATAACATGTTTTAATTTTCCTAGGTTTCAATTCATGGGGAATATGGTAGGATTAGTCATGTACCTAACACTATTAAGATTGTCATAATCATGAAACAACATTTGACCCCATAGATATGAGTTTTAGTATTTGTAAGAGTCTAATTGATGGTAGTCATGTGATAGACATTGATATATGTAATGTTACCAATTATTAAGAAGAGTTTTAATTGTGTACAAGGAAAAGTAAGGAAAAACTATTCATTATCATGATCAATTATTTTTGTTTCTAATCAGAAATTATTCATGAAAAAACTCATCGGAGTGTGAGTTGTATTATGTGAATGGGTGTTTAGTGAATTTTTACCAATTTTTATTTTCAGTATAAATGAAATGATAATTATTAATCATAATAGCTAGTGAAATCTAGTTTGATGAAAAGGTATAAATGAGATGGGAACCAAATAACGTCAATCATAATTACAGAAATAGATTCTCATGTATTGGTTGGAATTACAAAACATGAATAGTAGATAGGTGAAGTGTCACTATTGATCAAAGTGAAATTAAATCATCAAAATATGATATCTATCCTAGTTATGTAATGATTTTGTGCTGGTATTTGATGGTTAAGGAATAATTGTGTGTACTGATGGTAGAACCTATAGGATTAAATTGTAAATTTAGTGATGTAATGAAATTTATATAGTGTGGATCTCAAAATAATATATTGGATGATGTGACCCTCATATTTAATGAATCTCAATAAGTATCTATAATTTAATTCCATGAGTTTTAAACCATCAAAATTTTATACTAGAGTTGAAATCATGTTTTATAAGGATAACTATCTGTGAAAGTTGTGTTCAATGATAGACAAGATGTTGGACACTAAGATTGGGGATTTGAACTTGTGGTGTGATGTAAAGGACACCCATTAGGGGATTGTTTCATGAAATTCGTGTTCATGTGACCCACATTTAACAAGTGATATTGAATTATACGAATATACATTAGATTTCAATGAAAACATTGAAATATTGTATGTGAGTAGTTTCACCATGATATGGTTTCCTTTGGGAATGTTAATGGATATTCATAATTTCATGGTGTTTATAGACCATGTAGTTATTTTTGGCACATCATGAAATGTTGTGATACAATAATGGATCATTTTGGGGGATTGTTGTATCTAGAGGCATAACATGGTTATTTTTGTCTGGTTTTTAAATCAACTATTTAATATCATCATTGGTCAAGTTATATCATGTTATTCTTGGTCAATCAAATGATTTCTATTATGATCAAGAAATCATGTACTAGTAATTTAGTAATTCGTCAATAATTAAAGTCATACTTTGTTAGGGAATGAAAAATAGAGGAATTTGAACGAGTTATTTTTTTGTTGGAGTCGAGGTGGTGGGTTAATTAAAACAGTGACTATGTCTATTGTGATAAAATATATCTTTTTTGAGGTTATGACAAGGGAGTTTCCATGAGGGATTATATTTCCATAGAAATGTGTATGTCAAAGATTTAAAATCATGTTCATATTAGCATTGGGGATGAAGGTGGTGTAGGAATTTCAATTTCTATTCTCAATTATAAATGTAATTTGATCAAGAAATTCATTGGTGGGGAGCACAGAACAAATTTATTTATCTCACAAATCATGTTTTTACGAAATTTCATTAGATGTTAGAAATAATGTGAAATGGACCTAGTCCAAGGAAGTTAGTATATAATCAGTATATTTTATAACTTTATATCTCATGATAATAGCTACATTTTATAGAAATATGTGGCCATTTTATAAAGTTTAGGGGTGTAGATGATATTTTAGATCACTGAAATTATGGATATACTTCAATTGTGAATACGGAGTCAATACCTCCATTTGTGGATGGTCTCAGGAGATAAACTATAATTTTCAACAAGTAGAATGTGGGGGAGGAATATATGGTCTACATTTAGGGTGATGAAAGAAGGATATAAAATAAATAAAGTTAGGATTCTAGTGACACCATCAATAGTAGATACTAATAGTTGATTTAGTTGAAATAGATTAGTACTATGGTGGATGATCCAATGAGGGTTTGAGAATAAATGTGGCTTTGAGGTTTTGTGGTTTTATTTCCATGACATACAGTAGGATTTTTTTAGTTATGGAATTATGTCTTTTTATAATCATATATATATATATATATATACAAGTATGATATCTCATATGGTGGGGTTATAATACAATTCCACCCTTCTAAATGTCATGTAATTCATTCTATTTTTCAATATAACGTATTTTTAAACATTATTGATATTTAGTCAAGGGTAGAGTGTGCTCTTGGAATGTTATGAGGGATTATGATCGATATATTTTTCAAGATAATGATTATGCAACATCACTATAATTTTACTTGCCAATATATTTCCTTTAGTTGGTGTATAGGATAAGTGGGATGCTTGTGAGAAAACATTGGCCAACTAGTTGAGGACAACAATATACATGTATCTTTCTATGTGATTTTTATTTAGCGAAACATAAAAATAACATCAAATTCATCTCTTATTTTAAAAATTACATATTTCCTTATTAATTCTATGTATTAGAATTACTAAAAATGTATCCACAATCTCTAAATATCATAGATTAATATCCTTATTTTGATGCCTGAATAAACATTTTAAATAGCTTTTGGAGAGCCTATGGTGTATCTAATACTCCTCCTGAATATTTTTTTATTTTTTATGTGGATTAATGATCTCTCACTTGTTTTAATTTATAATTTATTCTTTTCATTGTTATATCATATTTTTTTTCATATAACAATTTATTAACTTATTGTAGATATAAGCCATTTAGTCTTTTAAATTCCCAAGTTAGGGGGTTTATATTTCAAACCCATAGTCATGAAATATAAATTTACAATTTCACTATATGTTTTGGTAATTCCTGAAAAATTATACTGACCTAAAATAATTTTTATTGAATAGAAATTTGTTTCCCATGTCTAACTTCCCTAAATTAGATGTTATCCATTGTTAATAATATTTTAATTAAACATTTATGTCACTTTATAATTAGTTATAAATGTTAACTAAAATTTAATAGTTAATTGTAAAATTAATTTCTCAAAAATAGATTGTAGTGAATAAAAATTACAAAATAATCTGATTTAATGAATTTTTAAAGTAATTTTGTTGATTTTTTACCTGTTTAATGGTATTATATAAGAATGAAGGAATTAAAAATATAAGATGGATTTGAAAACAATATAACTACATTAAAAAATTAATGGTGATTCCCATGGAATCCCTAATTTACAATGAAACACTTGAATTGTGAATAGATCTTTTTAAAGTGTTAAATTTTAATATCATTAATGGTACATAAAATGGATTTGTTCTATTGAATTATAAAATACATCTTCTAAAATTAGAATAATATTGGAAATATTATAAATTTTTTAGGTTATTTTATTTTTTTGTCATGAAAATGATAATGAATTCATAAAAAGGGCATTTTTATTTAAATATATTGTTTGGATGATAACAGGTAGAATATGTCTTGGAATATTTCCATGGGAATTTAATCATGAATTATATTGACATTGATATAAAATTCATGTTTGGTATGTAAAAAACATTAAATGAATTTATATTTTATTTTATTGGATTGAATTCAAAGGGGTGTTATGCACATAATTTAGTATCTGATATAAAATATGAGGAATGATTTGAGTAATGTAAATTATTATGTGTTTTTATGTATGTGGTTTCCATGGATATGAAACATGGAATTGGAATTTGTTATAGGATCAGTCAATATGATCAGATATACGTGGGATCTAGCAAATGTGGGTAGGTCTAGCATCGATTTTCAAAATAGTGCATTAGTTTGGATGTTTATTAATTTATTTACTTTCTATAAAACTACATAATTATTAGTATCACTTACACATGAATATTCTATATTGATGTTTTTTATAAGTACATAATTAGTGGTGGACTATATATTTTTAATCATATTATAATCAAGACCCCACGACATGGGGGTACCAAGAAAGAATATTATATTTTTTGAAGTTCATGTATAAGATACCTCTATATATCAATGATGGATATAGTTTGGAATGTAATTATAAGAGTTCATTAATGATTACATGACAGTGAATGAATCTATACTAGGTTTGGGTTTTTTTAGTTTAATTTTTCCAATTATTGTTCATTGTATGTGAGCCACCCTTAGGGTATCAATTTAGTAATGTCTATCATAATCAATGCTACACATGTTTTATATTCATGTTTTTATTGTCACACTCTATCATTTATCTTCAATTGTTATTAGGAATGAGTAATTTTACTTATTATTATATCAAATATTATTGTTCCACTATCATGAGAGTGTAGAAACCTATATTTTTAAGGATATGGTGTGCGAATATGAACACTTAATTCCTTCTGGTGACTATTGGTCTGGTACCAATTAGTGGATCAAAAAACAAGGCCTTACAAACATCATCTAATCAACATTATAATCTAATAATTTTTCAACTTATTCCTGAACAATTATTTTCCTTTAAATTTCATCAAATAAAACTATTTTTCCCATCAAAGGTATACTCCATTAATCAACCATGAATTCACCATTCTCCTCATGAATAACCTATTCTCTATCATTATAAATTTTTTTATTTAGAAATTATATATGATATTCCTAAAAAAACAATTCTCCAGTAGACCCAAAAACATTTTAAAAACATAAATATAATCCAATATCTGTAAAATGATTCCACTATTTAAAAAATATCTAAATAGAATTAAAATCATTCTTTGAACCATTAATATTATTTAACCTATTCTGGATAACAATTTTTTTTTGAATTGGCCTATTTTATTCTTACCAACAGGTAGTTCTATATGTATTATATATTTACCCGCTACTTATACAAATAAATAAATATTTATTGTAAAATTATATGCTTGATATTTTTGTGTGATTGAAATTCAATAACTCATCTTTTCGGGATCAATAACTACCTGTCAAAGTTTTTAAATCACTTAATTTAAAACAAATCCATATTTTAACCAAAAACTAAAGGGTAACTTTCTAAAAATAATTAATTTACAATCAAATAGGGATATTGGTTATAATAATACACAATTTTCATTTGATGAGTTTTAAACATCAATATTTAACCAATTCATTTCAATAGTTAATATTGATAATTTTTTACTGATAGGTCCACCACATTTTGATTTGGTCCAATATGGTCCACCTTCATAACAAATTATTCCAAAATCTCAATGATAATTTGGTATTATATTTTTTTTAACTTTTTAGTGTTTTTCCATATTCTATGACGTTTTAATAATAGTTTTTCACTATATTGCATAGTATAATAGTTCACCATGAGAATAAGATCGTATAAATTATTATTAATATGAGTCTACATAATAGACACCATTAATAATAATAAATAACATAATTCCCACATTCTATTTAAATTTATTTATATTATTCTAAATAACATCAAAAACATTTACATACATAAATTAATTCACCTCTAAATGTGTATTTTATGTCACATACATCAATCACCATATTTGAATGTGTATATATTATTTTTTATTATCAAATATTTACACCAAACATCATCTAATAATCATGTATACATTTTCCATAAATTATGTTAGTTTTGACTAAAGTAACATTTTTAGCATTCAAAATAATCCACACTCTCATTTATATAAATTATTATTAATAAATATATCACATTATTCAAATCATTTAGAATGATTAATATATTTTATATATAAAACTTTTGGTATAATAATTTTTATAATTAGTATTTAAAATTTTTAGTTAAAATGAATATTTTAGATGAAATATGCATTATTTTTAGAAATTACATTGTTATTGGTAACTAATTTTTAATTATTTCATTTGATGTAAATATATAATCAACCTTATTATGGGATAAATTCATATCGAGGTATGTGAGATCACCTCTACGAAACAAAAATATAATAAAATTTTAAATAAATTCAATTAAATTTAAAATTCTTCCACTCAAGAAAAACATATTTACATAGAAATGTACCTCAAACTACACATGCCTTTAATAAATCTCATAGAGTCTATGATCAAGACTATATCTCTAGAATTAGTGATTCCTAAAATAATAACCAAACCATCACACAAATATTATGTTCATTTAATCATTCAATATAAAAGATAAATTATATGGAATATATTATATTCATCATCCAAAATTTTAATGACTATTAACTGGTAAACATAAACTTCTTGTTTATGTAATCAATTAAAATATGTTATTTTCAAAAATATTTTATATATATTGGAGACTCATTGTATTAAATATACATTTTATTGTTTTATTAATTTTTTTTCATTTTGTGAATATATATAACGCATTTCATTAACATTGATTTGATCATTTATATTGAATATCTGTCTATAATTTTTTTGTATCATGTTTACATAATAATATTATTTATTTTTATAGATTATATTATTCAAAACAAGTTGATCATTTAAATTCCTCCAAATAAACATTTCTTTGTTGATATATATATCATCCAAATCATATTTCATATCATATAAACATGGAATAGTCTCATTTTATTCTTTGAATTTATCAAATCATCATGTTATGAAAGAGTAGTGTTCTCATTACTCTATATTTTACGAGATTGTTTCAGAGATAACAAATCAAATATGATGTTTGACTTATGAATGTCAACCCTTATTATTATCATTTTAATTTATAGTTAACATTTATTAAAACTAATTTCCTATTCTAATTCAAAATCTAAGTCTTCCTCATTGGAAATGATTTCAGGAAATCCAAAATTCACATCACAATTATTACGATCTTAATAGTTTTTCAAAAAATTTATATTCAAAAATTTACTTCCAACATATTAAAATATCAAAATGATATAAAATTTCCATCATTGTAAATATCATATTATTAAGTCATTTATTAAATCTACCCTCAGTTATGAACCTAATAATAAATCATTCAATAACCTTATCTATATTTTATTATTATGGGTCTTCTATAATTTAAATAGAAAATAACATTTTATATAATTGACAATAAAATAGATACTTCATACTTATTTCATAAATATAAAATTGTTTATTACAAATGATATCAAGTTAAATCCATAATTAAAGTGTATCGTACCCCTTGAAATGCCACATTCAAGTAGTTCTATTAAACACCACACTTTATGATACTTTTTTAATGATTTTTATAATTAATATTTCCATTAAACCACACTATTTTATTATAGAGATACATTCAATATAATATCTAAAAAGTTCCAAATTTGAATGTATAAGTTTCATAATAAATATAATTATAAAATATTTAATTTTATAATATCAATATATTATTTTATCTCTATATATTATTCTAATAAAAAAAATTGACAAATTTTTTTATGAATTCCCGAACAAACATTATAGATTTTATAAACATATAGTAATCCATTGTAATATTTTAATCAACAAATAGTTTGACATAATGTTTAAATAGTTATCTAAAAATTGACATAACAAATCACAAATCACTATAATCCATGCAGAAGAACTATGAATATCATTTTTTAAAAGGGTTCATTCATTGTTTTTACTAAAATATATCAGTCACTTGTTGTATTAATTTTGTTTCGTTAAATTGAAAATGTAAATCATTTTAAATTTATATGAATTGTTTTGAATTATTTTATGATTGGTGGACGTAAACCATATGTGCCACTAGTTGTTTTTTATAAAAAAGATTAAAAATTATGAATTCCAATTGTTTCCCAAATGAGATTGATTTACATTTTACCATAAACATTATGGAAATATATTTTAATCATTTAATATTTTCATATACAATTTCTTAATTATATTTACCTACATTTCAGTGATAGTAAGTTAAATTACTCTTAGGAGGTTATGTTCAAGACTAAATAAAGACAACATTTTAATTTTCTTGTACTAATATTAAATAAATTTTCTTTAATTTCTTACCATAATAATTTGTTTAAAATTTTGTCCAAAAATACAATTCAATTAAAGTGGAACATTAAATTATTTAATAAAATACTCTTTCTAGTCAGGTATTATAAACTCCAATTTTCATGAATCTAGTATTCATTGTATTGTTCCTTAATAACCTGAATTTTAAATAATATAACTTTTGGAATAATCTTATTTTCATTCAATGTAACACTATGATGATTAATTTAATGAATTTAATAATCCTTATTCATTTTATTTTGTTTCATGAAAAAAAATTCAATATGGTCTAATGTGGAAAAAATTATCAAATATCGCAAATTTAATAACTTATCCCAAAATTCTCTATAAATATCAATGTTAGTTTATTGTGATTAATATAATATTTATATATGTATCCAAAATTAAATAATTGGATATAATAATGAAGTATCGATAAATGATCTTTATTCTACTGGATAAAATAAATTCTCTACTTATATTTTGTTTATATTCATGTTCATCATAATAAAAATATTATCTCACTTCTTATCAATACATCATTAGATAAACTAATTATTTATAGAAACATTTATATAATAGGTAAATTAATTTATCTACTTAAATAAAAAATTTAATGCATGATAATAGATTTGATGGTTTTGAAAATCCATCAATGGTTTAGTATTATATAATATATTATTCATTAGTTTATAATCATCACAATTCATATATATGTTGAATTATTTTTCATCAAATCCTAGAATATGATTATATTTTTATTATTCTATTAATAATTCAAAAAAGTATTAGTAAAAAATATTCCTCATTAAGCTCTTTATTTATCTTCATCATACATAAGATTCTTTAAATATGTTATCAATTTGTAATTTCTAATTTTAATATATTTAAACAATTATATTTTTAGATACAACCTCGTCTTCAATAGAGTTAGACATTTTTAATTTTTCCAATACACAAAAATCATTTTCATATATTTCCACTGATTTTTCATAAAATATTAAAATATATCCAATAACATTTATAGGTATTTTATATGTTTCAAAATTAAATTACTTATCATTGTATTACATAGATATTTAATATACTAGTTTGTCAAAATACATTCATTACATTTTTGAGATAATTTTTTCACTACAATTATTATTTTTTTATATTTTTATCTCCATTGTTGTACCCTCAATTAAAAATTGAGACACAATAATCATATGTAATATTTTTCATCTTCATTTTTAGATGGTCCCTTTTTATCCATCCCACGTGTTGTACCAAAAAACTAGAGTTTAAATATAGGTTCACATTCTTCGTGAAATTAATTATATATATCATATAAATTATTAAAATGTAATATTTTTCTAATATATAAAAGATTTGATATGTAAAATAATAATAAAAGATTTTCCAAGAAGATTTATTATTATTTTTAACATTATATTTATGATTGGGAGGAGTACATCACTAATATCATATTTTCTATATTATAGTTTTTTATTATAACGTTTTTACATAATGTTTAATCCTATATTCAAGGATTAATGATTTTTCAACCCATCCAATTTAACATGAATCTATTGAAAATAAATTTTTTGTACCATTGAGTACAGATATTGAAATTTTCTTAATCTTTAAATACACAAACAATTTAGTTCAAAAAATGGAATATTATCCTTTGAATAGTATTCAAAATCATGATGTTATTTATCTCATCATAGGATAATGAAATGTCAATTTAGTTTATTTTTTAATAAAATTATCAAAACCATTAAATCATGAGTTGTTTATATTTTGAAACATTAATTTTTTTGAAATGTATAATGTTTATCAAATTGGTGCCTACTATGGAGTGATTTTCTATCCAAACCCTGAATTGAGAATATTAGATATCATGATGATAATTCACACCTACAACATGGTTTAAAAAACTATGCAGTCGATTAGTGTAATTGTGTTAATTATTATTCATCGGTTGTTACATGATTGGGGAATGGTTAATCTTACTGTTCATATAAAAAATTCTTTTTAATTTTTAGAATTTAATTTACCACATTTAAATAAAAAAACCACTTCATACATTTGTATGTTCTTGAATTACCACATGAGATCCCTAGGAATCAACAAAACAATATTATTATTTCATCTATGGTTCAACCCCGAGATATGGAAAAACCATAGGGGCTCCAAAAAATTACCCAGATATCCTCATATCAAGAACTATATCCCAGGATATTCCTCCCCCAATAATAATAATAGAGTTATTTTCATGGGCTCTAACCCTAAAAAAATATGAGAACACACTCCTTGAGATAAGCCATCCGAGAGTGAACCTTTACATGAGATAAACACCATTTGGAACAACTCTACCATTCCTAATGGTGCATTCGAGAGAATGTGATTAGTTAGTAACATATTACTTGGTCTGACTCTATGTCCAGCTCTAGAGGTACTGTCGTTATTACCTCATGACTAGAAAACGTTAAAGAAACCCAAGTGAAGAGGCCCTCCACACACCACAACACATAGTTGATGGATCACTACTCCAGACTATAAACCTCATACAGCCTCTCTAAAAAATAGTGAACAATGGGACACACACCACTCCCCTACCCCATTTTCTAGAGAGTACTCATCCAAACTGACCTTTTTAAATCATTTTCCCTCCAAAAAGGAGTGACTATCACCTCTGTCCATTGAGGGATAACCAAACCCTATCTAGGTATTTTTCATGTAATATAGATGTGCATGATCCATGTAACTATATCCCGCAGTTGAGGAATACCCAACTCCAATGGGAGACTGGCTCCCCTCTACAACTCAAAGATGAGGGAGTATTACTCGGTATGTGGGGACTCGTAAACTGATCCAACAAGGAATACCACCCATGAAAGACATGAATCCATTTATGATAGGGAGTATAAACATATAGATCAATGAACCAAAGACTAACCCGATAGGGTAGTTCCACTATATGGATAAAGGACTCGCAACCTTGTAGGATATGGTAGTACCAACTCTTTCAACTCATTCCCTAAGGGGGACCTGTGCCATGACATGATAGTCTATTTCTGAACCCATGGAAGAGGACCCCCTCGATGACACATATGGGGAGTACTGCCTATAGAGGACATGTGCCTGAACCAATAGGGGTGTGCCGACTACTACGATGGAGGACATGATCCCTAAAACTGTATTGTAGAACCATCCCTTCCTATATGTCAAATATAGAGGAACAGTAGCCTGTTCAAATAGAGTTGTACATTCCATCTTAACGAATGTCATGGGAAAGCCAACACCAAAACATATTAGTTGAGTAACACCCTCGGAGGGAACCACATAAACGTAATGGACCCACACCAATGATGCGGGGAGTCCCATCTGTACCTATGTAGATAGGTATAGAAAACACGGGACCCCGTCCATCATGGGATTAACAGTCATATCATATTTCAATACAAACCACATTGATCTCGTACATTAGTTGAGTACTTCACCACAAGCATCTAACTCAATTCACACCACCTCTTATATAATAATCTACTACGGTGGAAACCATCACGTAATACATGGAAATCCACATAGGATGGAGTACTCACACGAATGAATACGAGTCCCAGTAATGATGATACAAAATCTAGAAGATCCCCAGTGTGTATCATAGTAGAATAAGGCGTGCACTGGGGAACACACAACATGCAGCTCGCTGAAACACATGCTCACATATCTGGTCCACATGAGTTACATCTTATGTAGGGTAAAGTGGTGTGTAAATGAGTTACATGTCATTTCCCTTATCTTTTAGACCCTAGACATGTTACTATTCTAGAAGGAATGACAAACTAGGTCCCTAACATGTCGCGTATCCCATACAACAGAGTATGTTCATATAATTTCCAGCCTAACCATGTATATTTCCCCTATCCATGTATTTTAACCAGTGTCCATGTATCTTGGTAGTGTTTTTGTACACGACCATGTATTTTGACATTACAATCCCAATCCATGTCACATTGTCATAGTGTTTAGGGAACCATACACCATGTAATCCATATACACTACATGTAGTCCCATTCGTTCACCTTACCCCAATAGGAAGTGCAACAAGGCTTCATGTATGTAAGTACACCCCATGTAGATAGTGATTCTAGTTGGGAATCACATGAAAATAATCATGATTGACATCGATTCAACACAAACGGCCTAGTTCTAGCTATCAGTGATAAAAAACAATTGCAATGGTTATTTGGAACCACTGAACAATTAAAAAAGAAGGTATTAGAAACAAAACTCAAATCCTCCTTCCAATTCTGTGAAACACCAATGAATTTTTTAATAATTGATTCATGGATCATTCTGGTTCATGATCTGATGATGATCACCTTAGAAAAAGTGGTCAAATGCTCCTCATTGTGTGGATTCATCATCGGGTTTATCTTCGTCAAAGGGAGGAGAGGAGGAGGTAAGTAGATGTAACCTCTTCTTTAGCACTCCAACGTGAGAATAGGGGTGAGGATGTTAGTTTTTACAAAAATAAACCTATTATTTCACCAATAACACCGCATCACCCAAAATGTCCCCTGATCAAAACTCTGATCAAATAATACCTTATGTAACATGTAGGGTAAAAATGATGTTCCATATTAACCGTGGTCTCAAAAATTTGATCCAGGATTCCATGCATGTTTTATTGATGTTTTAAGTGAATGTACATGTTGAAAAAAAAATATAGTTAATATTTTTAATATAGTTTTACTAAGGCTTCCCGAGCCCTCACACCCTACCCTGACTCAGTTCATGACTCCAGAAATAATTTATGAAATATTTCTTAGTATTTGTGTTCATATCCTAAGTCATTACATAATACCAACATTAGGTATTTTCATATATAAAAATAAAAATTATATGTAAAGGGAAAAAACTAATCTCCCCACTAGACTCTCATTCTAGGTAGCTCACCAAGGGTTCATATGCTACTTACAAGCACACACATAGAGGATCCACCAAGATCAAACCACTCAATTTTCCACCATATACCAGGAAAACATCATAAAAAATGGGCACGTGACTCCACCAATACAATTGGTATTAAAACACCATGAACCATAGTTGATCTTTAGTTATTAAGAATTGTGTTACACCACCTCGCTAACATGAAAAACATACTAATGGAACCCCACAATTTGCATTCACCCCTGAACATGTGAGGGTATTCATGAATAAAATAGGGCTTCCCAATAGTAAACACCAGGTAATACTAGTATAATCATCTACAAAACTCTATTTGTAACAAAATACCTCAAAACATAAACCGTTCCACACATACTAGTTGAATCTAGGATATGTATAGATGGTAGGAAAGGAATACATTATATAGAAACATTGTAATGTATATCTATGCACTAAGGAATGATTCTATTAAAGGCTCTCCCTCTTCAATGGACACCAAGATAAAAGGGGGTTGACCAAGTAATTATGAACTTGGAGGGCCAGGACATACTCTAATACATCATCACATATCCTCACCTAGGATATGTGTGTTTATAGAAATCATCCGACATGCCTCAATACTGTACAATTTGGGATGAACTGACATAGACACATGGTTATTATCATGTCACAATGACATTCCTTGGTGGGGAAAGTGACCCTATTCCTAGTGAGTTTAAATGAACTTCAATCTGGATCACATCCTCCTCAAGCACGTTGCGTACAAAGAAGAATAACAACACACTAGGGTGTTCCTAAAAAAAGGTCACCCTAACATGTAATTGGTCTTACTAGGACCTATGTAATAACTAAAAACACATGGTTCTTCCAGTACCTCATCTCAACTTGGTTAAGAATTGGGCATAAGTATAAAGGAAATGAGTAATAAAAAATTGAATATCAATTTATATTGAATATTTTCTAAAGGTCAAAAGAAATACTTGCAATAATTAATGGGGATTCGGGGTCGAAGGATTGTATTTTCTATAGATATATTCACCCAATCCCTCCACCTCTACGATCTTGGAGTAGAAAACCTTGTGGAAGTGGTGGAAAAACCTCGAACATCCTGCCACCTCCTACTGCTATTCCAACTCCTTTTCCACTGTCTCCAGATCATGGAAGTCCTAGATCCATGATTTTTTTTGAGATGTGGGATCATCAACCGACTCATTCTTAGTAGCATTGATGCTAGATAATTATCTATTTATATATCCTCAGATGTCATGAGAAAAAAAATGCCTCTCCTGTTGTTGACCAGAACCTCAACGTTTCCCCTTTACTACAAACCCACATGTCTGTTTCTAGAAATGGGTATGCCTTCTAGGACACAATCCTATTACATATAATCTAACAGTAGCTGAAATAACCTTAGCCTCATGACCACTTGTGTGGGTCACATCCACATGTTCTGTAGATATGGATATCTCTTCCGCCATTGTTTACTCAGCACTATAGTGTAGGTGGGAATGAACAGCTAGATCACAGACACCCAAATCTCTTGACATAAGCCCTTCTTGATGGTGTGTGCTCTAAAGAATAGATAATGAACCATATCGATGGAATATAATGAAAAGCCTATGAATCCCACCAAAAACTATGGCATAGTTACTGTACCCTGATGAATCATTAGATGCATTTGGATACACACTGATATCATAATGGCTGGGTAAAAAACCTCCCTAAAGAGTCGCTCAAACTATTCCCAAGTTAGTGTCACATTGTCAGGAGTCTGTATCCCCATAATCCAAAATTGTCAAACTAAATCAAGTATAAGGCATGCTGATAGGGACCCCATCTGATCGGGATGTTCCCTTAGTAAGTGGGAAAGTCATATTAATATCTCGAGCCAGTTATCTTCCTCACGGGGGTATGGATCACCACGAAACCTCTAAGGTCACATCCTCGGGAACTCGTGTAGCGCATGTATCCTATGTGCATCCGAATCCTAAACTAACGATAAAAAAACCTGCTCAACAAGTGTTTGAATCAAATATATACCACCCATAGGTATCACCTCAAAATTAGTTCCCTATTATAAATCCTCATAAAAAGGTATATTATCATCTGGTTGAAGTTGTAGAATCCTATCTAGTTGCCTTCAAGGGTGTTTCATAATATTGAATCATGGTGTAGAATGGTCAAAGCGTATATCTAGAAATATGAATCTAGTAGGATTGGAAACAAATAAAATTCCATCTTTTATGATGTTTGTACCATTTCATTCCCAGTGATTATGTTTCTATTATATCAAGTGAAAAAGTGGGTTATTAGTGTACTCGTGAATGGATATGTCCATCACCACACCAACACTAGTACCTCTGGCATTAGAGATGAACTTAGAACATCATAAAAGTGTTATTATGAAACATACAAAAAGATCCAAAAACAATGGTTCCATTTGGGATTCGACCAGTTGTGATACCAATCTTTCATGGCCAGACAAAATGGGGCTCTGGACACAACTCCCTAAGCCTTCCTCCAATAGGATAGGGGATGGAAACTAGGTTTGAGAAGGCATATCTCTAACATGATAGGAATTGCCTTTGTACATTTAGAGACACGCACCTTTATGATCTAAAATAGGGTTGAAATTTAAAAACCAAATGTAACCAATGCATGAAAACATATATATCCCACAACTAGGGGACAATCGATCAACAATGATAAAAATAATGGCAAAACAATTCCCATAAAAAAATTGTAAAAGAATCCAGCCTGTCTAGAAAGAACAGATCTCTATTAAATGAAACATCCAAAAACCTCCTCGGGAATGTTCTAGTAAATATATTATTTTGTCTTGCTTAATATTCTCTGCCTGCCTTAGGTCCTCCATGGACTCTGTTAATAGGAAGTTGGTATGAAAAATACACAAAACATGTGCGGGAAAATCCCATGTAGGGGTTTTTATAATAATACTTAGTAGACACCCCAATAGACAGAAGGATCAACTGAAAAGAAACTATCCACTCAACCTACCTTTATGTAATCCAAATTGAGAGAGAAAATCCTTCTTGAAACATCATTGATTGTATACGACAATTCATCCAGGTCTACAATGGGTTTCGAGCCCAACATGTTGAAACACCATAAGGACTCAAAAAAATTACCCGTATATTATCATCTTAGACACTATGATCCTTGATGTTCCAACCTTATAGATAACAATAAAATTATTTTTATAGGCTCCATACCGAACATAAAACCAGGAGAACACAATCCAAGAGATCAGTCATCACCAATGGCACCCATCTAAGAGATGCACCCCATTGGGATAAACTCTACCAATCCTATTGGTATATCTGAGTGAACATGCTCCATCAAGAACATCATACAAGGTTCATATCTAGTTCTCTGCATATTAGGTCCTATAATCATTACCTTATTCCCATCGTATGATAATGAATCCAAATTTAGGATTTACTCACCTCAACACTACACATAATAGAGTGAGCATTACTCCGGACCATGCACGACGTGCATTAAATTTTACAAGAGAGAACTATGGGAATCATGCCTTCCCATTTCTCCATATTTGAGGGATTAATACCCATAAAAATCCCTCAGAAAATCTATAATTTCTGTAAGGAGAGTCCCACACCTCAGTCTCTCGACAGAGCACTAACCCCTATCTATATATCATTGATATCATGTAGAGGGTATTTCCCATTGTAACTATATTCCACAGTCGAGGGAGATCCAACTCTAATGGAGGACCTGCTCTCAGATGCTACTCGAAGATGGGGGTCTTATACTCCTTATGTGAGGACCCTTACATTGATCCAATAGGGGAGTACTACCCATGAACGACATGTGCCTAGATATAATATGGTTGTACCAGTTTGTTGATCAATGAACCACACCCTAGCCATGTAAGGGAGTGTCACTTAGTGCCTAAAGGACCCAAAAATTGGTAGGACTCGGGAAAAACAACTCTTAAATATATTTCACATTTGGGGAAATTCTCCCTAACATGAAAGGGGATTACAACACCCATATTAATGGAACCACTCTCTAACATAGCAGGGGAGTACTGACTCTTCTGGAATACACATCAAGAAGACTCATACCCCCATCAAATAGGTTAGTGCCAACTCCGATAATAGAGGACAAACTCCCTGACATGGAATGAGATTACCGACCCCATATATAAGTCCTATATAGAGGATCTAGGCCCTGGTCCAACATGGTAGTATTGTACATCATCATGAATTTCATAGAGAAATGCACACCCTATCCCATCATGGGGTAACATCCCTAGATGAAACTTTCCAAAGGTAATGAACCTGTACCCACAATGTGAGGAGTACAGAATCCACCTAAGTATAGAGGAATGGAAAATCCATGCCTCAGTCCATCATAGAAGTAATAGTAATAGAATATCTCTATATGAACCACATTGATCTCAAACATTGGGTTAATACCACTCCATAAGTGTTATCCTTAATTCAAAAGTCCTCATATCTCATATGAAGTAACTGAGGCATACATTTCATTATATAGATAATACCACTCCATATGTACTACTCAGATCCCTAAATCCATTTCCCGAGATGAATGTATTGATGGTGGAATATGCCTAGAGGATATCCTAGTAGTACACAGGTGGAACCAGGGCACACACTGCATGTGAGGGGTCTTGATAAACTTTACATGTAACTGGTCCACATGGTTTCCATTCCATTTCGGTGTACACAACATATAAACGATGTAAATGATTTGTCCCTCATATCTCATCCACTGGCCATGTTCATGTTCTACATGGGCCGACTAACTTTTTCACTTATAAATCCTGCATCCCATTCTACAAAACGTGATCAGATAAATAGTCACATGCCCATGTAGTTTTCTCATGTTTATACACTGGACCACGTGTATTTATATATTCAACGTTTATTAGTAAAATGCCATGAATTTTCACAATACTATTATAATCCATGTCCCATGGTAACATGATTTAGGTCAGTACATGGTATGTAATCCCTATACATGGTTTATAGTCCAGATTGTTCATATTCCATGAACATGACGAGCTATACAAAAATGTCACTAAAATACAGGTCATATAGATGGTTATTATATCCAAGAATCACCTAAAAATCACCCAATTTTCCCCAATTCAACCATAACCAATCGATCGACCTAAAATGGATAAAAAAATTCAATATGGCTCTAGAACTTTCAAACAACATCAAAGGAAATGGATGAGGACCAAAACTTCAATCCTACTACCTTATTGGCGAAACAAAATATCTTAGGACTAAGAATAATTTCTGAATCATTCTTGTTCTTGAACTAATGATTATCTTCCTGAAAAATGGAGATATATGGCACCTCACTGCATGCATTCTACATCAGTGTCATCATTGTCAAATGTATGAGAGGTGGGGAGGAGTGGATGTAGAATCTTTTGATTTTGCACTGCAATGTGAGGGTAGGGGTGAGGGTATTAGGATTAATAAAATTTAACAAATCAAGTCCCTTTTAATTAAATGTCACCAAAATGTTATCTTGATCAGAACTCCCATTGCAGATCATCTAAGGTTACACATATCATAAAAAAAATTTTATGGACTCATCTATAGTCTTGGAAATATGATCTGAGACTCATAACATGAGATATTTATGTTTTATGTGAAACTGCATGCATGAGACAAAATATATTTTATATTTTTAATATCATGGCACCATGCCTCCCAAAGCCCCATAATCCCATGGCGAATCAATTATTAGATACATAAATATTTTCAAAAATATTCTAGAGTCTTTCAAGTCAAAACATGGGTCATTATATGTATCCATTGAAGTGTTAGTTTCCATAAATTGTTTTTTACAGAAAATCCCTTAGTAGAACCCCATAGACACATTTAAATAATTACCAACAAAAAAAGTTTCAAATTGGGTTCAGATATATATATATTGTTCTAATATCTCATGTAGAAGATAAAAAGGTGTAATTTATATAAAATAAAAATTAGAAAAATGAGGTGAAGCCATTACTAAATTATATCACACCATGAATCTACATATGAAATGGCCCAAAATAATATGTAAGAGAGGAGGTTGTGGCATGTGACTAGGATTGATAGAATGAGTCAGAAAAAATGTGGATAGGGAAGATTGATAGCCTTTATATTTTTAAAAATAACAATAAAATAAATGAATTCTAAAATTTTTGACACCTGAAAAAAATGCATGATTTGGCCGTAGTGTTTCCCAAACAATTTTCCAATATTGTATTCTTACCACAATATTTAGAAACCAAAAATAATGAAATATAATTACTAAAGAAAAATATTTCCTTCTTTTATTAAAACTATTAATATTCATTCATTATTTCACAAATTTTACAATGATTCTATTAACCATTTGATAGCCATTTTCCTATGTAGAAAATTCTTGTATTTCAACAGAAAAACTCAGATTCACCCAATACACAATAACCTAGATAAATAACGATAAATAAATAATAATAATTTAAAAATCATGGCTAGTATGTGATAATTATCTCAACTATGATCCTTTATTACCCTATAATGACCTAAGTGATTTGGGTGATCATCACAGATAATAAAGACATTCCACTACTCGAGGTTATACAAAAAAAACGTGATGATTGATGAACCATCAATCACCCTATATTTTAAATAGCAACTCTAATATAAAATATATGCCTTGTAAATAATCTATAATGATCTTTCTAAAACCTAAGAAAAATAAAATGAGATCAAGGAACTCAATCCACCAAACTAGTGTATTAATTGTTAAAGAGAGTCTCATATATCCAACCATAACATCAAACAAAGAACACAATAATCCTCAAAATAGAAATAACTAAATAAAATATATTTTGTTATTTTTGGATATTCATGTCTGTCCATAACATGACATGTGGTCCTTGCCAAAAAAGAAACTATAATATTGTACAAATAGAGAGAGAATAACAAAATTTTGAATTTTGAATTATGGGAACCTTGTATAATCATGAGTTCTTAATTTAGTGGTATCATGTCCCAATATTCTGAAATTAGTCAAATATAAATTTATTTGGACCTAATAACACTATGTCTTCATGAGATGAAAAATACATAAGAGACAATGTCATGAATGACAAAAAATGCACTTACAATAATAAAATTTATAATTTCCCATTATTTTCCTCTATTGGAACCAATATTTATAATTTAATACAATGAATGATAAATTCTATGAAATTAATAATCTGTTTTAACAAAAAGTAAACCTCAAATATTGAAATGAAACAACCTCAAGTAGACATAAAATTTAGATATAAGTCATTGAAATCTCTAAACTATAAAGAAGCATACATAACTGACCAAAAGTAAATTAGAGAAACGATTATCACCCAACTATCCACAAGAAACCAATGAAAAACAATGTAAAAACTCAGTAAAACTGTCAACTTGAGGGATTAACATATAGTATAATGCCAATTGAGAAAAAACAATTATGATTAACAGATTTAAATAAGAATAAAAGATATGATTAATAATACATTAAACAAGAGTGAATTAACAAGATAATAATGGGAACTACTCTTGAGTCCAGGGTAGATAAACATGGACCATATCTTTGAAAAAGGAACATCATTGAATACAATTGGTTAGAAAAAATTCCATTTAATTATTCTCATCCACTCTTCCCAATACATTCCCATTCATTGAAGAAATACCAACATAACAAGAAGGACCCCATCATATGATACAATCACAAAAATCATCGATATCGTCTATGGAGTTTTAATGTTAATTACTATGAGAAACACTTTTTCATAATTTTTTCAAAGACTCGTACCACATCATACTATATAATTACGAATGAAAAATATATATTTTAAACTAATTAATGATATAGCTCTCCCCCATTACAAAAAAGTATGAATCATATAGGCCGATCATCCACAATTCCTTGAGTCCTTTATAGGGCATGGTCAAATAACATAAAACATGAATCCATCAACTCATTCTTCCAAATAAAAGTAAAATGTAGCCAACAAAAATCATTATCCAAAAATAAAAACTTAATTTTTATAAAATGAAATATTATTTAATAAACTATGTCATTTTTTCTATAATAATCCCCAACATTGAGTATGAAAACTTATAGTAAATTTTTTTAAATAACTCTACAAAATTTACATCCCCTACATTGAAAAATCCTTCCAAAATTATATAAATTAATTTTTGAAAAACCATAATTTAAAATAAAATTAATAAATTTATTATATAATTTCTAATTTTAACTGAGAAACATCACCATAATAAAATAATCCGTAATTCACATGAATTTATTTTTTCAAAACCAACACTCTTAACTAATGATCATTTTTAAATCCATCATTTTTAAAAAAAAATTCCATAACTCAAAATTTTGGTTTTCAGAACAAAGAAGGTGAAAATATGTTTCTAAAATATTTATCAATAGAAAAATTTACATTTTTTTAATCTATAATTTTTTAAGCAAAACAAAATTCTAACCCATGATTTTAGTTTTAAAATCATAAAATATTATATGAAAAAACCAATAAAATCCAAAATACATTATCAAATTTTATCAAAAAAATCATTTACCCATGAGGAAAAAATATAAAAAAATCAACAAGGTACTAGTTACCATTTATGAATTTACCACTTTGATTGGTGGGATATGCTTCAACCAATAAATACCCATAGAGCGTGACGTGGATAAATGTACACCAGATCTATAATGGGTATAAATACATATGTTATCATCATGTACTACCCTCTATTGCCTTATAACATTCCCAAAACTGAATCTAAAATAATCATAATTCCAATATTCCCTTGAAAATCATGTTTTTATATGTGAGGTGGTGATCAGGAACATACCAATGAGATAGCTTCTAATCTCTAGTTACCTTATAACCACCAACCAAGCATCCCAAAATAAGAAGGTTCATTGATGATAATTCTAATATTATTATAGAGAAAAGAACAAGGGATCTCTAATTTAAAATTTTCATAATAATCCGAAGAATTAACTCTTTTGGAAACCCAATAAGTTTCATGTCATGGATTGGATGTCATTCTTGATCCCCTAAAATAGGAACAAGCTCTTGGGAATCTTGGGAATACTATATAGTAATAGGTTCACCCAATAAAAAATAATTAGAAAAGATAAGAAAATAAGTAAAATTATAGTATGAAAAATTGGTACATAATATTTAAACACTATAGAAAAATAAAAAAAAATAAACACAGTATCCTAAAAATGAATGGAACATATCGTAGTAATAACCTAGAAAAATCCCTTGCCCAAAAATATCCATCTCCAATAATATAAAGAATCCCAAATACTATGGAATTGTATAACCAATGATTAGATAAAGGAATTACTAATATATTGAAATAAGTTATATCCTATTTAGGTAATGTGATAAGATAAAGAGAACTAAAATGTAAATTGAAAACATATATTTTATCTTCTAACAATCTAAGTCACCAATATGTTATGTAATTGAAACACACCAACTCGGTAGTTTAAAATATTTTGTAAATCTAAAAACTCAATAATTAGTATAGATTGGTGTGAGAGGAAAATTTCCAAGTATGGATTACCAAAATATAGAATACCCCATGTATATCATTTAAATAAAACATCCATATCTCTAGAGTTTGAAATAATAATGCTTACAATTTTTTTCATATTTTTTTTTCTTTATAAAATACCATAGGCTATTTTCCATATTATATTAAATATTATTCATTAAAAAAATTTTGGTTTGTGATTTTTATATAATTATTTCTCAGAAATATCTAATACTGAAAGTAGAATTTTAATGAAATCCTTCTTTTAAGATACATTCGTTAAAATAATGAATTCATCTAGCTCTAGATAAATATTACCTAATAAAATAAAATAATTAAAGGTTAAAAAATTGATATATAATGAAAAAAAATGGAATTCACTGGGGTAATAAAATTAGGATGATGAGAATAAATAGTACATGAAACTATATCAGTGAAAAAATCATGTATTCATTTTGGATAAGAAAATCACATAGGATATGAGACAACCTAGGGGCCAAAAGAATGATCTAGAACATTATATCCAATGGATCCTTCATATCATCAAAATTGATGTAGCTTAACAACATTGAAGGTTGGTTTTCCCTACCTAGACTATCCTACGAGAGTTACCCCGACAAAGGGAATGACCCATACATCCATGATAAAGAGTGATATCATATGATATTGTAACAAATGTTTTTTAATTTGAAACTTATTATATGGTTTTGTTTGTATGAAAATGGAGGTGGAGTTGAGCCACGGAACGTTAAATAATCAACAATATAAATAAAAATAACAATAAAACACTTAAATCTCACAAAACAAACCCCCAAACACCACACCAAGGAATATTCCCTTTTCCTTTATGATAGTGATATAAATCATTATGCCAAAAACTAAGTATAAAAAAATAAATTTAAATGAAAACATATAATAACGAACATCCCAATAATTATTTTCTATGAGAAAATAAATTTCAAATGTCCCAATAATGAATAAAACATCCATTGAAAATTTAATACCTATTATAAAAATAGAAATATAATAGATGGAATTCTAGAGAATATGTAGGTACAAATTTAATATCCCAAAACATAATTAGTAATTCATTAAACAAATAAAATATCTATGCTGCATTTTATACATTAATTTCTGTGTGAGGTTAAATTGTACATGTTTACAAAAAAAATTCATCCAACAAAATTGAATGATTAAAATTGGAATTTATTTCATCTAAATTAATTCTTATTAAACATCTATAAAACTAATTGATATTAAAACATGTTATAAACTATAAGGAAAGTAATGTATTCGGAATATAATATCCAAAACATGGGGAAAATACATTAAAAATAGTTCACATTGTCAATGATGGATAAAATAAACAACATAGTGGTCCAAGGATCACAAAAAATAATCATAAAATTAAACAAGTAAAAAATATTAAATTGAAAATCATTCAAAACCTAGGGATTGAAGAAACCATACCAGAAACCAATAGGGAATTCATCGAATTCAATGGACAAGGATATTACTTTCCTCAACCAAAACTCATAAATAATTACAATAAATAACTTAAACAAACTACCAGCAAATTGTTTTAGGGTTATGAAATGGTGGATTTACCACATGGGGGATGAGAAAAGTAATAAAAAATACAATAAAAAGAAAACAATGGAGGAAAACCCCAACCGGTAAATATCACACAATGAATC
The DNA here is from genome assembly GCA_963277665.1 of Viscum album. Classification (NCBI taxonomy): domain Eukaryota; kingdom Viridiplantae; phylum Streptophyta; class Magnoliopsida; order Santalales; family Viscaceae; genus Viscum; species Viscum album. The sequence goes on along the minus strand of OY728126.1, from coordinate 929,415,278 downwards.
TGCAGAAGAAATGTCCCAATGAAAAGTTGGGATAGGAGGTAGAGACACGTCACTAGAAGGGAGGGGATTGGACTAGGTCAAGATGTGGTCAAGTATGTTGTATGATAATTATTAGTGGTTTAAAATAAAATTAGTGGGAAATTGGAATTTTAAAATTTTATAATCCTAGTAAGGTGGCGTGGTTTATCTCCACGGTTGGCCAAATAGTTCACTTATCGTGTGATCTAACAGGGGACTCTACACACCCCACCTAAGTAGGGGACTTTATTAAGGACACTATAGTATGATCTTGTGGTTTTATCTATATAAGATACTGACATGATCTCATGTAGTGTAAATAGTTTCTACTCACCTTGCGCCAACTGTGATCCCATTCAAAAATTTTGATATTTCAAAATTTAATACTCGTCTATCATAAAATCAAAAAAAAATGGAAGAATATCACTAAATTATTAAAATAAATAATAAATAATTATTCCATTTTTAAATTGTCTATATGTATTCATATATTTACTTATAGGTATAAGATTAGTACTCCATTCCACAAATGTTTTCCATTGGTCATTAATGATTTCGATAGTGGTGTGGTTGATTGAGAGATACTCTTGGTTATTTAGGAATTAGACATTAGGATATTTTTTTCGGATTTTATTGTTAATCAATATATATATTTATAGCCCATATTTTTTGTATTATCATTTTTTTATTTTTTTTGTGGTCATTGTATTGTATATGATTTATGGAATATGTACTATTGTAAATTTTAAATTTTCAAGTGAGTTATGTGGATTTAAATTTTATTACATAATACATAGTTTATTTACATGTATTTCTAAATTATTGATATGGTATTATGCAATCTTAATATGATTCTATAAACCAATTTACTGATCTTTACAGGATGAAATTATTCGTATGGGTATATTTTAATACCTTTAGTAATTATCACCATCTTGTATTGATTTTAAACATTATTTTGGGAAATTTTGGGATAAATATTGATTGATATGGATGGTTAAAAATGATGAGATCATTAAATATTTCCGAGTTAATTGATTTATATCTAATATTTAAAAATATGGTAAAATAAAATAACACTTCTTTAATTAAGTCATATATTACTATTATCAAACTTATTAAACAATAATCACATGGTTTCCCCATTGAACATGTTTTATGATAAATGAAAATTATAAAACAGTCAAATATATACATATTATACTTTAAATTAATTATTTTCAAATAAATTTTAAATCATTAATCTGAAGATAAAGAATTCCGTTTCATTACATTATAATTATGATGTTTCATTTTTAATTAAATGAAATTTTCATTAGATTACATAATTCAATTTCATGAATTATTGTTGAGGAAAAATTAATATGAGTATAACATTAATTTTATCTAATTAATATTCTAACACATGATAACATCAAGATTTTAAGAGAGAAACACCATTTTCATTATGTTATTCTATTTTATAGACATTAACATCAGTCTTATTGATAATGAAATTAACATTTTTATCTAATACATATTTTGGTAAAAAAAAATTACAAAATAAAATAAGATTATGTTGTATAGTTTAAAATTATAGTTTCATACTATCTTAATTTAATATTTATTATCTCCTCAATATTGACCTAAATTATTACTAATAGAGAAAACCTTGAGGAATCTGATACTTTTTATCACAGTTAGTTTCATAGGTAGAAATGGTTAGTTTTATATTAAAATGACCCTTAATAAATTTTCAAGCCTCTCTTCTAGTATGAAAATATAATTTTTTACTTCAAGATATGAGTATATTTGTAATATTATCTTTTTGAATTTTGGAAGAATGTTAATAGTAATTTAATTAAATATTAATACATTTTTTCATGTTCATTTATGAATATCTTTTAAATGGGGATTTTTTTTAAATTTTAAAATTATGGTATAGTAAAAATTGGTTGGTATTAATGTCCACTAAATAAACACTTCATGTGAACCAACATCTCTATGGAGCCCCTTTGTTCATTCATTTTTCATTTTCTATTATTTTCCATTTATTTTTTCAACTTATTTTTCATTCTAATTATTGTGGATTTTAAGATAAAAGTAAAGGAAAACCCCATTTTATATTATTAGAAGATATTTAAAGAGGATTATATATTGAATGGATCACTACATCGTGGACTACTGAACTAGATCATGAATCGGTTAATGGAACTCATATATTTGGGTCTGAAGCTTCTCCATTTTACAATTTTTGGTGGAATGGTTTTTTAGTTTCTAACAAAAATCAAGAATTTTTTATTGGTGTTATGTATAACTAGGGAACCCTATAACATCGATATATGGGATATTTTTAATAAATCATGGGTTTTGGATGATTTAATGGGGCTTAAATTTATGAAGGACCATCATCATTTTGTGATGTTCTAAAAACACAAATATTTCATTCTTCCTTTTTAGAATGGTAATGATATAATGGATAAAAAACATTAGATTTCATGAAATTACATATGTAATTAATCAAAGTGTTTCAGGGGGACTATAAAAATCCACATTTTTCGGTCACATGGTCATGGGTGTCACACAACCAGTATTTGTGTGGTGTTCCTGGCCAATGTCCGTGTGGGGTAACTTGCCGGACCACACATAGTATACAGGTAAATGTATTTCATGTGATTTGAATGACATATAATTGTTTTCACACAATATGTTTTAGGAAGTACATGTTATACTGGCTTTAGAAAAATGAGATCAGAATATAGTTTTGGGTAAACATTGGGTATATGAGGTGTTTGTTGTGTACATCCCATTTTAAACACATTTGTACATATTTTAACCATGGAGTACAAATTAGACATGAGATTAGTCTTTTATGATAACATTTCTATGTATATAAAAATTAATGAATCATTTTGAAATATAAACATCAATCAAATTGTGTTTCAGATAGGTAGAGTATTGATGGGATGCATTAATTGAGATTCTATAATATAATCCTCCAATGGGATAGGTTATATTGTTCTAGGACTGAGAAGGGGTCATTACTTGTGATAAAAATAGGCATGTTATGCCACGAATATATCTTTAATTTTATTTTAATATGGTTCTAAAATATGGTTCCCAACAATTAAATTGATAAAAAATTTATCCATAGTGCTTATGTATTGTGGTTTCAAGTCATAGTCATTAAGCTCTTTTTTAGATGCTCTATTTGATGATTAGTTTTAATAATGCCTTCTGGATATGTTAATATTAATGAATTAGGAGTATGGATGGTTAGCATTGAGCTGATTTTGAGATGGGTTTAAGGGACCCATTTTTTATTCTCATATGGGAGGGAATATAATTGTGGATGGGTTTAATATTGTGGAGTCCCATTGAAGAATTTCTTATGGTTATATTTTTCATTGGGGTATGCTTTTACTATGACACCCCTTAAATGGTTCCCTAATCATGAGTAGATCGTGATGACCATTATGAATTCTCTTTTAGGAATATTGATTCGTTATGATTGTCTTATTGGTGAGTTGTTTATTAATGATCAATTACTATTCATTCATGACTCTTTTGAGATATTTATCATTCAAGGGTTCTCTCATTCCTTAGAAATGGTAGTGTGGCCCCTTATATTATATCATGTTCTATATTTTTTTGATACCACTATTTATGTGATTATGATTGTGTTTATATTAGGTTTTGAGTATCATTTATGCAATATTATATCGACTATATGCCCTTTTTAGAATTATGTGGATTAGGGGACCATGTGAGACCCCTGTTTTTTTGGCCATGTGAGGGGTTGGTAATCACTCAGTACTGATGATGTGGGGAGTCCCTTTATAACTGAAGGAACACCAGTGGAATATTTTAGTATACATTTGGATGAGGGGTTATGGGGTACTGTTGGAACCCCATTAATTATTCATCATGTAATAGACTGTGCTGATATTTTAGTAGTTTGAATGTTGTGCTCAAGATTTTACATACATGTTCCTTATGGATTATTACTGGATTTTATGAGTTAGATCAGCTCTAGAGAATTGTTAGAGGATACTTTTGGAATATAATTGGACTATGTTATGACCCTGATTTTGATATGGTGATCTCTTTAGTTTTATCTAATTGTGGTTTGATATGAATGGGAAGAGAATGGGTTATTTGGAGGTGTGAAACCATATCATAGGAAATTTGATTACTATATGGATAGGGGTTGGTTTTTATTGGTCTTTGAATTTTTGGATAAAATTAATTTGGGTTTTAAGTTTCCCTAATGTTTATTTAATATCATCTATGAGTTTTAGAAGAAGACAATGTTCGGTATAGGTTATTTGAGTGATAGTACAATTACATTGTCTAGTTAAAATCAATTCTTTATAGACCTAGATCATATTAGAGTTCTGCGTTCTCATGTTCCCTCATATGGAGTAATATTCATGTGCGCTTCATTTTATACCTCTTGGGGATCATGTGAGGATATATAATATGTGTGTAATGTCATGATTCTATGTGATCTATTTATTGTTTGTCCAATGTTGTGGGCTAGAGTTAGCGTAGACTTACCAGGGGTGTCCAGATAGAACATATAATTGAATTTATTAATTTTTTTGGCTTTACCGATTTATTTTGTGTAATTATTTATCTTATTTTGGATATTATTAGTTTTAAATAGGTATTTTAATATCATATTTTCATGAATATATTCTAATAACGACTATAGATTCACTATTGGGGAGGCTACTAAGATTTATTTGACATCAATTATTTATGACCAATTGATTTCTTATTGAATGAATTTATATTTTTTGTGTGGAGACCAATGATCACGTGGAACTTAATTGATCACATATTGTCTCTAAATCCAAAACATTCACTATGGATGAAACTTAAGAAAAAAAATAAAAGCTCCTTCATTGTGAATGTTGGGTATGTGGTTCTGCAAAATGTTGGTAGTGGATCATGTTGATTTTTTCCCATCTATTTAAAAATATATATATGTTGTTGTATGAGTGTACTTCTAGTGATTTTAATATTTTTAATTATTTTATTATTTTTGGATTTATTCCATGATCCATTTTAATGAATCTTGTTTTTGATTGAGTTTCTTTACAATTCATAATATAATGATTAAATATGTGTTTGTGTTTGTATATTTTATATTATTATTTCTTTAAAACAAGAGTTTAATTTCTCCCCCACAATATCATTTAGAATTGTTCTATTTGTAAGATGAATCTGCTGTATAGAGAGGTGATAATGATGCCTTTTTATGACTTGATTCAGATGGAGTTTTCATTCAACCCATGTCATTTATCTATAATATGGTTTTAAACTATATTACTTTTAGGATATTTTTTGTTAATTGATCGACCTCCTAGATATTATTTTAAACTTTCTACAATCATTTTTGTGGTTCATTTGTAACACCATTATAGATATAAAGACACACATTCCATCGAGATAGCGTAGCCATATGGGTTTTTTTTATTATAGTGGAGTGATTTCACCTAGTTTTAAGCACATTGTTTGTAAAAAGTTTGATTTTTTTCTCAATATTATCCAATGAAAAATAAGATATTTATTTATCAAAATTCATTAAAAATGGGATTCAAATGAAACCATTATGTAATTTTTTTATTTCACTTAGAATAGATTTGTAACTATTTAAAGTGTAAAATACAACTTAAATTTCAAAGTACCATATTGGTTTTTTAATGAATTATAATAATATAATCCAAATATATATATTTTCTTTTATTAGAAGGAAATGTGGATATGATGGAAAGACACTCTCTAGTGATGTTGAATCGTTCCAATTATCAAGGGCTATGTTATGACACTTATTTTTTTTTGTGGGTGCATAATACCATGTGTCCATTATTAGTGGGTAGATGAGGGAAATAATACTAATTTTTTATTTGGATCTTAATTCCCAATGTATATTTTTTTTCATATGTAACATGATCCAATTTTTAGGGGGGAGTTTTCCCTTTCCTGATGCATTCTGTGAGGACATTCAATTGGGTTTTGTGTTCCAGATATAATATTTTTCATATGTTGATATTGTTTATTATCATTTTAGTGAGGACTATCATTATATTATATACCAAAATTTTATTTTAGAGAATCTTTTGGATAGTCATGTGGATTCTATGTGGGTGAGAGTTAGAGAACTATGTGTTCCCCCATTATTGTGGTTTTCCTGAGAGGGTAGGATTTCATATTTTTTGGAAATAATGTTCTATTTCTATTTTGGTAATATGGTGAATGTGTTTTTGGAAACTCAATGATATTAATCAATTCCTATGTCGAGGGTCATTTTGTGGTTGATTATGTCAAGAGATAGATTCATTGGTTTGTTAGGAGTGCCAAGGGTGTACTGGAATGTGGGAATTTAACATTATGAGGAATAGATTTAATGGTTAATAAATTAGAGTATAGTTATTTTATAAATGAATCAAATTATTATGATTCATGTTGCATTTTAAGGTGTGTGAGCATAGGAGAGGCTCCTAGGTAAGCATTAAATATTAAATAGGATAGTAGTGGTTAGTGTTGATTTTTTATATAAAATATTTTTTGAGTGATGGTATGTATGTGGGTGTGATACACAGTGATGGATAAGCTTTTTAGGGATATTTTGAGGGTACTTCAAATAATTAGGACACCTTTGTGTCGTATTCTGGGTAAACCCATTGAATATATTAATTTGTTATATAGAGTAAGGATTGAATTATTCTATGGATCACAATAATGTCAATTGGATGATTCAATCTTCATGTTATGTAGCTTATTTGGTGTGGATGTTATCATTCCAGGTCAATAAGACAAAATGAGGGTATTTCTGTTTTTTGATGGCTCTCTCGATGGGAAAAATCAGCCATGTTAGGTAATTGAATTTAGTTATGGGTGGTTCATGGGCCATGGATGATGGAATTAGAGAAAAAAAATTTATTATGACAATTCAATGGTAGAGATAATTAGATCAATCATGATTTATTTTCTCTTGAGTAGGGAGACTATTTTTAGTTGAGGGGATAATTTTTAGAACACTAAGATGGTGAATTTTGTGTGATCATTTCAAATGGATCATGATATCTTAATAACCACAAACATATCTTATAGGTAATAAGTGTTATGGTGGGGATATTATGAAGACCTACTTCATTAAAGGATGTAAAAATCGAATGGAATTTGAACATTTTGTCCTAAGTTATTTTTAGAAGATAAAATTCAATAACTCTAAATATATGATCTTAAAAAATTAGCATGATTCTTTTTTTGGTTACCGAATATGGTATTTTCCCTAGGATAGTAGTTTTGTGGAAATAAAAGTCATTTGAAATTTCACATTATAGTAATATTAAATTAGTAAAGAAAAATCACATGTCTTTAATCAATGTTAACTATTTATTTGTAAATTGTATTGAAATTATTACATTTTGTGTATGTCTAGAATTTGTGTTTCCTTCTCTTTGGGTCCTAAATTAATCAAAACAACTTTTTTTGAGGATGAGAACCTTTCTTATTTTTCTTTATTTTTCTATTCTCGTCCTATTTGTTTTCCACTGTCCCTTTATCATCATGGTAGATTTATGACTATTTGAATGGCTCATTCCCCGTTGTGTTATTTGGATAATATACATATATATAGATTTGGAGATATGTTCACATCATGGATCATTTTTGGAGCATGAAATAGTATCGGTTGGTGTGTTTCATAGATCTGAGAGGTATGTATCTGTGTTTTACCTCATCATGTAGAATAATATATGAGTTTTTACCAAAATCCCAATAGATTTTCGATATTATTTGCTAATAAAATATTTATTTTTCTTGGGAAACATATTAGGATTATTTAAGGGTACTAAGAGAAAAAGAGAGTTTAAAAGGCTTTTTAGGACTATATAATCTGGAAAACTAAACTGTAGAATATACTGTTTAGGGAAAATATTCCATGTGATCATCCTTTAGGGAAATGTGAGTAAGGTTTTGCATGATGTTTTTTGAATTCCATTTTTTATTAGGTGATGTGTGTCATGTATCATGGATAGACACCATGTTTTGTGGGAACATTTCGTAATGAAGGACCCAACTAGGATCTCTATACAGTGTTTTTCTAGAGGGAATATGGGCTACATGGTCAGAAATGGAATATTTTATATGTCTAGGTGCCTCATGAGAAATAAATTTCATACAAGGTTGGTGGAAACTATATAATATTGGTTGTAAAATCAATTCTGGATTGTGGCACAAAACCTGGTCTTACATTTGTAGGGTAAACACCATATACATGTGATCCGGCCTATATAATTTAACTCTTATGTATTTTTCCCTTATAAATTGGATCCTTTAGTAGTCCATTATAAATTTATTCCATGTAGATCATAATTTTATAATTAATTCTGTATTTAGAGATAAAATGGATGGTATTTTATATATAGGGAGTGTTGGTGGGAGGTTTTCATCTGGTTTTATTTTAGAATCCTCAAATGTGTTGGTTTCTATAATGTGAGGAATGCTTAATGGTTTTTTTGATCAACCTGACATGAGTACTAAATTGTGATTATTTTGATGTGGTTTTCGACGAATCTAAAATATAGGATCAAATAACGTATTTGATGTACAATTTTAGATCTATTTTATGAGGTTTGAGGGTATGGGGTTCTAGACTACTTATTCGAGGGTTGATATTCACTATTTGATTATTTATTCTATTTGAGCCATCAATCTAGGGTGAAATTATATATATAATAGTATAACTATCATCTAATGATTCAATTTTTATTATTGGTATGGGGGGCCAATTTTGGATCCCCTTATGGGTGAAGTAATACCTCGGGATAGGTTATATAATGGGGTGGTAAATTGTGTGTTCTCTTATCAGATGATTTGTCTTAGTGTTTCTATTTTTATGGGAATCTGACTATAGTGTTTCATGTGGTTTTGGTGGGTATTAGTATTGATGATAATTCACATGCATCTAGTGTGATGCTTTCATATTTCTACATTGGAATGCGTTTAACTGATGATCAATGGTTGGCCATCAAGGGCCATTTGGTGTTGTGTTTCTTTTCAGTCTTACCTTATTATTTTGATGTGAAAAGGAATCCAATTTTAATTTTTAGTATTATTTTATTTTATATTTCCTTGAGGAATATTTTATACAAATGGGTGGTTTTGGTTCTGAGTCATTGATGATGATTTCTATATAGGGCATAGATCATGGTTTTAGATTGAAGTGATCTAACATGCCAATGGATCCCCGTGTGTTTTTCCCTTCTGGGGGGTCATTACTTGATGAAAATTTTTGATGTCAAGTGTCCCTTTATATCATAGAATCTAATAGTTGATAAACATTATTGTTTTTTTGGACGAGGTGATCTAGTTGATCGGTTGGTCTCCATGGTTTATTGACAAAATGATTTTCTATGTTAATGTTGTTGCAGTTTAGATAATGGGATCAGGAGTTGGCCTGAAATTGTTTTTTTTTCTAGGAAGGCTAAACATAGTTATACAAAGGAAAAATATTATAGGAGACCACTAAGATATCATCGAACCGAGAGTAGACCATATGTATAATCTGATAGTCTCTTATATTTATAGATTATTGTGATTAAACATACATAATGGTCTATTTTATAATATAAAGGGGTGTATCCCATTCCAATAAAAATATATATTTACTTATTTATGGTTTGGGTTGGATATGCCCTTCCCTAGTGATTATTTTTTGGCCTCTATAAGTTTTTTTAAGAATAATATGTTATGGAAAGGTTCTATCAGTGTTAATAGAGCTCTTACTTCTATCTTGTATCATTCCAATAGGGCCCCATTGATTAAAATATTTTGATTGTATCATGTTTATGCCCATAATAGTTCACGTGGATTAAAATTCATCGAAATTTCATATAAAAAAATCTTCTATATAGTAAATTTTTTTGGTGGATGCACGTTATTTTTTTTGGTTTTGTGATTCATTTGATATAATTACTATTGAATAGACCTAATTTGGTGTATATTTACCATGGAATTTGGGATTGAATAGGTTTTTTTTCAATTTCATTTTCTCCTGTATTTTTAAAAAGTTTTATATTTTTACCTACTATTTTATGTATAATAATATTATAGGAATATCAAAACTATAAATAAATATTATTTTCACAAAATATAGGTTCATATTCATCGGTTTCTTTCTATAATTTCTTTATTACCAACTAAATTTATACCATGGTGTGTGAAAGACATTTATATCATTTTTTTACTAGGGGTAACCAGATTCATATTGGGATGGGAAGTTGTAGAATGTGTCATGAATGATGAGAGTCTCGGATGTGATGTATTCAGATCAAGACAATGTAGCTCATCTATCATGTAGATAAGGTATTTTTTTCTCATAAATAGAAATGGATCCTGATATATATTCTTTTATTTTTAATTAATATGTACATATTTTTGACATAATGAGAAATTGGAATTTTTTTTATGCATTTATTTCATAATTTTTTGATCCATATTTAATTTTATAAGACCATGATTTTTTCTCGGTGTATTTATTATATAAAATCATATTTTTATAGATGTGTTAGAGTTTTTATTTTTTTATTTGGTTTACGTGGATTGTTAATATCATATTTTATTCCACTAATATTTTTTATACTGTCACATTTATGCAATGGTATAGTCCTCCCAACTATATATTTTAGACCATAACCAATAAATTTTCTCCTCTATCAGATATGGAGAGGTAATTGAGGCCTTGTGGAGATCATGATCGATTAAAATTTTATGTCAACCTGTTCTAGTTCCCCCTTCATTGTATAGTAATGAATTACTTGTTTCAGTCAATAAAATTCAAACATACAAAAAAAAACCATATATGAAAGGAAATTGAAACAAAATGATGATCTATTACATCGAGCATACAATGAAGATGTCGTAATATAAAAATTTAATCCATTAAATTATATCGTAATTATATGTCTAATGTTAAACATAGAAAATGTTCTTAAGGGAAATAAACCCTTCATTGTATTAATTAACTACATCAGGATTGGGTGATTTGAATGCTAACATGTAGGTCACTGATAATGAATATAACAATAAAATAAATAGCTAGGACAATACGGATTTTTCACACTAAATATGTCATGGATATCAATTTCAACATATTAATATTGTTAAATTTTTTCAGTAAAATCACAACAATTACTAAAATTGATACCATAAAAGTATTCCCCCTCATATTTTCCAAGCATCATATTAGATTTACAAAAATAATAATAATTTTTTATTATTAACATGAAACATGGATTATACATAATAGACTCTAAAAAAATAAAAAATTGAAATTTATAATTTCCCTCAAGAGATAGTATCATCCTGTATTATGATATTTTATGAAATCATAAAATCTATTACAATTTTTTAAAAAACAACATGGAAGAATCCACTGGGAAATTGATAATAATTGGATGAATTTTCTTTAAAAAATATGGACTATGTAAAATAAATCTCCTAGAAAATATTGTCAAATTTATTTAAATTTTATGGATAAAACAAATGATTATATATTGTTTATTATAAGACAACATATTTGTTTCCTTATCAGTAATACTAAATTCTATAAAATCTCATTAGGAAAATTATAATCCATATAGAATACACTATAGTTGAACACATATTTACATAAATATTAATCCATCAGACTATATTTAGCACATTATTATATGTATTCATCTAGAACTCCTATATTCTTAGAGCATTAACATGATTACCACAATGATGGGCTCAATTTAGGCTCCCTGGTTTTATAAACATAAAATAGAACAATGTATATCTTCTCTCCATGAACCATGATGACATCTTATTTAAAATAATAAATGATTAATCCATTATATATATTTGACATATAGAATCATATAGGGATTTTTCCTCTATAAATTACAAAATATTATTCATTATTAAACACGACTATTTGGGTGGATTAATCATGATGGGTTGTCTTATCGTGTAGCCAGTTTTAGCATTATATGATCACAAATCATATATTTATATACCTTGAGACATCTAAAACAGATAAAAATATTGTTTAGTAGTCAGAAATGTTACATGGTATAATCAATTGAAACATGATATTTTTATCATTTAAAAAACATAAATCTTCAATATATTAACTGCATAATATGTCAAGAATCAAAGTATGTAAATATTCATCCTTAAAATACAACATACTATAAGGGGAATAAATATTGATCAACATAGATCAATAAAATTCACTAATCAACATTAATTTTACTTCTATCTTCATCAATGAAATGTTTATAAATACAAACGTTTTGTGTGTGTTGGAAAATTAGATAATGAAAAAATTATACTATTTTATTTTAGAATTGTGTTTATCTTCTATATTATATATTTTATTATATTATTTGAATTGGTTGTTGAAATTAAATTTAGATAATTCTAATCTATAGTGATGGATTTTAACTCGCTAGATTCATATTTATAGAATTAAATTATTTTTTATATTTGATTTTTTCCTCCCTAAGAATTCACTAGTGGGTCCTTTGAATCTATAATGTTTTTCATTGATTTTGTGACTCCGTGAGTCATGAGATGTCCTGCTTTTTTTCATCTCGATAGAATAATACTATAGATATTCTTCCAATTTAATATGGTTATTTTTGGATGCTAGCTAATGATGATGAAATTGTATATAGAGTTGGAAATGGATTTTTAACACATTGGTCTTACAAGTTGGAATTAATTCTATGATCTACAGATTTTTCACTTTAAGAATAATGAAATTATTTCTATAAAATATAATATTAGTACTATAATTAATCTTGATTCACCCAAATCAAATATCTTAAGGACCTCTATCTTGAAAATCTATATTGAGGTGCATATTTCTTAATGTTTCTTTGAGTCATTAAGATCCATAATGTTATTATATGATTTTGGAAATTTTCGTCTTATGAAAATATTTTTGAGTGTTCTTTCTCTTCTCATAATGTTAATCATGTAGCTAGGTCCTGTGAAATTTAACCAACTATAATAATCCTAGTTATAAATAAGTAAATTTAGGTTCAAAAAGAAAATTCCATGTTTTTTGTTGGTGTGGAGGATCATTTTAAAAAAATGATTCACTTCGAACATTCTTAATTGAGTTTATGATGACGCAAACAATTATAAGGAGTTAAAAAAATCGATTATCATATTCTAAATGGGAAAAAATTTCCTAATTAAAGTAGACGCCATAGGTTCATAGAGATTAGTGGGATTTAAAAAATGATTTGGTTTTATAGTTATCTAAAAAATGAGGACGATATGTTTCCAATATTGTTAAAAAATGGGGAAGCATGATTATGATTGTTTTATCATCCATCAAAATTGAAATAACTTGAATTGAAATGATTTCGCTATATAATATTGAAAAATCATCACGAAATCCTCATATGTTTTCCTAAAAAATATTCCACGTCATCTTGATGATAACATTCCTTCTTCATCCTCTGATTAAGAGAGATCTACCTCAACCTCCTTTGTAGTAAAATATATAGAAGATGACATAAAGATGAGGGGAAATATAAAATTTATTATGGAAGGAATCATAGATAAAATATACTGATATGTGGAGGAAATAAATATTATTGAATTAATCAGATATAAAAAATTATATATGTTATATGATGATTATCTTGATCTTAGGGGGCATACATTCTCCAAATTTGAGTCCTAATTGGAAATTAATACAACTTTTTCATTTAAAAACATGTAAGTGACTTTTATTTCTACTAATACACATTTATAATAATTATCAACAGTATTTATTTTTTTATAATTCATTGACAATATATCTTATTTCAATTATGATGTTAAGGATTTCCACTTGTGAAATGGGTGAGGATTGATGGTTTCTTTTTGTAATATGTTTTTGTTAAATTATGGAGCAATGATTTCATGATTTCTTATAATTGATTGATGAATCTTGTCAAATGGTTTGTTGAATAATGATCCTCATCATTGAATGAAGGGTTTTAAATATGGATTCAATTAAAAACATTCTCTTGATGTCATCCTCTTCTGTTTCTATTTTTTTATATCATTGATTAACCAAAAGAATGACTATCTATGAAGTAGTTCTTTTAAGAATAAATAGGTCATAAGTAATATAGAGTTATTTAAAAAATCATTCCTAATTAATTGTTATATCAGTATTTCACAATGATATTAATTGGAAAATAATATATCCATTAAAGAAAATTATGGTTGAAAACTCATGTAATTAAAGGCATGTATCTTCCATCATATTTTATGTTTGTATCCGAAGAATCACACTACATATGTGGTGGAAATGACTACAATTTACCTAAATTATCCTTATGTATTATGTACGTTGGTTTTTTTCCAATTTAATTAAATAAATATAAAATGAGGAATTGGAAGTGCAGCTTGGGGACTTGACAAAAAATAACAACAATTGGTTGATGCACAACCAACATATTCATGTTTTATGCCATTCTATTGAAGTTTATAATGTTGAATAATCTTGGTAGAGTTTTACCAAGACAAATTCTCTTTACATCTAAATTTACCATTTCATAATTTTATGATTTTAATTTTTCTGTTTCCCTTCATATACATCGTCTTTAAATTTCCAATATTGAAAACTCATTGAACTTAATTATCTCATTTCAGTAATATACTCATATTAACTACATTTTTCGGGTATGGTTTTTGTTAAAAACACAATATTGATCCATAATGATGTTTTCATAAACAATTCAAAATATTTATTAAATAAAAACATTTAGTATTTTTAACATTAATTATATTCTAAAATGATATATTAAATTATTTTTATACCCTATCACATTCTATGGAAAATGATAATCATGTATGTGTTTTTGTAGACTACCACCTACATGAATTGACCTATTTATTTCCAATTAACACCTTACATGGATGAATATAAAAATGAATATTACATATAAAAATGATATCTTTAAAACTATTATTACGTAATAATTTTAATATTTGAAGACATATAAGTGATATTAATAATACGGAATTATAGTATATTTCACCAAATTAATGGATCAACTTATGGAACATAACTAATATGTGTCTATTTCGGAAACATATAGAAAGTAACATATTTTTTACTAATTTAAGAATAAGTTTACAAAAAATATAAAATTATTTTAATTATATATCATCTTTTAAAATTATGTTTAGTATATTCAATATATCAAGAATATTTTGGAATAATTTACTGAACCACCTCAAGTATGAAACATCAGAAAAACAATGTTTTAATGACTTCACATATAGTAATATTTTTTTCTACAATATATTAAATACTATGTTATAATATCTCAAGGATGTTTTTAATGTTAATATTTTGATTATTTTTTAATTTTGTTTCACATTCAGAATAAATCATGTTTTGAAGAATTCGATTTTAGATCACTATTTTCTTTTATTGGGACATGATTCGTATTTACCAAAGAGACTATTTTTTATATAATTGATATTAATTTATTTCAATAATAATAATAATGAGATTTAGTTTATTTATAAATTAATATTATGTTCTCCCTTCAATGAATTTTCAAATCATAATATTACGAAAATGTAATGATTTATTTATTTTCTCATACCCAATCTCCCTCCATGATATTTTTTCAAAATAAATAATGCACTTATATATATTGTGACTTCCTCCTAAGGGATTTATATCGATAAGTAACCATACCACTTGGTTAATAATAATTGTAATTGAAGTCCTCTTCATTGAATAATTTCATCCCCATTAAATTATGAAATTCTAATGAATAATTTTCATTCTCTATATGGATTAGCATACTTATATGACAACATTATCCTTTCCTAATTATGATATCAATTAAATTTGGATGCTGAATTTTCTGTTCTCTAATGTGACCATCATACTTAAGTTTATTATTTTGGAAATTTTTTATCATCATATTTCAATATATTGTATTTAAATAAAATTTATTTTTAAACATGATAATGGATATTCTAAACCACACGCCTCGTTTTGGGTTATGTGTTATGCTTTTTTATCCAATTTTCTGGTATCTTATTCTCATTAATTTCATCCATATTCTATTTATATTGACTTGAAATATATAACATTTTTTCAGTTTTATTCCATTGAGGAGTACAATACATCTTTTGAATTCGATTTAAAAAAATATATTTTATATAAACTAGGTTCTTTGGGACATCATTATTTATTTTTTCACATAACATACAATTTCCATTGAATTTATTAAGCACATATAAATTTTCAAATCATTTATTTATTTTTTGTAATATTTTCACCATTTAATTTGGATCTAATGGTAATTATTAATATTTTTCCTCTGTTAAATATCATTTCCAATTCTAAAAATCATCACTTACTATATTCATATATATTATTAATTATATAACAATTTCCATGATTATTTCTACAATACAACTCAATATTCAAACCCTAAGAATAATTTATTATATATAAACATGAAAAATAAATTAATTTCTCCTTCTGTAGTGATTCATTATTATATGACATTTTTTATGATTTCAGATGAGAGAATAAATACCACTTTTTATATTGCGCTTTGTCATTACAATTATCAACGTATGGGTTCTTTTCCTATTTTTTCACCAAAATCAGTGTATATAGTATTAAAATGAATGGATAACATTAATAGTGTCCCAAATCAATATGTATTATTTATATCTCATGATATACTCTAGAGGGTGTACGAGTAGCTAGACTATGAAAATAATGTTACGTAATCATGATAATGTCCCTTTATAATGGATTATGATGTACATGTAGCTATACTAAAAATATTATGCTATGTTCTCTTTTTTCAACATCCAATTGAGAATTTGATCTAAACTAATAAAAATCATGACATTTTTCATGGACCAAAATGAATTCATAATCTCTATATACTAGTTTCTAGTGGCAATGAATTGAAAAAAAAACTTTGGTGATAATTAACATACTGTAATAATCATCAACATCCACATAAAATTATGATATTATAAAAATGTTACATCATAACAATCAAAAAAATAAATATACCCAAGGTAAGAATATATCATGTCCATAAATTGAACATAATACTCATCGTGATAAGAAAACCATAAATCATCCTAATACCACTACCAATTATCATCGAAATGATAGGTACTATCTATAGTATACAATAACCAATGAAATGAATATACATTTTCCAATATATAAAAAGAAAGGCCTACATATACCGCTTAATTATAATTCAGTTTTTATCTCTGATTCACATTACGATCTGACAAGGTTTTCCATGTATAATGATTCAATGATGAATAAAAATTCCTATTTTGAAATATATTATACTATATAATATTAAAACATTTTTTTTTGAATTATATTTTCAAAAAAATTACTAAATATAGGAGAAACATAGAATATAGGCTATGCTAAACTCTTAATTATCAAGGATAATATGATTATGGGAAAATAATATGTCATTGTTAAGAAAATTAAAAATGAATTCAAATATAATATTTATTAGTGGGGATACACCCAGGGTCCAACATTAATAATGAATTTCATATAGTCTAGTTAGTATTGTGTTGTTATCTGAAAACAAAGACCAACTGAGCCCCAACAATCTCACCATACTTCTATTCGTAGATATCCATCCAGTATACATAGAGATCCCATGTTCTTTGTTTCATTTCTAAAAATTAATAATCAACTATCACAAAAATAAAACCATCACAAGAACAACATGCCATTTACAGTCATTTTAATAGAAGATAAACCATTCACAATTCCATAAACACATAAATACCATTTAGATATAAATTTTACAACTAACATAGATTATTTAGATAATATTTAGAAACAGGGGTAGAAATAATTAAATAAAACAATTATAATAAAACATGGACCACCTAACATTCCCCTTTTAATCTCCACTAATGGGTTAAACTACTTTAAATGAAAATAAGTGATACTACATAATAAAAAACCTCCAAAATTATTAAAATTAAAACTCATATAGATCAACCCTACTCTATGTCTGCAACATCAATGGATAAATGGAGACTAAATTATGAAGGAAAAATTTACCAATGTGATATGTTACATGACACTTATAGGAAGATTAATGGAGGATCTATGATGAAAAAACACAAAAATTAAGCCAATAATGTGGTGGAGAAGTAGAACGATAATACTAGGGAATACGAAGTTGAATAAGGTAAATGATGCTTAAAATAAGGTCAACATGGGTGAGTGATATTGTTGGAAAATAACTAATTTTAAAATTGGTTAGGCAAAAAACATTTCATGCACATTCTACTTGTCCATTGGTCAACCTTGTGGGAGCCTCTATCACAATGGTTGGATGATATATTATTTGTTTCACCTAGATCCAAAAGCTGTACATCTGACCATTAAGGCACTACAATTCATCTATCTGGGCCACACATTTTTCTGGGTCAAGAACACAATTTTTACTAACTTTTTCCTTACCCTTGAATCTCCCTTTATCCCATAAATGCTGTCCAATTTTACATTAAAAATTATAATAAAAATTATAAAATAAAAAAGAGACAAAAATATATGAAAATGTTATGAAAAAGAAATATGGGTGTTAAAAATCTCCCCACCATGAAAAATTCAACTATTAAAATGTCATCCCATTGTTTGGTTATAGAACATGTTAGGGTACTACTTCTCTACCCATTAAATCCATTCAGAAAATTTATTCTCAGAATTCCCTTCATCTCAAATGAACTACAGTCATATAATGTATTTAATATAAAAAATTGCATTGGTATCAGAAATAATATTGTTTTCTTAGTCACTAACATATTTTTTTATAGATCATTTACATTCCACAATATAATATAAGAATGGTTATGATTATGGTTTTTCAACATTGTGACACGGAAAACATCATTATTTGAAATTAACATGGAAGGAAATACAAATTCTTACATGAACAAATAGATCCTCTTGGAGATCTCAAAAGTTCATTCATACCTCATAAAAATATTCTATTTATAACCATTATGGTGGTGACATAAATGAGGTTTCCCTTTTAGTAAAGTTAATATCAATCACTGATAACAAGGAATATTGAAATAAATGGTAAACCGAGGATTTATATTATAATTTATATTTCATAAAATGATTCATGAACATTTGAATTTTACATGTCATATATAATATGAAACTGGGTCCTAATAATTTTTTCTAACCTACATCAATCTATCATATAGGATATAAACACGGTTAGAGATATCATGCTACGAAGGGTTCTGTCTTAATCATTTATTCATAATTGCTATTATAGTTAAAATAAACTATCCCAAGATTGTTTTATCATGATAGTATAATGTCTATCATGTCAAAATTGATAATTTATTCAATATTCTTGTTTTACCACTTCATCTGACCCACCTTGTGAAGATGGTATATTATTTTAATTATACCACATAATCTAATTCCAATATGATGGTCATCCTAGAAATGACTCAAAAATTGGTGTTCGTATGAAAAATGGTTGCATATGACACACCATGAAAACTCTGGATAGCCTGACCATATAAGATTCCCATATATTAAACATTAGTAATTTCCATGATGAGGATAAATATACTGAAATAGTGTAAAATATTGATAAACACCCTTATCATGTTTTTAACATAGGGAGTGTGAGGTAACATTTTGAGAAATACATTTCAACATTTTCCCACATCATGGTACAAATGGTATATTTAGGAATAAATCGAGATAAATTTTAATTCATTACTTTATCCAACTAATAAGTATGACATAATGAATAAAAGTGATATTTTATCCTCACATACCTCGCCACTAGAACTAGGGATGTGCAACATAGAATGTCATAGTTTTACAAGTATTAATGACCATACGAGACTACTAGTAATCCTAAATGACCATCTTCATCGGATAAATGATGAAAAAATGGGCTTTCAAAGATAAAATACCTTATGGAATAAATTACCACTCACAAGTAACACCTACAACATTTCTAAACTGGGTAGATCACTAGAAAAAATCGCCATTAAAATAGTCCTCCTAAATATACTCTATATTAGATTGTGTCAAAAATTGATATATTTAATTACACTACCAAAATAATAATAGATTCCATGTTCATATAAGAAAAAATCATCATAATACAATATTAATCACTGTACTCCTTTAGAGAATATGTTATAATCTTACTATTTATGGAATCACCAACCACATTCCCAAAATATTTGGTGCATAAAATTATTATGTTGAAAACTTGAATGTAATTGATATACTATCACTACTATTTGTTCATATTTTTTCTAAGAAAATAGAGATGTGAAATTTTTGGTCTGAGTAGGTCATAATGTTGACAGAGAAAAAAGAAAGGCACCAACACATCAGGGCATGCATCACTAATGAAATGTCGAGTTCATGGACTGGGTACTTCTTTTTCACAATCCAATATTGTGAAATCCATACACCACAACATGGTCACCAAATAAATAATAAAAAACCAAAAATATACATGAAGCATCACAATAGTCTATGTATGACATCCATCCAATAGAATGAATGAGATATTGTTGTTGGTTCACCACTATTTTATCTATTTAATAGAAATTTGGAACTATGTGATTTACAAAAATGGTACTGCAATCCATGTTAGGGATTTTATAGGCAGTATATAGTAATGGTAATATCTAAAAATCCACCTATAATATCATTTTGATCCTAGAATACTCTAAGACCCAATGTTATTCTTGAGATCCTCCCATGTCATCACCACATAACCTTTTATTTAAATAAAACACCATATTCCAATATCACAGACACAATAATATTAGCTTTTTGGATACATACAAAATAATTAGGAACAAATGAATACTGAAAGTAGACCTACATTGTTCACAAAGTAATCTGAAACGGTTTTTATTATCTAGTTTTTATATTCTTTAGACCTGTATGTTATCTAAAGACACCACAACAAATGATTTGAGGTATCATTGGAATTCCTGGAATATATGGTAAATGAAAAAAACTGGGATATGTTTCAATATAAAATGCAACCCCAAATTCAGATAATGGTAGTACATAATTCAGAAATATCTCTATAGAACATTCTAATCCAGATAACCCTACCTAATGATATATTGAATGTATACCAATATTTAATATCAATTCCCCCATTGTGAGACTCCAGGAGATAAAAATTATGGGGAGATGGGTATTTATTGTTGATCACAAACCAATTCGGCATTTGATAATCAATATTGTGTTCAAGGGAGATCTATTAGATTTCAAAAAAAAAAGAAATAGAGTGGTCCATGGAGATACACATGAGGGAATGAAAAAATATTATTCCAAATTTTTTTACAATGTCACAAATTCCCATACATCATTAAGGGATATACGATATCAGGGAGGAGATATACATTCTGTCCTTAGTACCATATTAGTATTAAATTCACATCCCATTTTAGTGGTAAAACTATGAAATATTATAGGAATACCTCAAGTAACACGTACACCGAGGATGGTATCTCACTATATGAGACCTTTTAATTATCTTCAAACTTGGGGGAAAACAATTGAAAAGAAATTTGTCCTAGATCTTGTAGTGGAGGTTCAGATCAACCTCATTATAGATTCTATGTTCGTAAAAAATTAGTGCTCTCCTTAGGGGTTGGTAATGTCAGCTTATTATCATATTAATAGATATGAGCGATCAAATATTAAATCCAATCCATCACTCATATCACATTAAAGAGTGAAATATATAGTATAAACAAATATTATATCATCCTCACCTATGACAAAGTGGAAATGAAATATAGGTATGAGAAACTCTTCTCTTTTCTTCCTTTTTATTTTTGAAACCAACATCAAATTATACATCGTCATATTAGTCAAGAGTTTCAATAAATTTATAAGGAAATATTATATAATTAAAATAATAGAATCAATATATAGGAAGGCACTAAACAATGTATATGCAATAAGAATGATGCATTGAACTATTGTATGACTTTATTTGATTACACTTGATCAATATAAAAATTCAAAAGGAATTCATTATCTGTTAAATATTATGGTAAAATATCATCATAAAAATCATTTGGAGCGAATTTTTTCCAAAGAACATCCATCAATTCAACTAAATCCACAAAAATAAGACTCCATGCCTCTAAATGAATTCAGTAGAACATTAATTTCCCTTGAAAATGTACTTGTTTCACCTCTAGTAGATTGAGAGAGAAAATTAAAAACAATTATATATTCCATATGCATCCAGATTGAAAAAATTGTCCGGGTGGGGTTGGTAATGTAATCCATGTGTTCCCTGACCAACCACACCAGTGGATCACATAATATCAAACACATGTTACTTCTAACGAAGGTTTCTGGCAGTGGATTCTCTAAACATCCACCACCATTATTTCCTTCCTTCGCATGGTTCCCCATATTTTTAGTTAATCCCACATCAAATTTGATAAACACTAGAGGAATTATAGAAAATATTCACATTATATTGTGGTTTATTTTCACCATCATGGCTCAACTGAAAAACTTATTATAGGTATCGAGACTATAAAATATTACCTATGTTTAAATATTCTTTCTTAAATACAATTTTAACCCTTGGGATTTAATTTTTTCATCGGAAAATTACCTCGACTTAAAAGTAAACATGCTCCACAAAGTGGTTTCCATATACTGACACTAAATTACCCCCTTATAGATGATAATAAATTTTTTGGTTATGGAAAGGGATATTATATGAGTAATGTACAACTCAGTGAAGGTGTATTTGATGTCCTTCTATATCATATACTATTGTTTTCAATTTTTAATCATTAACAACCACCACCTTTGACTACGAACATCATACATAAACACTCCAAACATTATCTGGATGGCTTCATGTGTCCTGATGAACAAAATCATTCTCTAAGTCTTCTACATCCAGTCATATTCATCTGGGGGATCCTTGAATCCCCATAAAAGGGAGATTGTTCTTATAAAAATAATTATCTGGATTTATTTCTATTCCATTTTCAACTTTCTAATCTTAATTAGGACTAAATCCTTATACCTAATCCAAATAATATATAGTCTGGAGAACCTTCTCCTTTAATTTCTAATAAACTATTGAATGTGAACACTCTACTTCCTACTTTCTTGGATATATATATATATGGTTTATAGTTGGGAATGATACTATGTAATCCATACAAAAAAATATAGAAACCATTGCATATCAACACTAGGGGTATCAAATAACATGATATAAAATAAACATAAACCATAGGAAAATGAAACAATAACAATAATATACTAAAAACACAAAACACTATCATTCTTCATATTTTCAATCATAATCTTATTCATTAGAATCAAATGATGATTCAATCCAACATCTAGACATCCCATGGAAGCCCATGTCCTACCACAAGGAGTGTTGGCTATACCCCCTACTCATAAAGGGAACTAAATATTAAGACATGCCTATATTCTATATACCTAAATGTTACCATTTAAAATGATATTATGAAACGTCAAAACCCACATTTGATACCATTTTTCATGAACCATATTAGGATTCCAACCAAAGGGACACTTGACCTAGCCTGTGGAATGGCTCCAATAAAATTTTTATTACCCAAAAACTATAAACGAGTGCCATGGAATCTAATAACTAATTTTGGATTGACTACACCGTGAAAATAATAATAAAAATCAACATAAATCATTGATAAAACAATTTTATGACATGACCAGTACCATCTAATGTAAAGGGTACACAATATAATTATATTCTAATTTCATGTAATTGTATGAAGTATAACCAATGGCCAAAATTGAATGAAATGGGGGAATATGGACCAAAAAAGGGACATATTCCTTATATTTACTTGAGATTTGACCTCAATAATGACACAACAATCACATGTCCCCAGAAGGATTAAAATTTGCATGTTAATCCACCTATAAAATGTAAGAAATTTTTATTACCTGATCAATTCATGCTAAGGTTAACATATACCTGTTTGGTATATGTATGATTTTATCTCATTGTTCTATTAGGATACCAAAAAGATCCATTGGAATAGCCATTATAATATGTATAAAATGATATTTTTAATGAAATTAAACCATTTGGGTAAAAATATGAATATGTTTTGAGTGAAATGTAAGAAATGAATTACTAATTGAAATAAGGTAAAAAAGCATACACAATATGATAAAAACTAATTATATAGGACGTTGGGGTATTAATAATATTATTTCATGCTTATTTATTATACATAATTAATAATATGTGCTCATGATGTTGGGGGGGGGGGGGGGGGTCTCTCCCACGGTCCAATTGTAATAATCCACATCACAACCTCGAGTTAGTGTTGTATCAAGATCCTACCATTGAGGCTAAACTAAGGCCCAACTATTTTATTTAGCTACTAGTCTTAGATATCCAACCTAGGATACTATTATACACAAGTGCATTGATACATTTGAAGACCATACAGATCAAATTTTACATCAACCAACACCTCACAAGACTAACTCACCATTTCAAATAATTTTCATAGGGGGTAAACTATTTCCAATAACTTACAGGCACTAATAACATTAAAATCGTTATTTTAAAGAAAAAATTTATAAAACCATTGAAAATGTGAAATTTTTATTTAAATAATCAAATTATAACATAATGTGAGACCAAATACTATTACCTTTAAAATAGCCTAAAACTAATGAAAATAAATAAGACAATACAATAGGGGATCCCATAAAATAATTAACAGACCATGTCCTAATTTTTATCTAGTTTTGTGTATATGTTTTTCATATTAATTACACAATTTTTCTGTAATATGAATGTGTATTGGGTCATCAATCATTTTCATATAGGGTTAATCAAAAGGAAAATAGAATATTGAGTATTAACATGATCATTGTATGATTCATGTTGAGTGGGAGTAAAATAACACGAAGGGTGTGAAACATTATAGTCAGACAAATTGGTGAATCAAATTATCCTTAAAATCCGTCTTTAAGGACTGATAATGATAAAGACTAAGGGTAGTGAGTTTTAGAAAAATTATCTGAAATATTACTACATTGATCCATGATGGATTAGTGATGAGATTAATATTAATATTGTGTTTATAATAATTAAGAAAATATTTGTTTTTTTATCCATAATATAATTAATGAAAAACATGTTTTGATATTCCAATGTCATGTTATCCAATTTTGGATTTACAAACCCCGAAATCCCAAAACTTCCATGAAAAAAATATATTACATAGACAATTCTAATTTTGTTTCTAGGAGAAAACTAATTGATTTTATACTAGATAATGATATATAATGAATATATCAAACCATGATTTCAGAATTATAATTAATAATTTGAATATAATTGAATTTACCAAAACACCAATAAAGGGATGGGTGGAGTCTCATAGATGTTCATGTGATGAATATTGTCAAGGAAAGTATATTCAATTTCTTTCATTTAAAAAAATTATTTAGGGCCATGGGATTAGAATAATGTAGTGGTAATTCATTTTTATATTTACTAATAGAGGGAATTAAGCAATAATATTCCATATAAAAAGTATTATTCATATTAACAGGATATGGAAAAACTATTATCTCCATAATGATTCACTAGAAATATTATTTTATAGATATTAATTATGTTAATAATAAACGTTATTAACATGAAATTTAATACAAGTGACCTTGAATACCATTGTTTTAAGTAATAGTCTATACAACAATGAATATTGAGGTTCATAATGACAATTATGTTGTTCTGGGGACACTAATGCATCGTATATTTTTCTATATATTTTATGCAATGTCAATTATCACCAACTATTTCGTAAGGAATAAAAATGAAATATGGGGGTATCATTGTTTTACCGTAGGTACATGTTCTTCATCCATGGTTCTTAGGGATATGATTTTTAAAAATCATAATTTATTTTTTACTTATTGATCTATTGTGAGGGAAATATTTAAATATATATAACATATTTTTTGGAAGGCTAAAATATCTCTAGATTTTATTATTAATTATAATTTATTATTTTGACATATATATATGTAAATATATATAATCATTGGTAAGTAATATTTTAAAAAACTTTTGTGTTATTTATTTAAACAAAGTATGTAACATCGCACGATTTTTATAAATAAATTTCCTTAAATTATACATTTTTACAATAACGTTTTTTTCACACAAATGACCCACCTAAAATGAGCAAGTACATAGTAAGTGAATATAAAAAATAAAATTTATGAATATTAAAACATATAGTCAAGAAAAAAATATAATAAAATAGAAATGGGTTTGCTATTAGGAAAAGAACAAATTATGTTTTTAACAATCACTTTTTAAATAAAATATATTTCTTACATTAATGGCGTTTTCATTTAAAATAATAATTTATAAATTTTATAATTTTAATTTGAAAAAGATATGTTCAAAATTTATATATTATCATAGGTTTAATTATTTAATATTCATCAAAAATTAATTATTATTGGGTGAATGGTGAAAAATTCTTCTTCTGTGAATAACATCCCAACTATGATATTATCATAGTAAACGATTAACAGAAATGATTTTGAAACCATTATTTATCTTAAAATGTTATTTTTTAATAAAATTAAACATTCATATATACCATCTTGAATATAAAATCTCATCGATTACTTTTTCATGAAATGTAGTTAATATTTTTTAATAAAAAAATTGTTTCATGCTCAATTTGTTTTTTAGGCATAAAATTATGACTACATCTATTAACACTATGGATTAATATATTGGGAAAATAGTTATTTTCAATGATTTTTTATTGTATATTAATTATTTTATAGAAATTAAATTTTATAAATTTAATAATATTTCTTTAATATGATTTTTAGACATTTATTAAAATATATGATCACTGATTAAATTTCAAAATATTTTTTTATATGATTAATAACAGTTACTGTTAAAAATGTAATTTTTCGTAACATTTATTTTATATATAGTATGTTTTAATATTAATTTTATCTATATAATATTAATTAATTGAAATAGTTTAAATAGATGATATATTTTTATTCATCACAAAAAATATTTATTGTAATGTTTATTATATATTTTTAGTAAAAAAAATTAGATAGTTACAAACTAGTTTTAGGGTGGAAAAAAAGACAAAAAATGTACATCTCTAAAGGTAAATTTCAAAAAACATGTCAAAGAGATGTATTTAAAAATATAATTGTGTCATTTCCAACCAAATACCATATCCAATTAATTATGGATAACATTTATTAACATTTAAACATTAACAGTATTATTGATTCAAAGATATAATAATGGAATTGTTGAAAATTCCATTTTCACCCACCTATAATACAACCAACTCACAAACTATTCTTGCAACTATATGATTTATATTCATCATGAATATATAAACAAAAATCCTCTATAATAATCATGTCTCATATACATAATACCTTGGTCTTTATAAGAGATAAAAATAACTTCTTTTTGAAGAATAGTTTGAAGTGAAATTTCATATTCACCATGTCTCTATTTATTAATCCTTAAATGTTTCTTATCAATCATTCAAAATAAATGAAACCATTCATAATACGGGTAATTATGAGAAAGTAAGTTTTATTAATTCTTAAAATGTAAGACCATGACTTATTTAGGGGTTCCACCGGATTATGTGATGATTTCTAGTTACAGAACAAATACACATTACAGACGCAATTCATCAATGAATTGTTTTGGGTAGAATATATGAATTGAATTCATATATTCAATTAATTCACAATATCACAAATTTACACCATTGTAAATGTTTTCCACCACATGATGACATGTAACAAATTTAGATTTTACCATATGTCAGCATGTAACAAATCTAGTTCTCACAACATGTAGACATGTCACGAATATAGATTACACAACTGGTAATGTTTATTTACTATTTTTTAAATGGGTTTTTGGGAATTAATTAGTATAAAAGGGAATGTGTTATTAATTTTTAAATGATGTAAATTGAAAATTATCATCTTCTAAAAAAGATTCCCACTACATTAAAAACTCATCTCAAGCATTTTGTAACACTCCACAGTGCCTCTTATCTTCCGTACATTCCCCAAAAACTTATTCAAAGGACCAAATAATTGCTACACACGATCCTCTTCAACCAAAGACTCACCACACACCTCCCTCTTCCCTAGAGGTCTTCTGTAGTGGATTTTGATGAGTCCGCTTTGATCTGGATGAGATCTCACATTAATCATGGATATCGGGTCCGAAATTGTTATAGAATATAGGAGCCCATTAATATTGTAGACATAAATTTTTTGTTACATTTCACGAGGCATGTGTTAAAATTTATAAATACCATAGTCATGATATGGTTTTGTATAATCACGTTGTATAATTTCATGAGTTGATTAATAATTGAAATTATTAATTAAATTAATTAATGTGGAAAATTAATAAATTTAGATAAATTTAAAATTATTAGTTTTGGTGATTGTTGAACAAGATAATTTTTTGAGAATTACTTATGAGATTTTGGGTTTTATGTTTTGATAAATAATTATGGAAATTAATTGTTGTGGAATTAAGATAATGAATCGATTAATTAAATTTTAAATTTTGATAATTAATTGTTTGGTAAACTGAGATTTATTTAATTTTAAATTGAGAATAATTAATTACTGAATTAATTTTAACAAGTTGGTTTTGTGAATTGGTTAATTAATTTTTTAATTAATTAATAGATGATATGCGGTTAATTATTTGGAAAATTAATTAATTGTAATAGATCGTAGCATTCTATTATGATTTGAATAATTAATTGTTGAATTAAATATTGGAGAATATTTTTATTATTAAATATATTAAAGTAGAATAATTTGTTATGGAATTAATTGAGGGTATTGAATTGATTAATATAGAATAATAAATTAAAAAATTAATTTGAGATATTGAATTGATTGACATGGAATAATTAATTGAAGAATAAATTGTGGTTATTGAATTTTTTAAGATGGGAATAAATAATGTAGGAATTAATTAATGTTAGTAAGGTTATTAATTAATTAGTGAAATACATTAAGATACTAATTAATTAATTTATTAATTAATGGAAGATATGCGATTATTTATTGATTGAATTCAATAAATGGATTGATTACTTGATGAATTATTTAATGAGAGTTATGTGATTATTTAATTGTTAAATTAAACTAACAAATTGATTTATTAAAGAATCAGAAAAAAAATTTCTAGGATTTTTTATTTATTGAATTAAATAAAGAGATTAATTAATTGATTAATTAATTTATGAGAGTTATATGATTATTTAGTAGATGAAATAAATAAATAAATTAATAAGTTGAGAAATTAATTAATGAGAGTAATGTGATTATTTAATTACAGAATTAAATAATGTGATTAATTAATTAGTGAATTAAAAAATCAGGGTTACATGGTTTTTAATTTTTTTAATTAAATAAATATATTAATTATTTAATTAATTAATTATGTACAGTTATGTTATTATTTAATTATTGAAAAATATAAAGGGATTAATTAAATGATGATTCAATTAATGAGAGTTAATGGTTATTTAATAGTTTAAAAATAAACATATTAATTAACTAATGAATTAACTAATGGAAGTTATGTCATATTTAGTAGTTTAATAAATTACTGGAATTAATTAGTTTATGAATTAATTAATGAGGAGCAATGTGATTTATTAGTTGATGATTTAAATAATTGGAATGATGAGATTAATTAGTTGGTGAAAAACATATGGGGATTATTTTTGGGAAGTAATAGAGATATTTATATTAAAAAATCTTTGAATTAAATAATGTTGATTGTTGTGTTGAAGCAATTTAATAAATTATATTGATTAATTTTTTATTTACATAATAGAGATTGTTTTTTAATTTTAATTAATGATTTTGATT
Source organism: Viscum album (assembly GCA_963277665.1). Taxonomy (NCBI): domain Eukaryota; kingdom Viridiplantae; phylum Streptophyta; class Magnoliopsida; order Santalales; family Viscaceae; genus Viscum; species Viscum album. Next base: position 929,385,196 of record OY728126.1, on the reverse strand, counting down.
ATTTAATATGTGAATTAATCAATGGGGGGTGTTGTGTAGATGAAATTTAGTGAATTAGACAATTAATTGAGGAAATAATTATGAGATATTTATATTTTTTAATTTATAAAATTAATTGATGAATTAATTTTGATATGTGGAGATTTGAATATTGAGATAATTAATTAAGGAAATAATTATGAAATAATGTGATTTTTAATATTATATTTTATTGTGGAATTCATTATGTTATATTTATTTCTAGGATATTGATGTATTAATTGATGAATTAATTAATGGTTTTGACATATATAATTAATTTCGAAATTAATATAGGGTTTTTATGTGATAAAATAACATTATAATTAGTATTTATGTTCACGCGATTATGTAATTTTTGAATTGACTAATATCATGTATATGATTAATAAATTTTTTAATTAATTAATTAAAACTCTGTGATTAGTTAATTGTTGAATTTAATAGATTAATTGAATTGATTTATTAATTATTGAATTAAATAGTGTATGTTTTATGCTTAATTATTTTTAGAATTATTTTATAGAAATGATGAGATTAATAAATTGATGAAATTAATAAATGAAATAGGTATGGTTAATTAATTATTGAATAACATAATAAAATGATTTATGAAATGACCATTGGTGGTATGTCAATTAATGTGATTATGTTTTCATTGAATGACATATGGGATAATGAAGGTGTGAGCGAGGGAATACCTAATGAAGACCACGAATGTTTCCTTTATGATTAATAAGGCAATGTGAGAGCCTTTGAGAAGGAAGACCTTGAGAGAAATCATTATGATTTATAATGGATGGTGTGATTTCTATAAATTAAGATTGTGAGTGCTTCTATTTCGATTTCCCAGGGACCATGACAAATCATGGGGATTGTCTAGGGAAAAGGTGCTGTGTGATTTTACACGATTCCAAGAAAATTGTTATGTTTCATTAAGTCTCGCATTTTTTAAACCCATGAGGTTAGAGCGCATATGAACATTATTAATGCGAGGATTATTTACCTATTTTATTCATTTTATACAACAATAGATTTGATAAGGAATGGTATCAATGACGTTAAGTTATTTGATATGTCTTGGGGATAGGAGAGAATCCAACATGGGACGAAACAAGAATAAGGATTTGTGTGTCCATGGGAACCTAATGAATATGTGGTTAAATAAAGAATAAATGAAAAAATGTAATGTTTTATTACTTTATTACTTATATTTTATTTTTAATGAAACTGCATGAACTGTTATTGGGTGGATTTTTAAATATCACTAGTGGTATACTATTGTGCTGTACTCGAACCCTACTCAAGACGTGTTATAGGTACACGAATAAATCATGTGTTTCTGGGTAGGTTAATGGAAAAGTGCTTTTGTTATGTGACTGAGATAGGATGGAGAATGGATGAGGGAACCATATGTTGTACATGACCCTCCAGGGAGTTGTCAATGACTTTATGTTTGAGTTTTTATATTGAAAATTGACATATACCTTAGCATGGAATGTTTTATAAAACTCTGTTTTAATATTGTCTCGCCAATTTTTTCTTATCCTGCGATAATTATATTATTCTTGATATTTTAATCCATTTCTATTATTGATTTATTATTTATGATGTTGTGTTACTTTGATATAGAAAAAAGATCGTATAATCTCTCCATAATTGACTAATCGGACCCTCACTACTTGTCGGCAACCTCTACCATAGAGAGAGTCATGCTTGAGGTCATTCGGTAAATCGGTTTAGGGCACCGTGGAATGCCACCTAGGATGTTACATTACAATGTTGCATCAAACGTACAGTTTTATTTTCTTCTTCTACTGTTTTACATTTTGTGAATGCAATAATGACACTATGAAGACACGAGGCTTGGTTATGAGCTCAATCATGGGAGTAGCTAGCCCATGTACTTGGAGAAACCAAGGGACCCATGTAGGATTGTGTTTATTTCTATTTTCTATTACATTTTAATTTTATTTCACCATGGTTGACAAAATTGTGGTGTGGTGTGATTATTTTTTTAGAGATTTTATTGAGAATTGAATCATGTTCCTTAATTTCATGATATTTGACTGTACATGCATCATTCTTTTCATGGATGATTATTTTTTGACAAGAATAATTTTAGGCATGAACAAGAAAATGGACATTGGATAATTTTCTTAACAATAACTATTTTTCAATCTTATGAAATTGAATTGAAAATAATGACTAATTTGAAATCGGAAATTGTAAAATGATGAAATAATGTGAATAAATCAGTGTCTAATTGAGAAAATTGAAAATTATATGATAATACTAGTTAATAAAAAACATGTATGTGTAGAATCGTTACGGGTAGTGATAGCACCTATATCTTGATAGTGTGGTGGGAAAATGAGTAAAACACTTATTGTGTGTTATTATTATTTTTCCTCTAACATAAATTTGATAAATATGGTTACGCGTGTTGAAACATGTGTTTGGAATTGTAATGATATATGGAAAACACAATTTCATAGGATATAATTAGTTAATGGAGACATGTACCCTACATTGACAATGTCTGAGTACCCTGAGAAATCTCTGCCTTTATTCCTGGTTTCTTGATAGTGTTTTTGGATCTGGGGACCCATTGATGTGGTGATTATTAAGAATTCTATATGCGTATATGGATGTGTGAGGTACATCATCAACATTTTATATATAAAGTAATCCGGAGGGACAAGAAGTCGATAAATAATGTGGTCTGTGTGTCGTGGTGGTGGAGTTGATTCAAAATTTTTGTTAAAAATCCTCCTAGGTTAGAGATAGATGATTCATTAGTAGATATGTGTATAAAGTCCTTGAGATTGAAGTAGTGGAATCCTAATTTGATTGGGGAACATGTATGGTTTCCGATTAAATTACATATGAATGTTTATGTGGTCCTTGGAGGTCATGTATGTATGACCATTACATAGGGGTTTTTATGGAAATTATTTTTGACAATGTTACATTCTATTCATGTCATTGTTGGAAATATTGACATGGGAAACACATTGAGTATGTTTTTGAAGTTGATATTGAGATTAATGAAACCTTTTAGGAGAATATGATACGTGTATTAGATCATAGTGACAAGCTGTAGCTGCAAACTATTGTACTAATGGTTCAATTATTATTGCATCTTGGATGTGTACAAGAAGAAACATTAGATAAGAATGATTATGTGATTTCTCAGTTTCCCAATATTCCTTACTCTGAAGCTTTGGGGAGCTTGGGAGTACATCTCAAGGATGATCAGTTATAATGTGGGGAGATTGAATGATCTAGTATTTTTTCAGGGGTGTTTTAGGATTCAGTGGTGAGTTTTGAAAGCAAAAAAAATAAATATTATGGAACCAATTCATGACTACATTGTTCTGGTATGACATTATTAGTTAAATTCACCTATTGAATTAATTTAAAACAATAAAAAATTTCCCCCCAGTAAATGTTTTTCACCACGTGTCAACATGTCAGAAAGAGGTTTTCACCACATGTTGACATGTCATCAAAGTTGTTTTCACCACATGTCTACATTCCATGGATGTAGATTACACCACCTATAATTTTGGTTTTTTTTAAAATATGGTGATGGTATAATATTTGAAAAATGTGAATGGGTCACAATTTATTACAATATATGAAATGAGAATTCAAGTCATGTAATTAAGATGCCCAATACATTAAAACCTCATCTCCTATTTCATGTATCCCTCTACACCCTGTCTTCTAATCCATATATGCCCTACGCACGTTCGCCTTGGACCAAACCTCCTCCACGCCCCATCGCCTTTGATGGAAGATCATCTGTACAACACCCACATCACTATAGGTCTACTGTTTTTGATTTATGGGAGTCTTATTATCTGAAAGTTATCTTATATCTGATTATTGATATCCAGACCTAGAGTTTTAGGGAATACGGAAGCTGGTTGCTATAGTACTGACGTTTTGAATTTTTTGACGGAATCATATTGCAAAGAGTCTGTCGCAAAATACAGCGTCACAAATGTGGTAAATTATGAAGATCCAAAGCATATAACATTTGTAGTTAGAAAACAAACATTTGCGACAATCGTATATTCTGTCGTAAATAATTGTTTCAAATAATTCAAAATAATTTCAAATAAATTAAATATTATTAAAATCATTTATAATTGATTAAAATTATTTAAAAATTCTACTATATATATATACATAGTAAAATAATTAAAATATTAAAAAACTAAAATTAATTAAAATTTTGTAAAAATAATTAGAATTAAAATTAATTAAAAATAATTAAAATAAATTAAAATATTAAATTTAATTAACTAATTTAATATTAATTACAATAATTAAAAAAACAGTATATATAAAAATAATTAAAATGTTTAAAAGCAATTAAAAATGTTAAAAAATTAATAATATTATAAAATAATAACAGAAGTTACAAATATTCCAAAAAACATTACTTTTTTAAAAAATATAAAAAATACATACAAAAAATAATAACTATTAAAAAATTCTCAAATAAATAATAATTTAATGAAATTTACGAACCATTAAAAATATTAAGATAATTAGAAATCACAAAAAAATATGAAAACCATTAGAAATGTTATTAAAGAAATAAATTTAGTTGAAAAATTAACATAAAATTTAAAATATTTATACATATATAAAAATATTTGAAAAATAAAAATAACGTTATATTAAATTAAAAACAATTAAAAATATTGAATAAATTACAACTATTTACAAAATTTATAAAATAATGAATACATTTAATATGGTAAAAAATCAATAAAAAAATCAATAATAATAATAATTACAATGAATACGTATAATTAATATTTTTTAATAAAGTAAAAATCATTAAAAATATTAAAAATAATTACAAATTATTATAAAAATTATGAATCATAATAAATATTAAAACAATTAAAATAATGAAAAAATTTAAAATATTTAAAATATTTATAAATAATTAATAATATCTGATTTTCTTTTAAAACATTGTATCATATTTAAAAATATTATAAAACATTGAAAAAAATAAAAAAACATTTAATAAAATAAATTATAAAAAAATTATTCATAATAAAAATAAATAAAAAATTTACAAACAATTAAGAATTTAATAAAATTCAAAATAATTAAAAATAATAAAATAATTAATAACAATTAAAATTTTCTTAATCAATAAAAAACTTAAAAAAATTAAAAAAATGGAAAAATTAATATTTTAAAAAATAATAAAAATTTACTATAATTTAATATAAACTAATAAATTATGTTATAATTTACTAGAAAAGTGTTAATCATGGAGTTTACATTTTTCAGGTCACTATAATAACTAATTTGTGTCAATCTTGTTCAATTGACAATCAAATTTGTTGTTCCTTGTAAACTGAAAGTTGACTGGGTATATCATTTCTAGTTTTCAAATAATATATAATTATTAACACGTAAAAACAAACATATGAATATAGAAATTAAACAGGGAATACTAAACATGTGAATCAAAGCCGAATTTGTAAATTTAACAAATTTTAGTTCTCCAAAAGAATAAATCCTGTAATAAATTTATAATCCTAGAGTTTGGAAAAAATTTACACTAATGAATTTGCATCAATCCAAAATACTACCAAACCTAATAACCAAGAAATTTCCAACATCCATAATATTTAAATAATCATCAAATTTCTAATAAAAATATAAAATAATAAAATTCAGACAAACTTAAACACCATTAAAAATAATATATTATATCTAAATATCAATCAATGAAAAAATTCATAAAATAAAATCAAAACAACTCGTGCAGTACAAGAACAACAAGGCAGGGAATAATAAATTTCAATTAACGATAAATATCAAATAAATTGAAAAAATGGACAAATTTATAAACATATGATTTCATAAAATCAATATTTACAACAATGTACCGATATAAGAAAAAGTAATGAAGGATGAAAAAAGTAGAGTCCATACATAATAGATCTGAGCTGAAATTAGAAGAAAAAAAAAGAAACAAGCATTGTTGGACTTGAATTGTGTGGGGAGACCCGATGTAGTGCTACGCCGCGGTTGCACGGGAGAGTGTCTAGCAAAAAATCAGGGTTGTGTAGTGGCATGGAAGATAATTGTGGCGAAGTGGCACAATGGATCAATACGATGATGTGGAGGTGGGGAGGAGTTGTGATGGATGAGCGGGATATGAGGAAGGTGAGAAGAGTAAGAAGAAATAGCATTGTATGATTAATGAATTTTTTATTTGAGAGTAACTATTAGCGGTGTATTTAATTCTTTCAAAAAAAGGATTTTGATGAAAATTATTTGCAATGGTAATTAAATTTATGAAAAAATACATCTTAGCCAATTGCTATTTGAAATTAATTTCACGGCCCAACAAAAATGAATGTCACAAATGAGTTTGCTGTCTGGTAGTAGGAGATCATAGAAGAATTGTTTTCAACATAACCATTTCATCATTTGCAATTAATGAATATTTGACACAAAATAACTATTCTATCACAAATGTCAGAGTTCTGGGATTATTTTTAACATGTTACTTGTCTGTCGTAAATATTTTGTCGCTTATAATAGAATTTCTAGTAGAGATATAATATATGTAGAGTTTTTTCTGTAGTTATTTAGGGAGATTATCTAATTTCCAAAACCCATAGTCTTGATATGATTTTATATCTTCACAAAGTAGAATTTCTTTAGTTGTTTAGTAATGGAATAAAATAATTGAGTTAATTATTGAGATAAATTAATTAGTTTATAATATTTATAAATGATGAGATTTATGGATTATTGATTAGATAATTAATTAGAAGATTAATTGTGTGATATGGGGAATTATTCATTGATAATTAACTGTAACAAATAATTAATATGGAATTGAGATGATTGAATTGGTTACAAAAATGTGAAATTGGGATCATTAATTGATCAGTTAATTATCAAATTGTTGAACTGTAATTGTGAAAAACAAATTGGTGATATAATTAATAGATGTTGTGTTATTTAACAGTTAAATTATTATAGAATTATTTAATAGAAGAGGTATGAATAACTATTTTTTATATTAATTGGTGGGAAAAGTTGGGATCATGATATTATGATCTCAATACTTGATTGTTGATATAAAAATTGGAGATTATTATGATTATTAAACTCAATGACATAAAAAAGTTAATTTATGAATTAATTTTGGATATTGAGTTCATTGAGATAAAAAAATTAATTGAGGAACTATTTGTGGAAAATGAATTGATTGAATTACTAAAATTAATTGAATAATTATTTAAGGTTGTTTAATTGACATAGTTAGGAATAATTAATAAATGAAATAATTAATGAGAGTAATTTGATTATCTAATTGTTGAATTAAATGTAGTTATTAATTAATTAATGAATTCATTAATTAGAGTTTTAGGATTATTTAAATGTTTAACTAAATAATTATATTAATTAATTGAAAAATTAATTTGTCGGAGTTATGTGATTAATTAATTATTCAATTAATCATTATAATTAGTTTATTGATTAATTAATTAATGGGATTTATGTGATTCTTAATTATAAAATTATATAAATAAACAAATTTATTGAATAATTAATTATTAATTTTTTTGATTAATTTTATAATAAAAAATTTAAATTAATTTATTGGTGAATATATTAATGAGAGTTATAAAACTATTTTGCAAGTTAATTAAATAAAGAGATTAATTAAATGGATAATTAATTAATGGATATTAGATGAGTATTTAATTATTTAATTAAATAAAGATATTAATTACTTAGTTAACTAATTAATGAGATTTTTCAAAGTATTTAGTTGAATTAAATAAAAGGGTTAATTAGTTAATGAATTAATTAATTAGAGGTGGGTGATTGTATAATTTTTAAATTTAATGGAAGGATTAATTATATAAAAAATTATATAGAGGGTGTTATGTAGTTATTTAATTGTTGATTTAAATTTTGGGAATATTTAATTAATTAAAATTATAATTGTGAGAAATATTATTATTTAATTTGTGAATTAAATAATATCATAAATAAGATTAACTAATAATAAAATTAATTAAGGGGGGTTGATGTGTCCATTCAATTCAGTGTGTTATATTATATAACTTGAGAATTAATTAATGGGAATTATTTTGATGGCCGAATAGAATGGATTAGATTAATTAATTGAAAAATTTAAGAATGTAGATTGTTGTGTTAATGAAATTGAATAAGTTAGATTAAGTAATTATTTAATTAATTAATGGAGATTATTATGCAGACGAAATCGAGTGAGATATATAATTAATTGTTGAATTATTATGAGATATTAAAATTAAAGAATTGAGATAATTAATCGATGTATTAATTATGATATATATTAATTTTAGAATTGGGATGATTTCACAGAGGTGAAAATTTTGAAATATTGAGATTGTTAATGAGACAATTAATGGTTGAATATATTATGTGATTTTGAGTTTGTGGATACTGATTTTTTAATTTTTTAATTAAATTATGGTAGGGACATACTTAAATAATTGGGAAACTATCAAAGGGTACTACTTTATAAAAAAAATTTGTTGATTTAATGTTGAATTATTTTTATTAGTTAATTGTTGAATTGAATAATCAAATGAATTTTATTGTTTAATTAATTAATTAATATTAATAATGGGATTAGTTAAATTTTTAATTATGTAGATGAAATAAAATAAATAATTTATTTTTGAATTTATTATTGGACCTTATATGGTATTTAATTATTTAATTAAACAATGGGAATGATGAGATTAATTAAATGAGGAAATTAATTAATGCATTGTGGGTGATTAATTAATTAATATTTTAACAAATTGAATTGTTTTTGAAATGACCATTGGTGTAATTTACCATGTTATGATTATGTTGTATTCGAATAGCACACAGGTTAACCAGTTTGTGATTGAGGGATTATCGGAGGATGACCACAAAATATTCCATTTAGATTTATTATGGACTATGAGAGTCTTTGGGGAGGAATACTATGAGATATTATAAAATGATTTAAAATAGAAGGTGAGAGGATTTGGAGAGAAAAACTATGACAGATACCATTTCTATTTCCAAAGGACATCGAGAGATCTTGGGGTTTGTCCAATGAAAATAATATGAGAGATATTCCCATTTTCCATGAATGCTATTATGTTTCATTTAGTCGGAATTACTTTGGTCCCTTTAGGATAGATCCCCTATGCATAATATTCATTCCAGACTGAGTTAAATGTTTTATTAAATTTATATTGTATAAATTGTGATAAGGAATGGTATCAATTTCATTCAGTTATGTGCTATCCCTTGGTAATAGTAAAGTCAACAACACGGTACAAAACATGTATTGAGATATAGGTGTTGATGGGAAAATGAGTTTTATGTTGTTAAATAAAGAATAATGTAATAAATGAATTTTTTTTACATTATTACAAGAATTTTATTACATATACAAGTACATACATAATTATTGACTAGATTTGTTTTAGACACTTTGGTGGAGGCCTACTGAGTTTTAATCACACCATACTCGAGATCCCTGATTGATACCCAATTAGAAATTGTGCTTTCTGGATATATTAATTTAAAAGTCCCTATGTTTTATGGGTATGTTGGGATAAATCATGGATAAGGGAAACATACATGGTTTGGAACACACAGGGTAGTTTTCATTGTATTTACATTTGAGTATGCATATTGACACTTGGAATGTACATATTAATATAAAATGTTATATACTATTCATTTTTGATATTATCTTTCCTGTTATGTGTCATCTTATGATAGTAATATTTTTCTTATTATGTTATACCATTACTATTATTGATTTATTATTTCCACTAGTGTATCAATAAGATAATAAAAAAGAGTGGGTATATCCTCCCAATTATAAAATTATTTGATACTTACAGCTTGATGACATCATCAATCATATGGGGAGGTGCAACTGAGGTCATGTGACAAACCGGTTTAGGGCCTTGGGGCATATAACCCATGCCTAGACATTACACATAATGTTATTATACTAATCAGATATAGCATTTATTCATTTCTAAAAATGATTTCAAAATTGAATACATCATTATGTGTTCTATGGGCTACCACCTCCATGAATGCAATGTTCTATTCTCTATAAACACATTATATGGTTGATTAATTATAATTAAGAAATGAAAAATATAATTTTCGAAATTAATAATATTATAAAATGATATATTTTTTATTCTTATACCCTATCCCCATATATGGAAAATGTAAATGTTGTCTGTGTTTTTATGGACTACTACCTGTTTGAAATGATAAATTTTTTCCCATTACTACATATAATTAATGTTTAATTTTTTCATATAATAAATAAAATATATTTTAATGAAAAAATTAATATTCTTCGTTAGTAATATTTTATAATGAATAAGTGATATTAATATAAAATTGTGGTTCTAATATAAAAATATTAATTGAACATCTCAAGGCACATTTTTTAATTTGATTCCATTTTGGAAAACTATTGAAACTATATATTTTCTCATTATATATTATTAATGAAAAAAAATAAAATATTCTTGATAGTAATATTCTTTTCTATAATTTTTTCTAATATTTTCAATATACTGATCACATTTCAAAACAAATGACTAAACAACCTCATGTAACTAACATGAGAAAAATGATATAGGAACTTAATATAATATAATATTTGTTTCACTGTAAAATATGAAAGATAGAATAAAAGTGATATGAATTGATTATTTAAATAATATATTTCAGAAATTCATCATCTTAGATGCATGTTCTAGATGAATCAGTATTAAGGGTAAGGGTTTTAGGATCTCACATTGGCGTAAATAATATATGATTATTATTCACCACATGTATAGTTTTAATATATACTCTACTAAAAATAGATTTCTCTACAAATGATATAATATATGTTATTCAAAAATACATCCCATTTTTTAAACTCCAAGGATTTTCAAATTGAAATACTATTATTTTGAAGTTATTTTATCTTATTAACTCAATCCCGCTTTCATGGGGATATAATGCATCATTATGGACATCATAATCCTATAATTAGATACTTATATACCTTGATTTTATATATTATATTATATTTTCCACTACTTTATTAAATATTTAGATTCATATTTTAACAATCCAATAATTTTTTGAAATATATTTTTTTATACTTAATTTAACATCTTCTATACTTTTCATTTCATGTATCACAATATAATAGTTTATTTTATATTATAATACTAAGTTTGGATTGGGTTATATGAAATACCATGTTAATAATTCCCTAGATAATAAATAAATATTAACTTTCTCAGCATGGAACAGTAATGATAGTTATGACATAGAGTACACAACATCCAACCCCAACATTACATACGTTACACACAACACTTATGTTTAAAAAAATTCATTTTAAACTAAAAATTATTTAAATGAGATAAGTATAAAATAGCCATTAAATATATTAATATGTATATTAATTAAAAAATTTATAATATTTTATAAATGGTCTCCCAGATATAAAATATATTGATAATTAAAGAAATAATTTTTGTTAAAGAATTTATATGTTTTGAATTATATTTTCTCAAACAAAGTACATTTCATTTTATCTTAATAAAAAAATATAATTAATTTTAGAAACACCTAGAAATTAAATTTGATAAAATACACTATATTTTTTAATTTAAATTTTGGAAAGTATTTAAAGTTAATTTTTTTTTATTTTTTTGGCGATACATTATTTTAGGATGAATATTTAAAAAACCAAATTTTTTTTTTAAAAAATCCTTTTATTTAATTAATTATTAATGATAGATTTTATTATGAATTTTTATCATGTAAAATCAGATCAACTAAAAATTTATTAATTGAATTTAGGTCATTACAATCAATTTTAGTATTTAATTGAATATAAAAACATAATACACTTTGGACATATTTCTATTAGAAAAACGTATATTTTCATCTGTCCACATAATTATAATAAATAATAATTTTTTCAAATTTAGTGAATTCAATTTCATAATAAATAAATAAAACATTTTAATCATTATAATATTTAGGGTATAATAATATCATCTTAATTTTTTCCATAATGTTTAGTAAAACAGTTTAAAATTAATCATATCGATTAAAGTAAAATTAAGCTTAATTATGGACAAAACCATAATCTTAGGTTCCCAAATAACATATCCATTTGTAGAAAACCCATTGACTGAAGATATTTTGGCATTAAACCTTTAATAATTGATTTAATTTGGTTGGTATGATTTTTTTGGTAATAACATGCGTAAATGTAAATTGTTATCGAAAATACCTTGTGATTCATTTTCCTTCCCAATAATGGTCACCAACTCTAACTCTTCTTCACACCTCTCAAAAAACATTGGATCGGCCAATAATTGAGCAATATAATTCCATAAATCCCTCATTTAATTTCTTATGCCACCCTTTGGGCATAATGACTTCCATGGACGGCTTTTTTTTCAAAACAAAACGGAGTAATCCGATTAAGAGGTAACCCATTCTCTCAAGATCATTTCGTTCATTTAAAATCATCATCCCATATACATTATTTATTACAGTATTTTATAAAAAACAATTATTCTATATATACATGTATTGTTTTTATGCTATGGATTCAACCAAGACTTACACACACCTCCTTCTAATGTGTAATATTCATACTATTTAATTGAATGGTGATCTACCACCTCACATAACGATGTTTGTCCAAATTTTCTTTACCACATCTAATGGAGAAATTTATATTTGAAACTATATTTATATATTTTAATATTTTTATTTATTATATATTAATTCTATTTTATTTCTTTTTATGAAATATATCATTTACTTTATTTTTTTAACACGACAATTTCCTTTTAAGATGGTCGGATGATCGCCCCCTCAAACCCATATAATTAATTCATAAAATACATGTATAATATTAATGATGAACTTAGTGAATATTTATGATACATGTTATTTCATAATTATTCTTTAATAATTATATATATGTGTGTGAATTTTTCTTTTTCTTTCATTTAACTTTATAATTATACAGAAATAGCGTTCTTCTGTACGTACGACCTACCATCTCCATGAATTGTGTATTCCATTTCATATATATATATATATATTATAGACTATTATAATATAAATATACTATATATAAATTATATTTATATCCTAGTTTAAATTCTATAAATCATGGTATTTGTATAAGGGAAAAATATGTAACAAATTAAGACACATGTGATGAATAAAGTCAATATTACCTATAGTGAAACCATAACAAAATATGGTTAACAAGAAGGTAATACACGGTCAAATAATACCATATATGGTATTATATATAACAATATATTTCAATAAAAGATTTGTATGAAAATTATATTTATTATAAAGGTGTTTTGAATGAGTAATAATGATGTCAATACATTATGTAAACAGATTTTATCTCACGTTTTATTTTCATATGATACATGTTATGTTCCCCACTCTTTCATACTGGGTATTTTATGTGATACCCATGATTTTATTCCATTAATATTATACATAAATTAATGGTTATTTACATATCCATTTTTTAATCATTATTTCATGGAGTATAAGTTTAAAATTTAGAAAATCAATGAAATGGTTTGTATCAATTTTACATCTTTGGGACTCATGATTTGTTATGCTGATAAATTCCACTGAAGGTGTATATATAAACATTTTACATGTTATATCATGAATTCATTTATTTTCATGATATTTTATGCTTTATAAAATTTCATTTTCTCACTTGGAGATCATGATGTCATGTTACCCTGATAGATGAGTTTATTGAGACAATCATATCTCCATTCAAGATTGTTTCTTTTTTTACTTACATTAATGAAATATTATTATACAAATCTCATGAAAATTCATTAATTTTTTCTAATATGTTTATTAATGATTTATTCATATATTGTTACAGTTTTTCCTACTCATTAGTATATAATATTGTTAAGAATTTTTTTGATAAATCCTAACATTACCTTATCTATAATCAAGAAATTTGTGATCCTATAAATTAATGTTTCCAAAAAAAGTATTTTCTATAACATTATAACATTATACCAGGATAATTGAATGATTTTTTTATACTTTTTGATTTATTCTAATGATTACAATGGAACGTTTATTTTCCATCCTAATGTGTATTATTTCTAACCACAATTTGGTGAAAATTTAATGTCATTTTTTACTTAATTAGACAAGTAGGATTTCCACATTGTCAATCCTTTTATTAATTATTTTAAAATTTTATGATTTTCTTTAGGAATATATTTTTAACAAATTTTTCAAATAATTTTTTTTCTATATTTTCTCAGCTTCTATTATAAGTTCTCTAAAAATTTGGTTTTAAAAATAATTTCAACTCCCAATTATATGTTTTCAAAAAAAAATTCAAAGAAACATATTTCAATAAAAAATCAATCTTCATTCATATGATTCATCTACAAATGTTTTTAGAATATTTAAATTCATTATGTGTAATTTTTCATATTTTCCTCAAAGGTAATAGATTTTAGAATGTTTTGATACTTTTTATATAATCTATCAAGGAAAAATGATGTGAAGTCTCCATTGTATATTTTGAGGGACCGGATCCACGTTGATTAGCCCATGTCATGTTGTCAAAGTCCAAGGCACGTGAAGGGGGACATAGGACATATGAAGGGACCCGTCAGTTAGATGTTATAAGTTTTATAGAATTTAACATCATGATAAGATATATGATTTGAAATAAATTTTCACATCATTTAATATTTTTGGGTATGAAAAACAATATAAAATTAAATGGAGATTGATTTTTAAGATTAGAGTGACCATGATGAATTACATTAGATGAAATGGGATTACACATCTTGAAATCCAACAATGAAGTCATGTTTTAAAACATTCCAGGCACTCTATTTCTCAAACCCAACAAATGCTACTTCCCTCGCCCTTATCTTAGCCCACCTAATAGTCCCCTCTTTAGGGAATCATAGATCCCACTGATGGGTATCTATCAATTCATTTCCACCTTCGACCAATGGTCACACGACATGATCCGATGTGTGTTTTACTTCATTTTCTAGTGGTTTCCACCATTTTAATTTCATATGATTATCATGTTCTTCACTATAGGAAGTTATATCGTATTACGAGTGAATCTAATGTGGTTTATCTATATTTTTTTTATGTGATGGTGTTGTGGTGTCCTCAGCTGGATGAATATTTTGTTGTAGGGGTGACTAGAGATCTGTTCATGGTCTGTTCTCTGGCACAGAATGTTGGAGACATTTTGATGAATATGATTTATTATTTCTCTATTTTTTTAAATCATATATCTATTATAATTTATCCCCATAGATCATTATAAAATTTTCATAATCATTATATAAACAGTATTAATGAATTTTTATCGATCACATAGTGATCTTATTTCACAATACTGTGATAACAACATGCCTCTTGATTTTGAAGATAGCATGATATATATTTCATTTTTAGTTTATTAGTATGTTATTGATAGAAATTTATATATAATATAATGTTGTAATTAATTTTACAATCGAATTTAAAAGCGAAATTTAATAAATCTGGTTGGTGTTACAAAAAATTTTTGGTAATAAAATTGATGAAACTATGCATGTTTCATTGAATTGGAAAACGAACGTGATACATGTTTATACTAGGCGAGAAAATAATTAATGTCATGTTAATTTAAATTTTTAGTTAATTTTTAACATATTTTGAAATCATGTTGATTAGGATTCTCATTGGTGGAACCTAAAAAAATGAATCGACTATTTCAAGGTTGAATTATAAGTGGTTTTGTGATAAAAAATAATGCCATTGTGGGGTGTAATATTCTATGATTATTGTATAAGAAAAGTTATATATTTGTTACATCTATGAGAGATTATTTTTGTGAATGTTTAATACCATTAATTACTAAAAACAACCAAGTTTATATGTTTGTTTCAGACTAGTTGTGATATAGATGTGCCTTGAGGGTTGTTGTGGTTATGGGGATTGGGAGTCCCATATGTGATATGAATAAATGATAGTTCATCATGGAGGGATTTTGTGGTATATGGGGTTGGGAGGCCTAGTTTTGTGGTCCAATTTATGCCTATAGTAGAATGATTCATCTTATTATGAATGTGGTGAAGGGGAGGACACTAGAGATGATTGGACGGGTGGAAGCTGGGTTTACCCAATGATATGAACGAAAGATTTTTTAAATATATTTTTTATTTATCATATATAATTTCCCCACAACATCAGTCCGATGTTTTTAGAATCTCACATTCAATGATAGGGTAAAAAGTGTGGGTTATTATACGTGAGTTCCCTATTTAGGTTCTCTTGGGTAAATGAGTCTAATGTCCTACTATAGGCAGTGATCAATCTTGAATGAGTTCATCTACACACTATGTTGATCCCCTTTTGTTTGGATACTAATAATTTTTTCTAAGATACTTTGAAATGTTTAATTTGGTGATATTTTTTAAATAAATCAATAAATTATTCTCCGATGGGTTTGGATCTTGCTGGAATGCAATGTCGAAGTCGTAATTATTAGAGGTCGTGAGCTCAGTTTTCTTCTTTCCAATAGGGCATTGATGTTTATTATGAAGATAATGAAATGTAATTTGTAAATTATAATAGTTAAATTGTAATAAACAAATTTTGAAACTATTAAAAATGGGTAATTTAACTAAATATATCTCTTTAAATGGTTGTTTGCTAATAAATCATCTTGTCTAATCATGGGTAGTTGGGTGACCAAGACATGTTAGCTACAATCGAGATTAAGACTAAATTATTCCAATAGATTGGTTGTGAGATATATTATAATTTTTAATTAGTTTGTTTCTATAATCTACTCCAACCTATTAGTTAATGAAATTGACACATCATGGATTATAATCCATTTGGGTGTTTTCCCCACATCATGTTAGAAGGAGGGATGAATGACTACCCCATTTGTCTCCTCCCACTTCTCATGGTAGTTTATTGTTATCGTATTATGTGTGGTTAGTTTTGACTTAATATTTGTATAGAGTTATATAATGTATATTGTATATTTCATACACATATATTCTATATATTGTTAACTTAGAACTACTATAAGAATAACATGTATAAGTTGTGATGGATTGAGTATCCTATCATGGTGTAAGGGATATGATGGATTGATGTATAATAATCAAAGAATGATACAAATTATGTAGGTTATGGTGACTCTTGGAAACTACCTAGTAAGTAATGGATATGTGGAAATGGTGGTATGTGTATAACTAAGAGCATGTTGTGGTGCTTTTCCATGGTTTCAGTGTGCTGGTATTTTTAGAGACAGACGCTCTGGACGTTCAAAATAACGAGAAAAGTGGGAAACCTGTAGGGGAAGTGGTAAGGGGGTACCATTTAAATTTTCTATTATATTATATTATACTATATGTGATAAATATTTTTAGTATCCATGGGGATGATGGAAACATAGTATAATGGTTTGGGAGAGGATTCATTTTCACATTATTGTTCATTGTGCTTTTATAATTCCTTCTTAAACTTTTCACTAGAGGCTTTGGGGAGGGCCCAACTAAAAATATTTTTCTACTCACCATACATATAATTATACAAATTTTTAGGTCAATTTTTTATGGCTATATATTAGGAAATTAACTATTATCTTGTGGTTCTGCAGGATCAGTTTGGTATTTATGGCTGCTACAGTTCTTACTTTTCTTTTGGTACTAGTTGTTTCTCCATTTAGTAGTATTAATTATAATGTGAAATTAAATTTATGTAATTTGTAAAATTATTTATTATTCAATGAATAATGAGGCGGTTGGTGTCTATCATATCTCTCTCTTCTACATGTGATTCTTTTAGAGGGTAATGCATCTCATCTGTTGGTTTATTATACCCTCGATGCTAGTCACCAACCTGGGGCCTATTAGAGGAGGGAATCAGTTGACACTATCTCACTTTTCCGATTACAACCTAGAAATGGTACATATTCATGGGATAATGTTATGTTAGACTAGTATTAGAGTACAAATTCATGGATATGATGTAGTATGGTGTTAGGGATATTAGACATTGGATGGGTTAGTAGAGATATGATATCAACTATGTTTAGAAAGCACTTTAATCACAATAGACCAACTAAGACATGGGTATTTAGGGTCCCATATAATCTAATTCAATAGAATTTAATACTATAGTATCTATTAAATGTATTGATTTTTGATTCGTCTTATACACTAAGTAAGGTATCATGCATCATATTTATTTGTGTCCTTATTTGAATGGGAAGACGGTGGTATATGTTAGCCTAAAATGAATAAAAAATCAATTAATTAATTTTAATTCCTTCAATAGTCTAGTTTTAGGATCTCTATCTATTTTTTCTATTATAGACATGGATCTAGGTTGATGTCTTAATCAGGATCATGACAAATATGTTCATCAGGTAGTGCTAGCATATCACTATATGGTAGAGGTTAACAATGACAACACTTGGTGAATGACACTACAAGTGTTTAAATTATAGAGTTTGTAGTAGTATGATTGATCCAATTTTTATGTAGCCATATAAGATTGGTTGGATGAGTTTAGTAATTATTTTAGTTCAATACATGATCAGAAAAAGGACTGAGTATCATTAGCTATGAAAATGCTGCATGGGGTAGCAAAGCAATGGTGGTTCTAGGTTCATGGAGATCATGAAGTATTGACAGT
The DNA here is from genome assembly GCA_963277665.1 of Viscum album. Taxonomy (NCBI): domain Eukaryota; kingdom Viridiplantae; phylum Streptophyta; class Magnoliopsida; order Santalales; family Viscaceae; genus Viscum; species Viscum album. The sequence continues at coordinate 929,366,341 of OY728126.1, read as the reverse complement.
CATGTGAGGGATTTTTTAGAGTAGTTCATAGCTTAGTTTCAATCCTAGTTCATGAAGATGTCCATTTTACAAGACCTTCTTTCCCTTCATCAGGGAATCTGTAGTGCGGGAGAGTTTAGGATTCTTTTTAAGAACCTTAGACAATATGCTTTGAACCTGTTGCTGGATGATGTGGTGATGCAATGAAATTTTGACAAGGTTTTTCATCAAGGTATCCAGACCCAATTGACTCCATTATTGTCTGAATATATATATTGAGGTACTAGAAATAGTAGATTTCAACATGAAAATGTTAACTGGAATCTGACAGTCATGAGGGGACCGTATTCTGGGTTCATAATAATGAAATGTTGTGGTCTCGGGTTCCAAGTTGTTAGGATAGAAGATCTTATGATCATCTGGGGGTAGGTTCCTTCTCTCAATGTCTTATTTATACCAGGGTAGTGGATCTTAGGAATATGATAAAGTATTATATTCATGTTTTTTAATGGAGTATTAGGTCATCAGTGTTGTGGGTGCCTAACTTGTGGAAGCAGTCATCATGTTCTATGTGCTCAACATTTGGTTCCAGTATTGAAGTTGTTCCATCCAAGGCATCCAAAAAATGTCCCTGCAAGTTAAGTTCAGGATATAGAAAATAGTATATGTAGAGGTCTTCCCTGAGATGATCCCCATACTCTGGGTGTCGAGACTGGTGAAGGAGGTTGTCATAAACAGAGTAATAGAGGACATGGAGTGGGTTGTGTTAAGTTTCATTGTTTAGCATTTCCATCTCTAGGAGATCCAGACATCATTCAATGTAACCTTTTCTTTTTTTTCTAATAGGGTTAATGCTTTGTTTGATTTATGAGAGACACGCTCATTTAAACCACCATACGTTTTCAATTCATTGGGATGTGAGGTAGAGAGGCTTCCAATTACATTGTTGTTGACTATGCCATTTTATGGTTAACTGTAATTGTTTAAATTAAGTATAAATGTTAGTCTTTTGATGGGGCAGTGTCACTCTAGAGGATTTTCACAACCCGCCTTCACCATGATGAGGGAAGGGACATAAGATTTCCATAACCTTCCTTCTTCATGTTGAAGGAGAGATAATGACTCCCTGAGACCCACCTTCAATTGGTCCCGTAGTAGCGACTAGCACCAATGGTATAGAATCACATGCTAAATGGAATTTATTTCCATTTTTATTTAGCAGGATCATGAGATAAGATAGTAAATCACAAAAAACACAACGACTGGTGGTAATAGTTAATCCAATAAAAAAACAATTCCTATATGAATGTTCCAAAATTAAGTGGTACAGAAGTATATGAAAAATCCAAAGGAAAGTACCAAAGAAAAGAAAAACAACAACAACCAACTATCCGAACATCTGAACTAGTACAACCATGCATGATCCCCAAATTCCTCCTGGAATCTTGAAAGTAGTTATATATATGTATGGTGAGTATATACGTATACACAGTACGGAAAAACAAAATCACTCATGCATAAGTGGTGAGGCATTGTAATGCCCCCTGACAAAAAGAGATAACCAGAGCACCTAACAAGGAAACTATCCCACCAAATCTCACCAAGGCACACTCCCCAAATAATGAAAGTCATGTAATGTAATATTAATTACACATCGATGTTTGGGTTCCCCGTGATACTTTACCACTGGTTATTGAATAAATCCTATGTTTCAGATCTCTCCCACCATTCTCACCATAGTCCCATGGTCATACCCCCCTGCACATACATAGGCTACCAAAACCACACATACATCCCACAAATACGTGGGCCACAAAGACCATAAACAACCATGCACATAGACACCTGGGATCGAAAAAATACAACCATTCCCAAAGACACCTAGGCCATAAAATCTACTTCCATGCCCAGAGACACATGGGCCACATCCCATAGACGCTTGGGAAACAACCAGCCTTCACACACCTGGTCCAACCACCAAATATACTCCGCCCAATGAATCTTGTTCTATAATGAACCTCAAGCCATCAAATCCTACCTGAAGAATCATAGGCTACTCGAGAAAGTGAGCATAAAAAGGGCTAATAACCAGCCACTCATAAGAGTGTTGGAAAAAACCCCCCCTTGAAATGGGTGTGTTTGGCACAATTTAATCAACTTGGATGGGGCACGAATAAGAAAAAAAACTAAATTATACATATAGGAAAACAATCACTCATTCTCACCTAGGGATTCCAAAACCTACCCATACACTAATACCATCATTAATATTTATTCATAAGAAGCACCACAGCCACTACCAAGTCACAACTCATTCCTGGAAAACAATTCCCATTGAACCTATTCTAGTTATCATTTTCAAGTGAATTCATTTAAATATTTATTCACTATCAACCAACTAATAGACATAGCCACAATCCAATACATGAGAAAATATCCAAACATTAATTTAAGCATTCACACCATGTTCTCTTGTAAAGTCACAACAACAATGACTGCCTAACATTAGGGGATCCCATCCCCATTCTCCTCACCCCACAAGCATGACGCAGAACCACCACACATGTAACCAAACAAAGTAAGGTGTTTTCCAGATTCAATCACACCATTCTTTAAGTTCTTCCTTCCCGTTTGGTTAACCGGGGTGATCACACAATAAATGTTTCTCACAAGATATCCATTTAACCCACCAAGTCTATATGATTAACCAAATTCCTATTTTACATCAATTAAAACATCATAGAGTAAATGTGTTTATTAGTGTACATGGAAGGACCACTAATGGCCATGATTTTCAGTGGACATTATCCCATATAAAAGAAAACATATAGAGGAAGATAAAAGAGTACAACAACATCATCAAAAGCACCACTTAATTCTTTAAAACCTATTTATTATATTCATTAAGGTTCAATTTCGTCCATACCCAAATGAATCATTATCATACACTCTGAATTGATATGCTGTTATGAGAGATAAAGTAAAAAAACCTACTTTGATGATCAATGGTTGATGTTTCTTTCCACAAGAAATGAACTGGTGACACACGAATTATTGGGGAGTAATTCCAAGGACTCTAAGAGTGAGAATAAATTCTCCAGCATAGTTGCACCACTTGCCTCAAGATGAGGACTCTAAACACACCAAGGAGAAGAATGAAATCAGACAAGAAAATGAAAGAAATAATGTTAGTGCGATAAAAAGGCGATATCCTAGAGTTACGGGATATGAAAATCATTAATGTATTTTATGGAGGATTGTGGTTTCACCACATGGTTTTATTGTTACAATAGATGGAATTATTTTTCATTTAATAATTTCATCATTGAGGTGGCCATAATGGCTGTGAGTTAAATGATTTCCTTTAAACAGAGGAAAATTCAAGTTATAGGGGAAGAAATGGAATGCGTAGAAAAAATGATGGAAACCAAGGAAAAGGCCACAAGTTTTGATCATTCCATGGTCTCTTATCTCTTGGTCGATATTAGATATAATTTAGGGGCTATAATTGTCATCAAACTGTCTATTAAAATAGATTTATGTCAAACGATAAGTTTCAGGAGCAGAAAAATTCAAAAACTGGAAAATAACTGATGGGTTAGACACCATTTGGTGAGACACTATAAGTGGTGCCACAGTCACATTGCCATTATCATGGTACCACCCTCTCTATTCCATTGTATGTGGTGACACCATTTTGTTATGAGATTATTATGGTGTGACTATTATAGCTCCACTGTCACGGTGGAACCCTCACAGTGCCACTGTTTTGATGTGCGACTATGTTTGTGCGACCATGATGGTGCCACCATCATGGTTCCACCATTCTGGTGTGTGACCATGTCCAGTGCCACCGTTTCAATGGAACCATTTGATGTAAATATTTTTTTGGAAAACTCGTTAATAAGTCATTTTTCGGCCCATTACATCAGATACTTCTCAATCTATTCTCGACCTTGAGAATCAAAACTAGACCTGAAGAAAATAGAGGGGTCTAAATAACCACCTCAATAGATACCTTTATTGAGAAAACCTTAAATACATATAGGAACACCTCTCCCTCAAATAACCACACAATAATATAAAGGTTTCACTGTCCATACAGATGGATTAGGGAGTCCCTTCCCCCATGTCATGATACTATCCGCTTTGGGAAGCACTGACTTACCTGCAGGGGTTCAATCACATCCACCTTAATGTGTCTTGATTGGGGATCGGGTTCTCCTCTCCCCATGGTCAGGACTCCTCACACACATTCATAGAAAAAGGAAACCAAAAAATTTCATAGTTAACATGGTCAATAACTACATCACATACTCAACAAAACAAAACAGAAAAAAAACTCAAAACAACTCTAGGTACTGGGTGCACATTTGTGCCTCCCATTCCCAGGTACTCTCCTTGAGGCCACCATGCCTCCAGAACACACGAACCAAGGGAATGGTTTGTCCATGTAGCACCTTCTCCTCACGACCTTCGATCATCACTCATCTCTCTAAAAACATAACTTCACCCTTGATTTCAAACATTCCCCAGTCAAGGATGTGGGAATCATCATGTAGATACAGACGAAGCTGAGACACAAGGAAGAATTCGTGCACCCTCATAAGTGGAGGTGGTAGTTCCAGTAGATAATTCACCTCTATGACCCACCACAACACCTCAAAATGTCCGAAAAACCTGGAAGAAAGCATACTCCCCCTGCTGAACCTCTATTTCCCATTGTGTGGGGACACCTTTAAGAACACATGGACCCTAACCTCGAAATCCAATGCGCTCCTCCTATGATCGGCATACAACTTCTACTGGTGATGATCCACCTTCATCATCTACCATATTAGTTGAACCTTATCTGTCATGATCAGTACCACTTTCGGACCAAGAACACATGCTTCTCCTACCTCAATCAAGCAAACGGGTGAGTGAAACGGCCTCCCGTAAAATGCTTTAAAAGGAGCCATTCCAATGGTAGAGTGATGGCTATTATTGTAGGAAAACTCTACCATAGCAAGGTGTACCACACCCAATTCCGCAATGTCCAAAACACATTATTGTAGCATTTCCTCCAATGTCGGGATGGTCTACTTTGTGTATCCATCTATCTAAGGATGGAAAGTAATACTGAGGCATAGTTAGGTCCCAAGATCATGTAGAAATCCAATCTAGACCCATTTAAAAAATGTATATCCCAATCAGAAACTATGGACCTCATAACCCCATGCAACCTCACCACCTAATCCACATACCTCTGCGATAAGGCATCCACCGAACTTGACTCCTTGATTTCCATGAAGTGGGTGGATGTTTTCAACCATTCCACCACTCCTGAGATATCATCGTAGACTACTTGATCCATGTGTAGTCCCATGATGACATCAATCAAGATGTAATACCCCTTCCACTCGGGGACATCTAAAGGATATAACGGACCTCCTAGGATGCGGTCTTCACCCATCACCTACTGAAACATGAGGCACTTTTCCATAAAAACTTCCACTTCCAGGTTTACCCCTGGACATCAAAACTGACCCCTAAAACCCTGATACATCATGGAAACACCTAGTTATACCTACAGATGTTATTTCATGAAATCACCAAGAAGTCTCTTGCGCATTATCATTCCAATGAACAATTATCCATGAAAAAACATCAGATATTTTCTATCTTCTAACCATCCTTCTGAAGCATCACCGTGGATAACACGATCTTGCATCACATCAGCCTCTATGTCTCCCCCTGAGACTCCTCCATATACATCAACAGAGGAGAATGCACTTTCATCTAAATAATATGGCCTCAACCATCCTCCACACTTGAATTTAGGTCAAGGGCAGCCGACACTTCCATCACCTTCCAAGTGTCTTTTAATTCTCAAACTATTTCTTTATGTGACTCTTACTCAAGGCATCAACCACCACATTCTCCTTTCATGAGTTGTATGAGATTCTAAAGTCATAGTCCTGAAGGAAATCCATCCACCTCCTCTAAAACAAGTTCATGTCTTGCTGGGAGAAGCTATACCTCATGCTCTTGTGATCCGTGAAGACCATGAAGTGATCACTAATGAGGTAATGCTGCTACAAATTCATTAAGAACACGACTACTGCGTGCTCTAGATCATGGGAGGTATATTTATTCTCATGATTACGTAACCACCTAGACCCATAAGAGATCACCCCTACTGTTGAACGAGCACAAACCCCATGTCGTGGCCTGAAGCATCACAAAACACCTCAAACCTCACCCCTTCTTCTACCAACCTCAACACTATGGCACTAACCAACATACCCATCAAATAACTAAAGGAAGCCTCCCACTGCCCACTCTACCTGAAAGCTCGGTCTGTCTTGGTCAAGGCTATCAAAATTTCTGCAACACGAGAGAATTTGGGAATGAATCTATAGTAGTTCCCTGCAAGGCCCATGAAACTATGAACGTCTGCAACAGTCATGGGTGGTTCCCAAGAAAAAATTTACATGACCTTTAAGAGTCAACTGCAATTCCATGCCCGTACACCATGTTTCCAAGGAGGTGTACTTCTCAAATCCAAAACATGCACATGGATAATTTCCCGTAGAGATGGGGTTTTCAAATGACCTATAAAACCATCCATATATGATATAAATGATCCCCCTCTGATATTTAGTAGATCATGATGTCATCACTAGACACGACAAAGAACTAGTATAGATATTCCTTGAAGACAGATTTCATGAGTCCCGTGAATAGATCCGGTGTGTTTGTAACACCGAATGACATGACCAAAAACATAATGTGCCCATATCTACACCATAAGTCTATCTTTGAGATATTACCCTCCTTAATCCTCAACTTGTGATATACTGACTACAGGTCAATCTTGGAGAACTATCCTACCCCCTCCAATTGTTCAATGAGGTCTTTGATCGTTGGGAGGGGGTAATGTTTTCTGATCGTTACATGTTTTAGCCTCTAGTAGTCAATACACAACCTAATACCATTTTATGAATTCTTTGTGAGCTAGACTAGAGCACCCCATGGTGATGTGCATGGTCAAATATAACATTTTTTCATCAGGTTTTCAATCTGAATCCACAACTCCTACGACTAAGAAGGTAACATCTGATTAGGAGCCATCAAAATCGATTAGGCACCAGGTTGCAAGCCTATCTTAAACACAACATCACATTATAGGGATAGAGTTGCTAACTCTTTAGAAACGACGCACCTGAACTCACTGAAAATCCCTGGGACTTCCACTATCTATGTATCTACTGACTCCACAGATAGCTAAGATAACATAGAAAGAGGGGATCCACTCGATGGCTGCCCTCCTGAAAACCCCACTTTCCAACAAATGTCACAAGATGGGAATCCATAACAGAATACATAACCCTTTTTCAGAATCAATCAATAATGGAACACATAGATAATAACCAGTCGATGCCTAAAAAGACATCATACTAGTGGATAGGAAGTAAAAGAAGGTCCCCATGGGACTAATGTGACCCCAACATCAGTCTCTATCCCCAGCTAATATGAGAGAAGCTGGTCTGACCTCTAACTGGTGTAATAAATACTAGGGGCATGATAAGACTCTCTACTTCTAGACCCAGAGAAAGGGCTAGACTAGGTGCAGAAAAGAAGTGTAAAGGTCCTGAATCAGAAATGACAGAAACATGAGTAAATAACAAATAGATTGAACCTCGAATTTCTTCTGACCCTGCTAGAACTACTGCCTTTGTGGTTTTCTATTTCCCACACCCACATCTTCTACCCCCAGCTATCAGCCACCTCCCTTACCACGCTATAGTTGCGGTCCCTGAGGACCACCCTAACGTTGGCCTCCTCCTGCAATGTCTACTCTCGGAGGAGTGTGAGCTCATTGTCACTGTTGCTGCTAGTGAAATGGCATGGCTGGAAACTGCAACAGATTAGGTTGGCGCTAAACATGTCCACCCCAATGTACTTCACTCGGCCGAAGAACTAATTCCAAAGGTTCCCGCGACTTCCACAGATGAATAATGTTAGTCTTAGGCCCATAGGGAAGGGGAGAGGATAGGGATATCAAAACTGGAACTACTAGGGTCTGCTCCCCAATAGAAAATACCTGGATGACCCTTCTACTGGAGGACTGCTGATCGCGTTTTCCCCTTTGATGAGCCCAACTGGAATTCCTCTCATGTTAATCCTCCCAAAATCTGCATCCTTTCCACCACCTCAGCCTTCTTCTATATCTCTATGTACGTTAGTTGAGAGAAGGGAGTAACCACATAATGAAAAGATGGTCGGAGTTCCTCTTGGAATCTCGCCAAGACTCCTCATCTAGAAAGAGGTCCAGAGAAAAGAGAAGAAAATCCTTGAACTTTATTCCCAACTCCATCACTGATATTGTTCCATGTGGAAGATAGAGGAGATCCTAGCTCTTCTTCAACTTTATCATTATATAGTGGAATTTAGCTCAGAACTCCCTCTCGATGTCAGTCTACGAAACCTCATCCTCCAACTTCTTCTAAAGATTATACACCCACCAACGATGCACTACTCCCTACATCTGGATTATAGCTAGAATAACCGAGTACTCTATCCGAGCTCGAATCATGCTGATTGATATCCTTACCTCCTCAATCCATCTCTTCGTCTCCATGTCTGAGACGCTGCGCTCATACATACTAAGGGTCTACCACTGAAAGGAATGAAGCATCCTCAACCACTAATCATCCTCCCCCTCTTGATCAACACAGTACTGATCAGATAAATCTACTTCCTAGGACTTGATCACCCGCACTACTCGTGGTCGTCGTCTACGTGCCTTAGATGCATGGTAAATATGAAATGCCTATTCCTGAGTACTATAGATGATTTATATTAAAATTTTCATAATCTTTTAATTTATTTTCTTATTCCAAAGTACCCAAGACACAAAATAACATATGTCATTATGATGCATGTACCATTCTTAGGGTCTCTATCCTACAATCATTGTACCCTCACCCAGTCATTCTGTAGGTCCTGATTCCACACATCAGATAACAAGGTTCCCTAAAATCTCATGTCCTTGCCATTATTCCCTTGCCTATTTCATGGACCAAGATTCCCTTACATCGTTTCTCTACCATCCCATGCAATCCTCACTATGACTATCCCCGGACTCCATCCTATTTCTCAAACATCCCTTCGATACCATTATTTCACAACCTGACTTCACCAAAATGAGGGAAGGGACATCAGATTCCCAGACCCTTACTTCTTCAAGTTGAAGGAAATATAATGACCCACGAGACCCACCTTTAATAGGTCCTGAAGTGGAGACTAGCAACAAGGGTATAGAATCACATGAAAAATAGAAGGCATTTCCCTTTTTATTTGGTACGATCGGGAAATAAGATAGTAAATCCCTAACAACACCATGACTGTAGGTAAATTTAAAGAAGAAAAAAAAACATTCTAATATACATGTTCCAAAATTATGTGTTATAGACGTACACAGAAACTATTTAGGTATGTTCCAAGGAAAAGGAAAACAACAAATGCAATTGTCCCAATGTCTGAACTAGTATGGTATCACATGATCCCTAAAGTCTTCTTGAAAAACTGAAAGTATTTTTATATTTGTAGGATGACTATATAGGTATACTCTATAAGAAAAACCAAAATCCCTTGTGCAGAAGTTGGGAGGCATTCTATTGCCCAATGTGGAAAGGAGATAACCAGAGAACTTAGAAAAAAACTATCCATGCAAACCTCACCAAGAAACACTCCCCAAATAACCTATGTCATTTAATGTAATCGTAATAACACAATGATGATTGGGTACCCTAAGCCACATTCCCACTGGTTATTCAAGACATTAAATTCATAAAAACTATCCTGCCATTATCACTGCAATCCAACTACCATACAACTCTCACACACACCTAGCCTACCAAAACCACACATCCCACCCGCAAACACCTGGGCCATAATAACTGAACATAAACACGCCCATAGGAACCTGGTCCCAAAAAACTACTACTACGTTCGAAGACACCTCATCCAAAACAACTACTTCCATGACTGAATACACATGGGCCTCATCCTAATGACTCTTGGGAAACAACCTGCCCATACACACCATGTCCAAAAACCAAAAATACCCTACCTAAATAATCATGTGCTATAATGGACCTCAGGCCATCATAGCCTTCTCAATGAATCGTAGATACTTGGTAAAGGGAGTAGAAAAAGATCTCCTTACCAGCCAATCATATGAGTATTGGGGAAACAGCCTCCCCCATGAAATGGTGGTGATTAGAAAAATGTACACAACATGGATGGGGAACAATTAAGAAACATAAGAACTAAATTATACATATAGGTAAAAAACACTCATCCAAACCAAGGAGTTCCAAATCCAACCCATACATAGACACCCGCTTAAATATCTATTCATAAGAAGCACCATATCCAAAACAAAGTCACAACTCATTCCTGAACAAAATTCCAATTAAAACCATTCTGTTTATCATATTCATGTTATTTCATTTAAATAATTATTCACTATCAGGAAACTAATAGTCATAGCCACAATACTAGAAAGGAGAAAACCTAAAAAACAATTTAAGCATTGACACTCGGATATCTTGTAAATTCACAACAACAAATGGGATTTGGGAGATCCCTTGAAGTACTAGAACCAATCCAAGCCCCAATATACAGCCTCAGATACACAAACCAATGATGGAACAAAATCAGGGGAACCAATACCTGTCCACTTCACCACAAAATCATCATCCAGAACAACCAGACATGTTACCAAAATAGGCATGGGGGTTTCCAGATTCAATCACAACATTCATTATGTTCTTTCTTTCTGTTTGATTATCCTGGGGGATCATACAATGATTTTTTTTCATTGAACATCCATTTATCCAACTGAGATTACATGTTTTACCAATTTGAATGTTATATCCATTCAATCATTACAACGGATATGGGTTCATTAGTGATCAAGGAAGGACCACCAATGACCATGATTTTTAGTGGATATTGTCCCATACAAAACACAATATATTAATTTTGATAAATGTGTACACCCGAATCATTAGACACACCCCATAGTTCTCTAAAAACCATTTATTATCTTAGTTAAGGTTCGATTTCATCCATCACTGAAAGAAACATTTCCATACCCACCCCCATGATACACAGTTAAGAGAGACAAAGGAAAACCCTACATGTATGATCAACGATTGGAGTTTCTCTCAACGCGCAAAGAACTTGGGATGCATGACTTGTAGAAGAGTAAATATTAAGAATCCAAGAGTGATAAGAAAAGATCCAGCACAGGTGAACCTCTTGCCTCATGAAAGGGGACAACAAACACACAGAGGAGAAGAAAGAAACTAGACCAGAAGAAACAATCAACGATTTCTCGTGTCATAAAAAGGCCTGATCCTCGAGTTACGGGATATGAAAATCCTGAACGGCTTTAAAGGAGGATCATGGTTTCACCATGTTAATGGGTGGTTACAAATGATGGAATTATTTATCATTTAATAATTCGCACCAAAAAGGTTTCCATAATGGTTTGGATTTAATGGATTTACCTTAAATAGAGAGAAACATGCATAATAGGGGAGGAATTTGAAATTATAGAAAAAAGGTGTGACCCTAGGTAAAAGGAGACATATGTTCCTAGATCAGGTGTCTCCCTAATATTGGGGGATTTATGATATTATTTATTGGAATTAAATGTCTTTGAATTTTGTATTAATACATTTTTATTTTAAACCATACGTTGCAAGAGTGGAAAATTTCAGTGACATAAAAAAGAATGAAGTGTGAGACACCGTAAGCGGTTCCATGTTCACGGAGCCCACATGACAGTTCCACCCTCACATTACCACCGTAAGCGGTTGCATAGTTTTTGTGTGAGAGCATTATAGTTCCACTGTCATGTTTCTGCCCTCACTGTGCCACCATCTGCAGTGCCACCATTTTAGTGTGCGATCGTGATAGTGCTACTGTTACTGTGCAATGTCCTGGTACCGCCATCATGGTTCCACCATCACGGAGAAACTGTAAGCAGTTCCACCGTAAGAAGTGCCACTATTTTAGTGTGTAACCATGACAGGTTCCACCGTTTCGGTGGAACTGTTTGATGGAACCGAGTATATTTGGAAAACTCTTTAATGAGTCATTTTCCATGCCAATACAGAGTGATTTCTTATGTTTACAAAAACAACCATATGATATCATCCTCATCGGGTATTGATTGTGTTTGGTATAGGCTGTCATGGATTGATCTAGGAGGTAGGTTTTTTACTTCGATGGTGATATAGATCCAATCGTTATTTATGGAGAGTGAGACCATCAGAGGGGTTAGTGGCATCTTCCGTACTTTCATCCATGATGGATGAGCTGATGATGATTTCGTCAACGGTTTAATAGTTTTAATTTCCCATGTTCATAGATGTGTGCCCTAATGTCTTTCTAGAGGAGGTCACAGTGTTACCCCCTTGATGAGAGATCGAGTTTGGGAACCATCAACAGTATGTATCATATCATATATTAATATATACATATTGGATCATTATTTCTGAGTGTTGAGTGATTCATATACAGATCAATGTTTTGATATGGTGTTTTTTTGTCAAAGTGTGGTACGATAGGGTGAACCATTATTTTTTGTGAAGAAGGATGATAATAGTTCGCAGGTGTGTAAGTATTTTCACCTCATAAATTTAGAGACTATAAAGAAACACGATCTTATTTCTTGGAATTATTATTTGTTTGATTAACTGTAGTGTGAATGTTTGTTCTTGATGGTCAATTTTCTATTATGATATCAACCAAAGCATGTAATGGATGAAGATATCAAGACAAATTCTATACATTGTTTTCATGGGCATTACAAGTTCACTGTGATTTCTTTCTGTGTGACCAATTCCCCAGTAGTGTTCATGGGGTTAATGAACAAATTGTACCATGTGTTTCAGGATATTTTTTTAGTGGATTTCATAGACGACATCCCGGTGTACTCTGCCTTAGAGGAGGATCATAAGAAGGATCTTCCAGGATATTTGGTTGTTTGTTTTCATTATTACCTATTTGGGATGTTTAAATTGCGTGAGTATAAGGCATGAGATGACTATTTATTGGGGAATGTTGTTTTCCAGCAGGGTGTAGTTTTGGATCCATCAAAGGTAAAATTAGTTGATTCCCAGGAATCCCACAAGAAAATTTCATAGGTGAAATGTGTCTATGGTATTGAAAGTTATTATAGGAATATTTTAAATGATTTTTCTTGGATTGAGACTTCTTTGATAGAATTAACCAGAGAAGATGAGGTGTTCTTATGGACTAATGAATTTTTGGTAGATTTAGACATTGATGGAGTAGTTGGTATCTACTACAATTTTTTGTCTTCTAATACTAGTTTTGGAGTTTACAATTTTCTATGACACTTTACATATTAGTTTTTGTTGCGTTATGATGTATTATAGATCATCCATTTCTTAAAGGTCTTAGTAGTTTCATCCCCATGATTATATCTAATCCACCCACGATGTTTAGTTTAAGATGATGTGGACATTGAGGAGTGAATATTATAGTTCATGTAACTCTAGGAGAAGGTGTTGCATGGGTGTGTTAACCCATTGGTTTGTGCCTTATAGTTGCATAGTGGGGTGTGGTAGAGTACCGATGAAAATTAGTCATATATACATGCATAGTACCAAGATTTTTTTTTATTTTTTAGAGCTTATCATTTAATGAATTGTGTTGGGAGGTTGTCGATTTTTCTATTTATGAGATGAATTTCTCATGTGGCTAATTGTGGATATCTCTCTTGTGGTAGTTATATTACCCATGAGAATGTTTAGAAAACTTTTTTTGTTGTTTCATGTTTTTATGATGTTCCTTTGATGAGGTAATTGAGCTCTTATGGTGGTGAAAACATTGAGAGGTATCTCGTATGGTGGTTGTTCACATAACACCTTCTATGTTTCCACTTTTTGTAAGATTTGGATTCTTACAAAAAACTGTTTTGATAGGTATCTGATGTAGGTTACTAGATATACAAATATTGACTTATTTCATGTTTCCAAATATCGAGGTTCTCAAAGGATCCTTGGAAAATGTCTAGATGAGTTTTTCTACTAGATGTTAGAAGTGGTGTGGATTTCATGTCATGACAAGTTTCATGATTTGAAAGAGGGGTTCAAAATGTTTAATTTTTTTGGTTTGAAAATTAAAAAAAGAGCTGATTGTATTTTAATTTGAAACTATCCTCAAGGAATTAAATATTGTGAAAGGGGATTTCACATCGTATAATTCCTTGATTCTATAAAGTTTTATAGAATATTCTGATATATTGGTTGGTCAAAACCCTATATCTACTACTTCCCTCCCTGTTGTCCCATCTGACCTAAGAGACCCCTATTCAGTGATTTAAAGATCGCTTTGATGATGTTCCTCCCTTTGGTTTCCAAGTTTGATCCATCGTGTACTTTCTTGAACCATATTGTGTTTTCCTTTATTTTCTTGATGTTTCTCTAGTTTTGATATCCTTTTTTCTTCCCCTTCATCTTTCTGTGCTATTGAATTTTTATAACTATCCTTCTATAGTGTTTTATTTTATTTTTGTTGTTGTGGTGGTTTCACAACCGCCATGTATGTATGCATATTTTGTGGGATGGGTGGTCAGATATCTATTGTGTAGTCTGTTCTCGTCAAAAGAATGTCTAAAACATTTCTAGGTTGGGGTAACATTGCTTCTGTACTTATTTATGGGAAATCATCATGTTATCATGATAAACACCCTTATATTGCAATAAAATAGAACTAATAATTATTTGAACTCGACTAATGATTTGGAATCGATCAAATAGCGATGTTGTTTCTTTATATCATGATAATGGTTTCCCTATTGATTTTCTAGATAATGTGATATTTATTCCATTATTTGTTTAGCATGATGTTAATAATATAAAATGGTGATGAATGTAACAAATGAATTAATATATTATTTACTAGATAATATAATTTAAGAGGCATGTTTGATGAATCATATTGGTGTTGTTGCAGTTCCATGATAATCAAATCATTGCAAGAATGATAGTTTGATTGGACTGATTATTTAACTTGTTGCATGTTTATTCTTGAGGATAAAATTATTAAACTCGGGTTAAATTTATTGTCTAATTAATTTGTAATATATTTTGAAACATTGTTTCTTTGTATTCACATAGTTTGAACCATTGAGTAATGATTCATTTATTTAAATATTAATTATGTAGTTGTTGTGTGACAAAACAAAATTTCATTTTAGGTCCTGAGTTTCAATATTTCTGGTAAATTATATTTTGATTATGCTTTGGATCCTTGAGATCTAGTTGGGTGTGAATAATGAATGAATGTTTGTATGCCCACGATCCTTGTTTCAATGTTTGTTTCCTACTGCTTGTGATATGGTTGAGGGTGCAGATATGTCATGGTTGTGGGGGTAGGGATTGATAGAAGTGATATCCTCCTAGGGTGGCTAATCCTAGAGGGATGTTGTGGTATGTGGGGTAGTTAGGCCCTATTATTTTTGTTAAAGGTGTTTCTATAAGATTAGATATGAATAGGTTTATTCATGTGGTTTCAGGGAGGATATCGAAAATGATTCAATGGTTTGAAACTGGGCTTACCTATTGACATGATAGTTGTATTGTTTTTTAAATAGGTTGTTTCATTATCTGATATCCTTTCCCAAATACATGAGCCATATGGTTTTGGTAACTCTCCATACAAGATAAGTGTATACGTGTGGGGTATGCCACATTATTTTATTTTTTGGCTTCTCATGTATGGATGAGTCTCTACTTCAGCTATAGGCGGCGAAGACTCGTTGTGTAGTTCATATACTTGCCATGTTGATCCCCCTGAGTTTGGTAGCATATAATTCTTCTCTAGAATACCAGTAAATGTTGGAGGTGGTAAATGTTATAGATAAATAAATGATTGATTAACCAAATTGGTTGGATCTTTCAAGGATGCAATGTTGTGGTTTCTTTTATTAGAAGTCATGCACGTGTTTTTCTTATGACTCAAGGGCATGTATATTCATTGTGATGATAATGAAATGTCATGTGTAAATTATATTGGTTAATTAATTGTTAAATAATCAGTTAATTTAATGTAAAAATGATAAAAAAGTGATAAGGATACATAATGTGGCTCTTTAAATGGTTATGTTCCTATAGGATATCTACTAGTAGAAGTGGTAGATTTGAGTTTGGGAGACGTTAGCTAATGTTTATTATAAAACTAGATTATTCTCATAGTGTGGTTGTGAGGGATATTATATCATGTACATATTGTGATTCTATATTCTAATCCACCCATTCAGTTAAGGAAATTGACAGCCCATGGAATTTTATCCCTAGGGGTTGTAGTCCCAAACATCCCATTGGGAAGATTGATATCAGACTACCCCCATTAGTGTTGATATCTTCTCTTGGTAATTAAATATGAATGTATCTTTGGTGGTAATTTTTCCCATATATGTATGACTTTTGATGTAGTGGATTGTGATTATTTGAATCACATACATTCTTGATATAGTTTCTTGAGGACTACTATAGGTATAACGTGTATAGGTTGTGGTGGCTAGAGTATCCTTACTCGAAGTGTAGACTATGATGGCATGTGGTATAATACCCAATGTAAGAAACAAATTATGAATGCTATGGTGGCTCCCTAAAACAATATTTTTACTTTGGGATATTTGGTTTTGGTGGTATGTGTTGCATGAGGTTTAGGTTGTGGTGCTTTTCCCAGGTGTTTGTGTGCTAGACTTTTGGGAGAGAGATGATAATGACATATGGCATTCGAGAAAACTGGAATAAAAATAAGGAATTGGTAGTGTAGTACCCTTGATATTGTTTATTGTATTATATTCTCTTAAATGTGATACTTGGTGGGAGTAGCAATGGTGATTTTGTGAAATTAGTATACCTATTTGGGAGATGAGTTAGTTTCACTTGCTATTCATTGTAAATTTCGTGCGTTATTTAAATTTTACAGAGAGGATTCATGGAGGATCCTACTAAGTATACTATTATAGTAACCCTGTGTATATATATACCACTATTCAGGTTAGTTGGATTTGGTTGGAGATCAATATGGACACTAATAGATATGTATTTTTTGGGATCTTATTGGACTATGTTGTCACATTCATCTTTACTTTTCTTTTAGTACATATAATTTTTTATTTCTATTTTAGTAGTTCTTGCATGAAATTACATTTCTATATAGGGGTTTCTTTTATATTGTAATATGAGTTTGATTTAGTCGATTTCTATTGTATCTCCCTCTTTGGCATGTGATTCTATTAAATGGAAATTCCTCCCATCTTCATGTTTATTATACCATTGGTTCTAGTAACCAACTTGGGGACTACTGAATGTGGTCCTTAGGGGGGGGGGGGATAATATCTCTCATCTCTCATAGACAACCTTGGGGGGGGGTACACTTTTTTTGTGAGTGGGTCATTTTATGTGATTTCATGTTATTTTCTATGAAAATTATTTTCAAATGGTTTAATGAATTAAAAAAATTCCAAGATAAAATGATATTTTCCTTAAAAAAATTTTGAATTATATTTTAAAAATATTTTCTATCAATTTTTACATCCCATGGAGTTACACATTCCCTTATAGGAAATTATCTAAAGGTTTCATCCATATTCATTCTAAAAATGTGTTATGATTAATTTCATCAACTTTATCAAACATTCTTCTCTTTCACATGTTATATATTAATGAAATCCAATTTATTTTCATTGGTTATATGTTTTTCAAATATATTTATCTTTCATTGGATACATATTTATGAAATCCATTTCTATTTCATAGGTTATATATTTATGAAAACCATTTCTCATTTATGGGTTATGTATTTTTGATGTTTTCTCACTTTCATGGTTTATATTTTAGATGAAATAGTTATGAAACCTATACATTCCTCCAAAACTATTGATATATTTTCAGGTTTATGATACCAATTTCGTTGCATGGGTTATGATAATATTAGTAATGATTTTCTGTGACATGAATGTATGATTTCACAAGGAAATGAGTAGTGGCTATATCTCCCTCTAATGCACTGTGAAAATATTATCTTATTTGATAACCATAGTTAGAATAAGAAATGATATTTGTCTAGCACTCTAGGGGTTGAATGTGAAATGAAATAAGTTATGTAATATATGATTGCAATGAGAAATGATCATTCTTTTTCAATATATGGGTGAAATATAGGGTGAAATCGATTCAATAATAAAGGTGTGGAATGGGTAGTGAACTGGGTTTATTAAATGAAATCTCTTATTCTGTTGTTCACAGTATAAAATCCATTACTACAATAAAAATAATTGTAATATTATGTACCTTACACAAATCCTTGTTTTATTATTATTTAATTCTTTCACATATTATGTTCATTATTTCTTTATTCTTCATTCCAAATGAACATCCAATATTTAGGACATGATTAATCTATATGATCATTGATATGCAGGGTATGATTTTATATTTTAATGATAATTTTATTATACCATTAGGCTCAATATTATTCTTATATATCTCCCTTTTTTACCCATACCTATCATTTATCTCCCCTTTCGTATATTCTCATTCATCGTGTTAGGATGAATGTTTTTAGGTAAAACTACTAAAGGAGGAGATATTTATGGGAGATGTTGAAGATATTTCAAAACGAGAGAATACATTATTTCCATGTTTATTTTTAAAATAAACTTTTACAATCTTAAGTAATGTATTTTTT
Source organism: Viscum album (assembly GCA_963277665.1). Classification (NCBI taxonomy): domain Eukaryota; kingdom Viridiplantae; phylum Streptophyta; class Magnoliopsida; order Santalales; family Viscaceae; genus Viscum; species Viscum album. Next base: position 929,347,567 of record OY728126.1, on the reverse strand, counting down.
TAATGATCAAAATATTCATCTAATATGATGAAATATGCATGTATGCTATAGCTGGGTCACTATAATTTTTATAAAATGAATGTTTTATGCATCCTTTGGAAAAAATAATATTAGAAATAATTAATGAGATACACATATATATGTATATATATATTTAGGGATAAATATATTTCTATATCTATGGATATGTATCGGTTGGAGTTAAAATTTTGGAAATTGTCCTAAATTTTTCATATCGGATTGAGTTAGTGATTTTATTTCAATATATCTCTATCGGGATACTGCAAGAGGATGTGGATCTATCATATATTTTCCTAAGGGTAACAACTATGAAAAAAATTTATGGGACTTAATCTGGGTAATCTGGTATATAATAATGGTCCTTGATACCAACATGGGTTGACACTCACAAAAAAGATATTCATTTGGAATTAAAAATCTCTTCATGAACATTCATGAGGAATTTAAATATAAGATGGATATGAATAACCTAGGATAAACATAGGTTGTCTTAGATTAAATAATGTGAACTATAAGTAAATATTATCATGACTATTTTATTTCTAATATGTTAATTAATCCTTAAACTATGATATGGGTTTCAATAAATTGTGAGAACTGGAAGGAACTTGATTAATGTTGAATGTTATTGACAAATATTTTTATGAGAATTCATGTGCGATGACCAATGGATTAAAATCTATTGGGATCGTGCATAATTAGTTTTCATGGATCATGATTATTAATATGTAACATAACCAACACTCAGACTCACCATGGAAGAGAAAGAAGGAGTTCATTTGGAGTACAGGTAAAGGTGACCATGGATAAAAGATGAATCGGTTTCCATTGTGTCAATAATGTGGAAATAATCACCCAAGTGAATGACATAGATGTATAAGAATATTCTTTGACTGTGGAATATAAGGACACAAATAATGTTACTAAAAATGAAAATTTTAGTTAATAAAATGGATTAAAATATTGGACTCCATAAGTCTCCATTTAAGGAAAATAGTTTTATGTGTTGAGTAAATGGTCGTTATGCAATTCAATGTCCCATGAGTGAAGATCCTAAACAGAATATGCAAGGTGGTATGAGTAAGGATTATATTTCTAATGAATAAGTGACTGTATATAAAATGCGATTTGAAAGAAGTATTTTATAATATATGATGTATCATCATTAATGGAATAATTATGAAGTGGAATAATTAATTTTTTTATTGGAATTCTAGAATTCTGTTATATGAATGGTAAAATATATAGGTGTTGTTCAGTTAATTTTTTACCCTATCTATTTACAAGATCACATTGAATGGGTTCGATGGAATAGAAAAGTGACCAAATTTCAATGTGATGTATATGGAGAATTCAGGATTATGGGAAAGATAATTCTTACTATGTTCCTAATGATATGATAATGTTGTCTTAATAATGAAAAGTCAGATATAAATAAGTAATATTGAAGGTATATATTAACAATGAACTAATTAAGTACTTTTTCAAATGTATTTCCTGCTATCGATGAATATGTTTACAAATTCTTGGATTTTTATAATATATCTACTAATATATGGAATAATGAAGAATGCATGTTTTCCAAGAGGATTTATGGTAATTCATGTTGTTTTCATGTTCTTTGATGATTTACCTTGTTTGTATTCACATTTTTGGAATGTGAAACCAAGAGAAACATTTTGATAAATAAGGGAATAAATACCAGAATTGCCACAATTCTTGAACCCATGACCAATGGATAGTGAGGGATTCACACCTACCACTTCCCCATGTGATGTCTTAGTTATGTATAAATATTTTTGATGAATAATTATTTATTATAAAATAGTAGTGTAATTTAGTATTTAAACATTAATAATATTGATTTATACAAATAGATATTGATAAATAGTAATACATTTATTTCTTTTGTGTGACTTAAAATTTGATAGAAGTGTATTTTAGTGCAGTATAAATCATCGTTAATTTATAGAAATCCATTTCTGGAATTAATGAATGACCTTGAAATTCTATAAAATAACAAGTAAATAAAGAAATTTTGATTAGTGGGATATGTCATGTATGTATATTTCATTATATAATTGATCAAAAAAAGAATTAATCAATGTTATAATAATGATAAGAATAAAATGTGGTGTTAGAATACCATAATTAATCTTCAGCTAATGAACATTTAAATCATCACAAATTTATGACTTCAAGGCCCTCAACATCTCTTTAACAATTCACTTGTTTTTTTATTAATGACATCAATTAATCCCTAGATATATTTATTTGATTCCTCCATGTCAAATATTCACTCCAATCCTATGTTATCCTACTTGGAAACCTTGTTATATGTAATATTTGGGTAACCGTTGTGGCCTCAAGGTTCTCATTTAAGGGATCTTTTTGTATTGATTTGTATGATGTGGGTTCTTGTAAATCTTACCCTCAAGTATTGAATCTTTTATATCCCATATCAATGTTTACGGTGAAATTAATTTCATTCATTGTATAATGTAACACCCTAATATTTTTTCAATTATTAACTTTTAATTAAATTAAATTTTATGATATTAGTCATTTCACTGAAATAATATTTTAATAATCTATTAAATTACTATATATGTAAGGATTTATATAGAAAAACAAGTTAATCATCCACTAAAAAAAATAAACTTTAGGGTAATTTTTACTAGACATTGACGTCAGTTGAGACTCAGTGTACGCAACACACAATACCAACATAGCATACATACATGAAACATAGATGTTTCTATGAAACATCTTTTTTCTATTATAATAATTTAAATTAAATAATTACAAAAAATCCATTTAAAGTAGTAATATAAATATAAATAACTAATTTTAAAATATAATTTATATTTTTTATAGAAATAAAAAATATTTATAATTAATGATATAATTTTTTGTAGTGTTCTTATAGGATTAAAAATACTATTTTCCCAAATGAACTACATTTCTTGTTCTTCTAGGAAACAACATAAAATTAATTTTAGACAAAACTAATATTTATATTTGATAATATAAATTTTATTATTGAATATATAATGTCTAAATTATTCTAGGGTTAATTATTTGGATTTCTCTATGATACATAATTTTTTGATTAATAGTGCAAAAAATTCTTTTCAGTTAATAACTGCCTTTTGAAAAAATAATTATTGAAAATAAATTATAATTTAAATTTTATTTATTGTAAAATGAGATCAAATATACATATATTAATATAATTATAGTCATCATAATTAATTTAATATTGAAAGTTTATCTCAAAACCTAACAAACTTTTGAACATATTTATTCTGCAATTAGCCATAATATTGTCTCATCCATGAGATTAGCATTAATATTATTTTTTCTAATTGTATGAATTAAATTTAAAAAAACCAACAAAAAAATAATAATTATAATATTAATGTGATAATAATATCAACTTTATTTTTTACCTTAAAGACTAGTAAATTTGATGAAATTTAATCACTGCGATTAATGTCAAATTATTATTAATTAGGGAATAAAACATTTTTCTTTGTTCCAAATTGACATATCCACGTATCCAAAAATCATATTCTGTCTTTATTTAGAAAATATTCTATCCATTATTTATTTATATTATTTTTTTTGACTTTGGTATGTAATAACATGTGTACACCTAACTTGTATTCAAAAATTCCAAGCGCGTCTTTCTCCTTCTCTATAAAAGGGAACCACATTTCCTTCTTCATCACATATCAAAAACCTATTATGATCATAAAATATATTCCTAATTTACTTTACAGAATCCCTCACTTAATTCTTTAATGAATCCCTTTAGGCATAATGTTTTCCAACGTATCTTTTGGACACAAACCAAAAGGAGTTATCTGATTAAGAGGTAACAACTTCTCTCAAAATCCTTTCAGTTATTATCATTCTCCAATAATTGACTATATTTTTTTACATTATTGTATAAAAATACATAAAAATACATATAATAGTATGTTTGTATGCTATTTATTCATCCTACACTTACACACACCTCCATCTAATGGGTAACTGGCATACTGTTTATGAGTATGGTGAACTACTGCCTAACAATACATTGATTCATCAAATTTTTCAGTACCACCTATCATGGTAGACATTATGAATCACAAACTGTATATATAAGTCATATATTACATTTATTACATCATTAAGCTTCTTTATTCCATTTTACAACACATAAAATTTTACCTCCCAATCGGTGTTAATCGGATAATTTCGTTGAGGAACAGTGGACTGTCGCCCCTTCAATGTGGTATGATTCATTCATAAACTACATGGATTTTATGAAGAATGATTTTATTAAATATATATGATATATATGATATCATGAATATAATTTAATAGTTATAAATATATATATACTATAATTTGGATAAACTTTTATTTTTAAAACACGACAACTAAACGGAAAGGGTGTTCACGCATACGTATGACCTACAATCTCAATTAACGGTGTATTCTGTTTAATACATATATATTGTATTATTATTTTAATATAAATATAAAGTATATATATGATGTTAACATAATGGTTTAATGTTTTGAAATCAGGATATATTAATAAGGACCAATGTTCATTCAAATTAAGACACATGTGACAAATACATCAAATATTACCCAAAGTTAATCATTTACATAGTATGGTTTACAAGAGGTTAATATAAGGTCATAATAAAACATTATATCTTATTGTATATAATTATATGTTTCTATATATTATTAATAATAAATTTATAATTATTATAATGGTTGTTTGAATGAGTACGATGGGAGATAAGAGAAAAGGTAATGGGATTTTGTCTCACTTTTTATTTATATGAGATGCATGTTATTTTCACCAATATATGATTTTTTTGGTGTAGATACTACCAATTATTTTATTCAATGTATATTATAATTAAATATTTTTATATTTTCATATCTATTTTATGATTCTTCTTTCATACTGTATATGATTAAATAGTTACCAGATCAGTGCAATTGTTTTGTTTCAATTTTCCTTCAATGGGAATCATCATTATTAGGAACCTAAATTAATTTGAGGTTTTTATAGTTATATTTTAAATATTATATCATGAAATTAATTATATACATGATATTTTATTCTTTATAAAAAATAATTTTCTTAATGGTAGTGTTTGATCCCAAGATAGCATGTTATAAGAGTTTATTGAGACGATCTTATCATTTTTCAATATTGTTTATTATTATTCATCCGTTGATGAAATCATATGTTCCATATATTTCAAATATTAATATATATTATTATTTTATTTTTATTAATGATTTATTATTATATTTTTAATGTTTCATCCACTCATTAGAACATAATATATATTTGAATGTGTATTTATGAAATCCCTAAATTAATTTCTCTTCGGTTGGTAATATGTGTGCCATTTAAATAATTTTTTTATGAAAAGTTTTTCGAAGAAAATTATAAAATTATCTCAATATCATTAAAAAAAAAATTATCCATTTTTTTCTTACAATGTTTTGAAATTAATCTTTTGATCACTTTCTGAATGAATAATTTTTGGATCCTTTTTATCATGCAAATGAAATGTCCATTTTACATCATTTTAGATGTATACATTTATCCACTTTCATTACATTAAATCATTCTTTTCATGTTTAAATGTTATTTTTAGGATATTGTTTATAATATTTTTACAAATATATGTTTTTTAAAATGTTTTGAAGAATCATTTAGCTATTTTTAAGAAACAAAAATTTCAAAATAATTTCCTATCTTATTTATTTGTTTTAAAAGTATTTTCAACGAAATGGATTTAAAAATATTATAAAAAAGATTCATATGTTTCATGTAAAAAGGGTTTGATAACATTTTCAATCATTCTATATAATTTTTCATGATGTTTTAAAAAATATATTTTAAAAAAATTTAAATCATATTTTATATGTTTTCATTGAATAATGTTACGAAAATAATTTTATGCCTCCTTTATATGTTTTCAAGGAATTTTATAAGAAAATGATTTTGAAACAAATTTATGCATTAAAAATACCTATTATAAGGACAAATCTAGGGATTTATCTAAGGATATCTATAGGGATGAGTTAATGTTTCGAAATACATACTAGAATATTGGAAATCGAGAGAGTAAATGGATTCAAAGAAATACATCCCTCTCAAGATAATAAAAGTGGATGTGGCTCTGGAAAAATGTTCCCAGAGATAAAAACACTTACATGATATCTTGGCCCAACTCTAGGTAATCTATTACACGAAAATATTCTTTGCTGCACAGTTGGATTAACACTCTCGAGGGATTTGTTTTTGAATTTGACAAACTCATCACGCACAATAATTAGGATTTAAATATATGATGGATTTAAAAAAAAATTTAAACATAAGATATAATAGACTAATGAATTTGTTATAATTTATACAACCTATAAGTAATTTTTCATGATTATGTTGTTTTCATCTATGACATGTGTTTCTCAACCTATGAATTTGGGTTTTAGTCAATGGATATTTCTAGAAGAAAAATCATTAACATTTACTATTTCGCGTGTGTAAATTATGTGCATTATAAAAATCTATTTCCAATGCAAGAAATATCATAAAGAAAATAAGGTTGGTGGTATGATTATTGGTCATACTTATGAATATAAAGAGATGGGATACAAAAATGGAATAGTATGTGATGTTCTTCAATTATTGTTTTGATTAATCATACAAAGAATGATTATATTGAGGTTAAATAAATATATTAAATTATTCCTAAATTCAAGGAATATGGAATTAAAGATTATGTTGGTGAATAATGAGTTATTATTTAAGAATAAACTTAGATCAACTATGTACTTATGTTATGGATTTAAATGATTATGTTATAGGAATCATGAAATATATAAGTATTTATTTTATGTTTTCATTATTAATTGAAAAAGATATATTTATTAGCGATAAATACATCGATGGGTGTTATTTTTATTAATGGAAGGTACCCTTTAATGTGATCAAGATATTTAGAATGTTGGGTTACACTTGGACAAAGAGATGATTTATTTGGATAAAGAAAATTGGATTGAAATGAATACCGCATAATTGAAAAATTATCTATTGATAAAGTACTATAAGTTATCCTGTATGATGTTTAAAACATCATGGATATATGGAATACATCAAGTTATCTTTATAATACGGAATTAAACTTGTCTAAAACTAGGTTTTATGGTAATTTCGGACATTACCATGTTTTAAGCGAATATACAATGAGGATATTAACCTGTTTGTAATGTATCAACCGAGCGATAAATTTAAATATATGGTGATAAATGTTAAAATGATTTAGTGTCATTATTTTGAATATTTTTTATTTTAATCATTCATAAGGGTTATAATGATATCCTTTTATTGTATTTTTTTTTGTAAAAATATAGATGCAGATTTAGAGTTTAATTTGTTATCCCACCAAATTGGAATTTTTCCACATCAGATAACATGATCAAAACAATTCCTATTAATGGTAACATAATAGATATTGAATGAAATATCATTTATTCAAACATGAAAAATGGGTAAAAATTTATTTATGGGAGGGAATTAAATCAAGTATATATAACTTCTCCTAAAAATTATTTAACCTTAAGGAATGCTTTTGAAAAAAAGTATATCCTACTACGCGGTGATTTGATGAATAAAATATTCCAACATAGAATATTATATTTATGGCTTTTTATTGTTAAATTTATCCATAAAAAGTTCTTTATCATTCTTAATCATAACATGAATTTTAGATTTATCATCCATATACATATTTACACTTCCCACCTAACTTCATTTATATAGGAAGCTATATATATGTTACATTTTGTAATCATTATGATACCAAAATTTTTTATTATAATTTTGTTTTAGTATTTTTAATGAGGTGGGATTATTGGAAAGGAAATTTCAAATATAAAACTTTTCAAAGCCAATAGAAAATTTGAGAGATAAATTCATTTTATGTGGGATCGCATGTAAAACACTCTGTTTTTGTGAGAAAAAAAATTTAATAATTTTTTTTTCATTAATTTATATTATTATACTATGGAAAAAATTCATTTCAGGTGACATATTCTTGTAATGTGCTATATGATACCAACTTGGCATGTTTTACACACTATACATGCTTGGTGTTTGTTAAATGCAACACCATTTTTAAGGAGAATCTAATAACCCGCTAATTTACAATATATATAATATCATATAAAAAATGTTATATGGATCGTAATAGAAACATCACAAATATATAATTTTTTACATTCAATGGGGACTTTCATCCATAACTTACACTGCACACATGAATTAATTTTACAAGACAATGATAAATTTTTATAACATTATTATTTAATATAATAAGGTATTACCTTTCCCTTAAATCAGTATTTATGAATATGATTAACTAATTTATAATTATTTATTTTTTATAAATATATAAAATTAATTCATTGGTTACTAAATAAGTAAAAAATGAAAATAACATCCATATGAATATAAATAGAAATTTTATTTCTATTTTCATGCTTCAAAAATATTTTTGTCTGGATGAAATTAATTAATCACAATTAGTGAGTGATTTAATGAAATATATATCATATATATAAATTTAATTTTTTTATATTAATCCATTAGTTTTGATTGGAATAAATACTATGTTTACCAATTACCACACATAAAAACCAATATTTTTTTAAAGGCTAATTTACCACCTTTTAAATGAGAACACATTTTGAATCCAAATATTGACCCGTATATAAATTTAATATCTCAAAATAAACATTACATTATTATTATAAAAATAATAATTATCATATGGTGAAATTTGATATTTTTCTATGAAGAATTTTTTTTAAAAATTGTGATATATACTTTATTTTAATTCAAATATTATTTTTTCTCACATAGATTAACAAGGATAAATTAAGTTTTTGAATAGTTTTTAAGGTAAGATATATAATATTCCTATATAATAATATTATTTATGTATTTTTTGTATATTTAAAATTTTAATTTACAATAAAAAATAGTAAACTTTTGAACATTCTTACATTAAAAACGAACATTATTGTTCCTCCAATTGGATGTTTTTTAAATTAATTACTTCCAATTCTGTGATTGAAATTTGGAAAAATGGATTCCATGATTATAATCAGAATTTATAATATGTTATAATATAAAAATCTAATTACCCAAAATAATACTGATGGTGATTAAAATTGATTAAAATAATTACGGATAAATTGACCGTAATATGGGACTCAACCTTAACCATAAGGCCCAAAATGACCAATAAAATTTTCCATGATATATTTTATAGGCATATTTAGACAATATCTTCGATTTTATTTAATTATTAATATTATTAGATCCCATTTCAATGTGAAAAACATGTATGGAATTCTATTTTCTACATATTACAAGAGTTCCACTCGTACTCCAATATAAAAGATCGCCACTTCTCACACATTCTAAAACCTATAAAACCACTTAATACAAAAACAAATAAATCAAATAACATAACCAAATAACTCCCTTACACCTTTAAACCTGCCTTTAAGAAGAATGTATTCTAAGAAAGCTCCTTAGTATAAACCATAAGGAGGTACATGATTTTAAGGTATCATTTCCCAATGATTTCATTTTATTCATTTTCTTCTACAGACCCTATACAATTCTTATTAAATTATTTAATAAAAAATATTACGCTAAATATAATATAAAATTATTATTATATTTTTTCTTCCAAAACAAAAATATAACATCTGCTAATGGGTAACAAGCATATAGTTTCTATGTTTGACGAACTACTATATCACGAAACAATAATTGTTTATTTTTCCTTTACCACCTCCCATGGTAGAAATTATGTTGGAAACTGAGATATAAATGATATTTATATTTTATTTATTTATATTTAAATTTTTTCTGTAATATAATTTTATGTTTTCAATATTTTGATAATAGGATAATTTTGATTGAGGATGTGTGGCCTACAACCCCCTCAAAGTGGTGTCACTCATTCATTCCATACATGGAATGTAAAAAGTATTTTACTAACAAACCAACATATAATATATAAAATATTTAAGATAATATAATTATAATATATTTATATAGCATTTTATTTTAATTATTTTAATACAATAATGAAATGAATGATGCATTCATGTGTACGTATGCCCTACCGTCTCCACAAAGAGTGCATTTCATTTTAACCTCCAAACATTATATGTTATTCAAATATCATATGTAATGATTATATAAGATAATTAAATCATGTTAAAAATTATGGATATGATTAAATAATGATCTATGTAACTGAATAATCTAATAACGTGTCAAAACATACATGTGAAAAAAAAATTAATTAACACCGTAAATAGTGAAAATAATGAATGATTGTTAAAAAATGGGTAATAAGATATTATGAAAATATGAAATATAATATTATATAAAAGAATTTTTTTGATAAAAGTTAGTAAAATATTTTAATCCACTATACATGAAGATAAATACTACACTACAAAAGGAAGGTTAAGGTATGTGGATCTCATCTAACAATTTAGTTCCTTGAGATATAATCTTTTTTCACCGATCATTCCTTTTGTATAGTTTTTATAATAAACATTTTTGTATTATATGATTAATATAGTTTAATATATGGTTATTTACATATAAATTTGATGATTTTTTTTCTTGGGGTCTATGATTTAAAATATACAAAATCATTAATGTAATTTTGTCTCAATTTTCCTTCTTTAATACACATGCCATGTTATGAACCTATATAATTTCATGAGTTTTTTATTATTCCCTTTTAATGTTTTATCCCAAATCTTGTTATATAAATGATATTTTAATATTCATATAATTTCATTTTTTAAATTGGGATTATGTTTATATATTTGAATGACGATAGAGTTTATTAAAAAAATCTCATCACATTACGAGAATGATTATGATTATGCATTCTTTAATGAAATATTATGATATGTATCATAATAACTCTCATGAAATTACTTAACCTCTAGTTATTAAAGAGATATTAATTTTTTTTACCATTTCTCCACTATTTGGTACATAATATAGTATGGAATGTGTTTTTAAGAATGCCTGACTTTACCCACTCGTAGTCAGAAAACTCTGTAACTTTAAAAAAATGTTCTCAAAATAGGGCCGCTTAGAATATTAAAATTTTCATGGATAATAATTAAAAAAACTTATTTTTTGATTATTTTTTTAAAAAAACTTTTTAAATTAGTCATACTTCTGTTTTTTATACTATTAATTGTTCTAAATTATTACCATGAAAAATGAATTTTCTTCATACCTCGTACAGAATGTAATGATTTACACTCTATATTTTTTAATATTTATTTTTCATGTTTAAATTGTTAATTTTTATGAATTTTATAAAATTAATTATCAAATTAATTGTTTTCAAAACATTATTAACATTTTTATGTTTTCGGTATCATTTTCATTGAAAATTTTTGTCAATATTATTTAAGGATTCATTATATGCTTTTTTGGAAAATGGGATTCAAATTATTTTCAATAAATTTTTTTTATTTTTTTTATAATGTTTACTACAATATGGTTTTCTATTTTTTTCAAGCATCTTTATATGTGATAACTTAAATGGTTTGAAAATGATTTGTAGTCCTTATTTATATGATTGTAATGTATTTTTAATGAAATAGTTTTCAAAAAAAATCAATCTCTCTTTAAATGTTTTAAATAAATGATTTCAAAATTGTTTCAAATAGTTTCTTATAATAATTATAGAATTTATTTAATAAAAATGTTTTCCAAAATGATTTTTTGTTTTAAGGAATCTTTTTAAAAGAAAAAAGTAAAATTTCCTCCAATTTTTTTTAAATGTCATTGCACGTAATATTGGTCTATTTTAAAATATTTTTATGTTACTCATTAATTTTTAGGAAATGTTCCAAAGGTTCTATTCGTATCCATTCATGAATAGTTTGTGATTTTATGGAATGTTGTTTATGAAACCCATTTATCTTTCTTAGGTTATGTGTTTATAAAACCCCTTTCCTTTTCATGTGTGTGGCATTGATGAAATGGTTATGAAACAAATATATTTTCTATAAGATGTCATGTAATAGAAATTTACTGAAACATATTTCATTTCAGGGGATATTCATTGATGTTTATAAGACAAATATTTTATAATAGTTGATGATATGATCAATATTATCGGGAATATATATGTATGTTTTTGTAATGTTATGGGTGGAAACAATCTCTCCTCTAATGAATTGTGAAATGACGGTTGACTCATGAGTATAAATGTTATATGTGAACCTGATTACATGTTCAATATTTAATTCAAGGACCTGGTTTGATGTCAATATTTTTATGCCTAAACCTGAGTACATGTTCTTAATTCTATGATTGTACCTTATTTCATGTTCATAATGTTTTTCATTGACATGGTTTCATGTCCATAAGTAGATTCATGAAACTGATTACATGTCCATAGTTTTATATTTGAACATAATTACACGTTCATAATGTTATGAATATACATTTTTTTCATGTCCATAAGGTTATGCGTAAACCTAATTATAGGTTAAAAATGTTTTACATGGACCTCTTTGCATGTCCATAAGCCTATACTGGGGCCTAATATCATGTCTATAACTGGATTAGTGAACATGTGCTTACATATATATTTTTACAACCAGAAAAAACCATGAATTCAAAAAATTAGTTGTTTTGTTCCAAAGTAATACTATCATGACTTATGTTTTTAATTATCTTACAATCCATGTATTATAAATGCCAATTATTTATTTTAACATCTAATATTATATTTATTATAATATAAGGTTAATAGTAATAGACTATACCATTTTTTCATTCTATACTTATGCATTACCTTTATTTACCCTTACAAATCATTTGATCCCACCCCTTTCTTTAGTTTTATATACACATACTCTGAATAATGGATTTAGGAATTAGTAATAATAGAGGAGATATAACTGGGATGTTTTTCTGATATTTCACTACTATATAATATTTTTTTCCATGTTTACAAAGACACTGAACTATTACAGTCATTTGGCTAGGATTTGGATAATGTACTAAATATTCATATATAATTATGTAATATCCATATATGTTAATCCTCAGTCTATATATTATTTCCTGAAATTGACATTCCATTTAAATTCGATCAACCATAGAGAAATATATCTCATGAAAACATCATTTAATGTTTCCCATTTCATGATATCAATTTTATCATTCATTGTGGTATTCTTTAAAAAACAGCATTGATAAATTTTACTTCCAAAATGATAAATATAAACTATTTCCATTTTATTTTTAAAACATCCATCAAATCAATTAACTTTTAAATATCATTGAATCATTTTTCAGCTTCCACGGGGACTGATGATCAACTAAATGATGGGGGATGATTTAATATGAAATAATCCAAAAAAATTCATTTTTCATCATAATAGATAGTGTTCATCTAGATCATGGGTTCCACCACGATTTGTCTCATGATTCAAAAGATCCATTACTAAAAAAACCTATTTTATATTATTCAAAACATCTTTGGATGTATATTTGGATGGGTATCTTCCTCTTCGTTCCATCATACTAAAACTTTTTATTTACGTTGTGAAAAAAAATTCTGAACATAAACAGTTTAGATGAGAAAAAACCATACTCTGTAATTAATATATCATTATAACATAGTGGTAAGGTCATTATTTGAATGTCATGCTATTATTATTACAGTTATCTATAACATTACATTGTCATTACTTTTATAAAAAAATGGATTATCCTTAAACCATTCATAATCATGAGTTTTATTCATGAAATTACATTATTTCACATAAAGGATCCTGTCATGTTTATTATATTATATAATAATGTCATACCTTGATCATGAAAAACAAATAAAAAAATTCGACACATCAAATTTGTATCAGTTTTTTCTATAATGATAAATTTGGTAAATAAATATTGATCTATTTTCATGGAAACTAATAAAGACATTCAACATGATCTATTATTTTACCGTACCCATTCATAAACCTTATAAAAACCTTTTGCAATAAATTGGATGACCCATAAATTATAGCAATGTATATAAAAATATATAATTGATTAGTTCAATAAAAACATGAAAACCCATGAAAACCCTTTTCCATAAAATATATCATTTAACACATAATGTGAAATATCATTCAAATAAAAATTTCATATATTTTAGTATTTAGAAAAAAAAATTTCCCTGATAACTCATTACAAATAATAGAAAATTCTAGTAGGTACCTTGGGACATCATCCCATATAACCCTTAGAGAATCCTCCCAAATTATAATAACCATATAGACAATAGAAAATAAAATTATCTAAATAATATTATCATTTCCTAAAAAATTAGATTCCTATCTTGGTGAACCCGTCATTTAATCAATAATATGGTCCCCTAGTTCTATGTGGTTGCACTAATTAATTATCTTTTTATGAACCAAATCACCTATAAAACAATTCATTATTTCAAATTCCTTTTTAAACACATATGAAAATAACTTTTAGATATTAAAATAAAAGTTTCTATCAAAATTTTATTTTCAATTAAAAAAATATTTCTTATGAAAATACATTTTCAATACAAAAACTCCAAAAAATATTGTCTTTATTAAACTAAAAATATAATATTTCAAAATATGGTAGAAACTATGTAATCGTCACATCATTAAGAAAAGTCACTATAATCATTCGGTTGAAAACATGTAAAAAGAATATTTTTGGAATCCTATTAGATAAATTTAAAGTGATATAAAAAGAACATTATAAATATATTATGTCTATATAAACTATTAAAAAGAAAATTTTTTAATAAAATGGACATGGAAGAGAATGATTTTTTGAAAGGAAACCACAAAATAATACTTTATTAAATGTAAATCCCCTTATCAGATTGGAAACATTTGAATTGTAAAAATCATTAAATAATGCCAGTAAAAAGCATTAAATATCATTAAAAATATAATTTATTTATATATAATTTAAAAAGTTATTGGTATACACCTTATAAAATAATAATTATGTAAAACCTCATGAATTTCGTCAATGAATGTAAATTGAGACAATGTCCATTACCTTGAGTCAGAATTGTCTAGTCTATCTTTATTTTTCAAAATCATAAAAAGAAGTTAATTATTGAATTTCTATAGAATTTTTTTTATATTTTTTATTATTTTTATTCCACCTATTCACATGTTATATACGATTATATAATGAATTAACTTTATGTCAGGTGTTTTGACCAAATTCGTGTTATGTATCAAAACTGGCTTCAGTTGGTTGACTAATGACAATGCGATCATTTTTTTAAATACATTATTTGTCAAATAATAATTATATTTATATATAAATTATTTTTTAAACAAAATAAAGGATTATGGGTATGAATTGTGAAACAAAATTATAATCATTGAAATGGTAGCTCGTATATTCACATGACAACGATTTCCATTTCTTCAATTATCATTTTTGAGAGTGGTATGAAAAATTATATTTCCAAAATTATAATTATATTATTAATACCATTTTAGTAAATTATATATAATTCTTGTGATTTGGTGAAGAGTAAATAATAATATCATAACTTCAAGGGGGATATAGTCCATAGGTCCAGAAATGACATTTCAAAAAATTTTGGTGTTTGAAGAGGTAAGAAAAGAATTATATATAATATTTGTAGAAATATAATTTTTTAATTAATACCATGACATAGTCATGTAGGTCATATATATTCCTTATAGTTACTCATATTACCTTTCCCTTGACATGATAGTGAAAAATCACTTCATATCACTTTTTATGGAAGTTGTCTCCTGAATACACGTGCGATATTATCATATACCCTATAGCATGAAATGCAAAAATAAAGTCGATAATATAATTAACCTATTGGAATTATTTTTTTATAAATATAATAATATAATTTATTAACATAATTTATTTCAAATTTTATGACCATGAGATGTGGTAAATTAAAAAACAAATGACCTCATTTACTATGGCGGTATTACCCCATACACAAGAATGATGATTTTGTAACCCATATTTTCGAGGATTATATTTTTTAGGTAATAAATTTAACATAAAACATATCAAAATATTTTGGATACTGAGGATATTATATAATCATGGTAAAGAAAATTCAATTGGTGGAAAATTAAATATAACAAAAGTACAAGTTGATGAATGTTACCTCTTCTTCAGGTAAATCCATCTGGTTTATACTAAATTATATCAATGGATTACATTAAATAAAAATTTATTTTAGGTTGGTGGATGAATATTGATAGTTTGTTTGGGAAGGTTTTGTGATATCAAAAATCCATGAGAGGTGTGTATAATGGGGGGTAGTGAATTCCATTTTATAATTGAGGAGCTCTAACATTCTTGTAAATACAAGAATGAAAACATGGTTGTGGGATATCACATAAATAATGTGCATATAATAATGAATAATTTTATTGAAAAGAGGTAAAATTGTATAAATACTCATATAGAATGGGGTTTAGAATATTTTGTGTTCATTTATTCCCATAAGATATAAAATATAACAACTATGTAATCTTATTTTTATATTAATCACTATAATTAATTTTAATTGATTTCACTAATATTTTTGGTAAAAATGATGTTTACCAAAATTGAATTTATAATGTATTATAATTCCAAATATTGAATCCATTTATCAAAATACAATTCAAATAATTTCATGAATATAACATTAAATTAATCTTATAGACGAAATGACAATGATTGTTTTTGATGTTAAAATTTACAAATGTTTATTGTGGTTTTTATATAAAAATTTAATATAAAAATGTTTTAATGACATATATTTGAATAATGTATGAATAAGTTATCTAATTTAACTTTAATACCCCTTAAAAATTATATATATAATTATAATATATTTAGATGAAAATCAATTTAGAAATTTAAATTTAGTATATTTCAATATTCGTTAGAAATAAAAATTCACAGAAAAATACCAAATTTTAAACCAATGTAATTTATTTAATTAAAAATTAAAAATTGAAGTTTATTTTTTTAATTAAATTTTATGAAATTATTAAATATTAATTTCTAATTAGGTGATCCAAAGCATATAAAATTATGTTTTTAATATAATGATAGTTTTTCAGAAAAAATTTTATTTTCTTTTAAATGGTTATTATTATATCATTAAATAATATATAACAAAATAATGTCTTCAAAATATATACTTTAAAATTTTAGTTACTTCTATTTATACCCTCTGATATAATGGAAAGTACAAAACTAAAATATTAAATACTAAAATTATCAATATTTTATTATTTTGTATTACTCAGTCTTGCATGAAACCTAGGATTTGGAAGAGACTCATTATAGTGGGTCATATATGCCAATGAACATAGAATTTATTTTCATTTTAGAAAAATAACATTATAATTCAGAGATATAAATAATGATGACAAATTTATTTTATATCATTATATAGGTTGTTATAATTAGCCCATTTTATCATTTAATTGTATGCCATAACTGCTACATAATAATTTATGTTCACGTTAGATGTTTTTACAATATTGGGTACATAATTCCAAAATAACTATGGTAATTTGAAAATGGTGAAAGTGGATTTTTATAAAATATTTCTATAATGTTAATCAAATTTAATTTTCAACAATTCATTATTTATATTTATATATACAACCAATGGGGACGATGATAAAAAATAATCTATATTTATATCATGGACTTGGTAGGTTATATGTATGCATGAGTAATGTTTCCTTTATTAAATGATAACTATAGAAATATTATCATTTTTATTTTATCAACACAAAGTGATCCTAATGTCTTCAAATATCATATTAATAAATTAAATATATTTATATATATCAGCCAGGTGATGTGGGAAAAAATGACTCACATAGCTTCTAGGTGGTTCTAGTACACATTTACACTTACACGACGTAATGATTTTTTTTCTGAATGGAAATGTAAGAATTAAGGGAATTTATCAACCTTTTACAATGATAATTACTTCCAATATATTATTTATATATATTAATATCATCATTATAATATAACTATGAAGACAATTATGGGAAATAAATTATATCGGTTCGTGAGACAAATGACCACCATACACATGAATACCGATTTCATTTACAATTTTATTGATTATTAGATTAATATAGGAACTTTTATTGACATAAAAACACCATAGTATATTTAATATAATAGATTAATAATTTTATTTTGGTATAGTATGATTTTATGGATGTGGAAGAATAATCAAAACTAACAAATTTTGATCAAAAATTTATATATTCTTTGGAAAAATCATTTGATAAACACCTTTGGAATTCAGGGGTTTTTGTAATTAATAAAGACATATATTTAAATAGTTTACAGGTTACAAGAATATATTTGTTCATGTATTTTTTTTATCCAAATGGGGATTGATGAGTAATGGATTAGGAATAAAATGTTCCCTATTATTAGTAAGGGGGAGACTCCTAGAATTTTATAACCTAATAAATTTTTACGAATTAATATTAAATTACAAATGGATCATTTAATGACCCCTCCCTTAAAATATTTCAATTCTGATATGGAAGTGGATAAAGAGAGATAAATACCCCAAGATTCATGATTCTAGTAAGACCTAGGGTGTCAACATGCACCATTAGTTTACAATTCTATCTAAATGAGTGGAATTTACACTTTATTGTAACCAGGATAGTTATATAAGATGTATAAACCTAAAAAAATATCCACGTAATATATATAAAATAAGTCCAAAACCATCCAAAATGATTATTAACATAAAACTACTACAAATATAGTAAAAACCCTATGGTAAATAACAAATGTGACATCTTGGTAGTGACACACCAATTTTCCAAAATTATGAGGTAGTAACACCCAACCATGTCCTTGTATTCCACATGGATACCTAAAAAGAATATTATAATATATTTGAGAAAACAAATATACTAAGTAGGAAAATAGAGGGTCCCTCATGAACAAGTGGGAGAAGCATACTAATGGCCTAGATATAAAATTGTAGAAACCAACAACACATAACAATGAGTAGTAGAAATCCCATCCTCACTATGGCATGCTCGCCATATATCAAAAGACAAGTAATGTTATATAATTTTCATATCGATGGATTGGGTAACTCACACCATTTCCCAGTGGGTTGCTACTCATACCCCAATAAACAATATCCTAGCACTTCCACACTCTTCCATAAGCCCCATGTCAAATCCCTGACGCAAATAACTAGGCCTCACAACAACTATCACGTCTAAGGAAAATGAAGCTCACCACATCACACTTGAAGACACCTAGGTCACATCAATACCACATCCCACAAGCAAACACTTGGGCCACAACCATACCACCCCACCAACAAACACCTCGACCACAACCATACCTCATCTCTAAGACACCTTGGAAAGGAAAGCACATCTCATCCTGTATACACCTTGGAAATCAGACTTGACCCACAGACAACTAGGCATCCCAACCACACCTCAACATTCCTGACGAGTCATTGGATACCAATTGATAGAAGAAGGAGTAGAGAAGAGCCCTTAACCATCCATCCTTCCTCCTGCCAGGATTCTAGAAAAAGAATCATCCTACTTGATGATGGGGGTGTTTAGAACATAGTGATCCAATCAGGGTGGGTGAATATAGAAATTACTAAGAAATATAACTAGATATGTATATGGTACCAAATACTCAGTCCTAAACTATGTCTTCAAAATAGTCAATATGAAACCCATGACTTCCCCAGTTTATCGCCGCACTTAAATGACACACCACACATTACAATCCTCAATCTATTTTCATTTTCAGCCAATTGCTTTTAACCATTTATGTTCTTTATTAAAATATTAATTTATCAAATACATCATTACCAGAATGATACCCAACACATGACATATTATCCAACACAACCACGAACATCTCTGAAGGAGAAAATCCAAAAAACTTATGTATCATCACATTAATCTATGTTAGATACTAATTCATGATATATTTATATATATATATAGAGGGAATGTTTTATAAATGTTTCAAATTGATAAAATCTTGGTAAACCACCCCAACCAACCACTAACATCATTCTTAAAAAGCATCACACTCATGTAATGTTAAAATTAAACAAAACCCCACCACACTCCCTCTTTCAGTCACACATAACCACAAAATAATCCCACAGCCTCATTGCACAAAAGAATTGTCCTGAAACTTTGATGCACCACACTTGTTAATCCATTCCCCATTCAATCAATATTACTACCTAATATTACATTACATGGTTATGTTGATGTATCATTTATATGTTCACACATTATACTGTCTGAACCAACCGACATGCAACAATGCAACCAGGTCATGACCCATCAATCACACATACACAACTAGTACTATCCTAGACAACCAGTCACCCTATATTCTAAAGCATTACACAATTGTGGATTACAAAAAGCATCCCATAATTGATTTATCTTATTAATTTAGTGAATTATCATTGAAATATTATGATCATAGAGTATCTGTTCATTATCCATGTGTATGTAATTATCCAAATTCCCATTTTTATTTGTTTTACTAGATCTGACCAACATGAAACTTGTTTACTGTGAAATCAAGGACTACCATGTTCCATGTTTTTTTGTGGGGAAATTATCCCCTACAATCACAACATCACAAACAAGATCAAGGATGTAAAAAGAATGTTAACACAACCAAATTACCAATTCAATTCAATTATAAATTTATTTATCATTAAGCAACGATAAACCTACGATCCATATGAAAAAATGTTGATCCATCCCACATCTTACACTATAAATGATAAATAAATGAAAATACCCACCTCAAGAAGCTTTCCAATTCAACTCGGTGCTACAAACTAAATAATAATGACTTTATGTAAAAACTACATCACAAGACCCATGGATCATCCATTTCCAAAAAAAAGGATCATCAAAGGATTTCCCAAACTCTCATCCCAATCCCACCCGATTTTCATTATTATATTATGGGGTGGTAATAACAATGTAAAATGGTTGAAAATGAGGGGAATACTTACAATGGGTTGATAATGGATCACCTATTAACATAAACTAGATTTAATTGACTACAAATGGAGGACTGGAGCTCAATTGTATTCTCTAGGTGCCTCGGGATTGTTTTGAATGATAAGAAAATAGATAATGGCCAAATGGAATAAGGTTTGGCCAAATGAAATATTTTATAAAACTGTGTTGAATAATTAAACAACGTGTAGTCAACTTTCTTGCTTTGAAACCCCTCATGGTCGAATTTTGTTGAAAAACCTATCACCTCTTGAATAATTTTATTTTTCAAACCATGAATCTCATCACATTGTGAACCCTTACCGATTGGCCATGAACTTGAGATTCACATTGTGAAAACCTCATTGCACAGTATATATTCCTCATGGTTTCTTCTATTATCACCCAATCCTCTCTAAAATCTCTTTATACATTTATAAAATCCAATACCCTCAATATAATGGTCAACAAGTATGTGAAATATTACAGAATACCTATCTAATGATTATGATCGTTGAGATTGATAAAACAATCTATGATGAATGATGGGTCTGAACAAACACCCCGTATGATACCACTTCTAGATCCTGTGATGCATGGAACACTATTACCAACAAAACAAATCAATGATCAATGATAAAAACCTATTATTTATTGAACACTAATGTGGAAAACCTCCTCCTCAATGAAAAAATCCTCTAAAATCTTATGACCTATCCAACTAGAAGGCACACCAACAATCACAGTAATCACACATTACAAACATGTAAATCGGGGGATTCCTTCCTCTATGCCAAGATTTTATTAGTTATGGGTAGTAATGACTCCCCCTCATTAGTTTAATTACATAATAGTTATTTCTTATAAAATAAGAATTTGGACTTCCCTTTTAATCATCATAGGTAAATTTTTATTAAGAAAAAAAATGTACCACAAGACAAGAACCTCACAAATTCTAAAAGGGAAAGGGACTAGAAAGGAAAACTATAATAAAGGCTATGATCAAACATCAAATTACAATGAAAACTCGAAAAAACTCTGGGTACTTGGAAAAATCATCATTTCTTACACCTAATTACTCGCCTCAATACCACCATCCATCCACAAAAATAGAACCAATGGAATGGTCTATCCACATAGCACTTTCTACTGATGATCATGAATCATTACTTTCCACTCTAAGAACATTTTTTAATAATTGATATCCATGTTTCCCTAGTTAATGAAAAGGGGTTAATTGTGAAGATACCAAAGAAGTTGAGTGATGTGAAAAATTTCATCGGTCGTCATTAAATTTTTGTGGAATTTCCAACTGGTGATCCAACTCACCAACTCACCCCAACACCTAAAAGGTTCTGATGAATTTGTGAGAAAGCTTACATCCCCATCCAAGCCCTTGATTCCCATGCCGAGGGAAAACCATAAAGAATATGTAGTTAAAAACCTTAAACTTCATGGGAATCCTCATGTGATTGGCATTAGACCATTTGTATTCCATAACCTCTTTTAATGACTAATTAACACTTGTGGAAAAAAAGTTTAACATGTTGTAATTTTTCACATCAGTTATATATAAATGACGCGTAAATCTGTAAAAATTGATTTATCACATCAGTTATCTTATAACCTTTGTGAAAAATCGATAAAAATAAATTTTTTATGCCGGTTATAAAATAACTGATGTAAAAAGAACTGATATTTCCTTTATCACGGTGGTTATATTATAACCACCGTGAAAATAGAATACAGGAACTTTATCACATCAGATATAAAATAACTGATGTGATAAAGGAAATCTCAGAAATTTATCACGTTAATTATCAAATTAACCAATGTGATAAAGTTCCATTCATCAGGATGGTTATAAAATAACCGACGTGATAAGTTATTTTCTATGTCAGTTTTTAAATAACCAACATTATAAATAGAAAAAAATAGTTTATCATTTAGGATATAAAATAACCATCGTGATAAAACATTTAAATGATTTATCGCGCCTCGTATTTAGTCATTCTATTTTCTTTGATCATGAGACCTGCAAATCATGTCTCCCACGTGGAAATTGTAGAAAGGATTCTTCAAAGACGTGATCTCAAGCCTCATTTTTCCATCATCATTCAACATCTTTATTATCACCAAATTTATCAGGTCGACTCACAACACTAAATTATGCTTCACACGACTCAGTTTTTGTCTTTATCGGTTGTGATGCCATAAACTAATTTTTTTGAGATGTTATTTTTCTATCATTGTTCATGCTATCATGGTAAGTTTCATAATGTTCATCTATACGGGGATAAAGTATTTTTTAGTAAAACAAACCATGGAAGTGATATCATGAATCTTTATTATTTTTGTGTGTTCCATCATATTTCTGTGTGCGTAGAGGGGGTGTCTAAGGGGGTGTGGGTTGTCTAGTGGGTGGTGGATATCCAGGGGGGTTGTCTAGGGGGTGGGGGTTTCCAGGGGGTGTCACCGAGGGTGGGGGTGGTGTCCAAGAGATGTGGTGGTTGTCCAAGTGGTTTGGGGTGTCCAAGGGGGTCAGGGAGGTGTCTAGGGGGGTGATGGGGCTATCCAAGGGGGTAGGGGTGTCTAGGGGGTGGGGGTGTCCATGGGTGAGTGGGTTGTCCAAGGGGTTATGGGGTGTCCAAGTGGTGGGGGTGTATAGGTGGTGGGGATGTCTAAAGGGGTGGGTCGCTATCGAAGATATGGGGGGTTATCCAATGGGGTGGGGTGTCCATGGGGTGTCAAAAGAGGTGCGGTGGTGTCCTGGGGGTGCAAGGTCTTTCCAAGGGGGATAGGGTGTCCAAGGGGGTGGGGTTGTCCAAGGGGGTGAGGGGGCTGTCCAAGGGGGTAGGGGTGTCCAGGGGGTATGGGGTGGTGTCCAGGGGGGGTGAATGGGCTGTCCAAAGGGGGTAGAAGGTGCCCAGGGGGTGGGTGTGTCTAGACGGAGGGGTTGTGTAGAGAAGTGGGGGATGTCCAGGGGTGGTGGCTATCCGGAGGGATGGGGGTGTCCAGGGGGTGTCAAAGTGGGTGGGGAGTGGTTTACAGGGGGTACGGGGGAAATCCAAGGGGATGGGGTGACTAAGAGGGTGGGAGAAGGGTGTCTAAGGGTATGTGGTGGCATTTCAAGGGTTAGGGGTGTCCAGGGGTTGGGGTGTCCAGGAGGTGAGTGGTCTGTCCAAGGGGGTAGGGGTGTCTAGGGGGTGGGGTGTCCAGGGGGTGGGGGTGATGTTCCGAGGGGGTTAGTGGGATGTCTAAGGGGGTGGGGGTGTCCAGGGGGTGGGGGAGTCCGGGGGGTGGGGGCTGTTGAGAGAGGTGGTGGAAATCTAGGGGTGGGGGATATCCCGAGGTGTGGGGTGTCCAGGGGGTGTACATGTGGGTGGGGGTGGGGGCGGTGTCCAATGTGGTAGGGGGTTGGACAGCCCCCTCACCCCATGGACACAACTGCCCCACCCCCTGGACACCTCCCACCCCCATGGACAGGCCCCCTGGACAAGCCCTCTCCCCCCTGGACCCCCCCCCCCCCAACCCACACCTGGACACCCTGGACAACCCCTAAACCCATGGACATCCCCGAAACCCTTGGACATCCCCCCTAGACAGCCCCAAACCCCCTTCGACACACTCTTGGTATATATATATATAACCCAATAGTTTCTTTGAAACCATTGGAATATTTTAACTTCAAGAAGTCTTTACATATGGTTCATGTAGAATCATAGGTATATGGCTATTGCAACGACCATCATGCCAACAGTTTGTGAAACCGTTGGGTTTCCAAACTGTTTAGAGGTTATCCCAATGGTTTCAAATAATTGGGATTTGTGTAATTTTTATTAGTAAATGTATAATATTTTAATATTTATACTTCATATTCCTTTTTTTACAGAAGGGTGATTTTGGTATCCAGTTGCCCGAAGATGTATTCTTTTTGTACCTTAAGAAGAAAATGATCCAAGATGAATTTAAAACTATAATATCTAACTATATTTTCTGTTTAAAATGATTTTCTTGTATATATTTTTCAAATACGCATAGATTCGTTTTATATTTCAATATTGTTTTTTTACATTCAAATTATGATATTTTTCATATAAATACATATTTGTCATATCTTAACAAGATTTATAATTTTTATATTTGTTTTAGTTTTATAATTAGTCAAAGCTGGATAACCACACATCGAATGAGTAATTAGTATGAGGATGGGGTTGATGCCTATTTAGAATTTTCTAAAAGAAATGTTCCAATTAGTGACATTTTTTCTGTCCATGATGGAAATGTTTGAATATGAATATGTTTAATAGTAGAGAGATCAAAGATCTTATAATTTGGGATGGTTTTAATTCGAGTTATAGACCTTGGATTTGGCATGGTGAAACTATAAATAATTTCAGATCTACTATTGATGATGATTCACTAGATGGTAACACTGATGGAATTGAAGAAATGATTTATGATATTAGAGCAGAAGAAATTGAGATATAACCAAAAGTGGTGTGTCTATATGGTGATGCTGAAAAACCATTGTATCCTGGTTGTATGGATTATATGTTTTTTTTCAATGTTAAGATTGATTAACATGAAGTTGAAACATGAATGGAGTGAAATAAGTTTTACAGAGCTGCTACAATTGATGAAAGGCATTCTTACAAAAGACAATGATCATCCAGATTCTCATTATAATTCCAAGAAAATATTATGCTCGATGGAATTAGGATACAAGAAAATACATGCTTGTCTGAATGACTATATGATATATAGGAAGTAATATGAATTTCTGTCAGTGTGTCCAAAATGTGGTACTTCACGGTATAAGTTGAATGAAAAGTCACAATCTGATGTAGATATTACAAAGATCACATCTAAGGTATTTGTGTATCTTCCAATAATTCATCATTTGAAACGTTTATTTGCTAATTCACCAGATATAAAGAGGTTAATATGCCATGGTGATGAGAGGATATGTGATGGAAAAATATGTCATCGAAAATATTTCCCACAATAGATAAAAATCGATAAGAATTATCATATATTTGGAAATGAAATTAGAAATCTCATACTAGGGTTGTGCATAGATGCTATGAATCCATACTGAACCCAAATTAGGAAACATAGTTCATGGCCTGTTTTATTGGTAATTTAAAACCTCTCCCCTGAAGTTTTTTATGAAGAAAAAATATGTCATGTTGAGTAGAATGATCTCTGGTCTAAAGCAACCCAGAAATGACATTGATGTTTTCTTGTCAAAATTGATTGATTATTTGAACCTTATATGGGAGTATGGTATTAAGGAGTATGATTCTTATAAAATTAAATACTTTCTCCTGCATGTAGTGCTTATGTTCACTATAAATGACTACCCAACATCTGTAATTTTTTTGGATAAATTTTTAAGGGTAATAAAGCATGTCCAATTTTGTGAACAATAGACTTCATATAGTCAATTGCATCATGGGAGGAAAACAGTGGTCATGGGTCATCAATGTTTTTTGCCTATGGATCACTCTTATAGGAGACTAAAAAAGGCATTCAATGGCTCAAAAGAATTTGATATTTCTCAAAAAACATTATCACTTGATGTGTATTTTCAGAGCGTGGAAAACCATGATGTGACATTATAAAGGACACATAAATCATGTAATGATAGACATATTTGGTAGTAATGTTTAATATTTTTTGAGCTACCATATTATAAATTTCATGAAGTTAAACATAATATTGATGTCATGCATGTGGAGAAGAATATTTTCGATAGTTTCATTGGAAAAATTTTTTATATTAAAGGAAAGAAGAAATATGGGTTTAATGCAATATTAGACTTACTATCAATGAGAAAACGTTTCGAGTTAGCTCCCACTCCAAATGGAAGACGAACATTTATTCCTCCGTCTTGTTATACATTTCCATATGGGAGAAAATTATATTTTTTATGTGTCTACATGATATAACAGTTCCTCAAGATTATTCATCAAAGGTAAAATTTATTGTCACATTGAAGTATTTGAAGTTGATAGGTATGAAATCTCACGATTGTCCCATCATGATGTAAAAACTCTTACCAGTTGCATTGTGTGGAATATTTCCCATCCATGATAGAAAAACTATAATGACGTTGTGTTATTTTTTCAATTCAATTTGTAATAAGGTTATTGATGTGACTACATCGAACATTTTGGAAAAGTATGTAATTAATATACATAGTCAATTGTAAATGTATATTCCTCCATATTGTTTTGATATAATGGTGTATTTAATGATTCATCTTGTTTGAGAAATAATTCCTTGTGGCCCTTTATATCTTTACTAGATGTATCCTTTTAAAAGGTATATGAAAATATTGAAGGGGTATGTTAAGAATCTATATCTAAATGAAGCCTCCATTATTGAAAATTATATTTCTTAGGAGGTTGTGGAGTTTTCAATGACCTACATGCCTATAGAAGATCACATAGGTTTTCCATCATCTCTCCATGAATGAGTTAATAATGAAGGAAATGGGATCTATGGCATGAAAGTCAAATCATTGTCATCTGAAAAGATAGAGATGATAGAATTATACATCAATAATAACATAGCTGATTATAAACATTATATCACATTACATATTAATGAGTTGAAAAAATTTCATCCAAAGATGAAAGAAATTTGTATTTTTAATAAGCACAACAAAACATTTTTGTCACTGATAAAAAAGACATTGCTTGGTAGATCAGATGCATCAGAGAAATTAGAATGGATAATGGGTGGTCCACGTTTAAATGTGATAACATGGTCCAGTTATGATATTAATGTGTATACATTTTATATGAAAGTTTAGGACAATAGAAGTGCATTTCAGAATAGTTGTGTATTGGTGTTTTCAGAAGTAATACATTCTTCGAGTTCAAAAGACAAAAACACATCTTCTGCATCAAGTGCATATTATGGAGTTATTGAAGAAATATAAGAGGTCAATTACTTTAAAATTAATGTTCATGTTTATAACTATAAATGGGTTATCAGTAACAACAATTTTAGACACGATGAATTTGGAATGACAATTGTTAATCATAATATATTGGAAGACACAACTGATTCTTTTATAATGGCAACACATGAAAAACAGGTTTTCAATGCTGTTGATAAATAAGATATGAAATGGTCTGTTGTATTACCCAGAATAAATAATATGTTTATTAGGAACAACTTGTTGAATATGATGATTTATTCGGTATCTCTACTTCCATTGAAGGATTAGCAGAACATAATGATGATAATGTTGAATAAATGGTTTGTTCAATAAGGAATGATCATGAAGAACGAATATGGGAAAACAATCCATTGGTTCATTCCTAATATTACAGGTAACATATGTTTATTTCTTGTTTACATTTATTATTTTCATAAAATGTTAGATATAGTAATTATTTTATTTAATATAACACGTATTAAAACAAATAATTAGATGTTTTTGTTTATTTTAAATTTTTTAGTGTAGTATACCATTTTACCATATTTTACCTTTTTTTACTATAGTTTACCTTTATGTAATTTATATATTTTTTGATTCTGTTGATTGAAAATTACGCATCAATGTTTACCACGTTTTCAATCTCTACTATTGTTTAATATGATTACCATATTAACCATGTTTACTATTACGTAACTTAGTTCGATTTTACATTTTCTGTTTACATTAGTATTGTAGTATTTGAATTTGAATATTTTTGAACTAATGTTCATTTTTTTGATTTGAAGTATAATGACAGATCAATCAGTTGATGAACCACATGATTCTAGAAATGAGCATAATGATCATACCTCTGGGGAGGAACATTCAAATTCTCTCCTTGGTGTTCCCTAATCTTCATCATGTGCTCCCATGATGACATAGAGTTCAAGAGTTGGTAAATGTGGGTGCACACGTTTATGAAAATTATCAGTTTCTCGTATGAAGGACAAGAGAATACTCATGGATTTTGATGAGAATTATATTCCAAGAGGTTCAAATGCAATAGATTTTAATAGTTTTGTTTCAGCTCGGAGTTAGATGGATGTTATCATTTTTTATGATGATTAGAGACATGTGGAAAAAGCAATAATATCTCAACTTTGGGAGACGATTTTGGTAAGTTCTTTTTCTATTGTGTGCCTATTCTTTAATTATTTATAGTACAATATGTTTTACCTCTTCTTTATTAGATGTCATTTGATATTCTTGACACTAGAGGTGTCACTAAGAAATGATTAAAGATGGATATTAAGAGATGGTGGGATTTCAAATCAACCGTCACATCTGGTTTCATTTTTTCGCATATGAGTCATGAAAATCCATGTCCTATATATCCTTTAATATATGAAGACACATAGAGAATTTTTGTTTAAAGTATAAGAAAAGATTCATTTTTTGAAAATACAATGTAAAATTTTATAATCTTTCTTATATAAATGATATTATTAATGATTTTTTAATGGTTTCTTTTTTTGAATTTACAGCAAATAGAGAAATATCATCATGAGATCCAATCTAAAAATGTATACCCGCAAATTTTATATCTACGAGGGTATACATTATAGGAATAAGAAAAGATGGTGGAATATTTAAAAAAACTGATAGCTGAGTCTTCATGCTCTAGAGAGGTTTCCCCTCTATACCTCAATATAGATATGAAAAATTGAAGAAATATCGGATGGGAAAAAAGAGAAATATCTTTTGAACAATTCGATAATCATAGCTAAAAGGATTTTAAGATATTTATTTTATTTATTTACATTAACTATATTCTTTATATAATTTGAATCTTTAGAGAAATGTTGAATTAATTAATACAAGATTCTCTTGAGGAGTAGAGCACATAAAGGGTATTTACAGCTACTGGGAGAAAATATATTTTTTCTTTAGTATTGGGAATGCCCGAACATCCTGGTCATGTATGAGGATATCCGACGGCTGTATCCGTATGAAAAGTGTTCCCATGTTATTCTACTTATTCCATTGGGGGTGTTTAAAAAAAATATAATCCTTGGAGGTTGATGTTCATAATATTAATGAGACGATGGAGGAAAAGATTAGAGCATCAGTACACTCTATGTTTGTAGACATGAAAAGACAATTTCATACTGTAGCTCCAACTCCCCCACCACCCCCTGAAGATCCCATTATCTATCCTCCACCTACGCCAGTAGCTCCAACTCCCCCACCTCAGCCCGTGGACCACATTTATAATCCTACTCCTCTACCACATCTTCCTAATTATTGGGAGTTGTACGTTGAAGATATTCAACATCATACAGTTGCATATGGGCTGGTATATTGTATATGAGATACAGTTCATCATCAACAGTTAGAGTTAAAGAATTATAGGGTCACTGTACATGATATTATAGATATATTAGCTCGAGTACAATTACCTACAGATGAGGTGATGTTAGTTGGACATTTTATCAGCCATTTTTTAATTTGGCCATATATACTTTTGTGACTCATTACCATATAGGTATTTATTTTATATCATATACGTTATTTTTTTATTAATGTTGTTATAACATCTAAAAACTAATATATTTTTTTATTTATTTTTATAGGAATACATCAAAGGTGATGAAATATTGTATAGAAAACAACAATAACAAATGTCTATGAAATCAGATATAGATTCTAGTAGTCATGAAATATTGTTAAGATATTCAAATTTGTTTGGAGATCATAATGAGTTTCCATGGATGATCATGTTTTTGGACATGCAAGAAAAATGGAGATTGTGAAAAATGATATCATGGAGCTTGTTACTTGAGATAAGTTGGGCATCAATGTGGTGTAAATTCTTTCCATGTAAGTCTTAACAAAAATTCCCAAAATTATATTTATTAAAAATGTATAATTATTTCTGTTTTGTATTATGTATCTTTATAACATGTGTGATAAGAATGAACCGAAATATGTATATGGATTCATGAACCCGCATTTGATTTCCCCTGAAGCACATAAATTGGATGAGGAAAAAATGATTTATATTGTGAAAAGATTTGAACATAATATAATCACATATTATTGGATAATGCCTTTTGTGAAAGGTATGAAACATATCTCTAGAAAAGAGTTCTTCATCTTTTAACAAAAAAATACTAAACATAAATTATAATTTTTCAGTGATCATTTGATGTTATGTGTTTTGTGGCCCCGGGAGAAAACACTTTCCTGGATATGCTATATGCAAAGCGATGTGCGGGAATGTTATAAGAATATGTTGGAAAAGTAAGTTTCATTTTCTAAATAGTTTTATTTATTAGAATGAATTATAAATTTATTTTATTCATATTATTTTTTAACAGGGGATGGTATACTTTGGAAAAAATACAATGAAAAGGAGTTCAAAGATAAAATATGTATAAGTAAAGGTAAATACCAATTTAATGTTTTTACTTTTTGATGTATTACATAAAAATAATATTTTTAATTTAAACTCATTCAAACAGAATTTTCATGAACAACACGGTGTCATTGAATGAAGTTATTATATATTAAGATTTATGTATGAAATAATTACAACTGGAACACTTGTGAACATTGACATGGTAAGATTTCATTTTAAACATTGACATTGTAAGATTTCCTTTTAAAAATGGTCATAATATTTCATTTTATTTATTCATTATAATTGTTTACTACTATCATTTTAATTTTACGCTATATGATGAACCTCAAACCTATAGTTCTCTAGAGGTCAAACACTTACAAGTTGAATGGTCATGTAATTTTACAGGTTTGATTTGATTTTAGTTTGTTTGTACTGTAAAATGTAATTTTGAATATTTTCATTATAATTGTGTATTTGGTAGTCATTTAGGTTGGTTTTAGTTTTTTTGTGGACATTGTATGTTATTAATGTTATATATGTGACTATTAATTTTTTCACTACTTCTTGTTTTGGTCTTGATCTGATGGTTTTTCTGGTATGGATTCTGGTCCGTGGGGTTTCCAGGGCTGTGGGGTGGTGTTCAGTGGGGTGGGGGGTTTCCAGATGTGTGGGTGGGATGTCCAGTTTAGTGGGGGAATGTCTAGGAGGGTGGGAGGGCTGTCCAGGGGGTGTCCAGGGGTGGGGGTTCCCAATGGGGTCAGGGTGGATTTCTATGGCTGTGGAATGGTTGTCGAGTGTGGTGGGGGTGTACAGGGTGTCCATGAGGGTGGGGGCAGTCTAGGGGTTTCTAGGGTGTGGGGTATTTCTGGGGGTGTGGGAAGGATGTCCAGGGGTGGGGGTGTCCATGGGGGTGGGGGTGTCCAGGAGGTTGGGAGGGTTATCCAGAGGGTGGGGGATATCCAGGATGGTGTGGGTGTCCAGGGTTTTGGGCATTCTAATAAGTGGGTGGGGGTTTTATAGGGTTGTGGGAGGGCTGTCCAAGGGGTGGGGCAGGGTAGTCCAATAGGGTGGGGGTGTCCAGGAGGGAGGGAGCGCTATCCAAGGGGTGCTCAGTAGTGGGGGGGGGGTCTTAGTGGGGTTAAGGGGATTTTAAGTGGTGTGGGAGGGCCGTCCAGGGGGTGTGGGGGGTTTTTAGGGGTGTGAGAGGGCTGTCCTGGGGTGGTGGGTGTCTAGGGTGTCTATAGGGGTGGGGTGTTGATGAGGGTGGTAGGGTTGTCCATGGGGTGGGTGATGTCCAGGAGGGTGGGGGTGTCCATGGTTGTGGGAAGGCTATTTAGTGGGGTGGGGGGTTTCCAATGGTGTGTGAGGGATATTCATTGGGTGAGGAGGTCTATCCCGTGTGGTGAGTCGGTGGGGGGGGGGGGGGGTGTCCGGACGAGATGTCCAGGCGGTGTCCATGGGTGGGTGGGGGGGGGGGGGTTACCAATGGGGTTATGGGGCATTCCGGGGGGGTGGGAGGGCTTTCCACTTGGGTGGGGGTGTCCATGATGGTTAGGGGGTAGTCCAGGGGGTGTCCAGGGGTGTGGGGGGGGGTTCTAGGGTTGTGGGATTGCTATCCATGGGTCTAGGGAGGGCTGTTCAGTGGGGTGGGGGCTTTACAGGGGTGAAATACAATAGTCCAGTGGGGTGGGGGTGTCCAGAGTGTCCATGATGGTGGGTGATTGTCCACGGGGTGTACATGGGTGTGCGTGTGTGTGTGTGTGTGTGGGGGGGGGGGGGGTTCTAAGGTGTCAATGGTGGTGGGGGTGTCCAAGTGGGTGGGGGGGGGGGGGGTTGTCCAAGAGCGTGTGGGTTATCCAAGAGGGTGTAGGGGTGTCTTGGGTTGTGGGCAGGCTGTTTAGTGGGAGGGTTCTAGGGTTGTGGGTGTCTGTCTCGGCATGTGGGGGAGGGTTGTCTCGGGGATTTGGGGGTCTCCAGGGTGTCCATGATGATGGGGGTAGTCCAGAGGGTGTGTAGGTGTTTGTGGTGGTTTCTAAGGGTGTGGGAGGGTTGTCCTAGGGTGTACATGGGTGGCTGGGGTGTGCACAATTTCTAGGATGGTGGGGGTGTATAGGAAGGTGGGAAGGATGTCCAGGGGTGGGGGATATCAAAGAGGGTTGGGGTGTCCAGGATTTAGGGAAGGGTTTTTAGTGGGGTGGGGGGTTTCTAGAGTTGTGGGACGGATGTCCAGTGGGTGGGGGAGGGTTGTTCAGTGGGGTGGAGGTGTCTAAGAGGTTGGCATGGCTGTCCAGGGGTGTGGGGGTGTTTCCATTGGGGTTAGGGGGGTTTTCAGGGGTGTGGGAGGGCTGTCCAGGGGGTGTTCAGGGTCTCCATGAGGGTGGGGGCAGTCCAAGGATTGTCCAAGGGTTTTCGGGTTTCTATGGGTGTGGGAGGGATATGTAGGGGTGTGTGTGGGGGGGGGGGGGGTAGGGTTTCCATGGGGGTGTGGGGTGTCCATGA
This sequence comes from Viscum album, assembly GCA_963277665.1. Classification (NCBI taxonomy): domain Eukaryota; kingdom Viridiplantae; phylum Streptophyta; class Magnoliopsida; order Santalales; family Viscaceae; genus Viscum; species Viscum album. The sequence goes on along the minus strand of OY728126.1, from coordinate 929,313,482 downwards.
GGTTGGGAGGACTGTACAGGGGGTGGGGGTGTCCAGGGTTGTGGGCAGGCTATTTAGTGGGGTGGGTGGGTTTCCAGGGGTGTTGGAGGGCTGTGTAGGTGGTTGGGGAGGGATTTCTAGTGCGTTTTGGTGTGTGTGTGGGGGGGGGGGGGGTTGGAGGGTTGGAGAGTTGTCCAGGGGTTTATAGGGGAGTGGGGTGCCTAATAGGGTCAGGAGGCTTTCCAAAGGTGTGGGAGGTGTGTCCAGGTGGTGGGGGTGGGGGATGTCCAGGTTTTCAATCCGGGTGGGGGCAGTCCAGGGGTGTCTAGGGGTTGGGGGCTTATAGGGTTGTGAGATGGATTTTTAGGGGTTTGAGTCGGGATTTCTAGTGGGGTGGGGGATTTCTAGGGGTGTGGGAGAGATGTATAGTTGGGTTGTGGTGTCCAGGTTGTCCATAAGGGTGGGGGAAGTCAACGGGGGTTTCATAGGGGTGTTTTTGTCTGTGTGGGGGGGGGGGGGTCTAGGGGTGTGGGAGAAAAGTCTAGGGGTTTGGGGGTTTCCATGGTGTTGGGGGTTGTCCGTGAGGGTGGGAGGGTTGTCCAACGGGGTGGGGGTTGTCTAGGAGGGTGGGGGAGTCCAGGGTTGTGGGTAGGCTGTTTAGTTGGGTGGGTGGGGGGATTAGGTCTGAGGGAGGGCTGTCCAGGGGAAGGTGTATGGTTGTTCAGTGGGGTGGGTGGGGGGGGGGTTGGTTTGTTTTTATTCTGTTTTAGGTTTTATTTTGTTTGGGCCTAGTTGTGGGGAGTGTCCAGGGGTGTGGGGGCTGTCTAGGATGGTTGGGGGGTCCAGGGGTTTGGGGGTGTATAGTGGTATGGGGGTTTCCAGGGGTTGGGGGTGTCTAGTGGGGTGGGGGGGGGGGTTTCAGTTGTTTTTTTCCGGTTTCAAGTATTCTTTTTGCGGGTCATAATTGTAGTTCAAATGTTTAATTAAAAATAATTTTCTTTTTATGTCGGTTATTTTATAACAGACGTAAAAAATGCACCTAGATTTGTTTTAATGTCGGTTATTTTAAAACTAACATAACATATGCATGGGAATTGTTTTTATGTTGGTCATGTAATATCCAACGTAATAAATTGAATTGAATAGTGGTTTACATCAGTTATAAAATAACAGACGTAGTATATCAGTTCTCACATCGATTATTATTTAACCGATTGGAAAACCACTTGGCAGAATGCTTTATCATGTCAGTTATGCAAATAATTGACGTCATAACCTCCTGGGAGGCATGATTTAGGACATATGTTATATAATAACTAACATGATAAAGTATATTAAATGTTGGTTTTTAAATAAACAATTTAATACATTACGACTCTAAATCATTTTCCATGTTAGTTTTTGAGTAAACGGCGTGAAAAACACTTAATTTTTTTTTTCTAGATTGGTTTTAAAATAACCAATGTAAAAAACAGTATTTATAACGTCTTATGTAATAACATAAACCAATAACTGACGTAAAAACTAAAAAATAACCACTGTAAAAAATATTTTATGCACTAGTGGTATAAGTCAAACCTTATCTGTCATTCTCTATACTACCTCGGGAGTGAGAACAGTTGTCTTTCCCTACACATTCCAGCATAAAGGTGAAAGACACATTCTTCCATACAAGGATTCAAAAGGAACCATTCTAATGGAAGAGTGATAAATATTATTCTAAGATAACTCCTCTAGGGGAAGGTATCATAACCAAGATCCTCCAATTTCCATGATTATTCAAGAAACATATCTTACATCATTTCGACAGTCCACTCAGTATTCCCATCTATCAAAGGGTGGAATAATGTGATGAGTTGTAACTGAGTGCCAAAATCACGTTGTAATCCCCTCCAAACTCATGAGGTAAAATATGTAACCCGATATGAGACAATAGATCTTAGAACTGTATACAACCTCACAACATCATCCACATGCCTCTTTGACAAGCAATCCATTGTTACTATGTCCTTAATCACTATGATGTGAGCCAATTGTATCAGATGATCCACTACTACCCTAACCACATCATAACCTCCCATTTCCCTAGGTAACCCTATGATTAAATTAATTGATATTTCAAACTAATTCGAATGAGGGATATCTAATGGCTGAGACAAATCATCGGGGACATAGTTCTCATCCCTCACCGACTAGAACACTAAACAATTTTCCAGAAAATTTTCTAATTCCGGTTTCATCCCGAGCCACAAGAAATATATCCTCAATCCATGATAAATCATGGAAAGTCTTAGGATCACTACAAAGGGTGGTCTACGATACTGAAGGGGGACTCTGTCATACTACTCCACTAGAAAAAATAGCCTTCCACATTAGAACATCTGATTCTGACCGTCCTCTAACCATCCTTCTGAAGCATCACACTGGACAATGAGATCACACATTGTATATATATTGTATTCTCCCCCATTGACACTTCTCCTTGTGATAGAATAGAAAATACATCATTGTCATCTAAAACAGATACCCTCTTCTAACATCCATTAATACACCAATGTGTAGGGAATCCTACTCCTCCATCACTCTCGATGCATCCACAATTTCTCGAACTACCTCCTTCCATGACATCCTAGACACGACATTGGACACAAAATTCACATTTCCTAATGTGTAATAGATATTGAATTAATATTCATAGTTTAAATTGACCAACATACATTATCACAAGTTTATATCTTATAGGAAATAGATATAAGTCATGATCTTGTGATATGCGAAGACAAAAATGTGGTCCTCAATGAGAAAATGTTTCCACATTTTTAGTGAAACCATTACTACTAAAAGCTCAAGATCAAGGGTGTCAAAATTATGTTCCTTGGGATGTAACTACCTAAGCCCATGAGAGATCAATCTCTACTACTGTGTGGTCATGCATCCAATGCCCAAACAAGAAGCATCATAAAAAAAATTGAACATCACCCCTTCCTCTGGAAAATGGAGAACTACAGCACGGACCAAAACCCCCTTCAGTTAGTTGAACACTACCAAGAACATATCCCTACAATAAAAAACATGGTATTTTATGGTCATAGCCATCAACAGGACTACAAATCAAGATACATTGGGTACAAACCTACTATAATAGACTTATAAATTGATAAAAATAAAATCCTCCATTTCATTATTGGGTGTTTCCCATGAAATTACTGCCTCAACCCTTGATGCTTCCACTGCAACACATTGATGTGACACCACATGTCCAATGAAATTCACCTCACGTGTCTAGAACGTATACATGGACAACTTTTTGTAGAGTTCCTAGAATTGATGTAATTCTATTATAGTCATGAGGTACTCCATATGATCCTCCTATGACCTCGAGTAGAGCAGTATTTCATCGATGAATACAATGAGGAACCAATCAAGGAACTCATGAAATATTTGGTTTATAAGCCTCATGAACATGAATGGTGTGTTCCTAACACTGAATGGAATTACTATGAAATCAAAGTGCTCATAATTTCATTTTAATGTCTTATTTTAGAATATCACCACCTTCACCCTCAATTGGTGATATCTAGACCATAGATCGATCATATGAAACCATTTTTCTATATATAGATGGTCAAAAAGATCATATGTCCTTGGAAGAGGGTTACAAATCTTCAACGTCACACTTTTCATCATTTGATAGTTTATCCATAACCATAGACTACCTTTCACGTCATTTAAAAACACAACTGGTGTACCCAACAGAGACACAATAGGCTGAATAAATATCATTTCTATTGGTTCTTAAATTTAGATCCTCGTGTTTGGAATCTCAGAAGGTTCTATGTGATAAGGATCATTTGAAATAAAATAATCGCCATGATGTAAATATATTGTAAACTCAACCTCACCTCTAGGGGTAGAGTAATAAAATCCACAGGAAAAACTTCCAAAAACACCAAAAAACTCCAGGAACCTCTTCCATCGTAGCATTAAACACTTCCACTGATAGCTCATCCACTTATGATAGAAGAGGATCCATATGCCGACTGACCAAATAAAACCTCCACCCACTATTGAAAGTCACAAGTTGGAAATCCACATCACAAAACACATCGATACACTGGAATATGAATATAATGTCATGCAGAAAATACAAATAGTTTATGTAGATAATAACATTATATGGCTACGTATGTAGCAAGAATGGATCCCCATATGACTGTTGTGACCCCATCATTAGTCTATATCCTCGACAGACATCAAAAAAGTTTGCCTAACCTCCAACTGGCATACTCAAGACTAGGGGAACTAGAAGCAACTCTATGTCTAGTCACAAATCATGGTCTAGAGTGGGTGGATCTAAAGACTGTGATGCTCCAAAATAAATTAAAGAATAAGAGTTAGTACAAAAAACTGATTGAACCTCAAATGATTTATGGCCTTACTTGAATTTCTACCTCTATGGTGTGCAACTGACCACGCCCAACTCTTCTTCCCCTCTACTGATGACCACCTACAGAACCATGCCATGGTGGAGGTCCCAACGGAACACCCTCAGCTAAACGACTACCTTCCCCATCCTCAATAAATGGAGAGAGAGCCTGTTGTCCATACTGGTAAAACAACCAAGCTAGAAACTACTGCAAAGGTGGGATCTAATCCTACCCACCATTACCATACTTATCTCAAAAAACTGTAATACAAAGATGTTAATAAGGGCCATGTTATTTGAAAGGGAAACACCTCATCTCAATGTTCTTGTGAAAAAATGACCTGAAGGAAAAAAAATACTAATGTAGGTTTCCTGGCAGTCGAAACCCTGATGGCTCTGGTGCCTCAAACCTTCTGCTGGTACCCATGCAAATATAAGAATCAATATATGTCCCCTATCATTGTATACCTCATTAATAATTCACCAAATCAACAACCTCTATAGTTTTTTTTATTGAATTCAAAGTATGTTAGAAGTGTATATGGAGTAACTACATACTGGAGAGAAGGATGAAGTGCATCCTCTAAACTTCTCGCATGAGTCTCCTCATCTGAAACGTTCTATGGGGAAAAATAAAGGAGATCCTGGAACATGATCCCTAGCTCTAATACTGAATAACTCCACTACTAAAAAACCTTATATCATCTTATTGCATGTTATGTGGAGCTTGTATTTTATGTTTGGAAGAAAAGTGGGGAAAACATACCACATTTCAATAATGGATTTCCATCAAACAACCACCATATCCAATTGACCAATGAGGGAAGAGTGGGACTAGACCGTCTCCTCAGAGTGCATATGGTTCATTTGGAATTAGAGGAAAATGAGATAATGAATGAATGAAATAATTTTAGGCCAAATCAAAACATTAAAAAACATGGGTTAGGGGATTACATGTTGTGTTACCATTCACATTGTGAAACCCCTCGTGGTCCATTTCCCTCAAAAAACATATCACCTCTCGAATTATTTTATTTTTCAAACCACGAGTCTCCTCATGTTGTGAACACATCTAGACAAGCCATTAACATGATATTAATGTCGTGTAGCCCCATTACATGGCATGTAATATTCCCACTTTAGACCTTTAGCACCTGAACCTCTCCATACTCCATGTGAACATTTCTAACCTCCAAAACCCACAATGTAACAGACTATGAGGACACGAACCATTATAAATCTAAAATAATTTAAATAGTATATTGGATGATTATGGGTCTCAATTATATCATAAAATTAAATATTTTATCATGTCGGAGTGAAAATTTTACCTATTATTATTTAATTTTATATTCTCATTAACACCTAAAAACAGTCCATGTCAACAATAATTTTTTTCATATTAAGGGTCAATATAGTTAATATAAATTAAAAAATGGCCCCTAAACGTGACATGGATGATATTCTAAATCATATAATTACCAATTAGATTAATATAATATTTTATTGAATTTCAAATCATTTAATATAATATTACTTGTTTTTAAAATATAATTAATGTCTTTTTTAATAAGTATTAATTATATTGATAATAATAATATCATAAAATATCTTATAATTATAAAATATTTTTTAACACATATATAAAATGTCATGTTCATCTATAAAATTAATGTATTTCATTAATTGTCTCAAAATATATTACTTCAAATTTTTTAAATATTTTTTAATTTATTTTTCTAAAAAATAAATAAATATCAAAACATTATTTATTAAAAATTTATAGTAATTATTTATTGAATAAAAAATAACAATAAAATAACATGATGAATATAAATTATTTAGAATTAAAAATAATTAGTCGTTAATTTTTTTAGTATAACCCCATATTAAAATTATTACATTTATTGAAAAATTAAGAGTTAAATGTTTTACTTTTCTTAAAAAACATAGTATAAATGTCAAAATATTATCAAAAGAGACTTAAAGGGATTATAACGGAATAAGGATTTATTATGGAAGAAATTAACGCATTAAATAAATTTAATCCATATTTTAGGGTCAATTTATGGTCCTTATTATTTTATTTTTAAATTATTCTCCAGATTTACCCTTTACTATGGTAACCAAAATTAAAAAGAAATTTATTCATATTGATAGAAAATAAGGGGATAATATTTAATAATTTTTAACCACCAAATTATAAAGATGGATTCGATTTTTTAAAATTCAGAATACTGAAGAGGTATAATATAATTTAATATTTATCAATCAAAATGTAAGGAAAAACATTTTTCTTTAAAAAAGATTTTTATGCCAAAAAATGAACATATACAAAATTAAGAAATAATAATTTCTAAAATATAAATAAATATGTTTTATATAGCTAAGGTGTAATTATGTTACTTGGATCAAAAATTAAATCATTAATTATATTTTTTATATAAATATAATTAATTTGTTATAGAAATTATTATTTTTACTATTTAATGAAAAATTATACTTTTTAGAAAATTATAAAAAAAAATCAACTCATATATTATTTCTAAGTGATGATATTAAAATAATTATTTTATAGAAATTATTTTTTTATATTTTCATGAAAATAATTATAATTTCCAGTAACAAAATTAAAAAAAACGTTTTGGATGAAAATATATATTTAAAAATATATTTACTTTAATAAAAAATTTATTTATTGTTTTAAATAATCTATTTTTATGTTATCTATTAGTATGAATATTATATATTTCATAATTATGGTAATACTACTCATTACATCTATTTTAGCATCTATTTTATAACAGTCATATTTAAATAATAATATTGTGTTCTTCGTTTATGATTGGTGTATTGTAACTTGTATACTAACTAAAATTTTAATTAATTTTTAAAATCATGTGATATATAGTGTTCCTAGCGTATAAAAATATTATAACTCAAAAGTAACTAATTTTAGGGATATGATCACTACAACAGAAATTTTTTTATTCAGAGAAAAAAATGATCTGAAGTTTATAAATATTCATTTGGACCCGAGTTTGTGAGATATTGATATAACAAATATTATGATTCCCTCTGATAATAATTATTTTTTAGTGTGACATGGAATCACTGTTATAGTTATATCAACTCATATATATCACTAACTCATAATGGAATAAGGGTTAGTGATGTAAATTTGTAAAAAAAGTAGCTACAAATATTTCAAGAGAATAATAGGCGATTAGAAATTCATGTAGAAATTGACGTGATTAATATTATATACTGATATTACTGAAAGTGTAAATGATTATTTATTACAATAATAATAATGTGGAACTATATTTGATATGATGAAAACATTTAGTGGTGATATTGTTTTTCTTTTATTGGATAATGGAGTATAATTATGAAACGATGAGTTTTAGTACATAATATATTCCTGGAAAATATAGATATAAATTATTATAAATTTTGAGAAAGTTTTATTATTATATTTCAATATTTTATGCATATTTTCATAAAATAATTTTGGTTTCCTAGTATATGATTGGTTTTCAGATGTTTTTTAGGCCCTATAATGAAAATTTATACTAGTTTGAGCTTTATTTGGAATTCTTTTTTCAATATTATTGACATTACTTGGGGTTCTATCAACAGAGAAATTATATAAACTAAAAATTTTAGGTAAACATAAAAATAATGTGAAAATAGTTCTCAGAATGGGTAGCATCCTATGGGTAGGATAGTTTAATGATTATTTTTCTGATAAATTCTTTCATAGGATATCTTTTTGTTGGTATAAAATAAAGACATGAATACTATCATAATGATAATAATGGCTATGGAAAAATTATTTGAGATAGTTTTAAAGTAATTTTATATGAATATATTATATTTGTATCTTTATTCGATAGTGGGTTATGTGGGATTTTTTTACATTTTTTATCTATGTGATGAGAGTACCAGTCACATCACAATATCCTCTCATGGGGTTTTTTCATTGGTGAAAACTAATATCTAGATTTTTGAGTGAAAATATTTTTTTAAAAAATAAATATTTACTATCCCAAACATTAACACCATAATATTTTATGAAAATTTTCCTTAAAATAAATTCAACTTCATCTATAGGTTACATTAAATGTGACTATGAGTTTAAGAAATCCATTATACACTCTTTAAATTATTTTTATTTAATATTATCACATAGCTATAAAATTGGATGGTATGAATATGATCATGTACTTTTGGATTAACATTTAATGTCCCTACTCAATATAAATTATTTTTTGAATAATCAAATTTTTTCAATAATTTCTATTTATTCTTCAAAAACAATCTATTCCAAAAAATAACCTTTTAATGATATTTATGAGAAAATAAAATAATTAAGTTTTTTAAGATTATAAAAATATTTTGGATAAATAATCAAATATTTTAAATCCAAATATCAATATAATATTTTTTTGAAATTTATTTATTTTTCAGAAAAGGTTGATTTGTCAATGAATTGTGAAAATACTGAATTTTAATGTACTCTCATTTTTATATTAATATTAAGTATCATTACGATTTTAATTTTATATAAAATAAACATAATAATTATTTAATTTTAAATAATATAATTAACTTTATTTAAATAAAAAATAAATAATATTTTGTTGTATGTATATTTTTTGACTTAGAAATGAATTTTTATAAATATATAATTTCTTTGTGTAGTATAGATTTATAATAATTTTAATTTTTATAACTTATAGAAATAGAATATAAAAAATTATATCATTATTTATAGTTTTTACCTACAAATATGATAAATATTGTACAATTATTCATTTTCAAAATATCTTTTAACTATGGTAAAATTTATCATATCTGTAAAGGGTTAATCAGGTTAAAACTAATTGATAGTCCTATAATTGTCAATACTAATTCTTATTGGATGAAGAAAATAATACCTTTATCAATTATTCTCAGAATTTTTATTTATTTAATGGGCACTTGTCCATAACTATTATTATATATAATTTAAGATTAACAGTCATCATAATGTCATTTTCATAGTTTTTAATTGGACTAATATGTTCATAGATGAGAAAATAATAGTAATGGACAAATCACAATATTAATCTTCTAACTAATGAGATTCAATTAATTATATGAATTTATTTATAATTTTTCATGATTAGAATAATGATCAAAAATAATTTCACAACAATGATGCAATAATTATTTGATAACTGTAAAAATAATATAAATGTTATTACAAATGTTAAAAGTTTCATTAATGGAGATAATTTATATGATCCTTGAATATTCATTAGGATCGTTTATTTTTTTGTATGTGTTAATTAATTAAATTGAATTCTGTCTCTCTAATTAATTTATTTGAAATGAGAGAATTGAATATTGTGAAAATTGATAATGATGATATTTTATCTAAATAATATTTTATTAAACAAATTAAAAATCATAAAACATTAAATAAGGAAATAAAAGATAATATATGTCAAAATAATATAATAACTTATACGTTTATTCATCCATATATCCCTTAAATATAAAATTATAACATTTTATTTGAGAAAATTGTGTCACCCTGAGAAATTTTAAAATGAGTTAATTTAGGGTTTAAAATAAAATAAAGCGTTTAAAATAGCAAATAAACTAATAAATATTTTATTTGATGATGATATTTCAAAAATTTCCCAACCTTTGTTAAATTTCAAACAAAAATATATGTATTTTATTATAAAAATAATTATAATTTTTTTGAATTAAACCCCCCCAAATGAATTATAAAACTATACCACTTCATTGACCTAATTACACCACATTAAAAATTTTATCTCAACCATGATTTTCTTATTTTTATTTTCCACATAATATGTAGACTAGAGAATTTAAGGTCTTCTCTTAGTTCCAACACTATATCCCTTGAATATATATCAAAAGGATTCATTTGGAAGAATATGTTGTTTGATGATGAACTAGGAAATGTGGGATGTGATTAAAGGGTTTATTTAAAAATATAATCAACCTTTTATGATTAGTCATGTTTAATTATCTATTAGGTAATATTTCACATTGATGCCCATGTTAACTAAAACATTTTTCAAAATGTTTTTTAGATTCTCCTATAAATTTTTTAAATCAATTTTAATATTTCATAATTTTTTGAAAATGGTTTCAAAATATTATATTATTAACATTTAGAAATTTGGTTTTTATTTAATGAAAAATACATAAGTTGAATTTTTTTTCTCATATAAGTAATTTCAGATTTTTTTCATCATAAATCATGATTTATTAGAATCTTATTTTATGCAGTTATAGAATTTTTTTTCAAAGTAAATGTTTTAATTTATATGTTTTAAGCTTTTTAAATATAGATGTTGTTTTAAAATAGAACTATCATCTTCCTAGAGAAATATTCATAATGATCGTTCAAAAAAATCATCCACATTAAATAAAATTCTCTAATTACACATTTACATTACTGGGGATATAATTCAAAGAAACCATACATTTTCATTAACTCAATTTTTTGGGTTTCTGATGTGGAAGATAATTTTTTATGAAATCCATTTTCTTTTGTGGGTTCTGATACAAGGAATGTTTTATTGTCCTATGGGAAACATATATATGGTTATAATTATATAATGGATGTGACCTATATTTTCCTCTAATTCATTGTATAACATATAATATATCATGAGATTGATATTAAACAAATTTGGCATGCTTGATACATTATGGGAATCGATTCCATGCATATGATTTGATATTGTAAAAAAGATTATGTATGTGATTCATTATGCGAATATTTTTGATGTTCTTGATCAATTATGGGAAAAGGTATTGATTCATAATATTGTGGTATTTGTAGATATCCTTGGATTATGCAATGGCTTCTATACTTTTGAAAAACAAACCATACATTTATGAAATGAAATTATGATTCATGGATTATTTTTTATGAATTCTCTCTGTTATGATTTATGTTCCTATAAAATGATAATGTTTTATACAATCACTCATTTTTCTAGCCTTTATCAAATTGGGTATGAATCCTATAAGTTATGGTCAAAATCTCATTCTTTTATGATTATTTCCTTCTTTCATATAATCATCCATTTATACATACCATCCTTACCAGGTGATAGAATATGGCCTCAACCGTTGTTATGTTTTATTTGCCAATTAAATAAAGCATGTTTATAGTATGGTATTTTAATAAAAAGTAATAAAGTGATATATCATTATGGGATATATTTAAAATCATTTACCAAATAATTTTATCGATATATAAATTCAAAATATACTAAATTTATATAATCCCTAAGAATTATTACTATATATTATATTGAATATTCATCTCTTAAGATATAATATTATTGTATAAAAACCTTGGTCATTATAATTTGTATCAGATCAAGATGTAGTCAACCGTTGGAGATAAAAGTTATAAAACCATATTAAAAACAATATAGAAATTTCTATGTATATGATATAAATGTATTATTTTAATACGGATGTGATTAAGAGAATTTATATTATGTTTCATCGATTTATGAAATTCTAGAAGTGGATTTTGGTCTAGAATAAAATTACCTAAGCGTAATAACCATGAAATGTGAATGTTGTGTTAGAATAAATCATCAACTGGTAAATGATATTAGGCCATGCTTCAAACTTATTTTTATGGTCTCTAATGATATACATTGGTCAAATAGTAATTTTCATTATGAACCATTATGATGGATTTGAATAGATTATAATCATTGATAACCAAGGATACACCTAAGGTGACATATCTTCAAAAAGATTAGTTAATATTTAGACTTCTTATCAATTATATTAAGATTTTCTACTATGATTATTGTCTATCACACTACGATTTTGGTTCTAGATAAATAACGGAACCGAGAGGATTCATGTTAATAGTGAATGTGCTGGGTAGTGGAACAATTATTATTTTGAAAAACCAACTAAAATAGGAACTATAAATAAAAAAAATGATATTATGCATAATTAAAAATCTCTTAATATGATAAAAAATATCAAAATAGGTGAGTTTTCTAATACAAAAAACTAGAGGAAATATGAGATTCATATAGACTGTATTATAAAAAGGTACAGTTTTTATCACGTCATGAATGTGAGAAAAATGATGTTCGAGAATTTCTTAATGTAACTTGAATATTTTTTGGAGTCGAAGACATGGCTATAGAAAAATTAATTACCAATGAATTGAAAATTTATTGGATAACACAATTGATTATAATACAGGCTTGAGTAAGGATTCATCAGTAGAGAATATTTCTAATGTGAATATTATGTGAATCATTAAAATTGATGTCCTAGGGGGACATATGAAGATATCTATTAGCATGTTTATACATGTAATGGATTTTATATTGAATATGAGGAAATTATAAATCAAATATAAATAAAATCTTGTGTAATGGAATCAGATGATGAATCATGGTTGTTCGATTAAAAAGTTATAGGAGTAATTTAATTGATTATGTGTTGGGATTTGACAATAATGTTCAAAATGTTATGTATGAATAATATTTTGAAATATACGAATCCTAAAATTAATATTTAATTTTCCTCTAATTTTTTTCTTTATAGAATTTGAATTCGACAAATAACCACAAAAATAGATTTAGGGGAATGATGATCCTTTTGGAAAACAAATGATCTACAGAAATTGTTGAGTGAATAAGGATTCCTTATGACTATTCCATTCCTTCATACTTGGGGGATATTGTTGAGTCCATAATGTTTCCTTATGACTTCTCCATTCCTTCATGTTTTGAAAATCACAAACACCCTCTCTTAAAGAAAATTTCATTTTCCCTACTATTTCCCATGAAAATTCAATTTTTCCTTCCCCAAGGAAACTTTATCCTTACCTGATATTCATTTTTCATATTTTAAACTAACTCGTTTTTTCTAATTAAAAAATCTGGTTTTACATCTAAAACCTAAAAATATTATAAATACATAGATATATAGCATTCTGTTTTCATGATCTGAATTCCGGTTTCGAACATTCTAAGTTCAAGTTCCGAACTCTCTGAATTTAGACTCCGAACATTCTGATGTTCAGACTCTAAAATATTAAGAATTTAGACACCGAACATTATAAGTTCGAAAACTGAATTTTTATGAATTCAGAAACAAAATTTTTTATGTTCAGACTCCGAATTTCCTTCAAATTCATACTTCTGAATTATATAGAATTTAGGTTAAAAATTCTATTTAAGACATAATCTGAATATCTATGTGTTATAGACAATGAATTATTTTTGGTTAGACTCCGAACTTTTATTTTCCATATATTCTGAAAAATGATTTTACTCAAGAAACCAAATTTTTTCTTAAACATGTTTTAGTTATAAAATGATGTCATTCATTCAGTTAATAACTAATCTCTATTTGAGTGACATGTATACTGGTCCCTCTGAAAATGAAGGATATATATAACTTTTGGATGAGGGAACTGACTTTTAATGTTTTAACTATATATATAAAGCTCATTTGAACGAGCTCAACACCAACTTTTGGGAGAACTTACATACATTCTTTTGAAGCGATTTCTAGAGAGAGGCTCTTATAAACTATCAGGCTTCATGTAGAAAGTTTGAATGTCTTTTTCAAAATTTTCTTCGTGTAGAATTGTCTTGTGTAGAGGTTTGATTTCATTAAAATCAGAGACTTTGAGTTATGAAGTTGGAGGTTCCAATTTCTATAATAATCGAGGGCTTGCATGGATAACAAGACAGATACTGATCTTCGGATTGAGGGCTTACCTAGGATTTGGTAAGACATACTTTCTTGAAAGTATAAATCAAGGGACCTTAATCCAAGGTTGTTGGATACCCTACTCTTTGGGTAAAAATATTTCTATACTTATTGTTATATACTATTTTTATGTTTTATTTTCCAGAACAACATTTCCATAATCCATTTTTCTGAATAACATATCTAGAATCAAGCATGTTAGTAGAACTAATTGGTGTTGTGAATATTGATTATAAAAAATTTCATTAAGGAATCATTAAAGTATTCAATTCACCCCCCTCTTGTATATTGAGCATATAAAAAATTATTTTTATTCTACAATCAGTATCATATCGATCCTACAATTTATATTAAATTTAGGCATATGATATAAATATATTCACATATATGTTTTCTTGCTCAATTTTTTCATTGTTCTATAATTTTTTCTTACTAACGATATTTTTATCCTTGTTTACAAAATTTTTTTACTGACAAGTTTGTGTGGAAATATTTTCTTTATGACGGAAGGAACAAATTTTGGTTTAATCAACAATATAAATACTAACAGACCACCTATTTTTGATGGAAACGATTATGAGTACTGGAGAGATAGGATGAAGATGTTTGTTATTAAAACTAGAGTTGATAACTACATGATGCTGACAGGAGACTATAAGATTATTGATAAGGAACTAAGAGCTTTTACTAATGAAGAGATATCAGAATATCAAGCTAATTCAGAGTCATAAATACATTTCCATGTTCCATGACTATGATCATCTATAGTCAAATATCCTCGTGTGAAGTTGTAAATAGTATCTCGAAGAAATTGGAAGTCACGCATTTTGGAAATTCTTATGTTATAGAGACAAGAAGAGCTATGTTATGAGCTGAATATCATAGCTTTAACATTACCACTAGATAACCCATAAGAAAAGTACAACAATGGTTCATGACCATTGTGAATAGTTTATAATCCATGAGAGAAAAAGGTCTTGATGATGAGGAACTTGTAGATAAAATCATAGACATCATGCCTAATGAATGGGATTCCAAGACGACAACAATTGATGAGAACATGAATGTCTTCCATATTTACTTAGATGAGCTTTTTGGAACTCTTCTTCAACACGAGACTAAAATGAAGTGATATGGTGATAATGTTAGGAATAAGAATAGAAAATGAGGCTTTTATTTTACAAATACTTCAAAACATATGAAATCCAAAACCCCAGAAAGAGTTACAAGATCAATGTCAAATAAATTTTCTATTCAGTCAGAATCTAGTGATACAAAAAAATCTGAGAATGAGTTAGATAATCTTTCTCAGAGAATGAACAAGATAGTATCCCAGATGAACTACCAAAATAAGATCAAGACGAGAGACTACAAATAAAATAAATATGGGGAAGTTACTTGTTATGAATGTAGTAGAAATGGTCATATTAGACCTGATTTACCCCTTTTAAAAAATAAGGATAAGAAAGAAATGATTTTAGAAAGAAATAAGAAGAATTTATACTGTTCTATGAACAAGAAAAGTATTAAGGAAAACTAAACTTGGATTTCTAGTTGTGGATACTCTTTTGGAAGTGAATCTTCTGAATTTGAATCACCAGCATAGAAAAATATGTGATTCATTGGTACTACTTCTTTTCCAAATATATGACTTATGGAAAAGGTATTCTCTTCCAAGGATTTAAAAAATTTATCCCTTTATAAGAATTATTATTATGAAGATATTACATGTAATTAAGACACTTCATCTTCAGAGAATGGAGAAATACATTCATTTAAATAAGTATCTAGATTTTCCAAGTTGTTAGAAAAAAAATTATAAAATTTCCCAGAAACAAGACAAGGAAATACTAGAGATGATGTTCTTAAAAAAGAGATTTTAGACCCCATTATAAATCTTGACGATAAGGACGAGATTTTAGAAAAACTTTCTGAAGACCATAAGAAAGTAAATTCTGAAAATGAAAAACATTCTAAAGATCTTAAGAATGCTTTTTAAAAAATAAGAATGTTTGAGAAAAAATATAAATCCAAAGAAATAATTACCGAGGATATAAATTTATTCACAAGGCTAAATTCTAATTATATTCTCTTAAGAATCTTCTTTCCAAAATTACATCTAGTATAGAAAATTTTGACAAGATGTATTCTCAAATCAGACCTCATGGAAATACTTCTGGAGTCTTTTATACTCATAGAAAACCTATTTTCCAAAACAACTATTTTATTCCATCCATGGTCCCCTTTTGTAATAATTGTCAATGTGGTGGGTATTGGAAGAAAAATTTGTCTTAAAATAATGTTCAATATCTTGGGATTCATAAAGCCTATTATTATAAACAAATGTGGATACCCAATATCTAATTGTCCATCAATTCTGGATCAATGAAAGGATGGATTCTGAATGCCTAACTCTCTTATTTTCAGGAAAATAATGAAGTAAAAATAACAATATATGCTACATAGATATTAGATGTTCCTGGCATATGACTGGTAAAGAAAACTTCTTTGAAATGATTATCAAGACGAAAGGAGGAAAAGTGACATTCGGAGGCAATGCTATGGGATACATTATTGATATAGGTAACATTCTTCTTAGTGGATAAACATTGATTTAAAATGTTTTATTTGTTAAGGGTCTTAAGAACAACCTCATTACCATAAGTCAATTATGTGATGTAGGTTACCTTGTAAATTTTAGGAATGTCAAGTTCTTAGTATACAATTACAAGGAAGAGATTATTCTTTATTCCCTTAGGCAAGAGAATTTTTACACACAAAACTTAGAAGATCGTCGGAGCCAAGAACTACCTTGTCTTAGTGCAATGGAAGATCATTATTGTTTATGGAATATAAGGATATGACATTGTAACCATAAGAACCTATGAAAACTCTATATGAAAAGATTATTTAATGATCTAACATATCTTAGATTTGATTATTCAAAATTCTGTGATCCTTCTAAATATGGAAAGTGACATAAATCAAGAATTAAATCAGTAGGTGAAGTCTCAACCCTTGATTCATTACAGTTAGTGCATATCGATCTTTTTGGTCCAAAAAAACTGTAATTATCTGAGGCAAATATTATATATTTGTTTTAGTTGATGATTACACTAGATTTACATGGATCTATTTTCTAGCAATGAAATCTGAAGATTTTTGTTATTTTAAAACATTTAGAGCTCAAGTTAAAAATGTGAAAAACATTGCTTTGATAACTATTCATAGTGATCATAGAGGATAATTTCAAAATTCAGATTTTGAAACTTTTTGTAGTAAAAAATGGATTACTCATAACTTCTCATCACCCTAAACACCTCAGAAAAATGATATTGTTGAAAGAAGAAGAAAAATTCATCAGGAGATTGCAAGAACCATGTTGAGTGAATATTCAGTGGCCAAACATTTTTGAGGTGCAGTTTTTGAGTACTACTTGTAATACTGTAATCGTGTTTTGATAAGACCTTATATTAAAAAAATACCCTATGAGTTATGGAATGATACAAAAAATGGACTTTCTTACTTCATGGTTTTTGGTTTCAAAGTATTCATCCTGAATACTAAAGATAATCTACACAAATTCGCACCAAAATATGATGAAAGAATTTTTTTCAGATACTCCACACCTTCTATGGCTTATAGAGTTTTCAATAAAAACACATGTAATGTTGAAGAAGAAATACTTGTAAAATTTGATGAAACTGAGCCTTTTGTTTTTAAACCACTTCAACCTACATCTTAAGATGTGTTTTAAAAAAATGATTATCAACCTTTGGTAGAATATCCATCTGATAAAGAAAATGTTCATGAAAATATTTCTGAAGCCTTTACCCTAGAAGACATCCTACTCTATATTGATTAAATGGTTTTAGAAAACTCAAATCAGTTGTTTCTAAAGAATCATCCCACTAATAGTATCGTTGGTTATGTTAACCGACCAGTAAGGACTATAAGTTCTTGAAAAATGAAGTAGAACATCTATAATTCCATTTCCAATTAGAACCAAAAGGCACTGATGATGCTTTAGGTTATGATGATTGTATAAAAGCTATCCAAGATGAGATAAATGAATTCAAAAGGGATAAAGTATGGTCCTTTGTTGAAATACTTATGGAAAATTCTGTTATTGGAGTAAAATGAATCTACAGAAATAAGTGTTATGAAAATGGAATCGTAGTAAGAAATAAACCTAGATTTTATGCTAAAGGCTATAATAAACAATAAGGAATAGAATATGAAGAATCATATGCTCTAGTAGCTAGACTTGAAGCTATTCCTATTCTAATTTCCTTTTTGGAATTCTTCAATTTCAATGTTTTAAAAATGGATGTTAAATGTTCCTTCCTTAATGGTTATGTTTCAGAGGATATTTTTTTTGAACATCCTCCTAGTTTTAAAGATAAAAAACATCCCGAACATGTTTTTAAACTTACCAAAGCACTGTATGGACTTAAGAAATCCCCTCGAGCCTGGTATGATAGACTTACATGATTTTGGCTTAAAAATAATTATGTAAATGGAAATTCTGATCCAACACTTTTTATAATGAAATATATGAAAAATGTTATTATTATTAAAATTTATACAGATGAAATTATATTTGGTTCAAATCAGAAATCTTTAATGGATTTCATTGTGGATCTAATGAAATTTGATAATGAAATGAGAATGATGGATGAGTTAAAATTTTTCCTAGGTTTTCACATTATTCAAAAACCCGAAAGATTATATATATCCTAACATATGTATATTAAAGATCTTATTAAAATGTATTTACTTGAAAACACTAAGAGTATATGTACTCCTATTGGTACCTAAAATTCACTTGATCTTGCTAATGCTGGGAAAACAGTAGATCAATCATCTTTTAGTGGTATGACAAGATGTTTATTTTACAAAACTTCTAGTCATCCAGACTTAATTTTTTCAGTATGCTTATGTGCACGATGTCAATACAATCCTAAGGAATATCATTTAAATGCAGTGAAAATAATTTTTCTCTACATAAAGGGAACCATGGATCTAGGACTCTTTAACTCTTCTAGAAATGATTTTATTTTAAATATCTTTTTAGATGCTAATTTAGGTGTATGCAGAATGGATAGAAAATATACATCAGGAACATGTCATTTCTTAAGAGATTCATTAGTTTCATGGTCATGAAAAAAGCAACACTCAGTAGCACATTTCACTGCTGAAACTAAATATATAGCAGCTGGAAGATGTTGTGCTCATGTCTTGTGGATACAACACACACTCACAGACTATGGTATGAGTAATACCAAAACAAAAATTTTGTGTGATAATACTAGTTCCATTTCCTTAACAAAAAACCATGAACAGAAGATCAACTTGCTGATATTTTCAAAAAATCTTTACCATCTGATTGATTTGAATAGATTAAATATATGTTAGGAATGATAACTGTAAGGTAATATTTCATATTAACTTACTGTTAAAACCAATCTCATTATAGTAATTAAATCATTTTCATAGGGGGGTACATTTTTTGTAATAATGTATATATTACTCATAATGAAAAAAAAATTAGTCTATTTTTCAAAAAAAATCGTAATGAAAATTTTTGTAGTCAGTTTTTCTAATGTTTTTTTAATAAAAATTTTCATAGTCAGTTTTTCTAAATTTTTCGTAATTTAAATTTTTGTAGTCAATTTTATCGAATTTTTCATAATGAAAATTTTCGTAGTCAGTTTTTCTAAATTTTCGTAATGAAGATGTTCTAAACTTTTCCTATTATAGATTTTAAAAAATTTTATTGTCAGTTTTTCAAAAAATATTTTGAAATCAAATTTATCAGATTCTAAAGTTCTTTAAGAAGAATTTTCCTCAATACGAATAATATTCCTGGCAATTCTAAAGGTATGTTTCCTTTCATAAATTTTCATAGTCATCTTTTACTTGTTGGAATTTTCATCTGCTATTAAATTTTTCGTATTTATTTATTAATATGAATGTCAATCCTTAAAACCTCAAAAGATCAGATTCTATAAAGATTTCAATGCGGCTATCATTTCAACCGTCAGATCAGAGCATAATGTTTTTCAATCATGGGATTGAGTACAAAAGTTGAACTGTCGCTTAAAAAGCATATATAAAGTACCCCTAAAAGGTTGTCCCACATCAAAACTCAAGCTCATGTGTACTGATTCCATGATCCTATACTTAATCTCATTCTAAATTTTCAAGGTTTCCTTAACATGGAATGTCTGTCAAAGTATCTTCCCAGAAAGACATGTCAACTATCAAGCTAATTTCTGAATGGATGATTTACATATAATGGTTGGTACATCCCAATTTCTTTTCTATGTATGATTCTATCATCTCAATGAACATAATACTCAGTGGATGGGAGAGTGTCTAAATATCGAAACTAGGAGCTCAAGATCTGGTTCATCTGAAATTGTTAATTGAGTTCTATGAGTCAGCACCTTTTTTTCAAGGAAGAAGGAAAAGACAAATATTGTTCTATGTGCTATGGGAACACATATTAATTATCTTATTCCATGTCTTCTAGTTTGATTAATATTTCATAAGAATGAGAAGTTGAGTTTTTCTTTTATAAGTGTCTAGATGATCATTGAATCATTGTTAAGGTGAAGGCTAAAGATTTCCTTGGACTATCAGATGTTAAGACTCTGAAAATAGTTCACCTATCTAAAAAATTTCAGATTCTAGAATAATCGGTGCAAGGATTTATCATTATGAGAAAAGGGGATAAGGATACTTTGAGGAAGTGTGATTTATATATCCTGAATTTTATAGTGAATCTACGAATGATTAACTTGGTCTATAAATTTCTTATTACAATTGATAATATAAAGAATGGAAATTTGAAGGCACAAATTATCATGTATGCATCTATTCTCTCAAATTTGATTGTTCGGTGTTTAGAATCTTTCAAAATACCTTGTAGTTCTGAGCCAATAAATTGCAATGTCATGCTCGTAAGTGATGACACTCTGAGAAGGATGAATATTGTATTATCTAAAGAATCTGGAGAATTCACTAACATCCCTGAGGATGAAGCTGGATCAATTTCAAAGAAATAAGAGGTGGTATAGACCTCTATGAAAGGAGGAAGGAAGAGTAAGATGATGTAAGTATAATTGAATGAAAAATCCCCAAAGTCCAAGGAAACACAATCCGCACCAACAAAACCAAATAAAGAAAAAAGCTTATCTGGATGATGTTTTTGCTAAATGGGGGGAAGATAAGAAAAATCAGAAGGAAGTGGAACATAGGTTTTTCTTGGACACTACTGAAACTAAGTAATTGAAAGAATATACATTCGAGGAGGTTGAGAAGAAAGAAAAATAAAATAAGAAAAAGAAGAAGTTATCCAAGGGAGAGATAATAAAATCTCTTTTGAAGGCCGCTGAGAAAACCACTAACAATATTCAGGTACCAGAGTCATTTCTCCGTGAACCACTTTTGGAAACTCTGGGAAAAAAGATTGTGACTCTAGATAATTTCCATGTTAAATAATTCCATGATAAAGTAAAAGAAGAAGAAATAGAAGAAGAAGAATAAAAATCTCTAAGTGATTTTACAAAGGATCACATTAAGAAATTAAAATATTTTTATAACAAGAAATGTCCATTTGAGAAGATTTCAATATGAAATTCTAAAGCTAAGTCTTCAATGATTTATACCCATGGGAAATATGAGAATGGTGAAGATGAAAAGGTTGTAGAAGAAGTGAATAAGAAATATGAAGAATAAGAACGTTCTGATCATGATTTCATTCATCGAGAGGATTTTGAGGCACGAGCTAAAAAGAGAAACAATGATGAGGAAATAATTGTTCAACTCTCTAATAGTGAACACAAATCCCCAAATCAAGAGGAAGACGTTTTGAAGTGTGATAAAGGAAAACAGGTGGTTTTTGATACACCCAATAAAACTATCATGAAGAAGAAAGATGTTGGTGGATCATCAATGAGGAAGGTGGTTGAAATAGAGAAAGATCCACCACCAAGTATAGTCTCAGATTCATAATCATCCTCCCTTCGACATGATTTCAATGTTCAGTATTTGAAGAAGGTTGTTGGGACCTTTACAATTTTTTCAATCATAAAATCGATTTTTCAAATGCATCAACACATCATGAATCAGAAATCAGATTCAGTATCCATGGTGATGGATAAGTGTGTAAAACGGGAGTCTAACATCAAATATTTTCTTATTACGTACGAATCATACAAAAGGTCATGCATGAAGATGGCCATTTGGTCATGAAGTATTCTTGATGATATACAGATTCTTGATGAATTTCATGAAATTGTCATGGATTCCTTTGACACTGAAGTTAGTAAGATCAATGATATCTCAAATAGTTTTCAGGGGAAGCTAACCCTAAAGAAAACTCTTGTATTCATGAAGTAAGAGATCTGAATGGGAAGTAATATTCAGTCGGTCAATGGTAGAAGAGAGAAATAGATCTCAGGATTGAGATAGAAGAGAAGCATGGAAAGTAGGAAGAAGTCTTGAAGGCTCATGTTGATATTCTTAAGGCTCAAGAAGAAAAAATCAATGCCTTAGAGAAGAAAACAGAGGATCAGGATCAAATTCTCAAACGAGAAGAGGAAGACATAAAAAGCTCAAGAAGATGAGGACAATAGTGAAAAAGTCGATTCCCAAGGAAAATATAAGATTACCTTGTTTAAATTTAATCTTTTTTTGTATTCATTCCTTGTATAAATATTTTTTCAATGTTCATGAAATTTTTGGGGGATCTTTGTATATTATTTGGTGCCTTTAACTAATATTTCAGGTTCCATATTTTCTTTTAGATTCCCTAAATTCCTTTTTGAAAATCACAAAGGGGGGAATTGAATCATAAAAAATAATAAAAAGTAAAATAATAAATTTCCCTAACAAGGATTTTATCTAAGGGGGAGTTCTTATTCAAGAAGATTTATATATTAAATAAAATGATAAGACTCATTCCGGAAATTAAGAATACAATTTTTAGTGTTTTCAATGCCTAAGGGGGAGTTAGTCATATTCATTATTGGTCATGATTAAAGGGAGATACATTTTACTTAAAATTCTATAAAATTTTCTACATCCTTATATTCTTTTTCTTTTTTCATAAAGATTATTGTTCTTTCCAAAAGGTGGGAGATTATTGAGTCAAAATGGTTTTTTAATGAATTTTCCATTCCTTCATACATGGGAGAGATTTTCCTTCCCCAAGGAAACATTATCCATACCTATTTTTGATTGTTTATATTATAACATAACTCATTTTATTTGTATATATAAAATCCTTTTTCACATCTAAATTCTTAGAATCCTATAAAGACATGGATATTGAGCATTCTGTTTTCCGGATCTTAATTCAGGTTCTGATCTTTCTGAGTTCAGGTTCTGAACACTCTAAATTCAGAATCTAAACTTTTTGAAGATCAGACTCTGAATTATTATAAATTCAGACACAATACATTGTATGTCCAGACTCTAAATTCTTATGAATTCAGACACCAAACATTCTATGTTCAGACTCTGAATGTCTTTGAAATTCAGACTCCATAATTCTATAGAATTTAGGTACCAAATTCTATTGATGTCAGAATCCGAATATCTATTTGTTATTGACATATATTGATTTTTGGTTTGACAATGATATTTTATTTTCCTTACATTCTGAAAAATGATTTTAGTCAAGAAACTATATTTCTACTTAAATTTTTCATAATAATAAATCGATGTCATGCATTCAGTTAATAACTGATCGTTGTTTGAGTGACACATATACAGGTCCCATTAAAATTCATGGAAAATATGACCGTTTGAGGAGATATCCAACCATTGAAGTTGAACATATAAATAAGATCTCATTTTAATGATCTCACCAAAAACTTTTGGAAGAACATTCTTACATGATATTGAAGTGATTTTTAGACAGAAAGACTCTAATAAACTCTCAGGAATCATGCAGAATGTTTGAACAGCTTGTTCAAACATTTCTTCGTGTAGAATGGCTTCGTGCTGAGGTGCGATTGACTTAAAATCAATGACTTCGGGTTTTGAAGTCAGACGTGCCAATTTCCTTATAAATCAAGGTCTTGCGAGGATATCGAGATAAATACTGATCTTCAGATTGAGGGATTACCAGGGTTTGGGTAAGAAATACTTTCTTAAAAGTATAAATCAAGGGACCATTATCCAAGGATTTTGGATACCCTACTCTTTTGGTAAAAATATTTCTATACTTTTTTCTTATAGTGTTTCAAGATTTTTTCCGCTATATTTCTTATTGTTGAGATAAGTATAACTATCTTATACTTCATTATACATGTACTCTGATTAAAAGGATTATATACTCTTTAAGGTAGAATCTTTGTTGTTGTAAACTTTTCTTAAGTTTCATTTCCAGAACAACATTTCCAGAATCCCTTTTTCGGAACCACATTTCCGGAATCAAGCAAATTAGAAGAACTAAGAGGGTTTGTGAATTTTGATTATACAAAATTTACATAAGTAATTTTTATAGAATAAAATTCACCCCCTTCCCAGGTTGTATATTGAGCATCTACATCATTATTTCAATATGAAAATCAGTATCATATCGATCTTATAGAAATAAAACCATAAATATGTGTCCAATGTAGAGTTAAAAATGTTTATTTTGGATAAGGAGTTGATTGAAAAGAATGGGATATTATTGGAAGGCTTCATATTTGATATTTATTTTTAGACCATGTTTTTTAATTAAACATTGATAATTATTATTTAATATTCTATTAAAGGAATATATTCAATAGTGTGTCATTTTTTTGAGAAAAATGTATAATGTTAAATTTTTGATGAAACTATTTTTTCATTACGTTTCAATTGTATTCATGTTTTTTAATATGTTTCTAGAGTATATATTTTTACGATGTTTTCATAATAGGCATGTTTCATAAAAATCTACTTCATGGGATTAATGTTAATATGATTTTTTAACTATATGGACTTTATTTGTTATTTTATGAAAATAAAAATTATCTGATATATTATTAAAATTATCTACATGTGGATTTTTTAATTTTTAAACATGGGAAGTATTTTAGAGGTTTGAGGAGTAGATATATTTATTTATATTTGATAACTTCTGCTAAAAAAATTATTCCGTTTAATATATAATGAAAATATGTGTTTATTTTTATCCTTTTGTGGATTATGTTATTTGTTAGAAGTTTTTATTAGTTCATGAGGTATGATATATTTAGATTATTCATTATTTAGTGAAAAATATTAGTTTGTGTAGGTAATTGATTAAAGGATGAAATTATGATTTTCATATAAATATAATTCCTTATTTTCCATGTCTAAATGGTAATGTAATTCCTCAATTATTGTAATTGGATCTTAAGATAACAATTTTGTCCTAAAAATTTCCATTTTGATAAATTGATGGTCTTTTCCACATATTCAGTTTAGAGTTTTTTTCTTGTTAACATTATCATAATCATCAAATTTATTTTGATCAATTAACATTGACAATTAATTTTATTCCATTCATATATCACATGTTCTTTCTAACTTTCTCTAATATGGATTCTTAGTATGTGTAATCATGTTTACCTTTATACTTATCCATATCTCTATTCCAGAGGTTGTTTTATTAACCATTTTCTTTTAGTGGGTTTCCTCAAAGGATTTTTGAAATGAAAAACCTTTAATTAACGGGGAAAGAAATGTAGGAAACAATTTCTTAAAGGTGGAGAGGATGTAACACCCTGAGATTTGATGATGCTTTTTATAATTATATTTAACTTATTAAATAACTCAAGTGACATAAAACTGTATATTTAGGGAAACTGTGGTATACTATTTGAAATATTGTTATTTGTTATTTTGAAATATCTATTAAATTTTTTGGTATGAATAAGATTAAATAAATTTTGATTTACGTAATAATTCTAAAAGCAATATAAATTCTTAGAAGTTAATCCCTATATATCTAATAATTTTATTTTAGTCTTCAATAATATTTTTTATTTAAAAATATATTTTCGTTAAAAAATAATGTTTTATGTGTGTCAAACTAATGGAAATAAAAATTGGATAAGTTAGAAAATTTAATTGATATAATGAATATATTTTTTCAAATCTTATATTTAAATTTTTCTTTGGCTAAAAGTTTTTCATTTTATTGTAAATTATGCATTTTCCCTAAAAAGTGAAAAATACTTATTTTAATAAAACAACAATGTTTCCTTTTATATAAATTAGAATAGAGATTTAAATTAAATTTTAATAGAGAATAAAAATTATTTAATTATATATAATTAAATTATATTCATTTGAATCATCATTATACTTGGTTTTGGAATAAATACAATTTCAGGCATAAAACAAATTCTTCTAAAAAATATTTTTAATAATGTTTTACTCATTTATAGTAAATTAATATTCATCCAAATATATAAATTGAATTTTTATAATGAATTATATGTATTTTAATTTTTGGGATATTATTTTTTATATAGAAATCTTTTATTTTTGTCAAAATTACTAGTAATGAGGGTAAAATTTATCACCTCATTAAAGGGTAAACTAGGAAAATCATGGTTAAAACTTATTGATAAGGACATATTTAATAATCACAATCCTTTTTCATGAATTAAATTTTACCATTATCATGATATTTTGTTATATTATTTATTTAGTTGACATTTCCCTTTGAAAATGTATAATATATAATTTAAACAGAAGGAAGTGAATAAATGACAATCTCTTAGTTTTAAATATAATTATTCTATTAAAAAGAAAAAATTAATAAATTAATATTATTAATAATTTTTTTCATAATGAAATTATATTCATTATTTTTATTTATTTATTATTTTTTAGAATTATATGATTCTTTAAATTTTTACACAATGTTATTGTAGTAATTGTTTTATTAAAGGAAAACTCAAATAAATGATATTACAAAATTAAAATTATTATTAAATGAGATAATTATTGTGATACATGAATTTTTAAAATGAACATAACATTATGGGGATGTGATAAAAAAATATTATGGAATTACACTAGTTATTATATGTTATTAATGTCCAATTAATTAATTGTGTAATAATTGACAATAATTATATTTTATGAAAATATAATTGTATTAAATTATTTATAAATTATTATATAATTAAAAAATGACTAATGAGATGCGGTATAGTAAAAAATATAATCCCTTATCCATTTATGAGTCAATATTCACCTTGTTCTTAATAATATAATCATTTAGGTTTGAAAAATAGGTTCAATGAGGTGTTATACTAAAATATATTGTTTAAAATAGCTCATAAAAAAATAAAAACTTTATTTTATGATGATATTTCCACCATATCAAACACTAGGATAATATTAAAGATCATTTTTATGTAATTTGATCAATAATAGTGTTATTACCTTTTTTTAATAAATATTCAAACATCCCCTAACCACAATTAGAAAAGGAAATCGTAGATACCATTAGTGGATAATTAAAGGAGTAATTTTTATGAGGATGAGTTTTGAATATGAATCAGGAATGGTGATACATAAGGAAATGGTTTATTTCAAAATAACATGATTATTTATGATTTTTATGATTTTTTCTCCATAAGGGAATATTAATATCCCATGTCAATGTTTTTAAAAAAAATAAGAAACATGTTTTAATTAATCTAGATAAATTTTTTTAGAATAATTTGTACCAATTATTGATTTTTTACAAAATATTTTTGAAAGAAACATTTTTTCATTTTCCAAATTTGATTTTGTGTAGATTTTATATATGAATAAAAAAGATACATTTCTAAACTAATATGAAATAGAAGATTTTTATTTCATCAGGATCCATCAAGGATTTGAATATTCTATTACATGTATACAAGTTTATTTTGAAATAAAATGATTTCATTTATTAGTGGGTAGTTGTTAAAAAATGGATATAAAATAAAAACATGTTTTCATAAATAATTATTTCAAGTGAAATTTAATATTATTTTCTATCTATAATTGAATAATTTCATGTTACATATACATTTTAGGATAAATGATTCTAAAATACAATACATTATCTTTTTATGAATTGTTCATTTTTATAATGAAATGATGATATTTTAAATATTTGTTTTCCTTGGTTATTGATATGATATATGTTTAATGGTCTTTTTTGATAAATATTTATTTTTTTAATTATGTTTATTGTGGGGAAAAAATATCCCTCTCGTTTATTAGATTATGAACTATATCCCTTGAGATAATTATGGTAAACGAGCCAATGTGATTGATACACTATGGGAAACAAGTGGATCTTTTTGACCCGCTATGAGAAACTAGTAGATGTCCTTCATATTTTATTGGAAAAAAGTAAATGATATTTATCCACTATATGAAAATGGTGTTTATTTTTAATATGATGGTCTTCTTAGATAATGTTGATATATGAAATGATTTCTATATGTATGATGATTCTTCACACACTTATCCCATTTTCTAATGGTTCATGATTATATTATAATTAATTCCCATTCATATGATACTTATAATTTAAAATGTTAATATTTGATTCCATAACTCTTTTTTGAAATTTTTTATATATTGGGAGTGATTTTTTATTATTATGGTAATGATATCATTCCATTATTCATATGTTTCACTTTTATATGATCATCGATTGACATAGCCTATTATTTTCATAATTAGATTCTAAGGCCACCAATTATTGTGTTTCCATTCCCTTTGTTATAAAGAAAACATTTATTAGGGTATTCATAGGAAGAAATCCATGAGGTGATATCTTTAATTTATATGTTTAAGGGCCTTCATAAAATAATATGATTTATATATAATAACCCTATAAAATACACATTTAGATTATTCATGCATGTTTCATGTAAAATGTATTTAATACTTATATATTATGATGTAATTTGTTTTTTAATAGTGTTTCATTATAATAATAACTAGCCAATGATGATTACATTTATTGGTTATAGGTTATAGATGTATTTTTATATGTGATTTGGATATCAGGATGTGTTTTCCATTTAAAATGACATTTCATATTACATATCATGTTATAGAGATGTGATATACATGGGGGAGTCCTATTGTGGTGTTCTATCTATATTATTAACGGAATATTTTTTTGATATAATATTATATTATTTTATTGTATATATTGGTATTAATCATTGTAAAATAATAATTTTTGGAGTTATACTTATAAAATGTGATTTCAAAATTTCATTAACGAAATAGGATTCTCTGTGATATATGATAAGGATTTGAACACATAATTGTTCACTAGGTTATATTGTACATAGATTAATCTATTTCAATATCACTAGTGTGGGAATTTTTAGGTATTTTTATTATTAAACTATTATTTAAATATATAAAAAGTAGTGTTTTCATTTATAATCTTTCAGTGATTAAATACTATATATGTGCATATAATCAGACCTAAAATAACATGATGTTATACACTATATTTTTATGTCATTATATTAAGTTATTAGCTTAATAAACAAGGTTAGTACTCAGATCTAGGTGTTTGGGTAACAGTCTTTCTAGCACTAACATATATAGGTCATTTTATTTTTTCTATATGATTAGATTTGTCATTACATATTTTTTTGAAATCTATTAATTTTAGGTATATGATATATATTTTATTATTTATTATAATAAATGAAATAGAAATTTTTATTCATTATCTTATGTTTGAAATTTTAATTTTATTTTTATTTTTTATTGTATTGTTATATAATGTTAAATTCCACCCATATATCATAATTGTACTCTTGACGCTAGTCACTATACTATTTACTATGGAAGGATACCATAGGGATCAAACATGGTTTCATTACTACAATATAATGAAATATTTATGTTTTCAAAATCAAATTGAATAATATATATGAATATGGTAGAGATATTAATTTATAGATATTTGTTAACATAAATTTGAAATGACTTATTCAATTACTGGTTTCAAATAATAAAATATATTTTAATATTTGGTATCCGTGTACTATAAAATATGAAAATTTGGATGTTTAATAGAAATTATAAATTTATAAAATTCATAGTTTATATTACTGAATATGGTATGTGGCCTTCCAAATGATCCTAGTTTACCATCCCAAACAGTTTTATATTTTTGTTAAAATATAAAAATTTTGTGTATATATTTTCTATACTTTTATTTATTGTTTTATAAAACAGATTTTATTTTTATATTATTCATTTGTTTTCCATAAGAAATGGGACATGTGGGATGTTTCTTAAATTTATGAATAATTCTTAATTTTAACCTTAGTAATTTGTAATGTTTAAAGATTTTTTTCTATTTAAAATGCAATAGGATTTTTAGGGTAGTCCTGTAGTCCTCATGTTTAATTTATTGGAGTTGTTTTTTTATGAGAGGTAATTTTTTTTTGGAAAAAATGAAATTTAATGGAAGGACCTCATTTAGATGACAAGATGAATCTTAGATTTTGTATATTAATATATTTGGTAATATTGTGACTCATATGAAATTGGTTAGGGAAATACATAATAATTTAAATATAGTGCTCTAGATGGGGTAATTTACATAGCATACATTTTTGGGCATCTATATTTATTGGCGATCATGCCATTTTATAGAGGATATATATCTATAAAATGAGTTATAGATGACTATTATATGAATTTACAAAATATTTAGATGATTTATTCCATGTTATGAAGTACTAATTTTTTTATGTCAAAAACTATTATGAAATTATTAGGTATATTTCCAACAAAATCCATAATTGATAACCCCCATTAAATTGGTGTATTGAAAAAAATATTGTATTCCTTAACTAAAATTTTAAAACGCTAAGTACCATCATGTGTCTAATAAATATTTATTTTTTAATTATGGATACCAATATTTATTTAATCAAAAGTTGAAAAAATATTACTGATTTCTTTCAGTTTTGGTTTGTTTTGATTTTTATGTGATAGAATTCTGAATAATAGTGAGACTAGAACAAATACATTATTTGTAGTATAGAAGATGTGAGAACATGTAACCCGCATTGTATAAAATATTTTTATTTACCTTGAAAAGAACTTGTAAAAATTCTTATTAAAAAATAATTAAATCTCCTATTAAACTCTAAAGTATGACTTTTCAAATATAAGTTTTTTTCCTAAAAAATATTTTGATAATATTTATTTTCATCCATATTAAGACTTATAAAATTTTGACTTTATTTTTTTCAATCATCAGATCATATAATTTTTATATAATGATTCATAAAAAAATAAATTTAACTTATGTTTTCAAGAATTCACTCATTTGTTTATCATTTATTAAAATTTTGAAATTTTCGGAGTTACTGTTTAAATTTTTTTCCGAAATGTGTGATCTTAAAAATTTTACCATAAACATTCGTGATTTATAATGCCCAATGTGTCGATTATTTGTAAGTTATTTATAAAGGTAGTGTATTTGTATATAAGTTGTAATCTATAGAGATACCATGAATGTTCAATATTATCTATATGGATTTTAACCAAAGGAGGAAGACTAATGTTATTGTTTTTATAAAAATAGTGGTCTCAGTGATGGATTTAAAGCAATTGTAATACAATATTGTGTTAGGGATGTTGAAAAATAATTATATATAATTTTAGTCTATGAATTTAGGAATCATTAATCCATATTAAGGTAAATTATTCTAAAATATTTGGTAGTTTTTTAAATTAATAAATAAATCAATAAATAACGAAAATTGACTTAATAACATTAAATATAGTGATCACACACCAAATATAGACTTAATATACCCCCTAAATCCAAATGGGATGCATGTTAATTATTTTTTGATAATATAGTCATTTTATTTATGACATAAAATGATCTAAATATAAAATTTGACTTTCATTCTTAATTTTATGTTCACATTTTATTCACTTTTTCATTTAATAATCTTACTCTAGTATTTGTCAATTGATCCCAATGACTAATGAATTATTAATGTTGATATGAAATTTATTTTATATAGTATAGATAATAGGAGCCCAATAGGATGATTTCACTAATATGTGTGTGGATTTATAGTAGAATGAAACATCCTTGATAAAAATATGGTTTCTATTTGATTAAGATTAAATGGTCGGACACATTGAAATATAAATTTAGGGTATCTTTTTTCCAATGATCCACAGGGATTCTTTGGGTGGAGAAAATCCCACTGATTATTCATTTATATTTCATATACCACCCAATTAGTATTCTATTTTCCAACTATATATTTTAATTATACATTTAAATTTTGAAAAAAACATATATAGATTATAAATTGGTTTTAACAAATTGGAATGGATTTTGATAGAGAAAGGGTGTTGTGTTGATGGATATGGGTAGTTAGTGTTGGATGAGAATTGGAATTATTGTATATGGTTTTAATAATGAAAATAACTATATTTGAAATAGGTGTTGACTTATCATCTATTTAATGGTCGTTTATTTTTAATATATTAGGTGACATGTGGTTTGAGTACATTTTTCGGTCAATATTATATTAAAAATTAAATGTTTTATTTAGTAACTGAGATAATAAATAGTTCATAAAGTGAACCAATATATCATTTGAAATAGTATGGTATTTTCTCCATTGATTTATATGGGTTTTATAGTAAATGATGTCTACAAGTCACATAAACCAATAGGGGAAAAAATTAAATAAAATTGATAACCAATGTGGCTTTGATATGACACTAAATTATTCATCCAAGACTCGTAATTGTAAATTGGTTAATTCTATGTGTAATTAGATTACTGAAGAAAACATTCTTCATGGTTTGTTGATTTATATTGGTAATAAAAAGGAATAGGTATTCCATATAACTAAAAATAGAGGTTAATGACGATTATTATATTCTAGAGATTTTTGGTTATGTATGAGAGGATGAAACATTTTACTGGAGGGTGAGATGATAATTTATATATTGAATGAATGAAAACACTCACAGTATAGTGGAATGAACTGTATCCATGGGATATGAGTGGGATTATTCCTCTAGGATCATGATAAGGTGTAATTATATAGATTCTTTTTTATGATGGTCGGATATATCTTATAATGTCCCAACCTGGGAGCCACTAAATTGGTACCCCAATCCAGTTAGTCACCTAGAATCCGAAACGCCTCACCGTATGGTAAAGTCTTCTGAATATCATTAAGGGTATGATTGTGATATAGTGGGGATATTATGTCCTCATATTCAAATTAGAAAAATGGTAGAACATTAAAAATAAAAAACTATCAAAAAAATAATATAAAGAGAAAAATGAAATAAATTAACAATTCATAAAAATAATATGAAATGGACAATGCAAAAAATTCAGCTACACATCCATGCCCAGATGTTGTTATAATACCTATGTAAAAAATACAATTAAATATAGAATGTATTAGAATATGAAAACATGGAAAGATAATACAATTCTACAAGGAAAATATTCATGATAATATTGAGTAGTAGATCAATCCTGTGATCCAAGGATCCCTTCTAATAGAATAAAAACACAATCAATACTCCATAAATCAACAAATTTGAGGTTTTCTCGAGTACCCCTATACATTTGTGTCTACAGAAGAGTCTGAGATACACTTTTTATGATGAAAATAATAGTGTCTATAAATTATCATGTTATTGAATATAAAATTTTGTAGTGCACATGTATATCAATAATATCTTAAATAAATAAAAGTTAGTTGGTCAACTCAGGTTCATTGGGGACACATGGCCTACCATTCATGATTTGGCCCAAGCCATAATGCCTTTCAATATATATTTAGATAATTTTTTGTATCATTTTTTAATGAAATGGGTATATATATATTCACAATTATCATAGTTGAATTTAAATCCATATATATATATACATAGTATTATTCAGGACATAATGTGTAACTCCAGCGTCTTTGCATTATAAAACACTTAAGAGTAATATAATATCCTATTAACAAAAAAGGTTCATCTTACTCATGGATTATAATAAATATAGTATTCATTTCTAGGTATCACAATCAATATTAGATTCCATTCCATGTATGATGAATAAAATATAAGGGTTGTACCCATCATCCTTTGAATGGTAGTATGGAATTCCATGGCCAACGACCCAAGTGGTGTGGTCTCCATAAAAAAATAATTAAATAGGATGGTGTGAAACATTATTAATATAAACCAAACTCATGGTCCCTTTATTCCAGAATAAATATTGTTATGGGCTTTCACTATGATACAATATCCCAAAATTCTATAAAAAAAGAAATTGTTACCACTCATGGTGAAGTGGACACATAAATAAAATTCAATACTCATTCATTAATAGGTTGTGAGTTTATCCATGACATTTATAAAATTCTATTATATGAATGAAGAGAAGACATTACCATTGCATTCTATTTGATGGTTTATTTTGTATAAAATTAAGGCCAATTTCATAAGCATCCATTCTCATAATTAATTTATAAATAAGGTGGGATATTTATATAATAGAGAAATTGTGTCCATCAACAATGAAAATGGTTTCTGAAAAAAAAAATTCCATAATTCTATGAAAAATAAAAATCATTCATCCATTTCCATATTTAGATGAAAATAAAATGCACAGAAGATGTGGTTTATTAGAGAGAATTCAATTTGTATGGAAAAAATTTTTAACTCAATTTAAACATCGCATTCATGTGGAATAGTTAAAAAATATAAGGGATATTAAATTCATAAGGAAACGATTCTATTCATGCAATCAAAAATAACAAACCCTATGGGTGGTTTATAAAAAATGTAGATTATGATAATTCTGAATGTGTACATGTTTGAACGCTAAATAAATTAGGTGTTTGATAATCATTAATAACATAAAGCGCTGTAATTTTATAGTACAATGGGTGCTTTAATTAAAGAATTAATTATTAAATAATTAATTTAAAATTTTAGAAGAAATGCACAGAAAATCCATCGTGTGGCACAATGATGTAAATTATGTATGGGAACATCATCAGGTAAATTGATATTGACCATATACCTTAAAACCAGGATGGCTTACACATCCAATATAAAAATATTGAAACAATGTGAATAAAGATAAATGAATTAAATAGAAAATTTCACTAAAAATATGATAAATTATCCTGCATGAAGATAACATGGATGATTAAGTGATAAATGATGAATGGTGGTAGGATTAGTCATATACACGCCATTAGATATCCAAACAAAAACATTATTACATTAAAAATTGGGTGGAGGAGATATCTCTATGACTGTAAGAGAAGGGGAGGATCACCACTAGAGGCTACTGCATGTGGGTATGCGAAGAAGTGGAGGAAAAAAGAAATTAAAGGCTAGATGGGATTTATGGAGATTTCACCCATATAATGAATTAAAATGAGTGTGTGTAATTATTTCTAAATCATATTCCAACAATTATTAAGACACTCTCTATTAAGGAGGCCCACATGGTTCATGTGCACGGTTTCTGATACCTTGCTCAAATAATTCAATTTACCCTATGATAATTATCCCACATTAATTTTAAGGGAACATTAATCCTTTCAAACATTTGGATGAAATATTTTGATTACCCTAGTAAAAATTGATAAGATTCATTGTTTAATCATGTGTATGAAATTGTTTCAGAAAAAATTTGGGCCCTTCCTACATCCTGCAGAACATGAGTATCCAGGGCCCATAACACCCTAAACTAAACAGAATAAATCTGACACTAATTGGGACTCTAAATTTGTTTGAAAATAATTTTAGTGTTAAAATCCTTATATTCACATTAAATTGATTTTTAAATGAATGTACCATCCAACAAGCTATAATTTTCATGTTCCTCTAAAAAATTTCATCCAACCCAAAAACATACTTCATTTCAACCTACCCACCTTAGAACATGTCTTTCCTAATATTACTTAGGAAAAAATACATCTCCTAATATAATCATGTAGTGATGTGTTTTTAAAATATGTTCGTTGTATTTTGAATTTTCAATGCACCTAGAAACATCACGTTAAAAATATAGTGCATAAACTGTAACAACTCGTGCTAATACACATACCCAAAACAGAAAAATCCCAATGATTCTAACATGAAACCATCACACATGATACGTGATAAAATCATCATATCAATAATTATCCATCTTATGGTGTAATACAACATATTTTATATCACTTTATGGTCAATTTTGAGTCACATTATCCTTAACATTAGAATTCCATATTTTAGTTTGTCAGAAAAATTCTATCGATGTTGTTCAAATTATCCATATATTAAAAAATTCATTAAATACAAATATGCATCACATAGATATGCCAAGGATTATCTTCATGTAGAATCCTAGGAAACTCATGATATACATCCCTTAACCTAACGGTTTCATATGAATGACTCCCCACAAAAAACATTTAATGAAAAAATATAAAACATGTTTTTGTCGTTCTATTATAAAAAATTGATTTTCTTGGGTGGCTCTATTATCACATGCCAAACAAAATTACCCTTATTCCATGGAACCTAATACTTACATTAATCGTGTCCACCAAATCGCTCACCCAACTTATTATGAGGTATCAATCTAAATCAAAAATATATGTTCTCATGCCCCAACATGTACATAGGTATATACATAATTCAATAAACCTAGACCGCCCCCATACAACATATCATCAAAGATTATATAATGTATGAGGTAAAATTGGAATCATCAACTGGTGTCCAAAGAGTTCGTCAATGGTATTTCATACTCTAGGATATACAATCTAGACTTCAGTAAATAACATAGACATTTATGGATAAATAAAATGACTGGTCCCAATAGTTATCAAGCCAAATGGTTAGTTAGTGTCCATAATTTTTACGAACTCATTTTTATATAGGAAACGAAGCATTGATCCAGAAAAATCATTCCTCTATACATAACATTATACTCAAGTGTAACTATGATGATGTCTAATAAACATGATCAACAACATTTAGATTTAGTGTGATGTACAACCGAAACATTCTCAGTGTACATCATACAATGTCATGGTTGGGAATATGACTGAAAATATATATAGAGAACACAAAGAGGATACTAATAATTAACCATAAGACCTATTTAACTCCGATAATATCTAATTTCGATGGATTTTTATGGTTCCAATCCAACCATACACATATACTGAAAGAAATGAAGTCGACCCTCTACATGTTGACTTCGTTTCTTAATTCTTGTCCACACATATCGATACATCATCATTACCTAATTCTGATTAAATTTCCACATTAGTAAACCCATTATAAGTAGAAACAATATCCTAAACCCATCCATGTCCTATAGCGATTCCAACGTTTTGGAAACAGTAAAAAATTTCATCATAGTGCTTCTGTTAAATCATTGACACATCAAATCTTACTAGATTAAAGGAATTTGAAATAAGAACCAACCCTTTTCAAATGTTATTGATTGTTTTTCATCCATATACATATATAAAAATATATTACAACACGTTCAACATAATTTTCCCCACCATAACAGTTTTCGAGTCACCATAATGAGAAATAATATATTCTCTCAATTTAGTGCTAGACTATATATACACTATATATACCGGGGACACACCTCATTATTCACATACCCACACTCCATAATGTCTAGCATAAAATCCAAACCATCAGACCCAAGCATTTAAATTTTTTGATATATTGGGTTTTTGATCTTTATCATATGTATGAATCTTATTTTAATTTTACACAATTTTCTCCCTACATCGAATATGTCTGATGATTTAATCATAGTATCTCATGGATTTAGTGATTAATACCAAACTCAATTTTTCACTATACCATTTTAAAACTATATAGGCACCATTTTTTAAAACTCATACAACCCTAATATGTCATCATTGAAATGTAATGTCTTTTAAATCATCCATTGATTGATCGAATTTATGAATCCAAGTATCTGATAGACCTTAAAATTAATATTCATATATTTTTATTGACAAAAAGTATATTAATTTGATTTATTTATTCCAAATTATTACGTCAAAAAGAAAATGAATAAAATGGATCTCATGACTCATTAAAAATATCCATATTCTCATGGAATTTCTAACTCACTGAAACTGGGTGTTAATGATGGTCACACTCACAAAAGTTTAAAAAATACTATTTTCACCCTCTCATGATAAAGGTAACAATTTTGGAAAACACACAAACAAAGGAAAATGAAACATGAATATTTACCCATGTCACGAAGATCATTAGGGAAATTATCAATTCATAAATTATCTAATACATTTACATAATCTTTGTTACCCCTTTACAGAAGTGTAAACCAATTTTCATACCAAGAGGTTGCACATAAAAATATAATCATGACCAACCTCATATCATACATGTTAAACACAACCTATATTTATTAAATGGGACCTATAAGAAATGACCACATTCCCATCCTAATCATTTGATAAGGAAAGGAAACATACCCTCATAAAGGTTTTATGAAAATAATACTATATAGTTTTTTTGAGGATTTAAATTTAGTTAGATTTTATCTTTGAAAAATTTTGAGGATCAATTATAAATCCTAATGTCATGGTAATATGTTGAAATTGTTTTGGTACATTATTTAGGTAATATGAAAAGGTCTCATTGGTGTGTTTTATATAGATTTTTCTCACACATGAATTATATAACTACAATATCATATCATCTTAAAAGTTATATCACAATATCATTTTAAAAACCATTCATTTATTCATAAGATTTCACAATGGGCTTACTAAAATGAAATATAAGTTTCTGTACATTTTGTAAAACACTATTAATATTCTAATTGTCATTTTAATTAACTAACACCACACATAAGTGTATCTTGAAAGAATATATAATGAATTTGATTAATTAATGAGGGGTCTAGTCGTGAAAAATTCCCCAATAAATCTATATGAGAAATCATGTAAGAGAATGCATTCATCTTAAATAACTATCTATACGTAGAATATGTATACCACCATGGGGTTATGTATTAACCATAAATTTTAATGTAAAGGATACATTGGAGGGTCCCATAAATTATTCCAAGATTCAATCTCACCATTATAGGGTTATTTAATAGAATTAAAATCCAAATGACATAATTGGTCTGAGTTATAAATTTAGGAAGTTTAGTTATACTAGTCTTTATAGAAAAGGTATTGAATCAAAAGACTTTATAAAGGAACCCCCTTCATTAATAGTCAATATTTTCACATATTTTATTGATATAATACTATTAAAGTGTATCATGATATCAT
This sequence comes from Viscum album, assembly GCA_963277665.1. Lineage (NCBI taxonomy): Eukaryota > Viridiplantae > Streptophyta > Magnoliopsida > Santalales > Viscaceae > Viscum > Viscum album. The sequence goes on along the minus strand of OY728126.1, from coordinate 929,273,927 downwards.
ATAATTTTTTAATTATATGGGATTCCATTTCCCAATTTAAAATGAATAAATATACATTATTAAATGAAAATTGGATCAAATTTAATCACAAAAAAATTATTTCGTCCCATGAAATGGATGGTTCGTGGCTTCGATATGTCCAAATAATTTTTCCAAATTGAATGCCCCCCATCAATAAATGTCCTAAAAAAATTTAGGTTGATTATAAAATTCTATTTAACCAACCATTACATTATAAATAAAATTTTGAATTCAATCATATGTAGTAAATATTTTAAGACATGGTAATAATCCTAGAATCATGAAAAAAAAGATAATCACATTGCATAAGAAGTGAAATACCCAACCATTGTATATAGATTAACATGATAAATCTAAAATTAAAATCATTGAAGAAAACATTATTGGAAAATGTAGAAAATAAATTACAATTGATTTTATATAATCAATAATGAAAATTATTCTAAGAAAATAACAGTTTATATATCCCATATTTACTAATTATGCAAGGCACACTACTACCGGGGGCCCACTAAGTTTTACTCACACACTAAAATGGTATTCATATAAAATTGATACCTGATAATACCTTATTAATCATATGTTTTTGTATTGAATATTTCAAATACTATATTTTTTGTTGTATAACTTTTTATTGTTTTTGGAAATAAAGAAAGGGATTATAATTAGGGTACCATTAATTTTTAGTTATTTAATTATTTATTTTTACGATCTTCAAAGTGGATTATAAATTATTATGTATTATTTTATGAAAAAATTCTTTTATTACATCATGAATCAGGTTTTTAAATTTATTAAAATATTAATTTTTTTGTGTTTTATTACATTCTATTTGTTCATTCCAATTAAAATTTAGATATACTCTCTCCAAGTTGACACCATAGATTCATGGTGATTTTTAAAACACTATGATGTTCTGAGATGAGTTATTTATGTCTTTTGACTCTTCATAGAGCACATTAGTCAGTGGTCACCAGTAAGAGAACAAAAAAATTTATTACATTATATTTTATATTTTTTATAATTTTTTTAATGTGAAGGATATATGAAATTATAGTTTTGAACATCGGATAAAAACTCTATAGTGTTCGTATAAAAAATTTACGCATGATAAATCCAAATATAATGGTGTTTTGGAATTTATTTCATTGAATTAATTATTATATATAAGTTTATTATTTTATAATATTATGTTTGGATTAACTGATACATATTATTTTATTCTATTTTTGGGGTTATAAGAGGCATGTTTCTATATAAAAAATCGAGAATGTTGGGTCACAATACATGTGTATTATTGCATTTGAATTTGATACTAATTGTAGAATGTGAAAATAAATATATCTATATATACATATATATAATAAAATTTGATCAGTCACATAAAATTTCAATAAAACATATAGTGTTTTCGCAAGTACATTTATTGTGGCATTCAACATTACCAATAGTAATAACTAAAATTTGCACTAGGAATTTATATTTCCTCTTAATAAGTGGTATTTGTAATGTGAAATGTCAATAAAACCTTTTTGATTGTTTTTAAATATAATATTTGAATTTAATATAATTTAATGAAACCAAGGTTTTGAATTACTATACATGAAGCATTTATTGGGTGATTAAATTTTATAAAACCATGTATGAAAACTACATTCTTAAAGAGGTAGTCTATAATATATTTGAAATGTGGGGAATAATACCCTAGATCTAATGGTAGATTTGTGTATATTATTTTTTATGAAAATGTATGTTTGATAACTTGAATGGGTGTTCTAGATTTGGATTTTTATTGTGATATATATGATGGTAGAGTGGTTGATTTGGTGGTTGTGATTAACGTATTTAATGTTCAATAAAATCAGTGACATATTTTTTTATATTCCATTGCAGTTGTTAGTGTGAGGGAATGGGTATTGATTGTGTTGTCATGGGTTTGAAATGAAATATATGAACTATTTAATATGTAACTAATTTTGTATGGTAAGGATTTATTAGATACAACATAATATAATTGAGAAAAATTGTAATGAATTGTAGAAATATGGTGTATTGATGTTGGTAATTAATTGTTCGTAATGTGGGTTGTTTATCACTTCTGTGAAATTTTCAAATTTGAAAAAACACATACAACGAGTAATGACAATATGATTATTAGAATCATATATTTCAGGTTGTGTGTTATTGAGCCCCCCTCCACCAATGAGTGCCCCTTCAATGATATAAATTATAGAATATAGATAGTAATTTTCCCAGTCCAACCTCTAGTATTCCCTGGGTTCTAAAACTGCTTAGAGGGTATAAAAAAACATAAAAAGGGAGGAATTTACCTCTTTGTAAACATAAATAAGAGAAAGAGAAGTAAAATACACCAATTAACAAATAAAAAGATAAATAATTGTTATATAAAGTAAATAAATGAAAATTCATAATATACTAAATAACATAAATAAATAAATGTACAAAATGGTAATGTTGGAAATGTCAATGAAGACTATATAGATTCTTCCAAACAATGAGGTTGAATTATCCATCCCAATATATATCCATGACATACCAAACATAAAATAATTTATATAAATTTAGTTTTATCATAGTAGTATACATTTTTGGTATCCTTCTCAGAGCCTCTCATATAAATGATAATGAATGGAATGTAAATCATAGAAAACAATAGAGTAACTAACAAGTCCCATATACATGTATACCATGTTCCCAACATCACATTGTCCAAATCCCACCATGTATCACATATAAAAAATAATAAAGTATAATTATATGGAATTATGTTTTTTCTCCCCTCCTTTAACTTAGTTTTTTCTCTCTTCCCCAATGTAGGACATACAAAGCGATCTATCCATAAAAGAATGACATCTCGCAATCACCTAGTATATGTATCATAACATGCTTGTTCTGTATCACATAATCTCATCATCCCATATATCAATATCATATAATATCTAGACAGTTTTTTGATCTAATGCATCACATATGATGTATATCTTTCACTATTCATTATAGTTATATCCATCACAAACCAAACACTGAGTAAGGTACATTAATCCATCATAGCCTTTACTTGTCAAACCAATAATAACAATTTGGATTATATATCGGAAGAAACATTTAAGTTAAATAACTACAATCCATCACTGTCCTCTATAAATATATGTGGGGAATATAACTATTGTACATAACAACCAATATAAAAATAATAGAAGAGATTGGGAATATAGGGGATAATAATTCATTAATCAACTCATTAGGATGATGGTGAAAACACCAACCACGAGTTAATTAAGAATCAGTTTCCCTAACCGACTTTATGAAATTAAAAAAATATAAAAGATATAAAATGGATCAAAAACACATTATTTACATAATAAAATCTTAAGATAAACTACATCTATCCCCTCTTAGACACCAGGAATCAGCTACCAGCAACTATACATCCTATAAGAACTCAAGAATTTAATTATAAACATTAAATTATATTCCATAATATTTATTATTTCAAATTATGCATATTAATCCTTTAACCATTAATTAATTACATTAATACACTTACATTATTTAATTTCATACGTACTATATAATCATAATAATGTTTTTGGAATCTCAAAATATTCCCAATCGATACCACAGTTTGGCCATATCATCACTTTTTCATTCCAGTAACAACCATCCTCACAGGTGAATCTATTATTAAATTTTATTAACATATTTTAATCAATGTACTAATGGAAAGAAATATTGGGCTTCCAAAAGAATGAAATATGAAACAAATCATATTTTGAGGCCTAGATATATTGGGAATGGAATATAGAAAAACAATAAACTTATCCATTAACCTTTTAATTTATTCATATCATGAATGGAGCCAAATGTTACACAACAATGGGTAATTCCCACTATAAGATGATTTATCATCACTAATTACACCTCTAGAACCCACGTGCATAACTTGATTCATCTCTCTATAATAGGAGTCAACTACTAAAACATCATATAACCCTCCCTTCCAACATCTCACATCATTCATCCTTGACTCATCAATCCTAGAATCCTATCGAAAAAATATATCACAAGAATCTCACAAGGTCTCTATCGAGATAACATAAAAAGGTAGAATGAAAACACTAATAATAATTATTGAATCACGGACCAAATACATGGAATTGATCCTTTACTACAAATACTCACTAACTATATAAACATTATTATCATTAATTCAAAACTGGGTTTCATTCCATCATGAATTAACTGAGTCATTATTCACTACTTCCTACAATATGATATCTAATGCATCAAGATATAATAATCAATAACCTTTTATCATTCTTTAATCATTACTGATAGTTTCAAAAATTAGATAGATGAAAAATTACCCTTTGTTATGAATTTTAAATCACATTCCTCAATAATTGTTATCTTAATTAATAATTTTTATAATATAATTTTAATAGATAGAATAAAACACTATATTATAAATACATGAATAATAAAATATATTATACATGCATATATGTATTGATTTGATTGTCATGGAATTAGAAAACCTGATTATAATCAAAATTCAATTTCAACATTTAATCATATTATTCTGTTTTTTAGAATTTATGGAAATTAATATATTCCTTCAGAATAATCTATCCAAATTTTTCAAAACAACATCCTGCGAAATCATAGTACAGACATCAACCAATATTACAAAACAAGATGTTAACCAATATGAAGAATAAAACTGTAAACTTGTGATGAATATATAATATACTTATTAAACTGGTAAAATATATACATAGATGATTTCCTTTTAATTCAAATGGATAAAATTTTATAACGTTGTTTTAAAATATAAATAATTATGAAGATAAATATACCCTTTCCCCAAAAGAGTAATCACTTTTCTTAAAAAAATATACTAGAATCATAGATCTCAGTCACTTCTCATATAAGAAGCTAACTTCTTCCAAGGATTCCTTGAAAGAACTTCTACAAAAACTGAAAAACTATATTATAAATAGGAATAAAACCACCATCTCTTGGAATGAAAATTTGGTAGAAACCAGATAGAAAAATTTCAAATGAATATGATGAACTTACCTCATATTTTTTATGTATCAAACATTCATGTTATGATTAAATCCCTTTTAATGTTCTCCTATAACACCTAGAAAAAACATATCTAGAATCCAAATTCATTTAGACAAAAATTATTGGGTCCTTTAAAACCATAGGAACAAATTTTTTAAAATAATGATACATAGAATGTTTTATAGACATATATTTTCCAAACATAACATAGTTTTTATGTGTTTTGGGGAGTCATAAAATATCTATTTTTATTCTATTTAGTTTTTCAAAAAAATTTAGATAGAATTATTTTATACATGAGTTATGTTTTTCAATGGATTTTATTATATGATTGATATATGTGATAATCTTATATGGAAAAAAACTTTCAAAAATATATATATATTTATCTTACGAGAATCTAGTTATGTGAGTTTATCATTCATTTTCACCATGATAGAAAAAAAAATTATTATTATTTTTCTTCAAATGTATGATATTATCATTCAAAGAGAATATATATTCTAAAACATTTTTAAATAAAAATATTTTAGTCAAGCATTATATATTTTATTTATTTTTGTTATGTACAATATATTCACAAAATATTATCTTACGACCACAAATAAATGTTGTGAATGGTATGTATCAAACTTTCATAAAATAATTATCATACATAGAAGAATCATTCTATGGAATTTTGTGTTCAGTTTATCATACATACCATATAAGTCAATGATATATTTTATCATACAAATCCTCTCATAAATATATTTTACATGATATATTCTATTAATATTCTATACTAAAATGTACAATTTCTTATGATTATCATCACAATTACTTTCATAATGATATATTAATATATCTATAGGTTAATTAGTGATTTAAATCATATCATAAAAATATTTTACTAATTAGGGAATAATCGATTTTTTTGAAAGATTAATGTTTTTATGAATGGAATGAAAGGAAGAAGATGATTTATGATAACATTGTTGTAGAATTATATTCAATATTCTGATGGATTGAACACATTCCTTTAAGAGAACATCATATCATCTTTTCAATTTATTTTTCAATAGACTATTGTGAGTATCTCATATTATTATGTTCAAAATCATGAGGGTATATAAATATAGTGAGTAAGATTCTACATGAAAATATATAGATAGATATGTGCATGTACATTCAAATACACTTATAACTGTAATGATGAACACAATTACATAGAATAAAATATCATAAAACAAATTCATGACATGATTTAATGTTTATTATTTAAATAAAATATCATCTATATATATTATTTTAATATCCAAATTATCCCATGGACTATCATTATCTAATAAAAATTCTTTTCTTACAATTGTGTGTTGTAACCATTATTTAATATTTATTCTTATATATTATATCATCTTTTATTGTATGTGTTTATGTTAAGAGGATGGATAGGTGTAGTCAGTGGATGGAATGATTCAAATTACTTTTAACATTGTAATAAGTAATGGATTCTTTTAATCAGATATAATCCCCTAAGAAATGGATTTTATTGTGAGTATCACAAAACTCATTTAGTAGAGTGTTTTTAGAGCAGGCTAGAATATTTTTTTCTCCCTGAACCACTATAAATATATTATTTTAAACCTTTTTACAATATGATTTTATATTTATACATCATTATTTATAATGTAAAATATTTTAAATCATATATATTAAATTAAATAGTTTTAAACTAATGAAAATTTGATGAACTAAATTCTCCCCTGTTGAGTTTTAATTTAGCCATTATTTGGGAATGAAATTCCATTCAGAGATTATGAATCATGAGTTTAGAACTATCAATGATTGAATTTAGATGAAATATATTCATATGAACTATATGGATGTCAATAATGAAAGTATTTTAATGGTTAGATCTATTTACTTTAATGGGGATAGTTGAGTTTTCTAGAATCCATGAATAACAATCTATTTGAAAACAATTGTCTTAATTGTTTATCCTATTGTAGTTAAGCCTTATAAAATTCCAAATATACATCAAGAATCTAGGGAATCAAATACTAAATCAACAATAAATCTGAATTCAGTAGTTAAAAATTTAAAAAAATGTGACATTGTATATATATATATTTAATTATGATTCATAATTTCAATTTGTTCATGAAATTTAAACTACTAACATAGTTACATAGTAAGATACAGAAAATATGAAGGACCATAGATATGGTAATTTCAATATTATGTTCAACACATTAGAAATGAATTAAGGGGACAACATTTATTTGTTCAATGTAACACACCATATAATTATAATGAATATTAATATTCTATGAAAACCAATTACTTAACCCAAAAAATTATTTAATTTTTATGTGTTTTACAACAAATTGGGACTAGAATATTAAATTGAATCATACAATATACATAGGCGATGTATTATAAAAAAACAACACATTTTTAACTATTATGTTGTATGAATAAGAAATTGATCCTGACATATGATGATAAAAATTTGTTAAGAAAAAAACATATTTGAATATTTATACATATAATTATGTAAAAAAAGTTAAAAATATCTCTATTACAACTGATGAAGAGGATCCCTCAATAAATTCATGTTCTAATGAATAATATACATAGTTTTATCATAATTTTATAGAGTTACATTATAATAGAATAGGTTTATTAAGACCCTTCATCATGTACAAAAAGAATGTAGACAATTATAATGAAGTGAGATGATATATGTGCTAAAATAGTGAACATATTAAGCTAGAATATATAAAATAGTATGAAAAAATTTATACAAATGTACATCTTTAATTCTAGATATAAGATGTAATATAAAAGGGTTATTAAGGACACTTGGAGTTCTTATAAAGACTATAGTTAATGTAAATATTTACAATCATAAGCTGTAATATTTAATCCATAGGTCAACATGTGTTTTTTTCACCTTCTGATGATGTAAATTTTTATTATTCTTCTGACCATGAGATTGAATCATAGAATAAAATTTTCTTATATGATGAATTAAATGAATACTATACCATTTTTGAATCTATGTATGAATTCTTAAAAACACAAATAATTCCCTTTGTAATTCCAATAACAAAATAGATAAATAAGAAGAGGAATTAAATATATAAATATATATATATTAATGGCCAATTAGAAAATTATTATAAAAAATATAATTAAAATCTTAGAATAATTCATAATATACATAATGAGGATCAAAATTTCACATATTTCAACATTGTTTTTACTAAGGAGGATTACCTAATAAAATTCTTGGTAAACAATTACATAAAATAATAAAATTTGGAACAGGTTGTCAAGGTGAATGTCCAAACATTTATAAAAAATATTTTTTATCTAGTTGAAAATTAATCTCTATAATGTAAATTATTTTAAATATAGATAAATATAGTGTTTTTATAATTTATTTAAATTTAAAAATACTATTTTTTTCTTGAACTAAAAACTATTTAAAAATAATATTTTAATAAAAGGTAGAGTTAAATATCTCTATAAACACTGAATAGATTGGGATTCATAAGAATTTCATTTCTTACATAGTTTTAATAAAGTGTATTTTTGTACCATGATATATTATTTTCTAGCTTTTAATTATTCGAAACATGCTAGGTGTATAGAAATTGAAAATGGTTAAAAAAGTGTTTTTCTATGTAATATAAGGGGATATTTTTCTATCATTCACTTTTTATCATTGATTAATGGAGGATATGTCACATTTTATGACAATTAAAATGGAAAATTTGTAATAATTTTATCATTTATAAATCCTTAATCTATCCTCATGAAGAAAACTAATTTATATTTAAGGATTAATAAAAGAATGATAAGTATTTATTGGATTTTTATGACAGTTATTTAGTTTATTTTTCAAATTATTCATGTTCATTTTTCAAAAAAAAAATTTCTTTAATTTAATTAATCATGAATAGATCTAGTATATACATGAAATATTAATTATTTTTATAAAAAAATGTAAATGTTTTAAATGATTAAAACTTTAACTCAGGAATTTTTCATTTATGTGTTTTAGTACTGGTTTTTCACCCAATAAAACTAATATGTATAATTCATTTTATTTTTGATTTTACTAATTTTAAATATCATTACATGAAATCAAGTGATGCATGTTCAATGAGGAATAAAATTGATTCATATTTTAAATCAATTAAATAGGTTACTCTATGTGGTACAAAAGACAATATCCATATAAATATGTTCATTACCACTAATACTACATGTCTTAATGTAAAATATATTGAGTATGTTTTAGGTGAAAATCATTCAATAATAAATTGGGGAAACTTTTTAATACTTAAATGTGATTCGTGTTATATTTTTTCAATTTTAATAAACTTCGGGAAAATCCAAAGGATTCCAAAATTTAGACATTGATAAGTGACCATAGATGAAAATTTGAGATTTATAATGCGAATTCATACTTCTCAAAATAGGGTGTTAACATACTTTTTTATCCCCTAGGACACCTCAAAAGAATTGAATTATTCAAAAGAGGAATAATAATTTGTATGAAATTTGTTGAACTATGTTACTTGAGTAAAACATGACGACTTATTTTTCATCTAAATTGTTAAGAAGAAATTATATGTCATTAATAGGTTTTAAATGATGAAAATATTAAATAATAGACAATGTATGTTATGGAATAATATAATACTAATGGTAGGGTACATTAATGTATTTGGTTACATGGTTTACAAATTAAACAATATGGTTTATCTTGGTATGTATGATCCAAAAGATGGTCAAGGTATTTTACTATGTTATACTACTAATTCAAAATTGTATGAAGAATTAAGAAAAGGTCAATTATTATTTTTGAATATTCTCATGTGATGTTTAATTAAATTGAACCATAATATCAATAAAAAGGCTAATCCTAATTATGTGAGTGGTTCTCTTAATAACATGAGATCTTGACTCTTATATAACATCAATCGAGATGATGATTTGAAACATTATTATCTTCAACTATATAGGTTAATGGTTGATACAAGTTAACCCAAATGTGTGCATCCTAGAGAACCAAGAAACCGTAAATACCATCCTCTATGAACAATTATTATATATTAATATAATGAAGAATTCACACGTATAATTATTGAAAATCTATTAGAATTCAATGAATTTTTTTTTGATCTTGAATATAGATATGTAGAATCATATTTAGCTAATGAATATTGGTTTTTAACTGTGTATGAAAAGTAAATATAATTTAAGGGGGAAAATATATTGGAATTAGTTAGTAAAGTATATAAGGATCCAATTTTTGGAACAAAATGGGTATTTAATAATAAACAAGATGATCATGGTGTGATTTTTAGAAATAATGAATGATTACTTGGAAAAACATACAATCCAGAAGAAGGAATATATTATGAATAGGTCATCACCCTATCATTAAATTAAAATCAATTAGAATTCTTATAAAATATTCATCTTATATGAATATTATATTATATAATATGGATGTTGACTAGTAATTTTTAAATATATTTTTAAATGAAGATCATATTGAATACCATCACAATAAAAAAATACATTAAACTAATGTTGCCTATAGGCTCAAACAAGAACCCATAGTATGGTATTATATAGTAAGTTAATTTATTTTATCAAATAGGAATTCAGTAGGAATGTATGATCAGTCATTATTTAAGTTAAATATATCCTTTGATATATTATTAGTGAAAATAAATGTTGTTGATATAATTTTTGGGAAAAAAACTAGTTATTATGTAATAATTTAGTATGAACTAGAAAAAAGGGATTTGATAAGAGTATCCTTGTGAACTAAAGTACATACTAGAATATCAAATTAAATAAAAATATTATTCATATTTTGTAAAATAATGAAAAAAATAAGGCATTTAAAAATAATATTTGGAATTGAAAATAATAATAATAATAATTTAACACATTAGAGATTCAATTTTAAGCATAATACAAGTAACGCTAGAAATCCATTTAAGAACATGTTGTATAGTGGAATAATTGAATGTAAACATTATCATGCTATAATTAGACCATAAAATATGTTATCAATATTACTTTATATAGTATTTAAATTCAATGTTGAATTATCAAATTATAAAGGTTCTAATCGAATTGTATGATAGTTAAAAAGATTTCTGTCTCTTTCTCAACAGTTTCAAATAAACTTCAATTTTTAATATAGATTTATATTTATATGCTAACATTGGTGGATGTAGACTAGATAGAAAACTCCCCTTAGGGAGATGGGATTTTCTAAAAAATATATATATTATTATGTGAATGAAAAAAATATAATTGTATTCTAGTATAAACTATTGTTGTTGAATATATTTTAATTTTAAGATGTCGGCTCATGTGTAGTGGATGATACACACCCTATATAATTTTTTATTTCATTATAAATGTCTTCCACTAAAATTTTATATCAAATGTGATCTCAACATTTCAACAAATCCATGAAAATAATCTTGAAAACAACACATTCATTTAAGTAATCATTTATTAAGAGATAATTCATAAATGGAAGATATATCCCTAGAATACATTTTCATGGAAAATAAATTATAAATTTTATTTTCAAAATCATTTATTACAAATAGGTTTTATTTTATCAAATATGAATTACTTTTCTTTGAATTTTTTTGATTTTATATTATTTAATCTTTTTTATTATTGTGAATTTAAAAAAAAATATAAATATTTTATTTTTAGTATTTCATTTTATATTTGATAAAAAAATTATATGTATTAGTTACATCAAAATAATAATTTTCAGAATGTTTTGTAATGATTACTATTTATGTCACACAACATTTCTATGTGATGTCTCTAATACAAAATATGGTAATTAAATTCTATATGAAAAAACCATTCAAACATTTAAATATTTTACTCTATTCATACAATTCCTCTATTCCATAACCCTCTAGTATTCCAATATCATTTGAAAAATGGAAAAATCCAAAATATTATATGGTTGTACCTCTAGGAGAATCATACATCCATGGGATTGGTTGAATGGTTTTGGGAGGAAGAACCATAGATATTAGATGGCTGGATAGAAATGATATGTTACATATAATGGTTATAAATAAGCAGGGGTTGGAATCCATTATTTAAGGAAACCCAAATTGATTTTGTTAATGAAATATATTTTTTAGATACTTATGAGGAAGATTTATTTCACATTAGATTAAATGAATATCTAGTAAGAGTAATTGTGAATCAGAAAAGTTTTTTAATAATATCATTAGAAATGGATGAAGCATTTATATTCCCCCATGAAGGATTGTATGAATTTAGTTATTCTGAATATTTAATAGCTTAATTAATAATGATATATATAACAATTTATAGATCTTAAATATATGATGATGAAAAAGATCCATTGAATGAATTAAAAATTTAGAACAAGGATGTTATGCAATTCATTTATTCAATAATTTATTAATAGAATAGTTTGTTTGAGAAGGATCATTTTCTTGATGTTATGTTTTTTATACTTTTTATGACTGAAAATCTATGAACATTACATTAAAAATTATTATATTTATGATAGATTTTCAAAAGTCATTAAATTATTATCGCTTCATATGGATGTTAATCATAGTCATTTATAATGAAATTATTTATATTGAAAAAACTAATACTATTAATTTTAATATACTAACAATGTTGAGTGAAATTTATTTAAAACATGGTTTTTTTCTATATTTTGACATAGAATAATTTTTTTCTAATTATTCCGTGAGAATAAACTGAGAGATATACAACTACTACCATTGGGTGTTTTCCTACATCATAATCGTTAGCTACATCATTGTACAAACTCTAAAACACTATTCCTTTTTTTATGAAAAAGGATAATTTACTGATGTGCCCTATTTTATTGAAAATTAAACACTCAATAAAAGGATAATATTTTTTAGATTGGTTGTTTAATATATGAACATTATTGTTCCTGATGTTAATTTATATTATACAATCACAATAGTTCATCCTGATGTCATTTTTATTTCATCTACTGTAGAGAAATTTTCCCAAGCCATTACTAGATTGATTATTATATGAATGGAAGGGATAATAATAATAATAGAATCAGTAAAAATTTGTTTTTAAAATTACTAATTTCTAATGAGACTAAACGAATAATCAAAATATAATTCATTTTGTTTTTAATTTAAATTATGCTTGAAGAGAAAAATAAGAAGAATCAGAAGATGAAATAGATATTACTGTATCAAGGATAGACAAATGATAATCAATATGGACATCATGTTTGGATAATGTACCTGATATTGGTGATATATAATTGGTTTATTAAATTCATAGTACACAAGTTCATTAGTAATGATTCCCTCATATTCATTCATCCCATAAATGTTCATAAATTATCATTATAGAATTGGATGTTTCTAATGAAAGAGCTATAGTGAACTAGTCCAAATTTATTTCAAAAGATGAATATATTAAAAGTTAGTTAGTTATATCAGGAGGTCAATTCATGAATCATTGTGGGAATTTTTAATAAACATAATTATGTATGAGAATTTATGTTTGTTCAATCAACATTTCAGATATTTTTTTAAGGAACCAACCAATGAAGATTCAAAATAAATAATTATATAATTTATATTGGAAGAAGTGTGTAAATATATTAACATGAAGACATAAATTAAGACATTCATTCAATGTGATAATATTTGTATAGAAATGTTAAAATATCTTGAAAGAAAATTTATTTCTCATGTTAGAAGAAACTTGTACTTCAACAAAGAAAAGTATTTTCTTTTGGTCAATAAAAAAAGTAAACCTTTAAAATAAAAACGAAAAAGTACCGAAAATTTAAAATCATAATGTTTATGTGAAACAAGATACCAAATTTATTAATACATGAAAGAAAAAATATCGATATCACAGGAAAACAATTTCAATGTGTAATTGAATTATTTTGAAAATTTCAATTATTTATTGTAAAAAATATTAATGTTATAATATTCTATAAAAAAGGTAGAAAAAAAGGAAGATATTTTTTATCCCTAGAAAAATAATATATACTCAAAAGGAAAAGAGATAATTTATAACTATCATCTATTAGTTCTATAAAAAATCAGTTTTAAATGTTGAAGAAATAAATTTTCGATTGTGACAAGAAATCATACCTAAAAAATTTCATTGGAAATTTTTCACAAACTGTTTGGAATTAGTTTACGACACTCCTAAACAATTGATTGAATGATATGTTGAAGATAATCGAATCATTTTTTATGGTTCAGTTCCATCTTTGAGAATTATTTTTTCATGGTCCTCCTATTATAGGCCATCATACCTCAATATCATAGGAACATAATGAGGGTTTTGAACTAGATTAAATATCTTTAATATTAAATCTCATGTTTTGAAATATATCTCAATTAAATATTTATGATTCCTCCTATAATCATTTTTCTAACCCTGGATATAAAATTTATATAGAAAATATATATAAATTCTCTAAAAAATCATTCCATCACAATAGAAATTTCTTGAAGTGAAAGAGTAAAAATTGGAGGATCGTTACTAACCGTGGCTGTTGTAATTGGGCAATGATTTTTATGCACATAATCCCACATATTACTTGCCTATTTACAAACATATAATGTTTTAAAATACCAAATCCACAATAAAATATTCACCATATAATAAAAACACATTTTTTATTATATTATGTAGTTAAATGTCAACTCAAAATCATTTAAATTTTGTTTCAAAAAATAATTTGAATGGTTTCATGAGTTTATTCAAATTTTAACACCTTTTATTTCATTTATTATTATTACAGTATATAGGTAATACCTTTATAAATATTTTAAATGATTTATAATAATATTCATAAAATTTATTCAGTACTCATGTTTTATGTTTATCCACTCAGTATTGTTATTTATTAATAATATAATGATTTCTATTACTCAATATATTTCTCAATACAACCTCATGTCAAATTCTATTCACAATAAACAGTTTTATCTATTTACACTTGTTAATTTTCAATAATGATTGTATTATTTTCCAATGTCCCACTTTTTTTAAAAAAAGGGGGTTGATGAAAAGGTAAACTAAAAAATTAAACTAAATTTTAAAGCTTCAAGTAATTTTTGTATTATGAAATCAGTTTTGTTTCCATAAAAAGAGGTGAATTATTGGAGAGAATATGGTTATTTCATCATATCTTAGATGTTATGTGACTTGATGATTAAAAAAACCTATTTATATTGTAATGATTTTATATTATGTTTCTTAAAATATATTATATTATATGATATGATAAATTTATTTCGAAGGAGTTAATTTTGTGTATAAAAATTTAATGATCTTACACTAAGTAAATTGTTCAAATATTCAAAAATTTATTTTTTAGTTAGTTAATCAACATTTGAGTGAATATCAGCAATTTTATAAGAGTATATAAACTTATTGTTGAGATGTTATCTTACAATGTGATATATTATTATATATTGAGAATTGATTAGCTACCTTAAGATCAAATCCAAATATTCCATTCATGGATTAGTTATGAATGTAATTTATTTTAGGTATATGATACTAAAGAAATATTATATTATAAGAATGAATATGTGGTGTGACTGTTATGTGTCACAAATCTGTTACATAATTTTCTTATGAATAAATATTATTTAATGATATCATGAATTTAGTTTATCTTATCAACTTTAGATGTAAAATAATTATTTCATCTTATAATGCCTCTGAAAAATGTATCTTATGAGAAAAATATTATCATTTTTAATCTCATAATTAATAAGACGTTGTGATGATCTTCATGATTACTTTTATAATGTTATCATAATATATTTCTACATAAATTCATGATTTTATGAATATCATAAAATTAGGTATATAATTAATGAATTATATATTGGTATGAAGTGTCATTTTTTCAACAATCATTTAATGATATAATGATTAATATTTATGTTATTACCATTTTATAATTATATACCATAATTGGAGAGAATGAACACATTCATTTACATGCCTATCTCATTAAATTTATAATTGATTTTTTCACTTGACCATTGTGATTATTTCATATGCATAAGGTCAAAATAAAAGGTTCGATATAAAAATGGGAGTCAGTTTTTACAAAATAAAATAGTGATTGAGATGTGCATGTAAATTAAAATACAATAATAATGTTACTGAAGAACACATGTATATAGACCATGTCTAATACAAGTATGTTGTACAGTACTTATAATATTATTATATAAAATTTAGGATCATATAGAGATGTGATTTATAGATTTTACCCTTGATATGAAGTATTATTATCTCCTTTTAGATGTTTCATAAAGCTATGGGCTACCATAGTTCCATAAATTCTATTCATATATATATTATCATCACTAAATGTATTTTATTCTACTAAGACTATTGATGGTTCTTATAATGGTAGATATCTCTTGTACCTTTTGAAAAAGTATTAGTTGTTTATACCAAGATTTTCACACATAGAAAATGGGATTTCATTTTGATAATCAACATACTCATGGAATAGAGAGTTGGTGGAGTTAGATACAAGATTTATATTCACGAAACCCCAATATATCACTTCTATTGAACCTATTTAACATGGAAATTTTAACACCCTGACCCCAGTTAATCGGAGTCGGTGCATTATTTTAACACAATGGCTTGATTACGAGAAATCATGTCCTAAAGGATCGATTAGTTTAACAGTACCAAAAAATAGATTACATATATGAATGTCACATGAATAATTTTAACATAAAATATAGAATAATTATTCCTTTTATAACACCATTATTCCCTAATAATAACCCTACATATTAATCATACAATACTTCTTGATATCCAGGGAAAATAAAACATAAGAAAGGGGTGAGTACATATTCTCTATAATGGTAAATAATTTAGCAATAACTATAATATTTTGAGGCAATATGTGTATTAAAATAAAAAACTTTTTATATATAAACATGAACATAATATGGAACAAATAAATCAAATATTACAATATAAACATGCACATAGATATTCTACTAGTTGAACAATCACATGTAACAACTAATTTCATAATGAGGGAATGTATAATGTCGAACCTCATAAATACTTATTTAAGGCCTCATGCCAACACTACAAACAACTTTTTTCAAGGCCTTATGCCAAGAAACTACTTTGTCTCATGACACACACCGATGCATCGAGGAGCTATAGTAGGCTCCACTGGTCACTTACTATGTACAATACATCACTCATATGAAAATGTTGAAACTAAACATAAACATTTTTATTAAAACTAGCATATGAAATACCAATAATTTAACCTAAACTATGAATGGTATAAAAATATCACATCCACAGTCAACAGTTTCATAACTCATTCAATAAATTTTGAATGTATTATTGTAATAAATCATCCCCAATAAAGAATTACATCCAATAAAATATTTTTACGTAGTCGAAAATGATTAGTAAAACCCTTTGACGGAAAAATCCCATTTTGTAAAGTCAATTAAAAGGTAGAGATTTAAAATGAATGTCATTTAAAAATGATTTTTGGATCAAAGTGTCACATAGAAATTTGAAACTACTGAATTAAATTAACATTTACAAATAATAATGTCCATATAAATAAATCCTTAAAATCATTTGTTAAACATGAACATCAATTAAAAGGATTTATAAAAACAATACATTAAAATAATTAAAATGATGATCTTGATAAAGATTCCCTTTAACAAAACCCTGAAATATTCATTTTGAAAACATTTTTATGAAACATGGACATTGATGATAAAAATTTCTTAGTAAATACTTACACATAAAAAATCTCAAATATTAATGATATTAAAGAATTAGGACTTACCTTGTACTTTTCCTAGGTCGAGGGTATGTTACTCTCCTATATAATGCCCATAGAATGTTATTAAATTATAACATAACCATATTCATATTTTTTATATCATACATGATTCATTTATGGATTTATACTGCCCATTTAATATTAATTTCTATGTTAAATTAACATTTATGGTAATAATCACTTTGATTATCATACGTTTTTTAACTTGTTATAATTGATAAAATAAATTATATAATGATTTAATTGATTACATAATATAAAAATTCATGTATGTATTATATATATTAAGAATATAATTATGTATAATAGATTGATATATGAAATGGAAAACATCATTTATGGAGATGGTAGGTCGTATGTACGAATAAATGTCATTTTCGGTTTCATATTATATTGAAAAGACCTAACCGAATGATATATTTGTATATACATATATATATAGTAGAATTATAATATCATACAAAACATACTTATTAATAATATATATATTTATAATTATAGTTGAATGGTAAACATGGAAATGAATCTCATCGCGTTCATGCAGACGGTAATCCGCACATACACACGAGCGACAATATCATTATATTGATGGTGAAATAGTATGTAATTGGATGGTATATAATTATAAATAATCATTAACATGATATATTTATTATTTACATCAATTATAATAATTATTATAACCATCCAAAAAATGAAGCGTTGAATAAACAACTACACCACGACGTGGAGATGGTAAGCCGTGCATACACATATACAGTGAAATTGTCATTCATAGGATGGATAGAATTATGAAAATGATGATATAATATTTATAATAACATCACAGTATGTATAAGGTACTAGAGTTATTATTTTGGTATTGATACAACAACGATATAATAAGTGGAAAACGAAATCAACTTTGAAATAGGTGATGAAATTATTACCTCTTCTTCAGGTGCTTCCTTTTTATTTGATCAAAAGGGAT
Source organism: Viscum album (assembly GCA_963277665.1). Classification (NCBI taxonomy): domain Eukaryota; kingdom Viridiplantae; phylum Streptophyta; class Magnoliopsida; order Santalales; family Viscaceae; genus Viscum; species Viscum album. The sequence goes on along the minus strand of OY728126.1, from coordinate 929,254,914 downwards.
CATTAAGTTGTCTTCTGATCAATGTAAGACCTCTAGGAAGAATTTAAGGTTTTTGGAGGATATTTTAATATAGTTGGACAATCCAAATGGATCTTGAGTTGTCAAAGTAAGAGATGGATAATTACCCTTTTATAAGAGAGGTGAGGGTCACTTTAGGGAAAGCATGAATATTAATTTATTATACAATCATATTCTATTAATAATTGATCCAACAAGGATTTATTTCCTTGATTAGGTATGTATGTATATTAAAAAACTCAACCAAGAAGTTTTATACAAGTTTAGGTCACCATATTAACCATAGCTATTATATTTAACTCTTAAATAAATAGTTTACCTTTTACCACATATTCTTGTATTATTATAATAATTGCATAATAAACATACTATATAAATCCAAGCGAACCCCAAGTTTTTCTTTATTGACATATCTATAATTATCTATGTCTAATGGAGAGTCCTTGTATTTTTATGACTACAATTTCATTTAGTAATATATTATTTGTATTATAAACTCATTTATGTTATTTTTTACACTACTTAGTATATGGTTTTTGTGAAGGTCAAAAAAATAATTTGATCCAAGAAAATAAATTAAATCAATACAAAAATTACATATTACGCTAGTTAATTAGTGTAATGCTTCAAAAGTCTCAATTTTCATTTATTTGGATAATTATAATATCAATTATTTTAATCATTCATTAATAAGGTAATTACTCTATCATCATTGTCCCATAAGTAAATTTAATTATATAATTCCAAAAAATTATAAATAAAATACCATTATTTAGGGAATACTTTTATCTTTATAATTAATATTTATTGTGGAATTTATTTTATGTATAACCCATTATTATAAATGGTTTATTTATTAAAAATTTATCTTAACACTTTAAACTATTATTTAAATTAAATAATAATAAATATTCTAATCTAATTCAAGTAGATAAAATAGAATCATATTTTGTTCGAATGGATTATTTTGGTCAAAAAATTTATCCAATAGAATTAGAAGAATTGTAAAGGTAATTATAATATCATTTTTACAGTTAATTACCTAATTTACTTTTAACCGTTGTAAATAAGATCAAATGTTACTATTTAGAAAAAACTATTTTCATCATATTGAACCAAATTTTAAATATTGATGTCAACCATGACTCTTGTATTTTTTAAATTTAATTCACAGAAGTTGTAAAATTATGATTTAAGCAAATTTGAAAACGTGCATAGAAGGATTGTAATAGACGATAAAATGGTCAACAAAGTTTTCTACAACTAATTTTTTATAAAATGACTACAGTGAATTAAATTGTACATATATAAAAATATTTATCTATTTTTACCTAAAATAAATTTAAATAAAATAAATAATTTTTAAAATAAAAAGAATGTTTTAAAAACTAATGCATTGTTTTCCCGTATTCATCAAAAATTAAAAGTTTGTAGAAAAATACTAAAATTTCCACCTAATCTAATTTTGATATTTAGATTTCGAAAATTATTTCTATCTTAACAAATTCAAAATATTGAAGTTTCATTAATTAATTTAAAATTAATTTCCATTGCCAAAACTAGAAAGCATGTTTTTGAAAATTAATAACTATCAAATGATTGATATGTTGTTATGTACCATTTAAATGTAATATTACATCCAATGAACAAAATTGAATTAAATGATAAAAATATAATCTAATTGTACTTAAAAAAATTCAAATTTTTAATTTAATAGTATAAATTATTTTGAGTAAAAAAGTTTTTTTGAATTAAAATTTAGTATTTTTCACTATTCATCAAAATGTGAAAGTTATCAGAAAAACTCAGACAATATATCCAAACTAAATATTTATGTTACGATTCTAAAGAAGAATTTTCATTTTTCAAATTTATTATATAAAAGTGTTTAATATTGGATTTATAAATGTTTATCCTTTAAAAAGGGGTAAAATTTTATTTTTTTTAAAACACTTCTTTTATCTAAAGTATTGGATTTTTTCTTATATTATGTGAACAAATATATAATAGAAATGTTAAAATTATATGGATTATATAAAATTTAAAATGTCGTTAATACTATTTACAACCACCTTTTAAATGGATTGTTTTGTAAGTCGTAGTGTTCTCGAACTTGGTGTTGTGTGTGATGCAAGAAATTGAATTCTATAAAAGAGATAATGTATTATGAAATACTTTAGTGTGTTACGCTCTTTCCTCCATTAATAAATTTCGTCCCCACAATTTGAAATTTTTATTTGAAAATAAAATGTATAAATTAAAAAATAACTTTGTGGAAAACCAACATCGGAAATATGGTTACTAAACTTTAGACTTAATAAGTGTGTAAGGGAAATATAAAAGTCACCACCAAATTAGTGTTTCAAATAAGATAACATTGGGGGAAATTATAAACACATAATTGGAGAAAAAATATAAATAATTAAAGGGAGTTATTGATGTCATCATTCACAATATTTGAATAATAAAGGGAAAAATTGAGGGCCTCAAAGCCATAAATCTTTGATGATTTAAAATATCATTTGTTCAAAAAAACATATAGTATTAGGATAAATCATTTTTATATACTTTATTTTATTGAAGAGTAAGGATTAATTTACTATAAAGATAAGAACTCACGAAAACATAATTCATTTAATTTTAGGTCTTAATCATAATCTCATCATCTGGTTGTGCTACAATCTATTTTCACTTCATCCCTAATACATGGAAATGAATTTTCAGAAATGAATTTTTAAGACTATTGTGCATTTGATAAATCATAATCTCCAAAAACATTCTTTAATCATCTATATGTTTACTAAAATCCAAAAAGTTAGGTCAGAGTTTCTGATAAATTATATTTTAACCTAATTAAAATATCAACTGCTCAACATACTCCATTCCAATCATTAGACTTTTCAAAAAAATACTTATGTCTAAACTCCTTGTCTAAAAATTTATATGGGAGGTAAACATTATGAAGATCTCATTTCGTCCACATAATAACATGTAAATACGTTCAACATTTATTTTATAAAAATATAGAAACAACCTAAATTACCATAAGACATTATTAAATACGTTAATGTTCCCTTATTCCTTATAAAATAGAGGATTTACTCCTTAAGTACAAAAATTTTGTAAACTCCAACAATGATGGGATAAAAAAATTAATTAGTTCCTAGGTATTCAATAATGTCCAATATACTTTATCCAACTCAATTTTATATTATTATGGAATCATTATCTTAGTTGTAGATACATATTAAGGTTTATATTTCCCACAACCATATATTATCCAAAATGTTTAACATGAAAAAATGTTACATTACATGGAACCATAAAATCTAAATTCCTTAATGAAAATTTACTGCAGTAAAATCCTTATATACTTTATAATTCTTATAACTTGTATTCAATGATAATATTCTATAATAATAACTTAATAACACTAATCATTACTCTTCATATGCAGTAGAATCATAACATGATTATTATCAAATAGCATCATTTGGGTTATACTCTTATGATCGGGACATTGATTTGTGTAGTCTCCCTACTACTTTTAGATGAAGAATTTTACTATTTAAATCTTTTTCTAACTCTTTAAATAACGCACTTTGTGTCCTTCTTCTCCACACATATAATAAACTCCCATTACTTTCTTGCTCTTGCCAAAAAAAAATTCCACAGTTATCACATATGGAAATATCCTTCTTTCCCTTATTCCCTTTATCTATCTTTATCTCTACCATCATCTTCTTCACTTTATTCCCTTCAAAGTCATACGACTCAAGAAATTCTTTACTTATCTTATTAACAAACAATACTATTTATTTATATGATGAGAATACGTTGGATACTATTTCCTTTATAAATGTTTTCTTATGACCATGAGAGATATGATCCTTCTTACTCATTTGATCATTCGTATTATTGGAGATCTTATTCCTCCAACTGGGCATCATTTCTAAATGAAAAAATACACTTGTTTAGATCATATCACATAGTTGAATCAAAAAACAAGAAAAATTATCACTGGTAATTGACTATTTTCACACATCTAGTCTCATAATCAAAAAAATGGTTTCTTTGTTGACATATTTAATCATAATTCATCTCTAATGGTTTTTAATGAAAATTTGAATTATCATATGCAAATAAACTAGCAGAGTTGCAAAAAAGAGTACAACGAGGCCTATTGTCGTGAACCAGTTCTCGTTCGATTCTAGCTCAAAGCAGAGTTTTTGAGTTATACCCCTAGATACATATGTTCCAGATCCACCTCTACCTGCTCATATCCATCCATGGATATATTTCATGGAAAAATTACATAATATATACATTAACAATACATTTGGATGTTCTTCTATACTAATACTCAATGTCTGTTTTATGGTGGTGTTCTTTAATTAGAGATTTTCTAAATCAATTTTCCATTTTTTGTACTAATATTCATATAATACCAACTGTAAATCCCCGATCCTAGTTACCTGGAGCTGGTACATTATTTTAATACATTGGAATGATTACATGGAATCATGTCCAGAAGGACCGATCGGTTTTGCAGTCTCAGAAAATAGATTACATGCATGAACGTTACATTAAAAAATCAAACATACAAAACAACAAAAATAAATTTTTTAGAACACCATTATTCCCTTAGCATAACTATACATATTAATCATAATACATTGATGAAATACTAGGAAATTAAAACAGAAGAAAGGGGTGGGCTCAGATGCTCAGAAAGGGTAAATAATTTAGTCGAAGCTATAAACTTTTAAGGAAAGATGTGTAATAAAAACAACATACTTTTAAACATAAACATGAACATAATATAGATAATATAAATATATAATTACAATATAAACATTCAAATAGATACTCTAGTTTTATAATCATCCCATATAATAACTAATATTATAATGAGGGAATGCATAATGTCACACCTCATAACGACAGAGTAAAGGCCTCATGCAAAGTCTACTAATTAATTCTTCTTAAATGCCTTCTTCCAAGACAAAATTTTGTCTCATGAGACCTACAGATTCTCCGCGGAGCAATAGAGGGCTCCATTCCTCAATTACTATGTACAATTCCTTCCTCATATGAAAATTTTGAAACATAATATAATCCATTGTATTAAAACTAGCACAAGAAATGTAAATACATTAACCATAAATTATGAATGGTATAAAAATAGAAAATCCATAGTATACCATATAGTAACTCATTCAATTAAATATAGATGATTTTATTATAATAAACTAATCACAATAAAGAATCTTAGCGAGTAAATGATGTTGGCATAGTTGAAAATGAATATCAAAACTATTTGAGAGAAATATCCCTTTTTTGGAAAATCATTTAAAAGTAAAACATTTATAAAGGAAGTAATTTACAAGATATTTTTTAATCAAATTTTCCCATACCACTTTGATTCTTTTAAAAGTAATTATCATTTAAGAATTATCAATTCCATATTAATAAATACTTGAAATCAATTTTAGAACATGGACATTAATTTAAAAGATTTAGAAAAATAACTCATTAAAACATTATAAATGTTGATCTTGATAAAGATTCAATTCCACAAAACCATAAAATATTCATTTTGAAAACATTTTTTCAAAACACATACATCATTGATAAAAAATTTCCCACAAATATGTACACATACGAAATCGCGGATAATAATGAGAATGATGAATTAACCCTTACCTTTTAATTTTCCTTGGTTGAGGGTACATTAACCTCTTGTATAATGACCATGTGTGTTATTAAATTATAATTGAACCATATTCATATTTATGATATAATACATGATTAATTTATGGATTTATACTACCATTTTTATAATAATTTTATGTTAAAATAACATTTTAGGTGATAATAACTTTCTTTATCATACGTGTTATAACTTGTTATTTGTGAACATATAACTTATATTATGATTTAATTGATTAAAAAATATAAAAAATTATTTATTTATCATATATATTCATATTATAATTTTGTATAATAGATTTATATTAGAAATGGAATACACCATTTATGGAGACGATATGTCGTACATACACATAAACCTTGTTTCAATTTTCATATCATATTGAAATAAATAAAGTGATTGATCTATATGTAAATATATATTTATATAAAGTAGAATTATTATGTCATAAATAACATTCTTATTAATAATATATTTTTATAATCATCATTTAATGGTGAACATTGAAATTAATCTCATCACACTCGTGGATACGGTAATCCATACGTACGCACGAGCGACAATATTATTATATTGATGGTTAAATTGTATGTATTTGGATGGTATATCATGTATTCATAATAATTAACATGTTTTATTTATTATTTACAACAATTAAACTCATTATTATACCCATCCAAATAATGATGTGTTGAATAACAAACTACAACACGATGTGGATATGGTAAGTCATACATACGCACGTTTGGTGATGTTGTCATTCATTTGATGGAATCAATAATGAATATGGATGTATCATATTTTTAACAATATCACAATTTGTATAAGGTATTGGATTTATTATTTTGGTATAGAAAAACCAATGAAATACGATGTGGATAAATAAAAGAACTTCGAAATATTTGATGGAATTATTACTTCTTCTTATGGTGCTTCCTTTGGATTTGATCAAAATGGAATGTTTGGTTACCCTCAAATCAATGAAAGGCCACTATGATGAAGTGAGAGTATTTGGGAGGATATTTAATCGGGGTTTGGACAATCTAAATGGCATTGGAGGTGTGATATTATGAGAAGGGGATGTACCCTTTTAGAAGAAATGTGGGGTTCACTTTAGAAAAAGCATGAAATATTAATTTATTATACAATCATATTTGGTTTATAATCTCAAAAAAAGGATATATTTCTTCGATAAGGTGGGTATGGGTCTAAAAACTCCCAATTAATATGTTTTATATAGGTTTATTTCACCTTATGAACATTACCTTTTAGATTTAACACTTAGTTAAGTACTTTATATTTTACCATGTATTCTAGAATTATTATAAAAAATAGTTAGTAAACACAATATAAAAAGAAAAGAGAACCACATGTGGTTCATTATTTACATATCTATCCTTATATATGTACTTTGGTCGATCCTTTTTTTATGAATATTATATCAATTAATAATATATTATTTGTTTTAAAAAATGATTTATGACAATCTTGACACTTCTTAGTATTTAGATTTTGTGAAAGTCAACAAATCTTGATTACATCGAAAACAATAATTTAAATCAATATTAAAATGTCATATTAGTCTAGAAAATTAGTGTAATGCATAAAAAATATAAATATAAATTTATTTGGATATTTATATTAAAATTTATTTTAATCATTCATTAATAAGGTAATTGTTGCATCATCATTGTGCCATAACTAAATATAATTGTACGATATCTAAAAATTATAAATAAAAAACCATTATTTAGGAAACAGTTTTATAATTATAATTAACATTAATCATTTAATTTATCTTTTTTATATCTCTATATTACTAGTGGTTTAGTAATTAAAATTTGAATTTTATTCTTTTATCTCTTCCCGAAATAAAATAATAATAAATTCCCTAATATAATCCATGTGGATCAAATAGGATCATATTTTATACCTAATTTTTATTTTTATTGAAAAAAACTTATCTAATAGAATGTGGAAATATGTTAATGTAAATATAATATCATATTTACCTTTTGTTACATTATTTACTTTTAACCGTGGTAAATAAAATTTAAAAGATGCTATTGAACAAATATTATTTACATCCAATTGAACAATATTTTACTTACTAATGTCAACCATGTAATTTGGATTTTTTATATTCATTTCACAAAAGCATTAAAATTATGTCTTATGCAAATTTGCAAACATGCATGGAAAGTGGGTAAAAGACATTAAAATATTCAATAAAATTTTATACATCTAATTTTATTATAATATGAATCTAATGAATGAAATTGAAATTATAATGGTATTATGTATCTATTTTGACCTAAAATAAATTTAAATTAAATAATTTATTTATTAAAATAATAATTCGATTTTAGACAATAATGTTGTGTTTTTAACTATTCATCAAAAATTTAATGTTTTCAAAAAAATACAAAATATTCACACTAAGAAAAATTTGATATTCCAAATTCAAAAATTATGTCTATTTTATGAAATTAACAAAATTCATGATTCATTTATTAATTTAAAATCAATTCCTATTGTAAAAACCATAAAATGGGTTTTTGAGAAGTTAAAAAAATCAAATGATTGATAAATGTTAATGACAAATTTAAATGTAAATTTATTTCCAATGAACAAATTGGGTTAAATGATAAAAATATAAGCTAATTTTACATCAAATGTAACACCCCATTATTCCACGGTATGCTTCACATTGAATAATGCAATAGATTGTGTTTTACGCAACTTCAAGTTCTAACACATGACGTCCAATCAAAATAGTTGTTATTAATAGTAATACCAAATTTTTGAAATTTTAAATATCTTATTTTTTAAAATGGACATAATTTTGTATTCATAATTTCAATGTTATATTAGCGTTATTTTTTGGTATTTTTCCCAATTTTTTTTGGTAAATAATCAAAAACAATGTGTTATTGTTTAAAACCAAATATTTATTTTTATAACTAGTTGTGTAATTTAAATTTATATTAAGTAAAAACTAGATATATAATACCTATATATGATTAATTTAATTCATTGGAGTCATTTTACAATAATATTAGAAATATAAAATTTTATTGAACTTTTTACCGTCTTTTACCCACTTTCAAGGCACATTTGTAAATTTTCATAAATCATAATTTTACTGCTTCTGTGAATTGAATTTCAAAAATCTAAGAAACATTTTTGACATTATTGTGTAAATTTTTTTTAATAATATGACAATAATTTTAGGTTCTTGGAAAATTTTTAATTTTATTTACCACGTTTAAAAGTAAATAGGGTAATTAAAGGTTAAAATGATATTATAATTACCCTAACATATGTCCTAATTCTCTTGGATAAGTGTCTTTCATCCCAAACCAAACATAGGAATAAAATATGATCCTTTTTTCCACTTGGATTATATTAGGACATTTATTATTATTTTTCTTATAGAAGAGTTAAAATGTGTTAAATTCATGGTTCTATAACTAAACCATTTTTAATATATGGTTATGCATAAGATAAGTTGAACTATAAATATACATTATAAAGCTAAAACTATTTCCTATGTAATGGTATTTAATTTATAATTTTAAAACATTAACGAATTAAATTTATAAATGACATAATTATGATGTATTAATTACCTTATTAATGAATGATTAAAATAATTGATATTATAAATACCCAAATATTGGTAAATTGTTACTATTGATGAATTATACTATTTTTATATTTTAATATGACATGTTATTGTTTATTCAATTAATTTGTTTCTAAGTAATATAGTTTTCATGATTTTCACAAATACAAAATATCAACTAGTGTCAAAACTGACATTAATGTGTTTTTGAAACAAATATTATAGTATTACGTTATATAATATTCTTGAAAATCTACGGTTTGGAAAAATTATTTTGATAAGGATAGATAAATCAATAATGAACAACATGGGTTTTTCATGACTTTTTTTATTTCTTTTATTAAATTTTATTATAATAATATAGTAATACATGGTAAAAGATAAACTATTTATCTAAGAGTTAAATGTAAAAGATAAGGTTAATATGGTGACTTAAAGCTGTCTAAAACCTATTTCTTGAGAAGTTATCGACCCAACCCACCTTATCATTTATATATATATTTTTGGGGCCATTATAAACTGAATACTATTGTATAATACAATAATTTTTCAATCTTTTCCGAAATTTTCCCAAAACTGTCTTATAAAAGGGTACTTCCCCTTCTCTCAAAATCAGTCCTTTACAATCATTTGGCTCAGCCAACCAATACTCAAATTTCCTCCCAACTACCCTTACATTGACCTATAGGAATAAATATGATCATAATGCCATCCTACTGTGTATGATTTTTGTATATAATAAATATAACATATTAAGGATTCTCTATATATCATATACCATCCAATTATATATGATTTTACCATCAATAGAATAATATTATTGCTCGTGTGTACGTACGGATTATTGTCTCCAAAAATGCGATGAAATTCATTCTCCATCATAACCATTCAATAATAATTTTATTTTTATTAATAAAATTAATGTTTAATAACTTAATATCATTCTGGATATGAATCAAATACATCATATCCATATCAAACATGACTTATGTAACAAAACTTGTAAAAGAAAACAAATTAGTTAACACCTGAAACAATGATACTAATGCAATATTATTAAAAAATCAATATTAAAAGATCATATATGATATCATATTTATGTATGTGGTTCTTGTATAATTTAATAACAATGATTTAACTATTAAACATGAGTTTAACGTACACTTGATCAAATTAATGTACAAGGTAAGGGTTAATTATATAATCCCTTTATTTTCTTTGGATGTTTGTACCTAAATATCTATTGGGTCCTATTTATCATCAACATATGTGTCTCATAAAATTGATTTTTAAAAAAATTCACTATTTCCTAGACTCTGGGTTATGTTAATTTATACCCTTGTTTTAATTTTTATAAAAATTTTATAAAATAATCTTTATGTCGTTTTCCAAAGAAGTTCCTTTAGTTTCTTTTCGACAAATCTAAGAAAATAATATTTTTTTAACTTTACGGCATATGTAGCTATTTTCCATTATTACATCACCTTCAAATATTCCCTTACATGTTTAAAAGAAAAATTTAATAATAAATGTTTTATTTTATAATTACATTACTTTTAAATGATTTCAGAATAGAAATATATTTTTCTCCCAAATAGTACTGATTTCATCTTTGTCAACATCCATTGATGTATTTTTCACTTATTTGAAGTAGATTTACTATTATACAATCTTCCATAATGTATTTATGGTTTTGTGACATGCTTGACAGTGGATGTTTTATTTATATACCATTCATGGTTTATGGTTAAAGTAGTAAAAGTTTATATTCTAGTTTTAATATGAATGTTTATGTTATGTTTCAATCTTTTCATATGAGGAATGCATTGGACGTAGTAAATGATGGGTGGAACATGTTAAGGTTCCTTGATGCATAGGTAGGTCTCATTAGACATACTAATTTCATTGCACAAGTCATTGAAAAAATCATATTTCTAGTCATGGCACAAGGCCTTGACTATGTGGTTACGAAGTCCGTCATTTTGCATTCCATCATTATAAAACCAGCTAATGATATTACACGTGATTATTCGACTAGTAGAGTATCCATGTGAATAAGTAAATGAAATTATTGGATTTATGTATTCTATATTATGCTGATGATTATGTATTAAAATCTTATTTTTAAGTCTTATAAATGGTCTTAAATGGTTATGTTTATTTATGAATGTTTTGTCTATATTGTTATCCTTACTGAGCACATAATCTCCCCCCTTTTTATGTTTTATTTTTCCCATTATACATATATTATGATTTACTTTTAGGGATAGTATAATGGAGATTAATGTGTTAAAAGGAGACATAATTTTGTTGACTTTAATTTCATAATATAATGTAGAACTTATGGAGGTAACTAGTACATACAAGGCAACTAAACTAATCATACATTCAGGATTTGATCCCATGTAATCATGCCAATGGTATGTAATAATTTAAATACTCTGGGTAACAAGGGTCAGGCATTAGAGTTGGTATCAGAGAAAGTTTTGTAACATCCAGGGAAACTAGATTTAGAAAAACTTTTATTAGATAACAACACCGTAAGATATACATTGAGGATTAATATAGAATATCATCAATGAATATTGGGAATATAGAGAATTTTTGTGTTTTCCAAGAAATATATCCCTTCCTGGATACGATATGATGAGGCATCTCTGGAACAGATGTACCTAGGAGTGAAAACTCTGACAAGGAGTTTTGGGCTTGACTAAGGGTGTCCTGGTATATGACAATGGGCCTTGTTGTACTTTTAGTTACAACACTCATGGGGGATATGTTTAGTATAATTAACATTTTCTTTATTAACCAATATGAAATGTTTATGAGTATATACCTCCTAAATGAAATCATTTTTATGATTATGAATTATATCTATAAACTGTACAATTTATGTTAATTATTATAAATGTTTGGAATTATTTATTGGGGTTCATAAACTAATCTATTATATTCCATTTTTAAAATAATTATGCCTAGTGGAAAGAATGGAATCCATATCAATGGAGGTAATCCATATAGTGATTTCCATTCAACTCAAGATAATTATAGTCGAGCTGGTGTTGCAACTGTTGCTGATCAACTTATCACCATACTAGGAAAACACATTCAGGTTATGAATAATAACCTTACCCATATGGATCACCTTGATCCACAACGTAGAGGATCAATGTTATACCTCTTCATTATGAAACAACCACCAACATTTAATGGGACTGAAAATTCATAAGGAGCTTATCAATGGATAAGTTCCATAGAGAAAATATTTCATGCTTGGGGGAGTAACGAAAGGGAAAACTTATTCATGGTAGTTTATCACCTCCATGGAGATGAAGATCGATGGTGGTCATTAATTTAAAACACATAGGAGGATTAATAAGTATATAATATTTAAAGGATTAGTTTAATGATCTTTTCGTAGAAATATATTTTTTTCATTACCATCGAGCGGATATATAAAGAGAATTTTTGAGTCTGAGGTAAAAGAAGAATGAGAATGTCGCAATGTATAAGGCTAACATTACAAGGATAGCAAGGAATGCAACATATTATATAAGAAACCCACGGAATAAGAATTCTCAATTATTCTATGGGATAAAACTATTTATTCATCAAGCATTAATCTCATAATACTTCCCATCATATGGACATATTGTCTCATTAGGTAATAAGAAAGAATAGGAATAATCTATTTCCTATGACATTAATGAAAAGAAACAGATGAAGAGATCAACTGAACAATATGGAAAATAAAATTATGGGAAGAAGGGAACAGTTTAATTTCAATCTTGTGGTAAATACAGAAAGAAACACCCTGGTACATCCCTGAAGGGAATGAGGGTATATTACAGATGTGGTGGGAAAGGCCACCACGGTCGTGATTGCAAGATAAATATATCATCTATCAATGTTGAATTCTATAATTATAGAGAAAAGGGGAATCATGAATATGAATTCCCAAAGATGTAAGGAAACTTACCTCCGAAAAGGCCAAGGGAGAAAGGCTATGATTATAAGATTACTAGAGCTGAGGTTGAAGCTCTGAATGACATGGTGGAAGGTAATTTAATTGTTTCCTCATGTTTAGCCAATGCATTATTGGATTCTGGATCATTGCATTGTTTCTTATCATCCCTGTTTTATAAAAAAATTAGATATTTCCAATTTGATTTAACAAGGGAGTTTTCAGTCAAAACTCATAAGGGATGTATCATTTCTACAATTATTTTTGAATCACTATCCATTAGGGCATATAAATGTTCTTTATCCACTAATCTCATTATTATACCCATGAGTGAATTTGATATAATCCTCAGTATGGATTGGTTTTTAGAATATGATGCAAAAAATTATTATATGAAGCATAAGGTTACAAATTTTGATGATGATATAGAGTACCTTATCATTAGAGAATAATCATCACCACCTGATTATTTTCTAGATCCACCCCTAGTAGCCCTACTAAATTCAATTATTGGGGAGGAAGATAATAAAATAACTGTTATTGAGGAAAAGAATGTTCAAATAGAGGACATAATTATTCTGTAAGAATATATTGATGCGTTTCTAGAGGATTTACATGGACATCCTCTAGAACGAGAAATTGATTTTCCATTAATTTAAATAGTACTTCTTGGCCCATATCGAAGGGCCTTTATAGAATGGCCAGTGTAAAATTAGTGGAACTAAAAAAACAACTAGATGAATTGAGTAATAAGTGACTTATTTTCGCAGTGTTTCTCCATGGGGAGCCCCTATTATTTTTAAGAAGAATGATGGATCTCTGAAGTTGATAATTGACTATAGGGAGATCAATGCTATAATAATAATGAACAAGTTTCCCCTACCACTCATTCATGATTTATTCGACCAAATTCATGGATCTCAATATTTTTCAATGATTTTCCTTCGATTTGGATATCATAAATTGAGTGTGAAGAATGAGGAAATTCCGAAAACAACATTTCAAACTTGGTACAGGCATTAAAAGTTTAAAATAATTTCTTTTTCACTAAATAATGCACCCCCTATTTTCATGTACCTAATGAAGTGATTTCTCAACAAATATCATGATAAATTTTAGTTTTCATTATTTATGATATCATGATATACTCAAAAAGCTACAAAGATCATGGAAATCACATGCGCAATATTTTGAAAACCCTCAGAAAAAATTAATTATATGTGAATTGTAGCAATTGTGAATTATGGCTGTAGGAAATTTTTTTTTGCCATACTGTCTCTAAGGATGGAATATCTATTGATTATTCTATGTCTATAGCAATACGAGAATAGATGGCAGTAATTATTACAACTGAGGTATGCAGTTTTATTTGTTTAGTAGGTTATTATCGGTGTTTTTTCGATAATTTTGCCCAATTGGATAACCTACTTACCAAATTCACATGTAAAAGGGTTAAATTTTTTTGACAAAAGATTGTAATTTTTTTGAAAAACTATGATAAGACTATTAAATTCTCATATATTTAATCTACTGTCAGGGAATGATGGGATTTTATTTATAGTGATGTTTCAAAGAAAAGACTTGGTTGTGTCCTTATGCAGAATGACAGAGTTATTGCATATGCTTTACGATAGAAAAAAAGTAATGAAAAAAATATACCACTCATGATCTTGATATATAATTTGTAATATTATCATTAATGATATGGAGAACCTATCTCTATGGTTAAAAATGTGAGATATAAACGTATCACAAGATTTCGACAAAAGATATCGAAATATATTTTCTCACATAATGAACAAAACATGAGGCAAAGATGATGGATTGAACTACTCAATTTTTTCGATTTCACTATATACTACCACCAGAAAAAGGATAATAAGATGGGAGATGCTTCGAGTAGAATGGATTATGGGGTTTTGAACAAGATGAGAGATGAATGGGATCCTATGATCATTAATCTAGTAAATATAGATATGGGAATAATCATGGAAGCTGAAATATCAATAATTTTTCAAATGTTTGCTAAACCATATTTACTAGAAAGGATTAAAAGTTCTGAGAGTAATGATGAGGTGTTTCAAAAGAAAATTAAAGTTGTGAAAAATTTAAGATTGATCCACTTTTTATATGAAGATGTGATTTTTAAATTTGGGAAGAAACATTGTATTCCTGATATACCGGATAAAAAATGGAATTTTTGGATGATGCTCGTATATTAAATTTCCTGATACACCCTGGTAGCACGAAGATGTATAGAAATTTGAAGGAACAATTTTTGTGGGACAACATGAAGAGGTCATTGCTGATTATGTGACAAGATGTATGGTTTGTCAATATTTCAAGGATGGAAGATAACATCCAAGTAGAGTCATGCATCCTATTGTCATACATGAGTTGAAATGTAATGATATTATGATGGAATTTGGCATGGGACTACCAAAGACTCTTAGAAGGAATGATGAAATATAGGTTATTGTGGATCATCTTAACAAGTCAACACATTTTCATACCATAAGAGAAGATTTACCACTTGAATGTTTAGAAAGATTATATGTTATTGAAAATTTTATACCTCATGGATTACCCCTATCGATTATTTCTATTCATGAAACCCCATTTTACATCAACATTATGGAAATGTATTTTGAAGGCCTTTGCTACTGAACATCATTTGAGCACTTCCAACCACTCTGAAATTGACGGACAATCAGAAAGGACTATTCAAACCATAGAAGACATGATGAGATATTCATCACATGACCTTCAAGGTATGTGGGATCAATATTTAACTTTTTTATAAATTTAATATAACAATAGCTTCCATTCATGTTTTCAGATGGCCCCATATGAAGCGTTATATAGAAATAGATGTCACACACAAACATTTAAGGATAATTTTGGGGAAAAAAACTCGTAGAACTAGAACCTGTTGAGGGAACAATGGAAAAGGTGAAGGTTATCCAAACCCACATCAAAGAAGATCAATGTAGGTAAAAGACCTATGCTGATAACTGAAGGAATTATTTGTAATTTTAAGTAGGAGATCATTTTTTCATGATGGTATCTCCATGGAAGGGTGTTATACAATTCGGTAACTAGGGAAAATTAAGTCACATTTACATTTGACCTTTTGAAATTCTATAATGAATTGGAGATGTAGCTTATCGTTTGTCAATGAATCCAAGTATCCCCAATGTTCATGATGTTTCCATGTATAATTCTTAAAAAAATGCATGGATAACCTAATGCATGTACTCATATATGTAGAAATAGAATTGGAACCCGATCTTTCTTATTGTGAAGAGCCTATCAAGATTCTTGATACCAGAGAAGAAGTGTTCAGAAACAGGACGACTCGTCCAGGGTACGTTCTATGGTGAAACCATAATATGGAAGAGGCAACATGGGAACACAAGGAACTTATGATGATGAACAACTTCATTCATTATTATGTAGTAATATTCTTGAAATTTTGAGGATGAAATTATTTGGAGGGACGAATGTAACACCCCAAACTTCCACGATAAGCTTCTCTTGGAATAATACAATAGCATGCGCTGTATAAAACATCGATTTCTAACATAACATGACCAAAAAAACTACCTGTAATAAATAGTAATACACAATTTATGAAATTTTATAAATTTTATTTTTCAAAATATAAATTATTTTTGGATTGAGAATATCAAATTTAGCATAGGGTGAATTATTGGTATTTTTCTGAAAAATATCTAATTTTTCTTGATTCGTGATAAACACAGTGTTATTATTTAAAAGTGATTTTTTATAATAATTAGTAGTTTTATATAAATTTATGTTAGTTAAAAATAGATAAATAATACCTAAATAGGTTCAATGTAATTATTTGGAGAAATTTTATAATAATATTAAATATATATAATTTAATTGAACTTTTTACCATCTTTTACCCACCTTCTAGGAGAATTTTTAAATAGTCATAAAACATAATTTTACCTCTTTTGTGAATTTAATTTCAATAATCCATGAGACACGGTTGAAATTAGTATGTAAAATTTGGTTCAATTAGATGAAAATAATTTAGTCTGAATAACATCTTTTGACTTTTATTTACCACTGTTAAAAGTAAATCGTGTAATTAAAGGTAAAAAATGATATTATAATTACCTTAACACATGTACTAACTCAATTGGATATGTATATTTTTACCAAAACCAACCTTTGGAATAAAATATTATCATTTTGTTCCACTTGGATTAGATTTGGGCCTTTATTTTTATTTTATTTAAATAACAGTTAAAAGTGTTAAATTCAGTGTTTCATAACTAATCCATTTTTAATATTAGAATATACAAATGAAAAAATCTAATATAAATATTAATTAAATGTTAAAAATATTTCCTACTAAATGGATTTTTATTTATAATTTTCAGATATATATAACTACATTTATTTATGACAGAATAATGATTGAATAATTACCTTATTAATGAAATATTAAAATAATTGATATTATAAATATCCAAGTAAAGGTAAATTGAGCCTTAGATGAATTCCTCTAATTTGATAGGTTAATATTACATGTAAGGGTTTATTAAATAATATTTTTTGAAGTGATAAAGTTTTTATGACTTTTACCAAAACAAAAGACCAAATAGTTTTAAAATTATCATAAATGAGTTTTTAAAACAAATTCTATATTATTAATTGATATAAAATTTATAAAAATATAAGGTTCATCAAAAGGAAATTGATAAGATTATAAATGAAAATAATGACCTTCTTTGGATTCTATTGGATTTTTATAGAATGTTTATTAACCATTAATTATAATAATACAAGAATACATGGTATAACATAAACTATTTATCTCAGAGTTAAATCTAAATGATAAGGTTAATTAGGTGACATAAACTTATCTAAAACCTACTGGTTGATAGTTTTTGGTCCCATCCCCATTATATCATTGAAAAAATCATTTTTGATCGATTATAATTACGTACGTAAATACACCCTACTAACTCTACGTCGTATTGTAGTTTGTTTTCCAAAAACATCATTATTTGGATTGGTATAATAAGGAGTATAAATGATTTAAATAATAAATATAACATGTTACAGATTATTTATATATTAAATAACATTCAATTAAATATGATTTCACTATTAATAGAATGATATTGTCGCTCGGGCGTACGTACCGATTACCATATCCATGAATGCGATGAAATTTATTCTCCAACATAACCATTAAAGAATAATTTTCATTTTATTAATAAAAATAATGTTTAAGAACATAATATCATTTTGGATAGGAATCAAATACATCCTATCCAAATCAAAAATGACTTATACAATAAAACATATAAAGGAAAATGAATTATTTAAGACCCGAAACAATGATACTAATGAAATATTATTATCAAAAAAAATAACAGAAGATCATATATTATATCATATTTATGTATGTGGTTATTGAATAATTTAATAACAATGAATTAATAATCATACAGAAGGTTAACATACCCACTCTCAAGGAAAAGTACTAGGTAATGATTAATTATACAATCTCTTCATTATCTGAGGTTGTTTATACGTGATTATCTACTAAGACCACATTATCATCGACATCTGTGTTTCCTAAAAATGCATTTCAAAACATTTTTGACTATTTGATAGACTATGGGATAAGGACATTTATACACTTGTTTGACTTTTTATAAAATGTTTATAAAGGAATCTTTCTGTCATTTTCTAAACAAGGTCCATTACGACCTTTTCAACAAAAATAAGGATAGAATTTTTTTAACTTATATGACGAGTGAAGTTATTTCCTACTATTACATCACATTTGAATATTACCTTGCATGATTATAAGAATATTTTCAAAAAAATGTTTTCATTTACATTTATTTTAATTTTAATGGATTTAAAATAGAACTAGATATTTCTCTCCAATATTTGTGATTGTATTATGTCAATATCCATTGATGGAATATACACTTAATTATATATTGATTTATTATGATACAATCATCTATATTGTATTGATGTATTTGTGATATGTTTCACTATGGATGTGTTATTTTAATACCATTAATATTTTATGGTTAAAGAATAAACATTTCATACTCCAGTTTTAATATGATTTTTTATGTTATGTTTCAACCATTTCATATGAGGAATACATTGGACGTAGTAAATGATGGGTGGATCCCCCTATAGATCCTTGAGGAATCGGTATGTCTCATGATGAAAACTTGTGTCTTGGCACAAGTCATTGACAAACTATTATTTGATGTATTTTTACAGGGTCGTGACTATGTGGTTATGATGTCTGATAGTATGCATTCAATTGTTATGAAATTGGTTATTGATATTACATTTGTTTATTCAACTAGTAAAGTATCCTTGTAAATTAGTAAATAGATTTAATTAAAATAAATTTTCCATATTACGCAAAAGATTATGTTTAAAAGTATTTTTTTAGTCTTATACATTGCGTTAATTTTTTTTTCATATTTATCAATGATTCTGCTATATTGTTATCCATGTTGAGCACCTGAGCTCACCCCGTTCAATGTTTCATTTCTCCAGGTTGTGAGGAAGTATATTATGTTTGAAATATAGGGATATTATAAGGGAGATGAATGTGTTAAAATGATACACATTGTTGTTGTTTTTCATTTCATAATGAAATGTAAAACTTATGTTTGTATCTAGTACTTCCAAAGCTACTAAACTGATCCGTCATTCGGGATTTGATCCCTTGTGGCCACGCCTATGTTATGTAAAAATACACAAACTATCAGTAAATAGGCTCAAGGAATTACATCAAAATCATTAAATTGTATCATTTAAAAATATAAATTATTTTGATTAAAAATGTGTTTTCAATTAAAATTTACTATTATCACTATTCATAAAAATGTGAAGGATATTAGAAAAACACCAAAAAAATATCCAAATTAAATTTTTATATCGCCCTTCTAAATAAGAAGATTATATGGTGAAAAATAATTTATAAATGTCTCGATTAATGATTTAAAAATGGTTCTCCATTGAAAGGTTGTAAGATTGCATTTTGTTGTGAAAAACACTTCATTTTCTGAAAATTTGTATTTTTTCTTATATTATGTCTACAAACACATAGTATGGATTTTAAAATTTTATGGAGTATATAAAATTCAAATTGAAGGTAATAATATTCATAAATTCTTTTTTAAATGACTATTTTATTAAATTGTGTTGTTCTCAAACTTGGTGTTGTGTGTGGCGCAAACTATTGAATTACTTTAAAGAGATATTGTATTATGAAATCATAGGGTGTTATAGACATTATAATTACATTTACAGTTTTTACAAAAGGAAATCATTTGAACTCTAATACCATGAAGAGGGTGGATTTGATGTAATGAATTTTTTATAATCATGATTCCTCCTCTCTTGATTTTTCAGTTTGCCATTCTCTATGACAACCATCAGGGTAGTCAACAAAAACATCATTTTCCCTTCGTACCTCCAAAGTAGAATCCTATAGATTGGAATCATCAACCTGGATCACTGATGAAGACTGCACAAACATATTTAAAAGGAAATCATTTCCTCAATCCTCTCCTATATTATGATATATCTCTTATATTTCATTTGTAAATATATAGAAATCTTTATAATATTTTCTGACATCAATACGAAACTCTCAACATATAAAACTAGCTAGATAATTTCCCTTCCTTGGTGGATATATGTTTTTAATGTTATAATCCTACACGAATTCTATCCACCATCGATTCAACAATATCATTTCACGTAGGGATAAGACATACATCATGATAATTGAATTTCTGAAAATTAAAAAATGCTCATCAAAAAGTTAATTCTTCTTTAACAACAACAAAAACCCAATAATAAAAAACTCATGATTGTGGGTGGCATAATTAGGCACAAGAGTACTTAACATCAATGGACCAAATGAAACAAGTAATATATTATACATCATACCAAAACACATATAATGACATGAAGAGATAATGAAAACCTTGAACTGAATTCCCTATAATCGAAAATAATGGACTATAGTAGTGACAAACTTCTCCATATGGTACATGAAATAATCGTAACATTGATATATCCAAAAGAATTAATTATCCATCATGGTCAGAGAAGTTATAAGAGTGAAAATCCTCGAGAAATTATCTATGAACCTCACATAATATCCATATGTAAAAAAGAAATTTATAATTTATACTTCTATATCGAGGGTTGTTAAGAAACCACGTCATTTATTTTTCAAGGATACACAACCACTTTTTTATAAGTCAAAACATTTACAATGAAATGAACTTATCAATCTTATTACTCACTCATTGACAACATTACAAGATGTTTCACAGGATGAAGAAATCCAAAAATCGAGTAAATATATTATTAATGTTACATTATAATTATGTAGTTCATGAGGATGGACTCAATGAAAACCCAAAAAAAATTATCCAGGAACTCTATGAAAATTGTATTCATCAACCTGATTACCACAATTGTATCATTAATAACAAAAAACAACATCAAATTTAACATATAATCACCATTATGACAATAATATTGTTTCATCATAGTTTCCAAAACCTTCAACCTTGTCTTATGATATCCATACTATATATTGATTTTTGAGACACAACTTACATCATTAATATATCCAAATAAACCAATAATATACTCAAGAATTATGTTGATCTTCTTTGAAAATCGATTAATTATTGATAATAGATAAAAATCCACATACTTCTATGAGTATTCATCATGAATAGAACTTGTGCACCACAACGATACACACGAATCAAAACATAACCCTTCTATAATAGATCATCAAGAAATTTCATATATCACTTTCAACATAGATTGTGAAACATTATAAAGAGATATTACAATATGTAACATTAAAATTAATAAGTCAATCTGCAAATAGATCTATTATTGAGGGCTAATTCTACAACCTCCTCAACATATAAGTCAAGATACTCTTCCAGAATAATGAGAATCATAGACTATTGAACCTTCTATGAGCTCCACATAAGAATATCCACAATGGAATTCATGTATAGAAGATACATTTTTCCCATATGAGGGTCCCACTAAGAAACATACACTTATGTATCTCTCTCAGCATCACAAATTAAAACCAACCTCTTAAAATAATAGATAATTTCCTAAGCTAAATTCATTCCTTACTTATAAGGGATGATTTCGTTTGGATGTATCTATACACATAAGATGTATCCCAAATTAATGTTCTACTAAAAAGAAGTTAAATGTATCTACATACATCATACATGCCATATTGACCTCCAACATATGTACATTACTATTGGGTACTGGAATCATATATACCTCATGTCATAAACCATGGTCAGGGGAATGTGATATAGTGTACTATGCCAACCATTAATCATACTAAGTATGAATAAATATAGAAATAATAATAATGTACCTACAACTATTACTAGTATAATGTCACTGGGAACACTAGATCATCATGCTAGACACACGATACTCTACATCCTCTACAACCATATTGATTTTCAGAGACATGGATTCACAAAACATTCTAATAATGAGAATAATCATGGTGTTATCCTCTTCATAACCAATATCCAAATTGTTGATCCCAAATAAGATCACCTCGGTGTTTCTTCCTATATAGAAGTCACCTCAATGGATGATCATGATGATGAAAAACTGTCGCACACTGACAAGATATAATTGTTGGGAACTCCCATAGTTGATGAACTCTTCCTCAAAATAAAAATTAATATAAGAGAATAGAATGATTTGAAATATTAAAATACTTGATAAACTAGATGTTGAGTGTTGGGAAATTCCATCGACAAATTTAATGTTATTATATCCTTGAAACTAGAAACCCTAGAACACAACATTGGTTTATGATTAATAGTGATGCCTACCAATTATCGATAACCCAGTTTTGGGAAATGAATTCTGAATAACCTATATTCTTCCAGAACCCCAATATATTTTGAAAAAAATTAAATATGTGACCTGGTGCATGATATTTCGATTCAAATCCTATTTAAAATTATTTTACCTAGACTGGATATATATAAATAGGTCTGAATAATATCATATAATGGTCCAAAAATGATCCAAAGCTATCATATATAAAAAATCCCTAATCAATTTTTATGTCGTTCCTAGAGACATGATTCCTTCATGATTGTATAGGTAATCTCTTCTCAATTATTGTCTTAGAACCTCTCCCATGAGATTCTCGACTCCTCACTACCCTAAATGAAAAAAATATCCACTACTTCCTCACTACCCCATGAATCATTTTTATAGAAAATATAATATATTTCCATTTCATGGAATTGATAACTGTGAAAACTATTTCTTCCAAATCCAACTTGTATTCTCTAATTTAATTTGGAATATATCCATTGTACTTATATAAACCAAGATACTAATACTCTAGGAGTTTCATTCTCTATGATACATCATCATAAACCAACAATCTTCTATGATTTTCAATGATATATTTCAAAATCTATTTCATAAATACTAGATGATCACATCGACCTACATCCATGCAAAAAGAAAAAAACATGTTATACTCTAAAACCATGGAAAATGGAACATTTAACATTTGACAATTAATTATTTTTATCATTTAATGGTTTAAACTTATACCATGGTCTCCCCATTACAATGGCCTTCACAATGAAATATGATGGGTGATACATTTCAAGGTCTCTACCTAATAACTTGCATCACGTTATATGAAAGGATTTGAAAAACTAATTTTATGTGTAGTAGATATTAGATGTCCATAAATGAATTATCAATTGTTATTATATCATGTTTTCATTTCATTGTAAACATAGCTCACCAAGTTGGCATAAAATCTCATGAAAAGTCACATATACCTACATCTAAAACCCATCATGTATCTCCATCAATACCATTGGTACCACATTATCACTACCTACTCCCCCATAGTGTTCACCTTTCGGGATTGTATTGATTGAAGGGAGGTGTTGACTACACATTTACATCCTCTTATAGGCCATGTGTTGGAAACAAGATCTAGGGGAAAATAATAATAAAATGGGATGTATTACCATCATAGAGAAATTTTGGATGTGAGTGATAAGAAATATACACCAATAAAAACTAGAAATAATATATAAAATAAGTCCAATGTTCATATATGAAATTTCATACAGTACTAAACAACCGAAAGAAAATTACAAGTACTAAATGATATAATATATAGCATCAATAAATCCCAAAAACTCCAAAAATACCATGATAATGTTATATGAATCCTGATTTCTATCCTAATACTAATGTGTTGGAATTTTTTATACAAATACCAGGTGAGAATAAAAGTTTACTCAGTAGGATACCCCCTAAATCTTCTCATGAAAAATATTTTATAATAATGTTCGGTGGTCAATAGTTAAACTAGCATGTCACATTACTGGGAATAAGATGATTTCATCATCATCAAAGATAACTCTCACAAAGAATCACATAAAAATAAATTTTATTATAATAATGAAAAATCAAGAGTATCATACCCCTACATCCCCTTTGGTTTGTGGATTTACCCTAGTGTCCCTTTTCGTGGTCCGTATCTCTCCAAATGTAAAAAAACCCACAAAATACTGGGATATGTATCAGTAATCTCACCTCCTATATCACAATATCAAATCATACAATATTATATCAACATATATTAACTAGGTATTTTATGGGATCCATTACACCCATGGGACATATATCACACATTGTGTATTATACCTAAATCCATCAAAACCCACACACTGAGTAAGGACCTAAATCAATTCAATATTATTAGAATAATTCCAATAAAAAACATTGGGTTTATATAAACATAAATACATGTTTTTTAAATTACCACATGTAATCTCATTCATGTACACATATATATTTGATAAATAATTGATATGAATACCATCACATATAACTACCATGTGAAAAAAGAGTGGTGCTTGAGGGTGTAGTTATCCATCCGTCCACCGATCAGGAGGTTTGGGAAAACACATTCCTAGATTTCATTGAGTGTTAGTAAACTGAACAAACGTGGATGGGTATGTTCATGGAATCCTAGAATATAAAAGATATAATACATCTCATGACCACATTATGGGAAAACCTTTTTTTAATACCCAAATGAAACAGTCTCTAAGACATCCATCTTCACTTATTAAGGATTATATAACATAAAATCACACAAGAATTAATGAAATAAATAAAATTAGATTAATTTTTTGTTAGAAAACATTATGTTTATTAATTCAATAACCATTAATTAATAATAGTAAATCAATTAAATAATTTCATTTCATATTTCTTTTATTATCAGAGAGACTTCTATGAACATTATGAATAATCAAAACCAAGTCCATGATTTCTCAATATTTTCTATTATTCATTCCAATAAAATCCAAATAAAATATATACAAATTTAATAATAATTATTAAAATTATATATTCCATGTAATTTAGGAAAATTTTAGAAGCTACCACATTAAGGAAACCAGAAAATAGTAACATCTCGTTGCCTCAAGAAATGTGGTATAGAAGGAATATAAAAAGGGTGTCCTTGTAATATTCAATTAATTAGAATGTAATAGAGAAATAATCTAGATTTATAAAAACAATGGTTATTACCAACATCAACATGTTTTGTCAACCTCATCACTATCCCGAAAACATACATACATATCCCGATGTTTTTCTCTATCATATGTACCCACTATTGCCACATCATCTAGGATTATCCTCCCAACTATCACTTCATCTACCAAAATCCCATCCATCCATGGATCTGATCTCGTTGCTCATAGCTATAAAACATCCAAAGGATCATATAAAAATAACATTACAAGGTAGAAAGTAAACAATTATAAACAATAGTGATACATGTCATTAAAAGTGGTATTCATCCATTAAATAAAAATATGATCTCACTATACATAACAAAATACATTTATACATTATAAAAAATATTTTCTTAGGTACCCAATGATATATCATTAAAAATATATAGTTCTTATTCTATATAGAATTAACATATTCTTTATTCATTAGTTCCAACTATATGAAACCACAAACATCAATAAATAACGAGCTATCCAAAGATTAATTCTCACTTATCATTAATACATGTTTCAACATATTAATAAAAGAAGTAATCTCATTTATAGTTCCTTTTATATCATTATCATGACTAATATATGAAACAATTCAAATTCATTTTCTATCCCATTAACACATTGAATAAAAAAATTGACTAAAAAATCTTACAGTAATTAATTTAATCATCCCCAAATTGCAGCACTAAATTAAAAACATTCCATTTTGATAATTCATCTTAAAATTAATCAAATAGTATTGTCATTATGTCTATTAAAATTTCCCATTAAAAAAGTCACACTAAACTAGTCATTACAACATGATAAATAGTTTTAATACAAAAAAATTATATCATAAAACAAGTTTCCAACAATATTCATGGTATAAAAAATGACATGTGTTCACTGTGACATTTCCTTACTTATTAAATAGAAAAAAATTAGGTAAATTACATTACCATATATAGGTCTAAAATTTTAGAGAAATAATATTTATTATAAATAAATATGAGTTTAAATTAATCTATTAACTCAAAATAGTAATTAAATTTCACATTAAAATAGAAAAATATTACAGATCCTAATCACTTCTCTAACAATAATCTATAACCCCCAGATCATGTGACATCATATATTCAAAAACAACAACACCATCTAAGAACATATAAAAGATTATCCATCACATTTCCCTAAAATATGGGAGATACTAGACTAAATTATCCCAACAAAATGTGGGGAAGATACCATATCTTTATACTGATCAATGAATAATATTGAGTATCGATCCCATTTGAAGGTATCCCAAAGAACATGAAAACCCATCGCTATATGTTTGGATCATTGGGAGAAAGTCATATGGGTTTGGAAAACCCAGGAAACTTCCATTTAAAAAGTGCATTGTACAAAGAGAATTTATGGTGTAAACCCATGTTTACATTGTAACCACTTCGAACAATATGTACCCATGAAGAAAACTAAACATAAAACTTCGAGCTAGGATTAATATAATATATATATAATATTAAATATGTAAATTCTATTTTCTTAGCCACACAATAATTAAACGCATTTAGGTTTCAAGCCATTAAGATGTATTAAATCCCACTTATGTCGTAAACCATTTATTGTGAAATAAAACAATCCTTCATTATTTAATCCTCTTCAAAGATCCACATGCATAGAAAACAAGAAATGTGTCCGGATATAATGACATGGGACATTATATATTTTTTGAAATAGAATAACAAGAATAATATGGAGTTATTTTTTAATTACAAGTGAGGTGTTGTAAAACAGTTTAAAATAGATTCTAATGTGGTATTCAATGATTAAATAGATTTTTTTATATTATGTAGGATGATAATGGTTTTTAGTAATATATTTTATACCAATACATGAAATATTTTGTGTTGATAGGTTTTGGATTGAATGGTTGGTTGGATTACTAGCCTGGATGGGTATTTAAATTTTAGATCATTGAGGAGCCCAATAATAATGAGGAGGATCATATAAATGTGGTGTCCTGTGGTATTGATGAATATAGTATGTGTCCCTCATTTCTCCAGTAGAAATAAATAATTTATTCAAGAACTGTGGTTTTGGTTATTTGACAATAATACATGACCATAACATCAAAGAATTTCATAATACTTTATCAGTAGAACCATAAGACATGCGAGAAAACCTTTCATGTATTGCACTTATCATGTTGGGATATAAAAATATAACTCCAGTTACCTATAGCTCATGGTAATTACAATACCATGTCAAATAGTAAAAGGGAATTATTAAAAATGGAAAATTTATTTTATATGCATTATTATACTTGATATATAAATCATTTATATATTACACATAAAAAGGTAATGTACACCATAAAGGCTTGTGTATAAAATTATAGTTTCATATTTATTATAATCCAATATATTCAAATATCTTGTATTAGTACCCCGTGTAAATGAACAAAAAACATTGAGGTAAAAAATTCATAGTAAATTTCAAAATTGAGAAATATATCATGGATACACGTGGAATACACATTATTGATGAGTTGATAATCTATAAATGTTCCCTCAAATTAAAATATAAATTATTAAATATACTATATGATTACTAGAAAAGGTATATAATCAAATTTATTTAAATAAAACAGTAAATATAAATTCAATAAATAATGTTAGACAATAATCCATTACTATTAATGAGTAATGATAATAAATCTATATTACCATCAAGGTTGCCAGCAAAGAATTATTCATTCCACAAATTATGTGTCCATGTGAACATTATTTCTCTATTCTCATTAGAATTCAAAAAACTCACAAACCATTTTCTCAGGATACAAAACAATGCATCAATGAGATATTTAGTTTTCTGTCCAACCCATCAGTTCAATATGTATTATGTATTAAACATATTAATGAATTTAATAATAATTAAATACATGATCAATTTTCTTTAGCCTTTAAAAAATGATCTAATCATATTCACAACGTATGTGTTTTTCAATATTTCCCTATTTAATAAAATAAATAACATATTCATATTATATATAGTGAAACTAGTGAATTCATTAACATTATTTATCCATATTATAAGGACCAAACAATAATACATTATATAATAATTAAATTTTTTAAAATAAAAAAATTCCTAAATTTTTAAAATCATTATTTTATAGAGTTTTATTGATTTTTGGAATGAATCTATGATTATAAACTAATATAATTGAAATTTTAGTCCTCTGGTTTGTAACATTTTTTCCTATAATATTTAAAGATTCAACTAAAAAATTGTTTTTATGAAAAAAAATTCATTATTTAAAACATGACTACTAATTTGTTCTTTCTAATACATTAACCATGAGAAAATATTTTTCAATCATATGATGAGTAAAAAAATATCATTTCAATGAATAATATAATGAAATCAATTTCTTCAATAAAAAACATGAAAATCCATAATGCTTTCTAAAAAAATCCCGATAATCATTGTCAATAGAAAAGTTATCATATTCACATGGAAACACATTTTTCATCTTAGTGGTATTTTTATAGGGATAAAATTATAGTATAAACCCTCATAAAAATCATATTTAATTATAATTATAACCATTGTACACTCATGTCAAAAATAACTAGGGGCTAATTAATCCTATTGAAAAAACACCCTAGTTAAATCACACCTTTTTTTTAAATTCGAAAGCACTTCCCAATGCATTAAAGATATATATCAAGATCAGAATTCATCATATATAATATTAATGTATAATATCATTAATAAAAAAATATCTATGAAAATTTCATCATAAATATCATGAAAAACTCATTTGAGCTCAGTAGTAAACAAAATTCCATTCATTTCATACAAATAAAGAGAAATATTACATTTATTTGAAAACACATTAAAATTAAAACATAAAAAATACATTTAGAAATAATTTTTTTGAAATGAAATATGGAAACAAATAAATTAATATCTAAATTAATTAAATTTTATCGTGGTGAAAAATTCTATTAAATCCAAAAAAAAAATCTTTCACAACTACTATAAACATACCTTGTAGCACACCGGAATATTTAAAATAGAAATTTCATGTTTGATAACATTTATGACATAAGAACCATGATTTTAAGATAATTAATCATCATGAAATATTAACATACATTTCTTTTGAAATAATTTCAATCACATTGATAGATTATGATGAAAAAACTTCTGGTTTAAAAGAAACACAAAACTATATTTAAATATTACTATTTACCCTTGATGATTATAAAGTAGTTATTATGTAAGAATTTATGGTAATGAAATTTTGAAAATTTAATAATTTAAAAATTTATGAAATAAATTTAGTGGTTTCCTATTTATTTTAAACAAAATATTATTCATTTTAGAAAACATTTACATTTTCAAAAAAAAATTCTAACAGTATTTTTAGATTTTCTTTTCACAAATAATTTATAATTAATTATTAAAAATTTAACAAATTTAATTTGAAAAATAAAAAAAATCGATTTGTTGAATAATATAATAATATCATAGGGAGAATATTTGATATTTTTAATGGATAATTCATTTTTCAATTAATAGTGAAAAATACTGACATTAATTGGAAACAACATTTTTTATGAATTATATCAAAGATATATTTTATAATAAATTGTTTATAAATATAAATTAGTAAAATTAAATTGTAATCAATTCAAATTCCTTAGGTTGAATAATTTTCATATTGGATTTTTATATGAAACCCATTTATACATTCGATTATTATCACTTTTAAAATCCTTTTTTTCTATATGTCGACTTGTATAATATTAGATTGAATTAGGAAGCCTTTATTAATTTAATTTTTGAAAACTGGATTGAATATAATTAATAAAAATAATTTATATTATATAAACAATTAAACATCATTTTTGACCAAAATGATAATTGAAACAATACAAATTTAATTACCTTTATTATTATAAAAAATGGGTTTTCTGTGGGGTAAAACTAAGAAGATAAATGTTCACATTTCATAAAAACATGTAAAAATGTATATCCATATATGTATTTATAAATTTTATTATCCAAAATTAAAAACAAGGGCCATTTTTATTCATTTTTATGTGAATGAATTTATCATTATTTATTATTTTATTAAATTCCCAGGTATACTACATGAGGGTTTCTTTTCCACATATATAAAATTGGAATACCTCCGCTAAAATTATCAGACATGTTTATCTATTTATGTAAAAAAACCTGAAAATTTACCATAATATTTTTAGACAATTTTTAGATATTTTAGTCCACCCAAAAGGCTATCCCTATAGCCATTCGAAGGTGAACATAAGGAAGATTCTCATAGGGTAGGAAAATATCATAACAATACTCTTTAATTTTCATTACTATTTTTCAAAACTAAATTATGTATTTATACTTTAAAAATAATATAAGAGTTATCTCTAATATTAATTTATTTAATTATATTTATGGATTAATTTTTATCCATCTACACTTCCAGCCAATTGGAAACACAAATCATTGATCCTATGTATAGAGGACAATCGCCTTGCCCATCGATGTAGTTATGATTCCATAAATACCATAAATGGACTCATTTAACTCATTTATATGATATTTATGATAAAATTATACTTAATTAATATTAATATTACATAAAAAAATTTATGTTCTATTTTTCCTCACATAAGATAGCGTCATTTTGTGTGTGTAGGGAGACCACCTCTTGAAGCGATGTTATTAATTTTTCCCTTTCCCTTCAATGGAATGAAATTAAGATAAAATTATTTAATATTTGTGAAATATGATATATTTCAATTACTCTTGAAAATTATTATTGAAGGACCCAGGGACACCCTGAGAGGGGAGAGGTGAATCAGGGTGAAACTTTTTCTTTTAATGTGATGGATGTTGTTCCCACATTGGTAGGAACATGTTTAACCTCTATGATGAATATGATCAGAAAGCAAACATTCACATTCATATAGAAGACACAACACTTTTTACTTGGTTCACCACTAAGGGCTACGTCCAAGGAGCATACACTGACAGTTTTTCGGGCTTACCAAATTCCAATAAACTTCACTAGATGTGGATTACAAAGGTTTGGAAATAGTAACTATGTCCCACGCTCACTTCCATTACAATTTTTCATGGATACCTCACTGCATCCCTTAGGTCACTCCTGTTGACACCTTGGCTCCTAGCCATTGGTGATGTCCAGCTCAGTTTATAGATGTGATGGTCTCTTCATCATTTGCTAAATTAGTGCATCCTCTATTGTGTGTAGATTCTCTGTTGAAGTCCAACTTTCACCCGTAAACTGATCTCCATTTGAACCAAAGGTATCGGGAAATATTCCCACTTTCATGCTGCTCCTAGACGACCAGAAGGCTTCAACAATACATGGTGCGCAAGTCCATGCCCAGCGTCCATGTTTCTAGGAAGCTGCACAAGTTATAACTGGCGCACAAGTCCACCTCCAACACTTGTGCGACTTAACCTTCTTCAATACCAAACATGCGAAACTGAAATTATTTTAAAACCAAAACGATTTTGAAACAGAAATTAAACCGGTCGCACAACTTCAATTCGGGCGTGCAACTATCATCAAACCACCTTCGCGACTCCTAGTTGAACAGCCAACAACTGCCACACTAGTCCACCTTGCGCGACTCACCAAAACATGTGCGACTTCAACACCAGCGCAAAGGGAGATCTAAAATTTCTCTAAGTTCAAACATCGTTACAAATGATGAGCGGTGGTCCTCTATTTATAGGCAAAAAGGACACCATGTGCGATGGCACACAGGCCTCCTCACGGTGTGCAAGTTCAAGCGTGCAGCTCCATCTCCCCTAGCCTCTATGATGCAACTCACCTGCGTGACCAAACCAATACATGCACGACCCTCTATCCATTGCCATATTTTTATGATCTGATAATGAAAATCATCTGGCGCACAACTTTCAAAAACTCCTAGGTACTGGAAAGAAAGTCCCTTCAGGGCGTGCAAGTCACTTGCGCGACCCGCCCAAAACCAGTGCGGCCCTTATCCCTTTGCCATTTTCCATGATCTGATCTTGAAAAAACATATGACACACATGTTTTTTTTTCAAAAACAATTCTCTCCATTTGTCGATTTTCAGGCCCAAAAATTTGGCAAACACTGGGAAAAAGCGCCGCCTTCAATACTACTGTCTTCTTGAACTGTATGATCACTTTTATTGTACCATTCTTAACTTCCATTGAGGATTGACAAAAAACCCAAAACCATACTCCAATTCATTCATAGAAGACCATGGTTTTAAAAATCACCCCCTTTGGGTATGTTGGCAATCGGAAAATAAATTCAATATATCCACATCCATGTGCAAACCAAAAATGAAAAAATCAACTCAACCAACACTCTATGTCTACATGAGCAATGATCGGTAAAGAAAACTAGAGAAGAAGCCTGAATTGGGTTCCTATGTTTCAGAATTCTCAATGATGCCCAAGAAGAATTACATTACCAATGTATTCCTTCTCACCTGAACATGCCTGAATTTATTCCTTTTATATGCCTGAACAAGCCTGAATTTATTCATTTCTCCCCCATTGAAATGAAACCCAAAGACCAGTAATGTGTTCATTGTTCAGCTGAAACCATACTCCCCCTGGATATTATCTCCCCCACAAACCTAAATCACATCCATAAATAGAGAAAAACAGTTAACATAAATGCGGATAGGGGAGTTTCGTAACCTCCTAATGCACTAGGAGGTGGCTGAACACCGAGGTTCAACCGTTGCTTTACAAACACAGCCGTTGACGGTGGCTTGGTCAGAATATCTGTCACTTGCTCATCAGTTCCCACATGCTCCATTCTAATCACTCCTTGCTCAACTTTTTCTAAAAAAAGTGATACCTGATTTCAATATTTTTTGTACAAGAATGATGAACAGGATTCATCATAAGATCAATTGTGATCTTTTTATCACAGTAAATGACCATTGGTTGCTTTACCTCATCACCAATATCTTCTTGTTGTTGTTTCATCCATATCAGCTGAGTGCAAGCCTTCGTGGAAGAGTTATACTCATCTTGATAAGTATAAAGAGATGTAATTTATTGTTTCTTGCTCAAACATCCAAGAAATATATTCCCAATATAGAAAGCACCACCACTGGTGGATTTTAGGTCCACAACATCGCCAGCCCAATCAGTATCAGAAAATGCTGATAATTTACTGTCTCTTCCTGCAGCAATGTATAACCCCAAATTGTGAGTACCTTGAATATACCTCATGATTATTTTTACTACTGCCATATGTTCCTCATTTGGATTACTCTGAAAGCGGGCTGCAAGACATGTGGGAAATACAATATCTAGCCATGTCGCTGTTAGGTACAGTAGTCTCCCAATGATCATGTTGTACTTTGTGGGATCTATATATGCCTCATCTTCCTACTTTCCAATTTTAGTTCCAACTGCAATCGGAGTTGACATTGGTTTGGAGTCATGCATATTAAACTTATTCAGTAGCTCTCTTGCATAATTTTCCTAAGAAATTAAAGTGTATTCCTTATTTTAAAACACCTGTAACCCCACGAAATATGTGATCTCTCAAATCATAGACTTTTCAAATTATGATTTCATGTGATTGGAAAATTCATCCACTGATTTTTTCCTGCTGCCACCAAATATGATATCATCAATGAATACTAGAATCATGCATTGATCTTTTGGAGAATTATTTATATAGATATTGTGATCTACTCCTCCTCTTTTGAATTCCAGCTTCTTGAGATACAAATCCAGCCGCGAGTACCACACCTGTAGTGCCTGCTTCAAACCATATAAATATTTCTTCAATTTGCATACCTTTGTTTCATCAGTACCTAGAACAGAACCCACTGGTTGTTCAATGTAGACGTCTTCTTCATGTACACCATTCATGAATGCTGTCTTGACATCCATT
Organism: Viscum album; assembly: GCA_963277665.1. Taxonomy (NCBI): domain Eukaryota; kingdom Viridiplantae; phylum Streptophyta; class Magnoliopsida; order Santalales; family Viscaceae; genus Viscum; species Viscum album. The sequence continues at coordinate 929,219,957 of OY728126.1, read as the reverse complement.
TGATATACTTTATATCCTTTTTGGTGTTCCATGGCAAGGAAAATCTTGATTGACTCCATTCTAGCCACTAGAGGAAAGGTTTATTCAACATCAATTACTTCAGTCTGGGAGTATCCTTTACATACCATTGGTTCCTTGTTTCTGATGACACTTCCATGCTCATCAAAATTATTTTTGAAGATCCATTTGGTACCAATCACATTGTGACCATGGGGTCTCTGGACAAGATCACGTGTCTGATTATTTTCAATCTGATTTAATTCTTCATTCATGGCATTGACCCAATATTCATCCTTTGCAGCTTCATCAAATGAGGTTGGATCCAAAATTGAGAGAAATTTAGATGGCATGTTGTCCACCATCCTTTTTTTTTTGAGTGGGTGCACTCCTATCCCAAATTATGTTTGATGTATCAATATCAGCTCTTCGATTTCTCCTGCGAGGTTCAGTTTCATTCTTTTTCTCCACAGTCACTTCTTCATAATATTCTTCTGAGTCAACATCATGATATGACTGCTGAGTGTTTTTTATGATATCCTCTATTTCTGTATTTGAATTTTCTCCATGTTCACTTTCTTCCTCACTTTCTATCACATCAATATATGACGTCCTTGAAAAATTTGTTGTTTTATCTTTAATTATCATAACATCAATGCTTTCCACAATCCTTCCTAAACTCTTGATGAATCATTTGAAGGCTTTTCTATTCATTGAGTAACCGAGGAAAATTATTTCATCTGCATTGTCTCCATACTTCCCATAATTTACTTCTTTGTTCCTGATGAAGTATTTACTACCAATGACATGAAAGAATTTTAATGAGGTATTCCATCCATGAAACAATTCATATAGTGTTTTCTTCCCACCCATATAAAGTTCTGTTCGATTTTGAATATACATTGCAGCTTGAACAACCTCTTTCCAGTAATTCCGTGGAATACGACTCTCAATCAGCATAGTTCGTATGATATTTTTCACTTGTCGATTCCTATGTTCAGCAACTCCATTTTTTTGTGGAGTTCTCGCAGCACCTACCTCATGTTGTATCCCATGATTCTCTAGATAATTTTCAAATTCAATTGACATGTATTCTCCTCCATTTTCAGATCGCAACACTTTGATTGTTCATCCGATATCATTCTCATCGATTCGCCGATATATTTTCATGCATTCAAGGACTTGTCGTTTCCTGTTAATGACCATCACACATTCCATTATACTGTAATCATATATAAAAAAGACAAAGTGAATTTCTACATGAGTTCCAGCAACATTTATCCTCCCACATACATCAGTATGAATCAGATCAAGAAGGTGAGATGCCCTTTCTTCTATGGCTGATATGAACTGCAGACTAGCTTCCCATGAATTCAAGCATCACAAGACTTTTCATGCTCATGCTTCAGGTTGGGAATGTCCATGACAATCCCCAATTTTGATATTTTCTCCATGTCTTGTTGATTGTTGTGTCCCAGTCTCCGATGCCACAAATTGTTTTCTTCTTTAACATTCATGTAACATAAATTTTCATCACTATCAACCTGATACATGTTTCCACTTGTTTTGCATCCCTTCATAAGTGAATTGTTTTTCTTTCCCTTGATAGTGCATCATTTCTGATTAAAGGTAACTATAAGTCCTAATTCATAGAGTTGACTCACGCTGAGTAGATTATGATGTAGGCCATCTACATACAGAACTTCAGTCTTGTTTATTTCTCTATTAGCTAATTCGGTATTTCCAGTCCCTTTGAATTTCAAAGCTCTATCATTACCCAATCGTATTGTACCATCGACCATCCTTTTGATATCCTTTAACAGGACGACATTACCTATCATGTGAGATGAACAGCCGCTATCTAGAATCCATGTACTGTTGTTCTCTGTAGCATTGAGGGCCACCTCTGCAATGTTTTATTTCTCAATATTCTTTCTTTCCTTCCACGAGACATTTGATTGATTATAGAGAACTGATGACCTTTAAATTATCTCTTCCACGTACCCAGGTTCATCATAGTCAAAATCTTCTTTGAAAGGAGAAAACATGTTTGAAAGAGAAACATTGTCTTGCTGACGAGACTTGAATTGTCTTGAACTTCGGTATGTGGTGTCCATGTCCCTTCTTTTCCTGCAATTAGCAGCCTTATGACCAAATTTAGATCAATGAAAACAATATCCATAGAAATTTTTACTTCTATTAGAATTAGGGTAAGAATTTGTTCTCCCTTGTTGAACTATTATATCTTCTACATTCAGATAGCTTCTTGCCTCTTCTCAATAAGACATAGTATGGCTTAGATAGCCACAAAAATGACACTTCATGAGAGGAAATGTCTTATCACTTGAATTTCTCCTCATAACATCTTCCTTGGGAGAATAGTTAGACTACCTGTCATTTCTAAATGTTTGAGGAAAATTTCCAGTACTCCTTTTAGTATGGATTGAGAGTTCTTTTTACAGAACTTTAGGAAATGTTTCAACATGTTCAACTTTCATATTATATTTTTTTGGATCTTTTCACATCCAGAAGTTCATGTCTCAGCTTCATTTCCAATTCCACTCTTTCCCATGCAAGCGGGTCTTTGATCAGTCAATAATTTTCCAACCCCATCTGAACCACACTTGTCTCTTGCTAGTAATTCTGCATCTGAGAATTTTCTAAACTGTATTTTCTTCCTTGATTCTTTTGGAATTGATTCAGACTCAAGTTTACTCCTAAGAGTAACAACTTCCTCCTCAATACCCTCAGCAGTCTTGGATTTTTCATCTAGTCTGGAGGTGAGGTCATTGATGACCTTTTCCTGCTCTACAATTCTCATCTTCAGAGCCACTACATCATCATTGCTTTAAATTATTTTAGACAGTACCATCAAAAATTCATCCAGTCATTCAATTTCATCTTCCAGTTGATCAACATATTCAGTTGACTCTTCTACAATTGATTTACACTTATTTTAACTCTTAAATTTAGTTTTAAGCTTACTAACAGCATCCTTAATTTTCATCTTGGGATCTGCACAATTTTTTAACTGTTTTTCTCCACCATTATCTTCTAACATTTCAACAGTGTCCATCATGGATGCATGGTTCCCAATTTTGAATTCTGGTTCTTCTTCATCACAGAATTCATTGTCATCTTCTTCCTCTTCATAGTCAAAAATCTTCCTCTGCATTTTATTTCCATATTTGATGTCTCACTTTTTGAAAAACCTTCTCTGAGACTTCTTGAAGCTTTCATATTCACTATCTTCATCATTGATCTTTCTTATGCACTGATAGGCAATGTGCCTAACTTTTCCACAACAAAAAAATGCAAGAGGTAACTTCCCTAGGAATTTCCCTTTTCCCTTCTGGAACATCATTGCAATGACAGAATGAAATTAATTTTCTTCGTCATCTTCACCACTACTATATTTTGAAAATTTTAGTTTATCCATGGCCTTAAATGTCACATCTTTTCTCACATAAGTCGTAATATCTTCTGGTTTGATTCTTATTTCATATGCTACCATCCTGCTTAGAAGGTCATACAGAGAATGTTTTGAAAGATCTATTTCCTCAAAGGCTGATACCTTTTCACTGTACAGGGGTGGAAGTCTTCTTAGTATTTTTATCATAATATCACATATTTTATTTTTTCTCCTAGGCCCCTTATTGCTCCAACTACTTCAGTGATTCCATTAATGAAGGAGTCTGCATTCTCATCAGGATGCATCTTCAAATCATCGAAACTATTGTGCATCACTTGTAGTTTATCCTCCTTCACTTTCTATCTCCTTCATAAATATTCTCATGATTATCCCGCATGGATTTTTCTGTGGTTCAATTCATCACCTTTAGGTAGATCTGTTCAAAAAGGGAGGCGGTGAGTGCATTTTGTGCTTTAGCATCTGCATCAATAATATTTCTGTCTGTGTCAGTCATAGCCAAGACTGTTGGATCAGTGACTTATATTCCTTGAACAGTATAAAATAGAACTTCAATTCTTAGAATTCTTACATGAGATCTCATTCTATTCTTCGAGATCTAGAAATTACTTCAATCGAAGTGACGGACTCCCCTGACATTGACTGCATTCTCCATGACAACAAAGGAAGGATTCAACACCAACAACTTTTACCATCTAACACCACTTGAAGGACCCCAGGACACCCTGAGAGAGGAGGGCTGAATCAGGGTGACAACTTTTTCTTTTAATGAGATGGATCTTTTTCCCGCGATGGTAGGATATTGTTGAACCTATATGATGAATACGATCAGAAAGCAAACATTCACATGAACAGAGAAGACACAACACTTTTTACTTGGTTCACCACTAAGGGCATTGTCCAAGGAGCATATGCTGACAGGTTGTCGATCATACCTAACTACACTAAACATCACTAGATGTGGATTACAAAGGTTTGGGAACAATCAATCTATCCCAGGTTCACTTCCATTACAATTGTTAATGGATAGCTCAATGCGTCCCTCGGGTCACTCCTATTGACTCCCCTTGGCTCACAACCGTTGGTGAAGTCCCGCTCAGTTTATAGATGACAAGGTCTCTTCATCATTGCTAAATGAATTCATCCTCTATTGTGTGTAGATGCTCTGTTGAAGTCCATCTTTCACCCGTAAACTGATTTCCCTTTGCACCGAAGGTATCGGGAAATATTACAGCGTTCGTGCAGCTCCAAGATGACCAGTATGCTTCAAAAATACATGGCGCGCAAGTCCAAGCCCGGAGCACAAGTTATAACTAGCGTGAAAGTCCACCTCCAAAACTTGCGCGACTCAACCATCTTCAATACCAAACTTGTGCAACAGAACTTCTTTTCAACCCAAACCAATTTTGAAACACAAAGGAACGCTATCGCACAACATCAATTCTGGCGTGAAAATATCATCAAACCACCTGCCCGACTCCTCGTCGAGCATCAAACAATTGTTGGGCTACTCCACCTTGCGCGACTCACCTACGAGACCAAACCAATAATTGCGCGGCCCTCTTTCCTTTGTCATATTATGAATATCTGATCACGAAAATCATCTGGAAAGAACCTTTCCAAACCTCCTAGGTACTGGAGGGCAAGTCCCTTTTTGGTGCTCAAGTCACTTGTGCGACCAGCCCAAAACATGTGCAGCCCTTATCCCTTTGCCATTTCTTCATGATCTGGTCTTGAAAAACCTATGGCGCGCAAGTTTCGTTGCCAAAAACACTTTTCTCCATTTGTCGATATTCAGGCCCAAAAATTTGGCAAACACAGGGAAACAGCACCACCTTCAATACTGTTGTATGGTTGACCTTTATGATCACTTTGCTGGAACACATTATGAACTTCCACCAAGGATTGAAAACAAACACAAACCATACTCTGATTCATGCATATAAGACCATTTTTCAAACAATTAGATCACAAAATTACATACTGATTCACTCATTGTGGGAATGATATAATCTCTCATGCACACATGCGACCTAGTGTCTCCACAAATTGATTAGATTCATTTTCCATGTCTACATTCCAAAATGGTTATAATTATATATATATATTGGGTAAAAATAAATTTTATCACATTATTATAATTCAATATAAGATATATATATATATATATATATATATATATATCATAGGAAAATTACATTAAATTCATGTGAAAATGTGCATTACAAAAAACCAATAAACAAAAGAAATATAATAAAGAAATATAATTATAAAATTGGGGGTAAAATGTTATGAGATAAATATATATGAAATTATAATGTACATTATGGTCTTATAGTAAATTTAAAATATCATTAAAACCGTTATATAGGTGGTTCAAATATGTTTGATTGGAATCATACATGAGGTAAGGGTCTATTGTATAACATTTACATCCTTAAGACATATTCCATATTACAACATAATTTTTTGTTTATAGTTACCCTTTCTATGTTATATCATGAAACTAATTATTTTTCTAGAATTCAAATTTTTATTTCATGTAATTTTTTTAATGGGGATTATGATCCATTATATAAAAAATTAGTTAGGTTTTATTTCATGATGTCATTATTATTTAGGATTTATTATGTTTAGATCTCCCTTATTAGAATTATTTTTTATTTCTACCTGAATGTCAATTATTTGTTTTCAAATATGGTAATTCGTGAAATTTTTTATATTGTAGTAAAATTTTCCATTTCTAAGGTTCCTAAAATGTTTGAGAAAATGTTTTTTTTAGTTATGAATTTATAAATCTTTTCATTAAAAAATATTTTTCATCAAAACCTATGTTTTTACAAAACGATTCCAAAAATGTTATAGAAATACTAAAAAAGTTTTTTAATCAAATTTATACATATTTATAATTTTTAATTGTTTTAATGTGTATGAAATTAATTGAATGTATTAATATATTAAATTTGATACACTAGGTATACATTTAATTTATACAATCATTGTTATTTATATGGATGGATTATAACTTTTTTAAATGATGATTTATATTTTTATTACCATTAACCATTTTCAATGGATGGTTTATGATTATGTTTATTGATATGGGTATGTACTAACATTTCATATATTATTTTTTGAATATGAATGTTAATTATGGTTACATTTCACCCGTTATATATGAGCTTCTCATTGGATATATAATTTAATGGGTACGGACCTTGATGCATAAGTTAGTCATATATGTCAAATTAAATTTGGTTTTGGTTAAGGACATACACCATTTATTTACTAGTCTTCGCACAAAGGATCCACATTATATTTTTTATATTTGGATTTATAAATTCCATAATCAGAAATTAATTTATTTATTTTCCTTTTGATAATTAAATTAGAAAAAATATAAAATGATATATTTTTATGATCATTGTATTATTTATATGAATTTTTTTTATCATTGTTTATTCCTTACTTATTATGCATATTTTTTTTCTTAAATAGAATATTATTCGAATATTTAACATTACATATTTATTATTAAAGAAGATACGATGAATTTAGATTAAGGAATAATATTGAAATATGTTTATTAGGGAATAAACCTTCTCATTGAATAACTTATATGTATAGTAAGGCTTATATGTATTTTCATTAGGTGTGGGAAGGAAATCTAGGATATATAGATTCTTTATTAAGAGATATTTGGGTAGGTATTTGATAAATTATATTACAAAAAAGGATTCTTTTATAATGGTGAGTATGTTCCCTTTTAATAGGGATGTGAGGGATTTACTAAGAAATACATAATTTATTATATTAATAAAAATTAATAATCATATTCCTGTTGGATTTTGTACATATGTAAAGTATTGTATGAGTATTAGTTCATATAACCTCATCAAATTAAAATTTTGGATTCTTATTTGATTTTTCCCATTATCTTATGATTTTCAACAATCATTATCCATTTTGATAATTTCCACTATGTCGATGTTTCTTCCTATGTGGGTGTTCGTAATGTTAAAATGAAATTAAACATGACTTATAATTGGTTAATAGACGGAATCCTAGTCCAAATCCAATTCACTTGTATGATAAAAATAATTTTATGAATGATAAATCATTAAATTAAAAAATATTAATCATAATATTCCATTGATGTAATTTTCAAATCTATTATCACAGTTTCACTATAATGAAAACAAGATAGTAGTGGAATTTCTGTATAATCATTCCAAAAAACTATATTATGTTATATTTATAAAAAATACAGTAGATGGCCAAAATTTTCCATATTTTATTTCATTAAACATTATATTAAAATCATAAACCTGATTTTTCTTTTAAATGAACATTCACTAATTTTTTTGTTTGTAAGAACTTAATTTAATAATTATTTATAAAGAAAATTAATTATAATTTACCATGATAAAAAATAATTTAAATTTTATATAACCATTTATTAATAAACATAAATTAATTCATACTTAAAAAATGTTAGAGACATTTAAAAAAACATGGTTTCATTTTGTTTTTGTTATTTACATAAATTAATTTTTTGATTATTTTCAAAAAATAGAAACTAATTTTCCACATTGTTATCCATAGATTATTATTTTTATTAAAATTAACCCATAAAATAATAACAATTATTATGGACATTTCAATTCCTTATGTCATTGTTTTAATCCTACTTTAAATGATTTACCTTTATCAAATTGAAAAATATTTACTATCATTTCTATTTATAATAATAAAAATGGATATTTAAACTAAGTGAAAAACATCATTATTAACAATATAGATTTAATTTACATAATTATATATATATATGGTTGAAATTAATTTATGATAAAAACAAAATAATTTTTTTTCCAAATATGTTTTTGAGCCCCAAAATAAAGTTATTGAATGATAATGTTTAAAATTGATTTCTATAAAATTTATTTCATTATATAAAAAATGGTGGAATTTTTAAAAAAAATTTAAAACTAAAAACATATTTAAAGTAATCTATTTAAGTAAATTATGGTTTTTTAAAAATAAATTTTTTTAATTGTTTAGTGAAAAACCAATCTTCTCAGAAAAATTCCAAAATATAAACATAAATTAATTTTTATATATTAATATAATAATTTATAATTTATATATGTAAAGGACTGTAATTTCCATGAAATTGTTTTTCTTAAATACATAGGCATTTTTGTTAACCTTGTGTTAACGTGCGTAAGTAGTTTTCCTAAAAAAGTGGAATACATATTAAATGGCTAATCATATTAGAAATATGACTGCACCGTTGCGCTCTGGATGGCGGGTTTACCCTGGGCTTGACTTAAGATTAGTCAGTGCAGGACTCCTGTGAGAAAACCCAAAAATGGAATAATCGTAAATAAAATTATTAAATAAATTATTTTATTTTTAAAATGCTTGTAACTCAAAAACTGTAACTCAGATTAAAAATCTAAGTCCACCGCTGAACTCATGAGGGTATTCTTTATTTATGAAGATACTATCATTTTCTGGCGCAGGCCCCCAAAAAAAGTTATTTTTTTGCCGCAAATAAAATAACTAAGTGATAATTATTTTACTGTAAAATTATTTACATACAAATAGTAACTCAGATTACTAATCCGAGAGTACTGTTGAGTTTTTTGGGGTGGGTTTCACCTAGGTAGAGCCTAACCTCGACCTTCATGAGTCGAGGGTGACTGATAATAATTTTCCAAACATTGTTTTTGGTACATTCAGTAAATGTGTGAGCAACGTTTTATAACTTTTCCATCGGTGCTCAGAATTGAAATATAAGGGCCCTATTAAACTCTTAGCACCAATATTCTCTTAAGAAGACTTTCCCCTCGAAGGAATATGGTCAAAAATAAAAGATAGTTTTTTTTGTTTTTAATGAATGAATTAAATAAAAATAATGTTGTAGCTTTATTTTAGTTTTGGTTGGTTGAAGCCTCCATGTGGAAGTAGGAGGTGGGGACCACCACACCATAACCTCCCATGAGAGGTTTTTGTGGTCGGGCCCACCTTAACCTAACATCCAATTTATGTTTAATATGGTGGGGACCACTCGAGGTTAAATCCACTTGAAGTCCCCATTAAGTGGGGAGAAACCCCTTGAGATCCCTACTTAATGGTGCCACTACCCCTCAACCATAATGGAGCCAATAAAAAAAATTATAGTCCCTAATCCTCCACATTAATTTTGTGACAACATCTTGATTAATTTATTGGATCTAACCCAATTAATTTACACATTTTAATTTTTTCCAATGAAATAACAGATCTTGTAATCAATTATTTGGCGCAACATTTCACTTGGGTATTGGGAGAGGAGGATTCTTGAGAGAAGAGAGAAAAACTCTCACCAATGAAGAAAGAAGAATGAGGAATGTCTTCTTCCAACAATGAACGCCAGAAACGATCTCCTACAATCTTCTTCGTCGGAATCTTACTGACGTGGAACGACTTCCACAACCGATGTGTGAGCTCGGGATTGGAAGTGTGTGGCAGACGCGACGAACGACGATAACTTTGTCTTCTTCCCGCGACTCCGTAGATGACCAACGATCAAGGTAGGGGTTTTTTTGTGTAATATTTCATTCTTTATTTTCGACTTCGGTTGGGAAGGAATCACTATGGAGGTTGTAAAATTTGAAGTTCATCTTTATTCGTACTTAATGAGCCAAATGATACAACCCTAAACATGGAGGGTGTGGGCAAAACCAACATGGTCGGAACCCTCAGTCGTTCTTGCTTGTATTGATCATCAGCATGGAAATGAAGCGACTGGATGACAAAGGAAACAGTTGTGCTACCCTTGGCCTCTACGAACCATGCCACCCTCATAGTGCTCTACCAGACCGGATCCGCTGCCTCGGGACACACCGCATTGCCCACTGGAAACCGAGTTGCGCTGGCCGCACGGCCTGTCGCCCCGGCCGTACCGGCTTCCGACAACCCGTCGGCCACCCAATATCCTGCCAGCCACCACACGGCCTGCCCGCGCCCCGCCGGCCTGCCCGACCGCCTCCCAGCCACCTTCTGGCCTGCCTCCACCCTACCCACACCGATGTCGGCCTACCCGGCCACCACCCAGCCTACCCGCGCGACCGACTACCATCCCGGCCACCTCCCTCCCCCTCGCTGGCTTGCTTGATGGTCTTCATGGCCGCCTTCTGGGTGCCCTGGCCGAACTGTGCCACTTGTCGGGCCGTCCACACAATGTACTGGTCGAACAGGCCTCGACCACACAAACTCGACCTCCAGGTCGAGACACCCTGAATCACGCCCTCATGGTGCTCTCCTGGCCGAGCCGCCCTCACACGGAACTGCGGTCGTTCCGCACCCCAGCGGTCCTCAACGGCCCCTCACGGCCTGCTGGACTGGGCCCAGCAGGCAGGGCCAAACCCAACGTGCTAGCCCACCCAACAGGCAAGGCCCGACCCATCGGTTCAGGATGGGTTGACTCAAACCGAGTCGGCCTAGACTATTTTGGGATGGGTCGGTCCGACCGGGTCGGACCAGACCGAGGCACACTACCATCCCCTTTACATTCTTTTGACATATCTTTGGCACGGGACATCTGCTTGATTAACTTTCAGCGGAACTAGTAATCTTGGAGCTAGAAGGTCCCTTTGAGTATACCCCACTAAATTTTGTGGTATAGTTGAGTTACGGTTGGGTTGGATCGTGCACAAATCCAACCGGCCCCTGGAACTAAAAGGGTAATAACTCTCAGGTCAAGCATCTGATTGATGAACCGTCTATTGCGTTGATATCCCTATGACGAGGTGGACCTTTGGAATATTACTTCATTGGAATTTGTTGATGTTAATGTATCAACACATGGCTTTGGGAGTGGACCCTCATTGAATAAAGTGTGCTTGTGCGGGTACCCTTTGGCTGGCTACTTTCTGTCTACTGTTCTTGGATCATGTGTGGGTTCGAAGGTTCAAACCGCTATTCTAGGATCCTATGTCAGTTCGACAGCTATGACTACTATTCCTGGATCCTATTTTGGTAAGACAGTTCAAACAGATGTTCTTGGATCCTATGTGGGTTCGACATCTCTGACTACTATTCATGAATCCTGTGTGGGTTCAATAGTTCAAACCACTATTCCTAGATCCTTTATGGGTTTCATCAGCTCTAGCAACTGTTCCTGGATCCTATGTGGGATTTACAGTTCAAACCATTGTTCCTAGATCCTGTGTGGGTTCGACAACTCTAACTAATTTTCATGGATCCTGTGTGGGTTCGACAGTTCATACCACTGTTCTTGGACCCTGTGTGGGTTCGATAGCTCTGACTACTGTTTATGGATCCTGTGTGGGTTCGACAGTTAAAAATGTTGTTCCTGGATCTTGTGTGGGTTCGATAGCTCTGACTACTATTCACGGTACATGTGTGGGTTTGAAAGTTCAAATTGATGTCCCTGATCCTATGTGGGTTCGATAACTCTGACTATTGTTCATGGATCCTGTGTGGGTTCGGCAGTTCTGACCGTTGTTCCTAGATCTTGTGTGGGTTCGACTGCTCTTGATACTGTTCTTGGATCCGGTGTGGGTGTGACAGTTCTGATTTCAATTCTTGGATCTTATGTGTGTTCGACAAAATAGATGATTTGGTGGCTACATCTGATCATCTCTATCTTTCTACATAAGTTGTACACCAGTGTGAGTTGAGTTAGTGACTTCGGTGTTTTCATCAGGATTGATATGGGTTACTTGATAACTTAGGTATATGTATGGGCATATACCTATGTAATGGTTATGCATTTAATTCATAATTTTTTGTTTATCCTTGTTTTATATTGTGAGACCTTGAGGGTCTCGGGGTCTTGACTGAGTGTCATTATACTCACCCCGGCACCGGCTATGCCCGCAACTCGTTGTGTTGGATGTAGACGACAGACATCGCTGACTAACGCTGAGAGCACCCGAACTGGACGGTTCCCAGAGGTGGACCATACGACACGATGATACATGGAGGAGATGGACAGACCTGGAGTATTGTAGAGGTGATCTATACTTACCCTTCAGGTAGGAACCTCATATAAAGACCCAATTATAGATTTTCTTTTCTTTAGTTTTACTTTCCATTTCCTTGTACTTTATAGTTGGGCTAGTATTTCTGGCCCCATTTTGCTTTTAGTACACTTTGTTATATAGTGTTACATAGTTTTTTTCTTCTATATTTAACTTGGTTGTGTGCGTTTTCAGGTTTTAATAGCAATTCCTTCCAAGTTTTAGGGATTTACGCTTTTGTTGCATGTCTCCAGCCCCTAGCTTATGGAAGGTGGGCTTGGGGTAGTCACAGAACGGGCCCCGGGGTCGGGATGAGACTAATTGGTATCAGAGAGGTCAGTTATACCGCCAAACATAGGATTATGATCTTAATTTTCTATGAATCAATAGTGTTATCTGTAGTGAGTGTGTTTATTATTTCAGGGAGTCCAGTGTTGTTACAGAGGCCGACGTATCCACACACCATGACCCTGACTTCTGATTTCTGACTCAATGCACGAAAACACTGATTGTGTGTGTGTTTTTGATGAGTTTCTTGTTATTTCCTTTACTCAGATCACCAGGTATAGCATAATTACCATGGTGCACCTATTCCTTATCAGGATGAAGCTGTATAGACAACGAGATATGATTTATGAGAGAGTACACGATGACATCCCATTGAGTGACAAGGCTCAAGTGTAGGGACGTCTTACTATTACGGCACCTTTGGGTAGTGTACCAGCCCCACCACCACCTGTTGGGAAGCAGATACCACCAGTCGCACTAGCGGACGGCGCACGCCGACTGAGAAAGTCTCATGAGTTCCAGCAGCAGAGGCCTCTGAGGTTATGAGGCGAGACAATTTCCCATGCAGCTGAGGACTTGCTCGAGGAGGTGGCTGAGAGTTCTCTTGAACTTTTATAGCTTCGGTAGGATGACATGTCGGTAGTTGAGTATTCATCGAGGCATACCGAACATTCTTGGTTCTCGATGAATATGATACAATCAGTGCTTTAGGGATTGAACATCCGAGTCAGGTTTGTTTAAAGTACATCTGAGCATGCACCATTACTCAATGCATTCATACTTATTCTAGGGTGCTAGAGATAACCTTTTTGGTCGAATGTTCATTGGATGGGAAGATACATCTAGTGAATGTTAGTAGTGGAAATCAAGAAATTGGCACCAGAATCAGATACATGGGAATGTAAAATGTTTTATTAATAGGATGTGTTAGGGATAGATAAATCTTTAGGGTAGCATGCATGGAAGAAGAGCTAGGAGAGAAGCATGTGGCGGTGTACTTTTTGACATGTTATATCCAACCCCTTTTGTGGACCTCGCCAGGCTCAGGGATATGGAGGGCAGGGGAAGATAGTTGTTGCATGGAGTCAAGGAATGTGACCTAATGGAGTTATGAATGATTCGAGGAATTCTATATGTCTACTACTAGCTTCCATATCAATAGAAATAGGTACCAATCATTCCTTCATTCCACGAATCTTGTCCAGGACCTAAAGATTCCAGTTAAACTGTAGACTTGACCCTCATGTCTGGAGATACCTTAGGGAGGATATTCGATAATCACACATACAGTGATAGTGGTATATGACCCTTGAGTATATAGTTTTGGTTGGAACATCTTGATGGAAGCGTCAAGGCCTTACGACGTTATATTGGGTTTGTACATGACATCCACAGTTCACACTCAGATTAACTGTATTAGGTATAAAGAGGTTGGGGTTTATCTACAAAGTTGGGGTGTGGATTTCCATGGATAGAAAAAAAAGGAAACCCATGAAGCATAGGATAAACTCATGCATAGGAGGGTGCTGCCAATCACTCGTGAGTTGGCCAACCTCACCCTCGTGGCAGAAGAAGTTGACTTTGAGATATTCTATACTCATTGGAAGGGGAAGTTGTTAGTAGAAACACTCAGCTAGATGTCTGGACTGCATCTGCTGAGTGAGGCGATAGAGCAGATGGCTACTTTACAGATATCCTTTGTGGATAGAGATGGAACAGCCTTCCATCGGTCTCTTACAATCACTCCACCACTTCTTCAGCGAGTCCGGGAGGCATAGGGTAGGGATGCTAACAGCGAGAGATGACATGATCAGATATCCATAGGGTAGGCACCTAATGGATTTTTTGAAGGTGGGGAGAACATCATTATCTTCAGAGGACGTACTATGGTAATACTGTAACATCATGAGGAAGATTTGAAGTAGTTCCACTCATCTAATCTAGCAGTACATCCAAGAGTGGCTATGATGTACCAAGATCTCCGAAGACTGCACCGGTGGCCAGGTAAGAAGAAGGCAGTAGAAGAGTTTGTCTCTCGATGCCTCACTTCTCACCAAGTGAAGGCAGAGCATCATGTACCAGTATTCTTGCTTCATCCATTAGAGGTCCCAGAGTGTAAGTTGGATTGGATATCTATGGACTTCATGACAGGACATCCACATACATCCAGGGGTCACGACTCGATTTGGGTGATTGTCGACCGACTCACCATGTCATCCCACTTCCCACCGATTAGAGAGCAGGGTTCGGTAGAGATCATGGGATGCCTCTATGTGTAGGATTTTTTGAGGCTACGTGGAGTACCTTATTCTATTGTCTCTTATCAGGACCCACGGTTTACATCTCATATATGAAATGGGATGCAGGAGGCTTTTGGGATACAGATTCGATTGAGAACCGCCTTCCATCCTCAG
Source organism: Viscum album (assembly GCA_963277665.1). NCBI lineage: Eukaryota > Viridiplantae > Streptophyta > Magnoliopsida > Santalales > Viscaceae > Viscum > Viscum album. Next base: position 929,204,796 of record OY728126.1, on the reverse strand, counting down.
ACCGATGGTAAGACAGAGCGGACCATTCAGGCCCGTGAGGATATGCTCTATGATTGTGTCCTTGACTTTGGTCACATCTCATATGATCACTTACCTTTGGTGGAATTTTCATACAATAACAAATATCACTCCACCATTGGGATCTGACCTTTTGAGGCGTTATATAGGTGACATTGCAGATCACCTCTGTGCTGGACTAACCCAGTTGAGTCAGCACTTGTGAGACCAGAGATGGTACGGGCTTCCACAGAGAAGGTGAAGACCATATAGGAGCAGATGAAGACTACATAGTGCATGAAAAAGTCACATGCTAACAGAAGACGGATACCTGTGGAGTTCTAGGATGGCGACGACGTCTTTCTATGGGTCTCACCTCAACGATGTTTATGGAGATTTTGCCGAGGTGGAAAGTTATCTCCGAGATTCATCGGACCTTTCTAGGTCTTCAACAGAGTTGTAGAGGTGGCATACCGCTTAGCTATTCCACCTTAGTTGCCCTAGGTGCACGACGTCTTCCACTTATCCCAGTAGAAGAGATATGTGCACGACCCTTCCCACATCATTGACCATGGTGAGTTGGATGTCGACGATGATGCGTCTTTTATGGAGGATCCAATGGATATTGAGGATCAACAAGATAGAGCACTTCATGGATGGTCGATACCTCTGATACACATTTTCTAGCAGCACAGGAACCTCCACGAGAGCACATTGGAGCGGGAGGCTTAGATGGGTGCTCAGTACCCCTGCTTGTTCCCTTAGTTCGATTTGATGCTTACGGGGACATAAAGAAATGAGTTGGGGAGAATTTAAAGAACATGAATTTCAATGGAGTTATTTTTCCCTAAATATATGGAAATTTTACGAGTCTGTGAAATCTGAAGGCACCCGATTCCAAGGCCCGGAGTGCTCGGAATGACCTGTCGAAGTTTTGTTAAGCTTATGATAATATGTTTAAGCAGTTTTCCTAAAAAATTGGATTAAGTCTTAAACAGTTACTCATATTTGAAATATGAGGGCACCGTTGTGTGCAGGATGGTGAGTTTACCCTATGCGCGACAAATGATTAGTCGGTGCGGGCCCCTTGTGAGAAACCCCAAAAATGGCATAATCGTAAAAAAATAATTAAATAATTTTTTTTATTTTTCAAATTATTTTAACACACAAAAGGTAACTTGGATTAAAAATCTGAGACCACTGATGACCTCGTGAGGGTATGCTTTGTTTAAGCAGATACTAACTTTGGCTGGCTCGAGGCACCATAGTAAGTTAATTTTTGGCCGCAAATCAAATAGCTAAGTGAAAATTATTTTATTATAAAATTCATAACTTCTAAATGGTAACATGGATTGAAAATTAAGGCTTACCATTGTGTTTGATGGGGTGTGTTTCACTTAGGAAGAACCTAACCTCGAATGGTGCGGGCCGAGGGTGACTGATAATAATTATCCGAACATTATTTTGGATACGTTCAGTAAATGTGTGAGCAACGTTTTATAAATTTTGAACTGCTGCTTGGAATTGAAATCTGGGGGCACCGTTATATTTGTAGCGCTGATATTTGCTTAAAAGGCTTTCACCTCAACGACATATGGTCAGAAATAAAAGATTGTATTTTGGTTTTAAATTAATGAATTAAATATAAATAATGTTATAGTTTTTTTTGGTTGGTTAAAGCCTCCATGTGGAAGTTTGGACGTGGGGACCACCACACTTTAACTTCCCAAGATAGGTTATGGTGGTGGGCCCACCGGAACCGAACATCCTCTTTATGTTTAATATGGTGGGGACCACCCGAGGTTAAAACCTCTTGAACTCCCCATTACGTGGGGAGAAACCTCTTGAACTCCCCACTTAATAGTGCAACCACCACTCCACCTTAATGGAGCCAACACACAAACATTTATGGTGCCAAATCCTCTACATTAATTTTGTGCCAAAATACATAATAGATATTATAATATATTATTTGGCACATCATTTCACTTGGGTAATGGGATAGGAGGATTATTGGGGGAAGATAGAATAGCTCTTGTTAAAGAAAAATGGAGAACGAAGAATGCGTTCTTCCAAGGAAAAACACATGCAATGATCTCCTTTAATCTCTTTCCCTGGAATCTTACTGACATGGAACGTCTTCAACAACCAACATACCAGATCATGATTGGAAGTGTGTGGCGGACGTGACGAACGATAACAACTTCGTCTTCATTCCACGACTCCATTGACGACCAACGATCAAGGTATTGGGTTTATTTGGGTAATATTTCTTTCCTTATATTCTTCTTCGGTTGGGAAAGAATCATTGTGGAGGTTGTAAAATTTTAAGTTCATCTTTCTTATTACTTGATGTGCCAAATTTTACGAACCTAAATGCAGAGTGTGTGGGCCAAACCAACTTCCCCCCCCCCCCACCATTCTTGTTTGTGATGGTCTTTGGAATGTCAATGAGGTGACAGGACAACAAAGGCAACGACCGCGCTACTCATAGCCTTCAAAAACCACACTGCCCTCACGTCACTCTAGACGAAATGGCTCCGCCGCCTTAGGAGAAATCAGCTCCACTGCATCGAGTCGCACCACGCTGACCGCCGGCTACCGAGTCGCTTTGGCCTCACCTCCCGTTGGCTGCGCCTCCCACCCGCCTGAGCCGTGCCGGCTTCCAGCTACCAGTCGGCCTGCCGGCGCCCCGCAGGCCCGCCCGGTCACCTGTCGGCCAACCGCCGGCCTACCTGAACCACCACTGACCTACCCGGCTGCCGCCCGGCCGCCCGCGGGCTTGCCCGCCGTTCTACCCGGCTGGCTCCCGAGCGCCCTGGCCTAACCGCTCCACCCGCCGGCTCGGCCACGCCACGTCCCAGCCGAAGTAGCCCCGGTCACGCCAACTCAGCCTCCAGGCCAAACCACCCTAAATTGCACCCTCATGGTGATTTCTGAGTCGATCCTCCATCTAATGGAACTGTAGATGGTCTGTGCCCCAACGGCCCTCTGCGGCCCCTCGCGGCCTACTTGGTTAGTCCCAGCAGGCGGGGCTGAACCCAACAGGCCATCCCACCAAATGGGCCAGGCTGGACCCAACGAGTCAGGATGGGTCAACCCGAACCTGGTAAGACCAGACTAAGTCGGGTCGGGTCGGTCCGACCGGGTCAGACCACACTCGGGCGCACTACTGACCCCTTTACTTTATTTTGGCCATATCTTTGGCACCGAACATCCATTTGATAAATAGTCAGTGACACTGGTAATCATAGAGCTAGATGGTCTCTTTGAGTATACCCTACTAGAGTTCAGGGTATAGTTGAGTTATGGTCGAGTTTGAATGTGGGTGAATCCAACTAGGCCCCCAGAACTAAAAGTCTAATAACCCTCAGACCGAGTGTCTAATTGGTGTGCCTTATGTTTTGTTGAGATCCCTATGATGAGGCGGACCTTTGGGATATTTCTTCGTGGGACTTCGTTGGAGTTGATGTATCAAAAATTTCCTTGAGGAGTGGACCCTCCCGAAATCATGCTTGCCTGTGCAGAGACCCTGTGGTTGGCTAATTTCGGACTACTATTTCTAGATCTTGTGTTGGTTCGATAGTTAAAACCGCGGTTCCTAGATCTTGTGTGGGTTCGACAGCTCTGACTACTGTTCCTGGATGTTGTGTGGTTTCGATAGTTCAAACCATTGTTACTGGATCCTTTGTGGGTTTTACAGCTATGACTACTATTCATGGATCATGTTTGGGTTCGACAGTTCAAATCGTTGTTCCTGGATCATGTGTGAGTTCGATAGTTCTGACTACTGTTCCTGGATCATGTGTGGGTTTGAAAGTTTAAACCACTTTTCCTAGATCCTGTATGGGTTAGACACCTATGACTATTGTTCCTGGATCATGTGTGGGTTCAACAGTTTAAACCGTTGTTCCTCGATCTTGTGTGGGTTTGATAGATCTGACTACTATTCCTATATCCTATGTGGGTTCAACAGTTCAAACCACTATTCCTGGATCCTATGTGGGTTCGAAAGCTTTGACTACTGTTCCTAGATCCTGTGTGGGTTCGACAGTTCAAATCGTAGATCCTGGATCCTGTGTGCCTTCGACAACTCTAACTACTTTTCCTAGATCCTATGTGGGTTCAACATTTTTTACTGTTGTTCCTGGATCATGTGTGTGTTCGAAAACTCTAGATACCATTCCTAGATCCTTTGTGGGTTCCGCAGTTCCGATTTTTGTTCCTGGATCCTATGTGGGTTCGACAGAATAGATAATTTAGTGGCTACATCTGATCATATATATCTCTCTACATAAGTTGCATACCTGGGTGGGATGAGTTAGTGACTTCTGTGAATTCCACATGATTGAGATGAGTTAATTGATAAGATAGGAATATGTATATGCATATACCTAAGTAATGGTTATCCTTTGATTTCATACATTTTGGTTTATCGTGGTTGGATTTTGTGTGACCTTGAGGGTCTTAGGGTCCCTACTAAGTATCTGTATACTCACCCCTGCACGGGCTATGCCCGCACCTCATTATGTTGGATGCAGATGACGGACTCCACTGACTAAGGCTGAGAGCATCAGAACTAGATGGCACCAGGATGAGGACCATACAACATGACGATACCCGGAGGAGATGGATGATCCTGGAGTGCTGAGGAGGCGATCTGTACATACCCTTTAGGTAGGAATCTCAGAGAAATACCTCGTGGAATCTTTTCTTTTCTTTAGTTTTACATTCTATTTCCTTGTATGTTACAGTTGGGCTTGTATTTCCGGCCCCATTTTACTTTCAGTACACTTTGTTATATAGATTTAATTAGTTTTTTCTCCTAACATGTACTTTGTTGTCTGTGTTTTCAGGTTTTAAAGGCAATTCCTTTTCAGTTTACGGATTTACGCCTTTGTTCCATTCGCCAGCCCCTGGCATATGGATGGCACTCTTGGGGTAGTCATGGTATAGGCCCCGAGGGTCGAGTCATGACAATATAATAGATGCAATATTATTTTCTCACAATAAAATAAAAAAACAAATTGGAGTAATTTTTTTAATGAATGCACTATCCTAATAGAAAATTGAATGAATATTAATTTTACATTAATCATCCCATATTCATTATATAAAATTTTATTAGAAAATTTCATAAATTATTTATCCTTAGTCACAATTCGAACTAAAAAAACCATGTTATTGTAGTGACATTAATTTCATTTATTATTCTAATATTATATTACTGTTTTCTTAAAGCATACTGTTGTGTGTTAAGAAGTCTAATGAGTTTACTATTATTTTAAACTAAATTTTCATTATATTAAATCATACCCACTTAAAAACGTTGTGTCTCCTCAATTTTACAACATTCTTACTAAAAAGCGATTAAAACCATTTCATAAAATTAATTCCACTATGTAGAACATAAATCAAATTTTCACGAAGGTAAAAAGACATTTTAAAATTTCAAATATACCTATAATAAAAATGAACATCAAAAAAATATATAATAAAAATAATTTTTAAATGATGATAATGGTAAGATAACGTTCAGCAGGAATATATCTTAACTAGATTTCAATTATATGATATCATTAGATAAAAGATAATATATGGTCTCATGGGAAGAATGATGTTAAATTTTTTATAAATATTTATAAATAACATGTTCTAGATAAATTGAAGGACTAAAATACATAAACGTATAGTGGATAAAGAAGAAAATTTATTCATCATAGGTGAATATAATGGGATATCTATTTTATTTAAATATCTCATTCTAATTGTTCATGGAAACTATTACTATCACGATATATACTGAGATAAAATATGTATCCTTGATTTAATTCCATTCCCAAATATAAATTTCATTCCTTTGTCATGTTGTCAAATTTTTTTCTACTTCTGTATTTTATCCTGCTCCATAAAATGAATATTTAGGATTATTTTATTCATACATATAGAAAAAAATTACTCTAAATAGATTAAATAATCAATAAATGGATAACAAGTTATTACTTTGGTGTTTTTACATTAATCGAACACCAAATGGTTTTCATAAGATAAGATTATTTACAATATAAATAACAATTAATACATTAATAAACCAAAAATAATAATAATATCCAATGTTTTATATAAATAATTCAATAAATAGATAACCATAACACTCTTCAATATAGGTCACACAATGATATTATCCAAAGTATTAGACTGATTTGACCACATATGAATATATTATCCACTTAATTACTATCTATAATTCACTCCAAATTTCATATACCAAATATTTATTTCCCATGATCATATATTCTCCAAAATGTGAAAAATTTTTCTCTATATTCCCATAATTCCACAGTAAAATAAAATATTATTAATAAAGATAAATGTCTTTATTTCATAAACAAAATCTAAAATTATCAAAAAAATAATTTACCTTAATCATATAATGATTAAAATATTGTGAAATTATTTAATAATAACTCTAATCCGATATTCATCAATTCACTTTTAAATCTCATGATTATTTACACTATAAATCATATTGTCCTAAAATTCAATATCCATTACTTACTATTTAATTATAATTATAATGACATCCGAAATTAACTTAACTCTAATAGTTATAAGTGAATTTATAATATTATCCAACAAATATAAAATCATTCCCTCCTAAAAAAATTCACCAAAACCTATGCTAAACATAATGTAAATATACAAATCACTTTTAAAAAAACATAAAAAATGCCTCATTATTTACTCCCATAAAACAAAATACAACAGGGTAATTTTTCCATTAATCCTACGACCATAATTAAAATAATAAATGGTATAATAAAACACATACTATCATTACACATGAAAAACATATATGTAGACACTTTAAATGAATATATTTTTATTATAATCCCTTATCAAATATTTTGAAGCATATTTATTTATTCATCCATCCATTAAAAAAAATAACATAAATCATCTATAATGTTTATTAATATTAGTTTATTAATGTATTCAAATTTAAAAATAATTATCTCATTTCATTAAAATATATAGAACCATTAATTCTATTCCTAATTCCAAAGACACATTCCCCTTGATCTTCTATATGGACTCATTATATTTCTAGAATTCCACAAAACCATTCCATGGTCATATTATTTTATTATCAATGTAAAATAATTTAAGGATGATTGAAATAGATGTTTAATGAGATTGAAATGTTTAAAACGCACCATTTTTTAAAAATATAACGTTGGGAGCCCATCTAATCCATTTTAATGATAATACATATGGATGTAGTTCAATATTAAATTTTCAAATAAATATTTATGATTTTAAAGAAAATTAATAAAGATAAAAATTTTAATATATAATATTAGTTATATTCAACTTCTATTTTATCAGATTGGGTGGATAGAAATACATTTTGTATGTCATCCATTGAAAAAACATTATAATTTCCCCTATTTTATTTTTTTTGTAATATTATGAAAAGACAATGATATTTTATTTTCATGGTAAAATTTATTCAAATGTCCTTGGTGATATTGAATTATGGAAGTTTTTTGGGATACATTATGAATATTATTTTAGGTATATTAAATGATATAGACATTATTTACATAATATTAGATTTATTTTGAAATTATTATTATAGGTGAATCTCTATAAAGATCGATGTTTATTTTTTTGATTTCTAGACGTCCATATCAAAGAATTGTTGAAATATGAATGTAATAATTTATTTAATAACAAATAATTTTTTTAATTAAATCATAGTGAAAAACTATAAAGGTTTAGTGTGAATGTGTTACCTTATAAAATCCTTCATTTAATCTTGTATATTTTGAATCTCCATATATTTATCCTATGTTCTTTTTAGTTTTTATCAATTAAACATACAAATTTTTTCTTGTATATTACCATAATCTAGCTTTTAATTCTATATTTTGATGTTATAGAAGAAATTTATCATAATAACCCAATTACAAATATTTTCCTTTTTCCATATATTTCAGGGACATAATATCCTATAATGTTAACATAACCATTCATTTCATAAAAATATTAAGGTTTAACATGAAAAAATCAAATATAATTATATTTTTAATATAGATTTTATTTTTCAATATTTTGAGAATCATTTCTATTTATAGATTTATAGAATTATACAAGAATTATTTTATATAACACCCATATTTTTAAAAGTGGATACATCCACTAATTATCCATTTATCCCAAAATATAGAATAATTAATGTGATTCTAGTTTTCGATTCATGAAAATATGTTGGTCATTCATATTGAAAAATGTATCCCCAGTTAGACAATACACAAGTGACACATTAAACTCATGATTTTGATAAAATATCTCATAAAAATCACATATCCAAAATAAATAATACTATGTTATCATTAATATTATCTTCAAAAAAATACTATTTTAGTATAATTATTACTAGTTATCCATTTTCATGTTCCTCCAGACCATTTATAGTAATATCTCATGACACAATGTTCTTTATAATACCTGAATTGAAAACATATGAAAGTGATAAAATAATACACATAGTATTCCAAAAAATAAAAAAGGACTTAATGGATTGATATAATCATATTCAAAATCATTAATAAAAAATAATATTATATATAAGAATCAAAAATCATTAAATTTTAACCATAGAAAATCATCTCCAAAAAATATTAATTTTAACATGTATTGAGAATATAAAACATGATGAATATAACAGGATCCATGGAACATTATAAATAATGTGTAAAAATCATAAACATACTATTTTATATCTTGGTATAAAATGTTACTCCCAACCATGTTAACATGTAAAAGTTTGGGTTTATCTAAATTCCATCATAGTTGCTATTTGTAAACCTAGAAACGTGGTATCTCATTCAAATATCATTTTTTTATCATGATATATATGCATTCAAACAATTACATGGAAGGCTATATTGGTCCTCCATATCTCACAATCCATACACCTATATGCCACATAAAAAATTATAATCACATCATAATGTTACTCATAGAATGAAGAAGGGTTTCAGGAAATTTTTGAATTGCATCCAAATAAAACTTTTGGATATAATTAGTTTCAAAGAATTCATAAACTATAAATCAATCAATTTCCATAATACAAAAATGCGATAAAATGTTAATCACATAAATAAAAATTGTATAAAATATATCATGAACTAAATAATTTGATACTGAAAACATGATAACCCAAAATAATCATATAATAGTGTATTGTATAGTGAATCATTAAACAATAGTCCAATAGAGATTTTTCATTTGAATATAATAAATTCAAATATCAATGAAATGATTTTTTCAAATGATTTTTTATTATTCATTTTAATTTTTTTAATGTGACTCTTTTAAAAATTATAAATTATTCTCAAAATGATAAAAAAAATTCAAGAAAAATGGAATTGGATCAAAAAATGATTTCCTCACACGTCCAAAATAACACATAATTTAAATGTTAAAGACAATCAAAAATTATGTTCAAATAAGATATGTTATTACATAATGAAGGGAGTTTGAGAATCCAATTACTTTAAAACTATCAAAATTAATATATTAAGGGAGAGAGATAAATTTTGAAAACCATATTATAAATTTTTCCTATTAAACCATATTTAAATTAAATAATGTTTTTAAAAATATAGGTGAAAGGTCAAATTACATAAATTTAATTTTAAAATATTACTTATAATGGTTTCAAAATGGGGATGTTATAATACATGGATAATATTTACATTCACAAAATTCATTAATATTAGTAAATATAAAATGAAATAATGTTCACTAAATGTGAAAAAATATAAAATTAATAATATTGATTTTTAAAACTAAAAAAAATTAATGAAGTGGATAAAGCTATTAAATGAGAATTTGGGGTACATGGTAAAACTATTAATTTTAGAGGGACGTGAAAACCGATTTTTGACACATTGAAGTAACCTTGATAAAAAAATTGTAAAATATGTAGTAAATATTAACTTACAATAGAGAAACATTATAAAGAAAATAATATAACACAAACTATTTTATCATTCTAAAAATATATATGAACATTGGTTGGAGGGAAAATATAAGCATGGTAGAAATGTTCCACTGTGATGAATATGTGTTATTAATAATAATGTCACACTTTCTTATTGTAACACATTCAATCTTTGAATTATATATTTATGAATAGAAGTAATTTCACTATAAATAAATCTGAAAATAAAAGTTATAATCACCATTTGTTATAATATTATAATTTTTCATGATTATAGTAAATAAAGTGCGATTAAGACCTATTGTAGAGATTTTGAGAAATAAAAACTCCTAACAAACAATGTAAATTTTGATTCATAACTCCATGAGAAGTATAAAATAAAATAAATATTTTATTTAATGAAATACATGATAGAAATGATAAATATGACAATGGGGATGTGTTCAATCCTTTTAAAATAAAACACAGTGTTTATCATAACCAAGTCTCAAGATATATAAATTTTTATAGATTGAAAGAATCAAATAGATAAGTGAATTGATTGAAAGAATATTTTGAGAGATTATTATATAAAAATATATTTCTTAAGAATAAGGGTGATTAATTATTATGTAGTTAATTTTTGTTTTAGCTAAAACACATCAAATAAAAATAGGTGTAAAACATTTAATCCTTTCTCAATGAAAGATTACTTGAAAAAAATACACCTACCATGATTCACTGATTAGTTGATGAAACAATATTCACATATAAAATGAAAATAACATACATAATAAAATATTCCTAAAACTAAATCAATAAAATTTTCCTTTTATAAATCATTATATATTTATTTTTTATTATTACATTAATTATTTATATATTATTATGTCAACTATTTGTTAACAACATTGACTATATTTCATATGATTAATAAATTTTAAATAATTAAATATCATTTGGAACAAAATTAATTATTATTATGTAATTTAATAACTTATAATATTTAACAAATGTCTATATAAAATGTTGTTATTTGATCCCATATGTGTTTTTGTTTTGCTATGTAAAATATGAATTCATAATGACTTATTTTGGTAAGTAATATGAATGATTAAATTAAAATAATCAATTAACATATAATATTACTAATTTTATGAATATATTAGAAAAATATTAGTTTTTATATTCCTATAGGAATACATAACCATACATTATTGCTTGGATCAAATTGGCAGTTAAATATACCAAATCTTGAACATTATTTAACTAAGAAGAAGAGTATTGTTAATGGTGAGTTTTTTATATACAATTACATTAACATAAAAATAATTAGTTTTTTTAATTCTTTTGAACAAAAAAAATTATATTATTAGAAAATTTATGAACATATATACAGAAAAAATGATTTAAAATTGAGACAGTAATTTGTGTCTTCCAATGATTAGTATTATAATTTCATGATATAGTAATGAGATGGGAGGTGGATATTAATTTGAAATGTAAAGATAATAATTAAATGATATATATCATATTCAGTTATTATTAACACAATTAACATTAACCATGTAAATTTGAAATTAATAACAAACACATCACATTATGGAGGCACTAGTCCACCCACTGCAACAAAAATGTACATTTATTTTTCTATGTGTAAGGAAATGAATAAATAAGTATTGTAACACTAATATAAATACATATATGAATAAAAAGGATACATAGTTAATTATAATTTATAGTTTTATTTTATTTCTAATAGTACGATCATAATGAAATGATTATGATGATATACCACATAAGTTGGACTATTGGTTACCACAGTGATGTTCCCATGAAATTAATTGTATTAGGATTAATATGAGTTGAATGGGAACTATATTTATGACATATAAATATAGTTAGATTAAAAAGTAATGGGATGAGATTTATTTTCCAACTATAATTTAATTTTTCTACTATGGGTGGTAGTCGTATAATTTTAGATCATGGAAATGGGTCGAGCCTAGTAAATATCTATATTATAGTATGTAAGTGTGAAAAGTCCAGGGAATATCTTGATATATATGAAATTTAGTATTGTAAAAAATCTGTTTCATATATCATGAATATCACAACATCACTTCCCCATTCACAATGGTTAATTATGAAAATTACTATAATTATATCATATTCCATTTTCAATTCAATTATTAAATTTTTAATATTTATATCAGTATGAAATAATCTTAATATTTGGGATTCTATAACAATAAATCACCATAGGTCAATTTTCCTAATAATCATACTTGAAGACATATTTCGATTTAATTTTATTAAATTTATTATTCACCCGATAAGTATTCATAATGCTAGTAGAAATCCATTTGAAATGAAACGAAATAAATTAATAATCTCATTATTTTATTAAATTAATTTTTGTGCACATTAAATTGGAACAATCTCAATTATTCCATAAACATGAAAATCATCAAACCATAGGTTTATGATTTAGACCCCCTATATCTAAAAATTGATCTAACAATGCTTCTAATGGCCATCACCTTTGAGAAAAAAGGTGTGGATGATTAAAAATAGATTCCTAGATCAGTACTAATCCAAATGAATTCGAAAAATAAATTTGGTCAAAATATTTATCCACAATGGATGGATAAAAAAAATTAAAGGAAAAAACATAACCAAATATACTTATATAGGATTTATGAGACAAATAGAATGTCAGGAAGGGAAGTTCTCAACCAAAAATTGCTTGGATATTCCCTATGATTGAGAGGAGAGAATATGTAGTGTATTAGAATCAAAATCAGACACAACATCAATTTAAAATAGTCAGTTGAGTATTTATATGACGGGTAATGGGATCAGACATAATGTAAATGTATTGAAATGAAATTCCACAAAAAACCTTTCTCCATATAATAATTTTATTAAAAACCTTGGATAATTACATGATTTATAATCCCTTTACACAATGTGTAAATATACATCAGTTTATTTTTCAGCCCATTTTTCTTTTAAACAAACCAAACCTATTTTAAGTCATCTCATCTCACAACAAACCCATGAAAAACTTAACCATTTTATTCTTAGAAATAATTAATGTAGGTAGTAATATATCCTCGTACATTTGGTCATATTCTCCAACAATGTCTCTCCTTCTACTAACCATACTTGTCCACTATGAAACATACTAAAATTTCAAATAGATAATACCTTGAGAAATGTAGGGATATTACAACCGCCCGACATTATAGTAGAACATCCATGACCTACTCTTAGAATATTCTTGAGGTCTCAGTGAACAACATCCCCAACTATGTTCGCATATGAGCCTCTGTCTCTTATTTATCATCCTAAACATTCATAGGGTTTTACTACACCCAAAACAAATGAATAATTCTCACCAAAGATATTTATCATTATAATACACTACCCATATCGAATGGTCCCCAATGGATGCATATGCAAAAAGAATTATATCTTGTACATCAATAACATGTGAAGGGTTTATATGATTTCATCATTGTTACAACACATGGACCATCTTGTGCATGGGAATGTAGTTTTATGGAATGAATAAATGGTACACCACTGGACCAATCCATTCTAAAATTTCAAATAGAATGAAATTCATAGGTTACATTATTCTCAACTTCCATAAAAAATGTTTCCCCATCCCAGGAGACACCCAAATGAAAACATGATGACCATACTCTAATTACAATGTTTATCTCTAACGGTCAACATATGATTTCTACCTAGTCTTTGTGATCACCAAACTCAATTAGATAAACTGAACATGTCTTGAAATCTCTTAGATGAGACATGTTTTAATATGTTCTAACTCACCTACCTCCATCCAAAAAAAGTGTTAAACCAAAATTCCTGTAATAAAAATCCTAAAAATGTTCAATTTGGATGGAATATTTGAAGCTATTATTATATAAATTCTTCATGAGTTCTATATATTTCTCCCATGAAAAAACAAAATACCAAACAGTAACTCATAAAAAATCCTTTAGAAGCTGAATATTTCACTCCGATTGAACCTCATTTCGTGGATGATAGGTTTTTCTAAATATAACTCACAATCCATGGGATTTTAGAATAAACTTCAAGACATGATACATGAAAAGAATATCTTTTCCAGAAAATATTCTCCTCATAATTTCATGTAATCGAACCACATCACACAAGCAATTATTTCAGAACAAATCTGTAGTAATGGATCATCATTAGGTAAAAGTGGGATACCATAGTCAATGAATCCAAAAAAAACAACAAAAAATCATTCATACGGGTCAACTCGGGAAGTCCTATCCCAAAATCCATCAAGACATAATCTATTTGATAATCTATAATAGGTAATAGTTGAAACTTCCTAGTAGTCCTCTGATACTCAGCTTCCTCTTACTAACATGTGATGTATTTTCCATGAATGTTTCCACCTATTTATTTATTGTAATCAACTAGTACTATCTATGGAGTTCATAATAAAACATTAAATCAAGATTCACCATTAATCTAAAAGCAAGAATATCCATCGTAATATCGCCAATCAAGACTGTATGAACACATAATCTATCATGTAATAGATGTGAATTTCAACAACATAGTGAAAAAATAGATGGAATCTCCCCATTAAATATATTTTTTAGAACTGTGCCCTTCTGATCATAAAACTGCATCGACATAATCTGGTTAAAAATCATGGGTATAAGAGATATTGAAATCGAAGCTACCCACTTCTAAGGTTCTTGATCATCTATATGCATGCACCTAAAGAAATAAATTATTCTCCATTCATCACAAGACTCTTCTACTACATATTTATATTTACATTGGATGAAATAATTGAAAACAACATTTCTCTTTTTTGGTGTATAATAAAATTCATTGTCAGAAGAATACAGATACTTGACATTCCTCCTATACAAAAATATCTAACATGGCTGAGAAAGAATTTACTTGAGAAATGTGAGACTTGTGTATATCATAATCCTTGTACTTAAGAGATTGTATCTCCAAAATCTCAAGGTATGTACCATTTTTGAAAACAGCAGATCATGATTAGAGTAATAGTTATCTTGTTGTTTCAGCTTCCTAGATCCTTGAAAAACCATATGTTCTTCTTGAATTAGAATTGATAAGATTCTATACCAATATACATCACAATATATGGTATATACATTACATTGAACATGTAAATTTTGGTTAGATAATGAAGAAATACATTCTATAAAATCATAAATCTTTCTTTCTCAAGCATCATACCAAATAAAATCCACACCATTCATGCTCATCCAAGTCATTGGTGGTTCCAAACTATAAAATCATGGATAAAACATAGTTCATAACCTATTCACCCCATAAATCATAAAATTTAAAAGAATTTCTTGGGATATTACCAAGATATCATGGTAAATACATTCTCTAGAACCATTAATATTATTACCTCTAAGATGGCATGTCCAAATAAATGCACATTATTTATTCATCAATTGAATATAGTTATCTTGGAATAATGTTTATACTAAATAAATGTACATAATAAGATTTTAATTTGTTTGGAAAGTTCATCTATGGACTATATGTACACCAAGATATCACCAATGAAAATCACCAGAAACAAATTTAGAAAATTAATAAATATCATATTCATTAAGGCCATTTATTCTACTGGCACATTATTCAACCCAAAGATCATAACTAAGAATTCATACATGCCATACATGTTCTTAAAAAATATCAGCATAATGACTGATAGTCTCAAAATTAAATACCAATATCATGATCACAATTCATTCAAGGATATGATCTTATCACCTCACAAGTGATCAAAGATATTATCAATGCATGGATCAGGATACCAGTTCTTAATTTTCATTCGATTCAACCTCTGATAATCATCACTTTTGTGAAAATATGTGTCATCCTTTTGAAAGAATGAATTGTGGGATCCCAATGAGATGTACCAGGTCATATGAACCCATTCTATTCTATATCATGTAAATAAAATCATAACTCCCAATGCTCTACTATTTCCATTATGTTTGTTAGTATATAAAATTTCTCTTCTCGTGGATCGAACTCGATATTGAACCCAATATCTCACTTAGGTAGTAACCCTCTTAACTAATTAGGGTAAACATATATAAAATTGGAGAACACTAATGGAAGAGAATAATTCCACATTACACCATTATTTAGAGAAATCAATAAATATAATCTTTGATACAATCCATTCTAAACTGAATTGGGCATGCATGACAAGCCAAACAATCCTTCTCACCATGGCGAAAAGAGCCTCGTCGATCTAAATATTTTAAGGTAACTGTATTCATGTATCATTGGATATCAACTTCTTAGATAAATATCCTATTGATACCAATAATCAAGAGAAAGACAATAATTTCTAGCACATTTAGTTCCCTAGAAACTGGAAACCACAAATCTTTAGGAAAAAATCTTCCAATGTGCGATGCTGTCTAAATGAACTCCCAATAGTGTTTCAATTGTTAAAAGACCATATAATATTTCGACATTCAATCCTAAAATTTTTTATAATATTACAAGATAGAAATGAATGAACTGGTCATATATCAACAAAACGAATCTTATGTTCAATGACACATTAATTGTACCTCTCATTGTAGAAAATCATGTATCCACGATTTCTAGAGTAGTCTGAATAACATTAAAAAATATTTTACCTCTTTTTTGGGAACCAGTATGACTACCCGAATATATTACCATTTATTGGAAGTACTTATCATGTTATAGGGTATTACATCATTGGACGAAACATAAATGGTTTGTAGAAATCCATCTACAAGCATACCGAGGGGTAGTTGAGCCCCATTTTAACTTCAGTTCCTATCATGATCCTCATCCCCCTGTACTATATGTATGGGTTTCATAGAACCTATGATGATGACCAAGACATGCACAGATAAGACACATGACTGTGGGGTAAAGAAAACTTCAAGCATGTGTGACTAACATTAACACACTAATAGAATTATAATAAAATTGGATCTTGAGATGGGGTTCCATTTACCGCTATTCTCTTTACATTCCTTAATTAGATGAAACTGTAATAGTGGTGCTTCTTAGCCTTCAATAAATAACTCTTATAATAACATTATTAAATAACATAGCTATTTCTTAGGGCCTCACTAAGATTCCCTTTTATGATGAGTATATGATTCATCACTTCATCAAAAATATTAAATAAATTTTATACCTTTGATCTAATATAATAATAAAGATCATCATGACAAAATATCACTCTGTAGATCCCATTAACAGAAAAATATTATGCAAAGAATAATAGGATGATAAAATGTCCCGCATAACATAGCACAAACAAATCCTCCTACAAAAGGTGCATGAACTCATACTATTTTTCATCCGTCACGGTTTACAGATAGAAATGTCTCTTGAACAGTGTCTCAAATTCCATCAATGATATATCATCCTTCTTCCTAGATTCCTCTAAGATATTCTTTAAATGATTTATATGTCAAAAAATCATTTACATTAGAGGATTCACCGACTTATCAGTAGGTGTCTTAATATGTATGAACATATTTATGACTAAATCAATACAGTTTTCATGTACATGGGGTCCCCATGCTCGAGTAAACATAAGAATATGTTTTAGTTGAAAAACTATTTCCATCATATACATTGAATGAACACTACATAAATTCTTCTTTTCTATGAATCTCATGACCCTAATGAGTTTTTTGAGATGATAATGATCCATATAGTCCATAGGAACTATATTAAGATTTTGTTTCGCAACGTTACAAGTGTACTAATTTCCACTCTCATAATTCTCATGTCGATGTTAATGATGTGTAATTTTCTCTACATGAAAAATAGAGACATTAATGAACGTTCAAGATACATGGTTAACACAACATGTGACAAAAATAGAGAACCACTGACACACGGTCACTAGGCACATGTTATAATTATTTTATCCGGAAATGAAAATTCATATAATTTATCAAGTGAAATACATATCTCGTATTATATTTCTATTTGAAGTTAAATCTCACATAAATAAATAGATAGACCCCTATCATGAAAAATACATATCAATATGTATCGTTGCATCTGTTATGATGCATATATTCTCATCTAACTCCATACTAGGAAATGAGTAGTCATTATCATTGAATAGTATTTTCAAAAAATAACCACACACAAAATGTGAATGACCAAAGTTGAAATAATATAAATTATAAAAGAAAAAGACAACATCCCAGTCCATAGGTACATGGATATTCCTTTATAAATGGTATAATTAATCACATGAAAATTATCATTACCATGTATTGGCATACCCTAGTCTCCATTATAACAATCAAAAAATAATAATATAGAAGAGAAAAAATCATTCTCCTTTGATAGCTCTTTGTAGCATCCCCAGATCTGACACACACTCGCATGACCAAGAAGGGTTTTTCATAATACTAAATGTTTTCCACCTCCAACACCAGAGGAAACTGAATAGTATTGTAGGTTTGAAATATATAGTCAAGATAAAATAATTTTTTTGATGTTCCATATAAGTAAACACATCTCAAAATCAATTGTAATAATAAATGCAATGAAATAACAAAAGTTAAAATAAATGATAACTTAATAATCCAATAAATATATAATAAACAATATATTGAAAAGATGGAATGAAATTAAATGTCATGTTATAAAAATACATGAAACCCACTATAAGAGATAATTTTTAGACTTATATCCTTGGAACTAAATACCTAGTTTTACCATCCCCAAACTCTATCCCATCCTCAGAATAGAAATCAATATCAATTTATTTTTTCATTTATGAAACCCTAATCAATTTTATCTACACAGGTAGAAAATATTTTCCTCTATAGTCTGTTTCTACAACATAATAGGTGACACCACCAAGTCTAAAAAACAATATGGATAATATGTGTATATAATAGAAAGATAAATAGGTTTTATAATTAATTCATCAATTAATAAAATACAATAATAAGATACTTCACATTCATGATAGAATATCATTTGGAATGTCATACGACCACAAAAAAAACAACACTATAACAAATGTAAACAAAACTACATCATCTAAACACTGTAATATTAATATGTATGTCTTAAAACCATGCCAATGAAGGCCATATAATGTTGTTATAATCACAAAAATAATGTTCAATACCCCATAAGAATTACATCATCTATGAAAAATCCCTACATGTATTATAGCAGGGTATTGGGGATATTTTTCCCAATATTATAATTAAGTCATATTAATAGGTTGAGACCACTATGTAACATCATTAAAAAATATAGCGATGCATGTCCCATGACCAAGCCAAATATATAATCATTTCAGAATTGAACATATTTCCTATCATATAGTATGGATATCACTGTATCACAACACAATTATCAAGAGTTAATAATGGAAATAATTATTATTATTTCTTATTCCATTTTCAATTGAATAATTAATTGATTAATAATTATATAAATAATAAATAATAAATCACCCTAGGTCACATATCATGGTGAACAAACATTATGATATTTTCTAATTAGAAAATATTGAAATATTTTCCCTCCCAAGGGTATCCATATGCCAGGTCAAAATCTAATTGAAATCAATGGAATTCAACGAAAAATTATAACTTATTTGTTTAATTTATTTTGGATCACACAATGAATTCAAAATCACAATTATTTCATAGACATGAAAATTATAAAACAGTAGGGTTATGATTTGGACCACCTACATTTAATTGATGGTCAAAAAACACCTCTAATAGTAAATTATCATGAAGAATAAGGTACTTATTAATACTTAGTTGATTATAGATCAACACCAATCATGATAAATATGGAAAAAACCATGTTATTTTACTATAATGGTAGGAAAATAAGTGATATAAGGGACAAAACATACCAAAAATACTTCATATGGATATCTCACACAAACAAAATTTCTAGAAGGGAAGTTATCACCCCAAAATGACTTATAGAATGACCTAGGTTCAAGAGGATAGGATTTATAGGGGATTAGATTTTATATCATCCACTAAGAATGTTTAAAATAGAATTTCGGGCATTTATATTTACTCTAATGTGATTATAAGACACATAAATATTTTTAATGGAATACGACAAAAATAAATGTCACCTTATATTTATTTTATCAAAAACCATTATATAATTACATGATGTGTAATCCCTTTAAATGTGTTTTGGATGTATTACATATTTTTTTCCATCCCACTCTTCTTATAAACAAATAAAACCTCTTTTAAATCATTTCACCTCTCATATAAACCGTAAAATACTTAACCCACTTATTACCTGACTCCATTAATTCAATTAGGAATACATCCCTGGACATTGGGTTATATTCACCAACAAACGCAGTATATTTTATATTCTTACTTTGTGACCATGTTTAAATCAAAAAATTAAAATATTGATTTACCATAATAAAATAAACTATCTTACATTATCATTCGCTTTTTACATATTTAATTTTTTATTACAATCCTGGTATCTTGTTTTTAGCTCTGTGATTTTATGATTTAATAAATATATTAAAAACCCAAAAATCCTAATTTTTGTTTTATAGGACTAATTATTAAATCTATTTAATCAAATTAAATTTATAATGATTATAATTTGTTCTTTTAGATAAATTCCAAAAATGTGTAGAAAAAAAGTTTAATAAAAAATTACATTTTTTAGAACTGCGGATTCTTAATATTATATATTATTGACTAAAATTTAAAGAATTAAATATTTATTTATATATTTTATTTAAACATTATATTAGAATAATTATTTAAATTAATTATAATTAATTTTTTATGTACATTTCTTGACATTAATGAAACAATAAATTTAAATTAATTATTTCACAATTATCATTATAATTAGAATTAATCATAATATTCTATATATTAATAAAATGATATTGACTATATTAAATAATATTATCACAATAGTATCAATTACATGAAATCTTTTATCATATCAACATCATATTTCATGGGATAATATTCATGATATATGAAAATTAAAAGCGTAAATACATGATTTTATAAATAGTATAGTTCAAAGAAAAATATATTTTTGATTAAGATAAAAATTTAAATTCCATTTGCTCAAATAAATTTTAAATAATTATTACCATTAATGTAAGATTACATTAGTATAAAGAATCTTGAATCTTCATTTGCAAATTCTATAATAATCAAAATAAAGTTGAAAAAAAACAATTTCCATTAAAACACTATATAAATATTCTGAATATTGAGCATGGGTTAATAAATTTAAAATTTTATTTTAAAACAATTATTATAAGTTTTAATTTAACATTTTATAGTAAAATATATCAAATCATTTGATGTATTAAAAATGTGCATAAATTAATAAAATTAGTATTTATTTACTATTTACATTAAAATAAATTATTTATATAATTATAAATGAAATATATCCTAAGATAGTTTTTCATGAGAAATTTTGTAAATATGATGTACATTTAAATATTAAATTCTATAATTATAAATTATATTTTCTCAAAATTAAATATATTAAAATATAAAAAAATATTATTTTGAAATTATCATTTTCAACATTACCACTTGTTAGTTATTTACTTTGTAATGGAAATAACTTTTAATGGTTTACCATAATAGTGATTAATATTGAATAATTTTAAATAACTTATTAATATGCTGTATTTTTTACATTGGTTGTAGAGTGTGACAGATGTTTTATAACATAGTATGTATCTTCAAGGATCTAAAAAAGTTGTGCGATTAAATTTACTTCATTTTCTCTCATTTTGATCCCTTAAACATGTGAACAATAATTTAAAAGATGGGATAATAACAATAATTTCAATAATGGGTATAAATTAATGATAGTTTATTATAGAGAAAACATTCTAACCCATAAAATGTTTACCATTTAAAAATTATTCTATGAGAATTTTGTATAGTTCATTTCTATTTTGATGTAATGATTTTTCATGCTTAAAAATATTTCAAACAAATATAACGTGTTTAAAAACCTTTATAGGAATATTAGAGTATTTTATTCACAAACCATGTTCAATATTCTTAGATATAAGTAGATCCTAATTAAATATATTAGAGAATCTTTCAAAATAAACACTGATTTATTTTTTTGATCATATAAGACAATACCCAATTCAATAATGAGCTATATTGGGCTCACATATCATATAAAAATGTTCATGATCTCATTTATTATATATTTTATTGGGAACACCAACAATCATCTATAATTACCATGTAAAATATGATTATTTTATTTAATCTATAATATTTTTTCAAAAATCCCATTAAAAAACTCTTTGACACATAACTATAGAACATTCAATTTTTTTTTAAAAAATTTAGTATCATTTTGGTTTCTATTAAAATATTTATAAAATGTAATATTAAAAAAATATTTATGAAATTATTTTATTTGAAAATGACATTATAAATATATAAATTAATCTTCAAAGAAGTTAAAATTCATTATGGTAATTTTTTTTCAACCCATATAATTTAAAGCATTATTTATTATAGAGATTTTTAAAAAAGAAAATCCTATGGAAAATGACCTGAAGATGCATTTTTAAAAACATATATTGAATATTACAGGTAGTTGAAAATTACAGTTTATAGTATTAGAGGATTAAATATTATAAATTATGAGTCACTTATTGAACATGGATATGAAAAAAAATATTGAATAATCATTTAATGTTTTTAAATATGGTTTACATAAAATAACTATTTGGACTAGATAACATTTGAAATAATTGAAGGAAAAAATTTAATTTATATTATAAAATATTAATTTTGAGACAAAAATTATAAAATTAATCCATAAGGTTGTTAATGCACAACCTAAATGAAATCCTATGTTGAAAATATTTGATTACATAGATAATAGAAATTGAGACTAGAAATAAATTTACCTCTATAATGTATAATTTCATTCATTCAATGTTTACTAAATAATAATATTATTATATTTATATACATTCTTCAAAAAATTATACATTTTCATTACACTATTATCATCCCATTAATTACATTTTTTACCATGAATTATTTTGTAATATAATCATCTACATTTTCATTTGATGTTTTGAAGAAATTTCTAATCATAATTACAAAGCCGCTTTGCTATGTTGGCATTTGTCAAATTTGACATTTTTTCTTCATATTCTGAATGTTATTCATGATATTGCTTTATGTTTTAATCATTAAAAAAAATTATAATTAATAATGAATTTCGTACATGAAAAATTAATCACATCACATCATGGATATTGTAGTCCACGCATATACAAAAACTACATTATGATTTATCAATGGAATAAAAGGTAACAATATATGTGATATATTATTCTTTTTAAAAGATAATTAGACCATTAAAATCATATATATTAACTAAATTTATCATAATGATAATTTTATGATGTGGTGATGAAAAATTAGACAGTTTTCTTCTTGGATATTCTAATCGACACGTACATCATAGTGATGTATTCATTTAACCTAAGATAGAAAAAGAGAGGAAACAAAATTTGATCTTCATAGTAATAAAATTTTGTAATTTTGAAGACAATTATTATATTATTTTGGCATAATGAAATAATATTTTGAAAATTTGAAGAATAAATACGAATGAAATTAAATCGTTTGGACTTATCCATTCTCGTAAGATAACAATTTGGTAATAAAAATGATATTTCCTTATTTTGGACATATTGTGAGACTAGTTACTCTAGGCCAAAAATAATGATGTTAAGGATTATGTTTTTAGTTATTTTTCAATATATAGTTAACAAAATGTTTTAGGAATATTTAAAGAGAGGATCACATCTATATGTGTGGGGATGGGTAATCATGGAAAATCAAAACGAATTAAATAGGTTTAAATTAAATTTCACGATCATGTTGGACGAAATTGAAATATTTAATATCTATGAAAATGATGGTTAAATCCACACATCATAAATATTTCTGACATGTAATGTTGATTTTCCACCCTTATCTAATATCATTAACATCTCTTTAAACTTATCAATATATTAAACCACATAAATATTTTTACTCTATATGAGTATAAAAGGATAATATAAAAGGATTAGTTTCTTTATGTGGATATTGGTCTATATTATAGGACATATTTTTTTAACATAGCCAAATTTGAATATTTTTTATGAAATTTAAATATTTAAATAAATAAATTATTTTAAATATAATACCACTAATTTAATTATAGAGAATAGTAATAGTTTGACTATAATGAGTCTACGAATGTAATGTAATTATAGTTATAAAACTTATTAGATAAAAAATATACTATAATTATCAACAGAATTAATAGAACATAATTATTTAAAAATGTTTCAATAATTTTAATGTCCTCTAAAATCATATAGTTGTATTTTTTATTATCTAAACAATAAATGCATAAGTTATGCATATTCAATTAATTTGATTGTTTTAGTTCCTAAATTTGTGTATAATTAATTATTACAAAAAAATATTTTATATTTTAAATAAAATATTATTAATGATCATTACATTTGTTATGTCATTGAAAACAATTATGGGATATTAAAATAATTAGAGTGACATTTTGTTTTTTTGATTTTATAAAACATTGTTATTTCCATTGTATATGAAAAGTGGCAAAGAATTTCTATATTTTGAAATTGTGGATTGATTTGGTCCAAACACAATTGTCAAATAATTAATGGAAATAAATAGAATTATTTCAATACCATGTCACACAGTTTTAGCCCTATTTTACAAATTTTTCCATTTCCAAGAAGAAAACAATTTTCAATAGTTATTGTTCATAAAGTAAAAAAAATGTAATAGTCATATTTACCAAATTTTAACATCATAATTAATAATATAGAATCAATTTTTTAGGATTAATCTATATGAAATTGAATAAAATAATACATGCTAAAAATGTAAAAATAATGTTTTTAAGAATGTATTTTAATCCAAAAATTTATCATGTACAAAAATAAAGTATAACAACGATTCAGTAAACAAATAATTCGTTAATCTATATTAAAGAAAATTTATATTTTGAAATTGTGGATTGATTTGGTCCAAACACATTTGTCAAATAATTAATGGAAATAAATAGAATTATTTCAATACCTTGTCACACAATTTTAACCCTGTTTTATAAATTTTTACATTTACAAGAGGATTTTTTTTCAATAGTTATTGTTCATAAAGTAAAAAAATGTAATAGTCATATTTACCAAATTTTAACATCATAATTAATAATATGGAATCCATTTTTTTAGGAATAATCTATATGAAATTGAATAAAATAATACATGCTAAAAATGTAAAAATAATGTTTTTTAAGAATTTATTTTAATCCAAAAATTTATCATATACCAAAATAAATTATAACAATGATTCAGTAAACAAATTATTCTTTAATCTATATTATCATTAAAAAAATATTTTATTAATAGAATTTTTAACAAGAAATACAAAACTGAAATAAGAAGCTTGGATATGTTTATAATGTTGAATATGACAATTAGAACATTGTTATAAAATTTATAGTTTTGAATATGACTAAAAAAATATGAAATATGCGAATAATTAAAATAATAACTACCTTATATACTAATTAAATAAAAATATTAGAGCTAAAACATCTAATAAAAAACTAATCCTTAATAGTATATATTTATTAATTTTAAGAGCTATTTTTATGAAAATAAGTATATTATGGTTTTATAATAATAAAAAATATTAAATTTTTTCAAATATATTTGAAATATATTAATTTTCAAATATAGTAAATAAAAATATATAATTGCTATCATATTAAAAAGATACATTCCAATATAACCCATTTTCCATGATAATTTGAATTTCATTTAAATATTGTATTATCAAATTTTAGAAATTAAATTTTAAATTAACATAATCATTTTTGTATTGATAATATGAATATATAAGTGAGAGTAGTTTTTTTGTATATTTAAAAAATAAATGATTATTAGTTGAATAGTCCCACATATAATTTTGGATGATACCAAAGATTTATTGTAATTAGTTGTGTAAAACAAATACTGAAAAATTATGAAATGATATTATTGTATAGTTATATTTTTAATGTATATAGTTATTTCTTATAAAAAAAATTATTTAGATACTTTTATTATTTATTTTTTGATAAAATTTAGTATATACTCATAAATTATTTTAATATGGTATAGAAATATTATATTAAGTTATGTTTTAAATTATTTTTGAATAAAAATCATAATAAATGTATTAAAAATTTATAATAATTGGTACCATTATAAAATTAGTAAAAAACTATAAATATAATGTCTCTATGGTAAAAACTAGTGACCCTGGTAAAAGGAAATGTGGTAAAAGTATAATTAAAAGATTCAATGTCCTAATGAAATTTAATACATGTGTTTCAACATGTGGCTGAATAATTTATGAATATTTTCAATTAATATCACTATTCTATAACAATGTTTTTGTTTATTTCATTTATAGTGACTTATGATTATCTAAAAAATGTTGTATTATATAAATGCCCATCATTTTCACTTATAAAATGGATAATTTGTCCCTCACTTACCCTCACACGAAAGAAACTTATATTCTATAACCATTCCACCTCACCCTCTTCTAAAAACTCTAATGCACCTTATGGAGGTTATAGTTATCTCATATGTTCATCCATCTCAGTTTTTATCTTTTTGGAAAACTAGATAATCATATGAGTGAGGTATAAGATCAAAACATTTCTTTCATATATCTATTTCACTAGTATCTCTTCTCCAAAATAAAATTTAATATCACCATATTATAATGATATAAATAATATCATCATTATGTTGCTATTTTATTATTATTACTATACAAGTATTATCCACTATCCTCTTTATACATTTATTAATAAGAAAACATGGATAATGTGATGTGCATGCATCTGCTTCCCTGATGTATTGTCTTTTGTTGTCCATTGAAATTATTTTTCGATTTAAAAAAAAAAGAATATAATAAAATTATATGATATTAATATTATATTTTTTATTTTAAATGGAAAACTATATTACTCAATTTTCTTAATCTATGGAAAATGATATATTTCTCCATGTGTACATGTGGACTACCTCAACCATAGAATGGACTATATATATTTTCATTTTTTCGCCCCATTCTGTGGTTGAACATGAGAATTGAAATAATTTTTAATTATGAATTATTTATGAATTTACTGTTATTTTATGTGTAATTTTTTATCATCTTAATGTTATTATTAATAAACAATATTCGCAATTTTTATTATCTAACACAAGTATACTTAGAGAAAAATCATTAATTAAAATTATGTGATATTTTAATTTCCATTACATATTAATTTTCAACATTTAAAAGTATGATATAAAATACATATAGATAATATATTATATTATTATAATACTATTTTGATTATATTATATCTATATCACTTAATAATCATCTATAATAATGGTATGTACACATTTGAGTCAGATTGAGTACAAATATTAACAATGTCTTGTAATTATATCATGGATGACTAATAAAAGATAATTAAAATTATAATAAGATTTATATTTTAATATTCTCTTTTCTTTTTTAAATTATAATAAAATATTTAACTCATTAAACAAGAAGATATTATTCATTTGATGAAAAAAGCCGAAAACATTCATTGTCGATTTCCTCTTGTTGGATAAAGATTAAAATACCCATTAATGAAAATGAAGACATAATAAAATATTGTAAATATTATATTATATAAAAATTATGTATTATAAAACAATTAAATATATAATAATAATGAATAATTATGAAATCCTAACAAAACAAGTATAAATAGTCAAAACAATAATCAATAGATGTGGGTAAATAAGAAAAAAATGTATAATATATATGCTCATAATGATTGAATATGAAAATTAAAAATATGTTTGGGTGTTTGTAAGGATATAAATTTAGTTATTGAGGTATTGATGCTTGTTTTCTGGTGTAATAGAGTCTGTATAACTAAACAGGGAACTAAGGTAAAATATTCTTCATCGTGAATATGAATCACTTTATATAAGTTTCAAATATTACCCATAATTTTTTTTCAACAATTTAAATACATCACCGCAATTATTATTATCATTATAATATAAAATTTAATGAAACTGAATGTTCTTTTAAATTTTAGTCATATGATGGTGTTTTAGATTAAATGTTATAAACGAGGTATGGGGTTTCTACTGCTCAAATAATTGTCTTGGGTCATAATCCCTCCTCTATTACTGTCCCAATTCATGGTTTATCTATTATTTATTATGATTAAGTTATGATGTTTCAATAAAATAATATTTTGGGGGTATTTTATTTCATGTTTATTCTATTTTCTTTGGAAAATAATGTTTTTCTAAAATAATTCCAATTTTTTTAATAGTTTTCCTTCAATATAATTTATTAATATCCCACCAATGTTCTACTTTACCTATTGTAAAATAAAATGGTTTTTTGTTTCATAGGATACTTTCTCTCCGAAATATTATTTATAAAATTATGTTTTCAACATCTTTTAGTAACATGGTATTTCAAGATTGTTATTTCTAAATGATCAAAATCTTTATTCAGACCATTGATAAAAAAATTAATCATCACCAGGAAATTTTATTTTTAAAAAATTTATATATTTTCAATGTGGATTTATTTGGAATCCTTTATAGTATAGAATTAGAAATACTTCTCATTTCCTTATTAAAAATTATTATAAAAATTATATATAATAGTATTTTGAAATCAAGTTATTTTAACATCAATTTCCCATTTTTGTTTTATCATTCAAAATTTAATGATTTAATCAACCATGGTATGTAATTATCTTATTATTTAATTGGGAAAATTATATTTATTATGTACTATGATATTAGTTATTAATTTTTGTTTTTTTATTATTTTTTATAAAACTTATTATTTTTTCATGTCTTCTTTATGATATGATGATGATTGTTTTTAAATGACTCACACACACACATAGATATATATATATATATATATATATATATATATATGATGAAGGGATGGGTCCTATATCCACAAAAAATTAATTGGTTATGGTTTCTCATTTTGTAAGATGATGAAATATTTTTTGAATGATGTGTGAGAGTCATTAATAATATTTATTATATCTATATGATATGGGGGAACATTTATTCCAATTTTTGAAGGATGAAAATATGCATTACGATTTTTTCTTAATTTTTTTGTATAAACGTGATTCTAGAAACATTGATCATACTATTTTCATTGAATTTGTTTTTTTACATTTTCATGTTGTTTATCATGTTATGAAAAACATATAATATAACATAATGTGGGAATTTTCTAAAAATTATTTTAATGTAATAACTAATTTATATGTTATTTGTATTCTATCATATATATTTTCAAAGACAAATCTATATCTATAAAAATTGGGAACATTTTCCATATTCTAGAATACACACTGAATGTTAGAATATGAGTATTGATAGAAAAAAAGGAGTTAACGTCATCATCTTAAAATCATCCATAGAGAATATGTGTGAATGTACTTATGAGACCATAAGAAAAATTATGAAACTAAATGTTTAACCACATGTGAACATCATATTCATGATTTTTTCAATGTCGTATATCAACCACATGACAAGTAGGTCATGACACAACTATTGGATAACCAAAAAATCCAAATTAAGGAAAATTAAGTCTAGTAAAAATAATTAACAGTGATGGATCATCTTCAAAATTAATTCATATTGATTATGTATTGATGTAAGTGATCATATATGAAATTTGGAATACTAAGATTTTATATAATTGATCAAAATGTTATATAAAGTGACCATAGAATTTAGTCTCCATTCGAAAAATTATTACATTAAAAACAATTATAAGTGATAAAAAATGGTTTTAAATTAGTGAATTTATGTAATATCAAGGTATATAATTATAATTATAAAAAAGTAACAATGTGTTCTTAGATTTTAATGTTGGTTAAAAAAAATTTATTGTCTAAAAAGATTGCTTTATATTATTAAATATAATAGCCCAAATGTATTTTGTTAAGAATTAAATTCCTTTAATATGATATAAATTACAATAATGTTTATGTAGAAGTATGATGATATTCAATGATTGTTTTCAATTGATATTTAATGATATATATTTATATTTTATATTTTGACAAGGCATGGTTAAAAATGAGATTAACATCACATGACCTCGATAAATTGGGAATGTTCATAAAAGAAATGATGAAAAAATTATTTGTTTTGAACATAAGTGAGGCTATATTAACATATTAAACTCAATAAAACAATTCATAACATCTAAAAACCATCATAAATATAATTTTATTCGAAATATAATATTTGGAAGAGAAGAACAATCTATATAACAACGAAACTAAAATATATATTGCACAAATTTATTCACCTTACGTGCTAAAATTTTCTTTCTTCATGATATTGGTGTGCATCAAAATATATATATTTTAATCACAAAATAAAGAAATATAATACAGTGTGAAATTAACTATATTTCATTTCATTACTAGTTCTTCCTTATGAAATATGGAAAATGATGTGTTGGTTGGAGTGCATACGTCAAAATTTTTATCTTTTATTATCCCATGCAGAGATATAGATAGGGATTTTTATAGCTTGGATAACCTTTTTCAATTTTATATAAAAATTTATCCAGATTTTAAATCAAATTATTATATTAATAAACTACATAAGGTCATGTAATTTATTAATAAATAGAACTAGGTATTGACAAGATTCTGACCCTCTTATAAATATTCTTGTGTTTATTTTTCCAAATTTGTCTTTTATTTTAAAAATTCACTTTTTTCTATCATAAAATAGATAATATGAAATATTATAATGATTAATAAATTTAATTTATTCCTTATATATGTTTTTTGTAATAATAATAATTGTTTTGAATGTTAATATAGTATTAAAAATGTTTTAGTTTAGTAGTGATAGATTTTAGATGATATTTTTTTAATGATAAAATTAAATAACTGTACAATTTTAGTAAACTATTGTATTATTCATAAATTGTTTACTATAGTTTTCAATTAGTTTTATTCAAAATTAGAATTACAATCTCAATTATCCCCTTATTTAGTTGTGAAATTAAAAAAACAATTTTTATAGAATATTCAAATATCATTTTAACTATGATATTGTTTTAATAAAAGAATGGAAAAAATTGTTGTTTATAAATTTCTATATTTAAGGATAATATATATCCCTATGAAATTTATAATAAGGGGAATCATTATTTTAGTGATACAATTATACCTAGTAAAAGAAAAAACTAAAAATTAATAGTTGGAGCATGGGATTTTTTATTTAACTTAAATTAAAGAAAACATTTAAAAACACAAAGGTATTGGTGTAGAATTGAGAAATTACTCTAAGGAAACCTATGACTAAAATTGAAAGGAAATGAATTAATTTTAATAGGCATATTCAAATGATTATTTCAATATAATATCATGTTATTGTAATTTATCTGTAATATGGAACCCACATATTTCCCATGGGGGGAATTAAAATGCTAAATAAATGTCAAAAAAAAATCAATTAAATATGACACATTCAAGATTAAACCCGATTAAAAAATTTATGTCATTAATCTAGGAGTGTCATTGTGAACACAATTCATGATCTTAAGATGATAACTGGGGTTACAAATCACATGATGTAACTTCCATGGTTCATAATTCATAGGTGAAGAGTAAAATATATTTGAATTTTAGAATCCCAATACATATGTAATGTGATAATAATAGATCATATTAAAAACCTCATGATGTTTTAGGAGGAAAAACTATAAATTAATATGATTTAGTTGAAAGAAATATAATATCATACATATTCAAAACTTATTAATAAATTATAGTATATTTTATCAGTGATAACAAGTCTGTTGAGAATGAATCACATTCAGATACTGATCAGGAAATGGATCAGCTGGACATGGGTTTAAAGAAATTATACAATAAGATGAAATATTTAACGAAAAGTAATTATGGATGAAATTATGATAGAAAATATAATTGGGAAATGTAGAAAAAACCATGTGGAGTGGACTTGTAATATTGTAAAATAAAATGCTATCTGAATATCCAAAATTTGTTAATTTGAAATGAGATTAAGGAAAAATAATAAGGCTATATAAGGAAATTAAATCCAACTAAATCACCTATAAGGATAGTATAGGTTAATCTTACTAAAACATAGATGACAATAATTAACAAGGTAACATGTGCTTCATGAAAAAGCATATCTAATGTACCAAATACGATTCATAATTTATTAGTTCATATTTAAAATATTACAGAGTCCAATAAAATGATGAAAATTGAGTTGTAATGATTTAGTCAGGTGATAAAATTTGATAGATTAGAAATTCATTTAAATAAAATAAAAAAATATATATATATTATGGATAATAATTCTTTTTTAGTTCAACTAAATTATGATTTTTTTTAGAAAAATACATAATGCTCAGTTAATTAAGGAAAATAATGAACTCAAAATGATTAATGAAAACTCAATAAGGATCAGGGATGATTAATAATTGGTTTTGAAGATTTGATAATCTTTCATGGAAATATACCACACCCTGTTATACATCATAGGCCAGTTACCATCAAGTTTAGTATAAAATTAATAAGATCCAAAATTTTCATATTTCTTAATTTTCAAACACTACAAATATTTTTATTTATTCTCAACATAATAATGTTATTATATATTTATTATTTGGGTCTATCTATATAAAAACTTCTAAAAAACTATGGATTCCTATCAATTTTATTACTATAATTCATGTACCCAATATTGAAAGATTTATTTAATCACTAATTAAATAAAATTTATAAAGTAACCCCTCTATAAGAGTACCTATCAACACTGGATGTATATAGATTGTTGGTGTTACTAACACGATAAATGGACTACAATTTAATTTAAACCCTTTTCATGGAAGATGGTGTATATTTATCTTCTGGTGAAAATTAAAAATAAATATAACTACCAAAAATCTAATATGTAATGATAGTATTGTTTTTATTTTAAAAGTCTCTACTGTAGATGGGATGAAGTATAATCTACATATTATCTCAAAATTTTCTAATTGTGGTTATCATGTAAAATTTGAAAATAATTATTAAAATATTTATAATTTTTACAATATTTTATTTTTTTATAACATGAATAATTATAAAATTCAAACATTTGATTTAAATTTGTAATTTTATCATAATATTTACTTCTAATGTTCCTTTCAATGATAATATTTTTTTTTCAAAGAAGAATATGCCACAATAATATTCACTCCTTTAGAATGTTTAATACGAATATAATATTTAAGGTTCATGCATTATTTTTATTCCAAATTGGAAAAATCTATAACCAATGTTAAACGGGAAGGAAATATAAGATCACTTTTAAACTAATGAAATATGTGTCAACTTCTCAAATAAAAGAGTTTTTTATATAGAATTTTGTGGACCCCCTAAATAATCTATCCTAAATGGATATCACCTTGTTTATCATCTTATTTATTTCGTTTCTAGATAGACTATCTAATTTATTCAAACTCATAGAAGATAATATTTTACCAGTTTTTTAAAATATAAATAATATATAGAGAAAAATAGTGGACATTAAATTATTACCATATGATGTGATCATTTATGTGAGTATATAAATGGAGACATTGATTCATTTTGATATCATAATGGCTAAAATCAGAACGTTTTTCTCCAATGAACATACACATAAATTATTATATATAATGGAGAAGTAAAAAACTTCATGATGTTTCTTAGAAATTTTTAATGACTATGACCTTCGTATTTATTTCCAGAAAACAATTATGAATACGTACTTGCTATATTATCAATATAACTCTACTTATACAATATATAATGAAAAATATATATTTGTTATATAATAATAGAACATAAATGATCAATGACTTTTATTTGTTTCTGGAATATCTTTATATTAATCCAATTGGGGAAATTTGACAATATTGGATCTAAAAATTAGGAAGCGATAATACATGATAATTAATATTCTTGTAAATCATAAATTATATTCAATAAAATAAATTAAGTCACGGAATAACAAACACATTTAAAAAATTTATGTAATTGAATCACATAATAAAAATACTTATTTCCAAAACCATGATGATGATCTTTAAAATTCAGAAATCAACACTTCAATCAAAAGTGATGATAGTTTTTTCATAACAAGGAATATAAAAAACCTATTCATGAGAACTGTTTTGATTTTAAACCAAATAAAAAAGATGTAAAAAATAATTATATCCAAATAATTATTATTAATCATATTGAAAATTTCATAGATGAATTATTTGAAGATATAGATGGAGGAACTCAAACTAGGTATTTAGATTGAAAATATGATAAACATTAGTAATTATACTCACCATATGAAACTAACTCCATAAATAAAAAAATAGATTTTAAATTGTGTGTATTGGATATTATGAGTG
Source organism: Viscum album (assembly GCA_963277665.1). Classification (NCBI taxonomy): domain Eukaryota; kingdom Viridiplantae; phylum Streptophyta; class Magnoliopsida; order Santalales; family Viscaceae; genus Viscum; species Viscum album. The sequence goes on along the minus strand of OY728126.1, from coordinate 929,170,116 downwards.
TAAAAAATGAGTTTGATAGAAAAAAATTCTTTGAACTATTATAAATACATAATTAAATTCAAACCATTGATATTATATGGGATTATGGGAGTAATTTTGATGATTTTGGAACTTTAGTTATAAATAAAGAAATACTTTTCACTAAAGGGTATAGTCAAGAGGAAGTTATTGTTTTAAGAAACATATCTTTGTTGCAATATTAACTACAAAAATTGAATATAACGTCATAAGTAGTTATTGTGATCAAATTAAATGGTTGAAATAGAAAATATTCAGCTATATATATTTATTTACAACTTTTCCACTTAAACTATGATTAGAAAATTTCTTTTTAGTTTTCTAAAAATATGGTATCTTATTCTTCTAAAAAATACATGTATATATGACATCACTTTTTAAGAGATCATATTCAAAAAAGGAGATATCAGTCTTAAATTCATTGAAATATTAAACCATCTTAATTACATCATTTTAATGATTATGAATTTTGAAAGATTAATTTTTTTAGACTTCTATAATTTAGGTTTAACTATTTTAAAAAATGTTTTACATTTAAAAATGTTGTTCTTAATGTTCAAATGAATTAAAATAATTTATTATTATATCTTATATCCTTTATGTTATTATTTCAATATATTTAGTGGGTTTGAAAAAAAATTTATAATGTCTTTTTTTAGTTTTAACATGTGTTAATATTTTAATGTTCATGAAGATGATTAAAAAGTTGAATAAAAATAAAATTGTCACATGACTTTCCATCCCAAACCGAACAACCTCTCAAACCCCCAATCATGATCATTTATTCACTGGATCCATAGTTACCCGGATAAAAAACAACTGATGGAAATGTTTTATTTTTTTAAATACTCTCCTCTATCATCTAAGAAACTAAAATCATGATCATGAAAATTGTGATTTCCAAAGAATACACCTTTACATTCCCATAATGAAATGTTGGAAAAGGATGTAGATAAAAAATGGATTAGAAAATGTCAATAATTGGAATAGTGACATGTTTTCATCATAACTATATGAGTTGGTTAGTGTATGAAAATTTCTCCTTTAATTATATGATATATAAATATTTTTACCTAAACATGGTTTTTTGATGTAGTATATCACAATTATTTAACAATGAATATTATTTATGATCAAGAGTTTCAATTAACATTAACATATTAAGAATAATACTTATGAGTTGTACATCATGGTGAAAATGGTGAATATCCATTAATATACACTACAAACCATCCCCATTCAAATATAAATAATGTTATATAAGATATGGAAGTTGAATAAAATTATCATTGATAAAATTAAAATAAATAATTCATGATTTAAATATTTTGATAATGTTCATAAAACAAAAAAAATCACTATGAATGGATACATCAAAACAATAATTTAACAGGATACATTTTTCAATATCTAATGTTTCATGAAGTTTTGATTAGTTTTCCTAAGATAATAATGAGGCATGTTGTTGTGTTAACAAAATAGTATCCATGACTCAACACCATTCTTTAACAAAAGTTTATTTCAATAATTCTTGAGTAGGGAATATTAATTTTTCTTTATGAAGAATGTTTTTTGTATTTTTTTAGTGTTTTAATAATTATTTCCCATTGAAAAATTAAGTGGATTAGATGTAATCATCCTAAAATGACATGGATAGATGATGAAGAGATATTTTATGAATGATTAATTCTAATATCAATCTCTACATGATAGAATGATATCATCATTCTTTGTATGATACTAAATTACATTATTGAGGCTAACTATTTATCAAATGAAAATGAATCTCATGATCATAGTAGAGTAGATAAGGATGTAAGATAATATTTTTAGGATATAGTTCACGGAACACATGTTTTTTTGGTTTAATATGTTGGGAAACCTATAATAGAATAAGTTTACCCTATTCATGATTCTCTATAATATTTTGGAGTTCCTTTTGTTTCTCTAAAAGGCATTGAATTTCAGTTTTTGGTTGAATGAGTAGAATATGGATTTTTAAATCTTAAGGGGGATAAAATTCCAAGATAAAAAATATTTCAAAAATCTATCAACAATTTATAATGTGTTATAGTTTTTCATCAAATAATAGAGAATCACACAATGCATGATAATGGATGTGATCCCATCTTTATTTCATCACCTTCTAGTGTGGAATCCCCATCATGTTTCTCATTCTATAATTTGAGTTTATCTACACATATAGATGTTTATTTTATTAATGATGCTATGAAGTTTTCTAAAACTGAACATTCTATTGGTGGTAGTGATTCACTATTCGAGAACAATGTTATATTCTTATTATTTGAGGAGATATTTAAAAATGGTATGTTTGATAATCATTCAACTATTACTCTAGATTGAATATCCTTAATTTAGTATTATAGGGATATTTTGAATCTTTTTGGTTTTCCTCCATCTAGTAAATACATACCAAAAAAATACTTCTCATGATGAACTAGTTTCTAATTATTGTTCTAGAACTAATATTTTTTCCATAAAATTATATAATTATGAATCTAGGTCCTCCTTAATGGCGATTAAGTAGTTGGTTGAGATCATTTCCCCTAATGAATAATCCTCAAGAAAAACACTAGTGTTCAATGAATCATTATCATATTATATTATTATACATAATCTATTAAAAAATATTTAATCCCAATAAATTCCAATATAAACTCATCATGCTAGGACTTATTATGTAAAAATTTCTATAATGATTTCTCACAGATCATAAAATAAAATAATGAAACATTGAATGTTATAAAGTAAGAATTTATATACCATTTATTGGTATAATACTAATGATATTGATAAGGAAATTACATGTATTTAAGGTAAGATATAAGAACACATAAATCCAAAAAATAAAATAAAAAAGACCATATATATTAGGTGATTTCTAGTTTAATAGGTGATAAAGAATAATTTAGTGGTCAAATTCGAGACCTATATTCTGATTTATATGAAATTTTAGAAAACGTATAAAAAACATATATTTTGGTAATAACTAGTCTTTATCAAACATCCACTTATAATACAAAACCTCTTATTTTTTTATATATTGAAGATAAAATTATTAGATGGTGGATTCTTGAGGAATGTTAGAATATCATCACCTTGTAATTGATATTAAAAATAACATGAAATTGGGCCATAAAGTTCATGTAGAAAATAAATATGATTTTCTTAAATTAAAATAAATAAAGACATTCAATTGTAATAGAGTAATCACGGGTGAAATGAAGAATAATTAAAAAAATATTTACACCAATCGTAACCATAAATCCTAAATTCCATTATTTGATAGAGAATTGATGATAATGCCTCAATCTAATTCATTTCATGTGATTATGGAGATGTTTTTAGTTATGAATCCTCTAATTAATTAGTTCTTAATATTATTGTATGAGCACCATAAAATTATTGAGAATGATACATTGAATGTAAAAAAATAAATAAGGATTCTAGAACCCTATATTTATATTAACAATACCCTAGTAATTGAACATCAAGCAATGCATGTTCCCAAATCATCAAAATTATTTTCTTCTTAATCTTAAATAGAATCCTCAACCCTATCTTCTACATCATTGGTTGAACCTCATTTAAGACCTTTGGTCTGTAAATTTTCTATGATCTTTGGAATATAAGACACTTTACCATGTCTATAGCCATTCATGAAGTTCATATTTCTCATTTGTCTTCTCATTATCATATTCTTATTGTTGAAATAATGAAATACCACTTTGCACCTCCTACATATACAAAGTTTGATGAATCATATTTTGAAAATATTTTGATAGGGCCAATTTTGAAAAAAAATTTATCAATTAATAAAATATTTCATTATTATTTTTTATCTAGTTTTTTTTTCTCATTTAATAATGTCTTGTTGATATTATATGTAATTTTTATCATTATATTTATTATTTTAAATTGTTCATTTCATAAATTATGATTTCATTTTATTAACCCCAAAGCAAAAGTAAAATACATGGAATAAATAAATAAGAGTAAAGATTTATTTATTAATAAAATACAAAATTTTGACAAACTAGTCATGATTATCTATTTTATCCAATTTTATCTTATAATAGAATATATTCTTTAATACATGATATTTAATATTTTTTCCATGTATATTAATGTCATGACATGTGATCATATAAATGGGAATATAGTTACATTAGTCAATAATTTTTTAACTAACAATAAACTTTCATTCCAATGTTATTTATATCCTAGGTTATGTTTTTAGAAATATAATTCTTTTTTTAAATAATTAAATTTTATAAATTTTGGAATTGGTTGGTACAATTATCAATATTCAATTTAAATTATGAAAATTGAACCATAAGATCATTAGATCAGTTGTGGTGGATATATGTTAATGGAATAAATACAGTGTAAAAAACAGAGTAGGTACACATTGAATCACAATTGACCACTAAAATAAATATTTTATCAGATGAATGTATCAAACACAAGAACTGTGGAAGCGTCGAATGTCTTATTGATTTAATAAAAATCCATATTTATGTGACTATGAGCCTATCATAAATCTCACCAAGTGATAGACTAACCATATTCTCGTTTCCAATCGACATCACATTCGAGGAAGAAACCATATTTGATTTGTGGAATTTTGAAAAAATAATGAATTAGTAAAATGACTATATGAATTGATAGTGCCTATTCGTCAAATGTTTACAATGTATTGGATTCAATTTTAAGTAAAAGATATTAACCAAAAGTTAAAATGATCGATTATATAGATTATCAATGAATCTAGCAGAAATTAACAATCATTACTAAAGTGAAAATGGATGATGATATGAGAAACCTAAAGTTAAAATGTATAAAAAGTATTTTTTTTATAATTTTTAATATATTAAATCAAAAAATATTCAATATAGTAATAAATTCCTTTCCATATAATTTAATGATCTCAGATGTGGTTTTGATGAATGATTTTCATGATCTTGTCCCTCCAAGGATACCCTCATTCAAGATGATAGAGAACAACCCCCTGAATCACACTTGTTGACCATCTTGGGTTGTTTTCTAGATCCAATAGTATACATATATCATAAATTGAAGTCATTAAAGTCTATATAAAAACATGATCCACAGTTCGGAGAAATTAACAGTAGGAAACATTGAGAAATAACATATATGAAAACAATAATGAATCCCACAATGCAAGTATAAAGTAAAATGGTACTAATAAATTCTACATGTTAAATACATTAAGGTAATATTAAAATAAATACATATCAAAATTCTAGGGATCTAAGAGGGTAATCTTCAATGTGTTCCACATAATCCAATGGGAAACTTAAAAATAATTTATACATGTGGGTGGGGAATGGAATTATAATATCTAATAAATCCAATGTCTCTTATGAACATGTAAAAAATATCATACTATCAAACTTCTAAGAAAACATCATAACCATTTAGTAGCTAATAATTCCAACTAATCTACATCATCTAATACATGATTTTTTTTCAAATAAATCAACCATTTTATAATAACAAAATATGAATACTATCAATAATCAGTATGCCACTCTACGTTACCACTAATTTAATATCCTCACACAATAATTTAATATGTTATTGTTCTCTGATGACTTTTTAATAGCATATCTAGATGCCCTACAACACTAACATAGCATGAAATCTCACCAGAAGAAACATAGTCTATTATATTACAACCATAACTAGAATAGTATGTTATTTTGAACATGAAGGTAATTTACCTCAAGAAATAATCTTACCATTCATGACAACTACCATAACACATATCTTAATATCTATTTTCCCCACAACATGATTAGAATACCTCATGTTTTCTGTAGAAACATGGTTCTTTACATCAATACCACATCGTGATATTTATTTTATAACATATTTCCATCAAATAATGTTCATGTCATTGTCTCTTGGAAGAGATGGCATGAATTTACGGTCATACATATAGAATCCATCCTTTTTAATACCTAATTTTTTCATTTAACTGGTACAAACAAAGGATAATTTAATGTTTATATCCGTTGAAAAAAGGTTCATAACACATGAAAAATAAATAAATTATTATAAATTAACATGTATATATCTTCATGGGGTAATATGAAGTACATTTACTACATCTCATATCCTGGGGCCATACATAAAATGAAATGGATGAACATGAATCCAAATAAGGGGAAACAGATCAGATGTGATCATGAATAATATCAATTACGACATAAGTAACTTAATTAAGGAATGATAAAATGTAAATATTGAATATCATAATAAAAGTATCATTAATTATATCATCGGAATTTTTCTACCACAATTTGACGGTACATTGATATGCATATCACCAAGGATTTTAACTGTGGTGTCCAAAATGAAAATTACCATGGTAATTAAATAAATTACCACATAACATGTCATATATCGATTTCAAATTATTTACCCAATGTATATTATTTCTAAAATGTTTCATCATTAATATTACATAGTTAATGTGATATGTGTAGATCATAATAAAAGAATTATGAAATTGACCATCAAAAATAAAAAAGATGGTTTCATACTGAAATCTTGGAATTTAAGAAGTACTTAAAAACTTCATTATTACCTAATTTTTATCCAAAATAAATAAAATACGAGTGTCATTTTTGTTAATCATATTATCTACTAAATCTTTTTTATATATAGGTGAATACAATTATAAAAAAATGAGGATTCAAAATTCAAAAAAATTAAAAAATCAGAACATCATGAGGGGAAGAGGGAAATTATGAGAAGTAAAATCCGCCTCAAAATAGGTATAAAATTTGGTTTTAGGAAATGGAAAAATTACACGGAAAACTGGTCTCCCATTGATAAAATAATCTAATAGTTTTAAAGGTATAAAATAACCTGGAAAATATAATGTATTCAGAGAATTAGATAATATTCCCTATAAAAATGAACTTAAATAGAAAAGAGAGGTGGATATTTTCTTTACCGTGTAAAGTTACTCCTTGATCACGAGGAATGTAGACTTAGGGGATTAATTATACATTGGGGGATAATTTGGATGAAAATCTACTGTATATTTTTATAGGGTTCATTCTGAGTTAATGGGAATGGATAATTTGGTGGTTCTTTATTACAAAATTGAAGGATTTATATAATAATTTCCCAATATATTCCTTGAAATTATTAGTTGTGGATAATGAAAAACATTGATATTTACAATGGATTTTCCCCCTAGTTATTTAAATTTTGGGACATAATTTATGATATCTTAACCCAAAATAACCTATTATAATTTTAAATTATTTTGTTGTATGGAAAAGTAATGTCTCAACCAAATATGATTATTAATGATAATGTATCCATTTTAACTTTTAAAGGTAAAATATTAGTTTGTAAATTGTATAAAACATAATAAATTTATTAAACTAATTAAATAAAATAGTTTATTTCCTTAATTATTACATCATTTTAAAATAATCATAAAGTCATTAAACCTACCGAAAAAACTAAAACTGTATTTTCAATTTTCATAGAAAATTATTCTATTTTGGAGTATTATAATAAGACAAACCTACCATAATATTGAAATTATTATTTCATATAATATATTTATTATATTTTAATAAAACTATAAAAATGTAAATTTTATCTTTTAAATATAAATATCTTTATTTATTATCAAATTGCATTTTGAAAATGCCGAGTAAAATTTCAAACACTTAAATTTTCTCAATGATATAATAAATTTATAACATCATTTTTTTTAAAATAATATTTAATTTATCATAATATTTCATGAAAATAAATTATATTCCTAATATAATAGTTTTTTATAAATAGTGAACATTTTTTAAAAAGTAAAATGTGTGTCTGAAAATAAATTATTAAAAATCCATATCCATTAAAACAATAATTTTATTTGGAAGAAATCTTGATCGAATAAAAATTTTATTTAGAGAAAGGAATAAAAATTTATGAAAATTAGGCATGGAATCATATCCCCGTATAACACTTTCGAACTATCTATGGTTAATGTGTGTAATCATGATAGATTCATGGGGATGCTTGGCTGACATTACCTAAGTGGTAATTTACACTAACATTAACTTATTAAGATGAACACAATGTTTATGATGTACTTGTTAAGTATCAGATTGGGATTTGTGATGGGAAGACCATTGTGACACTATGTCCCTCCCACGATCTGACAAATAGTCTTTATAAAGAATGACTCTACTAGTTAAGGCCATAACTTCTCTTTTCTACAGTAATTATCCTTTTCTATTTTTACTTATGAAAAAAATTATATCATTAAAATTATTACCATGTGTATAGTTTATAATGATCATATTGACCAATGGTCATATTTTACATACTATTATGTAATGGTCGAATACTAATGGTCACATTTCCATTTATAATTTATTAATACAACATTATTATTAAAGATAAAAAAATTTTGATAAACAATTGCAAATTTCATCTAGAAGAAAATATAATATAAAAATTATGGATTGTTACATTTTATACCCAATAAATAATTTTCCCCGAAAATGTGTCTCATTCCCTCACTTATGAAAAATAATGGGTACTTATGCCACATTATTTCTTCTGGTTCTCACATTACATATTCACATTTATGGTTCCTCTACAACACATTCATTAAGTGGGTCATATTTTTTCATATAACCTTTACTCTACTATCCACGATCACCATTGGATACTCCAAATAAGATATGGCATGTTACATTTATTCTCTCTATTTATTATGTACATGTTATGCTTAAAGTATATATTTTATAAGGATATTTGTGTGGAATAAATTATGAACATGATCTAATTTTGGTGGAAGTGTTAGCCAGTAGGCCACTACTAATATTTGATAATGGAATTCATACGGAACAATACAGAAAGAGATAAGATTCCCATTCATCCAAAAAAACATCTCTCGCTTCAATGGTCAAAGTTATATTTTGTTTCCAAAATCAATCATAAAGACCCTTTAACAGGTATCAGCATAACCCATATTCTAATATTGAGCATCCATTATATAATTTATTATGAAATTAACCATTTATATCATCTCTTGACCATGATCATTCCCAGAATGTTTCCTCTCACTATCTTCATTCTAACATGATGGATTTGTAAATTGTATTCTGTTGGGAGCTTTATATGGAACCATTTGAATAATCATGTGGATGATTTTTTATGTATAAGAACCAAATTGACCATATGATTTGATCACATCCACAAATAAATTTCATTTAGAATGTTCTTAGTATGTCCAATAGTGTTTTAATAGTCCTCTCAAATTGTCCATTAGTTTGTGGGTGATAAGCCACACCTAAATTAAATTTAGAACTTAGATCATGTTGAATAATAATACATAAATTTTATGTGAACCCTAGATCATGATTAGAAATGATAAAAAGTGGAACTCATGCATACTCACCACTTCCCTTAACAAAATATTGACCAGTTGGTCAAGAGGTAATTATTCTAAAATAGAGATATAATGAGAAATATTATAGATTTGATCCACTATAACCCTGATAACATTGATTCTTTTGGATTTCCATGGGAGACCAGTGACAATGTCTTTAGATATATTGTCCCACTTCTGTATCATTTTGTATTGTGGGTGAAATACCTTTTTAGGAATTTGTTTCTCCCCCATAACATACTTGAATACCAAGTACATTATAGTGTATTTGGATATTTTCCATTTCATATTTTCCCCCAATAATGACCATGAAGGTCCCTATACATTTTACAGATTCTAGAAAGTATAATTTATAGTGAACTATGTGATTCATCAATCAAAACATTCTTCAACTCTAGAATAGATGGAACACATGGACTTTAAAGAAATTTCATTATACTTACTCATTAATATTTAACTCAAAAAAATCTCATTCATCAAATACATTATATTATTTCTTAATAAGGGGCATTATGTTTATGATTTATTAACCACTTCTATTTATGATGATTTATAAATCAATTGAAATATGGTTAGTGATTTACCCTCTGATATGATTCCCATGACCAGTTGTTCTAGGCATTTTATTAAAGGATCTCATTGAATTCATATCATTTCCATCACAACAATTTCATTCCCAAATAATGAATCAGCGAATTTTTTTCTCATATGAGGTGATAATGAATATAATAGTCACATTCCTTAATAAGTTCTATTAATATTTTTGGTATCATGTGAAATAACTTCTATGTCAATATATACTTTGAATATTATTTTTATTTTAAATTTCATATTTATCAATATAATGTTATTGGATCACTATTTTAACTATAAAAACAACTGTAGAAATCTCTAGGTCATGCATTAGATGATTCTAATCAAGCGGATTTAACATTCAATATTATTAATAAATCACCAATATTTTTCCATGAGGATGCACCGAATCCCTAAAATAGATTATTCAGTAAAAATAAAAAAAAACTTATATGATATAAGGTATAGTTAACATAGTTGTAAAATATATTATGTTCTTCTGTTCCTGGAAAGGTTCTTCACACTATGTATTTGAGATGAATTTATTCCCTTTTCTAGTTATCATTTTTATTGGATTAGAAATAAATTACTTTAAAAAAATCATAATATTTCATGTTAATCAAAGAAAACTATGAATCTCAATTACTGTTATACTTTGAGTCCACACATCCATAACCTGTGTCTTGATAGGGTCAAATTATATTCATTTATTTGTTACAAATTTCCCCAAGATGGGAAATTATTGTAAGAAAATATCATTTTATAAACATTCCAAATATCATATACTTCCTCATAGTTTATAATATAAACTTTTGATGAACCTAATACTTTTTAAAAAATTTGGAATATATATGAATATAAACAACATATATTGCCACAAATTTATAATGATTGTCCTTAAATAATTTATTCATAAAATCCACAAATAAATCTGGAGTATCAATTAAGCCTAAGGGAATAAAAAAACTCATAACTCTCATATCAATATCTGAAGGCATACATTAGAATAAATTTATTCTCTACTATCAATTGATGATAACTTGATAAAATATACATAACGAAGAATAACTGAGACCTATGACTATGTTCAAATAAATCATATATTTTTGCGAGGGGGTACATGTTCTTTACAGTGGTCCTGTTATGTTATCTATAATAATTCAATCCGAAATAGATTTACTGTTATGGTTCACAAAGATTACATGCACTCCCCAAAGTGAATTACTTATCTGGATAAACCACTTCTCCAAAAAATCATGACTTTTTTATTTTACTCACCACGCTACACATTTTACATTATATATATTCTATTTCAAATTATCTTGGAACCATGTATAAGTTTAGTGGGGAACTCAACCTCTATTTCTGAGGGATGTCTAGGTAACTCTTTAGGAAATATTTCAATGTATTCCTGAATTATGAGAATAGTTTATAATCATATACATTAATTTAATTATTAATATTCCTTGATCGTCTACATAAAGAATGGTATGGGAGGCAATTCTAGATAATGATTAGGTCATAATATCTCTCCATTTAAAATCATTATTGGCTTCTCATTCAAGATAACTAATATTTCATTTCATATCTAATTTATTTTATCATTATACATTGACATATAGTCCATCACTAGTATAGTGTTGAATTAAACCCAGGGAATGACTCATATATTTATGTTGATATTATTCTCAATAAAGTAAATAAAATAGTTTATATAGACTATTATCTCTTGGATAATCGCTCATGGAGAATGGTCTTCGAACACTACGTCTATCTATTTAGGTACAGATTCTATATTCATTTCAATCATGGAAAATGTAATAGAATTCGTAGAACAAAAATCAAATATAGTGCTTTATAGAACTCAATTAAAAACTACAGTACATTCCAGAAAACTATATGGATATTGTAATACACCAAATTAGATAGAATGTTCCCATCCTTGGTAACGTGGACAAGCTAATGTTGATGGTGATTCCCATCCATTATCATCAAATTTTATTGCTTTCGAATTTTTTCCTAGAATAACACACAAGAAGTACGAATATTTAGGGTGGATTTCACCATATTTCCTTTGTATTTAGTTTTGAGAAGTTAAGGATTCATTTCACTACAACATTTCCATGATAAATGTCCATGTATTTTACACTAGTATAATTTTATACTTATAAGAAATCAAATAATAGAGTAATTATTCCATGATTATTTAGGTGGTATGTTTCCGATGATTTTATATTATTTAATGATAAAAATAGCTCCCTATATTTGAATTCAAATATCATTTTTTTCATTCTATTTGGGTGACTACTACATCTCCTTGAACTCCAATTCAACATCCATAGCAATTTTCACATTCTCATAAAAAATTTAATACTCTAATTAGATATATTCATCTATATATGGTGTATATTTCCACCAATGAATCTATCAGGATTTCCATTCTGATCTGTAATAATGCTAAAGGTGTATTGTGAATGTCAGGTACTGTTCATCACATAAAATAATAGGGATTATTTTTCATTCTTCATCATCTCTTAGACTCCATTATGATTTTTTATTCTCTTCAAACTGGTGAAATATTACATTAAAAAGGATCCCATGAACTCTTCCCACTACACAACATCAATTTCCCTTATTAGACTCATATTTTTAATCACTTTCACCACTGACCACTTTATTCCTCTAAGAGGTATATAACAAGGGTGACTCCCTTTTTTAAAACTATGATGTACACCATATATCTTTTCTATTGAAATTGTATTTTTTCCATCAATTAATGGATGATTTAATAAACTGAAATAAGGTGTTCATTCAAACATAAATGAATCAATGGAATAATCTTCTCATATATGTGAATATAGTCTCTCATCCTTATACAAGTTATATTATATAACTAAATTTATTTTATTAATCATTGTTATTATGTTTTCTATTACAAATTTCATTGGAGAGTTGTCAGTGCATTGTACACTTTCCTCATTATTAGAGTGGTTTCTCATATTTCCACCCACTTTTTAAAAGTAGGAAACCATGGTGAGAAACATGTCTATTTTAATAATCTTATCACTCAAAAATAAATATATGTCAAAAAACAAGATGATTAAATATTTTATTCTTAAAATATATTTTTTTATCGAAATAAGTCATAATATTTCAAAAAAATATATTGATAAACCAATCATATCCCCATGTAGTTTCATACATGGAGTGAAATAAGGACCATTTTCATGAACTAGTTTCTATTTCTTTGTCGCTCATTGTAGTGTTTTTGGATGTTACTACTAGATACATATTTTCCATAATCATGTTAACTTGTTTGTATCCTAATGTAGATTTTTTTCTTAGAAATAGTTTACCTAATATTTTACCGAAATTCTAGGAATTTTTACTATTTTTAATCATTTAATATAAGGTTATAAATTATTATTTAAAATAAAATTTTCAACACAATTAACTAACTATCCTTTGATACCAACTATGGCATTATACCTTTTTATTACGTAATCATTTCAATTACATGTAAAAATTGGTGATTTTTTAATGTTTTCTTTCTGTGAAATATGGTGAATAATACATAAAAAAATACATTATTATAAATATACATTAATAAAACATCATGGGTAAATCTAGTGTACATTTACTGCATCTGAAATCCAGGGGACATAAATCAATGAAAATGTTTTTGCGTGAAGCCCAAAAATATGAAAAAACATTACCTATGATCATGAAGAATATCAATAAAAACATAGGCAATGACATTAGAGAATGGTCAAATAAATAATGTATATAATAATAAAAATAACATTAATAATAACATTTAAATGAGGCTAAATACTTTAAAATATACATTCATAAGAATATCACTAAGATTTGTTATTGTGGTATCGCGTGTAAACATTACATTTGATATTCATTAGGCTATCATAAAACAACGAATATATAGAGATTGAATACATTACCAATTAAATTTGAGCACTATCAGGGATATCTATTAAAATTTATTAATTAATATGATAAATAGAGATCATAATATTAACATTTCCAAAATATCTAATCGGGAATTGATAAATGGGTTTCATATCCCAGCCATAGAGTTTTATATATACTTCAAAAACATTATCAATATGTCATTTAAAATCCATGGAAAGGGAATGTTGGAATTCTGTATGTTAATATAAGAAAAAAATAAATCATTTTACATATAGTTGAATAACATTATAAAAAATAGGCTTATTAATTCATAAAAAGGAAAAAAGGGAATTTCTTGAGAAATATTTGGAAATTTTAAGAAGTAAATTCGGCAGTATAACTGTTATAAAATATTGTTTTATAAAATATTAATATGTGTTGGAAAATTTCGTTTATATTAACAAAAAAAATTAACAGAGTAATGGGAAACAAAATTTTATAGTTGGAATACATGCTACGTAAAAATGGAACATGAATAGAAAAGAGAAGTGGGGATTTCCCTTAGCCTTAAGATTTAATCCTAGATCATGATCAAAGGAACCATAGGTCCATGATTACACCATGGGGTTATAAATGGGAAAAATAATATAAAATGATGGATTAGTTATATTGATTGTAATGAAATTAAGAAATGGGAGTGTATTTTTATAAAAATTGGGGGATTTGTTTAGAAATTTCAAAATAGATTCCTTATAAATCTAAGTTGTGGAAAATAAAAAAACATTGTATTTCCCATTATTTTATACAATTTATTTTAAAATTAGAAAATCATTTATGCTAATTCAACCCACAGTAATAAGAAATATGTTTATATTATTTCTTTTTTCATTAAAATGTAACATCGACAGAGTAGTAATTTATAAAAAAAACGTTACTTTTTAATGAAAAAAGAAATAGTATTTCCACTAACACTAGTGTATGACATAAGGTTATTGTTTGTGAGGTTTATAGATTCGTGGGGTGGCACCTCTAGCATCGACTAAGTTTTAATTTCCACTAACATGAACTTATCCCTTAAAATATTTTTTGAATGATTTACTTTATGAATATTGAATTTTTCATGGTCAAAGGGTGAACCCTTGTTATGATACACACCTCCCATGATCTAAAAAAAGTCTTTATATGGAATGACTCTTATGTTAGAGGTAATCACTTCTCTTTTCTTCAGTAATAATAATTTTCCATTTCTACATATAAACACTAATTATAACATTGAAATTATTTCCATGAGTATAGTTTCAAAATGTCATATTAAAAAGTGGTTATATTTGACCAATGATCAAATAATGGTTATATACCAATGGTAACAGTTCCAATTATACTCAAAATTTACCACTTTATAATTTATGAGATATTCATTTTTTGTGATTAATTTAATATGACAAAATATTTCTAATGAAAAAGATATAATTTAATAATTCTAGGTAATAATAACAAATATAATAATCTGAATCACTAGTAATTTGTGGAAAATACCCCCATTTATATATAATGGTGACAAAAAATGGTTCTCGACATAGCTGTTGTATTTAAATTAAATCACATGTAAATTACAGTGTACTTATAAAAATAAAACATCCTACTATCATATTATTATAACATAAATCAATAATAAAATAAAAATACCACTAATTTTTCATCCACCATTATACACACAACACCACATATGTGAGAACCCATATTAAAAATTTATAAATAAAATCCACTTTACAATACTTTAATTTCATTCAAAATTCATTTCAACATTTTACCACGCATCTGATTTTAGTTTAACATTAACTATCCATTTCATCCCATTCTATTTAATTCATTATTTACCTATTCTATTACTACCTTGGAATCCATTACAATAAATCACATAATTAAAATAACAAAATTATCATCATCCTTATGTAGACAGCACTCCCAAAATCTTTATAATAGTCTCATCAAAATCGTGACAAAACACAAACACACATCACTTCCCCACTATAGGTTCACACAAAAAGAAACCATGTTGCCACCCCAAATAGTGATCACATAGTAATTCACATCATCCAAATACATCCAAAAACATGTTCACTTATAAAAATACATCAACACCTTAAGTCCCCATAACATGGTCACACACTAGCACACATTATCCTCACACCTCCCAACATCATGGTCAAATAATAAGCACATCACATAAAATTTTTATATTTTGAAGGGGAATTTTGGTCTCATTCTAGTTCTTTATTTGGGACATTCATACACTATCCATTTTATGTGGGTAAATATTTTATTTTCCTAATATATATGATTTTCCGATTTATATGTTAGTGGTGTTCCGATATCCCAACATGAAGGGTTTCAATAACTCAACATCAATTTCCCAAACAAAGCCCCAAATCACCAACATTTACAACATGGAATTTAGACCATACATCTATAATATCAAGATAATAATACCAAAGATGTGAATACATAGATATCAAAACCCTTTATCCTTCAATGTAATTTAACTATGAAATATATATTTATTAGACCATCCTAACCATTCCACATAGATAAAAAGTGAAATCCCCAATGCATGATTTAAAATAATTTGAAATGGGGGATTCCCTTTATAGAGATCCATGATTTTCATTCATAAATATTATACATTTTTAGGGAAAATATATTAATTATATTAAAACATTCTTAAATATCATAATGGTATATTGAATTCAGATAGATGGAATCATTATCCCCATGGTCATTTTTAAACTAAATGATCTCCCACTAAGTCCATCATTACCATTAACATATTGTAAATAACAATAATAACTAATTTCATCATAACATGTGGATAAGATACAAAAGAATGGTTGATATTAGAAGTCAAGTAATGTTAAAAGTGAAAGATACATATTGATAATATGGTATTTTGAGTATGGGAATGTAGGAAAAACATTTAAAAAGCATAACCTGCAAATCAATGTTTATAATCAGGAGACATGGAATAAAGATTAGTTTTTTAGAAGACATGAATCGTAGGGAAATCAAAGAAAATGATCCATGATGGAATAACATTTACATGAAATATAGAATTATTTAATTCATATATTAATTGAAGATCATTTATGTATTAGTATATGATCACTTAAAAGGATACAATAGTATAATGGGATCACTCCCGAAACCATACTAGAATTCAAGGTACCATCCCAAGACCATCGAGTGGAAAACATCCATTACTATACTATGTCGAATCCCCATTCCAGTCTTGTCTATCTCATGAGAAATAAAATTTAGCCAATTTATAAAATACATATACAGTTCTTATCCACCACATAATAAAAATATATGTATGTGTTCTGCAAGATCATAAAACATTCACCATATCAAAACCTCAAATATAAAATTGGTTTTATATAAAATTTGTCATATCACATCCTAAAGAATAATGGATATGTTTAAAAATAATTTATTCATTTAAAAATATCATAAAACATTGAAAATACAATGTATGAGGTGTTATGGAGGTCCTAGTGGAACTTTTTCTGTGTTTTCGTGTTTTTATAGTTTCCTAACAGTGGGTCGAGAATGGTTGGGGGAGCCTGTGGGTGGGATTGGTATGTGGTTTCTATATGTGTTATCAATAGGTTAAATTCATTAGTTATATTAGTATGTGTAAACAATATGTAGAATTAGTGAGTGGCATTGGTAGGTGGTGTAGGAAGGTGGAATCCGAACATGTAGTTAGTAGTTGTCAATGGTGGGTGGTGTCAATTGGTGTTTTTTGTAGGTTGAATTACTATGTGGTGTTGGTAAGTGGCATCAGTGACTCGCTAAAGGTAGATTAAGATGGTGTTTTGACAATAGGTAGGTAGTGTCAGTGAGTGGCATCATATATTTCGTCGGTGAATCAACTAATAGTGATTCATTTTCCACATAATTATCAAAATTATAGTTTTTCCCAGTTTTTACCATTTAACATTTTATTTGATGTAAAATGAGTTTAAACCCATAAATAAGCACATATTGAAGGATTTTCATAACCTGGTAAAGTGTTTGTAACAATTTCAAGGGATATAAATTATATAATTAAATTCCTAACAGCCTGGATATTCCTAAATGGAAAATACGTGTAGTCTTGTTCAAGATCAACTTTAAAAAGGACTGTAAAAACAATTTCATTCATTGATATAGGATCTAGCCTTTCTAAATTTGAGAACCTTTATCCCTTGTCCATGTTATCATTACACATTATAACAAGAATACCATATAAATTCTTCCCCGAGTGATCATGCATTTTTATTGAGACCCTTGGATCATATCTCTCTAGAGGTTCCATCTTCTTCTGGCACAACATGGGTTTTGGTTCTAGGAGGATTTTTCCATAATCTATTCTTTCATGTAGGTATTACTTCACCTCTTTTAATTTGTGTTTCATGTGGGGTGCGTGAATGAATTTTATTGTGTAATGTTATTATAATTACAAATAAATAATTATAAATGAATATATTTAATATTAATGAACATGGGATGGGGAAAAGTGACACATGATTATGTTTTTTTGGTAATAATTATTATGATCTATATATGTTATATGCCTACTAAAAAACTGGGACTTTAGTGGTTTTTTTTTTCTCACATGTGATGTCTTTTTGGTATATTTATCTTATATAATTGATCATATAAATATTAAATTGGTTAATCACATATATTCGGTTAAATAAATGGGTTCCCCCAGATCAATCTTATTTTATAATAACCCCTGAATTATCAATTTGGAAGTAGAGAATTTGTGTTTTTCAAAATTTGAATATGCCATGCTTATTTTTTTGTGGCTATTTGTTGTGTGTGGATGTGCATAATATTTTTACTTTCTTGGATGTGTGGTTCTAGGGTTGAAAACATGGTTGTTATGTTTAATGGGACAGGTGTTTTAATTGAATGTCATGTTGATATATTGATTCATTGTGGAATGGATTTGATGTGTTTGAGAAGTGGGGTTGTAGACTCCAGTTGTTAAATATTTTTGTTGATGTGTGTGGTGTTGTTATACATTGAGGATGTCTGGTTAGTTTTGATTGGGTTTTTCTTGGGGTTTGGATGTAAGTCGGGGGTTTTCTTATTGAGAGGAAGGACATGGAAGAACGACTATGAAGACTGGTGATGGCAGTTGTTGGTATGAGTGTTGAACGAAGTGGAAATATAATGTTGGTTTATTTATATGGTTCTCTTTCCTATTAATGGTTTACATATGGGGATTATTGTGTAACACCCCAATCTTCCGCTGTACGTTTTCCTTTGAATAATGCAATTGCGTGCGTTGTACGCAACTTCGAGATTCTAACACACTACAACCAATCAAACTAGCTGTTATGAATAGTAATACCTATATTTTGAAATTTTATAAATTTTATCTTTCAAAATGGACTTCATTTTTGGATTCGTAATATTGAAATTAGCTTAGGGTGAAATATTGGTTGTTTTCGGATAACTTTTATATTTTGATGAATAGTGAAAATTACTAAATTTTAATTAAAAACAACTTTTTTAATAGAAATAATTAATAGTGATAAATTATTAATTTGAGTGGTTGAAAAGTATATATAGAATATATTTTTACCATTTAATACAATTTTTGTCATTGGATGTAATTTCACATTTAAACCAGACATAAACTAGTGTCAATCTTTTGATAGTTATTATCTCTTAAAAACACGTTATTTGTTTTGACGACGAGAATTAATTTTTAAATTAATTAATGAAAATTATATGTGTTTAACTTGGTAAAATAGACATCATTTTTGAATTCATAATATCAAATATATCTTAGGCCTAATTTTTGGTATTTTTCTAGAAACTTTCATATTTTGATGAATAGTGAAACCACTAAGTGGTAGTTAAAAAATGAATATTTCATAAAACATAATTTTATAGCTTCTGTGAGTGGAATTTCAAAAATCAGAGAGACACGGTTACTATCAAGGAGTAAAGTTTGGTTCAATGAGATGAAAATAATTTTTGGTGAATAGTAACTTTTTACTTATATTTACCACGGTTGAAAGTAAATAGGGTAATTAAGGGTAAAAATGATATTAATATTACCCTAACACATGTCTAGATTCTATTGGACAAGTGTATCTCTACCAAAAACAACCTTAGGAGTAAAATATTATCATTTAGGTCCACTTTTATTAGATTAGGAAATTTATTATTATTTAATTCAAAGAAGAGTTAAAAGAGTTAAAATCAAAGTTTATTTTCTAAAACATTTTTAATAAAGAGTTATACATAATATAAATTCAATTTCAAATATTCAATAGAAATATAAAATCATTTACTACATAATAGTATTTTATTTATAAATTTTAGACATTATATAATTTAATTTATTTATGAGACAATGGTGATGCAATAATTACCTCATTAATGAAATATTAAAATAATTGATATTATAAATATAAAAATAAATGTAATTTGAGTATTTTTATGAATTCCACTAATTTTATAGGTTAATATGACATATTATTATTTATTATATAAATGTTGTTTTAAGTAATAATTCTGTTATGAATTTATCAAAAACAAAATACCCAATAGTGTCAAAATTGACATAAAGGAGTTTTTAAAACAAATATTATATTATTAATTTATATTCAATTCCTAAAAATCTAAGGTTCGGCAAAAAGACTTATATCATGATTTTTGTATCATTAATGGACCACATGGGGGTCTCTTGGATGTATATAGTATGTTTATTAACCAAATAATATAAAAATTCAAAGAGACATTGTAAAAGTGAAACTAATTAACATAGAGTTATTACTTAATGATATGGTTGATATAATGTACCAAAAATATCTAAATTATATTGGTTGAGTGGTTTGCGACCCATCCCTACCTTAACCTTTAAATAATCCACTTTTGAGCCATTAGAAACATAATATGACTTTATTATAAAATAATAATTTTAGCTTTTCCAAAGGTGCCCCTCACCCCTCTTATAAAAGGGCACTCCCCCTTCTCACTAATTCACACATTCAAATCCTTTTGGCTCTGCCGAACCCTACCCAAATACTCTCTCAAATTCCCGCACTACAACCTATAGTCCTTATTTTGATCAGAAATCCAACCTAAGTATCCCTTTTGATCAAATCACAAGGATGAACCAGAAGAAGAGGTAATGTTTTCACCACCCTCTTTCAAGTTCTTTTCTTCTTCAACTTCTTCATTCATTAATATTTCAATTCTAAAATAATAACTCCAGTATCTTACATATACTGTGATGTTATTATAAATATGGTACTACCATATTCAGTATTCTATCCATCCATTGAATGGCATGTCACCATATGTGCATACGTACGGCTTACCGTCTCCACATCGTGGTGTAATTGTCATTCAATATATTATTATTTGGATGCTTATAATAATGATTTTTAATTCATGTAAATAATAAATATAACATGATAAGTATTCTTTATATATGATATACCATCCAATTATATATTATTTTCACATCAAAAGAATGATATTGTCGCTCATGCGTACGTACAGACTACCGTCTCCACAAACGTGATGAGATTCATTCTCCATTGTATCCATTCAAGTATAATTCTCATTTGATGATTAAAAATAATGTTTAAGGACATTATATAATTCTGTATATGAATAAGATAAAACCTATCCATAACAAGCACGGCTTACATAACAAAGAATATAAAGGAAAATGAGTAAGTTAACACCCGAAATGACGATAATACTAAGATATTGTTAACAATTAAATGTTAAAAGATCATGTATGATGTCATATTAATGTAAATGGTTTTTTTGTAATTCAATAACAATTATTTCAACATTATACAAGAGGTTAACCTACCTTCGACCAAGGAAAAAGTACAAAGTAAGGGGTTTCTTATCTCACTTTTAATTCCGTGAGAATTCCATTGTTCACCACTTATTTATTACATGTGGTGTGTGTACTGCCTATGTTTGTATTAATTGTGTAATATACTTTAATTAATTTATATTTACATCATAATTGTATGATCCTTCTTTCATGGTTGTATGTTTTGTATGTTACCAAATCAATAAGGGAATTTTAAATTTCAATTTCCACTCATTCGGCTTTACGCATACTTCATTGATTATTTTACTCCAAGATTATGTGTAGAATCACTATTAATTTGATTATGTCATAAATTTCACTCCCCTTTCTGTGAATATACTATTGATACACCTAATCATACTATTGATAAATTATCAGGTCATCGTTATGAACTTGATAAGAGTAATTTTTACTCAATCTCGATTTGTTGAGTTAAATATTCAATTCATTGGTGTTGTTTTTACAAGAATATGTGTGGATGTCATCTGATTGATTTACACTAAATATCCAATCATATTGAGTGCATTTATATTTTTCCCACATAATTATGTCGTTGATTTATCCTTATCCTAAGGATATAGTCTTTATAAGATAATTCATCTCAATTTACATTCCATTGAGACTTCGTTGTTGTTATACACCAAATCACTTTTATATGGTGTATATAATGTACTTTGACAAAGTATATCATGAATTCATTTATCCTCATGATATTATAGAGTTTTAATTACCTAAATTATTTGTATTCAAGTGTCTCTCTTTTTGTTAGAAACTCTAACTAAAATACATTTTTAAGTGTTTTAATGATTTATTCTTCTAAATATTTATCATTAATCTCCATGTTTTAAAAATAGTTTTATGAATTTAATTATATGGACATTAATGTTTTAAATTTAAAATTACTTTTAAATGTATCAATGTGGTATGGGACACTTCGATTCAAAAATCTATTTTTAAATGGCTTCTTGACAAATATTGTGACTTTTAAATGATTTCAAGAAAAAGGGGGATATTTCTCTATAATAGTTTTGATGATTATTTTCATCAATGTCAATATCCATCATTATTATTGATTGAGATTAATATTATACAATACAATCATCCATATTGTATCTAATGAGTTATGTTTGACTATGGATGTGCTATTTTTATACCATTCATGTTTTGTTGATTAAGTATTGACATTTCATATGCTAGTTTAATACGAATGTTTATGTCATATTTCAATGTTTTCATATGAGGAATGCATTGGACTAAGTAAGTGACGGGTGGAGCCCGCTATAGCTCCATGATGCATTGGTAGGTCTCATTAGATAATCTAGTGTCTTGCAACAAGGCCTTGACGAAATCTTATTTTTAGTCTTGGCACGAGGCCATGGCTACGTGGTTATGATAGTCTGGAATTATGCATTCCATCATTATGAAAGTGGTTATTAATATTTTCATGTGATTATTTGACTTGTAGAATATCTATGTGAATAAGTAAATGTAATTATTTCATTTTATCCTTGCCACATTATGCTGAAGTTCAAGTTTAAAAGGCTTTTGTTTTAGTTATACATTGCCTTAAAATTTTATGTTTATTTATGAAAGTTTCCGCTATATTGTTATCCTTACTGAGAATCTAAGCTCACCCCTTTCATTGTTTTATTTTTCCCAGGATGTGAAGAAGAATTTTATGAATGACCTGTAGGGATAGTATGAGGGGATATGAAGAAAATATGTTGTTGTAGTTTTTCACTTATTGATGTAATGTAAACTTTATGAATATATCTAGTGTTTCCAAGGCTACTAAACTAATCGGTATTTCGAGACTTGATCTTTCTTGTGATCATGCAAATGTTATGCAATAATGCACCGACTCTGGGTATCTAGGGTCGGGGCGTTACATCTTGTGCATTATGGTTGGTAGTTCCTTGAGTATGTATAGAATGAATAAATTATATTCATAATAATTAATGATAACTTGTTAAATGAGATGGATGGGGGAATGTTTGAGTAATGGATTTTTTTGGAATGTATTTAATTTATCATCTTATGAAGTGACTTTTATTGGCATTAATAAATGAATTTATAGGTAGTATGAACGTTTAAATTATCATAAAGTGGATGATATTTTGATTGAGAATCGATAGTTCGAAATTGAGTGTTTGATAATATATATACTAATTTGTATTTTCCTTATGTTTTATATATTCACCCCAACCTATATTATAATTATGTGTCTAACATTCTCATTTTCATGTTTGTGTGTGTATGTATCAATTATCTATGTGGGATGATGGACAACCAACCACATCCCCTTCCATTCTCCCTCATCCATGTACAGATAGCCCATGATTCTTCCGGAAGGTATTGGATTTTGAGGACCAGGTGTGTGTGTGTGTGTTTGTGTGAGAAAGTGGTGATTTCTTAGGTGTATTCGGGATGATATGTCTTGTGCTTTCCCAAGTATTTTCGAGATGTTACATGCTATGTGGCCTCAATGAATGTGGGTGGGACATGGTTGTGAGGCCCATTTGTGTGTGGGAGGGATGTGATGAGCATAATTTTCCTAGGTTACAGGCCTAGCTATGAGGCACATGTGTCTGTGTGTGGGGGGTGGGGGGGTGGTGGGTGTTGATGTTGTAATTTTGAAATATGTGGGAGAGATAAGATGTTTTCCATCTGCGTGATGGAGTAGCTAAAAAGTGAAAATTTAGTGTAGGGTACCCAATCATCAATATTCACTATGTGGCATTACATGACTTATATTATTTGGTGAGTGTTCCTTGGGTAAGGTTGGGGTGGGTAGTATACCTTTTTAGGTTCTTTTGGTTTCATCTATATTCTCACAATAAATTAGTATGCTTCTCTACTTGTGGTTGAGAGACTTGGGTTTTCTATATTATGAATACTTTTATTCTCACCCTACGTACTAATAACTACATTCAGTTTTCTAGGAGGACTATGGGGATCATGTTGGGAATTATTAGCTCATAATTGGGGACAACTATTGTTTCACTTCATTGTTTTTTTGTTTTTTATTCTCATTTGAGATTTTCATATGAATTGAAGTAGTGTTACTTTAAATAAATTCATGTGGGATGGGTTTTTTTCTGTTATATAGGTATTGTATTTTCTTTGAGTTATAACATATTATCCGCCAATCACTTTTTATTACAAAAAATTAATTCCTTCCATTTTATTGAGATTTTATACCCTTGTTGGTGGTCACGCCTTAGGGCCTCCTTGTTTCTAGAATTCAGGGTTATTATCTCTCTTAATTAATTAACAGCGTATGAGGGGAATCATTAGAGTGAGGGGTTCATGACAGAACGGTATCATAGGATGATGGTTAAGAGATAAGATAGAGTTTGAATTTAGTCATAGTGAGGATTTTATGGTTTGGTTGAAAAAATAGTGTTACGTAATCTTGGTTCTTGGAATATTACTTAGAAGACTGGCTAGGACACAGTCTTTTATGGCCCCCATGATCTGATGCAATGAATCTGAACCTACCAAACGACCATGTGAGGCTACAACATTTGTAGGGTAGAGACACTAGGAAAGTTACATGCAACAAAATGGATTCTTTTCTTCAAAAAATTTGGTCTTGTTGGGTAAATTGAAATAGACAAAAAAAGATTATATAAATGGGTTACAATGAATATTAAATAAAATTCCATATTACTTAGGATAAAAAATTTCTAACTTACCTTTCAATTATGTCACCCAATCATTGTCTATGTTTAGTACAGGTACTGGAAGCGCAACAGGATGAACCAATTTATTAACGAAGGATTGACCCATTAGAGGATGATTAGGATGTAATAAAATTATAAATAGTTTCTAGATATAAACTCTTTTGGATTATAACGGAATCATTTTAGACATGGAGATTGAGAGTTGTCTTAGGGAGCTTTTGATCACCACTATCTTGATCTATTCTCTAACAGATTAATTGGTTCTGATGGTGGTGATCCAGATGCATGGAGCTATATGTTAGTGGTGGATTCATAACATGGGGGAGTGGATGGAGGCTGATGTTATATGGGATGATTTTGAGAAGGACTTACAAGAATAATTCCATTCTTCGCCCATGAAGGCGGAGAAGAGGCATGAGTTATAATCCATCCAATACGGTAGTATTTTGGTATGAGATTTGGGGATCAAATTCAAGGATCTCCATCCTTTTTCTTCATCATATTCCAGATGATTTGTCTCGTTAGAGATGCCTAGAGGAGGCACTTATTCCTTCACTCAAGTACACAGTTACCCTCTCAACCTTGATTACATACATAGAGGTCTCGAAAGAAGGTGGAAGTAGTTGAGATGATGCACTCATGATGGGGGTTTATCAAAAGAGGGGTGTTAGACTATTTATTTTAGGTGCATGGTTATCTTATGAAGACCTCATGCTCTAGGGAAATCTAGGTTCTAGCTGGTTGGAAGTCAACCTCAACTATTTCTGTTGTGTCCTTCCGGTCCTCGTGCCAATCTGGTGTGCCTGGGGATAGTTTTTTTTATCTATGGATTCTGTGGTAATTTTCAGATTCATTTCCTAGAGTCTTCTCAATCTCAGTATGTTGGTTATGGGAAGTTCTAGTGCCCACCATAGAATTAGTTTTCTTAATGGTAGTAACAGAAGAAGGGACTACAGCCTCCATTTCCTCTATGGGGAGACAACGATGGTGGATGATGACCTCATGGTATTACTAAAGGACCACTTCCCAAAAATTTTCTAATTGGTGGTCATCAACAGAGGGGTATGGGATATGGTCATGGTATGTTACATGCCACAAAGGCAGAAGTTCTAGAAGGGATATAGATTGTTTGATGTATGATCAGTTTGTTCAGTAAACATTGTTACCATTTCTTTGATTCAATATATTTTTACACTTTTCTGCACCGTATGTAGCTTATTCATTGGTAGTATATATATAGATGCTTTATGTTCCCGTGGTGTTGATAACCCTAGTCAAAAGTCAGACCAATGTGTTTTATGTATGTCAGGGATGTAGACTAATGACGGGAAACATCAATACCATCAGAATATTTTATTGTTACATATGAAACCATAAAATTTCATCCATGGAATATATTTGTTTTAATCGGTGCATTATTTTATCAATATCATCTAGAAGAGAGTTCTATTTATATACATGGATGTCTAGCATGTGGCATTCATTGGAATGCATTGTTTTCAATGGGTAGTCAGTGTATCAGTCCTTTATTTTTTTGTTGGCCATCCTTCTAGTGGAATATGAGGATTTTAAGATGGAGGAGGTTCTTATATTTGTTGGTTATTTCATAGATGTCTTCCAAAAGGAGGTTTTAACTCAACCACATCGACATGATGTTTAGTTTGAGATAGACTTAGAACACAAGGCTTCTCCAATTTTGATAGATACCTATCAGATGGATCCTAAATAGCAATGGGTTTTGAGGATTCAAATAGATGACTTGATAAAGAAATGATTTATCCAGCCCAGTGTGTCATCAGGGTGTGTTCATGTTTTGTTTTCAAAGGTGGAGGGTGTTCTATGGTTGTGCACATATTAACATATATTAAACCAAGTGGTGGTCAAAATCCTTTTCCCTCTACTGATGATAGAAATTTTTTTATCCAACTAAGAGGGGATTTTGGTTCACAAATATTAATATGCGGTCAGGATATCACCAGCTAAAGGTGAATGGGGTGACATATTGACAAAAACATTCATATAATTGCATGGGATATTCGATTTTGAGGTAATTATATTCGGTATTACAAATTCTCTAGTCGTATATATGGGACATATAAAATCCATATTAATTTAGTTCCTATATCGGTTCATCATTTTTTCATCGATGAAATCATTTACTCGATGTCGTAGGAGGAACATGTCGATCTTATCAGGACCATCGTGAAGGTTCTTCGACACCACCATCTCATTGGAAATATATCCAAATGCATTTTTTGGTCACGAGTGGTACACATTACTAGGAAGGTAGTGTCTCAATAGGGTGTACCGGTGGACCAGTCGAATGTAGAAGTAGTTTATTCTAGGTAAGAAACTGCGAATATTGTATAATTTCGTTGTTGTTTTTATATGGAATGATATTACCGGAGTTTCATTCTCGATCTTTCTCAAGTACTAGAATCATTGACATAGTTGACCATGAACTACCATTCCATTTGGTGGAGTGGGATGGGTCAGGCAACATTCATTGACCTAAAAAAAATAAAGCCAGTTCCCCAATGCTCCAGTCTTCATAGGATGGAGTGATGTTTGAAATTTTTTGTGATGAATCGCATATGGTAATAAGATATGGGATGACTCAATATTGGGGAGTGATATTTTATAGGTCTAGGAAGTAACTTCCTCAAAAATGATACTATTCCACCCATGATCTAAAGAATGTTGTGACCATGTTCACACTGATGTTGTGGGGACATTACCTCATTAGAGATCACTTTTTATCTTCACAAATCACATGATATTGTGGTATATAATTTCCAAATAGGATCTAAATGTGCAAAAAACAATGCTGGGTAAGGTTTCATCAATATTACGATTTCAATGTATTCTACACTTCAGGAAAGAGTAATTTTTTGGTGGATTCTTTGAGAAAGAAGTCATAGAATGAAGTTGTTTAATAATCTATGGATGTTCGGAAAGAGATAGAGGATTTAGTTTCCTTAGACATAGATGTAGGAATGGATGTATTTTCAGGTAATCTATTTCATATAATGATGAAATCCAATCTCATGAAGTCTTTGGAGATGTCTTAGTGGGGATACTTGGAGGCAGAGGTGATATGCGATCACGTTGATCGTGGTGATGCTCGAGATGGGTGGTAAGAGGATTGATAGATTCATATATTGTCTTGTGGGAAGACATTTATTGTGGATGTAATGCATTAGGGAATTGACTATGTGTTTCATCGCTACCCTTTATTAGAACAAACCGGTGCTTCCAAGATGTACCATGTCTTGATGATTCAGTTTGGGGGCCAGGAAAGAAGAGTATAATGGTGGGGTTTGTGGCGAAGTGCACAGTGTTCCAACAGGTTAAGGATGAGCATCATGTTCCTGGTGGTCTTTTGCAACCCCATGATGTACCAGAGTAGAAGTGGGATAAAATATAGATTTATTTCATCATATGGTTATCCATGGACCAAGTGGAATGTAATGAATCCTCTGTAGTGGTGGATCATCTAATGAAATCCTCTCACATTTCAGTGATTAAAGAGTCATGTACAGTGGTTTCCTTGGTTAAACGGAATATGGATGAAGTGGTGTGGTTGAATGGTGTTTCAAGGTCCATCATATCAGATTGGGATTCATGGTTTATTTTATGAGTATACATGGGTTTTTAGTATGGTTTTGGTACTCATTTAATTCTCCACACTACATTCCACCCATAAATGAATAGACAGACAGAGTGTACCATATAGACATTGCAGGGAAATTTATGGACATGCATCATGGAATTCAGTCGATCTTTTGTGAGACACTTTACCATGGAATAGATTTATTACAACAATGGCTATCACTCTCCCATTGGAATTTCTCTCTTCGAAACGTTTTATGGAAGACTATGTCATTCCCCCTTGTGATGGACAGTGATTGGGGAGGCATGTCTTCCTAGTCCAAACGTGGTGTAGAGTACGATTGAGATGGTGCATATTTTTCAAGATAGGATGAAGGTAGCACATGAATGGAATAAGTCATATTCCAATTGATAGGGTAGGCTCATGAAGATAGAGGTTTGAGACCATGTGTTCTTAATGGTTTCCCCATGATGTGGATAACGGAGGATTTGTAGGGGGGAAACTTTTTTTGATGTTCATTGGACCCTTTGAGGTGTTGGGTTGAGTG
The DNA here is from genome assembly GCA_963277665.1 of Viscum album. Classification (NCBI taxonomy): domain Eukaryota; kingdom Viridiplantae; phylum Streptophyta; class Magnoliopsida; order Santalales; family Viscaceae; genus Viscum; species Viscum album. The sequence goes on along the minus strand of OY728126.1, from coordinate 929,140,398 downwards.
TGTGAGGTGGAATACTAGTTATAATTGCAACCATATTTGGATAAAATCAATGACATATTCCAAGTCTCTCAGGTTCACCAATATCTTCATGATGACTCCCATGTCATTGACTGGTGGAGTTTGATATCAAAGATGACGTGGCATTTTTGGAATGACTAGTAGTGATTCTAGATCATTAGGAGATGGTTCTAAATGGTAAGACCCTTTCATGGATCATGTGTTGTGGAATTATGATGTCATATAAGAGAGTACTTGTGAATGGAGTATAGAGCTGTGTACCCAGTACCTAAAGTGGTTTTGAGCCCTTCCTTGTAATGATATTACTTATAATGTGATGGTTGAACATTTGTTATTTTTAGATGAGTTATTTCTTTGTTCCATGGTGTGCAATATTTCTTTGACTAGTAAAAAGGAACGAGTAGATTCATAATAATGAAACATTAATTATGATGTAATTGAATTCATGCTGGTGAGTTAGTTCCTCCTAGAGTGGAAAATATCTTGAAATGGAGGAATAAATTCCCTTATTCTTGTGTTTGTATTGTGGGTTTTTGAGTGGGGTATGTTGGGATTGTTTGATTTAATTGATGTTATAAGAGGTGTTCCTGTATTTTGAAGTTTCTATATATATTTTAAACAACATAGGGTGGTTTATCATATGACCATCGGATGTCCAATTCGAAGATTTGTTTTAGGTATTTCAAATATATTTGATATGTATTTACAAGGTGGTTGTTCAGACACCTCTTTTTTCTAGGATAGTTTTCAATTATTGGGGGAGATAATAGTTTGAGATGTATGTGATGTTATGGAACAGAACTATCAAGTCAATTCCATTATGAAAATGATGTGTTTGAGGTATACTATAGGTTATGGTGTATATTTTTGAGAGATTTACAGTTTTTCTAGTTATCCAATGGTGGTTCAGAATTTGATGGTGGTTTCTATGAGTGGAGTCGGTAGGTGGAATTGGTAGGGCATGTTGGTAGGTGGAAATAGATAGTGGCATCATTATGTGGAATAGATATGTTATATAATGTGGCTCATACTCATTATCATTTCTCGGCTTCCAAAAAAGGGTGATGAAGAAATATTCCTTCAAATATGTGCAGCTCATGGGATATTTATTTGTCTCCATATAAAAGGGAAACGTGATGTTTCTAGAATGATGGAGACCATAGGAAGCTGAAATTACTAATCGGACCAATAACTTCCCATATAATATGACCATTGTTAATACCTTCAATAAATGAATTGTCATAAATTACAAAATCTAGGACTAGGTAGTTCATAGTTTAGTCAAATATTTTCAAATTATTTGAATAATAAAAAAATTCTCGACTTACCCGGATTGTAACATCAGTGGCCTAGGATAGTGGAAATAGGACACCAACCATTGCACAATGATTTATATTGGATAGAAGGATATATGAAACTTTCTCACACAATGGAATTATCTATGTCATCTTGACCATAATCAGATCTCATGTGGTTATATCACATAATCCGACCACTATCTTCAAATTTATGTGACAGACTAAAATGACATGAGATAAAAAATTTCAATGGAATAAGGGAAATAATAGCCTCATGCATAATCTTAAAACTGATGACACCCATGGTGACATAATTCCACTTGAACAGAGAGATGTGACCAGGGTATCCTAGCCCTACACTATTCCACAAATGATGAAAAATAATAAAAAGTATGAAATATATAGAATTATTGAACCACTTTAAGTCACAAAACAGTGAGGAATTATATATAGAACCCCTGGGAACCTATGTCCAACGTTGTTGAAGGAGAGGTAGAGTACATTAAATGAGATTGAATGCTCATGTTTTTTTATCAAAGTAGGAAATTCATGATACAAAAACTAGGATTAGGCATTGTATATATGTCAATAAGAACATCCATCACACTCCATTGTGACTATTAAGTCCCGATATCACACTCTACTAATATACAACAAATCTCACCCAAAATCATGCCACAATCAACTATACCCATCCAAGGTCAGACCCTAGTAGACTGATACTCAATCAAAAGTTGATCCAAATAGACAAGATATATAGTTTTTAAAATATATAATGTATTATAGATTCTATATAATTTCATCCAACAACATTTGATGCACCATATACAAATGAATGAATATCTGTATGACATTTTATCCAAGACACATAAATATTCATTATTAAAAGCCCTCATAGTCATACCCTAGTGTATTTTTTTTATCCTCTATTCTCATCAAATTCAATTCATACAATCCTCATAAAATTGAGGAAAATACATTCTCAGTTAGAGAATATGGTTATAGACATTGAGGAAAACTACACAGATAATTTTTAAAATGTTAAATATTGATACATAATCCTATTTTCGATATGTGAAAATGATTTCATCATTTTGGTAAATATAATCAATCTATATATCAAAGGTTTGTTCAAAAGTGTTGAAATCTATTAATTCCTAGTAGATACATGCAATAGGATAATCCAAATTCCAAAATGAACGATCTATAATATGTTAATAATAGAAGACAATTTGACTAACACCAACTAGAAAATCATGGCGTATGAAAAGTCTAAGAAGAAGGCATGTGAAATGATTTTCCTGAAGACTAAATTTAGTGGTATATTATCATGAACTGAATTTATGGTATTCTCATTACACACATACTATAATGTTCTCTTAGAAAGTCCCTAAACTCATTTTCAAGCATAAGTCACCACATAATACCAAAATTTCCTAGAATACATTTTATATGGTTGTGTAGGTGTATTAAATGGAGATGTATCCCCTTTTGACTCTTGTGAGGATCGATGTCTGGAAACTTGTTACTACAAAATTGAAGGAAATTAAGTCCAAATCATTGAGGATGAATGCATCAATGCCCCTAAATATATAATTTCCTCCAAATCTGATCCATGTGTATAATTAAAGAATATAATTTTTCTAATAATGCATAATTTGGATCCCACTACTTGAAACATGGTTGATTGTTTAATATTCACTTAGAGAATGGAGTGCTCGCAGATTAAATTATACTATTAGTTTGAAAAATTCTAACTGATACAAGAATTATTTAATCATGTCAAGTACATAGACATTCTATATATGAATTATAATCCACAAAAATCCTATAGGATATAAAAAGTAGGAGAAAACCGACAAAAGGTAAACTCATCTCCACTCCAATGATATCAAGTGTAGACCTTATAACTATAATATAAAAAAAATTGACTTAACAACATCCGTCACAATATTTTCAATAGAGTGTGAAACATTATTCAAGGAAACTATATCAATGATAGAAGAAACTATTTATCACCCAGTGTCAAATAGAATTAAAGAGTAACATCCTCCAAAAATACCTGTATCTCTGGTGATGAAGAGGATTTTAAAGAAAATATTCTATCATTTGAAGAGGGTGATTACAAAACTATTGTTGAGATAAACCTTGTGATCAATAGTAATATAGAATACCTAGGACCAACCCTATTTAGTGAATACATTTACACAAATAAAATGGATAATTACTCTTCCTTCTATAAAAGACAATGGGAATTTTTATCCTAGAGATAGGACTAAATTCCAAAGCTAAAGCCTCAGGTTTTCATTCATCCCATTTTCCCCAATGTGGGTAATTGTGGTTTTAAACATCCTCCCAGAAAGTTGACACCCCCTCATATTACCATTCATGAGACAATATTTTACAAAAATTTTAATTCTATATTCAATTAGGATGTATACTACCAAATGTTGATAGCCAAAATTGTCCTAATTAAGAAGAATAAAAGTAATATTACCGTCTACATTGACTTATATGGTCTCAACTTCCATTTTAAAAAGGATTGTTTTCCACTTATTGTGACATATCACATTATTGATGCAATGGGTGCATTCAATGATATAGAGATCATATTTTTCATTCTACCACTTTAGAATATATATATATATATATATATATATATATATATTTCTAGAGTTAGGCACTAATATGGAGTGCATTTATGAGCCCTCGTGTTCCTGGAATAAATTATAAAAAATATTAATTTTTTTTACTATTCAAATGTTAGAAATTGGATATCTCTTAAAGATTTCTTGCATAAAAAATCCGAGAGCACGCTTTATTCTGAAATATGGTGTTTACCCTAGGTGGGGTATACCTTTTTTGGTGTGGGGATTCTATAAGAAAAAGTCATGTTTGTGAAAAATAGAAAAAATGTATGTAAATTTAATTATTTTTTCTCAAATTAGGAACCAAAATAACATTCAAACGGTGATTGAGATTTTAAATTTGAGAATTCCATAGAGTTTGGAATGGGGTGTTTTTCATATGTGAGACATAAAATGAGTGGGTGCTGAGGTTTTGGATTCTGCAACCATTGTGTGAATGGTTATACAGATACAATAACTCTATTTAAATACTATAAATTCATGTTTATGGTATTTTCTTAGCATTAGCCACAAATCATATCTCTCTCGTTGATCTTCATCAAAAAAAGAGTGAATCTCCGATGAAGTATCAACAACTTCATGTATAATCAAGGATAACACACTTGAGACATCTAGCTGAATGAATCAAGGTATGATATGTCAATTTTATATCTATTTAGAGTTTCTATTTGAGAAATAAATATCTTCCATTTTTTCATTCATTTTTAATATAATTCATCGAAATCCACACTTACATGACCATAGATCCCTATACGAATCCTTATGTTTTTTTTAAAAAAATGTTCTCTTTTAGTTGATAATAAACACTCACTATTGATTGCACCAATCCATTGTCGGATCATCATTCAAAGGCTAATCTTTTGAAGGTTTTTAATAGAAATCATGAAATTAATTTTCAGCTCTGAAATTTGGATTTAGTTGAGGTAGTGGTGGTCCAAGGATGGGACCATCGGAGTAAGTCTGACTGATTGAGGTCGGTGACATGGTGGAGCATGGGGTCTAGAATGGGTGTGTTGATCCGAAATAGAAAATGGGGCTTGACCAGTCTAGAATAGCTGGGCAATGTTTGTTATGATAGAGGAACCATGGTAGAACATTTAAGAGGAGGAATCAGTGGCACTGGGATACTTGTGCATCGAGGTGGATCGTGGCTAGGTGAAGGCGTCAACCAGGATGGCTGTTGGAGGTGGAGAATTGAGGCAGTGCTACTGGGATATGGTATCGTTATGGAAGCGGGCCACTGTGATATGTCTATTGGTGAGCTGCTCACACCACACGACCCCAAGTGACAACGACCTGTGTGGAACATGTCGTTGCATTGACCAGGGGACATCGGGGGTCCCGATGTGGAGGGGTCATTGACCGGGTAGGGTATCATGGACCGGGTCATGGAGAATGCCGGTTTGGAATGTGGAAGGTTGGTCATAGGCTGATGGAATAGTACCAGGCTAGCCAAAGAAGGTCGGCCAAGGTGGTTGGGTTCATCTTGTTCAGGATGAACATCTTTGAGTCAAACCGATATGGATTCAAAAATTTGTATCTCCTAAACAGTGTATTTGTTTGACTCACCAACAAGAGCCATAGTTCCCTCTCAGCATGAAGAACCATTTTATACCAAGTCACGAATATGATGTCTGAGTATTAGTGTTTGGTTGCACAACAAACCAATGTTTAAAAATAATAAAATATTTATTATTATTTGGGAAATTTTATGATTGACATAGCTTCTAAATGTGATGTCCATTTGTGACATCGTTAGTTGCAGCGCAACCCTTGTATCCGTGTTTAACTTTCAATACTACATTTGGATTTACTTTAAAGATGTGTTGCATTCCCTATGAGGCCCATTTGACACGCATTGTGGTGAAATGAAAATTTTTCACCTTTTATCCATTTTGGACAAATGAGTAGTCCATATCGTATTTTTTATGATGATCACAATGAAAAGATCCATTTAATTTGTTCTAGGATCGATACATGGGCCCAACTTAATTGCATTCAAGCACAATACACCAACAGAAAACTTTTCCATCAGATGTCTGTTCGGGGAAAATGGGTAGTCGACCCTACATGTAATTCCACAAGTATCAGAACTGTGTGATTCATTTGGACACACATAACATTTTTTGACATATAGTTAAATGAGGAACGATTAAAGGAATATCAGTGGATGATCCTTTTTAGGTTTTTGATGATAAACCATGGTCTGGGTCATCCTCTAATCTTGTGAGAGTTTAGAATACATATAAATAATTATTATCGATTGTTCAATGACCATTCGAGGAGCCATTTCAGGGAAATTACATCTTTTCTCTTTATATCAATGATTATCATCATACGCTCATGGGGATTTTTGCATGGAATTTTGTGTGCTCTATAAGTTCACTGACAAAATTTGGGGTTCATGATTGTAGTTTAGTACCCAAGAATGGAAAGCTACATATCTAGGAAATGATGTGGGGCCATAGGATGTGTGGTACCCACATATGTTGTGTACTAGTTTACGAATCATATATCTCTCCTATATCGTTCGTTGGGGCTCATATTTTTCCATGTGTATAGCCTCTCATGAGTTTTTTATCATATATAATGAGATTCTGACCACTATAATGGCTTACATTTTTGGATGTGAGATGTTCTGGATGTGACTCCAATCTGGTGCAATAACCAATGATTGCAATAATTTTTTCTAGGAGTTACTATTCAATAGGGATGGATAGAGAAGTTTCAGGATTACCTCTAGTTGGGTTGGTTAGCAATCCCCTTATGTTGTTTTGAGTAGAACCCTTCATATATTATGTGGATGGGTCTTTGATGATACTAGATTGGAATATTCTAGTCAGGCTAGGGATGGGTCTTTGGTGATGCTAGAGTGTAACCCTCCTATCAGGATGGTCATGGGTCCTCATTTTTTTGTGAGTAGAACCCTCCATCTGGGGTAGGGATAGGGCCATGATTATACTATAGTGGAACCATCCAGCCTAGATGGCCATGGGACCTCAATATCATTTTGAGTAGAACCCTCCATCTGAGCTGAGCATGGGTCCTCAATGTCACTAGAGTGGAACCATCTAGCCATGTCTGGCATGGATCCTCAACCATGATAAATGATCTCACGACTACGAGGCATAGTGATGAGACATTTTTTGACGTGACTTTGGACATTAAAAATGAGTTGTTTTCCAATCAAAACAAGTCCATGTGATGCGACCTAGAACCATGCATGCAAGGAAGACCCACCCAAAGATGATAGTATCAAGGTAAGGTGATTGAGCCCCTTTGACATGATGTTCAGAGAGACATGTTGGATTCCAGGAATAAATGGGTACTTCTGGGGCTATTGGACAATCAATTTTTATATGTTGTTCTTGTCAGATTGATATACCCTTACTCTCTCATTTTGGATTCTTTGACTGAGCATATATATATATATATATATCCTATTTATAGTGAAAACTCTTTGGGTTTTGGTTACTCTCAATTTTGAAGAGGTGAATATGAGTGGGGTGTGTCATGTGATTTCTTTATCTAGCTTATCATGGTTATATGAGAGTACCTTGATACTATAGGTTGCAATGACTCGAAGATATGTTCATAGTCTCACAATTTATACCTCATTGTGTTTGGATGAGATTATTTTTCTCTCCTATGGGGTTGAGCTATGATATTGTACTATATTCATTTATTGTACCCAGTTCTATATATTTCTCTACTCTTCAGTTCTTCTCATGTTGATCCCCAAAGTCTTCAGGTCATCCTACTGAGTATCATTATACTCAACCATGCTTGGGATTTTCCCATATATGGTTTTTCCTTGCAGATTATGGACATGATGTTCATTACATCAGGTAATCAAGGGATGTTGGGTGCCTGGGCTGTGTGTAGTGGTCATGAAGTGGGATTCATGAGTGGTTCCATCCTAGCTACTTATATATTTTCTCATGTTACCGGGTTATGAAAATTTTCTAGATGGTGTTTAATTTTTCCCTTTCTATTTCAGATTTACTTTTCTATACATGTACTATTTAGAGGATGATGCATGATTGTGGTTTATATATATTGCAGTTTTGTATCTTGTTTTCCATTCCCTTTTATCTTTTTCATTGAGTTGGTTGTGTGTGTGTGTGTGGGTAAAAGTATAATGAAAATTGCCTCTCTGTGTTTTTTATGTCTTTGGCACTAGTTTCCAGCCCCTACCCAATGGGGGTCGGTTTGGGGTTATTGCGGCTCGAGCCATGACATTGCACATGTCATGAAAAAGTGGTATTAGGGGGAGGTCAGACCCTTATGATGTTGATCAAATTTTTACCAAAAATTCTATTGGTTGGTTTTTTGAAATAGTGTCAAAGTGTTTCAAGCGTGGATCTCAAGACAAGTGGTCCAGTGATGGTACGAGCGGCCGACGTATCCATTCACTAGGACCCTAATTACCCACATGAATAATTTTCACCTTGAAATACATATTGTAGGGAAAAATTGTACGTGCATCATATAAGATTGAGTCTTTGACTTTCCTTCGTGATTCAACTCCCCATCATTGATGAAATATGTGTGTGTGTGTGTGTGTGTGTGATCATCTGATTGTAATATCCCATGATAACATCCAGGATGTCACGTTGTTGATATATAGCCATGATACTACCTATGGTTTATATTGATGACCCTATGAGTGACGATGCCTCAAATTTGGACCCATCATGTGATCCCCTTCTTTCAAGTGGGAAGGTAGAAGAACCTCGACATGTTGACCAGTAGACAACTTCAGTAGAATGTGCTCAATATGTGTGTAGGCTAAGCACAATTCGTGAGTTCTAGTGAAAGAGACTGCTGGAGTTCCCTGCTACGATAGACCCTCAAGAAACATAGGTTTAGTTATAGTTACCGGACTACCACATCATGCTTTCAAAAACATTAAAAGATTAGATTGTGTCTTGGGAATCCATCATTATCAATAGATCATCTTTTCATTAGTGGTTATTGGATACTCAAATAAATAATAATTCAATAATATTGTGGTATTCTATCCATTAATTGTTTCTGGTGGAGTTCCACCCCTCTATCTTATTCTATGTTCGACATTTAGAGATTATTCATTTACAAAAGGGAGGTATGATGGTGACTGTGTATGCAACTAGATTCACAGACCTTGAACACAACTCTATGGACATGATCTATAATGGTTACATCTATGCATAGATATTTGATTGGGGACTCCGCAGAGATATACATGCTATCATAGTACCCTCATGTGTCCCCACCTATGTCGAGGGGTTTTGAGTTGGTGTTTATAACATCAAAACATTTTTAGAGGTATTTCATAGAATTAGATGGGGTAGTAGGAACAATAAAGTAGAGTTGTCTGTCGCTTCTAGCAGGTGGCAGAAGACCAGATCTCAACATAGGATCTCTTCACATGATTTGACTCGAGGACCGGGTTTTCCTAGATATGGATAGTATTATTCTTATGATGGGAAAGATCACATGTCATGAGACTTCCTAACCATACATGCTGATAACACCTGGTAGGTAGAATAAGGAAGACCATACAAGAGACATCATTGTGATCTTGGTTGTACCAATGGAGGTTGTGATAGTGGAGGAGCAAGGGAAGATGGTTGTGTGGGATGACATTATAAGGAACATCGACCACCACCAGGTGGCCCACATCGTGCTCAAGATGCTAGAAGCTAGGTCCATCAACATCCATAAGATTTGGATGTCTATGATCTTTCAACAAACAATATGACAAGAAGTACTCCTTGTGTCTTTTCAAATTTTTAAAATATAACTTGTTAAACCCTGTGTAAATTCCCCTTTTCTCCCTACTCTTTCCTAGAGGTTTTACCAAGCTGATGTGGGGAATCATGTGTAACCATGAGAGGTGTTTTTCAGGGAATATATGAATACATGAGGAAGAGGGTTACTTCTTATACCAAGGATCATATTTATGATACAAGAAAAATATTTCGAATGAGTCACTGCTTCCCAAATAGGATAGTATCATGGTGTGGTGATTGAGTCCCTCTGACTTGTGTCTTCATGGTAGAGTTGTTCATGGGAGTGTGAGAGATGGTCCATGATTTTCCATTATTGATTTTCTTACTTTAAACTTTTTGAAAAGAATTCCACTAGTGGGTGCAGTAGAGTGCAAGTTTTGTGGATTAATATCCTTCCATATTGGTAAAATATTCATGGGGTTTCCACATTCTTTTTGTGCATAGACTCTTGTTATTGAATGATTTTACTCACCTTCACTATTCATTGGTACCATTTATTCTCATATTATACCTTGACAGATTAATTATCGAGTACATGATGAGGAGTTGGAGACCCGATGACTAGAATGACATGACTCACTATCTGGTGTGGGATGTTTGAGAGTTATTAACTTCCCTACAGGTTACCCTGGTGGAGCAGGTGGGTACAACTTTTCTTCAGTTGATGGTGCTGACTCCTTCACTTCTTGAGTGTGTAAGAGACTCCCAATTGGGATACATCGATTGTGAAATCTCATGTGACTACATATTATTGTGGTTTTTTCCAGATGGATATTCTAAATGAGGAAGTCGCGAGACCCTGTTCCAGGGACAACTGGTGATTTCTATTGTGGTGTGACAATTAGAGGTTACACAAGGGATGAAAACTCAATCATGTAACTTCTTCTTGTTCATAACCAAGCACAGATATGGCTAGTTTTCCTATCACCTTTCCCTATCTCCAAAATCTAGAGTGGCCGCATGACATCTCAGATGTGTCACAACTGAGGGAAAATGTAAATGTGTTCTTTAGAGTAGGAGAGATATGTGTGAGCATAGTAAGCCTTGTTTTTTAAATTGTTTTTTTCAATCAAAAATATTGATTTAGGGAATTATTTAATAACCCGGATTTTTCCTTTCAAGAATATGAAGTATGTCTATATATATTTACAGAGCTAGGCCATTAGATAGTGTGAAATTAAAAGGCACCTGTGTTTGTGAAATAATTTATACAAAAACACAAAGTATTTTGGAACTTTTGACATGTTAGAAACATGCCATCCCATAAATGGTAGCTCAGATATAAAATCTGAGGCCTTGTTGAGTCCAGTATGTTGCTTTTACCATAGGTGGGGTATAACATTTATTGTTGCTGGGTTTCTGTTATAAAAGTCACCTAGGAAAAAATTCATAAATAACATAATTAATTATAAAAATTTAATTTAAAAATCCAAAGATAATAACTTTCAAACAGTGACTCTAATTGGAAATATGATACTGCTATTGGATTCAGAATGATGATATTTCCTTGGAACAACATAAAATGAGTGGTTGTAGATGATTAAGATTCCATGGCAGTTGGAGGGAATGGTTATGTAGACATGATAAACATAATTAAATCCTATAAATTCATCATTACGGTATTTTTGATAGGTTTATCCACAAATCCTTTCTCACCTGTCAGTCTTCATCGAAGAAAGTGCGATCCATCGACAGTGCAACGATGGATCAAAGAATAATCGAGGTGAACACACTTGCGACATCAAGATGAATGAATCAAGGTGGGATCATTTAAATTAATTTCCATTTAGTGTTTCTATTTGAGAATTAAATTCCCTTCGTTTGTTTCTCATTTTTGAATATCAGTTGTCGATGGTCTCACTAACATGATCTTTGATCAGTTCCCGAAACCTGATGTTTTATTTAAATAACCATTATTTTTTTTCCAATTATTGACGCTCATATTATGTCAAACCAATCTACCTTCATATCAATGATCTGAGGATGGTATTTCCCAGGACTAATCTTTCGGATCATAGATTAATTTTCAGATCTGAAATTGGGATTTAAGTGAGTTAGTCACTACTGGAAATCATTTTTTTCCCAACGGTTCTGAACCGTTGTGAATGGCTGCAGAACCATTGGTATATGTTATACCAATGGTTCTGAAAATCATAGGGAAGTAAGCCATTGGGAAAGATTTTCCCAATGGTTTACTGTGAACCGTTGGTATAGGGTGGGGAATGCCTTACCTATCCCAATAGTTCTGCCAAACCGTTGGGATATTTTTTTCCAACGGTTTGGCCTCAACCACTGGGAAATCCCTTGGTTTCTCCTCTTTCCCAACAGTTTGAAAACCGTTGGGAAAGGTGTTTTACAAATGGTCCAATGAACTGTTGGTAAAAAAATCATCAAATATGCTATGCCAACAGATTGGAACTGTTGGCATAGCCTATGCTGTGAAAATTGCACAGCGGCCTGCAATTTGCACAACAGCTCTCCAATTAGGACAGCAGCCCTCATTTTGTGCATTCCCTCCCATTTTCAAACCAATTATTGTACCTGAAATAAACTATAACATGCATATACATTTATTTTACCTTCAATAACCAACTGACACATACATATAGATAACAAGTTCATACAAATTTACCATATAATGCATCCTAGAACTATACACATCCATAATAGAATTAGAATTCATGACGTAATTATAAACATAGATAGTTCGTTTAGAATTCAATTTAAAATTTAGATGACAATTATATGTGGAATCTAGAATTCAAATCATTATTTGATAAGTTTTTTGTGTACCATATATTTTTACCGGAAATGATGACCATTATAAACAAAATACATACACCTGGAGTGATACCGACCACCCCATGCCTCGGATTGAGGGGAGGTTAACTCGTACACGTCTCAAATGACCCATCGATCGTTTTCCTAATGTATAAACATATTTCAATAGCGTTTGATCATTTTTCCATATTTCAGTTGATGTTTTTCACTTAAAATTATTTCCTTTTGAAATAAAAGACAGGTACTTTGAGTGGTTTCGGCCACACTGCATCTCATATTGAGGCGTGGTTGATTCATACATGTCACATATGACCCATGGATTGTTCTCCTAAAGTTTCAACAGAAACCGAATGGGTTTGGTTGGTTTTCCATATGTACATAAAAGGTTGTCCATTTTAAACAAAAGAGAGACACTTAGACTGATCCCGGCCACACCGCGACTCAGATTGATCCTGGGTTAGCTCTTATAGGTCACATATTACCCATACATCGTTGTGATAAATTTTCAATAGATTTTGAATGTGTTTGGTCAGTTTTCTGTATGCCAGTTGTTATTTTCACTTATAATCATGTCCATTTTAAACAAAAGAGACCCAGTTAGAGTGGTGCAGGCCACACCGCGCCTTTTATTGAGGCGGGGCTGACTTGTACACGTCACATATTACCCATGGATCGTTCTTCTAAAGTTTCTACGGAAACCAAATGCGTTTGGTCCGTTTTCCGTATGTACTTAAAATGTTATCCATTTTAAACCAAAGGGAGCCACTGAGAGTGATCCCGGCCACACCATGCCTCGAATCGACCCCAGTTTGACTCGTACACATCACATATGACCCATGGAACATTTACCTAAAGCATCATCACAATCCAAATGAGTTTGGTTAGATTTTCATATGTCAGTTGTTCTTTTCACTTATAAACCTGTCCATTTTAAACAAAAGAGACATTGTGAATGGTGTCGACTACACCACGCCTCGGATTGATGCGTGGTTGACTCGTACACGTCATATATGACCCATGGATCATTTTCCTAAATCATCAACACATTTCGAATGCGTTTGGTCGGTTTTTCGTATGCCAGTTGATCTTTTCACTTATAATCTTATCCATTTTAAACAAAAGAGAGACACTATGAATGGTGTTGGACACACCGCGCCTCATATTGAGGCAGGGTTGACTCGTACATGTCACATATGACCCATGGATCATTGTGCTAAAGTATCGACACAATCAGAATTTGTTTGGTCAGTTTTCCGTAGGTACTTAAAATGATGTCCATTTAAAAAAACAGAGCCATCTAGAGTGATTCCAGCCACACCGTGCCTCATATTAAGGCGAGGCTGAATCGTACACGTCACATATGACCCATGGATTTTTTTCTTAAAGAATCAACACATTTCGAATGCGTTTGGTCAGTTTTCTGTATGTCAGTTGTTCTTTTCACTTATAATCGTGTCCCTTTGAAACAAAATACATACACAAGGAGTGATCTCGCCACACCATGCCTCAGATTGAGGCAAGGTTTACTTGTACACGTCAAAAATAACCCATAAATCGTTGTCCAAAAGTATAAACATATTCCAAAAGTGTTTGCTCAGTTTTCCATATGCCAGTTGATGTTTTCAAATTAAAATGACGTCCTTTGGAAAAAAAATACATACACTTTCAGTGGTGTTGCCCACTCTGTGATTCGGATTGAGGCGGAGTTTATTCGTACACGTCACATATGACCCATGGATCGGTCTCCTAAAGTTTCAACGGAAACCGAATGTGTTTTGTCGGTTTTCCATATGTACTTAATATAGTCTCCATTTAAAAAAAAGAGAGACACATGGACTGATCTCGGACACACCGTGACTCGTATTTAGCCTAGGTTAGCTCGTACAGGTCACATATGACCCATGGAGTGTTCTCCTAATGTTTAAATAGAAACTAAATGTGTATGGTCGGTTTACATTATTTACTTAAAATGTTGTCCATTTTAAACAAAAGAGAGCCACTTAGAGTGATTCCAACCACACCGTGCCTCGGATTAAGGTGGGGTTGACTCAGACACATCACATATGACCCATATATCATTGTCCTAAAGCATCAACACATTTCAAATACGTTTGGTCAATTTTGCGTATGTCAGTTGTTCTTTTCAATTATAATCCTTTCCATTTTAAACAAAAGAGAGACATTGTGAATGGTGTCGGCCACACCGCACCTCGGATTGAGGCGTGGTTGACTCGAACACGTCAAATATGAACCATGGATCATTGTTCTAAAGCTTCAACACAATCTGAATGCATTTGGTCGGTTTTCCTTATTCTAGTTGATGTTTTTCAATTAAAATGACGTCCTTTTGAATCAAAAGACAGACACTTTGAGTGGTTACGGCCACACTGCGTCTCAGATTGAGGCGTGGTTGATTCGTACATGTCACATATGACACATGAATCGTTCTCCTAATGTTTCAACTGAAACCGAATCCGTTTGGTCTTATGCACTTAAAATGTTGTCCATTATAAACAAAAGAGAGTCACTTAGAGTGATTTCAGCCACACCGTGCCTCGGATTGAGGTGGGGTTGACACTTACATGTCACATATGACCCATGGAACTTTGTGCTAACATATTGACACAATAAGAATGCATTTGGTCAGTTTTCTGTATGCCATTTGATGTTTTTCTCTTAAAATGACGTCCTTTTGAAACAAAATACAGACACTTTGATTGGTGGCGGCCACACGGCTCCTCGGATTGAGGTGGGATTGACTCGTACACGTCAAATATGACCCATGGATCTTTCTCCTAAATTATCAATGAAAACCGAATGTGTTTGGTCGGTTTTCCATATGTACTTATAATTTGATCCATTTTAAACAAAAGGGAACCACTTAGAGTGATCCCGGCCACACCATGCCTCTAATTGAGCCCGAGTTTACTCGTACACATCACATATGACCCATGGATCGTTGACCTAAAGCATAAACACAATCCGAATACATTTGGTCTGTTTTTTGTAGGTCAGTTGTTCATTTCACTTATAATCTTGTCCATTTTAAACAAAAGAGACATTGTGAATGGTGTCGGCCACACCTCTCCTCGGATTGAGTCGGGGTTGACTCGTACACGTCACTTATTACCCATGGATCGTTTTCCTAAAGCATCAACACATTTCAAATGAATTTGCTCAGTTTTTCATATGCTAGTTGATCTTTTCACTTATAATCCTATTCATTTTAATCAAAAGAGAGACACTATGAATGGTGTTGTCCACACCACGCCTCAAATTGAGGTGGGGTTGACTCATACATGTCACACATGACCCATGGATCGTTGTGCTAATGTATCAACACAATCATAATACGTTTGGTCAGTTTTCCATATTTACATAAAATGTTGTCCATTTTAATCAAAATAGAACCACTTACAGTGTTTTTGACCACACTGTGCCTCAGATTAAGGTGGGGCGGACTCATAGATGTCACATATGACACATGGATCGTTTTCATAAAGAATCAACACATTTCGAATGCATTTGGTCGGTTTTCTGTATGTCAGTTGTTCTTTTCACTTATAATCATGTCCATTTGAAACAAAATACACACAAAAGGAGTGATTCCGCCACACCATGACTTGGATTGAGGAGAGGTTAACTTGTACATGTCAGAAATGACCCATCAATCGTTTTCCTAAAGTATCAACATATTCCAAAAGCGTTTGCTCAGTTCTCCGTATGCCAGTTGATGTTTTTCAATTAAAATGACGACCTTTTGAAACAAAAGACATACACTTTGAGTAGTTTCGGCCACACCGCGTCTCAAGTTGAGGCGGGGTTCATTTGTACACGTCACATATGACGCATGTATAGTTCTTCTAAAGTTTCAATGGAAACCGAATGCGTTTGGTCGGTTTTCCATATGTATTTAAAATGGTGTCCATTTTAAACAAAAGAGAGACACTTGGACTAATCCCGGCCACACCGCAACTCGGGTTGAACCTGGGTTGTCTCTTAAAGGTCACAAATGACCCATGAATTGTTCTCCTAATGTTTCAATGGAAACCGAATTTGTTTGGTCGGTTTTCCGTATTTACTTTAAATATTTTCCATTTTAATCAAAAGACAGTCACTTAGAGTGATTCCGACCACATTGTGACTCATAATAAGGCGGGTTTGACTCATAAACGTCACATATCACCCATGGATCGTTCTCCTAAAGCATCAACACATTTCAAATATGTTTGGTCAGTTTTGTGTATGTCTGTTGTTCTTTTCACTTATAATCCTGTCCATTTTAAACAATAGAGAGACACTGTGAATGGTGTCGGCCACACCGTGCCTCAGATTGAGGTGAGGTTGACTCGTACATGTTAAATATAACCCATTGATCGTTATGCTAAAGTATCGACACAATCTTAATGCGTTTCGTCAGTTTTTGGTATGCCAGTTGATGTTTTCCAATTAAATTGACATCCTTTTGAAACAAAAGACAGACACATTGAGTGGTGCCGGACACACCACATCTCAGATTGATGCAGGGTTGAGTCATACACGTCACATATGACCCATGCATCATTCTCGTAACGTTTCAATGGAAACAAAATGTGTTTCGTCAGTTTTCCGTATGTAGTTAAAATGTTGTCCATTTTAAGCAAAAGAGAGCCACTTAGAGTGATTCCAGCCACACCGTGCCTCAGATTAAGATGGGGTTCCATCTTACACGTCACATATGACCCATGGATCGTTGTGATAAAGTATCGACACAATCCGAATGCATTTGGTCGGTTTTCCGTATGCCAGTTGATGTTCTTCACTTAAAATGACGTCCTTTTGAAATAAAAGACAGACACATTGAGTGGTGGCGGCCACACCACACCTCGTATTGAGGCGGTGTTGACTCGTACACGTTACCTATGACCCATGGATCATTGTGCAAATGTATCGACAAAATCCAAATGCATTTGGTCGGATTTCCATATTTCAGATGATGTTTTTCAATTAAAATGAAGTCCTTTTGAAATAGAAGACAGACATTTTTAGTGGTTCCGGCCACACCACGTCTCATGTTCAGACGGGGTTGTTTCGTACACGTCACATATGAACCATGCATTGTTCTCCTAATGTTTCAATGGAATCCTATTACATTTGGCCGGTTTTCCATATGTACTTAAAATGTTGTCCATTTTAAACAAAAGAGATCCACTTAGAGTGACTTCGGCCACACCGTGCCTCATATTAAGGTGGGTTTGACTCATGCACGTCACATATAAAGCATGGATCGTTGTGCTCAAGTATCGACACAATCCAAATGCGGTTGGTTTTTTTTTCCGTATTCCAGTTTATGTTTTTCACTTAAAATGATGTCCTTTTGAAACAAAAGATAGAAAATTTGATTGCTGGCAGCCACACCGCGCCTTGGATTGAGGCGGGGTTGACTTGTACACATCACATATGACCCATGTGTCGTTGTGCTAAAGTATCGACACAATATGAATGCGTTTGGTCGGTTTTCCATATCCCAGTTGATGTTTTTCAATTAAAATGACATCCTTTTGAAACAGAAGACAGACACTGTGAGTGGTGCCAGCCACACTGCGTCTCAGATTGAGGAGGGGTTGATTCGTACACCTCACATATGACCCATGGATTGTTCTCCTAATGTTTCATCGGAAACCGAATGCGTTTGGTCAGTTTTTTGTATGTACATATAATGTTTTCAATTTTATGAGAATCCTCATGTGTCTATTAGTGGAATGGTATTTACTTAGAATCTCGTGGAAATTCATATAAAATATTTTTTTATAACATTCTTAGTATGGATTAGATTTTATTTTATCATGCTATGAAACATTTTGGATTTAACAATGTCATGCCCAATGAATACATCTCTTTTATAACATACCATGAATCTATGAAAAATGAAGGAGAAAATATTTTCTCTGAGAAGTATTTCAGTGGGAATATGGATAGTTAGATGCAGCATGCATGTGAAAAATGATGGAGGAAATATTTTCTCCAACTCAGACAAAATTAATGGGGCATCTGTCAAAATTTTTTGCATGGAAGACTTGGAAAACTTCTTAACACAATGATCTCTAAACAAATGGCACAAACAAATAACAACAACCCTTACATTATTGGACAAAAGATGAAGGATTTCTATTGGAATCAACTCATGCATTAGAATGGGATAATCATGAGTCTTTAAAGATTTTAGATTCAACTTTCTTCTATTGACCCGTTTAGATATGTTGCTTGAATAGCCATCAAGAACTCTACTAGTCTCTAATACTTCCAGAAATTGTTTTTTTCGTAGGTGTCATCACATAAGAAGCACAAGGATGTTGCCATTTATTTTCACTGAAACGCAGAGGATGTAATTATGGTATGATGCCCCAATCCACCAAGTTAATCTGAGATCATAACTCATCTTTTGTCTTCCCCTTCACATTTAGATGAAACTAAAGTAACATTTCGCATATATTATTTTCAATATGCATTACGTCTAAGCAATGATGTAACAAATTGGTTGACCAATAAGGAAAATCAAAACAGATACTCCTCTTCCTCCAATTGTAACAGGTCTCAGTGGAAACATTCTTTCTCTTTCTAGATTTCATTTGACCCTTCTCGAAAAAAACCTGAAATCTATCAATCCATTAACCACGTCAGTTACAGACATACGATAAGGTGGATCATCGGTCTCTATGGTATTATCAAATCTTCGATGATTCATTCTATATGGATGATCCTTTGGTAAGAATCGTCGATGTACCATAAAACTGAAACTACAGCAATGTTTCAATATTCTGGATCGTATATTCTTCATACAGACTGAACATGACAATTTTCCCTTAGTGCTCCATCCAGACATCATTTCATAAGCCGTAAAATCTTTTATCGTCCACATAAGTGCATCACGCATATGAAATATGTCTTTCAAACATGCATCGTATGTGCGCACACCCACATCCCAAATAAGTTTCAACTATTTTATTAAAGGTTTCATGTATACATAAATATCAATGACGGGATCATAAGGACCAAATATGAGTACACTGAGGAAAGTGAAAGGATTATTCATACACAACCATGGGAGAAGATTATAAATGTGTATAAAAACTGTCCATGTGTTGTGTGAAGTAAGAATCTACCCAAACAGATTAAAACCGATTCATGAAAGACCCAGCCTCACATTACGCATGTCAGCTGCAAAATCAGGATGTCGCGCACGAAATCTCTTCCATGAAAATCCATCTATAGCATGAACCAACTCATCATCAGTATTTTTTCTCTCGGTATCATGCCATCTCTTTTTTATTGATACGTCATCAGACATAAAAATATTTTGGAGTCTGGGGATCAATTTAAAGTTCCACATTACTTTCTGTGGAATGCAGGATGGTGTTCCATCAAATTTTTTCTTCTAGAGGGATGTGCCACATTTTATACCATCATTTCGTTCAGCGGTTTCCTCCCAGAAAAAACTGCAATCTTTCAGGCAAGCATGAATTTTGTTTCATGAAAATCAAAGTTCCTCAACTAACTTCCATACAATATAGTGGTTTGAGGGAATATATGTATCATCTGGAAGTAAATCCTTCAAGAGGGTAAGAATGTAATCGATTCCTATATTAGAAATCCCATACATAGTTTTCCCATGAAACAATCGGATTAAAAATTCCATCTTTTTCAATTTATTGCATTGTCGATATACTGGAGTCCTGGAAGCATCATTCAATTTTTTCACCCTATCAATATCATCATTTTCACTAGATGCATCAGCTGTCCTCATATCTAAGTCTTCTTGAGTCGAAATCCTTTTTTTCATGATGATGAATAAATGGAAACTGATCATCTAACAAATTCTCCATTCCAGTCCTTTCATTTTGATCATCACCAATTTGAGATTTCATTTTCTACCCATTGTGATACAACACAAAGTAGTTTTCATGAAAACCATTTTTGGTTATGTGGTAGCTGAATTCTTCACGGCTCAACCAATGACTACTGACACAATTGAAACATGGGCAGTGTATGCGACCACTATCTGAAGCATTGTGAAATGAAAAATCTATAATGCTCTCCAATTTTTTTTTAAAATCGCTTGAGATCTGATCAGTTTCATACATCCGACTTCTGTTCATTCTGTAAAAAGAATTTATATAAGTCATTTTGTCATAAAAAATTTAATATGATTGATCTTTAATAGAAAATATCTTTTGAAATCCATTTTAAATAATAAAATCCCTTTGATCATTTTCAACAAATATTTGGAGTATTCTCAAGGCACCCACATTTGGAAAAGTCACATTAAATGCCCAATTTCCACACCAAACCATTGAAAACAATTAACATGAGACAATCATCGACCACAAATAACTTAACTGGGAATTAAAAAAATAAAAACCAAATGTGATATAGAATTTAATGTTAAGTTAGGGGAAATGAGATTAAATAGAGAAAAAACATCATAAATGGTTCCAACATCATAAATTTTGATTAAAACCACCCATAATAGGATTGGTAATGCCTCATACCCCTAATCCCATATAAAAAAAAACCAAATATACAATTAAAACAATGAATTTAGGGTTTCCACCCCACTTGGACACCCCTACCCCCACCCCACTTGGACACCCCAGCACCCCCCACCCCATGTGGATAGCCCTACCCCCACCCCAGTTGAAAAACCCAGCCCCCTCCCCACCATACCTGGACACCCCTACCCCCCACAGCCAACTTCAAAAACCCAGCCACCCCCCCCCCCCCCCCAGCCCACCTGGACAGCCCTACTGTCACCCCACTTGGACAACCCATCCCCCACCCTACCTAGACAGCCCCTCCCCCACCCCACCTTCACACCCTCCCACCCCACTTGGACAACCCTGCCTGGACACCCTCCCACACCCAACCTACACACCCTCCCCCCCCCCATTTAGCCCTACCCCCACCCCATTTGAACAACCCACCCCCTCCCCCACCCTACGTAGACAGCCCCCTCCCCCAACCTACCTAGCCAGCCCCTCCCCCACCCCAAACAGCCCTACCCAAACCCCATTTTGACAACCCAGCCCCCTCCCCCACCCTACCTAGACAGCCCCCTCCCCAACCCTATCAAGACATCCCCCCCCGCCCCAAACAGCCCAACCCCACCCCATTTGGACAACCCAGCCCCCTCCCCCACCCTACCTAGACAGCCCCTCCCCCACCCCAAACAGCCCTACCCCCACCCAATTTGGACAACCCATCCCCCTCCCCCACCCTACCTAGACAGCCCCCTCCCCCACCCTACCTAGACAGCCCCTCCCCCACCCCAAATAGCCCTACCCCGACCCCATTTGGACAACCCATCCCCTCCCCCACCCTACCTAGACAACCCCTCCCCCACCCCAAACAGCCCTACCCCCACCCCATTTGGACAACCCATCCCCCTCCCCCACCCTACCTAGACAGCCCCCTCCCCCACCCTACCTAGACAGCCCCTCCCCCACCCCAAATAGCCCTACCCCCACCCCATTTGGACAACCCAGCCCCCTCCCCACCCTACCTAGACAACCCCTCCCCCACCCCACATGGATAGCCCTCGAAATCCTCCCCCACCCCATCTGCACACCCTCCCCCACCTCAAATCGAAACTAAATTCATCCAAATCAAAATCCAATTTTCAAATAAAATGAATTCCACCAAAAGCGCCATATCACCCCACTAAACAAACCCTTTAATATATTTTATGTGTAGAACAAATAACATAAAACAAATCCAAGGGTTCCGTAGACAGTAACTCTAATTTAGCCTAAATCAAAAAATAACACACCAAAAAAATAGAGAAATAATGCTAAAACTAAGGTAACACTTACTAATTTGAAGTGTGTAATAAGATTTTTTTTTATTGAAGATTGATCTTGGGTGGATAGAGTGTCACAGTCGAGAAGAATTCAGAAGCTAGGTTCTGTCTGCAATTTGCAATCGGGCTGGGTGGGTGTTCGGCTAGTCTGTATTTGGGGGAAAGATAGAGTTTTCCCCACGGTTTCATTAAACTGTTGGGAAAAGTAATTTTTCCCCATATTTCCCAACGGTTTGATGAAACCGTTGGGAAAACTGAATTTCATCCCATCTTTCCCAACGGTTTCAACAAACCATTGGGAAAAATCACCTATACCGACGGTTCTATGGAACCGTTGGTATAAATCTGTTGGGAAAACCATGATTTCTAGTAGTGAGTGGTGGTCCATAGAACGGAAAACTGGGGGAAGTCTTGTCGATAGAACGATAGTGCATGGGGTCTGGGGCAGGGGCGTTGAGCTGGAGTAGAACCCGGGGCTTGACTAGGCTAGATAAGCGAGGTGGGGTTGGTAGGCGAAAGGAAATATAGGCACATGTTCAGGTGGAATAACCGGTGTCTCATGGACACTGGTGCAATGAGGTAGATCTTGGCTGGATGACGTCGCCATCTAGACTTGTGGATAAAGGTGGAACAAAGAGGTGATGTCACCAGGATAAGACCCTGGCATGGTTTTAGGGCGTTTCATCCCTTTTTGAGGCGATCGGGGACACAGATTGTGACCCCAGGAGACATCGACTAACACGACATGGGTTGCCACTTTGACTGTGTGACACTAGGTTCCCAAGGTGGAGGGAGCACAAACTAGGATGGGGAAAATAGATCATGTTGGGGATTTCATGGTCTTAGGATCGTGGTAGGTGGGTTATCGGATAGCATAATGGTATCGGGACGACCATAGTGGGGTACACCTAGTGGTCAGGTTTGGTGTGGTCAGGCCGGAGCTATCTGAATTGAAATGATAGGGCTTCAAAAAGTCGTTTCTCTTTAATGGCGTGTCTGTTTGATGCACAATAATTGGAAATGGGTCCCTCTAATTGAAAAAAAACTTTTTAGACCGGTTCATGATTTTGACATTATATTATAAGGGTTCTAGTACATGAAAATCATATGTTATATAATAATAAAATAATTATTATTATTTATGAAATTTTGTTTTAGACCTAGCTTCAAAACGGGAGGTCTATTGGACTAGCCATCTATGGAAAAAAAACCAATGTCTCTATGCAGATATTTGAAGAAAACAATCTACTTTTTAATCCAATGCTGAGGAGCGATCCCCATGGGGCCCAGTTCACATTCTTTTTGGTAAAATGAAACATTTTCACCTGTTATTTTTTTAATCAAATTATTATTCAATATATTTTTTCTACGAGGATCACAATGATGTTATTGGTATAAATTTATAAAGGATTGAGGCATGGGCCCAATGGGATATCATTCGAGCAAAACGTGATAACATTAAAATTTTCCATCGGTTGTCTGTTTGGGTCAAATGAGTTTTAGACCTCACTAGGTTTTTCAACTGGATCGCAAGGGATATATTTGGATGCACAAAGTGTTTTTCGAGATCTATTTAAATGTGGAAACATGTAATGAATATAGGTGGAAGATCCAAACGATGTGTTTGATGATAACCAATGTATTGGGTAAACCTTTACACTTTTGAGTGTGGATAATACACATGATGAGATAGAGTCAAATGTTTTGGGGACATTTGAGGAGGCGAGTTAGTTAAATTACATCTTCACCCTTCACATAAACAATGAGCATTGTGCCCTCGTTAGGATATTGTATAGTAATACTATGTACTCATGGAGTACACTGAAATTCATAGGGTTCTTGATTGTGATTGAGTACCAAATAATGGATAGGTACATGGACAAGTGATGGGGTGGGGCCACATGACTTTTTGGCCCCACACGCGGCATGTACCCCTTTATGAATATTCTATCCCTCGCATCTCATTCTGGTGGATTTAGATTTTGGCATATGTGTAGACAGTACTAAGTGTTTTTCTAAATAGAACAATATTTTTCCCTCCATAGTGGATTTAAAGATAAAATGAATGATATTCTGGGTGTGATGCCTATCCTGGTTGACACCTGATGATATAGAATTGCTTTACTTTGTGGTGACATCCAACAAAGATGGACAAACCAGTTTTAGGAATAAATCTTACATGGATGGGTAGTGGTCCCCGATGGAAGTTCTGAGTAGTACCCTCCATTTGAGTTGGGAATGGTTCCTCAATTTGAAATGAGTGGAACACTCTAGTTGGGTTAGGGATGGGTCCTCGATGACACTAGAGTAGAACCATCCATTCAGGTTGTTCGGGGGTTCTAAATATTTTTTTGAGTAGAACCCTCTAGCTGATCTAGGGATGGGTCCTCAAAGACATTAGAGTGTAACCATAATGTTGATATTTTCATGTTTCCTTGATCATTTCTGAGTAGAAACCTTCAGCTAGGATGGGGGGTGGGTCTTCGATACCACTATAATGGAACCGTCCAGCCGGGCTAGGCATGGGTCCTCAAACATGAGACTTTAACTCTCAACTGTGTGGCATAGTGACAAGACATGGTTTGATGTGAATTTGGACTCTCAAGAACGAGGGGTACTTTTCCCACTAATACACATCCTTGTGAGCAACCTAAAACCATGTTAAAGAGATAGACCTACCCAATGTGGATAATATCAAGTTGTTGTGATTGATCCCCTTTGACTTGATGTTCATAGTAGATGTGTGGGATGGATGACATCAATGGTTACATTTGGGACTATTGACCACACAATTTTCATGGTTTGAGATTTTAATATGTGGATCCCCTTACATTTTTATTTGGGCTTCTTTGACTAAGAATATATATATATATAACCTATTTCTAGTTAAAATTCATTTGGTTTTGGTTACTCTCCCTCTAGAAGAGGAGAATACCTGTGGGGCATTCCACGTGCTTTCTGTGTCAACGTTCTCATGGTCGGACAAGTATAATCCCATATAATATGTAGAGACAACACTATGACAAGTTCATCTTCTCACCGTTTCAATTTCCTTATGTTTAGATGATCTTAATTTACTCTCTTGTTGGGTTGAGATACCCACCTTTACTGTATTGTTTTACTATACCATGTTCTATAAACTAATCCCCTATATAGTTCTTCTCTTGCAACTGTGATGATTCTTTGTTGATATCCTACTCAGTATCATTAAACTCACCCCTACATGGGATTTTCCCACACTTGGTGTGACCTTGCAGAAGACAGACTGGTTGATCATGACTTCATATTATCTAGGGATATGGGCTTCATAGACAATGTATAGGGGTTGTGACTTGGGATTGAAGAGCAAGGCTCTCCCAGCTACATTACTATTTCACTTATTGCAGGGTTGTGGCACTTTTCTGGTTTGGTGTGTATTTTTCCCCATTCCCTTTCAGCATTACTTTTTTATACTTATACAATATAGATTTTTCTGTATGTTTGTAGTTTATATATATATATATCAGTGTTATAACTTCTTTTCCCTTCCCACTTCACCTTTTCATTAAGTAGGCTACATGTGTGTGTAGGTAATTAAGAGAATGCCTCCTTGATTTTGTTATGAATTTATCCATTGTTGCAACCGATGACCTATGGAAGTGTGCTTGGGGATGTTGCGGTTCAGGCCCTAACATGGGCCAGGTCGTGACACATGAACTCAACATCGTAGATGGATAATACAAGAAAAATCAAAGCTAAAATCCCCCTAAAGATGAGATGTATATATTGCTTTGGGAAACTGAAAGAAATTTAAGCTTTTAGCTACTGGATTTCAGCTTCTAATATTCTACTGCCACATATCAAAGGGCCACGAAAAAAACTTTGATCCAATTATTAGGATGCAAGTGTAATTTCCTACAAAAAATATTGAATTAAAATAATACCATCATCAGAACCATCTTAATTTGAGAATATTTTTTGTTTCCACTTCTCCTAAAACATTCATATGATACCCCTTAAATCGGTTTTTGGTTACCTAAATCATTCTTATAGGGAATATTTTATTATACAAATTTAATATAGTTGAACCAAAAAAAACATAGTTATATGTAAAATGACACCACGTTGAAATCTTCAACAGTTATGAGGAATATAATGGGACATATCCTATATATAATTATTTATTTCAATTCTACTAAAAAAATATAATCTTTTTTGAGGTTCATGAAAAGAAACCCATTTACTATTTTGATATGGACTACTAGAAATCATTTGGCACTATCACAGAAGACATGGTTCAAAAAATATTTCTAATTCTACCCATATGTGGAAATACATTTCTCCTCTAGATGAATTCTAGGAATTGTCCCCCAATACAATTTAATTAAATATTTATAATGATATATGGGAAAACAACCTCTACAGTCTCGTATACATTATCCTCTAATCAATGACTGGGTACATATCCATTAATAAGAATTTCCTCACACTATTCTTTGCAATGTAGATGCTACTAAAACATATGTATCACCTTGAAAAACAATAGGTTTCCCATGAATAGCCACTAAATTACATCCTTTATTACCTAATACTAATGGATGATTGGTATACTGGGTCATACTCTTATAGAAGTAAAAAATCAGGATTTACCCATAGAATACTATCAAAGTCCAGTAATTTGTAGATTTCCTCGAACTAGATATTACACCGAAATAACTACCTAGAGATAATTATTTTCTAGATGAGTCTAGTCTCTCTATGGATTGGGTTGTACCATGTTGGAGGATGAATTTCAAAGGATCCTCCTAGATTCCAATCAGTATAAAGTTCAATAAACCAAAGCACAAAAATATAAGAATGTGGATATTACAAATCTCTCTAGAAAAAATATATCATTACATACTCATTCCATTGGTTAGAAGGATACAACAACAATAGGGAAGAGTAAAAAATTTTCACTACATGTCTCTTGTTTTCTATCAAGATATTTCCCTAACCTACATATATTGCGAGATTTTGAGATGATTATCAAATAGACGTAGGGTGGCTAAATTATCAGAATGAATGATCTTGTATGTCCAGTAGATTGTATCAGTCAGGTAATGGCGTAGTTCTTTACCCAGCTGAAGGTGACCCTTATTCCTTTGGTGTAGATTGGTCGAACTGATAAAATATCATGTGTTGATACATCCCTAATAGAACCTGACAATGATGAAATAGTCATTCTTGTAACACACTATAGGATCATATATCCTAACACATTAGATGACGGGAATAAAAATGTATATCATTTAGCATATGATATTGTTTTGTTGTGTCTCTGATGTACCCCAAATTTATGGAAATGATATATTTGATGATTACAATTTTCATGTATATCATGTGGGGAATTTTTCTATTATAAAGAGTTTATTTCATGCTAATCTTACTGTGTGGTGTGGGGATTACCCTCTGAAGAGGGCCTAAACATGATAAAGCCTATATTGTTGAGGGTTTGATGGAATTAGGTATACATTTGGAATACCATGGTTTAAAAATACATTGTGCTTTATATGGAGATTATTGTGTTTCCAACCCATGAAATCCTTATGCATCAACCTATAGATATTCTCCAAACATCTATTATTTCATTTTCCTTCTATGTATTTGGATATGATGTTGTGGGGAAAAATCAACAACATCAACACAAAAACATTTTTTCATATTAAAAATAGAAAACATCTATTAAAATTAGGCAGAATAAGTTCCCCTCAATAATGTCAAAACACAGTCTCTGATTGAGTTTTTGAACTATCAAAACTTCCATTAGTTTGGGGTACCTCGCGAAATTCTCATAAATAACAACACCGTATTCAAGGATTCCAAGCTGAAGAAATTGTATGTAATGAAATGTATTTGATCCAACAACGATTCCTACCGCCATGTGAAAAAAATTAGTAATATTGAGTCATTCAACAGAACCCTCTATAACGTCAAGGTGATAATGGTCATCCAGAATAAAAATACTTGTTCCAAAAGATCACTGATTCCCATTTATCTAGTTGAATGAAAGAAATACATTCCTCCTAAGTAACCAAATATTCTATAGTGTAATGAACAAAAAGATTATTACTAATATTGGATTAGTATTATTTAGTGAGAATGAATTTTTATGACTAGAAAGGATTAACTCATTCTTGCTACATTGAATGAAATCGAGGAAATTTGGAATAAGGACTTTCATTACATATAGTGGCACTAGAATAGGATACTGAGTGAGTTTGACAATACGGTTCACCTACACTCCTTCCTCTAGTGTGACATTGTACTTTCTCTCATAACATTGATGTTACCCAAAAAATTCATTGAATAAGGTTCCTAATTGGATAGAACAAACATTATTCTTATGTTCAATTTCACTACAGAAAACTCTTTATTATCTATGGATAATGATTGTATCAGACTTCTTACAAATTTCATGATTCCAAACCTGTTATTCTCATGAATTCTCCTTATTCCACACTATATAAACAGATACTAGGTGTCTTTATCTTTTCTATATGACCATAAACTGCAATAGCCTTGGTCAAGGCTATATTATCATAATAAAGATCAACAAAAGTCATGGATCTCTGACTATAAACCCAAAAAAACCCATTGAACATTTCAAATGACATTAAACTATAATCATTCCCTATGGTCAAGCTCTGTAACCATAAACTGGTTGTATCCATTGTCTATGATGTATGAATTTGAAAAAAAAATACTAACATCCTCTGTATGTGATGTAATATAGTAGACATAAACAATATGAATAGAGGATACAAAATATGACATGGTTGGTATTATAAAAAACAATTCCTTCATCACATGACTTTGAAATGAAGCTTTACCCCTGATAAAACTGTGATTCGTCGTACCATAGGTATTAGATGGTGTACTTTTATCTGCATAGAGGATTTCACCCCATCATTTTTGTTCTTCTACTGATTAATGTCCAAGAACAACATATGTCTTGATTCCCATTCTCATGAGATATTTAATGATGCATAGACCACTTGTATTTTGGCTTATCCTCCATTTTTTCATAAACCCTTCCCTATCCTCAAAATCCTTATATTCTTAAACAATGTGTTGTTTGTTTTATGAAATTTTAATGACTTGTGGTCTTCTATCACCCTCATTTTACATTTTGTTTTACCTCTTATATTCCATGAAAGCATCTATAATAAAATCATTTTTCCAGTCCAATAATATAACCATTAAACTATTTTTCAATGTCCCTTCATGAAAAACATATTTCCATAAACTATGGGAAACATGATAAAGTATTGGTTTTTTAGGGGATTTAACCCCCCCACCCTTCACATTATGTTTTATTTGTTAGGAACCACTCAAACATGCTCAATGTACCATCTCCTGGTCTATGAATATTGACCACAAGATACACGCATCTACTCATAACTCAAATGGATTCTTTTATTCATAGTGTTCTAGAATGTCAACACCCCCCCCCCACAATATTATATAACTTCATGCATCTTGATTCATATTATAATGGGCTATGACGTGATTCATATACCTCCTATAATTAGGAACAGTCTCTAAGTTATAAAATACAAATTTACTAAGGTTTTATAACCCCCAAATTATTTTATGGTAATCCTTCTCAGGTGTTATACCCCCAATAATATTCCATGGCCTATTAATAGGTGAAGATGCCTCATTGACCCTACATGAAGAAGAATAGAATTGGTGGCACAATTATTAATCCCCTTCAATATCCTCTGCAAAAAAAGTTATATTGTAGGTGTATCCCTTCTAAATTCAGTATGACTCATATCAAAAATATTAGATGATTAATTATTTTCACTAGAGAGGACATCCCCCTACCATCATTGGTCCTTTAACATGACATGTTCCAGGATTGCACATTTATTGATTCCCTTTCCAATGGGAAACATAGCAACACGAAAGCCTCATATCTGGGGTCCAGACATCATCTTCATCTAATCACCAATTCCTTCTCACCTCAGTGTCATGACATCAACATGGGTAGGGTTAGATGAGTTTTGTGTTGAATATTTACTCTAAGAACCTCCTTTCAAATCATGTTATCATAATTTCATTCAACATAAGACACTGTTAGACACCGAAACACAATATTCCATGATCAAGAATCATAAACTAAAATATTTTTCTATGTCTAATTCTCTAAGAACATATCCTACTGGAAAAAAATTCCATGTTATAATTTTTTAAACTAAAATCCAAAAATCCTCAGGACAATAAATTTAATTGTGGCTTTAACCGTTATGAAAATGGGATTATTTATATGAATATTTTAATGAACATGGGATATAATATTCTCATAAAATTACAATATACTATATCCATGCCTCATATAAAATTGGGATGTCACATGTGAAAATTATGGGATGACCAAATTCCCTTATATCCTCACCAAAAGATTGTAATCTTCATCCTTACACCATACAATACAAGGACGCCTAATTATACAATAATGAGATGACCAAACCAATATCCTTCATACACAATGATACAATATATTCTTACCATATGTGAAAAATATATACAGAATTATACATTCCAAATGAGATGATTCGATGTAATTTCCATAGAAGACACTATCCAAACCATCGTCTATATTATATCGCAATGAGTACCACTACTATATATGGATTAATTTATATTATCAATAGATATATTTTGATGGTTGATTCTCCTATCCTTTGTCCAGACCAACCATCAACTCATCTCGAGGTTATCCATTCATGGTCCAGGATTGATCCATGACTGTCATAATTATCATCTACTAGGTTTTAGTGTGTGGTGTAATGTCTACTAGTACACTCAACATTCCCTATAGTTCATTACAAAGAACCACCATAATTATTTCTGTATTAATTTTTTTATAACATGATTATCCTCTAAATCATTGTGGGATCACTAAGAGAATTGTTCCCTGACCACACTGTCTCACCTACCATCCTCAACTAAGATATCAAAGGATCCTCAATAACATATGTCATCTCTTATGTTTTGAACCTAGTAAATTATTGATCACATATCTTCTCTTCCCATCATAATCTTATTTAGGTGTATATCTGATGTCGTGATCATGGTAAGTAGTTGTTCTGTATAGATCGTTCAATATACTATTACTCTCTAGGTCATGACATACATGATCTACCATCACAATATTTGTGAGTCTCATTTCCCCATATTGTTTCATATATCCTTATACTCAATTATTCTCACATCATAAATTATGAACATAAGATTAGTGTTGGGGATGTGAGTCTTCCTTATGAATTTTTGAGATTTATGGATGAAATTATTCATCTAAACTCTACATCCATAAACTAGGATTTTGTGTCCAACTATAATGACATTAAACATTGTACAAGATATCTTATTAATGTTTCATATAGGTTCATGCTTCATTTTTCTTCAATTCAAATTGGATCACCACCTTCAATACTATATTAAATCCATTTTTATTCACTACCTAAGGACATGAAATTTTCTCTATAAAATATATTCAATTAGTTTTAACTATTTGAACATACACATTGAGACTAGGTCCAAGAATCACAAACTATATAGATTTTGTCAGTTTTCTCTGAGTTATGTGTGTAAGGGAATCCTAGTTAACTCTTCCACATGGGGATACCTCCCACTTATTTCACACAAATCCCATTGAGAAAATAACTCATGTCCAATATTCAAAACCAGAAACATTGTGTTACACTCTGTTGATTATATAACATGATGTAGTGCCACATAGTCAAACTAATTCAATCAATTATAAACAATCAAATTTCATAAGTACTGTTCTTGGAGGATTAAATTAGTTTTAAGCATCATTACCATGTGATATTGGTATCACTATGATGAAATCTCTTTTTCTTTAAACTAATATTCAGGGTCCATGTAATATGACAGTAAAATATTTTCACTCCTTTAATATAAGAATTAGGAATATAGTCTATATGCTGGGTTGGTGTGCCCAGACCCCTTGGAAGGGTGTTTTTTCTTCACATATGCTCAAATATACTTCACAGAATATACTAAATTATGCAATGAATATCCCAATCACATGATATTAATTTGTGTGACACATCATCTTCACCATATGAAATTTAATTTAATGTACATAATCCTAACCATATGATGTCAAAATGTTTGTCTATATTCCCCATTACATGATGTGAAACATCTATGACTCTAATAACATCTCCTGAGAAGCCTCATCTCCCATTTAGTGTTAGTAACCTACCATATAGTTCTTATTTCTAGACCATCACTCTACATACATGATTATGATCTCCGTGGAAGATGATTATTACCATTTTAGACTAATATGACTGCCTAATTATCTTAAATACACAACAAAATAATTCAATGAGTTTTAAAATAAGTTATTATATAATCCAAATTCATCAATATTTTTATGGATCCCATGACTTGGATCATTTTTAATATATCATGTCTAAATTCCCACCAAACAAAAATAATGTATAACCAAATAGTATCACTTATAATAATTAGAACAAACCCAAATATTCATATGATGTCTCTTGGATGTATGTCCAATGTATTGAACATGGTTATCTATATAACCACATTTGTTTGTCCTAATCCATTGAAAATTGATAATGGATTCTATGTTTTGTAAATGGTAATTATTATCATCCATCATCATACAAGACCCTTTTATTATAGACCATAGTAATGTCAATTATAGATCATGATCACCCCTTTTTTCATGTATAATTATATGACCTTTTCGTTACGACATTCATTCAGTAGTGAATTTGAGAATGAATGTTGGGTATTCATAGAGTCCCATCCTCTATTCGTAGTCGTTCTCAACTAGGACAATAATTGTGGTCAAAAAATGTATCCATACCCTGAGTGGTAATCCTTTGTCTAGAACATTAATACAAATTAACAAACATTATTTTTCCCTTGTTTCCAACACTGATAATTACTCACATGGTCTTTGGGATGCATTGTTTTTTTCATTGTTAATATTGGTAGAGATTCATCAAAAAAATCATTCAATATAGTTTTTATCATTTAAAAAAAAATCTATACAATGTTATGAATGGTTATACACATGTTTGATACTCTCCTTTTTTCCAATAAAAGATAAATTACCTTGGGTCTAAAACCCAGTGACTATGAAAATGAGTTCTGTAAGCGTCTGTTATATTGTATTAAGAGTCCTATATCTCTCTACCAGACCTGAAAGCTCCTTCTTAAGGACATAGATATCATATGTGTCCCTAATTCACAAATGATACATATTTTCATTGTAGTAGACCACTAGAGATGTTTCCTCCACATTCTTTTCCTCAGACACTGCCAACTGAGCCATTAGATCAGTGATAAATATTCATGAGTAGTGACATTGTATGTATGCTCCTTCAAACTCCCCCCAAGATTAGCAATCACATCCTTTGCTTCATGAATATCCAAGTCCCAATTAGATTTTTTATTAACATAATAAAGAATATACTTCTTCCAATCAACATATTACCCTTAATTGAGGTTTTATTGAGCTAGTGGATGAATGGTACTATATACACACCGCTAGTCCGAAGAATAACATTCTGATGGTGGACATATCCACTCAGGTTTGCAGATAAAATAGATTTGTGTGGATGAATAAATTAGGAAATCTCATCGACACATTTCATTGGATGAAATAGATCCCAATTGGAATTTACATGTGGGAATGCTTTGTACATGGGTAGTGGGGGCTCGTACAAAGGTATGAATACTAAAAAAATAAACATGATTGACTTCTATGGGTTGATCCTCAGGTAGGCTAACACCTAAGAAAGGGAATCAAAATATTTCAGAGACCCATAAACCATAGTGGGATCCCAAGATTCCATCTATGGAACTTCCAATGTATTATCATCAACTATAGCTTCTTCAACCTATTCTTTTAGTGGAACGATCTCAACCTCCTTTTTTGATGTTCCACATCCATCATTCACAACTGATAAAACTTTTATGTTATGAGTGTTCATTGAATCCTCTTAAATAAACATGTCCTTCGGTATGATTATTTCCTCCTCTACTATCATTATATCTTTGGAAGCCACCTCATGATGTGATTTTATTGTAGGTCTATCCCCTAGGACTCTTAATTTAAATCTTCCTAAGAATAACCTCATATAGTTATATTGCCCCAGGATTGAGTATCACCACAAGTTCATGAGTATCGTACATCATTTATACTACCATATATATTGAAGGGTTATCCAGGAGTGGATTATCAATATGAAAACACAATGGAAAAGTTTAAAAGGAGAAATTATAGAAAATAGTTATCTAGAATAATGACCAATTTAGAACTATCGATATGAAATCCCATTAGAAATGGTTCTCCTTATGTATTCATTGCCTCTATTTGAGGATCCACCTCAACCAACAGTTGGAATCCTATGAATGAAACAACTGACATAGGTTTTACACATGCCCGAGAAAGGTTTTTTCCTCCCGCATATTGTACTAGAGGTTCTTTATGAACCTCAACCTCCTCCATGTTCACATATTCTATCGTAATTAAAAAATTGAGTTATGTGGATTTCATAGAGGTATGTTAATTTACATGAAAAACATCATATGAAAATTTATGTGATATGAAAATATATATTCATAACATGTGGATACATTATGGGAACCACGTCCCCATGACTCCTCTGATTCTTCTCCTTCTCCAAACCAATAACTACAACGCTCATTATAATATCCTTAAGATAACGCATGACTAGAAATAGATTTACCATATTAATCAAAGGGATCACAACACCATTGGACTTAATCAGTTAATCATTCTCATCAAGATATTAAATTTCTTCAGACTAATAATTGATGATGTCTACCAATGATTGAATCAACCATGAATTTATCATGCCAAAAATTTATAAACACTTCCATGAATATTGGATGGATAGGATATATTTTTGGATCCCCCATATCTCCATGGAATAAAAAAAGATATCATCATTGCGGATATTTGATCAACTCAGTCGCTTCCCATGACCTTAGGTATGTTCCCATAGGATTATCCTAGACGATTCCCCTTCCTCTTGATGCTTTTTAACTGGGTTTTTCAAACATATTTCTACTCCCCTCTATGTAATTACCATTGATGTAGGAAAAAGAATAAATGGATCTATAGCAACTGCTCCACCCAATAGACTGAATTTACCTCCATGGCGTTCCTGTCCCACCAATATCTTACAAACCTATATTAATGTGAACCCATATTCCTCATAAAACCATGTTAATCACATAATTAGTATGTCCAGGTGATATACACTATCACAACTATTTGAATAATTGCAGTTTAGTCCAAAATATGCAGTGGGAGGTGGAAACGCATTCCACCCCTTTCTGTCTATGGATGAAAACATGACCCACATATTTTGAGGATCAAGGGTTTTCAATCACTATGTATTGGGACTACATATTAGGTTCTACTATTACTTGAAATCACCTTTTATTCCACCATTACCACAGTATCCCACCCCGAAAAGACATGGAGGTATGATTAGTGTTATAATTTCCCCATTTCATCATCATTACACATTATTGCATGGATATAAAATAGATGAAAAAATGAGGTTTTCCACAAGAAAGACCCTCTCCAACATCTACAATGAGTAAATTTTGATAAGGTGACTCTGATAGATGTTCATGATCAATTTCTGATGTTCTATATTAAGAATAAATATTGGGTATGTATATTAATATCCCCCAATGTTTGTAGTAACTCTATGATATAGTAAGTAGAAGATCCCACATACATAGAATGGATTCATCCAAGTTCTGATATGTCAATTCATTTTATCATCTTTCCAATATAGGGGACAGTAGGTTTATATGTTTCCCTGTCACCATCTTCACCACTTTAATGATTGTTCATGGCCACACTCCTATGCCATTAGCCCCACATATGGTGGATTTTTCACTAAATCATTTCTAAAATTAAACATGTAATCCAACCCATATTAGACATGGGATTCATATTGTAGACCCATAGAAATCACTATCTCTCCTCTGAAATATTCTAATACGAGTTATCGGTGCCTCATTGATTCACCTTCGAATATTGAAATTACATTTTTGTTTTCACATCCCTCATTTCATTCAATAAATATGAAAACCAATTTATAAAATGTATTTTCTTCATCACAATTTTTTGTTCAGTCATCCTATGATCCATGTGGACAAACACTATTGTTATAGATGGATTCTACTTCTTGACCGCCCAAAAGTTCTCTTCAGGGATGAATTCATCATAAATGTATCCTTGTATTGTGATCCCAATAATTTATTTGATATCCCAAAATATATTTCCAACCTACCAATGAGGAAAATGAAATATGTTTGTCTTATTAAAATCCTACATATTTTCCCTAATATGATATCAAGGTGATGGATGTCATGAATCTATATAGACAATGCCACCTTATATAGACCAAACAACATCAGATCCACCAAAAATTCCTGATATAACTAGTATACCAATAATTCCCATAAACATTCATCTATTATGTTTACACCCACTCATATTTCCCTTTCCTTTGACCAAGATTTTAAATGGTCTGTTAGTTATACCGTGAGAATATTCTCATTCTGAGAGGGATATTTCCCCACTCCCAGTTCCTACCAATTGAAGATCATCATGTTGTTCTATAGTATATTAATAATGAGTGAAAATGGTCCTGAAAAATGTGGAATATAATATATTTAAACCGCTAGTAATGTCCAATAATACTATTATACTAGTTGGTTAGTTCATCCTGATAGACACTGGGAATGAATATATCATCCCTCATGATGATACCATATAGAGGTATCCTATTGCACAATGGGTATTTTTTTGAGATTTTGTTGGAAATGTAGTCAGTTTGTAAGGAACTTTCTCAGGATGATTCTCTCCCTGATCTTGAGGATTAAATACATCTCCCTTGGTATTTTATAAAATTAGATATTACCCTTAGAGGCAATTTCTAATGATATTAAAAAAATTATAATCTATTTTTTGATGTTAAAATCAAGAATGTTTGGTCATTATGATTGATTTTGCAGATGCTTGTTTATTGAAGTCTGTTCATGGAACGATGGGAGAAGTGTTATGATTCATAAGAGGTGACTATCAAAGACCAAAAATCATCATGATGATCCTGAATTTCAAAAAAGGGATCAATAGTGTATATTTCTCAACAATATCATATTTATTATGAGACCCCACCCCTATTTATAACTATATGACCAGTCTACATTTCCCAAATAAGTCTTTATAATCACTAATTTTCATTAGTTTTACCTTAAAATATTTACCACCACTCGCTTTTCATATCCTATTCGAAGGGGAAATTTTTTATTTAAAAATACACATATCCCCAAAATGTTCGAAGAAGGGCCACCATATTTGAAGTGAAATCAGGCTTAATGTGATAGATTCATGATGGTAACAATACTCATGAATGATAGTTGCTTTGAGAAGTCCCTAACATGTGATGGTTGGGGATGTAATTGTCCCCCGGTGTTAACATATTTTACTAAAGTCACCATCCAAGAAAATATTTACGTTTTAACCTCCATGAAATATAAATCTAGTTAACAAAACCCCGGAAGTTCACAAAACTCATAATCGTCATTGAGAAAATCCAAATTTGGTGATTCCAATTCCATTTCAACATCTAGAACTCTTGAAACCCCCATGAAGAAAACTTTTATGGGATATGAAATTTAATATTATATTAAAAGATTTAAATTCATTATACTCAAATTCATCATAAGTGAGAGTGGAGATAGATTTTCAAATATAGTAATATTTTTTTAAAATGCCTCATTTGTGTTTTTTAATGCCTCAACCCATGGTGGCAGTGAATTTAATGAAGACCCATACTCTCAAAATAATATTAAATCCCATTTAGATCTTGGGGGTTTATAAGATTATTGTTCTTCATGAAACCAATACCATGGGAATCAAGGAATCACAATAAGGTAGGGTCACATTGTTTCATGAAATATATTATTTCATGGGACTCTTGACCCTCATGATACCCATGTCGTTCATGGAGCCCTAAAATGTCATGAAACTAAAAATTTCATGATAACCATCCTCTATTCCTCAATATAATTCTTCGATTAATCTAAAACCCTTTCAAAAAATATGGGTACCTTACCCCCATACTATATATGGACTAATTATACTTCATCATAAGTCTTCATACGACAAACAACCCTAACCATAACTTATACTCATAATAATTGTTACTCGATTTCCTTATTATCGTAAGAACATGTACACTATCATTAGGACCCTTGATTTTCACTTCCCAATTATAGGGTTTGATCCAAGCACCACATAATAATTCCTGAGTAATGGACAACTAAGAGCTATGGTTGGCATCACAGAGTGGAATATCATACATGTCATAGTATAGAGTCTTTTTTTGATATTTCTCTCTCCATGATAAGGTCCACCTTGGGTAGTAACCCCATCCATGCCAAAGATGAATGATTTAAAACAACATATCTATATGTTATAGTCACCTAAAATAAAACTACATGACAACATTCCCAAAACATGAAATTAAACTATATCATTTCCCAGTGTTATGAACACATGAATCCCCTTGTATGAAAATCATTGGATTCCAACCCATACACTACCATGACACGAATCTAATATCTCAAAATTTCCATATTCATAATCCTCAAACAATCCCTTATTGATGATCATTTAGAGACATGGCAATTCTTGCCTCGTGAAATTAAAATACATGAACCAATCTGGATAAATTACATTAAAATAGAAATCAAACTATGTAAATATTTATCCCAATCACATAAATTAGAAAAATATTACACCTCCATTTGGGTCAATATCGACACACCAAAATCACCACCACCTACATAATTTGAAATATTCCCTCTTAGGGAAACACTTAACTAAATCATAATTGTAAAATCATCCCACCCAAAGACAGAATTAACTATTAATAGATACTCATATGATGATAAATATATGACCCATAAATTTATACAAAATATTAATGATTTAACTCATCTATCCCATCATGAAGATAAACCTATGATCCATCTTTCGTCACATGAAAATAAAACTCCATTCCATTTTTCCCTACATGATAGTAAACCTTATGACACAACTATCAATATAATATGTTAAAAAATAAACCCATATTTCCCCAAAAGATGTTAAAACTTTAATCAATTTTTATCATGAAATACATTAAACATGTGACCCATATATATCTACATGATAGTAAACTAGTGACTCACCTATACCTACTAGACATTAATGTTGTGACCCAATCCTGAATCTATACCCCATACAATAAAAATGGTATGCCTAAAGTAACTATCCTAAAAAGATATTCACCCCTTGAATTATCTACCATGTGGCTAACACTGGATGAATTAGGTCCCCAACATATGGTTTTTGAATCAATTGATATCAGTGACATAAAAAGGAGATTCCATTAATATTTCTAACTAAAGCCAACATCCATAAATTCCTATGTATACATGCCAATTGATACAACCTCCTCTGACAAAAATTTGGATCTATAATGAGTTAAAAATGAATAATTAACAGGTTTCCCTTAAATATTAATCTTTTAATGAGTTCCAAATACATAAAATTAATATATTAAGGATACCCAGACTATGTGATGTGCTACATATAGGAATCCATGGAAGGATGAACCAACGTTTAAACATCTCATTTTGATCAAGGTCCCGACATCATTCATTAATAAAATATAAGATAACATCCTTTCTATAAAAAGAATCCAGGAAAAAATAACAAGAGGTGAATTAAATAAGAATAATGAGTATCAAATATTATTATATAATCCATTTAAATAAATATGTTGTCAATATGACTTTTGTCTAATTGAAGTAAAAAAGTGAGATTGAAATCTCTTGCCTTATGTATGAACATAATTTATACATGTTAATACGTCATGTAAAATATATATATGTTTATTATCAAAATATTAGTTAATAATAGTTTTATATATAATAATATATATGATATTATTATGACTTTTTATTATCCAATTATTTGTTTATATAACATTCAGGCAAAAATCTTGTTGTTTTTTATTTATGTTTTTGACAATGTATTCCATGTAATCTAAAATTGATCGCGGATCCATAATATCCATAATTTTATTAAAAATATATATAATATTTAATATATATATATATATATATAATTATGAAAATTAGAAAATGGACAGAGAAAATGAAATAAAAAATTCACAGTGACGGTAGGACATACATAGGTAGGAATGTTGTTTCTGTTTTCATGATGGATGGAATGAAAGATAATTAAACAATATATAAGTAATATATGAGATTTTTAATTTCACACATATATATATATATATATATATATATTAAATTTTATATTTAATATGATACTTATTTACTTCCTTGTAAACCATACATGATTACGGAATCACTTCGCTTTGCGAAGCGACAATCCACGGTATACACAGGTGATGCCATAATATTCTATTATATTAGTCAGTAAAAGTGTATATGGGATAAAAATGATACATATTTATAATAAAATAAGTAATATAATTTTTAAACATTTATTCCATCATTATATCCATCTATGAGTGGCGGTGATGAAAAAACAAATTACATTGGTTCCTGAGGCGGTAGTACTCTGTACACACAAACGATGAATTTGTCACCCATTTTATGGATGTTTATAAGGATATTATAGATATTGGGGTGATTATATTAAATTTTATATCAGATAATTAAATTTTTAAAATGAATAATGAAAAATAAGGAGCTTAATAAAGAAAGTTACCTTTCCTTAGAAGGACCTCATTTGGATCACTTATTAAAGAACTAAGTGATTCTTTTCTAGGTTCACAAGAATCTCTAGAACATGGATAAGGATATTCGGAAGGAATTTTTGTAGTTTTTGGATGATATTTATGGCTTTATTGGTGTGAATAATAGAACAATGATGCTAGCCTTTATAAGTGGCGAAAAGGAAACCACATAAAAACTAAATGGGGATTTTCCATGGGAACAAATCATAAATAAGTAATTACCCAAAAAATCGTCCAGATATCAATATATTTGATATTGGAAATCATTATATTGAAATATCTATAAAAATTATGAATTTCATAGGTGTTAGAGTCATTTATACCCTTATCTTCTTAGTTTAACCAACTAGTAATCCCATTTTACCTTAACCACATTAATTATGTTTGTAATATTTTTATTTTACATTATTGTAAAAAATTAATTTTAACTTCATAGGTAATGTAAAATATGAATATTCCAAATATAATCTATTTTTCAGAATTCCATTAACATAAGTGGAATAATACTATTTTAAATTATACCCATAGACTCGATGAAAAAGAGGGTTTCAAAGAGAAACCCTCATTATTATAAAAGGTTTTAATATCTAATATCAATATGAAATTGATTCCACTAACCTAATTTTTATTTATTATAATATAATTCTATAAATTTTACATTAAATCATTTATAATATTTTATTTATCATTTTAAATGATTTATATTAAAATAAAATTTTCTGTAAAAGTTAATATATTTCACTATTCATCGAAAAATGAAGCTGATAACATAAATCTCAAAAAATTTCTCTAATATTATGTTAATAGTAGTATTTCAGAATAGATATGAATTATAAAAAATCAAAAAGTATCAAAAATTAATATAATTATTTTTTCTACAAAGGGAGAAATAATATCTTTTTTATCATAATATAGTTTTTTCGGCGTAAAATTTCATATATTCTTTTCTATTTTGTATAAAACATTAGTGGAATATTAAACATTTTTTTCATTTAATATATAAATTTCTATAATTTAATTTAATAAATTCTATTTTTTTTTAATTTTGTGATTTAAAACACATTTATGCACATAAACATAGTTTTCTAAAAAATATATCATCTACATTAAAAGGGTTTTTATTATCATTTCTAGTTATTTTTTCCCAAAATAATTAATTTTATATTAAATTTTAAAAAATATTTTTTCACAATTTAATTATCCTTTTTCATTAGCTCAATTTAAGTGGATAGGGTATAATAATCACATTAATTATAAACATTGAATAGTATGTCATGTTTTGTTTAAACTCAGTGTTTAATGTATCTAAATGTAAATTCTATATTTTTTGAAATGTAGGTAACACTTTGTTTTGAATGTAATTATAAATACTAAATTTATTAAATTTATTTAAATAAAATATTTCACAAAATATCAGTGTTTTACAGCCTACCTAAATGATGCATTCTAAATAAACCATGCACCATATAGTGAATAAAAGGATCCCAAAATCAATAACTACACACTAAAATACATAGATAACCCTACATTATACACATGAATTTTAAAAAATGTTGTTTTACTCATCCTCAATCCGAAACCTCAATACCATTGTAGATTCACGAGGAATAATAATTAACTCAAAGTTATGTGGAAGAGGGGATAGAATACATCGATCATGAAAATTCAACCACCTATACCTATAGATTGATGTTGGAGAACATGTGATGAATGAACTTCTAAATGTTCATTTTTTTAATCCAAAAACAATAGAAGGGATGGTGGTAAAATGAATAATGGTTTTGAAGAACATATGATATATAAAAAAA
Source organism: Viscum album (assembly GCA_963277665.1). NCBI lineage: Eukaryota > Viridiplantae > Streptophyta > Magnoliopsida > Santalales > Viscaceae > Viscum > Viscum album. Next base: position 929,097,331 of record OY728126.1, on the reverse strand, counting down.
CATGGAACCCACACCTTCCATGTTGTGAATTCAATTGAGGACATTTCATACAATTTGTCCCATAAATTATAATATGGGAATCTTTTATATGTTAATAATTTCTTATATAATCAGATTACATTGAAAACTATATTGAATTCATTCTAAATAATTACATGTTTTGAATTCCACTTTCATGTCACAAATACATCTCACCATTTTCTCCATAACCACAATATATCAAGGAATCCATCAATCTACATGATACGGAGATAACCAACCCACGATGTGAATCCAGATCCTGTCATGATTCACCCACTAATACACTCATTTATCTCTATCTTCAACCATGAACTCCAAAACCTCTTCAGGACACCTAAAAAAACTCACCAACAAAAAAAATTGAAACATAAAATAGGAAGTATGGATTGGTTAATTACATAAGATACCTACTAAACTATTTTCAACATAAAAAATCCACACTAATTCGTGGGAATGAATGGTGTCCAACCATACACCCTATTATATATCTTTCATAGATCTCCTCAAACTGGAAGGGCTACCAAACAACAGACACAATAACTAAAAAACCCAAAAAGTACCTCATACAACCACATATCTACCATGCTTGGTCATAAAACTAATTCATATGATAACTTCCATGAACAAACAAAATTCAAACACCCACAAAACTACTAAACCACCACAATCTCCACACATGCCAATCCATATAAACTATTGTACCAATCACAAAACAAGCCCAACATACCAAAATTTGGGTTCCTCATCTTCCATGTCAATGGAGCATCATCTTTATGTTGTGATTACTCTCCCACCTGATTTAAAATTTATTAATGTATAATATGGTTTAATTTGATATATATTATTCTTATTTCATGTTTCGATAGCTTTGTCACTTATCACATATCATGGAAAACAACTCAATAAAAGGAAAACAGATCTATTGATACTACGAGATTAAAACATTTCAAGGGAAAACATAGAAAATTTATTAAAAAAAACTCTATGTTCATGGAACTAATGTTCATCTATCTCTTACATGTACTCTCTACATGGAAACAATTCCTCTATAATACCCAAACTAATGTAATGATCCTTACTTTCATAATTTTCTACAGATGAACCTAAATCATCCATATCCAAACCATGAACATCATCTCATATTTGAAATAAAAATATCCCCAATCAATGAAAACATAGTTATTGTGATGATACTAATAGAGATAAGATACCTAGAAGATATTTTTTATCTATTCATGCATTTTATAAAGTTAAAAATGATATTACAACTCATTAACACGCCCCAACACCGTGAAAGTCCTAGTAAACGAGGGAAAGAGATCACTCCCTTATCAAACAACCACATCCCACCATGAGTGTATTATTAAAATGAAATTCTCTTCAATCTCAAAGTTGTATGTCCTTATCCTATGATTAATATAAGTTATCCTCTGATCGTGCAATACTTTCATCCTATCATGAAGAAGCTGAACCTTCCTTTTCATGCTCTAGAGCACATTAGGATAAATAATTATTACCTCTAATTTTTTTATGCAACACAATAATAAATGAGATGATATCACATGAAGACCCTCAAATGAGGCCATTATGGTTGATGAGATATATATATTATTATAATAAAATCAACCAAGGGAATGTGTCATTCCCAAGATACCCAAAAGACATAGATGCATGCCTTCAACAAATCCTCCATAATCTGTATAGTCTTATCTTTATAATCCCCTATATAAGGGTGAAATGTTGTGTTTAAAGGTAAATAAGATCCAAAATATTGATACAATACCATAAAAATCCTTGTATTAAACATATATCATGATCCATAATAATATACTTATTATCTCTATGAAACTATGCCTCCTCATCCTTGTACAACTTAATAAAAATATCCATGGATCCAGACTCCTTGATTTCTAATAAGTTGAATGATTTCATCAATCGATTATTGATTACACAAATATAATCACATCCACTCTGGGCATGGGGTAACCCATCAAAGAAATCAATTGATATAACATCATGATTTATTTATGGAACATCTAAAGGTTAAAAAATCCACTAGGAAAGAAATTCCTAACCTTTACCTGATGGTAAATAAATCATGATGAAACCAATTATGCCACTACATTTTTTATCCTAGGCCACCAAAAAAGAATCCTCAATCCAGAATACATATCAAAAAACCATATTTTTTCTATAAAATATTATTTTAGAAAAATCGGAAGGTCTCCCTCATGCATCACCACTAGAAAAAAATAATCCCTTGAAAAAACATCTGTCTGGTACCATCATTCATTAATCGTTCCATAAAATAACCAAATCTCACATGATCACGCATCACATCCACATTTGAATCACTCCACTGACACTTCTCAACATTCCATAACATGGATGATTACTTTGTAATATGATAAATAAATACTCATCATCACTCATTCCCACATAGAGATACATCGATGCAGGCTCCTACTTTCCATTCCAAACATCCACAAACTCTGGGGAAACATCTCCTCATGTATCACACAAATTGAATCATAATACAAATTCCTAATTACAGGGTTGAAATGGTTATGAAGACCATAATAATTACTATTCATCATTTATATCCATTGGATTAGAATCATATATCACCATTAAAAGAGATATTTCAAAAAAATTAAATGAGAACCATAATCTGCTCACTAATAAGTTAATTTCATGATAAATTCCAGGAAAACCCAATTGAAACTAGATCTAAATCCTAGGAGGAATAATTACACTCATGGGGACATAATTTACTAAGACCAGATGATATCACCACACTATACATTATCAATTTTATACCCATAAAATATGGGGTTCTTGAGAAAAAATCATAACCAACACACCCTCCTATGGAATTTGAAGTACTAGGGAACTGATACATTCTTAGTTTAGATATTGAAACAATGATTAAAACTATTCAGTCCATTTAAAATCCATGTTAATCCATTAGAATGTTATAATAGGGGAATAAACGCTTAGGAAATCAGATACAATCCTCTAATAATAGACTATATGAGCAATGAAACACTTCACTTATTCTACATTCCCAGTTTCGTCCAATGAAACAACATCCAACAACATTGATGGGTTCCCAATAACACCCATCTAATACATTACATTCTTAAGGTAATGAGATTACCACATCAAAAAGATATAGTTGTAATACATTTTATAACGTTTGGGGCACTGAGTAACAAGCAATTCAAATATGTGGTGTTCAGCATGCTCCTCCTATGATGTTGATTACATGAACATGTTGTCGATGAACAGGACTAAAAACTAATCCATAAATTCAATGAATACAAAGTCAATGATCCCCATGAACACATTGTGTGTATTCCAAACAATGAAAAACATGAAAAAAATTAAATGTTCCCATATCTATATATAAATTAATTCATTGGGATATTTCCCACCTTCAACCACTTTTTGTGATTAAAAAATGTATATCGATCAGACAAAACCAACTCACTCCCTTAAATTTATCAAAAAAAATTATATATCCCTAAAATAGAGTAACAATGCTTGATATTCACCAGATTTAACATCTATTAATATATAAAAAATCATAAACTAACATATACCTTCTTGAAGAACAACACCAGAGAACCACACAGTGGCACATTAGGTTGGATTAATCTTTTCTACATTAGACCATCAATATACTTTTTCATATAATGTAACAATAAATATTCCACCTGATAAGTATCCTTATATAAATGATAGTAAGTAGTATTAAAGTATATAATGAAATCCGGAACATTTCATGGGGGGTATTGTCACATTCTTCTATGAAACAAATCTGGAAACTCCCCTATAACCCTAGGAACATCCACCAACCCATCATTATATAATTCCTTGGAAAAAAATAAATAATTGAATGAAGGGACAGGACAAGTCTACTTCCCACCACAAAACCCAATTCCCTAATGAAAATGACCCAATTTATACTAAAATCCAAGAACATGACATCCTCATGAAGACGTCGACAACTATATCACAAAAATACAATCTTTCAATTCAAATATAGACATTGTATGAGTTAATTTGAAATAATTTAAGAACAATATAGGACTAATGTGGATACATAATTAGTATACACCCTCTACACACATCAAAAAAGATTATCTAATATCGGACTCTTATTGTCAACACCTAGGATCTAGGATGACTTTCTATGTATTGTTCTTGAGAACAAACTAGAGTATGTTAAACAAAAGAGTGACATTATTGTGAAATGAGAAAGTAATAAAAATAGGTGGAGGAAAATTTCAGTAATAACGAATTATCTATGGATACTCTTGCGTTTATTCCTTTAGTAAATTTAAATTATGATGAATATATCTGGTACCCATCTTACGATTGAATCCTTCATGACCTTACATGAGTTGTTAAACCAAAAAATGAAGAAAATTATAAATTCAATGAATATTCTCCTCCATATTCTATCAACGAAGCATAATCTTGTTTCCCCATGTGCTGAATCTACCATCCTGGAAAATGGTGGTGAGGATGAAACTAACCTTTACTACCTCTATCAAACTGAATATAAAGAAATAATTGTCACTAGAAATAATGACAACCACAATCACTACAAAAATGTATGGTGGAAAATTTTATTTACCAATTACATGGAAGAAAATGGACATAGAGGGTTGAATGGATGTTGTTGCAGTAAATTTCATTCTAGTAATAATCTCAAATATATAGGGGCCTGAGAACATCTACAAAAAACTATTATTTTAAAGCAAACATTGTGGATCTAATATAAAAGTGATACTCTACATGAGTACACCCACTCTATCCAATCGATTTTCATCTAAAGTAAATGTTAAATTGGAAATTTTAAATGAGTAAGTGCATACTGGAATGATGGGACATGTTCCTCTGAATGAAATCTCACATGAAACTCCTAACAAGTAAAATTTATAATGAAACCCATAATAAGTCTATGAAATTGAATCGTAACTGCTTCACTAACATACTAGAATATTAATTGAATTGAATATCCAACCATTTCATTTCATACAAGTTCTATGAATTAAAAATTCCTTGAAACTCTATTATAATGTCAACACATTAAAAATAATCATTCTTCCACTCACCTAGATACAATTTCCACAACTAATGAGAATTTTTCCCTATTAACAAACTATTAATGGAACACTGTATTATTCATGGGCCCAAATAAAATTTAATGTGATCTCAATATCCACTAAACATCTATGTATGTTGATATATGAAAAATATACTCATACATTCACAACACCCAACACTATAGAGTGTGCAACATAATCTTCCACTAATAATACTCATTAGTGGGATCAACCATCCAATTATCAACAATGATAACCTCAAGAACCTCCATTTCCGATGTTGCACATATATGACAACCATGAGCCCTAGGTGAAAGGAATAAAAAAATTTCTTAATCCCTATATCATTGAATTTAATCAGGATGTATTTAATATATTCATACACATTTTAACATTCACAAAACATTCCAATTAAAATAGGAATAAAATTATTTATGATTTATTTACATATATAAGGAATCTACCCTACAAATTGGTTTACCTACTAGGAATTTCAACAAGATTAGATCTTGTGAACTAGATCTAGGGGGTCCTAACATCCCGTGTCCAAGGTGGTCTCCAAAGCATATTCCATAGACCATATTCAACATCCACCACATCCATACCATCCCATTTAATCCTCATAGTGCCTAACTCCAAACATCATTCCATCTCATAATTATATTCATTGATATTAATCTATCACAACTCCTTCCATCCGGTGACACTACAATTTAGGAAGAATCATAATGACACCCCATGTCCCACCACTTTTAGTATTGATGTTGGTAACTAAAACAGATATAATAAAAACCTAATAATTGTGAAGCATTATCCTATATATAAAAAAACATTGGGAAATATGATACATCAACCACATTAAACTCAATAAAATAAAATAAAATAAAAATACTCCCATATTGAATTTATAATGTGCATTGGAATATATAATATTCTCCAATATAAATTCCTAAAAGTAAAAATAATGTTGTGAGACAACAATAGTATAGGGGTTTGATCCAGAAGAGCCTAACATAGTAAAACTTATCGATATTGAAAATGAACAATATTTAATTTTTGTATACTACAATATATGTTTACTCGCTAGAAAGATACAAGTCTCTAATTCACATGAGAAAATTGAATAATAATGAACCAATAAGAAAAAATTTATAGCCAACAATCACATCAAATGTTCAAGTAGACAATCCCATCCACACTAATGATATCTCCTCAGAAATCATAGTCTATGTAAAATAACATAAATTGAATCATGTTTATAATGGGTACCCCAATACAATTCAACTGATTTCTCATCCACACACCACTATGGTGTACATCCAAGTGATCCTGTCTTTTTTATTTAGTCTATATCACTTCTTAATAGAACTACTAACACATCACATATCTCGCGATGAAAACTAATAATTAAATCAACCACATCGCTATAAATATATGTTATCATGAAAATTAATTAATTCTAACTTATCCCATCCTCCTACCTTGAATGACCTCCTCTATATTCTATCTCATCAAATCTCACCACACCATTCCATAACCACCACACAACATATCAACAACATATGGCTGGCATGTTAATGAACAACTATATATTGATTGTGGAGTTTTAATTTATTAACATCAAAACCCAAGAATTTAAACATATAATATAATAGAGATAAGGGAATAATGGGTATCCATTCATCCATCATCACAACAAGGATTTTGAAAAAATACCCATTATAAATATATTGTTGTCAACACTTGGTTCTTAATGTGAATGGGGGTATGTGTAGAATATCAGAAAAAATTAAAATTTTATACATAATTTCCATATACATAGCCCTCCTATGGGTTCACTAAAATCCAATAAACAACTCACCACACCAAAATTTTTAATTATAGTACAGAATAGACAAGAGAACACTATCTAAAAGGCACGTCAAAAATTTACCAATCAATTCCATTATCATCCCATTCATTTCATTCTTAAACCATGTTCAAATTTATCCATAGATCCCTTTTTAGTTTATCATTAACTTACCATTTCAAATTTTCCAATTTCAATCATTATTATTAAATTACATACTTCAATAGAATCTAGAACAACTCATCACATCACAACATGAAAAAACATCTCATCCCCTTTATCAAGACATCAATTGTGATAAAAAAGAACAATATAATCCATATCGAACAATACGACAGTCACATAACGCATTACCACATCATAATCACATAATAATAAAATCACATAACAATCAAATAGAATTTTAACACCTAAATATTCATTATCTCCACACCTCAACATAGCATGGTCATATATGAACCCACTGTAACCCCACACCTCCCCAGAACCTGATTACATCTAGAAACACATCATCTTCACAATGCCCCCTAACATGGTCACACAATAATAATATCACATAAAATTCTCATATATAACAAGGAGATTATCACATTAAAATATATTATTTAGGGACATATTAAAAAATCCAAAATATAGGTGAGACCATTTTATTTTAAAATTATAAGTATTTAACTAATTTTTGTTTCAGGTTTATGTAAAAAAATTATAACACAAAAATAGTTCTGGAACTCATCAACTTCAACGTAATCAAATAAAAATCTCCATTTTTAGTGGTTAATATTTCATGTATAAGGAAAATATGATGATAATAATATAAATGAGAAAATATGAGTCAATAATAACCCTTGACCATTATATTTTTATTAAATGCTCAATTTATATTACTAGGCCATCACAAAACATCATCCATATATAAAAAGGTGTTATTTTGTCACTTATGGTATAAAAATATGAGAATTGATGGATTCCATAAATCGGATAATATTTTCCATCTTTTTTAACAATGTTTCTTGAAGAAGAAAAACAAAAAAACCACATCTAAATTTGAAAAACTATAGATCAACCATAGGTAATGAAGGTAAAGGAACCCCCAAACAGAAACCACAATTTAGTAGTGGATGATCTAGGTTGTAGAAAGGAATGAATAATATGGGGAAAAGAGCATAATCTACCTCAATCAGCAAAACTCATCCACTCAAAGTCATTGGTTGATGTAGTAGAATGTGAGATGAAAGATCTTATAAGGGGGCATAGGGTTCCTATAAAGGAATGAGAGGGGTAGTGAGCTGAATAAAATACATGTAAACCAAAAAATATATCTAAAAAACCCGAAAACAAAAGTAACCCCCTGAAATTGTTTGGATTTTTGTCACCTAATTTTAATCTTTTGTTTCCATTGTACAGGTCACCATGTTTATCTTGTGTTACACACAACATCACTTTTCAATTAACTAAAGGAAAAAATTATTAATATTATTTTAACTTGAACAATATAATGAATAAATTAAAAGTTTAATATAATTACTATGAACTAATTTTTTATAATGTAATTATAATGTTTTTTATAAGTAAAACATATTGAGATAATGTTCTATATTTTTGTTAAATTATTTATATGTTTGAAAATAATATTTTTTAAATCATGTTTTATTCATTTAATAAAATTAATTACATAATATTGTAGAAAATTTACTTCATAAAAATAACATCATTTATCAAATAATAATTTCAAATTTATCTTCTAGTAAATGTTTTATATTTCTTGGGAATGATTATTTTTTTAATGAATAGTGAAGCATAATATTTTTAATTGAAATTGTTCTTTTAATTTATAGATTATATAATACTCATTTTTATTTTAAAATAGTATTAAACGTAATTTTAGATAATTTATATACGGACTATTTCATTTTAGTTCATTATAATCATTCTTATGTTGAATTTTGATATAAAACCATTACATCATTTTAAACATTGTCTCCTTGGCGCACCACTATATCATCACATCTGCAAAATTGATTATAAATGTAATTTTTCCACTTATATGAATATAATTTCAAAATTTTTATTAAATATTTTGAATCATTATAATTTATATTATGAAATATGGTTAAATTAAATTTTCACCGTCAATAATAGAAAAATAATTGAATAATATTGACCATGACTAAGTTAAAAAATGAGTTTACAAAGTGGTTAAGATAAACATTTATAGAATTAAAATGACACAAAAATTGTAAAATACCCTTTTATGGAAATATTTTGACCTTATCATGTCTATTTATTAATAATTGTCTATTTTTTAGAAATTTATATTTTTAAAATGTTGGTACACACTTTTCTTTTCCAAAATTACAGGTGTTCCACTCACCTCAAAAAGAAAATTAAACCTCTTATTCTCTCATCCTCAAAGATAAAAAAATATATGGGTCATACATGAAGTATATAATTATATTAAGTTAATACCATACCTAATATTAGAATCATTAATTCGGTGTAATAACTATCTTTGGATGAATTTTGGTGAAAACCTAAGAATTTTACCCAATGAAGAGGTAATGTTTTCCAAAAAGTATTTTTATTTTATTTATTCATAAAATATATTTAATTATTGTTAAATCATTACGATATAATACCCTCTGTATCTTCAATATAAATATGTATTAATTATTATCTAGTGACTATAAACATTATCCACCTCTAGATAAGGAAATATGAAATCATCAATCAGGTCTAATGTAGACTACGTCATCACAATCCAATGCTTTTCATTTCCAATAAACACCTATAAAATTTGGATGTAATAATGTATTAAATTTTTATATATGATATTATTATACTTGTTTAATTATTATATCACATATAACTCTTCAATTTCTTTTTTTTGGGAATATGATAACATCTATCGTGTGTCTGGAGGACTATCACCTCAGGAAGCTTTGTTATTTTCCCATTCTATACATGAAAGGTAATATGGATAATTTTAAAAAAAATATGATATATATGGATTAAAAAATTATAATTAAATTTTAATATATAATTTAGAATTATTTCATTCTATCATTCAAAAAAATGATGTTATCATTTATGTGTACATATAAAATATTGTCTCTATGAACAATATATTTCATTTTCCACATATATATTCAAGGAAATAAAATAAATAAAATTATAATAAATACATATTATAATTATTCCATTATTAATATTATAGATATGTTGTAAATATGACCAAAAAATGAGAAACAAAAAAAATAACAAATCAAAACATGCATGATAATCTACATTGTTATTGGCTGAAATATGACCTTAATGTGTACATATTAGTAAATGGATAATAACGTGTTGTTGCTAAATCATATGTGGTATTATATATAATATATGTATTTTTCTATATTATATTTATAATAATTTATTTTTTATACCATAGGTATTAACATGTTTGAAGGAAGACGAGACTTATGTTAAAGGATTTATAGTCGCTCGTTTTTTACCATACATATAATAATTCATTTATCATGTGATGTTTGTGGTGTATATATTTCCCTGTTAAAATTTTATATTTAACAAACCGATCCTCGTTATCCTGTAATTTATGGTTGTGTTATTACAATGGAGAAATATACAACGAATCACATCGAAAATGACCTAATTGTTTTTTAGTTTTGGAATTATAGGTTCATAATTGAATATAACATTTAAATTAATAATATGTAATAGAACCTAGAAATTATATTGAGAACACCATTATTACACAATCTTATAATTATATATCTACCCAATAAACACCGTCCAAACCTGGGTAAAATATAACATAATAAATTTGTGAGCTCAAGTGATCTGTAATGGTTAATTATAATAGAATATATTTTTAATCAACAAAAATAACAAACATTGATTGATAAATAACATAACCGAGATTCAATTTAATCAATAAAATTTCTATACTAATGAAGCAATAAATGGTTATCAAATAATTCCATATTAATATCCACATGATTATGAAACTTAACAACTGATATTCTAACAAATAAAATAATCACATTGAATATAAATTACTGAATTCATAATGTTTGAATCAATATTTTTGGATATCTAAAATTTATAATTAAGGTTTTTTTCCAGGAATATAATACCATTAGGGATTTGTTTCATGAATCTAATTAATGAGTGAAGCCTTGTCCAAACCCAAAACTAGTATTTCTAATGAAACATATTGATTAATCGAGTCTCCATAGTGGTCCCATAAATCAGTAACTATGTATAATAATGTATTCATGTGAAAGTGTTGAATGAGAATCAACATATAAATTTTTATTGAAACTAATATAACAAATATAAATAACATTCCCCATTCAGTAAACATAATCACAAACATTCAAGAGCCATATAGTGAGTGGAATCAAAATAATATACACATAGTCATCCCGACCATAAAACAATTAATATAATATGGATGTGGTATCATAGAAGATCAACCTCAATATAGAATAATATTTGATAGTTTATGATGGAATATATGAAAAAAAAAATTAAAAACTATTATTGATTTTTTTTAAGAAAAATAGCCTTTTTCACATTGAAAAGAACTTATTCATAAAAATATATTCTATTACAAAAAAATATTATATAAAAATAAATATATAATCTTGTAATGTAATCTTTAATAAAATATATTGTCTCAATGGTGGGATAATATACTCATTTTTTATGAGAAAAATAATATTCTATCCACACTTTTTTTAAAAAGTCTCAAAGAATAGTGTCTTAAAAATGACAAAATATAAAATTCATACACTTTTATAAATATTAAAGAATAATTAATAATTAATTAGAAAAATAATAGGTTAATTTTAAAAACATTTCTAAAAAATATTGAAAGCATGGACATGGATGAAAAATATTGTTTTATAAAGAACAAAAAAATATATATATTTTGAAAACAAATTCCCATGAAAATATAATATCAATGAAATGAAAATTTATAAAATGAATTATTTATGTTTATCTACTATATATCTGAATAAAAAATTGTATATAAAAAATGGTAATCAATAGTATTTTTATACACAATCTTTGAATAAAAAAATCAAAGTATATGTTCTACCCATTTAATTAAAATTGAGTTAGGAAATACATTACCTCATGACATCAGTTAGTTTCCAATAGTTCAACATATTGTAATATGGTTTAAATAATGTTATTTATTTGTTATTGAACTATATTAATATTTATATAATAACTTATATTATCCTTTTATGTAATTTTGCCATGCATTCTATAATAATATTAAATTATATTCTTGGATTTTGGTGTGTTCGTTTCATGGATTCATGATGGGTTCACTTCTAAATAATTATGAATGTTCTATTCAAATCAAAATAAATCTAAAAACGTGAAATTAAATTATATTAATGAAAATAAATAATAGTAAATAGTTCCATATCTCTTTTTTACAAATAAATGATTCATTTTATAAAAGATACTGATAAATGAATATATTAATTTTGTAGTTTTTTTTACCATCATGAACACGAATCATCATATTTAATTTCAATATTATATAATTGTACTATAATATGAAATAGTATATGAAATATTTATTAAATTCATAATTTGGAATAATAATACTCTTATGATAAACCTTTATAGAGTTAATAGATGGAAAAAGAATCAATATCCACAGGGATATTTAACCACCAAAATTTGAAAAATAGTTTCATTTCGTTGAATTAGAGGATATAATAAAGAGTTATAGTATAATTTATTCCATTACATATAGATTATTTTTTTTAATTCATTATTGTAGAGTTATTTATTCATGAATGATTTAGGAGGAGAATTTATTGAAGTATAAGAAAATAAATTATGAGAAATTGTTTGAGAAAGTTACCTCATGAATATGACATCCTTGAAGGACACCCTATAGAGCATGGAATTTTTCAATGGCTGATACAATTATCCCATGGACATTGGGAGATTGTGGTGGAGCGGTTTTTGGAAGAGACAAACTAATCTTGATGTATTGTGAGGGGAAAAGGGGTGGTAAGGAGTGGTATTTATACAAAAAGAGAAGTGATTATAACTGATTACATACGAATTATTTTATATTTCAATAAAACCACATTTGGATAGAATTAAATCATAACAATTTTTTTTGTTACTATTGTAAATTATCATCATTTTTGAGGAAAAATCATCCAACCATTTAATTTTGAGTTTTTATGTATTTTAATCATTTACATTTTGACATTAACACTAAAAATTTTGTTACCAATATAGTGGTAAATATTCTTTTTCATAATGGAAAATTGTTTTTGCCTAAAAATGATAATGACCCTATACCCTAATTTTCAACATATTATTCTAAATGTTGAATAGTTTTTACATGATTAAAATTATATTTGTGATTAAAATATTTCAAAATATGTTTTGTGTATTACTCATAAAAACAATTTTTAAAGGCTAAAATCGCATCTTTCATAGTTAGTATGCATGTGTTAATAAATGTAACACCTTATGGATTACATCATTAATCATTTAATTTTTTCTATATAAAGGGATAATAAATATTAAATAATAATAATATAATTTTTATTTTATAACAGATATGGTATTTCATAAAATTAGTATTTTGACTATTTAAATCAAAAATCATCTTTTTTAGAAAATTTCCCATAAAATATCCTACTATAATTTTGAATTGATGATTCCAAAAATGATTTATATTATTTAAAATAATATATCAAAATTCTTAAAAATTTATCAAAATTTAATATCTAATATAAATAAATAAAAATTACTTTTTGAAGAAAACAATTTTATGAAATATAAAAGAACTAAACTAGAATTTTTTTCACTTTATAATGATAATTATATTTATACTGAATATTCATTCCATATTTATTTCATAATATAGTCATTCCTATTCAGGCCAACAATTGTAATGTCTAGTTTATAATATTTATGTAAAAATAATGATATTATATTTTTCTTTGAACCATAGTGTTCTGTGTAACATATGCTATCAAATGTTGTATTATTTTAAAATATTGCGGTGTTGTATTATCCCCTCATAAAACTAATTTGTCCCTGGAATTTTAAATTTTAATTTGAATACAAAAATATTATATTTTTAATTTTTTATTGTAAATAAACATTCTAATATGGGTTAATAAAACATAATCTTAATTAGATATAGAAGAAACTAAAAAAGTCTCCAAAAACTGTGTTTTAGAATAAGGAATAAATAGTTGGAAATGAAAAAATAGACATGGAAAATAAATATAACAATCTATATCTAATTGAGAGTGACAGATAAAATTGTATTCAAAATATTTACCATAAAAACAATAAACAATTAATTGGTTAAAAGGACATTGAATTCTCAATATGACAAAATGAAATGAATAACATTTTCCCTTGATGATATATTCCTATAGTTAGGGAATTAGTTTACTATATACATAAATCACTATATAAAATGACCATCTATATTTATAAGCATAATATAATATAATGTATGGAACTGCTGCAATTATAAGGCCCCGACCTCAAACCTTACACCATGTTCAATTAAGTTAATAATTCTCATTAATGATCTTTTAATGTTTATAGTTTTTGAGAATTAGTCTATAACTATTAATTTACATTTAAAAAATAAAAAAGAAGACTCTTCTACTCTATCCAATTTTTTTCACAATTATAAAACAACTTTAATTAAACAAGAGTTCTTTTCTGAATATAAATCATCTTGAATTATTCATTTGTCTTACCCTTCCTTATACCCTATGAAAAGAATTTCAAAAAAAAAGGAATGATTATAAAAACCTCATTAAGGGTTTTAAAACAATAAAGAAAACATTAGTCCATAAATACATAATAATAATTGAAATTATACTTTTAAATCATTAACATACTTCAAAAAAACATATGTTTTATAAATAACACCTGTAAATCATAAATCATAAAGGAAACTAGTGTCATCCATAACATACTTACATTGTATCCGTCATAGCTATATAGGGAGTTAAATTTGGAATACTCAACACATTTTATTCCATAAATTTCTTAGGAGATACATTAATTTTTACCACTATCATGTTACTCAATGCATTGGAGAGATATCCCAGGCTCACCCACCTTTGGATTGTCACAGAACCACCCGTATACGTAAATAATTCCTAGAAACCATAACATATTCATAACATATAAAATGTGAAAAAAATATTACAATTCCATATTTCAATAAAAAGTATATCATTTCAATAAATTTACATAATAAATTCTTTATGAAACAATTTTCAAGGCAATTTAATACATTTAATAAAGAAATTGTTGAATCAAAGTGTACCATACCACATTTAATATTTTGAATGAAATGCTAATTTAAAAACATTCAGGTCCAAATAATTAAGTTTATAAAACCAGTTTTACTACATTATAATTAATAGAAAGTATTTATAATAATAAATCATTAAAACATTTTAAATGATTTTTTAGTTAAAGAGGTTCTATTCAAATAAGAGACGCTTGAATACAAATAATTTGGGAATAAAATAAATCAAAGCTTATAATATCATGACAATAAAGATATTCATGACCTAATATGTATAAGGTCAGTATATACACTATATAAATGTGAATTGGTGTATAATTACAATAAAATCTCGATGGAATGCAAATTGGGGAAAAGTCCCTTGAAAATAACATGTCCTTAGATTAAGGAAAAATCATTGACATAATTATGTGTGACAAATAAACATACACCCAATAAAATTGAATATTCTGTGTAAATAAATTAGAGGTATTTCAAACATATTCATAGAACTAAATAATCAATAAATAGAAGTTCAACTCAAATAATTGAAATTGGGTAAAAAGTTATCTTACAAAAATTTAACAGGATAATGACATCGCTTTACAATTCATAAAATGATTTGATTAGAGATAAAAATGGTTTCTCATCACATGAAAATAAAATTTACTACAATAATTATATATAATAACATATCCAAACATAAGTAAATTTAAATTTAAAACACATAACATAGAATATGTCTTTAACTAAAAGATGAGGGTGAAAGGTTCCCTTAATGATCTAGTTACTTAAGAAACATACTCCAAATGAATTAATGATCATATAATAATGATGTAAATACCTATAAATTTAGTATATTACATAACAAATGCAATCATGTGAAATATATACACCACCCATATTGAATTAGTTTCAAATATAGCATGAATATCACGGGAATAAAAAGTGAGATGAAAACCCCATAAAAGATAATTTTGTTTATAAAAAATATATATTATGTGTATTAACTATAAGAAAACATAATTAAATTATAAATACATGATAATATATACAAATTAATTTCTCAAATAACCATGGAATGACATAAACAAGAAAAATACGATCAACCTAAATAATGGAAATTGGGTTAAGAAGTTCCCTAATCTAGTGTTCAACAAGAATCATTTGTCCTTTGATATCATGAAAATAAACTAAAGATAATTTATACTTTCTTAATAACCATTTTCCAGATTATTATTCCTTTTATATTACTTATTACCATGTTATAAATAGTACATAATCATTTAATATAATAACATCCATTTTGTCGATATTTGGTATTTGAGTCAAAAATGAACATCCAATAATTAAAAGTTGTCCTTGTGGTCAAAATGACATTATATACCAAATGATATTAATTATTTATACATCATATATATCATATATATCTATTATATATATGTGTTTATAATAGTACATAACATTTGGAGATAAGAAATGAAATACACCGTTCATGGAAACGATAAGTCGTACAAACCCTGGAATGGAACATTCATTTATTTCATATTTAATTGAATAAAAACTTAATGATACATAGGTATATTACAATTCATGTATAATATCATATATAATTTTAGTAACTCCATCCTTTTCACATTCCAAATATGTCTTGAATGAGTCATATCATTTTGAGGGGGGGGGGTAGTCTGCACTTTCTCAAATGAAATAATCATTTTTACCCATTATGGAAACCATAAAGGTATGCTATAAATGAAAAATAACGAATCATAGAGACAATATAAATATAATATATATCAAATAGAAATATATTTCCATCATAATGGACACCATGAGATGCAGTTGGAGATAATTGAACAATCATCGTTTTGTGAGTCAACAGTTCACCGTACACAGAAATAGTATCATGGTATCAATTAGATGAAGGTGTGTAAAATTTTATTTTGATTAATTCTCATAAAAATAACCTAGTATATTTAAGATACTATTTTTTTTATTTAAACAAGTAATAATAAGAGCACAATAGTGATGAAGTAAAATAAAATAAGAGAACCTGGGGGAAGACGTTTCCATTATAATTGTACGACTCCATTTAGTTTGAACTAAAAGGCTTTCTTGAAGTGATTTATGAATAAGGTAAGTATTATAGAAGAAATATATGGATATTGATAGCATATTTGGGAAGATGTTAGATGATCCATGGGAGCTTCTGTGGTGTGAGTAAGAGTTAGAAGAGATAGTTTTTTATAAGGTGGAGGATGGGCTCTTCTGAAATACATGAAAATATTATTTTATTATAATTTTTTTCCTGTTTCTAAACATAAAAAACTCATTTAATTCAAAAATAAGGAGTAAATAAGTTTAAATAAAATTATATAATACGAATTGGATAGGTTTTGGATATTATTTTATCCTTATATTTTTTTAACCCTTTATTAACTTATTTAATTATTAATATTTATTCTTATATATTCATACTATATAGTTAATGTATTTACTATAAAATACCAAAAAACCCAAAATAAATCATTAATGTCATTTTTAACATGATATATTTCAATGAGACGAATCTTATATTTTTAGGACTATTTTATCATTTACGAAAATATAGATTGATTTAAAAACTATTTTATGTCAATTTTAATGCAATTTATATAATGTCTTTTAAAAAAATACAAACCAACATAATTCATTTGGAAAAACATAATTAATTAAAATATTACAATTCATCCTAATAAAATAATGGTTATGGCATAAAATGGTTCAAAATAAATTTATTTTTAGATTTATAATGTCATTTATTTGAATCCTTTGTTAACGAAGCAATTACTGGCTCCATTGGTTCCCAAAATAGACCCATGTATTCCCATTATTGGAATTGTATCATCCAATAAGTTTAGGTAAAGTGTAAGGGTAATTTAATATTATTATAATATTATTTTCACCCTTATTTAACATATTTTACTTTTAGCCAGGGTAAATAAAATATTTTCTGAAGTAAATATTCAAAATGTAATAAAATAAAGGTTACCTATATAAACAATATAGACCTCATGATTCAAAAAATTGAATCAATTTTTTCAAATTCAAATCCCAGAAGTGGAAAAAATTATTTTAAAATTAATTCCCATTTTTAAAAACAAAAACCATGTTTTTATGAATTAATAACAATCAAAAGATTTACTGTTTTTATGTATAAATTAAGTGTTAAATTACATACAATGACCAAACATGTAATAAATTTTAAAAATATAATCAATTTATACTTTAAAACATATTAAAATTAAAATCTACATATATAAATAAATTATATTAAAAGGAGGTTATGAATTAAAATGCTGTATTTTTCAGTATTCATTAAAAAATGAACATTATCAGAAAAATTCCAAAATTTCATCCAAAGTAAATTTTGATGTCCTGATTCTAAGAAATAATTTCATTTTTTCAATTATAACATATGAAGGTTAAAAAAACTAGTTTTATGATGGATTTCCTTCAAAAGGTGGTAGATCAAACATTTAAATAATATTAGAGTATTTATGCTAAAAATTGGATTCATTCAAAATTTAATCCTCTAAAATTTATTGGATAAATGTAAAAACAATTAACAAACATTTCTAATTATATTTTAGTTAGTTCTATTCATTCCTGCAAATAAAAAATCTATGTGTTTTCTACCATTTATAATAATATTATATTTTTATTATTCAGCATGACTCATCCTTATATGAAACATGTGATTTTCAGAGAAACCCATTGTTTCATGTCATTTACGCTATCAAACATAGAATCCCCTAAATGTAAAATTAATATTTTATGCACAAATATTTATAAAAATGAAATTTTTATATTCTTTATTTATTTGTGATCTTACATCCTTTCACCGTTTTGGAAATTGGGTCCTTGAAATTTTAAAATTGGGGTCATAAACCTCATTGAAATCCTTGCATCCGAAAAAGAGTTAAAACAACTATCACTTTAAAAGAATTAAATAGAAGTAAAAAGGTCACATGAGATAACACATACTAGGATTCCATGAAAACATGTATATGAAGAATAAACATACTTTCATGTTCTGATGGAGAGTGATAGAAAACATGACCCAGAAAAAGTTAAAGACCAGAAAACCACAATCATGTGATAAGTTAAATAACATTTGGATTCTCTATAGTAAAAGTAAATGGAAAATGTTTCTGTTTTATGATTCATTTAGTAATGTTGGAGAATTTAGATATTATATTTAGTAAGGACAGAGGGAAAAAGTCTTACTTTTCAAATATAGTTTCATCTGTTAATAAATTTCTACCAAAAACTCATCTTTTCTACAAACGGTGAGTACCCAAAATGACTTGGTCACACCTAAAGCGCTAGAATCAAATTCTAGAGAATCACATAATCCAAAATTAAAGATGAGGTATATATTTCAATTTCCAATACACATTAACCAAAAAATAATAATTAGTACTAGATCAGATAATCCCAAAAAAGGATAATACTTTATAAAAAGAAATAATACTCTTAAAGTCTCATACTGAAGAGTAATTACCCTAATCACATATTCTCTATGAATGTTTAATCTTTTACATAAATAACACTAATTAATAAATGTCCATAACAAAATTATAGATTTTTTCAAAATAAAATTTCAACCATTTCTCCACAAATGAGATCCCATAGTATTCTATTTTCCATAAACCTGTACTGTTACCAAAAGAGTGAACATCTTCCAAAATATAATTTATCACAAAATCCCCAAATCATTTTTCAATAATAATGATCTCCATTTAATACAAAATAGGTTCCCAAAATCATATTATTCTTGATACATAAAATCATATTACTAAAAAGAGTTACTCATACTAACTAGGTACTTCACGTAATCCATTCGTAGGCAATAAATCCCAATCTCACTTTGGTTGTGGGCTCGATTCCAACATATTTTTTCGATGTGATAGGTTGTCACACGATCTGTGTGTCGTCCTTTTTCAAAAACTATATAATTTTAAAACATTCCAAAAAATGAGATAAATTCCTCAAAAATTAACATAACTTATTATAACCACAAATGTTATCTCATACCTCGCATTATCATCCGAAAAATTAATAAACTATAATTATCTCAAATTCAAGGTTCATATAAACCCAAAATTTTTTTATAACTATTTCCAAATAAGAAAAGATAACTCTTCCTTGAATAACATTTCAACATATCAAACATCATGTTTTCACATAATAGAAAATGTCACCCAACGTAATCCCATCATCAAAAGAGTCTTAATACTTTTAATCATTTCATCGTCCAATAATCTATCATAAATAATGAATCCCTTATATGTATATTTATTACCCATTCAATGTTCTTCCTAATATATTAACCGTTCTTTCCCAACATATTCTATAATAATTCATTCCTAAAAACAAAATCATTAATCATTTCATAAGATTCAATAACGTAAAAACAATAGTTAAGAAATAATGCATACCCTTCATTGGAGATTTTCAGTTTCCTCATCCTCTATTATAATGTCATTAGGTATTGGTTAACATATATTTGATTATTCATGCTGGTCCCATTCTCTAACCTTCTTCATTGGACATCTATTTTTATAATGACCATGCACATCAGATTTAAAACAATCAATTTATCCCTCATAAAAAATTATTTCCCATTCATGGAGTCAACATGACGCTTCCATTTTCAATGGAATGTTCTTAATTTATGACCTTCATTACAACATCTATAGTATCTTCCCATCCCATGGAAGAATTTTCCTAGGTGTTTCTTTCCACATTCGTAACACATAGGTCTTTTAATATACTTAACTTTATTATTATTACCTAAACATCCATAGGGATTTGTTTCACGGATATGCGATGACATATATATATCACTATGGTTCAGGTGGTCAATCATAACTCTAAATAGAAGGTTGAGAATAACCACAATAGTTTTCATGGAAGATCCCATTTCATTTAGTTTCTTATTCAGAAGACTGTCACACATTTCTTTACATCCATTTTTACTTTGGTACCTACTATATCCAGTAATTTACTAAAACCAAAATGGTTAGTGTGAGTATATCAGTTAAATGATAATATAATATCTTATGATGAGGGTAAACACTAAGATATACTTATTCATGTTATCTTAAACCCATTAAATTTATCTAAAATAACTGCGACTCTTTATAATATGCTAACCATTAGGGATATGTAACGTATTCTTAAATAACACCCTATCCTCTAATGTTATTTAAACCAAACACCGATACAAACTATAAGGCCCTAGCCTTAAACATTGCAAAATATTGAATTAATTTAATAATTCACATTGATGATCTATTTAGGTTCATAGTTTTAGTGAATTTGTCCATAAGTATTACAACACATTTCAAAAATTACAAAGTAGACACTTATAATATATCCAACATTTTTCACAATAATAAAAATCCATAAATAAAACTAGATTTCTTTTAATGATATAAATCTTCTTGAATTATTCCACACACTTACACCTCCATATACCCTTTGAAAAACATTTCAGAAACATGCAATGAGCCTAAAAATCTCAGTAATGGTTATAAAATGATGACAGAAAACATTAGTACATCAATAAATAGAAATCACTGAAATCATACTTTTCAATCATTAACATACCACAAAAATTTATATGTTTTTTTAATAACACATTGAAATCATAAATTATAAATGTAACATGTGTCATACCTAACATACTTACGTTGTAGATTTAACAACTACATCGAGAGTTACATTTGGAATACACATCACAGTATATTCCCTTAATCCCTTTGGAGAAACATTACCATTTACCTCCATCATGATACACAATGCGTTGGATAGCTATCTCGGGCTCACCCACTAGGTTTATCACAGAACCACTCTTGTATGTAAAAAATTTCTAATAACCATAACATATTCTGAATACATAAAATAATAATAATGGAATGATAACATTTCCACGTTGTAATCACAAAATATATTTTCAATATATTGGCATAAAAAATTCATTATAAACCATTTTCAAAATCATTTAAAACATTTTAAAAAATAGATTTTTGAATTAATATTTCAAATACTAGATTGATGCTTTTAAAAGAAATTTTAAATTCAAAACATTCATGTCGATATAAATAAATATATAAAACCTTTTATAAATCATTAACATTGATTTGAAATATTTAGAAGAATAAATCTTTAAAAAATTTAAAATTATATTTTAATTAAAAATTTATTTACCAAACGAGAGACGTTTGAAAACAAATAATTGAAGAATAACATTAATCATGGCTTATAATATAATGAGAATATTTATATTCATGAAATAATATATCAAAAGGCATTATATGCACCATATAAATTTTAATTGGCATATAAGAACAAAAAATTCTCAATGGAATGTAAATGAAGACAAAGTCTCGTGTAAAGATCTTATCCTTAGATTAATGACAAATTAATGACGAAATTATGTGTAAAAAATAAAATACACACAATATATGTGGATATTATGTGTGAATCAATTAGAGTACATTCACACATAATAATATAATAACATAATCAAGAATTATAGGTTAAACCTATTGAATTGAAATTACGTTAATAAGTTCTCTTAAAGTAATTTGGAAAATGTCACTACGTCACATTAAAATTACGAAAATTATTTAATGGGTGATAAAAGGGTATCTCAAAACAAGGAAATAATATTTACAACAATAATGATGTATAATAACATATCCCAACATAAGAAAATTTAAATTGAAATGACATAATATAAAAGATGAGTTTAACTAAAAGATGGGGGTTAGAGGCTCCGTTATTGTTTTGGTAACATATGAAACATACACCACTTAAATGGAGGATCAAAAAATGAAGAAGTAAATAACCATAAATTAATTTATATTAAATAAATAATACAATCATGGGTAGTACATACACCACAAAAAAGGAAATAGTTGCAAATTTAGCATGAAGCTCGCAAGAATAAAAAGTGAGATGAAAACCCCTTACAAAGATCATTTTGTAAATAATATAGATTTATTATGTGTATTCACAATAAGAACACATAAGGAATGTATAAATTCATGAAAATAAATAAAAATTCATTTCTCACATAATCATAGAATGAGATAAACAAGAAAGTAAAGATAAACACAATTAATAGAAATTGGGTCAAGAAGTTCCCTTACCTCGTGTCCAACTTGACACGTTTGTTCTTTAATCACTTGAACAATAAAAAAAGATAATTTGTACTTGATTAAGAACATTATTTATGTATATTTTTTCATTTATATTACTTATTACCATGTTATATGTATTACATAATCATTTAAGTTAATAACGGTGGTTTTGTCGATATTTGGTATTTGAGTCAAAAATGAACCTCCTATAATTAAAATTTGACCATGTGATAAAAAGTAAATTAATTATAGATTTATGTTAAATATTTAGATATCATATATATAATATATATCCATTATATATATTTATATATAATAGTACATAACATTTGGAGATAAAAAAGGAAATGCAATGTTCATGGTGACAGCAAGTTGTAGGTACACATTAATGCTACTTTCATTAATATTTCATATTTAATAGAATGAAAACATAATTATACATAGGTGTATTATAAATCGTGTATAATATTATATATAATTTTTGTAACTCCATCCTTTACACATCCCACATAGGTCTGGAATAAGTCATGTCATTTTGAGGAGGCGATACTCTTCACTTCCGGAAATTAAATTATCGTATTTACCCATTATGGAAACCATAAAAGTATGATATAAATGAAAAATAAAAAAGCATAGAGAAATTATAAATATAATATATGTCTTATATAAATATATTTCCTTATTAATTTCCACCATGAAATTTGGTATGAGATAATCGAACAATCATCATTTCGTGCGGCATCAGTTTGTGGTACACAGAAACAGTATGTTTGTATCCATTAGATGGAGGTGTGTGTAATTGTAGTTTTAATAATTATTATAAAAAAAACGTAGAATATTTATTATATTGTTGTTGTTATGAAAAAAATAATAATAATATCTTGTGGAATTAATAAGTAAAATAAAATAAGATAACTTGAGAGGAGTTACCTTTAAATTGGATAACTCCCTTTGGTTTGAACCAACAAGGAATTATTTAAGTACATTCTCCCTAATGTAAAGCTTCCAAGAAGAATATAGGGATCTTGAGATCTTATTTTGGGTAGAGGTTGGACTAGACAAGGTGAATTGAGATGTGGGAGTAAGGGATAGAGGTGACGTATTTTTATAAGGGGGAGGAAGGACTCTTAGGAATGTTTGAAAAAATTGTTTTATTATATAAATATTTTTGGTTTCTAAATGTCCAAAACTTATTTTATTCAAATATAATGTGTATATAATTTGAAATAAAATCATCCAATAAAAATTATATATTTTTTGGATATTTTTTATTCTTTTATATTTTATTTAACCCTTTGTTAACTTATTTAACATTTACCATGTCCTCTTATATCTTCATACTATATGGTTATTATATTTACAATAAAATTCCAAAAGATACCAAATGGATCCTTAATGACATTTCTGACATCATATATGTCATGTGGAATAATATTTTATATTAAGGACCATGTTATCATTTAATTAAATATTTATTGATTTAACAACAAGTTTATGTCAATTTTAATACTATTCATTTCATGACTTTTTAAAAAATCCAAAACAACATGATTTTTTAGGAAAAACTACATTAATTCAAAAATAAAAAGTCATAATAATATATAAAATTAGTTTATGGCATAAAATGGTCCAAAAGAAATTAATTATAATATTAATAATATCATTTATTTGAATACATTATTAATGAAACAAAAATTGCATCACCATTATGTCATAATTAATTTTTTTATTTATTGTCTAAAATTTATAAATAAAATCCCATGAGGTAGAAAATCGATTTATTTTTTCAGATAATATTTATTGTACAATAGATAACTTATATAACCCATTAATAAATTTTTTTAGTAAAATTATTCATGTTTATGTTATTTTTTTCCTTATATTAAATATATTAATATAAAGTTTCATTATCACTCCCATGTGGCTCCATGGGGACCCAAATTATACCCAAGGATGACCATGGTCAGAAATGTATCAGAAAATATTGTTAGGACAAGTGTATGGGTAATTTAGTATTATTATAATATTATTTTTCACCCTATTTTTTATATTTACCCTCTAAACATGGTAAATAAAATATTTACTGAAGTAAATATTCATAATGTATAAAAATGATAGTTACCTATTTACAAAATTTGGTCCTCCTAATTCCAAATATGTAATCCATTATTCCAAATTCAAATCAGATATGTGGAAGACATTAATTAAAAATTAATTCTAATTGTCAAAACAAAAAATTGTGTTTTTAAGAAATAATAACAATCAGATGATTATCGCACTTTGCTTTTTGGGAACCTGTGGTGGCTAAGGCTATTGCCATCCTTACAGGTATGATTCTCACCAAGGATCATGGATGGGATAAAATCAACCTCGAATCAGACACTCTCACCATTATCAATTCCATCAATTTCAATGACAGTGGCCTCCAGAATTATGTATCCCTCATCAAGAGAATCCTTTCCCTCCGTCAGGGCTTCTCAATCTTCACTTTATCATTTACTAAAATGGAAGGAAACAATGTTGCTCATTATTTGGTGGCCTCATACCCCTACGTTGTTAACCATCTTTGGATGGACCATTTCCCTTTCATGGCTTTACGATTGTACGTTCGCTGATCTTCGACATTAATGAATCTATCTTTTCAAAAAAAAACATTCAAAAGATTTACATTTGTTTATGTCCATATTTAGAGTGAAATTACTTAAAATGAAAAAAATCAGATTAAAAGGTATAAGTATAATCCAATTAATCTATAGAACCAATTGAATTAACAATCTAAATATATAAATAATTTATATTTAAAGGATGTTTTTAATTAAAATGCAGTATTTTAAACTTTTAATTAAAAAATTAAAAATATCAAAAAAATTGAAAAATTTCATCGAAAGTAAATTTTGAAGTCCCAACTCTAATAAATAATTTTATTTCTCCTATAGAACAATTAATATTGAAAAAAACATGATTTGAAAAGGTTTATCCATCAATAGGTAGTAAATCGCTCTTTTAAAGAATATTACCGTATTTATGCTTAAAATTGGATTCATTCACATTTTAAGCCTCTACCATTTACTGTATAAATGTAAAATCACATAAAAACCCTATATAATTATATTTTAGTTAGTTATATTCAATCCTGATAATACAATGGCTAGGTATTAAATAGTATTTAAAATAATATTACATTATAATTTTTTAGTATGACTTAGCCTTTTGTGCAACATATGATTTTTAGAGATACCCATTATTTCATGTTAGGTATGTCATCGAACATAGAATACACTAAAAATTAAAATTAATATTTAATTCTTAAATATTAATAAATATGAAAATTCTATATTCTTTATTTACCTATGCTGTTTCAATAGTTTCCTCAATCTAGTGCCTTATTTTATTACATTGGCATATAAAAAAGGAATATGCATTCCAATGGACTAAGTAGTTTAGTATATTTGGAGTCATGATACATAAAAAGTACAACATTTCAACAAGAAATGATACACAATATATAAGCATTATTAGGAACGTTGACAACTCTAAGATTATCAATACGGTAATTCTGAATAAACTTATTCATTTCTGGAGAAAATGAATCATAATAAAGGGGTCAGATCAAATGCTTAGCCTGAGTGATAAATATGGTTAAAGATATCATAAACATATATAGTAGAAATTGTGAATAACTAAAAACAAATTCCATTAAAAATAATCTTTAGGGTAATATAGAAGGAATAAGAGATGAATAAATAATTCCAGTATAATACATAATCATGGTATTATACTTGTTTAATTACATCATGAGCCATCAATACATAGTTTCATATTGAGGAAATTCATAATGTGGTAAATCATAACCATACTTTCAAGGACTCATTCCATTATGATAAAAACACATTCTTTCATGGCCTTGTGCTAAGACGGTAGTTTTTCTCATGAGACCTACTGAAGCACTATGGGTTATAATTGGCCACAACTGACACCTACTATGTCCAATGATTTTTTCATATGAATGGTGATAAACATAAACAACATATTCTTTCATATTGAAACTATCATAATATATGTAAATTATATTCCCTGAACATTAAAAATAAACACTTACCATTAAGAGTAAATTGTTGAATGGTTTAATGGTAGAACATCCAAAATCAACGTAATCATAAACCATTAAATATGATAATATATTAATACCAATAATACATAATAACCAAAATAATAATTGAATGATATGAATATACTCTTATAAAATCATTGATTGATTCTTGAGATAAATACCCTTTTACTTTGTAATGATGAGATCCTTTGGAAAAGTATTTGTACAAAACAAAAATGAAGTAATATAGTATTTTAATAATAAAATTACTGATTTTATAATTATAATGTATTCTAAAATATATTGTATAGTGCCACTAAAAATATGTAATAATTTGAGAAATTCCCTTGAAACAATTTTGTATTATGGAAAAATGGAAAATTTCTTTTAAAACATGTAACTCCAATAAAATAAATAATTTTTATAGTTTTCACACATAAAAAACACATTCACACATAATTTATGAGGATTAAATAAGTATAATTAATAACATAAATGGGATAAAGAGAGATAAAGATTAACCTGGATGAAAATGGTGGTTCGGGTAGGAAACCCATACATTATGTCTCAAGGTGTTCCTCACATGATCTAAATGATATGAATGACTAAATTTAAATTCATAAATTAATGATAACATAACCCACCAAAAATTAATTCATTTATTATAACATTATTAGTTTCATTAATTTCTTTTATATGGTTTAATAGATTCAATTCATTGTTTGGGAGTGTTTTATTCCTTGGTTTTCATGATGAGTTTACTTATATCCTTATACAGATAAACAATTAGAATGATAATTTTTCCAGAATAGATGTTTTATGTCATCAGTGAACAACCATAATATTATATAGTCATAAAATTAATATTTTTTATTAGGAGTGAAGATTAATCATTATACAAAACATTAATGACAATTGTTTTCATTAATTGTTGGTTCTTGATCACAACAAACTTCTTTTGATATATAAATTAATTATATGTGTAAGAAAGGATTACATAACCCAAAATAGGTTATAATACATATTTTATTGTCTTTTTAATCCATAAAAATGGTTTCATTATAGGAATTTAAGACGATAATAGAAACTGGAAACCCTTCATCATTAAATGTGATAAATTACCACATATCGGATGGTGTTTTGATTTCTATTATATAATATGTGGAAAAGATATAAGATGAATAGTTGTTCCTTTATCATAAAAAAATTATAGTACATTTATGGTATTAGATTCATCAAAACATTTAGATGAATGGAGGAATGGAAATAAAAAGAATGGAACATCAAATAAATGAAATGAAAAGAGGAATTTATCTTGTGAAGTAATCTTCATTGAGAGCCTCTTTAGGGAAGAGGATTTAGAAATTTCATGAGACCAAGGGTTGTTGGAAATGGGTTTGGATATTAGGAATATATTTTGGTAGATTTTAGTCATGTTACATGTTTTTAAAAGTGTTAAGAGAAGATGGAGTGAGGGGGTATTTATAGCAGAGTAGAGAACTGTTTTTCCATTATTTTGACCATTATTTTATTATTTTTTCCAAACAAAGAAAATATTATTGATTCTTGTGATATAAAATAGTAATATGTTCATTTAATGTCTAATTATGTAGTGATACATTAGAAAAATACCACATATGACTCAGTAAATCATGTATTTAACATTTATAGAAAATTATCATATTTTATGTTTCCCCTAAAATAGATTTATATTAGATAAATCCCAAAAATTTACCCATACCATTTTAGAATTATAGACATTATATATCAAATCCATTTTGTGAATATAAGTTTGGAAATATTTATAATTTATTTTCTAAATAAAATCGTAATTTATTTGAAGAAAACAACAATAAAATTAAAACTCATTATATAACACCGTGAAAAATCAATAAAGCTCTCATATTATTTTCTTATGACTATAAAAAATAAAATAAAAATTAATGATTACTTTTTTTTAAAATATATTCCTATTTTACATTATTAAATTAATCCAACACTATTATTTAAAATATTTATGACATACAAAAACACTAATACATATACAATGATCGTTTCATCACTTATAAGATGTCTAAATTGTATTTATACATTTATTTGTGATGTTTCTATTTTTTTTTCATATTTACTAGTCATTAATAATCATTACTATTTATAAGGGTATGAAACTATTAAAAATGGTATGTTACTATTCATAAATAACTATTTTGATTCTATCAGACTCTAAATATCTTACTAAACACTACCACGTGTGTTTTTTGTATGAAATTAAAATCATAGATGTTGAAAAATTATGTTTACTAGATAGGTTATAACAAAATGGTATTTTGTAAAGACTCTATGTTTTATGATTTTAATAATAAATTAATATGAAAAATCTTGTGGTGTTACAATGTTTGTTCTTTGATGTATTTCTAAATAATATCTCAAGCCATGAAATGGATAATGAAGATGAATTTTTCATGTTATATTACCTTTTAATGATTCATATGATCCACAGGTTATTCCATTGAACAATAAATATACAAGGAAACCGAAATGGTAATCATATTTTTTCAATAATCAATAAAATCAAATTTTCTAAATCATCCATTCTATATGTTAGTGATATTAATACCTATCCAAATTATTTATGTCCAAATTCAAACACTAAAAATTGAGAAGGACTGTCACTACATATATATAATCATCTTAATTTTAGATTCTCCAAATAACCTAATGTTTCTATATATATCACATACTATTTATATAAGTACCATGGTAACAATAGAACTATAGGGATATCATGTATTTATAAAAAAAATCATATGTTTTCATATATATAAAATATTATATTATCTAATGTATATAAAATATCGTAAAAATATGGTAAACTCTATCCTGAATTTTTTTCCATCAAAGAACATCACTTTTTAAAAGTCAAGAATACTGTCACATAAGATTTTTTGTAACATTATTATCTCAACATCAATAGAATATTTATTTTTATCTTCCCCAAATCATCTACTTTCCAAAATACAAACATTCCACCAAATTACCTTTCTTCGTTATGGGAACTATTCATCACATGTTGCGAAATCATTAAAGGAGATGAAATTATATAAAATATTTTAATTTATTATGAATCTTATATCCAAAATATCATTGATGAAATACTATTAAAATATAATTCATAAATAAAAATGAACTCACATTAATAATTCAATTAAAATCATAAACCATTTACTATGATTCACCATCTATTTCCTCCTTCGTTTTATACATCATTAGTAGTCTAATAAAAAAAATATATATAAATCTTACACATATATCAATATTGATTATTTTTAGGAGAATTTGTTTCTAGGAAATATATTTTCATAATTATATTACATTCAATATTTAAAACATTGAACCCTCGATAATACATTAGGGAGACCATTATTCTCATTCATTAGATTTACTTAGATTTTAATTTTTCATCATAAATATACTTTATTTGTGTCGTAATTATAAAAACCCAAAAAATTTCCAATTATTCTTACACAAACTATTGGTTGTTCCATGTCACATTTTTTAAATATTTGAAAGAAAATATTTGTTATTCCATGGTCTCCACCACTAGAGTTCTCAATGAACTCTATCATTCATTTTTTTGTTAGGTATAGAGTTATTGAAATTACATTATTTTAACCATACATTGTGATAACTGATTTGGAATAATAGAAATATCATTCTTCTTGACATCAACATATTTGGATTCACATCAAAAAATTTTATATCATATTCACTGTTAACTTGGTACCTTCTTCTTATATCCATTGACTAAAACTAAAAAATAATGAATGTGATAAACAATCAAAACTAATCATAGTGATATAATATTATTAAAATTATATCTAAATATAAAAATATTTTTCTCATGAAACTAGTATTTAGGTTTAACATAGTCTATCCATTATTATTACTAATTATATTTGATAATATCTCATACTTACACATATCCTCAGTATCATTCAAATGGTTATATTTTATAATCTATGTTTTCTAAAATATATTTCCCAATAATTTTATTTTACATTCTATAATAAAAAATATAAATACATAGAGCCCAATATCCTAGTTTCAGTTTTTAATTTATTTCATTTTAAAATTTTATAAAGAATCACACCATGTAGGACCATATAGTTTAGTAGATTAAGAAAACAAGATACAACATGAATCTTATTTTTCAAAAAAAATATAAAATATAAAAAATAAATTAATTTGATAACAGTATTATTTTCCTAGCATATCTCTACATATGAATCATAATATTCTTCTAGGAAACAGGGAAAATCAATTCATAATTAATGGGTGAGATGAAATTATTAGTAAGGTTTACATATAATGGAACATATAATGATTAAATGGGAATAAACAACATGAAAATATTAATATATAAACATACATTCCATTTAATAAAAAACCTGATCATAATAGGGATTGAATAAATGATAATCAATTAGCACCATATAAATAATCATATGATAATGAAACATAACCATGGAAATTCTAACTAATCAAAAACTCTCATGGAATATAAATACATGAATTCACAATGATTTAATGTATAATTCTAGATATCTAAATAATATAAAATATAAATTATTCCTATAATCTAATACCAACAGGACTTCATTCCAAGAATCTCATAAATGGGTAATTTCATGGACAAGACTGAAACTGTTTTTCTTCATCAGAACTTCTAATGCATAAATGTGCTATAAGAGGCATCATCCATAACATATTATGTCTGATTCCATGATCAAATTTTTTTAAGAAACATAATCAATAAATATATATATAAACTAGAATATTAAATTTAAAAAACATACACCTATCAGCAAACATAATCACAAACCATCCCGACTAATACGTTGAATTATATCCAAATAGTATATCCCTTATCAAAATGATAAAAAATTATTTAATAAAATATGTAATATGGTATCCTAACTATTCATCCTCAATGAATCATAAGTTTCATAAAGGAATTTAGAAATTTATAAAAATAATTTTTTGGATATCATTCAAAATTTAATGAGGAAAATAGCATTTTACACATTAAGATCAATTTTTTAAATTTCTAAATAATTATAAAATAAATAAATTTAAATAAATTACCATGGAAAACTAGTAATGGAAGATTTAAACAATACTAACTTCATTAAGGATGTAAAATCCTCTCACACATTATAAGTTAAATAATGTATTCTTCATAATTTTATTGGAAAGTCTCAATGAACTTATTTATGAAAGTGTCCAAATACTACATTATATCATTTTTAAAAAATTAAATCATGGTCAATTTTTAAAAAAAACACAAGATAATATTTAAAAAATTAAAAACAAAAATAGGTAACATGTAAATTTAATAAAAATTGGCTTTTTAAACATTAAAATGATTATTTGTTTTAAAAGAATGTCTCTTAAAAATATTTTATCATTTATTTGATAATTCATTAATAAATTTGTTATATATATTAGTTTTAAATAAACATAAAATATGTTTAAATGAAAAATATGGTAATTAAAATTCACTTCACCCGTAATCTAGGAATGAAAAAATTAATGATGTTGATGTCTAAAACAATGAATGGAAAATGATTTAAGAATTCTGTTACCTCATGAATCCAAATAATTTTGTTTAAATAATCCTTTTATATTAATTTTTAAATAATAATATACATTTTTATCATGAACTATACTCATTTTTATAGTACAATTTATTTTCCTTTTATTATAGCCTTCCATAAGTACATCAATAATATTTAATTATTTTTATTGCTTCTAGTGCATTTGTTACATGGATTCATGGTTGGTTCCCTTTTGTATAATTATGGTTGTTTAAATAAAAAGAAAATAAAACTATATAAGTAAAATTTAGTGATTTTAATGAAAATATAGGATTTTAAATGTGCCCACATGTTTTCTTCAAACTTTCCTTAAGCATGATCTTTTTGAAAAACATTTACTGATACCTGTTTTATTTATTTTCGTTATTTTCCATCCATCATAAACTAGTTTCATTTTATATTATATCATATATTGAAATTAAATACAGAACATGAAATATGTAATTCGAGAACACTGACATTCTTATTTAACTATAACTATACTATTATTACTGGTGTGGAGGGTGGTAATGGAAAACAACAAATCTTTTTCCATGTAAAATGTTAGCCCCCATAATTTGGAAAATGGATTCTTTACTTTAATAAAAAAATATGTGAGAATGGGATGGTAGAAGATATTACATTACAAATATGAAATTATATTATATGTATTATTCTATAGTTTTTTTTCATTGTATGAATGAAGGATGTCAAGACAATGTAGAATAATAAAATAAATTAAGAGAGGTTGGTTAAGAAAGTGACATCTTTAATATCACTTCCTTCAATGACTCCGTGAGGAATATTTAATTGAACATTGACTGATGCCAATGTCACATAATCATAGGGGGGGTAAGGATGAGAGGATTTGGATGTTATTTTGAAATTTTTCAATTATTTTAATGGAAAAGGGGTCATGCGGGTTAGTAATAATACACGGGGAAGGGTGATTTTAAGTGACTAAATAATGATTATTTTATATTAAATTCCTACCACATTTGGGTGGAATTAATTTGAAATGATATCATTATTTTTAACTGTTGTAATTTTTGTAAAGGTATTGAAACAAATAGAACACCCATATAAGGTTCTATTTTTTAGTTATTTTATGATTTTACCTTTAATGTGATCCTACTACATTATATTAATAATAATGTAGTAAATATTGATTTACCATGGTAAATTTTTTGGCCTGGAAGTTAAAATTAAATTATAAAATTATATGATTTTTTTCTATATGAAATAAATTTTACTTGATTAAATTCATGGGTGTGAACAAAATAAACTCTTATTATGTTATGCATATTACTCATAAAAATATTGGTTTTAACGATAATTTCATACTTTTCAAAATTTATAATAATGATTTTATAAATTTTAATTACTATGTAATATGGAATTAATTAAATAAATTTTAATCATAAATAAGGGTTAATAAATTTGAAATCGTTATTATATAATAACGATTTAAGTATAATATTTTTTTCAAAATAATAGTTTTTTTAATTTGAATCCAAAAATAAAATTTTTTATAAAATAATAAAGAAAATTACTACAATATAATATTTATATTCATAGACAGAAAATAATTTTATTTTTGGAAATTATTTTCTTCAAATCTCTAAAATAAAATTTATTAATGTTCTCAATGAATGAAATAATTTTTTTTTTAAGAAAGCATATGTTTCTAAAATAATATGACATCTCAAAAATTATATAATTCATTTACTAAATATAAATATGAAAAAATATACTATTAATATAATTATTATTTAATAATATTATTAATACAAATAACATTATCCAATCTAATGGCTTGTTTATAATTATCATGTAAAATATTGATATTTTGGAGTTGGATAAGGATCACTGTTCTCTGCAATATAATATATCTAACATATAGTTCAATTAAAATATTAGTGGTATTATATTATATCATCAATCAATTTATTATATAGATTTACTTTTTATTTTAGTGTTATTCTTTATTTGTCCTTGTGATTTAAATGATTTCTAAAATGGTAAGGGGTTTCCATCTAACCATTTCACTTTAGTGAGATACATGCAATTTTTATCAAATATTTAAATTATGTTGTGTATAAAATTTTCATGAATTTATTTTATGATTCTTATACTTATTTATATAGGGGTTTATATATCCATTTTTTGATATGTCTTTCATGGGGTTTAGGTTTTGAATGTTACAAAAGTTGTTCATGTATATTGTCTCAATTTTTCATATTTGAGATATATATTAGGTTGTTAAACAATCTTATTTTATGAGGTGTATGTACGTCGTCATTGAAATATAATATCATGAATATATTTATTCTCATGGTATTATATGCTTCATTAAATTTTATTCAGTCATTGGTCTTATGATTTAATGTTAACAAAGTGGTAAGGGTTTTATGTTAAAATATCATCATTTATCAGGATTAATCAAGATTGTGTTTCCAATTATGAAATATTATGATTCATATCTGAAAAAAATGAAATTCATCATCCTATTTTAATTTTTTATAGTATTTTTTGATACATTTTCATCTCTTTATTTACTCAACATTTCAAAATAGTTTTTTTAAATAATATCATCTATGTTTCTCAATTCAGTCGGGGGAACCCTTTCATCAATACCAATTTGTATTAAAAAAAATATTATAAATTTTATTTCACATTAGTCAACTAATCTATTATAAACATTTTTACACATTTTTTACCTTTTCATAATTTTTCTAATATTAATAATCATCTCTTGTTTTAAACAATTCAATTAAAATATCACCAAAAATTAGAATATAATCATAGTTTTAATGTGTATGAAATGAAAGATATTTTCTTCTTTCATGAACAACTCATTGGATTATAAATAAAAATAAAATTTTCTATTTTTGTTTTCAAATAAAATGATTTTTTTTTATTTTAATTAATTAGAATTTTTTTTCAACGTCAAATGTTTTCATCTATTAATTTTTTATATTATTTATAAACTATACATTATATGTTCGCAATTAATAATTACAAAGGAAAGAGTTTTTAGAAAATTGTATGAACATTTAGTTTTAAAAATTATATTTAATATAAATTATATTTACTTTCATAAATGATTCAAGTGATTTTTATTTAATATTATTTTTCCTTCTAATAAAATATCTTTTGATGTTACTTATTAATTAATTGTGATATAATATTAGGATATAATTCATATTTTTCATCTATATGTTTCTTATTTATAATGAAATGATGTTTAGAAAAATGGATTCTTTTTATATGGGTTATATAATGATAAAAATCACTTATCATTCCTTGATTCATGCTACGATGAAATGATGAGATTATTTTTAATATTTTTTCTTTTACACATAATATACTATGATGAAATTTTAAGGAAACTGATTTCTTTTTATGGTTAATTATGTGAGTAATGATTATGATAATGTGTGAATTTTTTTTCATATTGATAATTTCTTATGTTGGTTATATTATAAAAATGTAGGGTTGTTATATTTTAACCATAGAGAGGGGGGAAATATCTCCCTCCAAAAATTGGATAAAAAAGATATCTCATGAGATAAATTGGACTAGAAAAGGAATTAAAAAAATCATAATAAGTGACTCTATCAAAAATTATTATATTAGGAGTGAACATTTATAACTGTATGGGTTTTGTGGAATGAACCAATTCCATTTTGATAATATTGGGAATGATCCTGGAACTACTAAGTAAATGATATTCAATTCCTAGGTGTTTGCCATAATTATTTGTCTAATGGAATTTTTAGGCTCTAATTTTTCATGAACATTGATTACATTAGGATTAATTCTTTATAAACTACAATTATATATTATATAAGTCCATTTTATGATCAATGATTTGCATAATTTATTTTTTGAATGTTATTCTCAAGTTCTCATATACTTATGCCCCTGATTTTTTGATGTCTCCCTTATCTAACCTTACTAAGCATCTCATTTCACCTATTATTATGAATTTGTACCATGGGATATCATGAATGTTATTTGGAATCATATTTTTAATATGGGTGATTTTTATTTACAATATTGTGGGAGATGATGTATCTTGTGTATGGACCAGTTTCATATGGGTCAATGATTCTAAACGCATTATAACATTATGATGCTCTAGTGCATGAATATGTAATATATTGAATATTAATATAAAAATTTGTAAAATAAATGTATGGTAAGTCGATTTCATTATATTCTGAATAATTGGATTGGTTACACAACATTTATAAATTAGAATATCAAAAATTTAGTGACAAACCTAAGGATTTGTAAAAGCGTAATTCTAAGGATGGTTCCACGATTAAGAAAATGTATCAATTGGTGTGTAATGATTGAGTGAGTAGATACTTTGAAAATATAACCATTACAAGATTATTTTAATGGATTTGCATCTAATAGAGAGGTATATATGGGTAATAACACAGAAAATGGAGCATTTGGATAGACTTGATTATCACCGGGCGCACGAAAATAGCCCTTATTGCACACTAGATTTAAAACTCTAGGTGATATTCTATTAAAATTCCCAAACACATTCACAACCATCATAATGTATTTGAATAGTGACCATTAATAACCTGGGTAAATCCTAAGGTCTAATATAGTAAAATTAATTTTCACCAGTTTATACATCCTCTATGTTATTTTCTAGATTCTATAGTGTACACTTTTTAATTAATATTTCACTCATAATGATTTGTGGTTTTCTTCAATGGATAGATCTAAGAAGGATCATGAAAACACAGAATTTAGTAGAATGAATAATTATTATGAGAGATCAAAATTGTTTATTAATGTGTAGAAAAATATTTTGATCATGAGAAATTAAATATCATGGTATATAATAAGAAAAATAAACATATTTGAGATTACTGACGCATAAAATATATGTGAAATGGTATTTTATAAATTTTTTTGTTGTAATTAAAATAGGGGAATAAATATTAGGATTTTTACATTTCATGATTCTTGGAATAAGATCCTAGATGAATATATAAAATGTGAAAGATTATGTATTTATGTGGAAATAATTTCATAGAGGGAAAATTGGATATGTAATTTGATATATTATATTTGAGGAAATTTAGAATTATATGAGTAAATTAGTGGATATAAGGGTTATTGTAACGCCCCGACCCTAGTTACCCAGAGTCGGTGCATTATTACATAACATTGGCATGATCACAAGAAAGATCACATCTCGAAAGACCGATTGGTTTAGTAGCCTTGGAAACACTAGATATATTCATAAGTTTTACATTACATCGTAAGGTGAAAAACTACTACGACAACATAATGTCTCCATAGTCCACACTATTATCCCCTCATAATATCCTTGCAGGACATTCATAACATATTTCTTCACATCCTGGAAAAATAAAACATAGAAAAGGGGTGAGCTCAAATGCCCAGTAAGGATAACAATATAGCAGAACATTCAAAAATAAGCATAAACATTTAAGGCAATGCATTACTAAAACAAAATCCTTTTAAACTTGATCTTCAACATAGTATGGAAAAAGTAAAATGAAATAATGCCATTTACTTATTCACATGGTTATTCTACTAATCAAATAATCACATGAAATATCAATAACCACTTTCATAATGTCGGAATGCATAATGCTGAACTTTAATTTCTTTTGCAAGCCCTCGTCCCAAGACCTAGGGGATAACTGTAACCGGAACCCAACCCGGAGTGCCTCTAATAACCGGACACCAACCCAGAGTGCCTCTAAAAACCGGACACCAACCCGGGGTTCCTCTAATAACCGAAGAACAAACTGGAGTTCCTCTAATAACCGGAGACCAAACCGGAGGGCTTACTTTTACCGGTCCCCAACCCGGAACATACTTGTCTAACACATTCATCTGAATGAAAGGTTGAAATATAACATAAACATTCGGATTAAAAATAACTTATGGAATGTCAATACAAAAACCATGAGTGACATAAGAATAACTTATCCACAGTCAAAAATATCACAAAACCTTCAATAAAATATGGATGTTTTGTATCATAATAAATCAACATCAAATAAACTTAAAATCCATCAAAGGATGTTGACATAGATAAAATCAAAATTATTTTAGAGAAATATCTCTTTTTTTTTAATCATTTTAAAAGTAACATAATTATAAAATAATACATTCAATCTGAAAATATTCCTATAAGCTTGTAAGGGAAGATTCGACAATTTTATAACTGTGGAAAATAACCGCACCCGCCATATAAATTAAAAAAACATTCTTACCTTAATTTTGTCGAAAAGGTTAAAAAGTACCTTGTTTGGAAAACAAAGGAAAGATTCCTTTATAAACTTCTTATAAAAGTCAAACAAGGGTATAAATTACTTTAACCCATATTCTTGTAAATAGTAAAAATGTTTTGAAATACATTTCAAAGAAACATGGATGTAGATGACAAAGAGATCCCAGTAGATTATTACGTATAAACAACCTCAGATATTGAAGAGATTGTGAAATAACCATTACCAATTTCGTAAATTATGAAACATACAACCCCTGAAAGAGGTATCATACAATGAATATGTAAATACACATAAATTAGAGTTTATTACACAAAGAATATAATTATGGGTAATACATACACCACACAAAAGGTGATGGTGGCAATATTGCATGAATCTCACGGGAATAAGGAGTGAGATGAAAACCCCTTACCTTGTACTTTTCCTTGGTTGGGGTAGGTTAACCTCCTGTATAATTGTGAAATAATTGTTATTAAATTATACAAGAATCATATACATTAATATGATATCATATATGATCTTTTAATATTGATTTGATAATAATATCTTAGTATTATCGTTGTTTCGGGTGTTAACTTACTTGTTTTCTTTTATATGTTTTGTTACATAAGCCATGTTTGTAATGGATAGGTTGTATATTATTCATATCCACAATTATATCAAGTTTTTAAACATAATTTTTAAATCATCAACTGATAATTATACTTTAATTGATACGATGGAGAATGAATCTCATCGCGTTGGTGGAGACGGTAGTCCGTACATACACACAAGCGACAATATCATTCTTTTGAAAAAATATATAAATGGTTGTTATATCATATATAATGAATCATTAACATGTTATCTTTATTATTTACATGAGTTACATATCATTATTATACCCATCCAAATAATAATATACTGAATAACAATTACACCACGACGTGGAGACGGTAAGTCGTACGTACGCACGTATGGTGACATGTTATTCAACGGGTGGATAGAATACTGAATATGGTTGTACAATATTTATAATAACATCATAGTATATATATGATACTGGAGTTATTATTTTAGAATGGTAATAACAAAGGAAGAAGAAGTGGAAGAAGAAAGGAACTTGGAAAAAGGGTGGTGAAATCATTACCTCTTCTTCGGGTTCTTCCTTTTGATTTGATCAAAAGTGCTCCCTAGGATGGCTTTCTGATCACAATAAGGCCTCTAGGTTGTAGTGAGGGAAGTTGGGAGAGTATTTGGGCTGAGTTTTTCCGAACCGAAAGGTTTTGAAGGTGTGAAGAAATGAGAAGGAGGAGTGCCCTTTTATAAGAGGGGTGAGGGGCACCTTTGGAAAAGCTAGAAATATTAGTTTATAATAAATTAATATTCGGTTTTTAATGGCTCCAAAGATGATTATTTAAATGTTAAGGTTGGTATGGGACGAAATAAACTCAACAAATAGAATTTAGACAGGTTTGGGTACTTATATTAACCTTATCTTTATGTATTAACTTTAAGTTAATTAGATTCACTTTTACAATGTCTCTTTGTATTTTTATATAATATTGTTAATAAACTTACTATATACATCCAAGAGACCCTCAAGTGGTCCATTTTTTATGAATATATCATTATATAAGTCTCTTGGACGAACCTTAGATTTTTAGAAATTTAATATGAATTAATAATATAATATTTGTTTTAAGAACTCTTTTATGTCAATTTTGACACTATTCAATAGTTGATTTTTGTGAAACTCATAAAAGATTGATTACTTCGAAAAAATTCAATTAAATCAATCCTAATATTTCATATTATCATAGAAAATTACTTTAATTCATAAAATGTTCCATATTATATTTATTTGGGTATTTATAATATCAATTATTTTAAGTTTTCACTATTATAGTAATTAATTCATCATCATTGTGTCATATATAAATTAAATTATATAATTTCTAAGATTTATAAATAAAATATCATTATTTATTCAAGCTTTTTATCTTTCTAATGAATATTTAAAATCTAAAATCCAACATATATAACCCTATATAAAAATTGTTTTTCTAAAAGATATATGCTTGTGTCATTTTTGTATTCATTTTAACTTAATTAAAATAAAGTGTCCCTATCACCTACAAGTGGCACCATGGGGTCCCAAAATCGACCCAAAGATGCCTATGGTCGAACATGTATCAACCAATTAGGCTAGGAAACCTTTTAGGGTAATTTAGTATTATTATAATATTATTTTTTAAACCCTTATTTACCGGATTTACCCTTAACCATGGTAAAGAAAATATTTACCGCAGTAATTATTCAAAATGTCTAAAAATAAAAGTTACCTATTTACACAATTTTAACATCCTAATTCCAAATATGGAATCCATTTTTCTAAATTCAAAACACAGAAGTGGCATAAATTAATTTAAAATTAATTCCCGCTGTCAAAACAAAAAACGTGTTTTTAAGAGATAATAACTATCAAAAGATCGACAATTTTTTATGTTCGGTTTAATTGTAAAATTATGTCAAATGGCCAACATTATATTAAATGGTAAAAATATATCTTAAATCTAATTTAAAACCACTCAAATTCATAATTTATCACTATTAATTATTTTGATTAAAAAAGTTGTTTTTAATTAAAATTTAGTAATTTTCACTATTCATCAAAATATGAAAGTTATCCGAAATGTACCAAAATTTCACCTTAAGCTAAATTCTATACTCCGAATCGAAAAATGAAGTCCATTTTGAGAGATAAGATTTCTAAAAGTTTAAAAGTTAGGTATTACTATTCATAACGGCTAGTTTTATTGGTTGTGGTGTGTTAGAACTCAAAGGTGCATACAACACACGCTACTGTATTATTCAAAGGAAAGAATACCGTGGAAGCTTGGGATGTTTCTTTTTAAATTTTTTGATGTACCCCATTTAGTCAAAAAGTTTAAAATATTTTATTTAAAATGGTTTCACTATTAAAAGTTGATAAAAGTGCAATACTGAAAATGAATCTGTTTTTGCATTATGTCTAAGAAACTCATAATATAGATTCAAAAATTATAAGGATTATATAAAGTTTTAAATTTAGTTAATAATATTCATAAATTCTTTTTAATGGCTCTTTTTTTTGGTAAGTCATGGTGTGATTGAACTCGGTGTTGCGTGTAGTGCAAGTTATTGAATTATTTTGAAGAAATAACACACTATGAAATCTCGGGGTGTTACATTCTCCCCTCCTTCAATAAATTGCGTCCTCACAATTTGAAATTGTTCTTTGAAAATAAAAGGTTGAAAATAGAAAATATATTTGTGGAAAAACCCACATCGGAAATTGGGTTACTAAAATTTAGTCTTAATATGAGGAAAATAGAAATGAAAGGGTCACCACCAAATTATGATCTCGATTAGGAGAACATTAGTGGAAATTAGAGACATATAATTGGAGGAAAACGTAAATATTTATAGGTAGTGATTGAGGTCATCAATCACAAACAAGTATAAAATAGAGGTCCTTAAACTCATCAATCCATGATGATTTGAAATACCATCAGTTCAACAAAACATAGGGTATTGGGATAACACATTTTTGACGTTTCAAAATATCTTAGTTGAATTCCCACATCGAAAAATGAATTAATGAGGCCTCTATTTAAAATAAAGAGTGGAAAGTATTAAGATTACCGAAAATAACAAGTACTAGGGTTCCATGTAGGAAAATATGGATATGGAAGAGAAATCTAACCATCAATTATCTGATGGAGAGTGGTAGAGAACATGGCTATGAAAAGGCCAACAATCCCAAAGCCATAAATTAGTGATGATTTAAGGTACCATCTAGGACAACAATTTTGTTCTAAGTTCCTTTTATTAATGTTGATAAATTTATTTATGAGATTGGCTAAGATCATAAGGATATATACTTACTTTATAATTAGAGTTTTATCCATTAATAAATTTCTACCACAAACTCATCTTTCACTCTAAAAGATAATAGAACGTAAAAAAATTTCTATTTATACTATTTGTACAGGGTTCCAAAATAAATGAATTTATAATTCATCTACCAGATCTTTTAAAACAAACTACATTATTTAATCCAGGAAATCTCGTGGGCCAGTGGTAGGTGATACACCCTTGTCGCCCTTCGGTTGCGGGTTCAAGTCTCGCAGCCTTGCCGGACGCGACGGGTTGCCGCCCGACCTCCGGGTTGTCCTTTTATGGCAATTCAAAATAATCCAAACTAGAACTATCCAAAATACTTCTGTCCAAACTCACAGTCCAAAATTTATTAGGAAGGTAAACATAATGTAGATCTTTTTTACCTCGTAATAGGATATGAATACCTTCATCATGTATTCTTTTAAAACACTGAAACATCCTGAATTACCATATTCCTTATTGATTACATTCATTCTCCGTTATTCCATATAGAATGCTGGATATACTTCATCAATCCAAAAATGTTTTAAACCCCAAAAATGATGGAATATACAAATCATTAATCAGTTCCATGTTTTCAAGAATATCCAATATAATTTATCCAAAACAATCATTTTTATTCCAAAATCACTACATTGGTATCAGAACTATATTATGGTTTACCATTCTCTCAACCATATATTTTCCAAAAATTTATCCTTCTATTGAGTCACTTTTCTTTGTTACACACAATCTCAAGTCCTTAATGAAATAGTACTGCAGTACAATCCATATATACTCCATAATTATTATAACAAGTACATTGTTGATACAACACTCAATTGACATAATCAACATAAGAACTCTAATCATTCCTCTTCATCTGTGGTAGTATCATAACATGATTATTATCCAATAGCATCATTTGGGGCATAGTCTGATGACTGGGACATAGGTTCACGTAGTGTCCAAACTCCCTGCAAATAAAGCATTGTACATTTGAACCCATTTTCTTACCCTTGCAGTCACGTACTTTGTGCCCTTTTCCTCCACACTTATAACAAACTCCCATTCCTTTCAGTCAAGTTACAGGGTGTTTCTTTACACAATTATCACATATGGGAAAATTCTTCTTTTCCCTCTTCACTTTATCCATATTTCTATCTTCCATCCTTTTCTTCTCTTGCTTCCCTTCAAAGCCATAGGACTCAGTAAACTCTTTACTTATCTTATCAACACATGATATTATTTCTTCATATGATGATAATACATGCGAGACTATTTCTCTTGTAAATTCTGGCTTAAGACCATAAAATATATGATCCTTCTTTCTCTTTGTATCATGTGCATTTCTAGAGTTCCCATTCCATCTACTGGGCGCC
The DNA here is from genome assembly GCA_963277665.1 of Viscum album. Taxonomy (NCBI): domain Eukaryota; kingdom Viridiplantae; phylum Streptophyta; class Magnoliopsida; order Santalales; family Viscaceae; genus Viscum; species Viscum album. The sequence continues at coordinate 929,052,519 of OY728126.1, read as the reverse complement.
ATTTCTAAGCAATGGCATACATTAGATTAGTTTATGAATAACAATATCTAATCCCCAACTTGTAAAACACATAACATAAATTAAATAGTTTATGGATATAAACCATAATCATAAAAATGACTCCTTTGAGGAAGTATATACTCATAAACCCTTCATAATGATTTGTAAAGAAAATAAGAGTTATCCTAAGCATATCCCCTGGGAGTGTCGAAACCAAAAGTGCAGCAAGGCCCGTTGTCGTGCACTAGTTCCCGTTCGAGTCTAGCTCAAAGCGGTGTTTTTGGGTTTTACCCCTAGGTACATCTGTGCCAGAGCCACCTCTACCTGCTCGTATCCAGACAGGGATGTATTGCTCGGAAAACTCACAAAATCTATACGATACCAAAATTCTTGGAAGTTATTCTATACTAATCCTCAAAATTCATCTTAAATCTATGTTCTCTAATCAAATTTTAACTAAATCTGGCTTCCAAGGTTTGTACTAAACTTCCTCTGATACCAACTGTAACGCCCCGACCCTAGTTACCCAGAGTCGGTTCATTATTACATAACATTGACATGATCACAAGTTAGATCAAATCTCGAAAGACCGATTGGTTTAGTAGCCTTGGAAACACTAGATATATTCATAAGTTTTACATTACATCATAAAGTGAAAAACTATTATGAAAACATAATGTCTCCATAGTCCACACTATTATCCCCTCATAATATCCCTGCAGGTCATTCATAACTTATTTCTTCACATCCTGGGAGAAATAAAACATAGAAAAGGGGTGAGCTCAAATTCCTAGTAAGGATAACAATATAGCGGAACATTCAAAAATAAGCATAAACATTTAAGGCAATGCATTACTAAAACCAAAGCCTTTTAAACTTGAACATCAACATAGTATGGAAAAAGTAAAATTAAATAATTCCATTTACTTATTCACATGGATATTCTACTAATCGAATAATCACATGCAATATCAATAACCACTTTCATAATGTCGGAATGCATAATGCTGAACTTTAATTTCTTTGTCAAGGCCTCGCCCAAGACCTAGGGGCTAACTGTAACCGGAACCCAACCCGGAGTGCCTCTAATAACCGGACACCAACCCGGAGTGCCTCTAATAACCGGACACCAACCCGGAGTTCCTCTAATAACCGAAGACCAAACTGGAGTTCCTCTAATAACCGGGGACCAAACCGGAGGGCTTACCTTTACTGGTACCCAACCCGGAACATACTTGTCTAACACATTCATCTGAATGAAAGGTTGAAATATAACATAAACATTCGGATTAAAAATAACTTATGAAATGTCAATACAAAAACCATGAATGAAATAAGAATAACTTATCCACAGTCAAAAATATCCCAAAACCTTCAATAAAATATGGATGTTTTGTATCATAATAAATCAACATCAAATAAGCTTAAAAGCCATCAAAGGATGTTGACATAGATGAAATCAAAACTATTTTAGAGAAATATCTCTTTTTTTTAAATCATTTTAAAAGTAACATAATTATAAAATAATACATTCAATATAAAAATATTCTTATAAGCATGTAAGGGAAGCTTCGACGATTTTATAACTGCGGAAAATAACCGCACCCGCCATATAAGTTAAAAAAACATTCTTACCTTAATTTTGTCGAAAAGGTTAAAAAGCACCTTCTTTGGAAAGCGACGGAAAGATTACTTTATAAAACTCTTATAAAATTCAAACAAGGGTTTAAATGACTTTAACCCATATTATTTTAAATAGTAAAAATGTTTTGAAATACATTTCAAAGAAACATGGATGTAGATGATAAACAGATCCCAGTAGATTATTACGTATAAACAACCTCAGATAATGAAGAGATTGTGAAATAACCCTTTAACAATTTCGTAAATTATGAAACATAAAACCCATGAAAGAGGTTCCATACAATGAATATGTAAATACACATAAATTAGAGTGTATTACACAAAGAATATAATTATGGGTAGTACATACACCACACAAAAGGTGATGGTGGCAATATGGCATGAATCTCACGGGAATAAGGAGTGAGATGAAAACCCCTTACCTTGTACTTTTCCTTGTATGGGGTAGGCTAACCTCTTGTATAATGGTGAAATAATTGTTATTAAATTATTAAATAATCATATATATTAATATGATATCATATATGATCTTTTAATATTGATTTGATAATAATATCTTTGTATTATCATTGTTTCGGGTGTTAACTTACTTGTTTTCTTTTATATGTTTTGTTGCGTAAGACATGTTTGTAATGGATAGGTTGTATATTATTCATATCCAGAATGATATCAAGTCCTTAAACATCATTTTTAAATCATCAACTGATAATTATACTTTAATGGATACGATGGATAATGAATCTCATCGCGTTCGTGGAGACGGTAGTCCGTACGCACGCACGAGCGACAATATCATTCTATTGAAAAAATATATAAATGGTTGTTATATCATATATATAGAATCATTAACATGTTATATTTATTATTTACACAAGTTACATATCATTATTATACCCATCCAAATAATAATATATTGAATAACAATTACACCACGACGTGGAGACGGTAAGCCGTACGTACGCACGTATGGTGACATGTTATTCAAAGGTGGATAGAATACTGAATATGGTTGTACCATATTTATAATAACATCACAGTATATATATGATACTGGAGTTATTATTTTAGAATGGTTATAACAAAGGAAGAAGAAGTGGAAGAAGAAAGGAACTTGGAAAAAGGGTGGTGAAATCATTACCTCTTCTTCGGGTTCTTCCTTTTGATTTGATCAAAAGTGCTCCTTAGGTTGGATTTCTGATCAAAATAAGGCCTCTAGGTTGTAGTGAGGTAAGATAGTAGAGTATTTGGGAAGAGTTTTTCGGAACCAAAAGGTTTTGAAGGTGTGAAGAAATGAGAAGGAGGAGTGCCCTTTTATAAGAGGGGTGAGGGGCACCTTTGGAAAAGCTAGAAATATTAGTTTATAATAAATTAATATTCGGTTTATAATGGATCCAAACATGATTATTTAAATGTTACGGTTTGGATGGGTCGAAAACAACTCAACCAATAGAATTTAGACAGGTTTGGGTACTTATATTAACCTTATCTTTAAGTATTAACTTTAAGTTAATTAGTTTCACTTTTACAATGTCTCTTTGTATTTTTATATAATATGGTTAATAAACATACTATATACATCCAAGCAACCCCCAAGTGGTCCATTAATGATGAACCAATCATTGTATAAGTCTCTTTGCCGAAACTTAGATTTTTAGGAATTTAATATCAATTAATAATATAATATTTGTTTTAAGAACTCTTTTTTGTCAATTTTTACACTATTCAATAGTTGATTTTTGTGAAACTCATAACAGATTTATTACTTCGAAAAAAGTCAATTAAATCAATCCTAATATTTCATATTATCCTAGAAAATTATTTTAATTCATTAAATGTTTAATATTATATTTATTTGGGTATTTATAATATCAATTATTTTAAGTTTTCACTATTATAGTAATTAATTTATCATCATTGTGTCATATATAAATTAAAATATTTAATGTCTAAAAATTATAAATAAAATATAATTATGTAGGAAATCTTGTTATCCTTCTAATGAATATTTATAATCTAAAATCCAACATATATAACCATATGTAAAAATTGTTTTTCAAAAATATATATGCTTGTGTCATTTTTGTATTCATTTTAACTTAATTAAAATAAAGTGTCCCTATCACCTACAAGTGGCAAAATGGGGTCCCAAAATCATCCCAAAGATCCCTATGGTCGAACATGTATCAACCAATTAGTCTAGGACACGTTTTAGGGTAATTTAGTATTATTATAATATTATTTGTTTAACCCTTATTTACCGGATTTACCCTTAACCATGGTAAATAAAATATTTACCGCAGTAATTATTCAAATTGTCTAAAAATAAAAGTTTCCTATTTACACAATTTGAACATCCTGATTCCAAATATGGAATCCATTTTTATAAATTCAAAACACAGAAGTGGCAGTAATTAATTTAAAATTAATTCCCGCTGTCAAAACAAAAAGTGTGTTTTTAAGAGATAATAACTATCAAAAGATTGACAATTGTTTATGTTCGGTTTAATTGTAAAATTATGTCCAATGGCCAACATTATATTAAATGGTAAAAATTTATTCTAAATATACTTTAAAACCACTCAAATTAATAATTTATCACTATTAATTATTTTTATTAAAAAAGTTGTTTTTAATTAAAATTTAGTAATTTTCACTATTCATCAAAATATGAAAGTTATCCGAAAAGTACCAAAATTTCACCTTAGGATAAATTCGATACTCTGAATCCAAAAATTAAGTCCATTTTGAAAGTTAAAATTTCCAAAATTTTAAAAGGTAGGTGTTACTATTCACAACGGCTAGTTTTATTGGTTGTGGTGTGTTAGAACTCGAAGTTGCATACAACACACGCTACTGTATTATTCAAAGGAAAGTGTACCGTGGAAGATTGGGATGTTTCATTTTAAATTTTTTTATGTCCCCCATTTATTCAAAAAGTTTAAAATATTGTATTTAAAAAGTTTTCACTATTAAAAGTTGATAAAAGTGCAATACTGAAAATGAATCAGTTTTTGCATTATGTCTAAGAAACCCATAATATAGATTCTAAAATTATAAGGATTATATAAAGTTTAAAATTTATTTAATAATATTCATAACCTCATTTGAATGGATATTTTTTTTGGTAAGTCATGGTGTGATTGAACTCGGTGTTGCGTGTAGTGCAAGTTATTGAATTATTTTGAAGAAATAACACACTATGAAATCATGGGGTGTTTCAGTTATCCACTAGACCAAGTAAGGAAATATGTCACAAACTTGCCAGGGTACCCATGTAACCGGATAACTGATGTGACCCTAACATTTCCCAAATGGATTTCCTGATCCCAATGTTTTAGTGACTAGAACCAGACATTGTACAAACTAAAACTGGGAATTAATTTTTCTCTAACAATAAAAAAGTAAAATAAATAAGATAGTATGCATGTAAAAAAAACTCTATGAAGAAAAATGTCCCCAAAGTCAAACATTCAATCAAGCCCAATGTACTTACACCAATTTTCTCTAATAGGTAAAAAACTCCATGTCCCAATGGAATCAAATCACCAACACCAATGATAAATAGGTGGATCCACATACAAGAGATCCCTTCCACTTTCTCAATCCTGGATGGAGATAATTTACCAAAACCCCAACGCACATGTATGATGTGAGCATAAAAAAACTTGAATGGACTCACCAAGGATCCTATAATAGATGCTAAGATAAAATTAACCAATATAATTATTAATATTTTACAAATCAAAAATGGTTTTAATTTCAAATCATGGGTAAAGAAATAATGTTATATAGTTTAAATGAGATAAAAATACATCAATTAAAGGCTTTATAAGTGGATGAATATTTATGAAATAGTGACATAAAAAGAATTTATATATAAAATTTTACATAAATTCATAAGTTAGGTTAAAAAAATTTATCATCATTTCCATAAATTTATATATCAATTATAAACAAGCATGCAACATGGTCGTATACCAAATCGGTATAAATGTTATACGATATAGAACTCTAAACACTCTCAGCGATCATGATAATAACTGTACAAACATGTCCTATGATAACTGATTAAAGAGGAATCGTCACAATTTCTTAAGGGATTTGATATGTTGAATTTATGTTTTGGAATGTTTTATAATCATAGATTGTGTTCAAAGAACTCAAAATCTACCTAATACATGCAGATGCTGTTATAAGAAAAAAGATTGGAAATTTATTTTAAGACTTCTTAAATTACAATTATTTCACATTCCCCGATATCAAATTCTGAATTTATATTTAAAACTTAAATGTGTTTTAATAATAAAAAATAATTTTTAGTAATAGAAAACCAATTTGTTTTAATCAAAATCCATTTTCAATCTATTTTCACAAGATTGAAATCTATTAAAATCAAATTCCATCAATTTCATAGAAAATACCAAATTAAATGGAATTGAGTTTTTTCACAACATTCAATAAAATTCATTCCAAAATTTTTATCAAATTATTTTTAATTGAATCAAATTTCCATAATCCCACCCAATCCATTATAATTGGTGGGTTATTTCCAAAAATCAATGAAAAATCAATTTTTATGTTTCCCAATTCACTAGAATTGGATTTTTTTCAAATCTATTGATTGAAAGATATTCAAATCATGGAATTTGATATAAATAAAATTATTCTATTTCAATAATTATATTTATGGTTAATTAATTTTGAAATCAATGATTGAACTACCAACCTTTTTCCCAAAACTCAGTGTTTGGAATGAAACCCTCTAACAGGAACAATGTTATAGAAGACCTCGAAAAAAAACCTACAAAAAGACGTCCTGAAAAGAAGAGTATAGATCCAAAAATTTATGGATAATCTATTAAAAACCTATTAGGATAATTATATCGAAACAATGAATGATAGAAAATGCTTACATAGTAATTGACTTAACATGAAAAATTTTGATCAAACACCAAATAAAATGATCTGAAAGGATCGGAGAGCTCCATGATTGCTTGGGATAGGCTTTAGGAAAATAGAAATTAATCCAGAGAGGAGTAAAATTGGTATGTTTATAATTTTTTACTACATTTAATTGAGACACATGGAATTACCTGACTTGTAATTCCATTATCCATCATTGAACAGATAAATTTTGTATCCACCAAAAATATTGTCTCTTATAATTAAAAACATATATTTAAATAACTCATGACATGTAAAAACTATTCAAATATTGTATCTTTCACAATGTTAAACCTTATCATGGTATGTACCCAAAAACCATTACACATCGTGTAACCTTGTAACACATTGTGAAAACATCTTAGCGCTTGTAGAGAACACCGATTAAATATGAGAGTGCAAAAAATCCTTGAATTCAACAATATAGATATCCCTTAGATTCCCTATTCAACATAATGAGACAATTAAAAGAGTAAAAAATGAGATGTTTTAGATCATAACAGTTATAAAGGTAAAAATATGTTACAACATCCCCAACATAAAAACATTCTATAACCAAAAAGCCTATAATGATGCTTGTAATCCAAAATGATGAGGCCATTGTTCTATCATCTATGGCTCGCGTTCCCACATCACATAAAATCCTGAAAATCATGAAAAATTACATTCACCAAAATTATCATCCACCCATTAAGTACAATTGTCTCAAAATAATCTATTACGACAGGCTCTTCAATCATATATGAATCTATTTCAACATCAAGATCACAGAAGCTCAAAACATGAGATGGATTAGAAAGTTACATTTGGAACTAAGATGAACGAAATAAGTTATCTATCAACAATATATATTTTATATGTGCTAATCAATATGTATCATTCCACACCTACTCAACAATATAAAAATGTTCAAAAAAATGAGGGGACATCTTCCCTTGCCTCCCAATACGTTGAGGACCCAACTGAGGTGAAACCTTCATGAATGCCTGGTCACCATTTGAGAACTCCAAATTAATATGGAAATAGTGATGACATGATTTATATAATCCTTATTCATTGAAAATCCTCTGATGATTCAACTGAATCTTTTTCATTGTATATTTCACCGAAATTGGCCTCATAAAGGAACACTCACCAATCATTGACCAATATAAAAGTGATTTTTCAAGACTTTCCATACAAGGAATCAAAATATACATTCTAATTTCAAAATTGAATGTACTTTTATAAGAACACCCATCCACAGATAAATTGTCATCCCAATCCCCACCAATATTAAGAACATAAGTATGAAGCTTATCTAAATTAATCATTATTGCTCTTTTTATTTTCTTAGCTGACTCCAAATAATTTGTTGTACTCAAACGAACATGAGATCCCAGTGCCTTTGGAAATACCTCTAAAAAATAGATAAATTATCAATGGATATAAATTAGATGCCATAGAATATGTGAAACTATTAAAATGAAAAATCTTCTTTACATTTATATTTCCCAACACTTCAACATTGGTTGTATCATGAATTGGTTGAAGTGTGCCGATTTATACAGCCTATCATTCAAAACCCATATTTTATTCATTATTATTTTGGTACATGTTAAATGAAACATAACATCCATTTATATTTCATATATCTTTCTTTAGGTACTGGAAGTGGTTCCATAAATCCGGAATTCTATTGATACTTCTCCTTCACCAGTTGGAATGTATAACAATGAGTAACAAACTCTTAAATTCCCCATCTCATACTTGGAAACCAGAACTACTACCAAATGTAAAAAAACATCATAATGGTTCATGAGATTACATATCATTTGGAACTATATAAATATTACATCACATATATCCTTACAAATGACAGAACAATCTAGTGACTATGATTACAAAAAAACACTTTGGATAAAGACCACATAGAAACGGTCTCCCCACCTTTAAGAGGGTCTCTAATGCAGTGATATTCATAATTAAGCTACAGATTCTGAAGAATAAACTCAAGAATATTATATTCAAAATTAATATTCCAAAAAGACACCTTATCCCCTAATTCCTATAATCCAATATGCCACTATGAAAATATAGCCATCAAATTCTACACATCCAAAGATTCTTTCACTACCAGTGTCTGAATTATCCAATTTAATGCATCTGTAATGAAATTACATTTCCCTGTGATATATATGATTTAAAAAACACTAGATTTCAATTATTCTACCCAATGACCATGTAAGAGATTCAAAACATTTTCAGATAATATATAATGCAAGAACTTCTGGTCAAAAAACCAGTAAACCATTATACGTAAAGAAATTTAATCTTACTCTTAATCATGTTCGTCACAGATGAATGTTTGAGGTTATTTATAAGATAATTTTTTGTGGTATATGATAATGGGACCCTTATATATTGACATGGTTACCATGCATATTAACACAACTCAATCTGAAATTAGATCCAATATCAAAGACCATATATCCATGATTGGTCTCAATAAGAGTTAACACGAGTGAAATAGTCAGAAGACACATTAAATTAATTAATTAAATCAGAAATAATTCATCTATAGAAAACTTCTATCCCTTACAAGTGAGGTTGATCATTATATATTCCATCTTTGATAAGTCCTTAATAAACCAGTTATAACATCCAGTAAAACCCAATAAGATCTTAATCTCAAAAACATTTTGTGGTTGTCACAATGTCATAAAAGCCTTCACCATTTTAGAAAAAACTAAATACCATTTGTGAACACCACATTTCCCAATAATTTCAATTCATGAATAGAAAAATAACATATTAAAATATTGGAATAATTTTGATGATTTCACCATAGACATAAAACTTATCTCCGATAGTGGACATGATCTACCTCATACAAAGAGTAAATAATAATTTCATACACAAAGATGAACATGAATGTATATAGATACTCTTGAAAAATACTATTCATTAAATACATGAATACTACATGAGGATTTGATAAAACAAAGTTCATTACAAGTTACACATTATGACTGTACCTATTATGAAATGTTATTTTATAAATTTTGGATTACATTATACTTAACTAATGGTGACCAGATCGAAAGTCTATCATAGAGAATCACTTTTCTCCCATTAAATAATGAAATATATCATCAACAAATGGAAAAAATAATTTTTATTTATCATTACTCAATTATGCTTCTGGTAATCAATACATAGGCAGTATAAATGATCTATATTATTAGAAAAGTGAATTTTTTCCACCCACAGTGACACACTCAGTCATATAAACCCTTTCTCTAGGAGATAATTCAATTGTTACATGAACTATTTTAGTTTAAATGGTTCCATTAGGTAATAGGGAATATTAAATGTTTTAGTACCATGAACTAAAACAATAGAACACTCAACCTTCATAAACAATAGAAAAAAGATTCTTCAAGAGGAAAAATGTCAGGATACCTGATGATATATGGAGGGAGATAAAAACTCAATGATTACAACTCTAGATCCATGGTAAACATGGATATCACTTATCAAATATCCATATAAGAAGGTACGACCCCACTCGACCGTAGGTCCTATTCTATTTGGAATACATAACCCACACCATTAGTTGTAGAAAAGGGGACCTATCGATGAAAAATTCGATGTAGAATTTATTGGGAATGAGCTAATCCTTCCTGAAAATAATATCAATACATTTCAAAATGAGAACAAGAACGCTCCAAGAAATCTGAACATCTAAGATAAAAACCCATGTGGGACTACAGATACCCTACTCTCAGTACATAAATAATATGAATTTCAGAAGAAAAAATCTCCATATAATGATTTTATAGATTAACAACATGATTTGAAAAAATGAATGAGATTCCCCAGTATCAAATACTGTAGTCAATAATAATGAATCTATAATAATGGTACATCTCAGAGTCACTGGATCCATATCCACCTTCCAAGAAAACACTTCCATGGGGTGGAGAATATTTGTTAAGGATGCCAATTTTATGACACCATTTTAATGTGAATAAAATTATATCCCTAGACTTTTAGGAGTGTATGATTATTTAACTCCACTACATAGATTGAAATTAGTAAATAAGAATAAATTCATGTTCCCTGACCATCCACAGCACCCATAGTTCTTGGGGGCCGCAACGCAGACCCTCTTTGAATGTCTATCTTATCCACTCTTTTAGTAGACAATGAAACTCTACTAGTTACTACATGAGGTATAGAATGACCATGATGTCGAGAACATTCATTTTAATCACCACACTTTTTCATTCCCTTAAAGGAACTCTTGTTGCCACTGGGAGGGAATGAAATGCCCAATAACCTTTACTTTCCATCTAGGTTCATTTCTATCATGAGTTCTCTTTCGAACAAATTATCTTAATAATACAACTGTAGTAAGAAATACTAAGATTTAATATATTAATGAATCCCCAATTCAATCCTTCAATCCTTTATCCAATAATTTAATATATCTCAGATGTGTGGTGCACAGGCTCAGAAAACCAGATTGTATACTCTATCGCGGTCCAATCAGCCTACTCGAGTTTGAAAATATTAGTAAACATGGCTAACATCATCGTCTCTCTATAGAAGTAGTCACTAATTTTAAAAATTATTCCTTTTACTTTCTATATGATCATGTTTAGTTTCCATTCCTATATATCCCACTATATTTTGATTGATCTTTTAAACATGAAGGTAGCTCAATATACCTTAATTTCATCTGATCTTTCTATGAACCAAAATAGACACTCCATTCTACCCAACCACACCTCAACCTCTTAAATATAATTTGATCATATAAAAGGATATGTCTTTTTTAGAAGTAACTCATGAGAAAATACATTGATAATGTCCCTATGAGGTTCCATAGTAGCAGCCAGAATAGGAACTAGTGGTGGTGCATGTCCAAGATCATGGATAGTGTGCATGATCAACTATAACAGATTTGTGTCCATAAAAGGATTATTGAAATGAGGATCAGTAGTAGCTTCCGCCTTGATGTGATTTTCATATTACCTCTAAGGAATGATTCAACACACTATAAATAGAATTAAAAAAGTAATACATTTGATAAATGATAAAATAGATAAACTAGGGAAATTATTCCCAATAGATAAAACATACTTCAGTTTGACTTCAATATATCTGAATAAAATCATGTAAAAGACTATATTTAATCTATAATATGACTTTCTCTAACAACATGTAGTGCCATAAGGTGAATTTTAGTGAGATATTTTTGTTCAAATTCACAAAAATACTTCATAAGATATTATAATATTTTATAAGTTCATATTGAGTCGAGAAAAAATCTCAAAATTGCTCTGATACCACTGCGTTCATCACCATCTCATGCATGCGGGTAAACTGACAACCAATCCAGCCCTAACATTCCCCAAAGTGAGATCCCAATCTTCATGGGTCGATGACTTGTAGAAGGAAGCATCCAAACTGAAAGTGAGAATGATTTTCCACTAAAATGATGAAGTTAAATTGATAAGATAGTGTTCATGTCAAAAGAAACACCACTAGGAGAAATGTTCCATAAGTCAAAGAGAAACTTAAGAATAATGTAATACAACAAAACTACCAAAGAATATAAAAACATCCCATTTCATGAAGGACACAACTCACCCAATCAAAATATCAACAACTATATCCGCCTCCAAGATATCCTTTCCCCTCACTCAGACCATGAAGGTGATTATCTAGAGACACCCAAATGCATAAGTTTCATGTGAGATTAAAAATCCTAGTATAATACCACCAACGATTACATAACATATTCCAATAATATATTAACCAATAAAAGTCTTTCAATTTAAAAAATCAAATAGGGTTGGAATTTAAATGAATATATAGACAAATCATGCCATATAGTTCATATTATGGGAAAATACATCAAGAAATATCCTTAAAAGTGATGATGTATTTAAAAAAAATGTATTAAACAAAAAATTTATATAAAATAGTACATATAAATTTAAGAGGCATGTAATTAATTTCAACAACATTGACATACATTTATATTTTAGAGATAAACAAGGGAGAAACATTATAATCTTAAAAATAGGCATGGAAGTTCTAAGCTATATGAATCCACATTATCTAATATATCATGGAAATATATTTTGTTATGTGTCATCTAGACACAAGATAGAGATGAATCAACACCATATCATAAAGGATGTGACCTTCTACATTTGTGTTTTAGAATGTTTTATAATCATAGTGATTCTCCAAATAACTCACAATCAACTTAAGGATTTCATGTGCTCTTACACACTCATAGATGTGTAATTTAGTTATAAACTATTTAAAAATCAATTAAATCCAATTAAATAAATTCAAAATAAAATTTTCCATTCAAAATATAAACATGTTTTAATAAAAAAACATACCTTTTAAAAAAGATAAAACGAATGGATTTCTATAAAAAACATTTTTAGAAGTTTTCATATGTTTGATATAAAATAAAATAAAAAGTCCAAAAATGTTCATAAAAACCCACCAACTAAAGGTAATGGGGTTTATTAACAACATTCCACCAAATTCATTTCACAATTTAAATCCCAAAAGTTATATTGATACAATTTTACAAAATCACTCATAATCCAATGAGATTGTGGGATTGATTTCTTCAAAAATCCAACCAAACCCCATTTTAAAATATCATAATTCACTAGAATTGGTTTTTAGTAAAATACAAGTAAGAAAATTTATTCAAATAAACCATTTTATATTTAATAAGAAAAAATAATTAAAATAAATCAATTTAGGTTAATTAATTTGGAAGTCAATGACAGAACCACCCATTTTTTTCCTTTCAAAACTCATTGTTTGGAATGAAACCTTCAATTGAGAACAAATACGTAGATGTCCTAAATACTTATCCAAGAAACTATATCCAATAAAAGGTATTATATATTCACTAATTTCTATATGCATTAATAAATCCCAAGGAGGAAAAAATAATGATATGATGAAAAAAAGAATCACACTTTCTCTGGAATTAAGACCATAGGTGAAACACTGATCAAACATTTAAAGAAAGGATTTAGAAGGTTTATAGAGCTCTAATATTTCCTAAGATAGTATTTAGGATGGTATAAGTGAATATAGATAAGAGGAGAAGTGTAAAGATAAGTTGATCTTCATACAAATGACTATAAAGTGGGAGAAACATGACATGTAATCCCATTACACATCATGCAACAATTATGTTTTATATCACCAAAAAACCAATCGCTTAGAATTAAAAAAATGATATTTAATTAACTCATGATTTGTGAAATCTCATCATTTATTGTAAATTTCGTGATGTAAATGATTCTGATGTTAATCACCAAAAACCCTTAGACATTGTATAACCTAGTTAAATGGTTTGCAAACCACATGCATCCTATAGGGATCATAGGAAAAATATGAGAGTCCAACAAATATGTGACTTCTTCTTTATATGTATCCTCTCTATTCCATCTTGACCATATCTAGTCAATAAAAACATAATTCTATGGAATTTTTTAGATCATAACTGATACAAATGTAACATGTTGTTACGAGAAATGTTATACATAATAATTGATCTAAAAGTTATGAAGTCATTAGGAATTTAAATTAAAGAATAAATGTTGTATATTTTTTGAATAATGTAAATTTTTTTATATGATTTATGAAACATCCAAGGATTTCATTATATTTGCAATCATATATGTCTACCTGTAATTTTAGTTAAGGGTAATAGAATCCATTATGGTTTTATAAATATAAATTTAATATAGGTTTATAGACATATAATACCGTTATTTGATTTTATGATATTGGAGTTTGTATTAATGAAGGATACATTGAAACACATTTATAGAAATACTTGACTTCAGTTTTATGGAGGAATTCTTTTTTAAGACATATGATTTAAGGTATCGGTATCCTTTTGTTTTTCACATTTAAGTTTTGGTCATTAGTAATGGTCTATCATAATTATATAATTATTTTTGAACTATGTTAATATAGTATTTGATAATGGGAAACTATCAATCCATGTGACAATGTGTTTCATCATTTAAGGCCATTGGCCATGAACCAAAAACTGATGTATGAAAAGGTTGTAGTGCCTACAACAATCCTACATAAAAGAGTATATATTATGGGAAATCATTATGATATATATATATGATTATGTATCTAGGTATGTGGTATTTTATAATATTATGTTTAATAGAAAAAATTATATGTTCAATAACCATTATCCATACAAGAATGGAAATAGGAAACTATTTCCCGATATTTTGTCAATGGACTCCCCAGAAACTATGAGCCACACAATGATATATAGGTAGTTATAAATTTACTTACAAATGTAGAAAAATTCATTCTTATAAGAGAATATTTTTCTTAGGATCATCAGTATATAATAGTAATTGAGAATGATGAATGATTTGATGGTGTACCACATTAAATTTTTTTTGATTGGGATATGAGTTATACGTCAATGTTTAGGTGAGGTCTACACAAATCCCATGATATCGATTTGATATTAAAAATATTTTATCGTCCTAAAATAGGTGTTTAGACTGAAAAAATAATTCAATCCATATATCATATTTTGATATCATATTATTATTATTATTTAGGTGGTTTCAATCATCACTTTTCACTGTTTGTTTTTTAATACAAAAAAAACTTCCTCTCAAGAATTAAGATGCTTATTTATAAAACATTCTATAGAAGGATTTTTAGATCTCCCATGTGATTGAATTATATTAGATAATTAAAACTAGGTAGGATAAAAATATATGAAGATATGTGAAATATGGTTAGATCCACTATAAAATAATTTTTGTAGAAACAATGTCGATGAAAAAGATATTACAACAATCATCAAACTGATATGAAATTAGAAGTTGCTGAAATGGGGTTTTCAAGAATTTATACGTGAAATATGATGAAAAATATATGGAAATAAAGGAATAATAATTCCTTAGTATATATTTTCTATTGAAATTCATAATCATTACAAGAATGTATCATATAGGGTGGTGCTTACAGCAAACCCCTCTACAGTTCATGACGTGTTCCATGTACCTGTCACGAAGATATATAAACATGATCCATCACATACACTAAACTCTGAGGTCATAACCCGAAATCATGAACATTCCTGTGATGAATAACTAGTCAAAATTTTGGATTTTACAGACAATGTCCTTTTATGCAAGACCACTCATGTGGTTAATGATTTTTTGTGAAACCACCATCTTGATGATGTTAAGTGGAAACTTGATGATGTAATTATATAGAAGTATACAAATATTTTAGATGAAAATTGTTTACATTTGAAAGATAAAATTTGTTTCAATATGTGTATAACCTAAAGAATTGATATTTAATGATTTTTTCAAATAAGTTTAATCATTTTTATATTTTTTTTATACTATACACTGATTTTATATAGTGTCACATATACAGAATTATATTTAGAAAAACTTGGAAAAATATTAATATTTCTGTTTATACAGTAATGTTATAACCTATTCGATATACATTTTAATATAATTAATAATTATCACATTTTAAATATTAAGTATAAGGATTTAATATAATGCTATTATATTTTTAAACATTTATTAATTTTTGGTAAAGTATCTACATGTCTCTAAAATACTATTTTCAATAAAAAATACTTATTTGGAAAAATAATTTTAAAAAAATTCAACTTTTTAAAATTGATTTTATAAAAAAAATTTGAAATATCAATTTTAAAATTATCTTATAGTGATTATTTTTGTATTTTTCACAAAAGATTATTTATTTGATATATATTGAAAAATAAAGTTTTTTATTCAAAAATTCCAATTCATTAAAATAATTTAAATGAATAATTTTTTATCATAAATTGATTTTAAATGGAATATTATTTCAACTATATAAATTAATCATATATAGGTCATTAAATTAATTTTTTTTATCAATACTTTTTAAAATTTTGATCATTTTCTTTTTGTAAAATTGTATTCTCATTGCATATGTCGGATCAATTGGAAATTAAAATAAAAACAAATTTGGATTAAATTATGAAAAATGTATTTAATATTTGGAAACCATTGATATTATATTATATAATAAGTCCAACTAAATTATTTTTCCATAATAAATAGTAGAGACAATAATAAATTTTTACCATGGTCCAGATTTGTTTTACAGGGGTAAAGTAAAATTATATGGGATAAAAATGACCTAAAAATAAAAAAAAATATTAGATGGAAATATATCTACATTTAATATCAAAGACTCCATAATTATCTACACTCTAACTTTTTGGCATGTAAAAAATTGTGAAAGCCTTATTCTTTCAAGAAATTAAATGTTTGAAACTCTTCACACATATAAATGGAAACCCATTATCCAATCCAATATAAACATAAAAAAATAATTTGGATCTTCCAATACCAACAAATATATATAAAATAATTCACTTCTCCAAACATTTAAATCATATATTGGTCAGAGAGGCATCCTAGGATGTCTTTAGGGGAAATGCATTCAGTTTTTGTTAAGAAGAGGCATCTTTCTTAAACAAGATTTTTTATGTTTTCCTACACCAACATTATTTATTATTAAACTGTGATTATATATTAACAAAAAACTTTTTATATGGTGGGATATTTTTATTTTATTTTAATTATATACAACCAAATATACATCCATAAAATAGGGTATGAAATCATCATTCATGTTTACGCTGGACAACCACTTTGTGAACTGATCTTATTCATTTTACATCACCAATTCTCACAGATGAAAATATTTTTCTATTAAATTTTTATATTATATAAACATATATGATATTATTATACTTATTTAATAATTATATAACATATACCACTTTAATTTCCATTTTGATTGAAAAGGGAAACATCTTTCATTAGTACAATAGACTACCACCTCACAAAAATATATGAATCGTTCATAAATAAGATTTTTGTTAATAATTATTGATTTAATAAAAATATGTGATAAATATTCAATAAAATGATTATATAATTTTAATATATTATTTATCTTTATTTAATACATTTTCTTAGAAAATGGTAATACAGTTTATGTGTATGTACATCCTGCAATCTCCATGAACATGTTATTTCATTTTCTAACTCTAATTTTAACGAATTATTGTAAGTTAATGTTCCCAGAATGTGTATTATATTTTTATAATTGATAAATATATGAAAATAATTGAGTCATTATAAATCTAAAAGGTAATAAATAAAAAATATAAAACATAAATGAAAGAATGCAATTATTAAAAAATCAGGACTTTATCATAAAAATTTTAATAAATAGGTAATAAATGGACACAGGTAAATCATATATGATATAATATATATCTATTTTTATCTAATTGACTAATAATAAATTTATATTTATTATATATTAAAATTTAACTTTATTGATCAATGTATAGACCTGAGGTAATGGGTTTCTAGTATCAATTTTATTTCTTGGAGACATATTTTAATTCACAACTTTTTTATTTTTTGCGGTGTAAATGCAATCCCTTGACATTTTATATCATTAATATCACTATTCTAATTATATTTCATGTTTATTTTGATTTTATAGTTCATTATTACTTAATATTAAAAATATTAGAAAATAATTAAGGGATTTCTTTCAAACTATTTAATAATATAAGACACATTCTAGATTCACCACCTATTTATTTTATTTATTTTTGATACTGTCTATGAATTTATTTTAATTTTTCATATCCTTAAAATTATGTGGATTTATTAATTCAATTTTGTCACGACCCGCCCTCGGGGCCCGTGCCGTGACAACCCCAAGCCCGCCTTCCATAGGCCAGGGGCTGGCGACTAGCACCAAGGCGTAAATCCAGGTAAAAAGGGAATGCATTGCCTTTGTAAAGTAAACAAGTACCATAGAGTAAGAAAGCGGAAAAGTAAACACTAAGTAAAAACAGAGTACAACTGGAGTGCGGAAAAGTAAATGGGCCAGTATACAAACCGAAACTAAAAGTAAAGTACAACTCGAAAGGGAAAACATCAACTGTAAAGTAAAAGCCTCTACACCGAGCTGTCCACTGGAAATCCCACCTGGAGGGTGGGTACAGATAGCTCCACTTCTCCTCGGGTCCCGCTGTCCGCTCCGAGAATGTCCCGCCCAGTGGTCCACCTCTAGGTACCGTCCTGTTCAGCAAGCCTCAAACACGATCAAAGTTGTCCGTCGTCTGCAACCAACACAACGTAGTGCGGGCATAGCCCGTGTAGGGGTGAGTATAAGCTACTCAGTAGGGACCCCGAGACCCCTGAAGGTCTCCCAAAATCCACAAAGGATAAACCACACAGTAAAGATACAATCACGAAGTTACAACTGACATTGCTTAGGTATATGCCCATACATATACCTAAGTTATCAATTCCAATACGCTCCAACCTCCGAGCCCAAGTAAAACTCAGTCCACACAGGAAAGTATATGTATTCCATACAGGAAAGAAAATCGAAATCCACACAGGATAGCACAACATAATCCACACAGGAATGCAACAAGATTCAGCTCACACAGGTATACTTCTTTGAATGACGATAGAGATGATCCCTGATCCATCTAAGTCATCGGACCCACAAAGGATCGATAGGTACTAACCCCTGCAAATACCCACACAGGATCGGACCCACACAGGATCTGTAGGCGCTGGTTCACACACGACCGCTGAGCGCAGACCCACACAGGATCGGACCCACACAGGATCAGACCCACACAGGATCGGACCCACACAGGATCGGTAGCACTGATCCACACAGGATCGCTGAGTGTTGTAGTCGTCGTCGTTGAATCCACTAAGGATATTTGTACAGTCGTCGTCGCAGTCACAGTAGCAGTCGCAACCAGCTCTATGGTTCCTGCACACAACAAGCTCGTTCGAGAGGGTCCGCTCCACGAGTCGAGAGGCTGATACATCAACTGTCACAAAGTCCAGAGTTGATGTATCCAAAATTTTTGTATCTTTAACAAGAACTCAACGCAACAGACGGCGCATCAATCAGACGCCCGGTCTGAGCGTTATTGGCTTTTTCGTCCTAGGGGCCCGTTTGGTTTTTAAGGAAAAACCAACCCGACTGTACTCCACCTGCGTCCAAACCTCGGGCGGAGTATGCCAAAAGATCTGTCTCACTAAGAGGAACTCAACAAAACTGACGACACATCAATCGGACGTCCGTAGCTCAAGATATGAGTGTTTCCGCTCCGAGGGCCTGGTTGGTTTCGTGTGCGAACCAACCCGGCTGAACTCAAAGTATTTCAAAACCTTGAGTGCGATATACCGAAACGAAGGTCTCGATCCAAGGATCTCATCGCCATTGACAGCGCGTCGTTTGGATGTCTGCAGCCCGAGTTATGGGCATTTGAATCCAAACCGTTCGGTAACGGGGGTTTCGGGCTCGGGACGTCCCGACCCGAGACTCCTCGGTTGGCCCGAACCGGGTCGACCCGCCCCGGACAGGGTCGAACCGGCCCGGCCCGGCCTGGCGCGGCGCGGCCCAGCGAGGCCCGGCCCGGCGCGGCCCCGTCCGGCGCGGCGCGGCCCGGTCCGACCGGCCTGGCCTGGCGGACCGGCCCGGCGCGCCGGTTCGGCGCAAGGCAGCGCCCTAGGCGCGCTGCCAGCTCGTCCGGAGGCCGAGCTGATTGGAACGGGGGGCACCTGCCCCCCCCCCCCTTTGTGAAACCCCGCCCCCTTATTATGGGGGGACGTTTATTTGCGGGCCATGGGAATTAATTCCCCCCAGTATGCCTCCCTTCCAGCCGGCCTGACCTGGCCGGCCGGTTCATCCTCAATGGGACCGGCAAAGGCCGGTCCCCTTCCGGCTTCCGACACCAGCGGCCCGGCTGGCCGCCGGTCTTCTCGTTCCACCACGGCCCGGAACCGGCCGCGGCCTTCGTTGTCCGACGCAGCGTGACGACGTCGCGCCCTTCCGCCGCGACCCCACTCCGGCCGCGATGTCTCCGACTTTCTTCGACGCGGCGTGACGGCGTCGCATCCTTGCATTATTTTACGACGCGGCGCGACGGCGCCGCGCGTTTCTTTCCGTATGATCCTTCGTGGTGCGACGACACTACGCCACACCCGTTTCAATCCACAACAAAATCAATATGAAAAAGGAGGAGTGGCGATCGTGTTCGTACGGTCTGGCCCCCTCGCGTTATTTGCTAACAATTGGACAAATTTCACGAAGAAATAGTCACGGGTATAAATCATGAAAAAAGGAATAAAATAAACCCCTACCCTGGTTTCAAGTGCGGAGCACGTCAACAAACCGAGGAAGACAAGCGTCGCGGAGGTCGGGCTTCGCGGAAACCGAACGTCGTTTCCGTTGATTTCGAGGTGCGTCTGAAGAGGTACGTCACTGGAGAAGCTTCGTAAGGTGACGGAGAAAGTCCGAGGAGAAAACAGTGTCTCCATTCGTTGACACGGGAAGAAGATCGAAGATGCGGCGTCGTCGATCTTCGGAAACACACCGGCTATGAAGAAGAGAAGCGGCATTCTTCATCGGAGCTTAAGTGTTCTTCGTGTTCTTCATCAAGGTTGAAGAAGATGGAGAGAACTTCCCAAATCCTCTCAAGGTGGCAAAGGATACCAACCAAAATAAAATAAGTTTAAAGCGTATTTTATTTACATAATTAAACAACTTTAATTTCAAAAGATTGAAATTAAAACAACTCAACTCAATAAATAACCCAAGTTGTCAAGATTAATTAAAGAGTAGTTATAGGGGGTTTAAAGGGAAGATGAAGTGTTAAGGTTCGTGTTGGCCCCACCACACTTAATCCTCTCAAGGGAGGTTAGGTGGATGTGGGTCCCACCCCTAACTCCCTTTGGGAGGTTATAACCAACTTGGATAAAAAAAATAAAATGTGTTTCCATGTTTTATTTAACTTCATTTAAAATTCCCAAAAAAACTAACTCTCAACCCGCATAAAACGCAACCTCGGAAAAGGTCACCTAGAGCGAATATCGGCGCTGCGAGTTCATCTATTCCCTCGGAATTCGATTCTGGGCACTGGTTCAAAAGTTAGAAATTCCCGCTCATTCGTTCAATGAACATACTCGAGCCAATCTTCAGAAATTGATTTCGGGCACTCCGGGCCTCAGAATCAGGTGTCGTCAGAAACCGTGCTCTTGTAAAATTCCAAAGAAAATTAAGAAAATATTTCTCTTGAATTTTACAGGACATTAAATTACTCCCACCTTAGGGTTTTACGTCCCCGTAAAGATAAATCAAAACTAGGGAAACAAATGAGGGTACTGAGCATGCATCTGAGCCGCCCGCTCCCAAGTGCTCTCCTGGAGATTCCCGTGCTTGCATCTGATGCACACTGCAGGAATCAACCGTACACGTAGGACCCTCTACTGTCGATCCTCGATCTCCACCAGGACCTCCGTAAAAGTCTCCCCATCATCAACGTCAAGCTCCCCATGATCAATGATGTGTGTCGGGTCGTGCACGTATCTCCTCAGCTGAGATACGTGGAAGACGTCGTGCACCTGGTGCAAGTGAGGTGGTAGAGCCAGGCGATAAGCCACCTCTCCAATCCTGCTGAGGACCTGGAAGGGTCCGATGAAGCGTGAAGATAACTTGCCGCCTCGGCCAAATCTATTTATACCACGTAGAGGTGAGACACGCAAGAAGACATGGTTGCCATCCTCGAACTCTAGTGGCCTCCGCATCCTGTCAGCGTATGACTTCTGCCAGCTCTGAGTTGTCCTCATCTGTTCCTGGATGACCTGGACCTTCTCTGTCATGGCCTTGACCATCTCCGGTCCCACAAGTGCTGACTCCCTAGGGTCTGTCCAGCACAAAGGAGATCTACAAGGTCGGTCGTACAACGCCTCGTTCGGTGCCATCTCGATGGTGGAGTGGTAGCTGTTGTTGTACGCATACTCCACCAAGGGTAGGTGGTCCTCCCAGCTATGACCAAAGTCGAGGACACATGCGCTGAGCATGTCCTCAAGTGTTTGAATGGTCCTCTCTGTCTGACCATCCGTCTGCGGGTGAAAGGCTGTGCTCAGACGTAGCTGCGTCCCGAACGCCTCCTGAAATCCATTCCAAAGTCGGGAAGTAAAGCGAGCATCTCTATCGGAGATGATAGATGAGGGCACACCGTGAAGCCGCACAATGTCCTGAACGTAATGTCGTGCCACGCTCTCCACTGAGCCCTTCTCTCTGATGGGTAAGAAGTGTTCCGACTTGGTGAGTCAGTCGACAATCACCCAGATGGAGTCATGGCCTCTGGAAGTGCGTGGAAGTCCAGTCACGAAGTCCATAGATATCCCGTCCAACATCCACTCCGGGACCTCCAAGGGCTGTACCAAGCCTGCTGGTACCTCATGATCTGCCTTCACCTGCTGGCAGATGAGGCATCGAGAAACGAACTCTACCATAGCCTTCTTAATGCCTGGCCACCAGTGATTTCGTCTGAGATCCTGGTACATCTTCGCCACTCCAGGATGTACCGCCAAAGGAGAAGTGTGAAACTCTCTCAGCACCTCCTCTTGCAAAGCGACTGGTACCATGGTACGTCCTCTGAAAAGGATTTCGTGCTCTGCTCCAAGGGAGAAACCATCATGTGCCTGTCCCGAGGATATCTGTGCACGCTGTGTCTCACTGTCAGCGTCCTCACGCTGTGCCTCTCTGATCCGCTGCAGTAGTGGAGGGGTGACTGTGAGAGACTGAAGGAAGGATGCTCCATCTCTATCCACGAAGGATATCTGCAAAGAGGCTAGCTGCTCTGTCGCCTCCTCAAGTACCTGAATGCCCATCCTCCTGCTAAAGGCATCGGATACTACGTTCCCCTTCCCAGGAGTATAGACTATCTAAAAGTCATAGTCTTGTAGGAACTCGAGCCATCACCGCTGACTCAGGTTCATGTCCTTCTACGAGAAGATGTACCTGAGACTGTGATGATCAGAAAAGACTGTAAAGCGCTCACCCATCAGGTAGTGTCGCCATGTCTTCAGAACGAAAACCACTACTGCTAACTCCAGGTCATGGGTAGCGTAGTTCTACTCATGCGGCCTCAACTGACGTGATCCATAGGCGATCACTGCCCGCTCCTGCATCAGGACACAACCGAGTCTGGTCCCTGATGAATAACAGCAGACTACGTACCCTACTCCCTCCTTAGGCAACCTCAAGATAGGTGTGCTGGTCAATCTCTGTCTTAGCTCCTGGAAGCTCTGCTAACATCTGTCTGACCACACGAAGGGTTTCCCCTTCTTCGTCAAATCTGAGAGTGGTGCCGCAACTCTAGAGAAGTATGGCATGAATCTCCGGTAGTATCCAACTAGTCCCAAGAAACTCTTCACCTTCGTCACGCTCCGGGGTGGCTCCCAAGCTAACACTGCCTCGATCTTCGCAGGATCCACTGCAACTCCCGCCTCAGAGATGATGTGTCCCAAGAAGTGGACCTCACGTATCCAGAACTGGAACTTCGAGAGCTTACCATAAATCTGGTGCTCTTGGAGTGTGTCTAGTACAACCCGTAAGTGGTAGGCGTGCTCCTCCTCAGTCGTCGAGTGTATCAATATGTCGTCGTTGAAGACCACGACAAATCAATCTAGGTATGGCTGAAAGATCCTGTTCATGAGGGCCATGAACACTGCTGGAGCATTGGTTACGCTGAAGGGCATAACCAAGAACTCATAGTGGAAATACCGACATCTGAAGGTCGTCTTCTGCACGTCCTCGTCTCTAAATCTGAGCTGATGATAGCCTGACCTGAGGTCTATCTTCGAGAACCACCGTGATCCCCTGAGCTGATCAAAGAGGTCATCAATCCTCGGTAGTGGATACTTGTTCCTCATGGTCACCTAGTTTAGTCAATGATAGCCAACACAAAGTCGCAAGCTCCCATCCCCCTTCTTGGCGAACAATATCGGGGAAGCCTAGGGTGAAACACTGGGTCCGATGAACCCCTTTCCCTGCAAGTCCTCCAACTATACTCGTAGCTCACGAAGCTCGGCGGGGGCCATCCGATATGCTAGAGTCGATATTGGAGCAGTCCTGGGGTATAGTTCAATATAAAATTCTACCTCTCTGCGATGAGGTAACCCTGGAACGTCGTCGGGAAAAACGTCCGCAAACTGATCGTCCACTGCAGGAAAACCAGGACTCCGCACGTCCACTGCTCCTAGGATGAGACTAGCCAACTGATGAGTGATGGACTGTCCTCTCCTCTGCGGAAGTCCATCATGTGTTGCGAAGGCTCCCTTCTCGCCGGTGAAGGTGAACCTGCTCCCGTCAGTGCGTACACATCGCACCTTGCGCCTAAAACAGTCAATCTATGCATGGACCATAGATAACCAATCCATGCCTAAGATGACGTCGTAAGGCCTCGATACTGCTACAAGAAGATCCTAGCCGAAGCTCTCACCTCCTAGAGTAATCTCACACTGCCGGCACCAGTGCGTAATCGTCGAGTCTGCTCCCATAGAAGTCTCTAACTGTATGGATCGAGCCAATGGCTCTGTCGGAATCTCTGAGCTCCGAACAAGCGCACCGGCTATGAAAGACTGACTCGCTACTATGTCTATAATTAATGCAGCAAGGGTGGAATAGACACAGATAGTACCTCAAATCATCTCGGACGCACCGTGGTCGTAGGCCTCTGCTGCCTGGAGCTGTGCCTGTCTCTTCCCGCCAGCTCCCTGTGGTCGGGGAGGACCTCCTGGTGGTTGTGGTGGTAGAGCCTCAAAGCGTCGCCCACCACCTACTGCTCGACCAGCTCCTCTGCCTCGTCCGCCTCCTCCCTGCAGACCGCCATGGTCGACCCTCTGCCTCTGCCTCGGTGGTCCCTCAACCATCTGCTGCTCCTCAGCACTGCGGGTCGGGCAATCACAAGCCATGTGGCCTTGCCCGCCGCACGAGTAGCACTGTCTGCCTCTCGAAAGTCTGGCTCCGTGCTGTGTGCCCCGCACTGCTGAGCCAGTGTCCTGAGGTCGTCTGCCTAAAGGTCTGGTCTGCCTGGACCCCTGAGTCATCCGTCGACTGCCAGCTGCAGAAGACTCTGCCACGTGTCGCCCTGCGGTGGGTCTCGGCGCTGGTGTAGACTCAGCACGAAAGCTCTCGATCAAAAGGGCCTGCTCCAGTACTCCCGTATGAGTCGGTATGCTGAGGGAGATCAGCGATGCCCTGATCTCGTGTCTCAAACCCTGCTCGAAGGTCCGGTCCTAGAAGAATGGGTCCCTTACCATGTCGGTCGAGTAGCACGAGAGATCGGTAAATCTCACAGAGTACTGAGCTACCGTCATGCTGCCCTGCAGCAGCTGAAAAAGCTCCTGAATGCGCACCGCACGGAGGGTGGCTGGGACGAACTCTGAGCGGAAGAGGCTACCAAAGTCCGTCCAAAGTAGAGATGCCTCATCGTGCACCTAGAGCATCACGCTCCACCATCGTCCTGCTGCTGCATGCAGTACGCTCGCCGCAAGGATCACCATGAGGTCTGCTTGTGTCCTCACTAGCCTGAAAACTCATACGACTGCCTCCATCCAGTCCTCGGCTGCATGGGGGTTCGTCTCTCCACGAAACCTGGGTGGTCGCTGGCACTGAAACTCATGCAGTGCTCTGAGGCAACGTGCATCTTTAGTGGCTGGTGCTGGAAGTATCGGTGGCTCGGCGGGTAGTGCTACCGCCGGTGCCACTGCTGACAAAGGGCCCTGCACCGAGAACTCGTCGCTTGGTGGGCTGTCATCTCGCTCGACTCTCGGAACCCTAGCTGGCTGCCGTCGTGGGGCCATCCTGAAATGGAAACAGGTGCGCCACGGTCAGAACAGTATACCTAGTGAGCTGATACAAAGTAATCACAATGTAAACTTGAAACACACACACAATCTATGTTTTCATGCATTATGTTGGAAATCAGAAGTCAGGGTCCTGGTGTACGGATACGTCGGCCGCCGCACCAACACTAGACTCCCTGGACTGATAACCACACTCAATACACTAAACATTATTTCTTCACATAGAAAAGATCAGAGTTCGTGGTAGAACCGAACTCCTCTGATACCAATTTGTCACGACTCGCCCTCGGGGCCCGTGCCGTGACTACCCCAAGCCCGCCTTCCATAGGCCAGGGGCTGGCGACTAGCACCAAGGCGTAAATCCCGGTTAAAAGGGAATACATTGCCTTTGTCAAGTAAACAAGAACCACAGAGTAAGATAGCATAAAAGTAAACACTATGTAAAAACAGAGTACAACTGGAGTGCGGAAAAGTAAATAGGCCAGTATACAAACCCAAACTGAAAGTAAAGTACAATTCGAAAGGGAAAACTGCAACTGTAAAGTAAAAGCCGCTACACAGTGTTTTCCACTGGAAATCCCATCTGAAGGGTGGGTACAGATAGCTCCATTGCTCCTCGTGTCCCGTCGTCCTCTCTGAGCACGTCCCGCCCAGTGGTCCACCTCCAGGTACCGTCCTGCTCAGCAAGCCTCAACCACGATCAACACTGTCCGTCGTCTGCAACCAACACAATGTAGTGCGGGCATATCCCATGCAGGGGTGAGTAAAGCTACTCAATAGGGACCCCGAGACCCCTGAAGGTCTCGCAAAATCCACAAAGGATAAACCACAAAGGAAAGATACAGTCACGAAGTAACAACCGACACTGCTTAGGTATATTCCCAAACCTATACCTAAGTCATCAATTCCAATACGCTCCAACCTCCGAGCCAAAGTAAAACTCAGTCCACACAATAAAGTATATGTATTCCACACAGGAAAGCAAAACGAAATCCACACAGAATAGCACAACACAATCCACACAGGAAAGCAACAGGATTCAGCCCACACAGGTATACTTCTTCGAAAGACGATAGAGATGATCACTGATCCATCTAAGTCGTCAGACCCACAAAGGATCGATAGGAACTAACCCCCGTAAAGACCCACACAAGATTGGACCCACATGTATTTGTAGGCGCTGGTTCACACAGGACCGCTGAGTGTAGACCCACACAGGATCGGTAACACTGATCCACACAGGATTGCTGAGTGCTATAGTCGTCGTCGTCGAATCCACTAAGGATCTCTGCACAGTCGTCGTCGCAGTCACAGTAGCAGTCGCAGCCAGCTCTAGGGTCCTCGCACACAGCATGCTCGTTCGGGAGGGTCCGCTCCACGAGCCGAGAGGCTGATACATCAACTGTCACAAAGTCCAGAGTTGATGTATCCAAAAGTTCCATATCATCAACAAGAACTCAACGCAACAGACGGCGCGTCAATCGGACGCCCGGTCTGAGAGTTATTGGCTTTTTCTTCTGAGGGGCCTAGTTGGTTTTTAAGGCAAAACAAACCCGGCCGTACTCCACCTGCGTCCAAACCTCGGGCGGAGTATGCCAAAAGATCCATCTCACTATGAGGAACTCAACAAAACAGACGGAACGTCAATCGGACGTTCGTAGCTCAAGATATGAGCGTTTCCGCTCCGAGGGCCCGGTTGGTTTCGTGTACGAACCAACCCGGCCGAACTCGAAGTATTCCGAAACCTTGAGTGCGATATACTGAAACGACCGCCTCGATCCAAAGAATCACATCGCCACTGACGGCACGTCATTTGGAGGTTCGTAGCCCGAGTTATGGGCATCTGAATCCAAACCATTCGGTAACGGGGGTTTCGGGCCCGGGACGTCCCGGCACGAGACCACCCGGTTGGCCCGAACTGGGTCGACCCGCCCAGGACAGGGTCGACCTGGCCCGGCGTGGCCCAGTCTGGCCCGGCGCAAGGTAGCGCGCTGGGCACGCTGGCAGCTCGGCCGAAGGCCGAGTTGATTGGAACGGCGGGCGCCTGCCCCCCCCCCCCCCCTTGTGAACCCCCCCCCCCCCCCTCATTATGGGGGGCCGTTTATTTGCTAGTCGGGGGAATTAATTCCCCCCGGTTTTCCACCCTTCCAGCCAGCCCGACCTGGCCAGCCGGTTCATCCTCAACGGGACCGGCAAAGGCCGGTCCCCTTCCGGCTTCCGACACTGGGGGCCCGGCTGGCTGTCGGTCTTCTCGTTCCGCCGCGTCCTGGAACCGGCCGCGGCCTTCGTTGTCCGGTGCGGCGTGACGGCGTCGCGTCGTTCCGCTGCGGCCCCTCTCCGGCCGCGGTGTCTTCGAATTTCTTCGACGCGGCACGACGGCATTGCGTCCTTGCATTATTTTACGACGCGACGCGACGACGCCACATGTTTCTTACCGTATGACCCTGCGCGGTGTGACGGCACCGCGCCACACCCGTTTCAATCCACAACAGAATCAACATGGAAAAGGAGGAGGGTCGGCTGTGTTCGTGCGGTCCGGCCCCCTCGCGTTATTTGCTAACAATTGGACAAATTTCATGAAGAAATAATCACGGGTATAAATCATGAACAAAGGAATAAAATAAACCCCTACCTCGGTTTCAAGTGCGGAGCACGTCAACAAACCGCCGAAGACAAGCATCGCGGAGGTCAGGCGTTGCGGAAACCGAACGTCGTTTTCATTGACGTCGAGGTGCGTCTGAAGAGATACGTCACTGGAGAAGCTTCGTAAGCTGATGGAGAAAGTCCGAGGAGGAAACGGCGTCTCCTTTCGTTGACAAAGGAAGAAGATCGAAGATGCGGCGTCGTCGATCTAAGGAAACACACCGGCTACGAAGAAGAGAATCGACGTTCTTCGTCGGAGCTTAAGTGTTCTTCGTGTTCTTCGTCAAGGTTGAAGAAGATGGAGAGAACTTCCCAAATCATCTCAAGGTGGCAAAGGATACCAACCAAAATAAAATAAGCTTAAAGCTTATTTTATTTACACAATTAAACAACTTTAATTTCAAAAGTTTGAAATTAAAACAACTCAACTCAATAAATAATCCAAGTTGTCAAGATTAATTAAAGAGGAGTTATAGGGAGTTTAAAGGGAAGATGAAGTGTTAGGGTTCGTGTGGGCCCCACCACACTTAATCCTTTCAAGGGAGGTTAAGTGGATGTGGGTCCCACCTCTAACTCCCTTTGGGAGGTTATAACCAACTTGGATAAAAAAATAAAATGTGTTTCCACATTTTATTTAACTTCATTTAAAATTCCCATATAAACTAACTCTCATCCTGCATAAAACGCAACCTCAGAAAAAGTCTCCTTAAGCGAATATCGGCGCTGCGAGTTCATCGGTGCCCTTGGAATTCGATTTCGGGCACCGGTTCAAAAGTTAGAAATTCCCGGTCGTTCGTTCACTGAACGTACCCGAGCCAAACTTCAGAAATTGATTCCGGGCACTCCGGGCCTCGGAATCAGGTGCCGTCAGAAATCACGCTCTTGTAAAATTCCAAATAAAATTAAGAAAAAATTTTCCTTGAATTTCACGGGTCATTAAAAATTTAGGATCTCTCTTTCATGGGGTTCATAGTTAAAAATTCACAAAATAGGTAAGGAAAATTTGAAACAATTTTCCTTGTTTGACATATACATTATGTAATGGACCTATCATCATTTATGGGTTATTTTTAAAAAATTTAAGGAAAATATAATTCATTAATTTCATATCATTATATAATATATTAAATTTCATTTTATTCATTCATGTTTTTTATGATTCAATGTTACAAATGTGGCGGGGTTTAATGTTATAATGTCATTGTATATTAGAATTGATCATGATTATGTTCTAAATGATCAAATATTACGATATATATCCACATAAAACTTATGTATTTTCTTATATTCTAGTTATTTCTATATAATAAATAATTTTCCTCATTTACTCTCGTTATTCATGAAATTCTTCAATATGTGTTTTTATGAAAAATCGTCATTTTTTTGACTTTTTTGTGGAAAACCCATTTTATTCCAAAACCATTTTAAAAAAAATTAACAAAAATATATTTATTTTTCTCGAAATTATTTATCAAATAATTTTTAACCTATATTTTAATTTTTGAAATTATTTTTTGAGATAAATCTCCATTAATTTTCTAAACAATGACTGTTTATATTTTACTGATAAAGTGAAAAATAATTTTTTTAAAGTGTATGTCATGAATATTTTTATACGAACTAAAAAATATATGTATATATTAAAAAATTCATTATATGATTCTCTGATTATTTATAATGAAATGAATTGGAAAAATAATTATTTTTTATTATGCTTTTTTAACATTGAAAGTATATTATAACCAATAACTATGTTAAATAATTTATAAACTAACATATAAGCATTTTAAAATTTTAATTTCAATAAAATATATTTCATAAATAATTAATTTAGTTTTGTATTGAATATTTTATTTTCAAATAATAGGTATTTTCTCATAATAAATATTCCAATTGTTTTTTCTTTTAATTTAATTTTTCCTCTAAAATGACATCATTTTATGTCACATATTTTTTATTGGTGGTATGATATAAGGATTCCATTTTTATTCATTCTCATTTTTGGTTATGTTTATAAATAAATGATTTTTATGAAACCCAATTTTATTCCATGTGTTGTACAATGATAAAACCTACTTCAATTACCCTCTATTTTGATATGATGAAATGATGAAATGACAATTAAACCGGTTCTTTACCATAGGTTTTTCTAGAATGATTTTTTTAAACCCATTTATTCTAATGGATTTTAATATGATGAATGATATATGATGATTTAAAACTTATATTTGTGACTTCAATTATGTGATTTGGTTATTTTACAACCACGTAAGGTGGTTAGATTTTAATTAATGACATGTGTGAACTATATCTCCCTCCACTGAATTGGGTAATGATTGATATCTAATAAAAAAAGGAATTGAATAGAGATTTAATCAAGATTAGTAATATACTTTAACTACTATGATAATATTTTGAGTGAACCTTAACTTAAAAAATGGGTTTGGGAGTGAACCCATTCAACTATTATAGTCATGGAAATGAGACATGAAGTAATAAATAATTAAAGTTATATGATTCATTGTATGACACAAATATATGATTTATGTGAATTATAGTTTCTCATGGTTCATGTAATTTGGTTCCATTATGATTCATCTCTCATGAACAAGAAATATTTATTCCATGAATCTAATTTATGATATTTGATATGTAAGTTAGTGTGTTCAAACTTTATTCCAATCTTCTTAATACCATATGCTCGTGATATGTTGATATGTCCCTTATTAATCCATACTGAAAATATTATATCACCAAGTAGTATTCATATTTCTCCTTGTATATGATGAAATTTATTTTTTGTGAATTGAGAAATAATTGTTAAATTTATGAATAAAAAAATTGGAAATGAGTTATCTTGCTTGTGGGCCAGCTATATATGTTTCCAAATTTTCCATGTAAAAATAACATAATTATCCTTAGGCATGAATTTTTGTAATCTATAATATAATCATC
Organism: Viscum album; assembly: GCA_963277665.1. Classification (NCBI taxonomy): domain Eukaryota; kingdom Viridiplantae; phylum Streptophyta; class Magnoliopsida; order Santalales; family Viscaceae; genus Viscum; species Viscum album. The sequence goes on along the minus strand of OY728126.1, from coordinate 929,020,510 downwards.
TAAATTTATGTAATATATATGTATGAAAATTTTCACTCTTTATAGTTATTAAAATAGGGTAGGTTATTTTATCCTTTAGAAACAAGGAAATGAAAACATTTGTTGGAACTGAAGGATATATATATGGATATGAATAAAAATGGGTCAAATAATATAAAATTGTTGTATAATAATTGTAATAATAGAGAGACTAGTTTCTATCCATTTAATTCCTTTTTTGGATGCTTCAAGTTAATATGGATCCTGCATAGATTTACCTAAGGAAAATAACACCAATGGACACATTGATATTGTCTGTGTCATCACTATGTGAATGACTATGGGAATTTCTACACACTTGGATTAAGACTATTGATGTGTATTCTATGAAAAATTCACAAACTCATTATAAAAAATCCAAATGTATATGAATAATAAACATGAATGAACTCATATATCCCAATTTTTTTAAGAATATAATCTTCCATGTATTATTTTTAGATATTATATGGGTTGATTTTAAGAACATTTGATGAGACGACATATGATTCTAAGGCCCCATGTTCCCCAAACTACTGTTTAAAAAATATTAAATATTTTAATTGAACTTGCTCACTTTTATCCTGATGAAGTAGAATAACAATCAAAAGGGTCCCTTTATTATAAATTTGAGGGCACCATTGTACTCAAAATTTGTGGATTATCTTAAGTGAATATTATGTTTGTCAGCATGAGAGTTATATGAAAAAACTAAAAAGGATGTAATTGTCAATAAATAATTTAAATGAAATTATTTTACGTGACATAGAGGTCTGTTTCCATTTAATTAAATATTTTCTAGGAATCTAGGGTTATCACCATAACCAATGGATTCAATTGAGGAATGTATAATGAATCCTCTCAAATGAACGATGATGGTTTAGAGAACGGATCGTGGATCATTATGCCAGCAATGTAGGGGGATCTCATGAATGATGGAAAACAAAATGTTTTTTATCAATTAATGATCCAAACTCCAGGTATTCCAGTTGTTTCATTATTACTTTTCCATGTTACTAATTTCCATGATGAATGTGTGTTAGTCAAAAAATCTACTATTCTAGAGTTCAGTAATTCTTGGGGGATGGGTTAATGATGTGGGATTATCCATAGATTAGTTTACCAAATTCTTTATCCTTTTAATGAGAAAATATCTATGTCAGCATTAATAAAGTCCACAGTTCATTTTTTGGGTGTTATTGGTTCTTTTCTCTCCACCTTTATTAGTATTCTTCAAAATTGTATACACTTGACATGGGCTCCACCTACCATGATGCTCCAAACAAGGTCATATTCCTAGATTGGAGGCATGGAAAAACAAAACAGAGGTCAGATTATTGTAAATTTGGAAACAAGGATAACAAAGGTTCTTTGATTTAAATGTTTTGAAAACTAGAGTAATTATGGTTGCATTCTTAAGTATAGGGGAAATGAGTATCACTGATGGAACTGTGTGGAATCTGGCGACTATTACATGTGAGTTAGTGGATCCAACGAGATATGATGTTGAGTGACATGGTGGGAAACAACAAGAGACATAGTAGCATCCACCATTGGAAACTGCATGAGAAGGCCAACACGGAAATGGGCCGGTCCAAGTGAGTGTGTTGGTATGGAATGGTGGGCCTAGCCAATGAGGTGGTTGGGCCGAATTTGGGGGATGATCCCATTTGAAAGGTGAAGGCCCCTATGGTCCAGGCTGAAGAGGTGGGTAAGGGTTGACTTGTGTTAGACTGCGGTCAGTCATGGTTAGTCGTATCGGGCCATGGTTGACTGATCTACAATGCGGATGCAGCATCTCAAGTTATTATGGGACGGTCGACCGCGAGAGTATGGGAAGAGGGGGTTAGTCAGACTGGGAGGTCGACCACAGTGGTCAATCAACATGGTATGTCAACATCCCTGTAAACAACCTGTGGAAAATTTCAAGGATCTATAACAATCAAATCAGACATAAGTTTTAATGATAAATCTATTCCATTGAGACCCTTACGAAGGGACTATCATTTTGTGATATCATAAGTGGGTCATTTTTTTACAGAAACTACCTATTTGATAGATGAGTTAGTTATCTCAGAATTATCACAGATTGAGAAAACATTTTTGTGGGTGGTTGTGAAATAGAGACTATGTGTTGTATAGAGACTCGGATCTTTAGGGATTTTATGTGTCTTGTGGAGATTTTGTGTATTTTGGTTACTATTTGTGTTATGTAAAATATGTGTCTTGTTGGCACTATGTTTCTTATTGGAATGAATATATATATATGTTCTTGATATTATATATAAATATGTTTGTGTGTGTGGAGGTGACTATGCATTCTAATGTGGTAATCCTTTACATCATTCCATGGTGGTATTTCTTTTCTGTATTTCATTTGTGCTATTACTTCACGATATTTCCTTTGTGGTATACCGTTGTGGTATTCCATAGTGGTATTACTTTTTCATATTTCAATTATGGTATTTCATTTTTTGTATTTTTTTTGTGGTTTTGGAATGTCCTACTGAGAATTATTTTTCTCACCCATTCATGGGATTTTCCTACATGTGTTTTGCATTGTAAAGACTATCGACCCTTTGATGGAGTTCCATGCAAACCAATACATTGGAATTTCCTTGTGAGACTACACAAGATGATATGTTTTCCATTAGATTTTTCGACAATAGAACCCATACCTCTTCCTTTGTGGATTAGGCTTGCTATTTCATACTATTTTCTTTCGTTAGGATTTTCTGGTCCCTGTATATTTTTTAGTTGTCCAATGTTGTACTCTAGTTGTTGGATATAGTGGTTTCCATCCATTTTTTACGAAGTATTTTTTCATTTCATCATTTGTGGATTGGAGATTTGTTCTTGCGTATAGGTACTTTATTCTATGGCCACCAATTTGTGGTATATGTCTAATCAGTGTTGGTAAACAACCCATGGCCTATTGATGGTGGTATTAGGGTTTTAATGGCCTGGGACCCTCTTGGACAAGTCCTAAGTGAGTGGTATTAGAGGATGTTGCTTCAACATTACGGTTAGGAGACATTGAAGTTGGATTGGGGAACAGTGTTAAGTGATTCAATTTCATATTTCTTGAAAATGAATCTATTTTTGATGTGGTGGCCAACATATCCACACACTAGGTCTATACGCACCTATTTTGTTTTATTCAGAACAAGAAAAAACTAGATAAAGGGTAAATAATGGTACACGAATCATATATGAATGGGTTGAATATTTTATTTCCATCATCATTAAAATCTCAAAATATATTCTATCTACAATGGTTCATATTATTTTATTTAAGGATTCCTCCATCCAGAAAACCAGATAGGATTCCATTATATGATCAAGAGGATGATCTGCCTAGATATAAGGCCTCAGTATGAGGAAGTGTAGTGGAGATATCACCTCATGGTGGTTTACAAGTTATACCATCACCTATCTAAGTGAATATACTACCTACACTATGATATGAGGATGTACCTAGACTGAGTGCATTGCACTTTTTTCATATGTGGTGACCTTCCTGGTTTTTTGGCGAGCTAGACACCATGGGAGATGAGGATTGGTTGGAGGTCGTCACTCATGTCATCCACCTTGTGATGAATCATTCCAAATAGATTACATTCCTTATCATGAGTATTTTTTCAAGGCTCTTGGAGGGATATGGTGGTGATTCGTTCCCAAGACACATGAAGAAAAGACTCTCTCTTGGGTAGGCTTTAGGCATCCCTTTTAGATAGGAGTTCTTTCTGGCCAAGTTGGGGTTAGTGTGCATACATGAGCTTCTGCATCTGCAATAGAGAAGTTATAATGTTGAAGCGTAATTAGTGATATTTAAAAATCATTCACCCTCCTCCAATAATACGATATGATAAATATTCTTCAGGGATTGGACCTTCAAGTATGGATTACGCCGAGAGATAAGGTAATCCTTTATATTCCAAATAATCTGTACTTATGATGTGGTAGTTGATCGAGAACTATTAGTGGATATCATTCTATAGGATAAGGAAACAGTAGTGGGAGCTACTAGTAAGCACCATGTTGCTGAGGCCATAGCAGTAGATAGTCGAATGTAGTCACATGGACCCAATGGGATCTGGTGTGTAGGGATACGATCTCAAAACACAGGATTAGTAATAGGTGGATCCTAGGGTAGCTCATATTAAATGAGGTAACCACAATGTTACTCATGTGTCAGTCGATAACATCGTGCATGATATTACTTGACCTATCATATGGCTTAGCAGGATACGATTAAGGGGCCACTGAGGTAGTATAAGTGTGTTTCTCTAGGTCTTGGATGTGGTAGGGGACCAGGTAGGGTATCATAAGATTTTTTGATGTTCGAGCTATTACCATCACCACCCCGAGTCGGTCCAAAAACGGTTTAGAGAGATGGTGGGCATTGAAGATTCCATCTACATGCAATCAAGGCTTAATAACATGAGGATCAAGGGATGATTAGAGGTATAATATTTTTATATTATTCCATTCCTACAGTTTTGATTGGCATAAGTGCGAGGAATTAATTTATTTCCACAAACCTTTTTCGATACTCAATGATTCTGATTGAACCATTGAATTAGTCCTTACACTTATATACTCTTATGGAAGGATATTCGATAATCACACACTAGTGCTGATATTGTGACCCAACTTATGGAGGAGAGAGTTTCAGTCAATATCTCTTTATAGTGGAATCGATGAATTATGATGTCATTCTCATTACTTATTCGCTTCCCATAGTTAATGTTTAGATTGATTGTTTTAGTCAGTGAGTATAGTGTTTTCAAAGTTACGAAACTAGTTTTTTCTTTTGATGCTGAAATGGAAATACATTAAGTGTATGATAGACACACTCATAGAAAGGGTGCATCTGATTACTCAATAGTTTTCTAGCATCACACTCTTTGTGGTGGATGATATGGGTCCATATTTTTTTTACCATGGTGGAAGAGTATGTGGAAAACATTCTTGAGGGTCTTATAAGATTACCTCCCCATATGGTGGTATACTTATACATTGATCTATTCTATCTCATGACGCCAATATTGAAACCAACATATTGGGTGTCTCCCGCAGAACATCATTAGAAGAGGGTGTAGTTGGAGGACATGCAATGGAATGGCTTTGTGAGATCCATTGTTTCACCCAGGGTGACCCCAGTTTTATTTTCCAAAAAAAAGAATAGGAGATTGAGGTTATGTGTGAACTTATGGTCTCCAAACCAGGTGAAAGGGAAGAATAAATATCTACTACTGGGAATCTATTACCACATCATTCAGTTGAAAGGGGTTTGGTGGATCTCAAAAATTGACATGATATATATGTATCACCATATTTGAGTATGGGTGGAGGATATACCGAAGATGAATTTTTGATTTTGTTATGGAAAATATAAGATCTTGGTGATGAAATTTTCAATGATGAACACCCCGTAAATTTTCATTTTACTAATGATCTAGATCATTTAGAAATATATTGATCAGTTCATGGTGGTTTTCATTGATGACATCCAAGATTACTCAATGTACGAAGAGGAGCATTCAAGAAAATTTAGGATGGTCTTGGACACACTCCGAGAGAACCACATTAAAGGGAAGAACTCAAATTTTCAGTTATTCATCTATAATGTTCATTTTATTGGAAAATCCATATCATAGGCTTGAATTGTAGTTGACCATGTGATGTTTGAGGCAGTTCTTGCATGGGATCCACCCAAGAGTGTTACAGAGGTCCATAGTTTCCTTGGTGTTGTTGGGTACTAACAGATGTTTATAACAAACATTTTATATTGGTAGCTTCATTAATGTCTTGGACATGATATGGACAACCTTTTTTATGGATATAGATATTCCAAGTGATTTATAATTAGTTGAGGCATTGATTAATGAGCGCTCTCATATTAAGATTTCCAAAGGAGGGTAATGATAATGTATTGTTATTCAAAACATCAGGAACCAATCTTGGTTGTGTCCTAATTTCGGGGAATGTTATGATTTAATATGGTTCATTCTAGTTAATACAACCATAGAAGAACTACGTGACCCATGATCTAGAGTTAGAAGTGGTAGTATTCTCTTTAATGATGTTGTGATAGTACCTAATTGGCGAGTGGTTTATAATCTACTATAACCACAAGTGTCTAATGTATATATTCCCTTATTAGGATCCAAATATGATATATATGAGATTTCTAGAGTTCCTCTAGAACTATGACTTTGATATTTTCTATAAAACTTGTAGGGGGAATTTGGTGGAAGATTCTCTCAAAAAGAGATCCAGTTTTTAGTTTCTGATTGGGGCATCTAAGCAGTTAGCCTTGTTACAAATATCCATTGTGTATGGAGATAGAGATACATACATATATTCGATTGTTTTTACCCCTCCACCAATATAGTGAGTGAAGAAGGAAAAACATGGGGATACCTACTATGAGAAATTACATTCTCAAATGTCTACTGGTCATGCATTAATTTATATTTGAATTGTTCACCGCACAACATTGTTTTCAGGGGGAGAATAGTAGTAACCTTGGAATTGTTAGAGGAGGTTTGATCGGATTCCATAAATTTAAATTGGTTGTACTTATAGGTGTATCTAAGATGTAAAATGACCTTTGATGTTAGTTTTTGTGGCCATGTATTAATAATAGAGTTGTAATGATTTTTCCAATGAATCCTTTGTCAGCAGGTGAATGTCTGGCACCAGGTTCCAGTTTGTTTTAACCAACACCATGATGTTCCAAAATGGATGTGTGATGGTATATATATTTACATAATGACAGGTTTTTCACATACATTTAAGGGAAATAATACACCCTAGGTGATCATTGACCGACTCACCAAGTCATCCCACTTCCTAGTTATTTGAGGCCATATTTCTAAAGAGATCTTGGGATTCCTGTACATGAAAAATATAGTTCAACATAATGAAGTTCCATAGATGATAGTCTTAGATCATTATTCTCTCTTGACACCCTGATAATGGAAGGGATTGTAGGAATCTTATGGGACTCATTTATTCATGATCATATTATTTCACCGACAGATGGATTCCTAGACTCAGTGGACCATTTTGGTTTTACTGGACATAATGTGAGCATGAATTTTGGATTTTTTTAAAATGATGGGAGGATCATGTACCACTATTGGAGTTTATATACAACAAAATCTATCACTCCACAGTTGGTATGGAATAATTAGTGGCCCTATTTAAGAAACCCAGCATGTCCGGGATTTTTTAGATAGACCCAAGAGTGTCAGCACTCATGGGGACATAGTTTGTGCGAGAAAACAAGATTAATAATTAGGGCATGTTGGAGAAGACAGAGAGTTCACGGAGCTAACATAATTTTTATGATGCTAATAGGAGGTGGATATAGAGTTCAGGGAATGAGAACTCATTTTCCATTGGTTGTTACCACGATGTGGATTACAGAGATTTGATCAAGGAGACAAGCTATCTATGAGGTTCAATAGGACTTTCCATATACTCTGTAGAGTTGGTGAGGTGGTGTCCATATTGGATTTAACATCAAAGTTAGAGTAGTGATAAGATGTCTTCCACATGTCGGTACTGAGGAGGTACATGCATAAACCATCACATGTCATTTACTGGGAAAGATGGACATCTACAATGAGGAGAATTTTGCTAATTGCCCAGTGGAGATTGAGGATATATATGAGAGGGTCCTCTGTGGTTTGTCAATTCCTCTTTTGGATGTTTGGTTGCAGCACGAGAAACTGTAGCAAAACGCATGCGTTAAGGAGGCTCAAATTCATGCATAGTTCAACCATTTGTTAGAGTAACCCTTTGTTTTGGATTTCTAGGACATAGTTCTCTATGGTGGGGAGAATAAAAAGTCTTATATTTTCATGTAATATTTTTAGATGTAATATTCATTTATTTAGAGACCATTCACTTAGACATCATGGGATTCTGAGGCCCAGTGTTACCGAAGTAATTGTTTGAAAAATATTAATCCTTTTAGTAGCATACATGCACAGTTTTACTAAAAATGTGGAATAAATCCTCAATGGGTTCTCAGAGCAGAAATATGAGGTCACCTTAGACATCAGATAATGATTTCTACCCTATGCATGAAATATGTTTTGTCAACATGGGTCTTTTGTTGAAAAACACAAAAAGGACGTAATCGTTATTAAATAATTTAAATAAAAATAATTTTACGTGACCCTGTGGCTTGATTTCGTTTCATTAATCCTTTATGAGGAATCCAGGTATATCAATATAACCCTGGAATTTCTATGTGACATAGAGAATGAATCATCTTGAATGAATGCTGATAAATAAGAGAATGGATCATGGATAATCACCCCAATGGAGTTGGAGGATATTATCAGTGACAACAATGCAATTGTTCCTCGTGAATGAATGATCTAGACTCTAGGTGGGGAGAATTCTCACTATTTAATTTCTTTGTTCTTAATTTATATAATGAATGTTTTACAATCCAAAGATATATTGAACCATAGTTTTCTTGTTCTTGCGGGAGGGGTTGTTGATGCAGGATTATTAGAAAATCATATTATCCTTCTTATTTATCCATATAACCTGAAAAAATTTACGTTGACATGAGGAAAGACTAAACATCATTTTTTTGGTGTTCTTGGGGTGTTTCTATACCCCATTGTTGGAATTATTCTTCATTAGATCCTCCTGACCTTGGATATACTTGTTGGGAGGATCTGAATGTTATGTGACTCCTAGATAAGAGTCAATACTAAACACATGTCAGATCAGTGTAGACAGGGACCCGGGGATCACATAGGGGATTTGTATTTAGTTTATTGATCTCCTAAGGATGAATGGTGGTTTTCATAAGAATCAGTGTTGGTGAGTAGTTTCAGTGGAAACAATGGGATGTGGAGGCAGTCACCACGGGTGACCCTGTGAGCTGAGTGACATGTGTACCGGTGGGGTCGGGTGATCAAGTCGGGCCAGCGAGGTTGTCTGGGTCAAAACAAAGAGGGCCCAGCCACATGGTCCATGTCAACCCAGCATATCGGGTTGGACCAAGTGTTTTGGGTCAGACCCCATGGTTCGGGGCAAACCCAGGTCAGACCAGGGCAACCAGACTAGGACACATTAAACTATGGCGGTCGACTGTGAGCCACAGTTGACTGACCTATGATGTGGTCACCACACATGGGGTGTGGTTGACCTCCATGGTAGCTCCAAAAACCACAGGGGGGGAGCGGGTCGGACCGATCAATCTACTAAACGGTCGCTCCATGGCCTACTGAATCCCCTTCATTCATTTTCAATCATCCATACGTTTCAAACCGGGATTCCATTTGTCAAGTTGATTACGGTTTTGCGAACCTTAAGAAAATATAGGAATTTAGAGATATCGTTTGTGTGTTTTTTTCAGACTATGAATTTTCCCTAATGTATTGAGGAGTGAGTATCCATGAAATGACCGATCTTCAAGAAAACATTAATGTGGTTGTTTATAACCTAGAGACTATGTGTCTTACAGAGACTATGTTTCTTATAGAGACTACATGTATAATAGAGACTATGGTTATTTTTCAGACTGCGTGTATTATTGGATTGAGTATATATGGTCCCTCATGATATATTTTTTATAGATAAATATTTTTTTGGAGCTGACTATTCATTCATTTAGGTTATTCCTTTTTTTTAATTCTTTCGTGTTATTATTTCATGGAATTTCTATTATGGTATTTTTTCATGGTATTTCCTTTGTGGGAATCCTTTGTGTTATTATGTCCTATAATATCCATTTTTTGGAATATATTTTGTGGAATTAATTTCTATTTTCATCATGTCCAACTGAGTATTATTTTACTCTCCCATATAGAGGCATTCCCGGCACATGTTGTGTCATCCATAGATAAAAAAATCATCGACTGTGTTTTAGGAATAAAAGGACTATGTGGTTCCTTGTAAGATCATAGAGGTCGAGGTGTGTTCCATATTTTTTCCATGTACAGTACAAGTTCTTTTTACATTATAGGTTGGTCTTATGGTTGTAGAATCTTTTCCTTTACTGGGTCTGTTTTGGCCCAATTTACATCCCAATATATTCATTATTATACTATTTTTGTTGGATTATGTGGTTTTCATGAAATTTTTATTGAGTGATTTTTTACATTTCATAATTTTCTTCTTGGATATGTGTGCATGCATATAGTTACAGTAAGATAAATCCTTCTATTTGTGTGATATTCCTACTCAGTGCTAGTCACCTACCCCAAGCCTATTGGAGGCGAGGTTGGGGTATACAGGGAATTGGCCACTTTGATATGGGTTGTGACATAACGATTTATTAATTTAAAAAAATGCATGATGTAGATATTCTATAGGTTATTTTTCCTTAAATATGAGGTTTCTCATAATGATTAATATGTCTCCTACTATTCATTGTGGTTTAAGTAATTGGATATTACTAATACAAATAATATTAACAATGAAGGTCTAAGAAAATATATTTATTATAAGAACCCAAATTAAATGATTTATGGAGTGAAATATATTGTTATGATACCTAATTATCTTTCACAATATATGATAAACGATGTGATCATTACTGAGATTTCTTATCAATCAAATAAGTGGAATATGTACTTTTGTGAATGTAAATTCGGTAATGATAATATATAAAATTATTCATGTTTAGATATTTGAAAAAAATAAAATTGATGCATATCTCAAATCGATGGGATAATATTTTCTATGTGAATTATAATTTTATAGAGGAACATATTGACAAGTAATTTGATGCATCATATTTGAGAATAATTTTCATTATATTAGTAAATTCCCTAAACTAATTTTTATAACCTAGAACATGGATGTATAGATGTTATGAAAAATCATTTATATAAATGGGTTATGTTTTTATGTGATGGGATTTATGAATTGTGTTTTTTAAAAACATTAACAATGGTATTTTGTTATATGAATCATGAAACAGATATATATTTCATTATTTTTGGAATCATATATGTCTATATAAATGAATAATTTAATAGTTATATATTTCATCATGGATTTATATATATTTGTTTGATCATAATTTAATTTTATTAGTAACCCGTTATAATGTTCCATTTGATTGTATTTTTTATGGATTAATGATATTGTTTGTGAAATTTATGTAAATACAACACTTTGGATATGAGGAACAATTCATTTATATAAAACTATTCTTAAAGGAATTGTAAACTATTAATTTTTATCTTATCATTCATGTAGTTGTAACTATGATATATTGAATTCATTTAATGTATTAGGATATTTGTTAATATGGTTTTGGAAAAAGAACCAACTAAAAGGTAGTAGACATAATTTTGTATCTAGAATGGCCATAGGTCTTAAACCCTAAACTGATGGATGATAAGAGCATAACACCAATCACTGGCCAATGTGAATGAGTATTAATGTGAGAAAAAATTATGATATGTATTTTTATGTATGTAATATTATACGTGGTATGATATTATGTTATGTATAAGTGAGAAATGTATAACAGGATGTTATATCCCTATCCCATACAACAACGGATATATGAAAACATCATCCTAGATTTTTTCATTAGAGTCCACAAAACATATAATTTGAAAATTTTGATATGTGTTGTTGTATACTGTCATACAAATTATTCACTCTCCATTGATATTATAGAATGTACAAAATTAATGTGGAATTATTTTTTGGAGTAAAACATTTAATAGATTCTAATTGGGATATTAGATTTACCTTAGGGTTCTAGTGATTATTTTAGTATGATATTGTTAATGATTTGAGTTCAATAATTTTGTATCATCCTATAATTGAATTAAAATGTTGATAATATATTGAGTGAAGTTTTTTATAAGAAATTTCTATTCTTATAATAGGTTTTTATTCAATATACATGCAATTTAATTTTGGAATTGATCTTTATAATGATATTTATTATAGAATAAAATTAAAAGTTAGTCTTATGAACTATAGTGTATATATAATCCTTCTCATTAATTCATCTATGAGTTTTTGAATGGTTTAGAAGATGAGATAGAATACTAGCTAATATTTGTAGATGATTTATTTGGTTGGTTATAGTTTGTAAGAATATAATATTTTGACTAAAATGACGTCATGTTACTAAAATGGGGTTTCATGCTTATGTGACGCCCTATAATGAATTAGGATATACTCACAATTAAATTCACATTTAGGATTTTAGAATTATTTTGTACACTTATTTGGTAGTTGTATCACAATAAAAAATCTGGATTGTCTGAATTTTGTGCAGGGGAATTGTTTAAATTTAAAATTAGTTAAACATGTTTTTTTAGTTTCACTTCGTGTTCAAGAAAAGTTATTTTATCTTCAACATTTATAATTGAATTTTTTAACTACATTTTATTGAAATAATTAATTATAATATATATTATCACGGATTGTGGTAATTCCATTATTGAATATTGTGGTTCGGATTATTATTATATAAACATATGTTTCCTTTTATTGAGGATAAGACATCCCATTTATAATATTAATTCACATGGTATTTGTTTTAAAAATGTTGTTTTGTGAGAGGGGTTCATTAAGTGTAAAATATGGCTTCATAAATGATTATGGGTGGCATCCTAAAAATGGTGGGTTGTGGTAAATTTGATCAATTATGAGAATGGTAGAATTTATTAATAATATAGTATTATAATTCCTTTTTTATATATTTATAAAATAAATTGGTTCATGTATAAAATGTATTAGATAAGGATTATTTAACTCATATGGTATTGTATATTTTTAGACATTCTCTAAAAAATTCCATTAATTTTATAAAAAAATTTCTTAATTGAAATGAACTATGTAATATAATTAATATATATATATATAATAGATAATGTTATATTTGATAAATAAATTTCTATCTAGTGGATTCCCAAATAGTTTTTATGTGATAATGGTTGATTTCTATAAAAACGTAGTGTATGTAATGTTTATCAGAATCCTGATTACAATAAAAATAAAAATTTTATATCTTGAAGATTTGAATATCATTTTTATTAAATGGTGCCTTATATATTATAGTCTTCCTATTTTTAATTTCATGTGACAACGAATACATATATTTTGTAAATAAAAAACCACCTGGTAGAGTTATTTTTGAATATTTTAGCCATTTCAATTCCTTCATAATCAATTTTGTCATGATATGTTGTGTCGAATAATATCACATCACCGGATAGAGCTACATCAAGTAGATATTTATTGAATATGTATTTGATCCAATTGAATGATCTAAATAAATACATTCCTAGAAAAAACTGTTTTTTAATATATAAGAACTGAAAAAATTATATTCACATTTGTTAAATATATAATAAAAAAAGTAAATAAAACTTGTTATCATTCATATCATTTAGATAGTGGTTTCTTCATAAATAGTTCATATAAGATATTAATATAACAATATTCAATTATTCTATAATGATACCATATTTTGAAAATCAATATATATAATTTTCAGTTTATTTTAAATAATAATATAAGAAATTAATTATTTCTATAATATATATATATAATATAAATAAATAATATAATATTTTTAATAAGGCTAAAAAACTAAGAACATTATATGGTCTTAATGTAATAATATAGCATAATAATTTTTATTAGATCTTAATAACATTTACATTTCATAGCATTATTTCATGAATGATTTTTCTTCTAAACTAGTTGTTTAAATATTAATCCATAGAGAACCCATATATATATCTACAACATTTCAACAAAGTCAACTATATTTGTGATATATTTGTAATCATCATGTATTTTCTCAATAAAATTGAAGGATTTAAGGTATTAATTTTAGTTCAAAAAAATTATTTGTTAAAAGTGATTATTTGATAAAATGTATATAAATAATGTTCTCAGTGGACATTTCACGTCCCCATTTGTCGACATTTCTATTGTTGTTATATAATAATATTATTTTGAATTTTATAAAATTAAAAATTTAGATTATATTTAAAATAAAAAATGAATGAAATTTAATTAAGATAAAAATTTGTATTAATATTTTCAAACGTAGAGTGTTTATTTAATAATATATTATAAAAAATATAATAAACTCATTGAAAATATTTTTTATTTGAGGGAACTCATTTTATAGTGTGTAAAAGGAAATTAAATAAAACTATAATATTTAAAATGAGAACTTATTAAAATATAACATGGGGATATTTTTCATTCCCTTTAGAATAAAAATTTAGATTTTATAGTTAGAAAACCATATATTTGTTCAAATTTTATATTAATTATTTCAATGATAATGTAATGAATCATATTGTTTTCAAAATATATCATTAAAATTATAATGTACTAGTATCTAGGTGTTACATATAAAAATATTAATATATTATTGAAACCCTTTTATAATATAAATGAAATTATAACTATTATAATAAAATTTTGAAAATCTATATCTTTTCCAAATCATTCAATGAAACATCCTTTTCAAAATAATTTTTTCATGATTGAATCATTAAAATTGTGTACATTAATAATTGTTTGATGTGAACCTTTGTTTCATTTTTTGTTATTTATACATCATATTTTGCTGAAAATTTGAAATTATATTATGTAATGATTTTTTAATTTTGACATATATAAATGTACAAATAAAAAAATTACATTATATATAAAAATATAATTATTATTTAGATGATTTTTTTGATTTTTACAAATTACATTTTTAATTTGTAATATTGAGTGGTAATAATAAAATATCTAATAAAATTATACAAATGAGGAATTAATTCAGAGATTTTAAATATTGATATATTGAATAAAATGTATAAAAAAAATTATGATAAAGGTTGTATTTTATATCAAACTTCTTATATATATTATTTTTTTACAATATATCATTTAGAAACTATATTAACACATTTAAAAATATAATACTTTATGTATAAAGATTACATATTTATAATAAAAATTTTAAGGGTATCAAAAATGGATTACATATGAAGCGTTGAATATTACAGAATCATTAATATATGAGATTTCATTGTTGAAAATATGGTATATGGGTAATGATTATTGATAAATATGAATACAAATAGGTATATTTATATTTTAACCATCATAAGAAAATGTATGTTATAATTACATAATGAGAAACCTGAGAAAGTATTTAGTTTGTGAAATTATGTTACTGGTATTTTTGGTATTATCTTTTATATGAATATGTGAGGATGATGTCTGTGAATATATAAAACAATTTGAGAATAAATTTATACGATGTTAAAGAGAAAAAATCTGGTATAATATGAATAAATTATCAACAAAAAATGGAAATTTATTTATTAGATGAGTTTATATATATCAATGTTTTGGAATGAAAACCAAAAAAAAATGGATTCAAATGAAATCTATTGTTTAATTTTTTAAATACCAATTTTTTAAGATTTCATCTAATTATAAATTGGTCCTTGATCCAAAATATTATTTTAGTGAGAAATATTAAAATTTTCATTTTGGAGGGGTGATAGTGTTATTTATTCATATTTGGTGTTTTTAATGTTGAATGTTTTGGGGAGGAAGTGTTAGTGGAAAAGACCCAGTAGAAAAATATTTGGGGATATGTAAATAGTAGTATATTTTGGTATATTTCTTTACATATAAAATGAATTATGGAATGTTAAATGAAATTGTTCTACTAAAAAAACATAAATTGGATTAATGATATCTATTAGGTTCTTGATGGGCTGCATATAATTTGTAGGATTTATAATATCCACATTGACATGAATTATTTTTGAGTGAAAAAACAAGTTATTAAAATTTACATAATTATATTCAAACCATACTCCCCCAATTCATGTCTAATCCATGAACTGTAGTAGGGTTAAAATTATTTTCACTATATTAATCTCACTCTCAGAGCTCTATTTCATCTATTATTGCTGAGTACAAAATTAAATTTGTATTATATTAGAGAGGTCATTCGATTAACCTGGAATCTCATCATTGTTTTTGTATATATCATGTGAATATTAACAAAATATGAAAATAAGTATTTTCATTTTTGTTTTCTGATTCAATGAAAATTGTACTGAATCATATTCATTTATGGATGAAAATAATTATATCAAAATCAAGGATGGTGTTCACTATCTAATTAATTAATTAATCATGTATTTTTTTCACTAACCATGAACTAAATAGCCTACAGAAAATGTATGATTTATTAAAATGGTATAAGATATAATGAAGTATATATCAAATATTGAATTGTTTATTAGTCTTGGTAATGCTGATATATACATCAGTATTTCATTAAATTTGAATATACAATTCACAAAATGATATTTTTTCATGAATTCCATTTTCTACAATAATATCATTTATTATCATACAAATTATTGTTCATGTGTTCCGGAGAAAGGTAAAAAAATATGGGTTGGATGAAATTCTGAGTAAGGAAAATATTTAGTACAATATATCATGAATAAATATTAATAGTAAAAATGGAATGGTAAATAATTAAAAACACATTAAATTTAATTGACATGACTAATAATATAAGGAGTTATAAATAGGGAAACAATTAATTGAAAACACTATTCATTAAATAAGAAAACTGAGTACAAAATAAAAACGAAGAAAATGTTATTGGTTAAGTAACATGGATGAAAATAAATATTTAATGTCAAATTACAAAAAACACATGCCATTTTATCAATAACAATTTAATCATAAATTAATAGTGTATAATCAATATGGGTAGGTAAATAATTGAGAATACAAGCCAACTAATAAATAACACTAAAGAAATTGCAACCATAGATTATATAATTGTGGAAATATCTTTTTTAATAATTACGGAATTCAAAATTAAGGAAATGTTTCATCTTTTTATGTCATGTATCTGGAATAATATTCCACTACCATCAAGTTCTATCATGAGAATAGTTTAAAACATATGGGTAAAAACCAATTATAATTTTTCTACCCAAATGTTTCATCACATTAGACCAATTGATCTATAGAGGGGCTACCTATAATTGTTACCTATCTGTAACATCATTTCCAAAGTATTCCTAAAGTATAACATTATTTTTTAATTCATGAAACAATATGATTTAAAACTAAATATTCATATTAATGAAATAATGATGATTTTAAATATTTCCCTACTCGAGAAAATAACATTCAATGTAAATTAAAATATATATAAATGGTATTATTTTATGATATGAGAATATTCAAGAAAAATAATATCCATCATAAGGGAAATTTTAATGGAGAATTATCACACAAAGGGGAATATTTTTTTTGAATGATAATGAAAAAAACTAATCAATAATGTAAATATCAATAATTTTATAGAATAAATTATCAAAAAAAATACCTAAAATGAATAATAATTGAATAAATAAGACATGTTTCTATTGTATTAATAATAAATCCTTGATATTGACTATGAATAGAAACACCCTAAAAATATCTTCATGAAATCATGAAGGAAAATATCATTTCAATTTTGGAAATCATTTTTCTAAAACTAATATTTCATAATATATTTTGAAAATACATATCCTAGAAAATAATATTTTTAACTTATAATGTAATATTAAAAAAAATTATACATCACAATGGTTGAATACTCCATTCATATAATACATGTTAAAACATAAAATCCTTTATTATTTTTTTGTAAAATGGAAAGGGGAAATGTTTTGAATAAGACCTTAAAAGTTCATTCATATTTTATTACAAATGTAAAAATACGTAACAATTTATTTCATATATTTATTGAATATGGTTAAAATAAATTAAAACATTTATAGAACACATGGTTTTGGAAAAACATTAATGGATGAATGAAGTCAAAAAATTGTTGAATTATCCTAAAAACATTTTATAATATATATTAAGCAGGAAGAAGTGGAAAATTGTAAAATTACAAGAAAATAACATAAATAACCATATAAATAGAAAACTAAAGCGGTGTTTTTTTAATGATAAAATAATTTACTTCAACTAAAATTTATGTATAAATAATCTCAATCAGAAAGAGATTATGAAATAAATCCATGAAATGGGAATACTGTTCAATTAATAATTAATTAGTTAATTGATTATGTGCATCAAATTTAAATCTATAAGAAAATGATTAAATAAAATAATGAATTTCTAAAATTCATTACAAAAATAATTTTTTCCTAAGATAATCGATAAAGTATAAGTTTAACGTGATGAATGACAAATGTGTTATGAAATGCCTTATCACTTGGTAATATTAAATACTATTCAAAATTGAATTAATAATTCAAATTGTAACATAGGATACTATGAAATATTATTTAGTCATTATATTACATATAAAATGGTAAATTTAAACATTATATTAATATAATTAGTTCATCACATAAAATAAGATTCAATAAAATGAAATTTATAATGACTCCATTATATTTTTATTTTTGATCATTTGAAATTGATTCAACATCATTTATAATGGTTTAAATAACGTTATTAATTTTTACCAAAACAATATTCATTTTTACATTATCATAAATGAACATCTCCGTAAATTTTACCAAACAATTGTTTATGATATTTCATTCTTTTCATCATTTCAGGTGTTAATTGCCTTTTTTTCTCCCATATATTTTTTCATGAATGTTAGGGTTAATTTTTAAATAATATATATCTAAAATATTCATATTTATATTAATTTTTTAAATATCATGTAATAAGAACTATTTATTAATTCTGAACATGGAAAAATGAATTGCATCGCTTCATGTTGATTGTAGGTCATACATACAAATGAGAGATATTAGCATTCACATAATTTGTTAGATGGTATGGAATAAGTTGATACATTCAATTTATATAATAAACATCATAACATATATTTTACATATATTAATTAATTTTTTCATTATTACATTCCATATAATGAAAAACTAAAAAAAATTGCAATGCTTCGTGAGGTGGTAGTCTGACTTACTCACGAGCAACGATTTCCAATTTTAAATGAAATAAGAAAACACAATATATGTGAAATTAAAATTTATTAAGTATGAAAAATTCCTAAATATCATAAAAATGTATTGAATCCATCATTTTATCCATTCATTAATGGTGGTGATGGAAAACCAACTAGATGATTTTGCGAGGTGGCAGTTTTTTGTACACCCAATCGATGATTTTGGTTCCCATGTGATGCAAGTGGGGATCAATATGTATTATACCATTCAAAGTGAATTATATTTTAATATAAAAGATTTATATTTTTTATATTTTTTTTATACATAAGTTAATATTGATAAATAAAAATGAAAATTAAAGAGAGTTGTTAATATAATTACATTTTATATGAGAAACCTTATTTGGATCTTCTCTTAAAAACACTGAGGATTGCATTTTGGGTGGAAACATATCTTTGGAATTTAACAAAAAATTGTTGGGAATGATTTGGGTAATGTTTTTTCCAAAAAAGTGCATGGATGTTGTTCATATTATATTTTAGGGAGTGGCATTTCATAAGGGGGAAAGGGGGCCCTATTAGAAATTAAATTGAATTTCTCCAAGGAATCCAAAATTATAATGTAATTCAGGTGAAAAATGAGTCTAAATGTACATATATTTAAATATGGTTCTGTTAATATTTCAATATTACCAAATAATGAAATTTTTTATAATTTTTAAGTCATTTTAACCCTTATCCATTTTGTTTAACCCCACAATAAATCCATTTATAACATAAGAGGTTTAAATATTTGAATTGTTTTCATTATTAAATTTAGTAAAACAATATGTTGAAATTATTTGATAGCATAAATTATAATAACTAAAATTTTAGAATATTGTAATACCCTAAGAATTTAAAATATTTTTCATTTCAGAATAAAATTAATTTTATTGCTGGATTAGATTCATTTCATGAAAAACTATTTTAAGCTTCTGCTATACAAATCAATGAGTTTCCTTGCCTTACATGCAAGCCCCAGTTTTAAGGAATAAGAATACATAAATGAAATAATATTCTTTAATATAACATATAACCTAGATTTTAATTATATTTTATGAATATTATGATCCAAATTTTCAATTTTATATATTCCACATAAACATAACATCAAATTTTTTTGTTTTCCATATATCATATATTTACAAATCCAATTAAACAAGTATTTTTTTAAAATTCATTTTTTACCAGAATTTGATTGGGAATAAATTTTTTATCTATTATCTGATATATATATATATATATAAGTTATATTTGAATACATAATTTTGTTCTTTGGAATTGGGGCATCAAAATTTTAATTGGTTTAATTTTTTGTATTTTTATGACAAATTTAATATTGTAGTTAATAGTGAAAAATATGGCATTTTATTTCATTCTTATTTTCATCATAATTAATTATAGTGTTATATTATCTGTTTAGTTTATTTTAATGTTTAATTATATTATTTTTTTATCAATAAAACCAATATAGGGTGTCATAATCAATTTCAAATTGAAATTAGATATAAAAACAATTCAAATATTTTAACGCTTCTCATTAAAACCCCACTTTTTAATTTTGTATATAGAATTAATATTAAATATAACATTCTTAATAGATTGAATTTTATTAAGTAAATAGAATCCATATTTTTATAAATAAGTAAAAAATTATCTTATATGGTCAATTTCAATTTTTGTAATAAACAATTACCACGGTAATAAAAGTATTTACCATTACACAGGTAAAATTATAGCTAGGGATAAAGTTAAATGGTAAAATCTTAACATACATAAAACATTCTACACTTAAGGGGTTTTTAAGGTTTTTCTCTAACCTAAAATTTCCAAAAAAAATAATTAAATTTATATTCATTTAAATTAATTCCACATTAATGTGGTTAGAATTAATTTTGAAAAAAATCAATAATATAGTCACCTGATCCCACATTTCCTAAACTATGTATACCACCCCTCACCTCCCCATTTAGACACAAAAATCCTTGTAGATCATAAAATATATTTTCAAAACCCTCCTACTAAATATACTCACATCCAAGTTCATATCGCCTCACCAAAATACCAACTCCAAAGCCCTCAAGGGTCTTTCAAAGAGGTTATATTCAAGTAGTAATTTTCACAAAGTACCTCTCTTAATTTCTTTACTTTTTATACATTCTAATAAACTAATTTATAAATTAATGCATGATAACACCAGAATAATTTATATAATATATTTCCACTTTACTAATATTATATATTATATTCGTGTGCTTTCTCAAGTCCACTTTCTCAATGAAATGAATTTGGTTTCCATGATCGGCCAGTTTATCGACTTTATGAATACTATTTTTGTTCTTTTCCCATTACCACCATAATGGATGGTATCAAAACTATTTATATGGATAAATAATATTATAATATTTACAGTATATCATATTTCATATTCTATAAATTTTATATTAAAATTTTCATTATGCTATCTATAGTGATGATATATGATAACGTCATATGTGGAAGTGTGGACTACCACCCCATCAAAGCGATGGGATTCATTCATGCTATACATTTAATAGATTAAGGAAAATTTTAAAAAATATATGTAACATATATGACATTGATATCATAATCTAATTATAATATACATATTTATCATTCAATTTTCAAAATTTTAATACGACAATGAAATGAGAGTAGTGTTCATGCGTATGTACATCCTACCGTCTCCAGGAAGAGTTCAACTAATTTCATATTTCTAGAATTTATAGATTATTATAAATAAAAATTTACTTATTATATAAGATAAATAGATCATTGTTTAAATTTTGGATATAATGAATTGATGACCTATGTAATTGATGAAGCACATAACAAGTCATAACATACTTGTGAAAACTATGCAATTAACACCTAAAATAGTGAAATTACAAAATATTGTTAACAAATGAGTAATAATATATTATAAAGAGATGATGTATAATCTAATAAACATTTTTATGTTTCTATAATAAGTTATTAATATTATTATTATCACTATACATGAGGTTAAAGGATTATCACACAAAATGAATCACAAAGTAAGGGTTAATTTCACGATCTCATTATTATCTAATGTTATTTATACATAATTATCTAATAGGACATATTTTTCATCCATTAACATGCTTATTAGAAAAATAATTCAAAATATTGTTTCTATTTTTCTATAAAACTTAAATTTCTTTAAAATGTTGGTTTCTTTTTTCTAAAATATTTTGAAAGGAATATTTCTTTCATTTTCCAAACGAGGTACTTTATAAAATTTTCAAAATATTAATGAATGTTTAGTTAACTTATATGGTTTTAGTGGATATTTAATTCCATTATTACACATAAAATCTTATAATATTCCCTTTCAATATTATGTTTTTATTTTCAAAATAGATTTTTTCTTTTATAATTTCACTGCTTTTATTTATTTCAATGTAATAAGTGATATCTCTCTCAATGTTTTTTAATGAATTTATTTGATTACATTCATCAATTTAAATATACTTTGTATGATTTTATGATTAAAATATGATGATTTATTATCATAAAATCAGACATATTATATTAAAGGTTTCATGACATGGATGGATGTGGATGGGATATTTTATACAATTCATTATTTATGGTTAATGTATTATAATTTAGTATGATAATTTTAAAATAAATATCTAGGTATTGTTTTAACCTTTTTAATTAATTTGATATAGTATGTGATGGTAGGGGATATTTATTTCACCTTGAAGCATTAGTTGGTTTCTTGAAAAAACATATATAGTTTTGGCTGAGGCCTTGCCCATTTATTATATTTCTTGTCATAAAGCACTGACAATATTATATTCTTGGGATAAATCTTAAATGATAAGTTTCATATGTCCATCATTATACATTCCCTTATTATAATATTAGTTTATTATATTATATTCTTTTAACAAACTATTAGAATATCTTTGTTAATGAATAATTAAAATTATTTTATATATTCTATCCATATTTTTTAATGATTGTGTTCAAAATTATTTTTATTTACTTTAATAACCATTCCATAAAATATTGTGCTTATTTATTATATATTCTTTTCTATTTATTATCCATATCAAGCATTGGAGCTCACCCGTTTCTAACATTTTATTTTCCTAGGATTTAATTTAGTGTATTGTGATGGATATGTATGATTAAGCAATGAGAATAACAATGTTCTCAAATGATTATCTATATTGTATTTAATGTTTTTAATTATAATTTATTGTTCATGTAGGTAATCTAGATTCAAATACTACTAAACTGATTATTCCATCAATATTTGATTCCTTATAACAATGAAAATGTAATAAAATAATGCACCGGCTTCCGGCCTTTAGGGTCGGGGCATTACAAATCTATTTTTCAGAATTGAATTCACATAATGGTAAAAATGGTTACATAAAATTAATCTCATTGATGAGACAAGAAGGTTTGTTATTAAAGAGAAAATATCCAGTGGTTTTCCACATGTAAATCTCAATATTAAGTGTGAAAATTATTAAAATGATGCTATTTTATTTAATAGATATAATAAATGGCATAATTTTACTTTAAAATAAATTAAAATATAATTACAAATAATTAATAATTGAAATGAAAAAATAATTTTAAATTAAATTTCCATATTTTTCACTATTAATTTAATAATAAATCATTTTAGTAAAATAATAAAAATTAACCTGAAGATAATTTTTATATTATGATCTAAAAAATATTTGTTTTGTAAAAAAAAATTCTGCATGATAAAAACATTTATTTCAATTTATGTGTAAATAGTATGACTAAAATGTATTATAAAAAAAATTTCAAATAACATTTCATATTCATTTAAATAACAAATATTTTATTTATAATTAAAAGTTAACCCAATATTTCATTAATTTTTATAATTAATACTCACGAATTTATCTTCAATATAATAACTATCATATTAAATATTAGTATTTTAATAATATTTATTATTTGTTTTAAAATTATTGTCTCTAATAACACAAGATAATCTTAGTTTTGGGAGTAACACAAGCCATTTAAGAGGGAGAACATATATAAAAATAAATAGTTTATAATTTATTATTATTTAATATTCAATTATTTTCATTCTCTTTCATGGAATACGTGCCATTAAAAAAATTACTTATTTTAAAATTATGGGGAGTTATATTTTCCACACCTTAGATAAACTTCCTCCTTGTAATCTAATTTAAATTCTTGATAATCAATGGTTAGAATTTGAAAATACCATTATTTAAAATCCCTCATCATAACTGTGATTATTAAATATCCCCTTAAGAAGAGATAAAGGGAAGAATAAAGGTCACATGAAATAACATATAACTATGTTTCCAAGTATAAGATAATATGTTGAAAGTAATGATATTGACATAGAGAAAATTGTAAATAATTATAGAGAGAGATTGGTGATATTTATCATATGAAGATGAATAATCAATTGACTAATTAGGGCCACAGAACCATATATATATATATATTGATTTAAAATACCATCTGATTCATAATATATTAGTGTAATTATAAAAAAAATTATTCATGTTCATTTTCCTAATGTGAAAGAATTATTTTAATATTTACGAATAGAATTTAACATAATTGTTGGATTCATTTTGATTTCTATTGAAAAATTTCTTCCATTTTTTATCATTAATAAATTTTCAATTTACCAATTAATCCATGAAATGAATATCTAAAAATGAATTTTTTTGCTTAGAGTGAAGAAATTGACTTTAAATAGATCGTAAAATCCCTAAAATAATAACATCATATTCATAATAAAATAACTAAAACAAAGAATGTTTGATAAAATAGTCCAATAACAACTAATGTTCTTCTTAATACCTTCCAAATATAGATCAAAATATGTATTGTTCAAAATATTCAGACCAACTTTTACCAAAAATGTCCCTAAATTAACATTATAATCCCTAGAAAATATTATGTATCCATTACTTTCACATTCCAAATATAAGGACCCGCCCTTAAACATTACAT
Source organism: Viscum album (assembly GCA_963277665.1). NCBI lineage: Eukaryota > Viridiplantae > Streptophyta > Magnoliopsida > Santalales > Viscaceae > Viscum > Viscum album. The sequence continues at coordinate 928,995,420 of OY728126.1, read as the reverse complement.
AATCTTGAATCAAATGAATAATTCACATTGAGGATCTTTTTTAGGTTTAGAGTTTTAGATAATTAGGCCACAAATATTACATTACATCAAAAAAAATTACTAGGTAGACACTTCTACTCAGATTATATTTTTTCATTAAATAAAAACTCTTCAAAAAAAGTGTCATGTCTACAGCCATGTTTTAGAAAGAATGACTTTTCCTTAATCCCATCCATGACCTAATTCATCTTTAATTCCTCTGAAAAACATTTCAAAACATGGGATGAGCATAAAAAGCTCAGTAAGGGTTATAAAACAAATAAAAAAACATTAGTTCATCAATACATACATAACATGATATCTTTAACCTACCTCCTGAAATGATAAGATTTACATAGTAAAAAAAGTCATAAAGGTAACTTGTGGCATCCGTAACATAATTACAATGTAGATATCACAGCTACGTAGAGAGTTACATTTTGAATACCCATCATAACGTATTCCCTAAATATCTTATGAGTAACATTCATGTTTACCTCCATCACCTTACCCAATGCATTGAAGAGCTATCTCAGGATCACCTAACCTAGGTTTATCTCAAAACCACACATATATGTTAACAATTCCCAAGAACCATAATATATTCAAAACACATAAAACAAATATAAACAAAATATATCATTTCCACATTACAATAACAATATATTAATTCATGATATTTAAAAAATATATGTTTTCTCAAAACCATTTTCAACACCAAAATACATAAAAATGGTATATGGTATTTTTTTTCCTTAAAAAACAACACGGCTTAATAATGAAGCCAATGATCCAATAATACTCACGGTGGAGGAAAGGTTGTTGTCATAGAGTACATTAAGAAAAACTTATTTCTTATTATTTAATAAAATGATTAGTAGAAAATAAAATTTTAAATAAAAGTAAATGTCTAAGGGGTTTATACCCCGTATAAAAGAATGTTGTGTATAAAACAAAATATGCCTCAATGAAAAGAGATTTAGACGATATCTCATACCTTATGTCGGACATGACCCGTTCGTTCTATAATATCTTGAATAATAATCTAACGTTAATTTCTACTTTATTAAGAAACTTTTTCATGGTTATCATTCCTTTTAAATCACTTATTACCATTCTATATACAATATGTAATAATTTAGGTTAATAATGGAAGTCTTGTGGATATTTGGTACTTATGTCAAAAATGGACTACTTATAATTACATGTTATTCATGTGGTCAAACATTAATTATAAATAGAATGATATTCATGATTTATATATCACATATATCATATATATCCATTATATACATGTATTTATAATAGTACATAACATTTAGAGGTAATAAATGAAATTCACTGTTCATTGAGGCGGTAAGCCGTACGTACACATGAATGCTACTTTCATTCTTATTTTTTTATTATAATGGAATTAAAACATAATGATACATAGATATATTATAATTTCAGAATTATATCATATATAATATCATTAACTTCATCCTTTATACGTCGCACATATGGCATTAATGAGTCATATCACTTTGAGGGGGTGGTAGTCCGCACTTCCTCAAATGATATTATTGTGTTTACCCATAATGGAAACCATAAATATAATGACCCATACTTTACATACATTTTTAATACTTCAAAATTTAAGTACACTTATAACAACATATAAAAAAACCATGAAAGGACCGTATAGGTATAGTGTCTTTAGAAACTGGGAAACATAAACAACTGGTTCATAATTCATCTATGTTGTCTCTAATTTATTTCATCATATCTAGAGTACCTTTTTGGAATATCCTACTTAATAACCTTCTTCCTAACCTGGGGAAAAACATACAAAATGGTGAGCTCAAATTCTCATAAAGGGTAATCAAAAGAAATATCAAACATATCATATTTTTTAGAAAATAACATTTTGAAAATCTTATCATGCAAAAGAGATCATAACATGGGATAAATCATAGAAGTGAAATGTAATTCCAATAATCATAACAGAGAACATTAAACATTGTGTCATACACACATAATCATAGAAAATTATTTATTAGTAGTCAACACTCATTTCAAAGACTATCTTAGCGGACAAAGTCCTTTTCTCCATAGAGTTCGCTCCTCATTTCAGTCCAGTTTCACTAAACCGGTTTAACCTGTCGTTCCATCCATGTCTATCTCATGAGATATAAATCATTACCCAATGCATTGGAGGGAGATATAGGTCCCACCCATATCATAATGAAACCATTCTTATGTGTTCCACAAAATCATAAATCATACATCATAGCCTAACCCATGTAATAAAAATGGGAATCTTAAACATCATGCCATCATAAAATAATCCATATAAGATAAAAGGACATCATAAAAATAATTCCATCAAAACGTCATCAAATAAATGTAAAAATAGGGATAGAAACAGAACCATATATTATCTTAGATGGAAAATAATTTTGATAAGACCCTGGAACTTTATTCTTGAGGAAAATATCCTTTCTACTTTAAAAACATTTTCCTTTCTTAACATGTCATATAATTTTTAACTAAAAGAAGTTGATTAAAAATAAACTTGAAAACTTGTAAAGGAAGATTCATGGAAATAACGTTCTAAAAATTCATTAATGTCTTATAAGTTAAAAAAACATTCTTCCCGTACTTTGGCCGGAAAAGTCCAAAAGTACCACATACGAAAAACGACAAAAGATTCCTTTAATATAATTTACTAAAAACTCACAGAATGGTAAATTTTGATTTAAAAATTTTAGGTGGATGGAAATAATATTACGTATTGAGGAAACATGGATGTGGAAGATAAATATTCCCCAGTAAATTCTGAAGTATAAACAATCTCAGATAATAATTGAGATTGTAAGATTTTCCCTTACCATAGGTCTGATTTGCTTCGTAAGTGTCCGAACCTCATGTATAATGATTTAAATAATGTCATGGACTTGTTACAGAATCATACGCATTGTCATGATATCATATATGGTTATATTCTTAGCTTCTTATTAGTAATATTTCATTACAATTTGGTATTATGGTGTTTATTACTTTTTGTTCTTATACGTGTTTTGTCGAATAAATTCTTATCCTTCATTTTAGGTTATTGAAACCTCATTTCCATAATGGTATTAGTGTAATATATATCATATTTATTCACTCAATTCATTTATGTAATCATTATGCAATGATGATCAGTTAGAACGAATCGAATCACATCGTGGAGACGGTATTCCGTACGTACGTACGAGCGATGATATCGTTCCCATGATCATGGAAATTTATTGGAGTGTATGTATACTATTTCAGAATCAATATCAGATTACAATAATGATATTTAGTTATTATTTACACCATTATACCTATCCAAGTTAGGTTTTCGTGGAAAATAGATTACACCACAGCGTGGAGACGGTATTCCGTACGTACGCACACACGGTGATTTCATTTTTAATAGGATGGATAGATGGTGAAATAGGGATGTTTCATACTTATAATAACATATTAGAATATGAGTGATACTGATGTTATTACTTCATAATTAAACAACTAAAGAAGAAGAAGTCGAAGAAGAAATAATGTTGAAATAATCGGTAATGGACATTACCTCTTCTTTGAAGTGCCTCTTTGAGGCCTCCTCTTAGGGAACTACAATTGGTCTTTGAAGAAGACCAGGACCTATAAGATGTTTCTAGGGAAGTGGAGAAGAGAATTTGTAAGGTCTTGGACGAGTGTTAAGGCTCAATGTGGTGTAAGGAAGAGAGGGAGGAGGTTCCCTTTTATAAGGGAGGAGAGGGGCACCTTTGGAAAAACTAAAAATATTATTTTATTATAAAGTCATATTCGGTTTTTAATAGATACAAATTGATTTATTTAGAAGCTAAGGTAGGGATGGGTCTAAATACTCTCATCCAATAGAATTTATACAAGTTTAGGTTTCTATTTTAACCTTATCATTTAGATTTAACTTTAAGTTAGATAATATAACTTGTATCGTGTCTTTTTGTTTTCTTACACTATAAGGTTAACAAACATACAATAACAAGCCAAACGAACCCCAAGTTGTTTATTATTAATATATATAACCTCATATAAGTCATTTTTTGGAACCTTAGATTTTTAAGAATAAAATAACAATTAATAATATAATATTTGTTTTAAAAACTATTTTATGTCAATTTTGACACTTTTTGGTAATTGATTTTTGTGAAAATCATTCCAGAAATATTAGTTCGATAAAAGTTAATTAAATCAATAATAACATGTCATATTAAAATATATAATTATTGGAATTCATAAAAAGTCTCAAATTACATTTATTTGGGTATTTATAACATCAATTATGTCAATATTTCATTAATAATATAATTTATGAATCATCATTGTGTAACAAATAAATTAAATTATTTAAAGTCTAAAAATTACAAATAAAATGCCATTATGTAAGAAATCATTTTATCTTTCTAATTAATATTTATAGTCGAATTTATCTTATGTATAACCCTATATTAAAAATGATTTAGTTATTAAACATTGATTTTAACTATTTTAACCCTTCTTTAAATAAATTAATAATAAATGTCCCAATCTAATCCATGTGGGCCTAAATGGTCATATGTTATTCCTAAGGTTTTTTTTGGTCGAATTACACTTATCTAAAAGAATTATGAAATGTGTTAGGGTAATAATAATAACATTTTTACCCTTAATTACCCAGTATACTTTTAACTGTGGTTAAAAAAAGTTAAAAGTTACTATTCACAAAAAATTATTTTCAACTCATTGAACCACTATTTAGTCCTTGATATTAACCGTGTCTCTCAGATTTTCGAAATTCCACTCATAGAAGCGGTAAAATTATGTTTTATGTATATTTGTAAATTATCCTAGGAGGTGGATAAAAGACGGTGAAAAGTTCGATAAAATTTTTATATATCTAAAATTATTATAAAATGACTCCAATGAATTGAATTCAACTTATATAGGTATTATGTATCAATTCTGAACAAAAAAAAATTAAATAAAATAAATAATTATTAAAATATGATGTCGGTTTTTAAATAGTAACCTAGTGTTTCCACTATTCATCAAAAATTGAAAGTTTTCAGAAAAATACCAAAATTTCACCCTAGGCTAATTTTGATATTCCGAATCCAAAAATGAAGTCCATTTTGAAAAATAAAATTTAAAAATTTTCAAAAAGTGGTTATTACTATTCATAACGGCTAGTATTAATGATATTTTAATAGCATATAGTTGTTTAGTGAAACTCGGTATTGCGTACGACACAAGCTATCGAGGAAGGTCGTGATTGCGTGTACAACAAGCCAAGATAGTGTTGTGTGTAGTGAATGATTCTTTTGATGATTTATATAACATAAAAACAAAATATTTCTCATAAATGTCTCAGGAGTTACATTCTACCCCCCTTAAAATGAATTTCGCCCTCGAAATTCATCACTTTGTAACAATCGGATGAGGATACCTATCCCTCATCATATCCTCAAGCTCCCATGTAGCTTTTTATAATTGGTGGTTCCTCCATAAAACATTCACCAAGAAAGTGGTCTTGTTCCGTAGGACTTTTTCACTACGATTGAGAATCTCTATCGCATGTACTTCATAAGAAAGATCTGGTTCCAACGGTACAACTTCTGATCTGAGTACATATTATGGATCATGTATGTATATTCTCAGGAGAGATACATGGAACACATCGTGAACTTGAGAGAGATTCGGTGGAAGCGCCAATCGGTAAGCTACCTTCCCAACATGATCCAGTATTTTGAAAGGACTGATATATCTAGGGCTCAGCTTTCCCTTCTTTCCAAATCTCATTACTCTCTTCCAAGGAGATATTTGTAAGAACACTTTATCACCCACTTCAAACTCTAGGTCTTTTCTTCGGTTATCGGCATAAATTTTTTGTCGAATCTGAGCTTCTCTTATGTGTTGTTGAATAGATCTGACCTTTTCTGCCATCTCGTCAACAAGATCAGGTCCTAATAGCTTTATTTCCCCAACTTTATCCCAGCAAGTTAGAGTCTTGCATTTCGTTCCATAGAGAGCTTCATTAGGATCCATCTGAATACTGGAGTGAAAGCTATTATTATAAGAAAATTCCACCTATGGTAGGTGTTGATCCCAACCACCTTTGAAATCCATAGAGCAATCTCTTATCATATCTTCTAGAGTTTGAATTGTTCTCTCAGACTCACCATCTATCTGAGGATGATAAGCAGTGATAAAACTCAACTCTGTATCCAGAGTATGCTGAATACTTCGCCAGAACATTGAGGTAAACCTCGGATCCCGATCAGATATAAGCTAGCATGGTCTTGTCGACTTAATGCATCTGCCACCTTGTTTTCTTTCCAAGGGTGGTAATGAATTGAGCAGTCGTAATCCTTAATCATCTCCAACCATCTTCTTTGGTGCATATTTAGATCCTTTTGTGTGAAAATATATTTTAATCTTTTATGATCAGTATAAATATCACACCATTCTCCATAAAGATAATTTCTCAAAATCTTTAATGCAATGATTACCGCAGCTAACTCCAAATCATGAGTTGGGTAATTTTTCTCATGGATTTTCAACTATCGTGAGGCATAAGTTATCACCATATCATTTTTCATGAGAACACATCCCGGTCTCTTCTTGGATTCACCACTGTAGATCACGAACCTTTATCCACTGCAAGGTAGTGTGAACACAGGTGCAATAGTTAACCTTGTTTTTATCTCATTGAAATTTTCTTCACATTCCTCTCTCTAAACAAATATTTATCCTTTTTGAGTCAACTTGGTGAGTGGATAAAATAATCGTGAAAAATCTTTCACAAAACATCGATAATATCCATCCAAACCAAGAAAACTTCAGATCTCGGTTACTGTTGTTGGTCTCGACCATCTTTCGATAACCTCTGTTTTTGCTGGATCCACAGATATCCCCTCTTTTGAGATTATGTGACCAAAAAATGAAACTTTTTGAAGCCAAAATTGACACTTAGTAAATTTGTTATATATCTTCTCCTTTCTAAGGGTCTTCAATATAATTGTCAAGTGATCTTCATGTTCTTACTTTCTCATTGAATATACAAGAATATCTTCTATAGAGACTACCACAAACTGATCAAGATAGTCTATAAATACTCTATTCATCATATCCTTGAAGATAGAAGGGGAATTAGTAAGACCAAATGGAATTAATATAAATTCATAGTGTCCATACCTTGTACGGAAAGCCATATTTGGTATATCCTCCCTTTTGACCCTTAATTTAGGATACCCAGAACAACGATAAATATTGGAAAAGTATTGAGCTCCGTGTAGTTGGTCAAATAAGTCATCAATGCATGAGAGAGGATATTTTTTCTTGATAGTGATCTTGTTAAGTTCTCGATATTCAATGAAGTGTCTCATTGATCCATCTTTCTTCTTACCAAATAGAACAAGTGCTCCCCAAGGTGATGCACTAGGACGTATGAATCCCTTATTAATATTCTCTTGGAGTTTCTTCTTCAATTCATGCAACTCAATTGGGGCCATTATATAAGGTGTCTTTGAAATAGGTAAATCGCCCGATATGAGTTCTATTGAAAACTCAACTTCACGATTTGGTGGAAGACTCGGTAATTCATCCAGAAAGACATCATCAAACTCTCATACAATGGGCACATTATTAATCGTGAGTTTCTCTCCAACCATTTGAGATAAATAATCTTCATTTAGTGGAATCAATACCCCTAAGCTGGAAAAAATTTCCAATGGAAGGTTATGTTCATCCTTGCATCAATAGACGATCATAGATTGATCTGTAATATGAAATATGACTTCCCTTCTTTGGAAATTGATATGAGTTCCATATAAAGAAAGTCAATCCATGCCAAGAATCACATAAAATTCCACTATAGTAAGGATCACAATATTTATAGGAATCTCTTTTCCACAAACTTCAATCGGAGAAGAATTATAAACTTTTGATTTGATTGTTGTTCCATTAGGGGTTGTCACAGCTAACTCAACATATAATTGTTGAGGTAATACGGTGATACCCTTAGAAAATTATTCATAAATAAAATAGTCGGTGGATCCAGAATCAAATAAAACATTTTCTACTTTAGAGTGGATGATAACTGTACCTTTCACCACTTCGTTATCGTACTCCCCATCCCTGATAGAAATTGCATGTTACTTTCATTTTTCTTTAGCCTTAAGAGTTTCTTGATGTCGATCATCATCAATAACCCTTGGATTAGGGCATTGATTAGCATAATTCCCCATTTCCTTACACATGTAACATTTAAGTGTAAGAGGTGCACTCTATGTATCATTTTCTTTATTCTCATCACTAGATGTCTTCTTCCCATCATTGTGGCATTCAAATGCCTGATGACCTTCATTTCCACATTTGAAACATTTACTTGTCCCTTTAAGACAACTCCCTCCGGGTTTCTTTTTACACTTTGAGCATAATGGAAAGCTCATCTTCTTTACATTGTGCTCTTTAGATTTTCCTTTGAATTCCATTTTCCTCTTCTTATCAAACCCATATGACTGATGGGTTACTCTAATCTCCATCTCAACCTTGAGAGTACATCGAACAATTTCCTCGTAGCTATTGAAGTCCCTTATGCCTAACGCCCTTCGAAGACCTGGTTTTAAGCCACTAAATAATCGATCGATCATACTCTCGGGTTGGATAATAATCCCAGAAGCATAACTTGAAACTCTTGTAAAATTTTCTCCATAGGTACCAACAGATTCATCATCCTTTTGCTTCAGTTTAAGAAACTCCTTCTCCATCTTTGTTTGGAGAATACTAGGGAAGTACTTATTGAAAAATAAGTTCTTGAACTCATCCCATTCCATGGAATCAATTGCATCTCTTTGCCTCGTATTCTTGATAATATTTTACCATTGATCAGCATCTCCTTCCAAACGATACACTACTAAGATGTCTTTATCATGTTCAGAACATTGAATAACTGAAAATATCTTTTCAGTAGTACTAATCCATTGTTCAGCAACTAATGGATCAGTAGACCCACTGAATGAAGGTGGGTGCTGCCTCATGAAGGATTCCACAAATTTTTTATCCTTCCTTTGCTCATTTGGAAGTCATGTATGATTCATAGCTTGAGAATGTTGTGTGAGAATGGGTACCATATTTTTCATTCCATCTCCCATAACATTTGGTTGCTCATGAGGACAATCATTGCACTGCCCGTCACATTCCGCATTAACACAGTTCCTTCGGGTTCCATCCATTGACTAAAACCAAGAAGAATAGTGTGAGAAACACTAATTATAATAGGAAAACCACATAATCAAGAATAAAATTTCACACTTAAAGTCTTATCATAGGTTTTTCATGGCTATTTCTAAAACACTAAGATTGTGTTCTATGATTAGACTTATCCTTAGGGTTCTTACTAAGGCTTTCACATCCAAGTTTTCAAAGGATGACTATACATGTCCTCTGATACCAAATATAATGACCCATACTTTACATACATTGTTAATACTTCAAAATTTAAGTACAATTATTACAATATATAACAAAACCATGAAAGGACCGTATAGGTATAATGTCTTTAGAAACTAGGAATCATAAACAAATGGTTCATAAATCATCTACATTGTCTCCCATTTATTTCATCACATCTAGAGTCCATTTTTGGAATATCCTACTTAATAACCTTCTTCCTGACCTGGGGAAAGAAAACACAAAAAAGGGTGATCCCAAATGCTTAGTAAGTGTAAACAAAATAAATATCAAACATATCATATTTATAAGAAAATAACATTTTGAAAATCTTATCCTGTAAAAGAGATCATAACACTGGATAAATCATAGAAGTGAAATGTAATTCCAATAATCATAACTTAAAACATGAAACTTTGTGTAATACAAACATAATCATAGAAAATAATTTCTTAGTAGTCAAGACATATTTCCAAGACTATCTTAGCAGACAAAGTCATTTTCTGAATAGAGTTCACTCCTCATCTCAGTCCTGTTTCACTGAACCGGTTTAACCTGCCATTCCAGCCATGTCTATCTCATGAGATATAAATCTATACCCAATTAATTGGAGGGATATATAGGTCCCACCCATCTCATAATGATACCATTCTTATGTGTGACACTAAATCATAAATCATACATCAGAGCATAACTCATGTAATAAAAATGCAAATCTTGAACATCTTGCCATCATAACATAATCCATATAAGATAAAAGGACAACATAAAGAAAATTAAATAAAAACATAATCAAATCAATGTAAAAATATGGATAGAAACAGAACCCTATATTATCTTAGATGGAAAATAATTTTGATAAAACACTTGAACTTCATTCCTGACAAAAATATTCTTTCTACTTCAAAAACATTTTCCTTTCCTAACATGTCATATAATTTTTAACTAAAAAAAGTTGATTAAAATTAAACTTGAAAAAATGTAAAGGAAGCTTCATGTAAATAATTTTCTAAAAATCTATTCATGCCGTATAAGTTAAAAAAACATTATTCCCGTATATTGGCCTGAAAAGTCAAAAAGTACCTCATATGAAAAATGACAAAAGATTCCTTTCATATCATTTACTAAAATCTCACCGAAGCGTAAAATTGGATTTAAACAATTTTAGGTGTATGGAAATAATATTACATATTGAGGAAACATGGATCTGGATGATAAATATTCACCAGTAAATTCTGAAGTATAAATAATCTCAGATAAAAATTGAAATTGCGAGATTTTCCCATACCTTAGGTCCGATTTGCTTCGTAAGTGTACAAACCTCCTATATAACAATTTAAGTAATGTCATTGAATTATTACAGAATCATACTCATTTTTATGATATCATATATGGTCATATTCATAGCTTCTTATTAGTAATATTTCATTGCTACTTGTTATTCGGGTGTTTATTACTTTTTGTTATTATGTGTTTTTTGTCAAATAAATTCATATTCTTATTTTTAGGTTATATATACCTCATTTTCAGAATGTTATTAGTGTAATATATATCATATTTATTCACTAAATTCATTAATGTAATCATTATGCAATGAAGATCTTGTAGAACGAGTCGCATCACATCGTGGAGACGGTATTCCGTACGTACGCACGAGCGATGATATCATTCCCATTATCATGGAATTGTATTGGAGTGTATGTATACTATTTTAGAATCTATATCACTTTACAATAATCATATATAGTTATTATTTACAACATTATACCCATCCAAGTATGGTGGTGGTGGAAAATATATCACACCATGGCGTGGAGACGGTATTCCGTACATATGCAAGCGCGGTGATTTCGTTATTCGTAGGATGGATAGATGGTGAAATAGGGAAGTTGCGTACTTATAATAACATATAAGTATATGATTGATACTGATTTTATTACTTCATAATGAAATAACTAAAGAATAATAAGTGGAAGATGAAATAAAGATGAAAGAATCGGTAACGGACATTACCTCTTCTTTGAAGCGCCTCTTTGAGACCTCCTCTTAGGGCACTAAAATTTGTCTTTGAAGAAGACCAGGACCGCTAAAATGTTTCTAGAGAAGTAGAGAAGATAATTTGGCAGGATTTGTCTGAGATTTATGGACCAAAGTGTTGTGAGGAAGAGAGGGAGGAGGTGCCCTTTTATAAGTGAGGAGAGGGGCACCTTTGGAAAAACTAAAAATATTATTTTATTATAAAATCATATTCGGTTTTTAATAGCACCAAATTAATTTATTTCGAAGATAAGGTGGGGATGGGTCTAAATCCTATCATCCAATAGAATTTAGAAAAGTTTAGGTTTCTATTTTAACCTTATCATTTAGATTTAACTTTAATTTAGATAATTTAACTTTTACTGTGTCTTCTTGTTTCCTTAAACTATAATGTTAATAAACTTACTATTACAAGACAAATGAACCCCATGTTGTTTATTGTTAATATATATAACCTTATATAAGTCATGTGGCCGAACCATATATTTTTAGGAATAAAATAACAATTAATAATATAATATTTGTTTTAAAAGCTATTTTATGTCAACTTTGACACTATTTGGTAATTGATTTTTGTGATAATAATAACAAAAATATTAGTTCGAAAAAAGTTAATTAAATCAATAATAACATGACATATTAACATATAAAATTATTTTAATTCATAAAAATTCTCAAATTACATTTATTTGGGTTTTTATAACATCAATTATATCAATATTTCATTAATTATATAATTACTGAATCATCATTGTGTCATAAATAAATTAAATTATTTAAATTCTAAAATTTAAAAATAAAATATCATTATGTAGGAAATCTCTTTAGATTTATAATGAATATTTATAGTCAAATTTATCGTATGTATAACCCTATATTAAAAATGATTTAGTTATTTAACATTGATTTTAACTATTTTAACCCTTCTTTAAATAAATTAATAATAAATGTCCTAATCTAATCCAACTGGGTCTAAAAGGTCATAATTTATTCATAATGTTGTTTTTGGTCGAATTAAACTTATCCAATAGAATTAGGACATGTATTAGGATAATAATAATAACATTTTTACCCATAATTACCCTATTTACTTGTAACCGTGGAAAAAAAGTAAAAAGTTACTATTCACCAAAAATTATTTTCATCTCATTGAATCACATTTTAGTCCTTGATATTAACCGTGTCTCTCATATTTTTTAAATTCCACTCATAGAAGCAGTAAAATTCAGTTTTATGAAAATTTGTAAATTCTCCTAGGAGGTGGGTAAAAGACGGTGAAAAGTTCGATAAAATTTTTATATATCTAAAATTATTATAAAATGAATCCAATGAATTTCATTGAACTTATACGAGTATAATGTATCAATTATGACCTAAAATAATTTTAAACAAATTAAATATTTTTTAAAATAAAACGTCATTTTTTAAATAGTAACCTAGTGTTTTCACTATTCCTCAAAAATTGAAAGTTTTCAGAAAAATACCAATATTTCACCCTAGGCTAATTTTGATATTATGAATCAAAAAATGATGTACATTTTGAAAAATAAAATTTAGAAAATTTCAAAAAGTGGGTATTACTATTCATAACGGCTACTTTTAAATAATATTTTAATAGAATATCATTATTTAGTAAAACTCGGTATTGTGTACGACTCAAGCTATTGAGGAAGGTCGTGATTGTGTGTAAAGCAAGCCAAGCTATTGTTGTGTGCAGTGAAAGATTCCTCTGATGATTTATAAAACATTAAAACAAAATTTTTCTCATAAAAGTCTCAGGTCTTACAATAAAGGTATGTTATAAATGTAAAATACAGAATCATAAAGAAAAAATAAACATAATATATATCATATATAAATAATTTTCCATCATAATTTCCATCATTAGAGTAGGTAGGAGATAGTTGAACAATCTTTGTTTCGTGAGGCGTCAGTTTTCCATCAACAAAAACAGTATGTTATTTACCCATTAGATAGAGGTGTGCCAAATTGTAGTTTGAATCCATCTCATAAAAACATCCTATTATATTGAGGATATTTTTGTTGTTATAAAAGAAAATAATAAAAAGAGTTATGGTTTAGAGAAGTGAAATAAAAGAAAATAATTTAAGTGAAATTGTTACCTTTAATTTGGGTAACTCTCTTTGGATGGAAACAACATGACTTCTTGAAGTGCCTTCTGCCTAAGGTAGGGCTTCTAGGTTGAAGATAAAAATCATGAGAGATTATTTGGGCAGGTTTTGGATGAGATTAGGGGCTTGGGAGTTGTCAAGAAATGGTTGGGGTTGAGGGATTTTAATAAGGGGGCGGAGGAGCACTTTAGGAAAGTGTGAAAATACTATTTTATTATATATTGATTTTCAGATTCTGAAGGTCAAAAACTAATTATAGTCGAAGATAATATGACTCATTATAAAAATAAAATCATGCAATATGAATTGGACATGTTTTGGATATTTTTTTAATCTTAATAATATTAATTATTTAAATCATTTATTAATGAGCTAAACACTGCATCAATATTGTGTCATAAATAATATTATTTATTTTATGTTTAGAAATTATAAAAAAACACCATGATTAGGGAAATCATTTAATATTTCCAAAAAATATTTATAGTCAAAGATATAACTTATATAACCCCATGTAAAAATTGATTTCTATAAGATATTTCTTTATGTCATTTTTGTCTTTACATTGAATTAAATAGTATATTGTCATTATCATGATGAAGTGGCTCCATGGGGTCCCAAAATCGACCCATGGATTCCCATGGTTGGTCAAAGCTCATCCCAAAAGGTTAGAACATGACTTAAGGTAATTTTTTATTATTATGATATTATTTTTACCTTGAATTACCCTATTTTCATTTAACCGTGGTAAAAAAAGTCACAATATACTATTCACCAAAAAAATATTTTCATCTTATTGAACAACATTTTACTTACAAATAACAACAATGTGTGACGGATTTTCGAAAATTAATTCACAGAAGTGGTAAATTTTCATTTAAATTAAAATTTTAGTTTTTAATTACTACATTGTGGTTTCACTATTCATCAAAAAATGATGTTTTTCAGAGAAATTCCAAAAAATCATCCTAAGATATATTTGATATTAAGAATTAAAAAATAATGTCTATTTTTCCAAATTAAATAAATATATGTTTCATTAATTAATTTAAAATTTATTCCCATTGTCAAAACAAAAAGTGTGTTTTTAAGAAATAATAACAATCAATAGATTGACACTTGATTATGTTCAAATTCAAAGTGAAATTAATTCCAATGACCAAAATTGGATTAAAAAGTAAACAGATAATATAATTTCACTTAAAAACCAATTAAAAACATAATCTAACCATATAAATAAATCTGATTAAAAGGATGTTTTGAATTAAAATACAATATTTTCACTATTTATTAAAAAATGAACATTATCAGAAAAATACTAAAATTTTATCCAATGTAAATTATGATGTCTTGATTACAAAGAATAAAATTATTTTTTCAAATAAAATATATTAAAGTGAAGAAACTAGATTTAAATATTATTCACCATTATAAGGTAGTAAATGAACTTTTTAAAAAATATTAGAGTATTTGTGCTTAAAATTGGATTCATTCAAATTTTGAGCATCAAAATTATATTTGATATATGTAAAAACATTTAACAAAGATGTATAGTCACATTGTATTTAGTTCTATTAATTCCTTCCAATACAACGACTTGGTGTTAACTACCATTTAATATAATATTATTATAGTATTAGTGTGCAATGTAAGATTTCTGTGAAATTGGTTGTTGTGTATCGGGTAAGCCATCAAAAATAGAGTCTTATTTAAGGTAAAATTAATATTTACTTCACAAATATTAGTAAATATAAAAAATTATTTTTCATTATTTACCTGCGATGTCACATCCTTTCCCCCTTTAGGAAATTGCATCCACATAATTTTAATCCCTTATCAAATAAATGGGGGTATTTATCACTCATATCATTTTCAGATTCCCATGTTGCCTCTTAAACTATTTGGTTTTTCTACAAAACCATTAACCGTTGAATCAAATTATTCCAAAATGCTTGCTCTCTATGGTCACGAATCCAGATTGGTTGTTCCTCATAAGAAAGATTCTCTTCCAACTGAGCTACCTATTGACTTAAAACATGAGATGAATCTGTATTTTACTTTCTCAAAATTGAATATTAAAAAATATTTTGTACATTGGACAAACATGGAGGTAATTCCACTCTGTACGAAACTAATCCAAATTTCACTAGGATTTCATAAGGTCCAAGTAACCTCTGACTCAACTTTCCCTTATTCCCAAAACACATCACACTTTTCCATGGAGAAACGTTGAGACAAACATGACCACCTACCTCAAAAGAAATATCCTTCCTTTAGTTATCTACATAACCTTTTTGCCTACATTGTGCGGTTCTCATATGCTTCTAAATCAAATGAACTTTTTCTACCATCTATTCTACCAATTCTAGTCCCATCAATATCCTTTCACCAACTTAATCCAAAAAAGTTATAGATCCACAATGCTTCCCATATAATGCCTCAAATGGAACCATCTATATAATTAAATGAAAATAATTATTAAAGGAAAATTGAACCAATGAAATATGTTGGTCCCAAAATCCCTAGTAATCTAGTGAACAGGAACGTAGCATCTCCTCCAAGATCAGAATTGTTCATTCTAACAACCCATATGATTAAGGATGAAAGGTTGTACTAAACATTAATTCTTTACACAATTACTTCTAAAATCATTTCCAAAAGATAGAAGTAAACCTAGGATCATGATTAAATACAAAAGGGAGGGTAACTCCATGTTACCTGAATGTCTCTATAGAATACACCCAATAATGTTGATCTAGATACAAAGTATCTCGAATGGGAAGGCAATGAACAGATTTAGTCAACCAATCAATAAAAAACAAGATTGCATTATTACTTCCAGATGTATTTGGTAATCCCACAACGAATTACATGGATATATATTCCTATTTCTACTATGGCACCAGTAAATACTAAAGAATCCCTTTCGGTTACTGTCGCAATGCATTAACATGCTGACAAGTAAAACACTTTAGTGTAAAATATGCAATATCTCTTTTCATTCCTTTCCATCAGTAATACTCTTTAGGATCTCTATACTTCATAGTATTTCCAGAATGAACTGAAAAAGGAGAACAATGTGATACACAAAATAACTCTTTCTTTAACTGTAAATCATAAGGACCACTTAATTTATTTCCAAATCACAAAACACTATAATAATTAATGTTAAATTATGGAATCATTCCCTTCTGAACCAAATCTACCTTTTTCTAAAACTCACTATCTTGATTCTATGATTTCGTTATTCTATCAGATAGAGATGATTTTAATAACACCTGAAACAATACAGAATATTTTCTTACACTAACAACTTCTATTCCAATGTTCAACAAATCAAAATCCAAAGGATCTCATTCCAAAAGTATCATGGTTAATTAAGCATTAATTTTTTTGACTAAAAGTAGTAGCCACATTATTTTTTTTGCTGATTGTAATGGATAATGCAATCATAATCTTTGATTAATTCCAACCATCTCCTCTATCTCATGTTCATTTCATTTTGAGTTAATATATACTTCAAACTTTTTTGGTCAGTATATATTTCACATTTTTCTCAATACAAATGATTCCTCCAAATTTTGGAAGCAGAAACAGGGGAAACTATTTCAAAATCATGCGTAGGGTAATTTAAATCGTGACGTTTCATCATTCATGAACCATAAGCAATTAACTTATCATTATACATAAGGACACATCCAAGTACATTCAAGGAAACATCACTGTAAATATCAAACTCCCCATTTTTTAACAGTAGTGTCAAAACTGGAGCATTTAAAAATCTTCTTCTCAATTCCTGAAAATAATCATCACATTCATTTGTCCAAATGAACATAAAATCTTTTTTATTTAACATAGTTAGTAGGCAAGATAACATTGCAAAATTCAAAAAAAACCTTTGGAGATAACCTGTCAATCCAAGAAAACTATGAATCTCTATTATATTTGTTGGTCTGGCACTTCTTCAAAACATTTTTTTAGCAGGATCAATATTTATTTCATTTTTTTAAACAATGTGACCATGGAACGAAATATTCTGTAACCAAAAATCACACATTCTGAATTTCACAAATTGTTTCTTTTCTTTTAATGTTTGAAATACTTCCCTTAAATGAATTTCATGCTCTTCTTTACTTTTATAATAAATCAAAATAACATCAATGAAAACCAGAAAAAACTTATCCAATAAATCATAAGAAAATCAATTAATAAAATGCATGAATACAATAGGTGCATTGGTTAAAAAAAAGTCATAACTACAAATTCCTAATGGCCATATATTGTACGAAATGATTTCTTTGGAGTGTATGCTTCTTTGAATTTCAAATGATGGTACCCCGACCATATGTCATTCTATGAAAAATATTGAGCTCTCACGAGCTGATCAAACGAATCATCTATATGAGTTAAAGGATACTTGTTCGTAACAGTGGTGTTATTCTATGATCTATAATAAATTCAAGTCTCATGGAACCATAATTATTCTTAATAAACAAGATAGGATAACCCAATGGTGATGTGCAAGGTCGAATGATACCTTTATCCAATCACTCACACAATTGATTCATTACCTCTAATATTTTAAATTGTGCCATTCGATAAGGGTGTTTTCAAATTTTATTCGCATCAGGTACTAATTCAATAGTAAATTTAACATTCTGATCGAGTATAATAATAGGCAACCCATCAAGAAAAACAGCAAGAAACTCATTTAACACTGGCACATCATTAATATGAATATTTCACTTGTTTTAAAAAATATTTGCAATGTAGAATTCATATCCATCTTTTATAAGTATCTCAGATTCCAGATATGTTTTCAAAATTTAGTGTTCATTCTTGTACACAAACTAAAAAGATTTTTTTAAAACCCATATTTAGATCTTCAGTCAATCTTAGCACAATAAACAGAAATCCAATCCATACCCAAAATAACATAAAAATCTACTACAGTTTAAACAATAAAGATTTCAGGTAGATTCCTTCCACACACAAGGATGAGAAGGTTCTTATAATTTCTTTTTGTCTCAAAAATTTGTCCATGTATTATTACCATAATTTTAGGATTCATATCATGATATAGAATTTCCAATTTACTAGAAAACATTTAATTAAAGAATGAATGTGTAGACCTCGAATCAGACAACACATTTTCATAATCTAAACAAACAAATAGTGTACCTGATACTACTTTATTTGATGAACCAACACCTGTTGAAGTAGTTGCAAAGGAATTAAAAACCCATTTCTGCTTGTAGTCTAGCAACATTCCCACAGTTGAGTTCTTCGTTGGAAACTAATTTTCATAATGACCCATTTCATTTCACATAAAACATTTTACTGATTGTAAATTTGATTTTCTCTTACAATTACCCAGCTCTTTTTTAGTGAAATTACGTGCTTTATGTACCATTTTACCACATCTGTAGAATTTACCATAATTCAAAAGACAATCCCCAAGATTATTTTTACAACAATTTTCACACACTATAAAATTGTGTTTCACACCCTCAGACATTTTTTGAAGAGTTCTTTCCTTTCTTCTACTAAATCAACCTCTTATTTTATTGTTTTTTAGAGAACACCTGATCATCGACAAACTCTATTTCCACCTTATCCACACTTCAAACAAGTTTCTCATAACATTTTAACTCAAGAGAAGATAAATCCCTTTGATTCATTGAATTTAATCCTGAGTAAAAACAGTTGATATTACTATCAAGACATCGTATGAAATTCGGAGAATACCTTGCCAGTATACTAAATTTTTCTTCATAAGTAGCCAATGAGTCATCCTCCTACCTCAATTCCAGGAATTTTATTTCCATCCTAAGACGAACAACCTGAAGAAAATACTTCTCAAAAACATTCCTTTTAATTCATCCTCATCATGATAATCAATCTCTTCACTATCCCTGATATTTCTCACCCTTCTGCTTGCATAGGGTAAGATGATCCTTAGAATGATGAGGGATGTTGCCTCATGTAGTGCTCCACTGCTGACATGTTCCTCTATGGTTGATCTATCTGATCATGTTTTTGGATACAAACACCATTTATAGCCTGATTCAAATGTGCCATCACTACAACAAAATTGTTCAATTCTAATTCCGACCATCTCAGGTTTTTGAATGGTTGTATACATACGGATGTCATCCAAAAATAGCTTCCCTATTTTCTCTACAGAAAACCATTTTGAACATAGAGATATATTAGGTGATGAAACATGGTAATATATAAATGCTATCATTTAAATATTGACATAAATTTATTTATGGATATTAATTTTACAATACCCTAACTTCTAAAGTTATCTAAACCGACCTCTAATAACATCTATAAGTACTCAACCTTAAACGTTACATAATCATGAATTAAATGAATAATTCACATTGAGGATCTATTTAGGTTTAGAGTTTTAGAGTATTAGACCATAACAATTACTTTATATCTCAAAATTTATATGGTACACACTTCTACTCAGTTTCCATTTTTTCATTAAATAAAAACTCTTAAAAAAATATTCTAGTCATGTCCCAGGTTTTTGATAGCAGGACTTTTCATTCATCCCATCCTTAACCTATTAATCTTTCTATCCTCTAAAAAACATTTCAAAACATGGGATGAGTATAAAAATATAATTAAAAATTATAAAACAAAGAATGAAAAAATTCGTTCATCAATACATAAATAACATACGATATTCAACAAACCTCATGAAATCATTAGATTTACATAGGAAACAAAAATCATAGAGGTAACTTGTGGCATCCATAACGTACTTACATTAAAGCTATAACAACTACATAGGGAGTTACATTTAGAATACTCATCACCGTATATTCCCTGAAATTTCTTAGGAGAAACTTTCACGTTTACCTCCTTCATGTTACCCAATGAATTTGAGAGCTATCTTGGGCTCACCCACCCATGTTTTATCACGGAACCACCCATATACTTAAAAAATTTCCAAGAACCAAAACATATGTATAACACATAAAACAAATTTAAAGGAAAGATGACATTTTCACGTTGCAATTAAAATATATCATTTTAATATATTGAAATAATAAATTCTTTCTAAAACCCCTTTTCAAAACCAAAATACGTAAAAAGGTTATATGGTATTTATTTTCCTTACAAAACACTATGGGCTGTTAAGGAATCCAATGATCAAATAATACTTGTGGGGGTGGAAAGGTCGTTGTCATCGCGTACATTAAAAAACATTATTTTTGTCAGTTTATTAAAACACTTAGTTGAGAAATGATTACTTTTGAATAAATGTAAAAGTAAAAGGGGATTATAAACCACATAAAAGAAAGTTGTGTATAAAACAAAAACTGCTACAGTGAAAGTAGAATGAGACGAAGTCCCTTACCTCATGTCGGATTTGACCCGTTCATTCTTTAATCTCATTAATAATAAACTAATGATAATTTATACATGCTTAATAACCTTTTTGAAGTTCATCATTTCGTTTAAATCACTTATTACCATGTCATATACATTATTTAATCATTTAAGTTAATAATGCTCATCTTGTTGATATTTGGTACTTGAGTAAAAAATGGGCTTCTTATAATTACAAGTTGTTCATGTGGTCAAATGTTCATTATATGAAGAATTATATCCATGATTTATATATCATATATATCATATATATGCTTTATATACATGTATTTATAATATTACATATCATTTATAGATATGAAATGAAATGCATCGTTCATGGAGACAATAAGTCATACGTACGCATGAACGCTAATTTCAATTCTATTTGTTATTATAATGGAATTAAAACATAATGATTCAAAGTTATATTATAATACCTATATAATAAAAATTATAATATCATTATCTCTATCATTTATATGCCCCACATATGGCATTATCGAATCATATCACTTTGATGGGGCAGTAGTCCGCACTTCCTCAAAAGAAATTATCGCGCTTATCCATAATGGAAACAATAATGATATGATATAAATGGAAAATATAGAAGCATGAAAATTAACATTAAAATAATATATATCATATATAATTACAGTTCCATCATAATGGCCACCATGAGAGGCAGTATTAGATTATTGAACAATCATTGTTTCGTGAGGCGTTAGTTTTCCATCCACAGAAACAGTATGTTCTTTACCCATTAGATGAAGGTGTGTGAAAGTTTAGTTCAAATAAGTATCATAACAAAATCCTAGTATATTATGGATAATTTTTTTTTTATAAAAGACAATAATAAAAGGAGTTTAGGGGTCTGAGAAGTAATATAAAGGAATGAATTTAAGCGAAACTGTTACCTTTAATTTGGGTAACTCCCTTTGGATAGAACCCATATGACTTCTTGAAGAGCCTTCTGCCTATGAAAATGCATGTAAGTGGAATATAGGTATAATGAGATTTTATTTGGGTATGGGTTGGATGATCCAAGGGGCTTGAGAGGTGTGAAGAATTGTTTATATATGAGTGATTTTCATAGGGGGAGGATGGGTTCTTTAGGAAGGTGTGAAAATATTATTTTATTATATAATGATTTTGTGTTTTTAAAGGTCCAAAACTAATTAAAGTTAAAGATGCGATGACTCAAGGTCGAAATAAAATCATCAAATAATAATTGGAAAGGTTTTGGATATTTTTTTAATCATTATAATATTATATATTTAAATCATTTATTAATGAGGTAAACACTACATCATTATTGTGTCATAAATAATATTATTTATATGATTTCTAGAAATTATTAAAAAATACCATTATGTAGGAAATATTTTTTTTCCTTCTATAGAATATTATTAGTCTAAGAGATAACTTATATAACCCCATGTAAAAATTTATTTTCTAAAATATATTTTTTTATGTCATTTATTTCATTACTTTAAATTAATTAATATAAAGTTTCATTATCACTCATAAGTGGCTCAATGGGGTCCCAAAATAAGCCCAAGGATTGCTACGGTCGGCCATGACTCATCCAATAAGATTATTACAAGTGTTTAGGTAATTTTTTATTATTATGATATTCTTTTTATCAATAATTACCCTATTTACCTTTAACCGCGGTAAATAAAAGTCAAAATTTACTATTCACCATGAAAATATTTTCAACTTATTTAACCGTATATTGCATACTAATAACAACCATGTATGTCAGATTTTTGAAATTCAATTCATAGAAGTGGAATTTTTTCATTTAAATGAAAAAGTCGGTTTTTAACAACTACTTAGTGGTTTCACTATTTATCAAAAAATGAGGTTTTTCAAAAAAATAAAAAAAATTCATCCTAACATATATTTGATATTAAAAATTT
Organism: Viscum album; assembly: GCA_963277665.1. NCBI lineage: Eukaryota > Viridiplantae > Streptophyta > Magnoliopsida > Santalales > Viscaceae > Viscum > Viscum album. Next base: position 928,972,436 of record OY728126.1, on the reverse strand, counting down.
AAATGTAATTTCTATTTTACCAAATTCAATACATTAATGTTGCATTAATTAAATTAAAATTAATTCTCATTGTTAAAACAAAAAGCGTGTTTTTATGAAATATTAAAAATCAAAAGATTGACACTTGTTTATGTCCAATTTAAAATTGAAATTAATTACAATGAAAAACATTCAATTAAATAGTAAAAACATAATATAATTAAACTTTAAAACTAATTAAAAATATAATCTATCCTTAAAAATGAATTATATTAAAAGGCATGTTTGAATTTAAATACAATTTTTCACTAGTCATTAAAAATGAACATTATCAGAAAAACTACCAAAATTTCATCCTAAGTTATTTTTGATGTCCTTATTATAAAAAATAATATTATTTTGTCAAACAGAATATAAAAAAGTTACAAAAACAAGATTTAGTGAGGGTTCTCCATTAAAAGGTGGCAAATAGACCTTTTTAAATATTATTAGTGTATTTGTGCTTAAAATTGGATTCATTCACATTTTAAGCCTGTAAATTTTGTTGGATAAATGTAAAAACATTTAACAAAAATTTATAATCGTATTTTAGTTAGTTGTATTCATTTCTTCCAATACAATGGCTAGGTGTTAAATAACATTTAAAATAATATTATTATATTATTAGTGTGCAATGTATGATATAAAAAAACCCCGTTGTTGGGTATCAGGTAAGACATCTTACAAAGCATACCCTTTAAAGTAAAATTAATATTTAATTAACAAATATTAATAAATAAGAAATTGTATTTTTCTTTATTTACCTGGGATGTTGCACCAAATATATGAATACCTTGGGATCCATAAATCATTAATCAATAAATTCATGATTACATAAATAAATTCTCGGTTTTACAAATATATTCCACCAATCATTACATATAGTAATCTCGTGAAAATATAAACATTACCATCAAATCAATACTGAATGTCATGATCACCAATACAATCACATCAATATACAATTTTAGAAGTAATCTTAGAATGGAAAATATATCAAGGGATATATTACCTTAATCATGTGTTTTAGAATAATCCCATCTTTCCAATAAATCGTGATTCATGGTAACATTCAAAACAATCCTCCATATCCTCCATGAAATAGTATTTTAGTAAAATACATATATGTCACATGACTTTATTAATTACAATATCATCAATGAAATACTCAAATGAAATAAATAAAAAATAAAAACAGACTCATGTTAATCATTCAACATTATATATAGTAATATCATAATCCTATCCATTAACCACTAGAGTATTTAGAGGTATATTTATTAAATGGATGAGCTATTAACTCTCAAAGTGATATATCACCTAAATGTTGAAGTGTTGAAAATTTTAAAATAAATTTCTACAATTTCAATCACAAGAATGGTGTCTATTCTCTCCATACATGATGAAAACACCAATTTCATACATAAATGTACCATGGTGATTCTAAAACAATGATCAAATGTAAGAAATATCTTATTTTCCTTCTTCCATTTATTGGTTTTTTCCTTATGTCTTCTTCTTGTCTTTCATCTCTTTGAATCCATCATACATAGAAAATTGTGTCTATTTTTTTGGTACCTTATATTATGTTCACAGATTAATAGAATGGATGGGATATTATTTCACTATTAAATATTTTCTTATAAACCAAAAGTAAATAAACCAAATTACATATAGGATTACATTCCCTAATGTGGTTCTCATTCCATCAACAAGTGGGATTTATAGAATTTAAGAAACTCTATATTAGTTCTTTTCATTATAGTACATGATATAAAATTCCAAAACTAGTGAAATATTTAATATAAAGTGAATAATTTATTCATATTTAATATCATACTCATAAATATAAGATCATTAAGAAATTAATACCTTAAAATGATTCATAATGGTTTCTAATGAAAATTTGAATTATCCTCCGAATATCCCAATGGTGTGTCAATCTTAGTGAATAGTAAGACCCATTTTCATACACTAGGTGATGATACGATCAACTATAATAAACAATGTTCATATATATTAATATTAGTTACATCTGTTCTAGAACAGAATCAACATTTAGTATATACTCATTGTTTTATTTCTAGTAAAACCCACATAATATCATCAAAACCAAAACATTAAAAGGATCTTAAACAATTATAATCAAATTGAAGAAGAGGGGTATGTTCCCAAATCTATGTTTTAATATATATATATACATACCAAGGTTTCTAATAAACTTCCAATGATTCTGACAATAATAACCTAGAACACGGTATCCAAGAGAATGTTTCTATGTTATATTTCACGACCAATTGTAGTGGGGCTCGTTCCATGACTACCCCAAGCCCGCCCCGATAGGCCAGGGCCTACCGACTCGTGTTGAGTAGACATATCCCAAAAATGTGAGGAATTTTTCTATATACATATACACTCTCAATCATCTCCATGACCAAAATTCTGAAATGTAAAAACCCTTCATAGACAAAGCATTCATAAAATAAGATACCAAACACAAAGTATGACATGGATGTAAAGTGTTTTTATGTACATCTAGGCCAGAATACAATCCCACCAAAAAGAGTTTATAGTCCACAAAGTACATCCTATATGAAGAGGTAATGGGACTTCAATATATAGTCATAGAACCACAACATCATCTTTCTGAACTCACCATGCACTATATGGTTCTGGTCTACTAGGAACATCATAGCAATGTCGAACGTCTATATAGGAAATGACACGTACATGAAAATCCCATGAAGGGGTGAGTAGAACAATACATAGTATGACATCCTAAAAAATGTAATACGACATTGGAAACTCCATGAAGAAGATACCACACAGAAATACCACAAAGGGAAAACACATTAAGATGATATAGTTAGATCAATATAGGTATATGTCTATAGAAATTATAATTAGAACATCTAGGTATAATCCAATTGGATTTCATTCTATAATATATCATCCACTTCATGCTATTTTGTTCTTCCCTTAGCATGGTATCCCTAAGAGATATCACTCATTGTGTTATCTGATATAAGCACATAGAATAGTTCTACCAAAAGTATCCAAGACAACAGTAGTCTCTCGATAGGTTACGCCGTTTCTCTGAGACATCATAACACACTAAGACCTGGATTTTTGATAGCACGTAGTGTTTCTGTTATAAATTGATTGTCAGTAAAATATAGAGTTCTCCTAACATAGGGAGAGTTAGTAAAACACAGTGTATTATTAAGTCATGTATCCATGAGGTCACCAATCCACATAAGAAAAAACCACTGAGAACTGGCCAAAGCATGCACATCGGGTCTATTCCTAGAGAACATAAATAATCTAATCTATATACATATATTGGGGGTCCCCAACTCCTTGGTATCACTGCGGGCCTACTCACCCAATGTGAATCACCATCATATATAGGGGATTCTTAATTAAGTAAATATTCATCACACATTCTCCAAAAATTCTATATCAAATATCATGAAGATATGTGAGGATGGGTTGGGTCTCTCAATGTGATAAATACTCCAACCCATTGCGTCAACTGTCAACGTCATGCTGAGAAAACTCACTTCATAATAAAGATAATAAATTATAATGGGAATGCGTTCCTATATCGAAACCTCATAGGGAAATACCAAGGGTATTCTCTCAATTTTTTTATCAAACTACAACCCCAATATGTTGTCTAGAAATTCTCAATGGTCCTAATGTCATATATGGATCGTTAATCAGATTATCTATTTGAAAGATATGGTCATTGTAGTGAAAAGGAAAAATTTGTGTCCAGTCTGGGAACAACCCAACCCACCAGACCCAACCCTAACCCATCGACTGACCTAACTCGATTGACCTAACTTGGCCCAATCCAGCTCGACCATCCTAGAACACTATAATCATAGTACCACGACACGCTGGGCCACAAGGTCCAGTCTACATGGCCTCAAGAGGTTCCAAAATCATCTGGTTCGACTCATACTATGGGTCGGGCTATGCACCTACCTCATCCCACCCTAGTCTCATTCCCTACTGGTCCACTAGGTCCACCCCGAGCACTTTTCCCCCACGTCTATGACTCATCTTCCTGTGAAGTGCCATCGTTGTGGGCATTCAATGTGGTTGTGCTGAATTTATTGGGCTATCACTAACATAGTGTGCAACTGCAACCCGTTAGCATGATGGTGGCCCCGTTCGCAGGCCACCAATTATTTTATCGTGCTACTTTTTTTATAAAATGGAGGCAAATTTTTTATCCTCATTGGAATTATTCGTCTCCCTAGCCTCAAATCGATGTTACAATCCATTTCGATGATAATTCACCAATATGTTGACATCTCCCTAACCACTTCAATCCATCAATCGTCATCTTCATCGCACCTATTCCATGCCATGAAGATCCCATATCTTTGATATCTAATCTTTGTGTTAAGGGTTGAGTGTTCAATAATCGATCAGTCACAACATGCCAAGTGGTGGGGAGAATGAAGAATGTTCGTGAAAAATGAAGATGGTGGTGGAGAAAAGTATAAATAAACTAAGAGGAACAGACCATGATAAATTTTCATATCGATCATGGTTCATTCCATTTATAACAACAATTGAAATCTGACATATAATAACAATATAATTCTCCCATCAAAACCCGGCAAAGATAAATCCCAGCCAGCAACAACGATCAATTTGCGATCCAATCTATTTATTGATTTGTCTGTGTTCATCATGAAATTCATGAGCATGGAAATGAAATAAATTCACTAATTCCCTTCCATGACTTGGTTCGATCATTGTCGATGAACAATCACTTTTTCATTGTTTTGGGTGAGGGTCCTTCAAATCTGAGGATCATCGTTGATCGACAATCCATGATCTACGACCATTCATCGAAATAGATGTATCTATTATCGTATTGGAATTCCAGGTTAATGTTGATAAACATGAATTCATTAATAAACACGTAATAAAAAATGCATCATTGATCCAGAAATAAAATATTTTTTTAAACTATTTTAATGGAACATATGCCCAATAAAAAACATTAATAAATAGTTTGCACGAGCCAATGTTTTTATTTGACTATGGAAAACTACCCCATATGAACACAATAGTTGTCTTGGACTTCCAATACGAGTTACCAGTTATGAGTTATTATAATATTAAAATAAAATTTTTAAATTAAAAATTTTATTTATGTTTACATCCAAGGTGTATTTTTCATCAGATAACCAACATCGACTAAGGATTGATCCGTCATAGGCTAAAGGCACAATTTTTAGTTCAAATATTACCACACATTTTTTGTCTCAGTATGAATTTAAATAATATTTCCCTTTTTATGAAATTTCTCATGCACATTCTATTAATAGATATCAATTTTTAATGAATCGTTTTGGGAACACCTGGCCTCAGAATCGCATGCCATCTTAGTGCCACATCTCAGAATTTTCCAAATGAAACTTCATTAAATAAATTTGGGAAAATGTGATTAATTTAATTCTATCCAACATAGGGATTTATGTCCCTAAAATCCAAAAAAGGGATAGTCAAAAAATTTATGGTACTGAGCCTGAATCAATATATCCATATCTGATGTTCTCTCATAGAGATTCTCAGGCTACCATTGAATGAACTATAGAGGAATAAAAATCCGATGAAGGATCCCCTTTAGCCGATCTATACCACCAATGTTTTCTCTACAAAAGTCCCCCCGTCCAATGATATGTGATGAATCACGCATGTAACTCTTTATCTAAGACACATGGAATATGTAGTGTACCTGGTCTAACTACAGGTTGTAGATCCAGGTGGTTCTCCACCTCTCCATCTCTACGCAGTATTAGGAAAGGGTCAATGAACCTAAGATATAGTTTGTCATCCCATAATAATAATTGTACCCCACATAGAAGAGAGACCCAAAGGAAAACATAGTCAAGATTCTTGAACACTAAATGCCTCCTATTTTTATATTTATTAGATTTCTAATGGCTTTGTGCAGTCTTCAACCACTCTTGAATGACCTGCATATTCTATGTAGTCACCGACACTAACTCTGGGTCCATGAGCACCAACTCTCCATGGACAATGAAACAAAGTGAAGACCTTCAGGGTTTCCCATACTTAGCTACGAATGATTCAATATTGATGGTGTGTGGGTAGATTTGGAAAATGAAAACTACTCTATAAATATGAAATCTTCCTAACTGCATCAAAAATATAATAAGCATGCCCAACACATGTCCTTCCGAACTTGAATGGTTCCCTCCACCTAACCTTACATCCGGGATGAAATGCTATGCATAAGCTTAACTGAATCCCAAATTCCACCTATATCACTTCCATAACTGTTATGTGAAGCAATTATCACAATATGAAACATTTATCGATGGAAATATCTGAAGCCAAAATATCTCTGACACATAGAGGCCTGCCAAGATATCTAATTAACTCGGCTCCTGGATATGTTGCACATTAGTTTACCAGGGGAGTTGAACAATAATCTTTTATATGGTATCATTATCCAATATTTTTATGTGGTAAAACCATTCAGATGTCCATTTTTATTCTCTCCCACATCCATTCTGGGACCTCATGGGGTTGATTAAAACTAGGTGGAACCTGATTCCCACTCATCACTTGTCAAAAAGTATGGCATTGAAAAACATACTATTTAGCTTCTTCATTCATCTATGGACACTAAACTGTCACCACAGGTCTTGGGAAATAATTGAAACACTAGGATATAACATAAATGAGATTTATAAAACTCCCTATGATCCTCCTCTTGGAATGGAATTGGTGTCAACATGCATCCTATGAAAAGAGAAAATAACTCCCCAACTTTATAATATCCATCTGGGGAATTCTCTATGGAAATTTGATCATATAGAGCATCATAGTCAGTATCCATAAGTTTTTCCTCCCTAGTTCACCATAATATTGTAGGAGTGGAAGCCATTTAATGGATATAATATGCTCCATTTCCAACCATAAGGGATATCTACAATTTAGCCAACCACTTTGATGCCTTGTACAATAACTGTGAAATAGATCTATAATTGAGAGAATTTACCACCACATTACCCTTCCCAAGACTATAAACAATATTGAATTCATATTCCAAGAGTAACTCTATCCATCACATCTATCTCAAGATCTAATCCTTATTAGAGAATATATACTTGAGACTCTTGTGGTCAAAGTAGATTTTAAATCACTCACTCATAAGGTTTTGTCACAACATCTTCAAGGTGAATAATACAACTCCCAAATCATGTATATGGGTAGCATAGTTCTACTCATGAGGTATCAATTGTTGCGAAGAATAGAAATTTATTCATTTCCTCTTCATCAGGACACTACCAAGACCAATTCTAGATGCATCAAAGAACACTACATACTCATCACACTCCTCTAGAAACATTACGATGTGAGATCTCATCAAATGTTTCCTCAACCATTAGTGGATCCATTGTAAGTCCAGTAAATCTTATGATATATATGACATCAATGAAGACCCCCTGGGGTTGAAATGGTTGAAACACTTGGTATCACAATGCCCTTCCTTTACATGTCCTCCAACTCCACCATTGGCTCATGATGCACTGCGGGTCCATATGATATAATGGTTTAGATATATGCATCATCTCGGGGAGTAGATAAACACATATTTCTATCACTTAGGGAGATGTAATCCTTGAAAACCATCAAGGAATATATCTATATACCCTTCCACCATTACATGAAACTAGGGACTCAAAACATCTACTAAAATGTGGGTTTGACAAGACAACTAGTGAGTAATGGGTTGCACCCTCCTTTGCATGGATCCATCCTGAGATGCTAGGATTTCCCATTTTCACAATAAAATGGGAAATATGGATCTATTACCTTGAGAAAACATCAACCATTTACTTAAATAATAATTATGACCATGAACTGTTGAAAGTATTCCATACTAATAATGAAATCATAATTCTTTGATACTACAACCAAGAGATCACCGCCAAAACTCTCACATTTATATGTCAGGTCACACTATTGGCACTAGTGTGTGATCATGAGTCTACTCTATTATGTATCTCTAATAATAATTGTCATGTTAATGGTTTAACTAAAATCTTTATTTATCAAACAAGAAAATTTGTAGGAATGGAAATCACTAGAACATGTGTTTATCAACTGCAACTTGTGTAGAAAGGTACATATTGTTCCTTGAACCATTCCCAGAGTCCAGGGATAATAATATTCAACACCCTAAAATTTTCTTATAACATTTACTCTATATCCCATGGTATTTTAGGGACCCCCTAGGGTGACAGTGGTAACATGTCCAACCTTTTCCACTTCTTACTGCTTCCCCACTAACTTTGCCACATCTGCCTCCCGACATATCTATTTTCCCTTTCTGTTACCCCTTTCATTACTATTCACCAACCACCATTCAGAATGAATCTTAAACTGTGGGACAATATAACATATATTTTACCTTCTGTAAATAAGAATATCAACACCTCTCCCTTAGTGAAATATAATTGACATATAACATCTGATGAAACATCCTATCATACATCTTACGTCGTTCACCAACAGTAGATAGGTCCTACTAACCATAAAACCTATGAAATTTCTACATCATAATACTATGATACATGATTAAACCATATATATCATCTTACAACACCAAAAGATCCCATAATGACTTTTTCATCCAGTATGAATCCAACTTAACCACTAGAGGTGGGTCTATAAACTGCTCAATTGGACAAAGCACCACCTTCTTACCATCCTAAAGAAAACCAATTTCATTACTGGAACACCTCAATGAGCTGATTTATAAAATCAATCCAAACTCCAAATAATTGTGTGAAAACCTCACTAGTAAGCCCCATGAATACATTCTATAATTAAAAACATGTATCTCTGTAAAAAGTGTATACCTAGTTAACTGACTCAAGAACAACAGGGAAATAAAAACACATTCCTATAAGATTTATGTGACATTATCATCCTAGATAATAGTGTTTTTATGTATCAAGACTAAAATAATGTTCAAAGATTCTTGGTGTATCGATATATCATCCTCCACACCAATATTGGATTACAGATCCTAAAAGATGAACTTGAAACACTCGACACAGTTACGCCAAACCAATATCACAGAATCTCAGTCATTAGGTAGAACTGACCTTCCATTTAATACCTATTTTTCAAGATACTTCCTTGAGGGTCCCATGTCATGATTACCGCAATCCCACATTAAATAGGCTAGGGTGGGTGAGTAGCGTAGAGTAAGAATATAACAAAAATGGGTCGTATTTACATAAGTACATGTACACACACAAATCTCCAAACCCAAAATGATGAAATGTAAAAAACCTATGTAGAATAATAATGAATTCACTAAGATTCCATCCAAAGAGTATGAATGGGATGTAAAGTACAGTAATGTAGAACTGAGAAAGAATAGAATCCCACCAATAATATTATACAAACCACAATTTCCAACCTGTAAACTAATGTACTTTGACTGTTGTCTATTGACATAGAAGCACACCCCAATATGTCTGAACTAAAAAAGACCATTTGGTATGGGTCCTCATTGAACCCCATAGCAAGGATCAACATATTCACAAGAAACGAACCATATATTAAAATCTTGTGATGGGGTAATTAATGGAATACTAAAAAGGAAAGGAAAAAAACAAAACTTCTTAACATATATGAAATACCATGTAAGAGATACTACATAGAAATACCATAAAGGTAAAACACCACTAAATATATATAGTCATGTTAACATAATTATATGTCTATAACACATATAAAAATAATATATAGTTATACTCATTATTGATTCCATTCCATGAAGTCTCATCCAATACTAGCTATGATGTTCTTCTCCTAGCACACTCTTCACGAGAGATCTCACTCCTCAAGATATTAGATATAAGCATGTGTAAAAGCTCTAACAAATGTTCCCATGAGAACACTAGGGTCTTCACATGTTACGTTGTTTCCATAATACATATTGTATTTCTAATAAACCGAGTTCTGATAATACATGGAGTGTCGGTAACACATGAATTCTCTGTGACACATAGAGATTCAGTAATGCATAGAGTGATGAATGTACTCTGGGTGTAAGTAAGTCATGTATACCACATGTAACTTAGTCACCAAGCCACAAATATACCCAACCAATAAAATATCCTGAAGAAAAATCATCTAGAGTATTCAGAAAGAATCGAAATAATCTGGTCTTAATACAAAGATAGAGAATCCACAATGATCAGAGAATAAATTAGGCATTCCATACCCCATTGGAAACACTATTTTAGATAGGGGATAAATTCTTGTGGAAATATTTTTCATGGTATCTCCAAAAACCCTATAAATGGTCCACAAAGAGATGTGAGGACCGACTGGGCCTCTTATTACTATACATGATCCATCCTTCTGGGTCAACTATTGAATCTAGAATGAGACAAATAACTTTAGATTAAATATCATCCTCAATGATGGGAACTTGTTCCTTCATAAAAACCTCATAGGGATGAAACATGTATAAGATATAATCCATTTATTATTTAAATAAAAACACCCTAAGTCATTTTGAATGTAACACCATGTCATAAGTGTCCCAAATCTGTAGAAGGCTCATTAATCATATGCTTTATTTTCAAGATATGACATTTTTTTTAAAAGGCCTGATCTCAGTCTGGTCCAGGATCGACCCTACTCGGCCTGGTCCTGCTCAAACCGGCCTGATATGCTGGGCCACGGAAGCATCCCATCTCATCTAGACCCACCCACCCTAGATGTTTTCCATGCAATTTCATGTAGTCTTCCTTGACTTCATGTACTGTATATCCACTCCATGTTCGCCCAAGCCATGCCACCACCGTGGGCCTTCAACGTAGCTGAGTCGTAATCATGTGGCTACAACAACATGTCACCACAGTGTTCCACCTCCATAATGAATCTTTTTCCAATGATGGTGTGATATTTTCCACTTCTATAGGACACTATCACACTGGTGGCCCCTTATGTCGACCACCACTACTCCTTTAGTGAACCGTTTTTCAGAATAGACATAAGACCGCGATCCTCGGGTCTCATTCATTATCCCTCTGGTCTCATATCATTGTTACAATCAAATTATATATAAATTAACTCAATCAATAGTATCTCCCAACCCTATTAAATAAATCCATAACCATCATCATTGTACATTCTCCTTTCCATGAAGATCCTAGATCTGTGATATCATATTGTTGCACCAAGGGTAGAGTGCGCAACAATTGATCAATCACAATATGTAGAGTTATGTTCCAAATTTAGAATGCCTACAATGAATGATGACAAGGGGGAGCATAATTTGACCAATAGGAATTGACCTTGATAAATTTTCATGTTGATCATGTTTCACATGCTTTAGAGAGACAATAACACAACATCAAATACTCACAAGTTCATTCTCCCATCAAAACCCCGCATTGGAAGATCCCATTCAGTAACAAGGATTGATCAGTATGCCAATATATTTATTGATTGGTCCAAGTTATTCATGAAATTTATTAATGGGGAAAAGAAATAAAATCACAAAATCCATAACAATATTTTGTTCAATCATTGAAGAATAATGGTCATTGTGTTATTATTATGGGTGAACATTCATTGAATCTAATGTTCATTGTTGATCGTCGATCTGTGATCTGTGATGTACTATCATTCATTAAGAGTGTTCCATCTCATTTATATAGAGGAATTCAAAGGATATGGTGATATACTAGAATTTCCATTCAAACATGCATTAAATGAAAAAACAGGGTTTAGTTTGGAATAAAATATTTTTATGGCATTTACATCCAAAAAATAATTTCATTTCCAGCCCATTTCAGCCAATGTTAGGCCTCGCCTAAGGAAAAAACCCCTTTACAAACTCAATGGTTGTCCTATATTTCCAATCTGAGTAACCATTAATGATTTATCAAATAATTAAAATAAAATAATTTAATTTTTTTTATTTATGGTTACATCCTTGGTGGATTTTCTACAGATGACCCACACCAACCAAGGTTAGGTCATGCCAGGGGTAAATCCACTATTTTCAGTTCAAAGTTGGACTGATATTTCTAATCTGGTAAACCTTTTAAAATTTATTTCACATTTTATGAAGTGTTACTCACATGTGTTATTAAAACATAATATTTTTAATTGAATCATTTCGAGCACACCGGGCCTCAGAATATCACAAATCTTGATCACATAGTCTCCGAAAATTCCCAAATAATTTATAAAACAAAATTATGAAAATCCAAATAAATAAATTTTTATATAGTAAAAAATTACATTGAATAACATATTGAAGTACTGATTTGTCTACTAGTAATGGATAACTAAATAAACACAAGATACTTTCATTAACTCAAAAAAAATTAAAAGATAATTCTTTATTAGAACATAATTTTCTCTTTTATAATATCATTACAGATCAATCATTTTAGACTATATGGATTCCTATTAAATAAATAAATAAGGGTGATATCTAATGATAAGAAATGGATAAGTAGAATAAACGATATCTTCATTCAATAAGAATAATCAAAATGTACAAGTAAATAGATGAACACACATTCCATTTAAGTATATTGACTGTTAACAAATGGAATAATCAATATATAAATGAAAATTACTAGGGAACATGTCATTTAATCAATAAATGATGAATGAAATGAATCAAAATTTAATATCATTTTGAATATCACATTGATAATAATAAATAAGGAAAATTAAGTAATTGTAAAAAAAATTTATTTAATCAACAACATAACTACCATAACTAAGAATGGAATAATAAATAAGGAATGTAAATTATTTGATAAAAAATTATATCTAATCAAAATTTAAAATGGAAATCATCATAAGATAATATCATTATAAAAATATAATTGATAATAATTAATAAATTCTAAATGATGGAAATTATAAATTATTGGATTTCACGTATGAGGAATATGATTCCTCTACCATTTATCCTAAATAAATATTTTAAATGATTAGTATAAACACATCTAACATACAATATCCAATAGATTCATCTCATGAGACTTTCCAATGCATCGAGGGGCTGTCTATAATTGGTCCCACCTAAGTATACATGTCTGAATCTTTCCTTACTTGTCAAATAAATCATTTAATTCTTGAAATAATATTCCATAATATATTATAAAAAAACATATGAAGGAAAAATGATATTTAATATTTCTACTGTCAATCAAATTACATTTAATGTACATCACCCTATGTAGAAAAGATTTAATTTTTAATCAATATAAAATCAATGATAAATAATATGGGTATTTATAAGAAATGTAATTTTTAATGATCACAAGAATATGAATATTTCAAGGGAATGTTAAAAAATACAATATTGATTCAAAAAAAGAATTTAAACACATTCAATGGATGAATGATTAAAAAGTATCCATAAAAAGAATGCAATCATATCAATAAATTATATTCAAATTTTATTTAGATTAAGGTTTATTTTCCATTACTGAATTGATATAAGAAAATTTAAAAAAATTAATGAGAAAAATATACTATTCATTTTGATTATAATATTTTAAAATTTAAATGTTCACAATTTTTTTAAATAATATTATTTTAAATTAACCAATGATATGTGTAATTAAATATTTAAATTATTATGTTGGTTATGACAAATGTTAATTTCATTAACATTGTATGAAATAAAAATAATATTCTTTAACTATTTTCTAAACTAATCATGGGAACTTTAATAAAAAAACATGATGATTCACATTGAAAAATATATTAAAAATTACAAATGGTTAATAATTTCATGAATCAATATTTTATAAATGGTCAAAAGAGGGGGATAATTTTATCCGATGATAAAATATTTTGAACTGAAGATATAAATGTAGTTATATTTTCTTAATAAAATTTCATATATTATTATACATACCAAATAATGACAAATCTGTATAATTATGTAAATATATTGGGAAAAAATAGAGTATATGTAAATTTAATTGGTTTATTATAAAATAATCCTATAATTTTATTTAATGGGAATTACAGAATAAGTAATCTCAATAGAATGATATTTTGAAATAAAACCTTAAAATGAATATAATGTTGAAGAGTGAATAAATCAATGAATTTATTATGTGTATCAAATATAAAAACACATAAGATAAATTGAAATAAAAAAACTGATAATATATGTTCATTAAACATGTAATCATATCCACACATAAATAAAGATGTATATGTATATCCCAATGATTTGAAAATTACTTAAGAAAACTCTTAACCCTTGTTAATATCCATGAAAAAATGTACATGGTTTCAATAATAAAAATTGAAACATTTTATACCATGAATTATTATGTATTCAAGATATTTAATTTTACATGACAAGTGTATAAAATTTTTAAATGTAATTTATGGAATACATAAAAATACTCCTCAATGAATGGAAATTGGGATAGAATCCCTTATCCCTCTATTTACTTAACATAAATATTCATTAACCTGCTATATTATTAATTTATCAATGTAATTATTTTTTCCCCAACCATATTCATATTTATAATATTTTATATGATTCTGTTACAACATTTTAGAATGTGTTGTTAATTATATTTAATTATATTCATTTTCTCGGTAGTTACTTTCTTTTTTTATCATACTTGTTTTATCATGAATATTATGATTAATTAGAATAAAATATTTATCTAAAATTTAATAATTATAGGAAACTTATAAATATAATATTTTAATAACTAATTATTAATGGTCAATGAGTAAATTTTTTTGCATCGCTTCATGGATATGGTCTTTCATACGCTCACATGTGCAACCACGATCAATCACACATGTAGTAAAATAGTAACTAAGTGTCAAACATAATAAAACTATAGAATAAATATCATATAATTTATATAAAATATATTCACTAATTTTACGCTTATTAAATTTTAGGGAATAGTGATTGAAAACCCAGTCACATATCTTCTTGAGGTAGTAATTCCCCTAACCACAGAGCTATGTTATCGTATTTTAATCAACAGAGAATATAAAAATGTATACATGATATAAAAATTCAATAATTATTATTAAATTATAAATAAATTAGAAAATTGATAAATCTATAATTATGTATTTTCATGAATGGTGGTGATGTAAATTACAAGAACTGAGATCCTTTTTTCTAGTATGTTTTCCTTTTTATTGTATTTTTTAGGAAAATATGAGCTTCTAAAAATTTTTGAAGCACACACCGTGTACTTTATGAGTACACTCCATGTACACGGTTACCACGGGTAGCAGGGTTCGGGCCGTGTAGTGGCCATGCACACGACCGTGTGTGGTGACATTGAGACCGCCTAATGCGGGGGTCGGTGAAGGCATTTACATGCCATGTACTAATAAAGTACATCTCATATGCTTTCTTTTTTACATTAAATGCACTAGGGTCTTGTCTGATGGACAGAACCACTTTCATCTAGGTTTGGTTCATCCTAGACCGAGAGAACGGTGCCAACCTTCCTCTGATCCCCCGACCGAGCATCTGTTCTCCGAATCAACCGTCGTCGATTGCATTGGGATCGCCTCGGTAAGCACTTCCTTATTCTAGAGTACCATTTCTTGATTTATCCTCTTTTAATAGTTGTCGTCTATTGAACATTTTAAACATTTTTGCAGATCTACAGTGTTCATGGGTTATTAAAGGCATGAGGTTCACGTATATCGATCCTACAACACCGAGATTGGTGGTTTGTGCCTTTCTGTTGAATGTGTTTGAGTTATATGTGCAAAAGTATGCAACACCCTTGAATGGGGTAATGTGTGTTTACTATTTTGGACCTTCTATTATCCTACCACGCTTTTATTCTTGAGTAGAGTTTAATAAAATGAGAATATGGTTAATTTCTATGGTTTGGAAGTGTTTTCCCATGCATGTTTTCTTATTTTGACCGTTTGGCCTAGTCTTCCTTTTAGGCTGATGTTTACATTCCATGCCTAGTTTTGTAGGATGGCGTGATGATTATCATACATGTTGTTATGTTGTAGACTATTAGCCAAGAAGTTCTTATGGTTTACATTGGTCGATACGCATTTCCATGCTTCCTTGAATTATACAGGGCTGGGAGAACCTTGTGTAGGAGACCATAGGGAGAATGGACGTAAGAGTTTCTCCAGAGTGTCTATTTTTACTATTATGATATGAGACCATAGGGGGAATTGAAGAAAGTTCTTTCTCATATTGTCTTTAGTTCCTTGACATGGGAAAAAGGGTAATGTGAAATAAGTTCTTCCCCAAAGAACCTTTAGTTACCGATATTAGGCTATAAAGGGAATTGATGGTGAGTGCTTCCACAGAGAGTCTATGGTAAAGCTGAACCAGAGGGGTTAGACTGTGTGTACTTTCCAGAGTGTTTCATGTGTTTCTAGGTTGGAACAGAAGGGATAGTCCATGAGTACATCCTATATGGTTACATGTTTTTGATTAGTTGTTTTCTTGATATGTCGAATTGAATGCTTTGATACTGTGAGAATGTTTACTGCTGAGTACTTCCTTGTTTACCGTTTTTTTAATTATTTCCTGCCATATATATTCAATGACTATTAGGCACAAATATTTTCTGGGCTGGATTCTGGTATTAGTATCATACCATGTTTCGGTATTGCTTTTGGGACCAAAAATATTATATTGTTGCAGGTATAGATAAGGGCATGTTCCCTTCTACTTCAGGTACTTTACTTCATTGGAGTTGGAGAGCCTGGGACCAAGTTGAGGCTTGTCATGTTGAGGAGATATTTACTTTTTTTCTTGTACTTTGGTTTAGTTATGTATTTAAGCATTTTGACTTGTTTGGATCTTTATCTGGACAGTATATCATGCATCATTTATATATATGTGATCCAAATGTTTAATCATCAGTCTTACACTGTTTTCTCGTTGTTTAATATTATTACATCTTCCTCTATTGTTATCTATTTTCCTTCCACTATGTTACACTACCAAAGAAGGCATAGCTTCCCCACTATCACACCCAAGGCCCCCACTTCATGTCAGTAGCCTCTTACTTTTGGGGAAATGTGCTTAAGGCCATGTGACCAACCGAGTACGAGGTGCCTCGGGGCGGCTTCTAGAACCGGGATGTTACAAAGTTGTATAAAAGATATTCTTTTCTATTGACATACTATTTGGAGCCTCTATACAGGGATAAGAAATAATTGGTACATGGTAATAATCTGAGCTCGAGAGTAGCTAACTCATGTACAAGGAAAAGCCAATCCTCCACATTTATTGCAATTATTCTGGTTTTGCAATATTTATAGTTGACTTGATTTCACCTTTTGTGATTCACATGTTTTGTGCTATTATTGTTGATTTTATTGTGGTTCTAATTAAGCTGAAACATAATGAGATGAGTTTATTCCATCTCATTAATCATATAGGCACTTTCTTGGTATCACATGTCATGCATTCATTCCATGCCATTTTGGATGCATTAGCGATTGTATTTTGATGTGATAGATGTTGTGCTAGATATACATGATTTTGTGATAGATTATTTGATAAAAATACCTAATGGTTGATAGGTTATTGGTTGTGTTTGGTTTTATTTGAATGAAAGAAAAACTTTTGTTCCTGAGGTGTTATGGGCCATCAAGGACTGGAATTTGGTAGATCATTGATCAGTATACTTGGTTATGACTGGTATAAGATGCCAAGAATTGATTCACGGGGAGTATGGGCCCTCACAGATCGAAACATGGAACATTAAGGTTCATTTCATTGTTTTCTGGGATCATGATTATTTTTTGAGGCCTACTGTCCAGAAAAACCCAGAATACACACCGTGTAATGTTAAATAGACGCTATTTGTTCTTCTATTTAGAATGAAATTGTTTTTCTTAAGTACAGACTGTGTAATATATGTAAATGTCATGTAGTCCCTAACTTTGTCCCAGACTATGTGGTAAGAGACACGTGGTTTATAATCTTTGGTATGAAACATTGTGTACCAGATGTATACGTCTAGTTGTAGAACCGTGTAACCGGCTGTGTCACAAAAAAAACGGGTTAGTTGAGTCTATTAAAATACACACTGCGTCCTTCTGGAACACGTTGTGTAGTTTAATCCGTAGAATCTGGCTGTGTCACTAACAACATAGTTTTGTTGGGTTATTTATAGTACACGGCGTTTCTGTCTGGAACACGCCACGTAGTGAAACTCGAGTATCTGGCTGTGTATCAAGCAACTCTTTTCTGTTAAATCATCTTGTACATGCCCTCTCTAGCACTGAGACACAATGTATAGTCATTCATGTGTTCACCTATGGGACTAACTATATAGGAAATAAAAACCTAGGTGGTACATGTCGTTTCTATCTAGAACATGACGTGTAGGTTGAGCCGTGTAACCGGTCGTGTGACTAACAACACGGGTCGGTGAGGTTCGTCTAGCACACTATGTGTTTGGAACTAACACGCTATGTAGTCTTGTTCTAGGTGAGCTATGTGGCTTAGCCATGTAAGGGTACTCAAGCAGGGGAAGAGGATTCAAGTACACACCGTGTGTAAGGACTACAATCCATGTATGGGGTGTTACACAACCAGTTCTGGAAGAAGTACATGCCCATGTGAAGGGTTAATGGAACACATTTTGTATGCATTATACACGTTGTGTATCCATGTTTTGGAAAACATGAATGCTTACTTTCTTCTAATACCTCCTCAGTCTTCTAGTTTTTATTCCTTGATAATCTTGATCTATGGTGTGTGTTTGACCATGAAGAGTCATACCAATGAGACGTCCTCTAGTTGTATGCCAGTTTCCAGGGAACGATCAGACACCAGACATGGCTGATCAAGGGCTTCAAGAAGATCCTCTAGTAGTGCCAATATTTGTACCAGCCATCATTCTAGACACAAGTGTTGATGCTCAGTTCTGATAGGGCTTCATTAGGTTCATGCATAACATCCAAGGATTACCTCATCCTGGAACGTCGATGGCAGAATTGACGTGGGTTTTCCATTAGCAGCATTCTCCAACATTCACTAGGGCAGGACGACCTCAGGCTTCAGAGTATTGGATATAATTCATGTTTTCTATCTTCGAGCATCTGGATATGCCTCTAAAGAGGATGTTCAGTTTCTCTACGTACATGCTCAAGATTCCACCAAAAGATCATGGGATGTGATCTCACAGGTGGGATGCTGGAAAGACATGGCTTTGGATGAGTTCCAGTGTGCCGTCTATGACTACTTCTATTCGGAGACATAGAGGGTCGATCGATCCTGAGGGTTCATCAGTCTAGAGCTGTGTACTCTTTCTATTATGGATTATTCTTCTTGTTTCACAGAGCTGAAGCACCTCATGCCTATTCTAGGATGTGATGAGTTATTCCTATCAAGGATGTTTGAGGATGGTCTCAGGCACGACAACCAAACATAGGTGAACATATTTTGGTTGACTTACATCACTTCTATCATCAACCAGACACTGATCATGGAGAAAAATATGAGGGATTCTGGAGTTGTGAGCCAGGGCGACTCGATATATGGAGTCATTATTCCTATTTCCGATAGTAGGAAGCACTATAGGGATTATTCGCGTGGTGACCCAAGGAGGCGAGACACTTCTTTTGGTAGCCAGGTGGTGTGCCACTAGTGCTGGATGAGTGGGAAAATGGGGCCACATTTCCCAAGAGACCCAGTGGAGTGATGATCTTGCCGAAAGATGGGTCATTTTCAGTGTTTCTATCTGATCTTCTCCCTAGTAGCTGGTGACAAGGGGTCTTCTATGACTCCTTGTTCAAGTGCAGTACCACCAGTTTTTCATCAGTCATAGAACTGGAGTTCTTAAGGCTGTTCAGGCCAAGGTGGAGGTTGTGGCTATGGTATTCAGTCCCCCGGATTTTAGCGATAGCAGGGTGGATGAGCTCAGGGTGCTCAGGCAAGGTCATAGGGTCACAGTGCAGGTCAGGATTTTATAGTGGAGCAGACCCTACAGGAGAAGGTCCTTGTACCCTCTACAGTATGAGGTACAATCTTAGTTTCCTCAGTTTTAACTTATATTATTTTCAATACAGGTGAATCCCATAGCTTTAGATTTGTTTCTGTGGTGGAGTGCCTTGGTCTTTGTATCTTTACTTATGTTGATGTCTTGATTCTGGACACATCGTTAGGGACAAGAACTGGTAGTGTACATCAGTGCAAGGAGTGTCCTCTTGAGTTTGGTGGGTGTCACAAATTTTGTGACATTTATGTCTTAGAGATGACATGATTTGATTTCATTCTCATAATGTATTGTTTAGTTCCCTTCTAGGCCGTTGTCGATTACTATCATCATAGGGTGAGTTTCACATCACTAGAGGGCAGATCATTTCTTTATAATGGCGAATGGGATATCCAGGAGAGCAGAGCAAGACCTATGAATGATGGGATGGGAGGAGTCACAGCTCAGATTTCTAGACATTATCTGGATGACCCGGGGTCTTCTCAGATGGACATTCCCCCAGTGGTGGATCGTTTCAATGACGTATTTTTAGAGGAATTTTATGTTTTGCCTCCAGAACGAGAGTTATAATTTTATATTGAGCTTTTTCAGGAGTATCACCAATGTTTATTCTTCTTTATAGGATGGCTACAACAGAGTAATAAGAGCTCAATAAGCAGTTGAAGGAGTTTCAGGAAAAGGGTATCACCTGACCTAGTAATTCTCCTTGGGGTTCGGTTATCCAGTTTGCGAAGAAGGTGGATGGTACCATCAGACTTTTCAGGGATTATCAGAAGTTGAATCAGTTGAAGGTCAATAACCGATATCCCTTACCAATTATTAATGATCTCATTGATCATCTTAAAGGATCCCGGGTGATCTCGAATATTTAATTGAGATCCAGTTACCATCATTTGTGCATTATACCATCTGATATAACTCTTCCTACCTTCTGGAGTATGTATGGTCTATATGTGTACGTGGTTATGTTGTTCGGTCTCACAAATGTACCTCCAGACTTCATGGAACATATTAATTTTGGGTTTCATCCATACATTGATTCTTTCGTGGTGGTTTTTGTGACCAATATCTTGGTGTACTATCACACTCGACATGACCATAATACCAATATATAAATCATTCTGAGTACACAGATATAGCATCAGGTATATGCTAAGATCTCAAAATGCCACTTTTGGATCGATCATATTAACTACTTGGGTAATTTTATCCATGAGATAGGTGTACCAGTAGTCCCAGAGAATGTGATAGATGTAGTCTCTTGGTAGAATATGATGAATGTATTTGAGGTACATAGTTTTCTAGGGTTGGATGGATACTACAGAAGTTTCATACAGGACATTTCATGCTTAGCAGTGCCATTTATTGGCTTGACTAAGTAGGGTGCAATGTTATTGTGGTCAGATTCTTGTGAGTCAGTCATTCAGGAGCTGATAGAGAGGTTGACTTCAGCACCGATACTAGTTTTTTCAGAGCCAAGGAAGAGCTATTATATGTACTGAGATGCTTCAGGTATTGGGGTTGGATCTGTTCTTATGCATGATAAAAAAATTGTGTCATACGGGTCTCATCAGTCGAGGCCATGTGAGAGGAATTACCCTATGCATGACCTTGAGTAGTTTGTAGTTGTTCATGCCATATGCTGATGGAGACATTATCTTCTGGGCGAGAATTTTGTGGTTTTCACCGAACAAAATAAATTCAAGTATATCTTCACTCAAATTGAATTTAACATGAGACATTGAAGGTGGGTTGAGTACCTTTAGTCTTTTTACATTGAGCTTTCCTATAATCCAAGAAAGGCAACACAGTGGTTGATGTGTTGAGTAGGAGGACCCGGATACAGGTAGTGTAGGAGGACAATAGTGAGTGGGCAGCTTATGGATCTTTTCACTGAGATTCATTTGGAGGTGCCCGATAGGATGGGGGAGACCATTATTTCTTCTGTAGTTGTTACATCTACACTTCTTCGTTGAATGAAAATAAGGCAGCTATCAATTTTTGAAGGCCTACTCTTTCGGGAAATTGGGTAAGGATATCACCCCACTCATAGATGGACCATTTGAGAGGATGAGATATTGCATTTCCTTGCGCATGTCTGGGTGTCACTAGACATATACAAGAAGTTTACATGGGACTTTGACTCCTTAGTTCGGCAGTTCATCCTAGTGTCACCAAGATGTATCATGATCTACACCTTCAGTATTGGGGGCCAGGTATGAAGAGAGATGTTGTTGGTTTTCAGATGAGGTGTTCCACCTGTCAGTAGGTGAATACGGAGAATCGTCAACTAGCTATTCTTTTGCAGTAGCTACCCATTCCTGAGTGGAAATGGAATGTTGTCGCGATGGATTTTGTGACCTGTTTTCCAGGTTTGAATCGAGGGAATGATGATGTTTGGGTTGTAATTGAAGGACTCGTGAAGGATTCTCAATTCTTGTTGATCAAAAACACCTTCATTATTGATGAGATGTAAAGGTTGTACATCCGAGATAGTATACATTTATATGGGGTTCCACACTCCATTGATTCAGGAAGGGTTTCATGTTTTACTTCTTGGGTCTGGCAGGGGGTTCAGAAGGCTTTTGGTACACAGGTACTTTTATGAACAACTTACCACCCTAGACAGATGGCAAGTCCAAGCATACGATTCTGTTGTTTGAGGACATGCTTTGAGCTTGTATTCTGGATTTTGATGATTCCTGGGATAAGCACATACCTCTTGTGGAGTTTTCCAACAATAATTATTTTCAACAAACCTTTCAGATGGAACATTATAAAAATTTGTATTGTAGGCCATGCCGACCACCCTTATGTTGTCTGGAGGTAGGAGAGGCATCTATAATGGGACCTCATCCTATCCAGGAGACCACCGAGCAGTAGAGTTGATGAAGAAGAGGATGGATAATGCACAGTCTCAAAAGAATTCTTATGTTGATTAGTAGATACGACCTCTAGAGTTCGAGGTCGGGGATCTAGTTTTCCTGCGTGTCTCACCCAGGTTGGGGCAATGAAGGATTAAGAGAAAGGGTACACTTTTTCTGAGGTATGTCAGGCCATTTGAAGTTTTGTGGAGAGTTGAGCACGTTGACTATCGGTTGCAGTTACCTCGAGGTACGGGGCTATGAATTGAGTTTTCCACGTTTCTCATCTCCCACATTACATCTAATACCCTTCTCATGTTTTTTAACCTAAGGAGGATGAGATAAAGGTGGATGCCTCGTTTAAGGAGCATCATATCCAAATTGTTGATCGTAGCACGAATTTTCTCCATGGTCGGTATGTTCCTCTGGTATGAGTTCTATGGTAGAACATGCTAGTATAGGACGAGACCTGGGAGAGGGAGGCCGATGTACGATCACAATGGCCAGAGCTGTTTGAGAATTTTTCTTCTATTTCGTCTTGTTAGGGAAATTTGGTGACAAATTTTTTGGGGGGGGGGGTGATAGTAAGAACCCAGATATTTTTTTCCGGCATGTTTTCCTTTTTCTGGTGTTTTTTATGAAAAGAGGAGCTTTTGGAAATTCTTCAATACATGTCATGTACTTTATCAGTACATACCATGTACTCAGTTACCGCAAGTAGCTGGGTGTTGGCTGTGTAGTGGAGAAGCACACGCCTTTGTGTGGTGACCCAAAGACCACCTAATGTCGGGGCTGATAAAGGCAAGTAAATGTAGTGTACTTTCTTTTTTTCATTAAACATGTTGGGGTCACGTCTGATGGACATAACCACATTCTTCTAGTTTTGGTTCATCTGAGAGTGAAAGAACGGTGCCGATCTTCCTCCGAGCCCCCAACTGAGCAACTGTTCTCTGAATTGACCATCGTCAATTGAGTTGGGATTACCTCAGAGTGTCTTTAGTTCCTAGACATGGGACATAGGGGGAATACGGTGTAATTTCTTCCCCACAGCTCCTTTAGTTACCGATACGAGACTACAAGTGGAATTTATGGCGGGTGTTTCCCCAAAGATTCTATACTAAAGATGAACCAGAGAGTTTAGATTGTGTGTACATAACATATGGTTTCTTGTGTTGCTAGGTTGGACTAGAGCCGATAGTCTGTGAGTACAACCCAGAGTGTTCCCTATTTTTGATTGGATGGTTGCTTGATATGTGTAATAGAATGGACTGAGAATGTTGGGAATGTTTACTGCAGATTACTTCATAGTTTACTACTTATTTTTACTTATTGTCTGCCATATATATCCACTCACTGTTAGGCATAGATATTTTGGTGTTTGCCTACTGGGATTAGTCTCACAACCTGTTTGGGTCATGCTTTTGGGCCCAAACAGATCATATTATTGAAGGTATAGATAAGGGAATGTTTCTTCTACTTCAAGTACTTGACTACTTTGGTGTTGGAGAGCATGGGACCAATCTGAGGCTTGCAATGCTAAGGAGATCTTTACTTTTTTTCTTGTAATTTGGTTTAGTTCTGTATGTCAGTATTGTGACTTGTTTGGGTACTTTACTATACATGTGTACCATGCATCATTTATATATATATGTTCTCAAATTGTTTCTTCTTCAATCTTCCACTGTTTTCTTGTTGTTTGATATTATTACCACTTACACTATTATTATCTTTTTCTATTCCACTGTGTTACTCTTCCTATGAGGGAATAGTTTCCTCACTATCACACCCAAGGCCCTTTCTACTAGTCGGAAGCCTCTTAAGTTGGAATAAATTCACTTGAGGCCATGTGACCAACCGGGTACGAGGCGCCTCAGGCTGGCTTCTGAAACTGGGATGTTACAGAAATGTATACACATCGGTTCCCAAGGAGGTACTTCACTGAACACATTATCAATTATTTCGTTTACTATTTGATTGAAGTGGGTATGGATAAATATTATTACATAAACAATGTATAATATTAATATATGTTATATTAATGTTTTATTATGTTTTAGGCGGTATGAAATATTTTAATTTCTAAAAATATGAATGAAATTGAAAGGAAATT
This sequence comes from Viscum album, assembly GCA_963277665.1. NCBI lineage: Eukaryota > Viridiplantae > Streptophyta > Magnoliopsida > Santalales > Viscaceae > Viscum > Viscum album. The sequence goes on along the minus strand of OY728126.1, from coordinate 928,947,390 downwards.
GTTAATATAATCATCTTCTCTTTGAGAAACCATTTCTGGATCTCCTCTTAAGGGCTATATGTGTGGTCTTTTATGAGAACCATTATATCTAAAATGTAACAAAATAATATAGTGAAAAAACTTAATAGGATTTTTAAGATAAAATTGGATTTTTATGATTGGATAGGACAGTGGAGGGAGTACCCCTTTATAATTTGGAAGAAAGACCCTCTTGGAAATTAAATGGATATTTCCAAAAAATTTCAAAAATGATAATGTATTCCATATGAAAAATGATCCCAAATGACCATATGTTATAAAATGGGAATGTTAATATTGAAATTTTCCCAGAAAATATTATTCTCATGATCTGGTATCTCATTTAACCCATATCATTTTGTTTAACACCCCAATAAACCAATTTATACATTCAATATGGTAAGTATTAGTTATAGTTATCCCTATTCATTTTGATCAATAATTATCATGACCATAGTTTAAAACACACATATATATATTTTTATTTTACATATTGAATAAAATTTTTAAAATTATATTCACATTATTCTAATATTTTATTTTAAAATTAATTCTATAGGTGCAATAAGAATGAATTCCATTAAAGAGAAAATAGTCAAAATGATTCAATGATCATATATCAAAATTAAATGTGAAATTGATTAAAAGTACCTAAATTAGACTAATATATATATATATATATATAATAGAAATAATGTTACTTTATAAAAAATTCAACACATTATTTGTCATTAATTATAAATTAAATGAACATTTAGTTTTCAAATAAAATTAATATTATTTTACTATTCAATAAAAAATGAAATGTTTCAAAAAGAATCACCCTATGATAATTTTTATATTATGATATTAAAAATGAGGTTTATATTTTAAAATAATATTTATATATGGGCTAATACTTCATTTTTAATTATGTTCACTATGAAAGACTAAAAAGGCTATTAGAAAAAATATGAATTTTTAGAAAAGAGTACATTTTTTAATTGATTATTGTTTCATATATAATTATTAAATAAATATAATTTTAATAATTTATTAATTTTTATTCATAATATAAAATTTACAAGAAAAGTGGTAACTACATATTATATATTAATATTTTAAAAATATTTCGTAGTTCATTTGAACACAGAGTTGTGAGTAATGAAATCTAAACTCGATGTTTTATGTAACATAACATACAAAGAGATTGAATATATATAAAAAATATATATCCAAATTATTTGGATGTTACATTCCCATAAAATTCTAGTGTTTTTTTCCTATACAATGTTGAAAACAAAGTTCATTAAAAAGTTTGAAGTGTTATATTCACTATGGGATGTTTTTCATGTTCATGATAGTTCATCATTGGAAACATTTATTCGGATACAAGTGAGGTAAAAATAAAATTATAAATATGTAAAAAAAATTATTACCATAAAAGGTGTTTCACTATATGTTTTTTCCTTTTAGGTATTTCAATAGAAAATGTCATCAATGTTCATATAAAAAAATTTGATTGGCAATTGGAAAGAAGATATTAGGATTCTGATAAATTATGAGTGTATTTAGTTAGGTTATCCATCGGTGGTTAGATGGATTATTTTCTAATCCAATCTGTTTTTATTTAGTAATATTTTCATCATGTGTCTTACTCATTCCATGATACGATCATTCCCTAGGAATATGTGATTTTTTTACTTTAAGGGGAATATTTATTTTTTTGATATAGTTAGATTGTGATAATTATTTAATATCTTACAAAATTTGAGTATCACAGTCCTTCATAGATAATATTAAAAGTGTTTTTCTATGATTTACCCTCCCATTTGGGTATAATTATAATGTGAGTATGTGAATTAGTCATTTGAGTATTATATTTTAAATTGGTTTTATTTAAAGGATTTAAAGTAATTCTAATTAGGAGTGATTAATTTGGGTTAGTTGTAAGGATGGGGTTGTATTTTACCATAGTTTTGGTTGATATGTTTTTGTTTAAAGGGGTTCACTTGTTATGAAAAAAAATAGTATAATCCATTTCATAAGATCCTGATCCATCCCATGGAAATGTCTGATAGGCATTAATGGTTTTATCGTGCAAGAGACTAGTTCTTGAGGAATTGATAGAGTACCAATGAAAAATATTTCTCCTAATGATTATATATTAATAAATGGCCTTATTGTGACCCGTGAATAACATAAATAGATATTTTAGAATTTGATAGGAATATTTATCACATTAAAATAAGAGAATCCCAAGGACAGTAATAGTTTAGTGTCTCTAGATATGTGAAAAAGAAATTTTCTATCCTAGTGGAAGATCTTAAAAATCATCCATAAAGATATCCAACATTAAAACATATACCTAAAACCTTTTTTCATAACATAGTGAAATGAAACATAATATGGGGTGAGTTAAAATGCTCAGAATGTGTAAATAAAGGAAATTTGTATGCATAACATGAACAAGGGGTATGTAACTTGAGTATATAATTTGCTGATAATACCCTACATATTAGTTATCATAATAAATATTGGAAATTTATAAGACTTGGATCATTATATAATTAAGATCACATGACAAGAAATCGTAACATAGATTAAAACATTTAATTATAGAAGACACATTAGAATATAATATTATTTCCATTGTAGCCTTGGAATCACTACTATGACCATCTTGGTAGTATGATTTAACTCCCCATACCATCTTTCTAGTAATGTTTCACTCCCTTTACTATATTAGTTTCATGATTTCACTACTCCTACCATAATATTTGTCATGGTTTACTTACATAGACATCTTAGTATTCATGGATCATTCTCAAGATCATCTTAGTATATCTCATGAGATACAAATCTTTACCCGATGCATTGGAGGGAGATATAGGTCCCAACAATATCATAATGAAATCATAGATTAATGTTCCACATTATCCTAAATAATTATATCCAAACCCATGAAATTAAATGGGTATTATAATCATGTAATAATATAATAACACGTGAATAAATAATGGTTTCATAATCATTTCATCCTAAATGAAACCTTTGAAAATACAAGGGTTTCAAAAGTTTATAACCCATTAGATAATAATAGGTTTCATCAACATCATTCCACCTAATGATAATCCATTAAAATAAATAATATGAATACAAAAATCGAATAATTTCTTAATAAAGGCATTAGTAATGACTATGGATTCTATTTGAGTTGGGAAATAAATTTTAAAGAACATCTAAAAACATTTCTTGAGGAAAATAACATTTCACCATTTTAGAAATCTTTTTAAAAAATTAAACCTTATTTAAAACATATTTAATTGAAAATATATTTGAAAAAAATATAGGAAGCAATGAAAAATTTGAAAAGTTTTTAGAATCAATTCTCCTTGAAAATGAAATTAAAATATCTTTATAAAACATATTTTGAAAAAAAATTTGTATTTTTTTATTATAATTAACTTATGAAAAGAGAGTGTGACAGTGAGATTTTACATAAAAATATTATCAACAGTAAAAAAATTGTAGAAATGGTACTAATACAATGATATATCATTAATTAATACATGAAAAAATAACTCATTAGTTTTATTGAGAGATGGATCATAATATATCATCAATGGAAGGATACATATAAAAAATCTTGAAAAACGATGATATTGATTCAATAAAATCTTATAACTTGATAATATTGGATCATACTATCCATGAAAAAAGAGGATATTAAATTAAGTTTAAAATATCATTAAATGAATTAAATTCTTTATTTAACATGTAAAATGGATATTTATACACCTCAAAAAATTAATTTAGGTTGAAAACAAAACATGGGTCTCAAATAAGGAAAATTGAGACAAAAATATTTATTGATTTTTTAAAATTTGAAATATAATCCCAATTAAATAAATATCATAAAATATATATTTGAATACAAAAAAATTATGTATAATATATATATAATACAATAATGGTTAGTACATACACTACATAAAAGGAAAGACTGTCAAACAAAGAATGTATCTCGCCAAAAAAGTAAGATGAAATCCCCTTACCTAGTGTCCTATATCTCATCGTACTCATTCAAACAACCTGTATAATAAATATAAATTAATTAAAAATATTTTAATGAACCATTTTTTTATATCTAATTCACTTTATTGTTTGATAATGACCTCATATTTCCCTCCTTTTAATAATTCTCTGTTACAGTTTCACTTTAGATAATAATCTCTATGTTCTTAACCTGTGTCTTAATTTGTTATATAGTTGGTACCTATATATATATCATAATACCTGAATTTAAACATTGATATAAATATCATTTATATCCAGTATAGTTTTAATATAATAATATATAGAATATTGATGAATGAAATTGAATACACCATTCTTGGAGGCGGTAATCCATAGATACGAATGAATGTTGCATCCTATTGTATTATCATATTAAAATAGTGGAATAAATTGGTTTATATTTAGATATATATATATATTATCATTTAATATATATAATACATGTTTAGATAACCATTAATTATCACATTTAATGTAGTCTGTGTAGGTTCCAAGTGCAGCAGAAGGGTGTGGTTGGGTGTACCCATCTTTAATTTTACTGCTAACAATGATCAATTTGAGACATGTCACGATGATAAATCACCGGATCTTCATAACAGAACAAAGATTTAAAATGAAATAGGTAAGTCATGAAACAACATATATGATCGTCATATGTTTTTTATAAATAATTTAATTAGAAGATAAAAATTTATTTGATGGAAGTATATCTATGTTGAGGCTTTTAGTCACAATTCAATGTGATTTGTCACAGCGTTGCTGATGAAAAGTGTTGGATTCCTCTAGTGGTGATCCTCAAGTGCTCCACATTATATCAGGACATTTTGTAAGGTATATCCATCTCCTATCATGGAAGATCCATCTCTTTTGATGTATGCCTTTGATCACCTAAAGGGCCTCTTCCAAAACACTCTCCTTGATCTGGTGGAGGAGGATCTCTCTCGTTAAATGGGAGCATTCATAGAGGAAAGGAATTCTCCCATTTCCTGAGATCATTCTCCAGATACATTGTGCACAACCATAGAGAATGTCTATATGTAATGAAAATAATTTAATTTGTATTTGTATTACATAGAATAATAAAATTAATAAATTACCACAAGGAATTTATTCATTTCATTTAATTCATAGTAAGAACCCATGCCTAATAATAACATTTGACTGTTATTATCGCATGACGTGTGCCCAGTAAATTAAAAAAAATTATTCTATAAAATAAGATATATTATTTCTCACTAATCCCTAGAAAACGACATGGGGTGTACTTTTGTTTTCATATTTTATTTATTTTCTTCACCACATTTATTAGAACATGAATAATGGCTATTTATTTCTTAAATAAATATCACTACATTATTTTATAATAAATATATTATTTCTCACATAAAATATTAACTCAAATAACTTGTGGAAAAATAAATGTGATAAGGAATCCTTGAATTATTATTAATCCACAGTCAGAAATAATCATTATTCAAATAGTTAAATAAATATTTAACTGAGATAATTGAATGAACTTAATGTGTGACCTTCTAGGATTATTCCTGATGGGTAATAGGTGGAGCCTTCCTAATTACCATGGATAGCTTCTAGAAACACAAAAAGGTACCCATAGAGAAAGTCATTAATTTCATAATGAAATGTCACCTCATACAAACATGTATCGTGTAATGTTATCCATTTGTCTCAATAACTCTAATCAAGAAGGATGAAATCTAGTGTCATCAACCCATGCGCTCAATAACTTTTCTTTGGCCTCCAGTAATTGAACTTGTCCATTAAACACCATGGCCATGGAATTATTTAGAAAATATCAATTCCATCAAATGCCCAGAGATATCAACTTCCATTATGGAATAGAAGCGAAAAATATTTTATTTCATATCTATTAATGCATTATTACTCATGAAGCACCCAACATATACTACCTTACTGAAAATAGTGTTTCACCGCAGTTTTCATCAATACATAAAATTGTGCAAGTTGTAATACCCATTATTAACAATCTTAATGTCTAATGACCAATACACACTTCTGCATATAGAAACATCAAATGACACAATGAAATGTGAATTTCCTACTGGTGGGTCTCTTCTTCATAATATCCTCCTCTATATTATCAAGGTTTCACACCATGAGAAGGTGAATCAATTTTTTATAAGTCCTCACACATAATGGACTATATTATTTTTGTCCCTCAAATTACAACATCTAGCCATTGAACATATCTTTCAGAATAGTGTTATGGAAATTCTAGGTTCTCATCATATCTGGGATCCTCTATGACCCTTTGGTGAAACAATTATCTATAGATCATTATCACTTGCATTATAGAATAGAATAATAATAAATATCTGATATGGTATTTATTAATATTGAAATACATGAATACATGTTTATCATAAATTATAATATAGTTTGTTCTACATCACCAACTCCAACAGACTCCCACTTGTACTAGAGACAACTTCAATAAACCTTTAACTCGTTAACTCTCACATGATATTCATGCATCCGCTGAAATAAGACTTTAGTAATGGGGTCCACCATGTTATCATATGTGGACAATCATTCTATACAAATATACCCCATTGATATATATCCCCTAAGAGGTGATACTATTTGATAATTTCCTTTGTCCATTGATATAAACATGGTTCTTTTGAAGGATCCACTGATGTAGTGTTACACAAAAAAATGAGATAGGGTCTCTAATACTAGTCACCACATCATGATCATTAAAAACCAACCTAATCTATAAGGCTTTATTGGATGCATCAGAAGCCATTATATATTCAGACTCCATTTTTGAATCAGAGAACTAGCTTCTTTGAACTCTTCCAGCTCACAACTCCTTTCTTAAGATAGAAAACTTATCCCGATTGCGACTTCAGATTATTTGTATCTATCAGAAAATCAGCATCATTATACCCAATGATGAAAAGCTCTGTGTATCATCCATACACTAGGAACATATCATTTGTTCTTCTCAGATACATAAGGATATTTTTAACAATAGTCCAATCTTGGTTTCCTAGAACTGCCTGACATATTCCTACCATGCATAGTGCATAGGTAACATCATGTCTGGTACATAAAATTTCTTACATTGTTGGTCTTATAGACAAAGATTATAGGTATTTTCTCAAACAATATTTATTACATTTTGTCTAAAGATACATTTTCTTAGAAAAATGTAGGCCATGTGACACTGGAACCAATCCCTTTTAAGATTATTCCATTAAAAATCCCTTTAGTATCTAGTCAATGTATGTACAATGACATAGTCCCAGTAGCCTATTGGATCTATCATGGATGATCTTTCTTCCAATATTGTAGGCTAATTCACCTATGTCCTTCATGGAGATACACTTGATCAATGATTCCTTAACTATCTGTAATACTGGTAAAACATTTTCAATAAGTAACATGTCTTCTACATATACATCTATGATAATAACCGTATTACTATTATACTTATTATAAACACATGGTTTACATTCTTTATCTATGAAAACAAATTATATTCTAGCTTCATCAAATCGAATTTTATTTGACCTGGATGCTTATATTAATCCATAAATGGATTTAAGAAACATGAAAACCCATTTGACTTCACCTGGTGTTAGAAACCTTTCTGGTTGTGTCATATAGACATAATTTTGAAGATTCATATTGGGGAGTTCTATTTTCACATCCATCTGAAAAATCTCATAGTCATGGTAATCTATGAGGGAACATATGATAAAAATAGATTTAAACATGGAAACTGGCCAGAAGGTTTTATTGTAGTCATTTTTTTGATGTTGTCTAAATCATATAGCCTCTATCCTTGCTTTGTCACTACTAACATGAATTTCCTTGTCAATATTTCTATTGAACACCCATTTGTATCCAACGTGATTTACATCAATTGGCTCATCAACCAGAACCTATCGTTGGTGATGATACCTAGAATCCATCCCAGAATACATTGATTATATACATATTACAGCTTTTGAGATCTCTACTTCTTCATGGTAGGATAAAGCATCATCATTTTCCAACCATAATGACTCACCATCCTCGATGACTAGGAAACTAAATCTCTCTGGTTCCCTTACCCCTCTTGATCTCATACGTAGTACTTTTGTTTATGGATCCTCTTTGATGGGGACCTATGGATCGTGTTCCTATACCAACTCATGTTTGTCATGGGACACAACATCATTGATGTAAATCATTCTGTATCTATCTTTTTCAAGGATTTCCATCCTCTCAAGAAATAATATGTGTCTAGTGATAGTCACATTCTTGTCTAAAGTGTTATATATGTAATATCATTTTTTTCAATGTGATATTATATAAAGAAACACCTCCTTCCCTAGGGGGATAGTTTGTGGACTCATAAGGCTGTAACAAATTCCTCACATCCTCATACACCTTTGTGTGAAAAAATTGGTTTCTTTTCATTCCATAAATCAGAGGTAATTCTATTTTCTACCTTATTTGATAATCAGTTTAATCTGTATGTTGTAGTTTGTAATTATTATCCCCAAAAGGATAATGGAAAATATTCATGAATTATCATCGACCTCCCCATGTCCAACAATATTCAGATCCACCATTCACTAACACTATTTAACTTTAGTGTATAATGAGATATGAGTTGAGATAGAATCCCAGATTTTCATAAAAGGCCGATGAACTCTTGGTTCAAACACTCTGCACCTCTATTTGATCAAATCTTCTTTATCTTCTTATCCAGCTAATTATCAATTTTATCCATGAATTCCATTAATTTATCCAAGGTGTATTACATATACCTCATTATGTAGATATTCCTATATCTACTCAAATCATCATTAAATGTAATAAATCAGTAATATCCACCTATAGCTTCGACAGGAAATGTTCCACACACATATGTTTGTACCCATCATAGAATCACTACATATCTATCACCCTATCCACAAAAAATCATCTTGGTTATATTACCTTGTAATATAGCATGTCATATATCAAGAGGTTTTAGCTCATTGAACTCTAAAAATCCATCTTGTAAGAGCTTTTTTTAGGTGCTTCTCATTTACATGATTGAGATGGTGATTCCACAACTATGTGTTGTTTGAGTCATGTAAGTTTGTTTCATTATCGATTTCTAAAACTTGGTTTTCATAATTTAATACATAAAAGCCATTATTTTAATATTTCATACCCGAAATAGTATTGTTCTTATTAAATAAAAACCCATTGTTTCCAAATATGAAAATAAATCCATCCATATCCATTCATGATACAAGAATTATGTTCTTGGTTACACTATGTACATAATAACAGTTATGTAAAACCAAAATAATCCTAGTTGGAAATGAGATATTTTAATCACAAATGGACAACACAACCATCATCATGCAATTTGAATCTAAAAGATCCACCTATACTCCTGAAATCATTCTAAATATACATGGTTCCTACATTTGCATATAGATGTGAGTCGCACATGATCTATCTAATATCTAGTGTATTGATATGGAAATATTACACTGGATAAAAAATTCACCATTAGAATACCCATGCTTAGAGGAGTCATTCATATTCTTCTGTATTAGCTTCCACATGCAAAACATACTACCTCCCTTTCTATGCCCTACCTCTACATATTCCCTCTTTAGTGGGATTGTGCTAGAGGGATTCAGACTGTTTATAAGTTGTTTCTCCCTTTTCATTGTTCATTCTCTTCTTATTCAATATAAAGGTTGTAGGTTTTTCACACCCCATGTCATTATCTACCTGGGAAATCATGGTCAGAAGTTATGATAAAATGTTATCATTGTTTCTCATGTTTTAGTTCACAATAATTCTAGAGAGGGTAATAGACAGTTATTATATGATTAGATCTGTAGGAAACTCATACATTAACATAGTCCCTATGATGATCTGGTGTTCAATATCTCCAATATGCTTAACTACATGAGGCACAACTGGCATAGAATCTCCAAGCATAGTTGTGAAAAAGGTGTTGTGTATATATTATATATCCTATCTATCCTTCTAATGATATATATCCTTAAGGTGGTACAACATTCTCTACAAGTCCATGTTTTCATGTTTCTTCTAGAGATCATTAGAAATTGATGATAACATGAATCATTAGACATATATGACATCATCAAAATGTTTCATATAGAGAGATATTTCCTCTTCATTGGATTTTTTTCCAGACATAACTAGAATAAGATCTTCATACACATACAATTTCCTCTCATCGTGAAGGATGACGCATAAACTCTTATGCCACTCCTTGAAATTGGTACCAGTGAGAAGGTTTTCTTTATCGATTATGGTTCAAAATGATATGTTTGATGTCATTTTTCTTTTTGTTTTTAAATTTTTTTATGAGAAATGATTTAGTACTTTATCAAGATTAAACTGAGACTAGTGAATAAATTAATACTATTTAATCTCCTATTATTTTTTTGAAATAAAATATCCCTCACCATTGACATTAGAATATTCTATTTCAAGAATAGTCAAGTGAAAATGATCCATATTTTCCATCACATTTTCCTAACATGGGTTGGTCAATAAACACTAATGGGTTTAGGTTGGCATTCCAAATAACAAATGGATTAAATTGTAGTTCCCTGATCCACTGAGTGGACTCCCCAATCCTAAAATTCTTTTATTTTGGTTTTTCATAACCCTTTCCTCTTCGTCACACTCATTCCTATTGTATTAGTCAACCCTTGATTTGAACCATGTACACTCAACCCCAAACGTTGAATTATAATTCCCTAATAATTTAAATTACCCCATATAGGGTTGGTCAAGAACATTGAACTATGGTTCAATTCTTTCTAATATCATGGAAGTCTATACAAACAAAATATTTCCTTGAGTTATTTTATCATATTACATAAATATACATTTTATTATCATTCTTATATGGTTTTTAATATTAAATGGGATATACATAAGTGATTAACCTTGTCTAAGAAAATATTTTTTCATAAGTCGATCTTATATTAGTTACATCTTGCATGTTTGTTTAATTCAATAATTGTGTGATCATGATTAAACACCCACAATAATTAAGAAGTGAAATGGATAGAAATAAAATAAATGGCATGATCAGGATCTTGTTCTATTGGTTAGTTTATCTAGCATTGGATAAAATAACCCAAAACCTAGGGGAGAAAGACCTTGACCATTTTGGGTTCGAATTAAAAACTTTCCACCTGTCCACCTTTGTATCTCCATGGATTGGTTTTTCCTTGACTTATAATAGGATCCACTTATAATAGCTTTAGAGATCCATTAATTACATGTGATTTTATCACACATGTAGGTGAGGGGTAAAATAGGGTATTATAAAAAAGATACCTTTGGCATACATTCCCTATATATTAATGAGAAGAAGGCCCACATGCCAAAAATTTAATTTAAATAAATTAATTAAAAGATACAATCTTCCTATAAATGTCCTCATCTTCCTCATGATCATCCACACATGCAACGATATTTATGCATAACTAAATCTATAATTAAATTTCTTAATTTTTATTGTTTGAGATAAATCACACTCGAATGTATTAATTATTCTCAATAATTAATAAATTATTTTATCATAATTTGTTTTCTAAATTTCATGTAGATTCTCATCCATCATAATTTTTATCAAATACATTCATTTAAAATTATCTATTTATTTATCTTATACCTTGGAGGAATCCTTGTGATTTCTCATTCATAACTACCTAATGAGTAACAATGTACATTACATAGATGTTAAATTAAATACATATGAACATAACAACTATCACATGTTGTGCCACATATTTATTCCCACACCATGGTACACGTCTCAAGAGTTTTTATTATATAAAAATAAATTTTAATAAATATTCGTAATTTGGATGAGTTCAAAGTGTGTAGTTCCTACAACATGGAGTGTGATATCATTCACCATCCATCCGTAGTACACACCCAAGAATACAGTGTGTACATGTGCTTCATAAATCCTTAAAGTACAAGTTGTTTCATGTGGGCTACACGTCGCGTTGTATCCACATTACACATTGTCATGCAGGGCAAGCCATGTATGGGGGTACATGGTCCCACCCTAACCCAAAGGGACTACATGTTGTGCCAGTGGGCCACATGGCATGTAATTCGGAACTATGTACCAAATATTCCTTTTCAACACATGGAGTCAAAAATACTCATAAAAAATCCAACATATATCTTCATTTGGCAGACCAGTGCTAAGGCACTGGACATTGACTACACGGCCTGTGGGGCAGAATATGTGCCATGTGGTCTAGTATTGTAAGGACATGAACCATTGGAACCTTTGAATGAGATCCTTTCTCTGTATTTTAATGAAAATTATAATAAAGTTTTGTTTCTATAATGTGAACGAGAAACGAAAGAGGGTGAATAGATCTCAAGATTTAGATTTAATGAATGAATAACATGATTTAATACAACTGAATTATTAAATACATAAATTATCAATGAAAAGGTAAATAATTATAATCAATGATATGAACACTCTAATACACCATAATAATATTTATAAATTGTACGGACCAAAAAATAGGTCTGCAAATAAGAACATCCAATGGCACTATGAAATTTGGATTTCTTACCGATGTGTCTTGTTCTCATAACATCCTCCTAAATATTATCAAGGGTGCACACCATGAGAAGGTTCTATAATGCTTTATGAGTTGTCTCCCATAATGGCATGTATTATTTGTGTACCTAAAAAAATTCATCCAGACATATAATATATATTTCAAAATAACATTATGTCACTTATGGGTTCTCATCATAGCAGGGATTCTCTATGACCTTTTTGTACAACAATTATCCTTAGAACATTATCACATGGATTTTCACGTAGAGGAATAGTCAAGATGTAATAAGTTATTTATTAATATTCAAATCCATGAATATAATTTTATCATTAAGTACAATGTAGTTTGTTCTCTCCCACAAATGCCAACATTGTTAGGACGAATCTCATTACTTTGAGGAGGCGGTATTGTACACTTCCTGAAATGAAATTATCATATTTACACGAAATTTAATGTAAAAAGAATTTTTTTAATGGAATAAAGAATATTAAACACATAATAAATAAAAAAATATATTTATAAAATATAGTTTCCATCATACTTTCCACCATTAGTGGTTGTATTAGAAATTGAAGAATCATCATTTTGTGAGGTGGAAGTTCATCGTACAAAAAAATTGTATGTCATTTACCCATTATATGGAGGTTTTTGTAAGGTTAGGTTGTACCATAAAAATAAATAATCCTAAATGTATTTAGGATACCAATTTTTCATACAATAATGGAATAATGAGATTGGAGGGGTGGAGGTGGAAAATAATAGAAAGGGGCTAGAGAGATGAAGTTACCTCTTAATGAGGGTAACTACTTTTGGTTTGTGCCAAAAATATTCCATCGAATATTTGTTTCCAAAATGTGATGTTTGAATGATGAAGGATGAGATTTTTGGATGTGTGTTGATATGATAATGTCCAAACCATCCTGGTTTGAGAGGTGTGAAAAAGAGGGAATGGTGGTGAACTTGTATAGGGAAGGACAAGTATAACTCTTGTAAATATTTGAAGAGAGAATTCAAAAAATGTTTTTATGTTGAAATTGAATCCAATAATGATCAAAAATTGATAAAATAATGTATCTTTTAAAAATATTATAATAAAATGTATTTTTTTTCTATGTCGTTTTGGTCTTAAATTTAAAGTATAGTTCTTAATTAAGAATAATATTATATTAATCAATTTAATTAATTTTAATTACATTATTTAATAATTTTGTCCAGAAATATGTTTCCATTATTAAAAATTATAAATTATTTTGATTCAAAATATAGAATCAATTTTTCATAATATCATAAAAATAATTAGATGAAATGAATGTAAAATTAATACCACAATCAGGTCAACAATGCTTTTATTTAATGTAAAAATATACAAATTCTTTATATGCTTTAATATCCAATTTCAATGGGAAATTTAATATAATGAACTAAATTGGAATAATTGATAAAAATATTATCTAATTTACATTTAAATTAACTAAAAATATTATTTAAGCATTCAAACAAGATAGATGAAAAAGAAATTTTGAATTAAAATCCTGTATTTTTAAGTATTCTCTAAAAAATTGAAACCATAAAGAAAAATACTAAAAATTAACCTATGCTCATTTTAATGATTTTATTTTAAAGATAATTTTTAATTTTACATATTAAATAGATAAATATTCAAAAATTAGGATTGAAAAATAGTATCTCTATTAAAAGACATTTAAACTTATTAAAAAATTAGATTTTATGCATAAAATTATGATTGTTCTTATACTATATATATCCAATCAATTGGATGCATACCAGAAATATTTTTTGGAATATATGACATAGTAATTACATTAATATCACTAAATAATGTTAAATAGTTTAATTTATTATGGTAAAATAACTTTGTGATCGTAAAAATAATAAATTTTTTATTTCTATTCAATTTGTTTTCATATTAATTTCTAATTAATAGAAAACCCATGATTTCATACTATATTTTTTAAACAATATAATTTCATGAATTTGTTAATAATTTTCACAATTTCTAATTTACCTACTATATTATATTTTATTATATTAAATAACAATAGTTTATTAATATATAATTGTTTTGTAAAACTTCATCATGCATGTTACACAAGCCATCAATGAAATTAATTATTGAATGTAACCCAAGATAACCTTGGTGATCTATATAGAGAAAAATAAGATTTATGTTGTGTGTGGTTCATGATTAACTTGGTGTTGGGTATAATTCATGTTGACCGTAATGATTTAATATAAAATATATTTTTTTTGTTTTGTGAAATGAAAAATATTTCAATGGTTAAATTAATTAAAAAAATCATCAAATATTTGGGTCTTAAATTCGAAAACCTTAAAATGAATATCACTCTCAAAATTAATCTGGATTATCAATTTTATAATACTTGAAATTTTCATTCATAGAAACCCACATCATTAAAAATAAATTGTAAACTTCATTCAAAAAAGAAATGTTGAAACCATAATGTTTACCCAATGTAACAGATAAATGGGTTTCCATTTAATGGAATATAGGATAGGGGTGAAGATTAGGCATGGAGGATATCATAAATATTTATAGTTAGTGATTGAGTTAATCAATCATAAACAAGTTAATGAACTATAAAATTTTCAAGGCCTCATTTTTATTATTTAAAATAACATTCCACAAAAAAATAATGTATTAAGACCAAAAAATTTCTTTTCACTATTATCCTAGTGTTGAATAATTATTTTATTTGACCATGAATATGAAGAAATATACATACTTGAAATATTATTATAATGAAAATTTCATTCATTAGTTGTGATTTTACAAATACTTAACTCATCTATTACATCATATAATGTACATCCATAAACTTAATTCTTTTCATATAGTGCTAAAATTAAATTTTAGCTGATCTTAAACACAATAAAAGAATGAAAATTATAACTATTTATCTATAAATAAAATTATGAAATAAATATGGTTTATACACAAATCTCTAAAAATAAAAAAAAAATTATTGTTTCATCAAAAATAGTTAATCATAAAAATTAATTATACACTAACTAGGACATCACGTACTCCAGTGTTAGGCATAAAACCATTATCATCAATCGATCATGGGTTCAAGAACCTCATCCTTGTCACACTTTATTGGTTGTAACAAAAAATACATGATTCCCTTTTCTAAAATGGTTCTGCAGTAATGGGTCTTCCTAGTGTCTCCATTATTCTTCTATTAGGGTTTCATCCCATGGGGTTCTCTGCATTTTTCTAGGTTTTGGTTTCTGTTTGTGCTTCATCCCTGTGTTATATTAGGGTTTAATTCCCGGTTTCCCCATGTTCCAACTTTAATTAGGGTTTTATACCATGTTATGTAATTCCAACTTCTTATTCTTTCCTATAGGCGTTTTTTTGATTCTTTTAGGGTGTTTTGGTGAACGATATAGGTCTTATTGTGTAATGGTGTTGATAAAAATGATTCTAGTGTGTCTCGCTGACATTTAGACAAGGATATGTCTGCTTGATTCTCTAATCATACTCCAAGACTCAACTACCCATTATTTCTCTTGGAATTCACCACCCTCTCTAGGGTAGTTGTGGGTGCTGGTCTTCTTTATTCCTGGGGATGTGAGATAGAGTGGTCTGCTCTGAATTGTTGATAGTGATGGCTCATTTGTGTTCATTTTAGTCACCGGTTTCTCTATAGTGATCATGTGTTTGTTTTTTTGTTCTTTCTCTCTTGATGTGGTTTCATTTTAGTGTGGTTTTGTTATGATGTATTATAAATGGAATGAATTTGGTTTTATAGCAGTCACTTAAGAAAAATATAGAGAATGTCGATGGTGATCTTGAACAGCTAAAGGGAGAATTTTTGTTCTCCAGTCATCAACTCCAACAGTGATGGGTGACGACACCGGTTGGTTTTTTTACATTGCTGATGATGGAAAAGATAGTTGAAATGATTATGAATAATGTGATGTGATGATTATGGTGATGAAGTGATGATACACTAGATTTTTTGGAGGATTATTTGTTTTGAGGGATTTTTTTCCCACTTCACCATTGATTTTATATTTTTTTACATTGACATTGATTATTGAATTTCATATTTCCCTCTATGTCGTGTGATTTTATTGGTTCCCATTCTACCTATAAATTAGATTTTATGAAAATATTAATAAAACGATTTAAAATATGAGTTTTCAATGGACATCACATTTCCATTATATCACTTTTCTATTCAATCATAACCATTCAAATTGTTCTTGTAAATATACAGTAAAAAACATAAACTAAACAATCGTTACTTATTTCACCATTAATAAAAAAATTTCTTGAAAACAAATACATAGTATTTTTTTCTTATTCCACTTCATCCTTTTGTCATTAGCAAGGATACATCATCCTATACCACAATACATGTTTTCTTTTACATTTCATCTATACTCTATTCATCATCACCATTAAACCCACTATGTGTACCACCATTCTAATTTTCTTTAGGAGAATTCATATTAGGGAATTAATATACATAATGATAGTTTATTAAACACATAAAACACATAACCTTAGATTATTCCGTAGGGAGGCCAACATTCTCATCCATTCCATTAACTGAATTCATCATTTTTCCCTTGTAGTCACTTTCATTGTGTCCTTCCATAAGATAGTAAAAATACATTCTTATTCCACTATGAAATTGACATAGGTCATTATTTCCACATTCATTAAGAAATGAAAATTGAATCTTCTTTCCTCCATGGTCCCCACTACCCAAACACTCAGTGAACTCCTTATTTTTCATCCATTTTCATTCTGATAGTTTGTTAAGGTATATGTTGTTGATAATGTTTTGTTAAAATTTATTATACATGACCACATAATTTTCACTCTAGTTATCATACCTCTTGAATTATCTTCATCAAATCATTCATTACATTCAACATTACTCTAGTTCTTTCAAATTCCATCCACTGACTAAAACCAAAAACATTGTCTAAGAATTACTTATCATATAATAAATCCACATATATAAGAAAATAATTACCTATAGGATTCCTACTTCATGTCTCCTTCATTAATCTCTGACACAATAAGTTCATACTAGGTTATTAATAGAAAACATATATTTAAATACTTGATTAAGACTTTTTTAAATCCCAATGAATATCATATAAAAGTGTTAATACTGGTTTGCAGCAAGGCATATTGTTGTGTATGAAATTATCATGAGTTGGGCCGATAACATTTTTTTTAGATTTGTTACCCATAGGTACATAAATTATAAATCCCCACTCAATTATAGAATACAAAAATGCATTTATTCTAAGAAATCACTCACTCTAATCTTTACTAAAATTCTAATAATTGTTTCTCTAATGATTACCCATCCTTATACATATCCTTAGACACATCAGTAGACATATACTTATAAATATACCTAGATATGAAAATGAAGTGTTCTCATCCAAGATTCCAATGGTGGATGAATCATTTAATATAATACCAACTATAATGTCTTAGGATTCACATACATGGATATTACATGATTTTATATGAATATTCAATACATTACAAAAATAATTTCCCTGAGATCTTAATAGTTTTGTGTCTTTTGAAACGTGTATATTAATATTCTATGATTGGGGAAGATCTTCAATATCTCCATAAATATATCCACCATTATTAAATAAACCAAAAACCATTCCACATTGTCTAGGGAAATGATAAATAATAAGGGGTGACCAAAAATGCTCAGTAATGGTAAATAAAGGAAATGTGTAAGAAGAAAATGATGAAAATGTATCGAACATGAGAATAAAATTAAAAGATCATATACAGTGTATTATAGATCATATAATATATTGTTAATTCATAATAAATGAATCATAATATATTATGATCATAATTTAGTAATTTACAACATAGGATTAAAATACGTAATTGTGGAAGACACAAAAGTATATAATATTATTTCAATAGTAGACTAGGAATAACTTAAAATACCAATATGGTAGTATGGGTTCACTCACCACACCATCTTGGTATTTATAGTTCCCTCCTGTGTCCATATTAGTACCGTAGTTTCACTCCTATTATCATCTTGGTAGTCATGGTTTACTCACATGACCATCTTAGTAATCAATTTTAATTCCAAAGACTAGATTAGTCTATCTCATTAGATATAAATCATTACCCAGTGCACTTTAGGGCGATATAGGTCACACCCATCTGATAATGAAATCATAAAAACATATTCTGCAAGATCATAAATAATCATATTATAACCCATGAAATGATATGGACATTATAAACATCTAACATTATCATACCCTATTAAAAACATATGTTTATATTAACATTTAATCATCATTGTAGATTGTGAAATGATTTGGTATTAAAACACATATAACCCATGAAAGGGAAAATTGATTCATCCTCATCATCCCATAAAACATAATCAATTATGTAAAACACTATTATTATATTCATTGAGTAATTTTAACTGAAAGGAATGGTTAATAATATTTCTGGTTATCATAGATGGGAAAAATCAAGATCCTTTAAAAAATTCTTGTGAAAAATATCTATTTTGTATTGAAAATGATTTGTAAAAAAATATTAAAAATAATTTATTTGATAAAAGATTAAAAAACAAATATATGGAGCATTGAAAACAACAAACCGGTTTTAAATACTTTTTTCCATGAGTATTTATTTCAAATATCTTATAAAAATAGTTTTGAAAACAGTTTTCTTAATACAATTGATTTTTGACCATAGAGTGTTATGGTATTATTTTAAATAAAAAATATTATCTTAAGAAAAAAATATTATAATAATGGAACTAATTAAATGATTTATCTTTAATAAATAAAGGATAAGGAAACTCATGGGTGTTATTAAGAGATGGATCATAAGATTTCATGAAATTAGAACCATAAACAATCTTGAAAAACGATGAGGTTTTTTAAATAATATTTAAAACTTCATAACATGGGATCATTATATAAATGTGTGATAATGAAATAAAATAATATATATAATATCATTAATATATGTAAATTCTTGATATAACATCTACAATTTAATTTTGTACACCTTTAAATATAATTTAGGTTCATAAAAAACATGATTCTTTAAGACAATTTTTTTAAAAAAATTAGTAAATTTTAAAACATAAACACCATAAAATAATCATAATAAAAAGGAAATTTGAATAACCATAAATAAAAGAATAAGATACATAAAATATAATCAAGTGTAGTATATATACCTGATAAAATGAAAGATTTGTTAATAAATCATGTGTCTCAATGAAATAAAATGTGAGTAGAAATACCCTTACCAAGTGTCTAGAAACTCTTCATATTAATTTATGAATTATTTATAATAAATATAAATTTATTATAAAACATTTTTAGAACCATATACTTATATCTAATATTACATAATGTTTTACTACAACCTTATTTTAAACATCTTTTAACTATCATATGGTAAGGTTTCACTTCAGATAACATTCTCTTTGTTCTTTGAATGTGTTGTAATTTATTATATAAATGGTACTTATAAATATATCACGATTACATAATTGAAACCATGATATTAATATAATTTAAATATAGTATATTTTTATTATAATAATATATATAATATAGACATATAAAACAAAATACACATTTCATGGAGATGGTAAGCCATAAGTATACACGAACGTTCTTTCCATTCCTATTGTCATATTGAAAAAAAACATTTTATTCTATATATGTATATATATGAAGTATAATGTTATAAGTATTATATAATTTCCTTACAATCATCCATAATACCTTCCATGTAGTGTGTGAATGAATCACATAGCTCTAAGGTTGCGGTAGTCCACATTTTCTGAAATGAAATTATCTTATTTATAGAAAGTGGAAGGAATAAAATATGTTGTAAAATTAATAAATAATCATAAAACATTATAAATATAATTTATAATTTTTATAAACACAGTTTCCATTATAATTTCAACCGTGATATGTGGTTAAAAAATTGCACAATCATCATTTTGTGAGGTAGAAGTACTTCGTACACATAAAAATGTGTTTTTATTAGTTAGTTGGATGAGTGTGTCAGTTCAAGAGGAACCCTAATCATAAAAAAATATTAGTATATTTAAATTAGTTGTGTTTCTATACAATAATGGAATAAATATTAGGGATGGGTGGTGTAGGATTGAGAGAAGGCATTCCCTCTTAATCAGGAAAATTATTTTGGTTTGTGATGAAAGGATTTCATGGAAGTATCTATTCACAATGGTAGGAATCATGTAAGAAGTTTGGGATATTTTTAAGTGGATTTGGTAAGTATTTCATGATACTTGGTGGTTTCAAAGGTGTGAATAAGTGGGAGTGGTGATGACCTTTTTTAGGGAATGAGTAGTGGCACTCCTGTAAATATATGAATGGAGAATTCCACCCACATTTTTCATGATGGATTTGGATCCAACAAATATCCAAAGTAAGAAAAAGGTAGTATAGGGTATCTATATGGCCATATAATATATTATTTACAAGTTTATATATCTTTTTGGGTCTTATATGTAAGTATTAGTACTTAGTTTAACTAAATATTACCATTATTGATGTAATTAATTTAAATTAGTTGGACTGATATTTTTTAATTTTTTTTTCATATTATACATTATATATAATTTATATTCCAAATATTGAATACATTTTTTAAAATTCCAACCATATAAGTGGAATAAATTAATTTAAAATTAAACCTGTATTCAAGTTGGAAATGGGGTGTTTTAATGTAAAAAGAATCAAAATATTGTTATGTTTTTATATCCAATTTTAATGTGAAAATGTTTAAAATTACCAAAATCGGTTTAATTGATGAAAATAAGATATTATTAAACATTTTAAGAAAATTTAAATTTAAATTTATCATTTTTAATAATTTTCTTGAAAAATAATTTTTGAATTACAATCTATTATTTATAACTATTAGTTAAAAAATGAAACCATACCAAAAAATTATATAATATAATAAAAACCATATATTTTTTGTTTGTATTATAATTATAAAGTTAATAATGAGTTATTGAATCCATAAATGTACCCAAAATATTATTTAAAATGGGTTTTCTATTAATATGTGTTATAACTACCTTTATAAAAAATGTAGTTTTTATGCATAAAAATATGTTTATTTCTTGTATTATGTCTACAAAATCTATTTAATGAAAAAATATATTTGATATAATATATAACATGTATATGAAATTAATATCACTCAATAATATTAATTAATTTAAATTATTAGGGTTTAATAGCTTTATGATAATAAAAATAAAGAAAAATTCATTTTTATTCAATCATTTTTCACATTGATATATAACTAATTGATATCATAGGAATTTATCATATATATTTTTAAACAATATATTTTCAAATATAAGTTAATAATATTTATAACTTCAAATTTAACTACAAGGTTATATCTTATTATATTAAATACTTTTATTTTAATATTATATTAAATTTTTGGACAAAAATCAATCATGCATGTCACACAAGCCATCGAAGAACATAATTACTTAAAAAAATGAATCAAATCTGTCTGTTATGTGTAGATAAAGCTAAAATATATGTTTTTTGTACTATAGGATTAACCTGGTGTTGAATATAACTCAAGAAAAAAATATTGATTTAATAAAAAAATAATCAATTTTCTGTGACATGCAAAATGATAAATATCGAAAAGGTTAAATTAATATGAAAAAATAAATTAGTCAAATATACTAAATTTGTTATTGGGATTAAACAATTAAAAACAACATGACTATTACATATATATGATGGTCATGTCTCTAAAAAAATATACAAAATATGAGAAAATACTAGTGAATCAGTAATAAAAATTAGGAACTCGCATGATAGTAATAAAATCTATATAAATAAACAACAAGGGAAAACATTACAAGAATAAAAGTAAATAAATATGAACCTAAATGGAAAAAATTTGATACATAAAAGATACCATAAAAATGAAAACAAAAAAAAGAGTCAGGTACTATCTATATGTGTTGAGTGATTTAATTTTAGTAGATTCCAATATATACCTAAAGTATAACCTAAAATGTAACGACCATAAATTTTGAATAAATATTGTTTCCGAATTTTGTGTGTTATTTTATTTTATTTTTCATACTCATCAAAACTGTTTCATTGGATAACATGAGTATAATTAAAATGAGACTATTGGGTTTTGGACTTTTATATGACCATTTGTCAATATGACCTCTAGAAACTAAACGTTTGATTATTATCTCTAAATAAAAGTAATCTTGGTTAATTGATATAGAAAAAAGATTCGATGACCTCACCCAGTAGTCTTGGACCGATCGAAGCCCATATAACAGAACATGGGAAGGAGGTAGCACCACTGGGCTTTGTTCTAGACCAAACCCATGTCGAACTTCATCGTGTGAAGCAAGAATGAAATCACCTTTGTGAGAAGTTCAAACTGATAGAAATTACTACTCATGCGTTGATGGATGAGCCTCCCTCGGATTCTGTCACCTTAGCACGCCTTACACTTAGGTCCTATGCTGCTGTGATAATGGGATATATAAGGAGACCGTAATTGCCTTGTGTAGTCCTTTATTTTAAATAATTATTTCAATTTCTTCTTATGATGACATTTATGAATTTTCAAATGACCGGATAAATATAGTATGCATATTTTTGATGAATTTTAGAAAAAAGGATATTTTAAAAATGTTTATGTAAACCTTAAATAATTAAAAATGTGTAATGATTTTCAAAAAATGGTCTTCTACAATTGTGTTCAGTACTAAATTTGGAGTCTAATAAGATCAACATAAATGTTGATTAATAGTAAATTATGAATAGTGATTTTATGCTTAGGATTAGTAATGTGACCAAATGGATTAGTAATTTCGCTCAAAGAATGTTTTAATATAATTCAGACACCTAGATTAAGTAATGTGATTTAATAAAACGGGTAAATAATGGTTTCAAAAATTATTATTTAATTATTATTTTTTTGAAGTGAATAGTGTTTTTTGATTAAAAATTATATTAAAAATATTTAGTAAATTATTTTTATAAAATGGATTTCATTTTTGAACTCAGAGCATCGATATTATGTTAAGGTAATTTTTCAGGTTTTTTTCTGGAAAAAATGAATTTTCGGTGAATAGTGTATTTATTTAAAAATAAAATTAAAAATATTTAGAAAATTATTTTTATAAAATGGAGTTCATTTTTGAAATCAGAGCATTGATATTTGGTTAATGTGAAATTTTGGGATTTTTATGAGAAAGTTCAATTTTTAGTGAATAGTAAAAATAAAGTTTTTAAGTTACGGGTGTTTAATGACATCATTAAATGATGTATTAAGTATGTAATCAATATGGTCGACTTATGAATAGTAATATAAGGTATGAGGTGTCCTAAGTAGCCAATACCATGGGCAAATACCATGAGCAAGCCCATGGTTTTTCCAACACCACTAATGAGGTGTCCCTTGGCCATTAATGCCTTGTCCCCTCACTTTCCCTATAAATAACAAGAAATAATCTCATCCATTCGACTCCCCACTCTCCCCCAACGATGTTATGGTTTCATTACCTCCCAAGGATTCCTTAAAAGGTGCCCCCAATCCCTCAAGGTCCCAACCTTTGAGTTTTAAGAGTTACGTTTTAAGGTAAGGGATCTGACCTCTCTCTTTCTTTTCAAGTAATCTCTTTTACGTCATTCCTTTTATGCTCCATGTTATTATGTTGGAGGATGTTATTTTATATTAATTATACTGTTCTTTTTATGTTCATATGATGAGAGACCCCCTATTACTCTCATCATTTCATTTTTTGAATGTTTAAGTGGCGCTGTTAGGCTGCCGATGTTTATGTAACAGATTCTTTCACCCTTCTCATTTTGAAGTTCTATTTTCGTGTCAAGTATTTCAAGTTCATTTTTATTATGTTGGGGTAAGATCTCTATATCTATCATACTGGTATTTTATGATCATATTATGAGATAACCCATTTGATCTTTTCAATTCAGTATTTTGATGTTTTAAGTGGCGTCGTTAGGCTGCCGAATTTTTAAGGGATTCTTTCACCCTTCTCGTTTTCAAGATCTATTTTCTTGTCAAGTCTTTCAAGTTCATTTTTATTATGTTGGGGTATGATATATATATCTACCGTACTGAAAACTTATGTTATTATGATGAGAGACCCTATTTGTATCTTGTCAATTCATTTTTGGTTGAAGTTTAAGTGACTTCGTTAGCCTGTCGATTTTTTAAGGGATTCGTTCACCTTTCTCATTTTTCAAAGATCTACTTTAATGTCAAGTATTTGATGTTCCTTTTGTATTATGTTGGGCTATGATCTCTATATCTATCATAATGATCTTTTATTTTCATATTATGAGAGACCCTATTTGATCTCGTCAACTCATTTTTGTTAAAGTTTAAGTGACGTCGTTGGGCTACCGAATTATCATAAGGGATATCTTATTTTTGTCTTCCTTTCATGTTCTTCATTTCATATGGTATATCTTTCAAATTTCATCACCATGTTCTAAAATCATTTATATTCTGTCCCTATATTGTTTTATGGGTCATTTATGAGTGTTTGACCCATGTCCCCTCTCTTTTCAATGTTTTCTAAAACCCCGAAACATAGCAGTTATGCTACAGAGTTTCCGTCTCAAAATGTCACTCTCTTTTTCTAAAGTACTTTTATTTTATTAATTTAATACTCAAAAAGAATTATACAAAAGGGGTATTCACATATATACCAAAATGTTTTATTTTAAATTCTGGGATTTACATACATGAGACCCGCTCTCCCCTTCCGTGGGTTTAAAGTGATGTAAAGATCATGTCTTTAAAGCAGTTTTTAAAAAGTTATGATTATGAAATGAATCCCATTTCCTTTATGTTATATGGGTTGTTTATGAAATTAATTATGATGATATATGTGGCTCACATGATAATAAAGGAAAATTTAAGGGTGCTCCCTAATAGCGCTCCAATGCATTGGGTAATGATGTAACCACTAGAGATTACAATTTTCATGATATCTTGGAAAATAACCTTAGTAATTATAAAATGACACCTTGGGGATGGAACGTGGTGATATGTTCATGATTTTCAATGTTAAATGATGTATCCTCATATTAATGTTATGTAAAATGTTATTTTTATTATGATATGCCACATGATTTCTTTTTCATTCCTTAAAGTTATTTTTCATGACATAGTTGATGTATCTCAAGTTCACATGTTAAATGTTTCTCTTGTTTCCCCTACTGGGACTTCTACTCACCCGTTCTTTTGATGTATGTCCCTAGGTTATGAGATGCAATAATGAAACTAAGATGAACTTGAGGATAATCCTTTCAAGTGTTTAAGAAGAATGTTTTTTTCTCATGTAATAAGTTCGTGGTTTCCAAGACACTAAACCTTAAAGATCCTCTGTTTTGTATAATGTAATGAATGTTTATGTGACAAAAAAAGCAGGATTCTATAGTTCATATCAATGGATCGTTTAGTTATTTGTGGAAATTAAGATATTAAAACTCTAGGAAGAACCCTATAGAAAAGATTAAATATAGGAAATCTTCCTGTTATTTTGGTGAGTATTCAGTAAGGGGTTGCCAAGAAAATACATCCAAGTCTGGATATGAGCAGGTAGAGGTGGCTCTAGAATAGATGTACATAGAGGTAAAACCCAAAAACACCACATTGAGATAGACTCGAACGGGAACTGGTACACGACAACGGGCCTTGCTGCACTCTTGGTTACGACACTCCCGAGGGATATGCTTTGGTAAATTCATAAGCTTAGTATGAACGATTATTAAAGGAAAAAAGATAAAAAAAATAAAGATTCACATAAGAATATATGATCATGGATATCCTAGTTTGAAACCTAGGGGATCACAAGTTAGGGTATACTTTTCTTCTACAAGTTATCCTTATATGCTTTACGTTCATTTTCTTGATTATTGGCTAAGTACTTAAGCCCCTAATTATACATTCTCTTATTAGTTAATGGTGGGAAATGGAAGAACATGTCCCAACAACCAATGTGATAGAAAATGAGACAATTTTCATATTAATATGATAGAGATGATTAGGGGATTAAAATATTATTATTATTTTGGAAGACGTTCACTATTTTGGGGACCCTATATGATCAAGGTAAATAGATTACTATAGTATTTTCATTGAGGAGTAAGTTTGACTTATATTTTGAAGAATCAGTGAATTTAAGGTGGACTTATAGTAATTTAGGTTACTTATGGAAATGATTAACCTATCTTGGGTAAAATATGTTTAGGTTACCTACTTTTGTTATAAGAAGTTAGGAGTGGTTGATGTTGTTTGGAGATGAATGATGAAGTTTATTTTAGAAGAATATGTCATCAAATCCTTCTTGTATTTGGGTTTCAATCATAGTTTGGTTTATTTTGAGGAATTTTGAGGACTTCTATTTATGGAATGGTCTATGATGAACTTTCGTTAGTACCATGGATCTTTGAAGATTTAAAAGTAGTTTCAATTATTATGGGATTATTTTTTTGAAGAGTTGTTTTACCTTAACCTTTCTGTTTTTGGGATAATGTTTAAAGATAGAAGAAATAGACAGTTAATCTATTGTGGATTATGTGATTCTCTAGAAGATGATTCTTGTGCTTTTTATGAGACCAAGTGTTTTTGAATTCTCATCATTTGGAGAAAATATTGAAACTCTACTTGAAGGTAGGTATATTTTCTTATGTTTTTGTTCTATGTAGTAAATGAATTCTTCAAACTTATGAAAAGGAACGTAAAACAATAACGTTGTTGGTTTACGTTTCCTACTAGGTAATCAAAGACCGTTTACACACATCATAAGTTTGGGATTTTCTTATGGTTAACTTTATCCTAATCATGTTTCCTATCACTCTCCCTTAGAACGCGACCCTTTCTTTTTTCTTCCATGTCTATGTTTTCCTACATGGGATCCTAGTATGGGTTAACGTGGGTGACCTTTTTTACTTCCCTTTCTTTCTTTTAAAGTATTAGTTTTAATTACTCATTTTTCGGTGTGGGACATTCAATGAAATTTTAAAACCCAGTTCTAAAAATTACGAGGAAGCAATTTCTTAAGGGGGGAAGATTGTAACGACATGAAATTTTAAATAAATCTTGTTTCCGAATTTTGTGTATTATTTTATTTTATTTTTTATACTCAACAAAACTGTATCATTGGATAACATGAGTATAATTAAAATGTGACTGTTGGGTTTTGGAATGTTATATGACCAATTGTCAATATGACCACTGGAAACTAAACATTTTTATTATTGTATCTAAATACAAGTAATCATGGTTAATTAATATAGAAAAAAGATTCGATGACCTCACCCAATAGTCTTGGACCGATCGAAGCCCATCTAACAGAACTTGGGTAGGAGGTAGCACCACTGGGCTTTGCTCTGGACCAAACCCATGCCGAACTTCATCGTGTGAAGCTAGAACGGAATCACCATTGTGAGAAGTTCAAACTGATAGAAATTACTACTCGTGCGTTGTTGGCCGAGCCTCCCTCTGATTCTATCACCTTAGCACACCTTACACTTAGGTCTTATGCTGGTGTGATAAGGGGCTATGTAAGGAGACCGTAATTTCCTTGTGTAATCTTTTGTTTTAAAAAAAAATTCAATTTCTTCTTATGATGAAGTTTATGAATTTTCAAATGACCAGATAAATATAGTATGCATATTTTTGATGAATTTTAGAAAAAAATCATATTTTAAAAATGTTTATGTAAACTGTAAATAATTAATAATGTGTAATGATTTTCAAAAAATGGTCTTCTAAAATTATGTTCAGTACGAAATTTGGAGTCTAATAAGATCAACTTAAATTTTGATGAATAGTCAATTATGATTAGTGATTTTATGCTTAGGATTAGTAATGTGACCAAATGAATTAGTAATTTCTCTCAAAGAAAGTTTTAATATAATTTAGACACATAGATTAATTAATGTGATTCAATAAAACGGGTAAATAACAATTTCATAAATTATTATTCATATATTAGTTTTTTCAAGTGAATAGTGTTTTTTGATTTAAAATTAAATTAAAAATATTTAGAAAATTATTTTTATAAAATGGATTTCATTTTTGAACTCAGAGCATCAATATTATATTAAGGTAATTTTTGGCGTTTTTTCTGAAAAAATGAATTTTCGGTGAATAGTGTATTTATTTAAAAATTAAATTAAAAATATTTAGAAAATTATTTTTATAAAATGAAGTTCATTTTTGAAATAATAGCATTTATATTTTGTTAATGTGAACTTTTGAGATATTTCTGAGAAAGTTCAATTTTCAGTAAATAGTAAAAATACAGTTTTTAAGTTACGGGTGTCTAATGACATCATTAAATGATGTATTAAGTATGTAATCAATATGGTCGACTTATGAATAGTAATATATGGTATGTGGTGTCCCAAGAGGCCAATAACTTAGGCAAATACCATGAGAAATCCCATGGTTTTTCCAAAACCACTAATGAGGTGTCCCTTGGCCATTAATGCCTTGTCCCCTCACTTTCCCTATAAATACCAAGCAATCCTATCTTCCATTGGACTCCCCACTCTCCCACAACGATGTTATAGTTTCAATATCTCCCATGGAGTCCTTCCAAAGTTCCCCCAAGCCCTCAAGGTCCCAACCATTGAGTTTTAAGAGTTACGTTTTAAGGTAAGGGATCCGACCTCTCTTCTTTTTTCAAGTAATCTCTTTTAAGTCATTCCTTTTATGCTCAATGTTCTTATGTTAGAGGATGTTCTTTTATATTCATTATGAAGTCCTTATTATGTTCATATGATGATATACCCCCTATTCCTCTCATCATTTCATTTTATAAAAGTTTAAGTGGCGCTGTTAGGCTGCCGAAATTTTTGTAACGGATTTTTTCACCCTTCTCATTTTCAAGTTCTATTTTCTTGTCAAGTCTTTCAAGATCCTTTTTATTATGTTGGGGTATGATATCTATATCTATAATACTGATATTTTATGATCATATGATGAGAGACCCCATTTTATCTCTTCAATTCAGTATTTTAATGTTTTAAGTGGCGCTGTTAGGCTGCCGAATTTTTAAGGGATTCTTTCACCCTTCTAATTTTAAAGATCTATTTTCATGTCAAGTCATTAAAGTTACTTTTTATTATGTTGGGGTACGATCTCTATATCTATCGTACTGAACCATTATGTTCTTATGATTAGAGACCCCACTTTGATCTTGTCAATTCATTTTTGGTTGAAGTTTAAGTGACGCCGTTAGGTTGCCGAATTTTTAAAGGATTCGTTCGTCTTTCTCATTTTTCAAAGATCTACTTTCATGTCAAGTATTTAATGTTACTTTTGTATTATGTTCGGGTATGATACCTATATCTATCATACTGATCTTATATGTTCATATGATGAGATACCCTATTTGATCTCGTCAACTCATTTTTGTTGAAGTTTAAGTGACGTCGTTGGGCTGCCAAATTTTCATAAGAGAAATCTCATTTTTGTCTTCATTTCATGTTCTTCATTTCATATGGTATATCTTTCAAATTTCATCACCATGTTCTAAAATCCTTTATATCCTGTCCCTCTACTGTTTTATGGGTCATTTATTAGTGTTTGACCCATGTCCCCTCTCTTTTCAATGTTTTCTAAAACCCCAAAACATAGCCGTTATGCTGCAGAGTTTCCGTCTCAAAATGTCTCTCTCATTTTCTAAAGTACTTTTATTTTATTAAGTGAATACTAAAATATCATTCTTCAAAATAGGTATTCACATATATACCAAAAATTATTTTTTTAAATTCTGGGATTTACAGACATGAGACCCGCTCTCCCCTTCCGTGGGTTTAAAGTGACGTTAAGATCATGTCTTTAAAGCAGTTTTTAAAACATTATGATTATGAAATGAAACCCATTTTCTTTATGCTATATGGGTTGTTTATGAAATGATTTATGATGATATATGTGGATCACATGATAATAAATGCAAATTTAAGGGTGCGCCCTGATAGCGCTCCAATGCATTGGGAAAGGATGTAACCACAAGAGATTACAATTTTCACGATATCTTGGTAAATAACCTTGGTAATTTTCAAATGAAACCTTGGTGATGGACCTTGGTGATATGTTCATGATTTTCTATGTTAAATGATGTAGCCACATCTTAATGTTATGAAAAATGTTATTTTTATTATGATATTCCACATGATTTCTTTCTCATGCATTAAAGTTCTTTTTCATGATATAGGTAATGTATCTCAAGTTCACATGTTAAATGTTTTTCTTGTTTCCCTTACTTGACCTTATGCTCACCCTTTCTTTTGATGTATGTCCCCAGGTTATGATATGCAGTAATGAACCTAGGATGAACTTAAGGAGAAGCCTTTCAATTGTTTAAGAAGAATTTTTTCTTTCTCATGTAATAAGTTCCTGGTTTCCACGACACTAAACCTTAAAGATCCTCAGTTTTGTATAATGTAATGAACGTTTATGTGACAAAAAGGCGGGATGCTATATAAAGGATGTAAACTATAAATAATTATCACGTAATAAACATATAATAATTATAGTCTTGAATAAAATTACCCCATAGGTAACCAATCACTGACATATATACCCTTTAATAATTAAAAGATTTCCTACTTGTATGAATATATATATATATATATATATATATTTCTCTAGGTGCCCGTGTATCTATATTCATTTTAAATTTTTTTAACCCTTGAAATCTATTTATGAACTAAATTTTAAAATATATTTATATGAGAGTGAAATTTTATTCAATTATAAATACTTTCATTCTATTTTTTGAGAGATGGGATTCTCATTTCATGATGAAAAATAAAACTTTAAATATAAAAAACATTCAATGTTAATAGATTGAAAATAATTATAATGGGAACATATGATCTATCTAGACCGTATTGGAAATTTTTATATAACTAAATACATTATTCTATTTTCAAATAACAAAAACCTTACGTTACTATTTTTGTTTCCCTCTTTTCCCCAACAACGGTTAAAATCCTATAATCTGAATAAAATTATTTTCAAGGCCATTATTGAGTTCATGATTCTAAACCATAGAAACATATGTACCATGAATTCCCCCCACGACACTAGTAAATATGAATAAATAAAAAATAGTAGTGAATCATACCTTTATTTTATAACAATATATATATATATATCATGTTACTGAATGATAAAGAAACTATGTCACATATATTTCACTGTTGATAAAAAACCCCAATTTTAATAATGACCATTAATTAAATTACACTTTCCCTATTATTGGGTACTATCACGAACTTATATAGAATATTTTTATTTTCCATAAAACATAAGGGAATTATTATGGTAATTTTTTTCTGTAAAGATGTAATTTACAAATTTTTATTTAGACATCATGACTTATTCATGACATATCAGGATACAAATATATTTAAAAAACACCTTTAATAATTTTATTATCATTTTAATGGATCCAAATATGACTTTATGAAAACATAGAGTAATCATTGTTTTAAAAAAAACAATCATTATACATTAAAAAGATATAAACCTATGAACATTTTATGATTCAAAATTAATAGAATACTATTTTAACAAATTATAATACTAATACATAATTTAATTAAAAACCAATAAAATACAATAATTTAAATAAAATTTCACACACATATATATATATATATATGCATGGTACAACATAACTTTTATCATTTATGTGATACAAAAAGCTATGTTATTCCACCTAAACCTAGACTAATGAGACCCAAAAAATTATGAGTAACTCAAAAATAAAAAATGAAACAAGTAAAATAACATCACACTGTGAACCCATGGTTCATAAAAAAGACATATGGAAAAAATAAGAGGAGGTGAAAAATGATTGGTGGAACTGATGAATGTGATAAAGGATTTCATAGATGATATATAATTAATCCATAATCAACTTGTGGGAAATCACTATAGATGTAAAGGGAGAAAAGGTGGAGGTCATTTCATCCTCTTGTGGTTTATTGGGGGATAGGAGAGAATAATTAGTCAGTATATTTGATTTTAATAGTGGAATAATGTTAACATAAATATTTAAATTGCTTCCACACTACATATATTATAGACACACAATTAGTTGAACCATACTTTAGTCATGAACCATCAACTTAAGGTCAATGGAACCATCATAGATAGGCCAAAAGAATATATAATTCTTAGATTAAAAGTTAATCTAGGATCTATTAAATAAAACATTCATGGGGAACAATTTATTCATGGGTTTTACTAAGTATGGTAATAACCCTGGTGAATTAATTTCATGAAAATAATATGAAATATTTAAGGAAAAGGATACTCCAAATTAATAAATATATCAAAGAAAATAGTCTGATATATTAAAATTCAGGTTACCATGTGATTACACTCCCTAACATAATTCATTACTCCACAAAAAAACATAGGAATGATAAATTATTAATGAAAAGGACTTGAAGTTCAGGATTATTAAAATAACAGAGACAATCAGGTAATATTATACAAAAAAATACAATATCACTAAATATAGATTAATCATTTATGAGAAAATTCTCGTAACACATATACATAATCATAAATATAATTATCATCTTAAAAATTACGGACACACACATAATAGGGTAAACAATGTATTCATAACACAATAAATAAAATGATTAATTTCATCGTAAATATCTTCAAAAAAAGGAACAAATCCACCTGTATATAGACTCCAAATCATCCATTTATATAATTCAACAAACTAATGGAGAATCCATAACATGATCTTTGATCCATGTCTAGACAAAAGACTAAAATAATATTGTGTTGGTCATGATAGTGGACTATCCGAACAACTAGAAACATTGAATAGAACGATGGACAAAAGTAAATATACAAATGGATCATAAAAAATATATCTAATAATTTTAGAATGATAAAATAATTATATATTATTATTTATTAAATACGTGAATTTGTTTGGTAGAATTGACCACAAGAATCACCATGCTCAATGGAAACCATGATATATTCTAATAATAGTATAAATATTATGTTTGACTATAAAAACATATCCTATGAATTACTGGTAATTAATTCTAGTAACCATATAATGAAATTATATAGAATGAAAATAATGGATACTTTTAATATGAATAAAATTTAAATAGTATAGAAAAAAATATAAAATATTTTATATAAAAAAATAATTTTTTTATATATTTCATTTTGCACCACAAAAGACATTATATTATTATTCCACACTAGTAATTTTGTTTTAGCTAAAAATATATTAGTAATAAATTAGTTAATATTTGATATAAAAAAAATAAAAAAATAGTTAGAATTTTATAAATATCTATTCCAAAAATGTAGAGATTCCCCCAAAATTATGGGTTTTTAAATATTAACTTATAATGTTTGAAAATTTTAATATTGAAAAATGAATATCATTTTTGGAATTGGAATAATAATATAATATAAAGTAAATTTTTTAAAATTTTTCTAAATGATTTTTTTTAATATGCTTTTTTACAGAAATAATCTTTTTTGATATTATTATTATATAAGTATAAATTTTAGAATATTTTAAAAAATAATATGATGAAAATTTTATTATTTAAATTAATTTATAAATTTTAAAATTTGGATTATAATTTATAAAAAGTTATTTTATACATTTTAACATAAGTAATATTATCTAAAAATAAATTTAACACATTATACATTTCAATTTAAAAAAAATATCAATTGTTAAAATTGAATAAATTGAAATTGATTTTTAAATTCATAATAAATGAGCCGAAATTATCTATTTATGAAAACATTAATTTTCTACATAATGAACATGTATTCATAGGTAAGAACTAGTTATAGTGGTTGAAGCTAAATGGGTAAAGTTGTTGGTTGTATGATTAAAGGATCACAATCATTTTCAAAACATATTTTGGAATTAGATGGTGAAGATTTGATGACTGAAATACCTTCCCTCCATTAATTATAGGAAATTTTTTGTGCCACATTTCATGATAGTGGCTTCCAAGTATTGAGAATTTTTATAGATCTATAAATTATCTTTCCCTTTCCACTTATATTTTGTACACTCTTCTCTTAATTGACCATCACAAAAACCTCTATTTTTATAAATGACACTACCAAATACTCCCCTAAACAGAATTATCCACATTAGTGTGGTTATATTCATCTCAAAATAACATCCCTAGTTATATTAACTCCATTTACAAAGGAGAAAATCCAAAAAGTGAGGTATAATTTTTTAACATCTACAATACATCCCTCTTTCGTTAAATACATTACTTCAGAAAAAAATAATATTAAAAATAATACTATTATAAAATTATTACCATTATTAAAGTTTTCTTTTATTATGATGATGGTAATATTCTTGTTACCGTATTATTTTCCAACAATAAAAATGAAAATGTGAATCATGATTTCTATAGATATCCTTCACCACAACATAATGTGATTCAATTTAAATCACATACATATATCGGTGGTCGTGAGGATAATATGGGAGGATAAATATAATTATTATGAATTTTTTATGGGGTTTTACTAATAAATTTTATAACCTTTTAATGATACAATAAAACTTTAATTTTATTAATTAAATCATTTAAAACAAGAGAACTAAGAAGAGAATTTTCAGTTTTCTCAAATTAATGAAATTATATAAAATTTAATATAATTATTAATAATTAATATTATTATATATTACACCAATAAATAATTAATAATGTCATTGAAAATATGATATAATGTTTTTTAAAATAACCATCCTTTTAGCAAACCATTAATCATAGTAGTCAAATATTATTGTCGGTTTGACCACCTACTCAAAAAATAATATGGTCTTATTTATTTAATGATTATAGGAAATTACATAATGGTAAAAATTGAGAAATATATTCCAATAATTTTTTTTTGTTTTTGTAAGGTTAAATCATCATTATAGTCAAAAATTGGGATCACACATTTAGATTACAAAGAATCAATGAATGTTGATAATAAACAATTTAATCATCCTGGATGATATAATAACTGATATTAAATGAAAATATATTTTTCTATGATATATTTGAACATATATTCCATCACCTTATAAGTTATAATATTGATGTAATTTGGTTATATAATATATATTGAAAATAGTTTTTAGATACTAGATCCAAGATATTATTATTTCTTACACCCAATGACGAAAATAAGTAAAAATTATAATTTATATGTGTATATAATGATTATAAATATGGAATAAAATTATCTATATAGAGGATTAATATTATTTATTATGTATTTAATTTAGTTAATTTAATTAAAAAAAATTATTGAATTTTCATGTAGTGTGTTTAGATTCTAGGTGCAGTAAAAGCAATGGGATGTGTGTACCCAGCTTTAATTTTACCATTTACAATGATCAAACTGGGGTCTATCACAATGATAAAACACAATATCATCAAAATAGAATAAAGAACGAAAAGGAAAGAGAAAATTCCTAGAAAAAATATATATGATCACTATATTTAGGTTATATTTATTTTAATTAAATAGTAAGAATTTATTTGATGGAATTTTATATATGTTGATGCTTCCGGTCACAATCCATTGTGATATATCATAGAGTTGAAAAATTAAAGTGTAGGCTTCCTCTAGTGTTAATCCACACATGCTCTACATATCTATGGATTTTTTTTCAAAGGTTTATCCATGTGCTTTTATAGAAGCACCTTCTCTTGTGATGTCGGCCTTCGATCACCATGAGTGTTGCTTCCAAAATTCTCTCATTGATCTGGTATAGGAGGATATCTCTTGTTACATGAGAGCATTCTTGGAGGAAAGGGTTTCTCTTTTATCTTGATTTATTTTTCTAGATATATTGTGAACAAACATAGAAAATATCTAGATCTAATGAGATTAATGTAATTGGGAATTATATTACATAGAATAATTAAATTAATTAATTACCCAAAATAATTTATTCATTTCACTTAATTCTTAGTAAGACCCCATGTCTAATAATATCATTTGTTTATTATTATAACATTACATGTGACAAACGAATTACAAAAAATATTATTTTATAAAATAAATAAAATTATTTCTCACAAATCCCTAGAAAAATGACATAGTGTGTACTTCTGTTTTTCCATTTTCATTATTTCCTCCACCACATTTATTAAAACATGAATATTGAATATTTATTTCCTAAATAAATATCACTAAATTATATTCAAATAAATATATTATTTTTTCCATAATACATTATCTTGAATAATGAGTGGAAAAATGAATAAGACCAGGTATCCTTTAATTATTATTAATCCACAATCGAGAATAATCTTTATTCAAATAGTAAAATAAATATTTAACAGAGATACTTGGATAAATTAGAGTGTGACCCTTTAAAAGTATTTCTTAGTATCATTAGGAAAAGCCTTCTAAAAGAACATGGTTAACATCTTGAAACATGACAAGGCATACATAGAGAAATATGTTAAAACCATAATGACGTGTCACCTCATACAAACACATACCATTTGGGATTATCCCTTTATCTCAATATCTTGAATCAAGAAGGTTTCCTGCTAGTGTCATCAACCCATATGCTCTATTTCTCGTTCTTTGACATACCATAATTAAACATTCCCATTCTTCAATTGGACATTGATTAATTTAGGCTATAAAAATTCTATCAATGGACCTATGATATTAACATCTTTTGTGGAATAGAAGGGAAAATCATTTATTGTATATCTATTAATGTAGTACTACTGGAGATGCACCCAATATATATTACCTCACTGGAAACAGTGTGTCATCCCATTATTGATCAATAAATATAATTTTGTGAGTGGTAATACCTATTAATAATAACATTTAATTCTATGGACCAATGATGATGTTCGTATATAAGAACATCCCATGACACTATGAAATATAGATTTCTTAATAGCTGGTCGCTTTCTCGTAATATCCTTCTATATATTATCTATGGTGCACGACATGAGAATCTTCCTCAATGATTTATATGTCCTCACAAATAATGCTCTATATTATTTTTGTCCCTAAAATAACATTATCCATTTATGGAACATATATTCAAGAATTGTTTTATGGCACTCATGGGTTCTCATCATAGTCGGGATCCTCTATGAACATTTGGTGCAACAGCCTTCCATAGGACATTATCACATGCACATTCACACAGAAGAACATACACAAGGTGATAAGGTATTTATTAACATTCAAATCCATGAATAAAATTTTATCATAAAGTAAAAATTAGTCAGTTCTAGGCCACCAACTCCAACAGCCTCCCACATAAAATAAACCCATCTTCTAAGATCCTTGAACCTGCTAGCTCTCATATGGTATTCATGCTTCTAGTAAGATAGGAATTTAGTTATGAGGTTCACCACGTTCTCTTCCATGGACACTCATATCACTGCAACTCCACCCCTATGATATATATCCCTCAAGATGTAATACTTTTGGAGAATGTTCTTTTCTTTATTTATGTGACCTTGGTTCTTTTGCAGGACACACCACTGTAGTATTATCGCAATGCAATGTGATAGAAAATCTACTACTAGAAAACACATAATGTTTCTAGATATTGTTCTGAATCTAGAAGGATTCCTTAGATTCATCATAAGTTGGTATATATTTGAAATTCGCGGTAAAATCAGTGGCAACTGGCTACTTTGAACACTTGGACCTCTCACCTCTTCTATTGATCCAAAAAATATAAAATGATTGGACTTCAAATCGTTCGGATCTATCTGAAAACCAGTATCATTGTACCGTCTTTTTACAAGCTCCTTGTCTCCTCTACACACCCAGAACATATAATCGGTTCTTCTCAAATATGTAAGGATACTCTTAACAGAAGACCAATGTTGTTCTCCTAGATCAACTTGATATTTTCCTACCATGCATACCGCACAGTAAACATCATGCCTAGTACATAAAATGCCATACATGATGGAT
Source organism: Viscum album (assembly GCA_963277665.1). Classification (NCBI taxonomy): domain Eukaryota; kingdom Viridiplantae; phylum Streptophyta; class Magnoliopsida; order Santalales; family Viscaceae; genus Viscum; species Viscum album. The sequence goes on along the minus strand of OY728126.1, from coordinate 928,908,558 downwards.
CCAATAGATGAATTGAATGGTATCGAACTCATCTGATCCTCTCCTGTTGTGTCTCATGATACATTCCCTTTGAAATATGTAGTCCATGTAACACTAGAACTAATCCCCATTGGATTGTTCCATTCTAAATCACTATAGTATCTAGTAATGTATGTACCTTGACATAGTCCATGCAGCCTATTGGATCTATCATAATTGATCTTTCTCCATAGAATGTATGTTACTTAACTTATGTCCTTCATAGATAAACACTTATTAAATAAGTTATTAACTATATTTAATATTGGTACTTCATTTCCTGTAATTAATATCCTGGGAACCTGTACTTATAGAATAAATACCACATTCCCATTAATGTTCTTATAAAAAAATGCTCAAATTCCTTCATAATGAATCCAAATTCCTTTATGGCTTCATCCTATCAAATGTTCCATGACCTGGGTGATTTCATTAATCCATAAATGTATTTTTTTGAAACATTTAAAACCATTTCGATTCACCTAGTTTCACAATCCATTCTAGTTGTTTCATATTGACATCTTCTTGAAGATTCCCATAAAAGAATGCTATTTTGACATACATCTTCCAAATCTCATAGTCATGGTAAGATGTTATGGAATGTATGATACTTATGGATTTAAACAAAGAAACTGGAGATAAGGATTCATTGTAGTCAATTCCATGATGTTATATGAATCCTTTAGCCATTAGCCTTTCTTTAGAGGTGCTAACTTGACAATCAATGTAAAAATCTCTTTTTAACCCCCATTTTCTTCCAACATGCATTACATCAATGGGATCATAGACAAGATCCTAGAGTTTCCTATGATACATGGATTCCGTCTCAGAATTTATAGCTTATATCCATATTTAATATCTGAGCTCTCTAATTATTCCATGTAGATTATAGTTTCATCATTTTCCATCCATAATGATTCACTGTCCTTGATGACTATAAAAGAAAATCTCTCTCAATCCCTTACACCTCTTGAGATAGTACGCAGTAATTCTATTTCTGGAACCTCTTCCACGGGGACCTGTGGATGATGTTTCTAAATCAACTCTTATGTATCTTGGGCTTAAACTTCATATAATTCAAGATTTACCCCACTATCATTTTTGAGGATGTTCTCCCTCTCATGAAATACAGTTTTTCTGGTGACATTTGTTACTCAGTTTAATGTGTATGCTACAATTTGTAACACATATCCACAAAAGGAGAATGGATGATCTGTATGACTCATCATCGAGATCACTATTTCCAAAATGGTGTGATTCTTACTTTCACTAACACAATTCAAATGTGGTCTATAAGGAGGGTTCATTTGAGATAGAATCTCATATTCTCGTAAAAGCTCAATGAAATCTATGTTATGATTTTCTTCACCTCAATTTGATCAACGAATTTTCTTCTTCTTACCAAGATGATTCTCTTGTTCATTCATGAATTCCTTAAATTTATCCATGGGGACTGACATATCCATCATTATATAGATATATCCATTTTTACAAAAATAATTAGTAAAAGTAATCCAACAATAATATCCAACTCTAGTTTCTTCATTAAATGGTCTAATCACATTAGTGTGTACCAATCATTGAAGTCATGTGGCCCTTTCACCCTGTCCACCGAATGGAAACATGGTTACATTGGCTTGTAAAAATGTATGACATCTATCAGGTGTTTATAGCTCAGTAAAAGTATAAATAACCATTTTGGCATAGCTTTTTCAAGCGCTTCTCATTTACATGCCTGATAAGGTGATTCCACAATTTGGTTTTATTTGAGTCATGTATGTTTATTTCACTAACAATTTTCAAAACTTATTTTTTTGTAATTTAATACATATAATCAATTATTTAAATATTCCATACCATAACATAAATTATTATTATAAAATAAATAACTCTTGTTTCCAACAAAGAAAATAAATCCATCCATATCCAATCATGATACATAAAGTATGTTCTTGGTAATCTTAGGTAAATAACAATAGTTATGTAAACCCAAAAAATTCTCATTTGAAAATGAGAGATGGTAATCGCTAATCGCCAACATAGCCAGAATATCACATATTTATGGTTAAAGATTCACATATCCACTAGAAATCATTCAAAATCTACTTTCTTCATGAATTTGAACATAGATGTGAGGCCCACATGTTTTATCTAATATCCAATATGTTGAAATGGAAATATTAAACTAGATAAAAAATGAACCTTTAGCATCCCCACGCTACAAGATTTAGTTACTCTTATAGTTTCTTGGATATCCTCCTGAAATACTTACTACATCCCATTCCATGCCATAACACTACATCTTATCCTTCTTAAAGGGATGGTGGATGTGGTCTTTAGACCGTTTATAAATTCATGCCCCCTTTCCTTGACCATCATCTTCTTATTTAATATAAGGATTCTAGGTTTTTCATGATTCATTTCATTATCTATCATGGGAATAAAGGTCAAAATATCAGATAGACTCTTATCATTATTGATCATGTAATTGTTGAAAATAATGTTAGATAAGGTCTTGGGCAGGGATGATATGATGAAATCTATTTGAAACTCATACAAGAACATAATACCTATGATGTCTAGGTGATCAATATAGCCAATATTATTGGCTACATGAGGCCCAGACGGTACAGACGCTCCATGAATAGTGGTGAACAAAGAGTTGGAGATCTCATATCCATAATATCACTCCTTCTCTTGATATATATCCATAAGGTAATAAAACATTCTATACAAGTCCATATATTCATGTTTCTTGAATAACTCATTAGAGATAGATGAAAACAAGAAAAATTTGACATCTATGGAATCATCAAAATGTTTCATATAGAGAGATATTTCTTCATCACTTGCCTCATTTATAATAGAAACTGGAAGAAGCCTCTCTAACATGTGCAATTTCTTCTCAGGACAAAGAATGATGCATAAACACATCTATGATTCCAGGAAATTGATATCGGTGACAATGTTTTACTTCTCTAGTATGGTTCCCAATGATATGTTTGATGTAATTTTTCATTCAATTTATAAATATTAATATGAAAAAACATTTAGTAATTTATCATGATAAAACAAAGAAAAATAAATAAATGAATAATTACTAGTATCCCACTATTTTATCGAACTCCAATATCCATCACCATTATCTTTATAATATTATGTCTCCAAAATATTCTAGTGAAAAGGATCCATGTTACCCTTAACATTACCCCAACAATTGTTGGTCAAGGACCATGCATGTTTTTAGGTAGGAATTTTAAATGTCAAAAGAATTAACTTGCAGCTCCTCGACAGTTGTGTGGACTCCCCAATCCTAAAACTTTTCTATTTTGGATTTTCTCAATATTTTCATCTTTGTCACACAAAGTCTATGTGCGGTTGTCAACGCTTGATTTTAATCAACTCCACACTTCCAAAAAAACATTAAAACTTAATTCAATGATATTTGAAATCACCCCAACTAGGGTTGGTCAAGCACATTGAACTATGGTTCGATTCTAACCAATAATATGGAAGGATAAACCAATATAATATTTCCTTAATGTATTTTATCCTTATACATAAATTATTATTTAAAATTCATTCATACATGATTTTTAATAATAAGTGGGATATACTTAAGTTATTAACCATTTCTAGTATAATATTTACACATAAGACGGTATTATTTTAGTTCAATCATGCATGCTTGTTTAATCCATTAATTGTGTGATCATGGTAACACACCCACGATAAATAAACCATGCAAATTATAGATATATAGTAAATGGTTGGATCATAAGATTGTTCTATTTGTTATTTTATATAGTGGTTGATAAACTAACCCAAAAAATAGGGGATAGAAACTTTGATCCTTTTGGGTTCTTGTTTATTGTTTTCCACCAGTCAAGTTTTGTATCTCCTTTGATTGGTTTCGACTCAGCTCTTAACTAGTGCCACCTCCAATATATTTGGAAACCCATCCATTACATATGATTTTATCTCAAATGTAGGTGACTGGTAAAACGTGGTTTTACATAAAATAAACCTTTGGCATGAAGTCCCTACATATTAATTCGGATAATACTCAGGCCATAATATTTAATTTAAATAAATTAATTAAAAGAAACCACCCACCTACAAATTTCCGGCTCTATATCATGATCATACACACATTAAATTATATTTTCACATAAATAAAACAATAATTCAATACATTATTTCTTCTTGTTTATGATAAATAACACATGAATAAATTAATTATTATCATTTATTAATCAATCCTTCTATCTTAAAACCTTTTCTGAATTTTCTTGGAGAATCTCATCAATCAGAATTTTTAACCAATATATTCATTTAAAATAATCATTGTATGTATCTTGTAACTTAGAGGAAACCAGGTGATATCCATTCATAAGAACCCATTGGTTTGAGATGAACATTATGCAGATATTAAATTATACACATATGAATAAATCTTGTATCAAGTGTTTTCCCCCATCATTACACCCACACCATGGCTCTCGTCTCAAGGGTTTGTATAATATAAAAATAAATTTTAATAAACCTGCATAATTTTGATGAGTACATGGAATGTAGTTCCTACTTCACAATGTGTACATTCGTCTACATTCAATCAAAAGTACACGCTTGGGGATACGGTGTGTAGAAGTACTTAGGAAATCTTCAGAGCACACAGAGTGTCCAGTGGGCCACATTCCATGTAGTATCTGTGTAACACATTATCTTACTGGGCAAGTTGTGTATGGGGTACACGGTCTATCTTTAACTTGATGGATCAACACACCATGTCCAGTGGGCCACATGGAATGTAATCCAGAAATTGGGTTCCACATATTCCCAGTTAACACACAGAGTCAAAAAGATTCAGATAAACCCCAACACAAGGCTTTTATTGGTGGACCAGTCCTGATTCATTGAACCTTGAAAATATGGATTGTGATGTATAATACACATCATGTGGTCTACTTTTGTATGTCCCAGAAACTTTGGAACCCCCAGATAATATATTTTCTTTATATATAAAATAAAATTTAAAAAAGGTTTGTTTATATAAGGTGAATGAGAAATGAAAGAGGATGAATATATCTCGACATTTGTTTTTACACTGAATTATAAAATGTGTACATCGTCAATAAAAATATAAATTATATTAATCATTGATATGACTGTTCAGATACAACTTGTAGGTTTCAGGCATAGTGGAAGAGTGTGGATGGGTGTAGCCAATATTAATTTTACCATTAACAATGATAAATCTGAGATATTTCATGGTGATAAAATGTCTATTCATTGGAATATAATGAAGAATGAAAAGGAAAGTGGTAAGTACCATAATAATACAATGAATCACCATATTTTTTTATAATTAATTTTATTAAAATATTTGAATTATATTGATGAAATTCTATCTATGTTGATGCTTCCAGTCACGACCCAATTTGATTCATCATTGGGTAAAAGAAGCCACCTGTAGGATTCCTCTAGTAGTGATCGATAGTGATCCACGTATCTCTAGATGTCACCAAAGGGATCTATAGGTTCTAGCAGGGATGATCCATTTCTAGAAATTTCTTCCCTCAAACTCTGTGAGAGACGCTTGCAAAGCACTCTACTTGATTTGATGGAGAAGGGTCTCTCTCATCACATAAGAGAATTCTTAGAGGAAAGTAATTCTCTCTGTGCTTGAGTGATTTCTCAAAATCCATTGTGCACACCCACAGAGCATGGAGAGTTCTAATGAGAATATTATAACTATGATTTATATTACATTGAATAATAAATATAATTAATTACCCAATGGAATTTATTTATTTATTTTAATTTTTAGTTAGACCACATGTCTAATAATAACATTTAACTATTATTATCACATGAAATACTCTCAAAAAATTACACCTAATGTTATTTTATTAAATAAATAATATTTTATCTCTTAAATCCTCGGATAAACTACATGACGTTTATATTAATATACACGGAATGTACTTTAGTTTTCCCATTTTTTCTTTACTCCACCATATTTATTAGACACTGAATAATGACTATTTATTTCATACATAAATATCACTACATTATTTTATATAAAATATATTATTTTGTGCACAATATATTCTTGAATAACTAGTGTTGAAATAAATGTGATTAGGAATCCTTTAATAATTATTAAACCACACTCGAGAATAATCTTTTTTCAACATGGTAAATGAATATTTAACTAAGATACTTGGATACCCTTACTACGTTACCCTCCAGGATTTTTTCATAGTGGCATTAGGTGTAGCATTCCTAATGTCCAAGGTTAGAATCTAGAAACACACCAAATCTTTCATAGAGAATGAAGTTAATGCCAAAATAACATGTCACATCATAAAATTTGTTACCGTGTAATGTAATCATTTTTATCGATATCTAGAATCAACCGAGTTGTATGCTTGTGTCACCAACCCATACACTCAGTTTCTCTTTCTTTTACCTCATGGAATTGAATTTGTTCATTCCTCTCCATGTCCATGTATTTATTTTGGATATATCAATTCAATCAAAGGTCTTAAAATATCAACTTTTGTTATGGAACAGATCAGACAAATCCTTTCTCGCATTATCCATTAATGTAGTATTACAGGTGATAGACCCATCATAGCCTACCTCACTACAAATAGTGTGTCATCTGATTTTTCATTAATACATATAAGTGTGAGATTTTTAACACACATTAATAATAATCATAAAATCTATGAATCCTGATTTCAACTTTAGAGACATCCCCTGGGAATGACTTTTACTGCTCATTTGATCCTGTTTACTCAAGGCATTTTTTCAATTCTGAAATGTGAAAAAGTATTTTGAGGGGTTGTGCTGATAAATATTTTTCTAATTAATGCTGCTCAATCTGGTGGAAGTGTTCCTGTCAAAGCTGTTTTTGCCCTCCCCAAGCCAACAAACATGGGGTGAAAGTGACAGAATCTTGCATCAAATTCAAAAGATAAAAATATGAAAAGTTTAGTCTGGCAGTGCTTGGATGTTGAAATGGAGTCTCAAATGGAAGAATCAAAGCTGTTATTCACATACTGAAGACCTGAATTTTTTTCTCTGGCCACAAAATCTCTGGATCCGGCCAATAAGGCGAAGTTCACTTCTCCTCAGAAGACTGATGTCAAGACGGTGGTGCACACTGGATGAAGTTTTGGATGACAGCGATGATGAAGATGATATGAAGATGGGTGATACCGATGATGGTTCTGAAGATGATGATGAGGACGATGCTTTGGTGGAAGACTCAGATGACAATGAAGATGCACTGCAGAATGTGGAAGCAGGCAAGAGGGCCCTTGGGTGGTCTGTTTGTCTTTTTCATTTACTTGTTTTTTCTTTATTTCCCCACTGGTGTAATTTCTTTACACCTCGATTCTGTACTACATACATCCTGTTTTTAATAAATTCGTTTGGGTTGCATGAACTTGGAAACCAGTTCATGTCATCAACCTTTTAAAAAAAACACATGTCCGCATATAAGAACATCCAATGGCACTATGAAATGTGGATTTCTTATTTTCGGGTCTTGTTCTCATAATATATCACTAATTATTATCAATGGAACATACCATGAGAAGATTCTGTAATGTTTTTTGATCCCTCACAACTAATGGCCTTTTTATTTTTTTCCCTAAAAAATCCTCCGGCCATTAAACATATATTAGAGAATTGAGTTATGCCACTTCCGGGTTCTCATCATGCCAGGGATATACAATGAATCTTTGGTACAATAGTTAACCGTATGAAATTATCACATACATTATCATGGAAAGGAATAATTGAGATATGATAAAGTGTTTATTAATATTCAATTCCAATAATAAAATTTTATCATAATGTACAATGTAGTAGGTTCTATCACACAAACTCTAATAGTGAGTGAACGAATCTCATACCTTTGAGGATGTGGACTAACAAAATTTTCATATTTACACCAAATAGAAATAAAAAAGATATCCATTTCGACAAGAATAAAGAATCATAATACAACATAAATAAAATATATAATATTTATAAATAGAGTTTACGTCATCATTTACACTAGTAGAGGTGGTATGGGATATTGAAGAATCATCATTTTAGGAGGAGGAAGTCCACCGTACACACAACTATTATTTTCATTACCCATTAGATGGAGATGTGTGTATGGGTATGTCAAACCATTAGCATAAAAATACTAATTTATTAAGCATATTGGGTTTTTATACAATAATGGAAAAAATAATGTGTTGTGGTGGAGAAGAAAAATAATATAATGTAGCTTGGGAGGTGACATTGCCTCTTAATAGGGTAACTCCTTTGGGTTTGTTCCAAATGACTCTTTTTGAGAATTTCTGCCTAAAGGGAGGACTGAAGGAGGAAGGGGGTGGGATTTTGGGTTGTGTAATGGTCCAAGATTGGACAAAGCTATTTGGTTTGAGAGGTTTGAATAAGGGGATAGTTTGTGATAATTTATAAAGAAGGAGGAGTAGAACTCTTGTAAATATTTGAAGAGTGAATTTCATCATTGCTTTTCATGTGGAAATTGGATCCAATAATGATAAAAAAATCAATAAAATAGTGTATCTATTCAAAATGTGAGCATAAAATGGCTTTTTACATGTTTTTAGTTCATTTTGGGTATTACATGTAAGGTGCATTTCTTAATTAATATTAATTTTACACTAATCATTGTAAATAATTTTAATTACATTCAGTAATCAACAATGCGTATATTTAATGAAAAAATATAAAATTTCTTTCTATGTTTTTATATCCAATTTCAATATGAAATTGATTATAATGAATTAAATTAGATTAATTGATAATTATATTATCTATTTAAACATTTTATGAAATTAAAAATATAATTTATTCTTTCATAAAAGTTAGATGAAAAGGAAATTTTGAATTAAAATCTAGTATTTTTTAGTATTCACTAAAAAATGAAACCATAACAGAGAAATTAAAAAAATATCCTAAGATAATTTTTATGTTTTTATTCTAAATATAATTTTTATTTTGACATATTAAATATATAAATATATAAAAAATTGGATTTCAATTAGTTTTTTTATTAAAATAGGTTTAAAAATCCATTATAAAAAATATATGGTTTATACATAAAATGAGGATTGTTCTTATATTATTTATATACTATATATTGTATGTATAACAAAAATATTTAACAGAATATATGACAAATTAATTACAATAATATCACTAACTAATGTAAATTACTTTAATTTATTAGGGTAAAATATCTCTGTAAACCTGAAAATATTAATATTTTGATTTATATTTAATGGGTTTTCATATTTATTTATAATTCATTGATAACATGTTACATAATATTAAATTTTTCATAAAATATACTTCCATAAATCGGTTTATACTATTCATAATTTCAAATTTCACTATTATTTTATATAATATTATCTTTAATAATAATATTTTATTAATATATATTTTTTTAGTAAAACATGGTCAAGCATGTTACGCAATAAATCAATGAAATTCATTATAAAATGTAACCAAGATAACCATTGTGTTCTTTGTAGAGAAAAATAAAATTTATGTTTTGTATTGTTCATAAATAACATGGTGTGTTTTATAACGAAAGTTTTACATAATTATTTAATACACAATAAAATATTTTTATTGTAATGTGAAATGAAAAATATCTTAAAGGTAAAATTAATTCCAAATAATCACCAAATATCAATGTGTTACATTCTAAACCCCTTACCATGAATATCAATCACAAAATTAATCTCTGTTATCAATGGTTTAAAACAGGAAATTTCCATTCATATAAACCCACATCATAAAAATGGATATGAAAACTTCCCTTAAAAAGGGAATTTTGGATCCATAACAGGTACCCAATGTATCATATAATGGGGATTCCACATAAGAGAACATAGGATAGGATTTATGATTAGACATGGAGAAAATGAATAAATATTTTTAGGGAGTGATTGAGTTCGTCAATCATAAACATGTGAATGATCAATGAAATATTCATGGCCTTGTTGTTATAAATATGTGATGATTTAAAAGATCATCGGTTCCAATATAATTATGGTATTAAGGCAAAAAAAATTATTTTTGACCATTATCATGGTGTTGAGTAGTCCTATTGTTTGACCATGAATACATGGAAATAAACTTAAATTATATATTCTTATAAAAAATTATTCTTTAGTTTTTCTTTTAGCAGTATTTAATTCATCAATTACACCATGTAATGGACATCCAGAAATTTTCTTTGACGCATGTTGTGCTAAAATACACCATTTGATGATTTTAAACACCATAAAAGTATGAAAATTATAACTATTTATATATAAATATTCTTAAAATATAAATATTGTTAATAAATTATTCTAAAAAAACAAATGTAACCATATTATATCATCAAAAAAAGTTATTCATCAAAAATAATTATATATTAATTAGGACATCACGTAGTCCAGTGGTAGGAATAAAACCATTATCATCATTCGATCAGTGGTTTAAAATCCACATCATTGTGAGAGAGGATTTTTTGGAACCCAATATGCATGATTTCATTGTCTAAAATGGTTCAGTAGGTATGGGTCTTCTTGGTTTCCCCATTCTCATTATTTTAGGGTTTCTTCCCCTGGGTATCCCTACTTTTTGTTGGTTATGGTATCTATTTTGGATTCATCACCGAGATACATTAGGGTTTCATTTCTGATTTCCACATGTTCGTACTTCCATTAGAGTTTTATATGCAGTTATGTACATACCACTTTTATTCTACACTTGAAGGGTTTTTTGTTTCTTTTACAGTGTTTTGATGAAGGTTTTAGGTCATATTAGGTAATAGTGTTGATACAAAGGATTCTGGTGCGTCTCACCGGCATTCTAACCTGTAAATTTCTACACGTTTCTCTGATAATTATACAATAATTCACCAACAAAATTTTCTCTAGTAATCCACCACACTCTACGAGTTAGATGTGGGTGGTGGTATTCTCTATTCTTTGGGATGTGACTTCGAGTGGTCTGCTCTGGGTGGTTTATAGTGATGGATCATCTGTGTTAGTTCTAGTAATCAGCTCCTCAATAGTGATCATATGGTTGTTTTTTTTGTTATTTCTCTCTCTTCAAAGTTCAATTTTAGTTTCGTTCTGTCATGATGAGTTTTTAACGACATCAATGGAGTTTTTCGGCAGTGACCTAAGAAAAATATGGAGAATGTCAACGGTGAGGTTGAACAGCTAATGGGAGCATTCTTTATCCATTCATCATCTCTGAAATTGATGGGTGGTGATAGTAGTAATGTTTTCCTACCCTAATGATGGAATTTATTGGTGACATTATGTTGAAGACTATGATGTGATGATGATGGTGATGATGTGATGGTGCAATGTATTATCGGGGGGATCACATGATATGCATGAATTTGTTCCCCCATCACCATGGATTTTATATTTTGTTACATTGCCCCTAATTTATGAATTTGGTATTTACCTCGGCATGGTGTCATTTAATCAGTTCATACTCTGACAATAAACTAGAATTTATGAAAATATAAAAAAAATTAATTAGATGATGTGTTTTATAATGACAACACCTTTCCATTATATCACATTTTTATTCCAATAGAACCATTCAACATGTTCTTGTAATTCCACAACGAAAAACAAAAACTAAACAATCCTTACATATTTCACCTTTGATAAAAATTACTTATAAAATCTAAATACATACTATTTTTTATTATTCCACTTCATCCTTAGGCCCTTAGCTAGGCTAGCTCAACCTATTACACAATACATATTTTCTTTCATATTTCATATTTAGTCTATTAATCATTAACATTGAAACCATAATGTGTAACAACATGATAATCCTTTTTAGGATCATTCCTCTTAGGGGATTGTGTTTGTTAGTGATTATTTATTCCACACATAAAACACTGAACCTTTGATGATTCCTTAGGGTGGACAATATTGTCATCCATTTTATTAACAGAACTCATAATTTTTCCCATGTAGTCACATTCTCTATTTCCTTCTTTACCATAGTAAAAATATATTATTGTTCCTCTAATAGATTGAAATAGTTCATTATTTACACTTTCTTTATGCAAAGAAAACGAATCAACTTTCCTCCATGGTCCCCATTACTCAAGCACATAGTGAACTCCTTCTATTGTGTCTATTGACATTCCGATAGTTTGTTAAGGTAAACATTGTGGATAATTTTCCGCAAACATTTATTATTCATGAGCACGTCATTTTCACTCCTATGATCATCCCAAATGGCTTATCATCATAAAAAACATCCATTACATTCATCTTTAATCTAGTTCCTTCCAATTTCTTCCATTGAAAAAAACCAATAACATAGTTTAGCATTACTTATCATAAACAATACAACATATACAAGAAAATAATTACTTATAATGTGTATATATCATGACACATTCCTTAATATATGACACAGTATGTTCATATTAAGTTATTAATAGATAAATTAAATTAAAATCCATGATTACAGTTTTGTTAAATCCCAATTCATCCCATAGGAGTGTCAGTCTAGGTGTGACACAAGGAACATTGTTGTGTAAATATTTACCCTATGTCTAGCCCAGAACATCTTATCAGAGTGGTTAAAATAAGTTACATCTATTCCAGAGCCACATCCAATAACAGTATCTAGAAATTGATGTATTCTAGGAAACCACTAACTCTAACCCTTACCAAAATTCCATGAATTTTTCCTATTTGTTAAATCATCATTATACAGATCCTAAGAGTCATCCATAGAAATATCCTTATAAATATACCTATGAATCACACTAAAGTGTTATCATCCTTGTTTCCAATGGTTGATGAATCCTTTCCTTTTATACATACTATAACGACATAGCTTCCCATACATGGATATTACACCAATTTAGATGAACATTCAATACATTACAATAATACATTCCCTAGGATCCTAATACTTTTGTGTCTTAGAAAACATAGATATATATATTATATCTTTGGGGAAGAACATAAAAATATCCCATAAATATATCCACCTTTATTACATCTACCTAAAACACTCCTAAAAAATATCAAGAAATGAAAAATAAAAAGGTATCAAACATGAGAATATTATTTAATGATCATATCCAACATATTATAGATAATAATATATATTGAAAAATTCATAAGAAATGGATCATAATATTTTAATACAATAAGTCATGAAATTTAAAAAAAAATGAATACATGGAATTGTGGTGGGCACATAATCATATAATAATATTTCAGTAGTATCCAAGGAATCAATTCCAATACCAACATGGTAGTATGAGTTCACTCCCCATACCATATTTATATTTATGGTTCTGTTTCTATGGTCATCTTAAAATCATGGATTAACTCCTATTATCATCATGATATTCATGATTTACTCAATTGAACATCTTATTAGTAAAGGTTCATTCCAAAGACCATCTTATTTTATCCCCTGAGATATAAATCCTTACCTAATGTGTTGGTGGGATATATAGGTCCCACCCATCTGATACTCAAATCATAAAAACATATTCCACAAGATAATAAATAATCATATCATAATCAATTAAGTGATATTTTTATTACAAACATCTAACAAATTCATATCCTATAGAAAACATAGGATCCATAAACATTTAGTCAAAAATGTTTCCATTTAAATAAAGTGGGATTCAAACGAATATAACCCCTGAAAGATAAAAAGGATTCATCCACATCATCCCATAAATTAATAATCCATTAAGTCAAAAAATTTTAATGGAATCATTAAATAATTTAAACAAAAAGGAATGATTAACACTAATAGATGATATCTTATATGGGAAATAATTTTTCAGGATCTTCTAAAAACATTTCAAGGGGAAAATATCCTTTTAGTATTGAAAATGATTTTTAAAACATAACATAATTTTAAAAAACAATTTATTTGATAAATGATTTTAAAACATATATATGTAGAATTAAAAACATCAAACCATATTTAAAACCCATTTTCAATGAAAATGTATTTAAAATATTTTTTGAAAATATTTTTGAAAATAGTGATTTTGAATACAATAGTTTATTGACCAGAGAGTGAGATGGTATTATTTTGAATTAAAACAATTTTTTAAGTACAAAATAGTTTTAAAATGCTTAAAATACACTGATATATCTTTAATAAATAGAGGATATGCAAACTCGTGATTTTTATTTAAAGATGGATCATAATATTTAATCAAAGGATGTAGAATCATAAACAATCACAAAAAATGATGGGGTTTTTAAATAATATTTATAACTTGGTAAAATGAGATCACACTCTTCCAGTAAGAAAATGAAATTAAATGAAGCGTAAAAACACATGAATATAAGGAAAATCATGATATAAATTGTCAAATCAAAGTTTATAGACCTTGAGAAATAATTTAGGTGCATAAAAAACACAACTCCAGAATATGGAAAATCATGGCAAAAATATTTGTCAATTTAGTAACTTTTAAAACAAAAACCCTATGAAATAGTGATAGTAAAATTGATATTTGAATTCAAATAATTATATGTATAAGATGCATAAAATATAATCATGTTCATTATATATACCAAACAAAATTAAATAGTTGAAAATATAGCATGTATCTCGAAAGAATACAATGTGAGTATAAATACCCATACCATGTTTCTAGAAACTCTTCAAACTCATTAAAGAATACTTTATAATAAATATATATTTATTATAGTACTTTTACAGAACAATATTATTAAATATAATACTATATATGGTTCTACTACGACCTTATTTTACCATTTTATTAATTATCCTATGATTTAGTTTCACTTAAAAAATATTCTATTTATTCGTTGATTTAGACGTAATGTATTATATCATAGGTCCTTATACATATATCATGATTCAATAATTTAAAACATGTTTTAAATATCATGTAAATATATTATATTTTTATTATAATAATCTATAGAATATAGACATATGAAATAAAATACTCCATTCATGGAGATGGTAAGTCGTGGGTATGTAAGGATGTTATTTCCCTTCCTATTGTAAAATTGAATGTAAAAAATAAAATGAAATTTATTTATATATGTATATAGTTGATTAATAATTTAATATCTATCATGTAATTTCCCTAATATCATCATCAATACATTTTGTAGAGCCTGTGAACGAATCACATAACTTCAATGATGTAGTAGACAACATTTCCTCAAATAAAATTATCGCATTTATGGAAAATGGAATGTAAAAAATACATGTGTTCTAAAATTAATAAATAATCATAAAAAATAATAATTAAAATATATATATTTATAATATTGGAGTGCATAATATTTTTGACCATGAGAGGCAGTACAATAATTTGGCATTCATCATTTTGTGAGCCATATGTTCTTCATTCACATAAAGAATATGTTTGTTTTTTCATTAGAAGGATTGGTGTGTAAGTTTAGGAAGAAACCACATCATAAATACATACTAGTATATTTAATTTACTGGTGTTTCTATTCAATCATGTAATAAAGAAAGTGGAGGGGTTGAGTAGTGTAGAGAGAAGGTGTTACCTCTTAATCAAGAAACTTCATTTGGTTTTTGGTTAAAGGATTTCTCGTAAGTCATTATTACAAATGATAGGAATAAATTATAATGGTAGGGATATGTTTAGGTGTATTTGGTAAATATGTTCCTAACCTAATTGGTTTCAATAGTGTGAATATAAGGTAATGGTGGTGGCCTTTTATAGGGAACGAGGAGTGGCACTCCTGTAAATATATGAATAAATAATTCCACACACAATTTTAATGTATGATGTTTACCTAATAATTATCCAAGGTAGATACATGGGAGTATAGGGTCTTTATAACTATATACAATGGATTCTTGACAGTTTTCTATGTCATTTTGGGTTTTATATTTACGCATTTGTACATAGTAAAGCATAATTAAAACATAATTGATGTAATTAATTTAAATTAGTTTCACAAAATGTCTTCCAAAAATGATGCATAACTTGTTAGGAATTAAATATTAATATTATTTTAGATATGGAATCCATTTTTCCAAATTCCAATAATATATGTGGAATAAATTAATTTAAAATTTTAATATCGTAGTCAGGTTGGCAATTTGGGTTTTTTATTGAAAAACATTCAAAATTTTGTTATGTTTTCATATCCAATTTCAATGATAAATTGATTGTAATTACCAAAGTTGGATTAATAGATAAAAATATGATATAATTATTCTTTGAAACAAATTTAAAATAAAATTGACCATTATAAATAAATTTGATGATACAAATGTTTTGAATTGAAATCATGTATTTTTAACTATTAATTTAAAAATGAATCCTTAAAGACAGATTCTAGAATATAACACTAACCATATTTTTATGTTTGGATTCCAATTATAAATTTAATTTGGAAATATTAAATCCATAAATGTTCTGAAAATATGATTTCAATGGGTTTTTTCGGTTAATTGTGCTAAAACCAAATTTCTAAAAAATATAGGTGTTATGCATACAATTAGGTTTTTTCTTATATTATATCTACCAAATATATTGAATGAATACCAAAAATATTTGATTGAATGTATAAAAATTATATTAAATTAATATCACACACTAATTTTAATTAATTTAATTTATTAGGTTAAAATAGCTTTGTGATAATGAAAATATAAATATTTTTATTTTTATTCAATCAGTTTTCACGTTCATTTATAACTAATTAATATCCTATAAATTGTCATAAATTTTTTGAAATCAATATATTTTCATAAATAAGTTAATAATATTTATAAAATTAAATTTAACTATAGGGGTATATCATTTAATACTAAATAATAATATTTTAACATTATATTATTGTTCGGTCAAAACTCATCCGTGCATGTTACACAAGACATCGAAAATATCATTTTAGTAAGGAATAAGGGATGACATAGGTGTTATGTGTAAAAGAAGCTAAAATATATGTTGTATGTTCTGTAGGTTTAACCTAGTGTGGAATATAACTCATGAAAAATACAGCAATCTATACAAAAATAAACTACATTATGTGATATGTGAAATGAAAAATATCTCAAATATTAAATTAATATGAAAACAATGATTCACAAAACCACATGATGATAGAGATATTCAATTCCGAAAAATGAGATGACTATTACATAAATTTTATGGTCATGTCTCCAATAAAATATACAAAATAAAGGAAAAACTAGTGAATCAGTAATGATATTTTTAGACACAAATGATAGTAATAAAATATATAAAAAGAGACTACGTGAGAGATAATAAACAAAATAACCATAAATAAATATGAATCTAAGTGAAAAAAACTAAAATATAGGTACATAAAAGATACAAAAATTGAAAAAAAAACAAAGACTCATGTATTATCTCTATGTATTGTGTTAGAATTAGGATCATCCTTTCAATGATGTTTTTCATTTAATGTTATTCTTGAAGAAAAATGGGAAGAAGCAAAATTCTTGGAGTACACATCATGTACCCTGCCTCTGAGTCCAAGCCGTGTCTGGCTATGTCACAGCCGCATACATGAACGTGTGACGACGTGGTAGGATTGCCTAAAGTAGGGCCCGGTTAAGGAAAGTACATGTCATTTTATTTAATGGTACAGAATGTGTAAACTTCTATTTAATTTTTTATCGGACTGGGGTCCCATCTCATTCCCATATTCGTCTTCTTCTAACAATGTCTCGTCCAGGACTGACTGAGGTGCACGATTATTATCCAAACACTTGACTCGTCGTCTGTTCTCTGAATCTACCATCGTCGATTGCGTTGGAATCACCATAGTTAGTTCTTCTTTCTTCTAGAGTTTCGTCTATTAATTTCTCCTCTCTAGTGAGATATTCTTTGTTGGGCGTTTTAGAATTTTTTTGGGATCTTCAATGTTCTAGGTAGAATCCAATTATAATATTCAACTATTTTCATTGAAGAACTTCTAGGTAGGTGGTTTGTGACTTTTCATATTTAGACTTATCATATTATGACAAAAATTCCCCAATACTGTAGAACGCGGTTTTGCATGTTTAGATATTTTAGCCCTGTTATTTCTTTCTATGCCTTGTGTTCTTGAGTAGAGGTTTTTTGATTTTGAATAGGGTTATATTCCATGTTATGGATGTGTTTCCCATGTTTTTTTGATATTTACCTTTTGTTCTATCCTTGCTGATTAGGCTTCATGATCTCTATGCATAGTATTTTTGTATAGAGTGATTTTATCTTAGGCTATTATAGGCTTTTAGAGGTTTAGCCAAGTTTTTCTTGAATGTTGTTAGCCAAGTAGTTTTTGAAATATATTATACAAGTTTGTTCTTACTGATTACTGTGGAAGTGGAAGATCATTATGCATTATTAACTTACACAGGGCAGTGGCAACCTTGTGTAGTATACCATATGTGGAATGTATGCTGAGGGCATCCCATGAGTGCCTTTGTTTGTTTTACTTTACGAGGCCATAGTGGGGATGGACATGAGTTCTCCCCCAGAGTGCATATAGTTCCACATTGCAAGACCATTGTGGGTATTGGAAGTTGTGTGCTTCCCTAGAGTGTCTGCAATTTAACGATAAAAGATCCTGGGGTGAATTGATGGTGAGTACTTCTCCAAAGATTCATTTCTAAAGCTGACCAAGAGGGGTTAGAATGTGTGTACATCCCAGTGGGTTTCTTGGGTTTTTTTGGTTGAAACATAGGGATTAGGCTATGAGTAATTCATAGTGTGTTACATGTTTTTTATTATATTCTTACTTGATATATGAAAATGAATGAAATTGAATCTATAAGATTCATTACTTTTGAGTAATTCCTTGTTTACTAAATCATTTTACTTATTTCCTACCATATATTTTCATTGATTATTAGGCATAGATGGTTGGATGGTTTCCTACTATGATTTGACTCACATCCTATTTTAGTCATGCTTTTGGGGCCCAAACATATTATATTACTACATGTATAGACAAGTGCAATCACCCGTCTACTTCAGGTACATAATTGATGAATAGATGGAGAGAATGGTAACAGTATGGGGCTTGCGATGCTGCTGGAGGTTATATATTTTCCTTTTACTTTGGTTTAGTACTATATTTTATTATAGTGGCTTGTTTGGCTTCTTTCCTATACATATGTATCATGCATCATTTATATATGTGTGTTCTAGTTGTTCATTATTTCTAGTCTTCCACTATTCACTTATTGCATGTTATTACAACTTCCTCTATTGTTATCAGTTTATTTTCTCTTCATTACTCTGCCAATAAGGGCATAGTTTCCCCACTATCACACACAAGGCCCTTGCTCATAGTCAGAAGCCTTTGGCATTTGGGGAAATGCACTTGAGGCCATGTGACCATCCAGGTACGGGGCACATCTGGGCGGCTCCCTTAACCAGGATGTTACAAAGTGGTATTAGGTGAATTCTTTTCTTCTTGACTTACTATTTGAAACCTATAGAATGGGATAAGAAATAATAGGTTCTTGGTAATCAGTTTTTCCTGATATTAGCTAACTCGTGTATAGGGAAAAGCTATTTTACCTGGTATATTGTTATTTTTCTAGTTTTGAAATAATTACAATTGAAATGATTTTACCGTTAGGTGATTCACACGTTTTGTGATGTGATTGTTGATATTATTGAGGTTCTATTTCTTTTACAACCTTATTAGATGAGGGTATTTCATCTCATTTATCATATAGGAACATGCTAGAGATCAAATCTCTTGCATTCATTACATGACATTTATGGGGAATTACTTATATCACGATGTTGTGATAGATGTTGTACTAGATATGCATGTTGTTGTGATTGATTACTTGATATAATACATTCTATTAGATAAGGTATTGAAAATATATATGGTTTCATTTGAATGAGAACCAAACATTGGTTATTAAGGTGTTATGGGCCCTCATGGATTAGAATTTGGCACTTTGATGTTGGTTTCAGTGTTTATTGGGATTCTGGAGTAGTTTTTGAGCCTTTCTATTAGAAAAAAAACACGAATATACAGAGTGTATTGCATAATACGCATCATGTGTCCATCAATTTAGGGAGGAATATTGTTTCTTAATTACATTTTGTGCACTATATGTACATGTAGTGTAGTCTTTAACCGTTTTACTGATTTTGTGAGAAGAGACACGGGGTTGGGAAAACTATGGTGCCACACGACATATACCAGGCATACACTTCATGTGTATAGACCATGTTTCCAGCTAAGTGACCAATGATATGGGTGAATTATGAATAGTTAGTACATGTCGTGTATGTCAAAAAAATGTCGTGAAGATTCAGCCTTGTAATCGGTCGAGTGACTAACAACATGGGTCGGTAAATTCCATCTAGTACACGTCGTGTCTGGAAAAGTCATGTTGTGTTGTCTTACTCTAGGAGAACTGTGTGGGTAATGTTATGTAGAAGAATTTGGGTTGGGGAAAATGATTTGATCACATGGTGTGTATTGGTAGAACACACCATGTGTATGGGGTGTTACATGACCATGGTTGCTAGAAGTACACGTTCATATGAAAGCAAAGTGAATATGTCTTGTAGGAGTTTTAAATTACTTGTATTGACCTTTTACAACCATGAATGATTTATTTCTCCTATTACCTTCTTCCAATTCTATGTTTAAGTCATTTTTTATCTTGATATAAGGGGTACTTTTGACCTCTTATATTCCTGCCACTAAGACGTCCTCTGGTTATATGCCAGTTATAGGGTAGTGACCAGACACCAAACATGAATGATCAAGAAATTCCAGAAGATCCTCTAGTCATGCTCATCTTGGAACCAGCAATTATCCCGAATGCAGGTGCCTATGCACAGTCCCAAGAGGGATTTATGATGTTCATGAAGAACATCGAAAGAGTACCACCTCCTACCCAATCTATGGTAGAAATGGCGTGGGACTTTCAGGAGCTATATCCTTTTACTTTCAGAGGGGTTGGAGGAACATAGGCTACATACTCATGTTTAGAATCCATGACGTTGTTATTTGGGAATCTGTAAATGACACCAATGTAGTGGGTGAAGATAGGTACCTACATGCTTCGGGATTCTGCAAAAATATGGTGGGATGTGATCTCAAAAGAAAAACTCCATTAGGATAGGGGTTGGAGTGAGTTTCAGCATTCCTTCTACATTTACTTATACCCGGAGACATTGAGGATCGATCGAGCCTGAGCGTTCTTGAGTTTAGGGGTAGGTACTCTTTCAGCCATAGTGTATTCTTCTCTCTTCATGTTGAATTATTTCACCTCTATATTCAACTAGGCTTTGTTCGCAAAGCACAATCTGAGGGATTCTAATGTTGTGGGCCTGGGTGGCTCAGCATCCATAGTTGGTACCCCTCTGACTGACAGTAAGAAGAATCATAGGGAGTCTACACATAGAGATATGAGTAGGTGGAATACATCTTCTGGTGTCAAGGTAGTGTGCTACCAGTGCGGGGAGAGTGGTAATACGAGGAAACATTGCTTGAAAGTCCCAGTGGAGTTCCATTCTTCCAACAATATCGGTCATCTTCAATGGTACTATCATTTTCTTCACTTGCATCTAGTGATAGAGGTTGTGTTTTGACTCCCCATTCAAGAGTAGGACCACCTATTTCTCATCAGTCGGGAAACTAGAGTTCTTCAACCTATTTAGGCTAAGGTAGAGTTTGCAGCTGTAGTATCCAGTCAGCATGCTTTCAGTGACTATAGGGTGGATCAGCTCAGGGTGGTCAGACAGGGTCACAGAGATGCAGTGCAAGCCAGACATTTTTAGTGGAGCAGACCTGGAAAGAGTAGGATCCCAAACCCTATACAGTTCGAGTTATGATTCTAGTTTCCTTAGTATTATCTTATGCACATTTCAATATAGGTTCTTTTCATAGTTTCAAATTTTTTGGTGTGGTGAAGTTCCTTGCACTCCGTATCTTTACTTATGCTCATGTCTTTATGAAGGACACTTTGTTTGGTACTAGAACATCTAGTGTACATCAGTTCAAGGATTTCTCTCTTGAGGATTGTGGGTGTCACTTCTCATCAGACCTTTTTGTCTTAGAGATGAAGGGTCATGACTTCATTATTGCGATGGACTGGTTAGTTCCCTTCCAGAATTTTGTTTATTGCTATCTATGTCGTGTGTCTATCGCATTACTAGAGGGTGGATTCTTTTTAAATAAGGGTAAATGGGGTGTTTAGGTGAGAAGAAAAGGACCGAAGCATCATCAGTTGGAAGGAATTACCATCCCTATTGAAAAACTCAATCTACATGTACAGGTTACTTCACAGTTGGACTTTCCTCCGGTGGTTGATCGTTTCAGGGATGTAATTCCATAAGAATTGTTAGGTTTGACTCCATAGTAAGATGTAGAATTTTCTATAGAGCTTGTCTAGGAGCAGCACTAGTTTCCATCCCTTTCTATATGATGGCTCCACCAGAGTTATAGGATCTCAAGAAACAGTTAGAGGAGTTACAAGTTAAGGGTATCATCGGACCAAGAAGTTCCCCTTGGGGTTTTCGTGTCTTGTTTATGAAGAAGGCGGATAGTACCATTAGACTTTGGTTAGATTAACAGAATCTTAACCAGTTGACAGTCATAAATATATATCCCGTTTAAGGAATTGATGAACTCTTTGATCGGCTTTGAGGAGCACGAGTGTTCTTGTATATTGGATTGTGATCTGATTAACATCAGTTATGCATTAGACCTTCATATATACCTCTTAAAACAATTCTGAGTAGGTATGGTCTATCCGATTACGTGGTTATGCCTTTTAGCTTCAAAAATTTGCCTTCAATTTTCATGGAACTGATGAACCGAGTGTCTCATCCATACATGGATTCATTCGTGATAATCTTCATGGATGATATCTTGGTGTAATCCCACACTCAACATGACTATACCACATATCTTGATATCATTTTGAGTACACTGAGAGAGCACCAATTATATGATAATTTTTCAAAATTCTACTTTTGGATGGACCAAATTCACATCTTGGGTCATGTTATCTTGGAGACAAGAGTATTAGTAAACATTGAGAAAGTGAGAGCATTAGTTTCCTGGGACCAGTTGAAGAACATCTTTGAGGTATGAATTTTTCAAGGGTTGGATGGATACTACAGACATTTCATAAAGGACTTTTCACACATATCAGCGCTTTTGTCGGGCCTGACTGGGAAGGGAGTGAAATAACTGTGGTATTATTCTTATGGCTCATCCATTTAGAAGCTAAAAAGAGGTTGACTTCAGCACTAATACTAGTATTTACAAAGCCGGGAAAGAGCTATACTGTATACTATGATGCATCAAGTATCGGTAAGGGAGTATTCTAAATTTAGGGAGAAATAGTAGATGTGTATGGGTCATGATTATTGAGGCCACAAGAGAAAATTACCCGACACCCAATCTCGAGTTGGCTGCAGTTGTTCATGCCTTATGTTGTAGTAGACATTATCCGTTGGGAGATAATTTAGTGGTTTTCAGTGACTAAAAAAAGTTTCAAGTACATCTTTACTCAGTGCAATGTGAAATTGAGATAGAGAAGGTGGGTTGAGTACCTTCAGTCATTTGACCTTGAGCTTTCCTATACGCCTAAGAAATCCAATGTAGTGGCTGATGCACTGAGAAGACAGACTCAGAATGAAGCCATTTAGGAAGCCAGTAGTGAGTGGAAGCTTATGGATCTATTCTCTGAGATTCATTTGGAGGTTCATGACATATAGTGGAATATGATTATTTCTTTTGTGGTTGTTACCTCCACTATATATGATAGAGTGAAAATGATGAATATATCAAATTCTGAAGGCCCAGTCCTAAGGGAGAGTGTAATAGGGGAGGACCTAATTCTTGGATGGATAGTAGGAGAGGATGAGATATTTCATTTTCATGGGTTCATTTGGGTGTTATAAGAAATACGCGAGGAGGTGTTCTGGGACTTTCAGGCCTCAGTTTGGGCAGTTCATCTTGGTGTCACCAAGATGTATCGAGTTCTGCATCATTATTATTGGTTTCTTGGTAGGAAAAGTGATGTTTGTTGTATTTTCATGAGGATTTCAACATGTCAGTGGGTGAATGGAGAATCAACGACCAGTGAGGATATTGTTGTAGTTACACATTCCCAAGTGGAAGTGGAATGAAGTCGTGATGGTATTAATGACAGGTTTCCCAAGGCCACCTTGAGGGAATGATGCATTATGGGTTATCATTGACAGACTCACGAAGGATTCTCATTTATTTCCGATAAAGAATATATTAAGTGTAGATGATCTTGGAAGGCTATAAATCTGAGAGATTTTATATCTACATTGGGATCTACACTCAATTGTTTTAGACAGTGTTTCATGTTTCACTTCTCGTTTCTGGAAGGGACTATATAGGGCTTAGGGTACATAGGTACTTCTGTGTATGGCTTACCATCCCCAGACAGATGTCCAGTCTGATCATACAATTCAGGTGCTCGAGGAAATTCATCAAGCATGCATCCAAGATTTTGGAGGTTCCTTGGAAAAGAACATACATATTGTGGTGTTTTACTACAATAATAGTTTTCAAGAAACTATTAAAATGGATCCTTTTGAGGATTTGAATGGTGGGCCATGTCGATCACCCTGATGTTGGATAGAGGCAGGAGAGGCATCTATACTGGGAACTAGTCGTATCTATGAGACCACAGAGCTGATAGAGTTGATTCCGAAGATGATGGATAAAGTACAGTAATGACTTAAGTTTTATGTTTATTGAAGGAGACAAGCTCTTGAGTTCATGATTGGCGATTAGGTTCTTATACATGTCACATCGAGGTTGGGACACATGAGGATTAGAAGAAATGGAAAGCGTACACCAAGACATGTTGTACAGTTTGAGGTTTTAGATAGAGTCTGGTTGGTTACTTACATGTTCCAGTTACCTCAGAGGCACCAGGCTATGAACAATGCCATCCATGTTTTTTAGGTATTGCATTATTTCTCAGACACGTCTCATGTTTCTCAACCCAAGGAGGGTGAGTTGTAGGTGGGCACCTCAATCATGGAGCATCCAATCTAGATTTTTGATCATATCCTAAAGGTTCTCTAAGGTCGGTCTGTTCATTGTGTACAGGTTCTATCACAGTACTGTTGAGTAAAAGATGAGTCATGGGAGAGGAATGCTGATGTGCGATCACAGTGGCCAGAGCTATTCAATGATTCTTCTTCTACACCACCTTGCTAGGGAAATTCTGGGACTAATTTCTTAAAGGGGATAATTTTTTAAGAACCTATTTAATCCTTTCATGTATGTTTTTTTTCATTTCTTGTTTTTTAGGAAAAATTGGAAGAATGAAAATTTTAGGAATATAAGCCGTGTACTTCCTTGTACAAACCATGTACCCTGCCTCTAAGTCCATGCTAGTTTTTTTCACATCATGACCTCATACAAGACCATGTGACGACATGGATAGATCGTCTAAAGCGAGGCTCGGTTAAGGAAAGTACACATCGTGTTTGTTAAAGGTACTCACCTTGTACATTTTTTATTATTATATCAGATTGGGGTCACATCTCATTCCCAGATTCATCTTCTTCTAATGATGTCTCATTCAGGAGCGATTGAGGAGAGTGATTCATCTCTGCGCCCCCGACCCGTGGTCCGTTCTCCAAATCGACCGCTTTCGATTGTGTTGGAATCGCCACGGTGTGTTCTTCCTTCTTCAAGAGCCTCGTCTCTTGATTTATCCTCACTCGTGATATATTTTTTGTTGAGTGTTTAAGACATTTTTTTATATTTATGACGTTATAGGTCGAATAAAATGTTTGGGTTCATCTATATCAATCGTACAATGATGAGTTTGGTGGTTTGTTCCATTATGTAGTTAGTCTTTGAATGTTATGTGCAAAAGTGTCCATTACCCTAGAACGAGGTATTGCGTGTTTAGGGATTTTTTCCCTGTTTTTACCTACTATTCCTTGTGTGCCTGAGTTGAGGTTTTTTTATTGTTAATAAGGTTATTTTCCATGCAATAAATGTGTTTCCCATTTTTTTTGATATTGACCGTTCGGTCTAGCTTGGTCGGTTATGTTTCTTTCATTCCACGCCAAGAGTTGTTAGGATTGAGTGATATTATATGATGTTGTTATATTCTTGTAGCTATTTATCCATGTAGTTATTGAAATATGTTCTCCATGTAGTTCTTAAAATATGTTAGCGAAGTAGTTCTTATGGTTTACATTGGCTGTTGAACATCATTGTGGATGACTGACTTACATAAGGTTGTGGGAACATGGTGTAGTGGACCATAGGGGGAATGAACGCTAAGGGATTCCATATATTTTTTGTTTACCTTTCACGTTGTAATCCCATAGTGGTTATGGATGTGAGTGTTCCCTTAGATTTTCTATAATTCCACATTGCAAGACCATAGGGGGCATTGGAAATTGGGTGATTCCCAAGAGTGTTTCTAGTTTACCAATAAATGACCACAGGGGGAGTTGACAGTCATTGATTCCTCGGAAAGTCTTTGCTTAAGCAGTACCCGAGGGGTTAGAGTGTGTGTATATCCCAGAGGGTTGCTTGTGTTTGTTTGGTTGAACCAGAGGGGTTAGGTTGTGAGTAATTTCTAGAGGATTGCTTTTTTTTATTAGTTGCATACTTATTATATGAAAATGAATGAAATTGAAATTTTATGATTTTTTACTTTTGAGTACTTCCATTTTTACTATTTCATTTTTTATATTTCCATCCATATATATTCACTGACTATTATGCACAGATATTTGGGTGGTTTCTTACTAAGATATTTCTCACACCCTATTTTCTATCACACCAAAATTTTATGAGATATATTCTTTTTAATTTCATTGATATCTTCTGTTGTATGCTACACAAATATTATCTTTTATTATATGCAACAATATACCTAGCTTGTGTTACACGCATGATTGATCTTCCTCGATAGCTTGCATGGTACGCAATACTGAGTTTCACTAAACAAGGATATATTATAATATTATTATTAACTAGAAATTCTGAATAGTATTAACCAAATTTTTAATTTAATAACATTATAATCATACACATATTCTAGAACATGGTATAAGCACAAAATAAATTTTTCGGGTAAAATAAGTATTTTTAAAAAAAATACAGTTTTGCTGCCTTTTTATGGAGCACCCATTTTAAATCATATTTTTGACAAATTTATAAGTTCAATTTTACAAATTATACTTCCTCTATTGAATTAGGATTTAAAAGTTTTCTTTGGATAAATTTTTTACATCATTCTGATAACCTTCATATTTCGATGAATAGTAAAAATACGATATATTTTAATTAGAAACAACTTTTTTCATCGAGATAAGTTATATGGTTAAATTAAAATATTGAATGGTTTTAAAGTATAAATAGAATATATTTTTACCATTTAATATTATGTATTTAATGATCATTAATTTAACATTTAATTTATAGGTAAATATATTTTATTCTTTTGCTATGTTTTAACTTTTAAAACCTATTTTCTCAGCAAAAGGATTAATTTTAAATTAAATAGTGCAACTTTTTTGTATTTAATTTGAAAAAAATGATTCTATATTTGGAATTAGTAGGTCCAAATTATCTTAATAGGATACTTTTTGTTTTTAGGCATTACGAATAGTAACTACAATAAATTTTATTTACTATAGTTAAAGGTATATCAGGTAATTAAGGGTAAACATAATATTATAAAATTACACTAACACTTATATTATTATTATAGGATGATTATATTTCATCCTAAAATATACATGGGTCTAAATTGTGTCTTTTAGAACCCACTTGGATGTGATTAAACCACTAATTTATTTTATTTAAAGAAAGTGAAATATGTCTCACTCAAACTTTAATAATTAAAGTATTTTTAATATAAGGCTATACATAATATAAAGTAAATTATAAATACTCATTTCAAAGATAAAATTTTTTTTCTTCATAATGGTAATTTATTTATGATTTATTAAAAATATATAATTATTTTAATAGGTTATACAATAATGAATCCGAAATTATTTGTTTAGTGAAAAATCAATAATATTGTTTTTATTAAAATAATAATACCCATCAAAAGGACTCAAAACATGACAAAACCTTATTTTTATAGTATATATATTCCCAAAACATCGACAGGTCGACTCGTGGACCATTTGAATCCTTATAAAACTGATTATGACATTTATATTATTTTATTTTAAATGATGTTAAAGTTGTCACTTTCATAATTTAATAAACATATCATTTTAAAAGATCGGTTTTTTCAAAGATATGTTTGACTAAAAATATTATTATTAAATATAATAGATTTAAATTCATCATAGTATTTTATTTTTAAATTTTATGTTAAAAATAAGTATATTAAATAATTATACGAATATGTTGTAGTAATTATTTAATTAAGAGAAATATCAAATAAATATTTTTAGAAATATAAAAATAAATAATAAATGAACTAATTAATATGATCCTTTAATTTTATAGAAAAATATAATAAGTTATTAATCTATTAGATATTTTTTTCGAAAATATCACTTGGTTGGATTTTAGTTAAATTCAAATAAATGAATAGTGTCAAAATTGACACTATTGATATTTTATAAGAATAACATATTATTAAATTGTTAAAAATCACAAAAATATTGACAAATAAAATATTTATATTTATATGGTCTAAAATTTAATAAATTATTCAATTATGGACAATTCACAACACATAAGTAAGTATTTATAACCATTTAATATTTAAAATATTATTACCACAAATAAAATTTAATAGAATAAATAAGGATAAATCAAAATGATTTGGATTAAAATAAAATCAAAACATGTCTAAATTTTATTTGTTGATGATATTACAACTCTATCATATCTAATATTCTAATTTTATTCACATTCATAGTTTTTATGCGGGTTTTGAGTTTATTATAAATTAATATTTTGGAGGTTTCCCAAAGTGCCCCTATCCTCTCTTATAAAAGGGCACCCATTCCCTCTTCACGTAACTCCATTTTAAGCTTTAAAACTCTTAAAAAACCTTCCCATTTCCCTTATAAAATTACCAAAAAACATTATATATGTCTTGGTTTTATTCAAAGATCATATTTAGTGCCCTTAGAGGAGGTTTATAAGAGGTGTGTCGAAGAAAGGTTATATCCTTTACCGATTCTTTAAAAATTATTTCTTCTTCTACATCCTCTGTATGATTTTTTTCATTATCAAGTAATAATATCAGTATAAATAATATATTTATATTGTATTTTAAATATGAAACAACCCTATTTCACCTTATATCCATCCTATGAAAAATGAAATCACCGCGCGTGCGTACGTACGGCTTACCATCCCCACGCCATGGTGTAATCTGTTTTTCCACCACCACAATACTTGGATGGGTATAATGCTGGAAATAATAACTATATATGATTACTATAACATGATACTAATTATGAGATATTATATCATCCACTACTATTCAACTCAATAATAATGGAAATGATATAATCGCTCGTGCATACGTACGGATTACCGTCTCCACAACGCGATGAGATTCATTCCACATGTAAACCATTCAAAAATGATTATAAAGTATATATATTGTATAATAATGAAATATATGACATAATAATTCTAATGGATATATATATATATATATATATATCATCTACTTACTTGTATTTATGTCGATAAGGAAAGGAAGACGGCGTTCATGCGTACGTACAGCCTACCGTCTCTATGAACGATGTATTTCATTTCATTTGTCGATATTATATATATATATATATATATATATTATTCATAATATATAATATATATAAATCATTATTTACATTCTGTATGTATGTAATCGTGATCTAGGTAATCATATGAATAATTAGAAGTCAAAACACGTACGACAAATGAAACGATTTTACCCAAAACACTGCTTAAACATGGAATTGACTAATGAACAAGTAATATAATGTTGTAAGTGAATCATATATGATATCATAAATATAATTATGGATATTTTAAAAGTTAATAATATGTTTAAACCCACTATACAGAAGGCTTTTACACATATGGAAAAAATGGATATAAGGTAATGGATTATTTCATCTCACATTTATTTCTGTGAGACATATGCCTCAATCACCATCGATTTATTTTGTATGGTGTTTATGAATCCAATTAATGTTTTATGATTTATATTATGAATGATATGATATTTACATATCCATTTAATTTTCCTTATTTTATGACACGCGTGATTTCACCCATCATAAATGGTATGGGATAATTATTCCAATCTCATTATAATCTGAGATTGTTTATTTATAAGTATTTACTAGGGTTACGTTTATCATTCATGTCCATGTTTTCTAAAAATATTTTCAGAAATTCTTTACTATTATTCCATTTTTGATTAAAGTCATTTTTATCCTTTTTTGAATTTTAATGCATATTTTGGAAGGAATCATTCTTTTTTCACCATATGTGGTACTTTTTGACTTTTCCAGTAAAAGTATGAGAAGAATGTTTTTTAACTTATACGACATGAACGGATTTTTATAGTTTCATAATGCCTTATTTTTATAAATCTGACTATACAAGATTTCATGATTATTTTCAACAAAATCCTTTTCTTTTAAAATTTCATGGCATTATGATAAAATAAAATGATCTTATAGAAGAAAAGATATTTTCCTCATGAACTAATTTAATGTGTTTTATCAAAACTAATTTCCTACTAAGATGACATTATTTAATATTTTTATGTTTCAAGAATAATGTCTCTGTTATTGATAGGGTTTTAATCTTCTTATGATGAAATGATATATATTTTTTTATATGGATTATGTTATTATGGGATGATGTTAATGAAACCCATTTTATTCTTTGGGTTATGATGAATTATTTTTATTTATTTTGTGGAACACATAAGAATGATTTAATTATATGATGTGTGAGACCTATATCTCCCTACAATGAATTGGGTAAATATTTATCTCATGGGATAAACATGGTTGGAATGAAAATTTAATCTGGTTACAGTACTGGAACGATAAGTAAACCTGGTTTAGTAATGGACATTGTCCACTATGATGGTCTTGGAAGCCATGACTTGGCTACTATAGAAATCATATAATGTGAATAATGGGTTTTCACAATTACATGTTTTATTCCCATGATATTTTATCAGGATTAATGGTCCTTTACAATCCATTCCTAACGTACTACCATGTTTTATGTCATTGCTCAAGATTTTGATGTTTAAATTTTATGTTCATGTATTAATGTTTAAAGTTTTATGGATTGTTTTATGTTCTCTATGTTTACCCTTACTGGGAATTTGAGGTCAACCTTTATATGTTTTCTTTTCCATAGGATTTAAATAAAATATTTGGTAAGAAAAAAAGGGGAAGATATTTATGGGATATTTTTAAGATCTTTCACCATGATTAGAATATTATGTTCTGAGTTTCCAAGGACACTAAACAATTATGGTCCTTTGGTGTCTAATTTTTTTTATGTATTATGTATTTTGAAAAAGTAATGTAATGTCCATGTACATAAAGCTATGGGTCTCTATATTTGGTATCAGAGGAAAGGTTTAGTTAACCTTTGGAAACATGGATGTAAAAACTTTAGTGAGATCTCTAGAGATATTTCTAAATTATGTTTAGGGATGTCACTAAGGTTAAGAATATGTATAGATTATATTCCAAGAATTAAGGTAATGATCTTAGAATTAAACCTAAGATGTCAGATATTAAATGTACGCCCCCTTGATTATGCTGTTTTCCTAGATGATTTTTGCCTCTCACGCTCTTCTTTTTGGGTTTTAGAAAATGGCTAGAAATAGTAACATTCATGTTAATAGAGAATATGATGGACAATGGAATGATATTCGTCATGTGAAACCAAATGAAACAGGATTTGGAAGGCGAAACATTGTTATTATTCCTAATCAGAAATCCCATAATATGATCAATAATCTCAATTTTGATAAGTTTCTTGACTCATCTAATAAGAGAAAAATGGAATTTCATGGTGATCATAGAGGACATAATGTTCAACTTCCATCATGTAAATCATGTGGTAAGAGGAATTGGGGAGATTGTTTCAAAGGAACTGGAATATGCTTTGGTTGTGGAAATGATGTACATAAATCCAGTAATTGCAAACGAAAAGGTTCATTTAACACAATGGACAAGGATCATGGTATTGTTAATACATTAACATCAGTCAAATGTTTTAAATTTGGAACATACGGGCATTATGTAAACCAATTCCCTAAGGTAAAATCACATGAAGAGAATCAAAATGGGCGTATGGGTAGAATTTATGTTGTTGATGATGAAGAGATTACAAATGATATATGAGATGAAAGAAGTGTTGAGGAATAAAATGATGAATCTTGGTCAATGTTTTAAGAAGGTAGTGGAATGATTTCATGTTTATCAAGAGTAAAGTTGTATAAGTAATTTCATGGTACTATTGAATAACGAAATATCTAAGGATGGTTATAATATTGTTTTTCCATATGTTTTTTAATGTACATGTTAAATAGTACCGGTAACCATGAAAAGTGGTTGAAATATTTTTGGAAAGGAGATGATATGGGAATAATGAAGGGATAAGGATAAAATAATATGTTTTATAATATTAATGGACTCATGAGTGATATAAGGACAAAGTGATATCATGGTTTTAGTATATAGAAATTTTGGGCTTTTGGTAAGTGGAAGGAGTTATCTTTTGAGATTATTCATTTTTTTCACTAAGGTTTTATGGTAATTCATGTTTCAAGAGAATACATGATTAAGGTATTCACATGTTTGGAATGTGACCAATAAGATATATCTTATGATATATGAGGGATAAATGATGCAATTCACATGCTTGGTAGATGACCTCTCTAGTAATATTTTTTTAAATATACAATGAGATTGGACAGAAGTATTTTTGACAAGCCTAAAGATTGGAATGGATTATGTTAGACATCATATAGTATTTTTTTAAGGAAATATCTTTTTGATATTATTTCTAAAATGTTATAATATTATAGTTTTAGAAAAACGACAACCCGTAGGATGGGCGACAACCCATCAGGTCAGACAAGGTTGTGGGAATCTAACCCACAACTGATGTGTGACATGCCTTTATCACATGCCAATAGCCTACAAGATGTCCCTAGTTTGTAGAAATTAGTTTTATTTTATTGAGTGGTATGATAGATGATGTATAAGTCCATTTTTTGAACCATATACGATTAATATCACTATATATGGACATATGTTTATTTAATAACTTTTGCTAACCTTTTGTTTGAGACAGATAGAGTAAACCATCATTCTATCACATGATCAGCTAACACTTCTCAAATGACAAATTCAACTTCATTTCATTAAGATATGAAGTGGAAATAGTACAAGGAACGACCAATGGTGAGATTGTAACAAAATCAAGTAAGTATTTCTTCTAATTAAAAATGTTCAATATTAGGGAAATATCATTGAAAACCCAAATGTTTTACAAGTACCCTCATATCGATGAATCAGATGGTACCTTAGATCATAAAAAATTTATGGATTTGTGATTGTTGGATTTTTCATAGCCATGTTCTCTACCACTCTTCATCAGAAGAAGATGGTTGGATTTCTCTTCCATATCCATATTTTCTGCTGTATTCTCTTATGTGGAAGCCCAGTGCTGAGTTACTTTGGGTGACTATTATGTTTTTAACATTCTTTTTTAAAATTATGTTTTAGTATTAATTTTTATGATGTGGGTTTCTATGAATGAATCTTTAAGTAGTAAACCATTTATAACCCTGATGAATTTTGAGGGTGAAATTCATTTTAAGGGGGGTAGAATGTAACACCCCAAGATTTTACGCGATATATTATTTTTAATTTCATTGATATCTTCTATTGTACGCTACATAATTATTATCTTGTAGTATACGCAACAATATACTTGGCTTGTGTTACATGATAGAGTGACCTTCCTCGATAGCTTGCGTGGTACGCAATACCGAGTTTCAGTAAACAATAATATATTATAATATTATTAAGAAGAAACTATTATGAATAGAATTAACCAATTTTAATTTTATAACATTACAATCTTACACATATTCTAGAACATGGTATGAGAACAAAATAAATTTTTCTGGTAAATTAAGTATTTCTCCAAAAAAGCAGTTTTGCTGCCTTTTTATTGCACGCCCATTTTAAATCAATATTTTTACTAGATTATAAGATAAATTTTACAGATTAAAAATCTATTATTAATCAGGATATAAAAATTTATGTTGGATATTTTTTTGACATTATTATGATAATCTTCATATTTCGATGAATAGTAAAAATATGCTAATTTTTTATTAAAAACAAATTTTTTCATCGAGATAATTTATATGGATAAATTATAATATAGAATGATTTTAAAGTATAAATAGAATATATTTTTACCATTTAATATTATTTATTTCATTATCATTAATTTTACATTTAATTCATAGGTAAAAACATTTCAATCTTTTCCAATGTTTTAACTATTAAAACTCATTTTCTCAATAGAGTGATTAATTTTAAATTCAAAACTACAACTTTTATGTATTTAATATGTAAAAATGGATTCCATATTTGGAGTCATTAGGTCCAAATTATGTTAATAGGATATTTTTTTATTTTTTGGAATTATGAATAGTAACTAAAGTAAATTTTATTTACTGTAGTTAAAGGTAAATTAGGTAATTAAGGGTACAAATAATATTATAAAATTAACCTAACACGTGTATTAATATAATTAGATGATTATATTTTGTCCTAAAATAAACTTGGGTCGAAATGGTTTCTTTTGGAACCCACTTGGATGTGATTAAGGCCATTAATTTATTTTATTTGAAGAGAGTGAAATATGTCTTACTCAAAAATTAATAATTAAAGTGTATTTAATATAAGGCTATACATAATATAAATTCAATTATAAATTCTCATTTAAAATATATGAATGTTTTTCTTCATCATTATAAATTAATTTTGATTTTCATGAAATATATAATTTCATTAATAACTCATACATTAATGATACATAAATTATTTGTTTAGTGAAAAATTAATAATTTAGTTTTTAATAAAATAATAATACCCATAAAAAGGACCGGAAACATGACCAAACCTTATTAGTCGAGTATGTAGATACCCTAAAAATCCAAGGGTCGATGTGTGGACCATTTGGAGCATTATAAAATAGATGAAATATATATTATTTTATTATAAATGATGTCAAAGTTCTCACCTTCATAATTTAATAAACAAATCATTTTAAAAGTTGGGTGTTTTAGAAGATATATTCAACTAAAAGTATTCTTAGGAAATATAACAGATTTACCTTCATCATAGAATTTTAGTTATAATTTTCATGCAACAAATAAGTATATTAAATATTTATATGAAAATGTTGTAGTAATTATTTTATTTATAGAAATAACAAATAAATGGTTTTAAAATAATAAAATAAATATTAAATAAACTAGTTAATGTGATCCACGAATTTTATAGATAAATCTAAAATTTTAGTAATTTATTAAATATTTTATTTCGAAAATATGTTCTGTAAGGATTTTATTTAAATTCAAATAAATGAATAGTGAATAAATTGACACTATTGAAATTTATAAAAATATCATATTATTAAATTGTTTAAGAATCACAAAAAAATTAAAAATTTAAATTTACATATATATGGTCAAAATTTTAATAAATTATTCAATTATGGCCCATTAACAACACAAAAGTGTGTTATTATTACCATTTTAAATTTCTAATATTATTTCCACAAATAAAATTAAATAGAATAAATAATGATAAATCAAAATGATAAGGTTTAAAATAAAATCCAAACATGTCTAAATTTTATTGGATGATGATATTACAACCCAATAGTAGTTAATATAAACATATTAGTCACATTGGATGTTTTTACGTGGGTTTTGAGTTTGTTATAAATTAATATTTTGGAGGTTTCCCAAAGTGTCCCTCTCCTCTCTAATAAAAGGGCACCCCTTCCCTCTTCACTTCACTCCATTTTAAGCTTTCATACTCAGAAAAACCCTACCCATTTCCCTTATCAACTTCCCTAGAAACATTATGTAGGTCTTTTTCTTCTTCAAAGACCATATTTAGTTCCCAAAGAGGAGGATTAGAAGAGGCGCGTCGAAGAAGATGTAATATCCTTTACTGATTCTTTCAAAATAATTTCTTCTTTTACATCCTCTATATGATTTGTTTCGTTATAATGTAATAATATAAGTATAACTAATTTACTGATATGTTTTTATAAATATTAAAAACCCCTATTTCACCTTATTTACATCCTTCGAAAAACTAAATCATCGCACGTGCATACGTACGGCTTACCATCTCCACGCAGTGGTGTAATCTGTTTTTCCACCACCACCTTACTTTGATGTGTATAATGGTGGAAATAATAACTGTATATTATTATTATAAAATGATTCTAATTATGAGATATTATATCATCCACTGCAATTCCACCCAATAATTATTGGAATGTTCTCATCGCGCGTGCGTACGTACAGATTTTCGTCTCCACGACGCGATGAGATTCATTCTCCATGTTAACCATTCAAGAATGATTATAAAGTATATATAATATATAATAATGAGATATATGAAATAATAATAGTAATTTATTTTTTTTATATATGTTTGTCATCTTCATCCTTTCATTCAAATCAATAAGGAATGGAAAACAGCGTTCATGCGTACGTACGGCCTATCGTCTCCATGAACGTTGTATTTCATTTCATTAATTGATAATATATATATATATTATGAATATATATTATATATAAATCATGTTTTACATTCTAGATGTATGTAATCATGATCTAATTAATCGTAGGAATAATTATAATTCAAAATATTTACAACAACTGAAATGATTTTAACCAAAACATAGCTTTAACATGGAATTGACTAATGAACAGGTAATATAAAGTCGTAAGTGAATCTAATATGATATCAAAAATATTATTATGGTTTTGTTACAAGTTAATAATATGTTTAAACCCACTATAAAAGAGTCTCGGACACATATGGA
Organism: Viscum album; assembly: GCA_963277665.1. Taxonomy (NCBI): domain Eukaryota; kingdom Viridiplantae; phylum Streptophyta; class Magnoliopsida; order Santalales; family Viscaceae; genus Viscum; species Viscum album. Next base: position 928,871,338 of record OY728126.1, on the reverse strand, counting down.
ATAAAATGGGCATAAGGTAAGGGATTATTTCATCTCACTTTTATTTCTGTGAGACATATGCCTTAATCACCGTCTATTTCTTTTGTATGGTGTTTATGATTTCCATGAATGTTTTATTATTTTTATTATGAATGATATGATATTTATATATGTATGTATTTTTCTTTATTTTATGAAATGTATGATTTCACCGATCATTAATGGTAAGGGATAATTATTCCAATCTCATTCTTATCTCAGATTGTTTATTCATAAGTATTTATAGGGGTTATGTTTGTCATCAATGTCCATGTTTCCTAAAAATATTTTCATAAAATTTTTACTATTTCTTCATGTATGTTTAAATTCAATTTTAGCCTTTTTTACTTTTAACACCCGGTATGGAAGGAATCTTTTTTTTTTCCATAAGAAGTAATTTAAGAATTTTCTTGTAGAAGTATTAGAAGAATATTTTTTTCAACTTATACAGCATGAATGGATTTTTACGGTTTCATAACGCCTTATTTTTATGAAGCTTCCTTTATAATATTTCATGATTATTTTCAACAAAATCATTTCCTTTTAAAATTTCATGGCATTATGAGAAAAGAAAATGTTTTGAAGTAGAAAAGATATTTTCCTCAAGAATTCATTTCAAGTGTTTTATCAAAACAATTTTCCATCTTAGAAGACATTTTTTAATATGTTTATGTTTCAAGTATAATGCCTATATAATTTACATGGTTTTATTTTTCATATGATGAAATGATATACATTTGTTTTATATGTATTATTTTATTATGGGATTATGATTATGAAACCCTTTTTATTCTTTGCGTTATGATTAATAATTCATGTTTATTTTGTGGCACACATAATAATGATTTCATTATGAGATGGGTGGGACAGATATCTCCCTCCAATTAATTAGGTAAAGATTTATATCTCATGAGATATACAAGGATGGAACGGAAATTAAATCAACTTCAGTAATACAGGGATCGTACGGAACGTAAACCTGGTTTAGTAATGGACTTTGTCCACTATGATGGTCTTGGTAGCCATGGCTTTTCTAATATGGAAATAATATCATGTGCTTAATAGTTTTCCACAATTACATGTTCTATTCCCATGCAATTTTATCAAGATTAAGGGTCTATTATGATCCATGTTTTACGTACTACAATGTTTTATGTCATTGCTCAAGATTTTGACGTTTAAATTTTATGTTAATGTTTTTAAGTTCAAATTTTTATTGATTGTGTTATGTTCTCCATGTTTAACCTTACTGAGCATTTGAGCTCACCCTTTATATATTTTATTTTCCCCAGGATTTAATGTATAAATTTTGGTAAGAAAGAAAAGGGGAAGATCTTTATGGGAGATTTTGAAGATCTTTTACCATGATTAGAAGATAATGTCCCGAGTTTCCAAAGACACTAAACTATTACGGTCCTTGGGTGTCTATTTTTTTATGTATTAAGTATTTTTAAAAATTAATGTAATGTCCATGTACATAAATATTTTGTTCTCTACATATTTGGGTTATTATTTTGGGCCCAAATAGATTATATTATATTAGGTATAGATCAGTGAAAGTACCCTTCTACTTCAGGTACATGATTACTGTGGAGCTGGAGAGCATTGGACAATGATGAGGCTTGTGATTTTTCTCGAGTTTATTTATTTTCCTTATACTTTGGTTTTGTTCTATATTCCAGCATTGTGACTTGTTTGGCCACTTTCCTAGACATATGTATCATGCCTCATTTATATACGTGTGTTCAAGTTTTTTTTACTTTCAGTCATTATTTGTTCACTTATTTCATGTTATTACTACTTCCTTTATTGTTATCTGTTTATTTCCACTGCATTACTCTTAAAATGATGGTATAGTTTCCCCACTATCACACCCAAGGAACGCTCTATTAGTCAGAAGCCTCTGGGGTTGCGGAGAATACACTTGAGGAAATGTGACCAACTAGATATGGGGCACCTCTGGGCGACTTCTGGAACTGGGGCATTACATATTCAGTGATTCAAATTCAGTAGATCACAATATATACCAGAACTAAAACATAATGTTTGTTTACGATAAATCAATATCACACAATCAAACTATAATTATGATAGTCCAGAAAAAAAGGACCCCATAGTTAACCAATCAATGACATATATACCCTTTAATAATAAAACTATTTCATGGTAGTTTGAATATATATATATATATACCTATATATGTCTTTGTTCTTATGTGTCAGTATTCAAATTACATAATATTTATCCCATGAAGTCTATGTATCAACAACATTATAAAATATATTCATATAATAAAGGAAGTGTATTCATGTATAAATATATTATTTCTATTTTCTTGAAATATAGTGTTCTCGTTTCAGGAAGAAAAATGTAAATTTATATATTAAAAAAATAAATGTTAATAGAATAAAAATAAATATAATGGGAACCTATGATAAATCTACATTGTATTGGAAATGGTTATATGAATAAATATATTATACCATTTTCAAAAAACACAATCCTTATATTATTATTTGTGTTTCTATCTTCGTCCGAACCAGGGTTAAAAACCATAATATGAATAAAATCATTCTCAGGGCCATTATTGAGTGCATAAATATAAAAAATAGTAACTTCAGTACCATGAAATCCCACATTGACACTAGTAAATATACAAAAAAATGGAGCTGAGTCAAAACTTTATTTAATAATTATGTATATCTCTCATGTTAAAGGAAGAAAAACAAACTATGTCACCTCTATTTCATGGATGATAAGAAACCCCAATTTCAGCAATGAACTATATTTAAATTACACTATCCCCTTTACTGGGTACCATAACTAACACAACTGGAAATGTTTTATATTATATATATCATGGAGAAAAATTTACAATATTTTTTTTTTGTAAATGCATAATTTATAAATTTCCATTCAGACCAGATGAGTCATTCATATTAAATAGGTATAAAAATATATTTAAAAACTCCATTCATAATTTTACTATCATTTTAAAAGGTCCAATTATGATCTTTTAAAAACATATTGTAATAATGGATTTAAAAATCAATTTTTATACATTGAAAAAATATAAACCCATGCATATTTAATGATACAAAAATTATAGAATGAAATTTTATGAAATCAAAATACTAATATCTAATTAAATTCCAAAACCTTTCTATAGAATAATTTATAAAAAATCATATTTCTAAATATATATATTTATTAACGCTAAAAAAAACTTTTATAATTTATTTGTTACAAAAAAATGTTATTCCACCAAATACCATATTATAGAGACCTTGAATATTAATAGGAAAACAAAAAAAATGAAAAATGTAAAAACATCATAATGTGAACCTCTAATTCATCCAAAAGTAGTTGTGAAAAAATAATAGGAGGTGAAACATTATTTATGTGATGGATTAAAGGGATTAGAGTTTTCATAAATGATATAAAATTAAACCTTAATCTAAATGGGAGAAATCGCCATAGAGATGAAGGGAGAAACAGGGAAGGACTTTACATCCACTTGTGGTTTTTTGGGTGATAGGAGATAAAAATTAGTCAGTGTGTTTAATTTTAATACTGATATAATGATAACATACACATTAAAATGGCTTCCACACTACACATGTTGTGGACACATAGTTGGTTGAACCATTCTACAACATGTACCACCAACACCAGGGTCATGGAACCATCACAGATAGGACAAAATATTATACAATCCATATATTAACAATTCATTTAGAAGCTATTAAATACTACTTTCAAGGGGACCAATTATTTCATGGATTGTACTGTGGATGGTCCTAACCATGGAGCATTAATTTCATGATTTATTTAAATATACAAAAAAAATATATTCCAAATTAATAAATATATAGAACAAAAAATAAATAAACTAATATTGTAATATTAGGTTTATTGTGTGATTACACTCCCCGCCATAAGACTTTACTCCACTAATAACCCATGAATGATAAATTGATCAAAAAAATTACACGATGTTCATGATTCTTAAAACAACATAGATAATGTATTAAAACCATACAAAACAAATATAGTATCAGTAACTAATTTATTTATCATTAATGAGAAAATGATCATAACATAGATACCCAATTATCAATATAATTATCATAATAAATTATATGGACCAACGCATAAAAGGGTAACCTATATAGTCATAACATACTAAATGGAATGACTAGTTTCCTCATAAAGATCTTAAAAATGGAACAAATCATCCTAAGTATAGAATCAAAAACATCCATTCAGAGAATTCAACAATTTATAGGAGAAACCATAACATGATCTATCATCCATGTCCATCAATAATACTAAAATAATGTTGTGTTGGTCATGATAGTGGACAATGCCAATAATTAGAAACATTAAAATGAATTGAGGACAAAAATAAATATAAAAATGAATCATAAAAATTATCCCAAATAGTTGAATAATGCAAAAATATTTATATATTCTTACTATTAAATTTGAGAATGTGTTTGGTGACATTCTCGACAGGAGTCTGTCACGACCCCCTCCCACCAAAGATGCCCCTCCTGAGATGGAAATGGAGAAAGGGGGATAATGACCCCCGAGTCCCACCTCCAGTAGGCCCCGGGTTGGTGACTAGCACCAAGGGTATGAGTTTTCACAAATATGAGAGGCATTGCCCTTTTTTATTATTTAGGATCGGGAAATAGGACAAGTCAACCACCAAAAAGGAAAAAGAACAAGTGTATATAAATAAACCCAAACCAAGCCCACATGCATGTATAAAAAATTTATAACAAGGTACAAGTACAAGAAAGATCAAAAGTACAATACCAAAAGAAAACAAGAAAACAACAACTACAACAAATCCAACTGTCTGACTAGTAGGGTCCCGCACGGCCCTGATAGTCCTCCTGAAAACTTGAAAGTAAACGTAGTGTGAGAATACAAGTATACTCAGTCGGGAAACCTAAAGCTCTCATTAACAAGTGGGGATACATCTTAAAGTCCCGTGAGAACAAAAAAAGAAACCTAACAAGGAAATCTTTCCCCCCAACCTCACCAACCACACTCACCAAAACACAATCACAACAGGTAGTAGTAGTATAATAACAAGAGTATTGGGTACCCCGCACCATTTCCCAATAGTTAGCTGAATGTCTTGACACTGTCACACTCTCCCCGCCCACACACACCTGGGCCTCACAACCACACATCCCGCCCGCACACACCTGGGCCTCACCACCACGTATCCCGCCCGCACACACCTGGGACTCACAACCACAAATCTTTCCCACACACACCAGGGCCTCACAACCACAACCACATCCCCGCCCGAAGATACCTGGGCCTCATCCCGAAGATTCTTGGGAAGAGTAATAGTAACAGAACTCTCGCCCGAAGACACCTGGGCCTGAAATCAAAACCTACCTGAAGAGTCTTAGGTGTAAGTTCACCTCAAGCCATCACAGCCTATAGGTCTGCCCGAAGATTCTTGGGCCTAACCACCCCAATCGAAACCTATCCGACGATTCTTGGGTGTAAGGTCACCTCAAGAAATCATAGCCTAGGCGAGAAGGAGCAGGAAGGAGCTTGTAACTATGGGAAAACACCCTCTCCCATGAAATGGGAGTGTTCGGCACTATGTGCTCAACATGGGTGCGGTGCGATAAAACACAAAAGATAAAGATATATATATATATATATATATATATATATAGCAACCACTCAGCCCAACCTATGGCTTCTAAAAAGATAACTGAGCACATGCCTCGACACTGCTACCATGAAGCATGCATACAAAAAACAACCTCAACCCCATTTAGGTTTTTCACATCTCAACAAAAATTAGCTTATTTAGTCCCTTAACTACTTGGAAACTATTCACATCCATCCACAACAATCGTTCGTAAGCATATCCCTGCCATCCACAAATCAAGTTAGGAAAAACACATCAACACAGTAAGTGCCTTCTTATTAACCAACCAACCCATTGATTATTATTTCTGTTTCATTATCATGCCCCACCGTTCATTAAATCTTCCACTTTTTATTTATTTTTCACAACCCATAGTCCGATCACATTTAAACCCATCCCTGCAGCCCCGCTGCCAACCACCATAACCACAATCACACTGAACCCATACATAATTATCCCGTTAATACCATTTATTGTAGCCCCGCTGCCCTTTACAAATATAACATTCACACTAACCCACAACCAAGTCAACCACATCCCAGCTGCTCACCCGATCCACAGAAACCCACAAAACACCCCCACCACATGCCACATATCGAAGACAACACCCACATGTTCATTATGCCATTTTGTTCAACCGGGGTGATCACACAAGGGTTCTAGATTTTCATTTAATCAACCAACTTCACGTGATTATCCAAATTCCACAATCAATAAAGGTCCATTCACAAAAATGGTATAGAAAGATAGGGAAACATTTAATGGCGCAAGAAAATGCCCCCAACGACCGTGATTTTCAGTAGGCATAAGCCTATTCATTTCACAACATAATATCACAGGATATAAAAGATAAAGTAACAGCAATCACAAACTTCCCATCCCCGTTCTTTAACCAGTTATTATCTTTATTTAAAGGTTCAAACATTTCTCATGAAAACAAAATGGATACCCACCCCGCATGATGCACAAATTAGAGAGACAAAGGTAAAACCCTTACCTCAATAGGTTCTGGTCACAACTCTCCCCGGGATCAACGTTAGAAGACGTTCTTTGGCGTCCCAGAAAAACCTCCTTGGGTGGAAGTCGGAGAGGAAAAGCCGAAGGAAAGACGACGGATCCAAGCTCGGATGTTCCGCCTCGTCGTTACGATCCCGTGGCCGCTGAATGATCGTAAATCGGAGCTCGGACGAAAAAGTTATGGAAGAAAGAGACTTCGAGTCTCTTGAGAGAGCTCTGCTTAGAGGTGAGGGGAGGAGAGGTGTGAGTTGAAATGAGGAGGGGACCCCTCCTTTTAAAGGCGTGAAAAGAAAAATTACATGGTGTGTACTTATGGTACACGGTGTGTACTTGGCCGTTTTCACACGGTCTCCACGCGGCCTCCAACACGGTTACACGACCATTGAATGGTGAACACACGGTTTGAAGGTAACACATATGCGGGGGAAGGACTACACGGCGTGCAGATTGGACACCCGGCGTGTTCCCATTTATGGAACTCGGCAGGGACACGGCTCCAACGCAGCACACGACCGACGACTGGTCAACACACGGTAACGCGCATGAAGGGAAGGACTAAACGGCATGTAGTACTGGACACACGGCATGTACCCATTTTCTCCACACGGCAAGGACACATCCTGCAACACGGGGTATACCTGGGAAGGGGGTACACGGTGTGTACTCAAACTATATGGCGTGCAGTTTCAAAATTATGGAAAGTGTGGAAAAAGTCCATTTTACCCTCCAGAACACTTTTTGACATTCTTTTTGACAAAGGAATGGGCCGGAGAGGTCCGGGCCATTACATCTGATACCTTTTAAAACATTATCATCCCCGAGAATTCAAAAACAAACCCAGAGGAACCCAAAAAGATACCTCTTAGGGTTATCGTTATAATAGGAACCCCACCAACAACCCTAATTATATGTGCTGGAATTCCTTCTCTTATGTTGAGATATTATCCGCTTTAGGCAGCACTGACTCACCTGCACGGGTTTAATCACATCCTCATTAATGCGTCTCAATTAAGGATTGGGTCTTCCCACTTCCATACAATAGGATTTTCAATTCGAACTACCCCCCAACACCACACAACCAACAAACTGCCCATAAACGTGGTTTTGTGAAATTCCTTCACCTATGTCGAGATATTATCCGCTTTAGACGGCACTGACTTGCCTGCATGGGTTCAATTGCATCCACATTAATGCGTCTCGATTAAGGGTCAGGTTTTCCCCTTCCCACACATCTGGACATGTAACACATTACCAGGGAACAATGAAACAAAAGGTCTCACAACTGACAATCCAAGCATTCCATATATCAAAGGTACATAGTACATCATCAACACAAAGCTTAGAAGAACATGAGAAAACACAAGTCAAAATAACTCCGGGTACTGAGCATGCATCTGGGTCTCCCGCTCCCATGTTCTCTCCTTGAGACCGCCATGCCTCCACAACACACGAACCAAGGGAATGGTTCGTCCACGGAGCACCTTCTCTTTGTGATCCTCGATTCTGACTTGTCGCTCCTCGAAGGTCGTGTCGTCTCCCATATCTAACTCTCCCCATTCGATAACGTGAGAGTCATCGTGTAAGTACCGATGAAGCTGGGAGACGTGGAAGATGTCATGGACTTTCTCCATCTGAGGTGGCAGGGCCAGCTGATATGCCACCTCGCCGACTCGCATCATCACCTCAAAAGGTCCGATGGACCTAGGTGAGAGCTTCCTCCCCTTCCTAAAACTCTGCTTCCCCCATCGAGGGGAAACCATCATGAACACATGGTCTCCCACCTCGAACTCCAAGGGTCTCCTCCAACGATCAGCATAAGACTTCTGTCGGTCCTGAGCCGCCTTCATCCTCTCACGTACAAGATGGACTTTCTTCGTGGTGATCTACACTACCTCTGGCCTAAGAGCACCTCTCTCACCAACCTCTTCCCAGCAAATGGGTGAACGAAATGTCCTTCCATACAAAGACTCAAATGGTGCCATGCCAATAGTAGAGGGGAATCTGTTGTTGTAGGAAAACTCTACTAAAGGCATGTGTCGTACCCATGATCCTCCAAAATCCAGAACACATTCTCGTAGCATGTCTTCTAATTTCTGGATAGTCCGCTCTGTCTGCCCATCGGTCTCGGGGGTGGAAAGCAGTGCTAAGGCATAGCTGGGTGCCAAAAGCATGTTGTAGCTCCCTCCAGACTCGTGAGGTAAACCGAGTATCCCAATCTGAGATGATAGTCCTCAGAACTCCATGCAAGCGCACCACCTCGTCTACGTACCTCTGTGCTAAGGTACTCACCGGGCCCGACTCCTTGATTGTTAAGAAGTGTGTCGATTTCTTTAGTTGATCCACCACCACCCAGATAGCATCATAACCACCCTGATCTCTGGGTAGTCCTGCGACGAAGTCCATCGATATGTCATCCCACATCCACTCGGGGACATCTAAAGGATGCAACAAACCACTAGGAACACGGTGTTCAGCCTTCACTTGCTGACACACTAGGAATTTAGCCACAAACTCTACCACTACCCGTTTCACCCCGGGCCACCAAAACGGATCTCTCAGGCCTCGGTACATATTTAAAACTCATGTATGTACCGCCAAGGCTGAGCTATGGAACTCAAGGAGAACTCCCTCACGCATCACCTCCGGAACAAACAACCTTCCATGGAAAAGCATCTGATGTCGGGCGTCCTCTGACCATCCCTCTAGAGCATTCCCATGATCGACACGATCCCGCATCACCTCTGCCTCGGAGTCCCCCCACTGAGAATCCTCCACCTGCTGCGACAAGGAGGATTTCACCATCATCTGGAACAAACAGCCTCTAACACCTTCTTCCCTTGCATCTAAGTGCAGGGTAGCCAACTCTCCCATCACCTTCCAAGCATCAGCGGATTTTCGAACCACTTTCTTATGTGACTTCCTGCTCAGGGCATCAGCCGCAACGTTGCCCTTACCATCAGTGTAAGAGATCTCGATGTCATAGTCTTAGAGAAACTCGACCCATCTCTGCTGCCGTAAGTTCAGGTCATGCTGGGAGAAGATATAACACAGGCTCTTGTGATCTGAGAAGACCACAAAGCACTCACCAAATAGGTAATGTCGCCAAAACATCAATGCGAACACAACTTCTGCAAGCTACAGGTCATGGGTAGCATAGTTACGCTCGTGAGGGCGCAACGGCCTAGACCCATAACGAATCACGCCCTTCTTCTGCATTAGCACACACCCTAGACCAAGTCCAGAAGCATCAAAAAACACTTCATACAACTACCCCTCCTCTGGCATCTTGAGCACGGGAGGACTAACCAACTTATCCTTCAGGTAGTCGAAAGCTTTCTGGCACTGATCGCTCCATAGGAAGACCTCATTCTTCATAGTCAAAGCTATCAATGGAGAAGAAACCCGAGAGAAGTCCGAAATGAACCTCCGATAGTAACCTGCTAACCCCAGGAAACTACAAACTTCTGCCACGTTCTTGGGTGATACCCAAGAAAAAACTGCCTCCACCTTCGACGGGTCCACCAATACTCCATCCTGAGACACCACGTGCCCAAGGAAGTGTACTTCTTGTGTCAAGAACATACACTTCTTCAATTTCCCGTAAATCTGGTGGTGTCGAAGGACTTCCAAGACTACCTTGAGATGCTCAACGTGCTCCTCCTCTGATCTTGAGTAGATCAGGATGTCATCGATAAACACAATGACGAACCAGTCCAGAAACTCTTGGAAGACAAAGTTCATAAGTCCCATGAACACATCTGCTGCATTCGTAACTCCAAACGACATCACTACAAACATGAAGTGCCCATACCTGCACCTGAAATCTGTCTTCAAGATGTCACTATCCTTCACCCTCAGCTGATGATATCCCGATCGTAAATCAATCTTTGAAAACCAACATGATCCCCTCAGCTGGTCGAAGAGATCATCTATCCTTGTAAGGGGGTAACAGTTCTTGACCGTTACCTGGTTCAGCTTTCGTTAGTCTATGCATAGCATTAGACCACCATCCGCCTTCTTCAAAAACAAAATTAGACCACCCCATGGCGACACGCTGTGTCAGACAAAACCCTTCTCCATCAGATCTTCAATCTGAATCTGCAACTCCCGCAACTCCGAAGGTGCCATCCGATAAGGGGCCATCGAAATTGGACAGGCACCAGGTTGTAAGTCTATCCCGAACTCAACGTCACGTCAGGCGGGGGGGGGGGGGGTAGAGTCACAACCTCCTTAGGAAAAATTTCAATAAACTCCCCAACAGCCTCTGGGACATCCATCATCTCTGTATCAGCTGGAACCACTGATAACCCTCCTAACAAGGAAAGGAGAGGCTCCACATGACGGCATCCAGCCTGATAGCTCCTCTCGCCAACAAAAGATATGCGCTGCCCTTCCACGTCAGAGAACACGACTCTTCTCCGGAAGCAGTCGATAACCGCACTAACAGAAAACAACCAGTCGATGCCTAGGATGACATCATATGGATGAATCTGTAACATAAGAAGGTCTCCACTAGATCGATAAGGTCCCAACATCGGCCCACATCCCCGACAAACACAAGACACGCTGTTCTGGCCTCCAACTAGTGTACTTAGTACCAGTGGTACGGAAAGTCTCTATGTCTAGTCCAAAAGCATGTGCTAGACTAGGTGAAGCAAAAGAGTGCGATGCTCCCGAATCAAAAAAATCAGAAACAATAGTGCTGAACAGACAAAGCATAACTCGCACCACCTCTGGTCCTGCTGGAGCTGCCAACTCTACTGCCTGCAACTGTCCACGTCTAGCTCCTCTGCCTCTCCGATGTAGTCCACTTCCCAGACCACACCCTGGTCGAGGTCCCTGAGGAGCACCCTAAGGTCGGCCTCCTCATACAAAGTCTGCCCTCGGAGGAGCATGGTCCTGCTGCTTCTAGAAGGGCCTCGCCAGAAACTGGTTCTGCTGAGGTAGGTGCTGAACCTGCCCACCTCCACTGAACGGAGCTCGGGTCGGGCACCTACTCTGAACGTGCCTGAAACGTCCACAAGAAAAACACCTCGGTCATGGGCTCATGGAAAAAGGACAAGAACCCGAAGATCTGAACTGGAACTGCTGGGGCCTGCTCCCCACTGGCCTGAACCTGGAAGGTCCTGTCGCAGGAGACATGCTGCTGACTACCTTCCCCTTTGAAAAACGTGGCTGAAACACCTCACGTGGTGCACCTCCTAGCGAGTGCATCCTCTCTACAACCTATGCCTTCTTCTGAACTACCAAGTATGTCGGAAGGGTAAAGGGGGTGATAGCATACTGGAGCGAAGGACGAAGCACCTCCTCTAAACGTCTCGTCTGAGACTCCTCATCTGGAAAGGGATCCGGAGCAAAGCACATGAGATCCTCGAACTTGATCCCCAGCTCTCGTACTGACATACTCCCCTGCTGAAGGAAGAGTAACTCTTGCCACTTCTCCACCTTGATCACGGAAGAAAGGAATTCCTCTCGAAATTCCTCCTCAAAGTCAGCGTACGAAACCTCTGCCTCTATCCTCTCTCCGAGGTAGAGCGTCCACCACTATCGAGCCGCACCTCTCGGCTGACTGACTACTAGGGGAACCTAGTACCCCCTCAGAGCATGGATCAAGGTAAAAGAAATCCCTATCTCATCAAGAAACCCCTCTGTCTCCATATCTAATGTACTACCCTCGTACTTCTTGAGGGTCTGCTGCTGGAAGGAACGGAGAGTCTTCTTCCACTGGCTATCTTCCTCCTCTCGGTCAATCCTCAACTGATCGACCACCTGGATCTGCTAGGCCTCGGCCATCTGAGACACTCGGGGATGACTTCCAGGTGCCATAGTAGTACGGTAAACAAGGATCACCTAATCCCAAGTAGTGAGGAATTTTTTTTAAAGTTTTAATTATCATTTTATTTCAATTTCATTCCCAGAACAACCAAATCACGTAAAACACAATCATGATGATGCATGTAACTTTCCTAGGGTATCTACCATGCAATCAATGTAGTATCACATGGTCGTTCGGTAGGCTCAGAGTCCTTGCATCAGATCACGGGGGGCCCTAAAATCCTGTGTCCTAGCTGGTCTTCCCTGGCCTATGTCACGCACCAAGGTTAACTAACACTGTTTCCCTACCATCCCATGCAATCCTCACTATGCCTAACTCCAGACTCCATCCTATCTCTCAACTATCACCTATGATACCATTCCGTCATGACCCCCTCCCACCAAACATGCCCCTCCTGAGCTGGAAATGGCGAAAGGGAGATAATGACCCCTGAGTCCCACCTCTAGTAGGCCCCGGGTTGGCGACTAGCACCAAGGGTGTGAGTTTTCACAAATATGGGAGGAATTACACTTTTTTATTATTTAGGATCGGGAAATAGGACAAGTCAACCACCACAAAGGGAAAAGAACAAGTGTATATAAATAAACCCAAACCAAGCCCACATGCCTGTTTAAACAATCTATAACTATGTACAAGTACAAGAAATCTCAAAAGTACAATACCAAAAGAAAAAAAGAAAACAGAAACTGCATAAACTCCAACTGTCTGACTATTAGGGTCCCGCACGGCCCTGGTAGTCCTCCTAGAAACCTGAAAGTAAACGTTGGGTGAGCAAACAAGTATACTAAGTAGGGAAACCTAAAGCTCTTGTGCACAAGAGTGGAGACATCCTAATGTCCCATGAGAACAACAGAAGAAACCTAACAAGGAAATATATCCACCCAACCTCACCAGCCACACTCCCTAAAACACAATCACAACAGGTAGTAGTAGTATAAGAACAAGAGTATTGGGTACCCTGCACCATTTACCAATAGTTAGCAGAACGTCCTGACACTGTCACACTCTCACCCCCTGCACACACCTGGGCCGCACAACCACACAACCTGCCCGCACACACCTGGGCCTCACCACCACGTATCCCTCCCACACACACCTGGGCCACACAACCACACATCCCGCACGCAGACACCTTGGCCTCACAACCACAACCACATCCCCGCCCGATGACACCTGGGCCTCATCCCGATGATTCTTGGGAACAGTAATAGTAACAGAACTCTTGCCCGAAGACACCTGGTTCTGAAATCGAAACCTACCTGAAGAGTCTTGGGTGTAAGGTCGCCTCAATCCATCACAGTCCATAGGTCTGCCTGGAGAGTCTTGGGACAAACCACGCCAATCGAAACCTACCCGAAGAGTCTTGGGTGTAAGGTCGCCTCAAGCCATCACAGCCTAGGGGAGAAGGAGCAGGAAGGAGATAGTAACTATGGTAAAACACACTCTCCCATGAAATGGGAGTGTTCGGAACTATGTGCTCAACATGGGTGCGGGGTGATAAAACACAAAAGATACAGATATATATATATATATAGAAACCACTCAGCCCAGCCTATGGCTTCTAAAATGAGAACTGAGCACGTGCCTCGGCACTGCTACCATGAAGCATGCATACAATAAACAACCGCAACCCCATTTAGGTTTTTCACATCTCAACAGAAATTAGCATTTTTAGTCCCTTAACTACTGGGAAACTATTCACAACCAACCACAACAATCGTTCGTAAGCATATCCCTGCCATCCACAAAGCAAGTTAGGAAAAACACAGTAACACAGCAAGTGCCTTCTTATTAACCAACCAACCCGTTGATTATTATTTCCGTTTCATTACCACGCCCCACCATTCGTTAACACTTCCACTTTTTATTTATTATTCACAACCCATAGTCCGTTCACATTTAAACCCATCCCTACAGCCCCGCTGCCAACCACCATAACCACAATCACACTGAACCCGTACATCATTATCCCTTTAATACCATTTATTGAAGCCCTGCTACCTATTACCAACATAACATTCACACTAACCCACAACCAAGTCAACCGCAACCCCGCTGCTCACCCGATCCACAACAACCCACAAAACACCCCCACCACATTCCACGTATCCAATCCAACACCCACATGTTCATTATTCCATTTCGTTCAACCTGGGTGATCACACAAGGGTTCTAGTTTTTTATTTATTCAGCCAACTTTATGTGATTATCCAAATTCCACAATCAATATAGTTCCATTCAAAAAAACGGTTTACAAAGATAGAGCAACATTTAATGGCGCAAAAAAGGCCCCCAACGACCGTGATTTTTAGTAGGAATAAGCCTATTAATTTCACAACATAATATCATAGGATATAAAAGGTAAAGTAACAGCAATCACAAACTTCCCATCCCCATTCATTAAGAATTTATTATCTTTATTTAAAAGTTCAACCATTTCTCATGAAACAAAAAGGATACCCACCCCGCATGATGCACAAATTAGAGAGACGAAGGTAAAACCCCTACCTCAAGAGGTTCTGGTCACAAAACTCCCCTGGATCAACTTTAGAAGACATTCGTCTGCGTCACGGAAAAACCTCCTCGGGTGGAAGTCAGAGAGGAAACGCCGAAGGAAAGACAACAGATCCGACCTCGGAAGTTCTGCCTCGTCGTTACGATCCCGTGGCCACTGAAAGATCGTAAATCGGAGCTCGAACGAAAATGTTATGGAAGAAAGAGCCTTCGAGTCTCTTGAGAGAGATCTTCTCAGAGGAGAGGGGAGGAGAGGTGTGAGTTGAAAGGAAGAGGGGACCCCTCCTTTTATAGGCGTGAAAAGCAAAATTACACAGCGTGTACTTATGGTACACGCCTATACTTGGCCGTATTCACACGGTCTCCATGCAGCCTCCAACACGGTTCCGCGGCCGTTGACTGGTCAACACACGGTTTGAAGGTAACACATACGTTGGGAAGGACTACACGACGTGCACATTGGACACACGATGTGTACCCATTTATGGCACTCGACAGGGACACTGCTCCAACGCAGCACACGACCGATGACTATTCAACACACGGTAACACGTACGTGGGGAAGGACTACACGGCATGTAGTACTGGACACACGGCGTGTACCCATTTTCTCCACATGGCAAGGACACGGCCTGCAACACGGTGTATACCTGGGAAGGGGGTTCACGGTGTGTACTGAAACTACACGGCGTGTAGTTTCAAAATTCTGGAAAGTGTGGAAAAAGTCCGTTTTACCCTCCAGAACAATTTTTGACCTTCTTTTTGACAAAGGAATGGGCCGGAGAGTTCCGGGCCATTACAGAGTCACCATACTCAAAAAAAAAACAATGATATATTAAAATAAAAGAATAAATATTAAGTATGAATATAAAAACATAGCCTTTGAATTAATGGTAATTAATTAGAGTAACTAGATAAAAATTTATATATAATGAAAATAATGGATACTTTAGTACAAATAAAATTTAAATATTATTGATAAAAATTATAGAAAGAATTTAATATAAATTTTTTTTTATATTTCATTTTTCACCACAAAACTAATTATATTATTATTATACATTTATAATTTTTAATATTTTTAAAATATATTAGTAAAAAATATGTTACTATATGATAAAAAAGAACAATTAATAGTCAACATTTTTAAAATATATTTTCCAAAAATTAATATTTTCTCACAAAAATATGTTTTTTTATATGATCACTTATAAAATTTTATATATTTTATTTTAAAATATTAACATCAATTTTGGATTAGGAATATTACTATATTCTCGAGATAATTTTTTAAAAATGTTTCAAAATGATTTATTTTTTGTTGAATATGTTTTTTAACAATCACAAGACTTTAATGATATAATTATTATATATGTATGTGTTTTAAATTATTGAGAAATATTTATATTATCATAAATATTTTATGTATTTTAATTTATATTTTTAAATTTATTGATTATAATTTATAAACCATTGTTTGATACTTTTTAACATCAGTATTTTTCTTTAAAAATAAATTTAATACAGTATACATTACAATTTTAATAAACATATCAATCAACAAAATTGAATAAATTTAAATTTATTTAAAATTTGTATTCAATGTGTCTAAATTATCTATTATATAAAAATTTTATTTTTGTGCATAAAGAACATGTAACCTTAGGTAATAATTAGTTATAGTGGTAAAAGATAAATTGGTAAAGTTGTTTAATATAGGAATAAAGGATAACAAATGTTTTCTTAACAATTTTTGGAATGAGATGCCGAATACTTGATGAATTAAATACCTTCCTCCATCAATTATAGGAATATTTTCTAGCCAGATTTTTTGATAGAGGCTTCCAATTATTGAAATTGTTTGAGGGTTTCTAAATATGCTTTCACTTTTCACATATAATTGGAACACTCCTCTCCCCATTAACCATCACAAAAACTCATATTATCTTAAATAACACTAACATATACTCTCTTAAACACTCTTATCCACCTTTATGTGGTTCAAATTATCTCAAAATAAAATAACTAGATGTATGAACACTCATTTACAAAAAAGATAATCAAAAAATTAAGGTTTAAATTTCTAATATCTGCAATACATCCTTATTTTGTTGTGTTCACTACATTAGAAAAAAGGTTATTTTCAAAATAATAATATTTTTAAATAGGTATCATTATTAACATTTTCTATTATTATGATGAATTTGAAATCATTATCACCCTCTAATTTTCCAATAAGAAAAATGAAAATGTGAATTGTAGTTTCTATATATTTCATTCACCACAACCCAATGTGATTCATTTTACATCACATACAAAAATGGGTGGTCATGAGGATAATATTGTAGGATAAATATATTTTTTAATGAATTTATTATGGGTTTTGTAGTATAAATTTTATAACCTTTTTATGATATAATAAAAAAATTATTTTGATTAATTCTATATTTTAAAACAAGATAAATATGAGGAGAATTAATATTTTTCTCAAATTAATGACATTTAATAAAATTTAATGTCTTTTTTACTCATTCAAATTCTTATATATTACACCAATTGAAAATAAATAATATCATTAAACCGTTTCTTTAATGATTTTTAAAATAAAATTCTGATTAATCACCCATTAATCATAGAAGATTAATATTATCGTTGGATTAATCACCTACTTGAAAAATATTATGGACATATTTATTTAATGAATATATGGAATTATTTAATTGTAACAACAGATAAAGATATTAAAATAATATTTTTGGTTCTAATAAGGTTTAATCATCATTATATTCATTAATTTGGATAACACATTCCATTTGTTAAGAAACAATGAAGCATGACATCTCCAATATAATCTCCATGGGTGATAAAAAACACTTAAAAAATGAAATTATATCTTTTTATGACATATTTAAACATATATTATATCACCTTAGAGGGTATAATATTGATGTAATTTGGTTACACATCGTGAGTATACATTTCACGTAGTTAGTTATAAAATATATGGGGTTGGAATATAGGAGGAAACATTTTTTAGTGTTTTTAGAAATTAATAATTTCAAGACATAAAAGTGTATTACACATCGTGAGATAAGCTGGAAAAAGTTTTTAAACATATAGTGTGGATTGTTTATTACTTTTTTATCCTATCAAATTATGTCTCCCTCAAAAGAAATCCTTCTCCAAAAAATCCTGATTCTCTTAAACACATTCATATCCGTTCGTTCAGTGTTTGATCATCATTGCATTTGTGGTCTGTTTCCTGGGTAAGCGTTCTAATTCATTATACATATTTATTTCTATCTCCACATTTTGGTATTTGAATATATCATCTTTTAATTGTTTGAACTATATCTCATTTTTCTGTATCTCACCACTATATTGTCCATCGAGTGATTCCACAACCTTTTTTGTCTGTTGACATGTTTCTTTACAAGTGTGGTCATTTGGAAAAAATGTATGTGGTTCTATCCCAAATTGTCAAATTGATTAACCTTAAATTTCTTGATTTATTTAAACTGTATATTTAAGCTAAATTTCTCAAATTTTATATCATATAACATGATAAAACCTTGTTCCAGTGAATTGGGAGATTTGAAATTGTTTTTTCACAGATATTGGGAAAACCTCCAATTCCATTAAATTTGTGTGTTTTTATAGAAATTGGTTGATTTGAATTATTGAGTTTGAATTGAATATTTTATGGATATGATTTCAATTAATATTTTGAATTTAATTTATAAAATGAATTATGAAATTGGTGTAATTTGTTATTAATGTATTCAAAACATATGATAATAGCATATTAAGTTTTCATAAAAACTGAGTGATTTTATCTTATGAAAGTTGCATGTTTTTTTATATTAATCATTTTGGTTTCAAATGTAAAATTTTACTTTTAAAATTGGATATTGGGATTTAATTTTGTTTTAAGATTTCTTAAAATAAATTTCCCATCATTGATTTTGTAAAATCACATACAAGCCTTTTGTTGTGAGCGAGTTATTTGGACACAATCTATATTATTACAATGTTATAAAACATAGTTTCAAAATGTCACATCCCTGATGGGTGGGTGAGGAGAAACATTTGGGTTGTGGTAGGGGGACGTGAGTATACACATATTCCTGTGATAACATATTTAGTGAGGAGTTCTATAGTTGTAAATATTGTCGTCCCTATATAAAATATGACCAAGTTTCTCACTTATTATTTATATTTGATATATAAATTTATTCCAATGTAGTGAAAATGTTTTTTTGCCTTATAATTATATATTAACTATTTTATAGAAATGTTTTTTTAATACAATTTCATATAAATAGTTCATCACTTGTAAATCATTTTCATAAAGTAATTTTTTCATCATTTGAGCTGCATAGAAAGATTTTTCTAAATAATCATTGAAAATACGATAGATATTTATTTTATAAAATGAAATTATTATGGTGTCTAATATATATTTTTCATCTATTATGGAATATATGGTGTGGCCATACAATTATTTTTATCTCACACCCTACACGTGCCTTCGGTTGTTTGTATATTATATCCTTCTAGGATCGTGTAAGTGGAAAGGCTCACATGGAGGTTGATCTATCTATTGAACTTAGGTTTTGGTGAGTTGTGGCCTAGAGATTTGGTATCCTTTACTCTTTCAGTACGTGGGTTGCTGTAATTTGGGATTTAATTCCATGTTCATTTTTCGTACATTACCCTTAGTTGAGTATCTTTTGTTATGAATATTTCCTTGATATTTTAATTCTACATTTTTCAATGAAAATTCATTCCTAGTTTCATGTTGTACAATTCCAGTAACTAGTCATCCGCCCCTTGAAGATCGGTAACCCCTTTTGGCTATGTTATTGTTGTCTTGATTATTGGGTTACCCAGGGTACCTATGCTGGTTTGTGAAAAAGTGTTATTAAAGGAGTCTGTTGAGATATTATCTTGAAGTCAGTATGCATTTTTGAAATCTTATTGGGACTTTGGAGGTATTTATGATTGAGTGTTTAGCCAGATCTCACCATAATTAACCATAAATCACCCGGGGTGGTTAGTGAAATATATTGTGTATATTAGATCTAGTATTTTACCTATTGATATATGGATATAATGAAGTCCAAATCTTGTTTTTTTCAATATTTTGGGAATTATTCTCCTTGTCTCTCAGTTTGAGTGTTAATGTAATGTATTTTTATATTTTTTATGTTGTGTGGAATTTGACCACTATCTAGGAATCATAATCGGATCCATGAATAAACTATTGATAATCCTTAATAAATGAATCTTATTGTGGATCCAAATCCATTAATGATGATTTTATGTACTCTCCATGCTATGGGACATTCACCACCTCTAGTCGACATTCTGGCTTCGGCTGTTGATACTCAACGAGATGTTTTGAAAAATTATTCTAAATAGTGCCCTCACCAAAAGCCATCAGTTTTCTAAGGATCCACTGATCCTCAAAATTCTAAAGACTGGTTGTGTAGGATGGAACATTTGATGGATATCTTGGAGTCACAGGATGAGATCTAGGTAAAGTGTTCCACTTTTGTTCTAGAAAGGGCATGCATGAAATGGTGGGATTCAATGGTAATGAAAAACAAACATGAGTTATTAGAGTTGAAAGGACTCAATGTTCTTTCAACCAACCATTTCTATATATATTCAATAGTGTTGTCCAAGGCTATTGATTTTTTTCCAGATTGAGAAGGCTAAATGAACTATGACTGGGTATTTAAATCTCTTTTTTGAGCTTGTACTGTTTTCACCTGATATTTTATATAATCAGAGGATGAAGGAATAGAGGTTCAATTTGAGATATCAATCAGATATCTATTATTAGGTATTCCTTCTAAACATCCAAATTAGTCTAATTTGATGTAAAGTGAAATGATGTTTGAGGTTTACATGGCTGGAATGTCAGGGTTATATAGAGATTCATTTCTCATAGTGGTAGCATGAGTTTCTTCAAAGGAAAGAAGATGTATGATGGTTCTAAAGAATGCTTTTTATGGTTGGTTGAATCTACACCTCCTACAGTATGAAGGGTATGTACATTAATTTTTTTATCATTGTGGAAATCTTGGACATTATTTTTGGGTTTTAACTAAGGCACCCATGAATTGGTGCTCTTGTGGACATTTTGGACACTTATAGAGATCAGGATATAACTTTTTTACTCCACATAGTAGAAAAGGATCATCATCTCCTCGTTAAAATATGGGGAAATAAAATGATTCATGAAAAAAATCACTTTATACAAAGGAATTCAGAATAAAACTACTTCCCTTAGTGGATGACTCTACAGAGGAAACAATCATAAGTCTAGAAACTATGAGAGGTAACATTACTATAGCTTCATCATTTGTAAGTGATTCATATTATATTAGGGCATCTCACTCATTTATTTTAACACATATTCTTAATCTTCCTAGTATTTATTTGTTGATTCTATTTTGTGAAATGGATATTACTACACCACTTGTTAAAAAGAAAAAGAGGGATCTCCATAGTACCCCTTGTTTCTTCTCTCTATTATATATTATTCCATATCTGAGTTTTTTGATACATAACATGAAATCTTTTTACTTCATATTCATTATGTATTGGATCATTGCCAATAATTCTCTGAATACTTTTTATCTACAATTAGACCACCATACTACACCTAGTGGATTGCTTCTTATCTTTAAAAGAGAATGGTACCCATGGTCAACCAGATTCATACCTTCTTATCTGGAGTTGGGGAAGGTAATATAATTGAATTTATTCGATTTGGAGCTAGGATATTTGAGGGGTGACCTATCTATAGTCATAGTCATGTTTACCTACAAATTTTCATTTAACTTGTCTGGTTCTCCACAAGTGAGGGAAGTCATGTTTTCTAATGACTAAATTCCTATAACTCAACCAGTTCCAATTCCCTTTTATCAAATGGATTTAGTTGAAATGAAATGGATAATTTCCCAATTGGATGATCTTATCAATAAAGGATTCGTACACATGAATGTGTTATTGTGGGAAGTGGTAGTTCACTTTACTAAGAAATCTGATGGTTCTCATTTATTATGTGTGGATTACTAATGGCTCGATCAAGTGACAGAAAAAACATGTACATATTACTATGGATTGATGGTTTGTTTTATTAGTTCAAAGGGGGAAAGTGGTTTTAAATGGTCAACCTTTGATCCAGTTACCATTAGTTTCGGATAAAAGACTCTGACATTCATAAATCCACCTTTACGAGTATGAACGATGAATATTTTTTCCTTGTTATTCCATTTTGTATGAAAAATGACCATGTAGTTTTCATGTCTCTAATGAGCGGTATTTATCCTGAGTATCTAGATACCTTTGTGGTAGTGATTTTGGATGACAAACTAGTTTACTTCACGTACGTGGATGATCATTTGCATCATCTAAATATAATTCTGAGTCTACTAAGAAGTCAGTGAATCTCTCCCAATATTTCAAAGTGTGACTTATGTATTGGAGATGTGAAATTATGGGGACATGAGATATATTGACATGGTACATCAGTTGATCATAATATAGTGAAGGCTATTATGACTTGGTAGAAACTGCGTAACGTCATTGAGATTCAAATATTCTTGGTCTTAGAAAGATATTATCATTGGTTCTTAAAGGACTTCCTAATGTTGTATTCTCCATGATTTCTATGTCTTGTAAGAGGATTATTTTTTCATGGAATGGTAAATATCAGAGTTCTGGGGTTGGGATAAAATGTCTTTTCATAACTGATAATGTTTTGAGTTTACACCTCATGTGTCTAGGTAGGGGTATGTGGTCTTATGTGATGCTTAAAGTTCATGTTTGGGATGTGTTCTTAAGTAAGGTAATAATGTTGTTGCCTATAGATATCATCATCTTAGGCCACGTGAGAGGATATATCTGGCCCATGAGCTTGAACATATAGCTTTAATGCACACGCTTACGTTTTGGTGACATTACCTTTATGGAGAATCTATTAGTATTTATTCTGACCACAAGATCATGAGTTATATATTTTTGTTATAAGATATCAATATCCATTATAGGAATTGGTTGGAATACTTGTAGTCATTTTATTTTTACGTCACCTCTACCATGTGGAAGGGGAATGCTATTATATATGTGTTAAGAAGAAAATTTCCAAATCCAGACATGAAAGAATCTAAGGTCGAGTGAAGTTTAATAGATCTTTTGGCATAGTTTCATATGAGAGTTTTGCAGAAATGTTCTAATGATTATTTTTTCCTAGTTTAGTTGATATAGGCTATTCTTTAGTTTTTCCTTTAGGATCAAGATCTTGATGATGAATTTCATAAAATTAGAGACTCTATTTATGGTGGGAAGTTAGTTTCTCTGTGGTCATTTTTAAATGGAGGTGTTCTATGTGATCATAATCTCTTTGTTGTACCATTAGTAATAAGTAATGATATAATGAAAGATTTTCATAATTCCTAATTTTTTCTAATCCTAGTAACCGTAATGATGTTTTAGGATTTTTTGTCATATTTCATTTGGTCAATCATGAGTTGGGGAATTTCTATGTTTTTCTCTCATTTCTATAAAATCTAGCAGGAGAAGGACATGGATCAAAAACCCTTAGGTTTACATTATCAACATCAATTCCAAAAATGGAAATGGGGTTATATATATATGGATTTTGTGGTAATGTTTCCATGTACCCAGAGTAAGAGGAATTTGATATGGTTTGTGATCGACCAGAAGACCATGTCAGCTACCTTTATACCGATTTTTGATACAAACAGGGATGAGGAGTTGGGGAATCTCATCATGAGATAGATTATATGTTTTAATGGAGTTCCATATACTATAGGATATGATCAGGATCCTCGATTAACATATCGCTCATGGAGAGGGCTTCATGACACATTGAGATATATGTCCATTTGAGTACAATATTCAATCCGTAGTTGGATGACCATTCAAAGATAACTATATAGGTTCTTAATGTTATGATTTTTTCTTCGATTCAAGAAATTAGTTGAACTTGGGATGATCATTTAGTGATGGTTTTGTTTTCATATAAAAATAGTCACAAGTTCACAATCAGAATGGAACCACATGAGGACATGAATTGTAAACCATGTAATTACATATTGTTTTTGTTGGAAGTTATTGACAGTTATTTGGTTAGTCCACGATTGGTGTAATAGATAATGCTAAAAATTCAGTTATTCCATTAGATAATGTTGATAGTATTTATCTGGTAAAAATCTTATTCTGATCATTTCCATTGAACGTTGGAGTTATCAGTTGGTCACCATGTGTTCTTGAATGTTTCTGCCTAGTTTGGTCACTAATAGCTGGGATGGAAAGACATATTGCTCCTCGTTTTTTGGGTCCTTTCAAATTAGTTAAATATATGAAGAATATTGAATACTTTTTTTCATATCCACCATAGATAATGTTTATACATAACATATTTGATGTATGGATGCTGATAATGTTTTAATCTAATCCATCTCATTTTTTTGAGATGGAGAGATCTTGATGTTGAACCTAAATTTTCTTTTACGGACTAGCAAGCTAAGATAGTTGATTTTGAGATTGTTGTTATTCATGGTAGATTGATACATTTGGTCTATGCTATAGTAGCTTGTATTTGTTATTCATGAGATGTGGGAATGTGAGACAGTAATGATAGAGTGGTGGACTCATGTTTTTTTCAAGGATTCGTCATTGTTGGCTTTCTGTGGACAAAATGTTATTATGGTTTGTAGGTTGGAACATCAAATTACTGATCTAAGAGGTATATATTTAATCATTCAATGTTTTTTCCTTTTAATTGATTGAGTAGGGTTCAGAATGAGTTGGGGTGATACCTATAATGGTGAAGTGGTAGAATTTTTGGACTCTCAGTTGTAAGAAACATATTCAAAAGGCTATATGAGGGTTACACACCATGCAAATAGGTTACATGACATGTAAGGATTTATGGATACAACTCATGAAAGGATTCATGATATGATGGTTACATGTTTTTACTAGCCTTTAAAATTCATGAATTATTTATTATAATGTTTTTATGTTAAGGAGAAATGATTTTTGGGTTGTTTCAGAAAGTAGATATTTCAGAATGTGAAATTGTATTATACATCATGAATTGTGTAATGTCTTAGAATTTAAGTGTATTTTTTTAAATTATATGGAATTATTTTGCGATGACACACTTTAAATACACTTTTTACGAGGCCTCGTTAGCTTGGAGCAGAATTTTGAACATTTTTTATAGTATGTTTAGTAAACGTGTGAGCAGGGTTTTCAAACTTTTGAACAGCACATCAGATCAAAAATCTGACGACACCGTTTAACTTAGAACACCAAGATTATATTATAAAGGACTGAACATCGACCAAGAAGGGTGAGATAGAAAATTTATTTTTCAGAATTTTTGGAAAACAAAAAAATAACATTAAAATGTTATTTTATTTTCTTTTCCCAATCATCGAGTAGTCGGTGGAAGTGATCTGGTGTGATGACTTGGAAACGACGAGGTGCATTAATGGAAGCCCCTTAATAGTTCATTAAGATGTAGTGTAATAGCTACAATGTTTCATAAATTAAATAGTGTAATGATGAAATATAGAATCATAATAGAAATGCAGCAACATGTTCATTTTTTAATTATATAATGTATTATAGAGTGTGAATTAACTATGGGAAATTCATTGACGAACCACTGATGAGTTTCCTTTCCAACGAAGAATGAAGAATGCCAGAGGATCATCATCGACCTCATCATAACTCAAAGAACGAAGTTGGGAAGTGAAAAATGATGTCAATCTCTAGAACCCTTGATGATGGAACACTAAGGCAATGAAAGTCAAATGAGGTAGGAGTTTAAATATGTTAATGTTTCCCCATTCAAATTTCTCAACGACGAATGCAGATCAATCAATGAACTAGTTGATATGTGAATTGTGAATTCTAAAGGGAGGGTGTTTCATTTGGTATTTCTATTATGGATTAAACTTTTTTGATTGAATATCATCCCAATACACCCCAGTATGAAACATATAACATAGAGGGTGTGAGAGAAGACAATCTATTCCTGAGTCCCTCAACATTCCATGTTCTTGTGAGTTCTTCAGGGAAGAATTTTTGAAATGGACACAAGGAAAGTTAGAAGCTGTCAAAGTGAAGGTGGAATCCCTATTATCATGTATGCGCAGATGGTTCAAGAAAAGTACCACAAGAGAAACTCCATTAGCCCGCAGAAGAACCACCAGCACCGACACTGGCCGGCGGCGGCCCATGGTGGTGGTCTCGATCGTAGGGAGGTGGCGTGCGTTTTAGTGCGCCCTGACACCAAGGAGACGTTGTGAAAACTGGAACCACGTTGAGGGGTGTCCCACATCGGGGACGCTCGGGTGAGATGGTGTCACATGGTTGAAGACCACATGTGGAATTCTAGGCTTGTTATGATTGCTTGTCTGAGGTAGAGAAAAGACCACATTGAGAACTTCAAGGTGAGTTGGGGTGATGGATGTCTCATCTTGTCATGTCTTGGATAGAAGGAAGGATGGTCCCATAATAGAGGACTGGGCAGACCCACCCCTAGAGGGCCAGACACACTCCACCTGGTCGAACATGTCCCAGAGGGCTGGACCCACGCCGTTGGGCTAAACCCGCAACCCACCAGGCCCATAACCAATAAATCGGACTAAGGATGGGCTGGGTCTGAGTTGGGTTGGCGTACCTAGGTTGGGTCGAACCAGACCCAGACCAAACTGAAAACCTTTTAAAAAAAACATCAATAACATACAGACCAGGAGAATTATTGATGCCTCATCTATGGAATGGGGACCCTTGTGGTGTGGTTGTCATTCTGTGATGCTCTATGTGATTTTTGGTGAAGTTTGGAGTATGTCAAGGTTTGATCGGTCTAGAATCCAACCGGTCCCGTTTTACAAAATATCTCATATCATACAGACCGTACGTCCGTTCGACTAACATTTTATTAGGTTGGGACCCTTACAATGATACAGTCCATTGAGTTACATTATGTGGTACATTGTGGTTGATAATTTTTTACCAATGTCTTGAGGATCAGATCCCTCAGAAATCAAGTTTACTCTGTGTTGGAATCCAGTGGTTGGCTGGGAGGTGATGAATGAAAATGGGCCTTTCGGGAATAGGAATTAGAGTGACCCTTCATGTATCAATATTAGAGAGACACATAATTGATGAAAATAAGAGACACCCTTCATATATCATCATAAGGTAGAACCTTATTCGATCATCATAAGAGATATCCTTCATGGATCAGCAGTTGTACAACCCGTCCTGGATCTACTATAGAGTCACCTGTCTTAGTTTAGTAGCCGAGAAAACCTTAGTGGAACAGCAATAGAGAGACCCTTCATGGATCAATAGTATTGTATCTTAATAGAATAAGATGATCTAGGTTTATGAAAAATCATTTTTACTTTTGAACTTATGTTATACCCGGTGTGAGCTGTGTCTTTTTCTTTATGCTTTACTTTGAGATCATGCTTTTTTTATTTTCCATTGTGGATCATTGTGAGACCAGAGGTGGTCTCAAGATACCTTCTAAGTATTTTTGTACTCACCCCTACATAGGCTTCTCCCACACCTATTGTGTCTTGTTCAGATCAAGGATAACTTTGATTGATCTTTGGGGAGCCGGAGCCAGACGATGCTCCGAGGTGGATCGATTGATGTGGTATGTTGTAGTGGCATCCGACCATGAGTTGTACCTATACATCGGGTATGATACATGGAGGAAAACTATGATGATTGTACTTATTTTTATATACTTTCCTTTCAGTTGGGATTTTATTATAGACCATTTAATTTTAGTTTACAACTTTAACGCTTAGTGGTGGTAATTTGTTTGGTTGTATTACGCACTTTTCATTATGGTTTTTTTGTGCAGTATTTACCATTTCTAGGTGTGTACATGTGTAAAGGAAATACATTACCTTTTTGGGATATGTCCTTCTAGTGCTAGTCAACAGTCCATTTCCTATTGATGGTGGGATTGGGGTAGTTAGGGCATGGGACCTGGGGGACGGGTCGTGACTATGTTGTATCAGAGGGTAGTCAGTTCTACCAGAAGAAGTAAGAATCATTTTTACATGATGGTAGAAATAGTTTTATGTGTCTCGAGTTCGACTTTTAGACCTGGGAGTCAATTGTTGGTGTGGTGGACAATGTATCCAATGACCAGGACCCATTATTCTATTTTTTGACGTAGTACACGAAAAAACTCGAAGCACATGTTTTGGAAATTTTTTTCTCTGGATATCTTTTCAGTCACCTAACCAGGCCTAACATATTTACCATGGAAAATCTGTTTCCCTAAAGGATGCCTCCATGAAGTCATCAAACTATGATTTTATTGTGGGATCACAATGATAGACCACTGAGGGATGAGACATATGTGCAGGGAACACTTACAGTGATAACACCTTTCAGTGGTGTAACATCCGCACCACCACCCATAGAGCAGTAGTTTCTTCCTGCCCTGCTAGAATTCATGGAACACTGATTGAGTGCCTATAACGAGTTCCAAGGATATAGACTTATGATTTTTCAAGGATATACATATCTTTAGGAATATGATGATTGGATGGAGGTAGTTACGTGGGTTTTTTCCCTGTTAGAGATTCCTACAAGTTAGATAGTGGTCTTAGTCGCTATCCTTTTTCATGGAATGGAAGGGAGATAGTGGATCGTGATGCTACAGAGATATTGTAAGGAAACCCTTCCAATGTTGGTATTTTAGTGCCTCTTCATGGTGGAGTTATTACAAATGAAATTAAGATAAACACGTATTTAGAACTACTACACCTACAACAGGGCATCCTGACTATGGCCTAGTACTCAGAAAGGTTTACCAACCTCTCCCAATACTCCACTGACATGGTATGTGCCCTTTTCTTCAGGGCATGAAAATATGATCAAGGACTTTGATTGGAGATTAGGGAATTGATGATTGCACTCAGTATCTCGATGCATGTTGGAGTGATAGAGCACGCTCTACTATTGGGGAGATTCGTATCCGAGAAAGGATAGACCGTTAGAGCCACCACCAGAAATCAAGTGGATGATTCATCTGCTATAGGTAGTATCCAGATGATGCAAAGAACCAAATAGGATATACCATCCATAAGACGACCCCATGATTCAGTCTTGGATGTGATAATTTCATGGGGGCAGAGGAGGTCACCTGAGTTATAGAGTTTGTTACTCCTACGGAATGCATGACCCATGGATCGTGAATCTCTGACCTATAACACAGACTATCAGTAGACAGTCAAGGGACTACGTAGGCAAAGGTAGAGGATCAAGTATGCAGGTCTGTAGGGTGACAAACATGGATGGGGAGTAGGACGGGTGGTAGACGGTGGACAACGGTTTGAGGTGCTTCCCCATCCACCCCATATGGTCCACCACAGTCTAAGGGAGTCAGTGGATAGGGGTGATATCAGATTCAGGCGGTAGAGGACTATGACCATGGTAGTCCATATATGATTAGTGGCATGATTTATGTCTTCTCCACCTTAACTTCAGTTCTTATAAACCCTAGTTTTAGTCACACTTTCTATTCCACAGGCATTGTTCGAGGCTTGAGGATTTCAGTGGAGCCATTATTTAATCCATATGACTAAAGACTCCTATGAGAGGGTATTTGAAGATTACACACTAGTTTCAAGAGTGTGAGTGTACTATTAGAGGAATGATATTTTGCAGGGACCTCTTAGTAGTTGCATCGAGACCTTAATATGTCATATCAGGTATGGATTTTTTATCCACAGTCCATGCTCAAATAAATTTTTAAAGGAACATAGAGTAGTGTGTCCATGAGAATGGGCCTCGGGATTCTATCACGGGTGAAATGGGAACCCTTGCTGCACAATATTGACATTCTTGGAGGTTGGTTTAGCTATTCACTCACCAGTTGGCTAGCCTCACCATTGGTGTGGTGAACGAGAGGAGTCTCATCATTCTAATAGCGGTGGATGAATATGAGGATGTCTTTATAGAAGTCATGTTAAGAAATGTGTCTCATATATTTGTAGATATCTACATCGATCTGTACCCAAGGAAGATACTAATATCCACACTGGCATATCAAATCGCTCCCATGGAGCTCCTGGAGCTGAGAGTACAGTTGGAGGACATGTAGAGGAAGGGTTTTGTGTGGCCTATCATTTCACCATCGTTAGCCCTAGTGTTGTTTACCAATAATGTAGATGGGATCTTTAGGCTATGCATGGAATTATGGTTCTTGAACCCGGTGACCGTGAAGAACATGTATCCACTACCGAGGTGTGATGACCTCTTATATCAGCTTAAGGGAGAGAGGTGGTTCTTGAAGATCGAAATCAGATCAGGCTATAATCAGCTTCAGTTACGGGATGAGGGCATACCGATGACAACCATTAGATGTTGGTATGACCATAATGAGTTTTTCGTGATTCTTTTTAGTGTGGCCAATTCCCCATTGGATTTCATGGGACTGATGAATAGGATATTCCATCTTTGGCTAGATCGTTTCATGGTATTCTTAATTGATGAAAACTTGGTATACTCGTCATCAGTGGAGGAGCCTACTACACAGCTGTGGATTTTCCAAGATAAACACTGAGAGCACCAGATTTATGTTAAGCTATAGATGTGCTAGTTTTGGATATGGGAGGTCCAATTTCTGGGACACGTCATCTTAGAGGCTAGAGTTACAGTGGATCTTGAAAAGATATATGCAATGATTTCTTTGGAGCCACCCAAGGGCTTAACTAAGGTGAGAAGTTTCTTGGGGTCTGCTAGATATTACTAGAGGTTCCTGTCCAACATCTCCCGAGAATCAACACCCTTTTCAACTTTGAAATAGAGAAGAAAACCCTTCATATGGACATAGAGGAGCAAAAAGTGTTTCCATGTGATAAGGTTGAGACAAATAATATCCCCCATCCTATGATTTATGAAATAGGGTGTTGGTTATGTAGTCTTCTATGAAGAACCTGGGAACAGAATGGGTTTTGTCTTGATTCAAGAGTGGGAAGTTATTTCTAGCATCTCATGGATATTGATAAAAAATGAGCAGAACTACATGACCCCTGACCTGATGTTAGAAGCGGTGGTCTTTTCCTTGATGATGTGGTAGTAGGACTTGATTGGTGAGCGGTCTATAGACTACTTTGACCACAAGATTATAAGGTATATTTTCTCATAGAAGGACCTAAACTTGAAAAAGTGATGACGACCAGAGTTCCTCTGGAACTATGACATATAGATAGTCCATACTCATGGGAAGGGGAATGTGTTGGCTGACGCACTCAGCAGGAGTACTGGTTTGCAGCTACTGAGTGAGGTGATACAGCAGCTAGCAACGATGTAGATATCCATCATCGATGATGATGGAGAATCATTCCTCCAGTCTATGATTGTTACTCCCTCACTATATTAGTGTGATTGGGGGGCACTTCTTATGGATTTTTATTTCGAATCCCGAAATTCTCATATATCATCAATTAATGTTCTAGATGGATTTTCAATAGGTGGGGATCATGTTATCCTTTTAAATGTATGAACCATAGTACTAGTGATGTTATGGGAGGTGGTGTTGAGGCAGTTCCATACTCTCCATTTAGTGGAACATCCTAGTGTTGGGAAGATGTAACATGACCTCTAATAATGGTACTGGTGGCCATTGATGATGAATACAGTGGAAGAGTTCATTTTAGTATACCTTAAATGGCAGCAAGTGAAGGAAAAGCATCAGGTCCAAGCAGGCTAGACATAGCCACTTGAGGTACCAGAGTGTAAGAGGGATGGTATATCCATGGACTTTGTGACAGGGTTACCACGCACGTCTAGGGTCCACAACTCAATGTGGGTGATTGGAGACTGACTCACCAAGTCGGCTCACTTCCTACCTAAATGGGAGCAGGGATCAGTCGAAGGATTGATGCGCCTCTATGTCAATGATATATTAAGGCTTCACAAAACACATCTATGATCGTCTCAGACTCTAATGCTATCTTTTCATCCCAGTTGTGGAAAGGGTTGAAGTAGGAGTTCGTGACTCAATTGTTCTTGAGTACAGATTTTCACCCCCCAAACAGATGGTATGGGGGAGTGGACCATGCATACCATAGAGGGCTTGTGTCATGATTATATCCTGGATATTGGTCATAGTTGGGAGGACAACCTACCACTATTGGATTATGCATAAAAAAATATCTATCACTCCCCCATTGGCTTTCCAAAGATTTTGGCCTTCTACATGTGGCCATGCAGATCACCTCTACATTGGACCGACTGAGGGGAGTCTGCACTCAAGGGTCCATTGTTGCAAGAGTCTACCACGGAGATGGGGAGGATCATCCAGGGGTGGATGAGGGCTGAATAGAGTAGACAAAACTCTAATGTTGATAGGAGACAGAGACCCTGGAGATCAAGAATAATGATAATATTTTATTTCGGGTCTCACACTAATTGGAATTATAAAGATTTGGCTAGGGTGACATGTTATCTCTGAGGTTCATCAGAAATTTTTATATTCTTAGAAGAGTTGGAGATGTGGCATACTGCCTAGCCCATTATGCATAGATTCACATAGTGCACGATATTTCTCATGTGTCCCGACTGAGAAGGTATGTGCATGATGAATCGACAAATCATTGATTAGGTTGAGCTGGATATTGATGATGGGGTGACATTTGGGGAGTTCCTGGTGGAGATTTAGTAACAATATGAGAAGGTCCTTCAAGGATGGTTGATTTTTATGGTGTGTGTTTGGTCGCATCACGAGAACCTACAGAAGAGAAAATGAGAGCAGGAGGCTCAGATTCATGCTTCGTACCCACATTTGTTTGAATAGCATTTGTTTTGGATTTTGAACCGGTGATCTGATAAAAAATATGATGGCACCGCTGAACTCAGAACACTATGATTCACATATAAAGGGAAAAACATCGACCAACAAGGGTCTTATGAAATTTTAATTTTCTAGAATATTGATAAAATAATAAAATAACTTTAAAAAAATTATTTTATTTCCTTTTTTAAACCGTTGATTGATGGACGACAGTATTGCGGTGCTGCGACGAGGTAACGAAGCTTCACATTAAATTAATCACATTAACGACTCATTAAGATGTAGTGAAAAAATAATTTTGTAACGCGATCCTTTTTTATTAGCTAACACATCGGAGATTTTGAATTAACCATGTGAAATTCTATGACGAACCGTCTATGATTTTCCTCTCCAATGACGAATGATGAACATCGGTAGAATTTCATTGACATTGACATACCTCGATGACCAATGCCAAGAAGTGATGAACAACATCGACTTCTTGAACCCTCATGGATGGAATACTAATTAAAATAATGTAAAATGAGGAATGGGGTTTAATTTTTATAACATTTTCATGTTCTAATTTCTAAATGATGAATGCGGATCAACCCACAAACTGGTTAATCCGCAATTCATTTGGTCTTGAAAGAAAGTGTTTTATCTGTTATTTATATTCATGATTAAAAATTTGTTGATTTAATATCATCCCAAGCCTCTCCAATTTTAATTTTCCAATACCAGGGATATGGACCAACAAAAAAAGGCCCAAGTTCCTCTTCCTTGTGTGTTCTTGTGCATTCTTTATAGCTGATTTTTTGAAAGGGTGGAAAGGTGAGTTAGAAGTTGTCACAGTGAAGGTGGAAGGCCTAAGATTCTGTAGGCATGGATGGTTTATGAAATGGTCCACTAGAGGAACATTGGTGGCCAGCGGCTGTGGTCGTGGGCCAAGGGAGGTGGCGCACTTGTCGGCGTGTTGTGGAATTGGGGATATGTGGTGCGGCGGGGATGGGTGGCACCCATTCGGGCCGCTCGTGTGAGTTTGCAGCACGTGGTCAGAGACAACATGTGGGAATAAGGTTTGGCTAGATTGGACTACCACATCGAAATGTCGTGATCACTTGAACATGGAAGAGAAACATTCTCGCGAAAAATCACAGGGTGAGCTGGGGAGCCGAACACAATATCTAGCTGCATCCTGGATAGGACAATGTCTGGTCTGCCTCTGGTGGAGAAGACGACCCCATATCCCAATTGGACCGCGATGAAACAGCCTGGTCCCACGAATGGACCGGTTAGGGTTGTGTCAATAGACCCGGGTCTGGTCTTGTCAATCAGGCTAGGTCAGACTGACCCTAGACACAATCATCCACCTTTTGGACAATCGCCAATATTATGTAGATCAGGAAAACAATTGACGTGTTGTCTATGGCATGAGGACTATTCCAATGAGGTGGTCCTTATGATATAATCTATGTGTGTTTTGGATTAGGTTAGTGTATGGATATGTTGGATAAGACTCAAATTGAACCAGGACCTTTTAACAGAAATGCCCATATCTTACAGACCGGGGTCCGTTCAACACATCACCTATTGCGTTGGGATCCTTATGATTAGACCGTCCTTTGGTTTCACTATGTCGGACTTTGTGGTGTTTATGATATGACTGATTTCTTGAGGATAAGATCCTATAGAAATCATGTGTGCTATGTGTGGGAATCTAGTTACTGGCTGTGATGTGAAGAATGAAGAGAAACCTTTCATCGATCGACATAAGAGAGACCCTTCATGGATCAGAATAAGAGCGACCCTTAATAGATCACCATAAGAGCGACCCTTCATGGATCAACAGTAGAACGACCTACCAAGGAATGAATGGATAGTGAAAAATCATGGATCAGCAGTAGAGTGACTCTTCATGGATCAGCAGTCGGGCGACCCTTCCTAGATCAGTAGAAGAGCCTCTTAACCGAATTAGATGGTCTAGCTTTATGACTAATCTTCTATACATCATTACTTAAGATATACTTGGTATGAGATATTTCATTTTCATTGTTCTTTTTTTTAGATCTTGATTTTTGGTATTTTCCATTGTGTATGTATGTGAGACCCATATTGGTCTCAGGGTCGTTATTGAGTATTGTTATAACAACCCATTCACGGGCTTCGCCTACACCTATTGTGTCTTATGTAGAAGACGAACAGCTTTGACTGGACATTGTGGAGCTAGGGCAAGATGTTGCTTAGAGGTGGATCGATTGATGTGGTGTGCTTCCATGACATCTGACTGTGAGCTACACCTACCATTCAGGTAGGATCCTTGGAAGACGATCTCCAGAGCATGTACTTTTTTTTGTACATTTCGTTCAGTTGGTATTGTATTCTGTCCCCTTTACGACCAGTTTACACTTTTTACTCTTAGTGGTGAGAGTTTGTGGTGTTTTTATTACTTTCCTGCTTTTTGTGGTTTTCTTTGTGCATTATTTTCCATTTCTATGTGTGCGTACAAGTTTAAAGGTAATGCATTCCCTTTTTGGGATATGCCACTTCGGTGCTAGTGAATATCCCTTAGCCTTTGAATGGTGGGCATGGGGTAGCCATGGCATGGGCCCTGGGTGATGGGTCATGACAAAATTCCTTGACTGTTGTTTTCAAACAGGAAGTGCAGTTAGTTTATTCCATTTAAATACTCTCTAATTTCCTCTCCATCAACCCAAATCCATCCCTAGGAGTTATTGAAGCCATTAAATCCTCCGGGATATATTCATTTGACATTCGATCAACATTTTATTGTTTTTCAATTCCCGAGTAAGATTTCATCATCATTCTTCATCTTTATCTCTTTCATCTCCATTGTGATATCATTATATCATCGTGTAATTGATGGATATGTGTCCTTTTGTGTTATATATATCCTCTAGAATGTGGAGAATGTACTTCTAAACCTAAAATTTCATTCACACCCATCGTTGTGTGTGTAGTTTTTTGGGAAAATGGTAGGTTGTTCAATCTGTAATATTAAAATTGATTAACCATACATTTCATGATTTGTTCCAATTGTTTATTTAAACTAAATTGATCATAAAATTTTTTAATTGAAATAATGAAACCTAATTATAGTGAACCTAGATATTTAACATGGTTTTGGAATAGATATTGGGAAAACCAACAACCTTGAATTGGGGAATGTTTATGGAAATTGTTTGATATAAATTGATGAATGAAGATTATTGATTTGATAGATATGTTTTCAACTATAATTTTGAAATTAATTGTGATAATGAATTGTTAAATCCATGTAATTGGTATTGAATGTATTTCAAACTTATAAAAATGTATTAAAATGTTTTGATAGAAACCCATTAGTTTTATCATTGGAAGGAGGCACATTTTTTGGTAAAACTCTTCTGGTTTTAAATAGAAAATTGGATTTCTAAATAGAAAATGTATTAATTAATTAATTTATGTATTCATAAATTAAATTTCATATAATTTATTATGTAACAGATTATGCAAGCCTCAGGTAGTTTCGGAGTTAATTGGATAGACTCTATGATATTATATCATTCTAAAATAAACATGCAGCGGGTCACGTCCCTAATTTAAGGGAGATGATTCGCCTCAGGCTAGTGACAAGGGGACATGTGTATAAACATATTTCTGAGATCTCATTATGAGTGTGGATTCCTATATTTTGATATACTATCATATATATTTGGCAGATGACCATGATGCTCACTTGTTATTTATATTTAATATATAAATATATGAAAGTGATGTAAAACTTATTTATGTTCCTTTTGAATTTATATAAAATATTTTATATAAATGTTATATTACCGATGCTATTTTAGAAATACTCAATCAGTTGTAAAGCCTTTATGTAATGTAATTATTCCATTAGTTGAAATGTATCTCCTAATTTGATTAAATATTCTTCAAAAATCCCATACAAGTTTACATGAATAATTGATATAATTTTATAGGTTAATCTATTATTAGAATATGTTATAGAATCTATGGTGATACGCTACATGGATTTTTATCTTAAACCCAACATGTGTCTTTGTATATTTTATATTAGCTATTCCCAAGTTTGAGCAATGGAATGGAACACTTGGAGGTAGATCCATCTGTTGATCCATAGGTTTTTTTGAGTTGTTACCTTAGGGTCATAGGTTTTTCTCCCATCACTGAACTTCGGTTGTAGTAATTTAGGATTTAATTACTTCTTGAATTCTTGTACATTATGGCCACTTAAGTTCTTCTATAATGCATATGACCTTGTTTTTTTTTCTTCGACATTATTTTTGGAAAAATAATTCCCATTAGAACATTGAATGATTCCATGTGCTCATCCTTGTCCCATGGGGATTGGGAACTCCCTTAGAGATATGTCCTGGTTTTATTAGTTATCATGTTACTAGGTTACTCGGGCTATTTTATGAATGTTTTATAGAATTTATCAATAAATCATACATAATATAACCTGAAAATAAAATGTGGAATCTCTTGAACTATATCCATTTTCTCATAATATAGTATATTTAAATTAAAGCATTATATATTTTATAATATTATTCATGAAATTAAATAATATTTCTTCCAATATATCAGTCATCCTTTGTTCATGTGTTAAAGGATAAAAAACATAGGATGATCATTAGTATCTCATTAAGGGATAGAAAAATAATTAAATCATTATTCAATTGATAAGAATTCAACACCATTAAAAAATAATCATAATGTAATATTTTTTAACCTTAATAAGTTTTATGTACATTAATTTGAAAATTTAATCATTTCATACATTTTTTAATCACAAGATTAACATATAACCAATATCAAGAAAATAAATTAAAGTATAGTAACTTTAGGAATGGTCATTCTTAAATAGAAAAACCATTCGGTTAACTACCATAAATGTCACTCTTACAAATAGAATATGTGTATGGTGGACTTCCATACCCAGTGCATTGGAGGTTATAAAGTAATCACCCGTCATTGTATTATCATAGAACCATCCATCCATGGTTTATCATATAACCATCCTTCAAATGTGTATACACCATTTAATAATTATAACACATAATATTACGAAATTCTCAAAAAATTTAAAGACCAGGATTTCTTATGTAATTGTTTTTAATTATATGGAATTATTACAAGCCTGCAAAAATTGACGGCGCATGATTCCGAGGCCCCGTGTGCCCTAAATGATTTCTTGAAAATTTTGTAAGGTATGCTCAGTAAACTCATGGGAGGAGTTTTTTATCATCTTAATCGGTGCGTGGATTAAAAATATGAGGGCAGTATATATTCTGCAGTGCCAGGATTCACTTAAGGGAGCCTTCACTTCGACCACAGATGGTCATGACAAAAAGATTGTTTTTTTTAATTTAAAATAATAATAATATATCAATGTTATTTTATTTCTCTTTTTCTTTCCATCCAATATTAGTGTGGTGGTAGAGGGACTGACGACTAGTAACGCCAAAAAAAATATATTGACTCTCCTTTACATGTAACAAAACTATTGAGAATTGGGCTATACATTAATTAAATGAATCTCATAAATTCATCGGAGCATTACACACCTCTTCCCCCATCATATTTATATGGAGATTGGGGTGGGTTGTTGGCATGAATTCACCATGCGACAAATCTCTGGAAAAGTATCATGAAGTCAACCACCTGGAGGACGAGACCGGTTCCAGCAAGCAGTGATGAGCACCACCGAATTACAAACTGACGATAATGAAGAAGGAAGTTTTTTTTATCGTAAGCAGCAGAAATGTTATCCAGGTAGGGGGTTGTTGTAAAATTAATCTTTATGGGACAAATTTTTGACTTCCAGATACATTGTTATGTGGAGGGAGCAGGCTAAATGAACAAGTCCCAGACCATATTCTTCTTCTGTAATTGTCTCGTTTTTATGGAACGGTTTTCCTAATGGAGTGGAATGATGAAACCATAGGAAACACAATGGTGATGGTGACCCGAGAGCCTCGTAGGTGCTAACGGCACCAAAAAACAGACCACTAGAGCGCATTGGGTGGTCCGTGGAAGAAACCATCGGTGTGCCCTATAAGTGGCGGCCGCCGGTGGTCAGAGGAGACCCGCGACGGTGATACAAAGTTAATGGGATGCAGCGCACAGTTGTGTACCATGGTGGTCAGAGGCGGTTTGCCCATGAAGGCCATGCGGGACAGCGGCAGCGCCCTCAGGCACCGCCATCAGTAGTAGCCATGAAAACCAGGCCGTGGTAGGAGGGTGCAGAACAGCCCCGCGTTGCACCGCATTGGTGGATGTTGGTTGACCAAACGACCAACCATTTCATGCAGTGGGGCATCACCCCACCTACTGGATGAAATTTCCCAAGAATTTTAGGGCCAGTGAAGAAGGCGACCATCCATCTGGTGGACCGGGCTGGACACGGGCTGATTGAGAGGGCCTGACCCGCCGCCCAGCGTGCCAGTGCGGGTGGGTCGAGCCCCACCCGACAGGCCAGGCCAACCGTGGCATGGTCTAGAGAAAAATTTTCCAACTGTGACAGGCCGTACCCAGTGAAATGTGCCCACCCTTAATGGGCCAGTCTCTGGCGGGGTCAGGTAGACCCGAGAAGCATTGTGTCAGTCCAGTCAGATAGAGTCGGATTGGGCACTGATCCAAATGGCCCCTGAATAAATAAACACCTGTAACTGATGAACCAGGTGTTTATTTGACACTACATAAGTGTCTTGTGACCCGTTTTGGGAATATTTAACTTCGCATATTCCGGTAGGCCCAACTGAGCCAGGATGGACTGAGGTTCGATCATCAACATCTCATGAAATTAAATATAACTAAATTACCGGTTTTCCAATCGACGCGCAAAATTTGGAATAAAGACCCTTATGACAAGGTGGTCATTGGGAGATACTCTATGTGAGTTTGGATGGAGTTTGATGAGTGAATTGGGTTGGATCGGAGTTAAATCCAATTGGGCCCTTTTTACCAAAGTGTCCATATCTTCTAGGTCGAGTGTCCGATCGACGTGCCGTATGTCATGTTGGGACCCCTATTGTATGGCAGTCCCTTGGGTATTATTTTTGTGTGGCTTCTTACCAAGTGAAATATTACTGAAGGAATGAGGATCGGTTCTCCTATAAATAATCTTATTATGAGCGGGAATCCTATGACCGGCTCTCTTGGAAGTTGTGACCCTATGTGGATCAACATTACCGAGATCATGTGTGGTTTAGAATCAAACCAACCCGACGAGGACAGGTTATAGAGTAGCCCGTTGAGGATCAACATCGACTGACCCTCTGTGGATCAGCCTTCCAGTGACCCTGTGTGGATTAACATTCCAGGAACCCTATGTGGATTAGCATTCCAACGACCCTGTGTGGATCAGCATTCTAGTGACACTGTGTCGATCCATTGTATCGTGACCCGACAAAGACCAGTCTTATAGTGGCCCATCATGGAAAATTATTTTTGTCCATGAGTTGATCATTTTTAGAATATCTAAATGGAATAAGATTATATAACTTAATACTAATGAACTATATTCTTGATCACTGATTTGTATACCGAGTGTGAGCTGACTATATGCTTCACACTCTGTGATTGAGGTCCTATATTGCGGTTATTCCTTTGTGGAACTCTGGGAGACCATCGGGGGTCTTGGGATCCCTACAGAGTATTGTTTTACTCACTATTCTATGTTCTTCTCCATCACCTTATTGTGTCTTTGGCAAACGACAGACATCTTTGACCAAAGTTTGGCATCCTAGACTGGACGATGCTCGGAGGTGGACCTTTATCTCTGATGTGTCATAGTGAAGACCGACCATGAGTTGTACCTACCCATCAGGTAGGAACCTTGGGGGACGGGTCCAGGAGCCGTTTTTCTATTTAAATTGAACCTTTCAGTTTGGCATGTATTCTGGCCCCTTTACATATAGAACTCACCCTTTTACATTTAGTACACATCTTTAGTACTGTTGTTTTTTAATCTGTGGGATGTGATCATTGTATTATTAGACTGCGTGATGACTGGTTTAAAGGTAATACTATTCCTTTTTCAGGGATATGCCTTTTGGTGCTAGTCCCCAAACCCTAGACTATGGAAGGTGGGCTTCGGGTTGTCACGACATGGGCCCTGGGGGACGGGTCGTGACAAAGTGGTATCAGAGGTGTCAGTTATTTTAATGGACTATTACTATGATATTCATATATAGAAATACTGTAAGGTGTTTTGAGTGTGGTTATCAGTTTGGGGAATCCAATGTTGGTGTGGAGGCCGATGTATCCATACCCCAGGACCCTGAATTATGATATTGAACTCGGTGAAAGAAAACAATGATTTCATGTGTTTGGGAAGTATTTTAATATATTTTTTGATCTCTTTAAGTCAACTCACAAGGTATAAATTATTCACTGTGTCGCACCTATTTTATTTCAGGATTCCACCATGTAGACAACCATCTAGGATTCCAGTGAGAGTTTGGGATGAGGGCCCACTGATAGATGAGGATTCAATGCAGGTCCCTCTTACAACTATATTACCATCAAGTGGTGTACCAGAAGCACAAATACACATTGGACATCCATTTTCACCATCCCCACCAGTAGATGGTGCACATTTACTAAGTGCTTTTGATGTGTTTCAGCAGAAGAGGCCTATGAGGTTCCAAGGTGAGACAGATCTGCAGGCGGCTAAAGACTGGCTGGACGCTATGGCCAAATTCTTTCTTTGGTTGGGACAGTAGCCGACCAGATGGTGATTCTAGCTTCTAGTCATTTTATAGAATAATCAGGGAGATGGTGGCGCCCAATTCTCTATACACCGACCTCTCATGATACCCTACCAACATGATGATGTAAACGTTCTTTAGGGCCCAGACATTCGAGCAGGGTCTCCAATGGGATATTAGAGATTCAATGTTATATCTCAGTAATTTGGTGCATGATAAAGTGTTGGAGAGAGCACTCTTTGTGGAGAGTTTCTAGGGTGAATATACACCGACCACGAGACCCACCACTGGGAGACATGTAGTAGAGTCATCTGTAGCATGTATTAGGTAGATGACACTGAGGTCAAAGGGGGCCTGACCTTCTGATGGATGACCCTGGGATGCACGGTTGTGGGCATGAGGCTCACGAGGTAGGGCAAGACAAATGATGAGCATATTATGCTTCATGTGCGGTGGGAAGGGACACATCAGTCGCGACTGCCTCACCAGCTCCACCAACGACCAGCAGGCAGTTGAGGTAGTGCTGAGGAAGAGGGTGTCATTTGAGCGAGGAGGTCCATATGTTAGTAGACTTGAAATAGGTGTAGTTCCTATAGTAGGAGGAGGATGATAGTTCGAGGTTCTTATGCCACCACCTCCAGGTGGTCCACACCAACCACATGGAGTAGGTGGATAAAAACGAGCTCAGTAATAGGTAGCTGAGGCCTAAAACCATGACCATGCAGATAGTATTTGATTTATGATATGTGTCTACTACACCTATTCTCTAGTACATAGTAACATAGGTTCGAGTCACTCTTTAATTTCCACGGATCTCATTCGGAGTGTGGATATTATGGTGGAGCTGTTGGCTCGATACTTGAGATTAAAGACTAATACAGGAGAAGATTCGATTATTACACACTGGTGCTAGTAGTGTGAGCTTACTCAAGTAGGTGATATCGTCGACTGGGATCTTCTAGCAGCATCATCAAGGCCTTACGAAATAATTTTGAGAATGGACTGGTTATTAAGAGTCCATGCTCATATTGAATGCAATAAGAGCAAAGAGTGGTGTGTCTGCGAGGATAGGACTGAGTTTTCCATCACCAGTGATAAGGGAACCATTGTAATGTAGGATGGATTTACATAGATGAGGTTTTATCAAATCACAAATTAGCTAGCTTGCCTTACCCTCAGAGCATTTATTGGTGAGACTCCATGTTAGATGGATCTTGCAGAGCTTCATGAGTTATGGGTACTTCTAGAGGACTTGCAATGGAAGGGGTTTATAAGACCCTGTGTTTCTTCATGGGAACCCACGATATTGATCACCAAGAAGGAATATGGGAGTTCGAGACTCTCTGTAGATTATTGTGGCTTGAACAAGGTGATTGTGAAGAACGAGTATCCACATCCGAGGGTTGATGATATCTTTGATAAACTTAAAGGAACTCATTGGTTTTCAAAGATAGACCTCAGATCAAGATATCATTAGCTTAGGGTACAAGATAAGTATGTGTAGAAAATGTCATTTAAATGTCTGTATGACCACAATGATTTCGTGGTTATGCCATTCTTCATAAACCATGCCCCTACAGTGGTCATGGGACTCATAAACAGTATCATTTAGTCATACCATTATCGCATTGTGGTGGTATTCATCGACGAAGTCTTGATAAACTCAGCATCGGAGGAGGAGTATGCCCATCTTGTGTAGATATTTCTGGATACAAGAACACCATCATTAGGGTAATCTCTCAAAGTTCCAGTACTGGATAAAGGATTTCCACCTTTTCGGATACATTATCTCGGAGGCTGGAGTGGCAGTGGATCTGGAGAAGATAGACGTTATGCTTTCTTGGGAGCCACCTAGTAGTGTGACCGAGGTGTGGAGTTTCCTAGTGTAGGCAAGATACTTCCAGAGATTCATACTGAACATTTGCAGAGTTGTGGCACACTTGTCAGCGTTGATGAGGAAGGGACAACCCTTCGTTTAGACTGAGCAGTTCCAGCAGAGTTTTAAGGAGATGAGGCAGAGACTGACGAGTGCCCCCATCTTGAGGTTACCAAAAGAGGGGGTTGGGTATGTAGTCTACTGTGATACATTAGGGATCATACATGGATGTGTCTAGATACAGGAGCGAGCAGTGATCACTTATAGTTCACAACAACTGAGACAACATGAGTAGAATTATGCAACCCATGACATGTAGTATGCAGTAGTGGTCTTCACCTTGAAGATGTGTTGACACTACCTGATGGGTGGTTAATTTACTATTTACTCAGATCAAAAGAGTATCATGTATATCTTCTCATAGTAGGACCAAAACCTGAGATAATGAGGTTGGAATTAGTTCCTCTAGGAATATGACATTGAGATAGTCTACACTCCTAAGAAGGGGAACGTAGTAGGAGATGCACCCAGCATGAGGTCTGCTCTACAGATGCTGAGTGAGGTGACAGAGCAGCTAACCGCATTGTAGATATCATTTGTGGATAGAGTTGGAGTAGCATACCTCCAGTCTATGACTTTCACTAACCAACTTCTTTAGTGAGTTGGGGAGGAACAACTTGGGGACATTGACTATGAGGATCAACGTGCTCAGATATCCTTAGGATAGGCACCTGATGTATTTTATGAATGTGGGGATAAAATCATCTTATTCAATGGAAACACCATGGTACCAGTGGTACCATGGGAGTAGGTGTTGAGGGAGTTCCCTACGTCCCCTCTGGCAGTATATCCTATTGTAGAGAAGATGTACTAGGACATTCGGTATCAGCCCTAGTGGCCAGGGATGAAGAATGTAGTGACATAGTATTTTTCATGATGCCTCACTTTTCAGTAAGTGAAGGATGAACATCAGGTTACAATCGGTTTAGCACAACCATTAGAGGTTCTATAGTGGAGGTGGGATGGTATTTATAGGCATTACATTATAGGGATACCACGTATGTCTACATCCCTTGATGACATCTCGGTGATCGTTTACTAACTCCCCATATTGTCTAAATTTCTCCCCATCCAAGAGTAGGGATCAGTAGGGGGCTTGTGATGCCTCTATGTAAAAGAGATTGTACGGCTTCATGGGGTGTTTTCAATGATAGTATTTGACGGTGAACCATGTTTTACATCTCAATTGTGGAAGGGATTACTGGAGGCATTCAAGACTCAACTACGTTTGAGAACTGCCTTTCATCCAAAGATGGATGGTTAGACGAAGAGGACCATTCAGTCACTAGAGGTGATTCTTCATGCCTGCATCCTAGATTTTGGTCACAGTTGTGAGGATCAATTAAACTTAGTGGTGTTCATATACAACAACAGATAT
This sequence comes from Viscum album, assembly GCA_963277665.1. Lineage (NCBI taxonomy): Eukaryota > Viridiplantae > Streptophyta > Magnoliopsida > Santalales > Viscaceae > Viscum > Viscum album. Next base: position 928,826,340 of record OY728126.1, on the reverse strand, counting down.
CAATCCACCATCATTATGGAACCATCTGAGGCCTTATACAGTTGACCATGAAGATCACATCTATACCAGACAGATCTAGAGGAGTTAGAATTTAGGGGTCCAGAGTTGGTACGAACTACCACTGAGAAGGTGCAGATTATCCAGGAGTGGATGAAGACTACTCATACTAGAATGAAATCTTATGGTTATAGGAGATGGAGTCCTTTGGAGTTCGACGTGGGAGACCATGTCTTCTATGGGTCTCACTTTAATCAGGTTTTCGGAGATTTGGACGGGGTGGCAAGCTATCTCCAAGGATAATCAAACCATTTTATGTTCTCAGTAGAGTTGGTGAGGTGGAGTATCACCTATATCTTCAACCAAAGATTAATCAAGTGCATGATGTTTTCCACATGTCGCAGCTGAAAAATATTGTGCATGATCTATCGTATATTATTGACCGGGGTCAGCAGGACATTTATGATGCAGATACATTTATGGATGATCTAGTGGAGATTGATGATCGAAAAGAGAATTTCCCTCAGGGATGATCGATCCCTCTGGTGTGCATTCTCTAGTAGCACGGGAACCTCCATAATATCACATGGGGGAGGGAGGCTCAGATTCATGCTCAGTACCCTCATTTGTCTACTTAGTCTATGTTGTGGCTTTTGGGGACGAAAATACATAAAGAGGGGAGAACGTAAATACACATCTTTACAATTTAATTTTTTTTATTATTTATAATTATTACGAGTAAGAAGAAATTGATGGCACCTGATTCCATGATCAGGTGTGCCCAGAATGAATTTCTGATCTTTTTTAAGATAGGTTCAGTAAAAGTGTGTGTGACATTTTCTATATTTTTAACTGGATCTCAGATTAAAAATCAGAGGGCACGATTGAATCCATAGGGCCGGTATTCTCTTAAAGGAGGCTTCACTATGACTACAAAAGATAGTTTTGGAAATTTAAAAGTTTAATAAAATAACAATGTTATTTAATTTCTCTTTTTCTTTATCTCCAATGGTCGAGTGGTTGTGGCAGGACCGACGACCCGTCAAGATAGAAAATGTAATGAATCTCCTTTACAGATAATTGCAGTGATAGGAATTTCGGTGGTCCATTATTGAAATGAACCTCATAAATTCTTAAAAACATTACACACCTCTTCCCCCTCCTATTTATTTGGATCTCAGTGTGGCGTTTTGGAATGGCTTCACCAAGCAACGATGCTTTGGAAGAAAACCATGACGCCAACCACCAAGAGGACGAGACCAGTTTTAGAATGCGATGATGATCATTGCCGAATCAAAAACCGACGATAATACTGATGGAAGATCTATCGATCGTCATCAATGGACTTCTTATCTAGGTATGGGTATTTTTTTTTATAGTTTATCATTATAATACAACTTGTTGAATGCATGATATGTTACCAAACATAGGGGGCACATGCCAAACAAACATGCATTGACCCTCTGTCTCTTTGGTATTTTTCTCATTTTCTAGAACAGATTTCAAAAATAAGCAAAAGGATGAAACCGGAGGACACACAGAGGCGATGGTTACCTGAGAGCCTCGTAGGTGCAGATGACACCATAAATAGACAAACTGAGCACATCTGGGTGCCCATAGAAGAAACCGCTGGCATGCCATGTTGGTGGCTACCAGAGGAGACATGTGCCGACTAAATACGGTAGGTGGAAAGCGGCGTGTCGTTGCGCACTACGGCGGCCATAGGAGTCAGGCTTGACCCGGACACGCTGGACAAGGGCGGCGCCCGTTGGCACCACCAAGGGCAGTGCTCGCGGTAAAAGGGTGGGGCACGGCTCTGCACCGCGCCGCATTGGCAGAAGCTGGCCGGCCAAACATCCAACTGTTCCATATGGTGGGGCACCTCCACAGAGGCTGGCTGAAATTTCCCCACAATCTCAGGGCCACCGGAGAAGGCGGTGCACCTTCTAGAGGACTAGGTTGGACGTGGACCGGATGTGGTCCAGCCGAGTGGGCCGGACCCACAGCACAGTGGGCCAGTGTGGATGGTCTAAGCCGCCCCCAGCGGGCTGGGGAAACTATGGCCTGGGCCTGCAAACAAATGGGACGACCTTTACGGGCTGGACCCATTGAAATGGTCTGACCTTTAACAAGCCGGACCCGGGCGGGGTCAGGTAGACCCTAAGAACCATTGTGTCGGGCCAGTCAGATTGAGTCAGACCTGGCCCAGACCCAACCGGCCCTTGATTAAATTAATGTATGTTACCGATTAAACATGTTTCATTTTGACATGATTCCAGTGGCGTTGGGTCCTCTTTTTGGAATTGTTCCCTTTGGAATATTCTAGTGGGCCTGATCGAGCCGCCCGGACCGAGGTTCGATCACCCCCGTTACACAGAAAGGGGTGTAACTAACTGACTAGGCATCTGATCGATGCACCGTCTATGTCATAAATACCCTTGTGAAAAAGAAGTCCTTTAGAGATACTCTAAATGAGTTTTGACATCTTTTTATGTGTGACATGGGTTGAATCAGACTTGAATCCAACTAGGCCCTTTTTACAAAAGTGTCTATGTCTCAAAGACCGAGCATCCGATCGACACTCTGTCTGTCACGTTGGGACCCCTATGACTGGGTAGGCCATTAGGTATGATTTTTTCTGGACTTCATACAATTTTATATATGACCAAAGGATTGAAGATCGTTTCTACCATATACAATTGAGTTATGATTGGGAATCCTATGACCGACTATCTTGGAAGTAGCGACCCTATGTGGATTATCATCATAGAGACCATGTGTGGATCAACATCATAGCTACCTCACAAGGATTAGTTTTAGAGTGGATGGTCAAGGATCAAAATCTAGCGACCTAGTGTGGATCAACATAGAGAGACACTATATGGATCAACCTTCCAACGACCATGTTTGGATCATCATTCTAGCAACCCATTGTGGATCAGCATTTCAATGACCCTATGTGTATCAACATTCTACTCACCCTATGTGGATCATCAATATCATGACCTGATGAGGACCAGCCCTACAGTGGCCCGGCATGGAAAAATGACCTTTTTCCAAGAGTGGATCAATTTTGGAACTTCCGAATGGAATAAGATGATATAGATTAAGAATAATCATCTATATTCTTGATCTCAAAGTTGTATACCTATTTTCAGCTAAGTATTTTTTTGTTATATGTGATTGGGGTTGTGAGAAAGGGTTTTTCCATTGTGGAACTCTAGGAGACATTTTGGGGGCTCGAGGTCCCTATTGACTATTGTTATACTCACCCCTCCATGGGATTCACCCGCACCTTGTTGTGTCTTGTGCAGATGACAGAAATCTTTGACAGAGGCTTGGGAGCCAGGACTAGACGATGATCGCAGGTGGACCATTGAACGTTCCATGCCACTATGATGACCAAATGTGAGTTATACATACCCCTAAGGTAAGGACTTTGGTGGATGATTCCGGGAGATATTTTTCTGTTGTGTTTGTACCTTTCAGTTGGTCTTGTATTCCGGACCCTTTACATACAGTACTCACCAGTTTTACCTTCAGTACACATCATTACAATTGTAGTTTTTTCTACATGGGATATGCTCATTGTATTATGAGACTGTGTGTTTGTTAGTTTAATTGCAGTGCCTTCCTGTTTTTCTGGGATATGCCTTTCAGTGCTTGTTGCGAACCATTGACCTATGGAAGGCAGGCTTTGGAATGTCACGACATGGGACCCTTGGGATGGGTTAAGACAAAATTGGAATGATAAAATTTATTTTTCAATAATAATAAATCATTATAATTTATTGAAATCATTAACCCATTTTCAAAAACCATTTCCAATACCAAAAATTCAAAGAAAATAGAATAAGGGGTATATATATATTAAGAACATTATATCTTATAGAGGAATTGATATATATCAAAACAAGGTTATGATAGTTGATATTTGTTTTCTCATTGTATACATTAAATAGAACCATCCTTTTGCCGTTAATCAAAACATTACACATAAAAACATTAAATGAATCCTTTTGAAAGCCTTCAAAATGAAAAATATAGCTAGCATTTCTATTAAAATAATTTCATATCCAATTAAAAAATATGTAAAATAATAAATAATAATAATCAAATAGAGAAAAAATATTAGACAATGAAATCATTAAACATTCAAAGCATCCCATACCACTCAGAACATATAAATCATATTCTATACAAAAGAAGAAAATGTAACAAAAAAATAAATAACATGAGGATAGATAATATATGAATATTAAATTTCATAGTGGATATATATACACATTATAAAATAATAAAACATCATATCATCAAGAAAATCCTCAATGAATGTAGATTGATATGAAATCCCATACCATAAATACGACACATTATGTACAATATTTTTCTTCTTGAAAAATGTACATTTATTCTTATTTAATTTCATAAGGAAAATTTCGTGTTCCTTATTCATTTTTTATAAATTTTTAAAATGTTATAAAAATTTATTAATTATTTATGTTAATGTTGGATGTTCGAACAATATTCGGTACTTATGAACAAAGTTACTTTGTTATGATATCTATAGTTAATGTGGGAATTGGACCATAATCTCAAGAATAATACTCATGTAATAATGATAAATTTTTTAATGAAATTAATATTTTAAATCCATCCATTAAATATGGATATGTAAAATTAACATTATTACAATCATTGAGGTAATAACCCGTACGTACGGATGAGTAACATTTCCAATTTCATTGATCCTTATGGAATGTGTGTAAGTAATATTTTAACTTAATAAAATTATTATTTTTTAATTAATACCATATTAATAATTTAAATATACTTATATATATTATTTGTGTGATTTAGTGATTAAAAATTAATCTCATCACTTCGTGGAGGTTATAGTTCACACATATGAATGAGCGATGTAATTATTTTTATGTTTATTTTATTTAAGATCATGATTGACATATTATTATATTACAATGATAAATATTTCAGTAATATAATTTATATAAATTAATTCCTTAATTATAACATATCTTGATATACAGTAATGGAAACGAATTGTATTAGTTCCTGGAGGTGATAGTTCACAAGTAAGTAAAAATGATATATTCATAACCATTTGATGGAATCATACATAGAATTAGGTGATGATATTAACATAATGACATTTTATTTTATTTATGATTCATGTGTTATAATATCATCAAGGATAGAGAATATTTTAAGGATGTGGGAGAATAAATAAAATAGAAATACAAAATTAAAATAGAACAACTTCTTCAGATGATGTTTCTTTTTGTTCTGAATTTTATATCATTTAATAAAATATTATTTATTTTAAAATATCATTAATAACATATTTTAATGTATAAATTGTTCGAAATTTTAAAAATATCATAAAATCTACATATCCATCAAAAATAATTATTAAAAGATCACTAATATTTCAAGACATCCATTAAAATCATAGATTACAATATTTATATCATATTTTTTATATTTTTTATTTTCTATATAATTTATCTGATTCATCCAATAATTAAAATATTAATACATCATCATTGTTTCATCATTTCAAGTAATTATGTTATCACTAAAAATTACAAATAAATTACATGATGTGGATGAACATTTTATCTTTGTAAATGATCTTTATACTTGAATGTATCCCTTATATAACCCCATATTAAAAATATTTTACATGATAAAAACAAAAGTGTTAAAAATTTGAATTTTCCTAAAATATAACTATAATGCCACGAACCCAGTTTCCCAAAGTTGGTGCATTATTATATAACATTGGCATGATACAAGGAATCATGTTTCAAAAGTCCAATCAGTTTAGTAGCCTTATGAGTTCTAGAATCAAACATATGTTTTTCATTACATTATAAATGAAAAACAACAAAAACATTTTCTCCTTTTAACACATTCATATCCCTTAGACTATTCCTATAGTTCAGTCATAATATACATCTTTGCATCCTCAAAAAAATAAAACATATAAATGGGTGAGCTCAGGTTCTCATTTAGGATAACAATATAGCGAAACTTTCATAAATAAGCATAAGAATTTAAAGAAAAGTATAACACTAAAACAAAATCATTTTAAATATATGCTTCATCATAATATAAAAAAGATAAATCAAATAAATCCATTTACATATTCACATGGATACTCTACTAGATGAATAATCACATACAATATCAATATCCAATTTCATAATGATGGAATTCATAATGCTAGACATAAAAACCACATAGTCAAGACCTCATGAAAAGACAACAAAAATGGTTTTGTTATGGCCATGTGCTAAGACACTAGTTTATTTCATGGGACCTACCGATGCATTGAGGAGCTATAGCGGGCTCCACTCATTAATTATTATGTCCAATTCATTCCTTATAAGAGAAAGATGAAACATAACATAAACATTCATATTAAAACTAGAATATGAAATGTCAATAATTTAACCATAAACCATGAATGGTATAAAAACATGTCCACATTCAATCATATCACAAAACCTTCAATACAATATGGTATATTTTATCATAATAAATCAATTTCTAAAAAGTTTAAAATCCATCAAAGGATGATGACATAGATTATATCAAAACTATTTGAGATAAATATCTCTTTCAATATTGAAATCATTTAAAAGTCAATTAATTATAAAAGAAAAAAATTGTTTTGAAATATTATTATAATCTTGTATGGGAATATTCAAAGGTGTTATATCTAGGTAAAATATCTGCAATCGATATATAAGATAAAAAACATTCTTTCCTTAATTTTTTCGAATAGGTCGTAAAGGCCCCTGTTTGGAATACAACGGATTGATTACATTATAATTTTTTTATAAAAAGTAAAAAAATGGTATAAATAACCTTAAACCATAGTCTATTAAATATTAATTTTTTTTTCAAATACATTTTTCAGAAACACAGATGTGGATGACAAAGAGGCCCCAGAAGAAACTCACCTTTAAACAACATCGGATAATAAAGAGATTGTAGAATTAATCCTTAACTTGTACTTTTACTTGATCAAGGGTACATTAAACTCATGTATAAAAGTTAAATAATTGTTATTAAATTCTAAAAGAACCACATTCCTAAATATGATATCATATATGAACTTCTAATTTTTCTTTATTAATAATATTTCACTAGTATAATTGTTTTGGGAGTTAAGTAATTCGTTTTCCTTTATATGTTTTGTTATGTAAGTCATGATTGATATGGGTACATTTTATTTTTTTCGTATCCTAAATGATATTAAGTTCTTAAATATTATATTTAATCATAAAATAAAAGTTATTCTTGAATGGTTATGATTGGGAAGGAATTACATCGTGTTCGTGGAGATGGTAATCCTTACGTACGCACAAGCGACAATATAATTCTATAGATGGTGAAATAGTAAGTAATGTGCTGGTATATAATATATAAATAATCATTAACATGTTATAATTATTATTTAAAACATTTATACTGATTATAATACTCATCCAAATAATGAAGTGTTTAAATAACAAACTACACCACGACGTGGATACGGTAAGCCGTACATACACATGTATGGTGACTTGTCTTTCATAGAATGGATATATTTATGAATATTGTTGTACCATATTTATAAAGACATCATAGTATGTATAAGGTATTGTAGTTATTATTTTATTATGGAATCAAAAAAAGAACGAGTATGTTGTAGAAGAAAAGGAATTTGAAAGAGGTGGTGAAATTAATACCTCTTGTTCTGGTGCTTTCTTTTGAGTTGATCAACAGGGCTCCATAGGTTGGGTTTTTGATCAATTTAAGGCAAATATGATGAAATGAGGGTATTTTTAAGGATATTTGAGTTGGTCTTGGCCTTTCCAAATGGCTTTGGAGGTGTGATTTTGTGATAAGGGGATGTACCCTTTTATAATTGAGGTGAGGCCACTATAGGAAATGTTTGAAATATTACATTATTATACAATCATATTAGGTTTATAATTGCTCAAAAATGATTTATTTAGACGATAAGGTGGGTATGGGTGGAAAAACATTCAACCAATAGGTGTTAGATATGTTTAGGTTACCATATTAACCTTATCTTTTTTATTTAACCTTTAGTTAAATAGTTTACCTTTTACCATGTATTCTAGTATTATTATAATAAATGGTTAATAAACATACTATAATAAGGAAAGTGAACACCAATAGGTTAATTATTGACATATTTAACACTGTCTAAGATTTTTGGTAGACCCTATGATTTTAACGAATATTATATCGATTAATAATATAATATTTGTTTTAAAAATAATTTATGTCAATTTTTACACTAATTGGTATTTCGTTTTTTTGAATGTCATAAAAACATTTTCAATTAAATAAAAATATATTTAATAAACCCTAACATGTAATATTAGCCTTGAAAATATGTGTTATAAATCAAAAGTCTTAATTTACATTTATTTTGATATTTATAATATCAATTATTTTAAGCATTCATTAATAAGGTAATTATTGCATTATCATTTACTGATAAATAAATTTAATTATATTGTGTCTAAAAATTATAAATAAAATACCATTATGTAGGAAATTTTTTTAGATTTTAATGAATATTAATTGTTGATTTTATCTTATATATGACCCAATATTAAAAATGGTTTATTTATAAAACTTTGAATTTAACACTTGTAACTATTCTTTAAATAAAGTTATAATAAATGTCATAATCTAATCCATGTGGACCAAAAGAATCATATATTTTTCCTAAATTTGGTTTTGTTCAAAATAAATATATCCAATAGAATTAGGATATGTGTTTGTGTAATTATAATATGATTTTTACATTTAATTACCCTATTTACTTTTAATTGTGGTAAATAAAAGTCAAAGTTACTATTAACCAAAAATTATTTACATCTTATTGAAAAACATTTTACGAACTTATGTCAACCATGTCTATTTAATTTTTGAAATTAAATTCAAAAATGTGATAAAATTAAGATTTATGAAAATTTGCAAATGCGTCTAGAAGGTGGGTAAATGACGATAAAACGTTCAATGAAATTTTATATATCTAATATTATTATAAAATGACTCCAATGATTTTTTTAATGCGGAGGCAGAGCCTCTAAAAATAAAAAGAAACCAAAATAGAGTATCCAGAAATATAAGAGGATACATGTCAAAGCCCAAGGCATAAAATTATCCACCTATCTTTTTTCATTAATCTTGAAGTTAGCTTTCTCTCTTCTTCTTGAATTGCATTCCATTATTTCATCCACGACCCTGACCCGAACCTCATGATCTTTCTATACTAGAAATAAGCGCATGAATCCTTCCTAAAAGAGTCTCATAATCGGTACTGTCAGAATTAGAACTGTCTTCATGCTCTTGGTGTTTTCCAGGAGAACCATCCCCCTCAACTGAAGTAGTCTGGAAGAGGGTCTCATGAGTCTTATCAGGAGATCCTTGAGTGGTATCCTACATCTTAAAATCATCATCAATATGTTGACCAAAGGAAGGGGTACCTGTATCCAATATAGCTAATGAATTTACCTTCTTGTATTAAATGAGCTGAAAGCCTTCACTATCCACAATGGGTTTTGAAGAAGCATGACCAAGATTAGAAAAAATGGGAGATTTGGTTTCTAATATTTTATTACCCTTTCGAATATCTGACGCAATCATCCCATCACTTGATGGTGGATGGTGAGCTTCTTTTTAAATGACATATTTAGTCTCTTTTCCAGATTTGGAGTTATCAACATGTCTTGAAAATTTTGTAGGTGAATAAATTTGCATTTTCTGCAACTTATCACATTTTCCTTCATATTGAGTATCAACATTTTTCAAATTCCCCTCTTTAGAAAAGATGGTAGCCCAAGATTTTAACTTGTTCTTAGAAGTAGAGGCATTGATGTGACCATTCTCATCAACTGTGGGATGGAAAAATTCCTCAAGAACAACTCCTTGATCTTTTTTCTTATCAATAAGAATGGTAGGTCCATCACCACCCTTACAATCAGGCTTCCGGACATGTGTACGTTTAGTCTTTTTAGGAAAAATGCCCATTTCATTTACACGTGAAGCATAATAGCTATAACTAGTTGAACGCCTACAGATAGATGAGTCATGACCTATAATGCTACAATCTGTGGAGAACGTTGGCATTTTTTCATAAATGATCTTCAATTCAATAATGTCATCATCAGTTTCTTGCATAACCTTATCAACCAGAGTTGATCCCAATTCAACCTCAACTAGAAACCAGGCATAGTGACCAAATCAAGCCATTTCTATTTCCATGTCAATTTTGATAGGAATCCTAATGGATAGAGCAATATCATACCAAATTTTGGGGTTCTAAAGAATCCAATTCAAGCTATGCACTCTTACCCAAATTTGTGTGGTGGTGTTACCAACCTCAAATGGATTGAAGTTTTTATCCCATTCTCTGAGGTGAACAATCCCTTATTTGAGAGAAATGTAACCAAAGGTCCAAGATCAAATTTTCATTTCCTCTATGGGGAAGACCATATGAAAGTATCCCTATCACATAGAGAAACATTTCCAGGATGTAATTCCCCAAATAGACAAAATACACTTCTTATGTTCATCGATATTTAAAGGTTGAGAGCCTTTAAGAAGAAATAATCAAGCAATGGTTGAGAACACACCCTTTTTATGCCGCTCAAGAAAAGCGTCGGGATCCGCTTTGATGTGCACAACGTTTCCCTTTCTTCGGAAAGAGGAGTCAGGTACAACTTTAAAGCAAGAAAATGATTGATTCAAATAAGGCCCTTCTGCATGAGTATGTCCGGTTTGAATATGATTATATAGGGTCAAATCAAAGGTTGTGTTGGTGTTTCCAGTTCATTCCCCGACCACTCTTGCACATGTGGCCTCCTAGAGATTGACCACAATTTCAACATTGAAAGAACAAATGCGGTCTAGTCTTGCAGTAGCACATGCATCAGGCTTAATCGCTACCACCACTGACTCCATCGCACCATGACCACCCATAGATCTAGATCATTCCAAAAATCCTATGTCTTCCACTAGGTCACCACCATCGCAACCCAAATCATCTGCAACCATCAGTGCATTCCTTACAACCACAGAAGTCGGTAGTGTGACTCCATCGGATGATGTCGTGAGCTCGTCGTCAATAGCTCGATCAACATTAGGCCATGCCATTCCTCCATTGGTCATTGCGAGGTATCCATCCTCATGAACCAATGTCATCTCCGCTATCTGCTCAACCGAGGAGGTCGGTACCACATCTCCACCGAACGTTGTTGCGCGCTTTCCATAAAAAGTACCAGCCTAAAAATCAGGTGATGCCGCAGATCTGGGAACCCCGATTCTGAAGAACCGGTGGGTTTTGATGTGACCAGGGGGAAGAATGCCCATCACCATACACTAATCCATTACCGGTTTAGTGAGAGAGAGAGAGAAGCATCTCTCATCCTATCCCCCAACTACTGTTCGTTTTTTGTTCAATGACTCCAATGAATTATATTGAACATATATAGGTATTATGTATCTATTTACACCTATTATGAATTTAAATAAAATTACTAATTATTTAAATAAAATGTCAGTTTTAAACAATACAGTAATGTTTTTTACAATTCATCAAAAATTGAATGTTTTCAGAAAAATATCAAAAATTAACCCTAAGTAAATATTGTTATTCCTAATACAAAAATGAAGTCCATTTTGAAAAAATAAAATTTATAAAATTTTAAAAAGTGGTCATTACTATTCATTACGGCTAGTTTGATTGGTCTTGGTATGTTAGAACTCGAAGTTGCGTACAACGAAATCTATTGTATTATTCAAAGAGAAGTTTTATGAGGAAGTTGGTGTGTTACATTCTTCCCTCTTTCAAATAATTTCATCCATCAAATTTCTAGAATATTACAGCATAAAATTATTTTGGTGGTACTTCATCGTAAGTTTCTTTGGTTCCCATGTTTCATATTCCATATTATGGTTTCTCCATATAATATTCACCGGATGAGTCAATTGATTTATCCACACTTGTTCTCTGGAATCAAGAATCATGAAAGGATCTTCACAATAAGACAGATCAGGCATCAATTCTATTTCATCATAGGTTATTACATGCAATGGGTAAGGCATGTATTTTCTTAATAATGATACGTAGAACACTTCATGAACTTTGGAGAGACTTGGAAGGATTTCAAAATGATAAGATACAACTCCAATTTATTCTATAATTTCGAAATGTATGATGTACATGGGACTTATTTTCCTCTTCTTACTAAATTTTATAACAACCTTCCATAGAGATGCCTTCAGGAAAACTTGATCTCCTACCTAAAAATCCAAAAAGTTCATTTGATTATTGGTATAGCTCGTTAACCTACATTCATATTCTTTGATGTGGGTTTTGATAACCTTCACCTTTTACATTGTTTCCTCAACATGTTCTGGGCCTATGAGTTTTCTTTCACAAGTATCATCCTAACAAGTTGGTGTGTGCTATCTATTTCCATATAACGCTTCATATGGTGCCATATGATACTTGAATGGACGCTATTGTTATAGGAAAATTCTAATATAGGTATATATAGATCCCACATACCTTGAATGACAGGTGAGAAAGATCTCAAGATGTCTTCTAAATTTTTAATTGTCTGTTCTGATTGTCATTCAGTTTGAGGGTCGTAGGCAGTGCACAAACAAAGTTCCATATCAAAGGCCTTCTGAGAAATTTCCTAAATCCATATGTAAAATGGAGATAACTATTAGAAACAATCTTTAGGGGTACTCCATGATGTATTAAAACTTCATCAATATATATTCTTGATAAACTTTCACGGGGTAAATCTTTTCTTATAACAAGAAAATGTGCTGACTTGGTAAGACGATCAACAATGACCCATATTTCATCATTCCTTCTAGAAGTATTTGGTATCCACATGACTATGTCCATCATAATATCATCTCTTTTCCAATTAGGTTTGGGAATAGGTTTCATGACACCTCTAGGATGTTGTCTTCTAGCCTTTACCAATTGAAAACCCTTACATCTTGATACATAATCAATATTCTACCTCTTCATGTTGTCCCACCAATTTTTTTTTCTTCAAATCACTATAAATCTAATTAATAATAGGTTGTATAGAGAAATTAGATCTATGTGAAACGTGAAAAAATTCAATTTTTAGATTAGGTATGTCGGGAACACAATGTCTCTTCCCAAATTTCAAAATCCCATCTTCATATATAAAGTTGATCAATATCCCATCATTGAATACATTAATTTTCTTTTGAAACTCCTCATCGTCAGTCTGAGAACTTTTTATCCTTTCTAGAAAAGATGGTTTGGAAACCATTTAAAAATTTATTGATTTTTCACCTTCCATGATTATTCCCATATCCATCTTTACTAGATCCATGAACATAGTACCCCTTTTAACTACCATATTTTTCAAAACTCTATGATCCTTTCTACTCAAAGCATAAAAAACCTTATTTTCCTTCCCTGAGTGGTAGTGTATAGTGTAATCATAATCATTGAGTATTTCTAGCCATTGTCTTTGCCTCGTGTTGATTTCATGTTGTGAGATAATATACTTCAAACACTTTTGATCAGTATATATCTCAAATTTATCACCATAGAGACAGTGTCTTCAAACCACCAAAGCAAAGATTACATATTCTAACTCAAGATCATATGTGGGATAGTTTTGTTCATGAAATTTGAGGTGTTGTGATGCATAGGCAATAACATTATCATTCTACAAAAAGTCACAACAATGTCCCTTCATTCCAGCATCACTAGAAAAAAACTCATCATTCACCGATGGTAGAGTCAAAATATAATAATTGACTAATATTTTCCTTAGTTCCTCAAAACATTTATCAGACACTTTTTTATTAAAAATATAACCCCTTTACGTGTGAGCTTGGTAATGGGTTTTCCAATCAGGAAAAATTTAGGACGAAATGCTGAAAAAAACCTTCTAATCCAAAAAACTATATACCTTAGTTATACTCGTCAGTGCTGGACATTCTTGAATTTCTCTTGTCATATAGGGATCAAATAATATTCCATCCTTAGAGACAATATGGCCAATAAAAGAAATTTCATGAATCTAGAATTCACACATGAAAAATTTCCCATTAAATTCCTTTCTTCTGATGGTTTTCAAAATAGTGCGCAAGGGATTTTCATGATCTTCCTAGATTTTTGAGTATACCAAGATATCATCAACAAATACTACTAATAAGTAAATAAGATATTCTATTAAAACTCTATTCATTAGATCCTAGAAAATAGAGGGTGCATTAGTCAGTCCAAAACGAATTTCTGTAAAATCATAAATCTCACGCCTATGAAATTTTTAGAATGTATTCCTTTTCACAAACAATTTATGATATGAAGATCTAAGTTAAATATTTTAAAAATATTGAGATCCATGATGTTGGTCGAATAAATCATCATTGTGATGTAGGGGATTCTTATTCATTATTTTTATTGCATTGATCTCCTTGTAGTCAATGCTCAACCCCATATATTTATGTTTCTCCTTAACAAAAAGAACAGGGGATATCCATGGAGAAACACTTTGGATAATAATTTTTTAATTACTCAATTTCAATAGTTTTTTTAGTTTCACTAATTGCACAGTGGCCATTTTATAATGTGTAATCAATATGGTCCTTAAACCAGAAATTAAATCAATGGAAAACCCAATTTCTTATTATGGAGGATGCCCATTTAAATCCTCTGGAAACAAATCAACATATACTTTCACAATATTTACATCCTCTATTTGAAAATTATTTTCCTCACCCACAGTTATTACATTCTCTTCCTTTATAATAATTTAATTTAGTAGAGCTACTGGGGGTAGATCCAAATAAGAATGAAGTGGTGATGTTTCTGCTCTAAAGATCAGGTACTCTTTTTCATCATCGATAATTGTAACCTCCTTCTTATTATAATAAATTTTAGTATCATGGTCCAAAATCCAATCCATTATAAGGATTATATCAAATTAAATCATGGTTATGGTAATGAGATCAGTAGATAAAGAACATTTGAATTCCATAATGGGAACTAATTCATAAACAATTGTCGTGATGATACTTGTCTTAGAAGTTTTTACTGACAACTCCCTTGTTAAATAAAATTAAAAACATCTAATTTTCAAAAAAACAAGGATGATATGAAGCAATGTGATGATCCAGAATCAAATAATGCATTGGATAAACTTCATTAAACCATTAAATTACCTACCACCAGTTCTTCCGGATCTTCACCCTTAAAAGTATTAATCGCATAAGCTTGGCATCTCTCCGTTGTCCTTTTCTAAGGTATCTTTCCATGGAATTTTAGAAATTCATATTCATAATTCTCCTTTTCTCTACAATTATATCATTCAAAATTGACAACCTCTTTCTTTCCCTTGTAATCACGAGCGTGGTGTCATTTTTCACCACACTTGTAACAGACTCCCATTCCCTTAAGGATCATACCAGGATGATTCTTCCCACATTATCCATAGGATGGAAATTCAAATTTTCCCTTATTTCCCATTTCTTGAGTTTTCAACAGATCTCTTATTCTCTTACATTGCATTAAAGTCATAAGTCTTAGAGAATTCTTTTTCTATCTTGATAGAACATGAGACAATATCTTCATACAATTTGATGGATTGTGAGACTAATTCTCTATGGAGAAATGGTTTTAAACCATTGAATAATCGCTAAATAGTACACATAGGGTTACATATATAATATGTTTGATTCATTGGTTTCCTTGTAATGTTAGCCTCATGCTTTGAGACATTCTCATCCTCCTTTTTCCTTAGACTCAGAAATTGCCTTTCCATATCCTCTCGATGGTCACGAAGAATGTCTTTTTCCAAGAAAAGCTCTTTAAACACCATCCATTAAATATTTGATAATTCTCTCTCCTCCTTTGTGTTTTTAATTAATGGACCCCATTGATCTACATCTCCTGTGAGGTGATTAACTTCAATGAAAACTTTTTCCCTTTCACTACTCCACAAAGCAAGAAATATTTTCTCTGAAAAACATATCCATTTATCATATACAAATGGATTTGTAATTCCATTGAATGTTGGTATTTGTGTGCTCATGAAGTGTTTTTCCATTGTTCCTCTGCATTCTGGATCAGGATTATCCATATAGTTATGCTTATTATTCCTAACCAGAGTGAGTTGTTCCAGTATGGTGATAAGGTGACCAACAAATGTTTCCTCACTAGATCCACTATAATTATTTGGAGTAGGAGGGGAATCCATACATGGATTACATGGATTAATATTGTATCAATTCTTCCTCTAGGAACTATTTTTAAACAATGGAATATAGTAGATAAGTTTATGAATCACAATACATAATTACACACTTGTAAAACAACTAAAATAAATTGAATAGTTTGGGGATATAATCCGTAATCATAAAAATGTTTTCTTTTTGGAGGTATATACTATTAAATCCTTCATAATTATTTTTAGTGAAAATGTTAATTATCCTAAGCATATCCCCTAGGAGTGTCGTAACCAAGATTACAACACAGCCCATTGTCATGTATTAGGTTACCCCAGGTAAAGCCCGAAACTCTTTGTCATATTTCTTACTCTAAGGTACATCTATTCCAGAGCCACCTATATATGATATTATCTAGACAGGGATGTAATTCTTTGAAAACTCACAAAATCTCAACATTACCAAAATTTTATGATATTTTTCTACACTAATCCCCGATGTCTATCTTAGGTTAATGATTTCTATTACAATTATTTCTTAATCTAGCTTCCATGGATTGTAATAAACTTTTTCTAATACCAACTATACTGCCTCAACCCTAGTTACCTAGATTCAGTGCATTATTAAAAAACTTTGGCATGATACAAGGATTGATATCCTGCAAGACTGATCTATTTAGTAGCCTTAAAAGTACTAGATACAACCATATGTTTTACATTACATTATAAAATTTAAAACACCAACATTTTTTCCTTTGTACGCATTCATATCCCTTAGAATATTCTTTTAGTTTAGTCGTAATATACTATTTTACATCCTGCGAAAAATTAATCAATAAAAGTGGTAAGATCAGGTTCTCAGTAAAGGTCACAATATAGCGGAAACATTCATAAATAAGAATAAATATTTAAGTAAATTTATGGGATGAAAAAAGAGTTTTAAACATCAACTTCATCATAATATGTCATAGATAAACCAAATAATTCCATTTTCTTATTCACATGGATACTCTACTACTCGAATAATCGCAACTAACATCAATAGGCAATTTTATATTGATGGAATTAATTATACCAGACATCATAACCACATAATCAAGGGCTCGTTCCATGACTACAAATATGATATTTTTCAAGGCCTTATTATAAGACACTATATTGTCTCATTAGACCAACTGATGCATCAGGGAGCTATAACGTGCTCCAAACATCACTTAATAAGTCTAATGCATTTCTCATATGAAAATGTTGAAGAAAAACCTAAAAAGTAATATTAAAAATAGCATATGAACTGTTAATACATTAACCATAAACCATGAATGGTATAAAAATAAAACATCTATAGTCAAACTTATCACAAAACCAACAATACAATATGGAAGATTGTTTGACTATAATTCAATTTCAAATAATGGTAAAATCTATCAAAGGATGTTGACATAAATGAAATCAAAACTATTTGGGAGAAAATTATCATTCTATTTTGAAATAATTTTAAATTCACAGAAATTTAAAAGAAATCATTTATTTTAAAAATATTAATACAATGATGTATGGGATGATTCTAAGGTGTTGTAATGATGGAAAATAGCCACACACTCCATATAAGTTAAAAAAATATTCTTTCCTGAATTTTGTTGAAATAGTCATAAAGGACCTTGTTTGGAAAATAATGGTAATATTCCTCTATAAAATTTTATAAAAATTAAAAAAAGGGTATAAATGGTCGTAAAAAATTGTCTAGGAAATAGAAAAAATGTTTTTAAATACATTTTTAACAAACCTGGATGTTGATGATAATAAGGTCCCTGTAGATACTCATGTATAAACAACCTCAGATAATAAAGTTATTGTAGAATTAACACTAAACATGTACTTTTCCTTGATCGAGGATACATTAACCACTTATAAAATAATTAAATTATAGTTTTTAAATTATAAAATAACCACATACATAAATATGATATCATATAAGAACTTATAATATTTCTATGTTAATAATATTTCTATATTATCACAATTTCAGGTGTCAATTGATTCATTTTCCATTATATGTTTTGATACGTAAGTCAGGTTTTATATTGATAGGATATATTTGATTAATATATATAATTATATAAAATTCAGGAACATTATTCATAATCATAAAATTAAAATTATTCTTGGAATTGTGTACTATGAACTCATCATTCATAAAATTCAAAAGGATACCTTCATCACATAATTGGAATATGCTAATTAGATAGTTCTTAAGACCCTTAAAAAATAAAACATTTGAAATAAATTTTTTCCCATGAAGAACAATGTTAACTATACAAAAAAAATTCTCTCTTGACATTATCTCTGAAAGTTACTTTTTCTCCTTTCGTCTTGATAATCTTTTCAAAGAAGTTTTTGTTACAAGTCATGTGTTGGGAACAAACCATATCCATGTACCATGTATAGTTGTTGTTACATTGATTATTTTCTTAAAAATAAGAGTGTCATACTTTTGAAATATTTGATCCAAAAATATCAGAAAGAACGATTTTAAGAATCTATATTTTCATAGAAAAATAAGCATTATAAAAACGCAAAGACAATGTTTTATTTAAAGAAAAAAAAATTTCCCATGACCACCACACTAAAATTTAGTACATAATAGAGCACTTTATGGAATAAAAGAGTCACTACTAAAAATAGGTTTAAAACGGGTATATCCAAATACAGAAAGACTCCTAAGAGGATGAATTTGAGAATACAACTAGTCAAAAGATTCCATACCAAAAGTTAAGTTTAACAACCACATACTCAAGGAAAAAATTTCTAACTATAGTTTCATAACCATTCTTTTACCCCCTAAAACATTATGTTTTGAATTAGATTTAGTCTCTAAAATATTTCTCCTGGAAATAACATTTTCAAGATCCTTAGAATGTTTGTCCTTCATAGGCTAAACATCCTCAAGGTTTTTTGAAACACTTTCAAAACCAAACAATTTTTTATCATGGTCATTAGAAATAAATGATACTTATTTAGTTAAAATATAAATTCTACAGTTTTCCACGTCAAGCTTTTTATTGAGTTTAGAATTTTTATTCTAATGTAGTTTAGAAAATCTAGATACGTCTTCATAAATAGGTAGTGTAATATCATCATCAGAAAAAGGTTCTTCATAGGAAGAGTCATATTATTTATTATCAATATAATTTGTATTTAAGGATACATTAGTTATAGATTTATCACTATGGACCTTGGCTATTAGATAATGATTTTTAATGGGTAATCTTGCGAGAATACCAAGATTCTTCGAACCAAAAGATTCCTACTCTGAGGATTAATCAGAAGAGTCTCCACCATTATCACTCTAGGTGTCATTTGATTTCAAAACAGTCTTAGATTTATCCTTGTAGTACTTCTTCCTATTCCTCTCATAATGATTTCCCTTTCTATCATTTCTCATAATCATTGGATAATCTTGCCTAATATTCCCTTCTCTTTTTCATTCATAGAAAGTGACTTCTAAGTCATAATTTTCCTTTATTTATTTCTTCTTATATCTATACTGAATGTCTTTCTTCCCATCTATCTTGTTCATCGTTCCAGAATGATTAGCTATCCCATTCTCAGAATGATCACTCTAAATAAATTCATATTGAACATTGATATTATTAGACATAGATCTAGTAACAATTCCATGAGTCTTGGAAATGGTAGTGTTAAAGGATACCCTTCCATTTCCATTTTTCTTCGTATTAATATCAACATCTCTTTTCATTCTTGTCTCATGGGGAAAAAGCGTTCCAAATATTTCATCAAGAGTAATTTGACATACTTTCCTATTCTCATCAATATATGTTCTAATAGATTCCCACTCTTTAGGCATGATATATATAATCTTATCAACAAGAGCATCATCATCTAAACCTTTCTCACCCGTAGATTGTAAACTATTAACAATAGTCATAAATCATTATTTCACCTTTAATATTGGATCTTTATATGGAAATAGAAATCCATGATATTATTCTCTAATCATATCTCTTCTAGTTTCAATGACTTTGGATGTACCGAATTGTGTAACCTACAATATATTCTAGATACAGTTAGCAGCTTCACAAGAAAAAATATAACAATATGTATTTGTGGTCCTAGAACATAACAATGTATTGTGTACCTTGTAGTTTAGTTTAGATTCTTTATTTTCTTGATTTCTGAATAGTTTGACTTTGTTATCAAAAATCTTGTCATCTCCAGAAATCATAACAATGTTTTCCACTCTAGTATTAATAAAAAAATTCTTCATACAATCTCTCCAAAATTCATATTAATTTCAATCAAAAATTGGTGGTCTGTTAGGATTTAGATTTTAAATCAATCCAAAATTTATTCCAACCATTCTAGAAGAAAAATATCTTTCCACAATAACTTCTAAATAGAAAAATTTTGAGGACAAGGGAAAAATTCCTATGACAGGAAAATTAGAACAATGAAACAGAGAGAAAGAAAAATGTATATATGTGTATAAGTATTTTAGAGACATGCACTGATACCAATTGTATGATTGAAAATCGAATGTAGATACTAAATTACAAGAGGGGGATGAAAGGTAAGATTAAAAACATTCATTTTTAACCTTAAAGAAAAACAATTTTTAACAAGATTAAACAAGGTAAATTATCAACACCACATTTAGTTCTAAAAACATTATATGTTCTGGAAATATGGTTCTAGAAATGAAACAAAAGGTAAGATTACAAGGAAATGATTTTATCTTAAAGCGTATTGAATCTTATTTATCAGAGTATAAAAAAGAATAAGAAAGTATAAGAAGGTTATACTTTCTTCCACTGTCAAAATACAGTGGAACTAAACATGAAACTATGAAATATTTTAACCTAAAGAGTAGGGTATCTAGCATCCTTGGATAAAGGTCGCTTGATTTATAGGTTCATGAATGTATGTCTTACCCACACCAAGGTAATACCTCGATAGGAATATCAGAATCTTTCTTGTTATCCCCGCAAGCCCTCAAACATTAAGGTAGTTGGAACCTCTGTGTTCTTATCCATAGAAGCCCTATAACTTTCAGGTAGTCATCCCCTCTATCTTTATATCCCTGGATGTCCTCGATTGTACACAAGAACAATCAGAGTCGCATAATGCAAGATGAAAAAGATGTTTAGTATGAACAAGGCTTGAGAGTCTCACTCTTTAGTAATCACTTCAGCAGCATGAAATATCTAGAGTGATCACCATGTTTGAGCTCGTTCAAATGGGACCATATTTTTAGGCTCTTATCCAATGGTTGGATCCTTCATCCAACAGTCATATTTTTCCTCGAAACTTAGATAGAACTACATATATTTCATTCCAACAATAGTTAGTTAGAAATAGAGTGTACGACATAGTTTGAAAACTATAACAAGTGTATGTAAAATAATGTTTCCAAACCAAATATATTTTTCAGAGAATAAAAAAAAATAATGTTTAGGATCAAACCAAATAATCACTAGAGACTATAAATCATGGAAATTTGGATTCTATTTTCCAATAAATTTAGAACATTAATTATATAGATTTCAGAGTCCAAATTCCAATGAATTTGAAATCTGAATTTTGAGGAATTTGGAGTCCAATTTTGGGGAATTGGGAGTATGAATACTGAGTAATTCAGATTCTTAATTATAAGGAATTCAATGTTTGAATTACAAGGAATTCAGAGTCTAAATATCAGTGAATTTGGGACCTAAATTTTCGATATTTCGGAGTCAGAATTTTAGAGAATGTAGACTCTAAATCTTAGAGAATTCAATGTTGGAATTTCATAGAATTCAGAGTCTTAATTTTCGAGAATTTGGAGTCTGAATTCTAGAGAATTTGGAGACTGAATTTCTGGGAATTTTGAACCTGAATTTCATATAATTCAGAGTATGAATTTAACATATTTTGGTGTCAAAATTTCAGAGAATTCGGAGTCTGAATTTCAGAGAATTTGGAGTCTGAATTTCAGAGAATTTGGAGTCTGAATGTCATATAATTCGGAGTCTGAATTACCGATAATTCAGAGACCCAATTTCATATAATTTGGAATATAAATTATAAATAATTCAAAGATAGAAAACAGAATACTCTATTGCCAATGATTTATAAGATTATGAGATTTTAAATGTGAAACATAATTTTACCCTTAGAAATAAAAAATGATAGATTTAGAGAAACTATAAAATGAGTAATGAAAACATAGGTAAGGATAAAATTTACATGGGGAAGGAATATTTTCCTTATTAAGATAATTCTTAGGGGAAATATAATATTCTTTATGATAGAGTGTTTGTAATTTTTAAAACATAGGTAAATGGAAATGTCATAAGGAAATCTTATTGAATCAAAACATATTTCTTAAATAAGAACATAGATTCCTCAAAATAATATTTCAACCATTACTCCACTAATGAAATCCCATAGTATTCTATATTCATTAGGCATACATTGTTTCTTGAGAGAAAATGTCTTCCAAAATATAATTTATCAATTAATAACCAAATCATTTTCAATTACTAAGGATGTCCATTTGTTATAAAAAATATGTTCTTAAAATCAACTTATTCTTGGTCCAAATAATCATTTAACTAAAAATAATAAGTCATTCTAAATAGGGACATCATGTAGTCTAGTGTTAGGTGAAAAATCCCAGTCGCATTTTGGTTTTCCTTTCGACTCCAGCATCTTTGTCCAACACAATGGGTGGTCACACGAACTACATGTTTTTAGTTATGGAAAACAATATAATTTTATTACATTCCCAAAAATGATATAAATTCCCTAAAAATAACCATAACATATTTTAACCTCAAAGGTTATCTCATACCACATATTATACTTCCCAAAAATTAATAACCCATAATAGCCTCAATAATTAAATATCGCATGAACCCCTAAGTTAATCTATTATGTACAAACAAGAAATGATAATTCTTCCTTGATTAACATTTTCACATATCAAACATAAGGGATTCAAATTCTTGAAAATGTATTCTAATGTAATCCTATCATTAATCCATTTAAACATATCATCATCCCTAGATCCCTCATAACTATTAAATTCCTAAAATGTTGACATCCTAAACATCGAACTTTCTTCCTAATCCTTTATCTATGTTTTTCCATCTTATTATTTTATTCAATGTTTCTAAAAATAAAACCATGCATAATGTATGAAGATTTCAATAATTTCAAAAAATTATCTAGAAATAATCCATACCATTAATAAGTAATTTTTAGTTTTCTCATCATCAATTGGAATGGAATTATGTATTGGTAAACATATATTTTTATGGTCCTGATGAACCCATTATAAAACCTTCTTTGTAGGAAATATATTTTTATAATGACCATGCATACCAGATTTAAAAAATTCAATTGATCCCTCAGAAAGAATTTCATTCCCTTTACTGGATTCAATTGGAGACTTCCTTTTTCTATTGAAAGTTATTTCATTATGATCGTCATTCCCAAAAAAGGAACATCATCCTGTCACATTGAAGCATTTTATTAGGTTTTTCTTTCCACATACTTGACACATAGGTTTTTCTGTAGAATTAACTTTTTATTATTACCTGAACATCCATAGGGATTCATTTATTACATAAATGATGCCTCGGAGAAATCACCAAGGTTCAAGTGGTCAATCATGACTACGGATTTTTGGTTGAGAATATCCAAAAGAGTTCTAATTACAGCTTCCATTTCATTTGGTTTCTTATTATGAAAACCACCATACATTC
The DNA here is from genome assembly GCA_963277665.1 of Viscum album. Classification (NCBI taxonomy): domain Eukaryota; kingdom Viridiplantae; phylum Streptophyta; class Magnoliopsida; order Santalales; family Viscaceae; genus Viscum; species Viscum album. The sequence continues at coordinate 928,802,291 of OY728126.1, read as the reverse complement.
AATCACATTCATTCTTACTTTTGTTTCTGCTAGATCTATACATTTACTAAGACCAAAAATGTCAGTGGGAGTATATTAGTGAAATCATCATATACTATCTTATGAGGAGGGAAATCACTAAGATATACTTATTCTTGTTTTATTAAACTAATTTATTTTATCTAAAATAACATTGACATTTTATAATGTGTTAACCATTGTGGCTATATAAAACATGCCATTTATTCACAAATAACACCCAAACCGCTAAATTTATCTAATCTGACCGTAGATACCAAATATAAGGACCCAAAATTTATCATCACATAATCATGAATTAGGATAATAATTCACATTGAGTATATTTATAGGATTAGTGTTTTAGATCACTAGGCCATAAATATTAGATTAAAGCTAAGAATATTATAATGTAGATACTTATACTCTATTAGATTTTTTTCATAATAATAAATCTCCTTAAATAAAACAGAAATAATTTTCTTGATATAAATCTTTATGAATACAATCATTATCTTACCCTTCCTTATACACTGTGAAAAAATTTCAAATACATGGGATGGATAATAAGGAAAGAAAATAAGGAAAGAAAATTTCTCTCCATCAATACATACATATCAATGAAATCATACATCTCAATCATAAATCATAAGATCTTTAACATACCTCATGAAATCGTTAGATTTATGTATAACACATAGAAATCATAAATTATAAAGGTAACTTGTGACATTCATATCACACTAAAAATGTATCATTCACAGCTATATATAGATTTAATTTTGGAATACCCATAACAGTATATTCCATAAATCTCTTAGGAGAATCATTATTGTTTAACTCAGTCACGTTATCCAATGTATTGGAGAGATATATTGAGCTCACCCACCCTAGGATTATCATGAAACTACCCATATTTTGTTTATCATTTAACCACGCCTCAAATGTAAACGTTCCATTACAAAATCATAACAATTAAAAAATTTAAGTTATCAAAAATTCACTTTTTAATCCAGAGAAATAATTTCAATATATAAAAATATTCAAACCATTTCCAAAACCATTTAAACCATTTAATAACGATATTTTTTAATCAAAGTATCCCATACCAAATTGATACATTTAAAATAAATTAACATTTTTAAAGATTAATGTCCATTAAAATAAAACATTAAATCTATTTGAAAACATTTACATTAATGATAAATATAAATTTTTAAATCATTTAAAATGATGTTGTAGTTAAATAGTTTTTTACAACTAGAGAAAATACATGATTAAAATAATTAAAGAATAAAAATAACAAAAACTTATATTATCAAGAGATTAAGGAGATTCGTGATATCATATATCAAAGGGAAGTATATAAACCATGTAAAAGGGAATTGTTTCAAAACAAAAAATAATCCAGAATATTAAATAAAATGAGTGTAAATCCATTACCAAGATTGTATAAATGTCCTAAGAATTTATCAATGGGGTGAATATGTGTAGAAAAATTATATCAGCACAATGGGAATTGGAAATTAAAAGATAAATAAATAAATAGTGATTACACAAATAATATTGGTTTAATATAATAAAATAAGTATGTGTGAAACCCAATGAGTGGAAATTGATTTTATAAATTGCCTTACAAAAATTCAGCAGCCTAACAGATTCACATAAAAATTTAGAAAATGTGTTTATAAGAGAAAAAAGTGTCCATCATAATTAAGACATAAAATGGATAAATATTGAGATATATAGGAAAACAGTACATCATTTTAATATTGATATTAATTTACATAAAATAAAATAACTCTTTTACTAAATTTGGATGGTGAAAGGTTCCCTTACCATGAGTCTGGCTCGTCTAGTATGTTCCTTGTTCAACATAAATAACAAAAATGAGTTCATTTAATATTGAATCAGATCCATATTCAAGATTATTTTTCCATTTATAAAATGTATTACCTTGATATAATAATCATATAATTATTCACATTCATATCGGTCATTTTTTTGATGTTCGGTACTTGAGTAAAAAATGAACATGTTATAATTACAAATTATCCTTGTGGTCAAAAGTTCATTATCTATAGAAAATTATTCATGATTTATATATCATATATATTCTGTTTATATTTTTTTAGATCCATTATATATGTTTTTTTAATTGTTGATTGCATTTGGATATAATAAATGAAATGAACAATTTAGGGAGATGGTAAGTCATACGTATGCATGAACACTACCTTCATTTTTTTCATATTTAACGGTATGAAAAATAAATGATACATAGATATATTATAATTAAAATATAATATATGTCTAATATATGTTACATATGTTCATTAATTAAAACTTTTAAATGTTCCATGTATAGCAAGAATGAGTCATATCACTTTGAGGGGGTGTTAGTCCACATTTCCACAAATGAAATTATCGTATTTACGTGTTATGAATGTGTAAAAGTATGTTGTAAATGAAAAATAAATAATAATATAGGCACTATAAATATAATATATCTCATATATAAATACAATGCTAAAATAATGGCCACCATGAAAGGTGGTAAGAGATAATTGAACAATCATTGTTTCGGGAGGCAATAGTTTACTATCCATTGAAATAGTATGGTCTGAAACAATTAGATGGAGGTCTGTGTGAGTGTATGTCAAATATTTCTCATAATAAATTTATATTATAGTGAATAAACTTCTGTTGTTATAAAATAACAAAATAAAGAGTGTTAAGGGGGAGGGAAAAAATTGATGAAGCCTGAGAGAAGACATTACTTCAAATCAGGTGACTCCTTTTTATTTAATCTAAAATACCTTCTAGAATTATCATTCTACCAAATTTAATGCTTATAGAAGAAATATATTTATTTCTAGAGCTTATTTGGGAAGTGGTTGGAGGATCCAAGTGGGGATGATAGCTGTGATTAAGGGATAAAGGTGGTGTCCTTTTATAATAGAGAGGAGAGGTACTTTAGGAATGTCTTCAAATATTATTTTACTATTAACATTATTTCTATTTAAAAAGATCCAAAACCCATTAAATTTTATTATAAGATGATTATTCATCGAAATCATTTCCAAAAATAGTTTTTAGACATGTTATTGTTTGAAATTTAACCTTATCATTTAGCTTTAACCCTTTGTAAACTTATTTGACTCTTACCATGTATTCTAATATATTCATTCTATATGGTTAATATAGTTACTATAAAATGAAAATAGATCATAAAGTTGTTCATTAATATCATTTTTCACCTTATATATGTAATTTTTACGAATATGAGATGTTTATTTCTATTATATAATTTAATGAAAATTGTATTTGTTTTAAAAACTCATTAATGTTAATTTATATACTATTCATATTATGGCTTTTAAAAACCCAATAACAACAATATTATTTCAAAAAACCGTACTTAATTAAAATATATAAATTCATTATTATCCATTAAATTTGTGGATATCATAATATGTAAAAAAATAAATTTATATTAATAATTATAATATATTTTATTTTAATCATTCAGTAATATGGTAAACACTACATCATCATTGTGTTAAAAAAATAATTATTTATTTGAATTATAAAAAATATAAATAAAATGTTATGATGTAATAAATAATAAAAATATTAGAATGACTATTTATATTCTATGATATCACTTATAAAATCCCATATAAAATATTTAACTAAATGATACAAGGTTATTTTACATTTTTCTTTACTTTAAATTAATTCTTTAAAAATTCCATTTTCACATCCACGTGGCTCCATGGGATCCCCAAATCGACCCATGTATGATCTTGGCCAGACATATATTTCCAAATAAGGTTAGGACATGGGTTAGAGTAGTTTAATATTATTATAATACTATTATTAACCTTATTTACAATATTTATCGTTTAACCCGGGTAAAACAAATATTTACTGATCTTACTATTCATAGTGTGTAAAAATAAAATTTTCCTATTTGAACAATATGGACTTCATGATTCCAAATATGGTATCTATTTTTCCTAATTTAAAATATATAATTTTAAGTAATTAATTTAAAACTAAATCTCATTGTTTAACCTAAAAAGAGGGTTTTAAGAAGTAATAACTACCAAAAGATTGAAATATGTTTATGTCCAATTTAAACATGAAATTACTTAAATTGACGAACATTGGATTAAGGGATAAAAATAAAGTCCAATTTTACTTAAAAATCAATTAAAAGTCAAATATAACTATAAAAATAATCTATATTTAATGATAGTCTTGAATTAAAATGCATTATTTTTTCATTATTCATTCTAAACTGAATTTTATCCAAAAAATAAAAAAATTAATCCAAAGAAAATTTTTAAGTCATGCTTCTATAAAATTCGTTTCTTATGTCAAATATAACAGATAAAAGGGAAAATAAACTATATTTAAAAATGTTTCTTCATAAAAAGGTGTTAAGACTACATTTTTAGTATAATACATCATTTATTCAAAAAAAATTAATTTGTTCTTATATCATATATAGAAAAAATAAATTGTTAATTTAAAACATAACATTAAATATATTTAATATATAAAATTATATAAATAGTGATATTAAAACACAATTTTTCTCTTTTATATTGGTTTTTATAAAAACACATTGTTTTTACTCAATTAGATTTTATTTACATTTCAAAAAAAAATTGTAACAAATAAATAATTATTTAAACATGTTGGAACCATATTTTAAAATTAAGTTAATAGTATTCAATTCATCTATTCCAATGGATACGTGTTAACTACCAAAATAATTGTATTAGTTTTTGGTATATCTTGTAGGATTGAAATAATGATGTAGATGCTCAATATACAAGAGGGGGTGAATTGTATACTTTAAAAATTACTTAAACAAAGGAAAGAACTATGTTTAACAAAGTTAAACTAAGAAAATTCACAACACCACTAACACCAATTGAGAACATTATAAAATTTATGTTCTATGTACTTGCTAAAAATTGGAAAGAGATTCCAAAAGTAGGTTCTGGAAATATGGATTCGGAAATTGAAACTTAACTAAAGATTCCAATATGAGATTCTACCTTAAAGCGTATAGAACTTAAATGGAACAGAGTACAAGTATGGAAGTATAAGAAAGTCATACTTTCCTTCCAATAAAATATTAAGAGGAAAAAAACAAGTAGTAAAACTATAAGTAACAAGATATAAGTCTTTTAACCAAAAGAGAAGGGTATCCAACAACCTTGGATAAAGGTCCCTTGATTTATACTTTCAAGCAATTCTGTCATACCCAGACAAGGGTAAGCCCTCGATACGAAGATTGGAATCTCTATATTGTTATCCCCGCAAGCCCTGAACATCAAGGTAGTTGGAAACCTCGATCTTCCTCAGCAAGGAAGCCCTCGAACTTCAAGGTAGTCGGCACCTCTGTCTTCCTATCCCCAGAAGTCCTCGAATGTAATCTCCAACATTCGGAGTCGCACGAAGCTTTGAGAATTAATATGATCCTCTCTCTCTAGAAATGTCTTCAACAGCATGTGTGAACAATGTCAAAGAAGTTGTTATTAGCTCTTTAAAATGATCTCCTATTTATAGGTTCGGTCGGCCTCCTTTCCAACGGTCATATTTTCCTTAAAAATCAGAGGGACCTGTACACGTGTAACTTAACCGACGGTTAGTTTATAACAGAATAGACAACATTATTTATAACAAAACAAGTGTAACAAAAATGTACGACATCGTTTTATTTCAAACACAAAAGTTCTATGTGAAATTTTGGAATGAAGATTCAGAGTGAAAAAAAATGTCAAAGAGTAGACAAATTATAATAGTGTAAGCAAAATGAAAGATTGGAGTCTAAGAAAAAATAATATTCGGAGTCTAAATAAATTCGGAGTGTATAAAGAAAAGATAATCATATTCTATTTAATAGGTGAATTTGGAATGAGAATTCGGAATAAGAATTCGTAATGAGAATTTGTAATCAGAATTCGTCATTAAATTTCGATGTCGAACATCATGAGAGTTTGTATCCAGAATTCGTAGAAGAACTTTATGAGTGTTCCTATCCAGAATTCGGAGTAGAACGTTATCAGAGTTCGTATCTATAATTCAGAGTAGAACTTTATCAGAGTTCATATCCAGAATTCGGAGTAGAATTTTATCAAAATTCGTATCCAGAATTCGGATTGGAACTTCATTACGGTTCTCATCCAGAATTTAGAACCTACAACAGAATGCTTCATATCAATGTTTTAAGCGATTTTGAGAATATAGAAATGAATCTGATTCTTATACTTAAGAAAAATATGGATATAAATAATGAAAATATGATAAGGATAATTTTTCTCACTAAAGAGATTTTCCTTATAATATAAATTTTCTTTATAAAAGCAATCTTCCTTATAAAAGTGATTTTCCTTATAGAAGCAATTTTCCTTAAAGATAAGGTGTTTTTGATTTTCAAAAAAATAAGTAATGGAAAAGTATTAAGGAAAACCTTATTGACTCAACAATATCCCCCTTTTTGGAAAGCACAAACCTCCTTACGAAAAAGATAGTCTAAGAAGAAAGAAAACATTAAGTTGTATCTCCCTTTGCTTATGGATTTTGATGAATACGACAAACTCCCCCTTTGGCTTTGAAAATCTAATGATCGTATTCTAGATTTCCGGAATGATATTTCATTAAGAATAAGAATGTCTTCTTTAATGAAAAAAATACCCCTTAGATAACACTATTAGAGTACTTTTTCTTTCTCACCCCTTTGTTAATGTTCTTTTTCCTTTTCCCCTTTTGTTACGGTTCTTTTCCTTCTACCCCTTTGTGATTTTTAAAAAGAATTCAAGGGAATGGAAAATATAACAATGTAACTGAAAAATTTGTAGCAACAACAAAAGAAATGAGCAAGCACAATTTTCATTACGTTTGAATGTTCAAAAACAAGAAAGTTAAGATACAACAAAAGATCGTATTTGCCTATTTTGGATATTTTTCCTTCGCCATGAGACCCTTAAGAATAGTCTTTATCTTTTTCAGGTCTTTATGGTCTTCCTCGGCTTGCTTCTCTAACACAACAATTCTTGCACTTTGAGCTTAAATCTATTCTTCCTGGGCTTTAATATTTTCATCCTGAGCATTACGCTTTTCTTCCTGAGTCTTCAAGATTTGTTCTTTCTTTCACAACATTTCTTCAAACTCATTCTGACGATCCTTGTCATTCCTCCAGTTCTGAGCAACAAAATTCAACTTCCCATTCAGATCTTTGACTTCTTGAATCCGGAATTTTTTTTCATCTGTCAATTTTTCTTCAAAGGAAAAAGTAAGATCATTTATCTTTCTGTCTTCTGTCTCAAAGGCATCCTTCACATTATCATGTAATTCATTAAAGCATATCATTTCTTCTACTGTCTTCCTCGACCAATGAGTCATCCTCTTGCAAGAACTTTTGTGGGCTTCATAACTGAAAAAGAATTTTTTGAACTGAGCCTCTATCTCAACACATTTTTCCATAACCATGGATACAGAGTCTGTTTTCTAATTCAAAGTTTGTTGAAGCATCTGGAATCTTAAATCAATACTTGAGAAAGTCGGAATAGAACCTACCAACTTCTTTAATGACTGAACAACAAAGTCATGCCCCAACGAAGATGACTCCGAATCTGAGACATTTCTTGGAGAATTTTCTTCTTCAATTTTCTCAAGCTTTCTCTTTGAGGAACTACCAACTTCCCTTCTGTTTACATCCACTTAGCTCGGGGTATCAACAACGAGTTTCTTTACCTTTTCCATTTTCAGAATGGAGTCTTGTTCCGGAGTTTTCTTTTCACTATCAGAAACTTGAACAACATTGTCTTCATCATCAGAAAATTTTTGATCACCATCCTCTACATTCTTCATTTGAGAAATATTATGTAGAAGTTGTTCTTCCTCTGCATGATAAGATACTTCTTCTTCTCCTTTCTCCTCATCCTTCCCTGGAGTGACTAACTTAGATGATTCATCTTCTAAAGTTTAGAGAGACAAATGTTCTGAAGGTTTCCCCTTATAATCATCTACTTGCTTCAAAATATCTCCGGTCTCACCACTACCTTCAACAACTTCTTCTCCCTCTTCCACTTGCTCTATCTGCTCAACTTCCTCAACAGGCTTAGCAACTTCCTCTTCTGGAGCGACATAGTTTCTTCCTAGCGTCTCAGGTAGTGATTTCAAATAAAAATATCCCGGAACGAGAATGTTTCCGGAGGCCATCTCAGTAAACTTTAACAAAGTCTAAACCACCTCAGCTTCAGACATCTTTTTCTTAAGCTTCTTTTCATTCACTTGTTTTTCTAGTTCATCCGTTGTTCTTTCCTTCAAGGCCTTAGCCTCTGCAGGATCAAATCCAAACTGAGGCTCCCCTTTCACTCTCTTCTCTTTGATTTCCCTCCACTTAGAAAATACCTCATCTGGGTAAGCTTTATTCTTCTTCGGTTTTAGAGGTGTGGAATGAACTTCCTTAGATTTGGGATTGTCTGCTTCAACTACAACTTCTATCAACATTCTCTTCTTCACTGGCTTAGAGGATTCAGTTTCATCAACTTTCAGAATCGCTTTTTCTTGAGCAGGTAAATCAACAAACTGACCAGTATTTTTGAAAAAAGCAACATCCATCCTTTTGAGAGTACCATCACTCACCAACATAATTTTGAATACTCTTGGCCTAGACATGCAACCTCCTTGAAATACTCAAGGCACCAAACTATTAATTTCGAGAGTATTTCGGGATACATTACGATATGAGCTCTCAGATTACCTTTTTAACATTCTCAAGGGTAATAATAATGTGTTTCATCAGATTAAACATCCTCAGATTTATGAGAAAATCTAAGATGTAGATCTTTCTCTTCTTCAGACTATCTTTTTCACCCTTCCTCGGTACGATAATACCATGTACCCATAATTCTAGAATCCGAAAACTTTTAGACAGAGAAGCAATCTTCAAAGCCTTGTCATCTTCTAGTCCAAGAGTTTCCAAAGCCTTTTCCTTGTCGAAGCATCCCTTTGAATCCAGCAAAACATGAGAAATGAACTCTGCTTATCCTTCATTGTTCAGCCCTACCAAGCTGGCTGCCTTGGCATAAGAAAGCCTATAAGTCTTTCCATAAGACTTAAATGATAATTTCTCCCTACCATCTTCCTTATAAAAGGAAACCGTCTCATAGAATTCTATATGAAAATCCGAATAAACGTCATCTTGATTTCTGGGCTTGGACACAACAACATCTTCCCATCCATTAAGATAAATTTTCTTGGATATAAGAGAATCATATTTGTTGAACAAATCAAGATGAACCAAACTTTCCCTATATACTAACCACTTAGAAATCATCTTACTGTTTGACATGTGTTGAGAAGATGCTTCCACATAAATTCGGATCTGATGACTTCTGAGAAGTTCGTAATGGAGTTAACCGAATATCGGAATGGCCTTAAAACAGAGAGGCAGAGCTTCGGGATGCTGGTGCTTGAAAAACCGATGTGGGATGACCATTTGGGGTCCCCTTTATATAGGCAACGATATAATGGTTCATCTTCCTCGGTTGATCGAACAGTTATAACAAGGTGAGATCAGATCTGACGGTTGAAAACTAATTCTCAAGAAAACTCGAATCCGATCTTTTGAGTTTTTTATTAAAACAAAGATTTAAGAAAACTATAATCAAAAAACAAAATATAATAAATCACCAGTAAGTAAAGTATGATTACAAAAACAGGAAATCATACATTTCATATTGTCTTAGGAGGATTATTCGTAATGAGTAATATTAAAAAAACACAAATCTCACTACAAAAACAAATCTCAGTACGAAAAACTCAGAACGAAGAAAATAATAATAAGGATTTTAGTACGGAAATTTCATTACAAAAGTTTGAATACTAAAATCTCATTATGAAAGACTCGGTACGAAAATCTCAATATGGAAACACCAGTAAGAAAGTTTCCATTCCGGAAGTTTTTAATAAAAAAATTTCTATTCCAGCTGATTTCTATACGAAAATATCCATTCTAGAAAATTTCAGTTCCGGAAATCCCCATTCCGGAATTTTAATTTCGAAAAGTTTGAAAACAAACCTTAAAAAAACTTAGTTACTCTAAAAATCAAATGTACTCCCCCTATGAAAAGCAGTTATTACTGTAAGGAGAATATTTCAACAAGAAGTTAATGAAGAATGATTATCTTATAGTTATCATTCCTAAATTTTGTTTAATGTATTCAAATCTATAAAAAGGAAATGATTTTGTGAAAATATCAGCAAGTTGATCATGTGTTCTAATAAACTGAAGAATAATATCTCCTTTTAGTGTGTGATCCCTTAGAAAGTGATGCCTAATATCTATGTGCTTTGCACGAGAGTGATGTGCAGGGTTCTTACTTAGGGCAATGGAACTTGTGTTATCACACAAAATTTGAGTTTTAGTAAAACTCAAGCCATAGTCTGTGAGTGTGTGTTGCATCCACAACACTTGAGCACAACAACATCCGACTGCTACATATTCGGCATCAGCAGTGGAAAGTGCTACAGAATGTTACTTCTTGCAAGACCAAGAAACTAATGAATATCCTAAGAAATGACATGTTCTGAATGTACTTTTTCTAACCATTCTATATCACGAATGTCAGCATCAGAAAATCTTTAAAAAAATCATTTCTAAAAGTATAAAATAATCCTAGATCCATGGTTCCCTTAAGGTAGCGAAAAATTCTACTTACTTCTTTTAAGTGAGATTACTTAGGATTGGATTGATATCTTGCACATAAGCATACTGAGAACATTATGTCTGGTCGACTAGCTATTAAGTATAGTAAACATCCTATCATACCTCTAAACGATGATTGAACTACTAGTTTCCCAGCTTCATCAAGATCCAAATAATTTGAGGTACCAATGGGAGTACTCATACTCTTAGTGTTGTCATAACCATACTTTTTGAGAAGATGTTTAATATAATTATGTTGAGATATGTAGGTTCCTTCTGGTTTTTGAGAAATTTGAAAACCGAGGAAAAATGTTAACTCACCCATCATACTCATTTCAAACTCAGATTTCATTAGACATTAAAATGAGTCGGTTAAGGATTTCTAAGTTGAACCAAATATAATTTCATCAACATAAATTTGAACAATCAAATAATGTTTCTTGTCTTTCTTTATAAAAAGGGTTGGAATATTTAGTTAAGTTTCAATTTCTGGATCCATATTTCTAGTACCTACTTTCGGAATCCCTTTCCCATTTTTAGCAAGTACATAGAACATAAAGTTTATAATGTTCTCAATTGGTGTTAGAGGTGTTGTGAATTTTCTTAGTTTAACTTTGTTAAACTTAGTTCTTTCCTTTGTTTAAGGAATTTTTAATTATACAATTCACCCCCCTCTTGTATATTGAGCATCTACATCATTATTTCGATCCTACAATTGGTATCAAAGCTCGTATCCAGAATTCAGAGTGGAACTTCATTATGGTTCTCATCCAGAATTTGTAGCCTAAAACAGAATGCTTCATATCAATGTTTTAAAGGATTCCGAGAATATATAAATGAATCTGATTCTTATGCTTAAGAAAAATATGGATATAGATAATGAAAATATGATAAGGATAATTTTTCTTACAAAATAGATTTTCTTATAAAAGCAATTTTCTTTATAAAAGAAATCTTCCTTATAAAAGAGATTTTCCTTATAAAAGCAATTTTTATTAAAGATAAGGTGTTTGTGATTTTCAAAACAATAAGGAATGGAAAAGTCATAAGGATAACCTTATTGACTCAACATATCTCAATGTTGTTTGAAACGTAAGATTTCGAAGAAACCCATTGTTGCGTGTCGAGTACAATATCGGAAAAAGCATCTCTCTTTAATGTAAAATTAATATATTTTTCATAATTATTAATAGAAATCAAAAATTATTATTCTAAAAATAAATTTTTCATTACATATTTAACAAAATTTTCCCTTATGGTTCAAAATATGGATTCAATTATTCAATATTCCACACACATAAATTTTATAATTTAATTAAAAATTGATCCCATTGATGGAATGAGAGGACACATTTTAAAAAAATGTTGAAGTGTTCACAATGTTTATATATCACAATTCAATGTGATATTGATTCCAATGACCTAAATTAAATTTTTTAACAAAAATGATTTATTTAGACTTTAAAACCATTCAAATATATAAATCTAAAATCAAATTAAATTTAACAGAAAGTAATCATCAACTAAAATGAATTATTTCATTAACTTTTGATCGAAATATGAATCATATCAGAAAAATAAAAAAACTAAATCCAATATAAATTTTTGTAATCACATTCCAATAAAGAAGTGTGTTTTTTAAAATATAAGTTATAATAATTTATATAAATAGATTTACAATTTGTGTTCCGACAAATTTTGGATAAACTGCTATTTTGAAAATAATTCTTTTCAGCGCAAAATTATATATGTTCTTATATATTGTCTAGAGAAAAAATATACTAGTTATAAACATTAAATTAAATATATATATATATATATATATCATTAATATATTCCTATAATAGTGATTTATTTATTTATTGGTATAAAACTCATTTATACACATTTAAATAGTTTTTCAAAAAGAGATTTCATTTATTTAAAAGGGTTTTACATTAACGAAATAATTAATTATATATACATGCATATATAATATTTCTATAATTCTGTAAATATTACACATACCGTCTATTTTGATGGATTGTTTATAGTTATAACATTTAAATAAAAATATTTCATTTTTAATTTAAATATGACTAGGCATACCATTTATGTTATCGAAAATAACAAATCCTTTTTAAAACCCCGGGTTGTTACATTCTCCCATATTTGATAAATTATTTACTCACAATTTGAACTCGGGGTCTAAAATTTGGTGCTTGTACATTCATAATAGCATTATTGAGATCCAAAATCGTAAAAAGGATTAATAAAATGTATACATTAAAATAATGAAAGGGAAGTTATAAGGTCCATTGATATAACACATTATAGTGTTAAAACATGTATATGTAAGTGAAAAATAAGCATCAATATGTGATAAAGAGTTATAGAAAACATAAATAGTTGATATTTAACTATCACAAAATCCTATGTCTATGATTGGTTAAAAATTCATTGATTTCCAAGTATAAAATGGTAAAGGATAATATTGTTTTAAGATCCATTAAATAGAGTTGATAAATTATTTTAAATAATTTACTTATAATGTATAGAAATATACATACATGACATGTATATTATCATCTTTTAATCAATTTTCTCCTCACAATTGTATATTTCTCCAAAATATAATTATTTAGAATGAATTTTCACTCTTCTAGTACTAGATTAAACATTAATAGAGTTAAAAAATCATCTAACGATTAACTATAAATTTCTCTAATCTATTGAAATTATCAAATGAAATAATGGTTTGTAGAGGTAAAGATAATTTTAAAAAATTCTTAAGTAATAATGAAAGTTCATCATAAATTTTTTTAAATAGAACTATACTAAATATTCCTAAATAATATTATAAATAGTATAGAATAAAAAAATAAGGATTTCATCACATAGTTTTCCATGATAAATTTAAATTATTATTATAAATAACATCAATTAATCGTGATTTCTCATACAAAATAGTAATTTCCCTAATAATATTGAAGATATGGAATCCATTTACATAAATAACCTAAATAAAAATAAGTCCACAATTAAATTATATATTCTATCAAATTATAATTAAAAATTTATTCCTCGAATAAAATACTATTTTTTCTACTTAACGTGATTATATAGGTTTCCTAAAATAGTGAACATTATCTGAAATAACATTCATCAAATAATACCCAAATCATTATTCCAATATGATATAATTTTTTTCCTAAAATCATCTTATTCATATTCTGTCAACTATTTTATTTAAATATAAAATTTAATACTAACACATGACATCACATTGTATAATGGTTGGTGATAAAATTAGTTTACCCTTCGGTTCTAGGTTTAAAATTTGTGACATAGACGAATGTGATAGGTTATCATCCATCCAATTGGGAGTCCATTTTATAAAACTATAAAATTCTTATAACATTTTTAATAGATTATAAATCCTTAAAAAAATCCTAACATGTTTTATCCAAAAATATTACCACATTCCTTTCATTTTGTATCTTAAAATGTAACAACCCATAATTACCTAAGAAATTTATTTCTACATAAATATTTTTAGACACAATAAAATTTTATAACATAAATCCACAAAAGGGATTTATAATTCATTGAAGTCATGATCATACATAAAATTATAAACCCATAATGATATCCCTAACACTTATGAAAACATCCTAATCTCCAAATTTTTCAAAAAATTTCTTTTGAAACATACTATAAGGCATGTGATTTAAGTAATACATAATATTAACTTAATTCAAGAATATTACATTAATTCATAATGATGATATTTTTAGAATTATATTTTTAGGTAATCATGTAGTAAATAATATATTACAAAAGTATAAAATATAAAATGGACACTTTAGAATAGTATCCATTTTTTCATAATCTAAAATTTTTAAAATAATGAATTATCTCTATTATGATAATATTCATAAAATTAAATATAAAGTTGTCAAACCCCTCACTGATATTTAATTTAATTTAAAATAAAAAGAGAAAATTATTTGAGAATAAAAACATTAGTAAGGGATATAAAAAAAGAAACTACTGGACCATTATAATGCATCAAAACCCATGAAAACATTATCAAAAAGTAATATTTTTCATCATAAGAAATTATTAAATAAGTTTCATTAAAAAATGATCTAATTTAATACCATTTGTAATCAAAATATTATCTTCAAACCTATATGTTTAATAGAAAATACATATAGGTAACATCAGAAATAATTATAGTTAAATGGGATAACCATTCTATCAACTTTCAATCATGTTACTCTTACAAATGGAATATCCAAATGGATGACTTCTTTACCAAATTTATTTAAGGATATAATGTTATCACCCATACTTGTTTTATAAATTAACCACCACTAAAATTTCAAAGTACCATTAAATAATCCTAACAGATTATGTCATTTAAATTTCAACTTTTAAATCATTGAAATTCATTTTCAATCACATGAATTCATGTTAAGGTATTCAAATAATAAATATATATTTCAAATTAATTTTCGATACCCAAATACATTGGAAATGGAATAAAATATGTATTTTTATTTTAAAATCATGAAATATATTAAGGGGAGAAAAATATTAAATATTGTTCATGGTGGTAGAGAAGTTGTTGTCATTGTTTATATAAAAAAGAATATTCCATTTTCAATTCTCAAAATGTTCTATATAGAAAAGTATAAAAAGATTTATTTTGTAGAATAGTTTAATTCAAAATATAGATAAAATATCCTTTGAAATTATATCATAACCATATATTAGATATTTAAAATCATATCAGAAATAATGACTTGGAGAAATGATTTGACCATTAAATACCTAAACATTCAAAGCGCCCTATACCATTTTGAACATTTAAATCATAATCCACATGCAATTAGAAAAAATAAATAATTTCAAATAACATTATGATGGATAATATTTTTAGATAAAATGTCATGGGGACTATATGTACAACTTATAAAATAATAAAATAGAATTTCTACAAGAAATTACTCAATGAAAAGAGAATGGGATGAAATCTATTACATCAAGTATGAATCGTTATATACAATAATTATATTCTAGAGTAAAAAACATAATTTAATTTTTATATTATTGGGTAACATTACAATTTTATTATTCATTTTATATAACTTATTAACTTGTTGTAAAAATAAATTATTTATATAAGTTCAAGTCGGTCTTTTTGACGATATTTAGTACATGAGTCCAAAATGACTTTGGTATGAGTTCTATAGTCATATTATAAATTTTTCAATCATCTCTATAATAATATTGATTAAATAATGATAAAAGTTTTAAAAAATTTATATGTTGAAATACATTAATTACTTATGGATATTAAAAATTAACTACGTTACATTCACTGGGAAGCTAAGCCATAATTTCGAATGAGCAACATTTCCATTTTTCAATGATCATTGTGGAATGAATGTATATATTTTTTTACCATTCAAAAATGATAAAAAATTAATTAATATCATATTAATAACTTATATATATATATATATTATTCATGTGATGTGGTGATCAAAAATGAATTACATTACTTCTTGGATGTGATAGTTCACACAAATTCAATAATGTTGATATCATTTTTATGTTTGTGAATTGTAAGAAATTAATTGAAATATTTTTATATTATAATGATAAATATTTCATTAATAACAGTTATAAACATTAATTATATCATTATATTCAGTCTTGTGATAATATAATATAAAATTAATTACACAGGTTTGTGGAAGATATAGTCCACACTTATACACAGGTGATTAATTAATTTCATATTTTATTGAATAATAGATGGATTTAAATGATGATTTTATAATAATAAAATATAATTATTTTTAGTATAGTATATTTAGTATCACATAATTTTTGGATAATATTTTATGGATGTGGAAGAAAAAATAAAATAGAAATATATGATTAAAACAATATGTTTTCTTTGGATTATCTTATTAATTAAATAATTAACTCTTCTAAAGAGGGTATTATGCCTAAAATAAGGCCTATAGAATTTTTATAGGGATTATATTAAATTATTTTTATAGATATTGGTATAACCAAGTATATTTTTAAGTGTATTTAAATTCAATCGATTGTAACCCTTTTATAAGAGAGGGGATGGGTAATCTTGGAATTCAAAAAATTATTAATTTAATATAAATTAATTTTACATTACTAATGGGAATAAAGTGATTTATTTCAAATATTTGATGACTTTTGTCTAATACACTTTATCCAATGAATATTATATTTGTATTTACTAATTATAATCCTTACTATTTTGTTTTATCCCTTATTTGTACTTTTTTATTTTTAACGATATATTATCAAATTTACACATTTGAAGGTAAGTATAATAACTATAAAATGATAAAAATAAAATAAATCAGTCATTTATTACCTTTATAGGCACATACCAAATATATTTTTGAATATTATGTTTTTATTAATTTTATATAATATAATAAAATAAGATTTATTTTAAAATACCATTAATGTCAATTTTGAAACTATTAATTATTCCACATTATAAAAATATCATAAAAACATGATATCCTAGAAAAAATATATTTAATAATAAAAATTAATTAAAATTCATAAATATAATTTCGTTATGATATTAATTATATCATGTAATATTTATTTTAATATTTTAATATCATTTTTTTGATTCATACATTGATAAAATATTTAATAGATCATCATTAGGATCACTTTTAAGATAAATTTTATATCTCTAAAAATTGTTCATAATTATATATGATGTATTTAAAAACATTATATTTTTATATGCTATTTCTATTCGAACATATACTTAATATGACCATATATTAAAACTATTTTACTTCATATAAAAAAAGTGTGACAAAATTGTATTTTATTTATATATAATAATATAATTATCATACCCACACGAATTTATATTCCATAAGTTATAATATTGGTTAAAATATCATTTTTTATGATAAAAATTATAAAAATTAAATTAATAAAATTTTCCCGAGATTTCGGATATGATATGATATTATTTTTTCCCTTAATTAATCGATATTCTCTTAACCAAGGTAATAAAAACATTAATAAGTTTCTATTCAAAAATTAAAAAAAATAAAAGGGGACATCTTAATAAATTTTTACAATATGACTCCAAATATGGAATCAATTTCTCTAAATTAAAAACAAATAAATTACATTAATTAATTAGAATTTAATCTCACTGATAAAATGAGGAAACATGTTCTAAATGTATAAATGTTTAAAAGTTTACCGAGTACATAGAACAAGTTTCAATATAAAATTGATTCAAATAAAGTAAATTGGTTAAAATGATAAAATAATGATATCGTTATACCTTAATACCATAAAAATATACTATTTTCACTATAAATAAATTTTATTAATATGTTATTTTTTTTAGAATGCGTTATTTTTTCATTGTTCATCAAAATAAAAAACTTGTTACAAAAATGCAATATTTAAAACCAAAGTAAATTTTTAAATAACTATTACAAATAATAATTTTGTTTTATCCAATATAATTAAATAATGTTTCAATAAAATTATTTAAAATAAGTGCTTCGCTCAAAAATTCAAAATTACCTTTGTTAAAAAATACATTTTTATGAGTAAAAATGGGTTTCTTATTACATCATGTATATAAATCACATAAAAGGATTTTAAAAAAATATATTGAATATATTATAATTTTTTTAGTAATTTAATCAGAAATAATTTTTATTTTTATTTTTTTGTATAAAACTCTATTGTGCACATTTAAAAAGTTTTTTAGAAAAATATTTCATTTAAAAAAGTGGGTTTTACATCTATTTATATTTAATTGGTCAATACAGAGTTAATTATATGTACATGTTTACAACATATTTTCATAATTTATTTAATATTTTCATTCCTTCCATATCATAGCTAGGTAATAATGTTTAAATTTAAATAATAATACAAAATTGTTCATTAAAAATGATGTGGTTTATCATTTATTCTATAAAAATAGTAATTTGTTTTTAAAAATTCAGGATGTTATATTCTCCACCCATTAATAAATTTTCATTCTCTTAATTTGAATAAGGTATCAAAAAACTGGGGCTATACTTTTCAAAATACCATTATTGAGATCCCATTACATAAAAAAGTATAAACAAAAGTAGCACTTTAAAACAAAGAAAGGGTAGTTTAAAGATCACCTAATATAAAACATAATAGGGTTACATGTATGAAATAATCAACATGAATGAGAGAAATAACCATTATGTTTTGATTGTGTGTGAAATAAAACATTGTCAGGTTAATGATAACAATCACAAAACCAAAAGTCTATGATGTTTTAAAAGGATATTGATTTCATTGTTAGAAAAGTAAACAAATGTCAATTTTTATGATCATTTTCAAAGGGTGGACGAATTAGTTTTCTACTGGTACTAAAAAAATTAGGAAAAATAATTACTTTACCATTAGGTTTAAATATTTTTATCAATTTTAACCTAATATATTCCCTTTTCTCCAAAAATGAGTATTTAAGATTTATTTTTCGTTCCTAGAGACCTATATAAAACATATGGACAATCACATACTGCAAAAATAATTACATGTATTTATAATGTGTATTTATTCATTATCCAAAACAAAAATAATTAGTACATGAAAAGATAATTCTCCAAAATTAAACATTAATACCTGAGGTTTAGTATAGTCTATTTAAAAAATAACTAACCTGAAAATACCTCATTAATATTATAACTATGATTAAAATTCAAAAAATAGAAATACTTGATCTAATAGCCTTCAAAATAATAATTTATGAATTATCTCCAAAAAAATCAATTTCTCTTGAATTCTCATTAAAAAAATTTATTTACTAGGTTATCTTTAATATATTATAACCCATCCCATTAAAAACTAATATCAAAATAATTTTACAATCAAATCAGATATTCTTAAAAAATATAATTCCACATTTATTTATTAAAAAATATTATCTTATCTTATTCTTCTTGATCATATATTATTCACCAAATAGAGAATTTCATCTGAAATTACATTCATCACATAATCCCTAATCATTTTTTCAATCTGATAAAAAATTTCTTGGAAAAATAAAATTATTCTTATTCCATTACACTTTTATCTAAAATTTAAATTTTCATACAAACCTAGGGAATCAGGTAAGACGGTTGTTGGAAATAAACCATTTTCACCTTTTAGTTGTGTGATTACTATTCATAGGCTTTCCAGATGTGATGGGATGTCACTCATCCTATGATTTTTCCATTTTATAAAACTGTATAATTTAAATATAATTTCAAAATATAAAAAAATAATATAAATTAACCATAACATTTTTTTAACCTCAAATGATATCTCATACCTCTCATTTCCCTTCACAAAATATAACAACCCATAATTACATAAAAAATAAAATTTTCAAAAATACTAGTAGTGACCTTAAAATATCATCACTTAAATACAAATAAGTAGTTTCTAAGAAATATAACATTCAAAAAACCATAAAATATTAAACCCATGATTATATCCACGAATATTAAAAAAACATCCTAATATTTAATAATTCTAAACCTTTCTATTGATACCAACTATAAGGCCTCGGCCTTAAACATCAAATAATATTGACTTAAGTCTAGTATTTTAA
The DNA here is from genome assembly GCA_963277665.1 of Viscum album. Classification (NCBI taxonomy): domain Eukaryota; kingdom Viridiplantae; phylum Streptophyta; class Magnoliopsida; order Santalales; family Viscaceae; genus Viscum; species Viscum album. The sequence continues at coordinate 928,781,883 of OY728126.1, read as the reverse complement.
TTTAATTCATATTGAGGATCATTTTTTGTTTTATATTTTTACATAATTAGGATATAATTCATACTTAAAAACATAAAATACAAATTATAACCTTCTTAAAAGTATTTATTTTTTAATAATCTAAAATTTTATAATAAATCATAATCCCTTTTATGATACTCTTCCCAAAATTCAAGATGTATTCTTAAAATATGTTATTAATTCTTATGTCCTGTGAAAAAACAATAAAATACTTATTATGATAATGAAATCTCAGTAAATGATACAAAAAAGGAGAAAACAATTAGTCCATTTATAAACATTAATACTCCCGAAAACACTATCATAATGTAATATTTATCATCCTTTAATAAGTTTTAAATACATATCATTGATATTAATCTCATTTAATAACTTTATTAAATGAAAAGATTACCATAAAACACATATAAATTATATAAAATACATAACGTATAAATGGCACATCATTACACTTAAATGGAATAACATTTGTTCGACTTCCATAAGTGTCATTCCTATAAATGGATTAATTGTACTGTGGAATTCCATACCCAATGCATTGGTGGTTAGTACATATCCATCTATCCTTTGTATATCATTAATCCACCTATCATTGGGTTATCATGTTACCACCCATAAAATTAATACAAAACATTAAATAGCCATATTATATAAAATCTTGTAATTTTCAAAATTTGACTCATAAAATTTAATTTGATATCATATGAAATCATTTCAAGTTATTGAAATAAAAAATCCATTTTCAAAAATCATATTTAATATGAAAATATCTAGAAAATTAAATAATAATTGGCTTTTTTTAAAAAAAAATTAATTCAATTATAGGAATATATATAAAAAATAATGGACATAATGACAAAGAAGTTGTTGTTGTTGTATATGTTAATAAAACCATTTTTCATTAGTCAAAATGATATATATATAAAAATTTAAAAAGTTTCCATTTGAAAACATCTTATATTAAACAAATATATATAATTTCCTTTAAATTTAATTTATATCCATATTAAAAAAATGAAAAATATTATAAAATATATTGAAGTGGATAAAAAGTTTTGAAAATTAATTCTTTAAACATTCAAAGAGTCATATACCACATGGAACATATAAATAATAATCCACATCAAATAATAACATTTAAAAAATAATAAATAACATTAGTATAAACAAAATAAGGATATTAAATGTCAATGGTTATTTATTTAACCCTTATAAAATAATTAAGGTGCATATCATCATGAAATGCCTTAATGAAAGGTGATTTAGAGGAAATCCTTTACCTTGTGTGAGACACATCATAGTAAATATATATATTAAAAAATAAAAAACATATTGAAATTATTTACTTTCATGAAAACCTTTTCACATTAATTTTTTTAATATCTCTTATTAACATGTTTTAATAATTGCTTAATTATTTATGTTCACATCAGATGTTTTAACAATATATTGTACATGAATAAAAAATGGAATTGGTATGATATATATAGTCAATGTGGTAATTTTTCAATAACCTCTAGAATAATATTCAGGAATTAATAATAACATTATACCTATATAATATATTCAAATTCGTCCATTACATATGGATATGAAAAAATAATTGTGTTACAATCAAAGAGATGGTAAGCCTTATATACGCATGAATAACATTTCCACTTTTCAATAATAATTACAGATATAAGATATGTAATATTTTATCTTCCTATATTGATAATTATATGATTAATATGATATTTATCATTTAAATATACTTATATATATTATCCATATGATGTGGTGATTAAAAATAAATCACATCTCTTTTTTTAGGTGTTAATTCACACGTACGCATTAACGACAATATGAGTTTTATATACATGGAAATTAAGAATATAATGGATATATGTCACGACCCGCCCTCGGGGTCCGAGCCGTGACTACCCCAAGCCCGCCTTCCATAGGCCAGGGGCTGGCGACTAGCACCAAGGCGTAAATCCCGGTAAAAAGGGAAGTCATTGCCTTTGAAAAGTAAACACACACCACAGAGTAAACAAGCGGAAGTAAACACTAAACAAGCAGAGTACAACTGAAAGTGCGGAAAAGTAAATGGGCCAGAATACAAACCCAAACTGAAAGTAAAGTACAACTCGAAAAGGGAAAAACAGCAACTGTAAAGTAAAGGCCGCTACTCCGAGCTGTCCACCGGAAATCCCACCTGAAGGGTGGGTACAGATAGCTCCTCTGCTCCACGGGTCCCACCGTCCGCTCCGAGCACGTCCCGCCCAGTGGTCCACCTCCGGGTACCGTCCTGCTGTGCAAGCCTCAGCTAAGGTCTACGCTGTCCGTCGTCTGCAACCAACACAACGTAGTGCGGGCAAAGCCCGTGCAGGGGTGAGTATAAGCTACTCAGTAGGGACCCCGAGACCCCTGAAGGTCTCTCAAATCCACAAAGGATAAACCACGAAGAAAAGTACAAACACGAAGTAACAACTGACACAGCTTAGGTATATGCCCATACATATACCTAAGTCATCAATTAAAATACACTCCAACCTCAGAGCCCAAGTACAACTCAGTCCACGCAGGAAAGTATACGTATTCCACATAGGAAAGCAAAATATAATCCACACAGGATTGCACAACACAATCCACACAGGAAAACAACAGGATTCAGCTCACACAGGTATACTTCTTCAAGGACGATAAAGATGATCACTGATCCATCTAAGTCGTCGGACCCACGAAGGATCGATAGGTAACTAACCCCCGCAGAAGACCCACACAGGATCGGGCTCACACAGAACCTGTAGGCGCTGGCTCACACAGAACCGCTGAGCGCAAGGACCCACACAGGATCGGGCTCACACAGAACCTGTAGCACTGATCCACGTAGGATCGCTGAGTGCTGTAGTCGTCGTCGTCGAATCCACACAGGATCTCTGTACTGTCGTCGTCAAATCCACACAGGATCTCTGTACTGTCGTCGTCAAATCCACACAGGATCTCTGTACTGTCGTCGTCGCAGTCACAGTAGCAGTCGTAGCAGTAGAACAGTCGCAGCCAGCACTAGGGTTCCCGCGCACAGCAAGCTCGTACGGAGGGTCCGCTCCACGAGCCGAGAGGCTGATACATCAACTGTCACGAAGACCGAAGTTGATGTATCCAAAAGTTCCGTACCGTCAAAAGGAACTCAACGCAACAGACGGCGCGTCGATCGGACGCCCGGTCTGAGAGTTATTGGCATTTTCGTCTCCGGGGCTCGGTTGGTTTTTAAGGCAAAACCAACCCGACCGTACTCCACCTGCGTCCAAACCTCGGGCGGAGTATGCCAAAAGATCCGTCTCACTAAGAGGAACACTACGCGACTGACGGCACGTCAATCGGACGTCCGTAGCTCAAGATATGAGCGTTTCCGCTCCGAAGACCCGGTTGGTTTCGTGAACGAACCAACCCGGCCGAACTCAAAGTAAACCGAAACCTTGAGTGCGATATACCGAAACGACCGTCTCGATCCAAGGATCGCGTTGCCGCAGACGGTTCGTCCTTCGGAGGTCCGAGGCTCAAGTTATGAGCCAAAAACCGAAACTGGTCCGTAACGGGGGGGTCCGGGTCCGGGCCGACCCGGCCCAACCCCCCCCCCCCCCCCCCCCCCCCCCCCCGGGGCGGCGCGGCGGCCGGCGGCGGCGGACGGCGGCGGACGGCGGCGGCGGCGGCGGCGGCGGGCGGCGCGGCGGCGGCGGGCCGCGGTGGTGGCGGCGGCGGGCCGCGGGGGCGGCGGCGGCGGGCCACGCTGGCGGCGGCGGCGGCGGGCCGCGGTGGTGGCGGCGGCGGGCCGCGCTGGCGGCGGCGGCGGGCCGCGCTGGCGGCGGGGTGCCGCGAGGTGGCGGCGGCGGCACGCGGGGCTAAGCCCCGCGTTTTCTGGAGGGCGGCGCGGCACTGGCCGCGCCGTTTTTTTTAACAAGCGCCCCCCCCCCCCCCACGTGGGGGGCTTGCTGGAGCCGAACCGAGGGGGCAGCCGGCCCCCTCCCTTTTTAAAAAAAATAAACCGCCCCCCCTCTTTAAGAGGGGGGTTTTGCCAGCCGGCCGGGGAATTAATTCCCCGGTTTAACGGCATCCGGCCGGCCAGCCGGCCGGCCGGTTTTCTCCAACGGGACCGGAATTTCCGGTCCCCTCTTCGGCTTCCGACGCCGGCGGCCCGGCCGCCGGTCTTCCCTTCCGCCGCGGCCCGGAACCGGCCGCGGTCTCCTCGTCCAGCCGCGGCCCGGAACCGGCCGCGGTCTTCTCGTCCCGCCGCGGCCCGGAACCGGCCGCGGCGTTCGTCATCCGGCGCGGTGCGTCGGCACCGCGCCCCTTCGCCGTGCCATGATTCCTTCCAACGCGGCGCGACGGCGTCGCGTTCTTGAAGATTCTCCTCGGCGTAGCGCGACGGCGTTGCGTAAAATAAAAGAACGATCGTCCGCGTGGTGCGACGGCACCACGCTACTTGTTTCCACCAACATAAACAAACATGAACGATGGAGGGGGGATTCGGCCGTGTTCGTGCGGTCCGGCCCCCCTCACGTTAAAGGAATAAAAACGAAACTTAAATAAATAAGCCACACGTTATACTTATCATTCATGATCAAGAAAAGGAGTAAGGAAACCAAAATGAAAACAAAAACCCCTACCTCGGGTTTAGGATTCAAAGGTTCGGCTACGCTCCGCGGAAGACGGCGTCGCGGAGGTCGGGTGTCGCGGTCGTCGTTCGTCAAATCCGTTGACGAAGTGCTATGCCCGAAGAGACACGACGTTGGCGGATCTTCGTTTGCCGACGAAGAAGGTCCGAGGAGGAAGAAGAGGTCCGAAGATACCGGTCGCCGAGTCGATGATCCTTGACGAAGTGTTATCGTTCTTCGTTGAGGATGAAGACGTTCTTCGTTCTTCGACAGAGCTTGAAGATGGGAAAGCTCTCCAAAGACAAACAAAGAACTCTAAATAAAATAAGACTACCTCTTATTTTATTAACACAACACAAAGAATTTCAATATTTGAAATTCAAAAAAGGGGGTTTAACTCCCTTAATTAAAAAGGGTAACTTAAGCCATTAAAATAGGGGTTAAGTACGTTGAGAGAAAAAGAAAAGACTTAGGGGTTCGTGTGGGCCCCACCACACTTAATCCTCCCAAGGGAGGTTAAGTGGGTGTGGGTCCCACTTCCAACCCCCTTAGGTAGGTTTTTTTTAATAAGTTAAAATAAAATTTGTTTTACACAATTTTATTTAACTTAACTGAAAAACCCCAAAACGTAACTTTCAACCCGCAACAAACGCAACTCCCGAAAAGGTCTCATTAAGCGAATATCAGTGCTGCGAGTTCATCGGTGCCCTCGGATTTCAATTCCGAGCACCGGATCAAAAGTTAGGAATTCCTGCTCGTTCGTTCACTGAACGTACCCGAGCCAAACTTCGGAAATTAATTCTGGGCACTCCGGGCCTCGGAATCAGGTGCCGTCTGAAACCGCGCTCTTGTAAAAATCCAAAGAAAATTAAGAAAAAAATTTCCCTTGAATTTTACGGTCTTTACAATATATTATTATGATATAATGATAAATATGTCAATAATATAATATATATATATATATATTAATTTCACCATTATAACCTATCATGAGAGATGATAATGTAAAACATATTATATCGGGCTGTTAAGGTGATAGTTCACACGTACACACAAATGATTAATTAGTTACCCTGTTTTTTGAATAAGAGATGAATTTTGGGGAAGATATTAACATAATAACACCCCTTTATATTGAGGATATCAAATATATTATCTTATCATGGATGGAGAATAATTAAATCATTTTCAAGAACATCTTATATAAAAATACATGAATAATAAAATACCTCTTCTCGAGATGATTTTTATTTGTTAACACATTAACACCTCTATAGAGGTTTTTATGTATAAAAAAGGACTCTAGAATGTGGTAGGTATTATAAAATGGGATTTTGGAAGATAATGTTTGTGAATAATGGTTTTTAGGTGTATGTGAAAGAAATGAATGGGTTCTTCTTTATAGGAGATGGGAAGGAAACCCTTGGAAATCTTTAAAATATTAAATTGTTACAAATTAATTTTCTATTCAAAATGTGTCCAAATTATTTAAATTTGAATATATGAATATTTTAGGTCGAATACACATCATCAAATTAATTTTATATCTGTTTTTATTATTTTTTAATCCTTATCGTTTTGTTTTACCCATTATTTATCATTTTTAATTATTACCTTATTATTATGAAATTTACACATTGATGGTTAATGTAATTGTCCTAAAATTCCAAAAATAAAATTAATGAGTCCTTTTTTACATTTTTATACTCATAAAAATTATTTGTATTAATTTTATAATTTTATAGAATCTATATTATTTTATTAAATGTCATTTATTTTAAAATACTGTTAATGTCAATTTTAATACTATTCATTATTTGGAATTTCAAATGTATCATTAATTACTGATATCTTCAAGAATCCTCAATTAAAACATCACTAATACGTCAAATTCATCCAAAATAATCATGGATGGAATTAATTATATAATATTATACTTATATTTTTATTATTAATATAATTTATCTGATACTTTTTTCAATTAAACAATTATGACATCATCATTGTGTCATAATTTATTTAATTATTTTATGCCTAAAAAATATACATAAATAACCATGATTTTTATATACATTTTATATTTATAAATACTATATATAGTTTAACATATCCCTTATATAACAACATATTAAAAATATTTTACTTTTAAAAAACATGGGAAAATATTTACTTTTCTTTACATTGAGTAATATTCGTGTCATAATCACACCCAAGTGTCGCCAAATTGTTATATTGTTAGACCAAAGATAATTTTTATTAAAAAACTCATATCCAATTAAATTATTATACATTTTTGGGTGATTTTATATTCTTTAGAATGTTATTTTTACCTTTAATTAATCGATTTAGCCTTAACAGTGATAATAAAAATATTACTAATGATATTATCCATAATGTCCAAAAAAGGGACATATTTATTAAATGTGGAAATTTTGATTTCATATATGGAATCATTTTTTCAAAATTAAAAAGTGATAAATTGAGAAATTAATTGAAAATTAATATCGTTTACGGAATGAAAAAATATGTTTTAAAGCAAAAGAATTCAAAAGTTCACAATGTTTATATATCCTATTTTAATTTAAAATTAATTACAAAAAAAATAAATTTGATTAAATGATAAAAATAATACAGTTATACTTTAAAACAATTATAATATACAATATAACAGTATAAATAAATTTTATGAAAAAGTTGTTTTTAATTGAAATGCATTAATTGGTTCATTATTCCTCAAAATATGAACTTATCATGAAAATAAAAAAAAATCTAGAAAATTAATTTTTGATATTAATTTTCAAAATGATAAGTTTGTTTTTTCCAATATTATTTATAAATTTTCATAGAAACTTGATTTAAAATAAGTCCAGCATCAAAAGGCAACAAAAATGCCTTGTTTGAAAAATATATCTTTTATATGTAAAATTGGATTTGTTCTTCTATACTATGCTTAAATCACATAAATGAATTATAATAAAAAAATTTATATATAATATATAAATTCATCAATATAATCCATAATTGTTATTTACTTTTTTATTAGTATAAAATAGATTATTACAAATTTAACATTAATTTTAAAAAACATTTACTTCTATTAAAAATGGAATTTACATTCATTTATAATTAATCAGACAACAAAAAAATAATTTTATATACATGATTAAACCAAATTTTCATTATTCTGTAAATATTTTCCATCCAAGTAACTATGATAGCTATGTTATAATGGAAACAATGAAATAGTAATAATTAATTCTTTATTTATAATTAAGTGTCATATCATGTTTTCTTTCAAACATATTCATTTATTTTTAAAACCACTAGATGTTAGAATATTATTTAATTGTGTTTTTGTTATTAAAATGTGTATAATTTATTTTTGGTATTATTAAAAATTATTATATCATTTAAAATGAGAGATCTATGAGTGAAATAACTTCTTCTTTACAAGTAATGACTTTTTTTTAATTTATATTATATTTAAAATCGAATAAAATTTGAGTATATCATATTATTAACTAATATATAAGATAATCATTATTTTGAAAATTTTTATTATATGTAATCCTCAAAATAATCTTCCATTCATCTGTGTATGGTCATGTTCCAGTAGGTTTAACCACCATATTGCACAATTGTATGAAATTAATATTATGATAATTATGAGAAATTATTTAATAGTTCAATATGATATAAAAATTTAGATAATTATTTTTTGGTTTTAAATTCCCATATCAACATTTACCAATGTAATAAATAAATCCCATTTTTTTGTTATGAATTATTGATCCATGGAAATCAATGATTTAATATGAGAGGTTGGTAACCATAACATTATTGATAAAAGTTATAACATTATCAAAAATCCTTGAAAATATATTATTTTATAATATATTATCTTATAATGATTTAATTTTTATAAATAATAGATACAAAAACCTCTTTTATGAAACTATTTAAATGAGATTATGGTTAATTTAACCTTATAATTAAAATATTAAAAAAACACTAATATATATTGGTATAATGATTATAAATATGGAGTACAAATTTTTATAGACATCAATATGGTTATATTGTCTGTATTTAAATATATTAAATTTAATAATGAATGAAAAATGGTCCGGGTGCTAGCTAAATTCGGAACAAGGTAAGGGTCTTCATCTAAAATTACACTATTTGAGACATATTTTCTACTATATACCTAATTTCATTTAATTTAAGTATATAAATAATATATGAGATATCATAATTTGGAATAACTTTTTATCATGTTACTTGATGTTTAATTATAATCCAAATCATTCAAGGTGGTTTTTTTAATGTATTACTCATGGTGAAAGGGGTTTATGGTCTAAAATCTTATTCATTAAGACTCGGAAAAAATTATGATTCATTTTACCTTCGTATTTATTTCTATGGATTTATTATCCCTTGATTATTACATACATTATTTCTCTTCCAATAAGAGGATAAACTAAGCTAAATAAATTTCAATTTTTTAAAGATATTTTTTTTCTAAGGTGATAACCCAGTCCTAAGAGTTTTTGGTTAATCAATTTATATTGAATGTGTTATTATAATAAACTACATTTTATTTAATTTATTATTAATAAATTAAACTCATTGATGGTATTATGTTGTATTATTCTATTATTTTAACTTTTACCCAAAAAACCATTTTAAAAATTTTAATGCCTCATAGTTTATGTTCCCCAAAAGTTATATTGAACACTCATGTTTCCATTCATTGAGTTGTATTTTGTCATCATGAAATTATTCATCCCATTATTTAGTTATCCCTCTAGAAAATATTATTATAAGGTATTCTAAGATACAATTTTTAAAAAAGAATATTTAATGAAAATAAAATATTTATTCTTCAACTTATAATGTATTTTTTTTTGAAATATAGTATTTTGAAAATACTAAAAATGGATTATCATTTCACATTAATAGGATTCCTCCTCCTCCATACATTAATAAAAGTTTATATTTATGTATTATCATGGCACTATTGTGGGAAATTATTTTTAAAATTAATGGTTGTCATAATCTTTGTCAACAAATTTTGAAATTTTATCTTCGAACAAGGCATGAATATTTTTATTATACATCGATTTTAAAAAATAAATCTAAAATATTATTAATTTTTTCAAATAAAAATTCCTTTTTATTTTTATTGTAATTTACCCTAATTGGTATCATATTTATTGATTTATCTCTTACTACATGTGTGTTATAATTTTCGGTATTAAATTAATGGTCTGAAGAAAATTTATTTTTACCCCATATTCTGTGAAACCATTCAATGTATTCTTTTTATAATGTTGTTTACCATCAATTTACACATCCTTATATGTTATTTCATAACACTCAATTGGAATTATTTTGAAACCATAAATCTTTTTCTCTATATGGATTTTAATCTTGATATTCTACTTGTGATGTAGCCATGTTCTCATTTATCTATATAGTGTGACTGTGTAATGTCCAGCAATTGTTAAATGATGTTTGTTTATAGAATAAATATATTATGTATATTTTATAATATTATAAAGATAAAAATATACACAAACTCAACAATAACTTATACCATTAATAAATATAATTGCATTATTTTTCTACGAAACCAATTAAAAATAAAAAAAATAAAAATTGACAAAAAAAAATATATAATAAAAAATAAATAATTGGAAAACATGGATATACCCAATCTACTAGAATAGACTCCCCTATTGAAAATTCTATAGAAATGAAAAACAAATTAAAACATTAAATTTCTTAGAAAATGAAAACATTACATTAAGTGTAATTTTAGTGAACAATAAGTGAATGAGTGATGTGTAATTAACATTGTATAAATAGAAATATGACCAATGGGATTTGGTCATTATATAAATTTTTCTCAAATATAACACTTTTACAAATATTAAAATATTTCACGTTTACTATTAGACAATTTTATAACAAGAAACTATACCCATTTTGACACTTTTAACATTATAATTAGTGTTTATATGTAGTATTAATAATGTGTACATGGTGTAGAAAGGATAAAATATAAGAACTCAGTTTTTACATAGCTTTTGATATTTTATATTTTATTCAAACACTCTTTTAAATACCCTTTTTAGATACTTAATGTGTTAAAGATTTTATCAGGGGTTTCATAGGATTGTTTGGATCCCAGAAACCATCTTTTGGGGATAATTTTCTATGTCACATGGTTAGTGTAAATATTGCAGGGAGGGACCATAGTTGGATCCCACCGTTCAAATGGTCTATATTTTCTAGATGAGCCATTCCACATGGTTTGCGGATAGTTTCCTTAAGTGTGTGGCATAACCATGTGGTATTCCCTTTCTTCTAGGTAACTGTTCATGGTTAGCACAAGGTTCGACAAACCCTACATCCAAACTATAAACATTCTAATTTTTGGGTAGTATTACCATTTTTTCATTAATAATATAAATAGTTAATTCCAACATCCATGTTTTGAGTTCTAGTCGATAATCCCACCTTCCCTCTCATTTTGGATCTCTTTGTAAGCCTAAAATGCGGACTTAATGATCTCTATCATCCTAGATTTAATCATGCTTTTGTTCTTCACAATGGATTCATAATTCTAAGTGATCAATTGTTCTTAATAAATTTTTTGTTTCTATTTCTCTTATCATAGTTATTGAGGATTATTTTTTTATGTCCATTTTTTCGATTTACTCTCCTCTTGGAAGAAATATAGGTTGATAATGGAAGAGTGTATTTTTATGAGTATGAGGTGGGTGGTCGATAACTGGTCCCTCTTGTTCATTGATTTTTTTAATTGAAACGTGTGACCAACCGATTTTACTATATGCCAATTATTGAATTTATATTCCTTTATTATAGTCATTAGAACTATATGGTTATTCTCCATTCATAAATTTGATTGAATATTGGTGGGTATGTTCATAATTCCAAACACCCTATGTACGGTGATATACCATATTAGTTTTTTTACCTTTTTTGATACTTTTGATCCATCATTATAGTGTTCTGAAGCTTGACCACACTAATGGAAGGACTAATTGTATTAAATTTCAATTAAATAAGGAAATTTTTTATATCTTGAATTGTGTAAAAATGAATGGGCCCTCTTAAGGAATTATTTTAAATTCATTTAATTGATTGAAATGAAATTATTGAAAGAGTACATAACTACATTCCTGGTCATTATTTAATGTACCTGATTTGTTGGTTTCATGTTCGTAGAACACCGTTCCATGTTTATAGAAGTTAGTGGATTGAATATTATTAAATTATCATTATTTATGTGGTTTTAATTATAATATTTCTTTCTACATGGTCTTGAATAACAAATGAAAAGAAATTCATAACCCAGATAAGGTAATTAATGAAATATTTATCATATGTTCAAATTAATTGGAATGAAATAAATATATGGCGCCCTTTTATGTACATGGACCGTAAAATAATTATTGGAAGGTTTGAATCATCTTAGGTACTGTATTCTTGTTATAATTCCAGGTGTACATGAGTTTGTCATTCCAATTCAATGATTCCAGTCACCTTGCATGAGACTTACCAGAGAACATAGTTCTTTTCATACTCTAGATGCCCAGTATGACACCTTATGATCCCATTATTTTTATTAATGAATTACTTAGATGTACTACATGGATCCAGCATAACATGAGGATCCATGGTTGTATCCTTGTTCATAACCACTATTTATTTCTCATTTTACAATGGATTTTTTCCTTGGATAATGCTAGAAACATTATTAATGGAATTCATTAGACAATTATCATGGAATTACACTCTTGCCCCTTATCATCGCTGAGTTACTATAGAGTTGTTGGCCCTTGAGGTCTAGGTATCCTTGTTGATTACTATAGAACAAATTCATATTAAATATCAAATATGTCCATATTGTTACATATTGAAATATAATTTTTCTGATAAATAAGTTACAGGTTCCGAAACCAGCCAGGGGATGGATAAGGTACATGGTTATTTTGTGAAATTTTAATGCGTTATTTTATAATTGTATTCATTCACATTGTGACATTTTCATTACACAAGACATATGTAATTGACCCTGTTAGTGGTGGACCATTTAGATTTATCTCACACCCTCTCTAGGAAACATTGGTACCCGTGGATGATTGTTGATATATAGTTGTTCATAAATTGAAGCGTACTACATCAAACCCATGATTTATTACTATGTTAGTATGGTTGTAATAACATAGGACCAATCTAGAACATGTCTTACATGGGATAGTTTATGTATTATCATTTTTATATGACATATTTTTAGGTATTCTTGGATCTTTTTATCTATGTTTTCTATATTTCTTGGGACATGACATATATCATCCACGGTTGTTGTATGTTCGTCAATTTATTTCTTGTGATGTTGATTTTTTGTCATTCTGTTAAGCGTTCTATTTAAATACATTTATTCATTAATTTAACTCCACACGTATCATGTATACATACAAATATAATTCCGAATAGAAATTTCTTCATTGTTTCCCCATCAATAATCCCTAGTACATCTCTACTAGTTGGATTCTTCTGGTATTTTAGCAGATACAATTCAAACCACATGGCTCAACAAGACTAGTGCACCTCTTAAGTGGAATCTGGTTCTAGGACATCCCAATGTTGAACCATAGAAGCTCTATTCATTATTTACTATTAGGAGACAATATATTTGATATTTGGAATTAATGGAATGTGGTCATAAAAATTATTCATCATTGGAACCCATGTTAATGGAAAATGTCGATTTACTAGAAATAAAATTATTGTTTTGTTTTATCCTACTATAAAATATATACTTTCACTATTGGGTGATGAAAATAATGTATGTTGTTTTTTATTGTTATTAATATTTATACTTTGATTTCATCATTGTATCAATGATATGAGGGAAATGGGGATTATTACATGCATATTTATAGGAACCTGAGATTTAATTTTCATGCATGTTTCCTTGTCATATTTGTGAATTTCACTACATGCATTACATGATATGCCTATGATTTTTGAGTGACATTTTTTGAATATGATGCTTTTTGGCTTTTAAACTATGATTGAGTGATTTTCTATTTCAATTTAGCAGGTATTATGGTATCTTATGGGTTAGAATGAGAAATATACCAAATCATGCATTTAAATAGAAAATCAAATGGGTTTTATTTTCATTACAACATAGCAAGGTCCTTGATTCAAAGATATTAACAAATCCATTTTAAAGGACCTTTCATAAAAAAAATATTAAAATATAAACATACAATTGAAATTTTTTCACATGTATATCCCACCATCTAATACTTATGAAAGTTCTAGGGTTGGGCATTGTAATTAAATATGAAATGAACTGATAGTTTCCAGCAAATGATATGGCAAGAATATATTTACCCATCACCTACAAGAACCCTTCTATCTAATACTTGAGTACATACCAATACCATTTCATCTAACTAGGTATATAGTGAAGAAAACCTTCAGTAGTGAAACCTTTCTTAGGTTCATCCTCGTTAGAGTTTTTATCATTTTTCTTAATGCATTTTGTGAGGTGTGTTCTTGGAGAATTGTATTATAATTCCTATGTGATGTCATTGTGTCAAATCCATTAGGTTGATTATGAACATGCTCTATATATAGTGTTCCATGAGACTCTACTATTAATTCTATTTGTGCCACATGAGGAAGCACCTGTTGAACCTGAATTTGGAAGTGATTCTCATGTTTTTTATGGTTTCCTATATCCAATGCTATCCATGTATAGTTCTCCATGAGTTGCACCTATGATGAATAATCTGACCCATTTATACAAGAATAAGCATCATCCTACTTTCTTAGGGTGCAATGGTCCATAGGATGTTGAGTGTTGGATAAAATCCACCATTTCCTTCATTGAGAATATTTAGATGCCTCCAAATTGGAGGGAAAGTATTTATGTGTACATGCTCTGTGATTCGTCCAACCATTGGTGGGATAAAATTACCCAATCTAGTCACTATAAAGATATGTTATGTGATGATTTCCAAACTACCTTAAAGTATTTGTTCATTCCATAGACACTGAGGGTGTAAAAATACAATGACATCATGCATCTCGAGAAGAGTTCTATTTAAAATACGGGGTATTCCTCAAATTTCATTGAGTTGAAACTCTTTTCAGTGCTCTGAGATTGTGATGATATTTCATATACTAGATACTTTGAGGATGGGATCGTGTATTCTATTCATACACAGGTTAGTATCATTCACCTATCCAATTTTTCTAAAATAGTAAATTATGCTCTTATCGCTATGTACATCCTAAGAGACAGTGAATGTACCTGTAAAAGATGACTATTTCATTATCATGCCTATAGTAATTCCTATGGTATGATGCATTCTTTCAATGTTTATGATCATGGATGAGGAATCCATGCTACTCGTTTAGGTATCTCTTTAGTGTGTCACAATTCTAGGCATATGGGGAATCTGAAGCCTCGGTGTGGTAGATACCCTATAGAGTGTTTGTATTACAACCATACGGGGCACTTGAAAAGATTCTATCATACCTTCAGATCATCATTGATTGGAATAGAATCTACACTATCCCTAACTTCGATGGAAGGATCTTTTACGCCATTTGAGGAGGGAAGTTATAGTATCACCAGCAGTACTTTCTATTAGGTAGATTGTGGTCATGGTATTCAGACCCCCAATCACTAGTATCGCTAGTAATGATGTTTTGATCATGGTAGTATAGATATTGTGCATTCTTGTGGATCAAGCCACATGCATGTATTACAGTTGATACCTAAGGATCTAGGTGTAGTAATATCTACAGTATGTGTTACTCTTCTTGTAGACTCCACTATAGTATCTGCTTTATTTGATATTGTTTCTTCACATTCTTTTTTCTACTATATATCATGGAATTACTTGGGTTGGAAAGATAGTTTTTTAAACTTTTGAAACTATATAAACTATTCGGAGTATGGTCAAAGGATGTTTGCTAGTGTAGGGAATATTCCCTTATGGTAGATAGTTACACTATCTTGTGAGACATCATTGTTCTCGAGATGAAATGATTTTATGTATTTATCAGGATGGATTGGTTCATTCCATATCATTAATTTCTATATTGGTATCACCATAGGATATCATTTACAATACCAGAGGGTATAATTTGTCTATAAATTGGTTGATTGGGATTTCTAGGCTAGCAGGGTTGGAAAAGAGCCTCATGGGCTTGGTGGGGTGACCACCTAGAATTCACATCTCCTCATTAGGGTTCATTTTTTTCCGACTAGGATTAATTCCCTCTAATTAGATATCATTTTGTCGAAGTAATTCATGGATAATTATTTTGGATTACCTCTTAAAAGATAGGTAGAATTTAAAATCATACTTGTCCTTGGAGTATATCTAGTGTCCATAACTCAGTATAGAATGGCTCTAGTTGAACTCTTTCAACTCAAGAAGTTGTTAGAGGAGGTGGAGTGAAATTTTTTACATCGTAACAATTCTTCTTCGGGTTTTCCCATTCATTTTTTCAAAAATATTTATAAGAATCTTTATCTATACACTGTGTATAGAGAGTTGAACCATCTTTCATTCATGAACCAAAATCCACATCCTTGAACAAATTATCTCCTTAACCATCTCTGTGCAGCTATGGACTTCTCTAAGATCATACAAAGATATTTCTATCATCATATTCAATTAAGACCTTCATAATTACATTATATATATTTGGGTTTTAGGTATGGTCTATATAAGTATCTCATTATCTTGTTCGGTCTCACGAATGTGCCTAATGTTTTCATAGATATGATGAATAGGGTCTTTCTCCCCTATTTGGATTCATTTGTTGCAGTATTTCTAGATGACATATTCGTGTATTCTTAGAGAAATTTATTCAATGGTTTGCACATTGAGATCATTATGAGTATACTAAAAAAGAATCATATTTATTAAATTCTTTCCAAGCTCCACATCTAGATCGAAAACTTTTCAATCTTGGGTTATATTATCTAATAATCGGGAAACTCCAATGACCTTGAGTATGTCAGTGTAGTGCTTTCATGGGAGAAACCCAACAAAAAGTTCTATACATACAGTTTATCAAATAGATATGAACATTATATTCATTAAATATGACACTTCACTCACATTTCCTAACCTCTTACCAGTATTACAAATATTGGGTGTTGTGTTCCTGTGGTATGAAGAGTGCAAAAAAACCTTTGAAGAGATGAAAGGGAGGTTGGTCTCGATGAATATTTTAACACATCCAATGATAGGAAGTGGTTTTACCATCATCTATGATGCATCCTGAATCAGACTAGTAATATTGATGATTCAAGTGGATATATTAATTGAATACTGATCTTGTAATTTGAGGCCTTATGATAGAAATTAACCAATGTGTCACCTTGATCTAGAAGCAATTGTCCATGCCTTATGTTGCTGGGTACACTATCTATTGAGTGAGTGATTTGTGGGGAATATTTAACATAGTATCCTCAAATATATATTCTCACAATGGGAATTTAATACCAGATAATGAAAATGGGTTGAATATCTTCATTACATCGATTTATATATTTCTTATATGCCTAGAATGGGAAATGTAGTTGTTGATGTGTTGAGTCCAAAAAGCATAACCCTTTCCCTTATGAGATGCCAGTGATGAAATGAAGTTAAAGATCATCATTTCTAAGATACATATAGACATTCATGACAGTCATGATAACTATTAGGACTCTTCATTGACATTTTCATCTCTCCAATTAGAGAAGGTAAAATTTAGGCAATTTTCAGATCAAGAGGGTCTAGTTCTCTGTGAGATTATATTATGAGGTGACCCACCTCTAGATTGGTTTGTAGAAAGATAAGAAATCATGAGTATTCATATGAAAAACCATCTTTAATTAAAAAGTTAAACTTGATTTATTACATAAAACCTTCACTTAATACAACATAGAAGATCGAGAAGTCTAGTTTAGTTGGGGCTTATGATTAATACATAAAAACTTAGAACATGAAACATTCAACATCTTTATTGAAAACATCCTTTACATGACCATCATGTTCCCTTGTACTTAGCATTGCATTAGATAACCTGAGGACATGCATTAGAAAAGGGTGAGCTACAAAGACCAGTAAGGGAATACACATGGAATAACCTGAGGAATAAAATACATTTTAGACAATAGGAATTTCAATAGAGCACAAGAGAAGCATAAACATAAAGCCATGATAAGTCATGATAATCATAAAATGGAAATGTGGCAACAACTCTAAACATGGAATTAGCATTATCCAAGGCTCATTGCACATAGATCATGAGTAAACCCTCATTCACATGAATCACGAGTAAACCCTAATTGCAATTGAATTGGAATGAGGAAACACCCATTGAACATTACATATCATGATACTATACTTCACCCAATGCATTGGAGTGCTATCAGGGTGCACCCTTCTTAAACATTTCATTTCATGAATAAGTGTGCCACATGGATCATAAAACATTGAATCATTCAACATAATCATTTATTACATGATAAATGAATGTGTAATACATACATGATTCTCTTTAAACAATAATTTAATCTGTATAAAGGTGAATTCCCTTGATAGAGAAATGGGCATGGTATTCACTACACAATGACTTTGGCTTGGAAAAGTGCAGTGCAATTTCGGCAGCATAATGGCGTGACATAAGAACTCATAAAAATGATTTATGGGAGAGAAAGGGGTGTCTCATCATATTTACATGACATGGATAGTAATGGGGTCATATAGATGCATGTCCGAACAAATGTAATGGAATTTGGATTCATGAGAAAAAATAGTTTCTTGAATGTAAATGAGGAGAGGGAAATTCCTTTGGGAATATCGGCATAGTAACAGGTGTACATGGGAGGCATTTAATTTGAGAGAAATGGGCCTACCATAATTAAAACATAAATAGGTTAGTATGGGAAAGGTTATAAACCATACCCCAACATTGATAATTGAAATTAAAAGGTCATAACAACATAAATAAAATTGGAAAAAATTAGAAATGATAAAAAAACCCTTACTTGGAAGTGTGCTTCCAAAGGCTTGAGAGAGGCTTCAGAGAGGATTTTTCAGAGCATGGGGCACCTTAGGGGGATTCTAGAAATAGTAGGGCAGAGGTTGGAAAAACTACAATGGCGTTGAGTGAGGAGAAAGTGGGAGCTTCTGTGGGATTATATAGGAAAGGTGAGGGAATTCTTTATTATTTAACTTTGGGACACCTCACATTAAACTTATCAAAAACACAAACCATCCCATGGTTATTGCCCATGGTTTTTAGAAAAGGGAATTGGAAAACAATATTTTATATTTCCAATTTCCTAACTTCTTAAAATAATGAGGTTGGTTATGTGGAGGTGAGTCACACTCCAAAAGAAAATAATTAAAAAGACAAGATGTTTAATAAGTCTTAAAGGGTCCATTAATGCTTTGTAAAATAAGTCAAACACACCCAAAATCATATTAATTTATTGGTAAAACATATATTGGACGAAAATAAATCTTATTGTATTTTATTACATCACTATTAGGTCATTATGATGTCATAAAACACATTATATATTTAAACGCTATTTAATTTTTACACAAAAATTGGACTGCCCTAGAAAATTATGAAAATTTCACCGTTGGATAATTTCGACATCCTGATTCTAGAAAAAATATTTATTTTATCTAAATAATTTTCTAAATATGTTAATTTACACTTTTAAAATAAAAATTCGACATTTATCAAAAAATCACAGGTTTTGATAACAATGGATTTTGAACCTTAATAAAAATTACAATTGCATTTATAAAATTATACGATCATTTATATTTAATAAAATTTAATTTAATAAAAAAATATTATTTAATATCAAAAAATTCATTAATTCTTCAAAAATGATTTCTTAGTTGGATATTAACTAAAAATACTATTTGTTCTTTAAAAACTATTTACAAGGTAACAATAATAAAATGAATGTGTATTCATTATTATATACCCAAAAAATGTACACAGCCATAGTACTAGGGTCTTGTTAAATAACCCTTTAAAACACCTGCATAAATTCGACGGGTGAGCTGTGTGATGGTGACATACTCTTAGGGTGGCATAGATAATATTGCTCGTATGGTGATCTCTATCAACTTCCACTTCTCTCGTAGGAGGTTCCATTCGAGATTAACCTGTTGAAGCTCATCTTGGTCTTGGTCAAGAGCGAATCCCAATGATGCCACCTCTTTTCCGAGCTCCGAAAAATTGGCTTCGTATGGAGAAATTCTAATGGATGAGGCCATTGATTCCATGGTCTGAGTAAATTGTATTTGTTAATACCCATATTTATACGAATGATGTGATCACTGTTCAACAGCTACAAAAGAAACAGTCACAATTCTTAATGGTATTTTAAAATCCAAATGGAACCTTATGAGGCCCTATATTGTATCCGACTGTGATCCTTGACGTAAATCTGCGCAATTTGATCCATTGAGAAGTCCTCTCAAATCGCGATAAAGTGATTTGTCTTTATAAGATGATCCAAAATGACCCATATAGAATTATTTCCATTAGATGTACTTGGAAGTACTGTTACAAAGTCCATGGTAATGTTCTCCCACTTCCATGCTGGTATGGGTAGTGGTTGCATCATCCCCTTAGACTTCTGTCTCATAGCCTTCACTTGTTGACATACCAGACACATTGATTTATATTTGGAAATCTCTATTTTAATATTTTCCTACCAAAAGTTTTCTCGTAGATCTCAATACATCTTTGTGCTCCCTGGGTGGATAGAGAATTTCGGGCTATATGCACCAATCAATAGCTCCTTTATCTCTGGATCTAGATGGTACACATATTCGCATCCCAAATTTTACAACTCCTTCCTCAACAAATTTTATATCAGAGGATTTCCCATTTCTAACAGCTTCCACCCTTCACTACAAAAAAATGACCACTTTAGAAGGGGTTGTTTTTTACATTATTAGGGGTTATAACCCCTTCTAAAAACATTATCAGTGGTTGTGGGAAACCACCGCTAATGTACCTGGTTACTGTTAGTAGACACGGTTGTGAGAAAGCAATACTAAATTCATAGAAAATTTAGTAGTGGTTACATTATAGGGGGTTTAAACCCCCTGTAATGTTTCTTGGAATTTACATCATTTGAGGCGGTTATAATAGGAACCGACTCAAATCAAAGGATTTAGAGGAGGTTTGAACCACCCCAAATGGTGATTAGGGTAGGGGGAATTAGGGGCGGTTTCCACAAAACCACCCCTAACCAATTGACACCCCCTCCCTTACCTCGAGCCCCGGTGTTGACACCCCCCACCCTTGCCACTTGACACCCCCCACTAACCACCCATGTTGACACCCCCGCCCTTGCCCTGAGCACTGCACTTGAGACCCCTCGCCCATTTCCCAACGCCCCACTAATCACCACACATGACACCCCCCCCCTGAGCACCCATGTTGACACCCCTCCCTTTCCATGAGCACCACACTTGACACCCCCCGCCCTTTGCACAACGCCCCACTGAGCACCCGTGTTGACACCCCCTCCCTTTTCCCCACACCCCACTTCAAACCCCCACCTTATGCAGTCCCTTGACACCCGTGTTGTGAGGAAGCGCTACTAAATTCATAGAAAATTTAGCAGTGGTTAAATTAGTGGGGGTTTAAACCCCCTCTAATGTTGCTTGAAATCTACATCTTTTTAGGCGGTTATAATAGGAACCGCATAAATAAAGGGATTTAGAGGCAGTTTGAAACACCCCTAATGGTGATTTGGATAGGGGGAATTAGGGACAGTTTCCACACAACCACCCCTAACCACTTGACACCCCCTCCCTTACCTCGATCCCTTGTGCTGACACCCCCCACCCTTGCCACTTGACACCCCCCACTAATCACCTGTGTTGACACCCCCTTGCCCCGAGCCACCGCACTTGACACCCCCCGCCATTTTCCCAACGCCCCATTGAGCACCGCACTTGACTCCCCCCCCCCACTGAGAACCCATGTTGACACCCACGCCCTTGCCCCAAGCACCGCACTTGACACCCCCCGCCCTTTTCCCAACGCCCCACTGAGAACCGTACTTGACACCCCTCCCATTGAGAACCCATGATAACACCCCTGCCCTTGCCCCGAGCACCGCACTTGACACCCCCACCCTTTTCCCAATTCCCCACTGAGCACCCGTGTTGACACCCCCTCCCTTTTACCCACACCCCACTTCACACCCCCACCCTATGAAGTCTCTTACCTAGCGCCCCTGTTGACACCCCCGCCCTTACCTCCGCGCCCCTTGTTGACACCCCCACCCTATGTTCCCACTTTCCCAGCTGCCCTGTTGACACCCCCTCCCTTGTCCCCAGTTCCCTGTTGACACCCCTCACTTGTCCCCCGAGCCCGCGCACCAGGTGCCCCTATTGACACCCCACCCTTTCCCCACCCCCCCAGTTGACACCCCCACCCTTTGCCCAGCACCCCACATGACACCCCATGCCCTGTGCGACCCTTTTGACACCCCTCCCTAGACACCCGTGAGCTAGAGCATGTGCGCCATAGCACCCTCGTAAAAATGAATCTTCTGGGTTTTGAACCAGTGACCAATTTGACACAGCGAACAGCACCGAACCAGTAGGCTAAGTACGTTTATATGTAAATAATGTGTTGCATTATTTTTAGTTACATCTTGAAGAATTATATTATATATATATTTATATTTGTATATTTTTGTTTAAAAATATAATCAATATAATATATTTATATATATATATATAATATATTTATCTATAATATAATAAACATTTCTGTATAATATTTATATATAATATGTATTTATGTATAATTATAATATATTTGTGTATAATATTAATATATACACACACACACATTTTGGTATATTTAATATATATAAATACATTTTTATACAAATATTAATAAATATATTTATAATTATGTTTGTGTCTATTTTTTTTATTTATAGATAGAATATAATTATAATATATATTGTACATATATAATATTAAATAAATTTATGTTATATATTAATGTATGTAATTATATACCTTTATATTATATCAACAACACATGAATATATAAACACAAAATTAAATGCATTCATATAATATGAAATAAATAATTTAATTAAGTGATATATATATATATGTGTGTGTGTGTGTATACTAAATTAATTTATAATTAACATGTTTTACTAAAATATAAATAAAATAATTGTATAATGCATATAAAATTATTTATAATAAAATATTTATAAGAAACTATATAATATAAATAAATAATATAATTATATTTATAATTATATTTAATTTTGTCTATATTATGTAAATTAGTATACATAAACTTATATAAATGTATTTATACATAAATATACAATAAAAATGTATTTTTGTATGTTTTTTTGTAACAATAATATTATTAATTATTATATGATATATATATATATATCTGTACTAAATTAAGTTATAATTAATATGCTATACTACAATATACATAAATTAATAATATAATATATATACAATTTTTTGCAATAAAATATTTATAATTTAATATATAATATAATTAAATAATATATTTATATTTACATTTAGATTTGTATAAATTATGTAAATTAGTATACATAATCTAATATAAATGTATTTATACATTAGTATACAATACTAATGTATTTATGTACGTGTGTGTGTTACAATAATATTATTAATTATTATATGATGTATGTATATGTCTCTGTGTGTGTGTACTAAATTAGTCTATAATTAAAATGGTATGATACATTATATGTAAAATAATTATATAATATATATAAATTTATATATAATTAAATATTTATAATATATATATATATAATATAATTATATAAAATATATATGTTTATGTAAATTTATATTTAATGCTATCTATATTATATATATTTGTATACATAATATAATATAAATGTATTTATATAAAAAACTACAATAAAAATGTATTTAATATAATATATGTATTATATAAATCATAATATAAAGGTATAGTATTTATAAAACCATATATAAATTTTATAAATTTGAATAAATATATTTATAATTAAATTTATATTATATATATCAATATTTATATATGTCTATTCATTTTTGTTTATATGTGTAACTATTTATCTAAAATATTTATATAATTTCATTATATATATTTGTAATAATTTATTTAAATACATTTATATAATTTGTTTGTGTAATATATATACACGCACATGCACACACCCAAATATAAATCAATTTTTTTTAATTTATATGATATTTATTTTAGAAAATAAATAAAAATTTAGATGGAGTTTAAAACCCCCTCTAATCAAAGAGATTTATAGCACTTCATAACACCCATTAAATTTTAAGAATTAGAGGGGGTTAACAACCCCCTATAATTTCATAAAATATAGGGAGTTCAAACCCCCCTCTAATTTCATAAATTAAATGGGGTTCAAAACCATCTATAATTTCATCAATTAGAGGGGGTTCAAAAATCCATCTAAGGTCATCAATTAGGGGGGTTTCCA
Source organism: Viscum album (assembly GCA_963277665.1). Taxonomy (NCBI): domain Eukaryota; kingdom Viridiplantae; phylum Streptophyta; class Magnoliopsida; order Santalales; family Viscaceae; genus Viscum; species Viscum album. The sequence continues at coordinate 928,757,592 of OY728126.1, read as the reverse complement.
AACCCCCTCTAATTTCTTAAATTAGAGGTGTTCGGATCCCCCCTCTATTGTCATCAATTATAGGGGATTCAAAACAAATTTTAATTTCTTAAATTAGAAGGGGTTAAACCCACCTATAATATAACTGATTAGTGGCGCTTCATGAACAACCTCTAATATCTTAAATTAGATGGGGTTGTGAACAACCAATATTTTCTTTAAAAAAATTATATATATATATATATATATCAAAATGAATTTTATATATTTAGCTCCTCTAAAATCCAATAGACTATATATTTCCACTAATTATTATATTAGGAGTTGTTTTGATATAACTGGATCTAAAATGAAACCAAATATTAAAAAAACAATGCTAAAAAATTTAGAGGGGGTTATGAACCCCCTATAAATTTGATGATTAGAGTGTATAATCCCTTTATAATTTTTATAGAAAATTAATTTAGAGGGGGGGTTATAACCCCCTATATATTCGATAATTAGAGGGGGTTGTGTAGAACCCCCTCTAATGTACTATTTTTTGTAGTCTTTTTTGAATTTCCACTTATTTTATTTCATAATCATTTATTCTCCCCAAGAAGGATGGTTGAGAAATCATTTTACAGAGGATTGATGATATTCCTCCCTTAATGATTCCCATTTCCATCCTTTGAAAATCTAAGAAGATCAGATCATTTTCAATTCTAATCATTGATAAAGATGCAAGATCCTTTCTTCTTAGAGCATATGCCACCTAGTTTTCCTTACCGGGATGGTAGTGGATTGACCAGTCATAATCCTTGATGTGCTATAACCATAATTTCTATAGAAGAGTAATCTCTTTCTTTGTGAATATATATTTGAGACTATTTTGGTTAGTATATATCTCAAATTTCACCCCATAGAGATAATGCCACCAGATTTTCAAGGCAAAGATCATAGCCACCAATTCCAGATCATGTGTTGGATAGTTTTTCTCATGGATTTTCAACTGCCTTGAGGCGTAGGCTATCACTTTATCATTTTTCATCAGTAGATAGCCTAATCCCTTCTTAGAAGCATCAATATACACCACAAAGAGTTCTCCACTTATAGGGAGTGTGAGTACTGGCGTAGTGATAAGCCTATTTTTTAACTCCATGAAACAATGTTCACATTCTTGTGTCCAGACAAACTTTACTCTCTTCCATGTCAGCATGGTCATTGGACATGACAATCATAAAAAGTTCTTCACAAATCATCGATAATACCCAGCTAGACCCAAAATGTTGTGGATCTCCGTTATAGAAGTTTGTATGGGCCACTCTTCAATTTCCTTCATCTTGGTAGGGTCCATATATATCCATTTGATGTTGATAACATTCCCCAAGAATGATACATCCTCCATCCCAAACTCACATTTACTGTACTTGCATACAACTTCTCCCTTTGAAAAGTCCTTAACACAGTTTTCAAATGATACTCATGTTTCTCTTTTCTCGGAGAGTATATCCGAATATCATCAATAAAGACTACCACAAAATTTTCAAGGTAATATCTAAAGGAACTATTCATAAAATCCAGGAAAATTTCAAGATCATTAGTGAGTTTAAAGGGCATCACTATGAACTCTTAGTTTCCATACCTCGTTCAAAAGTCAATCTTGGTAATATCTTCCTTCCTCACCTTTAATTGGTGATATCCTAACAAAGGTCTACCATATAGAAATAACTAGCCCCACAAAGCTGATTAAACAAGTCATCTATCCATGGTAGCGGATACATGTTCTTTATCGTGATTTTATTGAGCTCACGATAATAAATGGAGAGGCGCATTGATCCATACTTCTTCTTGATTAATAGGACTTGCGCACCCCATGTTGAAGCACTCAGGTATATAAAACCCTTCTCCATATTCTCTTTTAACTGCTTCTTCAACTCTTCCAGCTCTACGGTTTCTATTCTGTAAGGTGTCTTTGAGATTGGTAGAGATCCAGGGATAAGTTCAATTGAGAACTCAACCTCTCTATCTAGAGGAATACCAGGGAACTCTATATGGAATACATTATTGTAATCCCTCACGATGGGCATGTCTTCAAGTATGATTCTCTCCTTTGTCTCAATCATTTGAGCTAGATATGCTTGCTCATAAGGCAGTAATATCCACACTTGAGATGATGATTCGAAAGTAGATTCATCTACCTCCATGAACTTATAAAGAATTGGAAGATGCTATGAGATGTGAAGAGTGATATACCTTTCCTGGCAGTTGATAGTGGGTTTTTATAAAGATAGCCAATCCATGCCCAAGATAGCGTCAAAATCCGCTAAAGGAAGAATGACAAGATTTTCTGGGAGGATCAGTCCACAAACGTTAATCGGTGAGGAGTTATAAACCATGGATACAACGATTTCCCCATTCGCTGTTCTCTGAGATAACTTTTCCTCCATATTTTGAGTTGGTGTTTGAATTTTTCTACTAAACTTCCATGATATTAAAGAATGTATTGAACCCAAATCAAATAGTATGTTTTCTATTCTGGAATGAATAACTAGCATACCTATTGCCGCATCATTTTCCGACTCCACCTCAGCAATAGTGATAGCATAGGCCCTTCCTTGTTGCCTCGAAGGTCATTGTGGATTACCTCCGATAACCCTCAGCTTAGGGAAATGGTTTTCATAATGCCCAAGCTACTTGCATTTGAAACACTGCACTGCCGGGTGAGTCTTGATCTGACCTTTCCTTTCTTCTTCAACATTAGTGGGATTTATCTTATCCCCTCAGCAGATCTCGTCTATATAACCAAACTTTCCACATTTGAAGCAATTCATGGTTCCCTTGAGACAGTTACTAGGATGTTTCATCCCACAATGTTTACAAGGGGAAATGTCAGGCTTCTTTCCATCATGGAATTTGTTTTATGGACCACCCATGTTGTTCTCTATTTTCCTCTTCTTGTCATTGGTCCCAAGAGACCCCTGAGAGTCTCCAATCCCCATTTCAAACGTGTGGTCACAACAGACAATATCCTCATAACTGTTAAAGTCTAGAAATTTCCAACTCTTTTCATAGACTCGGCTTTAATCTTCTAAAGAAGTGATCCACCTTGCTTTCGGTGTTCATGAAAAATCCCTAGGCGTACCTTGCAAGCCTTGTAATTTTTTCTTCACACACCTCAATGGACTCATCTTCCTTCTTCTTGAGTCAGAGGAACTCTCTTTCCATCATGAGACATAGGGTTTGAGGAAAATGATGTTGAAAAACATCCTCTTGAATTCCTCCCAATTCATGGAATCAATTGCCTCTTGGGACATTGTATTCTTGATCAGTTTCCACCACTGATCAGCTTCCCCATAAAAACAATAGACCGCCAGTACATATTTTTCCTCTTCCAAACACTGGATTATGGAGAATATCTTTTCAATAGAGTTAATCCATTGTTCTGTGAGGATGGGATCGGAAGATCCGCTAAACAAGGGAGGCCTTTTCTGCATGAAGGATTCTACGACAAATTTCTCTTTCCATGGAAGAGGAGGGTGTTCTAGCTGATTTATGTTATTATTCATAACTCGAGCCATTTTAGAAATTATTGTCATAAATTATTGAGCACGCACTCCCGTCATATTATGCATATCGTTAGGGAACTCTTCACATTGCCTATGACATTGGTTGTTAGAACATGTTCTTCTATTTCCCTCCATTAACTATGAAAAAGAATGTATAATTATAGGTCTTCAATACTTATCTATTGTGCCTGAAAAGTAAGCATTGAACATAAAATTATAAACTTATAAAGAATAATTATATCCTAACTTGTGATTTCATATGTTTAAATCTGGGTTATCCTTAATCTATTTCTTAGCTTATTGGGTTTTTTTTGTCCTTTAATAATGGTTTTTACTAGGATCATGAATCTACAAAAGCATATCCCCTGGGAGTTTCATAACCAAGATTGCAGCAAGGCCATTGTTGTGCACCAGTTTTGGTTCAAGTCTAGCTCAAAGCAGTGTTTTCAGGTTTTACCCCTAGGATACATCTGTGCTAGAGCTGCCGTTACCTGCTCGTATCCACACATGGATGTATTTTCTCGATAAACCACGTACTCAATACTCACCAAAACATAGGGATGTTTTTATTATACATAGTCTTGTCTATAAGTCTTTACATCTGTTTTCTAATCCTAATCCCAAAAATAACTAAACCTATCCTTTGATACAAACTATGACAACCATTCTTTTATTGCAAACTAAAACTTGATTTGTTACATAAAACTGTCACTTGATACAACAGAGAAGATCTAGAGTTCTAGTGTCTTTGGGGCTTAGGATTATTACATAACAACGTAGAAAATGAAACATACAAAAGATTTATTGAAAACTTCTTCAACATGACCACTACTTTCCCTTGTACTTAGCATTTCATGGGATAACCCGAGGACATGCATAAGAAAAGCATGAGATACAAAGCCCAGTAAGGGAATAAACATGGAATAACATGAGGAATAGAATACATGTTATAAAATAGGAATATCAATAGAGAAAAATATAAATGTAATCATAAAGGCATAATAATGCATGATAATCCTAACATGGAAATGTGGCAACAACTCTTAACATGGAATTAGCATGAGACGAGGCTCATTTCACATAGATCTTGAGTAAAACCTCATTGCACATGAAGCATGAGTAAACAATCGTTGTACTTGAATTATCATGATTCAACACCCATTGCACATATCGTATCATGATACTAAACTTTTCCCAATGCATTGGAGTGCTATCAGGGCTCACCCTTCTTAAACATTTCATTTCATGCAAAAGTGTGCCGCATGGATCATAAAACATTGAATCATTCAAAATATTCATTTATTCCACTATAAATGAATGTGTAATACATACATGAAACTCCATAAACAATAATTAAATGTTCATAAAGGTGAATACCCTTGATATAGAAATGGTCATGGTATTCACTACACAATGACTTTGGCTTGGAAAAGCGCGGTGCAATTTCAGCAGCATAACGGCGTGACATAAGAACTCATAAAAATGGTTGATGAGAGAGAAAGGGGTGTCTCATCATATTTACAAGATTTGGACAGTAAGGGGGATCATATAGATACATTTCCAAACAAATGTAATGGAATTTGGATTCATGATACAAAAGAATTCATTGAATATAAACGAGGAGAGGGAAATACCTTTCAGAATTTCGGCACAATAACGGGTGTACATGGTAGGAATTTAATGAGAGAGAAAGGGGCATCCTATCGGTAAAACATAAATAGTACAGTATAGGGAGGTTCAATACCATACCAGAACATTTATAATTGAAATTAATACCGCATAACAACATAAATAAAAATGGACAAAAATTAGAAAGGTAGAAAAACCCTTACTTGGAAGTGTGCTTCAAAAGACTTGAGAGAGGATTGAAAGAGGCTTTTTGGGAGCTTGGGAACCTTGGGAGGATTATAGAGAGATTATGGAAGAGGTTGGATGAACTACAATGGCTTTGAGTGAGGATAATGTGGGATCTTGGGTGGGTTTATATAGGAAAGGTGAGGGAATTCTTTATTATTTAGGTTTGGGACACCTCACATTAAAATAATCCAAACCACAAACCATCCTAGGGTTTTTCCCATGTATTTTGGAAAAGGGAAGTGGGAAAAAATATTTTATAAGGACAATGTCCTAAAATTTTAAAATACTAAGGTTGCTTATGTGGAGGTGAGTCATAGTCTCAAGGAAATCAATTTCAAAAGACAAGATGTTTAATAAGTCTTAAAGGGTCCATTAATGCTTTGAAAAATAAGTCAAACACACCCAAAATAAAATTAATTTATTTTCAAAACATATATTGTCCGAAAATAAAGGTTATAGTATTTTCTAACACCACTATTGGGTCATTATGATGTCATAAAACACATTATATATTTAAATGGAAATTAATTTTTACCCAAAAATTTGACTGTCTCGGAAAATTATGAAAAATTAAATGTTGGATAATTTAGACATCCTGATACCAAAAATAATATTTATTTTATCTAAATAATTTTCTAAATATGTTAAATTTCACTTTTATAATAAAAATTTACATTTATAAAAAATACACGGGTTTTGACAAAAATGGCTTTCGAACCTTAATAAAAATTACAATTGCATTCATAATATTATATGATCATTTATATCTAATAAAACATAATTTAATAATAATAATAATAATAATATTTTATTAAAATATTATTTAATTCAAAAAATTTATTAATTCATCAAAATTGATTTCTTAGTTGAATATTAACTAAAAATACTATTTGTGCTTTAAAAACTATTTTCAAGGTAACCATAATAAAAAAAGTATATTAATTATTATATACCAAAAAAATATACATAGCCATAGTACTAGGGTGGTGTTCAATAACCCCTTAAAACACCTGTATAAAACCAAAGGGTGAGGTGTGCGATGGTGACAGACTCTTGGGGTGGCTCGAATAACATTTCTCGTATGGTGGTCTCTATCAACATCCACTTCTCCCATAGGCAGTTTTGTTCAATCTTCACCTGTTGAAGCTCGGATTGGTCTTGGTCAAGAGAGAATCCCAATGAAACCACATCTTTTCCAAGCTCCAACAAATGGGATTCGTTTGGAGCAATTCTACTGGATGAGGTCATCGTTTCCTTTGTCTGAGTAAACTGGATTTGTTAAAACCCATATTTATACTAATCATGTGATCACTATTCAATGGCTAAAAAAGCAATGGTCGCAATTCTTAAGGGTATTTTAAATTCCAAAACCAAAAGAAGTGAATACGTTGTATAACCCTTTCACATATTAAGACATTTAATTAGATCAAGAAGGATTTTCATTAACAATGGTTTGGGTCGTTACAATTCATGGGAATTTCTGGGTTATAATATATATGAGAGAGGTTTTGATGCAAGAATCTCATTCCTCTAACTTGGAATTTCTTCCAGGAATCTCCAAAATGTATCTGGATATGAAATGCTAGTCTTTATGGTATGAGGTGAAATGTCAGATAATATGATTTATCATTAGGTGTTCCACCTATTAATAGTTGAAGACATAGAACTTAATGCCTTAATGCTTTTATAGTATCTTCCATTCGTAAAATGAAAATGAGAAGGTATTTGATTGTCGTTCATAGTTGGCTTACACAATCTAATAAAGAGTAATTTCCATGTATATGTATTTATTTACTAACTAACAATAGCAAACCACCTAATTGTGATCGGAGATACTTTCACTATTGATGAGCTAGGATGAATATATGTATATGAGATCATAATAATACATGGGGTACCTCTTACTATCCATTAAGAGGGTGATTATGACTTCATTTCATGGTTTTTTAGGGGTTGTAGAAGTCTACGGGTAAATAGGTTCTTCTAGCATAGCATTTCTCCCTCAGACTGATGGATGATCAGAGCTGAAAATACATATTGTAGAGGACATTCATCGATATTGTGTTCTATATTTTATTGGTTCTTGGGTGAATCAAATACCACTCTTTGTATTATCCTATAAAAATATCATTCATGTTATAGATCATATGGAACATTTTGAGCCTTATTTGGTAGGTTGTTTAATTCAATGTTGGGTTGGATATAGGTAGTAGAGGCATACCTAATAGTTCCTCCTCTTTTGTAGGTTTCATCAGAGCATGTTCAACTGATCAAGCTACATATGACTACATCACAGTCTAGGAATAAATCTTTTATCGATTTCAGTTTATGTCCCCTATACAATAATTCCAATTATCGTCATATCATGTGAGTGTTTTCCAGGATAAGGATAGAATTTTACTGATGATAGGGATGTTTTCAGCTCATTATATAGGGCCATTTGATGTCATGGAAAAAGTATAACCGAGAGACTATCAATTTTCACTACATTAGATGTACCATTCTATGTTTTTTGTCTTCCACATTTCAAAAATTGTTTATTATAATGTATACGGGTCCCAAAATGTTTATCCTGAGGAAGTTGAGCTTGATTTCAATTCATCATTTAAGGATTATCCTATATGCATCATCAATATGATAATAAAGACTCTATGAGGCCAGTCTATCCCTCTAGTATGGGTGATATGGTAGCAAGGCCATATACAAAATCACACATGGGAGTGGGAGGCTAATATGTGTCCCCATCAGTCAGAGTTATTCATAAATAGTGTTTATCCTCCCTTGGATGGTGTACTCGAATATGAGTTCCTTACGGGAAAAGAATATAAGAACCCAATTTTTGACCAGTTATAGCTACATGAAATTTTGTTCAAAATCTATTTTATGTAGTTTTTCTAGATTTCTAATGTATTCATGAAGGTACCAAGTGTCTCTAAGTCTTCATGAGATCCTAGAACCTATTATTTTTAAGGAATTTACCATAATGAATGGTTAGTGTAAGCAGTGCGAGGATGGAATACGATTGGATATAATAGTGTGTATGATCTTCATTTTTGGTAAGAGTTGTTCTAAATAGTTTTCACCTAGTTTCCCTAATAAGGATGAATAAGCATAGAGCATTCCCCTTACTCTAAGAAAAAATACATGGTTTGCACGTGGTTTCAAAAACATTGTATAAGACAATTTTTGGATAATTATATAATTTACCCCTTAATGATGTAAATATATAAACATATATTCATTATTGTGATTTCTAGTAGATAATACTCTCTTCCCCCTCATTGTGGAGATTCATTAAGGAATAAAATAGGGATTTAAATATCTATTTTAGTTGGTATATGATCGATATTTCATTCAACATGTTGGATGAAAAATAATATGTAATTGAGTCTTCATATGCTATTATTAATTTCCTATTCTCTCAACCCAGTTTTCTAGGATTAGGATTCAGTTCCCTTTTCTCCAGATATACACCAATCTTGGATGAATTAGTGGCTCATACTAGATGAGGAGAGTCATAGCAGTATGAGGTTGGTGGTCTATAACTCATCCATTAAGATTGTGGATTTTTGTATGACATATGGGCCCCACAAATTTCGTGAGGTTACATTTATTGAATTTATATAACATTAATATAGTTATTAAAACTATATGGCAATGATCCTTTAATAAATTTTATTGGTTGTTTGTAGTTTCATCCACAACACTGAACACCCCATGTAGGGTTATATTCTATAATTGAGTTGTTATAATTTTTACATTGTTGATCCATTATTTGGGTGTTGTCCAGCATGGCCACACTATAGTAAGCCTCCTTATAAAAAATTCATGATGAATCATGAAATTGTGAGTATATTTTAACAAGTAACATCCAATTGACCCTCCTAAGGTATTATCATAAATGAAATTAACTAATTCCAATGATATTAATGGATTTTATACATATGTACATGGATTTTCTTTTTAAATATAAATTAATTCTTGAGTGAACATTAATAGCACATGATTCCATGTTTGTGGAAGGATACTGCGTGAAACATATTAATTGAGCATGATTTATATGGTTTTATTAATATTTTAGATGATACATGGCCGAGTCAAAATTAAAACGGTAAAGGATTCAACAAAGTGATTTCATTAATGGAATAATATCATATCGAAAAATAAATTGTAATTTGTTAAATATAAGGCCCCATTTATGCAAATATACCATGAAATATTTATATGAAGTACTGTCTCTTGATATCTCTTGCATTACAATGGGAATTATTTGGGTACTGGAGGACCTCATTCAAATTCAAGGATTCTGGTTGCCTTGGGTTAGACCTACCAAGGAATTTGATCCATGTCTACCTCCGAATGCTTGGTGTGACACTATAGGATCCCTTAATTATTATTACAAGATTCATTGAACACACTCCTTGGATCCAACATGACATGATGTGCCTGGGTTATATACTCGTGTCCTTAAACTACATATTTCCCATTTTACTGTTGTTATATTCAATATATTTACTTAAGAATATTATTGGGGTAATTCCTTGGTAGATACACCTTAAATTACACTCTTACCGCATAGCTAGGCTCAATTACTTCTGAGTTTTTGGCCCTTGAGGTATAGGTCTATTAATTTACCATAGAACCCATTCATATTAAATATCAACCATGGTTGTGTTATTACATATTGTAATATAATTAAACTGATGATGATTTAAAACATTCAGACACCAGTCATGGGATGAAGTTGGAACTTGTGTATTTTATTAAATTTTTATTCTTTAATTAATATTTTAGTTCTTTCACACTATTAAATTTCAATTAAATGTGGTGGATGTTAAATTCATCATTGGTGGTGGACCACTAAGATTTTCCTCACACCCTATCCGGGCTCCATTATTATGTGGGGAAGATTAAAAGTATATACGTGTTGATAAAGGGAAGTATATTTATTTAGAGATATTATTTCTTACTATGTTGGTATGGATTTGGTAGAAGTTGGCCAAAATGGAGCATGAGATACTTCTGATAGTTGATGTATTTAATTTTTTGTTATATGGTATTCGCATGAATTCATACTTATTTGTATCAATGTTTTCCATCATTCTAGTGACATGACATATATCATCATCTATTATTGTATGTTATTCAAGTTACATTAGTTATTATTGTCTTTTCCCTATAAAATTTTCATTACATTTTCTTATATTTATTTTATAATTTCTAACTAATTATATCATATATATTTTATGCTATGATACACTATGGTAATGAGGTAATAGTATCCCCATGAAAACACCATATTCCCCCATTGTTAGCTAAAAGCCTATGGCATTTTGTGAGATTCTATTTTGGCCTTGTGGCTCATATGGCTTGTGTAACCTACTATGTGACATTTGGGTATGGTATGTCATTGAAATGATGGCCTCAGGCGGTATAGTCAATCCATTTAAAGCCCATTTATCTCAAAATTGTAGGTATTTATAGAAAATCGGGTTCACCATCAACTGATCCAAATTTTGGATTCAATAAGTGAATCATGAATGAAATCACATTAAGGATAATTTCATGTATGTTTGGGTTACCACTCAGTAATGTTTAGTTAAGCCACTCCATTAAATGACAACCACCACACACCATACCTTTAGGGAATATGTGGGTGTAATTAGAGGATAAATTTATAAGAATTTATTACTCAAAGTGTAATTTCCATTGTAAAAATAGAATTTTTATTCCATTAATTCCATTTTTTGAATATTTTTTATTAATAAAATATTTTTTTAATTGAGATGAATTTTAAAATTTGATTTATGGACACAAATAAAACATGATTGTGTTTAAAGAAGATAGAAATATTCATAATAAACTAAGGTACTCTTAATTATATTTGGATATAGTTTAAAGACACTTATTTAAATAAAAATGATAAAATATTTCTATACTATCAATGACATTTTTTATTACTGTAAGATATTTGACTCAACAAAAAACTGTTATTTTTTAATAAATAATGATTTTTATATTGTAATGAATAAAGTATCATCTTTAGAGTATTATAGTTATAAAATAATCACTATATTAGAAATTATCACATTGAATTTATATTATTTTTAATTTATGAGAATTATCTAAAATGATTTATTTCCCAGTGAATAGTAAATAATAGTATTCATTCAACATGTTTTATGACATAATATTTATGTGATAATGATATAGTAATTAAATAACCATATTACAAAACATTAAATATTTTTTTATTACTATGTATTTTATTGTATTTCAGTAAATATCTTTACCTATTGGAAACATTCCCTAGACTAAAATGTTTATTTATATTTTAAAAGCATTATTTTGTGAAGAATTTAACATTCCATGTCCAAAATAATATTAAAAAACTATGTTCAGTTCATTTGGATTAAAATATTATATTTTATTAATCATATTTCCAAAACCATGATTAAAAATCATGTTTATGGAAATGGATTCCATTTTCCCCGGACTATATTTCCAATACACATATTTGGAAATAATAATAAAATTCATCCAATTATGCTATAAATATCCACCCATTTCACAATTACCCTTCAACCCCAATAAGTCCAACATGATTGTTTCTCTAATTTAGTCCCCCAATGGTTTACTAAATAACACAAGGTTCCAATAACCATGATTTAAGAGAAACTAATCATAATATGAGAATTCACCATTTATTCTCTTCAATTCATGAACCTATTTTTGAATATGTATACTAAATGTTGTGTTACTCTCTTTTCATAACTTTTTGATCATACCATTATTAAAAAGCTTTGTTTTTTACAATGGGAGAAAAGTTTTCTCTCTCATTTCACAATCTTCTAAATACAGATTTTATACCTTTCATTTTGGTGAATTTACATCTCAAATTTCACAAGTTTACATGACAAATACTAGTTTATTTTCATTTTCTGAATACCAAAACAATTTCCTTATCCATGGGTATTCATCTAGGTGTGAATATGATTTATTTATTTTGGTATATATATTTAGGAAACCAAAATTACATCTACATTGTACAAGAATAATGTAATGATCATAAGATCTTTTATACTACATGATTTTGATAAGAAAAATATTATTTAATCCCCAATGGTTATTAAAGAAATGATATATTTTAGTTAATATGGATCTCATTAATTAATACACATGAATGGTTTACCATGATATCATTCTAGTGCCATGAGTAAATAATTTAATATCTTGAGATTCCAAATTTTATGATACATTTGATAATAACCTTGGTAATCTTCATTTATGACACCTTGGTTATAATCCTTGGTTATTTACATATTAATTTATAATTTAAATGTTATAGTCACAAATCTATATTTTAATTCAAGATAATTTTAATATGATATGAATCATGCTTCTTAATGAAGTTATATTATAACACCTCTTTTAATTATTAACATTTTATATGATGTCATTATATATGTGTCTCGTGATTATTCTATTACTAGGCTCATGTTCTCCAATTTCATTAGATGTATGGCCCCAGATTATGTGTTGTTATAAATGTAAATATAGGGTGAATCCATGTAGAATATATTTGAGTTGTATAGGATAATTGTTAATGCTTTCATGTTTAATGTATCTAATTTTTATGAATATAAACATTACAAAATCATTAGGTTTTTTCCATGTAATAAAAATTTCATATAATAATAAAGAAGGATTCCACATCTTGTATTATTGTAATGTTTAATAAGTTGTATAATTTTTTACTTGAAACCATTAGTATGAACCATTTAGAAATGTATAAATGTTGTAATACATCTTTTTATTTTTCATACTACTTGTGGATTTCACTCTGCTATAGATATTTCTAGTGGTAACACCTAAAAACACTGTAATTTGCATGACTTGATCAGGAATTAGATCGCGATAATGGGTATTTCTACACACATTGTTTAACAATATTAAAGAATACTTTTAGTTAATAAAAATCATTTTATAAACCATTATTATGGATATATAGAAAATTTCATGACCCCCTCACCATAAGGTGTACCCCTCCGGGCTCAGAAATGTGAGAAGCGAGATAATGACCCCCCCCCCCCCCCCCCGAGTTCTGCCTCTAGTAGGCCCCGGGTTGGCGACTACAACCAAGGGTATAGTAATCACATAAATGGCATGCATTACCCTCTAAGATAATACATGAAAAATAAAGAGATAATATAGACACCAACCAAATCCATCTCAGACTACAATATAAACGAAATCCTAAGTACACATATGTAATGTCATGAAAAATTACTACAAGTGAATGTGGAAAACATAAAGTAACAAAAAGAAATTAAAAACAATGAAACCACGAACCCCAGATATCTCATGCATACTCAATCTAGTAGAAACCAACCAGATCTCCAATCTTATCCTTGTGACCTAAAAAATAGTTTATATATACATAGGGTGAGTATAACAGTATACTCAGTAGGATCCTACCTGAAGCCTCTCGTGCAAATGTAAAGAAATCATGCAAACGCACAGTGAACAACATGTCAAACTAACTCATCACCTAAATGGGTATACTATGTTTCCATCCTCACCATGGCTACACTCACCATGTAACGCATACAAGAGTATATAATATAATAAATAATATCTAGTGTACCCCCACTAATACTTCCCCACTGGTTTGCCTCATTTCCACAACATCTCAAATCGTAAGTATCTCTCTCCAAAAGGATTTCCCATAGACAGTTGGGTGAAGCACCAAAACATGCTCCTTGTGCAACAAAACCACAATGTCCATGCATGAAAAGTAACAATGTAGTGTTTGGGAGACACCATATCTCGCATATTATGTATAATACATTATGAATTATACCTCAATCCATTATAGCCAACACACCGAGTAAGAATCCTCACGGCATCACAACCTATACAGGTTACTCCTATACTTGTCCATAGAAAACTATATCCAAAATATAAGTTTGTAAAAAAACACAAGCTATTATAGCCCTATACACACATATATGGGGAAAACTAACCATTGTGCCTACAAAAAAAAGTAACTACCAAGAGATGTGAGTGGAGAGAATGGAAGTATTCATCCAACCATCATCCCCCAAAATGTTGGGGAAAACACCCCCAGGGCTCAGAATCCCCAGGGTGCCAGTTTCCCTAACTAGCGTGGTGGAGTAGTGTATAGAAACAGAAAAAGTACTGAATATACTATAGATCACAAGCACACTATGGGTATAACCTAGCCTTAGACTCATCTAAAGATAACGTCTCTCGGACTCCCTACTTCCACTTCTAATACTAGGTATCTTATAAGAACACAAACATTTATAGAGCTTTAATACATTACCTTATTCCCATTTTATCAGTTTCACTTTTTTTCATTAATTCTTAAAATTTATTAAACACTAACAATTTCCTCATTATATTTCATTATCATCACACTGAAAGTCCATTATCCCTTTAAATTGTATCCTCAGCATTACATCCCCGTAAGCTCCAACCCAATGGGTTAACATCATTTATTCAATCATTTATTTACAACATTACTTTCCCATATTCCAACGAATTATTGAAAAACATGTTACGCTACTATACACAAGGGGGCCCAACATGGTGAGTAGATGAACTGTATTTTGAGTCTTTTCCACCTATAGCAATTGAATATACAAATCCTCTCTCAGGAAGCTAAAAATGGAAATCACATGGCATACCCCAAGCATCTTCACCCCTTTTGGAAAGAGGGTTATAAAAACAACCTACCTTGAGAATTGGGGAATGTAAAAAGATAAAAAAAAAAAATAAATAACAAGCATCCAAATATTCACATCTAATCCCTTTAATTATCTCTAGTGTCCTCTCTAACACCCACATGCATAAATCGATGCATCTTGTCACTCTAGTATTCAACTGTTTCCACCACCATTAGGCTTACCTACACTCACATATCACAGCAACCTTCCAGGATCACAACACAACAGAAGAAGCAGGAAAACAACCATCATATCAATTGGGATCTTAGCCCTTAAACAAGAAAGAGGGTAACTCAGAACCCTAAAAGGAATTATCTTTTATTAAACAACATGTTCTTTAATAAATCTTGGATTAACCAATTAATTATTCATGGTTTCCATCATTAGGAAACATAAATATTAATCTATCATAAATAATTAAACATTCTTACAATACCAATTTTATTAACATCAAATTACGACTCGAAGAAATAGATTCATTTCTACAACCCTTTATCTTTATCCAGAAAAATATCAATTAATTCTGGATTATGTTCATTACAAATTTCTATAAAGAACAAAAATATAGAAAAAATAAAGCATTGATAACAAGATATATAGAAAAAAAGATGCAATAACATACGATCGATTTCAATTTATTTTTCCTATTCAAATATTTATTATGTCAATTCCATTGTGATCTAGTGGGATAAAGCATGATAACGATACAGTTTCACATAAAATAAAAGTGAATTAATGAATCCCCTACATCAAATGTTTCTTGACGTTCCTTATACGAGAACGATACATACAACCATTTATGGTCTCCTCCCCTACGGAAAACTATATCCACCCAAGGATGCAGAGACACCACCACACTGGTAAACACCCCAAAAAATCCCATTAGGAACCTAGAGTTACCATTCCATAAATGTTCAAGGATAAATAGAAGGAGATGAACTCAAAAATAATTATGTTAGATCACACCTTATATCAAAGATTGATAGATACTACTTGGTTGCATCAAAATAAAGGGGAAACAATCCAAGGAGGAAAATTTGATCGCACAACTCCGATCGGAAGGGATGGAATGTTTGATCATCTCACACCCGAGAACAAGGAGGAAGAATTAGGGAGGAAGATTTATCGTCTGATTTATTGATTTATTAGAGAAGTGGTTTAAGATACACTGGGTTTTCCATTAAAATAGGATCACATTGAACAACATTTTTTGGCCCAATAAAACCATACCAAGCCTTAGGGAAATTAATATAGGAGTTATAGCCTTTGAATCGGCCCTAGAGTCCATAAAAAGCGTTTAAATGCATTTTATCTCAATGGAAACATCAAAGGGGAGAACTGTAGGAAGCTGAAAACATAGTTCGTGCACACAAAATGTGGAAAAGGTAAAATTTTACGGTTGGAATCTCACTATTCTGGTAAAAATATTCATGACCACCATATTTGGAAAATGAAAGAGGTCACTGTTGGAACCTCAGTATTCTAGAAACACTGTTCCTGAACTCAAAATTTGGAAAAAGAAAGAGGTCACTGTTGGAACCTCTCTATTCTGGAAAAACGATTCATGAACTCAAAAAATTTAAAAAGAAAGAAGTCACTGTTGGAACCTCTCCATTCTGGAAACACTATTCCTGAACTCAATATTTGGAAAAGGAAAGAGGTCACTATTGGAACCTCACTGTTCGGGAAAAACTTTTCATGAACTCAAAATTTGTAAAAGGAAAGAGGTCACTGTTGGAAACTTACCATTCTAGAAACATAGTTCATAAACTGAAAATACAGAAAATGAAAGTTGACACCATTATAACCTCACAATTCTGGAAGAATTGTTCATGAACTCAAAATTTGGAAAAGGGAAGTGGTCACTGATGGAACCTCGCCGTTGTGGAAACAATGTTAAGGAATGTGAAATTTAGCAAAGGAAAGAGCTTACTATTGGACATCACCATTGGCACTGTTCACATAAGCTTACCATTTCACTATTCACATAAGGCTTCTGTTGCACTCTTCATATAAGGCTACCATCTTACTATTCACAGAATAAGAAATTTTGGAAATTTGTTGGGGATAAGTCCATATGACTTCCCAGAACACCTCAGACACCAGATCTTCACAAAGGAATGGACCATAGAGGTCTAATACATTACATCAGACACCTCTCAAAATATTCTCATCCTCAAGGATTTAAAACCATCCTTAAAGGAAATAAAAAAGAATCACGAACAACCACCCATCATGAGACCTCTCAAAAGATATCAAAAAATAAGAAGTAAAAAACGAAATCCATCTCATAAACATGAATGTTCTACATTCACAAAGTGAATGTCATTACATGAGTAGAGTTAAAAATCTAAAAACTCTAGGTACTGAGAAAGTATCTATGACTCATGTTCCCAGGTACTCTCATCTATGCCACCATGCCTCCACAAGACATGAACCAAGGGGATAGAATGCCCACACAACACCATCTCTTTGTGGTCTTGGATCTCCACAGGTAGCTCCTCAAAGATCATATCCTCATCAACATTGATCTCTCCCCAATAGATGGTGTGAGATTCATTAGGAAGATGACAATAGAGCAATTAATGATTAAAAACATCAAGTATCGGGCACATCTATCGGGGAATTGTTACTCGATATGCCACGGCTGAAATATGTTCTATCACATCAAAAGGCCCATCAAACCAGGGGGAAACCAAACTTTTACGACTAATCCATTACTTCCCAGGGTGGGGAGTCATGTTCAGAAACATTTGGTCCCCAACTTGAAATGATAAGGGTCTCCTACATTAACCGGCATATGATTTCTAACGATCATGTTTTATCTCCATCCACTAATGAATCACCTTAATCATCTCTATTGTATTCAGCACTAATTCTAATCCAATAAATTCTAAATCTTCAACCACAGTCTAGAACAACAGAGAATGTCAATATAAGAACCCGGTCATAAACCTTTACATAATCATGAATTAATTGAATAATTCACATTGAGGATATTTTCAGGTTTAGTGTTTTATAGAGTTAGACCATAACTATTACATTTAAAAAAATTACAAAGTAGACACTTCTACCCAGTATCCTTTTTTTACAAAACATGAACTCTTGAAAAAAAAGTGTCATGTCTAGTTCCATGTTTAAGAAAGTATTAATTTTTCGTGATCTCATCTTTGACCCTATTTCACATTATGTCCTATGAAAAACATTTCAAAAACATGGGATGAGCATAAAAACTCATTAAGGGATGCACAAAAAAGTAAACCTGTTAGTTTTTCAAAACAACAAGTAAACCATGAATACATTAACATAATTAATACTTTTCACCTTTGTGAAGTAGTGAATACACTTCATTGAATAAAATAACATTAATTACCCTTTTGTGACCAAAATATTTCCTTAAAACCCATATAAAGAACACATAACTTATAAAGGTAACTTGGGACATTAACATACATAAATGGAATAACCATATGGTCAACTTCCACACATATCCATAAATGGAATAGCCATACGGTCGACATCCATACCCAACACATTAGAGGTTATAATGCAACCACCTGTCCAGGAATTCACGACACCACACGTCATTTGGTTTATCACGTAACAACTCGTCAAATGTCCAAGTACCATTATAAAATAATAAGACATAAAACAAATATAAAGGAAAGAAAACATTTACACATTTCAATCAAAATATATCACTTAAATATGTTGACAAAAAAAATCCATTATAAAAACCATTTTCAATACCAAAATACATAAAAGAGTATATGGTATTTATTTTCTTTTAAAAACATTACGGCTTGTTGAGGAAGCCAAAGAACAAATAATACTCCCTGTGGAGGAAAAAGTCATTATCACCGCTTACATTAAAAGGAATATTCTTTTTGTCTTTCAGTAAAATGATTTGTATAAAAATATTCCCATTGAAAAGTCAATGGTGTTTATACAGTGTATAATAGAAATCCGTGTATTAAAACAAAATATTCCTCAATGAAAGGAGATTGAGATGAAGTCCCTTACCTTGTGTCCGACTTGACTCAATCGTTCTTTAATATCCTGAATAATAAACTGAAGTTAATTTCTACTTGCTTAAGAACCTTTTTCAAGTTTATTATTCCTATTATATCACTTATTATCAAGTTATAAACATTATTTAATCATTTAAGTTAATAATGTTCGTTTTGTCGATATTTGGTACTTGAGTAAAAAATGAACACCTTATATTACATGTTGTCCATGTGGTAAATATTCCATTATATCCAGAATGATATTAATTATTTAGATATCATATATTTCATATATATACAGTATATATATGTATTAATAATAGTACATAACATTTAGAGGTAAGAAATGAAATGCACCATTCCTGGAGATGGTAAGCCGTACGTACGCATGAACGGTACTTTCATTTCTATTTATTATTTTAATGGAATTTAAACATAATTATACATATTTATATTATTATTACAGTATAATATCATATATAATATCATTAACTCTATCCTTTATACATCCCACATAAGGAATTAAGGAGTCACATCACTTTGAGGGGGCGGTAGTCCGCACTTCCTCAAATGAGATTATTGTATTTACCCACTATGGAAACCATAAAGGCATGCTATAAATGGAAATTACAGAAGCATATAAAAAACATAAACATAATATATATCATATATAGATATAGTTCCATCATAATGGCCACCATGAGAGGCGGTAAGAGATAATAGAACAATCATAGTTTCGTGAGGCGTTAGTTTTCCATCCACAGAAACATTATGTTCTTCACCCATTTTATGGAGGTGTCTGTAAGTTTAGTTAAAATAATTCTCATAACAACATCCTAGTATATTTAGGATATTGATGTTGTTACAAAAGAAAAGAATAAAATGTGTTTAGGGGTTGGAGAAGTAAAATAAAAAGAAAACAATTTAAGAGAAACAATTACCTTTAATTTGGGTATCTCCCTTTGGTTTGAACCGAAGGACTTATTGAAGTGCCTTATGCTTAATTTAAGGATTTTAGTAGTAGGAGAGGGATGTAGGGTGCTAAATTGGGCATAGGTTGGACGAGCCAAATGGCTTGTGAGGTGTGAGGAAGTGGTTATAAGTGGACTCCTTTTATAAGGGAGAGAAGGGGCTCTTTAGGAATGTGTTAAATTATTATTTTATTATATAATTAAATTCAGTTTCTAATCATCCCAAAATCATTAAAGATGAAGATAAGATGACCGATGGACGAAATAAAATCATCCAAGAAGAATTTGACATGTTTTGGATATTATTTTAATCATTATAATCTTATTTATTTAAATGATTTATTAATGAGGTAAATATTTCATGATTATTATGTCATAAATAATTTAATTTAATCATTTTCTAAAATTTATAAAAAAAATACCATGATGTAGTAAATCATTTTAACTTTCCAATGAATATTTATAGTCTAAAATATGACTTATATAACACCATATAAAAATTAATTACTCAAATGTTTATGTTAATGTCAATTTTGTCTTCACAGTAAATTAATTAATCTAAATTGTCATTATCACTCCCAAGTAACTCAATGGGGTCCCAAAATCGACCCAAAGATGACCATGATCGTAAATGACTCCCCCAATAAGGTTTGGACATGTGTGAAGGTAATTTTGAAGTATTATAATATTCTTTTTACGTTGAATTAACATATTTACCTTTAACCGCAGTAAATAAAAGTCCAAAGATACTATTCATCAAAAATTATTTTCATCTTAATGAACCACATTTATCTTCTTGATAACAACCATGTATGTCGGGTTTTTGAAATTCAATTCACATAAGTGGTTAAATTTCATTAAAATGAAAAAGTCAGTTTTTTTAACTACCACCAAGTGGTTTCACTATTCATCAAAAATTGAATTTTTTCAGATAAATACCACAAATTCAGACTAAGCATTATTTGATATTCCGAATTCAAAATTTATGTCTATTTTTTCAAATTCAAAATAAAGCAGTGGAATTTATTAATTTTAAAATTAATTCTCGTTGTTAAAACAAACAACGTGTTTTTTAGAAACAACAACTATCAAAATATTGATACTTGTTTATGTCCAATTTCAAAGTGAAATTAATCCAATGACCAATATTGGATTAAATGTTAAAAAAATATTTTAATTTCACTTTTAAATCATTTAAAATGATAATCTAAAAATATAAATAAATGAGATTAAAAGGCACTTTTGAGATAAAATACATTATTTTTCACTATTCATTAAAACATGAACTTTATCAGAAAAATTCCAAAAATTTACACAAATTAAATTTTGATGTCCCAATTCAAAAGAAGGATTTAATTTGGTCATATATAATGTATTAAAATGTCCAGAACTATATTTAAGGATGTTTCTCCATTAAAAGGTGATAAATCAGCCTTTTAATGTAAATTATGCTCAAAATTAGATTCATTCATATTTTAATCCTCTAAATTTTTATTGGATAATGTAAATACACTTAAAAAACATTTATAATCATATTGTAGTTAGTTTCATTCATTCCCGCAAATACAATGGCTAGGATTTAACTATCATTTAAAATAATAATATTATATTATTAGTGTGCAACATAAGATTCCAAAGATACTCGTTTTGCGTATCGGGTACTCTATAGAACATAGAAAACCTTTTAAAGTAAAAATAATATTTAATTAAAAAATATTAATAAGTATAAAAATATCTTATTCTTCATTTACTTGGGATGTTACATTCTTCCCCCCTTTTGGAAATTGCGTCCTCGCAATTTTTATTCACTTTTCAAAATAAGTGGGGGTATTTATCCCTCATAGCATTTTTACATTCCCATGTTGCCTCATCAACCATATGGTTTTTCCACAAAACTATTACCTGGTGAATTACCTTATTCCACAATACTTTCTCTCTAAGGTCAAGAATTAGGACTAGTTGTTCTTTATAAGAGAGATTCTCTTCCAACTGAACTACCACTGGGCTCAAAACATGAGATGGATCTGGTATATACTTTTTGAACATCGAAACAAGAAAAGATTGTGTACATGGGATAAACTTGGAGGTAAATCCACTCTGTACGCAAATGATCCAACTTTCTTCAGAATTTCATAAGGTCCAAATGAACCTCAGACTCAACTTTCCCACCATACCAAAATGCATCGCACTTTTCCATTGAGAGACTTTGATAAAGACATGATCACCTACCTCAAAAGAATGATCCTTCTTCTGGTTATCTGCATAACTTTTCTGTCTGCTCTGAGCTGTTCGCATGTTCTTCTGAATCAACTGAACTTTCTCTGCCATCACTTCTACCAATTCTGGTCCCATCATCTTCCTTTCACCTACTTCATCACAAAAGCTGGAGTTCGACAATGCTTTCCATATAATGCCTCAAATAGATCCATCTGTATACTATAATGAAAACTGTTATTATATTAAAATTCAACCGGGGAAAGATGTTGGTCCCAAAATAACTGATAATCCATCGAGAAAGCATGTAACATATCTTCCAAGGTCTGAATCGTTAATTTTAACTGCACATCTGATTGCGGATGAAAAGTTGTACTAAAATTTAATTCAGTACCCAATGACTTCAGAAGGACATTCCAAAAGTTAGAAGTAAACCTGGGATCACGATCAGATACAATGGAGAGGGGAACTTCATGCAACCAAACTATCTCTTTTACATACAACCAAGCATGATGATCTAGAGGCAAAGTATCTCTAATAGGAAGGAAATGAGCATATTTGGTCAATCGATCAACTATAACCCAGATTGAATTATTACCTCGAGATGTCTTTGGTAATTCAACAACGAAGTCCATGAATATTTTTTCCCATTTCCACTCTGGAAGTAGTAAATAATTAAGCATTCCTTTCGGTAATTGTCGCTCTACTTTAACCTGCTGACAAGTCAAACACTTCACAGTAAAATCAGCAATATCTCTTTTCATTCCATCCCAATAGTAATACTCATAGAGATCTCTATACATCTTAGTACTACCAAGATGAACTGAAAACAGAGAACTACGAGCATCACCTAACAACTTATTCTTCAACTATGAATCACAAGGCACACATAATCTTCTCACAATCCTTAATAAAAAATCACTATCAAGATTAAAATCAGGCAACATACCCTTCTGAACCAACTATAACTTTTACTGCAACTCACTATCGTCTTTCTATTCTTTCTTTATTCTGTCTGATAGAGATGATCTCACTAACACCTGATACAAAATAGAAGAATTTCCTGCACCAACAACTTCAATTCCAATGTTCATTAAATCAAAAACCAAAGTATCTTGTTCCACACGTAACATGTTTTATGAAGCATTACTTTTTCGACTCAAATAATCAGACACTTTATTTGCTTTTCTTAGATGGTAATGTATCATGCAATCATAATCCTTGACTAATTATATGATCTCCTCTGTCTCATGTACAATTATTTTTGAGTGAATATATACTTTAAACATTTGTGATCTGTATATATTTCACATTTTACTCCATAAAAATGATGCCTACAAATTTTTAAAACAAAAACATTAGCAGTTATTTCCAAATCATGTGTAGGGTAATATAACTCATGAGGTTTAAACTGACATGAAGCATAAGAAATTACCTGATCATTTTACATTAGGACACAACCCAGTACTTTCAATGAAGCATCACTGTAGATAACAAACTCACCATTTCTAGATGGCAGTGCCAAGACTGGAGCATTCACCAATCATCTTTTCAATTCCCGAAAACAATCATCACATTATTTTTTCCATATGATCCTAAAAACTTTTTTAGTTAACTTAGTCATTGGACTAGATAACCGTGAAAAATGTTCCACAATCCTCCAGTAATAACCTTCCAAACCAAGAAAAATATGAATCTTAGTTATATTTGTGGGTCATTTCCATTCTTCAAAAACTTTTGTTTTAGCAAGATCAGCAGTGATGAATTTTTTTGAAATAGTTTGAATAAGGAATGAAATTTTTTGTAACAAAAACTCACACTTTCTGAATTTCCCATAATGTTTCTTTTCCTTTAAGGATTATAAGATGACCCTTAAATGACTTTCATGCTCCTCTTTACTTTTTGAATAAACCAAAATATCATCAATGAACACAACCACAAACTTATCCAAGAACTCACAGAAAATTCTATTCATAAGATCCATGAATACAGAAGGTGCATTGGTTAATCCAAAAGGAATAACTACAAATTTATAATGGCTATATCTTGTACGAAACGCGGTCTTTGGAACATCTTCTTCCTTTACATTCAACTGATGGTACACCGACCTCAAATCAATCTTAGAAAAATACCGAGCTCCCTGGAGCTAATCAAAAAAATCATTTATATGAGGAGAATGATACTTATTATTAACATTAATGTTATTCAATGCTCTATAATCAATAAAAAGTCTCATTGATCCATCTTTCTTTTTAAAAAGCAAGATAGGGGCACCCCATGGTGATGTGCTAGGTTGAATGAAACCTTTATCTAGTAACTCCTATCATTGCTTCATTAACTCTAAATGTTCAATTTGAGCCTTTCAATAAGAAGTTTTTGAAATTTTCTTAGAATAAGGAACTAATTCAACAAAATATTCAACTTTCCGATCAGGTATAATACCCTGAAACCCATCAATAAAAACATCAAGGTACTCATTTAACACTAGCACATCATTAATCTGAATAGTTCCTTTGTTTTCAAAAATATGTGCAAGGTAAAATTCATTTCTATCTTTTACTAGTTTCTCAGAATCCTGATATGTTATCAAAATCAAGGGTTCATTTTTGTATACAAACTAAAAATCATTCTGAAAAGAAACCTGTTTTTCTCTATAGTCAATCTTAGTATGATAAACAGAAACCCAATCCATTCCCAATATAACATGAAACTCTAATAGAGGAAAAACAATATGTTTTGCAGGTAGATTCTTTCCACACACGAGGACATGAATGTTCTTATGTTTTCTTTTTATCTCAACATTTCCTCCATGTGTTTTTACCATAAGTTCAATATTCATATCATGAGATGGAATCCCCAATTTACTATAAAACATCCCAGAAATGAAAGAGTGTGTAGACCCTAAATCAAACAACACATTCGCATAATCTGAACAAACAAATAGTGTACCTGATACAACTTCATTTGATGGCCCAACATCTGCTGAAGTAGTTTCAGAGGATTTCACCACCCCTTTCTGCTTGTAGTCTAGTTTCTTTACCTCAGTTGAGTACTTCTTGGGACAATCATTTTCATAATGACCCATTTCATTAAACTTAAATCATCGTACCTATGTATTTTCATTCCCTGCATGATCATCTTCTTTACAGTTACGAGAAATATGACTAAACATACCACATCAGAACCACTTTCCATATTTTGATAAAAATTCACTAGGATGCTTTTTACCACACTTCTCACAAGTAGGATATTTAATTTTCTTACCTCCAGGATTTTTGATGAATTCTTACCCTTTTCCTGCCAACTAGACCTTTTATTCTGTTGTTTGTCAAAGAATACCTGATCATCGGAAAACTCCATTTTCACCTTCACCGCACATCGATCAAGTTTTTCATAACTTTTGAACTCCCTAGAGGATAATGCTCTTTGATATCGTGGCTATAGTCCTACGTAAAAATGGTTGATTTTATTATCAAGATGTCATATGAAATTTGGAGAATACATTTCCAGTTGAGTGAATTTTTCTTCATAAGCACCCAATGAGTCATCATCATGCCTCAATTATAGGAATTCTTTTTCCATCCTAAGACGAACCACTGTAGGAAAATATTTCTCAAGAAACATACCATTTAAATCATCCCAATCAATAGAATCAACCTCCTCACTATCCCTGATATTTTTCAACATTGACCACCACTGATTAGCTTCACCCTCAAAATAGTAAACAGTGAGACTAACTTTTGGATGTTCTGAACAACCCATGACATCGAAAATATTTTCCAGTTCATTAATCCACCCTTTTGCTAGCACCGGATCAGATGATCCTCTGAATGATAGGGGATGTTTCTCATGAAATTCTACACTACTGACATGTTCCTCTGTGATTGATCTGGCTAATCTCATGCATGAATACCACCACCATTTATAGCCTGAGTCATCTGTTCTATCCCTGTAACAAACTATTCAGTTCTGATTCAGACCATCTCAGGATGGTGATTTGGAAGGTTTTCTTCCTCCGGATGTCGTCCCAACATAGATGCCTGGTTTCCTCTATGGAATACCATTTTGAACATAGAAATATCTTATTCGAAGCAACATGGTAATCTGTAAATTCTATATGATTTAAATATTAACATAATTTACTTTATTTATATTAATTTAACAATACCCCAACTCTTAATGTTCCCTAAACCGACTTCTGATACCAACTATAAGGACACGTCCTTAAACCTGAACATAATTAGGAATTAAATTAATAATTCACATTAAGGATATTTTCTGGTTTAGAGTTTTAGAGAGTTAGACCATAACTATTACATTTTAAAAAAAATTACAAGGTTTACACTTCTAGCCATTATCAATAGTTTTTACAAAAGATGAACTCTTGAAAAAAATGAGTCGTGTATAGTTCCATGTTTAAAACAGCCTAAATTTTCCTTGATCTCATCCTTGACCTTATTCCACAATATTTCCTATGAAAAACATTTCAAAAACATAGGATGAGCATAAAAAGCTCAGTAAGGGATACACAAAGAAGTAAAATAGTTAGTTTTTCAAAACAACAAGTAAACCATGAATACTTTAACATAAGTAATACTTTTAACCTTTATGAAGTAGTGAAAACTCTTCACTGAATAAAAGATCATTACATACCCTTTTTAACCAAAAGATTACCATAAAACCCTTATAATGAACATATAACTTATAAAGGTAACTAAGGACATAAACATACATAAATGGAATAACCATATGGTTGACTTTCAGACATATCACTAAATAGAATAGCCATATGGCCGACGTCCATACCCAATGCATTAGAGGTTATAATGTAACCACCTGTCCTGGTATTCACGACACCACCCATCACATGGTTTATCACGTAACCACCCATAAAATGTCCAAGTAACATTATAAAATCATAAGACATAAAACAAATATAAAGGAAAGAAAACATTTCCAAATTTCAATCACAATATATCACTTAAATATGTTGACATTAAAAATACATTATAAAAATCATTTTCAATACCAAAATACATAAAAGACTATATGGTATTTATTTTCTTTTAAAAACATTACGGCTTGTTGAGTAAGCCAAAGATCAAATAATACTCACGGTGGTGGAAAAGGTTGTTTTCACCACTTACCTTAAAGAGAACATTCTTTTTTCCGTTTAGTAAAACCTTTTGTAGAAAAATATTCCCTTTGAAACTTCAATGGTGTTTATACAGCGTATAAAAGAAACTTGTGTATTAAAACAAAATATGACTCAATGAAAGGAGATTGAGATTATGTCCCTTAAATAATGTCCGACATGACTCGATCATTCTTTAATCTCCTGAATAATAAACTAAAGTTATTTTATACTCGATTAAGAACCTTTTTAAAGTTTATTATTCATTTTATATCACTTATTACCATGTTATAAACATTATTGAATCATTTAAGTTAATAATGTTGGTTTTGTCGATATTTGGTACTTGATTCAAAAATGATCACCTTATATTACAAGTTGACATTGTGGTAAATAGTCCATTATATCCAGAATGATATTCATTATTTAGATATCATATATATCATATATATCCATTATATAGATGTATTTATAATAGTACATAACATTTAGAGGTATGAAATGAAATGCACCGTTCATGGAGAAGGTAAGTCATACGTACGCATGAACGCTACATTCATTTCTATTTCTTATTTTAATTGAATTTAAACATAATTATACATAGGTATATTATAATTAATTTATAATATCATATATATAATATCATTAACACTATCCTTTATACATCCCACATAAGGCATTAACGAGTCACATCACATTGAGGGGGCGGTAGTCCGCACTTCCCCAAATGAGATTATCGTATTTAACCACAATGGAAACCATAAAGGCGTTATATAAATGGAAATTAAAGAATAATAAAGAAAATATAAACATAATATTTATCATATATAGATACATTTCTATCTTAATGTCCACCATGAGAGGCGGTAGGAGATAATCGAACAATCATCGTTTTGTGAGGCGTTAGTTTGTCGTCCATAGAAACATTGTGTTTTTCACCCATTAGATGGAGGTGTGTGTAAGTTTAGTTCAAATAATTCTCATAAAACATCCTAGTATATTGAAGATACTGGTTTTGTTACAAAATAAATGAATAAAATGAGTTTAGGGGTTGGAGATGTAAAACAAAAGAAAACAATTTAAGAGAAATTGTTACCTTTAATTTGGGTATCTCCCTTTGGTTTGAACCAAAGGACTTCTTGAAGTTCCTTATTCCTAAGAAAAGGATTCTATGAGGAGGATAGGAATTTAGGGAGTTTAATTGGGAAGAGTTTGGATGATCCAAATTTCTTGAGATGTGTGAGTAATTGGTTATAAGTCTTCTCCTATAATAAGGGGGAGGAGGGACTCTTTTGGAAAGTGTGAAACTATTATTTTATTATATAATTATATATTTTTTAAAGGACCAAAAATCATTAAAGTCGAAGATAAGATGACTCATAGTCAAAATAAAATCATCCAATCAGAATTTTACATGTTTTGGATATTATTTTAATCATTATAATCTTATTTATTTAAATGATTTATTAGTGAGGTAAATATTTCATCATTATTATGTCATAAATAATTTAATTTATTTGTTGTATAAAAATAATAAAAAAATAACATGATGTAGAAATTGTTTTATCTTTCCAATGATTATTTACAGTAAAAAATATGACTTACATAACACCATAATAATATTAATTACTAAAATATTTTTGTTAATGTCAATTTTGTCTTCACATTAAATTAATTAATCTAAAATGTCATTATCACTCCCAAGTGGATCAATGGGGTCCCAAAATCGACGCAAATATTTCCATGGTATTAAATGACTCAACCTATAAGGGTTGGACAAGTGTTAAGGTAATTTTGATTTATTATAATATTCTTTTTACCTTGAAGTGACCTATTTACCTTTAACCGTGGTAAATAAAAGTAAAAAGTTACTATTCCCCAAAAACTCTTTTAATCTTAATGAACAAAATATTACTTCTTGATATCAACCATGTATGTAGTATTTTTGAAATTCAATCCATAGAAGTGGTAAAATTTCATTTAAATTAAAACGTCAGTTTTTTTAACTACCACTAAGTGGTTTCACAAGTCATAAAAAATTGAAGTTTTTTCAGAAAAATACCAAAAATTATACCGAAGAATTATTTGATATTATGAATACCAAATTGATATCTATTTTTCCAAATTAAAAACATATAAGTGGCATTAACTAGTTTTAAAATTAATTCCCACTGTTAAAAAAATAGCGTGTATTTAAGAAACAATAACTATCAAAATATTGATACTTGTTTATGTCAAATTTCAAAGTGAAATTAATTACAGTGACCAACATTGGATTAAATGGTATAAATATATTTTAATTTCACTTTAAAACCAATTATAAAGATAAACTAACCATATAAATAAATTTGATTAAAAGGCACTTTTGAAATAAAATACCATACTTTTCACTATTCATTAAAAAATGAACATTATCAGAAAAAATCCAAAAATTTACACAATGTGAATTTTTATGACCCCATTATAAAGTAATATTTTGTTTGGTCTTATAGAATGTATTAAAGTTAAAAAACTACATTTAAAGAGGGTTCTCCATTATAAGGTGGTAAATCGGCCTTTTAATTTAAATTATGCTTAAAATTAGATTCATTCATATTTTAAGCCTCTAACTTTTTATTGGATAATGTAAATACATTTAAAAAACATGTATAATAATATTTTAGTTAGTTTCGTTCATTCTCGCAAATACAATGGCTAGGAGTTAACAACCATTTAAAAAAATAATATTATATTATTAGTGTGCAACGTAAGATTCCAAAGAAACCAGTTATTGCGTATCGGGTACTCTATCAAACATAGCAACCCTTTTAAAGTAAAATTAATAATTAATTAAAAAATAT
The DNA here is from genome assembly GCA_963277665.1 of Viscum album. Lineage (NCBI taxonomy): Eukaryota > Viridiplantae > Streptophyta > Magnoliopsida > Santalales > Viscaceae > Viscum > Viscum album. The sequence continues at coordinate 928,727,287 of OY728126.1, read as the reverse complement.
TAATAAGTATAAAAATTTCTTATTCTTCATTTTCTTGGGATGTTATAGGAAAGGCTGGCTGTACAATGCATCAAAGGGAACCATACTGATGGTGGATTAAAAAATATTGTTGTAAGACATCTCCACCAAGGATATGTTCCTAATCCATGAACCTCCAAAATCAAGTAAACAAGAGTGTAAGATATCTTCAATAGTAGGGATGGTTCACTCTATCTGGACGTCCATCTAAGGATGAAAATCATTGCTAAGGCATATCTTGAGAACCAAATGCATGGGGGAGACCTCACGAAACCCTAGAGGTAAAATGAGGATCTCTATCTGAAATGATCTTCCTTGGAACTCCATGAGGTCTCACCACCTCCTCCATATACTGCCTCAACAAAACCTCTACTGGGATTGACACCTTGATTGCTCTGAAGTGGGTAGATATTTCTAAACAATCCACTACCACCCAAATTGCATCAGGTCCTCCCAGAGCTCGAGTTAAACCAGTAAAAATGTCCATTGAGATTTCCTCCCACTTCCACTGAGGAACATCTAAGGGCTGGAGCAGTCCACCAGGAAGACGGTGTTCGACCTTCACCTTTAGGCGGACGAAACATCGAGACTCAAAATCTGTAACCGTACACTTCATCCCAGGCCACCAAAACTAGCTCATCATGGCTCAGTACATCTTTTTCATGCCATGATGCACTGCTAATGGGGAACTACAGAACCTTCTGTGAACCATCTCTCGCATCCTCAAATGAACCAATATCCATCCATGATATAACACTCGATGTTGTTTATCCTCAGACCAACCATCATGGGCCTCACCACAAACAACTCGGTCTCTCCATACCTCCACCTCTAGATCCTTCAACTGGGACTCTTCCACCTTCTTCACCAGAGATGACTGCATCATCATCTAAAAAAGAAAACCTCTACCCCAAACATCTCTCATATAAAGATTTAATGCTGGCGATTCTTCCACTACTCTCTAGGAGTCACCAGATTCATGCACTGTATCACTATGTGACTTCTTACTTAGTGCATCAGCTACAACTCCCCTTTTACAAGTGTATACGTTATTTCAATGTCTTATTCCTATAAGAACACCATCCATCAACGATGTCATATGTTTAAGTCATGATGGGAGTAAATATACCTTAATCTCTTATGATCGTTGAAAACCACATAACATTTTCCAATGAAGTAATCTCCCCACAAATTCTGAGAAAACAGCACAGATGATAACTCCAGATCATGAGTGGGACAGTTACGATCATGGGGATGCAAATTCTAAGACCCATAAGAAACAACTAATCTCTACTACCTCAAAACACAACCTAGCCCCATATGTGAAGCATCATAGAAAGTATCAAACAGAACTCCCTTTATTTGAAGATAATAACTGGATCTCTTACTAAAATTTCCTTTAGATACTCAATAGATACCTAAAACTAATCAGTACATATGAACTTATGATCATTCCTGGTCAAATGTGTTAGAGGATTTGGAACTCGAGAGAAATCGTCAACGAACCTCTTGTAGTAGCCTACAAGACCAAGGAAACATCACACCTCTGACACTGTCTTGGGGGTTGTCCAAGAGGCAACTGCATCTATCATATATGGATTCATTGCTACTCCCTACAAGGACATAAAATTCTCCAAGAAATAGACTTATTGAGCCCCAAACTCACTATTCGAGAACTTCCCAAAAAGCTAATGTTGATGAAGAACTCCCAAAATGGCATGTGGAAGCTCTGCATGCTCCTCGTCGGGCGTGGAGTACACAATGATGTCATCGATGAAAACCACCAAGAACTTGTTCAGGAACTCATGGAACACAGTGTTCATCAATACCATAAACAAAGATGGAGAATTTGTTATGCCGAACGACATTACAACGAACTCATAATGCCCCTAACGTCAATGGAATATAGATTTCAGGATACCCACATCCTTCCCACGCATCTGATGATATCCTAACCGCAATTCAATCTTTGACAACCAACATGAACCCTTCATTTGATCAAATAAATCATTATTATGTTGAATAGGATAGTGATTCTTCAATATCACTTAGTTTATGCGATGATAATCGATACACAACCACAAACTTCTAACAACCATCTTCACAAACAAAACCGGTGCACCCCACAGGGGTACACTTGACCAAAAAACCCACACTGTAATAGACCATCAAGTTGTATACGCAGCTCTCATTACTCAGAAGGATCTATCCTATATTCATATCTAGAGATAGTATATGATCCTTGTTGTAGCTCGAGCCCAAACTCGATCTCTCGTCGAAGGGGAAATGCTACAACCTCTTCTACAAAGACATCAGGGAACTCTTATGTGACCCTAGGAAACACCAACTATTGAACCTCTGATGAACTTAGCATCATATATGAAATCATGGATGATAAGGACAGAACATGCCTTTGACCCATCCGAGGGTATCGCTTGCCAACCAACACAACTGGATCTCCATCCGCATTGAAGAACACAACCTTCCTCCTGAAGCAATCCACGATTTCCTGCACTGAATACAACAAATCCATGTCAAGTATGACATCATATAGTTGTATTCATAAACATTGAAAATCTCCCCAAGAGAGGTGATACCCCAACACTAGATTGCAGTCTCTACATACTTCAAACAGGTCAGTTCGGCCTTCTACTAGCGTAGTCAAAGCCCAGGGTAGTGGAAGCCTCTCTAACTCAAGTCCCAAAGAATGGAAATCTGTAGGTGATATGATGGAGTGTGTCTCTCCTGAATCAAACTAGGCACACCATGGTAGAATATAAGCAAAGGGTACCTCAAACGACATGTGGATCACCATGTGTTGTCAACTCTAAAGCATGAAGCTATCCACAACCACCGCCATGGCCTCTCTGAACCTGATGATGGCCACCACCTTGGCAGCACTCTACTCTCTGAGGATGGGGAGCATCATGGGGTTGTCCTTTTCCTACACCATCTAACCACTGCTAATCTAATGAAGGTGAAAACATTAACTACTACATCAGCTGGAACTGCCTCAATAGAGGAACATGGAGTGGAAAACCTAGTGCATGATGACTGCACTAAATGTTAAGGCGCTCTCGCTGATGATGGAATTGAACACCACATAAAAAACATGTTCTTGATCCCTTGGCGTAGGCATGAGAGACAATGCCTCCAGATAAAAAACATGCGGAGGGCTAGGACCTACCCCCGTCCGAACAGAAACTCTTCGTCCATGAAAACTGGGAACCCTAGACCACAGCTATGCTTCAAGAAGAATCATGACAACTCCTCTCTGGTGATTATCCGATTCTATCCATTGTTTTATCGATGACATATTCCCTCACCAGAACCTCAAGATATGTCTTTAGAATAAATGGGGTGACATGGTGATGGATCTCTAGATGAAAAGAATCCTAAAAAAAATTTCTCCCTAGCCACCTCATATGGAAACAGTCCCAAATCATATCATAAAATGTTCCAAAAATGGATTCCAAATACTCTCACACTAGAGCTCCCCTATCGACCAGAAAGAAGCTTTAGGTGATTGGACACCTTAATGGTTGAGGAAGGAAACATGAATCTAAAAATGTCTCGGAACTCCTCCCATGGGATTGCAGACACCTTGTGATACCTGAGGAACAAGAACCACCATTTCCTCACTGCTCCACACAACATCATCACAGCCAGGGACACCCAGTGCTACTTTTGAGAACGGATCAAAATGAATCTTATCTCATACTCCTCCAACCAGTCTTCCATTACTGCATCTAAAATAGATCCCTCATACATCTGCAAACACTGGAAAGAGAAATCTCGGAGTTTCCACCTCCATGTGTCATCATTGTCAACCTCCATCATGCGGAAATCTACTAGAACAACCTGTTGGACATCTTCTGTGCAAACCTGGTGAGGACGTCAACCTGGATCCATACCTGTAAAATAACAAACCATCTGCGGGCATTTATTAGAAGCCTCATTTTAAAGTTGAAAGTAATTATTTGTAAAGATAAATATTCTCAAAAGGTTATACAAAAGAAAATGATATTTTCCTAAAGAATATTTTAAAATGTTAATCTTTTATTTCATCAACCACAATAACAATCAATATTACTCTAATTGGGTTTATTGTACTGATATCATAGTTATTTTTCTTTGGGATAGTTTATTATTTATTTGGTTGAATATAGTCTTTAAATTCACTTACTTTATTTATTTCTTAGTTACATGGATGTATTCAATTTTTTATTATCATTGAACTTTGAATTTCCCCGTATAATAAATTTCTTGTTTCATGGATATTTCTATTGCATAAACCATATATAAATTTTCATATATTTCCCACATTTATAGTTATATTATTAACTAGATAATTATTGATAGAACCATATTTATATTCTAATATTGTTATTTGATAAGGCATATTATTTGTTATTATTATTAAATATGAATAATTCTTTGGACTAGTAATGGCTGATTGAGCATCGACATTATATATCTCCTTGATGAATTGACAGGTCCTCATGAGATTAATAACTGCACAAAAGGGTTTCTACTATTAGATTTAATCAGTCATGTGAAAGGACTTAATTGTAATAGTAATCCATGTTCCTAATATATGATACTAATAAATAACTAAATTTCCCGCTAAGTAGTTTTAGTTATAATTCATACATGAGATTTTTCAAAGACATATCTACGAATACATTTACATTCAATTTAAGTCCAATGTCATGTGTCTTAGTTTCATAAATTTTATTATATATTTTTATGTATCAAGTTATTCGAATGGAATGTGTTTCAAGTAATTACTTTTCCATATTACTAATGTAGTTTCATTTAGTTTATTGATTACATGGTATGTGTGTTCATTTATTTACCTTTCAATATTAACTATAAAAATTGATTCATTATTTCTTCCGATTTATTTTTTCCTTACTAAGCCTTTGAGATCACCCTTATTATGTTTATTTCCCAAGGAATTCAAGAAGTATAATATGAAAGATATGAAGAAATACACTAGATAGATTAGGGATCATCCTAAAAGTTTTTTTATTAGAAAAAAATATGTTTTAATTACTAAATCCATTTATAATACAATTCTCATTAATGTATCTTGTTGACCAAGACTACAAAACTAATCAGTCATTTGGGGCTTGATTCCATGTAACCATTCCAATGTATTTAGTAATAGACACCAGATCTGTGATATGTAGGGATGGGTGCTACAATTATGGATGTAATGGAGGTCTGTCTCTAATGTACTTTTCATGAAAAAAACTACCTCAATAAAACTCTCCTCTTCCCCCAGTATCTCATTATAGCCTCATACAGTGATGAAATGCGGTAAATGAATCACAATAATTTATATTAATTATTAATTAATTTTTTTTTTAAATTTTTATGAAATGGAAAATTCTAATATAAATCATCCATCGGCAAATTACCTCCTCATAAAACTACTTGTAATAGTTATAAAAAGAGCATCGTTAAATAAATGGTCCTATTTCTAATATCCCTATACACAAAACATTTTTTCTTAACTTATATTTATTCTTTGTTAGGTTTTTGTGCTGTAGATAATCTAAATTTAATTTACCAATATATCATGAAATTTTTTCCAAAATTATTATTTACAAAAAATCCATCCCTTAAACTATTCTCCATCTACCCCGTTCAATTTTTTTACTATAATGATAAATATTTCGAGTAAGGAAGGAAATTATAAGATGCGATTTTAACATTCCACTTCTCTTACATGTCTTTAGATAGTATCTATTGTGTTAAAAAGTATTAATGTAAGTAGGGTCTAAGAATAAGGGGATAATAAATGATGGATCAATAATAATAAAATTTTTCATGTCCGTTCATTACTTTAACAAGATCAAAATAATGTTCTAGAATAAATAATGCATGATTTTATCAAGAAATATACTATATAAAGATTGTAAAATATTATCTCTGGGGATTTATCAGTAATGATGTGAATGATTGGGACAACAATTTATGGTTATGAAAATGAATATTTAATCATGTAATGAAAATATAAAAAATTACAATAATAACCAAATATCAGAAAAGTTGTATTTATGATTACTAACATGCTCCTAAAATCATGATTTTTCATATCCTAATAAATATGATTATGCATATTAATTATGTTTAATATTTTTATCATTTAAATTTACTGATAAATAAATCTAAAATTCATGGAAAGCCTATTTTTATTTGTATTTTATGTATGCTACTTCAGATAACTAAGAAAATAATCAAAAGTGGGTAATGAATTTATCAATTAAAATATATAAATAATTTTACTATGGGGAATACAATAGTATTTTATTGAGGTCAGAAAATTACTATACATTATATAAATTATTCAATCATTGCTAATCATTTTCCTCCAACATTATATTCTTGATGAGTATGGATTACTTGACATGAAAATTATTTATTTCAAAACATCAACAGAGATAAATTTTTATAATGGTGTTATATCTACTTATTTTTTCTCATGATACTTGATATAGAATTTGTTCGTGATTGTACTGAAATTATAAAGATACATATCATAAAAATTAGGCCATTAAAATGAATTTTTAAATAATTTGAGCGAGAAAATTTGTGCCTCTATAAATAAAAAATAAATTTTTTTTTAACTCTTATAAGATAATTAATTTAATATATTTTGATTGACCATTCCTCCTAATGATTTAATACACATGATGGGTGATTTGAAATTTTGAACCAGGACGGGGTCCATAAATTGTCTCAGATGTTTCTTTTCAACATTATTTTCTATTTTTTATTCTTATCTAAATATAATAATTATTACAGATAGATGTAATTTCTTGATATAAATTAGACCGTTCCACCATTTCTTCCCTAATATTAATGAAATTTCATTATACTTATTAGTCGGATCCACCATTTCTTATGTAATCCTGATGAACTAGTAGGAATGTTTGTATCATAAATTCTTTTTTTCCATTCTCAAATAGTGAAAAGTTTGTTTCTTCTCACTTGTCTACGATCATGGTCTAAATGTTTTTATTTCATTTCTTTTGAGCAAACCCTTTTCATAGTATAAGGTATTTTTGTACCTATTTACTATCAAGGATACCCTCAAAATTTGGTATAATTCCTTCCCCAGATATATCTTATTAATCCACATCATCATTTTTAATTTACCATTGTATGTTTAAACTTACATTGTCACATCTAACTGTTATACAGTGTTCTCTATATGGAATATCAGTTAGTGCATTCCCAATAGATAGAAATGGTCTTTCTATAATGTGTTAATTTTAATCTTATTCCATATATAACACAAGGAATTTAATGAGGGTACTGAATTTTATGAAATTAATCTAGATATACTTGATCAATTATCTTGGGTATTTCATTGTTGAGTATATTAATTGATTAATTACTTCTATGGGATTCAGTCCTTCCAGTCCCAAACTCTGGAATGTCATGTATTCCATGATATTGACACTAAAACAAATGTTAGACAATTATTTTACAAATAGTATAGATTTGATAAATATGGTTATTGAAAAACATCCCAGATCATGTTTCTTATCATGTAGGACATTATATACCACCATCCGGAACTCCCATGTGAGTGGAATGGGGATAAAATATTCTATCATGTTCCTGGTGGTTACCATATATTTTATGAATTCCCCATATGCGTGATTATTCTTAATAAACTCTGAAAAATATATATTAATATAAAATTCTCTATTATGTTCTAAAAAATTACTGTCATTTACATCATTGTTTTCATTAATAATTAATTTTGGAAAAGATGATCTTCGCTTATACTATGGTGGTAAATTTTTTATCTTTAAAGAGTTATTCCTTGTTAATTTTGGCTTATTTTTCAGATCATACCACTAGTATTTTCCCTGAAAATTATATACCTCTTAAAGTTTTTCCCACTACTGCAATGTGAAAATTTTAAATATAATGTGGGTGTACTTTAGGGATTCTTAGAAAAACACCTCTAGGTATCTCTCTGAGCTGTTCAGCAGTTTGGCCAACATGACAATCCAAATTCAAGAATGTGTTATTTTTATTCACTGATTCTCTTTTTCATTACATGATTGAAATCCTATATGTGGTTATGAATGTGAACAAATTCACTTCATGTTATGGACCAGGATCGTCTGTGTGGGACCATAGGGTTTTTCTATTTTTTTACCATTTCATATTTTATTGATTTGATGTTTCTTTTTTTGTTGTGGACACCAACCTTGGAATTGGTTACAAACATTGTAATTATTTTTATTTAAATCTTTTATTTATATACCTTTGGGATTTTAATGATTCCCCATGATGATGTCTATGTTTTTGGTTAATGGTACCATTTATTCCACAATACAAAATTTTTTGTTGATTCTATAAACACCTTCAAATTATGTCCCCACCCATTGCCACTGGATAATATTTCCCTCCAATATACATAACATTTGTTATCTCACATCATGTGACTTTTTTATTAATCATCCCTTGGATTATTCATCTATAATTGACCTATATCCCTATAATAGTACTTTTATTAATGTTTTGGATAAATATCCCTAGACCTATACCATTATGGATTAATTTTCATGTCACATTTTTATATCATTCCCAGTATGAACATATATATTAAAAATTAAAATTGAATAATGTATAGAATATATACCTATATTTCCATTTATATAAAAGTTGATAAGAATATTGTAGTAATTTTCATGGATATATCATCACATGTAATGATGGAATGTGAAAGAAGGATTTGGATCCATTCATGAACCATACCACATAATGATGATTGGAAATCAAGTCATCCTACCACATCTCTTGAAATAGTATTGAATTGGAATGTGTTATAGAGATAAAGACTCTTTTCCATATGTGTGTTCAGATATTCATAAGTTATTCTAGTGAAGTGAACATTGTTTGAGATCATTGATAGTTGTGCATAATGTATTCATAAAATTTCATTAATATAGATCCTTGCAAGTCACTCAAGAGGTAACTATTCTATTATAGTGATAAAAAGTGCTAATTTGGATAATAGATAAATAGTAACACATATATTAACTTTAATTCTAGGAGTTTTTTTACTATGAAACAATTCATATTAATTGACATGCCCATGGGGTGTCATTAATTCTATATAGGCATATTAAAATAAATTATACGAAATATATATCTTATCTAATTAATAAAAATGAAGTATGGGTATGGATGAGGAATAACCCATCAAAATGGTCAATTAGTTTATTTAATATTTAAAATGATTTGATTTTATTATATTAAATAAAGAAGTGTGAAAATATTGGATATATTAATTAATATATTGTAGAATGGAAATAAATTATATTTATTGATTGGTTTGATAACAAATTTGAAAATTTTTCCATGGTTTTATAGTTTTTGAAATTGTGTGTAATTAGATGTTTGAATATAACATTATTTATCAATTATTCATATTGTATTCAGTATACTGAAGATCCAATGGTTATTGGTATCCCTTCTTCATTTTGTAATTACCATTTTTTCATTCACATTGGTAATTTAGGGTTTTCTCTGAATTAAGGTTATCTCAATTAAATTTTCAAACCTAGTTTCCATGAATGTGTAAGAATTCATTCCATATTGAAGATATTATAATTGAAAAGTTTATAAGTATTTTTTTCTAGTTTATATATCATTGGTTATAATAAATGTAAATCAAATGAATAGAAAAAATAATTGTTAAACTGTGGCATTAAAAAATACATAGATAATAAAAATGAAATAAATTCAATGGTACATTCCCCCTCCACTTACAGATCCCTAGGATATGGATGGTTTTCCCCCCTAATACTAGTTATGAGTGAATAAAATTAGAGGAATAAATAAAAATATATAATAATAATAACATATATGAAACCGGGGAGGAACATCCATAAGTATTGGTCTCTAGGATATCCTCCACAGAAGTAGAATACCCTCAGATTATTTGCTCCATGTTGTCTCATGTAGAATTGAATGAGAATATAGATTTTAAAAACATGGTCAAGTGTGGACCCCATATCATAAAAGTGGACAAAAATTGATGATATTCCAAATCATGGTATTTTTTGGTTTATCCCAAACATTACACACCACATACTGATTACTGCAAACGTAAAATTTTCAACATCATTAATATATACCACATGTGTAGATTTTTCACTATGTGTATCTTCTCACCATTTGTTATAATTAAACTACATCTAGTTTTTATAGATCGTATATAATTAATACAGCCTGTAATATTTACACATCATGTAAATTTTTTGTTTCACCTCCATTCTTATGTTTTGACTACCGGAACCATCCCATTGAAATCATTCATCATGGGAATCCATAATTTAGTGGATATAATTACTTTTCCACCATGTTTGATCATCTCCCACAATAAAAATCATCCTGGAAAAATTGAAAACATTAGGTGTATAGGAATTCATTATCAATTATATAATCAAAATAACATTATTTTCTTATCAATAATGTATACAATAAATAAACTAGTGTACTGAAAACTAATTTTTCTTAATGAAAACATTATTAATGAAAAATATGATATAATATAAATTAATAAAAAATTAATAACATAATTATAATTATGAAACGATGAAGAATGATGCAAGCTTTGATGAAAAATGATGTGCAGCTATGGAAACAATCATCAAAAATGAAAGAAAGATTATAATAGGATATAATGATATTTTCAACTCATTTATCTCATCTCTAATATCCTCTATCATCTTGACAAAAATCTTGATAGTATATTTATTATAAGAATGCATCATTAATTATATCATCAAGGTGACCTAGTTTTATTTTTAAAATTGTGTACAATAAATAGACTAATAAAACCATTAAACACAAGAATTCATAATTCTTATCAAGGTTGGAATATCAACATAAATAAATGGACAAATAATAAATAATTGTTTAAATTAAATATAAAAATAAATTATCACTAAATAATTATGTGTTCAAGTATCACACCTATAACGTTTAGAAACACCGCATTTTTAATGAATTAAAATCAACCATGTATTTTGATTTTCCACTTTTGAAATAAGAAATCCTTTCCATTCAACAATTTTCATTTTTAAATTTATAATTATTATAACTAAACCTTTAAATTTTCCTCACATTAATTTTTCATCTCATCATCAAGGTAAGAATGAATAGAGTGACCCAAAAACATCAATTGAGGGTAACTACCCTAGTCTTTCAACGCATCTAAAATCTCCAGGGCATAAAGAAATAATACATATTAATCATGAGGTATTAACCATTTATGATAAAATGAATCAAAGTCAATGAGAAGGTATGTAATATATTTTAAATAAATTATGGGTTAAAATGAATTTTTTTCTATAATTTATTATTTATAATCATAAAATATCTCTAAGATATTCTCATCTTCCCATAGTATGACATTATAGGCACATAATGTGATGAAATGAAATAAATTAATCACCATATTTTATTATTAATATTATATTCATTTACACTTTAAAATTTTATGAATGGCATAATTCTCAAAGCCCCCATCCTACCCCAAATGACCTCCTAAAAAACAAATTCTAATGGTTATAAAAAAACATTAAAGAAATGTTGACTTTTTAATTTCCCTATAAACATACAATTTTATCATTATTTTTTTATTCTTTTATAAAGAGGGTGTTCAATAGATATAGATAATGTAATATCCCAAAATCACTTGAAATACTTCACCATACATTCTAATTTCAAAAAATTTATCCCTCCAGCTTATCTCCATCTCCCACATTTAATTTTTTTAAATTATCAATAATATTTAGGGCAGGGAAATAAATTATACAATGGAGTTGTAAAATGCATCTTACCTAAAAATTATATCAATAGTTTCTATGATATTAAAATAGATTAATTTAAGTATGTTCCATGAATTATGGGATAATAAAAAGTGGTGGAATAATATTCAAATTTATCATGTTCTATCATAGCTTTAATAAGATGAAAATAATGTTCTAGAAGAAATAATGCATGATTTCTCAAGAAATATACTCAATATATATTGTAAAATGTTGCCTTGGTTTAGCTATTAGTAATGAGATTAATGGTTATTACAAATACTAATGTAAATAAAAATGAATAATTAAATCAATTAATAAAAATGCCAGAAAATAAAAGAATAAACAAATATTAGAAAATATGAATTTACAATGATTACTAAGATCTTAAAATCCTAATATTTCACATCTTCATCCATATTTTTATCAATATTAATTTTCCCCATTTTTATAATTTTAATTTCTTGACAAATAAATCTAAAATTTATGGCATTGTTATTTTCATAGTTATTTTATGTCTTATAGTTTAGAGGACTATTGAAATATTTAAAAGTGTGTACTGAATATTTCTGTTAAAATATATAAATAATTCAAATGTGGTGAATACAATAGAATTTTTTTAGTTGGTATGGTTATTTACCATTCAATATGTTCTTCATGCATTTTTACACTATTTTTTCTTACACTTGATTCTTGATGTGTATGGATTACACGACATTAAAATTATTAATTTAATTGAATCAATAATTATTATGATGTATAATGTCCCTATTTATTTTTCTTACGATTCATGGTTCTTGCAGTAGGATTTGGTCATGTTTTTTCAGAAATTTTAAAAATAAATAGGTGAACGAGTTGTCCATTAATAATGAATTTTAAAATAATTCTAGTAAGAAAATGTGCTCATATATAAATAAAAAATACATATATGAAAACAAAAATATCATGTTTCCATATAGAAGAGATTTTGTTTACTATATTTGGATTGGCCATTCCTATATTATCTTCAGTACATGTGATGGGTTATTGAATCTTTTTTACTAGGTTTGGGTCTTTAAATGGTCTCAGATATGTCTCTTCTATGTAGTTTTGTCTCTCATCGTCTTATCTAAACATCTTAATCATTATTGTTGGAATTACATTCTTGAAATTAATAAGATTGTTCCAACATTTATTCCATAATCCTAATAGATATTCATTATATTTATTTGTCTATTCCACAATTTATTCCATAAACTTATTGAACTAATGTGAAGTCCATGAAATAGAAATACATGTTTTCCTTTCTCAAATTTGGAAAAGTTAGTTTATTCTACAGTGATAGTGATCATGATCATGATATTTTATTTAATCTTTAGTTGAGAATCCATTTTAACAATAGATATTATCGAGTTTACCTATTTATGATCAGTGAACATTGGGTATATTACCTTCCCCAAACTTATTTTATTCTTCCACATCTTAGTTTTGAATTTCCCATTCGATTTGGAATCTTAGATGGTCACATCTAAATATTATACAATGTTCTATGCTTAGGACATTAATCAGTTCAAGCCCAATGGACACAAATGCCCTTTTAATATTCAGTTAATTTCAATTATCTTCCATTTATATCACTATAAATCTTATTAGGATATTGAGTTTCTTGAAATGAATTTATATATCCTTAATCAGTCCTCTTGTTGATTTTATTGTTGAGTTTGTTAATTTATGAATAACATTTATGTGATTTAGTCCTTCTAGTCCAAAACTCTTGAAAGTCAAGTATGTCATGATCCTGTCACTTTGAAAAAATTTATACAAATATTTTACAAATAATTTATATCTCATAAATATTGGAATTGAAAACATACTTGGATACAATTGCTTATTATGTAGGTTCATAGATACCAGTGTGGGAAACTTCCATCTGAGAATAATTATACCAATCTCATCCATCATGTTTATGTAAGTTACAATATCATTGATAAATTCCCTATTTGTTGGTATGTTTATAATGGCCTCCACAAAAGGTATATTAATATGAAATATTTATCTTTAGTCTAAAAAGTATACCATTGTGAACATTATTTATTTCATAAAAAATTCATTCTGGAGAAGTCAATCTTGGATTGTACTACAGTGGTACTTGTTTTTCATCTTTAGATACTTGTTCCTTGTTAATTTAGGAATAATTTTTTAGTTTATCACACTATTATTTACCATGAAAATTATATACCTCTAAATTTTGTTTTCATCCCACTTAAATGATGTGAATTTTTTAAATATTCATGTGGGTGTACTTTAGGGAATCCTGAATATTCACCTCTAGGTATCTCTCTTAGCTGGTCAGTAGTTTGTCCGACTTAACACTCTAAATCCAGGAATGTGGCCTTCCTGTTTGTTTATTACACTTTTTCATTCCATGAGTGAAACCCTCAATGTGTTTATGAATATGACCAATGTCTCTTCCAAGACATGGACATGTCTTATATAAGTGGGCCAATAGGGTGATTTTTTTTTGACCTTTCAGCCTTTGTTTATATGATAATTCAATCTATTATTGTGGACACCGGCCTTGGAATTGGTTAGTAAAATTTTAATTTTTATAATTTAAATCCTTTATTTATATACCTTGGTTTTTTTACTATTGTCCCATCATGTGTCCATTTTTTTGGTTAATGATTCCATCAATGCCACTATAAAATCATTTTTTTGATTTTGTGGACACCTTTTTATGGTGTCACTTCCCATTGAATTTGTAGACCATTTCACTTCATTTTGTCTAATATTTTGTTTCTCGATTCAGGTGACTTTTTCATTATTAATCCCCTAGCTATATCATCTAGAATTTACCTATTTTCCTACCATAATTCATTATAAATGTTTTGGATTACCATCCACATGTGTATAAAATTATGGGGATATGTTCAACTCAATTCATTATATCCTTAATCATATAAATATAGAGATTCATCATCTAGAGGTTTTCTAGTGAAGTGAATTTTTTTTTGAGATCATTGAAAATATTATAGTCTTGATCATGAAATAGTTTTAGAAAGGGGTGAGTTCTTAAATGATTGGTTTAATTTTTTATTCGACATTCACCCTTAGACTATGATTGTCCATATATAAATATATATTCAAAAATAACCCCATACAATTTTGTTTTTCAAAGCAGCTTCCATGGTTGTAGTGCATTTTTTCTTAGGGCATGGTTAAGAGTGGTTGTGGACTCAATGATTTCATTACACTTTTCTCTATATTTATTATTATTCATTAATGATTGACATATATGAATTGTTACAAGAATTAAACAATATGAAAAATTGAATTGAAATAAGGAAGAAAAATTGATTTTATCAAAAAAACCTAAAAACAAAATTTTTACCATCCCTGTAAATGGTGATACTTTTTACACAACTATGGGGAATCAATAATTAATGATATGTCTAATCAAGATGCAATATTCATAAATACACAAACTATCCTTCTCAATTAATTAATATGTAGTATTGGAAAGTCTTCAGATGAAAACAAATAGATTGTGTATTCGATTACATATGATTTCTAATGGTTTTGTAGTATTACATTATAGAATGTTGTAGGAAAATGTTGGATTCCATAAATTAAAGAAATAAGAATGTAAATGAAGATTATTGATAGATTCATTTGAAAATATATTTAAAAAGTGTTGTAGAAAATTTTTATTCATTGTTCTGGTGAAATTGGATTTTAAGAAATATAAATATTAATCCATGTGTGGCGTTGGAGTCATGACGTGGGAGATCTAAGGGTAAAGGTGTCTACTCTTTCATTCTATAATCCCATTTTCCCTTCAAACTAGAAATTAATGTGATTTCCCAAATAATGTTTATCCCAATTCCATTTTCAAACCACATTTTCTTGAGTACAACAATAGTCAGACCTTGATTTAGGGTAAAAATTTTCAAAATTTATAATGTTTCTTCCAGATTTAGATATTCATGGCCATGATAAATATAAACAAAATTGATTGGAAGATAATTAAATAAACATCTACAACAAGAAATTCATGAATAATGAGAACGGAATAAATGCAATGGAAAATTTCTGCTTCAATAATATAACCCTAGTATAATGTGGGTTTACCCTAACATTATTGTGATGAGTGAAAAAGTGATAAGTAATAAATAAAAAATAAATCATAATTAAACACCAATATAAAAACATGGAGGACAATGCATAATGAAACATCTGTCTCCAAGAATACGTATACAATATATCTTTAATAGAATCTTGTTATCCCTCAATTTATAATCTCTATTTGGGCACATTTATCAGTGGTTGAAATTATGGTGTGTGAAAATGTTTTTCATTTGGTGTTCCCTATGTCAAGAAACAGTTCAAAAATTAATGATAAAATAAAAAAATTTCCCATGTAATAAATTACATTCCTTGTAGTTACCACAATATGTGTAGTTTTTTTACTATGTGTGATATATTAACCATGTGTAATGACTACATAAACTAATATATTTATTCATATTGTATTATTTATATTGCATGTATATTTATAGATTTACCTCTTTCAAAAGGGTATGACATCTAGAAGAATTTAATTGTCATTATTCATAATGTGAATTCGTTTTTTATGTGTATATATTTATTATTTACAATCCTCTTTCTCATATCTCATGATATATAAAATCATAAAAAACTGAGTAAAACGTTAGTTTTAGAGGAATGAATTGAAAACTAAATAATCCAAGTCACTGAATTTTATTATAATATATTTATACAATCATTCACCTAATCATTAATGACATATAATTTCCACATGTACATAGGAATAGGTTTCATATATTTTATACGATGTTGTCTCATGTCATTCACTTTATTAACAACCAAGCATCAAGATATATAATCATAAATTTATTTCATAATTTTATAAAAAAGTGTTTCCTCAAATATATATACATCATTGTGCCACCAAGGTGTAGAAAAGAATTTGATATATGAGTGTAATCTAGAAATTACATTTTTATAGAATTTATATATAGTACACTGAATCTACTTCTAAATTTCAGAATCAAATCTTCACAAATGAAGTCTACTAATTTCTAAAATTCACAAAATTAATTTTATTCCAAAATATCTCATAATCAGATGGAGAAATTTTTATATTTTCTAGAAAATACGTTTTTTCATTAATTATAAAATGACTGGTCTTTCCTTCCTTAATACTTCCAATATCCATCTTTAATAGATCTATGTACTTAAGACCTATCTCAATCCTTATTTTGAATAAAAATCCCTGATATTTCTTTATTAATGATTCTCAACCTTATTTTTAGTCCCATGGTGGTAGTGTATTAGGAAATCATAATCCATGAGTTTCACAAGAAATATCATGTGTCCTGTGTTGAACCATTTTTGTGAAAATTCGTATTTTATTATTTTATGGTCAATTTATATCTCACATCTCTCATCATAGAGATATTATCATCACATATTCAATGAAAATATTACATCTTAAAACTCAAAATCCTTCATTAGATAGTTTTATTGGTGGGTCTTTAATTAAATTGATATATATGAAATAAATTTATCATTTTTCATTTAGACACAACCATGTCAATTATTCTATGCATCACCATATTCCACAAACCCATAATTTATCTATTAGAGATTAAAATTTAGATAATTAAATAATCTCCTCTTCAGTTCATCAAAACATTACTCACATTTCATTTTTTCCAAAAAAAACCATAACCCATTTATATGTAATTTTTATAACAGGTTGTCCAATTGAGGAAAATTCTTAATGAATCAGTCGTAGTAACCTACCAGAACAATGAAGCTACATACCGTAGTAATTTTCATTATTGTAGGCCATTATATAATTACTTTTTTAAAAAGATCAATATGGATTCCATCCATTTATAGAATATGGCGATGAAAATAAATTTTTTGAAGCCATAAATTACACTTACTAAAATTCCTATATAACAAATTTTTTCATAGAGTCTGAAGAAAAATCAAAAAGTGATTCTAATTATAACAATATAATTTAGAAAAAACAAAAATACCATTAATGAATACATAAATGAATTCATCATGATATTCATTTTACACTATGTTCATTAGATTCAAAAAATATAGGGTGGATTAGTCAATCCAAATTGATTTATTATAAACGTGTAATTTCTATATCTCCCTTGAATTTATTTATTTATAAGATATTCCTTATTTAATGATTATTTATGGTACGTTGAATGAATTTCAGTCTTCAAAAAATATTGGGATATATGAAGTTGATCGAATAAGTCATTGATGAAATTTAGAGTATACACATTAATTATTATAATAAAATTTATTTGGGAATAATCAATGAAAATTATCATGGATCAACATTCATCATAATAGTGAGAATTTGGTCTCTCCATGGTGAAGCACTCAGATGAATAAATATGTAATCACCAAAATCCTATATATGTTTATCCAACTTCACTAGTTATATAATAGCTATTATACATAGAGTATTTTATATTATTATTACATCATGTATAAAATAAATGGATAGAAAAAGTTCACACATGAAGGGATGTAAAAAAATCTACATGAAAAACATCAATAGATTCCTATAAATTTTTAAATTATAATGTTGAATACTACATTATACATCATTAAATATTTTCAATCATTCATCACCAATATTATCATTCAATAGAGCTAATGTGGGTGGTTATATATTAGACATAAATGATAAATCCCATTATCAAAATATAAATAGTTTTACATCTTCTATAGAAATAATAATTTTTTTCTTATTGAGATCATGTGTTTCTTCATATTTCAAAATACAATCTATAATAAGGATTATTTTGAAATCAACCATAGGTATGATAATAATGTTTTTAATTAATGAAATTTATTATCTTATAATGGGGAATTTCGGGAACATCCATTTTGTAGTGAGACTTACCTATGAGTTTAAACTGACAACCCCCTAAAAAATTGAATCAAAAATGCCTATTTTTTTAGAAAACCCATATGATATAAAATAGTGAGAGGATATAGAGTCATATAATGGAAAAACTAAATTTGAATATAGAATTAACATTCCTTCCACCACACCCTTGAGTACATCGACATCTCTAGTGGTTATCAAAAATACTTTTCCATCTCCTATTTACAAATTATATGGGGGATTCCCTTTGATTCATAGAGAATTTGATTGAGTATTTCCCCCAACAATATTGTTGAAAAACTGGATAGTAGTAGTTTCGTTCATCCAATTGGGTTCTTTTTCTTAGTGACCATTAGCTCTGGTCTTATAAAAGACTCCAAATATGATCAATAATTTTCCTATGAAATTCACTCTAAAGGTGTCATAAAAAGGAAATCATTGTGTTTTCTTCTTCTTATTTGTCTCATTACCTTCCAATTTGTTTTCAGGTGAACTCTTATTCTGTTGATTCCCCTTTAATATGTTGAATCTAGAAAATTTCTTATTCGTTTTCAGAATAAATAAAAAATTGTTCATAAAATGAAAAAAATACCATTTATTTACCAGTTTCTGTATTGGAATCATCTTAATATCTCTAATGAAATGTTAACTGTTGAACTCTTCATTGATTATATAATCCATATAATACATAAATAACATTGTAAAGGATGACTCATACACCCCTATATATTATTCATCATTTTAAATTTGTCTATGTAACTTTATTATAATATAATTTTATTTATAAAAAGGAAAATATTTTTTGATGAAGATATACTTACATTATACCCATTCAATAAGGTATATTTCCTCTTCCATCCAAGTATTTATTATCAATTACATCCCTTGATCATTATCTCCATTGAGAGAATACAATGATGGTTTATAATTTTTTATTTCACAAATACCATTTTCATAAATATTTTCCCCAGAGTATTATACCATTGTTTAGATTCTATTTTATTTTCATTTCCACTAAATTATAGGGGATTCTATTTATTAATGTAATCTATCATAGTAAAATCTCACTCTTGAACATGTTAATAGTTCTATAAATAGTTATTTTTCATAAAAATGATTAACATTCACTAATATTTACATAATTTATTCAGCTATAATTGTAGAATTATTGTCTTCCTTATTAGGTAAATATCTACATTTTCCATATTATTGATACCTCTATTCCTTCATGACTACATTGGTAATGAATAAAATTTATTTGATTATCTCATAAAAATTGGAAATTGAAATCATAATGCATAAATCCAAATGTTGTGTAACACATAGTATAAATTTAATTTTAATCTTTTTTAATATTAGAATCAAAAAATTGTTACCATAGGTATATATTTATATTCATAACCTTAATTATAATGGGTTAAAAAGTGAACTATTCTATGAATATCACCCTAAAATTTCTAGTAAGGTGGGCTGTAAGGATTGTTGTTTTTCAAGAAATGAATATCATAATAATACAAATGGACCATTTTAGATGTTTTTACTTTTATGAAATTATTTACTAGAATATCATTGACTTGTAGTATCCATGATGGGATGTATTTCTATGAAATAACACATAATATTATCTTTAACAAATTTTTGGGGCGTTCTCCCGTACTTTTCATTAATGATTATCAATGTGTTATGTTTCCCTAAATAAATTATTAAATATAGTACCCATTGTTTTTTCTAAACATTCCCTGATTCCAATTGGTAATTCCCATGAACCTAGTTTCCTTGAGCCAATGTATACTATATTCCATCAGAGTAAGATATAGGGAAATACATCCTGAAGGCCCGATCAGTTTAAAATCTGTAACAAACTAGACGCATATATGATACTAATTATTCATTGGGAAAAAAACATGAAATTAAATAAATAACATAATTAAATTTTATGAGTCTTAGAAAAATCATTCCTTATATTATTCCTTATATAATGGAGAATTCAGAAAATAACAGGGAGCTCAAATAATTAGAAAGGGTTATGTATTGTAGAAGCTATCATGAATTAATAATAATAATAAATATGGAATAGAATTTTTTTAAAAGTAAATTTGTTTTTTTTTCAATCAAGAAATGATAAGGAAAAATCATTATTGAATTTAAAATAACCAAAAAACATTCAATTTTATAAGTAAATTGAGAATAAAATGATTCCTGAGATAATATCATGAATAAAATATCACGGATTATATGACAATTTAATTCTCCAAGAATGAACTTCATAATTATTATATTTCATTTATTACGAACATGGAACATCTACGATTAAGATATATCCTCAACATCGTTTAAGACATCATAGTGAAAACCCTTTTGATTTGGCCAACCAATTGGTCTCATAAGACCAGTCGATGCCTCAATGGACTATCATTAACCAAGATCTCAACATTTCTACAAGTAAAAAACAATTCTTCATTTATTAAATATTATATTTAATTTATGGATCAATATTAATTATCCTTAATTATTTTTTCTGAGTAAAGGATGAAAATTTACTAATATTTCCTATGTTAATAAAACAAATTTCAATGTATAAACCATATGAAAAAATGGTATATAATTTAGGTAATTATAATATAAATCTAGAATGAATATGGAATTTATAAAAAATTAAATTTAATATGAAATATTTATATATTAATGTGATCGTTTGAAGGGAATATTAAGCATCCCAAAATAAAGTGATATTGTACAATTACGTTTACCTAATGGTAATTTTTATATCAAACACCCTTGGATAAAATGATACAAATTAAAACATAAGATATAATGAACTTTTAATGAATCATGTCATTAATAATCTAATGGGATGTATATACACAACATAAAAGTTAATTTGTGTATAATAACAAATAAGTCACAATGGATTTTATATTGAGAAGAAACCCTAGAACGCATTTTTTTCATTAGATGAACATTATATAAATTCCACTATAATTTTTTGGATAATTATATTATTTAGAAAACCATATTAATATTTTTAATATTTAATATGATCATATTATTACATTTATCTACATGACATGTAACAATATTTCATTATTTTAATTTTTTCAGAAATAATTGACTTTTTTTCTCATTTTGGTTTTGTAATGGATGTTTCTATTCTTGTACGATTGATATAATCACAAAATATCCAGAATGATAATATTGGTATAATTATCATATTTACTCTCAAGATACAAAATTATATCCCATCTTAAATATTGTTCATGGAAAATGAATCACACCACATCATAGAGATGGTTGGTTGTGTGTACTCACAAGGAATGATATCATTCTATTAAGGGTTAAAAGGGTAAGGAAGTGGGTGATAAATTTATTTTTAAAAATCTTCATCATCTCATATATATCACATATATTTATAAATTTTATCTAAATCACATTCTATGTAATACATTTGTAGCACCCTCAGTTTGAGGTATGTTGACAATTTTTATGCATTTTTATGTATTTAATGTTCATGGAATGAGTTGGGAATAGGTTAGGAGAGTTTGTAATGGTTTTGGATGAGTTTGGAGGTTTTTAAAGGGGTGCACGGTTTGAGAACGGTTAGGATAAACCGTGCATATGCTCTAGGAAACCGTGCAAGGGGATACAGTAGGCTCCGCACGGCCTGCTCATGGTTTTCCAAAACCATGCAAGTAAACAGTGTGGACTCTGGCTATCGAGGCAGTGGCGTGTGCACGGTTAGCGCACGGTTTTCCAAACCGTGCGGTCTAACCGTGCAGCCACTTAAAGTTAGGGTTTTAAAACTCGGGCTCACTCGGGATTTCCTCATTTCTCTCCTTTCTACCTCCCACTCAATCCTCACTCAGGATTTTTGGTTCTCAAGGTTTGGAGGAGCTCTACCACACATTTTGGAAGAGATTCGAAGGGGTTTCAAGGTGGATTCATGGTGATTTCTCCCAGGTAAGTCTCTCCTCTTTTTTCTCTTGTGTTTTCCTCTAGATCTACATCCCTCTCTTTCTTGGTTTTCTAGATCTACAATTGTTGTGTGTAGATATAGGGTTGGGTTTTCCTTAGATGTTAATATTAAGGCTTTTGAATGTTAGGGAAAGGGATCTAGAGAGGTTTCGGTGGTGCGTTCACCGATTTTGTGGTGCGGTGGCTTGTGGGTCGTTTTATCGGGAACCCTAAAGGTAGGTGTCTTCTCTCTCGACACCACTTGGTTAGAACTAGTGTTTCCTTGTTATAATTAAATTTTTGGGCTTGAAGGTAATTGTGTTTTTATGTGGAAAATTAGTGGAAAATCCCTTGGGTGATGTTTTGTGGATTTTTGGGGAAAAGAGGGTTTTTTGGTGAAATGCTTTTGTTGTGGACTTTAAAATGGAGATTTTAAAATGTGATGTTATGGTTGATTTGTGAAAATGATTTATGGAAATTTTTTTCCAGTAAAAAGTTTGTTTTAATGAAATGGGATTTGGCATGGAATCTGGTTTTCAATAAATGGGTGGTTTATTTAAGTGGATTGTTATGCAATGGAAATTGGTTGATTGCATGTTGTTGTGATCTTGATGGGTTTTATGCTCGGTTGAAATGTTGTGTTGAAATGTTATGTTGAAGTGGGCGGTAAGTGCCACTATAAACAGGTGATGGATAGTGGTCGGAAGAACCACTATTTGGGTAGTGGATGGAAGTGCTGGTACTCATGAATGGGTGAACGGGTTGGGCGGAAGTCCCATCGTTTTGATTGTTTTGGTGTGAATGGGTGAACGGGTTGGGTGGAAGTCCCACTGTTTTGGTTGTTTTTTGTGCATTACTTTGCAAGATATAAGTTGTTGTGCTAACATATAAATGATGAAATGGTTTGTGGTATGTGTGGTTGTCTTTCCTTTGGTTTCTTAGGTTGGGTGTGATGGCTTGGTAAGAGCATGGTTAGATTATGGTAATGGTTGCACTTGTGATTATTTTATATAAACTGTTTTATATAAATGTGCTCACAGTTTTATCCTAGTGGTGTGTGTAGGGATTTAATTTGGGGTAATCCTACTGAATTTTAGTACTCACCCCCTGCTTTGGCACGTTGGTGTCTTTGCAGATGTTATATATCGTGACGTTGACAAAGGTAAGGCATCTCCCTCCTTTAGTGGAGCATTATGATGTCTCGGTGGAGCAGTGGTGGAGCTGTGGTGGTGTCATAGCTTGTAGTGTTTGTTGTATAGTTTCTTCTTGTACTCTGATATGGTTGGTTGTATTGGTTTTTAGTTGTGTTGTGGAACAACTTGGTTGTATTTTTGGAATGCATGATTGGGTAATTGAATTGACATGCATCATATAGTGGTTGTTAGTGGATGGTCTGGTTGGTTTTGTATCAAGGGAAAATCATTCCCCAACTTGATCTTGAATCCCTCAGCATTTATTTCCAGCCTTTGGCATCTTGAGAATGTCGCCTAAGGCCAAGTAGCCCCCACCGCCTCCTCAAGAAAATGAGGTAGGGGAGGGGTGTTACAAGTGGTATCAGCTTGTTTGGTCCTTTGGACTTGATTCTCAGATTTGGAGTTGACATTTTTTCTTGGTTATTCGTTGATTCGGGATGGTAGCAAGGTGTAGGACTGTCAGAACATGGAATTTATAGCATGAAAGGACGTAGCTAGCCCTTTTATGCTGAACTCCAAGTTATCAGGGAGTTGGGTACATAAGTGTTTTGGAGACACTTGTAGGTATTGGATATCTCATTGTCGTGGGTGTATCCAATGAGATGAGCATGACATGCATGGTATAAATTACTTCCCACTAGGATTCATATTTCATTGGGGTATAATGATTTATGATTAGATAAGTATATGTAAAATTGTAATGTGAATAAATTGGAATTTTGAAGAAGTTTTGGTTTTCAAAATGGTGAAACATAGAACATGTGGAAAAATGTGAACTGGGGGAAATAATTGATGTGATAGGGTGGTGTAATGTGATTTGATATGGGATTTTGTGATGTCTACAGAAGTGAGACTCATGGTTTTTTGTTTTCTGTTGATAGAAATGGCACCAAGTAGGCGTTGTAGAGAGAAAACGGAGGAGGCTGTTGAGAATGTGGTAGCACCTAAGCCTCAGGTGAACTAGCATCTTGTGCAAAGCATAGTGAAAGTGTTCCAAGATGTGGAAAGTGGAAACAAATTGGATGAACCAAGGCATGTGGATCATGCGATTCAGTTTCAAAAGTAGAGTCCACCCATCTTCAGGGGTGATTCAGAACTAGAAAGGGTAGAAGCATGGTTGAATAGAATGAAAAAGATCATCAACTTCTGGGAACACTGGTAGAGTTAAAGGTGAATTTGGCCATGTATATGTTGGAAGATATTTCCCTTTAGTAGTGGGAGTTAGTAGTCCAATAGGGGATAGACCAGGGTATAATGTAGGAAGGCTTTGAAGAATTGTTTAACAAACAATTTTTCACACATACGTTCAGAATTCAGCGTACAACCGATTTCTTCAGTTTGAAGCAAGAGCTTATGTCTGTGATGGATTATTCATCTAGGTTCATGAAATTAGTGTGGTTTTCACTCGAGGTGGAGGGTAGCACATTGTTGAAGGCAAGGATCTTTGAAGTTGTGTTAAGGAAAGAAATCTGTTCAAAGATTGTGGTGATGTGTATAGATGATTAAACAGAGATGGTGAATAGAGCCTCGGTGGCTGAGCGGGATCTGTTGGGAGCCCCGGACGGAGGAAGCATGGTGGTACCCATGGGGAATAGTGGGAAATCTAAAGCTGGGTTCAAGCGAAGGAGGGACACTTATTCCCAAGGCGGGAATATGGAATATAATCTAACGGTAGGATCGGTAAATCTTCCTCGGAATCCCCAGAGCAAGCCCGGATGTTTTCAATGTGGTTCAACAAGCCAGATCATGTTGGATTGTATGGAACAACCTCGAGGATGTCAAAATTGTACGCAGATGGGGAATCTACAACGTTATTGTTGGAATTCTCCAAGGTCGGGTGTGCGCGACACTCCTTAGGGATCGCAGACGTCGTATGCTTCGACGGGATGTGGGAAGTAGTATACCCCTTGGAAACAGAGTAATGTGGGTCATGGTGATTCTCGGAATACCACAACGCCTCAACAGAGAAATAAAGAGCAGTGTGTGGAATGAAAGCAGGTGTTTGGAGCTGAACAGGTTGTGGTGGATGATCACCCGGGACCACCCACTGTGCGAGGAACTATTCTTTTAAATTCTACCTTGATGCAAGTTTTGTTTGATACGGGTGCTTCACACTGTTATTATTGGACATGTCGTTGATTTTCTGGGTTTAAGGGTATAAATGATGCCCTTCGTTTTGAAACTTGAAACTCCTATGGGTCGAAAAGAGTGTTGAGCCTTCTTCTGTAGATAATGTTGTATCATTGTGGGTGAGGTTGGGATAGGGTGTAATTTCTCAATGCTTAAGATGGATGGATATGATGGAATCCTGGGAATGGATTGGTTGGTGGGTTTTATAACGACCCATACTTTACATACATTGTTAATACATCAAAATTCAAGTACACTTATTACAACATATAACAAAACCACGAAAGGACCGTATAGGTATAGTGTCTTTAGAAACTGGGAAATATAAACAACTGGTTCATAAAGCATCTAAACTATATCCTATTTATTTCATCTTATCTATAGTACCTTTTTGACATAAGTTACTTAATACCATTATTCCTGACCTAGGGAAAGAAAACATACAAAAGGGTGTGCTCAAATTCTCAGTAAGGGTAAACAAAATAAATATCAATCACATCATATTCATAAGGACATAACATTTTGGAAATCATAACCTGCAAAAGCGATCATAATCTCATAACATGGGATAAATCATAATAGTGAAATGTAATCCCAATAATCATAACTTGAAACATGAAACTTTTTGGAAAACACACATAATCATAGAGAATCATTTATTATTAGTCAAGACTCATTTCCAAGACTATCTTAGTGGACAAAGTCCATTTCTGAACCGAGTTCATTCCTCGTTTTAGTCATGTTTCACTGACCGGTTTAACCTTCCGTTCCAGCCATGTCTATATCATGAGATATTAAATCATTACCCAATGCATTGGAGGGAGATATAGGTCCCACGCATCTCATAATGAAACCATTCTTATGTGTGCCACAAAATCATAAACCATACATCATAGCATAACCCATGTAATAAAAATGGGAATCTTAAATATCATGACATCATAAAATAATTCATATAAGATAAAGGAATTCATAAAAATATTTCCATCACAACATAATAAAATCAATGTGATAATAGGGATAGAAACATAACCCTATATTATCTTAGATGGAAAATAATTTTGATAAAACACTTGAACTCCATTCTTGAGGAAAATATCCTTTCTACTTTAAAAACATTTTCCTTTATTAACATGTCATACAATATTAAACTAAAATAAGTTGATTAAAAATAAACTTTATAACTTGTAAAGGACGCTACTTGAAAATAATGTTTTAAAAATCCATTCATGCCATATAAGTTAAAAAAACATTCTTCTCGTACTTTTGTCGGAAAAGTCAAAAAGTACCTCGTACGAAAAACGAAAAAAGATTCCTTTCATATATTTTACTAAAAACTCATTGAAGGGTAAAATTGGATATAAACTATTTTATAAGGATATAAATATTACATATTTAGGAAACATGGATGTGGACGATAAAATACACCCCCGTAAATACAAAAGTATAAACAATCTCGGATAAAAATGAGATTGTGATATTTGTCCCTTACCTTAGGTCTAATTTGCTTCGTAAGTGTCCGAACCTCCTGTATAATGATTTAAATAATGTCATTGACTAATTCCAGAATCATACTCATTATTATGATATCATATATGGTCATATTCTTATCTTATTATTAGTAATATTTCATTGCTACTTGTTATTCGGGTGTTTATTACGTTTTGTTCTCATGCGTGTTTTGACGAATAAATTCTTATTCTTCTTCTTAGGTTATAGATACCTCATTTCCAGAATGGTATTGGTGTAATATATATCAAATTCATTCACTAAATTTATTTATGTAATCATTATGCAATGAAAATCATGTAGAATGAGTTGCATCACATCGTGGAGACGGTATTCTGTACGTACGCACGAGTGATGATATCATTCCCATGATCATGGAATTGTATTCGAGTGTTTGTATACTATTTCAGAATCAATATCACTTCACAATAATCATATATATTCATTATTTACACCATTATACCCATCCAAGTAAGGTGGTGGATGAAAATAGATTACACCACGGCGTGGAGACGTTCTTCCGCACGTACGCACGCGTGGTGATTTCATTTTCCGTAGGATGGATAGATGGTGAAATAGGGTTGTTTCATACATATAATAAAATATCAGTATATGAGTGATACTGATGTTATTACTTCATAATTAAACAACTAATGAAGAATAAGTGGAAGAAAAAATAAAGATGAAAGAATCGGTAACAGACATTACGTCTTCTTTGAAGCGCTTCTTTGAGACCTCCTTTTAGGGCACTAAAATTGGTCTTTGAAGAAGACTAGGACCTCTAGGATGTATCTAGAGAATTGGAGAGAAGAAATTTTCAGGGGTTGGCCGAGCTTGAAGGCTCAAAGTGGTGTGAGGAAGAGGGAGATGAGGTGCCCTTTTATAAGGGAGGAGAGGGGCTCCTTTGGAAAAACTAAAAATATTATTTTATTATAAAGTCATGTTCGGTTTAAAATAGCTCAAAATTGATTTATTTAGAAGCTAAGGTGGGTATGGGTCGAAATCATCCCATCCAATAGAATTTTTACAAGTTTAGTTTCCTATTGTAACCTTATCATTTAGATTTAACATTAAGTTAGATAATTTTACTTTTACCGTGTCTTTTTGATTTCTTACACTATAAGGATAATAAGAATACTATAACAAGCCAAACGAATCACAAGTTGTTTATTATTAATATATATAACCTTATCTAAGTCATTTTTCCGAACCTTAGATTTTTATGAATAAAATTACAATTAATAATATAATATTTGTTTTAAAAACTATTTTATGTCAATTTTGACACTATTTAGTAATTTATTTTTTTGAACATCATAACAGAATGATTAATTCGAAAAAATTTAATTAAATCAATAATAACATGTCATATTAACCTAGAAAATTTTTTTAATTCCTAAAAAGTCTCAAATTACATTTATTTGGGTATTTATAACATCAATTATGTCAATATTCTATTAATAAGATAATTACTACATCATCTTTGTGTCATAAATAAATTAAATTATTTAATGTTTAAAAATTACAAATAAAACACCATTATATAAGAAATATTTTTATCTTTCTAATGAGTATTTATAGTCGAATTTATCTTCTGTATAACCCTATATTTAAAATTATTTACTTATTAAAATTTGATTTTAACTATTTTAACCGATCTTTAAATAAATTAATAATAAATGTCCTAATCTAATCCAAGTGGGCCTAAATGGTCATATTTTATTTCTAAGGTTGTTTTTGGTCGAATTAAAATTATACAATAGAATTAGGACATGTGTTAGGGTAATAATAATATCATTTTTACTCTTAATTATCATATTTACTTTTAACCGTGGTAAATAAAAGTAAAACGTTACTATTCACCAAAAATTATTTTCATCTCATTGAATCACATTTAACTTACTGACATCAACTGTGACTCTCGGATTTTTGAAATTCCACTCTCAGACTTGGTAAAATTATGTTTTATGAAAAATTCAGTTTTTATAACTACCACTTAGTGGTTTCACTATTCATCAAAAATTGAATGTTTTGAGAAAAAAATCCAAAATTTCACCCTAGGCTAATTTCGATATTCCGAATCCAAAAATGAAGTCTATTTTGAAAAATAAAATTTACCAAATTTCAAAAAGTGGGTATTACTATTCATAATGGCTACTTTTAATAATATTTTAATAACATATCATTGTTTAGTGAAACTCGGTATTGCATACGACACATGCTATCGAGGAAGGCCACGATTCCGTGTAAAGCAAGCCAAGCTTGTGTTGTGTGTAGTGAATGATTCCTTTGATGATTTATATAACATAAAAACAAAATATTTCTTATAAAATTCTCGGGTATTACATTCTACCGCCCTTAAAATAAATTTTTCCCTCGAAATTCGTCACTTGTAACCAACAGATGAGGATACCTCTCCCTCATCATATCCGCAAGCTCCCATGTAGATTCTTATAATTGGTGGTTCCTCCATAAAACATTCACCAAACGAGTGGTCTTGTTCCGTAGGACTTTTTCACTACGATCGAGAATCTCTATCGGATGTTCTTCACAAGAAAGATCTTGTTCCAGCGGCAAAACTTCTGAGCTGAGTACATGTGAAGGATCAGGTATGTACTTTCTCAGGAGAGATACATGGAACACATCGTGAACATGAGAGAGATTCGATGGAAGCACCAATCGGTAAGCTACCTTCCCAACACGATCTAGTATTTCTAAAGGACCGATATACATAGGGCTCAACATTCCCTTCATTCCAAATCTCATGACCCTCTTCCATGGAGATATTCGTAAGAACACTTTATCACCCACTTCAAACTCTAAGTCTTTTGTTCGGTTGTCGGCATAACGTTTTTGTCAACTCTGAGCTGATCTTATGTGTTGTTGAATAGATCTGAACTTTTCTGCCATCTCATCAACAAGATCAGGTCCTAATAGATTTCTTTCCCCAACTTCACCCCAGCAAGTTGGATTCCTGTAATTATTTCCATAGAGATCTTCATAAGGAGCCATCTAAATACTGGAGTGAAAGTTATTATTATAATAAAATTCCACCAAAGGTAGGTGTTGATCCCAACCACCTTTGAAATACACAGAGAAAGCTATCAACATATCTTCTAGGGTTTGAATTGTCCTCTCAGACTGACCATCTATCTGAGGATGATAAGCAGTGCTGAAACTCAACTCTATATCCATAGAATGCTGAATACTTCGCCAGGACTTTGAGGTAAACCTCAGATCCCGATCAGATATAATAGAAAGTGGTACTCCATGAAATATTACAACTTCCTTTACATATATCTTGGCAAGATGATCCAGAGCAATATCCTCTCTAATAGCAATGAAGTGTGCAGACTTTGTAAGATGATCAACAATGAACCAGATAGCATTATTGCCTTTGGATGTTTTAGGAAGTCCGGTGACAATGTCCATAGTGATGTTTTTTCATTTCCATTCTGGTATGGGTAATGGTTGTAACATCCCCTTAGACTTCTATCTCTCGGCTTTAACATGCTGACAAACCAAGCATCAAGAGACATATTCAGCAACATCTCTTTTCATGCCATCCCACCAGAAGTACACTTTCCGGTACCTGTAGATCTTCGTGCTTCCAGGATGAATAGAGAATGAAGAACTATGAGCCTCATCCAGTAGATCCTTCTTTAATTCGGGGATGGGAGGAACAAAAACCCGATTCCTGAACTTTATTATCCCATCACAATCAAGGTTGAATTCAGGAACATTTCCCACCTTCATTTGTAACTCTACATCTTTTTTCAGTGCCACTTTAATCTTCACATGTATAGATGGTTGAATATTCATTTGAGAAAGATAATATTTTTCCCTTTGCATTATAATTCCAAGATACATCCGTTTTAAATCCATAAATATTGGTCTTTTGTGATCCTCATCATGGATAATCTACTATGGTCTTGTCGACTTAATGCATCTGCCACCTTGTATGCTTTCCCAGGGTGGTAATGAATTGAGCAGTTGTAATCCTTAATCAGCTCCAACCATATTCTTTGTAGCATATTCAGCTCCTTTTGTGTAAAAATATACATTAAACTTTTATGATCAGTATAAATATCACACCTTTCTCCATAAAGATAATGCATCCAAATCTTTAATGAAAATATTACCGCAGCTAACTCCAAATCATGAGTTGGGTAATTTTGCTCATGGATTTTCAATTGTCGTGAGGCATAAGCTATCACCATATCATTTTTCATGAGAACACAACCCAGTCCCTTCTTGGATGTATAACTATAGATCACAAACCTTTCTCCACTATAAGGAAGTGTGAGCACAGGTGCACTAGATAACCTTCTTTTCAACTCCTTGAAATTATCTTCACATTCCTCCGTCCAGACAAACTTAACTCTTTTCCAAGTCAACCTGGTGAGTGGAATAGATAATCGTGAAAAATAATTCACAAAACATATATCATATCCAGCCAAACCAAGAAAACTTCATATCTCAGTTACTGTTGTTGGTCTCAACCATCTTTAGACAACTTCTATTTTTGCTGGATCCACAGATATCCCCTATTTTGAGATTCTGTGACCCAAAAATGAAACTTTTTTAAGCCAAAATTCACACTTGGTAAATTTGGCATAAAGCTTCTCCTTTCTCAGGGTCTTCAATATAATTCTCAAGTGATCTTCATGTTCTTCCTTGCTCTTTGAATATACCAGAATATCATCTATAAAGACTACCACAAACTGATCAAGATAGTCTCTAAAGACTCAATTCATCAGATCCATGAAGATAACATGGGCATTAGTAAGACCAAATGGCATCACTATAAATTCATAGTGTCCATACCTTGTACGGAAAGCCGTCTTTGGTATGTCCTCCCTTTTGACCCATAATTCATTATACCCGGAATGAAGATCAATCTTGGAAAAGTATTGAGCTATGCGTAGTTGGTCAAATAAGTCATCAATGCGCGGGAGAGGATATTTGTTATTGATAGTGATCTTGTAAAGTTCTAGATAATAAATGCAAAGTCTCATTGATCCATATTTCATCTTAACAAACAGAACAGGTGCTCCCCAAGGTGACGCACTAGGGCGTATGAACCCCTTATCAAGATTCTCTTGGAGTTTCTTCTACAATTACTGCAACTCAATTGGGGCCATTCTATAAGCTGTCTTTGAAATAGGTAAAGCACACGGTACGAGTTCTATTGAAAACTCAACTTCACGATTTGGTGGAAGACCTTGTAATTCCTCCAGAAAGACATTGTCAAACTCCCGTAAAATGGGCATATTCTTAATCGCGAGTTTCTCACCAACCATTTAAGATAAATAACCTAATTTTGTGGAATCAAGACCCATAAGATGGAAGAAATTTCCACTGGAAGGTTATGTTCATCCTTGCATCGATAGACGATCATAGATTGATCTAGATTATGAAATGTGGCTTCCCTTCTTTGGCAATTTAAATGGGCTCCATATAAAGAAATCCATTCCCTACCAAGAATCACATCAAATTACACTATAGGGAGGATCACAAGATTTGCAGGAAGCACTTTCCCACACACTTCAATCGGAGAAGAATTGTAAACTTTTGATGTGACTGTTGTGCCATTAGGGGTTGTCACAGCTAACTCAACATCTAATTGTTGAGGTAATACGGTGAAAGCTTTAGAAAATTCTTCAGAAATAAATGAGTGGGTGGATCCAGAATCAAATAAAACATTTTCTACTTTAGAGTGGAAAGTAAGTGTACCTATCGCCACATCGTTATTGTACTCCGCATCGCTGATAGAAATTGAATGTGACTTTCCTTTGTCTTTAGCCTTAAGATTTTGTTGATGTCGATAATCATCAACAACCCTTGGATTAGGGCATTTATTGGCATAATGACCCATCTCCGTGCACTTGAAAAAATGAAGTGTAGTTGGTTCATTATGTGTGTCCCTTCCTTTTTTTGCATCACTAGACATCTTCTTCCAATCATTAAGGCATTCAAATGCCCGATGACCTTCCTTTCCACATTTGAAACATTTAGTTTTACCTTTAAGACAACTACCTCCATGTTTATTTCCACACTTTGAGCATAAGGTAAAGCTCATCTTCTTTTCAGTGTGCTCTTTTGATTTTCCTTTGAATTCCATTTTCCTCTTCTTATAAAACCCATATGACTGATGGGTTACTCCAATATCCATCTCAACTTTGAGAGCACAACGAACAATTTCCTTGTAGCTATTGAAGTCCCTTATGGCTAACGCCCTTCGAAGACATGGTTTTAATCCACTAAAGAATCAATCGATCTTACTCTCAGGTTGGATAATAATCCCAGAAGCATACCTTGAATGTCTTGTAATATTTTCTTCATAGGTACCAACAGATTCATCATCCTTTTTAATTAGTTCAAGAAACCCTTTCTCCTTCTTTGTTCGTAGAATACGAGGGAAGTACTTATTGAAAAATAAGTTCTTGAACTCTTCCCATTCCATGTAATAAATTTCATCCCTTTTCCTCGTATTCTTAAAAAGATTCCACCATTGATCAGCATCTCCTTCTAGACGATACACTACTAGGATGACTTTATCATGTTCAGAACATTGAAGAACTAAAAATATCTTTTCAGTACACTAGTGCAGAAAACGTTTTTTACATCAGTTATTTTTAATTTTTTACGTTGGTTTCTAGCCGAAGTTAATACGTGCGACGTTATAAATAAGTTTTTTGACATTGGTTATTTAAAAAAGGACGTCAAAAACATAAAATCGCGATGTTTATCACGTCGGTTATTTTAGAACCGACGTGATAAAGGGCCTGGAGAATGGTTTATCACGTCGGTTATCGAAGAACTGACGTGATAAACGGCTTGGACAATGGTTTATCACGTCCGTTCTTAAACAACCGACGTGATAAACAGAGGTGAGGGGGTTTATCACGTCGGTTCATATAGAACTGACATGATAAACTGGGGTGAGGGTGGTTTATCACGTCTGTTCTATAAGAACCGACGTGATAAACCAGGCTGAGCGTGGTTTATCACGTCGGTTCATATAAAACCGACGTGAAAAACCGGGGGAGGGGGGGTTTATCACGTCGGTTATTGTATAACCGCCGTGATAAACCGGTGGGAGGGGGTTTATCACGTCGCTTAGTCAATAACCGACGTGATAAACCATTTTCCAGCCCGTTTAGCACGTCGGTTATTCAATAACCGACGTGCTAAACCATTCTCCAGGCCCTTTATCACGTTGGTTATTAAATAATTGACATGATCAACCATTCTCCAGACCTTTTATCATGTCGGTTATTAAATAACCGACATGATAAACCATTTTCCAGGCCTTTTATCACGTCGGTTATTAAATAACCGACGCGATAAACCATTTTTCAGGCCTTTTATCACGTTAGTTATTAAATAAACGACGTGATAAACTATTTTCCAGGACTTTTATCACGTCGGTTATTAAATAACCGACGTGATAAACCCAATTTTTTTTTTAACAAAATGCAGTGATCTTCTCTCCACCAGAATCAACCAGAAAATAAATCAAGAAATCGTACCACAAAAACAGAAGTACATCAAAATTAAGCATGTAAATAGATAACATATAAAACATACCCACTAGACAGCATCCACCCTCATTTATACCCCATGGAAAGCCCTCCCCCACCCCGTTGGAGCCCTCACCCTCATGTATACCCCCTGGAAAGGCCTCCCCCACCCCATTGGAGCTGCCACCCTCATGTATACCCCTTGGACAACCCTTCCCCACCCCATTAGAGCCCCCACCACACTCCTGGACTGCCCCCCGACCCCCAGACACCCCCAAACACCCATTGACAACCCCCCACCCGCCTGAACAGCACCTCCTCACCCCCTCACCCCACTTGACAGCCCCACCACACCCATGGACAACCCCCCCACCCCTGGACAGCACTCCCACACCCCTGAACCGGCTTCCCACACCCCTGGACATCCCTTCCACCCCCTAATACTGCCCCCACCCCACCGGACAGCCCTTCCAGACCGCTGGACACCCCCAACCCCACTGAACACACCCACACACCCTTGTAACCCCTCCCCCACAGACCCAAATCCACACCAGAAGAACCATAAAATGTAGACAAAAAAAAAGTAGAGAAAAATTAAACATTCACTTATATAACATTCAAAACGTACACTGTCAACTTCAAAAAAAATCAAACCTAAACAACTACCAAATACACAATTAAAACGACAATATTCAAAATTACATTTTACATTACAAAAAACTAAAATTCAATCAAACCTGTAAAATAATTTGACCACTCCACTTGTACGTGTTTGATGTCTTCAGCAGTATAGGGTTGAGGGTCATAAAAAAGCTACAAATGAAAAAGAAGATAGTTAACGTGTATAATGAATAAATCAAATTGAAATATGGTGGCAAAGTTTAAGAGGAAATCGTACCAGGTCAAAATTCACAACTATCCTAGTTGTTAATATTTCATACATAAATCTTAACATATAATATCCACATTCGATGAGGCCTTGTTGTTCATGAAAATTCTGCTTTGAATGAGTGTAAATTCAATATATTATTTTTATGTAATAAATCAAAAAGTACAAATTATAAATGGAAATTTACCTTCACATTTACATATTTGATCTTTGCATTTCTTTTCTTTGTGTTTTATCGAATGTAGACCCATGCACTGTTAGAAAATAATACGAATGTGGTAAATTTAAAATTCATTATAATATATAAAACTATTGAGAAATTGAAACTTACTTTTCCAATATATTCTTAAAACTTGCCCACACATCACCATGAAAAGAGAATATCCAATAAAGAGCTTTCTCCCTTGGGCAAAAAATCCCTAACATCCAATGATTACTGATAAAAGGGAATTTAATGTTAGTGGTTTTTTTGTTAAAAGATAATTAACTCTTTGAGGGAAATGTGTTTCATACCTCTCACAAAAAGGCATCATCCAACATTTTTGGATTATATTCTTTTCAAATCTTTCAGCAATATAAACCATTCTTTGTTCCTCAGTCAATGCACATGCTTCAGGGGAAATCAATTGCGGGTCCATGAATCCATTTACTTCTATCAGTTCATTCCTCTCACAAATTTTATAATGATACCTAATACAAAACATATATAAGTATACAATTTTAATAAATATAACGCAGGGAAATGGTGTTAAGACTTACATGGAAAAAATTTTCACCATGTTGATGCCCAACTTATCTCCAGTAACAAGCTCCATGATATCAGATTTTGTAATCCCCACACTTATTTCACGTCCACAAACATGAGATTCCATTGGAAACTCATAAAAAACCAACAACAAATGTGAATATCTTGACAATCTGTCAAGACCACTGGAATCTGTATCTTATGTCATAGCTTGTTGTCTTTGTTGTTGTCTATACAGTATTTCTTTACCTTTGAAGTATTCATGTGAAAAAAAATTGAGAATTATAGTAGTTTTCAAATGATAAAAAAAAATTAATAAAAAAATAAAATAAAATATATAACATTCATACCTCCATGGTAATGAGTCGAAGAAGTCTTGATGGCCAAACTAATAAATGGCTGATACTCTGTCCAACTGTCGCCACCTCATCTGTAGGTATTGGTACCCTAGCTGATCTATCTATAATATCTTGTACAGTGACCCTCTGATTCTCTACCTCTAATTGTTGATGATGAACTGTATCTCCTATACAATATACCAACCCGTATGCTACTATATGCTGTTGAGAATCATCAACACACAACTCGCAATATGTAGGAAGCTGCGGCGGAGGCGTAGGATAAAAAATGGGGTCTTCAGGCTGAGGTGGGGGAGTGGGAGCTACTGGCGGAGGTAGAGGATAAATAATGGGGTCTGCAGGGGGAGGTGGAGGATTGGGAGCTATAGTCTGAAATTGTCTTTGCATTTCTACAAACATAGACTACACCAAATCTCTAATATTGTCTTCCATCGTCGCATTAATATTTTGAACATCAGCCTCCAAGGATTCTATTTTTTTTATAAACCCCCTCAATGTTAGAAGTTGAAGAACGTGGAAACACTTTTCTTACCGATACACCTGCCGGATATCCTCTTACACGACCATGGTGTTCGGGCCTTCCCAATGCTACAAATAAAATATCTTCCCTCCCAGTAGCTGTAAATGTCCCCTCTGAACTCTGCTCCTCAAGAGAGTCCTGTATTAATTAATTGAACATTTCTGTAATTATTGAAAATTATATGAAGAGAAAAGTTAACTTAAATAAATTAAATAGATATCTTACAATCCTCTCAGCTACGATTCTCGGTTCTTCCAAAATATATTGCCCTTTTTTCCCTTCCGAGCTCTCTTCCATTTTTAATGTCTATATGGAGGGGATGGAGGGGCCACCTCTCCAGAGCTTGAAGACTCAGCTCTTAGTTGTTGAAATTTTTCTACTATCATTTATTCTTCCAATAATGTATACCCTCCCCGAGATAAACTATGAGGGTATACATTTTTAGATTGGATCTCCTAATGAGCTTTCCTTGTTTGCTGTAATTTAAGAATAATAAATCATTAACAAAACATTAATAAAATCATTTATATAAGAAAGTTTATAAAAGTTTACATTGCCCTTACCAGAAATGACTCTTTTTTTCTACATTCAAAAAACATTCTCCATGTTTCTTCATCTATAAAAGGATATATACGACATGGATTTTCATGAATCCTATGACCAGAAATGAAATCAGATGAGAGGGTTGATTTGAAATCCCTCTATCTCCTGGCAGCCAATGATAAGCACTTCTTCCTGACTCCTCCAGTGTCAGAAAAATCAAATGGAATCTGATAAAGAAGAGGTTAAACATATTATATATACTAGAAACATTAAAATAATGGTCAAACAATGACAAAAGATCTTACCAAAATCGTCTCCCACAACTGAGAGATAATCTCTTTATCCACACCTCTCCAATCATCATACAGAATGCTTACTTTGTTCTTATCCTGAGTTGCAACAAAACTCTTAAAATCTTTGGCATTCGGACCTCTAGGAATATCATCATCATCAAACTCAACTACTATCCTCTGATCCTGCGTACGGGCAAGTGATAATTTTGGTAAACATGTGCAACCACGTTTACCAACATTTGAACTCTTTGTCGTAATAGGAGCATGTGAATGTTCATCCCTAGAGGTATGACCAGCAATATGCTCCTCTATAGAATCATGTGGTTGATCATCCGAATGATCTGCCATTATCCTTCAAATCAAAAAAACAAACGTCAGTTCACAAATATACAAATTCAAATATTTTAATACTACTGTAATCAGAAAATAGAAAAGTGTACTAGGTTACATAATAGTAAACATTGGTAATATGGTAAGCATGTTAAACAATGGTAAAGATGGCAAAGATGGTCAAGATGGTCAAGATGGTCAAGATGGTAAAAAATGGAAAAAATGGTAAACCTGGTAAACATTGTAAACATGGTAAAGTAATTGTCAGTGAACAAATATACAAATTCAAATATTTTAATACTACTATAATCAGAAAATAGAAAAGTGTACTAAGTTATATAATAGTAAACATTGGTAATATGGTAAGCATGTTAAACAATGGTAAAGATGGAAAAGATGGTCAAGATGGTTAAGATGGTAAAAATGGTAAAAATGGTAAACCTGGTAAACATTGTAAACATGGTAAAGTAATTGTCAGTGAACAATAATAATCATTTTAAAATTAATGTAATGGTTATAAACATGATAATGTAAACTAAACAAACTTAAAACAAACAAAAACATATATTTATTTTATTTTAAAACATGTTTTAATAAATAAAAAACTTACAATATCTAACATTTATGGAAAAAATAAATGTAAACAAGAAATAAACATATGTTACCTGTAATTTTAGGAATGTACAGATGGATTGTTTTCCCAAATTCCTTCATCGTGATCGTTCCTTATGGCACAAACTATGTCTTCAACATGATCGTCATTATGTTCTGTTAATATTTCCATTGAAGTAGGGATCTCACATAAATCAGCATATTCATCAAGTTCATCCTCACCAACATATTGTTTTTTCCCTTATAAAACAACAGCCCACTGCATATCTGATTGATCTACTACATAAAAAATTTGTTTTGCATGTGTTGACATTATAAAAGAATCAGCTGTGTCTTCCAATCTATTCAGATTAACAAGTGTCATTCCAAATTCATCGTGTCTGACACTGTTGTTACCGTTAAACCATTTACAGTAAAAAACTGGAACTTTAATTTTAAAGTAATCAACCTCTCATATGTCTTCAATCACTCTATAATATGCATTTGATGCAGAAATTGGGTTTTTGTCCTTAGCACTCGAAAAATGCATTGCTTCTGCAAACACCAATACACCACTATTCTGAACTACACTTCTGTTGTCCTGAGCTTTTGTATGAAATGTATAACCATTAATGTAATAACCATACCATGTTATCACATTTAAACATGGACCACCCACTATCCATTTTAATTTCTCTGATACATCTGATCTACCAAGCAAAGTCTTTTTAATCCATGACAAAAAAGTTTTGTTGTGCTCATTAATAATCCACATTTCATTCTTCTTTGGATGACATTGTCTCAACTCATTAATATGCAATGTGATATATGGTTGAGCATCAGCTATGTTATTCAAGATATATGATTCTAACTTCTTAATCTGTTCAGCTGATAATGATTTGACTTTCAAGCCGTGAATCCCCTTTCCCTCATTATTAACTCGTTCATGGCAAGATGGAGGCAAACCTATGTGTTGCGCCGCAGCCAAGTAGCTCGTAAAAAACTCTGCTACCTCCTCAGAAATATACTTTTCAATAATGGAGGCTTCAGGCCGATATATATTTTTAACATACCCCTTTAATATTTTCATATACCTTTCAAAAGGATACATCCAACGAAGATATATAGGTCCACAATGATTTATTTCTTGAACCAGATGAATCATTAAATGCACCATTATATCAAAAACGTTGGACGAAAATACATTTCCAATTGACAAAGTATAAAAATTGCATCCTTTTCCAAAATGTTCAAAGCATTCACATCAATCGCCTTGTTACAAATTGAATTGAAAAAATAACACATCTTCATTATAGTCTTTATGACCCGAATGGGCAATATTCCACACAATGAAACTGGTAGAATTTGTAGCATCATGACGTGACAATCATGTGATTTCATACTTATCAACTTCAAGTCCTTCAATGAGAAAAAAAAATTACATTAGAAGAATAACCATGAGGCACTTTGGTATCATGAAGACACTGACAGAAGCTAATTTTCTCCCTCTTCGATAATTTATGACAAGCCGGGGGAAGAAATGTTCGTCTTCCTTTAGGAGTGGGAGCTAACTACAAACGTATTCCCATTGATAGTAAGTCTAATCTTGCAGTCAACCCATCTTTAGTCTTT
Organism: Viscum album; assembly: GCA_963277665.1. NCBI lineage: Eukaryota > Viridiplantae > Streptophyta > Magnoliopsida > Santalales > Viscaceae > Viscum > Viscum album. The sequence goes on along the minus strand of OY728126.1, from coordinate 928,686,275 downwards.
CCTTTAATATCTAACAATGTTCCAATCAAAGAATCAAAAATATCCTTCTCCACGTGCATGAAATCAATATTATGTTTAACTTCATGATACCTCTAATATGGTAGCTCAAAAAAAAATTGACCTTTTCTTCCAAATATGTCTATCATTACCAGATTTTTGTGTCTTTCCCAATGTCACGTCAAGGTTTTTCACCCTCTCAAAATACAGATCAGGGGATAAAGGTTTTGGAGCAGTATCAAATTCTTGTGAGCCATTAAATACCTTTTTTAGTCTTCTATAAGGGTGTTCCATAGGACAAAACTTTCGATGACCCATGTACACTGTTTTCCTCCCATGATACAATTGAAAATAGGACGTCTTTTGTTCGCAAATTGGACATGCTTTATGCCCATTAACACTGTATCCAGACAAATTTCCATACACTGGGAAGTCATTTATAGTGAACAGAAGCACTGCATGCAGTTGAAAATATTCTATTTTATAAGAATAATACACCCTAATACCATGAGCCCATAACAGTTTCAAATCATCAATCAACGCTGACAAGTATACATCAATATCATTACAGGGTTGCTTTGGACCAGAGATCATTGTACTCAACATGACATATTTGCGCTTCATACAAACTTTAGGAGAGAGGTTGTAAATTACCAATAAAACAGGCCATGAACTATGTGTGATACTGAGTGTTCGGTATGGATTCATTCCATCTGTGCACAACCCTAGTATGAGATTTCTTATTTCATTTCCAAATGTAGAATACTGCGCATCAATTTTCTTCCATTGTGGACAATCAGCTGGATGACGTATTTTTCCATCACATACCCGCTCTTCAGCATGCCATCTTATCCTTTTTGCATCATGTGAATTAGCAAATAAACGTTTGAAATGATTAATTATCGGAAGATACCAAAATACCTTTGAAGGGAGCTTTGTAATCTCTACATCACCCTGTGATTTTTCTTTCACCTTATACCGTGATGTCCCACATTTTGGACACTCTGACAGAAATTCATATTCCTTCCTATATATAATGCAGTCATTCGGACAGGCATGTATTTTCTTGTATCCCAATCCCATCGGGCATATTCTTGGCTTTGTAATGTGAATCTGGAAGATTGTTATCTTTTGGAAGAATGTCTTTCATCAATTGTAGCAGCTCTGTAATACTTATGTCACTCCATCCATGCTTCGCCTTCAGGTTAATCAATCTTAACACCGCCGACAGAACCGTAAAATCTTTACAACCGGGATATAATGGTTTTTCAGCATCACCATATAGACGTGCAACTGTCTATTCTATCTCAATTTGTTCTGCTACAATATCGCGAATCATTTCTTCAATTCCATTGGAGTTACCATCTTGCGAATCATCATCATCAGTGACATTCCGTCCAGTTTCACCATGCCAAATCCAAGGGCTGTAACTCAGATTAAAACCATGACATATCAGATGATCTATTATCTCTCTACTTTTCAACTTCTTCATATTCAAACATTTCAGGCATGGACAGAAAAAATTGTCACTACTTGGAACATTTCGTTTTTCAAATTCCAAAAAGGAATCAACACCTTCCTCAAATTCATTGCTCATTCGATGTGCCGTAATCCAACTTCGACTCATTATTACCTATAACAAATATCAACAAAATATATATATTTTTAAGATAAGACAAATACATGTTTATATGAAAAAAATCATAATTTGAATGTAAAACAATTTAAAATATAAAACAAATCTATAGGTATTTAAAAAAATATTCATGAATATTATTTTTAAAACAAAATATAGTTAGATGTAACCGTTTTAAATTTCATTGAATCAAAGAAAACCATGATGCCTAATGATTCCCCAAATAAAATATACATTAATAAAACATAAACAAAATGATTTTTATCTAGAATAAGTGAATATGATCAGATGATACACATTTATAATAATCTCATGCCAATATACTAATAAACATGTTAAAATATTGGAATACCTAATGGAGCATATAACATGTGTTATTCATGCTTGTAGTTCAATCATTATGATCTAATGTACTCAACACTTTCAACTGCCAAAATCTTGAATGTAGTAGTAGTTTTCATAAGTACCCAACACCAAATAGCTATACATCGTAAGTGTCATGTTAGAAATATGAATATAGAACATTTGTTTTATGTTGAATAATATTGTCATATTATCTGATCATTCTGATTATATATTAGAATTACTATATCCTTTTGATCCGATATATAATATAAGGACATTAATATTTCTTTTGAAAAAGTAATGTTAATATCATGGTAATGTAAAAAAAAGTATATGTCGAACTATATATATGTAATACCAATAAACAAATACAAATGTGTTTGGCCTGGGTTTCACACATAAAACCCCTAATCTCACAGATTAAATTTTTGAATCATCCTACATAATACTTATTTTTAAAACATAGGGAATGAAAATAATAAAAGTTTTGATTTACGATACTCATTATGGGTAAACATGATATATATAAATATAATATCTAATCTCATAAAATGATATCCATGGGGGTATAAGAGCATACAAAAAGCACATGATCAAAAAGATAATTGAAACAGTTCTATATAATCCTAGATCATAAAACCTGAGTCCAAGTATAACAATTTTAGCATAACATAAGACATGATTTATATGATAGTGGGAACATGATTTAAAAAACCTTATTCACAAGATCACAACATTGGTATGTGGAATAACATAAGAGTGTGGCACAAACATAATCATATAAGTCATAACATATGTCAAGGGAAAACATAGTTTCATTCACCTCATATTGGGATATGTTAATCACCTTTCCTATAATTTATTATAATATTTCTTACGAGAAACATCACATAACACATTGGACATGGTATAACCATCTGTATCCCATATTGATCTATGATATATAATGCATTGTCGAATGCATTAGAAGGATATTATGGACCCAAATGTCACATAATGACTAACCATATATATGGGTGAATCGTGATCATCAAATCATTTATAACACTTTCGTTGATCAATTATCTAACAAAAATGAAATGGGGGTCATAATTGTTTTTACAAAACATAATAATTATTAATACATAAAAATGTGTTTGGATGGTAAGATAAGATAATATACTTAATTCAATCTAATTATCTTTAAATTATTTCTACCTAGATAGAAAAGACCTTTATAAAAAATATAATTTAACTTGAGAATGAAAAGAAAGTACCCTTAACCGTTTTTATAATGAAAAATCTGAAAAGGATGATAATAATATTTAGGTATTATAATTTTTTTATGAATTATTAATAATAAAAGAAATCACCTCACATGGTTTTGTTGAAAATCGGACATACCATCGTATTCAAGAAATCATATACACTTTGCATGAAAAGGTCCATCAATTTTAGGAGATGACTGAAAGAAGAAATGTATTATCAGAATCACCATGAGTCCAGAATGAAATATTTGATTGTAATAGGTATGAATTTATATTTTTATGAATGCAGATGAAAACAGATGATGGTTTTCTGATTTAGGAGTTCTAAAAATCATAATTTTTTTAAAAAATATTATGATGTAAGAATGTTGAATGAAATTTTAAGGATAGGTATTACCGATTGTACCTGGTCCAATTTCATTCATGAAAATCATTTTCTGGACAATCATATTGAAAATATGATTTTACGAAAATAAGTACTACCAATCTTCATCTAGAAAGACACATTCCAGCTAAGTAGGAAATAATAATGTTGCTGGAAGAATTGAACATTCCAGTACCACCCATTATTTTTCAGATTTTGCTGAAGCTAATCCTCAATGTTTTAAAATTATTTATTCTTTCTAAATGATTGAATAATTTGAATGGTTGTGAAGTCAAATATCTATGTTCTCATGGTCATAGTAATATTTTTATCAGATATTGATTTATTTAGATACTTAAGAGGTTTCTCGTAATGAAGTTGCTGGTATTCAGATTGATCAATATAGCAATAATATTGGAGTTGTTACTGATTTGTATTTCAGAAGAAAAGATGAAGTATAAGTGGTTTAAGAAGATTTAATGATTCAACTTTTTCATTGTACAATAGAATCGTAAAGCGTATATCAGAATGAAAATCTAGAATAAGAGTTAAAAGTAGTCTTATCCAATATACACCTGCTGGAATGTTGCGAGTTGAATGTTGTGAGTTGAATGTTGCGAGTTGAATGGACATAATAACCATTTGCAATAACAAAAAATTCCATGAGATTCAAAAACGAACGAAAAGAACATCAAGAATCGAAACAAAAACGAACGAAATAAATTCGTGGAAGGCTTACTTGAATTTCGCGAGTTGAGATGATAGATCCGAGAGGAGTGAAGAAGATAAAAAAGGAAGCCGAAATGAGTTTAATGCAGGCGATCGACGAGCCGATTAGGGTTTACCGCGCGAGAGAGAGACGAGTCGGCGACTGTCAATCGAAAAATCGGAAATGACAGAACACGGGATTTAATTTTTTTAAATGTTTTATAACGTCGGTTATTATATAACCGACATTATAAACTATTTTTCTAGATTTTTTTACGTTGGTTATCTTAAAACCGACGTAAAAAAGCTCCCGCACTTTGGTTTTTTACATCCGTTATTTGGTAACCGACGTAAAAAACCCCCCGCGCATTGGTTTTTTACGTCCGTTATAAGATAACCGACGTAAAAACCCAACATGCGCGATTTGTAACGTCGATTATTAAAATAACCGACGTGAAAAATCTACTCGCCACATTTTTGCGTCGGTTATATATAACCGACGTAAAAAATGGTGATGTAAAAAACGATTTCTGCACTAGTGGTAGTACTAATCCATTGTTCAGCAACAAATGGATCAGTAGACCTGCTGAAAGAAGGTGGACGCTGCCTCATGAAGGATTCAACAGAATTTTGCTCCTTATTTTGATCGTTTGGAAGTCTTACATGATTCATACCTTGAGGAATTTCTGTGATCATGGCTACATGATTTTGCATTCCAGCTCCCATAACGTTTGGTTGCTCGGGGGGACAATCGTTGCATTGCCCGTCGCATTCCGCATTAACACGGTTCATTCGGGTTCCAGCCATTGACTAAAACCAAGAATAATAGTGTGAGGAACACTAATTATAATAGGAAAACCACGTAATCAAGAATAAAATTTCACACTTAAGGTCATATCCTAGGTTATTCATGGGCGTTTCTAAAACACTGAGATTTTGTTCTATGCTTAGAATTATCCTTAGGGTTCTTACTAAGGCTTTCACATCCTAGTTTCCAACGGTTGAATATACCTTTCCTATGATACCAACTATAACGACCCATACTTTACATAAATTGTTAATACATCAAAATTTATGTACACTTATTACAACGTATAATAAAACCACGAAAGGACCGTATAGGTACAGTGTCTTTAGAAACTGGGAAACATAAACAACTGGTTCATAAAGCATCTACACTGTCTCCCATTTATTTCATCATATCTATAGTCCCTTTTTGGCATATCTTACTTAATACCCTTCTTCCTAACCTAGGGATATAAAAAATACAAAAAGGTGAGCTCAAATTCTCAGTAAAGGTAAACAAAAGAAATATCAATCACATCATATTCATAAAAACATAACATTTTGGAATTCTTAACCTGTAAAAGTGATCATAATTTCATAACATGGGATAAATCATAGTAGTGAAATCTAATCCCAATAATCATAACATGAAACAAGAAACATTGTGGAATACACACATAATCATATATAATCGTTTCTTATTAGTCAAGACTCATTTCCAAGACTATCTTTGTGGACAAAGTCTATTTTTGAACCGAGTTCATTCCTCGTTTCAGTCCTATTTTCACTGAACCGGTTTAACCTGCCGTTCCAGCCATGTCTATCTCATGAGATATAAAATCTTTACCCAATGCATTGGAGGGAGATATAGGTCCCACCAATCTCATAATGATACCATTCTTATGTGTGCCACAAAATCATAAACCATACATCATAGCATAACCCATGTAATAAAAATGGGAATATTAAACATCATGACATCAAAAAATAATTCATATAAGATAAAAGAATTCATAAAAATATTTCCATCACAACATAATCAAATCAATGTAATAATAGGGATCGAAACATAACCCTATATTATCTTAGATGAATTTTTTTTTTATAAAACACATGAACTCCATTCTTGAGGAAAATATCCATTCCACATTAAATTTTTTTTCCTTTCTTAACATGTCAAACAATTTTATACTAAAAGAAGTTGATTAAAAAGAAAATTGAAAACTTGTAAAGGAAGATGTTTGGAAATAATGTTTTAAAAATCCATTCATTCCGTATAAGTTAAAAAAAACATCCTTCTCGTACTTTTGTCGGAAAAGTCAAAAATTATCTCGTACGGAAAATGACAAAATATTCCTTTCATATCTTTTATTAAAAACTCACCGAAGGGTAAAATTTGATATAAACTATAGTATAAGGATATAAACATTACATATTGAGGAAACATGGATGTGGACAATAAAATACACCCCCATAAATACCAAAGTATAAACAATCTCAGATAAAAATGAGATTGTGATATTTTTCCTTTACCTTAGGTCCGATTTGCTTCGTAAGTGTCTGAACCTACTGTATAATAATTTAAATAATGTCATTGACTTATTCCAGAATCATAATCATTGTTATGATATCATATATGGTCATATTCATAGCTTATTATTAGTAATATTTCATTGCTACTTGATATTTGGGTGTTTACTACTTTTTGTTTTTATGCGTGTTTTGTCGAATAAATTCTTATTCTTCTTTTTAGGTTATAGATACCTCATTTACAGAATGTTATTACTGAAATATATATCATATTAATTCACTCAATTCATTTATGTAATCATTATTCAATGAAAATCATGTAGAACGAGTCGCATCACATCGTGGAGACGGTATTCCGTACGTACGCACGAGCGATGATATCGTTCCCATGATCGTGGAATTGTATTGGAGTGTATGTATACTATTTCAGAATCAATATAAATTCACAATAATCATATATATTCATTATTTACACCATTATACCCATCCAAGTAAGGTGGTGGTGGAAAATATATTACACCACGACGTGGAGACGATATTCCGTACGTACGCACGCGTGGTGATTTCATTTTACGTAGGATGGATAGATGGTGAAACAGGGTTGTTTCATACTTATAATAACATATCAGTGTATGAGGGATACTGATGTTATTACTTCATAATTAAACAACTACAGAAGAAGTAGTGGAATAAGAAATACAGATGAAAGAATCGGTAACAGACATTACCTCTTCTTTGAGGCGTTTCTTTGAGACATCCTTTTAGGTCATTAAAATTGGTCTTTGAAGAAGAACAAGACCTCTATGATGTCTCTAAGAAAGTGGAGAGAAGAAATTTTCAGGGGATGTCCGAGCATGAAGGCTCCAAGTGGTGTGAGGAAGAGGGGGAGGAGGTTCCCTTTTATAAGGGAGGAGAGGGGCTCCTTTAGAAAAACTAAAAAGATTATTTTATTATGAAGTCATATTTGGTTTTAAATGGCTTAAAATTGATTTCTTTCGAAGATAAGGTGGGGATGGGTCGAAATCCTCTCATACAATAGAATTTAGACAAGTTTAGGTTCCTATTTTAACCTTATAATTTAGATTTAACATTAAGTTAGATAATTTTACTTTTACCATATCTTTTTGTGTTCTTACACTATAAGGACAAAAAACATACTATAACAATCCAAACTAACCCCAAGTTGTTTATTTTTAATATATATAACCTTATATAAGTCATTTGGCCGAACCGTAGATTTTTAGGAATAAAATAACAATTAATATTATAATATTTGTTTTAAAAACTATTTTATGTCAATTTTGACACTATTTAGTAATTTATTTTTGTGAAAATCATAATAGAATGATTAATTCGAAAAAAGTTAATTAAATCAATACTAACATGTCATATTTACCTAGAAAATTAGTGTAATTCATAAAAAGCCTCAAATTACATTTATTTGGGTATTTAGAACATCAATTATGTCAATATTCCATTAATAAGATAATTACTGCATCATCTTAGTGTCATAAATAAATTATAATAATTAATGTCTAAAAATTACAAATAAAATACCATTATGTATGAAATCTCTTTATCTTTCTATTGAATATTTATAGTAGAATTTATCTTCTGTATAACCCTATATTAAAAATTATTTACTTATTAAACTTTGATTTTAACTATTTTAACCCTTCTTTAAATAAATTAATAATAAATGGCCTAATCAAATCCAAGTGAGCCTAAATGGTCATATTTTATTCCTAAGGCTGTTTTTGGTCGAATTACACTTATCCAATAGAATTAGGACATGTGTTAGGGTAATAATAATATCATTTTTACTCTTAATTATCCTATTTACTTTTAACCGTGGTAAATAAAAGTAAAAAGTTACTATTCACTAAAAATTATTTTCATCTCATTGAATCCCATTTTACTTACTAAAATCAACTGTGGCTCTCGGATTTTTGAAATTCCACTCACAGAAGCGGTTAAATTATGTTTTATGAAGAATTCAGTTTTTTTAACTACCACTTAGTAGTTTCACTATTCATCAAAAATTGAATATTTTCAGAAAAAAACCAAAATTTCACCCTAGGCTAATTCTGATATTCCGAATCAAAAAATGAAGTCTATTTTGAAAAATTAAATTTACAAAATTTCAAAAATTAGGTATTACTATTCATAACGGCTAGTTTTAATAATATTTCAATAGCATATCATTGTTTAGTGAAACTGAGTATTGCGTACAACGCAAGCTATCGAGGAAGGCCGCGATTGCGTGTAAAGCAAGCCAAGATAGTGTTGTGTGTAGTGAATGATTCCTTTAATGATTTATATAACATAAACACAAAGTATTTCTTATAAAATTCTCTGGTGTTACAGGTTGTATGGCCCACATCGATTGTGATGAGCGAACAGTGGCTTTTACGACACACGATGGTGTTAGAAATCTCTTTAGAGGAGAGAGGAAAGAAAGTCAGGGTGCAATGAAATTTTTGGCACCAGAAGTGGGTACGTTATTGTATCAGTTGGCAGTGTTGTCGTTGTAATCGATAGAGGGTGTTGATCAGAGTATTCCTTTGGAAGTGGTGGATCAGTTCATGGATGTTTTTCCTCAAGAATTATCTGGGTTGCCTCCTGTAAGAGAAGTGGAGTTTACGATTTTTTCTCCTTCTAGGGACCTGTCCTATCTAACATTCATCTGATTGGATGGAACCAGCTGAATTGCGGGAATTTAAAATCAAGTTAGATGATTTAGAAAAATAAGTTTTTATCTGGCCTAGCACATCTCCATTCCAGTGTAATGAATAGTGCCAGAAGTGTTTTGATGAGTTAAAGGGTCGTCTTACATCAGCACCAATCATGGTTTTTTCAGAACCAGGAAAAGGGTACGTGGTGTATTGTGATGCATCGAGATCAGGGATTTGCTGTGTTATCATGCAAGTGATTCATTTGGTTGTGTATGGCTCACAGCAGTTGAAAGTGCCTGAGAATAACTCCCCAACTCATGATTTGGAGTTGGAAGTAGTGGTCCATGATTTGAAGGTTTGGTTTCATTATCTCTTCGGTGAGAAATTCACAGTATATACAGATCATAAGAGCTTGAAAAACATTTTCTGACAAATGGATTTGAACTTGAGGTAATGGAGATGGATGAAATATCTCCAAATGTTTGATTTTGACTTGATGTATACAACGTGTAAGGGAAATTCGGTGAAGGATGCATTTAGTAGAAAATCATATTTTCAAATGATGAAAAGGGCCTCAGAACAGTGGCAGTTGATGTCGGTTATAGCCGATATGCGGTTGGAATGTGAGGACCATGGCGATAGAGCGGTCTTATTTCCGGTTTTGTTGATCCCTGACGTGGTTGGCCTTGTTAGAGAGGCACAGATATCCGATTCTGAGTGTGTGACCATGGGGTCAAGACTCAAGGGTGGGGAGACCATTGAGGGTTGGAAATTGAATAGAGATTCAGTTTTGTGTTTTATGAATCGGATGGTTATAAAAGATTCTTTTCATAATGATCTTCTCAGGGTGTATCATAATTTCAGGTGGGCTATTTATCTTGGAATTTAGAAAATGTATAAAGTGTTGAAAGCATTGTTCTAGTGGGATGGTATGAAAAAAAAGTGGCTGAGATTGTTTTGAGATTCTTGAATTGTCAGCAGGTCAAGGAAGAGCATTAGAGTCCAGCAGGAATGTTACAGTCATTAGCAATCCATGTTTGGAAGTGGGATCAGATAGCGATGTATTTTGTCACAGGTCTCCCATGAACGGTCATGAAGCACGATACCATTTGGGTGATAGTGGATCGAATAATGAAGTTGGCCCATTTCATTCCAATTCGTGAATCCCATACGGTGGAGTATTTGTCCAAAATCTATATCTGGGAGGTGGTAAAGAGTCATGGTGTTCCAATTTCTATCGTATCCGATAGAGATGCAAGGGTTACATCTCGTTTCTGAAAATCCTTACAGCAAGCCCTTGGGACATAATTGACCATGAGTACGGCGTATCACCCTCAGACGGATGGTCAATCCGAGAGGGTGATACAAACTCTGGGGGATATGTTTCGGGCTTGTGTCATGGATTTTGGTGGCTCGTGGGAGGTACACTTGTCATTGGTTGAGTTCTCGTACAATAACAGTTATCAGGAATCCATAAAGATGGCTCCGTTTGATGCATTGTATGGGCGGCCCTATCTTTCTTCACTATGTTGGGTGGAAATGGGTGAGTCTTCAATGGTTGGACCGAGCCTTGCCCAGGATACCACAGAGAAGATCAAGTTGATCAGAAAAAGAATGGAGATGGCTCAGAGTCTTCAAAAATCGTATGCGGATCATCGTCGACGACCATTTTCGTTTGAGGCGAGTGATTATGTTTTCCTGAGAATCGCTCCTAGGTTGGGACATCGTCTGTTTTGGAAGCATGGAAAGTTATCTCCCAGGTATATTGGGCCTTTTGAGATTCTTGAGTGAATTAGTGAGGTGGCTTATCATTTGGATTTTCCACCACAGTTTAGTTCGGTGCACAATGTGTTTCATGTGTCGCAGTTGAAAAATTATTTGCCAGATAGTGACCATGTGATTAGTTGGGATCAATGTTGAGCTAGAACAGGATGCTTCATTGGTGCACATGCTTGTGCGGGTTGTGGATAGGCAAGATAAAGTCTTTCGTGGTAAAAGAATTGGTTTAGTTCGTGTTTTATGGCAACATGGTCAGATTCAAGAGGAGACTTGGGAGCGGGAGAAGGAGATGGTCGAGCTGTGGCCCGAGATCTTTTGGCAAAGGTCGGATTCACTACTTTCTGAGGACAGAAAGTCCATTGGTGGGGAGAATGTAGCACCCCCGGTTTAAGGAATGTGTCCTTTTTTATGCATTTTTTATGTATTTAAAGTTCATGGAATGAGTTGGGAAGAGTTTCGGAAGTTTGGAATGGTTTCAGATGAGTTTGGAGGTTTTTAATGGGGTTCATGGTTTGAGCACGGTTAGTATAAACCGTGCATATGCTCCAGGAATCCATGTAGGGGGGAGATAGTAGGCTTCGCACAGCCTGTGCTCAGTTTTCCAAACCATACAAGGAAACCATGTGGACTATGGCTCTCGAAGTAGTGGCGTGCACACGGTTAGCACACGGTTTTCCAAACCTTGCGGTCTAACCGTGCGGCCACTTAAAGTTAGGGTTTTAAAACCTGGCCTCACTCAGGATTGCTTCATTTCGCTGCTCTCTTCCTCTCACACGAGCCTCACTCTGTATTTTCGTTTCTCAAGGGTTGGAGGGGCTCTCCCACACGTTTTGGAAGCGATTCAAAGGGGTTTCAAGTTGGATTCAAGGTGATTTCTCCCGGGTAAGTCTATCCTCTTGTTTCCCTTGTGTTTTCTTCTAGATTTACATCCCTCTCTTTCTTGGTTTTCTAGATCTACACTTGTTGTGTATAGATCTATGGTTGGGGGTTCCATGGATGTTAATATTAATGCTTGTGAATGTTAGGGAAATGGATCTAGAGAGGATTTGGTGGTGCATTCGTCGGTTTTGTGGTGCGGGGGCATCTGGGTCGTTTTCTCGGGAACCGTAATGGTAGATGGCTTCTCTTTCGACTCCACTTGGTTAGAACTAGTGGTTCCTTGTTACAATTAATTTGTGGTGATTGAAATTAATTGTGTTTTGATGTGAGAAATTGGTGGAAAATCCCTTGGGTGATGTTTTGGGGATTTTTGGGGAAAAGAGGGTTTTGTGGTGAAATTCTTTTGTTGTGGACCTTAAAATAGAGATTTTAAAATGGGATTCTATGGTTGATTTCTGAAAATGATTAATGGAAATGGTTTTCAATATAAAGTTTATTTTATTGGAATAGGGTTTGGCATGGAAAATGGTTTTCAATAAATGGGTGATTTATTGAAGTGGATTGTTATGCAATGGAAATTGGTTGATTGCATGTTGTTGTGATCTTGATGGGTTTTATGCTTAGTTGAAATGTTGTGTTCAAATATTGTGTTGATGTGGGTGGGAAGTCTTACTATTAATGGGTGATGGATGGTGGTCGGAAGAACCACTATGTGGGTAGTGTTCGGAAGTGCTGATACTCATGAATGGGTGAACGGGTTGGGTGGAAGTCCCATCGTTTTGATTTTTTTGGTGTGAATGAGTGAACGGTTTTGGCGGAAGTCCCACAGTTTTGGTTGTTTTTTGTTCATTACTTTGCATGATGGAAGTTTTTGTGCTAACATATATATGATAAAATGGTTTGTGGTATATGTGGTTGTCTTTCCTTTGGTTGCTTGTGTTGGGTGTGATGGCTTGGTTAGAGCATGGATGGATTATGGTAATGGTTGAACTTGTGAATATTTTATATAAACAGTTTTATATAAATGTTCTAACGGTTTTATGCGAGTGGCGTGTGTCGGTAAGTCATTTGGGGAAATCCTACTGAGTTTTTGTACTCACCCCCTGCATTGGCACGTTGGTGTCTTTGCAGATGTCGTATATCGTGACGTGGGAAAAGGTAAGGCATCTCCCTCCTGTAGTGGAGCATTGTGATGTCTCGGTGGAGCATGGAGCTTGGAGCTTGGTGTGGAGATGTGGTGGTATAATGGCTTTTATTGTTTGTTGTTTTTTTTCGCTTGTACTCTAATATGGTTGGTTGTATTGGTTTTGAGTTGTGTTGTGCAACAACTTGGTTGTCTTTTAGGAATGCATGGTTGGGTAATTGAATTGACATGCATCATATAGTGGTTGTTAGTGGATAGTCTGGTTGGTTTTTTCTGAAGGGAAAATCATTCCCCAACTTAATCTTGAAGCCCTTGGAATTTATTTCCAGCCTTTAGCATCTTGGAAACGTCGCCAAAGGCCAAGTAGCCCTTACCGCCTCCTCAAGACAATGAGGTAGGGTCGTGGTGTTACAAAATTAGTGAAAAATGATTCACATCATATAACGAAGATATAGTCTTATATACACACAATCCACACTATGATATTTAAAATGGATTGGTAATTAAATATTTATAAGTGATTTTAAAATTAAATAACTAAAATAATATCATAAATATCATAAAAAAATTTCAATACCTAATAATATCAATACTTTAAATGGGGTGATTATTAGGTGGTAGTCCATCATACACACTATCAATGATTTGTTTCCCATTTATTGATAGTGGTGATCGATAAATATTCTTCCATAAACATAATAACATATTAGTGATTGGGATTTGATGGTTTTATTATATATGATATTTTTAGTGTAAAAACCTATGTTTTTAAAATTAAACACTATATTCGATAGCGCAATTATATTCCATATCAAGATTAAATGAATAATAAAATATTATAATTTAAAATGGCACATATCACCTAGTTATTATATTGGTGGGTATTAATAGGACTAACTGTATTATTTTTACATATTTCTATTTATTTTTTCTATATTCATCCAATATATTTTTTAATCATCATATAATAATAAGTCCAGTTTTACACAGAAAATACTATATTTTCCAAAATAATGTTTTATCATCCTTTAATGGATTAATTTTTTAAAAACTAAAATATAAATGTTTTATTAAAAATATTTTAGAATATAATATTTTTTTAATTAAAAATCTAAAGAAATTATATGGTTGATTATTATTTATTTTATTGATATTTTCCATTTTTGATTAATAGTGAAATTACAACTTTTTAATTTAATTTTCTTTTTTCGTCTAATTTATTTATATAGTAAAATTATGTTTGAAATTTTTTTCAGGTTTTAATTGTTCAATTATAAATAAATAAATCCAATTTGGGTCTTTGTAATCAGTTTCTTAATGAAATTGGATATAAAATCATATCAAGAATTGATATAATGTTGGAATTAGAGTTAATATAAGTATATAATTAGAGTAAATATATTATGTATTATGTAATTTAACCAATATTTATTTTTAAGGAAGATAAAGAATATATATTATAAGTCTTACTCATGGTAAGGGACCCTTTAACTAAAATAATGTCTTAAATATTTTGATGATATATTATTGTAATGATTTTTATCCCGAGTCCTTTTTTTCAAAACAATTTTTATAAATTTATAAATATGTAATTGATTATTTTAATAATATAATATCATAATTTCAATTAAATATTTTTTAAAAATACTCTTTTTAATTAATTATGTAAAGATATTTATTTTAGGACCCAGATTTTAATGATTCACTTTTATCTAATTATATAATGGTCGAAAAGGAATGTTCATATTTAATATATATAATGTAAGGTATTTTACCCATTAATATCACCTTAATATTTTTAAACTTAACATACATGTTTATATGGTTCCTTTCAAAAAAAATCCTTATTTTATGTTCACAAATTTTCAAAAAATATTTGATTTAAATATGAAAATATAATTTTCTTAAAGAATACTTTAATGGTGGAATCATCCATTTTTTATGAATCTAAAATTTTTCTATGGAATTATTTATAATATTGGGATATTTATAGATAAACCAATGATAGGTGGAAACATGATAAACCAATGATGGGTGGTTACTTGATAATCCAAGGATGAGTGGTTATGTAATATCTTCCAATGCATTGATTACATTGAGCTGGAAGTTTTCAACAATTGTTATCCAATTTATATGAAGGTTTTATTCCCAATATAGCTCATATATTGTCAAAATACTTCTTATACAATATTTTATCCCCATCAAAGAACACCAATTCATTAGGTCGTTATTATATAGTAAGTCCTCCTAATGGTTATTACAGTTAAAAATATTTAAAGGGTTTTTTAAATATGATCCTAAAATTTACTGAAACATGTTATTAATTTAAAATTATGGGTTTAATGGATTATTTTAGAAAAACATGTATGTTTTTGTCAAGTAAAAATGTTTTTTTCACTCAAATTAAATTAAATTTGATTTCAGATTTTTCAATGGAATAATGGTTTTTTTCAATTTATTTGTTTCATGAATATTTTTATGAAAATTACATTTTTTTTAAAAAAATTAAAAGGGTAAAAATATTATTAAGTACTTGAATTCTTTTGTGAAAAATTATTTAATATGATTTATTAGAAGAATAAAAGTTATATTTTGTAAAGGGTTTCTCTTGGTGGAAAAAATTAGATACATAGTGTATGTTCACTTATAAAATATGTGATCACTTTGTTTTCTTTTATTCTAATTCTCTAAAAATATAAACTGGATGAATCCTCAATGTCAAATAAAATAATTTATTTATTAAAGAAAATGATTTTGTAATTATTATGGCTAACACCACACAGTTGGTATCAAAGGTGGATTTATAAAGGTTGGTAGATTATAATGTTTTATTTTGAGGTATTATTATGTGTAATGGATATCATAATGGGATTATAATTTTTATGTTTATCATAAGAACAATTTCTTATAAAATATTTTCTTGAATTATTTTATGAATAATTGAGGTGACTAATTATATTTTAAGAGGAATTCATTATTGAGGTAATTGTGTGTTCTTACATGTTTGGATAAAAAATTTAAATGTATGATATAACCTTTTATTTTAAAATATACTAATGATATTATTTACGATTTTTATAAACTAGAAATAATTTTATAAGCACTATTTTAGTATTTTATTATAAAAATACCGACCCCTTGGATGGGTGATAACCCATCACGTTTGGAAAGGCTGTTGAAATTGAACCCACAACTAATGGGTGATAAGGGTGCATCACCTATCCCTAGCCTATGCAAAGTCCTTTTAAGTATTACTTATTTATTTTTAGTTAAATAATTTTATTATTGAAAAATAAATTGATTTTGGTAAGATACTTTTTATCAAATATATATCTACTGAATAAGAAACGTATTTGGTGAATAAGTGATTAGGGATAAATTTGAAATATGTTTCAAATTCCAGAAACTCTGCGTTATTAAGGTAAATTGAATAATTTAGGATTTTAATTTAATACTAAATGTTGTATTATATATTGGTGTAATATATATATTTTACATTTTTTAAAAATATAATATTTTATGTAAATTTTTAGCATATCATGGAGGTAATGTGATTAAGAAAATTGCATTTTTTTCAATGAAACATCAATATTAGTCGATGATATTAGAGATAAATGTAAATACTTATCATGGAAGTGTGTGGGGTCCTTTTGATATTTTTAATCATAGTATATAATATTTTTATGAATTTTAAGGAATTATAGTTTTTCAATTATCTAGGTTGAAATTTGTGTGTCACAATTGGTTTTTGGAGATTGAAGTTCTTTTTCACAACCATAAGGATTATGATTTCGGGGAATTATCTTTTGTTATCATAAACATTTTTTTAGTTAATATTCCCAGGTATGATATATAGATAGTAAATATTTTTGGAAATGTTATATACTCTATAGGTTGATTCTAGAGATTCATGTGTGCATAATTCATCTTGAATACCCATCATTTCAAAGAAATGATGGGGTTTTATTCGAAATTAATTTAAGGATAGAACTTTGGTTTTTATGTATGTATGTTTCCTTATTATATTAGTCTAGGTAGTTAAATAAAACCTCATATCTATGAAATGTATCTTAAAAAATAATCACATGTTTACTTTTCCTACTAATAATTTAATGTCCCTTTAAATCAACCATGATGTATGGTTTTGTAATGGTCAACATCCTCATGAACATTTTATCTTACAATATCCATAAATATTGGATTGTTTTTATATTCCATGTCTATGTATTCAAACAAGGAATCCTAGTATTTTTTTATATTATGTGACCTTCATACTTCCCCTTCCTTTTGTTTTAGTGTGGAATTTTAATTATTCGTATCGATGTGGGATTAAAAAATGTACTTTGAAAACTCAAACCTCATTAATAGTGACAAAATGAAAACATTTGAGCACATAATTTTTTAATTGGGTTGTCGAAAAAATTTCCATCCTATATTTTTAAATAAAATCATTATGTTTGATAGTGCAATTATGGGCCACATCGATATTAAACGAACAACTTAATATAATTATGTAACATGGATGATTTATCCTAGATTTAATATTGGTGGGAATTAATAGGACTAACAAGATTATTTTTACACATTTTTATTAAATTAATTATATTCAAGGAAATTATTTGATATCCATATGCTAAGAGTAAATACATTTTAACTTAAAACAATTATTTTTTTATAAAAATGTTTTACAAACATTTAATATAATAATTTTATAAACTAATCTTGAAATAACGATATATTTTATTTTAAAAAACATGTTTTTTAAATAATAAAAATAAAATTTATTGAAGTTTAATTTTGTTTATATCTCTTATATGTTTCGTTTTGTTGATGAATATTGAAAAATAATTCATTTTAATTAAAAACTATTTTTCCATATATTTTATATGTATAGTTAAATTTAAATTTAAATTGGTATTAATGTCTAAATATGTCAATTAAACTTAAATAAGTCCAATTTAGTTCATTGTAATAAAATTAACATAGAAATTGGATATAAAAACATTTCAAACATTTGAACATCTGTACTTTAAAAACTCTTTGTTTTGTTCCATCAGTGGGGTTATTTTTGAATTAGTTTCGAACAATTATGTTAATTTAATTTAAAAAAATATATTAAATTTTTGTAATCATATAGTCATAATTTATATAATATCCCAATTTTATTTTCTCCTAATATGAATTGTAACTTTGGAAATTTTTGTTACCAAGATAAAGGGAAAATCAAGTAAAAATAAATAAACTACAGGTAAAAATAATTTGAGAAAGTTTATAAAATGACCCTTAAACATGAACCTATTTTATTAGATTAAAATATGGAGTTCATATTCACTAATGGATATAATATATATCTATTTTTGGTTCCATTTATAAGATATTCTAACATTTATAATATTTTACTTATCGAAATGAAAAAGACGTCACAAGAATATTCTTTACTACTAAAATATTTATAATAAGGTGTAATAATGATGATATTTATACAATAAATATTAATTTTAAATGAATCATATCAAACTTTATTAATTTAATTTATTTAAAACTTTATTGAATAGATAAGTACACTAAATTATTAAAAATTATGATGCGAAAATTATTTTATTAATGGAAATATCAAATAATTATTACTGAAAAAAATAAAAATATTATATTATTAAATAATTATGGATATAAAATAATTTAATAGATTAATTTTATATTTTATTATTTTATTAAATTATTTATATTTCATTTATATTGATATTTCGATATTTTTAAAATTAAATGTATTGAATAACATCAAAAGTAACATTATTGATATTTTAAAATAAATAATATTTTATTGAAGGATATAATATTCCTAAAAATATTTATTTTTTATAAATAATTAGTAATATGGTTAATTTTTTAGAAAATTATTCATTTATGGGTCGTTTGGACTGTAATAGTAAATATACTAACCCGGCAATTGGAAAACTCCATGTTGCCCCGTTAAGAAATAAAGGGGATAAATAATGCATAAAACATAATGATAAGAGTAAAAAATGTGACCGAAACATTCCTAAATGTTATATTATGATAGTATTTACACCAAATATAATATTATATTCTATGAAAAGAACATTTTAACTATATGAAATAAATAATTAATTTATATTAATTTATTTTTTTTTAGAAATTACAGGTGTTCCCCTCACATCTTTTATAAACGAGAACATCTTATTCTCTTTTATTCACACCTTAAATCATATTATTTTAAAACATGATCAACCAAAATAATTTCCTATCATTCTTTTACACATTATAGATATATTAATTTGGGAAAATAACTACACTTAATGGAATTAATGAGATAAGAGATAGAGATTGTATAAAAACTCTTTCATTTTTAATTATGTTTTTTGGTTTTTTATTCTTCCACCAATATCAAATCATATTAAACTAATATGAAATAATAAATACATTATATTACTTATACAAAAATTAATTTATGTTAATATCACCAACTGAATTTATCTCCACTTCTATGAAATGGAAAATAAATCATCGTTGTTGTGTACGGTAGACTACCATATCTCTAACTAATGAAATTCATTTTACATTAACATATATAAATACATGTAATAATGACACAATTAATGTTAATATGTGAAATTTATAATTTATTTATCATTATTAAAAGATAACATACCATTTTTCTTATACCTTTCCATGAAAAAGAAATTTAAAACCTCGTTCTGCATACGTATGAAATATCACCTCCATGAGGTGATGTTATTCATTTTTTATCACCACAAACATGGATGATAAATATGAGTAAATATAGATTATTAATTTTATATTTATGATATTATGATTAATATTTAAATATAAAAAGATACTTAACCTTTTTCAACAATAATCACTGAACAAAGGAAACATTACTTATACATCCGTATGAATTACCATCTCTATTATGGTAACATAGTTCATTTTATATATCCATATTTAAATTATGGATTTTAGAGTATAATTTATGCATAAAAAGTTTCTTTATGTTAGGATTATTTATCTAGAGATTATTTAATAATGACCAATTTGAGTGTTGTCATCATAACAAAGTATTTTTGGACTTAATATAAAATATAATCAAAACATTTTACATGAATATAAATAATTATGTACTATTCTATAACATATAAATTAGAGATAACAAATTAATAATAAACATGAAAAAGGTTCTCAATAAAATAATAAATTTAGTATGTTTACTATTCATGAAGATAAAAATATATGTAACGAGATTAACTCAATGTATGGGATACATTAACAAAAAATAATTTTAAATGTTTTAAAGATTTATTCATATAAATAATTATCTTTAGTCTCCATGTATTCAATATAGTTTTTAGGAATTTATTTATATTTAAATTTTTTTTATAAAATTAAATTTTATAATTTTTCAATTTTTTTTAAAAGAATCTTTTGAAGGATTATTGTGAAGGACATTCTTTAAAAAATACATGGTCAATGTTTTTATTTCATCTATTTTACAATGTTAAAATATAATATTTTTATTTCATATATGAAAAAATGGAATATCCCACCTTCATATCAATATAGTATTTTTAAGCATTCCATACATGTATATATGGTCACTTTAAAAAATCCATTGTTTGATCAATGATTTTCAAAAAATATATTAATAAAAAAATTAAATAAATTATTGAAGAACATTATTAGCATTACTAAATCATGTTTTATGATTGTGATTTGTTTAATTATAATTTCTGATAGTGAACTCTTGTTCTATAATAAATCAATGATTTATAGTAATGTTATAAACCAGTGATGGGTGGTTATGAAAAAAAATTGGGGTAGGTGGTATTGTTATAAAATCCATTTCATTGGGTACTTTTGTGTTGGAGGATGGTATTTTTGAATACTACATTTATACTAAGTTTGGAGCCCTATTACAGCTCACATGTGAACTTGATATAACTTATACCAATAGTGAAACCCATTATAGATAAAAAATTCATTATGTAGGGATTATATTATATTTTTTTCCATATGGTTATTGTAATTAAAAAGGTGTTTAATATGGTTTTATTAATTTTATAACCTACATTTCGAGTTTTATCTTCTTACTAGGGGTTTTAAAGACATTAATTGTGAAAAAAATGTTTGTTTGTGTTTGGCTTATTTTTTTAATTTATACAAAAAAACTAAATGGGTTTTATGTTTTTCAATGGACTAATTTTTTTATTTATTTTAATGTGCCTTATTGAGAATTTTTTTCTCATCTAATGTCGTAAAACATTCATAGAATGGATTAATAATTTATATTGAAAAATAATATTTCACAGTGAATGTATTTATGATGTGTCGAAAAAAGAATCTAGATTTTATTTTAAAAGGGTATATGTGGGTTTTAAAAAAATTATAATATGTATAAGTCCACTTTTAATATCTGGGGTTACATTGTGAGATTTATTCATGATTCTCTATGACTCTAAAACTAATGATCTTTATTGAGGAAAATTAAATTCTTTACTTAAACTGATGATATTTTAAATATTTATGTTTGGGAATTAAATGAAGATATAATTTAGTGTTGAAAAATAAGAAATAAAATGAAATATCTGGTTTTGATAATTACCATCTCTGAGAATAAATTTATTTAGATCCCCACTTAAACACCCTAGGGATTGTATTTTGGGATGCCTATTAGCTCTATGAATTTAATTATGTATATTTGGGAGAGACTTGTTAAATATTTTTTGACTCAAATGGTTATTAGTGAGTTAATAACCAATGAGTGAGTGAATATTTACAATTGGGGAAAAGAAACTTCTTTGAAATAAATTTAAATTTACAAAAAAAATCCGAAATTTTAAATTGTTTCACATGATATATTGATCCAAATTCATTATTTTATATATTTGTAATTATAATATAAAAATATTTCCCTAAAATAATATTTTTACAAGTTGTTATGTAATTTTAAACCTTATACTTTGAGTTTAACCCCAATGAATGTCCATTTTTACCTTAAATGCAATAAATAATTGTTATTGTTTTCACTGTTCATTTTAATTAAAAATTAATTTAACTTTTTAAGATAATATAAATCATGATGATTTTAAATAGGTAATCCCTTTCAAAAATTTCATTATTCTATGTGGAAAAATTTTATTATAATATTATTCTAACATTCTTGATGGGAAAAAGGCTTTCCATAGGGATAATGTTCAGTTTTTTACAAAATTTTTATATCAAAATAAAAAATGAAAACTATTCGAATGACCTAAATTATATTAATTGATTTAAAATAATCTAAATTTAATGTAAAAAAATGTAATTTTAATTTAACATTTTAAAATATTTAAATGAAGAGAATGTTTTCAATTTAAATTCAATAGGTTTCGAAATTCTACAAAAATGAGTCATTTTAGTAAAAACACAAATATTAACACAAATATTTTTTTATATGTCTATTTAGAAAATGAAATATATTTTTAATTTATATTTTTTTCAAAAAATATGATTAATTAATTTTAAATTATATGAACAAATAATGATTAGAATTTTCCTAAGTAAAACTCAATTATCATAAAATATATAATTTTTTGAAATGATTACTATTTTAATTTAATTAATAGGTAAAAATAATATTATAATTAGTTATTAAAATTAAAAAACTAAATTAATTTATAGTTTATAATGGTCAAATTTAAATAAAATATTAATATTATTTTTTCTTTTATAATAGGTGTTGTGTACATCCAATTCTATTACAAAAAAATAAATTTATTCAATAATTAATTGATATTAAATTAATGTTGTGTTAAGTATATACAAAAAATGAAATTTTAAAAAAATTGAATGATTTAGATATTAACCAAATAAATTAATATGAGAGGAGGAATAATGTAATTAATGAAATATATTATAATTTTTATAATACCAACTACTCGATTAACATCTATTAAATAAAAACACATGTTTTAAACTAAATTGGTACCTATATATGCATAGATTAATATGATTTTTTATTACTTCAAAATATTCATAATGCATCCATAATTTTATACCTATCAAATGTTATTTTATATAATCCTTATAATGCCTCAACTATGTGTTTTCATATCACCTCACAACTAACCATCCAATAACATGATGTTTCTGAGTTATATCTTCCTACCCATAAAATAACAAAATCCATTATTTCATTTTTTTCTTTATTTATATCCTAAAAATACTTCAATAATAATGTATTATAATTATGTTTACAATACAAAAAAATATGTTTACATGTCCTTCCTAATACAATGGTATCTATTTGTTGAAAACTTTCATAACGATAAATTGAACTGATAAGAATCATTCATTTCAATAAGAAATTTTCAATGTCTAAAAAATATATTTTTTTTAGAAATTTTGATATAATTAATTTTTGTCTTTTATGATATTTGTTTTGATTTTTTAATAGAAAATATTTTCAAAAAACCTAACTTTTTTAATTCTACAAAACATTGGTTCAGTTGTGATGGTTTCAATAGAAACTCTTTCAAATTCATATAACATGTTATTTCATCATTAAATGTGTAAATTTGATAAATAAAGTGTGAATATAAATATGATGTAAGTAATATTTAATTTTAATTTATATCTATATATTTTCATAATATTATTCATTTTTTGGTATTTCTTGTTTTAGTAATAGGAATATCATTCTAGAAAACCAAAAGAACATACACAAATACATATGTTAAATCATAATCATATGAGTTATATTGCGATTTTTGAAATAATGATAGAATTTACATGTTGAATTCCCCATAATTATAAAAATTTCTACAAATTTGGATGAGAAAAATAATGATAATTTCAAATATTGAATTTAAATTAAACATATTTCTCCCTATTATCATCATGATATGGAAAAATTATTTCATATTTTCTCCCACATTGCTTTTTCAAAAAAATATGAATTATAAAATAAATATAGTACTCCCCCAAAATAATTCATTATATAATAATATATGACATATAATATATAGTAGGGAAATTTTTCCCCTTTATTATATTATTTATTAATGAATAAATATTTCCATTTTAAAAAAAATAAACAGATAAAATAAAATAATCTGATACAAATAATAAATATATTTTTTATGAAATTTATTTTGATGGAACACACCAAATTTATTGTTAAGAAATTTATAAATAATATATAAGATAACATAAGTATGTAATTAATATTTTAAATAGAAAAAATAGGAATAAAATGTTATAACACTATCAATATTTTTTATTTTCACAATTAAATTTAGATTAATGGGATAAAATAAAATAAAAAAATAACAATTTATTTTCATTTGAGAATTTGAATGATTAGTTTTTTTAGATGAATTTATAACTTAAAGGTCACTTCATATATAAAGTAAAATTCCTTCTATAATTTTTTATTTTTTCTAATATATTTGCCTCAATTACATTTTTTCCATTCTTTGTAATATGATATGATTTTCAAATACAATAACATCATGGTGAACTTCATAATCACCACCTATATTATGGATATTTTTTGGAATATCCATATTAAAAATAAATGAATATTCTTTAGATGAATCTTAATATCACTTCATTCAATAATTTTTATAAAATCTATATCAATTTAATTTGAAAATTTTAATGACAGAATGAAAATTGATTTCTTCATGAGAAAGATACATTCATTTAGAAATATTTTATTTGATAATTAAAAGATGAATGATAATTTGAATTGAAAACAAATTATGTTGAGGAGAATATATTATATTTTTATATATTTTTTCATACACTGATATATATTTAATGTATGATTGGATCAAAAGTATGTCTCATTAAAATGATAGTTAAATAACTATCATACAGACTCTTTTATTGATTTTATTTTACAATTTGTTTATATAAAAGTAATATTTTTTTAAAATGTTGATATAATATTCCAAAAAGTTATATATCCCCATAAAATAAAAAATATCAATGAAATAGTAAAATATCTTGGTATTATGATTATACATTCTTGAATTTATCATCAAGATATAATGGATGGTCTTCCTATATCAATGATAGAGCAAGAATAGATTAGAAAATAAATGTAAATATTTTTCAAAAACTAAATGAGAAAACATAAAATGGAAAAATATTATGTTTAAATGGATCTTAAAATAACATAAATATGAAATTTAGTGATACATTGAAATCATTATTGTCTATATAATTTAGATAGACATTTTAAAATATTCTATCATTTATACTAGATGAGTGTTTCATATAATGACACATATAGTTTATAAGATGGATTAATGATCATTTAAATTTTATCATTACCAATGTCATTTTAATGAATTAAAATCTTTTCAATGTATGTGTGTTGTTCAAAATATGATTATGCTAATTTTTGAAACATATAAAGACATGAATTCTATCTTCTTTGAGTGTGTAATCTCTAAGAAATTTTTATCTTACACTTATTTACATATCTTAGGTGTGATTAAATATATTTTTAGAAATATATATATTGATGTATTCTTATCACAATCGATTAGAATTTTAAAAAAATTAAACATCAACAATTCTGTGTTACATCAATAACACATGATCACAAATTCATCTGCATGTTACATATTATCATTCTCACATAGAAAGGGATATAAATTTTTTCTTTATAATGGAAATTGGATAATATATTACCTTCTAAAAATACATGTACCTTAAGTGGATATTTTATATAATCATCATCATTTAAATTTAATAGCTATGAATATTTTTAATCCAAATTCTTTCCTGGTGAATCGAATAATGTAAATTTTGAAGTATGTTTATGGTACCTATAAATTTATTTTAATAATTTAAAATGGGAATATTTGGGATTACAATGAAAGCAATAAAATAAAAATAGATAAATCATTTTGTCTTGAGGACATGTAGTAAGATATAAAATATTCAGATAAAAATTTTATAATATTTTTTATCGAAAAACATAATAGATTCATTAAAATAATTTTATTGGAAATTTGAATCAGGATGACTACTATTATATTCATATGAAAAAATAATGTGTTTTAGTTAATCATTAATATTTTTCTATTTACCTAAGATAATTACTTTTTTTCTTGAAAATATAATAACCATAGTAAATGATCAATAATCCCACTATACTCCAACCAAACTAAATTATCAAAATTTTATGAAATTTATCATAAATAATTATATTTTTTGAACAAAAAATGATACATAAATATATATTTTTACAGAATAGGTATTTTTATAATTTTAATTCGAAAAATGATGAACCAATAGTTACATTAACAAAATATTATTTAAAGTTAATATTTTGGTTTTTTTATTCCAATATCTTGTGTAATTTTTTTGTAAAAAGTGTTCATTGAGTGTTTTAAATAATTTTTTCTAATAGTTTTGTCTTAAAAAAATACATTTTTCATCATAAACTTATTCATTACACATTCAATTAATTTTAAAAAATACAAATTAATTTGAAAAAAATGTGAATTTTGGTTGTACAAAAAATGGTTCGTCAAAATATGAATGATTATAATTTTTTTATTTCTATAAAATTTCATCATATTCAATTTAGAAATGTTGAAAATAAAAAGTATCAATAACTATATAATTATCTATAAATAAAATTCTATTTTCATTGCATATATTTTTAAGAACCGGTTTTACACAAATTATTAGTCTATCTACATGATTTTTTTCTAATTTATAATAATTTGTATATTAAAACTAATTAATCTATTTTTATTAACATTATCCAATATTTATCCCCAATAACATCTTATGTTGTTTTGTGATCAAATTTTGAATGGAATTCATGAACATCATAATGATTTCTAAAAGAACTTATAGTTTTAATCATTTGACATACATAAACCACAATATAGTTGAATGAATAATTCATTATGAGGGCACCCCACACCTATGAGTGTCTCATGCTGATGGAATCACCATCTCTTAGGGTTTTGGTGGGGCTTTTCAATTGTGAATGGTACAACATTAAGATACTACACTTCATTTTTAATAACTATTCCTCATATCTCATATACATTTTCCCTCATCACTTCTCATACTTTAGCATTTATATCCCCTACTATCTATAATTCAATCACATAATTGGACTTCCATACCTAACGTACCAACCATGAATGGCCCCATCTTTTTTCTATTCATTGTTCTTTATTTTGGTATGTGATGCGATAATAGTTTTGGTTGATGTCATATTTTCATGTTTAATCATTTTTTTGTGATTTGTTTCCTCTATGTAGTCCTTGATTAGTCATGAGACATTTTTTGGATCAAGAAAAACTCTTGAAGCCATATATATTTCAAAAGGAAAC
Source organism: Viscum album (assembly GCA_963277665.1). Lineage (NCBI taxonomy): Eukaryota > Viridiplantae > Streptophyta > Magnoliopsida > Santalales > Viscaceae > Viscum > Viscum album. The sequence goes on along the minus strand of OY728126.1, from coordinate 928,658,816 downwards.
ATTTTAGTCGCATGCAGTGGTTGTCGTTGAGGTTGTGGGATGTGGTGGTTGGGAGTTCAAAGGTGTTCTTTGAATTGAGTCCCATGTCGGTTCATGGTTTTCATTTAGGTTCTAATGTTCCTTCACTAACGGGTTATTAGGTATTTTTTTCTTGCCTCCATAATTTTGAGGTAGTGTCGTTCAGTGGTGACTGTAATTTGGAATTGGGTTGTTTCAAATCTATTGGTGGTTTTTCTTTCTAAGGAATTGTTAGATTCGTATTTTTAGGATGTTTTGGTTTGGTGGATTTTTGTATTTTATCATCAATATGTATTTTTTCCAATGATGACGATTAAGCTCAACTAACTGGTTTTAGTGTTTTAACATGAAAAACATAGCATTTTATGTTTTCAAGTTTAGTTATTGAAAGATGATGTAATCACATTCCAACGTGATGAGTTCATTCATGATGTGAATCTATTCTTGTTCATTGGTAATGGGGTTTGAAGGTCAAAAAGCGATTACATTTTCATTCATTAAAATAGAGATCGTTGATTGTTAATAAAAATATGATGGTATTGTTCAGGTGCATAGGTATTTTGGAAGAAGAAGTTTTTTCGATTGTCTGTGTGAATAGTGATATGATGAAGGGATTTTTGTGATTATGTATGTTATAAGCTATATGAAATCTAGGATTGAGGCATCGACATATAATTTTCAACTCATCCCATGTTTTGAAACTTTTTATGAATTTTTTTCATTATTTTTTTGTGTCTTGCAAGTTCCGACATATCATTTAAAAAGTGAATTATTAAGAAAATGAAAAAAATTGATTTTTGGATAATTACTAAATATCCACAACATTTTTGTTAAGGTAGTAATAATATAATCCAATAAAAACCATAATATTGAAAATATATTTGACTTAACTCAATAGGATCTATAATCAAATGATTTTTATTATAGTCTTGAATGTAAAAAATGAATGTCGGAAAATATAATATATATTTTTTAAAGAAAATGGTATTATAAAAAATGATTGGTTTATTCAATTATCATATGGAATGATTCATCTAAAATAAATTTTCTTTTATTTGAAAGTATATAATCTTTACAAGATGTATAAAAGCCCCTGAAATTTCATTCACGTATTTAATAATATTTTTTAGGTAACTTAACATTTTAATACCGAATGAATATATTGTATGGAAAAAATATTGTATGAATGATTTCCCTTTCAACCATCACACAACCAATATGGTTTTTTATAAATAAAATGTCTTATTTAATCTATATTTATTGTGTAATATAAATTATTTACATCCTTATCAAAAAAACTGTTTTTAGTCAAAAAACACAGTTTTAAATGGTCATTTAATTTACAAAAATAACTCTATTTCTTCATTAATATATGAGATAAATATGAATTGTACTTGATTTAAATTAATTTTGGACTACTATCATTTTTTCTAAAGAAAATATCTTAATTAGAATTACAAAACCATTCACCAAGACCACTCTTGGTAGTCAAAAAATATTTCTTTTGTCATTTTTAAGGAATTACAGAAATAAATAAACTTTTTAAAGGCCCTATATTTATATTAATGGAATATATAAACATGTAAATATACTATAATAATTATTATGGACATATGTATAATATTTTTTTCTAGCATATCAAATTTTCAATTGATTAAAAAGATTATTCTTCCCTATCTATAAATATAATGTAGTTGAGAATTCACATTTAGATTTAATACCTATCTTATGTTACATTTAGTATTGAAAATGATCATAAAATAAAGTCTAATTTAGTATACACACTAGATGATAAATACCATTTTTATTCATATATAGTTTTGGTAATGTTTAGAATTTAATGTGTCGTGATCTCTAGTTTAACAAAGTGATGTTTTTAGTTGAACTTCAAGTAGGAATCTAATAATTACTTAGTAAATCTATTTTTTAAGTTTAAAATCAGTCATATATTTAGGTGAATAAATGAAATAACCATTATAACTTTAAAATATAAATTTTCCATTCTCAATGTTCACATTATGTCCTTCATTGCATAACAGAAATTTTATTTTATGGGTGTATTTAAAATATAATACATAAAAAATAATTAAACAATATATTTTCCAGGAAGATAAATAGATATAATTTTGATGATTTCACATAGTGTAAAATCTAAAATTGTATCCTTTCATACATTACAATTATTGAAATTTCAAATGTTTGACTATTTAATTATCATATGTCTAGAACAACAACAATATATGTGCCTTTTTTATAGATGATACTAAATATCTTTTTTAAAAGTATATAAAATATATTTCTTGGTATCCATAAATGCAGTATTCTAGTAATTAAATAAATTCATATTTGGAACTATTATCTATCAAAACATTTTATGTTGTCAAACTAATACTTTTTATGAAAAAAAATTCAAACCAAATGATTGAAATATAGTTATAGAAAGATATATATTCCATTAATATCTTATATGAAATATACTAACAATGGTGAATATTAATAAACATAGTAATTTGTTTAAAAATATCTTTTATCATAACATATGCATATTCCATTTGAATTTTTAGGAGGGGGGGTTATTTATTTAATCATTTTTCACAAAAAAAATTCATAAGTACAGTATCATAAATGTTTATTAAAACAACATACATCATATTTATGTTAAACCAAATTATGATTTCCTTTATTATATATCTGAACAATGAATTTCTAATAAACTAATTTTTTATCAACTATTTTTTAAGAGATGTAATTTTTAATTCTAAATTACTCGAATTATTTAAAATTAAATTAACTTTATTATATATAATAAAACATGATTTTTTGAATGTATATGTATTTCTCATTAAAAATATTTTATTGATTTATAATGTTACTATAAATGTTATTTTACCTATATAAGGTAATGTATTATCATCGTAGTATTAATCAATATTTGAAATTTAGAAGGATCTTTTTTAATATCTTCCATTCATGTTGAATAATAAAGTTAATAATATAAATAGTATTATAATTATAAGCCCCCAGCTTTAAACCTTACTTAATCATGAGTTATTACAAGATTACACATTGAGGATCTTTTTGGGTTTAGAGTTTTAGAGAATTAGGACATAACTATTACATCTCAAAAGAATACAAAGTAGACACTTCCACTAAGTTTCCATAAAATAAAAACTCTTAATAAGAAACGTGTCTAGTTCCATGTTTTAGATAGCATGACTTTCCCTTGATCCCATCCTTGACCCTATTCTACATTAAGTCCTGTGAAAAACATTTCCAAAAAAACTTGGGGTGAGCATAAAAAGCTCAGCAAGGGATATAAAAATATGGAAAGGAAACATGGGTACATATATACATAAGAATGAAATCATACTTTACCCATAAAACATAGGCACTTCAACATACCTCATCAAATCATGAATAAATCATAGAAATCATAAGACATAAAAAGTAACTTGAGGCATTCTTAACATTATTAAGTAGGGAGTAACCCTATTGGTTACGTTTCGAATACCCACCATAGTATGTTCCCTAAATCTATTCAGAGAAACCTTAACGTTTCACTCCTTCGCGTTACCCAATGCATTGGAGAGCTATATCGGGCTCACCCACCCTTAGTTTATCACGAAACCACCCGTTTTCATAACAATTCCCAAAAAACATAACATAAACGTATCACATAAAACATGCATAAAGGAAACATAAAATTTCCACACTTCAATCACAATATAACATTTTATTATATTGAAATAATTAATCCATTCAAAAAGAAACCATTTCCAAAACCATTTAAAACATTTAATAAAGTGATTTTTGAATCAAAGTGTCCCATACCACCTTGAAGCATTTAAAATTTTAAACCATTAATATCCATATAAATAAATCCTTAAAACCATTTTGAAAACATGGTTATTAATAAGAACAAATAATTAAAACATTTAAAGCGATATTTTGTTTAAAGGGGTTCTACCAAAATTAGAGACACATGAATACAATAGTTGAGGAATAACATTTAGTCAGAACATTATAATATCATGAGAATAAATGGATTCATTATATAATATTCCAAAGGACAGTATATACTCCATATAAGAGTGAATTGGTGCATAACAACAATGAAGTCTCAATAGAAATGTCAAATGTGATGAATTCCCTTATAAAGAAGGTATCCTTAAATTAATGATAATTCAATCTCAAAATTATGTGAGACAAATATAAATACACCCAATATAAGTGGATATTAAGTTTAAAACAATAAAAGTTCATTAACACATATTCAAAAGATGACATATTCAATAACTACATGTTGAACCCAAAGAAATCGAAATTGGGTTAAAAAATTCCCTTGGTAAAATTTGACAGCCTAACGGCATCACTTCAATATTCAGAAAATGAGTTGATGAGAGATAAAAATAGAATCTCATCACTTGGAAATAAAATTTACATCAATAAGGATATAAAAGAACATATCCCAACAAAATAGTATGTGAATTAAAAGACATAACAAAAGAATACTTTTAAAAAGAGGAGGGTGAAAGGTCCCCTTACCGAGTTGGGTAACTTTCGAAACGTACAACCCCTGGAAGAAGGGTCATACAATGAAGATGTTAATGCCCATAAATGAAATTATACTACACAAATTGTATAATAATGGTCAGTACATACACCACTCAAAGGAAATTGTGGAAAATGTAGCATAAATCTCACGGGTATAAAAGTGAGATGAAAAATCCCTTACGAAAACACGGCAGCCTAACGACACCACATAAAACATCCAAAATGGATTGATGAGAGAAAATAGGGTCTCTCATCATATGAAAATAAAAATTACAGTATTAGTAGTATAAAATAACATCCCAATCCCAAGAAATATGAGCTTAAAAGGAATGACATAAAAGAGTGTACTTAAAAAGAAAGAGAGCGGTAGGATCCCTTACCTCGGGTCCGACTTGACTCGATCGTTCTTTAACGTCCTGAATAATAAACATGAGTTAATTTATATTTTCATAAGAACCTTTTTCAAGTTTATTATTACTTTTATATCACTTATTTCCATTTTATAAACATTATATAATCATTTCAGTTAATAATGTTTGTTTTGTCGATATTTTGTTCTTAAGTCGAAAGTGAACTTCTTACAATTACATGTTGTTCGTGTGGTCAAAGGTTCATTATATCTAGAATTATATTCATGATTTGGATACCATATATATCATATATATTCAGCATATACATGTACTTATAATATTACATAATCATTTAGAGGTATGAAATGAAATGCACTGTTCATGGAGACGGTAAGCCGTACGTACGCATTAACGCTACTTTCATTTCATGGTCATATTAATGGAATTAAAACTAAATGAGAGGTATGTATATTTTAATTCTATAATTATATTAATCATTTATATGTAACATACATTATATAAATCCATTATAAATATGTACTTATAATAGTACATAACATTTTGAGATAAGAAATGAAATGTACCGTTCATGGATACGGTAAGCCGTACGTACACATGAACGCTACTTCCATTTCTATTTCATATTTAATGGAATTAAAAAATAATGATACATAATAGTATTTAAATTCCACTACGGTATCATATATAATATCATTAAATATATCCTTTATACGTACCACATATGGTATTAACGAATCAAATCATTTTGAGGGGGCGGTAGTCCGCACATCCTTAAATGAAGATATCGTGTTTACCCATAATGGAAACCATAAAGGTATGACATAAATGAAAAATACATGAAGCTTAAATAAAACATAAACATATTATATATCATATATAAATATACCGTCATCTTAATGGCCACCATTGAAGGTGTTAGAAGAATGTTGAACAATCATCATTTCCTGAGGCAGAAATTCACAATCCACAGAAACGATATGTTCTTTAACCATTAGATGTAGGTGTGTGTAAGTTTAGCTCGAAAACATCTAATAAAAACATCCTAGTATATTGAAGATACTGGATTTGTAAAAAAATAAATGAATAAAAAGAGTTTATGGGCTTGGGGAAGAAAAATAAAAAAAAAGGACACAAGTGAAGCCATTACCTTAAAATCGGGTAACTCCCTTTGGTTTGTGCTCAAAGGCTTACTTGGGAAGACTTCTTACCACATTTAGGCTTCAAGGAGTTATAGAGGGATGCGGAGAGACAAAATGGGCAGGGGTTGGCCGAGCCAAAGGCTTTGTAAGTGTGGGTAAGGAGGTAGAGGTGGGGGCCTTTTATAAGAGGAGAGGAGGGGCACTCTTGAAAAGTAAAGAAATGTTAGTTTATTTGAAAATGATTTTCGGATTCAAAATGTCCCACATTGATATAATTCGAGGGTAAGGAGATAAGTGTTCTAAATCCACCCATAAAATAGGTTTTGGAAATGTGTAGGTGGTAGATTTTTCATTATCTTTCCATTTTATTTAAATCCTTTATTAATGAGGTAATCGCTGCATCATCATGATGTCATACATAATTTAATTTATTTAAAGTCTAGAAATTATGAAAAAACTATAATCATGTAGTAAATCTATTTAGATTTATAATTAATAATTATAGTCCAAAAGATCATTTATGTAGACAAAATTAAAAATATTTTACTTAGGTGATACATTCTTGTTATATTTATTTTCATTTTAAAAAAATTAAAAAAATAACAAGTCACTTTCCACAAAAGTGATTCCATGGGACCCCCAAGTTTGATACAAGGCATCCCATGGTCGGCCATGCAACAACCAGTAGCCTTAGGATACATGTTGTGGTATTTTTTCATTATTATGATATCATTTTATTATCCTTAACTACCCGAGTACTCATTAATCAAGATAATTAAAGATAATTACTGTCGTTACTATTCATAATGTCCAAAAACAAAAGAGACTTAATTAAATAATTTGTAACTTCTGATTCCAAATATGTAATCCATTTTACCAAATTCCAAACAAAGAAATTGCAATAATTAATTTAAAAAAACTTCCAGTTGTCAAAACAAACAGCGGGGTTTTTAGAAACAATATTTATGAATCGTTTGGCACTTGTTTAGGCCCAATTCAAAAGTTAAATTAATCTCAATGACCATAATTGGATTACATGGTGAAAATATATTATAATTACACTTTCAAACAAATTAAAAAGATAATATAACCATATAATTAAATTATATGAAAAAGCATTTTTGATGTAAAATGCAGTATTTTTCACTATTCATTGAAAAATGAACATTGTCAGAAAAATACCAAAAATTAACCCAAGGTAAATTAAAATGTCCCAATCATAAATAATATGTTTATTTTGAAAAATAGATCACATAAAATTGTCAGAAAGTTGATTTAAAAGAGTTTATCCATTAAAAGGTGGTTAATCGACCTTTTAAAGAATATTGGAATGTTTACGCTTAAAATTGGATTCATTCACATTTTTAATCCTATAAAATTTATTGTAAGAAGTAAAAATATTTGACAAACATATATAATCATTTTTTAGTTAGTTCTATTCATTCTCTTCATTACGATGGCTAGGCATTAACTACCATTTAAAATAATATTATTAGAGTACAACGTAAGATTCCCAATAAACTCGTTGTTGCGTGTTGGGTACGCTATCGAGCATAGAATCCCCTTTAAATTAATTTTAATATTTTATTCACAAATATGGATAAATATAAAAATTCCATATTCTTTATTTACCTGGGGTGTTACATCCTTCCCCCCTTTTGGGAATTGTGTCCTTGCAATTTTAAAATTGAGCTTGGAAACATCATTGAATGTCCCACATCGAAACAACAGTCGGTAAAACAATCACTTTAAAATAATGAATGATAAGTACAAAATTAACCTGATTTAACCCATACAAGGATTACAAGTATGAAAATATGGACATTGAGGGAAAAAACGGTTCGTGTTCTGATGGAGAGTGATAGTATACATGTCTAGGAGAAAGATAACCATAAGAAAATCACAAACTTGTGATGGGTTCAACGGTATTCGATTCCCCATTAGGAAAAGTTAATAGCAAACATTTTTGTTTTAAGTTATTTTTTATTGAGGAATTTATTCATAAGGAAACATAATCACTTATCATGTTGAATTTCAACTTTTATTAGATTCCATACACAAACTCATATTTTCTCCAAAAGATGAGTATTTAGGAAGATTTGTTCACATTAAGAGTACTATAATCAACTTCTAGAGAATCACCTAATCCACAAAAGAGAAATATATATTTTCCATGTCTTTAGGCAAAATCCAAAACCAAAAAGGTTAGTACAAGATCAGATATTCCAGAAAAGGATAACCCTTTATAAAATGAAAATCTATTCTTAATCTCGAAAATTTGTCCCACAAAACCCAAAGTTCAACTCGGACCATTCGATAAAAAAAAATTCCATAAAATTCTTCAATGTAAACCAATCTAAGATTGAAACCCAAATATTTGAAGGATTTAGTCACATAGTCTTCCAAGTTAAATCATAACATTTATCTCCAAACTACATCAGTTGCTCTTAAAGTCTCGTATTGAAACATAATTAACCTAATCACATATCCTCCATGATAGGTTAATCATTTTCACAAATAACCCAAAACCAACTTACTCTAAATTCATAACATCATATAACTAAAAAGAATCAGTCAAACTAACCAGGGACTTCACGTAGTCCAGTGGTAGGCGATAAATACCAATCGCACTTTGGTTGTGGGTTCGATTCCCGCAGCTTTGTCCGACGCGACGGGTTGTCACACGGTCTACGTGTTGTCCTTTTTCCAAAACTATATAATTATCAAATCATTCCCCAAAAAGAGGTAAAATCATCAAAAATAACCATAACATAATTTAACCTCAATATTATCTCATGCCTTTCACTTCCATCATAACATCTAGTAACCCATAATTACCTCAAAAGTAAGGATCATATAAACCCAAATGGTTCTTTATAACTATCTCCACAAAAGAACAGTTAACTATTCCTTGAATATAATTTTCATATATTAAACATCTGGGTTAAAAATAATTTAAAAAGTCTTCTAATGTAACCCCATCATCAAAAGAGACTTAATACACTTAAGAATTTCACCATAACTCTTGAAGCCCTTATATGTTGACATCTTACTCATTCAATATTCTTCATGATCCATTAACCATTCCTTTCCAACTTATTATGAAATAATTCTTTCCTACAAACAAAATCATGAATCATATCCTAAGATTCCAAAATAGGAAAACAATAGTCATGAAATAATCCATACATTTGATTGGTCATTTTCAGTTTCTTCATCCTCAATCAGAATGGCATTAGGTATTGGTAAAGGAACATTTGTACGATCTTGGTGATCCCATTCACGAAACATATTCATAGGACATGTGTTTGAATAATGACCATGCACACCACATTTAAAACATTCAATTGAGCCCTCATAAAGAACTTCTTTCCCTTTCCTCGAGTCAAATGGATGTTTCCTTTTTCCATGACAGGTTCTTCCTTCATGACCTTCATTTCCACATATATAGAATATTTATGTCCCTTTGAAACATTTTCCTAGGTGTTTCTTTCCACATTTTTCACACATAAGTTTTTTAACACACGTTCCTTTATGATTATTACCTGTAGTTCCATAGGTATTTGTTTCTCACATATATGATTCCTTATAGAAATCACCAAGGTTTAGGTGGTCAATCATGACTTCAGATAGTTGCTTGAGGATAATCACAAGAGTTATCATTGCAGCTCCCATATCATTCAGTTTCTTGCTCAAAAAACTATCACAGTTTTCTTCACATCCACTGTTACTTTGGTGCCTACTAGATCCAGCCATTTACAAAAACCAAAAATGTCATTGTGAGTATATCAACAAAACCATCATGTATTAATGAGAAAGATATACACCAAGATATACTTACTCATTCACTTTATCTAAAACTAAAACTCTTTCTGAAATCCTAACCATTATGGTAATGTCACTTATGCTTAAAGAATACCCTAACCTCTAAAGTTATCTAAACCGACCTTTGATACCAACTATAAGGCCCCATACTTAAACCAAACATAATCTTGAGTTATTACAAGATTACACATTGAGGATCTTTTCGGGTTTAGAGTTTCAGAGAATTAGGACATAACTATTACATCTCAAAAGATTACAAAGTATACACTTCCACTAAGTTTCCATAAAATAAAATCTCTTAATAAGAAACATGTCTAGTTCCATGTTTTAGATTGCATGACTTTCCCTTGATCCCATCCTTGACCCTATTCCACATTATGTCCTGTGAAAAACATTTCAAAAAAAACTTGGGGTGAGCATAAAAAGCTCAATAAGGGATACAAAAATATGGAAAGGAAACATGGGTACATATATACATAAGAATGAAACCACACTTTACCCATAAAACATAGGCACTTTAACATACCTCATCAAATCATGAATAAATCATAGAAATCATAAGACATAAAAGGTAACATGAGGCATTCATAACATTCTTACGTAGGGAGTAACCCTCTTAGTTACATTTGGAATACCCACCATAGTATATTCCCTAAATCTCTTCGGAGAAACCTTAACGTTTCACTCCTTTGTGTTACCCAATGCATTGGAGAGCTATATCGGGCTCACCCGCCCTTAGTTTATCACGGAACCACCCATTTTCATAACAATTCCCAAGAACCATAACATAAACGTATCACATAAAAAATGCATAAAGGAAACATAACATTTCCACACTTCAATCACAATATAACATTTTATTATATTTAAATAATGAATCTATTAAAAAAGAAATCATTTCCAAGACCATTTAAAACATTTAATAAAGAGATTTTTGAATCAAAGTGTCCCATACCACCTTGAAGCTTTTAAAATTTTAAAACATTAATATCCATATAAATAAATCCTTAAAACCATTTTGAAAACATGGTTATTAATAAGAACAAATAATTAAAACATTTAAAGAGATATTTTGGTTAAAGGGGTTCTACCAAAATTAGAGACACTTGAATACAATAGTTGAGGAATAACATTTAGTCAGAACATTATAATAACAAGAGAATAAATGGATTCATGATAAAATATTCCAAAGGACAGTATATACCCCATATAAGAGTGAATTGGTGCATAACAACAATTAAGTCTCAATAGAAATGTCAAATGTGATGAATTCCCTTATAAAGAAGGTATCCTTAAATTAAGAATAATTCGATCTCAAAATTATGTGTGAAAAATATAAATACACCCTATATAAGTGGATATTAAGTGTAAAACAATAAAATTTCATTCACACATATTCAAAAGATGACATATTCAATAACTACATGTTGAACCCAAAGAAATCGAAATTGGGTTAAAAAGTTCCCTTGGTAAAATTTGACAGCCTAACGACATCACTTCAAAATTCAGAAAATGAGTTCATGAGAGATAAAAAGGGAATATAATCACTTGGAAATAAAATTTACATCAATAATGATATAAAAGAACATATCCCAACATAATATTATGTGAATTAAAATACATAAAAAAGAAGTCTTTTAAAAAGAGGAGGGTGAAAGGTTCACTTACCGAGTTGGGTAACTTTCGAAACGTACACCCCATGGAAGAAGGGTCATACAATGAAGATTTGAATGCCCATAAATGAAATTATACTAAAAAAAGTGTATAATAATGGTCAGTACAAACACCACTCAACAGAAATTGTGGCAAATGTAGCATAAATCTCACGGGAATAAAAGTGAGATGAAAAATCCCTTACGAAAACTCGGCAGCCTAACGACGCCACATAAAACTTCCTAAATGGATTGATAAGAGGAAATAGGGTATCTCATCATATGAACATAAAAATTATGGTAATAGTAATATAAAATAACATCACAATCCCAAGAAATATGATCTTAAAAGGAATGACATAAAAGAATGTACTTAAAAAGAAAGAGAGGGGTAGGATCCCTTACCTCGGGTCCGACTTGACTCGATCGTTCTTTACCGTCTTGAATAAAAAGCTTGAGTTAATTTATATTTTCTTAAGAACTTTTTTCAAGTTCATTATTCCTTTTATATCACTAATTTCCATTTTATAAACATTATGTAATCATTTAAGTTAATAATGTTTGTTTTGTCGATATTTGGTTCTTAAGTTGAAAGTGAACTTCTTACAATTACATGTTGTTCGTGTGGTCAAAGGATCATTATATCTAGAATTATATTCATGATTTGGATGTCATATATATAATATATATCCAGAATATACATGTATTTATAATATTACATAATCATTTAGAGGTAAAAAATTAAATGCACCGTTCATGGAGACGGTAAGCCGTACGTACGCATGAACGCTACTTTCATTTCATTGTCATATTAATGGAATTAAAACTAAATGATAGGTATGTATATTTTAATTCCAGAATTATATTCATCATTTATATTTAACATACATTATATATATCCATTATATTTATGTACTTATAATATTACATAATATTTTGAGATAAGAAATGAAATGTACTATTCAGGGAGACGGTAAGTCGTACGTACGCATGAACCCTACTTCCAATTCTATTTCATATTTAATGGAATTAAAACATAATGATACATAATAGTATTTAAATTCCAGTATGGTATCATATATAATATCATTAAATATATCCTTTATACGTACCACATATGATATTAACGAATCAAATCACTATGAGGGGGCGGTAGTCCGCACTTCCTTAAATGAAGATATCGCGTTTACCCATAATGTAAACCATAAAGGTATGCCATAAATGAAAAATAAATAAGATTAAGTAAAACATAAACATATTATATATCATATATAAATATAGTTTCATATTAATGGCCACCATTGGATGTGTTAGAAGAATGTTGAACAATCATCGTTTCGTGAGACAGAAATTCGCCATCAACAGAAAAGGTATGTTCTTTAACCATTAGATGTAGGTGTGTGTAAGTGTAGCTCGAAAAATTCTTATAACAACATCCTAGTATATTTAAGATACTGTATTTATTACAAAATAAATGAATAAAAAGAGTTTAGGGGTTTGGAGAAACAAAATAAAACAAAATGACACAAGTGAAAACATTACCTTAAAATCGGGTAACTCCCTTTGGTTTGAGCTCAAAGGCTTCCTTGGGAAGACTTCTTCCCAAAGTGAGGCTTCAAGAAGTTATAGAGGGATGTGGAGAGACAAAATGGGCAGGGGTTTTCCGAGCCAATGGCTTTGGAAGTGTGGGTAAGGAGGTATAGGTGGGGGCCATTTATAAGAGGAGATGAGGGGCACTCTTGGAAAGTAAAGAAATTTTACTTTATTTGAAAATGATTTTCGGATTCAAAATGTCCCACATTGATATAATTCGAGGTTAATTTGATAAGGGTTCGAAATCCACCCATACAATAGGTTTTGGACATGTGTAGGTCTTATATTTTACATTATCTTTCCATTTTATTTAAATCATTTATTAATAAGGTAATCACTGCATCATCATGATGTCATAAATAATTTAATTTATTTAAAGTCTAAAAATTATGAGAAAAATATCATGATTTAGGAAATATTTTTATATTTATAATGAATATTTATAGGCCGAAAGATCATTTATGTATACAAAATTAAAAATATTTTATTTAGGTGATACATTCTTGTTATATTTACTTTCTTTTAAAACAAATAAAAAGATAACAAGTCACTTTCCACAAAAGTGATTCCATGGGGTCCCCAAGTTTGGCACAAGGCATCCCATGGTCTTCCATGAGACAAACAATATCCTTAGGACACATGTTGTGGTCTTTTTGTATTATTATGATATCATTTTATTATCCTTAACTACCCGATTACTCATCAATCAAGATAATTAAAGATAATTACCGTCGTTGCTATTCATAATGTCCAAAAACAAAAGAGTCTTAATTACATAATTTAGACCTTCTGATTCCAAATATGTAATCAATTTTACCAAATTCCAAACACCTAAATTTCAATAATTAATTTAAAAAAACTTCCAGTTGTCAAAAAAATAGCCGGTTTTTTAGAAAAAAATATTTACGAAATGTTTGGCAGTTGTTTATGCCCAATTAAAAAGTTAAATTAATCTCAATGACCATAATTGGATTACATTGTAAAAATATATTCTTATTACACTTTAAAAAAAATTAAAAGATATTATAACCATATAATAAAATTATATGAAAAAGCAGTTTTCGGAGGGTGTCTTTCCCCGCATCCTAATGAGAGGATCAGTTGATGGATAATAACTTTACCATTCTCCCTCCTCTATAAATTTATCACCCAAGATTCGTCGGGAAAGTTATAATGGCTTCAGGTTTAATACCAAATTTTTGGAATTGGATTTGTGAGATATGGTTTGTTTCCCAAGTGTGATCAGGATAAGTTTTAAGTGTTTTCAAGTGAGACGTGTGGTGGATATGGCCCATGTGTCCATGGGTAGTATTTGATATTGTTGTGGCCCAGGTGTGTGTTGGAAGGTTGTGATAGTGGGGCTTGTGGAATACCGTGGTATCATTAGGACGTTTTCCCTTAGGGATGGGTAGTTTACCAATGGGAAGTGGTGCAGGGTAACCATATATAGATTTTCTAATACATTATTATACATGACAATAATTATTTGATAAGAGTTCATTAGTGATGTTGGGGTGGACATTATACATTGATATTTTTTGAGTATCTGTTTTTCTTCATTGTGGAATTAGAATTATTCTCCAACTTGTGAAGGTGTGTCTTTGGTTTTTCTTTTTTGAGAATACATGCATGCTCAACCTATGTATATAAAACTATTTTCAAGTTTCCAAAGAGATTATGTAGACCATTATAGAACATACTAGATAAGATGTTGGGGGTGGTTTTTTTCACTTCATAGTTTTATTTTTACACTTAATTTAGAGTTTTCTTTATATTTCTAGATGTTTTACTTAAATATTCATCTTGGATGGATTTTGGATTCATTATACAAATCTACCATGGATTGTTTTACTTTTGATATATCATATATCACGATCCTGGTGACTATATAATGCGAAATCCCCCCCACCCACTTTTGTGATATTTTATACCCCTGGTGATGGTCACCGCCCCGAGGCCTATTAGAGGCGAGACTCTAGTGTCATTTTCTCTCCCCTGTAATTATGAAGGTGGGATGTGACATGATTTTGTTGAGTAATATAATAGAATGAAGATTATGGAATCATCTAAAATAGGTACATACGATATGTTCTTATTTAATGTTATATCCTATATAACATTATATTTACTACATTGAAGTATTAATAGAATGTTAGTCTACATCCCAATATTCTAGAGGATTATGAAAATATTGTAGGATCTAATGGGTGATAGTGGGGATATTATTCCCTTTGAAGAAAAATAATAATAAAAAAATAAATATAGTAATTAAACATGATTAACAAACTAAAAAATTATAATAGAGTCAAAAAAACCATATGTGACAATTTATAATGCACCAATATTTACAGTGAGTACTAGTCTTATGACAGAAAAATGCTTCACCATAGGTGAATCACATGAAAACATGTAAAAAAATAACAAAAAATACAATCAAACATTATATAATCCACCATAAAATCTAAATATTAAAAATGTTAAACCCATTAAAAATCTACACATTTATCTCTTATAGGCTCCTCATGAAGAGTTTTAAGGAATACTTTTTCAATGATCAGTAATCATTATAGTTTTCAATGTGGTCTAACATAGGTTGTGAGAATGAACTCCTTAGTCCACCACTAATGATTCCTTTAGACATTATATATACTAGTTAATCTTTATAAAAATTAATATAAAGGAAAAATCAATATCATCTCTCAACTTGTATGTCCATAAATAACTCTGAGTGGGGTGGGATAAGTTAAGGTGTAAACATTTTAATCTAAAGTGATAAATCTTTTTACCACGTTTGTATGAACCTATTAAACCTTTTTATGGTAATGGGAATTAATTTAACCATCCACATGAAGATATAAAACAAAAAAAATCACATGGTTCACCACTATGTTATAGTCCATGGAAAATATGTTGATTTTTTTTCATGCATACCAATATCCACTAATCTTCACTAGATATAGAATATATATATATATATATATATATATTCAGACATAGTCTCTCTTTTCCAATAACACTACCTTTATATGATTTTAGTGATAGCATGGGGCCATTCTCAATGCACTTATGACGACTCCCCCTAGATTAATTATTTTTGTTATGTATCACATAGTTTAATGTCAAGAAGGCTGCTTTAGTAGATTGGCATATAAGTCTTTTCAATTTCAAGAATGAAACTCTTCTTGTATCGATGTCCATAATTGGTTAACTTGAAAGCACTGATCAACCAAACCACATATTAAAAACATGAATGAATCTCAAATCAATTATTGTGTGCAAACACTATTATTGTGTGCATTTTTTAGGATTGTCGAAAAAACTTTATTTTTCACAGCCCATCTTTTTTGTGGAACTACAAATCATGTTTCATGTGGCTTGGAAAGTGAAAAGGAACGTTGTTCATGCAACATATATTGGGTGTAAGTCTTCTTTGTGTAACTATTTGCACGACGGGTTAGGACAAAATTTAATTCACAATTTTCACAGAAGTTCCTTTAATAGAATTTCAACTTTTGCACGCATATCAATAATTTCATTTATTTCAATGTGATGAACTCATAACCCAACAGTCACATAACACTATTTTGATGTCACATTCGGATAACATGGTTCTTTAAGTGAATAGAAAATATATCACACATTTCATTCCTTTTTAGTATATTGATGAGGTAATACTTAAATATAACTTGCACCCAAAATTCAACATTTTTGTCAACTGGTACGACAATACCTCTTTCCTTGGAAACTCCATCTTCAAACAAGTTTAGATTGACAACAAACACAAACTAGACTCCATTTATAGCTACAATAATTCATGACTCAAAACCAAGAAAATCTATACACACTAGACCATCCAAGAGTGTGCCTTTACTTAATTTATCTAGTTCATAGTAGAAAGATGAAACAATAATCTAACATTCCAAATGATCCTCTTGTATTCAAATAAAATTCAATATAAAATGGTGTAAAATGAAAAACATAATAAAAATATCCTTTATTGTTCAATTGTGACACACTAGAGTAACAACCATATGTCATATAATAACCCTCATAGATATGAGAAACCTTTACCAATGACCACATCAAAAGACTAATGGAACACAAGGAATAGAGATATCCATCCAATACAAATATCATATCATTTATCAAAAAAATAACATATATTAAGTGCATACCCCTCCCACCTGGTGATCTGAATTAGTCAAAAAATATCCTGGCCAAATATGAAAAATCACTTATAGTGACCCTAGTTTTCGCATTTAAAATGAATAAATAATTTCAATACTAGATTCATGTTTATTTATTAATAGTTAAATGATAATATCAACATCCAAAGAATGTAAAAAATATTTTTTTACTCAATTGTTCTTCGAATAAGATGAGTATCATTGTAATGAGATTTTTTTATTCAAAAAATATCTCTTTTTTGAGATACTAAATATTTGATGAATATATTTTATTTATTCCACTATGGGAAAAATTACCTTTTAGGATAGGTTATTTGCAACGTGATCGATTCACATCATAAATAGTCCATTGAAGAGATACTTTGTGAGGGGCCCCTAATCCCGTCACAAATAATTAGTTTTTTGCGATAAGATTAGGGGTCTCGTCACAAATGGTTTGGCGTGCTGGGGTGTGGATTGTGCGCCAAACTGTGGGAAGGGTATTTGCATGGGGTCCTCCTCATCGCAAATACCTAGTGATGATAAATACTATTTTCAATGGGTCTACACCCCCCCCATCACAAATATCTGGAAGCGGTAAATACTATTTACGACGGGATCTTCCCCCATCGCAAATAGTATATCAGTGGGACACTATTTGTGATGGGTCACATCGCAAATACCATTTTAACCACAGACAGTAATTAATGTGACTAACTGTATTTGTAAAGGGTCTTGTCACAAATTTTATTGTCACAAATAATCTAACCTATATATACCCCTCATCTATTTTTTTCATTATTATTCTCAATTCCTACTCTCTCTCTATCTAAACACTAATTTTAGAGTTAAAATTTCTCTGAGATACATTTTATGTGAACATGTTTTAATGTCATCTAAACCAATAAAAGATCATGTTTAAAGGTGTTTTTGTTTTACATAATTTAATATTAATTTCATTTTTTATATTAATTTTAATTATTTTTAAATAGTTGAAATTAAATAAGATTTAGAATTTTTTCCATCAGTATTTATTTGTAATAATAAATTGAAATTATTTGTACTAATTATTAATAATTAATTGTAATAAGGAATTTTTAACACTAATTAGTAATGAATATAAATAATTAGTAGTAATTAGTAATTTGTAGCTCTAATTTGCGGAAATTTGCATAAATTAACAGTAATTATCGCTAATTAGTAATAATTTGAGGTAATTATTAATATTTATGAATAAATAGTAATAATTAGTAATAAATAATAATAATTTTTAATAATTTGTAATAAATACTAATAAATACTAATAATTAGCACTAATTACTAATAATTACTAATAATTTTTAATAATTAGTAATAAATAGAAATAAATAGTAATAATAAGTGATAAAAAGTAATAAATAGCAATAATTAGTAATAATTAGAATTAATTACCATTAATTAGAATTAATTTGTATTAATTAGGTAATAATTAGCAATAATTTGAAATAATTAGCAATAATTTGCAATAATTAGAAATAATTAAGTGAAATTAGTAATAAATAGAAACAATTTGGATAAAATAAAAATAAATACTAATAAATACGAATAAATACAAAAAATATCAATAATTAGTAATAATTTGTAATAATGAGCAATAATTAGTAGTAATTACTAGTAATTATCATTAATTGGCAAGAAATAATTAGAGATAAATAATTAGCAATCAATAATTAGCAAGAAATAATTATCCATAAATAAATATCATGAAATAATTAGCAATAATTGGCTATAATTAGCGATAATTAGTGATAAATACTAAATATTACTAATAATTAGCGATAATTACTAATAATTTGTGAAAATTACTAATAATTACTGATAATAACTAATAATTAGAAAGTATTACTTATAATCACTAATAGTTAGCAATAATTAGAAATAATTAAAAATAATTAGCAATAATTAGAAATAAATAGCCATAATGAGCGATAATTTTCATTAATTAGCGATAATTAGAAATAATTAGAAATAATAATCCCTAATTAACAATAATTACTGCTAAATAGAAATAATTATCAATAATTACTACTTAGTTAGAAATAATTAGTAGTAGTTAGAAATAATTAGCAATAAATAGCAATAATTTCCATAAATTAGCAATAATTAGCAATAATTAGAAATAATTAGCAATAATTAGAAAAATTTAGCAATAATTAGCAAATTTTTTCAATAATTAGAAATATTTAAAAATAATTATCATTAATTAGCGTTAATTAGAATTTATTAGCAATAATTATTAATAAGTAGTTGTAATTAACTATAAGTTGCAATAAGTAGAAATTATTTGCAATTATTTGCAATAATTATCAATAATTAGTAATAATTGGCAATAATTAGTAATAATTTGTAATAATTAGCAATAATTAGAAATAATTAGCACAAATTACCATTCATTTTCAATAATTATAAATAACTAGAAATCAGTAGTAAAAATTAGTAATAATTAGAAATCATTTTCATTTTTTGGCATTAATTAGAAATAATTAACAAAAAATAGAAATAAATATTTATAATTGCAATAAATTATAAGAACTGGCACAATTTCTAGTGGATTGAAGACACTCTTTTTTTGTGATGACTCTTCTCATTTCAACTCTCCCTGACTCAATACATCCTGAAAAATGTGGTTCTACGTATGCATATCCAATCTTGTATGCACAAGATTCGATATGCATTCATAGAACCAGATTTTTCATTTTGCTTCTAGGTGATAGCACTTGAAAGAAGACTATTCAACGACGAAAGGGGGATCTTTTTTCTGAAAACTCATTTACTTGCACCTTTCTCATACTGAATTCACAATGAAAAATCTCCTTGGTGGTAATCTTATTCATTCTCGTATGGATAAGAATCTTTTTGTGTACCTCCGATCAGATTTTTCATTATGAATTTAGTGTGATAAAGTTGCATGTAAATGAGTTGTTGGAAAAAAGAGTAGCCACTAATCCACCGGAAATTGTGTCGTATATAACTTGTGGTATTTAGTAATAATTGAGTGTAACTATTTATATTCTCTTTTTTGGATAGTATATTTATTATTTAATGTAATTCAAAATAGTAATGATTATTTATTTTCTAGAAAAAATATGGAACACGAAAGTTGAAAAAAAATCTTTTATAGATGATTATGTATGGATAAATCAGCGCAGAAATCCAAACAGATATAGTTAAATTTTTTAAATATTGAGTGTGTTGAATCTTTTTTATCATTTCTATCATTAAAAACAAATAAAATTCAGAAGGCACAATTAAGTGTGCTTGTAAAAAATGTGCTCTGAGAAAATTTGACACATTTGACAACTTTGGGGGACATCACTTGAATTTTAGTTTTCAACCAGATTATATTTTTTGTATCAACATGGCGAACGTCGTTTCAGAGAAGATGCTAATAATTTTATATCTGATCCATCAGGATTTAAAAAATTTGTACATGATGTTGCAGGTCCATCTGTTCAACAAACTGAAACTCGAGATGATATTGATTTAAATCTTGAGGTGGAACCATCTAAATATTATGAGTAGTTGAGGTCTGCTGAGAATGAATTATACCCTAGTTCCAAGATGATGATGAAGGTGACCATTTACACTGTTAAATACTAGTTATAATCTTAACAAATATATATCTATTTATAATAGTTATTTTTAACTATTTTCCAAAAACAAACATTTTTTGTTTCAGACGGACGATGATCTATTCCGTTAGTTTTATGAGGGTGAGATTCCTTTGGATTAGGTGGATTTAGAACAGATGACCCTCATCCTAATTGTGGTTCTCGGGGTATGTTGAGGGGGCACAGTTTTGCGTGACTGATAATTCCCGACCCCATCCCAGAGCGACGTCTATATCATGGATTCGATCCACACACACAGAGGTATAGTAACCTGGGAATTTTATTTAGCTTTCATTAATTTATTTATATACTATTTTTTATAATTTTTTCTTTTTTCATAGTTATGTGGATATATTAGTTGGATAGGGGACTACTATCTTGCACAATTATTTGTCTTAGCCATGGGTCACGTGGGAAAAAATTCTTATTAATGTGCTGCTCCACATGATCGATCATTTGATGGTACATAAATAAATAATATTTATTTTGAAATTTATTTCATTAATAAATTGATATTATATAAATTTTTTTGGGTTTATGGTATTCCATCGATGATATCATGCGAGACACCATCCACATGGCATGTGAGGTGTCTATGTATGACTGTTATTGTATGTTTTTTCACAATTTGAGAAGGAAGACCATGAAGAAATCAGGAGTGTCTGTATATGATGATTCACATCGGGCCCACTTACCAGAGTAAATTTTATCTTCTGTTTGGGATGGATTTTGTTCACACTTGTTGGGTGGTGAATTTCAGAGGAGATCTTCATTGCGTTGACAGAATCGGGGGAGACAGGAGGTTACAATTTGTGTCGATAGCAGTACATTCAGTAAGCATAGAATGACTCTGGTAAGTAAAATTTTAAAATATTTTATATAATTTCAAATATAAACACTTTATTTTAAATTCAAATAGGCAGTCAAGCTGCCCGATATTTTTTAGTATGATTTTTATCAAAATATTTATAGTGATCCAGCCACTAGAGAGATAAGAGGTGATCACCAACATTAGATTGTGGTCAGTATTATTTATATTTCTATTTGAAAATTCACTTCTTATAATATTTTCACTATTTTAATTTAAAATGGGAATTAAGGATTCATATGGGGCCATGACCTCTCAGACAGAAGTTGAGAGTCAGGCCAAAATAGTTGATCAGAGTAGTGCTCACCATTTCGATGAGGTGGCATGGATGCATGCGACCCAATATGGTTTCAAGAATGGCCAAGTATTTGGTATCGGCTCTCATTTGACTCTTGGGACAAATTATGGTACTGTTTTGATGTCGGCGTACAACACTAGAGGAGCTCATGGAGACGAAACATCTTCTAGATCAAAATATGAGGAGCAACTTCGTGTTTAGAGTAAACTTATAGAGAGTTTGCATAAAAATTAGGATGAGATGCATTAGCAGCAGCAACAGTACGAGGAGGAGAAACATTGACAGCTGTAGCAGCATTACAAGTAGATGGAGTACATGCGCTATCTGACTTTTAGTTTAGGGATGGATTTTCCTCCACCATCTCATCCAACGCCTCTACCCCTTCCAGAAGACTATCCCTCATTGACTTTTTTTTTTTAAAATTTTAATAAAATTTGAATTCATTGGTTTTGTAATATTAACTATTTATAGATTCTGCTTTTATATTGTTGTGAATATTTCATAATTTAATTTTTTATTAATATTTTATTATTTATTATTAGTAATATATTTTTAATGTTTTTTATTTTAATATTAATAAAAAAAATTATTATTTTTTAATATTTATTACGAATAATGGGTATTTTTATATTTTATAATATTTTTATTATTTCAATAATGTTAATAATATTTTTTCAAAAATATTATTAATAATAATAAAATTTTTATATTATTAGTATTATTTTATTATTATAATAATAATAATAAAGTTTTGTATATTATTAATTATAATAATATTATTATTCATACTATTATATTATTTAAATTGATAGTATTAATATTATTATTATTTTCTAATAATAATTTATCATAATTTTATTGAATATATTTGTTTTATTTTATTAAGTATTTCTGAAGGGACCTTTTGTTACGGGTTCCCGTTGCAAATGGTTTATATATTTCTAAATGAACTATTTGTGATGGGAAAACTGGGTCCATCACAAATATGTTTTTGTGAACGACACGTCGTAAGAGGTTTTTATATATATAATATATATAATCAGAATACTATTTGCGACGAGAAAACAATAATATCCTAAATACCTTTTTATGATGGGACCGTCGCAACTAGTTTTTACATATATATTATATATATAATTGGAGATCTATTTTCGATGAGATATCTTCCTTTCACAAATATCTCATATTCTAGTAGTTTTCCAATATTAAAAATAGGATGGAATATCATAATGGATTACAAAAGTAATTTTTGAGATAAATGATATTTCTAAAATAGGTGGTTTTACTTGGGGATGATAAAGAAAAATCATATATTATATACATTTCCATGACCACTAAGATTTGGGCATTCTAATTTTATTGGTTATTATATTTTCCACCTCTTATTTCTATTAATCAAGATTATTGATTGGTAGGAAACTCTTCCACCTAATTGATGAAATATAACTAAAGGGTGAACAGGGGATATGGGGAATGAAACTCACTATGGGGGTATTAGTGATGGATAAAAATCTATCATCAAATCAATATAAATTATCCATGATGTATGAATTGTTATTTATATTTCTGATTCAAAATTTATTTTTAGTTATCTTCCATTTTTATAATTTTTACTACCTGTATATTATCTTTTACCCACAAAATGGAAATTCAATGTGAAATGGGATGTTCTTGGTAATAATTATTTATATATAATTTCCTATCACAAAACATGTAATTTAAAAACATAGGGTTTGTATAATATCAGTGTGATGTAGGTGGAATTAATTATCAATATGTGGGGTAACCAATATAGACACATAGTGAAGGTCAATTAGGTACAGATGATTTTCTGAGACCAATTAAATGGATTTAATACTCATGTGAGCTAAATAGTATGTAATAGTTCATTCTATATTGTATTTCATCACAAATGTTAAGAGAATAAGACAGAAAGGGGAAACCTCTTGGGATACTTTCCATGTGACAAGCAAACATGTAGTGTGGTGTGGGATTACATGACGTAGGGACACAAACATTCATACTGATTAATATCAATTACATTAATTCAATTTAGATTTGGGGAATTTCCTTAAATATTTGAAATCACATGACTACCTTGGTAGTGGGACATTTCCTATGTTTAAATTCCATGTACATATAGTGTATTCAACAATAAATTTTGTGTATCTCCCTTATAATGTTTTTTATATTTAATCACACATCAATTATATTTATGAAAATTAATATTTTAATATCAGTATCATTCATCCTGGAACATTATAGTGCAAACATTTACTTCAACTGAGGTGGTTTGGGAGAATTTATCATGCCTTCAGTTGTCCATGGACCCATAATTCAAAAAAACAATGGATGGTGAACCCTCATGAAGAATATATATACATTTTCATGTTGTATATATATGTATTGAATGTTTTGAAATTATTTTAGTTCATTAAATGTTGTGGATTTCATATTTGAGGATGTAGGATCCATAAATTCAGTTGTATATGGTAGTATTTGAGGATGTTTTCTATGTAGTATGTTATCACAAAAGGGTTATATATACATTCATGGAACCAAGAGTAATTTTTTCCTTACCATGAATAAAATTTATGAGTAGGTGAATGTGGTTTATTGACTGGGATATGGAGTTAATTATACACTTTTGTTATGTGATGTTATTACTAGCTATAAGTGGCCAAGGTGTATGTTCTATATCCCTCATAGTAACTCTAAAATTTGTTTTTGGGTTGGAGTTTGTGATTATCAAAATATTCATTGTGTAACCATTTACCTATAAATTTATTATAATGTAAATGAGTTAGAAATGCATTAGATATGGTACATTGGTACTCCATTAATCATGGTTCATTTAATGAGTATTGGATGAAATCTTATAATGGTGGAGTATTTACTCCATAAGACGTATGTGGTGAATTACACCCATTAATGGATATGGTTTCTAGTAGATACATATTTTGATGATTATGACATAAAATGAGTATATAAGAACAATATTATCTTTAATTATTCATGTCATTTGGTGAGGTGTTGATCCCTCCTTATCTGTGGGTAACTAAAATATATACTATAGTCACTACAGTGAGGAATTGGTCCCCTATTCTTGTATGGGGTATATGATAGAATGATTTTAGTATTCATGTTTTATATACATACATTAGTTCATGGAGAATTTTATTTCACATAGTGAAACATGTTTCATCAATTTTAATTAATTCTAAAATAGTGTTTAGTTGAGAGGATTGTGGTCAAACTAATGGTTGTATGTTCTTCCACATTGATCTTAACTACGACCAAGGGGTTATTTGATTCCGTGAAAGGATTTGGAGTTTCCATTCCACTTGTAGGATGGGTTCTATAACTCACTCTCATAGAATGAAATGTGGATCACCCATATGTAGTTCTCATAAGTGAACCGACCATTTCGTCATTCTTAATGTAAGTGTTGACAATTTTAAATAGATTTTAATTTTCTTAGATCATGTATTATGTTTCCAAATTATAATTTTATAAAAATAGTAATTAATGTTGGAATATTAGTTTTTTGTGGGATTAGTTGATCATCCTTTGTGATGGGTGGATAGTGATTCAAATATGTTGGAATAGGCTTGTTGTATGATATGGATTGGGGTGTTTTCATGTGATCATGAGCTGTACTCTCCAATGATATGATAAGAGGTTATCTCTAATGGGATAAGTTTTATTTAATTTATATGAGTTTATTGGTTCCCTCCCTTTATATTTGAGTTCACAATGAGTTATTAATCTATCGAGGAATATTTTCTCTCAATAGTAATGGGGTTTTGATTATTAGGATTTGAATCCATAGTTTCTTCCAAATATTGATTTATCCCATTTTACCTAGAGTTGGATGGATATGAAATTCGACCATCAATTGTTAAATGACTTTCTAGTCGAGGCCCTTTATGTTTTTCTGTTTTCTAGATAGGTATTTTTATACTCACCCGTATATAATATCAATTCTGAAACATGATGTAACTTTATATATAACTCTCATATTTTTAACAATTCTTAAGGATCTTGGGGAGATCGAGCCTAATGGTAATTCATGGGATGGTGTTTATATGATGTGGTGTCTCCGTTTCCCTAATTCATTATTAATAATTATTTATTTTGTGAGTATTTATCCCTGTTTTATTTCACATAATTTATAGGAATTTGAAATGTTTAATGCATGGATTCATAATTAGTTAAATAGATATATGAATTTCATCAATTATTTATATTCTACTATAATTTGATTTTTATTGATTAATATTTTTATATGTTTAATGTTTTTTGGATAGGATATGTAATCCCATATTTTCATCATTCCATATTAGTTATAATCATCAACTAAATTTAAATTTGAGGTGGTATTAGGATGGCACACCCATCTTAATGCCATCCCAAGCAGGGTTCTAATGGTTCACGTCATGTCTGATTGGTATCTTGAAATGTTTCTCTTATGGAGAGAGTATCATGATAGGATTCTCCTCACAGTGTTTTCCAAAATGATTAAATAAAATTATTGATTTTTACTTAGTTTAGTTCATGGGAACTTGTACCTATCTTGGATGTGGCGTGTAATGTATTTCGATGAAATATATTGGATAATTTTTAATCTAAATTTAGTGAAAATGTATTTATTTATTGGGTATATTGTAGTTCACTGACACTATTATGCATAGATCAGATGGATACAACCATTAAATTGGTATGATTTCAAAGAATCTATTCCCGAACAACCATACAATTTAGGAGTTTTAGAAAAATCGATTAAATACATCATACCCATAATGGATTTTCGAATGTAAAATAATTCATAACATCAGACAAAAATAAACATGCATGAAAATTATTTACAGGATTCATCTTCATAACCTATGGAAATAAAACATAATAACAGTGAGCTCAAATGATTAGTAACGAAAAGTATAATAGAATAAATAATGAATCAATGAGAATAAATCAATATAGAAAGGTAAATAAATAAAAACAAATTCCATTTAACACATAATATGAGAATGAAATTCATCCATATATAATGTAAATGAAATAATCACATGGATAATAATAGTAATAATTCAATTCCCATTACTATAAATATTAATTATTGGATGACATTTTTCCTAGGTACATGGTAGTTTTACCTTCAAAACATTCACAATACAGTTTAGTATATCAGGTAGAAACTAATCTGATTTGTATAGTTGATTTATCACATGAGACTATTTATGAATTGATGGGATAAAATTAAATGATCCCCAAATCATTTCATTACAATCCAAAATATTTTTAATATAACAAATAATCAATTTTTTAAAAATATTTTATATAATAGTTCCTCATAAAACATTGAATTTTTTGAATGAATTGACTAAAATAAGATTTCTGATATGATATACCAACAGTTAGTATACACATGAAATATGGGGTGAATAGTTTTTATACCTCGTAGATGTGAATGCGAGATGGGAAAATTCACACAATAATGAACTAATTTATTTTAAAGGATCCACATTTACAATATAAAATATTTTCTTCTGAATATAAACATATAATGTTATAAAATAAGATTAAAAACATTATGTATTCATGAAGTCTGTAAATTATATTAATTTCGTATAAGATAAAAAACATTTTATTAACATTTAAAAGAAATGTCAAAAAGTAGCGTTTTTTCGAAAAAGATAATAACATTACATTGATATCATTTTTAAAAATTAAAAAAGGGGGTAAAAATTAATTTAAACAATCCATCAATTATAGGAATTAAATTTTTGAAATAATTTGTGGAAAAAACTAATAGGGATGATAAATATTATCTAATTTAGATTTAAAAAGAACCCCACATAATGATGAAATCATGAAATAACCTATGACCAATTTATAATCACCATAATAATATTCCCCATGAGACAAAGAAAATAATAAATATAATAAAATATGATAAAATTTAGAATAATAATCATTAAATACATTCATGAGCACCATATACGCCACACATGTCAAACAAGTAGTGTATATGGCATGTGTCCAACACAAATAAAAATGAGAAAAAATCCTTACATTGAGTTTCATTTTTGGTGAACATGTGTTAAATTTATTTATAATGGTATTATTCATGTTATTAACATATATAATAACCATAATAATATTTCTAATATAATATATTAACTAGTTATAAAATCTCATTACCTTTTTGTTAAGAATCTTTCATTATTTTCACGATTTTGCGTGTTAATAGTCTAGGTTTTCAAGAGGGTCTTAACTTTTTATTTGTAATTATTATTAAATTGATAAATATTTCATCATCTATATAAATTAAAACATGATTTATTTATCAAATATATTCCATATATATTTCTTTATAATAATCCATAATATTTGGTGATAGGAAATGGAATGCATCATTTATGGAGATGTTTGGTCGTACGTACACTTGAACACTACTTCCATTAATTTTTAGTATTAAAATATAGAAATAAAATTATATATATGTATATTTTAATTTAATTATAAATTTTATATTTTATATTTCACATAATTTTATTTAAAGTCATCATTAATAAATTTTGTCTATAGTTTGAACGAATAAAATCTCTTTGAGGAGACAATAGTCCATGTCCACAAACAATGTTTTCATATTACAAAAAATGGAGTGCATAATGGTTAGTGTTACATAGAAATTAAGGAAGAATAATACATTATAAATTATCTATATATCATATAGAAACTACAATCTATCGTAATTACATAAATTAAAAGTGGTAAATGGAAGAATTAATGCCATTGGTTGGCGAGGCGGTAGTTCGCCTTACACATGAATGATGACTATGTATCCAATTTCATTTAATTGTGATAAATTGTAGTAATAAATAATATAATAAAAAAATATTAGTATATTAAATAGTCTTTGGTATTTATGTAGTCATGGAATATTAATAATTTAATGGTTTTTGAATGAAATTAAATGAAAGTGATCATTCAAAATTGTTACATAAATTTTTTGTTACTCCATTTGGTTTATGCCAAACTAATTCGTTGTTTGGATTTATGTCCAATGGGATGATTATATAATTAGTTTAATAATGTTTGGACCCTATTTTATCAGGGTTTAGTCATTATATTTGGCTCAATGTTGAGTGGGAAAGTGAGGGTGGAGGTGCCCTCTAATATTTTAAGTGTGTGAACCTATTGAAATATTTTACATTAATAAATTAATATAGAAGTTTTTTCAACTAATAATGTCTCAAAATTTATTTATTTAAAATATATTTTGAGTATGGGTTGAAATGATATCAACTAATAATTCTTATTCATGTTTATGTCACATTCATACCCTTACCTTTTGTATTTAACCCTTTAGTTAATCCGTTAAAATCATACCGTGACAACATGGGTTTTTACACCTTAAGGGTTAATATTGATACTATGAAATGAAAATATAATTGATTAATATTAAAATATTAATCAATAGTTTTACAAATATTTACATTTTTATTAATTTTAAATCATTTAATAAAATATTTCTTTTTTTAAAATTTCAATAATGCTACTTTTGAAAATACTTCTATTGCTGTGTTTTTAAAAACTATAAATAACAAATATCAATTAAAAAACATTAATTCTTAAATAATATGTCTATTTAATCAATAATATTTATGGAATAAATTATTGATATCATATTATATTTATTTTATTATTTTAATAACATTTTTTTGATATATATATATTAATTGAACAATTACTACATCATATTTTTGAAATATTTTTAATCTAGTTATTTCTTCTATAATAAATAAAAATAAATTATCATGATTAATATAAACATCTTATATTTATAATAACTATTCTTAGTTGAAATATTATCTTATATATCATCAAATTAAAAATATTTAACTTGTTAAATGAATATGTATGACAACTTTTTATTGAATAAAACATGATAAATGGATCAAAGTCATACAAGTGTCTCCAAGTGCTCAAATAATTGTTCCAAGGATGATCTTGGTCAATAATACCACATATAATGAAATTTTGATAGGTTTTATGGTTATTTTAAAACATTAATCAAACACTTAATTACTTGATTTTCCCATAACCATGGAAATAAAAATTGGAAAACACTACTATACAAATTTTGTCTAAAAATATGATGGTCCAATTTACTATATATTGAAATTATGATGATAAATATTGAAGCATAATTTAAAAATTAAAATCACATAATTTTTTGAAACCAATTTATATTTAATTATGTAGAGAGATCTAGAAAACAAGGTTTGAATGTAATAACCATCATAATAATAAAATGTTTTTATATGAAAATTTAATTAGAAATTGACTACTATAAAATAAATTGGAATAAATTATAAAAACATGATCAATTTATATATTAAAATTATTCAAATATATATTTTAACTCGTTAAATAAATTTGATGAAAAATATACTTTCAATTAAAATTTAGTATTTTATCACTTTTTATCAAAAGGAAAATATTATCTAAAATATAAAAAACATTCGACCACAGTACATTTTTATATTTATATTTAAGTAAAGAAGTTTATTTATTAATATATATTTTATAATATTTTTAAAAATTATATTCAAAATAAATGTTCCATTAAAATCTATTAAAACATTATTTTTATAAAAATACATCTTTTATTTTTAAAATTTGAATTGTTCTTATATCATGTATATAAAACACATATGATGAATTATAATCAATATATTTAATTATATATATATATATATCATTAATATAGTCACACAATACTTATTTTTATATTTATTGGCCTAAAGCCCTATAATATACAATTAAATATTTTTCTAAAAAAGATTTCCTTTCATTTTAAAATGGAGATTACATAAATTTATATTGAAATGGGAAACAAATTAGATATAAATGTGTAAATTACCTATTCATAATTTAGTTAATCCCATTCCCAAGAACAAACATAACATCTAGTGTAAGAATAATAATATTTAATAGTATATTGTGGTTCATCTAATCTCAGTGTTGCGAGAAATATAGGTAATCGAAAAAGTAAAATTTTGAAGTGATACATACAATAAAATATTAAGTAGTCACATTTTACCCTACTTCAAAAAAAATTTCCTCTCAAATTTAAATTTCACTTCATAAATGAAGGGTTGATACTTGATCATTCATTTGTGAGAAACTGTAACGCCCCGACCCCAGCTACCCAGAGTTGGAGCATTACTTCGTAACATTGGCATGATCATAAAAGATCAAGTCTCGAAAGACCGATTAGTTTAGTAGCCTTGGAAACACTAGATACATTCGTAAACGTTACATTACATCATAAAGTGAAAAACTACAATAACAAAGTCTTCATAGTCCACACTCATATCCTCTTCTGACTATCCCTGCAGGTAATTCATAAAATACTTCTTCACATCCTGGAAAAAATATTAAAACATTGAAAGGGGTGAGCTCAGATTCTCAGTAAGGATAACAATATTGCGGAAGCTTTCATAAATAAACATAAAAATTTAAGGCAATGTATAACTAAAACAAAAGACTTTTAAACTTGAACATCAACATAATATGGCAAAAGTAAAATGACATAATTCCATTCACTTCTTCACATGGATATTCTACTGGTCGAATAATCACATGAAATATCAATAACCAATTTCATAATGAGGGAATGTATAATGCCGGACATTCTGAAACATTTTGTCAAGGCCTCGGCCAAGACGTCTAAAATGATTAAGGACTCGGCCAAAACCATAAATCTAATTGGGAAAGGGCCTCGGACAATTCCATGTCTAGTTGTCTCATGAGACCTACCGATGCATCGAGGAGTTATAGCGGGCTCCACCCGTCACTTATTAAGTCCAATACATTCCTCATATGAATAGGTTTAAACATATCTTAAATCATAACATAATCGTATCCCATAAAACATGCATAAAAGAAAACATAACATTTCCACATTTCAATCAAAAGATATCAATACAACACATTGATATAATAAAAATTCTTTCAAAACCATTTTAAATACCAAAATAAAAGAAAGTTAAAACTTTGTATTTATTTTTCATTAAAAAAATGATGGCTTGTAGAGGAAGCCGAAACTCAAATAATGGTCACGGCGGCGGAGAAGTCGTTGTCGCTGCATATGTACGGATAGAAAAACATTACCTTTTTGTCGTTTAGTAAAACGCTTCGTATAAAAAGATTCCTTTTGAATAAATGTAAAAGTCAAAGGGGTTTATACACTGTATAAAAGAAATTTGTGTATAAAACAAAATATGCCTAAATTAATGGAGATTGAGACGATTTCCATAAAAGATCATTTTTAAAATAAAATAGATCTATTATGTGTATTCACTATAGGTACACATAAAGAAAGTAAAAATAAAAAATATGACATAATAATATCATTACATAATTTTGAAAATAGGAGATTAACCCAAAGAATGGAAGTTGGGTTAAGAAATTCCCTTACCTCGTGTCTGACTTGACTCAACCGTTCTTTAACCTCATGAATAATAAACTAGAGTTAATATATAACTTATTAAGAACCATTTTCAATTTCATTATCCTTATTATATCACTTATTACAATGATATGAACATTATGTAATTATTTAAGTTAATAACGGATGTTTTGTCGATCTTTGGTACTTGAGTCAACAATAAACTTCTTATAATTACAAGTTGTTTATGTGGTAGAATATCCATTATCTACAGAATTATATTCATGATGTAGATATCATATATATCATATATATATATAGTATATACATTCATTCATAATGTCACGTAACATTTAGAGGTAAGAAATGAAATGCACCGTTCATGGAGACGGTAAGCCGTACGTACGCATGAACGCTACTTTCATTTCTATTTTTTATTTAATGGAATGAAAACATAATGATATAAATTTATAATATAATTACAGTATAATATAGTTTATAATACCATTTAATCCATCCTTTATACATCCCACATATGGCATTAACGATTTAAATCACTTTGAGGGGGCGGTAGTCCGCACTTCCTAAAATGAAATTATCACATTTTACATATAATGGAAATCATAAAGTATTCCATAAATGAGAAATACATAAGCATAAGTACAACATAAACATATTTTATATCATATATAAATATAGTGACATCTTAATGGACACCTTTGAAGGTGTTATATGAGTGTTGAACAATCATCGTTTCGTGAGGCAGAAATTCGCCATCCACAGAAACCGTATGTTCTTTAACCATTAGATGTAGGTGTGTGTAAGTGTAGCTAAAATAATTCTTATAACAACATCCTAGTATATTTAGGATACTGGTTTTGTTACAAAAGAAATGAATAAAAAGATTTTAGGGGGTTGGAGAAGAAAAATAAAACAAAACAACATTAGAGAAGACATTACCTCAAAATCAGGTAACTTTTTTTGATTGGAGCCAAAGGCTTCCTTGGGAAGAGTTATGCCCAAATTGAGGCTTCTAGGAGTAAGAGGGGGAAGTTGGGAGAGTATTTGGGCAGAGTTTGTCCGAGCCAAATGGCTTGAAAGTGTAATTGAGGTGGGATATGTGGGGTCTTTTATAAGTGTAGAGGAGGGGCTCTTTTGGAAAGATTGAAATGTTACATTATTATACAATGCTTTTAGGATTCTAAAGGTCCCACACTTATATAATTCGTGTATAAGGTGATAAGGGTTCTAAATCTACCCATCCAACAGTCTTTGGACAAGTGTAATCCTTGGAGTTTACATTATCTTTTCATTTTATTAAAATCGTTAAATAATGAGGTCATCGCTGCATCATAATGATGTTATAAATAATTTAATTTATTTAATGTCTAAAAATTATAAAACAATTACTATGATTTATTAAATCTTTTTAGATTTCTAATGAATATTTATAGTCAAAATTTGGACTTGTGTAACCCCACTTAAAAACTGTTTTAATAAAACAACTCATGTTTGTGTCAATTTAATTTTAACATTAAATAAATATATATTAATATCATTTTCCAACCAAAGTGGCTCCATGGGGTCCCCAAGTTGACCCATGGGTTCTCTTGGTCGGACATGACTCATCCAATAGGAGTAGGACAAGTGTCAAGCTCATCTCATATTATTGAAACATTATTTTTACCTTAAACTACACTAATTACCTCTAATCGCGATTAAGAACTTAAAAGTTACCATTCACCAAAAATTATTTTAATCTCATTGAACCACATTTTACTTCTTAATGACAACCATGTATGTCGTATTTTTGAAAATCAAATCACAGAAGTGGTAATATTTCATTTTAACGAAAAAATCAGTTTTTAACAACCACTTAGTGGTTTCACTATTCATCAAAAATTGAAGTTTTTCAGAATAAGGCCAAAATTTCACCCTAAGCTATAATTGATATTCTGAATTCAAAAATGATGTCTATTTTACAAAATTCCAAACATATAAGTTGCATTAATTAATTTTATAATTAATTCTCGTTGTTACAACAAATAGCGTGTTTTTAAGAAACAATTTATATCAAAATATTGGCAATTGTTTATGTCCAATTTCAATGTTAAATTAATTATAATGACCACCATTGGATAAAATGGTAAAAATATATTCTAATTTTTCTTTAAAACCACTAAATAGTATAATTTATCACTATAAATTATTTTGATTAAAAAAGTTGTTTTTAAGTATTTTTCACTATTCATAAAAAATAGAAGTTCTCAGAAAAATACCAAAATTTCAACATAGGCTAATTTTGATATTCCGAATCCAAAAATGAAGTCCATTTTGATAAATAAAATTTATAAAATTTCAAAAAGTAGGTATTACTATTCACAACGGCTAGTTTAATTCGTTGTGGTGTGTGTTAGAGCTCGAGGTTGCGTACAACACACGCTATTCCATTATACGAAGTGAAACGTATCGTGGAAGCTAAGGGTGTTACATTCTACCCTCCTTCAATAAATTGCGTCCTCGCAATTTGAAATTTTTCTTTGAAAATAAAAGGTTGAAAAGAGAAAATACCTTTGAGGAAAACCCACATCGGAAATAAGGTTAATAAATATATAACATTAAAAGAAAGCAAGATAAGTACAAAGGTCACCCGATATAGACCATTATAGGATTCTATGAAAATATGGATATGGAGGACAAACAAACCATCAAGGTCTGATGGAGAGTTATAGAAAATAGGATTAGGAGAAAGTTTATCTACAAGAAAATCACAAACTTGTGACTGGTTAAACGGTCATTGAATCCCCAGTTGGAAAAGTTAACCGACAACATTTTTGTTTTAAGTTACCTTTTATAATGTTGAGGAATTTATTTAGGAGATTTACTAATAACTTAAGGGAATATACATACTTGTTATGTATACTTTCATTCGTTAATAAATTTTTACCACAAACCCATCTTTTACTCCAAATGGTAACGGAAATCAAAAATATTCTTTTTATCCTAATTGTATAAGGTTCCAAATATTAACACATGCCATTTGGATTAGTAAAACTATTTTGTAATAACCAGGGACTTCTTGTAGGCTAGTGGTAGGAAATAAAGGCTTGTCGCACTATGGTTGTGGGTTCGATTCCTGCAGCTTTGTCCGACGTGACGGGTTATTCCCCACCCTGCAGGTTGTCCTTTTCCTAAAACTATAGTATTATAATATTCCAAATATAATCTTCAGAAATGCTTTAACCTTAAACAATACTATCCAAAGATCAACTTAATCCACTCCAACCTTTATAGTTATCCAAAATACCTCTGTCCAGACTTTCTCTAAAAGGTCTCTTAATTCCAAAATCAATTGTAACATCAGATTCCCCAAACAAAGAAAAGTTTCTCTTATTGTCACATACTAAAAATATGATTACCTTAATCATATTAAAACCTTACTGAAATCAAAAAGTACTGCAGTACAATCCATATATATATATATATCACATTATTCTTATAACCAGAATATAATCCTTGAGTCCAAAAGCCCCAATACATTAATTATTCCACTTCAACTGTAGTCACAGCATAAGATTGTCCTTGATCCCTTGGCCTTTTCTAAGGTAAGATTCCTTGACGCTTAGGACATTCATTTGCATAATGCCCCATTTCCCTACAATTGTAGCATTCAACTTTGACAGCCTCTTTCTTCCCCTTGCAATCATGAGCTTGGTGACCCTTTTCTCCACATTTATAACAAACTCCCATTCCTTTTAGGCACGTACCAGGGTGATTCTTCCCACAATTATCACATAATGGAAAATCCTTCTTTCCCTTTTTCCCTTTATCTGTCTCTTGTTCCACCGTTCTCTTCTTCTCTTGCTTTACTTTGTTGCCATAAGACTTAGAGAATTCCTTTTCTGTCTTGATAGCACACGAGACAATATCTTCGTATGATGAGAAGGATTGTGATACTAAAGTTCGACGGAGAAATGGTTTTAACCCATCAATGAAACGATCAATCTTACTCCTTGGGTTACGTATATAATCGGAAGCATGCCTCGCTAACCTTGTAAAGTTAGCCTCATACTTTGCGACATTCTCATCCTCCTTCTGCCTCAGACTCAGAAATTGCCTTTCCATATCTGCTCGATGGTCACGAGGAAAGTATTTTTCTAAGAAAAGCTCTTTGAACTCCCTCCATTCCATATTCGATACGTCATCATCTTCCTTTGTGTTTTGAATCAGTGACCACCACTGATCGGCATCTCCAGTGAGGCGGTAAACTGCCATGACAACCATCTCCCTTTCACTACTCCCCAAGGCATGGAATATTTTCTCTAAGGAATTTATCTATTGCTCAGCTACTATAGGATTTGTACTCCCATTGAAGGTTGGTGGTTGTTGCCTCATGAAACGGTCTAGCATTGATCCTCCACGTTGCGGATCAGGGTGCTCCATACGAGTAAGGTTATTATTCATAACCTGAGTGAGTTGTCCCAGTATGGTAATAAGTTGATCAGCACCAGTTGTATCTCCAGATCCACAATAATTATCTCGAGCAGGAGGGAAATCCCTACACAGAGTTCGTGCATTGATACGGTTTCCATTCCTTCCACTAGGCGCCATTTCAAAAAAATGGCATAAACTAGATTAGTTTATGAATCAAAATACATAATTCCATACTTGTAAAACACTTTACATAAATTGAACTATTTATGGATATAATCCATAATAATAAAAGGAAATTTTTTCTTTGAGGAAGTATATACTCATAACCCTTCATAGTGGTTTGTAAATAAAATGAGAATTATCCTAAGCATATCCCTCGGGAGTGTCGTAACCAAGAGTGCAGCAAGGCCCGTTGTCGTGCACCAGTTCCCGTTCGAGTCAAGATCAATGCGGTGTTTTTGGGTTTTACCCCTAGATACATCTGTGCCAGAGCCGCCTCTACCTGCTCGTATCTAGACAGGGATGTATTGCTCGGAAAACTCATAACATCTCTATAATACCAAAATTATAGGAAGTTCTTCTATACTAATCCTCAAAGTCTATCTTTGGGCTATGTGCTCTAATCAGAGTTTATCTACATCTAGCTTCCAAGGTTAGTACTAAACTGCCTCTGATACCAACTGTAACGCCCCGACCCCAGCTACCCAGAGTTGGTGCATTACTTCGTAACATTGGCATGACCACAAAAGATCAAGTCTCGAAAGACCGATTAGTTTAGTAGCCTTGGAAACACTAGATACATTCGTAAATGTTACATTACATCATAAAGTAAAAAACTTCAATAACAAAGTCTTTATGGACCACACTCATATCCTCTTCTGACTATCCCTGCAGGTTATTCATAAAATACTTCTTCACATCCTGGAAAAAATATTAAAACATTGAAAGGGGTGATCTCAGATGCTCAGTAAGGATAACAATATTGCGGAAGCTTTCATAAATAAACATAAAAATTTAAGGCAATGTATAACTAAAACAAAAACCTTTTAAACATTAACATCAACATAATATGGAAAATGTAAAATGAGATAATGCCATTAACTTCTTCACATGGATATTCTACTGGTCGAATAATCACATGAAATATCAATAACCAATTTCATAATGAGGGAATGTATAATGCCGGACATTCTGAAACATTTTGTCAAGGCCTCGGCCAAGACGTCTAAAATGATTAAGGCCTCGGCCAAAACCATAAATCAAATTGGGAAAGGGCCTCAGCCAATTCCATGTCTAGTTGTCTCATGAGAGCTACCGATGCATCGAGGAGCTATAGCGGGCTCCACCCGTCACTTATTAAGTCCAATACATTCCTCATATGAATAGGTCTAAACATATCATAAACCATAACATAATCGTATCACATAAAACATGCATAAAGGAAACATAACATTTCCACATTT
The DNA here is from genome assembly GCA_963277665.1 of Viscum album. Lineage (NCBI taxonomy): Eukaryota > Viridiplantae > Streptophyta > Magnoliopsida > Santalales > Viscaceae > Viscum > Viscum album. The sequence goes on along the minus strand of OY728126.1, from coordinate 928,620,323 downwards.
CAATCAAAAGATATCAATACAACACATTGATATAATTAAAACGCTTTCAAAACCATTTTCAATACCAAAATAAAAGAAAGTTAAAACATTGTATTTATTTTTCATTAAAAAAATGATGGCTTGTATAGGAAGCCGAAACTCAAATAATGGTCATGGCGGCAGAGAAGTCATTGTCGCCGCATATGTACGAAAAAAAAAACATTCCCTTTTTGTCGTTTAGTAAAATGCTTCATATAAAAAGATTCCTTTTGAATAAATGTAAAAGTCAAAGGGGTTTATACACTGTATAAAAGAAATTTGTGTATAAAACAAAATATGCCTCAATTAATGGAGATTGAGACGAAGTACTTAAAAGATAATTTTTAAAATAAAATAGATCTATTATGTGTATTCACTATAGTTACACATAAATAAAGTAAAAATACAAAATATGACATAATAATATCATGACATAATTTTGAAAATAGGAGATTAAACCAAAGAATGGAAGTTGGGTTAATAAATTCCCTTACCTCCTGTCTGACTTGACTCAACCGTTCTTTAACCTCCTGAATAATAAACTAGAGTTAATATATACCTTATTAAGAACCATTTTCAATTTCATTATCCTTATTATATCACTTATTACAATGATATGAACATTATGTAATTATTTAAGTTAATAACGGTCGTTTTGTCGATCATTGGTACTTGAGTCAACAATAAACTTCTTATAATTACAAGTTGTTTATGTGGTAGAATATCCATTATCTCCAAAATTATATTCATGATGTAGATATCATATATATCATATATATACAGTATATACATTCATTCATAATGTCACGTAACATTTAGAGGTAAGAAATGAAATGCACCGTTCATGGAGACGATAAGCCGTACGTACGCATGAACGCTACTTTCATTTCTATTTCATATTTAATGGAATGAAATAATAATGATATAAATTTATAATATAATTACAGTATAATATAGTGTATAATACCATTTAATCCATCCTTTATACATCCCACATATGGCATTAACGATTCAAATCACTTTGAGGGGGCGGTAGTCCGCACTTCCTAAAATGAAATTATCGCATTTTACCCATAATGGAAATCATAAAGTATGACATAAATGAGAAGTACAGAAGCATAAGTAAAACATAAACATCTGTTATATCATATATAAATATAGTGACATCTTAATGGCCACCTTTGTAGATGTTATATGAGTGTTGAACAATCATCGTTTCGTGAGGCAGAAATTCGCCATCCACAGAAACCGTATGTTCTTTAACCATTAGATGTAGGTGTGTGTAAGTTTAGCTCGAATAATTCTTATAAAAACATCCTAGTATATTGAGGATACTGGTGTTGTTACAAAAGAAATGAATAAAAAGAGTTTAGGGGGTTGGAGAAGAAAAAGAAAACAAAACAACATTAGAGAAGACATTATCTCAAAATCGGGTAACTCTTTTGGATTTGAGCCAAAGGCTTCCTTGGGAAGAGTTCTGCCCAATGTGAGGCTTATAGGAGTAAGAGGGGGAAGTTAGGAGAGTATTTGGGCAGAGGTTGGCCGAGCCAAATGGCTTGAAAGTGTAAATGAGGTGGGAGAGGTGGGGGCCTTTTATAAGTGGAGAGGAGGGGCTCTTTTGGAAGGATTGAAATGTTACATTATTATACAATGCTTTTCAGATTCTAAAGGTCCCACACTTATATAATTCGTGTATAAGGTGATAAGGGTTCGAAATCTACCCATCCATTAGTATTTGGACAAGTGTAAGCCTTGGATTTTACATTATCTTTTCATTTTATTAAAATCGTTAAATAATGAGGTCATCGCTGCATCATAATGATGTTATAAATAATTTAATTTATTTAATGCCTAAAAATTATAAAAAACTGCTATGATGTAGGAAATATTTTTATATTTCTAATGAATATTTATAGTCAAAATTTGGACTTGTGTAACCCTACTTAAAAACTGTTTTAATAAAACAACTCATGTTTGTGTCAATTTAATTTTAACATTAAATAAATATATATTAATGTCATTTTCCAACCAAAGTGGCTCCATGGGGTCCCCAAGTTGACCCATGGGTTGTCTTGGTCGGACATGACACATCCAATAGTAGTTGGACAAGTTTCAAGTTCATCTCATATTATTAAAACATTATTTTTACCTTAAACTACACTAATTACCTCTAATCGCGATTAAGAACTTAAAAGTTACTATTCACCAAAAATTATTTTAATCTCATTGAACCACATTTTACTTCTTAATGACAACCATGTATGTCGGATTTTTGAAAATAAAATCACAGAAGTGGTAATATTTCATTTTAACGAAAAAATCAGTTTTTAACAACCACTTAGTGGTTTCACTATTCATCAAAAATTGAAGTTTTTCAGAATAAGGCCAAAATTTCACCCTAAGCTATAATTGATATTCTGAATTCAAAAATGATGTCTATTTTACAAAATTCCAAACTTATCAGTTGCATTAATTAATTTTATAATTAATTCCCGCTCTTACAACAAATAGCGTGTTTTTAAGAAACAATTTATATCAAAAGATTGGCAATTGTTTATGTCCAATTTCAATGTTAAATTAATTCTAATGACCACAATTGGATAACATGGTAAAAATATATTCTAATTTTACTTTAAAACCAGTAAATAGTATAATTTATCACTATAAATTATTTTGATTAAAAAAGTTGTTTTTAAGTATTTTTCACTATTCATAAAAAATAGAAGTTCTCAGAAAATTACCAAAAATTCAACATAGGCTAATTTTGATATTCCGAATCCAAAAATGTAGTCCATTTTGATAAATAAAATTTATAAAATTCCAAAAAGTAGGTATTACTATTCACAACGGCTAGTTTAATTCGTTGTGGTCTGTGTTAGAGCTCGAGGTTGCGTACAACACACGCTATTGCATTATTCGAAGTGAAACGTACCGTGGAAGCGTGGGGTGTTACAGAAACCCACATCAGAAATAGGGTTAATAAAACACTTTCTTAATAAGATGGAAACATAAATGTGAATGTTACCAAAATCATTTGTCTTTAATATGGAATTTTGCCTTTTTATTACAAAACGTTTCATTACATATTACAAGCGAAGGATCATTATAGTTTAGTGTATTGGAAATCAGGAACATAAAACATGAAAACATAAAAAATTATTCTAATCCACTTTTAGGGATTAAAAATTGGTTTTTCTTATGTACAATTATTTCATCTCATAATGTAGAGACATACATCAATGGAAAGGATGAGCAGAAGGCGCAGTTAGAAATACAAGGGAATCTGTTTACATGTGAAATCAATAAGAACATGATAAAAACATAACAACAAGAGCAATGGATGTAGAGGAATGTCATAATAAAAATAAAATGAATTATAAAATGAAAATGTGGATAAAACATTTCATTTATACATTCATGAACATATCACCAATGTTAATTCCCATGGTGTCATAAAAACATAACCAAAGTTATACACCAAAGTATCGTGTAACTAGTCATATTTAGAGATTAATTCTTTACCCAATGCATTGGAGTGATATCTTGGATCCCCATTAATATGTTTTTATTTTCCGGTTATCCACATATATCATATTCAAACATTTCATAAATAACCCATATTGAATCAAAGAAATGGGTTTCATGTCAAAATCGTGACGTTTAAAACGTACTTAAAAATAAAATAATTATGTCATTTATAACCCATGAAAAGAGAGTGAGGGTTATATGTAGGTCAATTACAGAATAAAATAGATCAATTTTATGTATTTATCAATACCCCTAGAAATAAAAATAGATTTGGGTATCTACATAAATATGAAAAGATAATTTCTTGAGAAAAAGATAGAGATTTAGAGATGAAAATTCTGCAGCATAACGGCTACATAACATCATTTTAGAAAACATTAAAAAAATATGTGAAGAGGGTAAACCACTCATAAATAAATCATAATACATTATTCTTAAATAATAAAATTATTGTATGGTTATTTGACTGACATACAACATGAAAAATAAATCATGAAAGAAAAGAGAAGATGATATTTCTTTTACGAACAATCTGGCACCCTAACAGTGTAACATAATAATTCAATAAATAAATTGATAAGAGTGGAAAGGGTCTCTAATAATTTTGAAATTAAATGAAAGTTAATAAGAATATATAAGATAATACCCCCAAATAAGTTTATGGAAACTATAATACATTAAATAAAGGAAATCATGACTAAAAAGAGGAGGGTGAAAAGTTCCCTTATCTTGAATAGTAACATTGAATGATTGAAGGTTGGGACGTTGGGGTGTTTGAGGGCTCCTTGGGATGACTCATTGAGAGGTAGAAATAAAAGAGCATAGTTGAGGAGTATTTTGGAATGAAATTAATGAAGGAATGGCTTCGTATTTATAGGAAAAGTGGGGGAATGATTAATTAATTTCCAATGGACACTTCACCAGTGGTATTTGAAACCCCTTGTGGTTTCCTATAGTATTTTCCAATGGTATTGGCCACATGGGACACATCATATCATCTCTTACTATTCCAATGTCTACCATAATGATTACATCATCATTATATCATCAATGATGTTAGTAAACACCCAAAAGTCAAAACTGCAGTTTTACTATGCATCGAAAATTCAACTGTTTTAGAAAAATCCCAAAAATATACCCTAACTTAATATCAATGCTCTGAATTCAAAAATGAACTCCATTTTAGGAAAATAATTTTTTAAAATACTTTTAAGTTAATTTTTAAATAAAATTATTATTTATTTAAAATACTACTCTAAAAATATAACTTATTTTGTAACACCTTGAAGAGGTAATCATGGTCCCCTAAAATTATCGTATAACCATATGAAAATAATGTAACAATTTATGAATAAATTTTATAAAAATTCATTTTAATTTTAAATTATTAAATTAATTCTAAAATTGTAAATAAAATATTCATGACCTACCAAAATAAAAAAACTTATACTATGTTCTTTTTTTCACTTTTAAGATGTCTAAAATGTATTTATACATTCATGGGTGATGTTTCAATTTTTTGGCCGATTTACTATTCATAAATATTAATAAGGGTATGTTACTATTCATACCTTACAGTTCACTAAAAATCAAGTTGATTTTATTAGAATCAATTTTTCATTAATATTTTAAAATACCCTTTTTCCAAAATTAATTAGTAATATGGAACTACAAATTCATCCAAATTTTTTCTAGATATTTAAAATTGAACAACTTATCCATAATAAGAAAGAAAAATTTTACTTACACAATAGGTTAACACAAGTAACTAAGGTCACGTTACATACCCCCTTATAAAACATGCATAGGAACTTAGTGTAAGTTGAGCTATGGTGATAAAATCATGCGGCGGCTCGGAGAACATTGCCCGAGTGGTGATTTCAATTAGCTTTAACTTGTACCTTAGGTGGTTCTATTCAAGATTCACATATTGATGCTCAGATTGGGCATGGTCTAGAGAAAATCCTAGAGATTAAACCATCTTCCCATGCTCTGATAGATGGGATTCATACGGACTGAGTCTACTAAATGAGGCAATCAACTCTTCTTTCTATATTAATTAACCAATATCACTTGTATTTGTAAACAATAATTTTAATTTTAAGTGTATAGTTTCTAAAGGTCATATTGACAATGTTTATATTGACCAACAGTTATATAATAATTGAAACCCCATGGGTCTCACATCATTAAATAAAGTATATTGTTTTGTGGAGTATAAAATGAAATAAAACACCAAAGTAGGAAATAAAATTTATTCAAAAGTTCGGGTCATTACATTATTCACCACTTAAATTTCCTACCTGAAATTTTAACTCATAACCTCAAAAGAGAAAATGTGTGGGTACTTCTACCTCATAGACTCCTCTGGTTCCCACATGGCTTCTATGAATTTGTGGTTCCTCTATATCACATTAACAAGGATGATAGTCTTGTTGTGTAGAACATTGTCTCTTTGGTTGAATATCTCCACCAGCTATTATTATAATGACCAATACTTTACATACATGGTTATTACTTCAAAATTATATCATACTTATTACAAAATATAACAAAACTATAAAAGGACCTTATAGGTATAGTGTCTTTAGAAACTGGGAATCATAAACAACTGGTTCATAAATCATCTACACTGTATCCATTTTATTTTATCATATCGAGAGTACCTTTTGGAATATCATACTTAATAACCTTCTTCCTGACCTGGGGAAAGAAAACATACTAAAGGGTGAGCTCAAATGCTCAGTAAGGGTAAACAAAAGAAATATCAATGACATCATATTCATAAGAACATAACATTTTGGAAATCATAACCTGCAAAATAGATCATAATTTCATAACATGGGATAAATCATAGTAGTGAAATGTAATCCCAATAATCATAACTTAAAACATGAAACTTTTTGGCATACACATATAATCATATAGAATCATTTCATAGTAGTCAAGACTCATTGCCAAGACTATCTTAGCGGACAAAGTCCATTTCGGAACTGAGTTCACTCCTCATTTCAGTCATGTTTCACTGAACCGGATTAACCTGTCGTTCCAGCCATGTCTATCTCATGAGATATAAATATTTACCCTATTAATTGTAGGGAGATATAGGTCCCACCCATCTCATAATGAAACCACTTTTATGTGTGCCAAAAAATTATAAATCATTCATCATAGCATAAACCATGTAATAAAAATGGGAATCTTAACCATCATACCATCATAACATAATCCATATAAGATAAAAGGACATCATAAAAATAATTACATCATAACATAATCAAATAAATGTAAAAATATGGATAGAAACAGAACCCTATATTATCTTATATGGAAAATAATTTTGATAAAAAACTTGAACTCCATTCTTGTGGAAAATATCCTTTCTACTTCAAAAACATCTTTCCTTTCTTAACATGTCATACAATTTTAAACTAACAGAAGTTGATTAAAAATAAACTTGGAAACTTTTAAAGGAAGCTTCATGGAAATAATATTCTATGAATCCAATAATTCCGTATGAGTTAAAAATACATTCTTCTCGTACTTTGGTCAGAAATGTCAAAAAGTATCTCGTACTAAAAACAACAAACTATTCCTTTCATATCTTTTACGAAAAACTCACAAATGGGTAAAATTGGATTTAAACTATTGTAGGTAGATGAAAATAATATTAAATATTGAGGAAACATGTATGTGGATGATAAATATTCCCTAGAAAATCCTGAAGTATAAACAATCTCGGATAAAAATGAGATTGTGAGATTTTCCCTTACCTTAGATCTGATATGCTTCATATGAATCTGAAAAACCTGTAATATGGTTTAAATAATGTAAATTGCCTTATTACAGAATAATATTCATTGTTATGATATCATATATGGTCATATTTGTATCTTCTTAGTAGTAATATTTCATTGCTACTTTTTATTCGGGTATTTATTGCTTTATGTTCTTCTACATGTTTTGTCGAATAAATTCTTATTACTCTTTATAGGATATAGATAAATCATTTACATAATGGTATTAGTGTAATTTATATCATATTCATTCATTCAATTCATTTATATAATCATTATTCAATGATGATCATATAGAACGTGTCACATCACATCGTGGAGACGATAGGCCGTATGTACGCACGAGCGATGATATCATTCCCATGATCGTGGAATTGTATTAAAGTGTATGTATAATATTTTAGAATAAATACCAATTTACAATAATCATATATAGTTATTTATTTTCACCATTATACCCATCCAAGTAAGGTGGTGGTGGAAAACATATTACACCACAGCGTGGAGACTGTATTCCATACGTACGCACGCGCATTGATTTTGATTACCGTAGGATGGATAAGAGGTGAAATATGGTTTTTCATATTTATAATATCAGATCAGTATATAAGGGATACTTATGTTATTAATTAATAATGAAACAACTAAAGAAGAGAGAGTAGAAGAAGAATAGAACTTGAAGAAAACGGTAGAAGGTATTACCTCTTTCTCGAAGTGCCTCCTTTAAACTTTCTCTTAGGGCACTAGAGTTGGTCTTTTGAGAAGACCATTACCTCTAGTAGGTTTCCAAGGAAGTGGGGAAGTGAAATAGGCAGGGGTTTTCTAAGCATTAAGGCTCAAATTGGCGTGAGGAGGAGAGAGAGGAGGTTCCCTTTTATAAGGGAGGAGAGGGGCACCTTTGGAAATATAAGAAATATTAGTGTATATTAAATCCCAACCCAACTTAAAAACTTCTAAAATGACTCATATCCAAATATTACATGATATAGGGTTGTAATCTCATCAACCAATAAAATTTTGACATGTTAGGAATTTAATGTAAACATTATAAACTTGATTTATCCTTATATATCAATTTAATTTTATTTGTGGTAATAATATTCTAAATTTTAAATTATTATATATAATTACATATGTGTTGTGAATTATCCATAATTTGACACTTTATGAAATTTTAGACCATATAAATTTTAATTTATAATTTTTAAACATTTTTTTGATTTTTAAACAATTTTATAATATGTTATTTGTATAAAATAACAATAGTGTCAATTTTGAGACTATTCATTTATTTGAATTTAAATAAAATATATAGAGAAGATATGTTCGAACTAAAAGCTTTAATAGATTTATAAAATCTCATATGTATCTAGAAAATTAATGGAGCGCATTAAATAGTTCATATTATATTTATTTTAAAAATTTTAAAACCATTTTTTTGATATTTTAATTAATAAAATAATATCAACATCACATTTGTGTCACAATTAATGATACATATTTATCCCTAAAATTTCTAAATAATTTTATATGATGTAGATAATTAAATTATATTTTTGGAGACTATTTATATCTGATGTTTCATGAATTTTATCACTAAATTAAAATTATTATACTTATAAGATTTAAGAGAGTGACATATTGTCACTTTCCTTGGTTTTAATAATAATTATATTATTTCATCGTCAAAAGTCCATGAAATAAATATATTCTGCCCCTTAGGTGACATGGGTAGACATTTATTCATCCAATAGGATTTTGGAAGGTGTTAGGGTAATTTTATAATCTTATATTTACCCTTAGTTACCTGATTTACCTTTAACTATGGTAAATAAAATTTACCGTAGTTACTATTCATAATGCCCAAAAATAAAAAGTATCATATTAACATAATTTGGACCCACTGAATCTAAATATGGAATAAATTTTTTTAAAATTAAAAACAAATAATTTGCAGTAATTAATTTAAAATTAATTGCATTGTTAAGAAAACGAGTTTTAGAAGTTAAAACATTGCCAAAGATTGAAATGTTTTTACCTATGAATTCAATGTGAATTTAATGCTAATGACATACAATATATTAAATGGAAAAAATATATTATATTTATACTTTAAAACATTCAATATTATAATTTATCCATATAAATTATCTCAATGAAAAAAGTTGTTTTTAATTAAAAATTAGCATATTTTTACTATTCATCATAATATGAAAGTTATCAGAATAGTGTCAAAATTTTATCCAAAGTAAATTTTTATATCCTGATTCCAAAGAAGAATTTTATTTTGTAAAATTGGACTTATAAACTTGTCAAAAACTAGATTTAATGTAGGTGTTCCATCAAAAGGCGGAAAACAGCATTTTTTTAAAAATACTTATTTTACCCGAAAAAATTATTTTGTTCTCTTTCCATGTTCTAGAAAATGTATAAGATGAATAATAATGTTATAAAATTCAAAATGTAGTTAATAATATTCATAACGGCTAGTCCACAATAATATATCGTTTTTTAGTAAAACCTGGTATTGCGTACTACACACGCTATCGAGGAAGGTCGCGATTGCGTGTAATGCAAGCCAAGTCTGTATTGTGTGTTGTAAAAGATTCCATTGGTGTTTCATATAACATAAGACATAAAAAATATATATTTCTCATAAAATCTAAAGGTGTTACATTCTACCCCCCTTAAAATGAATTTCCCCCTTGAAATTCGTCACTTCATAACAAACAGATGAGGATACCTCCCCCTCATCATATCCTCAAGTTCCCATGTAGCTTCTTCTAACTGGTGGTTCCTCAATAAAACTTTCACCAAGATAGTGGTGTCGTTCCGTAGGACATTTTCACTATGATATAGAATCTCTATCGGCTGTTCTTTGAATGAAAGATCTTTCTTCAGCGGTACAACTTCTGAGTAGAGTAAATGTGAAGGATCGGGTATGTACTTTCTCAGGAGAGATACATGAAACATATCGCGAAATTGAGAGAGATTCGGTGGAAGCACCAATTGGTAAGCTACCTTCCCAACACGATCCAGTAATTCAAAATGACCGATATATCTAGGGCTCAAGATTTCCTTATTTCCAAATCTCATTACCCTTTTCCCGAGAGATATTCGTAAGAACACTTTATCACCCACTTCAAACTCTAGGTCTTTTCTTCGGTTATCGGCATGGCTTTTCTGTCTACTTTGAGCTACTATTATGTGTTTTTGAATAGATCAGACCTTTTCTGCCATCTCATCAACAAGATCAAGTCCTAATTGCTTTCTTTCCCCAACTTCATCCCAGCAAGTTGGAGTTCTACATTTATTTCAATAGAGGGCTTCATAAGGAGCCATCTGAATACTGGAGTGAAAGCTATTATTATAAGAAAATTCCACCAAAAATAGGTGTTGATCCCAACCACGTTTTAAATCCATAGAGAAATCTCTCAACATGTCTTCTAGAGTTTATATTTTCCTCTCAGACAGACCGTCTATCTGAGGATGGTAAGCAGTGATGAAACTCAACTCTGTATCAAGAGCGTGCTGAAGACTTCGCCAAAATTTTGAGGTAAACCTCGGATACCGATCAGATATAATGGAAAGTGGTACTCCATGCAATCTTAACACTTTCTTTACATATATCCTAGAAAACTGATCAAGAGAAAAATATTCTCTAATAGCAATGAAGTGTGCCAACTTTGTAAGATGATCAACTATAACCCAGATATAATTATTGCCTTTGGATATTTTAGGAAGTCTGGTGATAAAGTCCATAGTGATGTTTTCCCATTTTCATTCTGGTATGGGTAATGGTATTAACATTACCTTAGAATTTTGTCTCTCAGCTTTAACTTGCTGACAAACCAAGCATCGAGAGACATATTCAGCAACATCTCATTGCATGCCATCCCACTAGAAGTACTCTTTCAGGTCCCTATACATCTTTGTGCTTCCAGTATGAATAGAGAATGAAGAACTATGATCCTCATCTAGTAGATCCTTCTTTAATTCTGGGATAGGAGGAACACAAATATGATTTATGAACCTTATTATCCCATTACAATCAAGGTTGAATTCAGGAACATTTATCACCTTCTCTTGTAACTCAACATCTTCTTTGTGTGCCTCTTTAATCATCATGTGTATAGGTGGTTGAACATTCATTTGAGAAAGATAATATTTTTCCCCTTCCATTATAATTCCAAGATCCATCCTTTGTAAATACATAAATATTGGATCTTTTGTGATCCTCATCATGGATAGGCTAGCATGGTCTTGTCAACATAATGCGTATGTCACCTTGTTTGCTTTCCCAGGGTGATAATGAATTGAGCAGTCGTAATCCTTAATCAGCTCCAACCATCTTCTTTGACACATATTAAGCTACTTTTTTGTGAAAATATACTTTAAACTTTTATGATCAGTATAAATATCACACCTTTCACCATAAAGATAATGCCTTCAAATATTTAATGCAAAGATTACCGCAACTAACTCCAAATCATGAGTTGGGTAATTTTTCTCATGGATTTTCAACTGTCGTGAGGCATAGGCTATCACCATATAATTTTGCATGAGAACACACCCCAGTACCTTCTTGGATGCATCACTGTAGATCACAAACCTTTCTCCACTGCAAGGTAGTGTGAGCATAGGTGCACTAGATAACCTTCTTTTCAACTCCTTGAAATTCTCTTCACATTCCTCCGTCCCAAAAAACTCAACTCCTTCCCGAGTCAACTTGGTGAGTGGGTTAGATAACCTTGAAAATCATTCACAAAATGTCAGTAATATCCATCCAAACCAAGAAAACTTTAGATCTCAGTAACTGTTGTTGGTCTCGACCATCTTTCAATAACCTCTGTTTTTTCTGGATCCACAGATATCCCCTATTTTGAGATTATGTGACCCAAAAATGAAACTTTTTGAAGCCAAAATTCACACTTGGTAAATTTGGAATAAATCTTCTCCTTTCTTAGGGTCTTTAATACAATTCTCAAGTGATCTTCATGTTCTTCCTTGCTCTTTGAATAGACAAGAATATCATCGATAAAGACTACCACAAACTGATCAAGATAGTCTGTAAAAACTCTATTCATTAGATCCATGAAGATAGAAAGGTAAATAGTAAGACCAAATGGCATCACTATATATTCATAGTGTCCATACCTAGTACAGAAATCTTCCTTTGGTATATCCTCCCTTTTGACCCTTAATTGATGATACCCTGAATGAAGATAAATCTTGGAAAATTATTGAGCTCTGCGTAGTTGGTCAAATAGGTCATCAATGCGTGGGAGAGGATATTTGTTCTTGATAGTGATATTGTTAAGTTCTCGATAATCAATGCAGAGTCTCATTGATCCATCTTTCTTCTTAACAAACGGAATAGGTGCTCCCCAAGGTGATGCACTAGGGAGTATGAATCCTTTATGAATATTCTCTTGGAGTTTCTTCTTCAATTCCTACAACTCAATTGGGGCCATTCTATATGGTGTCTTTGAAATATGTATAGCACCCTGTATGAGTTCTATTGAAAACTCAACTTCACGATTTCGTGGAAAACCTAGAAATTCCTCCATAAAGACATCATAAAACTCTCGTACAATGGGAGTATTCTTAATCATGAGTTTCTCCCCAACCATTTGAGATAAATAACCTTCATTTAGTTGAATCAAGACCCATAAGATGGAAGAAATTTCCATTATAAGGTTATGTTCATCCTTGCATCGATAGACGATCATAGATTGATCTGGAATATGAAATGTGACTTCCCTTCTTTGGAAATTGATATGAGCTCCATATAAAGAAATCCAATCCATGCCAAGAATGACATCAAATTCCACTATATGAAGGATCACAGGATTTGCAGAAAGCACTTTTCCACAAACTTCAATCGGAGAAGAATTTTATACTTTTGATGCAACCGTTGTGCCATTAAGAGTTGTCACAGCCAACTCATCCTCTAATTGGTGAGGTAATACGACGATACCCTTAGAAAATTCTTCAGAAATAAAAGTGTGGGTGGATCCAGAATCAAATAAAACATTTTCTACTTTAGAGTGGATGGTATGTGTACCTCTCACCACTTCGTTGTCATACTCCACATCACCGATAGTAATTTCATGTGACATTACTTTGTCTTTGTCCTTAAGAGTTTGTTGACGTCGATCATCATCATCAACCCTTGGATTTGGGCATTGATTGGCATAATGCCCCATCACCTTGAACATGAATCATTGAAGTGTAGTAGGTGAATTCTGTGTATCCCTTCCTTTGTTTGCATCATTTGACATCTTCTTCCCATTATTTCGACATTCAATTGCCCAATGACCTTCTTTTCCACACTTATAACACTTTCTTATCCCGTTAAGACAATTTCCTATATGATTCTTTCCACACTTTGAGCATAACAGAAAACTCATCTTCTTTTCAGTGTGGCCTTTAGATTTTCCATTGAATTCCATTTTCCTCTTCTTATCAAACCGATGTGACTGATGGGTTACACCAATCTCCATCTCAACCTTGAGATCACATAGAACAATTTCCTTGTAGCTATTGAAATCCCTTATGGATAACGCCCTTTGAAGAATTGGTTTTAGGACACTAAAGAATCAATCGATCATACTCTCAGGTTGGATAATAATTCTGAAAGCGTACCTTGAATGTCTTGTAAAAATTGCTTCATAGGTACCAACCGATTCATAATCCTTTTGCTTCAGTTCAAGAAACTCCTTCTCTATCTTTGTTCAAAGAATACGTGGGAAATACTTATTGAAAAATAAGTTCTTGAACTCGTCCCATTCCATGGACTCAATTTCATCCCTTTTCCTAGTATTCTTATTGATATTACACCATTGATCAACATCACCTTCCAAACGATATACTGCTAAGATGACTTTATCATGTTCAGAACATTGAAGAACTGAAAATATCTTTTCAGTGGTACTGATCCATTGTTCAGCCACTAATGGATCAGAAGACCCGCTGAATGAAGGTGGACGCTACCTAATGAAGGATTCAACGGAATGTTGCTCCTTCCTTTGCTTGTTTGGAATTCCTGCATGATTCATAGCTTGAGAAAGTTGTGTGAGAATGGCTAAAAGATTTTTCATTCCAGATCCCATAACCTTTTGTTTCTCTGGGGGACAATCATTACATTGCTCGTCGCATTCCGCATTAACACAGTTCTTTCGAGTTCCAGCCATTGACTAAAACCAAGAAGAATAGTGTGAGAAACACTAATTATAATAGTACAACCACATAATGATGAATAAAATTTCACACTTAAGCTCATATCATAGGTTGTTGATGGCCAATTCTAAAACACTAAGACTGTGTTATATGCTTAGACATATCCTTAGGATTGTTACTAAGGCTTTCACATCCATGTTTCAAAAGGTTGATTATACCATTCCTCTAATACCAACTAAAACGATCAATACTTTACATACATGGTTATTACATCAAAATTGAAGTATACTTATTACAACATATAAAAAAACCCTGAAAGGACCGAATCAGTATAGTGTCTTTAGAAACTAGGAAACAAAAACAACTGGTTCATAAATCATCTACACTGTCTCCCTTTTATTTTATCATATCTAGAGTCCCTTTTGAAATATATTACATAAATAACTTCTTCCTGACCTGGGGAAAGAAAACATACAAAAGCGTGAGCTCAAATGCTCAGTATGGGTAAAGAGAAGAAATATCAATCACCTCATATTCATAAGAACATAACTTTTTGGAAATCATAACCTGCAAAAGACATAATAATTTCAAAACATGGGATAAATAATAGTAGTGAAATGTAATCCCAATAATAATAAAACAAAACATGAAACTTTGTGGCATACACACATAATCATAGAGAATCATTTCATAGTAGTCAAGACTCATTTCCCAGACTATCTTAGCGGACAAAGTCCATTTCTGAACTGAGTTCACTCCTCGTTTCAGTCGTGTTTCACTGAACCGGATTAACCTGCCATTCTAGCCATGTCTATCTCATGAGATATAAATATTTACCCAATGCATTGGAGGGAGATATTGGTCCCAAACATCTCATAATTAAACAATTCTTATGTGTGCCACAAAATCATACATCATACATCATAACATAACCCATGTAATAAAAATGGGAATCTTAGACATCATGCCATCATAAAATAATCCATATAAGATAAAAAACATCATAAAAATAATTCCATCATAACATAATCAAATCAATGTAAAAAGAGGGATATAAATAGAACACTATATTATCTTAGATGGAAAATAATTTTGATAAAACACTTGAACTCCATTCTTGAGGAAAATATCCTTTCTACTTCAATTTTTTTTCCTTTCTTAACATTTAATTAAATTTTAAACTAAAAGAAGTTGATTAAAAATAAAATTGAAAACTTATAAAGGAAGATTCATGTAAATAATGTTCTATGAATCAATTCATGCAGTATAAGTTAAAAAAACATTCTTCGCGTACTTTGGTCGGAAAATTAAAAAATTACCTCGTACTAAAAACGAAAAAACATTCCATTCATATCTTTTACTAAAAACTCACCAATGGGTAAAATTGGATTTAAAAAATTGTAGGTGGAGGTAAAAAATATTACATATTGAGGAAACATTGATGTGGATGATAAATATTCCCTAGTAAATTCTGAAGTATAAACAATCTCTGCTAAAAATGAGATTGTGAGACTTTACCTTACCTTAGATCTGATATGCTTCTTATGAATCCAAGCCTCCTGTAATATGATTTAAATAATGGAAACTGGCTTATTACAGAATTATATTCATTTTTATGATATCATATATGGTCATATTTTTATCTTCTTAGTAGTAATATTTCATTGCTACTTGTTATTCGCATGCTTATTGCTTTATGTTCTTATGCGTGTTTTGTCGAATAAATTCTTATTAAACTTTATAGGATATAGATATATTATTTAAAGAATTATATTTGTGTAATATATATCATATTAATTCATTCAATTCATTTATATAATCATTGTTCAATGGAGATCATATAGAACGAGTCGCATCACATCGTGGAGACGGTAGGCCGTACGTATGCACGAGCGATGATATCATTCCCATGATCGTGGAATTGTATTGAAATGTATGTATAATATTTCAGAATCAATAAAACTTTACAATAATCATATATAGTTATTTATTTGCACCATTATACCCATCCATGTAACGTGGTGGTGGAAAACATATTACACCACGGTGTGGAGATGATATTTCGTACGTACGCACGCGCGGTGATTTGTTTTACCGTAGGATGGATAAGAGGTGAAATAGGGTTGTTTCATATTTATAATAACATATCTGTATATGAGGTATACTTATGTTATTACTTCATAATGAAACAACTAAAGAAGATAGAGTAGAAGAAGAATGGAACTTGAAGAAAACGGTAGAAGGTATTACCTCTTTCTCGAAGTTCCCCCTTTAAACTTTCTCTTAGGGCACTAGAGTTGGTCTTTAGAGAAGACCCGTACCTCTAGTAGGTCTATAAGGAAGTGGGGAAGTGAAATGTTCTGATGTTTGATGATCTTGAAGGCTCAAATTGGTGTGAGTAGGAGAGGGAGGAGTTTCCCTTTTATAAGTAAGGAGAGGGGCACCTTTGGAAATATAAGAAATATTAGTTTATATTAAATCCCAACCCCACATAAAAACTTCCAAAATGAGTAATATCTGAAGACTAAATGATATAGGGTTTTAATCTCATCAACCAATATATTTTAGACATGTTAGGAATTTATTTTAAACATTATCAACTTGATTTATCCTTATTTATCAATTTATTTTTATTTGTGGTAATAATATTCTAAATTTTAAATTATTATAAATAATTACATATGTTTCCATATTTTGACACTTTATGAAATTTTAGACCATATAAATTTTAATTTATAATTTTTAAATATTTTTGTGATTTTGAAACAATTTATAATATGTTATTTTTATAAAATAACAATAGTGTCAATTTTGACACTATTCATTTATTTGAATTTAAATAAAATATATACAGAATATATATAAGGCCCTGACCTTAATCATTACTTGATATTGAATTAAATGAATAATTCACATTGAGGATCTTTTCAGGTTTAGATTTTTAGAGAATTAGGACATAACTATTACATCTCAAAATATTTCAAATTAGACAATACTACTAAGTTTCCATAAAATAAAAACTCTTAAAAAGAAACATGTCTAGTTCCATGTTTTATATAGCATGACTTTCCCTTGATCCCATCCTTGACCATATTCCAAATTAATTCCTGTGAAAAACATTTCAAAAAAACATTGGGTGAGCATAAAAAGCTCAGTAAGGGATACACAAAGAAGGAAAACAAGTAAACCATGAATACTTTATCAAAGTAATACTTTTCACCTTTATGGAGTAGTAATTACTCTTCACTGAATAAAATATCATTACATAACCTTTTTTAACCAAAAGATTACCATAAAACCCATATAAATAACACATAACATATAAATGTACCTTGGGACATAAACGTACTTAAATATAATAACCATACGGTCGACTTCCACACATATCACTTAATGGAATAGCCATACGACCGACTTCCATACCCAATGCATTGGAGGTTATAATGTAACCACCCATCCTGGTATTCACAGCACCACCCGTCATATGGTTTATCACATAACCACCCGTCAAATGTCCAAGTGCCATTATAAAATCATAAGACATAATACAAATATAATGGAAAGAAAAACATTACACATTCAGATCATAATATATCACTTAAATATATTGACATAACAAATACATTATAAAAACCATTTTCAATACCAAAATACATAAAAGGGTATATGGTATTTATTTCATTTTATAAAACATTACGACCTGTTGAGGAAGCCAAAGAACAAGTAATACTCACGGCGGCGGAAAAGGTCATTGTCACCGCGTACGTTAAAAGAAACATTCCTTTTTTGTAGTTTTGTAAAAATTTTCATAGAAATAGATTCCTTTTATATAAAATTAAAATTCAAAGGGGTTTATACACCGTATAAAAGAATGTTTTGTATAAAACAATATAATCCTCAATGAAAGGAGATTGAGACGATGTCCCTTACCTCGGGTCCGACATGACTCGATCGTTCTTTAATGTGCTAAATAATTAACTTGAGTTAATTTATACATGCTTAAGAACCTTTTTCAAGTTAATTATTCCTTTTATATCACTTATTAACATGTTATGAACATTATGTAATCATTTAAGTTAATAACAGTCATTTTGTCGATATTTGGTACTTGAGTCAAAATTGAACTTCTTATATTTACAAGTTGTTCACGTAGTCAAATATCCATTTTCTCAAGAATTATATTCATGATTTAGATGTCATATATATCCTATATATCCAGTATATACATGCATTTATAATATTACATAATCATTTAGAGGTAAGAAATGAACTGCACCATTCATGGAGACGGTAAGTCATACGTACGCATGAACACTACTTTCAATTCTATGTCATATTAATGGAATTGGAACTAAATGAGAGATATGTATATTTTAATTCAAGAATTATATTCATCATGTAGATGTAACATACATCATATATATACATTATATATATGTACTTATAATAGTACATTACATTTTGGGATAAGAAATTAAATGCACCGTTCATGGAGACGGTAAGTCGTACGTACGCATGAATGCTACTTTCATTTCTATTTTATATTTTATGGAATGGAATCATAATGAATGAAAGGTATATTATAATTCCAGTATAATTTCATATATAATATCATTAAATCTATCCTTTATATGTACCACATATGGTATTAACGAATCAAATCACTTTGAGGGGGCGGTAGTCCGCACTTCCTAAAATGAGGATATCGCGTTTACCCATAATGGAAACCATAAAGGTCTGACATAAATGAAAAATACAGAAGATTAAGTAAAACATAAATATATTATATATCATATATAAATATAGTGACATCTTAATGGCCACCTTTGAAGGTGTTAGAAGAATATTGAACAATCATCGTTTCGTGAGGCAGAAATTTTCCATCCACGAAAACAGTATGCTCTTTATCCATTAGATGAAGGTGTTTGTTAGTGTAGCTCAAATACATTTTATAACAACATCCTAGTATATTGAGGATACTGGTTTTGTTACAAAATAAATGAATAAAAATAGTTAAGGGGGTTGGAGAATCAAAATAAAACATAAGAACACAAGAGAAGACACTACCTTTAAAATGGGTAACTCTTTTTGTTTTGAGCTCAAAGGCTTCCTTGAGAAGACTTCTGCCCAATGTGAGGCTTCTAGAAGTAATATAGGGATGTGTAGAGACAGAATGGGCAGTGGTTTTCCGAGAAAAAGGCTTGAGAGGTGTGGGTAAGGTTGTATAGGTGTGGTCCTTTTATAAGAGGAGAGGAGGGGAACTCTTGGAATGTTATAAAAGGTTACTTTATTATAAAATTCTTTTCATATTTTAAAGGCCCCAAAATTATATATTTCGAGGATAAGGTGGTAAGAGTTATAAATACACCCATAAAATAGTTTTTTTACATGTGTAGGTCTTATATTTTACATTATCATTTCATTTTATATAAATCGTTAAATAATGAGGTAATCACTTCATCATCATGGTGTCATCAATAATTTAATTTATTTAATGTCTAAAAATTATAAAAAAATATCATGATGTAGGAAATAGTTTTAGATTTATAATGAATATTTATTGTCAAAATTATGACTTGTATAAACCCATTTAAAAATTGTTTTAGTAAAACAACTCATGTTTGTGACATTTTAATTTTAACATTAAATAAAAAGTTATTAATGTCATTTTCCTACCAAAGTGGCTCCATGGGGTCCCCAAGTTGACCCATGGATTTTCATGGTCTGCCATGAAACATCCACTTAAGGTAGGACATGTGTCTAGGTCATTTCATATTATTAAAACATTATTTTTACCTTAAACTTCACTAATTACCTCTAATCGCGATTAAAAACTTAAAAGTTACTATTCCTCAGAAAATTATTTTAATCCCATTGATCAACATTTTACTTTCTAATGAAAACCATGTATTTCTTATTTCTGAAATTAAAAACACAGAGGTGGTAAAATATCATTTAAACAAAAAATTAGTTTTTTTAACTGCCACTTAGTGGTTTCACTATTCATCAAAAATTGATGTTTTTCAGAAAAATACCAAAAATTCACCCTAAGCTATATTTGATACTCTGAATTAAAAAATGATGTCTATTTTACAAAATTCAAAAAATATAAGTTGCATTAATTAATTTAATAATTAATTCCTGCTGTAAAAAAAATAGTGTGTTTTTCTGAAACAAGATGTATCAAAAGATTGCCACTAGTTTAAGTCCAATTTTAAAGTAGAATTAATTCCAACGACCACTATTGGATTAAATGGTAAAAATATATTCTAATTTAACATTAAAAACAATTCAAAATATAATGTAATAATATAAATAAATTAGATTAAAAATAGGTTTTGAATTAAAATAAAACATTTTTCACTATTCATTAAAAAAATGAACTTTATCGGAAAAATACCAAAAAATTACACAAAGTAAATTTTGATGTCCCATTCTAAAGAAGAGTTTTATTTGGTCAAATAGAATGTATAAGAGTGACCAAAACTATATTTAAAGACGGTTCACCATCAAAAGGTGATAAGTCGACCTTTAGTGAATGTTAGAGTACATATGCCTAAAATTGAATTATTTTCTTATTTTAAGCCCTTATCTTTTATTGGATAAATTTAAAAACATTTAAAAAACATATATAATCATATTTTAGATATTTCTATTCATTCTTGTCAATATAATGGCTACGTCTTAACTACCATTTAAAATAATATTATTTTATTACTAGTGTGCAATGTAAGATTTCAAAGAAACTCATTGTTGCGTATCAGGTATGCTATCGAACATAGCAACCCCATTAAAGTAAAATTAATATTTAATTCGCAAATATTAATAAATATGAAAATGCTTTATTTTTTATTTATCTGGGATGTTACATCCTTCCCCCCTTTTGGGAATTGCGTCCTTGCAATTTTATGCACTTATCAAAATAAGTGGGGGTATTTATCCCTCATAGCATTTTCAGATTCCCATGTTGCCTCTTCAACTATATAGTTTTTCCACAAAACCTTTACCTATTGAATTACCTTATTTTGCAACACTTTCTCTCCTCAGTCAAGAATCTGGACTGTTTGTTCTTCATAAGAGAGATTCTCTTCCAACTAAACTACCTCTAGGCTCAAAACATGAGATGGATCTGGCATATAATTTCTCAACATCGAAACATGAAAAACATTGTGTACCTGTGATAAACTCGGAGATAATTACACTCTGTATGAAACTGATCCAACATTCTCCATAATTTCATATGGTCCAATGAACCTTTGACTCAATTTTCCATTCTTACTGAATTGCATCACACTTTTCCATGGTGAAACTTTGAGAAAAACATGATTACCTACCGCGAAAGATAAATCCTTCCTCCGGTTATCCGCATAACTTTTCGGTCTACTCTGAGTTGTTCTCATGTGTTTCTAAATCAACTGAACTTTTTCTGCCATCTCTTCTACCAATTCGGTTCGCATAAGCTTCCTTTCACCTACTTCATCCCAAAAAGCCGGAGTTCGACACCGCTTCCCATATAATGATTCAAACCTAGCCATCTGTATACTGTAATGAAAACTGTTATTATATGAAAATTCAACCAAATAAATATGTTGGTCCCAACTTTCCTGATAATCCATCGAACTACCATGTAGCATATCCTCTAATGTCTGAATTTTCCGTTCTTGACTGCCCATCTGATTGAGGATGAAAAGCTGTACTAAAATATAATTTAGTACCCAACGACTTCTGAAGGCATTTCCAAAAGTTAGAAGTAAACCTGGGATCACGATCAGATACAATGGAGAGAGGAACTCCATGCAACATGACTATCTCTTTAAGATACAACCGAGAAAGTTGATATAGAGACAAAGTATCTCGAATTGGAAGGAAATGAGCAGATTTAGTCAAGCAATCAACAATAACCCAGATTTCAGTATTACCTCGAGATGTCATTGGTAATCCCACAACAAAGTCCATGGATATATTTTCCCATTTCCACTCTGGAACTGGTAAAGGATGAAGCATCCCTTTCGGTAACTGCCACTCTTCTTTAACCTGTTGACAAGTCAAACACTTCACAGTAAAATCAGCAATATATATTTTCATTCCATACCACAAGTAATACTCCCGCAGATCTCATTACATCTTAGTACTGCCAGGATGAACTGAAAACGGGGAACTATGAGCCTCACATAACAACTCATTCTTCAAGTGTGAATCACCAGGCACACATAATCTCTTCCCAAACCTCAGAAAACAATCATTATCAATATTAAATTCAGGCAACATACCCTTCTGAACAAGATCTACCTTTTTCTGCAACCCAATGTATTTCATCTGCGCTTGCTTAATTCGTTATGATAGATATGATCTCACTGATATCGGAAACAAAATAGAGGAACTTCTACACCAAAAAATTCAATTCCAAAGTTCATGAAATCAAAAAACAAAGGATCTAGTTTCAAACGTATCATGGTTAATGAAGCATTACTTTTTAGACTCAAAGCATTAGCCACTTTATTTTCATTTCCCAGATGGTAATTAATTGTATAATCATAATCCTTAATTAATTCCACCCATAACCTCTGTATCATGTTCAATTAATTCTGAGTGAATATATACTTTAAACTTTTGTGATTAGTATATATTTCACACTTTACTCCATACAAATGATGCCTCCAAATTTTTAAAGTGGAAACAACAGCAGCTAATTTGAAATCCTATGTAGGGTAATTGACCTCATGAATTTTTAACTGACGTGAAGCATGACCAGTTACCTGATCATTCTGGATTAGGATGCAACCAAGTCCTTTCAATGAAGAATCACTGTAGATAACAAACTCAACATTCCTGGAATGAAGTTCCAAAACTGGAGCATTCACCAATATTACTTTCAGCTCCTGAAAACAATCATCACATTCTTTTGTCCAGATAAGCTTAACACCCTTCCAAGTTAGCTTAGTCATTGGAATACATAACCGTGAAATATTTTCAACAAACCTTCGGTAGTAACCTGCCAAACAAAGAAAACTAAGGATCTCTGTTACATTTGTGGGTCTTTTCCATTCTTCAATAACTTTTGTTTTAGCTGGATCAACCGTTATGCCATTTTTTGAAATAATGGGACCAAGGAAAGAAATTTGTTGTAACCAAAACTCACACTTTCTGAATTTTCCATACAGTTTCTTTTCTTTTATGGTTTGTAGGATAAACCTTAAATGACTTTCATGCTCCTCTTTAGTTTTAGAAAACACCAAAATGTCATCAATAAAAACAACCAACATTTTTCACCTGAGTCAACTGAGCCATCACTACAACAAACTGTTTAGTTCTGATTTTGACCATCTCAGGATACTCATTTGAAAGGTCATTTCCCTCTGTATGCCTTCCCAGAAAATTTGTTATGTTTCCTCTATGAAAAACCATTATTATCATAGAAATATCTTAGGAGAAGCAACATGGTAATCTTTAAATGCTATATCATTTCAATCATTCCATAAGTAAATTTATAATTTAACAATTTTCTAACTCCTGAAGTTCTCTAAACCGGCCTCTAATACCAAATCTAAGGCCCCGACCTTAAACCATACATAATATTGAATTAAATGAATAATTCACATTGAGGATCCTTTCAGGTTTAGAGTTTTAGAGAATTAGGACATAACTATTACATCTCAAAAGATTACAAAGTATACACTTCTACTAAGTTTCCATATAATAAAAACTCTTAAAAATAAACATGTCTAGTTCCATGTTTTATATAGCATGACTTTCCCTTAATCCCATCCTTGACCCAATTCCACATTATGTCCTGTGAAAAACATTTCAAAAAAACTTGGGGTGAGCATAAAAATCTCAGTAACGGATACACAATGATGGAGAACAAGTACACCATGAATACTTTATCAAAGTAATAATTTTCACCTTTATGAAGTAGTAATTACTATTCACTGAATAAAATATCATTAACTACCATTTTTAAACCAAAATATTACCATAAAACCCATATAAATAACACATAACATATAAATGTAACTTGGGACATAAACATACTTAAATGGAATAACCATACGGTCGACTTCCACATATATCACTTAATGGTATAGCCATCCGGCCGAATTCCATACCCAATGCATTGGAGGTTATAACGTAACCAACCGTCCTGGTATTCACAGAACCACCCATCATATGGTTTATCATGTAACCACCCATCAAATTTCCAAGTACCATTTTAAAATCATAAGACATAAAACAAATATACTGGAAAGAAAACATTTCCACATTCTGATCACAATATATAACTTAAATATATTGACATAACAAATCCATTATAAAAACCATTTTCAATACCAAAATACTTAAAAGAGTATATGGTATTAATTTCATTTTAAAAAACATTACGGCTTGTTGAGGAAGCCAAATACCAAGTAATACTCTCGGTGGAGAAAAAGGTCATTGTCACCTTGTACGTTAAAAGAGACATTCCATTTTGTTGTTTTGTAAAATGCTTCGCAGAAAAAGATTCCATTTGTATAAATTTAAAATTAAAAGGGGTTTATACACCGTATAAAGGAATGTTGTGTATAAAACAAAATATGTCTCAATGAAAGGAGATTGAGACGAAGTCCCTTACCTCGGGTCCGACTTGACTCGATCGTTCTTTAATGTCCTGAATAATAAACTTGAGTTAATTTATACTTTATTAAGAACATTTTTCAAGTTCATTATTCCTTTTATATCACTTATTAACATGTTTTTATCATTATTTAATCATTTATGTTAATAACGGTCATTTTTTGGATATTCGGTAGTTGAGTCAAAAGTGAACTTCTTATGTTTACAAGTTGTTCACATAGTCAAATATCCATTATCTCAAGAATGATATTCATTATGTAGATGCCATATATATAATATATATCCAGTATATACATTCATTTATAATATTACATAATCATTTATAGGTAAGAAAAGAAATTCACCGTTCATGGAGATGGTAAGTCGTACGTACGCATGAACGCTACTTTTATTTCTATGTCATATTAATGGAATTAAAACTAAATGAGAGATATGTATATTTTAATTCCAGAATTATATTCATCATTTAGATGTAACATACATCATATATATCCATTATATATATGTACTTATAGTTGTACATTACATTTGGGGATAAGAAATTAAAAGCACCGTTCATGGAGACGGTAAGCCGTACGTACGCATGAACGCTACTTTCATTTCTATTTCATATTTTATGAAATGGAATCATAATTACTTAAAGGTATATTATAATTCCAGTATAGTTTCATACATAATATCATTAAATATATCCTTTATACATACCACATATGGTATAAACGAATCAAAACTCTTTGAGGGGGCGGTAGTCCGCACTTCCTAAAATGAAGATATCGCGTTTACTTATAATGGAAACCATAAAGGTATCCCATAAATGAAAAATACAAGAGCTTATATAAAATATAAACATATTATATATCATATATAAATATAGTGACATCATAATGCCCACATTTTAAGGTGTTAGAAGAATATTGAACAATCATCGTTTCGTGAGGTAGAAATTCGTCATCCACGGAAACAGTATGCTCTTTAACCATTAGACGAAGTTCTGTGTAAGTGTAGCTCGAATAATTCTTATAAAAACATCCTAGTATATTGAGGATACTTATGTTGTTAAAAAAAATGAATAAAATGATTTTAGGGTGTTGGAGAATCAAAATAAAACATAAGAACACAAGAGAAGACACTACCTTTAAAACGGGAAACTCTTTTTGTTTTGAGCTCAAAGGCGTCCTTGGGAAGACTTATGCCCAAATTGAGGCTTCTTGGAGTAATAGAGGGATGTGGAGAGACAAAATGGGAAGGGTTTGGCCATGCCAAAGGCTTGAGTGGTGTGGGTAAGGTTGTATAGGTGGGGGCCTTTTATAAGAGGAGAGCAGGGGCACTCTTGGAAAGTTATAAAAGGTTACTTTATTATAAAATTAATTTCGGATTTTAAAGGGCCCAAAATTATATATATTGAGTAAAAGGTGATAAGAGTTATAAATCCACCATTTAAATAGGTTTTTTACATGTGTAGGTCTTATATTTTACATTATCTTTTCAGTTTATTTAAATCGTTAAATAATGAGGTTATCACTACATCATCATGGTGTCATAAATAATTTAATTTAATTAATGTAGAAAAATTATTAAAAAAACTATCACGATGTATGAAATCTTTTTAAAATTCTAATTAATATTTATAGTCAAAAATATTACTTGTATATCCCCATTTAAAAATTGTTTTAGTAAAGCAACTCATGTTTGTGACATTTTAATTTTAACATTAAATAAAAAGCTATTAATGTCATTTTCCTACCAGAGTGGCTCCATGGGGTCTCCATGTTGACCCATGGATTTTATTGGTCGCCCATGACACATAAAATGAAGGTAGGACATGTTTCTAGGTCATTTAATATTATTACCACATTATTTTTAGCTTAAACTACACTAATTACCTCTAATCGCGATTAAAAACATAAAAGTTACTATTCACCAAAAAATTATTGTAATCCCATTGATCCACATTTTAATTCCTAATGACAACCATGCATGACATATTTTTGAAATTAAAAACATAGAGGTGGTAAAATTTCATTTAAACGAAAAATCTGTTTTTTCAACTGCCACTTAGTGGTTTCACTATTCAACAAAAATTGAAGTTTTTCAAAAAAATACCAAAAATTCACCCTAAGATATATTTGATTTTCCGAATTCAAAAATTATGTATATTATAAAAAATTCAAAACATAAAAGTTTCATTAATTAATTTAATAATTAATTCCCACTGTCAAAACAAATAGCTTGTTTTTTTGAAACAATATGTATCAAAAGATTGACACTAGTTTAAGTCCAATTTCAAATTAAAATTAATTCCAACGACCACTATTGGATTAAATGGTAAAAATATATTCTAATTGAACTTTAAAACCAATTCAAAATATAATCTAATCATATAAATAAATTAGATTAAAAATATGTTTTGAATTAAAATATATCATTTTTCACTATTCATTAAAAAATGAACTTTATCCAAAAAATACCAAAAATTTACAAAAAGTTAATTTTGATGTACTGATTTTAAAGAAGAGTTTTATTTGATCCAATAGAATGTATAAGAGTGACCAAAAGTATATTTAATGACTGTTCTCCATTAAAAGGTGATAAGTTGACCTTTAGTGAATGTTAGAGTATATATGCCTAAAATTGAAATCATTTCTTATTTTAAGCCCTTATTTTTTATTGGATAAATGTAAAAACATTTAAAAAACATATATAATCAGATTTTAGTTATTTCTATTCATTCCCATCAATACAACGGCTTTGTGTTAACTACCATTTAAAATAATATTATTTTATTACTAGTGTGCAATGTAAGATTTCAAAGAGACTCATTTTTGCGTATCGGGTATGCTATCGAACATAGAAACCCCTTTAATGTAAAATTAATATTTAATTCGCAAATGTTAATAAATATGAAAATTCTTTATTTTTTATTTACCTGGGATGTTACAAGATATGTTTGAACTAAAAGCTTTATTGTATTCATAAAATGTCATATGTATCTAGAAAATTAGTGGAGCACATTAAATAGTTCATATAATATTTATTTTAATATTTTTAAAACCATTTATTTGATATTTTAATTAATAAAATAATTTCAACATCACTATTGTGTCATAATTAATGATAATTATATAATCCCTAAAAATTATAAATAAATTCATAGGATGTAGATAATTTTTTTAGCTTTCTGGAGACTATTTATATCTTATGTTTCATGAATTTTATCACTAAAAAAAATTATTATGCATATAATATTTAAGAGAGTGACATATTGTCACTTTCCATTGTTTTAATAATAAATATATTATTTCATGGTCAAAAGACCATGAAATAAATATAGTCCGGCCCTTAGGTGATATGGGTCGACTTTTATTCATCCAATAGGATTTTGGTCGGTGTTAGGGTAATTTTATAATTTTATATTTACCCTTAGTTACCCAATTTACCTTTACCTATGGTAAATAAAACTTACCGTAATTACTATTCATAATGCCCAAAATTAAAAAGTATCCTATTAACATAATTTGGACCCAGATATTCTAAATAAGGAATACAGGTTTTAAATTTTAATCGCATATGTTTCAGTAATTAATTTAAAATTAATCTCGTTGTTAAGAAAACGGGTTTTAGAAGATAAAACATTGCCAAAGATTAAAAAAATTTTACCTATGAATTCAATGTGAAATTAATGCTAATGACATAAATTATATTAAATGATAAAAATATATTCTATTTACACTTTAAAACCATTCAAGATTATAATTTAACCATATAAATTATCTCAATGAAAAAACTTGTTTTTAATTAAGAATTTGAGTATTTTTACTATTTATCAAAATATGAAAGCTATCAGAAAAGTATCAAAATTTTATCCAAGGTAAATTTTTATATCTTGATTCTAAATAAGAATTTTAATTTGTCAAATTGAACTTATAAAAATGTCAAAAACTAGATTTAATGTAGGTGCGCCATCAAAATGCAGCAAAACTGCATTTTTTAAAAAATACTTATTTTACCCAAAAAAATTATTATGTTCTCTTACCTTGTTCTAGAAAATGTGTAAGATGAATAATAATGTTATAAAATTAAAAATGTATTCAATACTATTCATAACGGATATTCCATAATAATATATCATTGTTTAGTGAAACCTGGTATGTCGTACTACACACGCTATCGAGGAAGGTCGCGATTGCGTGAAATGAAAGCCAAGTCAGTATTGTTTGTTGTGAAAGATTACATGGGTGTTGCGTATAACATAAGACATAAAAAAATATTTCTCATAAAATCTCAAGGTGATACAATTCCACATAATAAAGGTCTTGTTCTGGTGGTACCACCTATAGATTTAGTACATGTGAAGGGTCAGGTACGTACTTCCTCAAGAGGGATATGTGGGAGACATCATGAACTTGTGCTAGATTTGTAGAAAGTGCAAGCTAATAGGCCACTGCTCCCATGCGATCAAGAATTTCATAGTGTACAATGTACCCTGGTTTGATAATACCTTTAATTCCAAACTTCATGACTCTCTTTTAAGGTAAAATTTGAAGAAAACTTTGTCACCAACATCAAAATCCATGTCCCTTCAACGGTTGTCACCAAATATCTTTTTCTAACTCTGAGCATCCTTAATGTGTTGAAGGATGGAAGGGACTTTTTCTATCATCTCCTACAAAATATCAGGCCCAAGAAGCTTTTTCTAACCAGCTTCATGCCAACAAGTAATATTTCTACATCGCTTACCATATAGAGCTTCAAAGGGTTCCATTTGATTGCTCTAGTGGAAGCTATTGTGGTATGAGAACTCAACTAAAGGGGGATGTTGATCTCATCAACCCATAATTTCCATTTAGCATGTTCTTAGATTGTTCTCATGTGTTTGAATATTATTTTCAGATTGGCCATTAGTTAGGGGGTGACAGGTCATATTAAAATTCAATTCGATACTCAGAGTATGTTGAAGAAATCTCCATAATTTTGATGTGAACCTTTGATCACGACCAGATATAGTAGAAAGTGGAACTCCATGAAGCTTTAACACTTCCTTCACGTAAATCCTAGCAAGTTAATCAACAATGAACTCTTCCCAAATAGAGATAAAACGTGATGTCATGGTAATACATTCTACAATAACCCATATCTCATTGTTTCCTTTGGATGTTATCAGAAGACCTCTGACGAAGTCCATAGTTATATTGTCCCTCTTCCATGTTGGTATGGGTAGTAGTTGGAATACCCCCTTAAGAATTTTTCACTCTCCATTCACTTCATGACATACCATTCACCTTGAAGTGTAGTCAACCATATCCCTTTTCAAATTATCTAACCAACAATGTTCACGGAGGTCCCTATAAATTTTTGGGCTTCCAAGATGTATAGAGAAAGTAGAGCAATGAGCTTCATCCATGAGAAAATTCATTATTTTGAGAATAGATAGAACACATATTCTGGTACGAGATTTCATTACACCTTCTTGATAAATATTGAACTCAGGATACTTCACATCCTTCATAGACTCAAAATTCTTCTATAACAAAGGATCTTTTTTATGAGGTTTCTTGATGTTCTCTTATAATGATGGTTGAGAAATCAATTGGGTTAGGGTTGATGATATCCCTACCCTTATAATTCCCATGTCCAGCTCTACTAGGTTGTTGATGAGAGGATCTCTTTGAATCCTCCTCATTAAATGAACAATTGATTATTTCATGTGTAATGCATTAGTGACATTGTTTGCTCTTCTGAGATGATAATCAATTGAACAGTCATAGTCTTTGAAAAGTTCTAACCATCTCCCACATCTCATTTTAAATAACTTTTTTTGAAAATATACTTCCAACTTTGATGGTCTATGTATATATCACATTTCTCCCCATAAAGATAGTGCCTCTATATCTTCAGAGAAAAAATGACTAGAGCATGTTCGAGATCATGCGTAGGATAGTTCTGCTCATGTGTCTTCAAATGTCGAGATGTATAAGCAATGAACCTGTCATTTTTCATGAGGATACACCCAATCCCTTTCAAATATGCATCTCTAAAAATAAGAAATCCTTTTCCAATTGAGGGTAGAGTTAACATGAGTGTAGTAACCAATCTCTTCTTCATCTCTTGGAAACTTTCCTCACACACCATTGTCCAGAAGAAATAGACCCATTTTTGAGTTTACTTGGTTAATGGATTAGACGGTTGTGAATAGTTTTTCACAAACCACATATAATATCATGCTAATCCAAGGAAACTAAAAATCTTAGTTATTGTTGTAGGTTAAGTCCACTACTCTAAAACTTTTGTCATTGTAGGGTCAACTGTGATTCGTTCATTTGTTACAATGTTCCCCAAGAAAAAAACTTGATGTAACTAGAATTCACATTGGCTGAACTTCCCAAAAATCCTCTCATTTCGTATAGTTTTTAAAATACCCCTTATATGATTCTCATGCTCCACGCGACTATTATAATATATCAAAATATCATCAATAAAAACTTCCAAAAAGTAATCCAGGTAGTACTTATAAACCCCACTCATCAAATCCAAAAAAATAGTATGTGTATTAGTGAGTCCAAATTGCATAACAAAAAATAGATAATGCCCATATCTTGATCAGAAGGTAGTTTTTGGAATATCTTCTTTATTCACCCTCAATTGATTATAACTAGATCGATGACCAATCTTACAAAAGAATTGTTCCCCAAGAAGTTGGTCAATTAAGTCATCAATTCCTGGAAGAGGGTATTTTTTTCAACACTATGATATTGTTCTGTTCTCTATAATCAATGCATATCTACATCGATCCATCCTTCTTCATCACAAAGAGAGTAGGTGCTCCCCAATGAAACACACTTAGTTGGATAAACCCCTTCTCCAAATGATCTTGGAATTGTTTGTTTAACTCATGTAGCTCCACATTTTCCATCTTATACAATGTCTTTTATACCAGATGGGATCCAAGTATGAGTTCAATGGATAACTCTACCTCTCATTTTGAGGGAGGTCCGGGTACATTTTCAAGAAATATGTCAACGTATTCCCAGACGATGGGGACATTTAATATCTTAAAACTCTCATTTCCTTGTTCTTCTTCACCTATCAACCCTATAAAGATAGATATATGATGTTCTTCTAGACAAAGATCAGGTTGAGATATCTCTCCTTGGAAGATAACTGTAGGTTTTCCATTCATGAATACTGAGATTTCATTGCATCTACATTTGATCTTAGCATTATACTTTGAGTACTATTCCATCCCTAGTATAATGTAGAATTCCATAATGGGAATGACTACAAGATTTGCGATAATATTGTGCTCACTAAAGTAAATACAAGTGTTTCTAAGTATTGACGATTCTTGAATAATCCCTCCAAAAGTCTTGACTGATAACTCTACTTTTAGAAAATCAATGATTGATTTTAATTCTTAGTAAACATGGAGGAAATGACGAAATGCATAGAATGAGAATAAAACAAATTACTTGCTAGATTTAATAGAACAAAAAGAGTCCCTTACACCACATATTATGGTGCTTCAACTTCAGTAGTAGTGATTGCAAATGTATGAACATGTTCCCTTCGTTGTTGCTAAGACAGATGGTGATTCCTCTCCACTACCCTTGGATTTGGACTGTGATTGGAAAATTGGCCAAGTTTTCAACACTTATAGAATTGGAAATCAGGTAGGGCCTACTCCATTTTCTCCATTTCATTATTGTTGAGATGGTGATGCTTCACCTCACTATGAAAATTCCACACGACATGGTCATCTCTTCCCCACTTGTAGCACATCCCGCTCCCGAGAAAGCATTTTCCATATTTCTTCATCCTATATTTATTACACATGGGATTTTGCACTTGCATTCTTCTTCTTCCATGATCGATGCTCCTCCCTATTCATGGATCCATAGATCTTTCCTTGTTATTAGATTTATGAGACCAATACGTCTCACCGAAATCCAGTTCGACTTTCATTGCACATCGCACGATCTCCACATAGCTATCATAATCTCATTTGGAAAGATTATTCTGCAGATGAGGTCTTATTCCACCGACGAATCTATCAACTATAACATTTGAATCCATGACAATGATAGTGGTGTAACATGGAATCCTTGTGAATTTCATCTCGCAGCATCCTATAGATACATTCTCCTCCTTCTTCAGCTTGAGAAAATCCTTCTCGAAATAATTGTTAAAGAATATCCCTATAAACTATTCCCACAGAATAGCTTCAACATCCACTCATGGACTTGTTTTTTTTAATCTTTCCCCACCACTGATCTACATCTCCCTCTATGTGATAAAGATCCAGGGTAACATTCTCTTTTTCATAAAAGTGGAGCACATAAAATATCTTCTCGATAGAATTGTACCACTATTCAGAAATCAGTGGGTCGGTAGATCCACTGATGGTTGGTGGACTTTTATGCATAATAGATTCCATAGAATTTTGTTCCCTTCGCATCGAGATCAGTCTCTCATCTTGATTCACGTTATTTCCCATAACTTGAGTAAGTTGTTTCATCATTGCACGAAATTTTCCATTCCGGCTTCAATCAGAGGGTTGTCAGTGCATGTTCCATTGCGGTCACCATTTGCATGGTTCCTCTTATTGACTTCCATTTTATAAATGAATAAATCCTAATTGTGAAACATATTTTATTTACGAATCATTTAATTATAAAATATTTTATTTCTAAAAACTTCATGCTTTAAACAATTACATTTTTCTATATTTCTTTCATAATGATTCATAAAAATATTATGATTAACCAAACATATCCCCCAAGAGTGTTGTAACCAAAAGTGCGGCAATGTCCTTTTTCGTTTACCAGGATACCCCGGGTCATACCCAAAACTCCTTGCTAGAGTATTTACACCTAGGTACATCTATGATATTGTCGCCTCTACCTACTCGTATCCAAACAGGGATGTATTTACTTGATAAACCACTTACTCAATACTCACCAAAATACTATTATCTTTTCCTATATATGAAATTTCCTATAGGGTTATTCCAAAATATTTCATAGAATAATTTTTAAAAATAACTAATCTACCATTTCATACCAACTATGGCATCCTGCCTTTTTGTTATATAACCTTTGATTACATTTTCTAAAAAGATGATCTTTAAAGTCCACTGTCTTGGAAATTAGAAACAAGAAACATGAAAACATACATAATTATTCTATTCTACTTGTAGGGTTTCAACATAATCTCTTCCTATGTAAAATTATTTCATCTCATAACCTGGTGACATACATTAATGGAAAGGGTGAGCAGAAGGCCCAGTAAGGAAAGCAAGGGAATCAATTTACTTGTGAAATCAATAAGAACATGATAAAAACATAAAGACACGAGAAATATAAGTAGTGGTATATGATAATAAAAATTAGTCGAATCAAAAATTTAATATTTGGCTACAAAATTTCATCTAGACATTCATGAACATATCCCTGAGGTTCATTTATAAGTCTCATAAAAACATTGCCGTGGTTATTCACCAAGGTATCGTGTAATTTTTCATCTATAGAGATTAATTAATTACCTAATGCATTGGACCGTGATATGGCTGCACAATTAATATGTCTTTATTTTCATTTGAACCACATAGATCATAATCAATCATCACATAAATAACACAAATATAATCAAAGAAATGGGATTCATGTCAAAATTGTGACGTTTAAAAAGTACATAAAAAAGATCATTATTTCATTTATTACCCATGGAAATGGAGTGAAGGTTATATATTTGTAAATTTCAGAATAAAATAGATAAATTTTATGTATTGATTAGTACCATTAGAAATGAAAATATATTTGGGTATCTACATAAATAATATAAGATTATTTCATAAAAAAGAGTGATTTTGAGATGAAAATTCTACAACATAACGGTTACATAACATTGTTTTTGAAAACATTAAAAAAAGATGGTAAAAGGGTCAACCACTCAAACTTAATTCATAATACAGTATGGGTACCTAATAATATCATGTTATGGATATTTGAATGACATGACACATGAAAAGTAAACATGAATGAAATGAGAATATGCTATTTCTTTTACGAAAACTTGTGCAGCCTAATGTATTCACATAGAAATTCATAAAATAATTTTATGAGAGAGTAAAGGATCCCTCATAATTTGGACATGAAATAGAAAATAATAATAATATATAATAACTTACTCTCACAAAATAATATGGATACTACAAGACATAACATAAAGGAATTCATGACTAAAAAGCGGATGGTGAAAGGTTCCCTTACCTTGAAGAGTAATTTCAAACGCTAGAAGGCTAGGACTTTGGGGGGATAGATGGGATCATGAGAGGACTCCATGGGAGGAAAAAAGACCAGGTATTAGTTCAGATGGATTTTTGAATGATATTAAATAGAAAATGTCTTGGTATTTATTGGAATAGTGAGGGAATATTTAATTAATTTCCAAGGGACACCTCATCAGAGGTATTTCCAAAACCATGGGCTTGCCTAAGGTATTTTCCCATGGTATTGGCCACTAGGGACACCTAATATCATATATTACTATTAAAAAGTCTACCAAAATTATTAAATCATCAATACATCATCTATGATGTCATTAAACACCCGAAACTCAAAACTGTATCTTTACTATTCACCAAAAAATCAATTGTTTTAGAAAAATATGAAAAAAATTACCCTAACCTAATATCGATGCTCTAAATTAAAAAATGAACTCCATTTTATAAAAATAATTTTTTAAAATATTTTTAATTAAATTTTAAATAAAATCATTATTTATTAAAAAGGAAACTCTTAAATGATAACTTATTTTGTAACAACTTCAAAAAGTAATCAAGGTCCCATAAAATTATCATATCCCCATAAGACAATAAAGTAAACATTTAAGATTAAATTTTTTGAAAATAAATGTTCATTTTATATTATCAAATTAATTATAAAAATTATAAATAAAATATTTATGACCTACAAAAATAAAAAAACATATATTATGATCATTTTTTTCACTTTTAAGATGTCTAAATTGTTTTTATACATTCATGGGTAATATTTATATCTTTTTGGAAAATTTAAAATTCATTACTATTCATAAGGGTATGTTAGTTTTTATACATTACAATTAACTAAAAATAAATTTTATATTATTAGATTAATAATTTCTTACTGATCATAACTATAGAAGACCTTTTTCTGAAAATCATTTCACAATAATAATTATTTAATGTTTACATTAATATTTTAAAATAATCTTTTTTCCAACATTCATTAGTAATATGGAACTATAAATTCATCCTACATTTATGCAAATATTTTAAATTCACCAACTTTTCCATAATAAGAAATAAAAATTTTACTTATACTAAAGGTTCACACAAGTAACTAGGGTCGTGTTACATTTCCCCTTATAATAACTACAAATGACCTAACTGTAAGGTGTGCTATGGTGATAGAATCATGTGGCGGCTCTAAAAACATTGCCAGAGTGGTTATTTCAATCATCGTGAACTTCTCTCTTAGGTGATTTCATTCAAGCTTCACATGTTGAAGCTCAGCTTGGGCATGGTCCAGAGAAAATCCCAGAGAAACTACCTCCTTCCCATGCTCTGACAGATGGTCTTCGTATGGCCCGAGTCTACTGGATGAGGCCATCGACTATTCATTCTGTATTAATTATCCAATATCACTTGTATTAATAACCAATAATTGTAACATTAATATTTTAGTTTATAATGGTCATATTAACCAACGGTCATATTGACAAATGGTCATCTAACAGTTGAAACCCAATGGTCTCCCTTCATTAATTAAAGGATATAGTTTTTTGGAGTATAAAATAAAATAACTCACAAAAGTAAGAAATAAAATTAAATAAATAGTTTGGGTCATTACATTTCAAATAGGATGAAACTAGTGTCAACTGAAAAGTTGGACAAAAATGTGACTTCAAACTATAATGTTATTGTGGATATTGATAGAGAACAATGTCATCAAAAATTTTATCATCACAACACAATAATTATGTGATTTGTTAAAGAGGACATTTATTTATCCTTAAGAAAATTAACTTAAAGGATTTTATATTGTAAAATAATCTTCCCTGTGTTAAGTAATTTATTTTCTTCTTAAACTACTAACATATGGAAATATAATTTCTAGACATGTAGAGTTTTATCCATTAAACAATTTTCACCACAAAATCATCGTTTTCTCAAAATAATTAGTATTTAAGATGAAATTTTCATGACTTAATAATATGAATCAACTAATATAAGTCAAAAAAATCCAAAAAGTATAATAATATATTCTTATTGTCTATGTACATTAACTAAAACCAAAATGGTTGAGATATGATCAGATACATCCCCAAAATTATTAAACCCTTATATGATGAAAAAAACATCAATCTTTAAAATTCAACAATTATACCAATTGATCCACATATTTAATTCCAAACATAATAATCATTCCCTAAAAATATTATACATAAATATTCAGAACCAAAAATTATAATAACTTGTTTATAGAGTATTTCAAACATCATTAATCACACATATTGTCCTGTAATGAAAATTTATTTTCCTAAATCAAGTATTCTATATTATATGAAAAATATATCAATAAATAACATGAATCCCCATATTTACACAAATATGTTATAATTGGCTCCAAAATACAACTCAACCGTATTATTCAAAATATTTTTTTATGATAATGATTACAGATTCACAAAATTGAGGATGTGATACAAAATAGAATTGATCAATTATTCAATAAATTTATTTTCTTATCCCAAGGTTATCAAATTGATAAAAAAATATCCCTAAAATGAATATAACCATTATCCATTAGATATATTAACTATAAAAACATGTAAAACAGAACACCAGGTAGGATAGTGGTTGACATTAAAAACTTGTCGCCCATTAGTTGTGGGTTCAAACTACATGACCTTGATGGATGTGACATGTTGTCATCCAACATAAAATTTGTCCTTTTTTGAAATCATACAAATAAAATTTTCAATCTAAATATTATATAATTCCTTGAAATAATGTTAATCCCTATATAGAAATTTCACTCTGGTTTTCAATAGACTCTCAATATATAATAACATCATCCATTTTTTTACACATAGGTTATTCCATGGTCTATACATTATCCAAAAAACTAGAGAATTGACTATGTTAATGACCTATTTCCCCACATTAATAGAGACGATCTACCAGTGGATTCTTAGTATATATTTTAATTCCTTCCACCATACTCATCATTTTTTCTCAACATTCCTTCATTTTATATCCATATTTCCAAAACATAAATCGTGTCTCCATTTATTTGAGACACTTATTTGTTTCCTCCTTCCACATTTAATTAATGATGGAAATTGAGAATTCTTTTCTATAAGGTATCTGTCATTGGTGATCTAAAAAAGTCATTCTTTATTTTATTCAGTGAGTTTGGGAGTTGGTTAATCTATACATTATTAATCAAATTTTATGAAAGATGAATAGTTATGAATATAACATCTTTCACTCCAATAAACATACAATTTGGTTGCTCATTACCACTGCCTTTTCCATCATGTTCATTATTAACATGACTCTTTGGGGTTCCAACCACTGGATAAAATTAGAAATCATAGTGTGAGTACCAATTGTGATGGTGATAAAAAAATATAATCATTTAGAAAATAAAATTAAACCTTATTTTCAATCTAAAAAAACATTAGGTTAAATGAGGTTTTTAATTTTAAATATGTATTAATTTATTTCATGATGGTTTGTAATGAAAATGTAAATTATTCAAATAATATCCCATGAGAAAATCAAAAAATGCTTGTCGTAAGGCCCATTTTCATGAACCAAGTTCTGCTTAAGTCAGACCCGAAACACAGTTTCAGAGTTGTTACACATAGGTACATCAATACCTTTACTATTTCCACTCATAGTATACTAATATATATGAATTTCATTTTAACCCACATAATCTCTATCAAAGTGAAAATTAACATTGTTATCCTATACAAGTACTCAAAATCAACCTTTGGGATATGTTATATAATCTAGTTTCTCAAAAATATGGTATGAAATGTTTCTAATAAACATATTCTTATACAAACTACACCACCATAACCCTAGTAATACTGATGCTAATTTCTACCACCATGACATTGTCATGATTAAAAGAAATCAAATATTACACGATTGTACAATTTAGTAGTTTGTGAAAATAATATTACATACATGATACAAAGAATGCATTTGGAAAATTAAAAAATAAAATTAATAATATATTGATATCCTTTTAACTCATTCAATGGATTCCTCATCGTTACCCATGTAAAGGAATCATGGTAAGGGGGATCTCAAATATTCAGTAAGGGTAGGTACAATGAATTAAAAAATTAATAAAAGTAAAAAATCAATATGTAAAAGTCAATAACTGAATACACATTCCATTTATTCCACTAGCTAAGAATGAAATGAAACCCTAGATAATGTAAAAGTAATTATGTATTATATGGTAATAATAACAACATAATTATAAATAGAGTAAATTATTAATTTTTGGATTCTATGTTACCTAGGTACATTGAACTTTTACCATTAAAACCATTCACATAGTGAATAGGTATTTTGGATAGACACTCTTATTATTTGGATAACTAATTTGTCTCATAATACTATATAAGTATCTAGGAAACATGGAAAAAAATAATTATTAATATTTGAATTCTTGATTTAGTAAATTCTTATTTATTGGATTAAATATTTCTTAGGTACATAGTACCTTTACCATCAAAAACATTCACAAGATGATTTAGCATATTGATTAGAAAAAACATCTAAATTTTCCAACTTATTCATCTCATGAGACTACTAGTGTATCGAGATGGTAATTTAAATGGTCCTATGATGGTTTTGTACTAGTAAAAATAACTCTTCAAATATAGAATTATTAATATAAAAATAAGATTTTAAATCCAAGTGACCCATACCACATTAAAACATTTTAATTTCATGAAGAATATGATATTTAATATTTGATACATCAAATGGTTTTATAAATAAAAAATATGCTATTAATTAATAATATATCTCACAAAAGTAAAAGTGAGATAAAAATTCCACAACACAAAAAAAATAATATATTACAATGTACAAATATTTATAATATAAAAAAAGTAATTTAAAATAACTTCATAACGTCATAATAGAAGATC
Organism: Viscum album; assembly: GCA_963277665.1. Taxonomy (NCBI): domain Eukaryota; kingdom Viridiplantae; phylum Streptophyta; class Magnoliopsida; order Santalales; family Viscaceae; genus Viscum; species Viscum album. Next base: position 928,579,962 of record OY728126.1, on the reverse strand, counting down.
AACACATTAGGGAATCATGAAAATTTAAAAAAAAAATTCTTGTCATATCTATGAAGAAAAAATTACTTTTACTTATGTGAGAAAATACATTAATTAACTTGTTTTGAAAAATGACATGATGATTACATTAAAATAATATTTTAAAAAATTAAAAATGTCATAAAAATAACAATAAATAATAATTAGATTATAGTAAAAAAAATTAATTTGTTTTGGATAAAACAAACATGGATGGAAAATATTACACATTGGAGACTTAAACAAAAATAATCCCACATAATAATGAGATTGTGAAAAAAACACATATTACATTATAATCAGTAAAATGTTATTCCCTATGAAGGAATGAAAATAATATGCATATAAAAATACTATAAAAATAAATATAATACTCATAAAATTAATTAATGGGATGTATATAGACCACAAAAAAGTTACAAGTTTTGTATATGAGAAGTGTCCCAAAGAAAATATACTGAGAAAAAAATCTATTACCTTATGAATCATTTTGGGAAAAGGTAATGTAAAATAATTTATAATGGTTTTAATAATATTAATAATTTTTAAATAAACCACAGTAATATTTAAAATATCATATATTAAAATCTTCTAATATCTCATGAAAAGTTTGTTAACAATCATTCGCTATATTCACAATTTTGGGTGTTATTTTTGTAGTTTTTCAAGTAGGTTTTGAGATGTTATTTTACTTATTATTACATATATCACAATTTCATCATATAATGAATTTAATAAATTATTTAATTTTCTTATATATTCATAATTTATTTATTTATAATAATCCACAATATTTGGAGATATGCAAATAAAATGCACTGTTCATGGAGAAAGTAGACCATACATACGCATGAAGGATACTTCCATATATTTCACAAATTAAAATATTAAACATTAAATTATATATATGTATATTACAATTCCAATATCATGTTTATGTAGTATATTTCTCAAATATTTATTTAAAATTAACTTTAACTCATCCCTTGTATAGAGTGAATAAATCACATCGCTTTGAGGATGCGGTAGTCCACACTTCCACAAACAATGTTATAACACTCCCTTTAATGGAGTGGATAATGTGATATGTTATATAAAAATTAAAGAATAATAATTACATGATAAATAATATATATATCATATATAAACTATAAATTATTAATTATTCCAAGCATTAATGGTGGTAAATGGAAGAATGAATGATATCTATTCAAATGGATGTAATATTGTATACACATGGACGACGATTGTATACCTCAATTGATGGATGTCGGTAAAAGTTTAGATATAAATCATAGTAAAAAAACATATAATTACATATAAGATACTATTATTTTTATATTATAATATAATAAGAATAATTTAAAGGATTGAAATTGAAATAATTTTAATGTGATCATTGAAGAATTTTACATTTTTTTGGGTATCTCCTTTTGTATTATACCAAAACAATTTCTTATAAGGATTTAAATATAGATGGAGGATTTCATGAAAAGTTTACATATGTTGGGAGATTATTTTTTTATATTTTAGTTGATCTATTATGTTCAATGTGGTTTCCGGATGCAGGGGAGTGGGTTACCTTTTATAATTGAGTCAAGGGTTACTTTTGGAAACTCAAAAAGAATTAAATTAATATAAATTAATTTTCTATTAAAAATTGATAAAAATAGATTAATTTCAAATATTAGACGCATATGTGTTGAAATAATCTTTACAATTAATTTTTTGATATGTTAAGGTCACATTATAACCCTTATCCATAAGCATTATCCGTTTGTAAAACCCTTTATCTCATACCATGACAACAAGGAGTTTTTACTCATTATGGGACAATATAGTTACTCTAAAATCCCAAAAAATTAAATGAATAACTTATGATATTTGAAACATTTTTTAATAATTTTCCATGTCTTATATTTTTATGATGTTTATTATATTTAATGAAATATTATTTATTTTAAAATATAATTAATGTCAAATTTGACACTATTAATTTCCAGAATTTTTAAAAACATTGATACAGAATATAATATAAAAAACATTATATACATCCATAATATTTCTAAGGTTTATATAAAATTTATTTAGAAATTTAATTATATCATATTTTTTTATTCCAATTTTTTTAATAAAATTTATTTGATATGTCAACTAATCATTCAATTACAGCATCATAATTGTGAAAGACATGAATTTAATTATTTCCTCCCTAAAAATAAAAAATAAATTATCATAGTAAAGATAAAAATTTTATATTTCCAATTACTTTTTATATTCTTATATACACCCTATATAACCCCATATTAAGTATATTTTACATGTTAAAAACAAAAGATTGAAAAAATTGATGTTTCCTTGAATAATATACTATCAATTAATAAAGAAATATTAGTGGCTCTAAGAGATCCACAAATCATACCATGGATTATTTTTGTGGAATAAAAATCATCTAATGAAATTAAGAAAAGTTTTTGGGTAAATTTATAATATTATTTTTACACTTAATTATATGATTTACCCTTAACTATAGTATTAAAAATTTCCAAAGCTTACTATTAACATTTTTTCAAAAATTAAAAGGGGCCAAATTTTGAAATTTTGAAATTATGATTCCCAATATTGAAAAAAAGTTTTAAAAATTCTAAATAACTAATTATATAAAATTAGTTTAAAATTAATCAAGTGGGCAGATCATGAAAATACGTTTCTAAAGTAAACACATTCAAAAGATTGAAATGCTTCCGTATTCAAATTCAATGTCAAATTGATTCAATGACCAATATTTGAATAAAAGATAAAAACATAACCAAATTATACATTAAAACCTTTAAAATATATAAAAATTAAATATAAATAAATTCTATGAATAATAAGTTTTATGAATAAAAATTTTTTAATTAAAAAGCATTATTCGTTCACTATTCATCAAAACATAAATATTTATAGGGAAATAAAAAAAATAGACAAATGAAAAATTTTATATTTCAATTTAAAGAAGAAATTTATTGTTTTTTAATATAGTATATATTTGTCAAAAAAATATATTTAAAACATGTTCTCCATAAAAAGGCCACAGAACAAACTTTTTATAAAAATACATCTTTTTATGCATCAAATTCAATTTATTCTTATATCAAATCTATAAAATACATAAGATGAACTTGAAAAATTATATTGAATATACTATATATATATATAATAAAAATAGTCCAAAACGTGTTAATTTTTTATTTATTGGTATAAAACATACTAGTGTATATTAAATTAGTTTATCATAAAAGAATTTCATTTTATTTAAAAAAAGTTTTTTACAATAATTTATAATTAATTGTTTATATAATTATATATTCATGTGTAAAATATATTTTCATAATTTTTTTAATACTATTCATAACCAAAAACTTCATGGATAGTGTGAATATAATAATTTTTAATTGTTCATCACTGTTCAATAAAGCTCGGTGTTTAATTAAATATAAGAAATCAAAGATTTTAAATTTTAAAAGATACATACCAAAAAATATTGGGGAGTTACATAAAGTTTAGTAGGTCCATGAATCTTATAATTGTTATTGAATTATTATTATCTGAGAATGGAATCACACTTTCTGATATATCTTAATTTAATAAGGATTCCGAATTTTATCAATAATATGAATTTTCTAGTAGTCTAAAATGAACATTTATTGAATAATGGTGGAAAAGTGACTAATCTTTGGCATGTGGGTACATCTGGTGAAATTATTAAAACAACATATGGGTTATTTCATTGAAAGTCTTCTTAATATAAAGATAATTTAGGGATATAAATCATATTTTCTTTTAGTACATGGAATTAGTGTGTTATCAAACCATCCAATGTGTTCAGATACAGATGCGGGGGTCCCTCATTTTAGCTATGAGTACACATGGTGTCATAGTAGTCCCTTAATTGTTTGTGTGTGGGTCCTATAAGAATATATTTTGTAACCCATGTGGGATGTTTTCATTTTAAAGGTGTTGGTCCCTATATGAAATTGTGGAGTTCATTACACACTCATCTATATTAAGGTCTAAATTGAATCATGTTAGAAATGATTCATATATAATAGTTTTTTAGATTTGGAACTCTCTAAATCTAGATGAGATGCGTTTCCATTCGAATTTATTGGATTTCGTATCCCTATAATAAATATATTGATTCATACAATTCAATTAGTTTATGATATTGATTTAATAAGTTTTATTTTCATATATTTATGTGAGTTAGAACTCCCCTATAAGAAAGGGAGAACGAAATCCATAGGAGGGGTAGGATCCCAATTGACATATATATTATATTTCATATAATGGGGTTTTGTGTTCCATTACATCAGATGAGGTATCTATCTCCCATAGTATAAAAGAGATTTTATCCCCACATAGGATAAGAACTGGATCATCTATCTATATATTATGATGTTTTGTAGTTCAACAACAATTGATTTTGATTACTCACTCAACTAATTCATATAATTCTATGCATTTTTGGTTCCAAAACATATTATAAAGAATGATGAAAATTTTTATAGAGTTCAATATTTATTTTTTATCTCTTAATAAATAGTGTATCTCAAGTTGATATTGGTATTAAGGATAGTTTATCATACAATACTATTTTATTCATGGAATGACCGCTATAATGGGTTGTAATCCAATCATTGTATCTTATGTGTAAATACCCAAACCCTAGTAGCCTAGAGTCATAGATACGTTATTATATTAGTGATATATATGAGATATCTCATCCCAAAAGATAGAATAATTATATAGATTGGTAAAATTCATACATATATTAAATAAAAATTATATTTTAAAATATAAAATAAAATAATGTATTTTCTTTGAGAACACACTTATTTTGATTTTTTATATTAAATCACATCAATAAAAAAATACTAGAATCCTAGGTAATGGAAATAATAAAAAGAAGAGAGACTGAATTTCCACAATGTTTATGAATACTAAAAAATATATAATTAACAAACAAGGAATAATCAAATGGAAATGTAAAAAAGTGAAAGGTGTTAAATTTAATGAACTACTCGAACAAAAATATAATATTGATGGAATAAATGAGGATCAAATAATTCCACATAAATAATTACATATGTTTGAAACATATCCATGGATATGCTAACAAAAGAAATAATTACATGGAAATAAACCAATAATCTCATAATAAGGTAATTCATACCAATATAAATCATATCCATACCATAAAATCATAATTCTATGATATATTATATAAATGTCTACGAACATAGCCAAATATTTATTTTGTTCTTGTTTCTTGTAAAGTATCATTTCATCAAAGGGATATAACATACCATACCTGTCACATACTAACTCCACCAAATTACTCATATGAATGGTGAGAAACCTAAACAATATTACTATTTTTATTAATAATATAGAATATAACTTTTCAATAATTTTTCTAGTAAATAAAAATAATCAACATACTCATATATATATATATTAAAAACATCCATATATATTTAAATATTTTCCAAAAATCAATATATATATTTATAAACCATCTATAGTACTATACAGATTAATATAAATTTTTCATCCCAATAAGAAATTTCATAAAACATTATAGATACAAATATGAATGATATCATTATAATGTATACCCAATGGTGTATATGGTTAAATGTGTGTTGTTTTTATAATGAATAAAAATACCACAAAATGTATTTAAAAATATTAGGGTTTAGAATGCATTATTTTCCTATAAATTAACATCTAAAAACTAAAATTATCAAGAATAATTAGAAATATTTTTTTTCTGAACACAACCTTGTAATCATATAAGGTATGCAACCGAAAATGAGTGGTCATGATGGTGGGAAAATCTGTACATTCCATGTATTTTTCATGAAAAAATTATTCGATTTACATTTTTGGTAAAAGTAAAAATGTACATCTTTTGGAAGAAAAGTTATTATTTATAAATATTTTTGTAAATTGTAAAATATGGGTGGAATATTCCTCAATAAATGATATTTATAATTAAAAAACATTTCTTGAAAACATTTTTAGAAAACATGTAAATGGAAGAAAATGCATTTTGTATAGAAGAGGTAAATAAATGTAGTGTTTCTAAAATGTATTTTATTAATTTATTGTCTGTTAAATAGATAGGAAAATGTTACTATTACATTTAAATATCATCAAAAAAAGTTAACGATTTTTTTCAAGATATAGATATCAAATTATTCACCTATGGATGATGTAAACATAAACAATTCCAAAAAATGGTCAGAATATGAAATAATCACTTACCACCTCGCTACCTTTTGAATCATAGTCCTTAAAAACGCAATAACATCAATTGAAAATTTAAATATCGTTAATTAAAAAACTCATGAAATTATGATTTTTTTCCTTATAAAGAAATTCAATATCATTGATCGCTTGAAATTCCCGAAAATTCGTGATTATAAGAAACATGATACTATATTAAAATATAATTTAAACATGGCCATGATAACATATCTATTAGGATATAGGATATGAATAGGAATAACCAAATTATTAAATTATATATTTCATAAATAAAATCAATGGATATATATTGATTTGAAATAAAATTAAAATCATTTTAATTAAAAACAACAGGTTTTTGAAAAACTATATTATCCTTCATGGGTTGGTAGTAATGCATTGAGAACATAATTTAATTTAATTTAACAATTTAATAAAATTTATTTAACAAAATAAACAACATTTAATAAATCGAAATGAAAAAATATCACTTTCAATGATTTTTAGGATTTTTTTGAAAATATTATTTTTTTCGAATAGTGAAAAATTGATATTTTTATTTTAGAATGAATTTTCATTTTTTTAATATAAAAATATAAATTAAATTCTAAAATTTTTGTAAAAAAATTATATATTTATTATTAAAAAAAACCTAATTTAGATAATTATGGTCATTTTTATATTAAATTCCAATATAAAAACACTCCATATATATGGGTAAATTTCATTTGAATGCCAATTTTCAATGGAATATACATGTTTTGTTTTCAATTTAATTATCAGAAATTATTGAAATATATTTAAAAAATTAACTATATATTTATAATAATGATAAATTATATTATCAAATTTGGTCAACTTATTTTATACCATTATGAATAGAAAAATAAGTGAAAATAAATTACTACTATGAAGGAACAAATTGGTTTATATTGAGTTTAAACTAACAACGGAAGTGTTAAAAATTACACCATAATCTCAAAAAACCCATTTTATGGACATATGTTGGCCTTATAACCTCTAATAATCCTATCATGAAACATTTTGAGGCCTTTTTCATGTGAAAAATTTCGGTACGCTTTATTCTTTTCAAAATTTCGATGTGTGTCATCTCTGCCATGTATTAATTCCCACCCACTCTCTTATCTTCTACCCATATAAAAAGACATTTTTCAGCCATTACCAACCAAAATCACTTCCTATCTCCCATAAAAAATGTATAATGTTTTTTTTAATCATAAATCTATCCGAGGAAGGCTTTTGGTACAGATCTAATGAGGACATGAAAAGAATAGGTAACATTATTAAATGACTATAGTCATTTTATTTCATCATCCAAATACTTAAAAAATTTTATAAATAATTTTTAAATAAAAAACATGTAACACCATAAGCTTCCACAGTATGCTTCTCTTTGAATAATATAATAGTGTGTGTTGTATGCAACTTCGAGTTCTAACACACCACAACCAATCAAAATAGCCATTTTGAATAGTAATATCAAAATTTTTAAATTTTATCAATTTTATATTTTAGAATGGACTTCAGTTTTGTGTTTGGAATATCGAAATTAGATTACGGTGATTTTTTGGTATTTTTCTGAATACATTCATTTTTTTGATGAATAGTGAAAATACAATTTTAATTAAAATTTTTTTTTTAATCAAAATAATTTATAGTGATGAATTATAATATTGAGTGGTTTTTAAGTATAAGTAGCTTATATTTTTTCCATTTAATCCAATTTTTGTCATTGGATGTAATTTCACATTTATACTGGACATAAGCAAGTGTCAATATTATGATAGTTATTATTTCTTAAAAACACTTTTTTTTGTTTTGGCAACGATAATAAATTTTAAATTAATTTCAGGTACTTTTGTGTTTTGAATTTAGAAAAATGTATTCCTTATATAGAATCAGAAGTTCCAAATTGTGTAAATATGCAAATTTTATTTTTAGATATTTTGAATAATTACTTCGATGGATATTTTGTTGACCATGGTTAAAGGGTAAATCCAGAAAATAAGGATAACAAAATAATATTACAATAAAACTAAATTACCATAACATGTTTCCTAACCTTACTATCTGATACATGTCCGGCCATGGGAATCCTTTGGTAGATTTTGGAACCACATGGAGCCACTTTTAAGTGATAATGAAACATTATATTAATTAAGTTAAATTAAATTCAAAAATGATATAAGCATATATCTTTTAGTGAAATTTTTATTACATAGGTTTATATATGTTATATCATTGATTATTTATATTAATAAGAAATATATTCCTATTTACTACATAATTGTATTTTATTTATAATTTTTATACATTGAATAATAAAATTTATTTATGACACAATGATGATGCAGTATTTTCCTTATTAATAAAGGAATCCAATAAATAGTATTATATATGTTAAAATAAATATAATTTGAAAGTTTTGATACCATCCAAGAATTTTATAGGTTAATATGACTTTTTAGGATTTATTAAATTAATTTTTTTTAAGTAATAATGTTTTTAGGAATTTAATAAAAACAAAATAGCAAATAGTGTAAAAATTGACATAATAGAGTTTTTAAAATAAATATTATATTATTAGTTGATATTCTATTTCTAAAAATCTAAGGATCTACCAAAATACATAAACCATGATAGGTGTATCATTAATTAACCACTTGGGGTTCTCTTCGATTTATATTGTAAGTTTATTAACCATATAATATAAAAATACAAAAAGTCATGGTAAATGTCAAACTATTTAACTAAGAGTTAAATCTAAAATATAAGGTTAATATTGTGACCCAAAACTATATAAAACCTATTGGTTGAATGTTTTTCGACCCATACCCTCTTTATCCTTTAAATAATTAATTTTGGATCCACTAGAAACCGTGAATGATTTTATTATAAAATAATATTTCAATATTTTCATAAGGTGCCCCTCACCCCTCTTATAAAAGGTAACTTCCCCTTCTCTGAAATTCACACCTTAAAATCCATTTGGCTCGGCCAACCCCTACCCAAATATCCTCCCAACTGTTCTCCCATAATACTAGAGTTCTTCCTTTAGTCAAAAATCCAACCTATGGATCCCTTTTGATCAAATCAAAAGGAAGAACCCAAAGAAGAGGTAAGTATTTCATCACCTCCTTCATGTTCTTTTCTTCTTCCACATCCTCTTTCATTGTTGTTTTCATTCTATAATAATAACTACCATATCTTCTATATACTGTGATTTTTTTAAAAAAAAATTATAATCATATTCATTATTTTATCCATCCTATGAATGACATGTCACCATACGTGCGTACATACGGCTTACCGTCTCCACGTCATGGTGTAGTTGTTATTCAATACATTATTATTTGGATGGGCATGATAATGAGTATAAATGATTAAAATAATAAATATAACATGATAATGATTCTTTATATATGATATTCCATCCAGTTATATACTATTTTAATATCAAAAGAATGATATTGTCGCTCGTGCGTATGTACGGATTACCATCTCCACGAACGCGATGAGATTCATTCCCCATCATATCCATTCAAGAATAATTTTCATTTGATGATTAAAAATAATTTCTAAAGACTTTATATCATTTTGAATATGAAAAAGATACATCATATCCACAACAAATATTACTTACTTAATAAAGCATATAAAGGAAAACGAATTGGCTAACACCTGAAACAATGATACTACTGAAATATCATTAACAAATAAATATTAAGAGATCATATATGATATAATATTAATGTATATGATTATTGTATAATTTAATAACAATTATTTCACCATTATACAAGAGTTAAACCAAAGCTCGACCAGGTAAAATTACAAGGTAAGGGTTGATTTTACAATATCGTCATTATCTGAGGTTGTTTATATGTAATTATCTATTGGGACCTATTTATCATCCACATCCATGTTTCTTCAGAATGTATTCCAAAAAATTATTAATATTTACTAGACTCTGGGTTAAAATAATTTAAACCCTTGTTTGACTTTTTATAAAATCATTTGAAAAGAATTTTTTCGTCCTTTTCCAAACAAGGTACCTTATGACATTTTCGACAAAATTAAGGTATGAATGTTTTTTTTAACTTATACGGAGGGTGTGGCTATTTTCTGCCGTTATAACATTGTCGACGCTTCCCTCACAATATTATAATAATATTTTCAAATCCAATGATTTCTTTTATAATTACATAACTATTAAGTTATTTTAAAATAGGAAGAGGAATTTCTCTAAAAAACGTTTTGATTTCATCTATGTCATCATCTTTTTAGGGATTTTAATATTTTTTTAAGTTAATTTATTTTGATACAAACCATCTATTTTGTATTAAAGGTTTTGGGATACGTTTTACTATGGATGTGTTATTTTATACCATTCCAGGTTTATAGATAAATTATTGACATTTCATATATTAGTTTTAATATGAATGGTTATATTATGTTTAAACTTTTTCATATGAGGAATGCATTGGACTTAGTAAGTGAAAGATGGAGCCCGCTGTAGCTCCTCGATGCATTTGTAAGTCTCATGAGACAAACTTGTGTCTTTGAACAAAGACTTTATAAAATCATCTTTGTATTCTTGGCACAAGTCCTTGACTATGTGTTTATGAAGTTTGGCATTAAGCATTCTATCATTATGAAAGTGGCTATTGATATTGCATGTGATTATTTGACATGTAGAATATCCATGTGACTAAGTAAATGGAATTATTTTGATTTATAAATTCCATATTATGATGTGGTTTATGTTGAAAAGGTTTTTGATTTAGTTTTATATGTTGCCAAAAATGTTCATGCTTATTTATGAAAGTTTCCATTATATTGATATCCTTATTAAGCATATGAGATCGCCCCTTTCTTTGTTTAATTTTTCCCAGGATGCGAAGAAGTATATTATGACAGATCTATAAGGATAGTCTATGGGATCTCGGTGTTTTATGTGGAAACAATTTTGTTGTAGTTTTCTATATTATGATGTAATGTAAACCTTATGAATGTATCTAGTACTTCCAAAGCTACTAAACTAATCAGTATTTCGAGAATTGATCTTTTTTTATCCTTCCAATTCTATTTAATAATTCACCGACTCTGGAAAAAAGGGATCAGGGCGTTACAGTTGGTATCAGAGAAGGTTTAGTACAAACTTTGGAATCTAGATTTAGATAAACTCTGATAAGAGAACATTACCCTAAGATAAAAATTTAGGATTAGTATAGAAGAACTTCCTAGAATTTTGGTACTATAGAGATTTTGTGAGTTTTCCAAGAAATACATCCCTGTCTAGATATGAGAAGGTAGAGGCGGCTATGGCACAAATATATCTTGAGGTAAAACCCAAAACACCACATTGATCTAGACTCGAACAGGAAATGGTGCGTGACAACGGGCCTTGCTGCACTCTTGATTATGACACTCTCGAAAGGATATGTTTTGGAAAATTCTCATTTTCTATAAAAATAATTATGAAGGGTTTTGAGTATATACTTCCGCAACGAAAACATTTTTATGATTATGGATTATATCTATTAAATTTTCAGTTTATGTTATGTGCTTAAAAAGTTTGGAATTATGTATTTCGATTCCTAAGCTAATCTAGATTATCCCATTGTTTAGAAATGGCGCCTAGTGGAAGTATTAGAAACTGTATCAATGCATGTAATCCATGTAGGGATTTCCCTCCTACTAAATATAATTATAGTGGAGCTGGTGATGCAACTAGTGCAGATCATCTTATAACCATACTGAGAAAACTCACTTAGTTTATGAATAATAACATTACCCGTATGGAGCACCCTAATACACAACATGGAGGATAAATGTTAGATCTCTTCATGAGGCAAAAACCACTAACATTCAATAGGGGTACAAATCCATTAGTAGCTGATCAATGGATAAATTCCATAGAAAATATATTCCACGCCTTGGGGAGTAGTGAAAGGTAAAAAGTTGTCATGGATGTGTACCGCTTCAATGGAGATGTTGATCAATGGTGGTAATTGATTCAAAACACAAAGAAAGATAATGAAGTATAAAATATGTAATGGAGGGAGTTTAATGATATTTTATTAGAAAAATAATTTCCTCATCACCATCGAGCAGATATGGAAAGATGATTTCTGAGTCTGAGGCAAAAGGAGGATGAGAATGTCCCAATATATTAATCTAACTTTACAAGGATAGTGAGGCATGCTTCAGAATATATATGTAACCCATGAAGTAAGATTGATCATTTCTTTGATGGGTTAAAACCATTTCTCCATTGAACATTAGTCTCAAAATTCTTCTCATCACACGAAGATATTGTCTCATGTGCTATTATGACAGAAAAGGAATTCTCTAAGTTTTATGACTTTAAATCAAAGCAAGAGAAGAAGAGATCTACTAAACACTCTAGAAATGGAAATAAAGGAAATAAAGAAAAATTTGAATATCCATCCTACAGTAAATGTGGTATGAAACACCCCGTTACTTTCCTGAAGGTAACTCGAGTCTCTTACAAGTGTGGTAAAAAAATGCCACCATGCTCGTGATTGCAAGGGGAAGAAAGAGGTTGTCAATGTCGAATGCTACAATTGTAGAGGAAGTGGGAATTATTCCAATGAATTTTCTATGTTACAAGTAAACATGCATCATAAAAGGCCAAGGGATCAAGGAAAATCTTATGATATCACTACTATTGAGGTTGAAGCTATAAAATACCTGGTGGTAGGTAATTTAATGGTTTCCTCTAGTATAGAAAATGCTTTATTTGATTCTGGATCGTCGCATTGTTTCATAACATCCCAGTTTTCTAAGAAAATTAGATATTTCCAATTTGATTTAACAAGGGAGTTGTCAGTCAAAACTCCCAAGGGATGTATCATTACACCAATGTTTTGTGAATCAGTCCAGATTAGGGCATATAAATGTTCTTTATCTGTTGATATCATCATCATGCCCATGATTGAATTTGATATAATTCTATTTATGGATTCTCTTTTGGACCATGATGCAAAAATTTATTGTAAGAAGAAGGAGGTTACTATTTTTGTTGATGATGATAAACAACACCTTATCTTTAGAGAAAAAATGTCACCACCAGATTCTTATCTAGTTCCACCCCTAGTAGCACAACTTAATTCAATTATTGAGGAGGAAGACAATGAAAAAAACTATGGGTGAGGAAAATAATGTTCAAATAGATTATGTACCTATTATGCAAGAGTATGTTGATGTATTTACATAGGATTTACTTAGACATCCTCTAGAACGAGAAATTGTGTTTTCCATTGATTTAATTCCTGCTTTAAGGCCCATTTCAAAGACCCTTAATAGAATGTCCACATTGGAATTAGTGGAACTAACGAAAAAACTAGAGGAATTGAGTAATAAGTGATTTATTCTCCCTAGTATTTCTCCATGGGGAGACCCTGCCCTTTTTGTTAAGAATAAAGATGGATCTATGAGGTTGTGAATTGACTGTAGGGAGATAAATGCTATAACAATAAATAACATATATCACCTACCTCGCATTGATGATTTATTTGACCAACTTCAAGGAGGTCAATAAATTTTAAAGATTGACCTTCGATCTGGATACCACCAATTGTGCGTGAAGAAGGAATACATTCTAAATATAGCATTTCAAACCAGGTACGAGCATTATGAGTTTACAACAATGACTTTTGGGATGACTAATTCACCCTCTATCTTCACGGATCTAACAAATATATTTTTCATGGAATATCTTGTTGAATTTGAAGTGGTATTTATTGATGATATCTTGGTATACTCAAAAATCTACAAAGATCATGAAAATAACATGCGCATTATCTTAATGAATCTTAGAAGAAATGAATTATATGGGATGATTATGAAGTGTAAATTCTGGCTTCAAGATATTTGTTTTCATGGCCATATTTTCTCAAAGGATGGAATATCTGTTGATCCATCAAATACACATGAAATCCAAGAATGGCCATCACTGTTGAGTATACCATACGTACGTAGTTTTATTGGTTTACCAGGTTTTTATTGGTGTTTTGTCTAGTTTTTTGTCTGATTGGCTAACCCATTAACCAAGCTCACACGTAATGGGGTTAAATTTGTTTGGAAAAAAGAGTGAAGAATTTTTTGAAGAACTGAATAGATGATTATTGAATCCTCTTATATTGACTCTACCATCATGGAATAACGGGTTTGTTATTTATAGTGATGCTTTAATGAAATGACTTGGTTGTGTCCTTATGCAGAATGGTAGGGTTACTGCATATGCATCATGACAGCAAAAAATTCCTGACAAAAACTATCCTACTCATGATCTTGTGTTAGAAGCTATAATATTTTCTTTAATGATATGGAGACACTATCTATATGGTGAAAAATGTGAGATTTATACTGATCACAAGATTTTAAAGTATATTTTCTCACAAAAAGAACCCAACATGAGGAAAAGTTGATGGATGTAATTACTCAAGGATTATGATTGCACTATACACTACCACCCGGGGAAGGAAAATAAGGTGGTAGATGATTTGAGTATAAAGGATCATGGAGTTCTAAACAAGATGAGAGTTGAAAAGGATCCTATATAAAAGGATCTAGTAAATTTGGACATGGGGATAACCATGGAAGTTGAAACATCAAAACTTTTTCAAATGGTTTCCAAACCATATTTACTAGAAAGGAAAAAAAGTTCTCAAGATAATTATGTGGAGTTTCTAAAGAAGATTAAAGCATTGAATGATGGGAGATTGAGTGAATTCGTATAAGAATATGGAATTTTGAAATTTGGGATGATACTTTGTGTTCCCGATATACCTGATCTAAAGAGAGAATTGTTGGATGATGCTCATAACTCCAATTTCACTATACACCCTAGGAGAACAAAAATGTATAGATATTTGAAGGTACATTTTTGGTGGGGCAACTTAAAGAGGGAGATTGCTAATTTTGTGTCAAGATGTATGTTTTTTTAATAAGTGAATGCTGGGAGGTAATAGCCTGGAGGAGTCATGCAACCTCTTCCCATACCTGAGTTGAAATTGGTTAATATTACGATGGACATTGTCATGGGACTACCAAGGAATCCTCGAAGGAATGATGCAATATGGGTCATTCTTGATCGTCTTACCAAGTCAGCACATTTTATTACTATAAGAGAAGATTTAAAACATGGAAGTTTAGCAAGAATATATATTAATGAGGTTGTAAGTCTTCATTGAGTACCCATATCTATTGTTTCTGATCATGATCCCCATTTTACATAAATATTCTGGAAAAGTCTTCAGAAAGCCATGAATATTGAACATCGTTTGAGCACTGCCTACCACCCTCAAACGGATGGACAATCAGAACGGACTATTCAAACCTTAGAATACATATTGGGATCCTACTCACTTGACTTTCAAGGTATGTGGGATCAATATTTACCTCTAGTATAATATTCATATAACAATAGCTTCCATTCAAGTATTCAGATGGCCCCATATGAAGTGTTATACGGAAGGAGATGTTTCACAACAACCTATTGTAATGATGTTGGTGAAAGAAAAATCTTTGGCCTAGAACTTGTTGAGGAAATGACGGAAAAGTTGAAGGTAATCCAAACCCACATCAAAATAGAAAAAAGTAGGCAGAAGAGCTATGCTAATAACCGAAAGAAGGATTTGGAATTTCTAGTTGGAGATCATATTTTCATGAAGGTATCTTTATGAAAGGGAGTTATACGATTCGGTAAGAAGTGTAAATTGAGTCCCATGTACATCAGACCTTTTGAAATTCTAGAACGAATTGCGGTTGTAGCTTACCTTTAGGAAATGCCGCCAAGTCTCTCCAAAGTTCATGATATGTTCCACGTATCAATGTTGAAAAAATACATGCATGACCCAACGCATGTACTTATTTATGAGGAATTAGAAGTGGAACCTGGTCTTCCTTTTTGAGAAGAGTCTTTCATGGTTCATGATACAAGAGAACAAGTGCTGAGAAACCAGACGACTCGTCTGGAAATAGATTTATGGAGAAACCATAAGATGGAAGAGACAACATGGGAACCCGAGGAACTTCTGATGAAGAACCACCCGAGTCTTTTTATGCAGTAATAGTCTAGAAATTTCGAAGAAATCAATATTTGAATGAGTGTAGAATTTCACACCCTAAGCTTCCACGGTATGCTTCTCTTTGAATAATACAATAGTGTGTGTCGTACACAACTTCGAGTTCTAACACACTACAACCTATCAAACTAGCCGTTATGAATAGTAATATCCACTTTTTAAAATGTTATCAATTTTATCAATTGTATCATTCAAAATGGACTTCATTTTTGGGTTTGGAATAACAAAATTAGCATAGGGTGAATTTTTGGTATTTTTCTGAAAACAAACAGTTTTTGATGAACAGTGAAAATACAAAATTTTAATTAAAAACAACTCTTTTAATCAAAATAATTTATAGTGCTAAATTATAATATGGAGTAGTTTTAAGTATATCAAGATTTTATTTATACCATTTAATTCAATGTTCGTCACTGTATGTAATTTCATATTTAAACTGGACATAAGCAAGTGGAAATCTTTTGATAGTTATTATTTCTTAAAAACAGGATTATTGTTTTGACAAATGGAATAAATTTTAAATTAATTTATACCACTTATGTGTTTTGAATTTAGAAAAATGGATTCCATATTTAGAATCAGGATGTCCAAATTGTGTAAATAGGTAACTTTTTTTAGTCATTTTGAATAATTACATTGGTAAATATTTTATTTACCATGGTTAATGGGTAAATCCCGTAAATAAGGGTAACAAAATAAAATTATAATAACACTAAATTACACTAACCTGCATCTTAAACATATTGGAGGATACATGTCCGACCATGGGCATCCTTGGGTCGATTTTGGGACTCCATGGATCCACTTTTAAATGACAATGACGCTTTATATTAATTAAGTTAATGTAAATACAAAAATGTCAAAAGCATATATCTATTAGTAAAACAATTTTTAAATAGGGTTATATATATTATATCTTAAACTATAAATATTCGTTATAAATATAAAAATATTTCCTACATAATGGTATTTTATTGATAATTTTTAGACAATGAATTATTAAATTTATTTATGACACAATGATGATGTTGTATTCTTCTTATTAATGAATGAATCAAATAAATGGTATTATAGATGTTAAAATAAATATAATTTGAAAGTTTTGATGCCATAAAAGAATTTTTAAGGTTAATGTGACATGTTATTATTGATTAAATTAATTTTTTTTGAAGTAATAATGCTTTTAGGAAATTAACAAAAACAAAATAGCAAATAGTGTCAAAATTAACATAAAAGAGTTTTTTTTTAAATATTATATTATTAATTGATATTCTATTCATAAAAATCTAAGTATTAGAAAAAAGGACGTATATCACTATAGTTGAATCATTAATTAATCACTTGGGGTTCTCTTGGATGTTTATAGTATGTTTGTTAACCATATAATATAAAAATACAAAGAGGCATGGTAAATATAAAACTATTTATCTGATAGTTAAATCTAAAAGATAAGGTTAATATAGTGACCCAAAGTATCTAAAACCTATTTTTTGATTGGTTTTTGACCCATACCAACCCTATAATTTAAATAATTCATTTTGGAGCCATTATAAACTGAAAATTATTTTGTTATAAAAGAATATTTGAATATTTTCCTAAGGTGTCCCTCACCCCTCTTATAAAAGGACATTTCCCCTTCTCTCAATTCACACATTCAAATCCATTTGTATCGGCCAAACCCTACCATAATATCCTCACTAAATTCTTCCCTTAATCTTAGAGGCCTTAATTTAGTTAGAAAACCCACATTAGGATCCCTTCTGATCAAATCAAAAAGAAGAACCCAAATAAGAGGTAAATATTTCATCACCTCTTTCAAGTTCTCTTCTTCTTCCACTTCCTCTTTCTTTGTTGTTTACATTATACAATAATAACTATAGTATATTTTTTATTTTGTGATTTTATTATAAATTTTTTTCAACCATATTCATTATTTTATTCATCTTATGAATGAAATGTCACTATACATGTGTACGTACAGCTTATCGTCTCCACATCGTGGTGTAGCTGTTATTCAATACATTATTATTTGGATGAGTATAATAATGAGTATAAATGATGTAAATAATAAATATAACATAATAATGATTCTTTATATATAATATTCCGTATAATTATAGATGATTTTAATATCAAAATAATGATATTGTAATTCATGCGTACGTACATATTACCATCTCCACGAACGCAATGAGATTCATTACCCATCATATCCATTAAAGACTAATTTTTATTTGATGATTAACAATAATGTTTAAAGACATGATATCTTTCTATATATTAATAATTTTTATCATATCCACAACAAACATTACTTATATAACAAATCATATAAAGTAAAATGAATCAGTTTACACCCGAAACGATGATACTAATGAAATATCATTAACGAAGCAATATTACAAGTTCATATATGATATCTTATTAATGTATATGATTCTTTTATAATTTAATAACATTTATTTCACCATTATACCAGAGTTTAACCTAACCTTGACCTAGTCAAAGTACAAGGTAAGGGTTAATTTTACAATCAATTCATTTTCCGCGGTTGTTTATACGTAATTATCTACTTGGGACCCTTTATCATCCACATCCATGTTTCTTAAAAATGTATTCCAAAACATTTTTACTATTTACTAGACTATGGGATAAATTCATTTATAGCCTTGTTTGACTTTTTATAAAATGGTTTGAAAGGAATCTTTATGTTTTTTTCCAAAAAAGGTACCTTATGACCTTTTTGACAAAATTAAGGTAAGAATGTTTTTTTAACTTATACGGTGGGTGTAGCTATTTTCTACCATTATAAAATTTTCAAAGATTCCATAACAATCTTATAAGAATATTTTAAAAATAAATTTTTTCTTTTATAATTACATAACTATTAATTGATTTCAAAATAGAAAGAGTTATTTTTCTAAAAAATTATTGATTCCATCTATGTGAACATCCTTTGATGGATTTTAATCTTGTTGGAAGTAAATTTATTATGATATAGAACATCCATATTGTATTGAAGGTTTTGGGATATTTTTGACTGTGGATGTGTTATTTTATACCATTCATGTTTTATGGATAAATTATTGACATTTCATATGCTAGTTAAAATATAAATGTTTATGTTATGTTTAAACCTTTTCATATGAGGAATCCATTGGATTTATTAAGTGATGGGTGGAGCCCGCTTTAGCTCCTCGATGCATCAGTAGCTCTCATGAGACAAACTAGTGTCTTGGCACAAGGCCATGACAAAATCTTTTTTGAATTTTTGGCACAAATCTTTGACTATGTGGTTATGAAGTCTAGAATTATGTATTCCATCATTATGAAAGTGGCTATTGATATTGAATGTGATTATTCTAATAGTAGAATATCCATATTAGTAAGTAAATGGAATTATTTTGATTTATATATTCCATATTTTGATGAATTTTATGTTCAAAAGGCATTTATTTTTGTTTTATACATTGTCTTAAATGTTCATGATTATTTATGAACGTTTCCGTTATACTGTTATCCTTAATGAGCATCTGAGCTCACCCCTTTCTATGTTTTATTTTTCCTAGGATGCGAAAAAGTATATTATGACTAAACTGCAAGGATAGTCTATGGGATCTCAATGGTGTGTATGGAAACAATATTGTTGTATTTTCTCATTTTATGATGTCATTTAAACCATATAAATGTATCTAGTACTTCCATGGCTACTAAAGTAATCGGTCTTTTGAGACCTGATCTTTGGTGATCTTGCCAATGCTATAAAATAATGCACTGAAGCTGGGTAACTGGGGTCGGGGAATTACAAAATGTATATTCATTATACTGATATTACATTATTTTATTGGAATAACTTATATACAACCCCTCTTAAATTATATGGAAATGGAATCGTTGATCATTTGTATGGTGAACTACCAATGCGCAAATCAATGTAACAAATTTTCCTTAAACCCTCTAAAGGATGGGCATAATGATGGATTAAATTTTTATTATGATATTACTATAATTATATAACTATAATATATAATATTCCTTCTTGTATTCTAGTATATATAATATACGATAATGTCGATCTTTTATACGGAGGACTACCGCCTGGAAAAGCGATGTGATTCATTTTTCAATTATTCTTTATATGGATTGTAGTAATCATAAATTTAATGAATATATGGGATATATAAATAAAATTATATAAATTATATAAAATTAATTTAACATACACTCCCATTCACTTTCACATGTTATGTGAATGATATTTTTGTTCATATTTATGAAAAACCTACCGTCTCCATGAAATAATGAAACTCATTTTCCAGAAAAAACATTCTACAATGGTTAAAATAATGTTTGAATGAGTAAATATTATATTAATAGTATTATTAATATTTTTTGAATTATTTAGTTCAATAAAATGTTAATGCTCTGAAACATTCATGAAAAAACACGCATGAAAAAACAATGTAATAAACACATGAAATAAAATAATTGTATTTTGAAACCAAACGTGTAGTAAATTAATATAAAATAATAATATATGATTTTATAAATAGGTGTATTGATATTTTATAAATTAATAACTTAATTAAACCCATTAAAATGGATGTTAAATCATTTCCAGCTAGAGGAAAGATTGATATTATGGATTTCATCTACATTTTAATTTTTTTGAGATAGATTTTTTAATATACACCAATTTAGTTTTATGAGGTTTATATTCTAACTATTTAATCTATTTAACAAAAATACGAAATTATTCATATTTTTTATTATTCCATTTCATGTTGATTCTTCAAGGAGTTACAATTTAAATGCTACTAATGCGGTTAAAAATATTGATCACTCTTAATTTCTTTTGTCACTGTTTACTATACATTAATGAAATAAAATTTTTGTGGTCATTTTTTAATAGAAGTCAAATTTTTCAAAAATATCCATATTATTTTATGATGGATATGATAATTTCCAAAAACATATATAATTTTTACATGTGGTGTTTATATTAAATGTAATTTGATTAACTAGAAAATATTAATAAAACATTATTAATTACTAAAAAAACTATTTGAATATAAATAATATTGATTCATTAGTTAAATAGATTATTTGATATATGTTGAATTCATTAAAGATGAATTTTTTTTGGGTAGTAGTTGTTTATATCCTCTTGATGCATTGAAAAGTCTCATGGGACAAATTAGTTTTCTAAATTAGATTATTTTTACTAATATCTATAAACTATCTTATAAACGTGTTGTTATTAGAGGTTTCAGGATACATGAAATTATGATGTAAAATAATAAACAATTACCTTAATTAAGAATTAATTTTTTATTACTATCTATTATATTTATGTATTTCTATTATCTTTGGGAAAATTTAATTCTCACATTATTAATCAAATGGATCGGTTTTTTATTTACTTACGTTAAAATTTTTATTATTCCATATTCATTCATGATATATTCTAGTTTACATAACACCGATATATAATTTTAAATCACCCTTATTTTCTTTCTATATCCTAGGTTTTGATGACTAATTCATTTAATGAGTTTCATGGATGTTGAGTGTTTCATTTTTAAATGATTTAATATTTAATCAAAATTTAAAATGGGTACAATTCTCGTATTAGGTTATCCAAAACTAATATACTATTTTTCCTTAGAGATTAACCCCATAATATTTATTCAAATGTTATAATGTAGAAGACATATCTATGTTACTATATTTTCAATTATTATAGTTATTATTTATGTAATGTTTAGTAGATCCATTGGATCTAGATTGTGGAAAACATATATTATGAAACATAACTATATTATAGAATTTGTGGATATGTTTAAGAAAAAATACTATAGTTTCTTGAGGAAGATATTATTTGTTTCCCTCGATAAAATACATCCTTTTATGAATATAGAAAGTGGATTTGGTTTTTGAAATACTTGTACCTAGGGGTAATAACTCAAAAAAATTATCTTAACAAAGTAATGATCTATTAAATGAAACAGGAAATATTTCCCACCTGGTTAGATAATTTTGGCGGATTATATTAGGATAATTCATGTTTCATTTATAGACCACTATAAAGGACATAACAAAGAAAAAATATCTCCAATGAGACAGTGTTTAGGATTCTAATATTATAGACGAAATAAATTATTATACATTTTACAACAAATTTTGAGTGATACATTATAATTTAAAATTAATATTTTAATGAGATGCTATAATTTATTTAATTAATGAAAAATGGATTATATATTGAGTAATCGGGTCATTACTCATATAAAATGTGAATATTTCCCTACTAATAATGCCAATATAGTTGTTATTGAAACTGAACATATCATGGCTGTATTACTAAATCGTAGTAAAGATAAGACAAAAAATCATTACTAAATGGAGGAAAAAGTTGTTCCACATTGTCAATCTACTATGTTTGATCACCTAATGTGGATTAATACAATGGAAATTTGTTACATTATTAATATAATGATCATTGATAAATTGAATATGTCTATTAAGAAGATATTTATGCCCTTCGTATTAAATGAATTGAAAGTTTTAGTACGTGGATTATATTTTCCCAATGGTTTTACTAATCAGTGGTGGAAAATGATGTATAATAATGAGAAGCAATAGTGTTAATAACACATGTAATGAATATAATTTAAAGAAACATTCATTGAAAAATATTTTCCTTATGATTTAAAAATGAATTGAAGATAATAATCCATATTTTAGTTAAAAAGTATGTATAAAGTGTTGCTGACTATGCAGACAAAATTACAAGGATAACATGGTATACTGCATATTATATATATAACATGGAGTATAATACTAACCATTTCATTGAATGTATTGAGGCATGTGTCCGAAGGGAACTATACTGTCAATATTTTCCAATATATTATAAAATAACTTTATGTTACATAGAAAATAGAGGAGTCTTCTAGATCACAATAGATTAAGGGAAATCTAAAAAATAAGAGTTCTAATGAGCCCTAAGAAAAAGGTAATGTGTCAAAATAGAAGAACATAGTGATTTATTTTTCATCATATCAAAGATGTGGAACTAATCATATAGGTAAATACTTGAAGTTCATAGGGTTCATTATAATTTTGTAGATGGGGGTAATCAGGAAGACGAATAAAAAGAGATAAAATATAGCACTGTTATTTAGTGTTTTTGATATAGGGAAATGGGTAAATAGAAAAAAATTTCCCCAAATGTCAATTAAATATACTATATGAGTGGTCAAGTAGATATTTTTATTCATATTAAATCACTATAGATAAGGTTACTCTTCCAAAAGATATCGTGGTAGGTACTTTAATTCCATCCCAGAATTCAGAAAATTATTTATTCTATTATATATCCTCACACACTATTATATCATCCATGTTTTATAAAAAAAATATATATATATTTCCTTATCACATTAAGAATGGGTTTCTTAGTATAAACATATACTAGAATAATCATGGAAGTAACAATGTGTCAGGAATTCACCTTTATAACACATAAACATACGTTATTTTCTATCCAAATTATCATTATTATGGTTTTTTTTGGATATAATACTCTATAAATACTCTATTTAAAAATATGAATAAAAAATATACAAATTGTAGAAAGAAATAATGATTCATTTTGAAGATGAAGAATTATCACATTTAGAGAAAATATATCATCCAATTAGATGTGTATATATCCCCATTGAGTATGTCCACTAAATGAGATTCTTAAGGATAGATGTAATTCAAAATCTTTAGATGTAGAATGTAATCCTCAAATTAATGATATACATACCCAATAATAATACAATGATGTGTTTCATGATAAGTTACCTGGACATTCCACAGAGAATAAATTTCATTTTTCTATGCTTTTAATTCCTGATACAAGACTAATTTTAAAAAATCCCTATAGAATGGCCCTTTTTAAAATGAAGAATAATTTTATATTTTCAAAAACAAATTATTTAAAAATGCGAGAAATTCCAAGATTCCACCGAAACAATATCTAAAAGATTAATCATTGTTTTAAATAGATAACGTGAGACTATTGGCATTATTATACATAATAAATTTCCAGAAAACAGTTGTTACTAGTGTTTTTGGATCATCCTTTTTCACGTCTTCAAAATGAATCATGAGAATTTTCTCATTTTTTCATGAAATCCTCTTGGATGATCTTTTCTTCTATAATATTCTTAATATTATAAGTATCTTCTTATTAATATAATCACTTTGCATTCTATTTTTCACCTCATGAAAATTCCAATCTATTATCTTATCATAATCATCTGGTCAGGAATTTAATGTATAGAATTCTTCTTCCATTACATCCTTAAAATGAAGAGGATTGTCTATATGTACCATGACTCTCTCATATAGTTCACCCCTAATGGTATACAACCCATAGTAAACATCCTCCACTCCAAAATAATTTCTGTCAATATTGAGAACACCTTTCATCACCTTGACTTGTGATTTTATTAGTATATCGTGTCTCTATTGGTATTGGTAAATAAGAATAATGCTTCCAGCCTATCTTGTTACCTCTCATACCCTTCATCCTTCTTAGATTAAAAAGGTCTCTACAATGAAATTTTTGTGCACTTTATCTGGAGAGATGACTAGATTATTCATTATTAGACACCACCCTGGGTAAACCCTACTCATCATTGGAGTTCCCTTCCAGATCTACCTCATGATCAGGCCCTTCATTACCGAGTACCTCAAATAAATAACCCAGTTTAATGGCTGAAAAATCTCTCCTAAAGCATGACTTACTCACTTGAATTATCTCATTATCTTGAGAACCAAATATTGCAATGTTACCATGTACTATAAGAACTCCATACACATAGGAATAATCCTTAAGGTCATTTGAACTTCTCTTATCCACCTTTTGTGTTTTAACTTCATATCTGATACCACTAATAGCCTCACATTTGGAGGCCATAAATAGTATGATTTCAATAACATCTTCAGCAGTAACATTATCCACGTTAGATCCCACCTGTAACTAAGAATAGTTCATAGAATGGGTATGAATATTGAGGTCTTCCATTAATCGACTAAAGATATCATATACCAAAGGATTTACCACTATTGATTTTTTATTTACATCTTCTTCAAATGATGGATCAGAACATACATACAGATGGCTCTTCCCATCGTAACCATCAACTACAAATTTTACCTTTCCACTATCTTCTAAATATCTCAATATTATGTTCACTTTTCATGACTCCATGGCTTCATTCTTTCATATCATGTTTTATTTTTTTATAGGAAGAGGATAAGTTGAACCACATCTCAAAATTCATAATCTACTTCCATCAGAACACTTACCCAACAAAAATCTAAAAAAACTCAACTAGCAATTTTAAGACATATATTTCCAAACCTATTTAAGGAGACAAAGTGTGGAAAATAGATTGGTTCCTTCTATCTGAGCACAAATACCATCTTACTAGATTCCCTATCATATGAAAAGTTGTTGTGTTTTGAAATGCTAAGCGATGTTTAGGGAATATTACACAATCTTCTAAAGTTGTGGAGTCTCATTTCATGATAAATTCAATGGTCCACCAAAATAGGTAGATTTAAATGTTTTTGTAGCTACAAGGGCACTGAACCATGCCCTAATTAGGTCTTCGTCCAATGAAAAATTAATCATCAAATTACTATTATCGACCAGGCCCACTGTAGAATGATCTTGAAATCCCTATAACCTAAAAGTTCACCTATCGAACATATCCAATGGAGTGAGGAACGTATTAAAATGGGAAAACTACATAATATTAAGTTGATTTGAATACCTAGTGATCTCCATGGAAGATATCTGCAACTGATGGAAACCACATAATTGATTTAGGACCTTGGGATAGAAAGAAATTTATAGAATGGAGGGATGATAATCACAGTTGGAAAGGGGTGAGAAATAATTTTAATATTCCCCATGGAAGGGTGGAATAGCTCCCTCTCCATCAGGGGTGGGACTGGCATGATATCCATAATTGTCACAGGTTGTGAACCGCCATTAGAGACCCATCCAGCTCTCATCACTCAGATATAGTACTATTGTATTCGAATTGCCCCTATTGAATTAGTAGAGTTTAATAAATAACTAGAGGAGTTTTTTGATAAGGTATTTATTCACCATTATTTTTCACTTTGGGGATACAATGATATCTTCATTAAGACAAAAAAATGACCCAATAGGCATTGTATTGACTCTACAGATTTCAATTAAATTACAATAATGAAAAAGTATCTTATGCCCTATATTGATGAATTTCTGATCAACTTATTGGAGTTGTATATTTTCAAAAGAATGACTTTTATTCAAGGTATATTCTGTTAAGAGTAATAAAAGAAGATGTTAGGATGATAACCTTTATAATCAAGAATGTATATTATGATTTTATTGTAATGAAATTTTTATTTAATAAGGAATAATTTACATTTATGTATATTATTAATACAATATTCATGGAATATATTGATTAATTTTTTATAGTTTTCATTTCTACTATATTACTATATTTTATAATGTATGGGGATTGTTATAATTTCTTGTGTATCATTATTTAAATTCATAAAATAAGTGAGTTTTATGGGAATTTTAGTCAGTGTGATTGTTGGAATCAAAATTTTTTATTCCTTTTACATATTGTATTGAAGTATGGATTCACATTTGATCCTAAAAAAGATAGATGATGTAAAAGAATTCACTACACCCATAAACATAACTAATGTATTTTGTTTATTTATTTTGGTAGGTTACTATCAACAATTCGTTCATAATTTTCCCCATTGGTTAACCTGTAATACATGATTACATATAAAGTGGTTATGTTCTATTTGATAAAGGAATCTGAGGAATGTTTTGAATAACTAAATAGGGGATTGTTAAATTCCGTGATTATAACTATACAATCCCGAAATGATGGGTTTGTGATATATAGTGATTCATCAAGAAATTGACTTGGTTCTTTCCTTATAAAAATGATAATATTATAGAATATGAAATAAAGATGTAGAAGGCTCATGAAAAAAAAAACTATCCTACCCATGATTATGGGTTTGTAGTTGTAATTATTAATTTTAAGATATAAATGCATTCTCTATATGGCCAAAGTTATATATACTCAGACCATAAGAGCCTATAATATATCTTCTTGGGGAAATATATCATGATGAAGAAAAGGTGGTGGCTTGAGAAACTCATGGATTATTTTTTCTCAATATGATACCTCCGAGGGAAGAAAAACGGTAGTTGATGCTTTGAGAATGATTGATTGTGGACATACCTACCCAAATGAGGATTGAGAGGGATCTTATGATCAATATAATATTAAAGATGGTTATGTGAATTATCAATAAATGATAGACCTATATAATATTTTAAATTTCTTGAATTCCATATTTATCAAAAAATATAAAATGTTCTCAATCAGGTGATGAGAATTGTTCGATAAAAATTGAAACTCGTAGTGATGGGATATTAATAAGATTTTTTTAAAATATTGTCTTCAGATATTTTTGAAATATAATTTTTTATTTTATATATGATATAAAAATATAATGGTTATATGTTTCTAATAAATCTATCATCACTATACAAAAATGTAGAAAAATGAAATATAGGTCATTTAGGGGACGTCATTGGTGAGAAAACATAAATATGGAAAATGTTTAATATGTGTACGAATGTTTGGTTTTTCAAAAAATGTAATCTCTGAGGGAACGTCCCGGAGGATTTATTCAACCAATTATTACATATGGGTGTAAATGGGATGAAATTACTCTAGATGTTATTATAGGACTACCTATGACTCATAATAAGAGTGATGAAATATATTATATCGGTGATTACCTAAACAAATGTTCACATTTACACTACATAGAAGATGATTTTTATCCTGAACTCTTAAAAGTGTTCAATTTTAAGGATGTTGTAATACTTCATGGAGCACATGTTTCGATCATAAAGGTTCTTTATCTCCTTTTTAAATTGATATTTAGGAAGATTATTCATAGTTCTCAAGATACTGGGTGTCATTTGGGAACCATATACTATCCTCAAATGTTGGGATCAGCCAAAAGGACTGTATAAACATTGGTTGTGATGTTGACTTTATTCTATCTTCAAATTAAAAATATATGAGATCATTATATACATCTGCTAGAGTTTTATTATACAAATAACTTGCAATCATCGATTCAAATGTAACTATTTGGAGAAATATATTCTAAGAGATTTAATACTAAAAATTTTGGATGAAATTGGTGAACATAAACTTGTTCGACCATAGTGTTTTTTATGAAAAAACTAATAATTGAAAGATTATTCAAGAACATTTTAAAATTCTCAATGTGGGAAAAACTATTATTCCGATAATTATATGAATTATTTGTTATTTCATGCAGGATATTATGATTTCATGAACATATATCCTTGGAAAAGAGTCATATTGTTTTTTAACCTTGTAAAAATGATCCATAATAACATAAAAAAATTTAATATAATGGAATAAATTAGAGATGTGCATTATTATTTCTCAATTCTGCCATGATTCAATGAAGTATATGATATGTTCATTATATCATTTTGATTGAAGTACAAGGAAGACCCAATAATTGTACCCAACTATGATGTAATAGAATTAGAAGCTTGTCACGACCCGTCCTCAGGGACCGTGCTGTGACTACCCCAAGCCCGCCTTCCATAGGCCAGGGGCTGGCGACTAGCACCGAAGGTGTAAATCCTGATAACTGGGAAGGAATTTCCTTTATAAAAGCAACAAAACACAACAGAGTACAAGAGGAAGTAAAACACTAAGTACAAAATGAAGTGCTGAAAGTAAATGGGCCAGAATACAAACCCAAAAGAAAGTACAACTACAGCTGAACAAAGTACAATAGAAAAATACAACAGCTGGAGGGACGGAAGCGGCTCCTGGGTCGTCCTCCTCGGATCTTACCTGAAGGGTAGGTACAGATGGCGTAGCTCCTAGATCGTCCACCACGAATCCTACCTGAAGGGTAGGTACATATAGCCTCCACAGTGCTCTCGTCCGTCAACCTCCTCCGACTGTCGTCTAACCGTGAAGTCCACCTCCGGACACTGACTCGTCGTGTAGTCCACCTCCGGGTACCGTCCAGTCCTCGAACACTCGGCCTCCATCAGCACTGCCTGTTGTCTGCAACTAACACAACGAGGAGCGGGCATAGCTCGTGCAGGGGTGAGTATAACGATACTCATTAGGGACCCTGAGACCCTCAAGGTCTCAATAAAACCAACAAGGTTAACCACAAAGAGGATCTCAACAGATAACCTCTACTTAGGTATATGCCCATACATATACATAAGTTATCAAGTAACCCATATCAATTATGAGGAAACACATGGATTATGAAATCAACGGATAACCACTACCCAGGTATATGCCCATACATATACCTAAGTTATCAATTGACCCATCTCATTCATAAGGTAAACACAAAGGTCAAAGATTCAGCTCAAACCAGGATTTTCATTATCGAACCCGTAACTGCTGAAGAGCTCCGTCTCTAGAGTGTACAGTGGTCCTGTCACGACTCCGAGGTACTGCTCACTAACCTAAGAATGCTGAGGTACTCCTCCTGGAGAGTACCGCGGGTCAGCCACCCAAACACAGTAGTGCTTCCTGCCGGGGTATGTCACCCAAACACAGTAGTGCATGCCCCCAAGTAGCCTGCTGAGGTAATCTCCGGACGAGTACCACAGGTCTGCACTGTTACACAGGTAGTGCTCCGTCCGCCATGGGTCTGCACCCAAACAAGGTAGTGCTCCGTCCACTGGGCTAGTCGACTCACTCCAAGTCGAGTCGGTCAAGCAGTCGTCAGGTGTCAGTCGGCTACACGGTCTCCGTACTCCGCACGCTCGTCTCCAAGAGGGTCCGCTCCACGAGCTAAAGGTCGATACTCCAAGTATCTCAAAGTCCCAGGAAGAAGTATCTCAATGGACCGCCTCGTCACAGGGGTATCAACGCAACAGATGGCGCGTCAATCGGACGCCCGGTCTGTGAGTTATTAGCCTTTTCGTCCCCGGGACCCGGTTGGTTTCGTGAGAAAACCAAATCCAGCCGTATCTCAACTGTACCCCGAACTCTCATAGGGTATACTCATAGGGACCATTTCTCAACGTGATCGCCAACGCTGCTAACGGTTCGTCAAAAGGACGTCTGGTCTGAAAGATATCATCTTTTTCGTTCCAGGGACCCAGTTGGATTTCGGGTACAATCCAACCCATCCAAACTCCAATAGTGTCCAAAACTCATGTGAATCATGCCAAAAGTTCCGTCCGATCAAGAGTAAAAAAACGAGACAGACGGCGCGTCAATCGGACGCCCGACCTGTGAGTTATTGGCATTTTCGTTCCAGGGGTTCGGTCGGTTTCGTGAGGGAACCAACTGAACCGCACTCCGACGACATCCAAACCTCGAGTAGAGTAAGCCAAAAGATCCGTCTCACTTAGAGGAAACCATCAAATTCGAAGGCACGTCAATCGGACATCCGGAGCTCAAGATACGAGCATTTCCGCTCCAAGGGCCCGGTTGGTTTCCTGTACGAACCAACCCGGCCGAACCCAAAGTTCTCCGAAACCTTGATTGCAATATACCGAAACGACCGTCTCGATCCAAGGATCGCGTTGCCGCTGGCGGCGAGTTCTTTGGAGGCTCGTAGCTCATGTTATGGGAAAAGACCAAAAATGGTCCGGAAACAGGGCGTCTGGGCCCGGGTCGACCCAGCCCGGCCCCCCCTGGGTCGGCCCGACCCGGGTCCGACCCGGCTGGACACGGCCCAGCCGGCCCGGCCCGCCCCCGCCCTGGGCGCGACCCGGCAGAACCGGCAGGTCGGCTCGGCGGCTACCGCCGAGCTGAGGGCGCGGGGCGCGCTGCTCCCGCGGATGAGAAGCGCGACCCCTCGTGGGGCCGCCCCGAGTCAACCGGACGCGACAGCCCGGCCACGTCCCTCCACCGGTTCTGCGCGGTTGTGGAACTGCGTCGCCGCCGCGGCTTCAGCCATGACGAGTTTTTCTGGCGGCGCAACGGGCGCCGGCGCCGCGCCGGCGTGGCGCTCCGGCGGGAGTTTCCGCGGCCCACCAGACGTGCTCCGGTGGTCCGTTTTGTGTGCGGTCTTCGCCAGTGGTCCTCCCGGGACCCAATCTTCACTGAGAGGCTCTCAAACCGTCTTCGCGGCCCGCTTCGTCGTCACCCGTCAATCCGCACGTCAAAAAAAAATGTACCGTCTTCGCGGTTCTCTGGCGCGGTGTGCTAGCGCCGCGCCCCTTAGTTGTGGCCCGACTCCGTCCGCGGATATCTTCAGGTTTCTTTGATGCGGCGCGATGGCGTCGCGTGCTTGTTCTTTCTTTCATGGCGCGGCGTGACGACGCCGCGCATATCTTCCGCATGAAACCGCATGGTGCGACAGCACCACGCTTTCTCGTACCAACCACAATAAACCAACACAAAAAAAGGAGGGTCGGCCGTGTTTGTGCGGTCCGACCCCCTCACGTTATTCGATAACAAATGGTTTTAATACACGATCATCATCAAGTTGGTATTCACAAACAAATATAAATAATTTTATTCAAACCCCTACCTTGGGTATAAATAATTGTATACAAACCCCTCAACAAAAATAAAATAAGTCCTCATCTTATTCTATTATCAACATATGAATTTGAAAAAATAAAATATAAGAAACGAACAATTAATTTGAAGAATTAATTGTAAAACATAACTGCCCAATTAAATTGGGGCGTTTCTTAACCAGAAAAACGCATGGTTGACTTCTTTTAATAGGGGGTCCGGGTGTGTTACTTAAGAAGAGAAGAAACGGTGGGGCTCGTGCGGGCCCCCACCTCACAAATATCCTACTAAGTGGGTATGATATTTTGAATTGCACCCTATCCACTTCAACCCAGCTTAAGCAGCTTTTAAGTGGCCTTTAAGCGGCATTAAGTGAAATAAAATAAAATTGTCATACATAATTATTTTATTTCTTAACTTAAACCCCCCAAAAAAAGCACAACCGAGCAAATGCAACTCCGAAAGAGGCGTTTCTAAGCAAAAACCGGCGCTGCGATTTCATCGGTGCCCTCGGAATTCGATTCCGAGCACCGGTTAAAAAGTTAGAAAAACCCGCTCATTCATTCACTGAACGTACTCGAGCCAAACATCGGAAATTGATTCCAGGCACACCGGGCCTCGGAATCAGGCGCCGTCAGAAACTGCGTTCTTCTAAAATTCCAAAGAAAATTTAGGAAAAAATTTCCTTTGAAATTTCCGGGTCTTTACAAAGCTGGTCAATATTAATATGATGATACAATCAAAATTATTTATACAAGAGAGCAAGCATAGTGGAATTAGAAAACTCGATTATTAAAGGTACTTATGAAAAATAATAAAATGGAGTAAGAAACATGGGAAACATATAATGTTATGAACAAAAACTGTCCTCGTATATCTATAAGGTTATATGCATGAAAATTTAAGGATGAATTTTTTATATGAGGGAAGAATGTAAAAACCTGAGGCATTACAATTTATTTCCTTTTAGAGAAATTCAATCACTTTGATATCCTATCATGCACACTTAACTCAATTAAAATGATACATGATCCAATAATTAATTATTATTTAAATATGATCATTTTTATCTAGAGAATATGTTTGAGGGTATTAGTATTAAAAAATGAACTATGAAAATTATATTTTTTCACATAAATTAATTGTATACGTATTTATTATATATGAATTATTAATCATTTTTATGAAAAAACACATTTTCAAAAAACTATATTTTTCTAAAAGGTAGTTTACTCCCCCTTTTTACACGTTATTTAGAATTTGGTTTTACAAATTTTTGAATTATTATTTATGAAAATAAAATTCATTTTAAATTTTAAAAGATAAAATTATATTTTGTAGATTTTTTAGTATTTTTCTGAAAATCATAGTATTTTTTATGAATATTGAAAATTACTGATTTTTTTGAAATTTTTTTTTTCAATTGATTCATAAAGATAAATTGTATTATAAATTCTGATTAATATAAAATATTATTAATTAAGTTACAATTTAATTTATTAAGGTAATTGGAATAAATTTTATGTCTATTTTAAATGTATAAGCATTCTATACATAGAAGAACTTTTCTTCAAAAAATCACTTGATTGTCACATTTGTGGGTTTTATTTTAAATTTAATTCAACAAATTCTGTGAGTTATGTTTGGAAAAATGGATTAAATATTTTTTATTAGAAAAATAAATATTGTTTAATATATTCAAAATAATTTTTCCCATGATGAATATGAAAATAAGTAAAAATTGGTTATGATGTTTAAGGTAAAAGTGGGTTTACCATGGGATTAAACTAAGATGATATTTTTTAAAAATGACCTAAATTATATCCAATGATAATTTATTTTAATATATTGACCTTATAACCTCTATGATTCTATAATTACCTATATTGGATTCTTTTTTAATGATAAAAAATATTCAAAAATCAAGGTTTCCAAATATTTCCATGTTTGTCATTGTTCCTACTGAAAAAATACCACCCCATCTCCTATACTCTTCAATGAAAATAAAATATTTAGGTCATCCATGAACTAAAAAAATATATTACATAATACTCTACCAATTTCATTTATACCTCATATTTTTTAGAGATATATCATAAGATGGAATATTCCGTGTACCTAAGGAGGATGTTTAAATAAGAGTAAATGTTTTTAAATGAATTTCCTATTTTATTTTATCTCCCACCTCCATAAAATTTTATTTATTCATTATAATATTATCAAACAAGTAGATATCATATTATGATAAGTTTTTATGTTAATTTAATGACCTATATCCATCTTCTCTTCTATCAAAAGAGAAATAAAATCATTGATCATGTATACATTGAATAACTAACTTATGAGCCAAGGTAACTCAATATTAATCCCCATATATCATGTTTTTTTATAATGTTATGTTAAATGATATATATAATATTTTTGTTATAATTGTAATAGTGTAATTATAATTTCACATATATCATTTTAAATTCAAATACTTATAAAATGTTATATCCTTGATTGTATGTAAGGATGGATACCATGTCAAGAAGCAATATGATTAATTTTACCCTTCCACTTTATATTGAAGGTAATAATGGTAAATTTAATTAATATATGTGACACATATGAAATTATAAAGAATATATGAATTTAATATAACAAAATATCAAATACCGTTTAACTCAATAAGGGATTGATATCATAGCTCATCCATACATTCAATGTACTATCTTTACAAAGTAATGAGTCCCTATTTTAGTGCCCAGCATTGCACAACTGTAATTATAATGCATAAAATAGGAAAATAATATATTTATAAGATTACTATCATTAATTATATGACATATTTATATCTTATGTAAAATAAAAAAACATTCATGAGAAAACATGCCTGATAAAACATGGTATATAATAAACAAAAAATTGAACATAGTAAAATATTATTAAAAAACATTTGCTAAAATGTTCTAAGAGGATAATATATGATATTATAAATAAGTTTAATGTAATGTTACAAATTAAAAAAATTATTAAAATAATTATAATGGGGTAAAAATCAAATTCACTTATAGGAATGTTTTTAGTAATACATATCATCTCAATATTAATTTCATTAATATATATTTGTTAGTATACACA
This sequence comes from Viscum album, assembly GCA_963277665.1. Lineage (NCBI taxonomy): Eukaryota > Viridiplantae > Streptophyta > Magnoliopsida > Santalales > Viscaceae > Viscum > Viscum album. Next base: position 928,544,732 of record OY728126.1, on the reverse strand, counting down.
TATTAACTTTTTTGTGCTTTATATAATAAAAATTTGTAGGATTTAAAATGAATAAAGATTTAGTCATGAGGAAGAATATATTATTCATTTTTATTATTCAAGGGGCCAAAATTTAAATGTTACCAGTGAAGTTAATATTATTGTATAATATAACATTCCTTAGTGGTATATTAATTTCTGTTGAAAAAATAACTTTATTGTGGTAATTTATCCTTGGAAATTACATTTCTCCTAAATATCCAAATTATTTTATGATGGATATCATTATTTCCGATACTATAAACCACTTTTACATATTTCAATTAATTTTAATGATATTTTCTTAACTATATAAACATTTATAAATATAAATTTTTTTATCAATAAAAATTATTGATGATAGAGAAATATTGATTAATAAGTTAAATAAATTATTAAATGTATAAGGAATTAATGTGAAATGTTATTATTGGTGGTTCCATAAATATAAAACCCCATGATGTATTAAATGTTATAATGAGACACTTTAGTTGGCCAAATCATGTGGGTTTTCTCATTGTTTTAAACTACCCTATATAATATCTTGACTATATAGGTATCAGAATACCTCATATAATTATTAAAATAATTATGATTTTCCATTATTGATAATTAAATAATAATAATAATTACTTTTATTTATCTATTTATTTTATCTTTGGGTATATTTCATTCATATTTTATTGATTAAATGGAGTGTTTTTTCAGTTATTATGCTCACAAGATAGATTATTTCATATTGATTTATGATAACTTCCACAATACATAACCCTTACTGATCATTTTATATCACTATTTTATATTTCCATTCCTTAGGATATCAATATGAATCCATTGAATCAGTTTTAAGGAAATTGTGAACTTTTTAATTACATTTTATTTTACATTCCGAATGTTAAATTGGTATCTTATATGTATCATCTTCTCTAAAATATGTAAACTGATCTTCCAATTCAGTTTTTCCCTATGTATCTATTTTAACATAAAAATTATGGAACCATATTAGGTTTAATGGATACATTTTCATTTTAGTGATGATAAATAGATTCATTAGATAACATTTTAAATTTTATGAATATACACCACACAAAAGGAATAAGTGGTTAATATGGAAAATGTATTACATAATTAAAAAAGTGAGTCACGATACCCTTAAATGTTTTTGTAAATTTCGGATAAAAAACCCCATCTATGTTAATTATAAATAAAAAATATAACAATAATCAAATATGTTTTACCTTATCTGATTTACTTATGGTCTATCATGGCCTGTTTATTAACTATTTTTTGTTAAAATCATTGTCCCATGTGGTAATTTCATTATTTTACATGTATGTTTTTTTGATAATTTCAGTCCTCATTTATAGTTTATAGATCCATCATTCATATAATAAAATACTTTATATAAATATAATATAAATTAATAAAATAATTATTTTTAATAGTCCGTGAATGTAAGTCATATGAAATGTTTTTCACTGTTCATGAAGAATGTAGGTAGTACATATGTATGAACGATGTTACCATTTCTATAATAGATAAAACAAAAAAATGGCCAATAAAATTTAGTTTTTTTGAAGTATTATTATATTAAATTTATATATTAAATGCATTAAATATATTTTTATTACCATCAATTTGAAAATAAAATTAAAAAAATTTTCTTCTCAACTTGGAGGTTGTAGTTGATATGTACAGATCAGGAAGGTTTTCGATTCAAACATATTTGAAAGTGAACAGGTATATGTGATATAAAAATAATATTATTTGATTAATTTTATATATATTATATAAATAATATAATCCCACTATTATATCTTGATTTCAGAGATGGGGGGAATACGTATTTCAATAGTTCGGTAGACGATACTCTACCAAACACATTATCAATAGTTTATACTCCAATTTGAATGAAGAGGATTTTAATATAGGTAATTAAAATAAGATAACTACATATCAGTATATATTATATGGTGTTTATATTATTTTATCATATTTTTATAACACGTGAAGGAGTTATAAGAAGAATAAAAAAAGAAAATGTCTGGTTAAAAATATTAAAATTTCTTCATAAAACCTCTATATGTATACTATAAAAACAATTCCAAATTGGATTTTTATCAAAAAATGAATCTTGGATTTGGATATGGATCTAACAAAAAAATTTTATGTATTGTCAGATAAAAAATATTTCAGATTGTGATGAATGGTGGAGTGTGTATGGAGATAATCATGTTCTGGAGAGGACACAATGTGCATTTTTTGAATGGGAGTGTAATACCAACTATTATCACATGAAAAACTTCTCCCAAATGGATACTTATTGAACAATATATGACATAATGTCTATATATTTCTACCGAATTGGAAATATACAACATATTTTGGCATTTAAAAAATATTTGTTTTTTTACCCCCTGATAAACTCATTTCAACCATAACTGTGAATGATCAAGGTAATGTTAATGATCGAAGAACTAAAAATATGTGATGATTTAAATCACCACTGATATGTAAAATATGAAAGTAATATGTTAGAAATATTGTTTCATTTTATTTTTCCTAGTGTTGAGGTATTCTTTTATTACTATGATAGAAAACATCATAATATATTATTACTATTTTGTACATTTTTTGTTCTTTTGTAAATTTTCAGTTCATTTATTACTACATGAAATTACTATCAAAGAATATTAATTATCTTTATTATACCAAACATAATTTTAAATGTATCCCGGGATCCACATATTAATCACATGTCATTATGTGTTCCTCTATATATTTACCAATTGAAAATAGATAGCACGTGTTATCCATTTTTTACATTAATCTCAAATCCTAAATAGTAATACCATTTTTTAAACATTATCTATTAATTAATTGTATATCCATGAAATAGTCTATGTTGAAAAATATAATATTAACCAAGACATCACATAGGTCAATGGAAGGTGAGGCTCAGATTTAAACATTTAATTAGTAGTTCCAAACCACACAACTTTATCAGATTCGATGGGTAATAACTCGTTAAAAGATTTTTACATTTTCTGAAACCATTTTAATATCATTCTTATAACATTAAAGAAATAAGATAAATAAACTAAAAATAATTTTTTTCCATATATCATTTAAAAAAAGGGGTTTTCTATACAACATATTATTTCCATGTCAGAAAATAATATTAACTGAATATTTTTACATTAACATCGATGATCATATTGACCATAAATTTTTTTTTATATTCATCATATATCCCCAAAATATAGATGAATTTTTATATAAAAATCATTTTCACTAGAGAATATAACAAAAAATGGGTTTTATTACTATAAATGTCCCAAAAAATATCCTCAAATACTGTAAACTCAAATATTAGAAATCCCAAAATATTAATTTAAGACATTGAAATTATGATAACCCCTTGAATCATTAAAAATAATGGTATCCATAAATAGCATTTTAATCTTACATGAATACATATACACTTTTAAAATTAACACAACACTTATATGTCCCATGATTAAAATAACCAAAATACCATTTATAAAACTACTACAATAAATATAATTAATGAACCCAAATATATAATTAAATTAATCATTTCACTTAATTATTATTAATTTCAAAATAATTACCCATATAACATAGAATATTTTCATATAAATTTCTTTGATTCTTGGGGAAATCATTTTCAATGTGTCAAATATTCTTATAGTATAAGAATTTAACATTGTAAACTTTTTTAATTCCCTAAAATAATGAATATGGTGGCCTTTATCTCAATAATTGTATTGAACTAGAATTCATAGAAATAAGGTACTATAGTGCATAGCACCACATTTATTACAACATGAAAATTATACTTATCCTTTCTTCACCATATTTGTATTTCTATGAATATAGTCCTCAACAATATATTTATTATATTTTTTCATTTAAATCCACATGATATAGATAATTCTTTCTATATCATGATATTACATGATACTATTTCACCATATTATGAAAATTATTGGGAAACAATTTCCCTTAAAAATATTATCTTAATCCCATAAAGTAATCATTAAATACTTATATTTAGCTTATGTACATAGTCATCAAAATTATTTTATAATCATGTAATTTTAGCTTCATACTTAGTTTCATTTTCCAAACCATATTATCTCAAACTCATGAATTCAACCAGTAAATATTTTTCTTGACCATTATCAAAATATTTTTCCATGACTTCTTCTTAATGATTTCTAAAAATTCATCATCCTTGGTGTTTTGAATAATTTACCTCATGGAATTGTATTCGCATAGAGATTATTAGCATTAATAAAAAATAATATCCTATTAATTTCATCACAAATAATGCAATATATTCTATACAGAACATATAAATTATTCTACTACTAATGTATTTGTACACCCCTTAAACGATTGAGATTTTGGATTTATAAAGCTACATAATGTTTTTGGAAAACTTGGTCGATCATTAGGATTCTCTATAAAGAAAAATTTATAAGACATAACTTAATCAAGCTACCCTAATATTATTATAATTTGATCATCTCTAGCAGTAGTTGCATGTGATGCTCCATCTTTATTGTCTTTTATTAGAGTGGAATACATAAATTGATTATGTGTATTCTTAGTTTTATCAATCATTCCATACATGGACATTTCTAAAATAAGGAATATACTAAATTCAATCATACCATTATGAATCATAACATATATTATCATAAATAGTGAAATATATAAGATAAATTCATAAATATATTCATATTATATCTAAAATAAACAAAATGGGTATCATTGGGAATATACTAAGTTCATAAAAATATATTCAAATCATTCATAATGTTTTATATGGATCATGTTAATTAGCCCTATAATATCTTTAGGAGATTCAAATAATGTGTGTTGGGAGGCTCATTTTCATGAACTAGGAAATGATCAATTAAGAGCCCAATGAATCATTTTTTCTGTAATCATTTGAATTCATGTGTCAAATATCCACATCAACTTTACTATATATATATGGATTTATTTTTAGAAAATCCACATAGTATCGAACATACCAAATCATTAGTATATCATCAAATACTTATTTTTATCATCAATTTCATACATTTGGTTGTCTTATGTAATATATATTTTATTTAATAGAACTTCAATAAATTATACTAAACTTACCGTGATATCAACAATTATCAACCCATCCATAGCATCTAATAGTCTGTGGTTGCTTTTTAGATTGTTGATAGATATATGTTATTAAATCTCAAAGGAAGGAATAGTTTAGTTTTATTCAAAAAATAGATACATACTTTTAATTCATATTTTATTTAAAAACATAATGCTTAACATAGAGTTTTATTTGATAAACCCATTATTATATTTTTTATTTCCCATCATATGAATCATAATATGAATGTTGGAATTCTATGAAATTGAATCATATGAAAGGGGTGAGATATAGTTCTTAGTAAATGTAAGCGAACAATTTAATATATAGTCAACAAAAAAAGAATAATATATATATAGAAAGTTAAGTGTCTAAAATGTGATTAATTTAATCAATAACATGTACATGAATATTAATTATGTAGGAAAATATTTTGATGAAATAATTACTGATAAGAAATTTCATGATCTTGAAACTTGTCCAACGATATTCACAATAATTTAACAATAACATGGTTATAAATAACTAATCTCATAATGTGGAAATACATTATTCTACATATCATAAATATACATTCAAGGAAACATGCCATGAAATACTATATAAATTTTTATTGTCTCATTAAAATATGCTTTATATTTAGTTTAATGAGACATACTAATGAAACTAGGGTCTATAATATCCCTCCCACCACTTACTAAGTCTAATGTTTTCTTCAAATAAAGGATTTGAAACATAAAAAATGTAAACATTGGTATTATTTAAATAGAATATAAAATGTTTATAATTTGATAAATTAACAAATAAAATCAATATTATTTTTCTTATTTGAAAATTAGCATATAAATATGAATACATTCCAAATAAATAATCATAATAAATAAAACTTATTACAATGGAATATTATATCAAATAGTACAACCTAATCAAAAACATCATAAATAAACTATAAAAATAATATGAATTTTAATATTACAACATATTACCAATAGATAATAATGTAAAATCAGGGATTTTTGTTGATTAATATAAATAATTTAAATAGTCGAGTAAATAATTTTTGAGAAAGATGTCCTTTTAACATAGAAAATATCATTTAAAACTAATTATTTTATACTATTTTGGGATATATTCATTAAAAATAAGCTTGTAAACATATAAAAGATGGTTCATTGATTTCTGTGTAAATATTTGTGTTAAATTCTATTCCAGAGGTGTATGTTAAAAATAAATATTTTCATCAAACATTCAGTATAAGTCAAAAGACCCTCATTTTTATAAAAAAGTGATTTAATTTAAATTTTTTTGAAAAAATTAAATCAATGGTTAAAATTTATTTCATAAATAATTATGATACTTTTAAAATACATTTGTGAAATTTTTAGAAGACATTTCTCTTAAAGATAATGAATTTTTAACTGATGAGGGGTGTAGATATTGATTTTCATGGTGGAAATTTCTCATTATTTTTAATAATTAAATAGGTACATTTTTTATTACATGAAAATATCATGATTAAAAATATGAAAAGAAAATATATAGTGTTTAAAATATAAATATATAAATATCCCCCCCAGTGAAAGAGAAACAAAAATATTCCGAAATAAAGATGATATTGGGAAATAAACCCATACAACTTTTCTAAATTTGGAATCATAAGACCCATCAAAGGAATAACCTCAAATGAAAATTTGAATACCACAAATATAAATATATTCATTTTATAAAATTTATAATGGTTATTATATAAAATTGAAAAAATAATAAATAGTAAATATGGATATGGATATGGATATGGATATGGATATGTCTCATGGATGTAAAAGTGAGCTAAGAAAACCTTACATGATTTTTTATCGTATGAATCAAAAAAACCATAAATGAATAACATTAGATTAATCGCTAAATAAAATTATAATTAATCAATTCATGATATAAAATGTAAATGGTTCTGAAGATACATATCATCAAGGAATATAGGGTTGTAATGTTATATTTATCAAAATATGGCAACTTGAGATAAAAATCCCTTACCTCTAGTCTAATTTCCATGATATGTGTTTGTAACTCATGTATAATAAATTTATAATAATTATAAATCTATTAAAACCTAAAACAATATTTTTCATACCATATATAGTTCACCTATTGTCTTTTATTATATTGTGGTTAAAAATTATTCTTAAAAATTAATGTTTCATCTGATGACTAATTCTTTTTCAATGTATTTGTTTGTTTGATAATTTTAGTAAAATTTATTTTATAATGGTTCCTTCATTTCAATAATATTAACCATGATAAAAAAATAACATTTATATATTTATTTATTATTTAGGATATTATGGAAAATATACTGATGGGATAATGTGTTACAACATTCATAGATATGGTATATCATACATATTTATAAATGATATTTTAGAAAAATTATTTTAACAAATTTGACACCATTACAAAAATATTATTTTATAAATTAATTATTTTATATAATTTAAATATATTTTTTCATACCATCCAATTTATGATAAACACTTCACATCATTATATGCAGACAATAGTCTACAATAACACATGAGTGATGCTGTTGGGTTCCAATGGATTTGATTGTAAAATAGTATATGAGATATTATATTTTTAAAATAATTTAAATGGATGAAATATAACATTAAATTTGTATATCCATCATTATATCCAATATTGAGAGGTAGTGATGGGAAAAAATTTCATCAGTTCATGAGGCTAAAGTCTGTCTCACACATAATCAGTGATTTCATTTCCAATTTCATAAAAGCAGATATTATTATAGGATATTACATAACCACAATATCATAATAGTATATAGGGTTTATATAAGTTATTATTTTAAAAAAATCCACTATATTTTTAGTATTTAATATGTAGAATCAAAATGGAAATTCTTGGCTATGAACTCTAAATCTTCTTCATACAACCACTATAAATTTGAAAATACTAACTTACTAGGGTTAATTTATGATAAAAAATTCCCTTTGTTATTTGGGGAGGGATTTAAGGATGTTTTATGATAATTAATTATCCTATATAAAATATATTATGATTTAGCGTTTGAGGATATATAGTGTGGAACATTATAAATGGGGGATAGGACGCACATGGATGTTTTGAAATGAAATCGGGATAAACATTTTTTAAAAGTCTGATAAGTCTCCAAAATGACTTCAAATGTAACCTTATATGAGATAAGTTAAAAATGGGACCATATAATTGAAACTAGAAAATTTTATATTTCATTTTAACCGTTATATTTTTAGATTATCTCCAATTAATGTATTTTTAAAATTAATTGATGTAATTATTTTATATTGTTTTATTATTTATTATGATGAAAATTAAGAAAAAAAATATTATAACAATAGTAATTATTATGATTAAAAATATGGAATACATTTTTTCAATTTCAGTTTTCATAATTAGATAATTTTATTTTAATATTAATCCAATAGACGTGAAAAAATAGATTCTTCCAATGAAAAATTTTCATTATTATAAAATGATTAGATATAATATTTAAATATATATTTTATTCTAGTTACCAAAATTATGTTTATTATAATATTGTTTTACTAATTTACTTGTATGAAATTTTTTAAAAATTATTTATCTTCTATATTATTTATTTTAAAATGAATGATTCAATAAAACAACATTATTTATCACTATTTAAATGAACACTTATTTCTAAAATATGAAGTAAATATGAAATAAATTTTATATCATTTTATTTTTCCTATAGTTGAGGTATTCTTATATTATTACGACAGACTACATCATAATATTTAGTTACTATTCCGTACCTTTTATGTGGTTTTTTAAAATTTTAATTCATTTATTACTACATTAAATGACTATCAAAGAAGATTACATATGTATATTGTATTAAAATTAATTTTTAATGTATCATAGGATCCATAGATTAATGGCATGTCCTTTTGATTTCATCTATGTATTTACCAATGTAAAATAGATAGCATGTGTTATCCATTTTTATTCATTAATATCTAAACCTAAACAGGAAAATCATATTTTAAACATTATCTATTAAATAATTATATATCCAAGAAATAGTTTATGTTGAAAAATATCATATTAACCAGTAAATCACATAGTCCAATTAAAGGTTAATCTTAGATTGAAACATTTAGTTAACAGTTCAAAACCCCTTTCATGACCCGCCATCACCAAAAGGAGGGTAGGGTCAGCAGATTGCCACGCCCTTCCTTAATTAAGTTGAAGAAAGGATAATGACCCCTGAAACCCGCCTTCAATAGGTCCTGGACTGGCGACTAGCACCAAGGGTATGGAAATCACAAACGAATGGAAGGTATTGCCCTTTTTGTCTTTATATGGTCGGGAGATAAGATGGTAAATCTCACAACAGCAAAACTATAAGTACAAGAGAAACCAAAACAACCATTCCCATATGCATGTTCCAAAAGTAAAAACAACACAATACAAAGTGACTAATAGGGTAAAGTTACAAAGAAAGAAAAACAGTAACTCAAACTGCCCCAATGGTCCGAGCTAGTATAGTCCCGCGCGATCCCCGAAGTCCTCCTGGAAACCTGAAAGCAGTTTTATATACGTAGGGGGAGCATACAAGTACACTCACTATGGAAAACCAAAGACTCTCGTGCACAAGTGGGGGAACGTACTAAAGTCCCGTGAGAAAAAGAGTAAACAAAACACATAACAAGGTAAACTATCCACCCAAGACTCACCATGGAACACTCCCCAAATAATTCCAGTCAAGTAAGGTATAGTAATAGCACATCGATGTTTTGGTACCCCACGCCACTTTCCCAATGGTTATGGAAGACATCCTACGCATCGAACAAATCCTGCCATCCTCACCGCAGTCCCACTTCTATATACCACCCGTACACACCTGGGCCACAACCTCACGCAGTGCCACTACCAAACCCCGCCTGAAAACACCTAGGCCACAACTGTCACATGTAACCACACGTGCAAACACCTAGGCCAGAACAACCACCGCCACGCCCGAAGACACCTGGGATAGAAGATCCACTACCACGCCCGAAGACACCAAGGCCCCATCCTGAAGATACTTGGGAAACTACCTGCCCGCACACAAATGGGCCATAACCACCACACTACCCTGCCCAAAGGTTCGTGGGCTAATAATGGACATCAGGCCATCATATCCTTCCCGAAGATAAATGGTCTATCCAGGAAAGGGAGTGGAAAAGGAGCTGATAATCAACCACTAATAATAGTGTTGGTAAAAATACACCCCCCCCCCATGGAATGGGGGTGTTAGGAACAAAGTGATCAACATGGGTGGGACGCGAATAAGAAACACAAAACTACATGTATATATATATAGGTAACAAGAACTCTCCCATGTTTAGGTTTTTTTCTGCCAGCCTAAGGAACACATACAACACTCAAGTCTGAGTCACAACTCTCACCAACAAAAACCATTTGTCCCATCCTTTTTTTCATGTTCAGTAATAATGTTTAAATATGTTTATGCACTACTGGGAAACTAAAAATCATAAGCAGAAACCAAGGAAAAGATCCAGTCAAACATCAATTTAAGCATTCACACTCGGTTCTCTTGTAATGTCGCAACAACAAAGGGATAAGTGAGATCCCTCGAAGTTCTGGAACCAAAGAAGACCCTGAGACACAGACCCGTGCCCCCCCCAAATGGTTTCTCATCAACAGAGGATCCCACCCCAATTTGTGATACAAACAAGGTAACCACCTAGTCTTAAAATTCACAACCACTGAATCCATAACAACAGGGGATCCCATCCCCAACCACATCACCCAGGAAACGGCTCGTGATGAAAAAACAACCAAACCACGACAACCAAGTAGGCCCATACTGGTATTTTCAGATTTATAAGATTGAACACACTCCATGATTTCAATTTCCATGTGCTTTAACTAGGTTTATCACAGAAAGATTGATCCTGGTGCCTCAATTTATTTATCCAGATATACGTGATTAACCAATTTTTTTTCCAAATCATGAGTTCACAACTACAAAAAAAGCCATTTAAAACACCTCCAGGGGTTCATTAGTGCACAGAGAAAGACCACCAACGGCCATGATTTTCAGTAGGCTTAAGCCCGCAAAATTCACATAAGAATATCATAAAACAGAGCAGCGTCATCAATCATAGCCCCCCCTTTCATTCCTTAGAGACTATTCTTTATCATTATTTAGGATTGGTTCATCCAATTCTACAGAATAAAAATCGTGCCCACCCAACATGATACAAAAAAAAAGGAGAGACGAAGGATAAATTACCTACTTGATGATCAACAATCGACGCTAAGGCCGGGCGCAGAACATCATGGATAGCGATGCGGCTCATCTGAATGAATATAGTCTCATATGAACGAAGCTTACTCCTAGCGCAGGGTGATCGAGAAAAGAAGAAACACACAACAAACCTTTAGTTTATAAGGGTCGGGGATGGTTGAGATAACAACGTGGAACCAGATAATGAGTGGGGGTCGTGGGTTGACCATGCGGCCCCACACGTTATTAAAGGGTAGGGTGGTTTAAACCAATGCACACACAAGGTTAATTCATTAAATATTTAATTAAAAAATATATTGGAATTACCGGGCTTTAAAAAAGGCTTAAAGGGGTAAAAATAGTGTTTAAGCCCCAATTTGCGCAAGAAGGAGTGCTACTGGAAAGAATCCATGGGGTTAGGCCAGAGCAACCGGTAGCTGAGAGCTATTGGTAGGCTGTAGAAACCAGTAGGCTATGGCTACCAGTAGACCGAGCTACCGGTAGGCCTGCTACCAGTAGGCTAAGGATACCAGTCGGCCCACTATTAGGCCAAACATCACCGAGATTCCTAGACCAAAAAACCCAACATGATATTTTCACAAAGTAATAGACCCCAAAAACCCGGTCCGTTACATTAGATACCATTTAAACAATTCTCGTCCTCGAGAATCAAAACAACCTAGAAGGAATGAGAGGGTCCGAACAACCACCTCGAAAGATACCTCTCAGGAGTGAACCTCATTGTTAACTAAGGACGCCTTTCTGTCAAGAACCAAGCAACAGACCATGTCAAACTTCCCATCCATGTGGGTTGGGGAGTCTCCTTCCCCATGTCAAGATACTATCCGCTTTGGGTGGCGCTGACTCTCCCACACGGGTTTAATCGCATCCACCTTAATGCATCTTTATTAGGGGATCGGGTCCTCCCCTCCCCATAGCTAGGACTTTTAACACACATTCAGAGGAAAGAAAACTTGTATTTCATAGTCAACAAGGTAAAAAGTTCTACCACAACAGCTATAAACTGAACAGTACAAAACTGAAAACAACCCTGGGTACTGGGCATGCATCTGTGCTTCCCTCTCCCACGTACTCTCCTCAAGACCACCATGTCTCCATAACACACGAACCAAGGGGATGGTTCACCCATGGAGAAACTTCTCCTCACGATCCTCGATCATCACTAGTCATTCCATAAAAGTCACGTCATCCACGATGTCTAGATCTCCCCAATCAAGGACGTTTGAATCGTCATGTAGGTAGAGACGAAGATGAGACACATGGAATACATCATGTATCCTTAGTAGGGGTGGTGGTAGCACTAGCTGATAAGCCACTTCACCGACCTTCCGCAACACTTCGAAGTGTCCAATGAACCTTGGAGAAAGCTTACTTTCTTTTCCGAACCTCTGTTGTCCATGCCGAGGGGAGACCTTCAAGAACACGTGGTATCTAGCCTCAAACTCCAAGGGCCTCCTCCTGGTATCAGTATACTACTTCTGTCGGTCCTGGGCTGCCTTCATCGTTTCCCATATGAGCTGAACCTTCTCTGTCGTGCTTTACACCACCTCCGAGCCAAGGATTCCTACCTCTCCTACTTCAGTCCAACACACAGGTGAACGGCATGACCTCCTATACAAGGCTTTTAATGGGGCCATACCAATGGTAGAGTGATTGATTTTGTTGTAGGAAAACTCTACCAGAGGCAAGTATCGCACCCATGATATTCCTGAGTCAAGAACACTTTCCCACACCATATCCTCCATGGTCTGGATGGTGCGCTCTGTCTGTCCATATGTCTGGGGATGGAATGTAGTTCTAAGGCGCAGCTGGGTGCCAAAATCATGTTGCAATCCTCTATAGACACTCAAGGTAAACCGTGCATCCCAATCCAAGACTATATAACTCGTAACTCCATGCAACCTCACCACCTCATCCACGTACTTTCATTCCAAATAATCCACTGCACTCGACTCCTTGATCACCCGAAAGTGAGACGATTTCGTCAACCGGTCCACTACCACCCAGATGGCGTCGTATCCCCCTTGTACCTTCGGTAGTCCCATGAAGAAATCCATCGAGATATCATCCCACTTCCACTCGGGGACATATAGAGACTACAGTAGGCATCCTGGAACTCGGTGTTCAGCCTTCACTTGCTGACACACTAAGCACTTGGTCACAAACTCTGCTACTTCTCGCTTCACTCCGGGCCACCTAAACTGTCTCTTCAGTCCCTAGTACATCTTGGACACTCCAGGGTGTACTGCTAGGGGTGAGTTGTGGAACTCACTGAGAACCTTGCCGCGCATCGCCTTAGGGACAAACAACCTTCCCTAGAAAAGCATCCAGTTTTGGCCATCCTCCGTCCATCCTTTGGGAGCATTGCCCTGGTCAACTCGATCACGCATCACATCGCACTCTGGGTCTCCCCACTGAGATTCCTCCACTTCCTGAAATAGAGACGACTGCACAACCATCAGATACAAGAAACCTCTACCACTATCCATCCTCTCTTCCAGGTGTAAGGAATCCAACTCCTCCATTGCCTTCTAAGTGTCTCCCGACTCTCAGACTGCATCCTACCGTGATCTCCTGCTCAAGGCATTAGCCACTACATTCCCCTTCCCTGAAGTGTGGGAGATCTCGAAGTCGTAATACTAGAGGAACTCCATCCAACTACACTACCGCAAGTTTAGGTCCCTCTGAGAGAAGATATACCTCAAGATTTTGTGATCTGTGAAGACCACAAAGTGTTCTTCGATGAGGTAGTGCCACCATATCATCAGTGCAAAAACGACCGCTGCAAGCTCCAGGTCATGGGTGGCATAATTACGCTCATGAGGGAATAGCTTCCCAGACCCATAAGAGATCACCCCTTATCGCTGCATTAACACACATCCCAGGCCTTGTCCTGAAGCATCAAAGAACACCTCATACGCCGCCCCTTCTTCTGGTAATCTCAGCACTAGGGCACTAACCAACTTATCCGTCCGATAGCTGATGGCAGACTCGCACTGCTCACTCCACAAAAAAACTTGGTATTTCTTGGTAACGGCTGTCAAATGGGCTGCAACTCGGGAGAAGTTGGGTACGAACCTCTGACAGTAACCCACCAGCCCGAAAAAACTACGGACCTCTGCACATTATTGGGTAATGCCCAAGAAACAATTGCCTCAACCTTTGATGGGTCCACCGCTACCCCCTTCTCGGACACCACGTGCCCGAGGAAGTGAACTTCTTGTGTCTAGAATTTTCATTTTGAAGACTTCCCATAGAGCTGATGTTGTTGGAGGACCTCCAAAACCATCCTCAGGTGCTCCGCGTGGTCCTCCTATGATCTCGAATAGATCAGGATGTCATCGATGAACACAACAACGAACCGATCTAGGTACTCCTGGATGATGGATTTCATAATCCCCATGAACACAACCGGGGAATTCGTAACACCAAAATGCATGATTATGAACTCAAAGTGTCCATATCTACACCTGAAGGACATATTCGGGATGTTTCCCTCTTTCACTCCCAGCTGGCGGTACCCAGACCACATGTCGATCTTCGAGAACCATCCTACCCATTTCAGCTGGTTGAAAAGAACTTATATCCTCGGAAGAGGGTAGATATTCTTAATCGTCACCTGATTTAGCCTCCTATAGTCTATGCACAACCTGAGACCATCATCTGCCTTCTTTGCGAACAAGACTCGAGCACCCCACGGGGACGCACTTGGTCGAACATAACCTCTCTTAGTCAGATCATCAATCTGAATACGTAACTCCCATAGCTCTGAAGGTTCCATCCGGTAAGGAGCCATCGAAATCGGACGAGCATCGGGCTGTAGGTCTATCCTGAACTTGATATCACGTCGAGGGGGTAGAGTCGTCACCTCCTCAGGGAAGATGTCCATAAACTCACGGACGATATCTGGCACCTCCTCCATCTCAGCATCTACTGACTCCACTGACAGATCGGCTAACAAGGAGAGGAGGGGTTCCTCTCACCTACTGCCCTTCTGATTGCTCTGCTTGCCGGTGAAGGTAACACGTCGGCCGCCCAAGTTTGAGAACACAACCCTTCCTCGGAATTAGTCGATGACGGATCACACAAGGAATAGCTAGTCGAGGCCTAGGATAACATCGTATGGCTGTGTATGTAGCATAAGATGATTCCTGACCGACTGATGTGGCCCAATCATCAGTATTCATCCCCGAAAAACATATAACAGGTCGGTCTGAACATCGACTGGTGTGTTCAGCACCAGGGGCACTGGAAGTCTTTCAGCATCTAAACCCAAGGCACGGGCTAGACTGGGTGCAGCAAAGGAGTAAAAATATCTAGTATCGAACAAGGCATAAGCAAGGGTGTTAAACAGACTTATCATACCTCGAACTACCTCCAACCCTGCTAGAACTGCTGCCATCGCGGCATGTAACTGCCCACGCCCAGCTCCACTGCCCCTCGGCTGTCGGCCACCTCCCCGACCACACCCCAGGTGAGGTCCCTGAGGAGCGCCCTGAGGTCGGCCTCCTCCTCCTACGTCTTCCCTCAGAAGAGCGGGAGCTCGCTGTCCCTGCTGCTGCTGCTGGAAAGGCCTGGCTAGAAGCTTCTACTGGGGCGGGTGCTGGGGTTGTCCACCACTGCCATTCTATACCCGGTCCGAGCACTGACTCTGGTGATTTCCATGACTCCCATAGACGAAGAACAGCGGTCCTGGGCCCGAATGAAAAGGACGAGTACCAGGGGACCGGAACTAGATCTTTTGTGGCCTCCTCCCTACTGGTCGAAACCTAGAGGGTCTTGACGATGGAGGCCTGGTGCTGATGACATTCCCCTTTGATGGTCCGAGCTGGATCCCCCCTCGTGACACACCTCCTAGAGCGTGCATCATCTCCACCACCTCAGCCTTCTTCTGGACCTCCAAGTATGACTGCAGGGTAAAGGGGGTAACAGCATACTGGAGGGAGGGTCGGAGCGCCTCCACTAAACGCCTTGCCCAAGACTCCTCTTCGGGAAAGAGATCCAGAGAAAAATGTAGTAGGTCCTTGAAATTGATTCCTAGATCCCTCACTGACATACTCCCCTACTGTAGGGAGAGTAACTCCTATCTCTTTTCCGCCTTCATCGTTAAAGAGAGGAATTCTGCCCGGAACTCCCTCTCAAAATCAGCCCATGCCACCTCAGCCTCTCCCCTTTCCCCCCAGGTAAAGTGTCCACCACTGACGCGCCGCTCCCCATATCTGGCTGGCGGCCAAAGAAACCCAGTACTCTACCGGAGCCCGGATCAAGATGAATTCTATCACTAGCTCCTCTACCAGCCCTTCGTCTTTATATCAGAGGTGCTGCCCTCATACTTCTCGAGGGTCTGTCACTGGAAGGCTAGAAGTGTCTTCTGCCACTGTTCGCCCTCCTCATCTCGATCAGCTCTCTGCAGATCAGCCAAGGTAGCCTCCGGGGCCTTGATCGCTTGTACCACACGTGGTCGCCTTCCAGGTGCCATAGCTGCAAGGTAAACAAAGAATGCCTAACCCCAAGTAGTACAGAATATTGTTCTTAAAACTTCTTAAACTTTTATTTATTCTTAATTCGCAAGACACCCCAAAAACACAAGAACACAAGTCATTATGATGCATGTACCTTTCCTAAGGTATCTACCCTGCAATCATCGTAGTATCACTTGGTCGTTCGGTAGGTCCAGATTCATTGCATCGGATCACAGGGGGGCCTAAAATCGTGTGTCCTAGCCAGTCTTCCCTGGCCTAATTTATGCACCAAGGTCACCCAACATTGTTTCCCTAACATCCCATGCAATCCTCACTGTACCTAACTCTAGACTCTATCCTATCACTCAACCTCGCTCTGATACCATTCTGTCACGGCCCGCCTTCATCAAAAGGAGGGAAGGGTCAGTAGATTGCCACATCCTTCCTTCTTTAAGTTGAAAAAGGGATAATGACCCCCGAAACCTACCTTCAATAGGTCCCGGAGTGGAAACTAGCACCAAGGGTATGGAAAACACACACGAATGGAAGGCATTACCCTTTTTGTCTTTATATGATCGATAGATAAGATGGTAAATATCACAACACCAAAACTAGAAGTGAAAGAGAAACCAAAACAACCATTCCCATATACATGTTCCAAAATTAAAAACCACACAGTACCAGGTGACTACAAGGGTAAAGTACCAAAGAATGAAAAACAACAAGTGCAACTACCCCAAAGGTCAGAGCTAGTATAGTCCCATGTGATCCCCGAAGTCCTCCTAGAAACATGAAAGCAGTTTTATATATGTAGGGTGAGCATACAAGTACAGTCAGTAGAGAAAACCAAAGACTCTCATGCACAAGTGGTGGAACGTACTAATGTCCCGTGATAAAAAGAGTAAACCAAACACCTAACAAGCTAAACTATCCACCCAAGCCTCACCAAGGCCCACTCCCAAAATAAAACTGGTCAAGTAATGTATAGTAATATCACATCGATGTTTGGGTACAGTGCACCACTTTCCCACTGGTTATTGAATACATCATAGGCATCAAACCAATCCTGCCATTCTCACCGCAGTCCCACTACCATATCCCGCCCGCACACACCTGGGGCACAACCTCACGCAGTCCCACTGCCAAACCCCACCCGCAAACACCTGGGCCACAACTGTCACATGTAACCATGCCTTCAAACACCTACGCCAGAACAACCACCGCCAAGCTCGAAGACACCTGGGCTAGAAGATCCACTACCACGCCTGAAGACACTTGGGCCTCATCCCGAAGATAATTGGGAAACTATCTTTCCGCACACACCTGGGCCATAAACACCACACTACCCCGCCTGAAGGTTCTTGGGAAAATAATGGACCTCAGGCCAACACAGCCTGCCAGAAGATACTTGGGTTATCCGGGAAAGGGAGTAGAAAAGGAGCTAATAACCAGCCACTAATAATAGTGTTGGGAAAAACACCCCCCCCCCCCCATGGAATGGGGGTGTTCGGCACTAAGTTCTCAACGTGGGTGGGGCACAAATAAGAAACACAAAACTACAATTATATATATATAGGTAACAAGAACTCTCCAAAGTTTAGGTTTTTTTTCTGACAGCCTAAGGATCACATACAACACTCAAGTCTGAGTCACAACTCTAGCCAACAAAACCCATTTGTCCCATCCTTGTTTTCATGCTCAGTAATAATGTTTAAATAAGTTTATGCACTACTGGGAAACTAACACCATAAGAGAAAACCAAGGAAATGATCCAGTAAAACATTAATTTAAGCATTCACACCCAGTTCTATTGTAAAGTCACAACAACAAAGGGATAAGTGAGATCCCTCAAAGTACTAGAACCAAAGAAGATCCCGAGACACTACACTGTGCCCCCCCCAAAGGTTTCTCATCAACGGAGGATGCCACCCCAATTCATGATTCAAACAAGGTGACCACCTGGTCTTAAAAATCACAACCACTGAATCTATAACAACAGGGGATCCCTTCCCCACCCACATCACCCAACAAATAGCTCGTGAAGGAAAAACAACCAAACCACCACCACCAAGAAGGCCCATGCCGGTATTTTCAGATTTATAATATTTAACACACTCCAAGATTTCAATTTTTGTGTGCTTTAACCGGGGTTATCACAGAAGGATTGATCCCGGTGCCTCAATTTATTTAGCCAGATATACGTGATTAAACAATTTCCTTTTTCACAGTAGGATTTCATAACTGAAAAACAAGCCATTTAAAACATCTCCAGGGGTTCATTAGTGCACAGAGAAATACCACCAATGTCCATGATTTTCAGTAGGTGTAAGCCCACAAAATTCAGAAAAGAATATCATAAAATAGGGCAGTGTCATCAATCACACCCCCTATCATTCCTTAGAGTCCATTCATTAGCTTTATTTAAGTTTGGTTCATCCAATTCTATAGAATCAAAAGCATGCCCACCCCACAAGATACACAAAAAAAAGGAGAGATGAACGATAAATTCCCTACATGATGATCAACGATCGACGCTATGGCCGGACGCGGAACTTCACAGATAGCGATGCGGCTCGTCTGAATGAAAAGCGGCTCATCTGAAAGAAGGGTACTCCTAGATCAGGGTGATCGAGAAAAGAATAAATACACGACGAACCGTTTAGTTTATAAGGTTCGGGGACGGTTGAGATAACACTGTGGAACCGCGTAAGGAGTGGGGTTCGTGGGTTGAGAATGTGGCCCAACACGTTATTAAAGGGTTGGGCTGTTTAAACCGACTCAGACACCAGGTTAATTCATTAAATATTTAATTAAAACATTTATGGGAATTACCGGGCTTTTAAACAACCTTAAAGAGGTCAAAATAGGGTTTAAAACCCAACTTGCGCAAGAAAGAGCGCTACTGGAAAGAACCCGCGGGGGTAGGCCAGAGCCACCGGTAGCTCTGCTACCGGTAGACCGAGCTACCGATAGATAGAGCTACCGGTAGCTACGGCTACTGGTAGACCGAGCTACCAGTAGGCCTTCTACCGGTAGGCTAAGGCTAGCGGTAGGCCCACCGTTAGGCCAAACTTCCCCGAGATTCCCAGACATGAAAACCCAACTTGAGATTTTCACAAAGTAATGGACCCCAAAAACCCGGGCCATTACAACCCCAAAACCTTTTCAGATTCGATGTGTAATCACTTGATATGTGCTTTGTAACTATTTTGAAACCATGTTATTATTATTATTATATCATTCAAGAAATATTATGAATATCCTAGAAATGATTTTTCTTTCATATATCATTTGAAAAAAGGGTTTTCTATACTACATATTATTTTCATGTCAAAAAATAACATTAACTGATTCTTTTTACATTAACATCAATTATCATATTGACGATAAATTTTATTTTTAATATTCATCAAATGTCCCCCAAAATACAGAGGAATTATTATATAAAAATAATTTTCGCGAGAGAATATAAATAAACCTATGGGTTTTATTGTTATAAATGTCACAAAAATATCCTCAATAATGTTAAAATCAAATAATAAAAATTCCAAAATAGGAATTTAAAACATTTAACATATGATAAGCCATTGAATCATACAATAAGATAGTGTCCATAAATCACATTTCAATATTACATGAATGCATATACACTTCCAAAATTATCTCAATACTTATATTACTCATGATTAAAATAAAAAAAATACCATTTATAAAACTACTAAAAAAAATATAACTATTGAATCTGTAAAGACCTGGAAATTCCATTTAATTTTTTTTCAATAAATGGGAATTTTACGAGTCCGTGAAAATTTACCGCACTTGATTCTGAGGCCCGGAGTGCCCTGAATGAATTTCTGAACTTCTGTTTGGGTACATTCAGTAAACATTCGAGAGTGTTTTTATAAATTTTAAACTGGTGCTCAGAATTAAAATATGAGCTCACCGTTGAAATCTCAGCACTAGTATTTTCTTAAAAAGACTTTCACCTCGACGACAGTTGGACGAGGGTGAAAATAAAAGTTTGTGTTTTTCATGTAAATAATAAAATAAAATAAACACACGTTTTATTTTATTTTGTTTTAACCACCCTCCATGTGGGAGTTAGTAGTGGGGACCACCAAACCTTAACCTCCCATGAGAGGATATAGTGGTTGGGACCACCCGAGATTAACCTCCCAATAGAGGTTATTGTAACACCCCGAGATTTTGTGAAAAATATTTTTTTTAATTTCATTAATGTCTTGTGTTGTACGCTACACCAAAAGAAGCTTTCACAACAAGCATCCTTGACTTTCCTTCCATTACACACAATCGCGACCTTCCACGATAGCGTGTGTCGTACGCAACACCAAGTTTCACTAAACAACGATGTGCTATTAAAATATTATTAAAACTAGCCGTTATGAATAGTAATAACCACTTTTTGAAATCCAGTAAATCTTATTTTTCAAAATGAACTTTATTTTTGGATTCGGAGTATCGAATTTAGCCTAAGGTGAAATTTTGGTACTTTTCGGATAACTTTCATATTTTGATGAATAGTGAAAATGACTAAATTTTAATTAAAAACAACTTTTTTTAATCGAAATAATTAATAATGATAAATTATTAATTTGAGTGATTTTAAAGTATATTTAGAATATATTTTTACAATTCAATACAATGTTGGTCATTGGATGTAGTTTCACATTTAAACTAGACATAAACAAGTGTCAATCTTTTGATAGATATTGTTTCTTAAAAACACGCTATTTGTTTTAACAGCGGGATTTAATTATAAAATTAATTAATGCAACTTTTATGTTATGAATTAGATAAAATAGACTTCATTTTTGAATTCGGAATATGAAATATAGCTTGGGATGAAATTTTGGCATTGTTCTGAAAAACATCAATTTTTGATGAATAGTGAAACTACTAAGTGGTAGGTTAAAAACTGAATTTTGCATAAAACTTAATTTTACCGCTTCTGTTAATGGAATTTCAAAAATCCGAGAGACACGGTTAATATCAAGGACTAAAATGTGGTTCAATGAGATGAAAATAATTTTTTGGTGAATAGTAACTTTTTACTTTTTTTTACCACGGTTAATAGTAAATAGGGTAACTAAGGGTAAATATGATATTAATATTACCCTAACACATGTCCTAATTCTATTGGACAAGTGTAATTCGACCAAAAAAAAACTTAGGAATAAAATATGACCATTTAGGCCCACATGGATTAGATTAGGACATTTATTATTAATTTATTTAAAGAAGGGTTAAAATAGTTAAAATCAAAGTTTAATAAGTAAATCATTTTTAATATGGGGTTATACATAAGATAAATTAGATTGTAAATATTCATTAGAAAGATAAAAATATTTCCTACATGATGGTATTTTATTTGTAATTTTTAGACATAAAATAATTTAATTTATTTATGACACAACGATGATGCAGTAATTATCTTGTTAATGAAATATTGACATAATTGATGTTATAAACACCAAAATAAATGTAATTTGAGATTTTTTATGAATTAAACTAATTTTATAGGTTACTATGATATATTATTGTTGATTTAATAAACTTGGTTTGAACATATAATTCTGTTATGACTTTCACAAAAATCATATATCAAATAGTGTCAAAATTGACACAAAATAGTTTTTAAATCAAATATTATATTATTAATTGTTATTGTATTCCTAAAAATCTAAGGTTCGGCCAAATGACTTAGATAAGGATATATATATTAATAATAAACAATTTGGGGTTCGTTTGGCATGTTATAGTAAGTGTATTAACCATATAGTGAAAGAAAACAAAAAGACACGGTAAAAGTTAAATTATTTAACTTAGAGTTAAATCTAATTGATAAGGTTTAAAATAATATCCAAACATGCCTAAATTTGATTGGTTGATGAGATTACAACCCTATCTCATCTAATCTTCGAATATGAGTCATTTTTGGAGGTTTTTAAGTGGGGTTAGATTTATTATAAATTAATATTTTTAAGAATTCCTAAGGTGCCCCTCTCCTCCCCTATAAAAGGACACCTCCTCCCCCTCCTCCTCACACCAATTTGAGCACTCAAGCTCGGCCAACCCCTGCCAAAATCTTTTCTCCACTTCCCTAGCAACATCCTAGAGGTTCTGGTCTTCCTCAAAGACCAATTCTAGTGCCCTAAGAGGAGGTCTCAAAGAGGCACTTCAAAGAAGAGGTAATTACCGTTACCAATTCTTTCATCTTTACTTCTTCTTCCACTTCTTCTTCTTAGGATGTTTCATTATGAAGTAATAAAATCAGTATCACTCATATACTGATATGTTATTATAAGTATGAAACAACCCTATTTCACCATCTATCCATCCTACGGAAAAAGAAATCACCGCGCGTGCGTACGTACGGAATACCGTCTCCACGCCGCGGTGTAATCTATTTTCCACCACCACCTTACATGGATGGGTATAATGGTGTAAAGAATAACTATAAATAGTTATTACAACATCATATTGATTCTGATATATTGTATAATCCACTCCAATTCAATTCAATATTTATAGAAATGATATCATCGCTCGTGCGTACGTACGGACTACCGTCTCCACGACGCGATGAGATTTATTCTCCATGTTAACCATTTAAGAATGATTATAAAGTATATATAAGAAATAATAATGAAATATATGACATTATAAAGCTACTTGATTTATGTATATATATACATATGTATGTCATCTACTTACTTCCATTTCAAGACAATAAGGAAAGGAAAACAGCGTTCATGCGTACGTACGGACTACCGTCTCCATGAACGGTGTTTTTCATTTTATTTATCTACCTATTATATATATATATACTGAATATATATGATATATAAATAATATTTTATATTCTGGAATTAAGTAAATCATGATATAAGTAATAATGATGTCAAGAACAACAAGTCAAAACACCTACGATAAATGAAACGATTTTACCCAAAACGCTTCTTTAACATGGAATTTACAAAAGAACGGGTAATATAACGTCATAAGTGAACAATATATGATATCATAACAATGAATATGATTCTGTAATAAGTCAATAACATGATTTAAATCATTATACAGGAGGTTCAGACACTTACAAAGCAAGTCGGACCTAAGGTAAGGGAAATATCACAATCTCATTTTTATCCAAGATTGTTTATTCATAAGTATTTACTGGGGTGTATTTTATCATCCACATCCATGTTTCATCAATATGTAATATTATTTCCATCCACCTACAATTGTTTAAATCCATTTTTACCCTTTGGTGAGTTTTTAGTAATATGTATGAAAGGAATCTTTTGTCGTACGAGGTACTTTTTGACTTTTCCGACAAAAGTACGAAGAATGTTTTTTTAACTTATACGGCATGAATAGATTTTTAAAACATTATTTCCAAGAAGCTTCCTTTACAAGTTCTCAAGTTTATTTTTAATCAACTTCTTTTATTTTAAAGTTATATGACATGTTATGAAAAGAAAAGAGTTTTTGAAGAAGAAAGGATATTTTCCTCAAGAATGGAGTTCAAGTGTTTTATCAAAATTATTTTCCATCTAAGATAATAAAGGGTTCTGTTTTTATCCCTATTATTACATTGATTTGATTATGTTGTAAGTGAATTATTTTTATTAAGTCATTTACCTTTTAATATTTGTTTTTGATGTCATGATGTTTCAAGAATCCCATTTTTATTACATGGGTTACGTTATGATGTATGGTTTATGATTATGTGGCACACATAAGAAAGGATTCATTATAAGATGGGTGGGACCTATATCTCCCTCCAATGCATTGGGTAAACACTTTATATCTCATGAGATAGACATGGCTGGAACGGAAGGTTATTTCGGTTCAGTGATACAGGACTGAAACGAGGAGTGAACTCGGTTCAGAAAGGGACTTTGTCCACTAAGATAGTCTTGGCAATAAGTCATGAATAACAAGAAATGATTTTCCATGATTATGTGTGCATGCCACAAAGTTTCAATTTTTATGTTATGATTATGGGGATCTCATTTTCACTTCTATGATTTATTCCATGTTAAGATATTATGATCTCTTTTGCAGGTTTGGATTTTCAAAAAGATATGATATGATTTTTATTTCTTTTGTATACCCTTACTGAGCATTTGAGCTCACCCTTTTATGTTTTCTTTTCCCCAGGATATAAAGAAAGGTTTTAGGTAAAAAAAAGTAAGATCTTTATGGGAGATATTGAAGATCTTTCACCACGATTAGAAGATTACGTTCCAAGTTTCCAAAGACACTAAACTATTACGATCCTTGTGTGTGTGTTTTTTTTATGTACTAAGTATTCCGCAAATGTAATGTAATGTCCATGTACATCAAGATACGGGTCTCTACAGTTGGTATCAGAGGAAAGGTTTAGTCAACCTTTGGAAACTAGGATGCGAAAACGTTAGTGATATCCCTAGAGATATTTCTAAGGTATGTCTAGGGATGCCCCTAAGGATAAGTATACGTATAGGATATAGTTCTAGAACTATGGTAACGATATTAGATTAAACCAAAGATGATAGATATTTAAGTTACTCCCCCTTTATTACGATTTTTGCATCTAACACTATTCTGTTTGGGTTTTAGAAAATGGCTGGAAACAAGATGATTCACAATAATAGAGGATATGATGGAAAATGGAATGATATTCTTCATGAGCAACCAAATGAAATGGGATTTGGATGTCCAAACATCATTATTATGCCGAATCAGCAATCTCACAACATGATCAATAAAGTAAAATTTGGTAAGTATCCTGACTCGACTAATAAGAGAAAGATGGAGTTCCATGATGATCATAGAGGAAAGAAAGTTCAATTTCCCCTATGTAAATCATGTGGGAAGAGGCATCAAGGAGAATGTTTCAAGGGAACTGGAAGATGCTTTGGGTGTGGAAAAGAAGGACACAAAGCAAGTAAGTGCAAAGGAAAAGGGTCGGCTAACACCATGGATGATGATAATGGTATTGCTACGACATCAAAAATGGTTAAGTGTTTTAAATGTGGAATGTATGGGCATTATGCAAACAAATGCCCTAAGGGAAAGACTCATGAAGAGAATCAGTATGGTCATATGGGTAGTATTTATGTGGATGATGATGAAGAGACTACAAATGATATGTGAGATGAAGGAATTTTTGAAGCTCGGTCAATGGTTTGAGAATGTAGTGGAATGATTACATGTTTATCATGTGTAATTTTGGAATAAAGAGACATCTATGGATTGTTACACTGTTGTCTTTCCTTGTGTTTTGAAAGTGTATGATTAATGTTACCAGTATCCATGAAAGGTTATTCATATATTTTTGGAATGTAGATGATATGCGCATAATTAAGGGATAAGGAGAAAATTAAATGTTTGATAGTATTCATGAGCTCATGATTGATATAAGGACTAAGTGATATCATGGATTGAGTATATAGAATTTTGAGTATTTTGGTATGTGGAAAGTGTTAACTTTTAACTGCACTCATGTTTTCACTAAGGTATTCAAGAGAATACACGATTAAGGACTTTGAATGTTTGGAATGTGACCAACAAGACATATCTTATGATATGTGGGGATCAACGACAGTATTAAATCTCTGGTAATCGATGTCACTATATTATGAGAGTGGACTGCAGTATTATGTATAAGCTTAATGATTAGACTGGATTATGTTGGACATAAGTTAGTATTGTTTAAGGATAGAAGATGGGATGTTATAGTAAGATAGTTTTAGAAAAAGGGACAACCTACAGGACGGGCGACAGCCCATCGCTTCGGACAAGGCTGTAGGAATCGAACCCACAACCGAAGTGCGACTGGCCTTTATCGCCTACCACTAGCCTACAAGAAGTCCCTGTTTAGTAGAAACTAGTTTTATTATATTAAGAAGTATGATATATGAAGTATAAGTCCATTTTAGAAACCATATATGATTAATCTCACTATAGATCGATTTATGCATATAATTTTTGCTAACCTTTTGTTTGAGACAGATGGAATGACCCGTCATTATATCACATGATCTGCTAACACTTCACGAATAACAAATTCAACTTCATTTATTTAAGAGATGAAGTGGAAATTGTTCAAGGCACGAACAACAGTGAGATTGTACCAAAATAAAGTAAGTATTTATTCTAATTCAAATTTTCTACTTTAGGGGAAATGATCTTGAAAACCAAAAATGTTGTCCTAGTGATCTTATACCTGATGAATCAGATGGTACCTTAGATCGTCACAAATTTATGTATTTGTGATTACTGGCTTTTCCATAGCCATGCTCTCTACCACTCTCCATCAGAACATGATGGTTAGATTTCTCTTCCATATCCATATTTTCACCTATGTGGAAACCCAGTGATTAGTTTATTTGGGTAATCGTTACATTTCATACTTTAGTTTTTAAAGCCATGTTTTGGTATTCCCTTTTACGATGTGGGTTTCTATTAAAGAAACATTCAAATAGTAAACCATTTATAACCCCGACGAATTTCGAGGGCGAAATTCATTTTAAGGGGGGTAGAATATACCACCCCGAGATTTTATGAAAAATATTTTTTTTTAATTTCATTAATGTCTTGTGTTGTACGCTACACCAAAAGAAGCTTTCACAACAAGCATCCTTGACTTTCCTTCCATTACACACAATCGCGACCTTCCACGATAGCGTGTGTCGTACGCAACACCAAGTTTCACTAAACAACGATGTGCTATTAAAATATTATTAAAACTAGCCATTATGAATAGTAATAACCACTTTTTGAAATCCAGTAAATCTTATTTTTCAAAATGAACTTTATTTTTGGATTCGGAGTATCGAATTTAGCCTAAGGTGAAATTTTGTTACTTTTCGGATAACTTTCATATTTTGATGAATAGTGAAAATGACTAAATCTTAATTAAAAACAACTTTTTTTAATCGAAATAATTAATAATGATAAATTATTAATTTGAGTGATTTTAAAGTATATGTAGAATATATTTTTACAATTCAATACAATGTTGGTCATTGGATGTAGTTTCACATTTAAACTAGACATAAACAAGTGTCAATCTTTTGATAGATATTGTTTCTTAAAAACACGCTATTTGTTTTAACAGCGGGATTTAATTATAAAATTAATTAATGCAACTTTTATGTTATGAATTTGATAAAATAGACTTCATTTTTGAATTCGGAATATGAAATATAGCTTGGGATGAAATTTTGGCATTGTTCTGAAAAACATCAATTTTTGATGAATAGTGAAACTACTAAGTGGTAGGTTAAAAACTGAATTTTGCATAAAACATAATTTTACCGCTTCTGTGAATGGAATTTCAAAAATCCGAGAGACACAGTTAATATCAAGGACTAAAATGTTGTTCAATGAGATGAAAATAATTTTTTGGTGAATAGTAACTTTTTACTTTTTTTAACCACGGTTAATAGTAAATAGGGTAACTAAGGGTAAATATGATATTAATATTACCCTAACACATGTCCTAATTCTATTGGACAAGTTTAATTCGACCAAAAACAAAGATAGGAATAAAATATGACCATTTAGGCCCACTTGGATTAGATTAGGACATTTATTATTAATTTATTTAAAGAAGGGTTAAAATAGTTAAAATCAAAGTTTAATAAGTAAATCATTTTTAATATGGGGTTATACATAAGATAAATTCGATTGTAAATATTCATTAGAAAGATAAACAGATTTCCTACATGATGGTATTTTATTTTTAATTTTTAGACATAAAATAATTTAATTTATTTATGACACAACGATGATGTAGTAATTATCTTGTTAATGAAATATTGACATAATTGATGTTATAAACACCAAAATAAATGTAATTTGATATTTTTTATGAATTACACTAATTTTCTAGGTTACTATGATATATTATTGTTGATTTAATCAACTTGGTTCGAACATATAATTTTGTTATGACTTTAACAAAAATCATATATCAAATAGTGTCAAAATTGACACAAAATAGTTTTTAAATCAAATATTATATTATTAATTGTTATTGTATTCCTAAAAATCTAAGGTTCGGCCAAATGACTTAGATAAGGATATATATATTAATAATAAACAATTTGGGGTTCTTTTGGCATGTTATAGTAAGTGTATTAACCATATAGTGAAAGAAAACAAAAAGACACGGTAAAAGTTAAATTATTTAACTTAGAGTTAAATCTAATTGATAAGGTTTAAAATAATATCCAAACATGTCTAAATTTGATTGGTTGATGAGATTACAACCCTATCTCTTCTAATCTTAGAATATGAGTCATTTGTGGAGGTTTTTAAGTGGGGTTAGATTTATTATAAATTAATATTTTTAAGAATTCCTAAGGTGCCCCTCTCCTCCCCTATAAAAGGACACCTCCTCCCCCTCCTCCTCACACCAATTTGAGCACTCAAGCTCGGCCAAACCCTGCCAAAATCTCTTCTCCACTTCCCTAGAAACATCCTAGAGGTTCTGGTCTTCCTCAAAGACCAATTCTAGTGCCCTAAGAGGAGGTCTCAAAGAGGCACTTCAAAGAAGAGGTAATTACCGTTACCAATTCTTTCATCTTTATTTCTTCTTCCACTTCTTCTTCTTAGGATGTTTCATTATGAAGTAATAACATCAGTATCACTCATATACGGATATGTTATTATAAGTATGAAACAACCCTATTTCACCATCTATCCATCCTACGGAAAAAGAAATCACCGCGCGTGCGTACGTACGGAATACCGTCTCCACGCCGTGGTGTAATCTATTTTCCACCACCACCTTACATGGATGGGTATAATGGTGTAAAGAATAACTATACATAGTTATTACAACATCATATTGATTCTTATATATTGTATAATCCACTCCAATTCAATTCAATATTTATAGAAATGATATCATCGCTCGTGCGTACGTACGGACTACCGTCTCCACGACGCGATGAGATTCATTCTCCATGTTAACCATTTAAGAATGATTATAAAGTATATATAAGAAATAATAATGAAATATATGACATTATAAAGCTACTGGATTTATTTATATATATACATATGTATGTCATCTACTTACTTCCATTTCAAGACAATAAGGAAAGGAAAACAGCGTTCATGCGTACGTACGGACTACCGTCTCCATGAACGGTGTTTTTCATTTTATTTATCTACCTATTATATATATATATATACTGAATATATATGATATATAAATAATATTTTATATTCTGGAAGTAAGTAAATCATGATATAAGTAATAATGATGTCAAGAACAACAAGTCAAAACACCTACGATAAATGAAACGATTTTACCCAAAACGCTTCTTTAACATGGAATTTACAAAAGAACGGGTAATATAACGTCATAAGTGAACCATATATGATATCATAACAATGAATATGATTCTGTAATAAGTCAATAACATTATTTAAATCATTATACAGGAGGTTCGGACACTTACAAAGCAAGTCGGACCTAAGGTAAGGGAAATATCACAATCTCATTTTTATCCGAGATTGTTTATTCATAAGTATTTACTGGGGTGTATTTTATCATCCACATCCATGTTTCATCAATATGTAATATTATTTCCATCCAACTACAATTGTTTAAATCCATTTTTACCCTTTGGTGAGTTTTTAGTAATATGTATGAAAGGAATCTTTTGTCGTACGAGGTACTTTTTGACTTTTCCGACAAAAGTACGAAGAATGTTTTTTTTAACTTATACGGCATGAATAGATTTTTAAAAAATTATTTCCAAGAAGCATCCTTTACAAGTTATCAAGTTTATTTTTAATCAACTTCTTTTATTTTAAAGTTATATGACATGTTATGAAAAGAAAAGAGTTTTTGAAGAAGAAAGGATATTTTCCTCAAGAATGGAGTTCAAGTGTTTTATCAAAATTATTTTCCATCTAAGATAATAAAGGGTTCTGTTTTTATACCTATTATTACATTGATTTGATTATGTTGTAAGTGAATTATTTTTATGAAGTCATTTACCTTTTAAGATTTGTTTTTGATGTCATGATGTTTCAAGAATCCCATTTTTATTACATGGGTTACGTTATGATGTATGGTTTATGATTATGTGGCACACATAAGAAAGGATTCATTATAAGATGGGTGGGACCTATATCTCCCTCCAATGCATTGGGTAAAGACTTTATATCTCATGAGATAGACATGGCTGGAACGGAAGGTTATTTCGGTTCAGTGATACAGGACTGAAACGAGGAGTGAACTCGGTTCAGAAAGGGACTTTGTCCACTAAGATAGTCTTGGCAATAAGTCATGACTAACAAGAAATGATTTTCCATGATTATGTGTGCATGCCACAAAGTTTCAAGTTTTATGTTATGATTATGGGGATCTCATTTTCACTTCTATGATTTATTCCATGTTAAGATATTATGATCTCTTTTGCAGGTTTTGATTTTCAAAAAGATATGATATGATTTTTATTTCTTTTGTATACCCTTACTGAGCATTTGAGCTCACCCTTTTATGTTTTCTTTTCCCCAGGATATAAAGAAAGGTTTTAGGTAAAAAAAAGGAAGATCTTTATGAGAGATATTGAAGATCTTTCACCACGATTAGAAGATTACGTTCCGAGTTTCCAAAGACACTAAACTATTACGATCCTTGTGTGTGTGTTTTTTTTATGTACTAAGTATTCCGCAAATGTAATGTAATGTCCATGTACGTCAAGATACGGGTCTCTACAGTTATAGTGGTGGGGACCAACTGAGGTCTAAACCTCTTCAAATCCCTCATTAATGTGGAGGAGCCTCTTGATCTTCATCAACATTAATTGTGTCAACCCTTCTTAATTAATTCTTCCAACCCTTGGTGTCCTCCAATTTGAATTTTTGCCAACACAACCCATCTATTGTGGATAATTAATTAATCCAACGATGATTTCCAATAAATTATATAGATAAACATATTTCATTTGGTTGGCTATTTATTTCATATAAATTATTGAAAAAGGAGGATTGGGAGAATTGGGGAGAAATCTCTCCAACGAAGAACCCTTCCTCCACTAGAATTCCAGAAAGGAACGTATTCGACAATGATGAACTGATGAACGATCCTAGGATTGGAGATGTGTGGCGTATGGGATGAACGTTGATAAATTCACCTTCTTTTTGCGCCAATGTCATCAAGCGAATGAGGTATGTGTTAATTTATTAACACTTCCCATGTTCTCCCCTTCTAATTATTTTTCGGGATTTTGGGAAAATAGATTGCTAGGGTTGTGGGAAATGATGTTTTAAAATATCTTACATGCAATTCCATCCTTTTTTCTTTGTGAACCGCTAGCTATCACTCTAAACGTGGAGGGTGCGGGCCAAACGAACATCGCCCAACCCCTCCCCCATTATGCTTTGATGTGTTTTTCAGTTGTATTGTATCACAGTTGTACATGTACATTCATGTTGGGATTGTATTCTACCCCCTTTTACTTACTACACTCACTCTATTTAAAGTTTATTTTACTTGTGTTCTTATCTTACTATGTTCTTGGTTATGTGTTCTTACATATTATAAAAGAAATGCCTTCCCAATTTTAGGGAATACGCCTTTGGGGATAGTCACTAGCCCCTGGCCTATGGATGGCGGGCTTGGGGTTAGTCGTGGCACGAGCCCTGGTGGACGGGTCATGAAAGAATCCAAACACATAATTACATTAATCATTTCAATTAATTATTATTAATATCATAAGAATTCCTCTGATAACATAGCATATTTTCAAATAAATTCTCTTGATTCATGGGGAAATAATTTTCAAATTTTCAAAAAACCTTATAGTTGAAGATTTTAACATTTTAAACTTCATTAATTCCCTTGAAATCAGGAATATGTTGGCCTTTATCTCAATAATTATAGTGAACTCAGATTCTTAGAAATAATGTAACACAGTGCATACTACCACATTTATTACAACATGAAAATTACACTTATCCATTATTCCCCATTTTTTATTTCCTTTTCTGTAGTCCTCATTCATATATTTATTATAATTCCTTCCATTAAATGTATATTATAGAGATTATTAATTATCTTTCATTATATTACATGATATTATTTCACTATATTATGAAAATTATAGGGATATTATTTCTCTCCAAATTATTCTCTAAATCCCATAAAGTAAACATTAAATCCACATATTTATCTTATGTACACAGTCCTAAAAATTCCTTTCTAATCATGTACTGTTAGGTTCATACTTAGTTTCATTTTCTTCAACCTATTATATCAAACTCATGAATTCAACCACTAAATATTCTTCGTGATCATTACCAAAATATTTCTCTTGGAATTCCACTCAAAATTTCCAAAAAATTCATCATCTTTGGTGTTTTGAATAATGTAAATCATTGAATTTCATTCCCAGAGAGATTATTACCTTCCATAAAAAACAATCTCCCATTAATTTCATCACAGAGAATGAAATATATTCATTACATAACATATAAATTATTCTACTACTAATTTATTTTTACGCCCCTTATATGATTATGATATTGGAGTCATAAAGATACATAAAATATTTAGAAAACATGGTGGATCCTTAGGATTCTCCATAAATAAAAGGATATTAGACATAACATAAGACAACTACCCTAATATAATTATAATTTGAACAGCTTCAGTTGTAGTTTCATATGAAGATCCATCTTCATTATCTTTTATTATAGTGGAATACCTAAATTTATTATGTGCATTGGTAGTTTTATCAACCATTCAACTCTACAACATTTCTAAAACAAGGAATATAATATATTATATCATACCATTATGAATCTAAACATATATTCTCAAAAATAGTGATGTATATAAGATAAATCCATAAAAATATGCACAATATATCAAATATAAATAAAATGGGTATCATTGGGAATACTCTAAATTCATAAAAATATTTTCGAATCATTCATAATGGTTTGTATGGATGATGTAAATTACCCAATAATATCCATAGGAGTTTCAAATAATGTGTATTGGGAGGCTTGTTTTCATGAACTAGGTGATGATTAATTAAGAGCCTAGTGAATCATTTTGTGTGTAATTATTTTATATTCATGTGTCAAATATCCACATAAACATTTAATATATAGATAGAGATTTATTTTCTTGAAACCACATAATATCTACCTAACCAAATCATTTAGATATCATCTAGAATTTATAGTTATCATTAATGTCAGACATTTGGTTGTCTTATTTAATATACATTTTCCTTAATATAACTTCTAAGGATTATACTAAACATACCCTGATATCAACGGTTATCATCCCATCCATAGCATTTGATAGTCAGTGGTAGCTTTTTAGATTGATGATAGATACAAGTTATTAAATCTCAATGGACTGAATTTTTTAGTAGTATTCAAAAACTAGATACATAATTGTAGTTCATATTTTATTTGAAAACATAATTATTAACATGGAGTTTTCTTTGATAACCCCATTATTATATTTTTAATTTACCATCATATGAATCAAATATGATTGTTGGAATTCTACGAAATTGAATCATAAGAAAGGGGTGAAGTATAGTGATTTGTAAAGGAAAGTGTACAATGTAATCTATAGTCAAAAAAGAAATAATATATATAAAGGTATGTTTCTAAAACATGATAAATTTAATCAATAACATGAAATGGAATATTAATTATGTAGTGAAACATTTTGATGAAATAATTACCCATAAGCAATTTCATGATATTGAAACATATCCAAGGATATTAAAAATAATTTAACAATAACATGGACATAAATAACTAATCTCATAATGTGGAAATACATTATTCAACAGATCATAAATATATATTCAATACATCATTACAAGAAATATTATATAACATTTCAGTGTCTCATCCAAATATGCATGATAGTTTGTGTCATGAGACATACTGCTGCCACTAGGGTCTATAATAGCCCACCCACCACTTACTAAGTCTAATGTGTTCTTCATATAAAGGATGTAAAACAAAAATAATGTAAACATTGGTATTATTGAACTAGAATATAAAATGATTATAATTTCTTAATTTATTAAATATAATCAACATTAATATTCTTATTAGAAAATTAGAATAAAAATATGAATACTTTTCCAATCAATAATCATAATAAAAAAATACATATTACAATGGAATATTATACAAAATAGTACATACCAATCAAAAATATCATAAATACACTTGAATAATAATTAGAATGTTAACATTACAATATATTCTCAAATAGATCATAATTTAAAATCAGGGTTTTATTATTGATTAATAAAAATAGGTTAAATAGTCTATTAATGAATTTCTGAGAAATATGTTCTTTTTCACAATGAAAATATCATTTAAATCTATTTTTTTATACAATTTTGGGATATATTCATTTAAAATAACCCCAAAAACATTAAAAATAGGGTTTATTGATTTCTATGGAATTTATTGTGTTAAAT
The DNA here is from genome assembly GCA_963277665.1 of Viscum album. Taxonomy (NCBI): domain Eukaryota; kingdom Viridiplantae; phylum Streptophyta; class Magnoliopsida; order Santalales; family Viscaceae; genus Viscum; species Viscum album. The sequence continues at coordinate 928,509,239 of OY728126.1, read as the reverse complement.
TCCATACATGATTTGTATGTTTAAAACAATTATTTTATTCACACATTCGGTATAAGTCCGAAGAACCTAATTTGAAAAACATCACAGATATTTATTTTAATATGTTTCGTAAATATTAAATAAATGGTGAGAATTTATTTCTTAAATAATAGTGATAATGTTAAAAACATTTTTTAATTTTTGAGAAGTCATTTCCCTTAAAGATAATTAATTTTTAAATGACAAGTGAAGTAGATGTTGATTTTCATGAGGGAAACTTCACAATATTTTGAAGAATTAAAATGTAACATTTTTTATTACATGAAAATATCATGATTAAAAATATGAAAATAAAATATATAGAGTTTAAAATAGAAAAATAAAAATACCCCCCCCCCTATGAGAGAGAAAAATAAATATTCCCAAATAAAGATGATATTGGGAAATTAACCCATACAACTTTTCTATATTTTGAATCATAAGACCCATATAATTAATAAACTCAATTAAAAATTTGAATACCATTAATATAAATATATTCATTTAATAAAATTTACAATTTTAATAACATATAATAGAAAAAATAATAAATAGAAAAAATGGATTTTGTCTCACGGATGTAAAAGTGAGCTGAGAAACCCTTATATGATTTGTTATCGTATGAATCAAAAAACACCTAAATGAATAACATTAAATGAATCCTTAAGTAAAATTATAATTATTCAATTCATGATATAAAATGTTAATGGTTCTGAAAATACATATTATCAATGAAGATATGGTTGTAATATTATATTTATCTAAATAAGACAATTTGAGATAAAAATCCCTTACCCCTAGTCTAATTTCATTGATATGTGTTTTTACAACATGTATAATATATTTATAATAATTATAAATTTATTAAAACCCATAAAAATATTTTTCATACCATATATTGTTCACCTATTGTCTTTTATGACCTTGTTGTAAAAAATTCTTCTTTAAAATAAATGTTTCATGTGATAACTAATTCTTTTTTCATGTATTTGTTGGTTTGATAATTTTAGTCATTTTTATTTTATAATGGCTCTATAATTTCAATAATATAAACAATTATAAAATAATAATACTTAATATTTATATTTTTTTTTGTTATTATGGAAAATATACTTATGGGATAATGTGTTACAACATTCATAGAGATGTTATGTCATACATATTTATGAATAATGTTTCTGAAAAATTATTTTATTGATTATGTCACCTTTATAGAAATATTATTTTATAAATTAATTAATTTATATAATTTAAATATAATTTTTTCATACCATCCATTTTATGCGAAACATTTCACATTGTTATGTGAAGACGATAGACTACAATTAAACATGAGTGATGTTATTGGGTTCTAATGGATTTGAATGAAAAATGGTATATGAGATATTATATTTTTAAAATAATATAAATTGAATAATTATAACATTAATTTTTTATATACATCACTATATCCACTCTTGAGAGGTAGTGACGAGAAACATTTTCTTCAGTTCGCGAGGCTAAAGTCTATCTGACACATAATCAGTGGTTTTGTTTCCCATTTCATAGAAGCGGATTATTATATAGTTTATTAAATAAAAAAATATTTTAATAGTATATATGGTTTATTTAAGTTATTATTTTTAAAAAAATCCACTATATATTAGTTATTAATATGTTGAAGAAAAATAAAAATTCATGGTTATGAACTTTTAATCTTCTTCATACAACCGCTATAGGTTTTTAAATACTATCTTCTTATGATATATTTCTAATAAACAATTACCTTTATTATTTGGGGATTTATTTAAGGATGTTTTATGATAATTAATTATCCTATTTAAAAGATATTATGATTTTGTGTATAAGAGAATATAGTTTGGAACTTTATAACTGGGGGAGAGGACACACATGGAATTTTTGAAATGAAAACATGATACACATGCTTTATAAATATGATAATGCTCCGAAATGACTTCATATGAAACCATATATGGGATAATGTAAAAATTGGACCATAAAATAGAAACTAGAAAATTTTATATTTCATTTTAACCATTTTATTTTTAAATTATCTCGTATTAAAATATTTTTAACCTTAATTGTTGTAATTATTTTATATTGTTTTTATTAATTATTTTTAAGAAAATTAAGAAAAAAATATTAAAAAAATATTAAATATTATGATTCAAATTGTTGAAAACATTCTTTCAATTTCAATTTTCATATTTAGTCCATTAAATTTTAAAATTAATCTAATAGACATGAAAAAATAGTTTTCTTCCAATAAAAATTTTTCATTATTATAAAAAGATTCAATATAATATTTCAATATATTGTTTATTCTAGTTAACTAATTTATGTTTATTATAATATTATTTTACTAATTTTACTTGTATGAAAATTGAAAATAATTATTTACCTTCTATATTATTTATTTTAAAATGAAATATTCAATAAAAGACCGTTATTTTTCAATATTCATCAAAATGTTATTTTTTTTCAAAAAACGCATAACAAAATAACTCTAAAATAATTTTAAGATTATTTTTTTATAAAAATAAATATAATTTTGTGAATTAAATTATATAAAATTCGAAACTTGTATTTTTAATTAATGTTTTCATAAACTGACGAAATCTCTTCTAAAAAATAATTTTTTTAGCAAAACATTATTTTCCTTTAAAATTTTTATTATGTTATTTTTACTAAATAAAAGACATTTTATATATTTTATATATGTTTAAACCATATAATTATTATAATTTAGATATTTCTATTCATACCATGGAATTTAATAGTAAGGTTATAATATTGTATTATATTACCACTTATATTGTCTCGTGTTTCTGTGTATCACAAGCCATCAAATAAATTAAATTTAATGAAATATCATTTAAAAATATATTAGGAATGGTATTTTTGTCACATAAACTATTAAAATAAAAAACTCATCTTTTAAAATAACATGACGTTACACCTGTCTTGAAGATATTGATTTTATACCATTCGGTGCAAGTGGTATTTTATTTATCTGAAGGTATTTTCCCACAACCAATAGAATGTTTATCGTTATTGATCATCTTGATGATTTTCTCTTATAGTGTGACGTGGATTGCTTCCATTGTGATGTTTCTGATGTTACAGATATGTGATATATGGCCTTTTTAAACTTTCTTCAGGTATATTTTAATAGAAATTTTTTATTTCATGATTGTTTCATCATTTTATATGGATCCAACAGTCACAATGGAATATGTAAAATAACATGTTATAATTAGAGAGTCCTAAAGATATTGAAAATATATACCAATTTTATCAACGAGTGTGAGATGATATTGGTGGATTGAGAATTAGTTAAAATTTCATTAGTGATGGATGTCTATCCATAGTTTCATTTTGAGAATATAAATATCATTGATGATCAAGTTTATATAATTAAAATGAATAATAGATCATATTCATTTTGTCGTGACATCAATTTTATGGGGAGGAGTACCCAATTAAGATTCAATAATATATTCTATTATTATTTTTTAATCTTTAAATCATGTTATGTGGTAATTTTACGTGACCATTCATGTTTTTTTAGTAGTATATGGTACTTTACCAAGTCGATTCCCCGAATGAGATTTTTAAGCTATAAACTTATTTTTTTAGACTTTTCTGCATCATCGATTCTTGGGTACCTAAAAAGATATTGATATATCTTCCATTATTGTGAGGATTAATGGTTTATGTGGTATTATAGTTCTACCTAATTTCATTATCATTGGGAATGAATATGTGATAAGAAAGTAATGATATGGAAGTAATGTGTTCTACTATTATTTATATCTAGAAGAATATTAGTCATTAATCATTAAATTTTTCTATATGGGTGTTAATGATAGAGTATCTATGAGTAACCATAGGTATATCTATAACTGTTTATGAGTTATACGATTTTGAATTATTCTGGTTGTGGACATTTGAGTTTCAGGAATATATCATCTATAATTCCTCAAATATATATGGTAGTTTAGCTATAGTGGAAGAGTACCAAACTGGATGTATTGGTCTAGTTATTGTTCCATTCATATTATTATAATTCTATGGGTTTAGGTATTTATGTTCTCCACATGGATTATTGTGGATAATGTTGTTGTGTATACTTGTTAACTAGTGATGAGGAATAATTTTATTCTCTTATAAAGCATTGTGGTGGTATTTTGAGGATACTTAGTGTGGATACTTATGTGTGTATACTATATCTATATAATAATTTTCTAGGTTAAACCTTTTAAATTTCGAGATCATAACCCCCAATCCAAAAATTTTTTGGTAGAGAGATTGAATAAAAGTGACAGTAATGTTTTCAGGAATTTTTTATATAATATAATTGATGGGTGTTCTATGCTTGATTAAGAGGGATTTTGGTCGAATGATTTTAAGGGATATATTAAAGGGATTGTTTTCTTCTAATAATATCTTACCTTTATTGTACAATTGTGTTATTTGGCATTCATGGTGGAATGAACATTTATACATGGTGTCTATGATATGGGGATAGAAAAGGGGTATTTTCCTTTGTTTGAATGTATTACAAGTAATTTATTGAATTTTTGTACATGGTGTTACTTAAAAAAATGTATCATCATCTAGCTTGATGATGGATTACTCTGTTGTAGAGGATCTATTCTTTTTATTATATATTTTTTGATGAAATGTGTTGAATGTGGGGAGAGTGCAGCAACCTTGACTTTATATTGTGTAAGAGAATGAATTATTTTTGACCTAGTTAACATGGAATAAAAAAATATTAAATTGGTAATATCCCCTAGAAAAATAATTTAGAAATTTTTATATAGTGTTCCACTGTTCTTGGGATGGGCCTATTACTATTGGGATATATTTTGATAATATTTCATTTTATTTATATTTTCATCAATTTTTTAATATTTATAAATAATTACATGTTATTTATTCTCATGTGTGTGAATATTGATATCTCACCACTGGGGTTGAAAATATAAATTATTAATTTTGGATTGAGTCTGTAATGGGTTGGTTTACGTAGGTGAGGAATAAAATCTTTATAGGTTCCTTGTTCCTAGTTGGCCCATTTATGCATCCTTAATTTATTTTTTGGTAATATTTCCAAAAACCTTATTCCTTCTCCAATAGACACTATTGAAATTTAAATCTCCCCCCATAATGATGTTATAGAAAAATGGGAAATGGGGGGATCAGTATGAGGAGGTTCACCAAGGTTAGCTGATTGGATCCATATCATGATTAAACTGTTATGGTAAATGTATCTATCATTAAAACATTGGTGATTCATCAAAATCTTTTACTCATTGTGTTTACCAATATATTTGATTAATGATTTTATTTTTTCTCAATTTTAATTTTTAATTGTGACTTCTTTTAAATTATATATGGCCCAACGATGGATTATTTTTACTAAAATAAGAAGATCTGAATTATTATAAGAATTCATCATATATAATTCCCAATCATATAGTGTTATGTTTATGAATAATTAATGTGTGATGAATTATAATGTTTATTGTAGAAGACTATTCCAATATGACTTGTTGTCTATAAAGAAATTTCATGTAGAACTATTTGGTACACAACCTCATCTGTGTCTGTGTATATTAATTGATACCCCTTGTGAGATACATTAAATATATTATTACATAATATTTTAGGATGAATATTAATTCTTGAGTTGAGTGCATGACACATGATGAGGTTTAAAGACTATTTGGGGATAGGGAAACCATATGTGGTATTTTAAAGATAGGGTGAGCAGAATTGATGTGTATTTGGATTTAAGTAAGTCCAAAATTAGATCAAATGTTTAGGGATTCATGTCATACTATAGAGGGGTCATAGACAGATCTATTCTAATTAATAATGTTCATTTCATTATACACATGAGGTAATCCATAAGTGCCATATAACCAAATGTGAAATAAAATGTAATCGTTACAAAATTAACTCCACTATGATGAGTATGGCCATATATTGTGGTTGGGTTGATTTGTAATCGTAATGAACTAGACAATACAAAAGATATTTTAATATTTATATATTTTCTATTATATAAATATATGGATTTATACATGTAAAACCTATAAGAAAATAAAAAACCATTGAAATGAAATAAATATTATTGTACCAATAAAAATTTTTAAAATCTAAAATATAAAACCTATGGAGTAATTTACGTGAATGATTAATTTATGAAAGGTATAGAATTTATAAGATAAAATATTGATGTGGGAATTTTAATGTGAGTACTGAAATAGTAATTTTACTATTATGAATAGTAACCTGGATGTTGTGAATAATAAAAAAACCACTATAAAAATATTATAAAATAAAAAAATTGATATGTATATATAAATAATTTTCATCAATACTAATTCATTAACAACTATATATTTTAATTAAATAAGTTATATTCATTATTTAATAACTCGATGAAATTTCAATCATTTTCATTTATGAAATTTTATTTTGAAGTATTTTAAAAAATATAATTTCTATGTTTAAAATTATAAATTTCCTATGTTATAAAACAATTTTAATAACATAATTTAGTTTTAAAAATCAGTAGTTTAATATTTAATAAGTTTTATTATCTGGTATTCCAATTAAATACTTCAATTTTTAGGGAAATAGTAAAATTATAGATATTTTAAAAAATGATACGGTTTAAATGAAATAATTCATGATTTAATAGTGAAATAATAAATTTAATATTTTTAGGATCTGCCAAATTAATTTTTCATATGTTAACTACATCTGGAAATTTATTTTCCAAACCTAAAATGTATTTTCCAAATTTAAATGCCTAATGTTTCTCTTTAAATACATTTTTTATTTTTTTATTTTTATTTGATTAAAATAGTAATTCTTAATTATAACCTGTTACATAGAATAAAAAATATTATATTATTTATTTTAACTTCTTAATGTCATAAATTTCACTATTAAAAAGTCTTAGAAATTATATTTTTTCAATATGTTTACCTAAACCCCCTTCTACTCTAAATTAAATACCTTTTAACCCAACCCTTGAAACCCACATCAAATAAAAATTAAAAAAATTATATTATTATTTAACATTTTATAACCTCGTTATAATTAATAGGGTTGGTTTTGTGTAATAAAAATATAATTGTTCATGATGATAAGGGTTTCAATAATAGAACATTATTGAGAAAGAGCTAATATACATTCTCATTTTTATTTTATTTTCCATTTAATATTCCTCATCCACGTTTTAATTTTCTAATATAAACATTATTAAAACTATTAAAGAGTTCGTTGAGATGATATATATGTTAATAACCTATAAAAATATTATTTATAATATAATCACAAATCATTAATCTGAAACCTCTTATTTTTAATGTCTTATTATTGGTTATTTAAGTATTATTCAGCATACAGTCCTCTAAATAATTATCAAATCAAATGTGGGTGATTATAATAAATGAATTTAAATATTTAAATTTATAAATATATTTATTTTCTTATATAGGTAGTTAATTTTTTCATTTTATAATTATTACAAAATCATGATCATTAAATCTAATGTGTGTGAAATATTTTAAAGAGAATATGATTTCAACACATTTCACCTTTAAAGGTGGGAATTTAGTAATATAATGAAATTATAATAATTGATATAGTGTAAAAATTTCATATAATTGAATTATAATTACATTATTTCCCCATCATATTAATGACATTCAATATATACAAAAGGGGAAAAATTAATCAGGATCTAAGGTGAGGGGATTCGAAAAACATGCTTCTTCATTTTGGTTATCTCCAATTTAACATTAATTTCATTATAAATATAATAATCATATCCTTATAATATAATAAAATATTAATTCCCATCCCATTTATGGGAAATAAATGATATCACATTTTTGAAATAATTTATTCTCCAAATACAATGTCATTTTATAATTTCATTATTTTCCAAAATAAGGAAATGGACCCCCTTAAGGTATTTCTATACACATAGTAATGATGATGTTTTAATCAAAAATATAATTTCCCTAAACCATTTTAAGAAAAATATTCATTAATATATTCATTAAAAAACCATTATGAAAACAATTCCTTTCTATAGGTTTATCTCTTGACTACTATTGTTATGTGGTTCCCTTTAATATGGGCGGTAAGATTATTAATCATTGTTGTGTCAATGGAAGGAATTAAATTATATATCCCTCCAATGGATAAACTATTTTGATATTTCTACTGATTATAAGTGTATTATGAATGATCACAATTCTATCTTGTTTTATAAATATTATTTTTTGAATTATTCAAATATTTTATTTGTAAATATGATGCAAACTTGGCTAATAGATATGTGGTGTAATAATCCACTATTATTGGATGTTTCATTATAAAACAGATGAAACATTCTATTTCTAACAGTTACCTCATTTTTATGATAATGATACCATTCTTATGATATGATCATGATGGTTATGATCACAAATGTACTTTTGATTGATGTATCATGTTCCATTTATTTTATCCCTCTCGATAAATGGAATTTAGCTTCCCCATTTCATTAATATATATCTGTTGGTGATTAAATATACTAAGAATAATATATTATATTTTGAATGATAAATAAAGTGTATTAAATAATGTTTTTATTTTATTTTATATTACTTATTTATGATCCTAAATATATCAATATACTATTCCTCTAGATCACGAAATGTATTAGTACTATCTAATTAATTTTTAATAAAATTTTATTATCATGTAAAAAAATCGTGTCATTATATTTGGTATTATATAATGATTTATTTAATTTGGGTATCAATATTATTAATTTTTAGTAAAAATCATTGGAATATGCTAGAGCTTTAAAAGAATCATCTAAATGTTTTGATAAAGTATAATATCATATAGTTTCTAAGGAATAATATCATTGGCCTGATATAACCAATATATATGGGTCTAGAAGAAATGTATCTTAAGGTAATAACATCAAAAATAAAGATTCATTATTTATTTGTTTTCTCTAGGTTTATAAAAAAGGTTCCTTGATGGAATCATTGTTTTACAGTCTTAGAAGATATTATTTTGTTAATAAAAATACTTATATTATTAATGATTTGTAAATAATGTAATTATTACTATTAGACATAGAGTAAGACTAATGTATATGTATTTATTACCATGTATTGAGAATAACGTTTTACTAAACATATGAATCCTAAATTAGATGACTCTAGAACTAATTTTCAAAAATATTAAATTACCTTTGATTTATTTAATTTTTTATTATTCAAAATATTTCAATTTTAGAATATAGTGAGCATTATAATAATCAAATACAATAACCAATGAGATTTTCTATGTAACTATTATTTTAATCACATTCCAAATGAAATGATTAGTGGAGTTAAGAATATTATGAAAATTATTACCCATCTATAATGGGATGTGTATAATAAACTAAAACATATTGAATGTCCACTATCATTTAAGAGGTGAAACTATAAATTTAGTCTATAATATGGTAATGAAACCAAATTTTTAGTTGGTATTCTGATCCTACATTCACAGAATATTTAGTGAAATTATTGGAACAATTATTTTTTTGATATATTATCGTGAGAAGGTAAGGATACTATAGTAGTTCTATATTCACATGGTGAGAGTAATCTTATATAGTTTTTGATAATTAATTAGAAAATTAAGATGAAATTAAATAAATATATGGGAAAATGATAAAAAAATTAATAAATTTTATTTCAAATGAACCCTTCAAGTAATGATGGAGAGATAATTCGTAGAGATTAATCAATCAGATATTTAATCTATCACATATTATAAGTAAAATTTCACAATCCATTCAGGATACACCTCCTATTTTTTATAAATAATGGTTGAATAATAGATATATTATTTAGTTTTTTAAAATCCCTCCTCCAAAATTCTCTATATATCATAGAATTAAATAGTTATGAATATGTAGTTAGACGTTCTCTCAATGTGAAAATAGAGTTTGAGGAATGGTCTAACGTATAAGGACAAAAGAAGATATGAAAATATTATCTACATGGGGTTTCAAATGATAATGGAGGTAAAATATTCAACCACATGCTTTTAAAAAAATTGGTAAGATTAATCTTTGGAATTCACATGATGGTTGTTCAGAATGATAAAACTCTAAGAGAGAAGTCTATGAGGTACATAAATTTTCAGATGACAGGAAGAAGCTAACCAAATTTATAAAGGAATAAGTGATCCTCCCAATTCACCAACAATAGTTCAATTCTTAAACTATATGGAGAACAATAACTATACAAGATAGAGGACTAAACAACATTCCTTCCAGGGTAATCAGTATCACCATCCACCAAATCCAAAGCTACATAGGGAACCCTATTTCATCACCACTGATGTTTTGGATCATGAAAATGAAGTCATATAAGGGAAAAATAATATTCAATAAGGTTTTTAAAGAGTATTACATAATTATGGTTATACACATTCCATTATATAATTTATTATTTCTTGAACTATTTAATCTCAATCCTAGTAATTTTAAGTAGAGATATCCAAAAAACAAATTGATTTTTGTCATTATCCATGCCATGGAATCTTATCCTTAGTGGTAAGATTCATCTAGTGTATCTCAATATCCTTCCCTTGGTGGAATATGAAACTATAATAGGAATGTATTATCTATCAATATATATCCCTCTCATTGAATTTTAGGAAAAGGATATCACTTTCAATATTTTTATTTATTCCATAATCCATTATATAGGAAATAATGGCTTGTAATACACTTCCGAAAATCTTTCAATGGTGTGGTCATTATTACATAGTAATGCAGATAATTTTTCTAAATAGTTTAGTTAATGGAATGAACCATACTTGAATAATTTCATGTCGTATAGAAATATAATAATTTATATCACAAATATTATCCTTGGAATACCCCATATATAGAGGTAGAGTTATCAAAATATATTTTACTTGGAGTCACTCTAATCACTAAAATTACACATTTGATGACCTCAATAGTACTAGAGGAGTTAAATAATAATCTAAAATATTAATTAAAAAAAGAGGTGATATACACAACATTATCCCCATGGGGTGTAACGATGTTATTTTTCTTGTAAATGGATAAATCAATGATGCTAAATATTGTATACTAGGATCTCAAAAATATAAAAAATAACGTAAATGTATCCCCTAATAAGAATTCATGACTTATTAGATAAAAAACTATGTTTTCGATACATCTTAATGTTGGATCATCATATAGGATATCATCAATTGATGGTAAATAATAATATTTTTTTATTTAACCAATTCATATATAGTATGGGCATTAGGAGAATAATGTGATTCCCTTTATTCGGGTAATTCCCATGAAATCATCATTGATCATTTTAATAAATTAATTAGATACAATGTTTAATTTTTTTTGGAAAACATTATAGATGAGGATCTTCTTCTATCCACAATAATGGTGTAATTAGAAGATCATAAAAGAATTATATTATAGAAAATAATAATTTAAAATGAATATTTTAGGATCAACCAATGTATACTTTAAATAAAGAAAGTAACATTATTTGGGAACATGATAATGACTGAAAATATTTATGTCAAATCTCTAACAATTGAAATTTATTAATAAACTAGACCATTAGTTGTCATATAAATACTTAGTTTTCATGTCATAAATTGATACTACATACAGTTTGTGAGAAATTTAAAATGATTTTCAATCTCACTATCAAGGTTAACAAAGAAGGGGTAATGTATTTCTAGATGTATAGACGTGATAAATGATTTAAGGTTTTGATGAAGTGGAAAATTTTTACAAGTTTACTCTCACTTTCATATTGTATAGAATAGATTATGGTACAAAATTTTGCATCAAATAAATTCATGGGTTCTAGAATCATGTATTGTAAAAAAATTGATATCGTTGTCCAGATTGTGTTTAATAATTAATGATATTAATTAATTTATGTTCTACCAGTAGTTAGCATGTAGAGACCCAAAGCTTGAAATACATGGGCATTAGATTACTTTTTCGAAAAAATTATAACATGAAAAAAAGATGCCCAAAGACCATATTAGTTTAGTGTCTACTGATACTCAGAACAAAATATTCTAACCATGGTAAATGATCTTCAACATCTCCCATAAAGTTCTTCCCCTTTTTTTACGTAAAACGTTATTTTATATCCTGGGTAAAATAAAATATAAAAAAGGTGAGCTCAAATGATCAGTAAGGGTAAACATGGAGAACATAAAACAATCCATAAACATTTGAACATAAAAACATGAGCATAAAATCTAAACATCAAAATATTGAGCAATGACATAAAACATGGAATAACATAAGGCATAGATCATAATGAAACATTGATCATGATAAAATATCATGGGAATAAATCATGTAATTGTGGAAAACCATTAATCACATGTTATGATTTACATAGTAGCCAAGGCATTGTTGCCAAGACCATCATAGTGGACAATGTCCATTACTGAACCGAGTTTACTTTCCGTTACAGCTGGGTATTACTGAACCGAATTTACTTTAAATTCCAGTCATGTCCATATCATGAGATATAAATATTTACCCAATTCATTAAAGGGAGACATAGGTCCCACCCATCTTATAATAAAATCATTCTTTCCTGTGCCACAAAATAAACATAAATCATTCATCATAACCCATAGAATAAAATGGGTTTCATAAACATCATCCCATCATAGCATAATCATTATAAAACAAATGGATATCATTTCATCATAAAAAAATCAAACCATGTAAATAATGGATACATTATACTTGAAACATAAACATGCTAAATAATGGCATCTTAGATGGAAAATAGATTTGATAAAACACTTGAGATTAATACTTGAGGAAAATATCCTTTCTTCTTCAAAATAATTTTCTTTTCAAAAAATGACACTCAATTTTAATAGAAAAATATTTTATTGAAAATAATCATAAAATATTTTAGATAAAGATTCATGAAGAAAAGGCATTATGAAACCGTAAAAATCTATTCATGTCATATAAGTCAAAAATAACATTCTCCTTGTACTTTTGTCGAAAATGTCAAAAAGTACCATGTATGGTAAATAAAAGAAAGATTCATTCAATAACACAAAGTAAAAGTCAAAGAGGGGTAAACATGACTATAAAAATACATGGAATAATATTAAACACTTTATTAAAAACATTTTTATGGACATGGATGAAAAATATAACCCTAGTAAATACTTACGAATAAACAATCTTGGATAAGAACGATATTGGAATAATTATCCCTTTCCTTAGGTCTGATATGCTTTGTACGTATCTGAACCTCATGTATCATGATTTAAATAATTTCATTGAATTATTCCAGAATCATATTCATTTTTATGATATAATATATGGTCATATTGTTATCTTCTTTTTAGTAATATTTCATTTCTACATGTTATTCGGGTGTTCATTGCTTTATGTTCTTATGCATGTTTTGTCGAATAAATTCATATTAATATTTTTTAGGTTATTGGTATATCATTTACAGAATGGTATTAGTGTAATATATATCATATTTATTCATTCAATTAATTTATATAATCATTATTCAATGAAAATCATGTATAACGAGTCGCATCGCATCGTAGAGATTGTAGGTCGTACGCACGCACGAGCGATGATATCATTCCAATGATTGTGGAAATGTATTGAAGTGTATGGTGTATAATATTTCAGAATAAATATCTCTTTAAAATAATCATATATATTTATTTCTTCCCTCTTTAAACCAATCTAAGTATATTAGTGATGAAATAAAAGATTACACCACTGCGTGGAGACGGTAAGTTGTATGTACATACGCGTGGTGATTTTATTTTTTCATGGGATGGATAGAAGATAGAATATGGTTTTTTTATATTCATAATAACATATCAATATACAAGATATACTGGAGTAATTAATTAATAATGATACAAATCATATAGTGGAAGTAGGAGAAGAAATAAGTTTGAAGGAATTGGTAAATGATATTACCTCTTCTTCGACGCACCTCCTCTTAACCTCCTCTTAGGGAACTAAATTTGGTCCTAAAAGAAGACCAGGACCTCTAGTAGGTTTCTAGGGAAGGGGAGAAGTGAAATGGGCAGGGTTTGGACGAATTTTAAAGCTCAAAATTGTTGTGAAGTGGAGAGGGAGGAGGTGCCTATTTATAAGGGAGGAGAGGGGCACCTATGTAAACCTAATAAATATTAAGATATAATAAATTTCAAACCCCAAATAAAAACCACAAAAAATATCTCATTTCGAATATCTGATGAGAAAGGGTTGTAATCTCATTAACAAATAACATTTATACATGTTATAAGTTTATTTTAAACCTTATCATTTTGATTTATCCTTATTTAGTCTATTTTATTTTATTTTTGGTAATAATATTATAAATTATAAATTGTTATAAATACATACTTATATGTTATAAATTTTCCATAATTAGATAATTTATAACCTTTTATACCATATAATTTTAAATTTGTAATTTTTAAATATTTTTGTGATTATTAAGTAATTTAATAGTATGATATTTTTATAAAATACCAATCGTGTAAATTTTGACACTATTGATTTATTTGAATTTAAATAAAATAAAAACCGAGATTATATTCAAAAAAAATATTTAATAGGTTCCTAACCTGTCCTATTATTCTATAACATTCGTGGAACATATTAATTAGTTCATATAATATTTATTTTAATATTTTTAAAACCATTTATTTGATATTTCTCTTAATAAAATAATTACAACATCATTTTTGTATAATTTATTAATATACTTATTTTTTTCCTAAAAATTAAAAATAAAAAACTATGAAGAATATTAATCTAATTTCATTCATAATAATAGTTTTAGTTGAATTTATCGTCTAAGAAACTCTACATTTAAAATATTATGTTTATTAAATTATGAAGGTTACAACTTTGACATAATTTAAAATAAAATAATATAAGTGTCATAATCACTTTTATAAGGCTCCAAATGGCCAACAATGCTACCTTTGTATGCTTATAGTTTATATGTACATGAAAAATAAGTTTTGGTCTTGTTTTTGGGTCTTTAATGGGTATTATTAGTTTAATAAAAACTATATTATTGATTTTTCACTAAATAAATAATTTCTCCATCATTAATGTATACACTATTAATGTAATTTTATATTCCTTAAAAATTAAAAATTAATTACCATAATAATTAAGGACATTTTATCTTCCAAATGAGTATTTATAATCGAATTTATATTCTGTATATCCTTATATTTAAAATAATTTAATTATTAAAGTTTGAGTGAGACATATTTCACTTTCATTTAAACAAAATAAATTAAAGGTCTTAATCACATATAAGTGGGTTCTAATAGATACCATTTTGACACAAGTATATTTTAGGATGAAATATAATCATCCAATTATATTACGAAAAGTTTTAGGACAATAATATTATTATTACCCTTAATTACCTAATTTACCTTTAACTGTGGTAAATAAAATTTACCGTAGATACTATTCATAATGCCCAAAAATAAAAATTAGCCTATTAAGATAATTTGGACCAAGTAATTCAAAAAATTGAATCCATTTTTCCTAATTCAATACACATATGTTGCGGTAATTAAATTAAAATTAATCCCATTGTCAAAAAAACGGGTTTTGTTTAAAACATTGCAAAATATTGAATTGATTTTACCTACGAATTCAGTGTAAATTTAATGCTAATGAACTAAATTATACTAAATGGTAAAAATATATTACATTTATACATTAAAACAATTTACTATTACAATGTAACCATATAAATTATATTGATGAAAAAAGTTGTTTTTAAGTAAAATTTAGAGTTTTTTAAAGGTTGGGGCAGAAGGCTCAATTTATTATTTAAAGCAAAGACCTCTTTAGACAGGGTAGAGGGAGACCCATTATATAGACTGGAGGCCCAAGGCCAATTGTCCTGAAACAGGGCTTGAAAGCCCATTTTTTGTCCCAAAGGACCCCTCAGTGAACAGTTCTGCTACAACACCTGCACTGCTACATTACCTGCTGCAGCACAGTTGCCGCTACAGTACCTGCTACAGTCCCTCCACCGCTACAGTGTCACCACTGCAACAGTTCCACCACTTCTACAGTACTGCTACAATTCCTTGTACAGTACTCCTACAATACCCCAGAAATTCTCCCCTTCCCGGATTTGATCCTGGTTCTTTTAGATTCCAAGCTAGAGCATGTACCACTAGGGTACAGGCTCGTTGGCATAAGTAGTAAAATTTAGAGTGTTTTTACTATTCATCAAAATAAGAAAATTTTCAGAAAAATATCAAAACCTTATACAATGTATATTTTAATATATTTATTCAAAAGAAGAAGTTTATTTTGTAACCTGAACTTATAAACTTTTCAAAAAATTAAATTTAACATGGGTGCTCAATCAAAAGGTGACAGAACTACATTATATGAAAAATATTTATTTTACCCGATAAATATATTTTCTTCACATACCATGAACTAGAAAATGTGTAAGATGATTGATAATGTTACAAAATCCAAAATTTAGTTATTTCTATTCACAACGACTAGTTCATAATAATATTATCATAATATATTGTTCAGTAAAACTCGGTATTTTGTACAACACACGCTATCGAGGAAGGTCTCTCTTGCATGTAATGCATGCCAAGTCAGGGTTTCGTGTAGTGCAAGCTTCTTGTGGTGTTGCATATAACATAATCAAAATATAGTTCATTTATACATTGATCAAAATCTATTCGTGATGTTGTGTAAAATGAATTTTATTTGAAAGAACATGAAATTGTGTGCAACATTAGCCAAAAATAGTGTTGCATATACTACAAGCAAATACGGTGTTATGTATAGCACAGGCTAATCTTGGTGAAGCGTACAACAGAAGACATCAAATAAATTAAAAAGAATATTTCTAACAAAATCTTGGGGAGTTACATTCTACCCCCCTTAAAATGAATTTCTCCCTCGAAATTCTTTAGGGTTATAAATGGGTTTCTATTTGAATGTTTCTTTCATAGAAACCCACTTCATAAAAAGGAATAGTAAAACATTATTTTATAAAATTAAGGTTAGAAACATAATGGATAACCAAAGTAACTCATCACTGGGTTTCTACATAGGAGAATATTAGTGAAAATATGGATATGGAAGAGAAATCTAACCATCATGTTCTGATGGAGAGTGGTAGAGAACATGTCTAGAAATAAGCCAACAATCACAATGCCATAAATTTGTGATGATCTATGGAACCATCTGATTCATCAGATATGAGGGTACTAGGGAGACATTTTTGGATTTCAAGATCATTTCCCTAAAGTTGATGAATTTTTTCATAAGGAGAAATACTTACTTGATTTTAGTGTAATATCATTGTTGGTCATTCCATGAACAATTTCTACATCATCTCATATTTAAAGAAATGAGGTTGAATTATTATTCTTGAAGTATTAGCAGATCATGCTATACAATGATAGGTCATTCCATCTATCTATATCAGAAAAAGGTAAACTCAAGATATTAAATATATATAAGTCCATCTATAGTGAGGTTAATCGTATATGGTTCCAAAAATGGACTTATACTTCATCTATCATACCATAAAACTAATTTCTACAAACCAAGGACTTCCAGTAGGCCATTGGTAGGCGATAAAGGCATGTCACACTTCGGTTGTGCGTTTAATTCCTAGAGCACTATCCGACATGATGGGTTGTCGCCCGTCCTACATGTTGTAATTTTTTCAAAAACAATACTATTATAACATTTCAGAAATAAAATCAAAAACTTATAACCTTAATCAATACAATCTGATGTCTAAATTAATCCATTCCAACCTTTAGTCTTATCAAAAAAACTTTTGTCCAATCTCATAGTATAAAGAAAACAATTACTAGAGTGGTCATCTACCAATCATGTGAATACCATCATTTTCCCCCATATATCATAATATATATCTTGTTGTTGGTCACATTTCAAACATGTGAATACCTTAATAATGTATTCTCTTGAAAAATGAATACCCATTGAACCTTAGTGAAAACATGAATACTGTCAAATGTTAACTCTTTCCACATACAAAAAACCCAAAATTTCTATATACTCACACCATGATATCACTTTTTCCTTATATCAGTCATGATCTCATTAATACTATAAAACATATTATTTTCTCCTTATCCCTTCATTATGAAAATATCATCTGATTTCCAAAAATATTTCAATCACTTTTCATGGTTAGTGGTACCATATAATTATTGAAAACCACAATAAACCAATACAAAGATATTTCAATATTCCATGATACTATAAATGAGATTCCACAACATTATTTTGGAATCCCATTATATAAACACATAATCATTACACCACAACGTTGTCATACTCAACATCGTCAATAGTGATCGCATGTGACTTCCCTTTGTCCTTTTCCTTAATAGGTTGTTAATTTTGATCATCATTAACCCTTGTATTAGGGCATTGGTTAGCATAATTCCTCATTTCCAGGAACTTGTAGCACAGAAGTGTTGGTGGTGTGTTCCCTGTAGTCTTTTCCCTATTCACATCATTAGCTACATCTTTTCCATTACATCGACACTCAGATACCCTATGACCTTCTTTTCCACACATAAAATATTTTATAGTCCCTTTAAGACAATCTCCACCATGCTTCTTTCCGCACATTGAGCATAAAAAACATTCTTCATCTTTTCACCATTGTTTTGAGATTTTTCCTCGAACTCCATCTTTTTTTTCTCATCAAAACCATGAGATGGATGTGTAATACCAAATTCCAGTTCTACATTGATATCACAACGCACAATTTATTCATAGATACTGAAGTCTATTATAGCTAATACCCTTCAAAGACATGGTTTTATGCAACTGAAGAATCGATCAACTTTACTTTCAGTTTGGATGATAAATCCAGATTCATACCGTTAAAGCCTTGTAAAATTCTCTTCATATATAACAATAGATTCATCATCATTTTTCTTAAGATCAAGGAACGCCTTTTCCATATTTGTTCGAATAATATGAAGGATGTATATATTGAAAAACAAGTTCTTGAACTCGTCCCATTCCATGGATTCAATTTCATCTTGGGCTTTGTATTCTTAATTAGAGTCCACCACTGTTCTACTTGACCTTCTAACAGGTAAACATCCAAAATGACATCTTCCTACTCTAAACAACGAAGTATGGAAAATATATTTTCAATGGTACTAATCCATTGTTCAGCAACATGTGGCTCAGAAGACCCACTAAAAGAAGGTGGACGTTGCGTTATGAAGGACTCAATAGAATATTGTTCCCTTCTCTGCTCCTTTGGAAGCCAAGAATGATTCATATCTTGTGTATGTATAACAATAATATTATTCACTCCATCTCCCATAACATTGGTCTGTTGAGGTGGAAATTCATTGCATTATCCATTACATTGATCAACACGGTTCCTTAGAGTTCCATTCATAGTCTAGAACCCAAAAAGAATAGTGTGAGAGGAAAAAATCATTCTAGGAAAACAACATAATAAAGGGGTAATATCTAACATATTAGTTTTAATTCAAATATAGTTACCATAATTCTATTATTGTAACCTATATGTATACTTATCCTTAAGGACATCCCTAGACATACCATTGAAATATCTCTAGGGATCTCACTAAAGTTTTTGTATCCTAGTTTCCAAAGGCTGACTAAACCTTCACTATAATACCGACTGTAGAGACCCAAATCTTGACGTACATGTACAGTAAATTACTTTTGCGGAAAACATAATACATGAAAAAAAAACAGATTCCAAAAGACTGTATTAGTTTATTGTCTTTGAAAACTCGGAACAAAATCTTCTAATCAAGGTAAAAGATCTTCAACATCTCCCTCAAAGGTCTTCCCATTTTTTACCTAAAACCTTTATTTAAATCATGTGGAAAAGAAAACATAAAAACGGTTAGGTCAAATTCTCAGTAAGGGTAAACATGGATAACATAAAACAATCCATAAAAATTTCAACGTAAAAACAAGAGTATAAAATCTAAACATCAAAATCCTGAGCAATGACATAAAACATGGCAGTGTATAAGGCATAGATCATAAAGGAACATTGATCAAGATAAAATTTAATGGGAATAAAACATTTAATTGTTGAAAACCATTATGCACATGTTATGATTTCCATAGTAACCAAGGCATTGGTGCCAATCCCAGCATAGTGGATAAAGTCTATTACTGAACCGAGTTTATTTGTCGTTCCAGCCCTATATTACTGAACAAGATTTACTTGTCTTTCCAGTCATGTTTATCTCATGAGATATAAATCTTTACCAAATGTATTTGAGGGAGATATATTTCCCACCCATCTCATAATGAAATCATTCTTTCATGTGCCACAAAATAAACATAAACCATTCATCATAACCCGAAGAGTAAAATGTGTTTAATAAACATCATCCCATTATAACATAATCCATATAAAAAAATGGATATCATTTCATCATGATAAAAATAAAACCATTTAAACAATAGAGACATTATACTTGAAACATAAACATGGAAAATAATTTCATCTTAGATGGAAAATAGTTTTGATAAAACACTTGAGAAGTATTCTTGAGGAAAATATCCTTTCTTCTTCAAAATCATTTTCTTTTCACAAAATTCCAAACAATTTTAAAAGCAATGTATTTCATTGAAAATAATCATGAAATTTTGAAGAGAAATATTCATGAAGAAAAGGTGTTATGAAACCGTAAAAATCCATTCATACCGTATAAGTTAAAAAAACATTCTCCTTGTACTTTTGTCGGAAATGTCAAAAAGTACCACGTATAATAAACAAAAGAAAGATTCCTTCCATAACACAAAGTATAAGTCAAAGAGTGGTAAACATGACTTTTAACATACATGGAAAAATATTAAACACTTTATGAAAAACATTTTTATGGACATGGATGAAAAATACAACCCCAGTAAATACTTGTGAATAAACAATCTTGGATAAGAAAGAGATTGGAATAATTATCCCTTACCTTAGATCTGATATTCTTTGTACGTATCTGAACCTCCTGTATAATGATTTAAATAATGTCATCGAATTATTCCAGAATCATATTCATTGTTATGATATCATATATGTTCATATAATTATCTTCTTATTTGTAATATTTCATTGCTACTTGTTATTCGGGCGTTCATTAAATTATGTTCTTAAGCGTGTTTGATCAAATAAATTCGTATTCCTCTTCTTAGGTTATAAGTCAATCATTTACAGAATTTTATTAGTGTAATATATATCATATTTATTCATTAAGTGCATTTATATAATCATTATTAAATGATGATCATGTTGAACAAGTCACATCACATCGTGGATACGGTAGGTCGTACGTTTACACGAGCGATGATATAATTCCCATGATTGTGGAATTATATTGAAGTATGTGGTGTATAATACCTTAGAATCAACATATCCTTACAATAATAATATTTATGTATTTCTTCCAACCTTATACCCATCCCAGTATATTAGTGATGAAATAAAAGATTACACCACGGCATGGAGACAGTAACCCATACGTACGCACGCGTGGTGATTTCATTTTTTCATAGGATGGATAGAAGATAGAATATGGTTGTTTTTTATTCATAATAAGATATCAGTATACAAGTTATACTAGGGTTATTACTTAACAATGAAACAACTCATATAGGGGATGTAGGAGAAGAAATAAGTTTGAAAGAATCAGTAAATGATATTACCTCTTCTTCGACGTGCCTCCTCTTAACATCCTCTTAGGAAACAAAAATTGGTCTTTAAGAAAGACCAAGACCTCTAGTAGGTTTCTAGGGGAGTGTAGAAGTAAAATGGGAAGGTTTTGAACAAATTTTAAAGCTCGAAATTGGTGTGAAGTGGAGAGGTAGGATGTGTCATTTTATAAGGGATGAGAGAGGCACATTTGGAAACCTAACAAATATTAAGATATAATAAATTTCTAACCCCACCTAAAAAAGTCCAAAAAATAACTCAAATCGAATATGATACGATATAGGGTTGTAACCTCATCAAAAAATAACATTTATACATGTTTTGTGTTTATTTTGAACCTTACCATTTTGATTTATCCTTATTTAGTCTAATTAATGTTATTTGTGGTAATAATATTCTAAATTTTATATTGTTATAAATACATACTTATATGTTGTAAATTTCATATAATTGGATAATTTATAACATTTTAGACCATAAAATGTTCAATTTTTAATTTTTAAATATTTTTGTGATTTTTAAATAATTTAATAAAATGCTATTTTTATAAAATATCAATAATGTAAATTTTGACACTATTCATTTATTTGAATTTAAATAAAATACAAAAAAAGAATATATTCGAAAAAAAATATTTAATAGGTTCCTAACATGTCATATTCTTCTATAAAATTCGTGTAGAATATTAATTAGTTCATATAATATTTATTTTAATATTTTTAAATCCATTTATTATAAATTTTTCTTAATAAAATAATTCCTACATCATTTTTGTATAATTATTTAATATACTTATTTTTTCCTAAAAATTAAAAATAAAATACTATGTTGAATATAAATATAATAGTTTTCATAAAAATACTTTTAGTCTAATATATAATCTAAAACACTCTACTTTTAAAATGTTATGTTTATTATATTATGAAGGTGACAACTTTGACATCATTTAAAATAAAATAATATAAGTGTCATAATAGCTTTTATAAGCCCCCAAATGGTCCAAAATTATACCTATGGATGATTATGGTTTATATGTACATGACCAATAAGTTTTGGTCAGGTGTTTGGGCCATTAATGGGTATTATTAGTTTAATAAAAACTATATTATTGATTTTTCACTAAATAAATATTTTCTGCATCATTAATGTATATGATATTAAAGACATTATATATTTCCTAAAAATTACAAATAAATTTCCATTATAAAGAAAAAAAATTATCTTTCAAATGAGTATTTATAACCAAATTTATATTCTGTATAACCTTATATTAAAAATAATATAATTATTAAAGTTGGAGTGAGACATATTTCACTTTCATTTAAATAAAATAAATTAAAGGTCTTAATCACATACAAGTTGTTTATAATAGATTCCATTTAGACCAAAGTATATTTTAGGATTAAATATAATCATCCAATTATATTAAGACAAGTGTTGGGACAATAATATTATTTTTACCCTTAATTACCTAATTTCCTTTAACTATGATAAATAAAATTTACCATGGTTACTATTCATAATGACAAAAAATAAAAAGTAGCCTATTAACATAATTTGGAACTAAAGATTCCAAATATGGAATCCATTTTTCCAAATTCAAAACACCTATGATTCAGTAATTAATTTAAAATTAATCCCATTATCAAAATAAACGGGGTTTTGTTTAAAACATTGCAAAAGATTGAATTGATTTTACCTAAGAATTCGATGTAAAATTAATGCTAATGACATAAATTATATTAAATGGTAAAAATATATTATATTTATACTTTAAAACAATTTACTATTATAATTTCACCATATAAAGTATCTCGATGAAATAAGGTGTTTTAAGTAAAATTTAGCATGTTTTTACTATTCATCAAAATAAGAACGCTGTCCGAAATATATCAAAACTTTATCCAATGTAATTTTTTATATCCTCATTCAAAATAATAATTTTATTTTGTAAAATTTAGATTATAAACTTTTCAAAAAATAGATTTAACATGGGTGCGCCATCAAAATGCTGAAAAACTTCATTTTTTGAAAAATATTTATTTTACATGAAAAATTTCATTTCTTCATATACGATGATCTATAAAATGTGTAAGATTAATGATAATGTTATAAAATCAAAAATTTATTTAATGCTATTCATAACGGCTAGTTTATAATAATATTATAATAATATATCATTCAGTGAAACTCGGTATTGTGTACAACACACGCTATCGAGGAAGGTCGCTCTTGCGTGTAATGCAAGCCATGTCAGGGTTGCGTGTAGTGAATGATTCCTTTGGTGTTTCATATAACATAATAAAAATATAGTTCATTTATGCATTGATCAAATTGTATACTTGGGTTCGTGTAAAATGAATTTTATTCTAAAGAACTTGAAATTGTGTGCAACACAAGCCAAGAATAGTGTGGCGTATACTACAAGAAAATATGATGTTGCGTATAGAGAAAACTAATCTTGGTGAAGTGTAAAAAATAAGACATCAAATAAATTAAAAGGAATATTTCTCATAAATTCTCGGGGCGTTACGTAGTAGCTATGATCATCACTTTAAAGTTTTGGAAAGACTACATTTGGGGTGAGAGCATTAAAATTTGTAAACATCACAAGAGTAGAATTTAAATATTCAGATAGAAAGAGAATAAAATATTTTAGAAATGATGGTTAATGGTAATTAATTTAAACGAATTATCTATTCAATATAAGCTTAAAATGTATAAAATGTCAGATGATTCTCATAGAAGAAAAAAACGGTTACACCATTCAACATGCCAATTGAAAAACACTCCATCTCATGGATGTGAAAAGTATGGAACTATAAATCATAATAGATTGGAATAAATGTTATCTATTCCAAATTATTTCCCAATTATACATTCATGAAAATTACAACGAGTTATACATTGAAGATACTGATTTTAAAAGAAGGTGGGTTGAATATATGGGAGATTCATAAGGAGTTATACATTGATGAAGATGGTTCCATTTGGTTTGTAACTACATTATCAATTTATTCATAAACTGAAATATAGATATATATACTAGATAATTCTCATATATCATATTTCTCAAATAATCATAGATGTTTCAAGATTTATCATCATTTTTGGAATCATTTATTTGGGAAAACATAACGAAGGAGATTACTGAGTATATAACAGTGTTCTTGGTATATCAACATGGTAAAGATGAGATATAGAAGTCAAAGGGTTTGATTAAACCACTTCCCTTACACATATTGAAATAGTGCAACATCCCTTAGATCATTGCCACTAGTATCCCAAAGACAGCCAACAAATTAAAAATGATTTGGGTTGTGGGGGATCCACTAACCCAGACAGCCTAATTCATCATTATTCATGATTTATTATCTAGTGAACAACATTATAAGTTAATTTTAATGGATGTTGGGACGATTCTTGTTCCACCATAATTGATTGATTCTTTTTATGATCTAAAAATCACTTATAAATTCAAGACTTGTCTTCAATATTCTATTTATATAAAATTGAATATCGTTAGGGAATATATCCCCAATTGATGTCCATTTCTAAAAAGATATGTTCAGAAATTCGGGGGATTGTTTATAAATTTTCAATGAAATTTAATGAAGGATGAGATCTATATCACATATTTAATATTTTCTTATTCAATAAGTCCTATCACTTGATTATTCAGATGGACCAATATGAATCAAATTATGGGAATCTATGTTTTGTTCCTATATAATGAGATGAAATTGGTGAAGGGAATTTACATGGACCTGATATTGTGGAGGAAATGACATAAAATGTTTAATACCCCCATAAATATATAAGATCTAGTTAGAGTTTGAAGAATATATATGCTTAAAACCATCAAACTATCTTGTAGTCCAATAGATAGGAATACAATTTCCATTGAATGTCAACATAGAAGATATTAAAAAAATTTAGAAAGAAAAACAGATTATACATAGGTATATTTGACCCTTTAAGATACATGATTTTCAAGGAATTGGTTCCAATCAACTATAAATTATAGTAAACATGGAATTAGTATATGATGACTTCAATTTTTCTCTCCAAATATAAAATCCATATGATCCATTACATATATATAATATAGAGGTGGTACAACTATAAAATGACCTTTCTTGTGAAGAAAATATAGTGATGATCATAGGTAGTAAAGACAAATTTATATGAAACATGAAAGTTGACGTTTTAAAATGGTTATTACGAAACAATAAATATGAAGAGGTTTTACAATAACATAAGGATACCATAAAATAAACATACCCTCATATATTCTTATTTGAGAACATGAAATAAAATTACATTAAAAAAATTATAATAGAGACATAATTTAATGATATGGACATCATAAAATATATTTTATCCTAAATAAAATGAAGTTATTATATTTTATTGTATTATACGAATAGAGAACATAAAAAAAGTAATAAAAATGAAAACATAGTCATAAATAAATAAAAAATTTAGAAGTGTAAAACAAGAATTGCTTAGGGGATTTGTGGAGAATAAGCAATGAAGGACTGAATAAGAATCATTTGGATATAATATGAAATATATAATATTAATTAGAACATTATAATATTGATGTGACCAATGAAATAGTAATTTGATAGTTAAGAATAATTACCCAACCATTTGAAGAGTAATACGACATCAAAATAAAAAAATTATTATTTAAAAAACTATTATTGTGACTAACATAATAAAATACACATATTTTAATGCAATAAAATATATACCCTGATAAAAAATTAAAATAACTAAATGTATTTTTTTAATAAATCATATTCTAATATATTTCATAACAAATTATTTTTTATGTAAAAAATATAAAAATTCAAATGTATGAATAATTCTTGGATAAAATTATTGTCAATTTTAGAATGATCACATAAATAATTTCCTTAGGGAATTTTTTATGTTAATTTTATCAACATCTTCCTTTTTAAATGTAAAGTACAAAATAGTTTTTTATAAAGGCTGTGTTTTAATTGAAATCCTTGAAAATGTAATAATAACCTATCATATTAAAAAATGTTGGGGATGAAAAAAAAATCAATTTTTAAATAATAACTAAATTTTAATTTCCCAACATGAAAAGTATTTTTTAATGACTATAATTCTAATGTATCCCTTGAAATAAATATTTTTTTTAATTTTTCTCCATTCATTTGGATTAAAATTTTATGTTCGATTTATTATGTTACTAAAATTCCTAGAATCATTATTTTATTTTAAAATATTTTTCATAATTCCAAAAATATCATTATTACAAGATGTATATTTGATTTTTTTTTTATCTAAAAACAATCCATTCTAAATATATTAATAACCCCTCTCCCTACCCTTTGAAAACCACCTTTCCTCTACTTACTAGATCCAAATATAATAACATTTACTATCGCATGACCCACTCAAAATCATAAGGGAAATCTGATACTAATCAACCCTTAATATTTCTATAAGACAGTGGCCTTAGAAATGGGATAAGTTTTCGAAATAGGTAATTTACTTATATAATTTTATTTTATTTTTATTTTCACATTCCCTTCCCATGTTTTCTATAACATCTAAGACCATATTAAAATAGTTAAATTTTATATTAATATTCTCTTGATCATTAGAATAACATTTTTAAATATTATCTATAATATAATAACATATTTTATATCTAGTATCTCCACTTTTACAATGTCAAATTAACTATCGGTTAATAACCATTGATTATATTTTAAATAATATAGTAATTAGAAACATTATAAATTTTTATAGTAACCTATTAATTATATATAAAAACAAATGTAAGTATTTCCTTTCATATAAAGGTAATCATAATAACTTATAAATAATAATAAACCATTATCATTATAATAAAGAAATAAATAATATGTTATGAAAAATATGATTTGAAAAACGTCACTATAAATGAAGTAAATAAATAAATTTCATCCAAATACAATAATTGATTATGATTGTATCAATGAGTATATAATTCATATCTAGTTTTTTTTATAAAAAAATCTATTATACTGTATGTGTAAACATGATGAAATAAATTAGGACTAAGTTAAGAAGATTCTTAAACCCAACTATTCTTAATTGTTATTTCATATTTCCCATCATTTTTAGATTCTATATTCCACTAATGTCCAAAAAAATATTTTAAAATTCATTCACCTGTCCTTTTTATGATATACTTTTTTTTCAAAATTTTGAATTTATTTCAATTCTGTATTTAATGATTTTTAAAATATCCTTTATTTGACGAAACACCACACACAATTCTATTTACATATTTATTCTCTAAATAATAATTATGATGTATTAAAATAAATGTGATTTACCTTATTCATTTTTTACCCAATAGATTATTTATGAATTCTTTTTACAAATACCATTTGAATATCATTTCATTCCATGGATTTATTTTATTTCAATGATATTTATATGTTATCACTCAATGTGGAATCCAGAACAATGAAAATATTATGATTTGATGGGTGGGACCAAATTTATATATCACTCCAATTAATTGGGTAATGTTATATATCTTTTGAGACAATGTTTATTATTAGTGAACATGCTATTATGTTTGTTCAAAATAATGATGTTATGAATTATGCCCATATTTTATGTGATATCAGGATTTTAGCATTGTTAATAACTATTAGTGTTATTTTACCACATTATACGATGTTTCATTGTTATAAATTGAAACGAACCGGAAATTCCTTGTTATATTTTTAATTGTATGTAAATTTTACGAGTCTGCAAAAATTGACGGTGCTTGATTCCGAGGCCCAGTTTTCCCAGATTAAATTCCTAAAACAATTTTAGGTATATTTAGTAAACGTGCAAGTGGATTTTTCTAACTATTGAACAAGTGCTCAGAATTGAAATCTGATGACACTGTTGAACTCATAGTGCCGACATTCTCTTAAGGAGACCTTCACTTCGATCGCAGTAGGTCGAGGGTGAATGTTGGTTTTCGTGTTTTTCGTGGAAATTAAAATTAAATAAAAAATTAATTTTTATTTTATTTTTATATCTTCTCTTATTTAGTTATGGAGGTGGGGACTACCCAATCTAGGAAACCCCTCCAAATTTAATTCTTAATGGTGGGTACCACCTGACCCCCCTTAAACTCCACCATTAATGAGGGAGGTGACTTTAGGTTCTCTCTTTATTGATTGTGCCACCCTAATTTAATTAATGAACAACTTTAATTAAATTAGACTCTAATATTTTAAATTGACACCATACCTATCATGGGAAAAGTGTTTGGGAAAAGCAGAGGAGAGATTTGGGAGGACTATCTCTAACGAAGAATTCCTTCTCCAACGAGGGACATCTTCAACAAAAATGAACTGACGTTCATCTTTCCCTCCCCACCGACGTCAACGATCCTTCAAGGTAGGGGTGTGATTTTGAGTAATCATCATTAATTTTCTTTCATGTTGAATATCCTCCCATGAGCCACTTGCTACCTCTCTAACGCGGAGGGTACATGCCAAAAAAAACATGGCCCGACCTCTTTGTAAATCTTCAGGATTTTTTTGAAGCGATTTTCACGATGGGGGAGGGTGGCCACCGATACTGAATATTGGAACCAGTGGGACTCAGGAATGGTGGCTGGCACTCTGGCTGGTCGCAACGACGGAGGGGGCCTAACCGCGATGCCAGAGAAGGGTTACGGCCCGTCGGCCCCGGCATAGTAGAAGCGGCGGCCGGCGCATGGTCGGTCGTGTGAAGGGAAGGGGGCGGCGTGCGTCTACGCCGCTGGGTGTGCGGGAGCCATGGAATGAGGCTGTAGTGGGGAAGGAGGGAGGCCGGTCGAGCCGACTATCGTAGATGGCGCGGCGCGCGACCGCGCCTCACAAAAGTTGGGCTGACCATTTGGTCGGTCATGGTCGGCCGCCGCACCGTGGGTTGTCTAGTGGGCCGGGATATGTCGGTGTGCCGGGCCGAACCCAGCAAGACACGTCAGATCCCACGGGCTCGGTCCGACCAAGGGCGAGACCCAGGTCGGTCTGACTAGGTCGAAACGGACCCGGACAGACATCTCACTTTTCGCTGTTTCACCCATATCTTGAGCTTCGGGCGTCCATTTGACGAACCATCTATGTCATTAGAAATATTGGATTGAAACGGTCCTTTTGGTATTCCTACTTGGGTTTTGTAATAAGTTGGTGTATGGTTGGGTTGGATCGAACACGAATCCAACCAGGCCCTCTAGACTAGAAGGCCAATATCTTACAGAGCAGGCATCTGATTGACTCACCATCTGTTTCATTTAGACCCCTATTATGTGGTAGTCATTTGGGATGATTTTTCAGGTACTTAGTGATAGTTGGAGTATCTAAATGTGGCTTAAGGATAAGACCCTCTTAGAATCAAGTGAGCTTAGTGCGGTAACCCAGAAGATAGTTAAAACGTGAAGAAAGATCATTGATCCTATGTGGGTTAGCATCTGTCGATCCTATGTGGGTCAGAACCTATTAGATCCTGTGTGGGTCAGTGCTCAGCGATCCTATGTGGGTCAGCGCATACCAATCATTTGTTGGTCAAATCCTGTGTGGGTCAGTGGGGGTTATTTCCTATCGATACTGTGTGGGTTAGCAGTAGTGCTACTTTACTGAATAAAATTATTTAGCTTACGAATAATCATCTATACTTCTATACATAAGTTATACAAGGTATTAGCTGAGTCTTTACCATTTTGGTATTCTTATGTGTGGTGTAATTGTCTGTTACTTACCTTCGTGGTGATACCTTTGTGGTATTCTTCTGTGTGGCGTACATGTGTGATATGTACCTTTGTGGTGATACCTTTGTGGTATTCTTCTATCTGGAAGAACTGTGTGGTACCTACCATCGTGGTAAACTTTCCTTTGTGGAACAATTGTACTTTGGATAAGGATTTGGGCCTTGTGTTTCCTCATGAATGAGATTGGTAATATTTGATGACATAGGTATATGTATGGTCATATACCTAAATAGGGATTTCACTGGTTTTCATGCTTTGTGTTTTATCCTTTGTGGATTTTGTGTGACCTTGAAGGTCCTAAGGTCCCTACTGAGTATCGTTATACTCACCCTTACACGGGCTATTCCGGCACCTCATTGTGTTTGGTGCAGACGAAGGACAACACTGATTGAGGACAAGGGTAACAGGACTGGAGGTAGCTCAGAGGTGGACCATAGATGAGGTGTACTATAGAGATGACCATACGAGAGATGTACCTACCCCTCAGGTAGGATCCTTGGAAGGTGTTCACCGAAACTATTCAGCTTACTTGTACTTTTTAGTTTTCATGTACATTCTAATTGGGCTTGTATTCTGGCCTCCTTTACTTACTGTACACACTCTTTTTTATTATACCATTTACTAGTGTTCTTATCTTTTTCTGTGCTTGGTTGTGTGTGATTACAACATATAAATAATATGCCTTCTCAGTATTAGGAAATACGTGTTTCGGTGCTAGAAATAATCCCCTGGCCTATGGATGGTGGGAATGGGGTAGTCACGGCACGGGCCCCGGGGGACGGGATATGACAAATTTGTATCAGAGGAGTTGGTTCTACCATAGAACATTAAAGTCTAATATTTTTAATGTCAAGAGTTTTAAGTATAGTTAGTGTGGTTATTAGTTTACTGAATCCAGTGTTAGTGTGGCGGCCGACATATCCATACACCAGGACCCTGACTTCTGATTTCAGACTCAGTGCACGAAAACACTTATCGCCTGTGTGTTTCAAAAAGATTTCTTTGTGATATTTTTGAGTCAGTTTACCAGGTATAACTTATTGATCGCGGCACACCTGTTCATTTTTAGCATGCCTCTAGACAAACAGCCAGCTAGGGTTCCATGTATTGTATGTGATGATAGCCCACCGAGCGACGAGGCCTTGGTGCAATTCCCTCTTTCAGTAGAGGCATCAGCGGAGGCACCAACGGTACCATTACCTATTGTAAAACCGATGACACCAGCTCCAAAAGCACAGGGTGCAACCATATGATCATGTTGCACGAGTTACAATGCGAGAGGCCACCCAGGTTTAGGGGATAAATGGACCCACTGGCGGCTGAGGATTGGCTGGAGGCCGTGGTGAGAGTCTTTTGACTGGTAGGGACACCAGCTGATCTCATGGTGTTCCTTCCCACCAGTCTCCTATAGGCAGAAGTAGCCAGATGGAAGAGCTTGATTCTCTAGGTTCACGATGATGTGACACTTATCTGGGCAGATTTTGAGAGCCTTCTTTGGGCAGAGCTTGTCCCAACGACTCTTCACGTAGTGCGCATATATGAGCTTCTTTATCTACAATAAGGAAACATGACTATGACTCAGTACTCAACGAGGTTCACCGAACTCTAATGATACTCCACTGATATGGTGTAGCACCCATTATTCTGGTCCTAGACCTTCGAGCAGGGACTCAGGTGGGAGATCAGGGCTTCGATGATTTCTCTCAGCATCCCGGTGCAGGTGGGGGTGTTATAGTGAGCCCTATTTGTTGAGAGTTTCCTTGCTGAGCAGTCAACATGTAGCGAGACCCACCACCGGGCATCACGTAGAAGAGTCTTCTGCAGCTAGCAGCGGACAGATGTCAGAAAAGTCCAAGAGGACTATACCAACAGGTCGATGATCGCATGATTAAGGGTCGGTTTTTCTGGGAACTGAAGACAGAGCCAGTCATACGAGGGGCGTGCAGTGTTACACATGCGGCGGGAAGGGTCACATGGCTTGTGACTACACAACCCATCATACAGATGAATAGAATATGGTTGAAGGACCGCATATGCAGAGACAGTTGTTTGACTGAGGAGGTCTGCTGGAGAAGGTGGATGTGGAAGAGGAGCTAGTCGTGCATTTGGTGGTGTGAAATGGTTTGAGATGTTACCGCCACCACCACCAGGTGGTCCACCCTGCCTATAAGTAGCAGGTGGATAGGGGTGAGCTCAGCTATAGGCATCTGGGGCCTACGACAACAGCACTCTAGATATGATACGAGGTACAATCTGTACCTTCTCCACCTTAGTTGCAGTAATTATAGACATAGGTTCTAGTAATTTTTTAATTTTCACTACCCTCGTTCAGAGCTCAGAGATTCTGATGGAGCCATTGTCTCGATCCATTCAACTAGAGATTATTCCTAGATAATATTTGATGATTACGCACTGGTTCTGACTGTGAGGTCTTACTCTAGGAGGCAAGAGCTTCGACTGGGATATCCTCGTAGCGGCATCAAGGACATACGATGTCATCTTGGGTATGGAATAGTTATCTATACTCCTTGATCTGATTGATTGTATTAGGCACAAAATGCGGTGTGTCTGCCCAGATGGGACTATGTTTACCTTCACTAGAAAGAACGGAGCCTTTGCTGTGCTGGATGGACTTACCCGGAGGAGGGTGGAGCCGATCACTCGTTAGTTAGCTAGTCTTACCCTCAGGGTAGTTTATTTGGAGAGTACGATTTATCCTATAGTGGTGGACTCGTACACGGATGTCTTCCCTGATGATGTTTCGGGTATACCTCCTTGTAGAGTGGTGGACTTTTACATTGACTTGTAACCCAGGATGACACCGATATCTACACCAGTGTATCGGATGGCTCTTATAGAGCTTCATCAGTCATGGGTACAGCTATAGGACATTAAGGTAAAGGGATTCATTCAGCCCAGTGATTCTCCATGGGCAACCCCAATTTTGTTCTCCAAGAAGGCGGATGGAAGCTTGAGACATTGTGTTGACTATCAGCTCCTCCACATGGTGACCGGGAAGAACAAGTACCCACTTCTGAGGATTGAATACCTCTTTGATCAGCTGAAGGGTGCAAGGTGGTTCCCAATGATAGACCTCAGATCAGGCTATCACCAGCTCAGAGTACAAGATGAGGAAGTGCATAATATGACTTTTAGATATCGGTACGGACACTACATGTTCTTGGATATACCATTCGGTGTGACCGACACTCCAAAGGTGCTCATGGGACTCATGAACAATATCTTTCATCCATACCTTGATTGCTTTGTAGTGGTCTTCATCGACAACATTCTAATCTACTCGGCTACCAAGGAGGAGCTTGCCTATCATTTGTATATAGTTCTGGACTCACTGTAAGAGCACCATCTGTAAGGTAAGATCTCAATGTGCCAGTTATTGATCCGAGAGGATCACTTTCTGGGACATGTCATCTTAGAAGCTGGAGTTTCAGTGGATCCAGCAAAGGTTGAGGTGGTACTTTCTTGGTAGCAACCCGGGAGTGTGATAGAGGTACGGAGTTTCCTGGATTTGGATAGATACTACAGGAAGTTTGTGCCGGATTTCTCCAGAGATGCAGCACCTTTATCAGCATTGATGAAGAAGGGGCAACCCTTCGTGTGGTCAGAGAGATTCCAGTAGAGTTTTTAGGAGCTTAGAGAGAGGCTGACTAGTGCCCAAATCTTGAGTCTTCTGGAGGATGGAATTGGGTATGTAGTCTACTACGATGCATTGGGGAATAGACTTAGATGTTTCCTGATGCAAGAGCGAGTAGTGATCGCATATGGTTCTTGATAGCTATGACAACATGAGCAGAACTATGCTACCCATGACTTGGATTTAGTAGCAATGGTCTTCACTTTGAAGACATAGCGACATTACTTGATGGTCGAGCGTTTTATGGTTTACTCTAATTACAGGAGTCTGAGGTAAATCTTCTCTCAGAAGGACCTGAACCCAAGCCAGTGTCGTTGTCTTGGGTTCCTCTAGGACAATGACTATGAGATAGTCTTTACTTCTGGTAAAGGGAACGTTGTAGGAGATGCACTCAGCAAGAGATCTGGTATACAGCTGCAAGGTGAGGGGATGGAGCAGCTTCCCGCTTTGCAGATATCCTTTTTGGATCGAGATGGAGTATATTTTCATCAGTCTCTTACAGTCACTCCCCCACTTATTTAGAAAGTTAGGGAGGCACAACAAAAGGACACATACTATGACACTCAACGTGCATAGATATCCATAGGACATGAACCTTATGGATTTTCTGATGTTGGGGAGAACATCATCCACATTAGAGGACTTACCATGGTACTGGTGTCTCTTTGGAAAGAATTATTGAGGGAGTTCCACGCATACCCTCTAGCGGTACTTCCAAGAGTAGAGAAGATGTACCAGGACCTCCGATGACAACACTGTTGGTGGGGAATAAAGAAAGTAGTAGCAGTGTTTGTCTCTCTGTGCCTAACATGTCAGTAACTGAAGGCGGAGCATCAGGTACTAGCATGCTTGGTTCATCCTTTAGAGGTCCAAGAGTGGATGTGGGATGTGTATCCATGGAATTTGTGATAGAAATTCCACATAAATCCAGAGGTCATGATTCTATCTGGGTGATCGTTGACCAACTCACCAAGTCTGCCCACTTCCTATGGATCAGAGAGCAGTGTTCAGTAGAGAGCTTAGGACACCTCTATGTGCAGGAGATTTTGCGGCTACATAGAGTACCCTCGATGACTGTCTCTGATCATGATGCATGTTTTACTTTCCGGCTATGGGAGGGGTTGTAGGAGGCTTTTGGGACGCAGCTTCATTTGAGCACTGCCTGCAATCCTTAGAAGGATGGCTAGACTAAGCGTACCATTCAGACCCTCGGGGACATGTTGCGTGCTTGCGTTCTCGACTTCAGTCGCAGCTGGGAGGATCACTTTCCCTGGTTAGATTTCACATACAACCACAAATATCACTCCACTATTGGGATGGCACCATTCGAGGTGTTGTACGACTGACCATGAAGATCGCCTTTGTACTGGAATGACCAAGGGGAGTCGACTAGATATGGTATGGGATACCACAGAGAAGGTTCAGATCATCCAGGAGTGGATGAAGACTTCATAGAGAATGCATAAGTCTTATGAAGATAGGATACAAAGACCTTAGGAGTTTGATTATGGTGACCAGTCTTTCTACGGGTCTCACCCCGATGAGGTTTGTGGAGATTTGGCCGGAGTGGAAAGTTT
This sequence comes from Viscum album, assembly GCA_963277665.1. Classification (NCBI taxonomy): domain Eukaryota; kingdom Viridiplantae; phylum Streptophyta; class Magnoliopsida; order Santalales; family Viscaceae; genus Viscum; species Viscum album. Next base: position 928,473,323 of record OY728126.1, on the reverse strand, counting down.
TCTCTATGGTTCATTTGATCCTTGCAGGTCCTCAGCAGAGTAGGCGATGTGGCTTACTGCTTAGCTCTTCCCCATTTGTTACACCCAGTGCATGACATTTTAAACATATTCTAGCTAAGGAGATATGTGCACGACCATTCACACCTCATTGACATGGGTGATCTAGACATCGACGATGGGGAGACATTTACAGAGATTGAAGTGGAGATTGAGGACTGATAGGAGAGATTTCTTCATGGGCCATCTATATCTTTGGTGCGTGTACGTTGGCAACATGGGAACCTCCATGAGATCACACGGGAGTAGGAGGCTCATATTTGTGCTTAGTACCCCCTCTTTTTTTTCTTGTTTTTGTAATGTGGCTTTCGGGGACGCAAATACCTAAGGTAGGGAGAATGTAAAGACCCATATATTCAATGTACTTTTTTTATTTATATGGGAATTCTACTTGTCTGCAAAAATTGATGGCGTGTGATTCCGAGGCCCAGTATGCTCAGAATGATTTTCAAATATTTTTTTAGGTACGTTTAGTAAACTTGAGAGCGTGTTTTTGTAACTTTTGAACTGCGCTCGGAATTGAAATTTGAGGACACCGTAGAACTCGCAACGTCGATATTCACGTAAGGAGACCTTCACCTCAACCATAGTAGGTCGAGGGTAAAAGTTGTTTTTCATGTTTTTATTGGAAATAAAAATTAATTAAAGAACAAACATTTATTTTATTTTTATAACCTCTCTTATAGAATTATGGATGTGGGGACCACCCGAGCTTTGAAACCCATCCAAATTTAATTCTTAATGGTGGGGACCACCCGACCCCCCTTAAACTACCACTTTAATGAGGGATCTGACTTTTGGTTCTTTCTTTTTTTATTGTTCCTCCCTAATTTAATTAATGAAAAATTTTAATTAAATTAGAATATGAGATTTTAAATTGGCACCATACCTCTGATGGGAAAAGCGTTTGGGAAAAAGAGAGGAGTGTTCTGGGAGGACTATCTCCAATGAAGAATTCCCTCTCCAATGAGGGATATCTTCAACAAAAATGAACCAACATCCAACTTTCCCTCCTCACTGATGTTAACGATCCTTCAAGGTAGGGGTGTGATTTTGATTAATCTTTGTTAATTATCTATCACGTTGAATCTCCTCCCATGAGTTGCTTGCTACCACTCTAAAGTGGAGGTTACAGTCCAAATGAACATGGCCTGAACTCTCCACAAATCTTATTGATTTGTTTGATACAATCATCGCGATGGGGGATGACGGAAACCGATGCTGGAGATTGGAATCAGTGGGACTCAAGAATGGCGGTCAGCACTCCGGCCATCCGCGACGACGGTGGCGGCGCAACCGCACCGCCAGGGAAGGGTCACCGCCCAACTTCCGTGGCGGACTAGAGGCAGCAGCCGGTGCCTGGCTGGCCGCGTCAAGGGAAGGCGGCAGCACGCGTCCACACCATCGGGTGTGTGGGAGCCACGGAACGAGGTCGTGGCAGTGAAAGAGGGTGGTCGATCGAGCTGGCCGCTGGAGATGGTGCGACGCGTGATCGTGCCACGCGGAGGAGGGCCTGGCCATCCAGCAAGCCATGGCTGGCCACCGCACCGCGGGCCAGGCCAGACCCAGTGGGTTGGGTTGGATCCCACGGGTCGGGTTCGACACTAGGAAATACCTGGGTCAGGGCCGGGTCGACCCGAACTTGGTCAGGTTGGCCTAGGTCAGGTCAGGCTGGGATGAACCAGATCCAGACCGACTTCGACCCTTTTCTCTCTTTTGGCCATATCTTGAGCTTCGGGCATTCGTTTGACGAACTGTCTATAGATAAAAAAACCATTGGATTTAGATGGTCCTTTTGGTATACCCCACTTGGGTTTTGGAATAATTTGGGTTATGACCGAGATTGATTGAACACGAATCCAAATGGGCCTTCAGGACTAAAAGGCCAAAAACAAACAGACTGAGCATCCGATTTATGTACCGTCTGTTGCATTCAGACCCCTTTTACATTGCGGTCCTTTGGGATAAAACTTTATCTGACTTTGTACCATATGGAGTTTCAACATGTGTATTGAGGAGCAGACCCTCTCAAAATCAAGCGAGCTTAGTGTTGGATCCCAGTAGGAGGTTGTAACATGAAGAAAGATCATCGATCCTAGGGACAACATATATTGATCATGTGTGGGTCAGAACCTATCATATCTTGTGTGGGTTAGCACTCAATGATCTCATGTTGGCCAGCACATACCGATCCTCTGTGGGCCAAATCTTATGTGGGTCATCGGGGGTTATTACCTATCGATCCTATGTGGGTCAACAACAGTGATACTTAACCTAATAAGATAATTTAGAATAAGACTAATCATCTATAATTTTCTACTTAAGATATGCCTAGTCTTAGTTGAGTCTTTACCATTGTGGTATTTTTCTGTGTGGCGTACATGGGTGTTACTTACCTTCGTGGTGATACCTTTGTAGTATTCTTCTATGTGGCCTTCCTGTGTGGTACTTACCTTCATGGTGATACCTTTGTGATATTCTTCTATGTGGCATACCTATGTGGTACTTACCTTTGTGGAAAAATCTCCTTCGTGGAACAGTTTTACTTTGGATAAGGAGTTGGTCCTTGTGTTTCCACATGAATGAGATGGGTAAAATTTGATGACTTAGGTATATGTATGGGCATATACCTACTTTGTGTTGTCACTGGTTTTCATGATTTGTGGTTTATCCTTTGTGGAGATTGTGAGACCTTGAGGGTCTTTGGGTCCCTACTGAGTATCATTATACTCACCCCTACATGGGATATGCCCACACCTGGTTGTGTTTGGTGTCAAAAACGGACAACACTGACTGAGGATGAGGGTACCAGGACTGGAGGTAGCTAAGAGGTGGACCTTAGATGAGGCATACTGCAGAGACGACCGTTTGAAATATGTACCTACCCATCATGTAGAATCCTTGGCGGGTGTTCACCGGAGCTGTCAAGATTACTTTAACATTCCATCTTTCTTGTACTTTCCAGTTTGGCATGAATTCTTTCCCCTTTTACCTACTATACACACTCGTTTTTACTATACGGTTTACTTATGTTTGTAGCTTGTTGTGTGCTTTATTGTGTGTGATTATAGGATTTATAGGAATTGCCTTCCCGGTATTAGGTAATATGCCTTTTGGTGTGAGATGCAAGCCACTGTACTATAGAAGGTGGGATTGGGGTAGTCACGGCACGGGCCCTAGGGGACGGGTTGTGACATGAAGATTCCAAATTCCACGGAATTTTTTAAAAAAAAATCCCTCATATTTAAGATGATAATCCCATTATTATGATATGATTATGATTATGAACCATCATATGCATTTAATTCATCTCTCTTATTTATTTTAGATTACCCCACCACTTATTTGGATTTTAGGTGTTGAGTGTCATTAACTTATATCCTTATTTGATTACATAAACTAGATATAATGTAAGAACATTAATGAAGATAATGATGAATGATTAATTAATATTAAAAAATTATAATTTATATGTGATATATTATCATAATAGTAAAAATATTTAAATCATTTTGATCTTTAAATGTATTACTATTATGTTATTTATCATAAAAATAATTTAATTTTTATTTAATAATAGATTTTCCTCTATAATAATTACACATAATTTTCTTTTATGTGATGAATGTTGTGGCTATTCCCCACTATTAATGGTTAATTTTATCTCACCCCTATAACAATCCATGAGTTGTTACGAGGGATGGAGTAGAGGATTATAAGATTAATATTTGTAGCCCATATTTATCGAATCACTTGGTTCAATGTTAATAAGGTTATAATGGTCTTCTGATGCGGTTGCGGTACTACCTAAAGATTTGACAATGTATTTTGGTGTGTTTCATTAATTATATTGATGGATTTGTTACTCCCATATAGATTTGGGATGAATTTACTCCATTAATGGATATAGTTTCTCATAGATCCTACTTTAAGGGATATACTAACAAATACATGGATATATATTGTACTCTAATTGATCAATATTTTTCTCTACTAAGTGAAGGGACCTCCATAGCGGGCTAGTAACACCCTATATTGGTCTATTTACTCCAGTGATGTGTCATTCACCCCTTATGGAATTACATTATATTTATTATGGTTGTTATATTCATTCTATATAACATGGTTTATGTGTATAGGGGAAAGAGATTTATAAGGCACTCTATGTTTCTCCACAAAATTATGCTACTCTAGGTATGCTAAAAAGAGTGTATGGGGATCCACCCAATAGTAGGATGATCTCCCCCTTTGATTATATCTTTTTATTATACTCTAATTTGGGTCTTATAATATTTGATGATGTATGGTATATTTGGTTGGATTGAGAATGGAACACCCCCATTGTTCCAGGTGTGGTACACCCATCTATGTGGATATCCCACACCAAATATTCATATAATTATCGCTATTTATGTCCCCCAAATATGAATGAATAAAGGTGTGGGAAATCTTGGAAGAGGTTTTTAGATTGGATTTTATATTATCAATATGTTCTCATTTGTACAGTGTCATGGTGTAGAATTTAGTTGTTCTCTATAAATGAAAAAGTGGTGGTGATGTGGGTCGGTGTTGTGTTGGTTATAGGATAAATATCATGAATTTTAATTTTCCTGAGATATGAGTTATATTTTCCATAAATTGGAGTGGTTCTATTTTCAACTATTTATTTTGGTGATTTTTCCACATATGAACATCGAAGTGGTAACCCTAGAGGATTGAAAAATATCTGCAAAGTGATAGTTTTTTGGAGTGAGTTAACTATAAAATAATTTCACCTTAGAGAGGTGGGGTTTTATATTTTTAGGATGTCAAAAAAAATCTTCTTAACTATCTTATGTTAACCCCTATTTCATTGATATGTGAAGATAATAATTTTGACCCTTAATTGTGAGATCATCTATAATCCAACACCCATTATCATTTCATAGAATCATACTATGTCCTTTAATAATAAGCCCAACACTTGACATATTCCCCCAAATGATGTTTTTGTTTTGATATAACATAAGTTGATGGATGTTTATATATAACTGGTGAATCCGAAATCTAGTTGAATATCGTGGGATTTAAGGATGTTAATTATCATTTTAGATTTATAAATACAAGGTGATTCCCATTTCACATGTACCCTATTTTTTTATTTTGATTGTATTTTACCTTCTATATTTTTACTTTATTGAAATCCATTATAATGTATAGAAATTTTTATGAATATTCTATTTCTACTATATATATATATTAAAATGATAAAATATTTGTTTATTGAAAATTTAGTATGTATAATATAGGTTATGTTAGATTAATATTGTGAATTTATCTATAATGTATTCATAGTGGCATTTATCATTTCATATCATATCAAAGTTGGGCTTGTAGTGGGACACCTAAAAATATTATTACAATGGTGGGAACATAATTGGTCATTCCTTCTCACCCCTTTTCTATAGTGAAAATCGAAACCATCACCCCTGATACACTGAATATACATTGGAAAGAAAAAAGTATATTGTTCTAAATTACATCATGTTTTTTATCCTATAAGAAAATAACCCCAATATCCTCATGACCTAACATGTATGACACACACCAAAATAACTTGACCACAAGTCAACAATACTTCATCATAATCCACTAAAATTTCCAACAACATATATATAACATGGCTATAACACATCCACATATTCTCAATGATTTTCATCCTACATAGCTATATGATTTATAGTCAAATTTTACCCAAATCACCAAAACAAACGTGAAATATCATGGAACATTCTCCATAATAATTTACAAAATACCCATCAAACCCTCAATCCATAAAACCATTCAACACCTGACCAATAAGTAAGAACCCTACATTTTAATATATAAAAACCCATATATACCTCTTATAAACTATTAAAACTAAAAATGGTTCCACTTCTAATTTCACACATTATCCAAACCTATATCATTTATTATGAAATACATAATCATAAACACAATAATGAAAATCTAGAGGTTGATCTAACAATTAAAGATGACGGTTCCTCAAACTAAGAAACTCTTCTCTATTTATCTCTAATAATTTGAAAAAACATTAAACTAGAAAAACCATGAATTTTAAAATAATCTATAGAAAATATGGAAATTCTAATGTAATCCAAAAATAAAAACTATGAAAAATATTTAATCATATAATTACTCACTATATTAAGTACTTAAATTACATATTATAATTTATGATAAACTCTCAATGAGAAATAAAGTGTAACATGGGAATGAATTATGGTGTTTTCACCCCCTATATATTTCATTTAAACATTTAAAATATAATTATATATAGCTATATAATAAATATGAAAAGATGAACCATTTTTACCATGTGGTTACCTATTTTGATACTCATATGATGACCTACTTGGATTAGTATGTGATTTCCATTTCCATGATTTCAAGATTCATTTTCTCGATTTCCTAAACCCTCAAATTTCTCCTTAAAAAAAACTACGTGACATCAGAACCTTTAATATAATATTGATAAAAACATACTTATCCACTAGTACATTCCAAGAAATAATTATTTCTTCAATCCAATATCGGTAACCCTTAGGGATCAAATGATTATCACATATGATACTATTTTTAACCATGTGTTAACCATTACATATTATAGGGTTATATTTATATAACATATATTTAACAATATTTAAAATGTTTTAGTCATGTTCCCCACCCAGCCTATTCATCAGACATTATGCCATGGTGCCTGGTGGGTATAGATGGATTCCCAACCAACACAAAAAAAATTCCTTCACTACTCACAATGGCAATCACATTTTTGATGGAATTATCCTAATTTTCACCAAGAATCCACTCACATAAATCTCTCAAGATCGCATCATTATTTCCTATGTCAATCCATAGTTTTTAGATTAAAAACCTTTATCACCATAGCTTAATAATAGTTCTGAGACTTGATTCCCATCCTTTACTAACACCCTTAACACCTTGAAATGGTTAATGTAAAGAGATCAATAAGAGATATTACAGTATTTATCACTTTAGAACAATAATACAATAATATTATTTATTTTTTAGATATATTATAGTTTTTATAATCATTGACGTGTTAAAAATTATTTTAACATAAAGTATAATGAATGTGTAAAGAAGAAAGATGACACTGTATGTCAAATAAGATAAATGCATAGAATAAAAATAAAAAATTTTATAATAATTAAAATATAAAGATTAAAATGAATGAAATTATTTAATTAATTTAAATATATATAAATAAAAATTGGATGAATACATGTGATAATATACATGATGGTAAAATGAATAATATTTAGAGAGTAATGGATGAAATAACTAATAGGACCCAAACCACTGGCTTACTGCCTATGAAAAAAGAATATTGTGTGGGCCACACAAAGTAATACATCTAAAGGCCATGCTGATATGAATAGTTTTGTGAATGAATATAACTAACAAGGAGGAATTTATACTAAATTACATACATGTAACCGCATATCATTAAAATATAATATCATAATTTTATAATAAAAACAATAACTAGATATTGGATTGTATATGAATATATAGTAAGTTCTACTCATATATTGTTTTATAAAAAATAATACTTGAACAAATAATGTTAGGGGTAATATAATATCATACCATGTAATTTAAATATATGATTAACATGATAGGGGAATTATTTAGCTCACATTCAGCAAAAAATGAAGAGAAACCCTCATCATTGAACGTAAATATTCCCCATCAAATCCAACACTATGGTGTTAATGACTATCAAAAAAATATTCATCATATTTATTGAATGAATGGATGTAGTTGAATCATAAATTTAATGATATCAATAAAAATATATGGTAAGATTCTCTAGAAACATACTAAGAGGATACAATAAATTAGTCAACTCCAAATAAGTTTGAAGACATGAAGTTATCCATACCTTCATATAAGGTCATAGAAAAGCTATTTGTAAGGGTCCAAACATTCAAAAATAAAAAATAAACTTATTTTGATTCATTAGAAAAAAATGAATATATTATAATTATCCTCTTTTAAATCATAATCACCTCTTAGAATTTGATTTGAAGGACAATATCCCCACCAAATTATGTCTGTTTTTTAAGGAAGTATCAACCATTAAAGATTAATCATAATTCATTTGAGAAAATCAAATTGATCAAGGGAGTACATTGTCAATAGATATAGGTCTTGAATCCAAATTGTAATGGACTTCCTGAATCTCCCTTATATATTGTGTTCGTACCTTATTTTAACAAATGTGAGTACTACCATTACAACCGAAATGGGGTAACAATGTTCATGGAAGATCGAATATATGGAATAGTATTCGTGTATATGGAATTAAAATCCCCTTGTAACTACCCTTAGAGTTCATTCAACATATGATTTAAAAGGATTATTGATGTCCCATGCCTATAATCACTCTCCACAAACCCTCGGGACCACATGTCTGGTGAACATTCCATGATGAAATTCGATAACTTCTCGTATATGTTTGATCAATATTGATTGAAAATATAACTATAGGGGGAGGGTTAACAGTTTATTGAAAATAAAATTAAAAATATATAATATTTCATAAAATATTAAATAGTATATAGAGTTGTGTACATGGGTTATGATGCAGAAGAAATTAAAATGAAATTAAGCAATGATTTATGGAGGTTTATATCACATATATCTATGTCCACTCTTCAATATCATCCACCAATAGTGGATACTTGTACCCAATATAAAACTAAATTGCAATGTTGAAATAAAATATATTATTTCTGCTTTCATTTTGATCATCTGGGAGTCACAATCATGTCCTGATATTAGAGATTAACCTAGTCTAAAATACCTGACTATTGATCAGGATTCAGAACCCTAAAGTCAATTTTGGAGGTGGAATGGATAAATAAAAATAGATACATTATTTTAATGGTAATGGTAAAACCCTCCATGAAGAAATTAAAAATTGAAAGAAATAAGATTATAAATATAAAACAAATACATAAACTGCTGCAAATGATAAAAATATTGAAAAAGATTAAGTGTGATAATCGATGACCTCTTGAACAAACAACTGAGGAATATATAGTATTTCGAGTATCATAATTGGAATGTAAATATTGTAGATGATCATTAACAATTTTTAAATAATTAGGAATATTGAAGATGTATCGTAAGTAATTTGAATGATCTACACAGGTATACTTATTACTACATGAATAGATCTCTAGGATCAGTAATGTAAAAGCATAGGGGAGTGTTTCTATTTCCAATTCCTAGAAAACAATATTACTTCCTAAAAATAAAATAAAAACTCTTTTACATTGTAGTTTTTTAGAGCCATAGTAGATAAATATAGAATACAAATCATGGTATTCATTTCTTCATAAAATATTAATATAAAGTAATTAATATATTAATTATAACAATTACAATAAATGTATAATTACTAAACCATTTAAAAAATCATATAAAAATTTGGATTATAAATCTAGAAAATGTTGTAATAAAATGTTCATAACAGATATATCAAAATGAATGAATATATGATAATTAAAATAATGTTACATTTATTATCAACAATCTAAAAAATAATTTCAACATAAAATTATTCTACTTAAAAAATAATAATTTTAATAAAAACAAATTATAATAAGAATTAATGTTTTAGAAATAATTAAATTTAATGTATGATTGGTAATTAACCTACCATTTGAGTAGACAAAAGATACTCATGATACACCACTCAGTTACAATTGTGGATAAATTGAGTATGACATACTGTTAAAAATTTAATTTAAAATAGAAATAAAAATTCAAAATTAAATTAATTCCTATCATGTAAGAAGTATAAGGTATCATATAATCCAATAGAAATTTCCTCACAATTGGAATTCCAACGGGGACAGATGACCCACCATTGCAAGATTCCAATTTGGGTGCAAGACATACCATTGGGTTCCAATGGGGGCTCATTGAAAACATTTCTAATGATCTAGAATAACAATAAAAGAATAAATATATTCATAAAATATATAACACATAAAAAATAAGGTATCAACTAATTTTAAACCAAATAATAAAACATCTAAGTATAGAGAGTAAAAAAATATAATATAATATATTGATACCACATATGAAATAATTTTCTAACCAAATAAGATATATAAATAAAAAATAAACCAGAATAATGAATATACTATTATATAATTTTATAATGGAGAGATCCTTTTAGTGAATGATAAAACTACTACTGAGTATTAGAAAATTTTCACTGAATAAAATGAATTAATCAATTGAGTTATTCTATTAAAATGAAGTTATGAAAAATAAATTTTTTTACAATATCAGCAAACAAAGATGAAATGGAAGCTAAATATAGACACTACCATTGGAGTGATGAAAAAACTCTTCCAAAATGGATCAATAGAATAAAAACAATGTTAGGAATCCAATTTAATCCACCGTTGATGTCTAATTGTGGGTAAAATCAACAATTGTTAATGTCTGGTGGGTGTCACATACCAATATTTGGGTTCCTATTTTGAGTCGATTTACACATTGTTGGTATTTTCTAATGGTGAGTTGATATACCAAACATTGATATTTTCCAACATAGAGTCGATTTGACAAACATTGGTATTTTATAATGGTGATTCGATTTTCCCAAAATTGGAATTTTCCAATGATAAGTTGATGCTCAACCAAGAGAAACACAATTAAGAACCAGTAAACAATAATTAATGAATGAGGACTAAAAACTCAATATAACCATAAAAACTATATGATAAAAATGTATCCTTGAAGAAATAATGAACCCATAACATGACATCAACATAAATAGTTAAAAGAAGAAATTTCAATGAACAATTAAAGAAGATAATTCAGGGAGGTCACTCATCATGGCCCAGCATGCTGTCTCTTAATGATGAAAGTATTTTTTACATGAAAAAATAAATATACATTATGTTGAATAAATCATGAAGTAACATTAAAAAGTGGAAAAAAATTTAAAACAATTACAAAAATTATTTTAAAATTTTAATATAAAAATTATTATTTAATTAAAACAATTGATAATTTTGAAACATGAAAATATTGTAATTAAAAAACAAATCTTGGTGATAAATAATATAACTCAAATTTAAATAATAAAAAACTCCATTATAGGTAACAAAAATATATATATATGATATTTTTTATCACATAATCTCTCTTGTGTGAAATTTATATAAAATTTCACTAAAATTATTATATGAAATATAATTGATAAATAAAAAATAGTAATTTGTTAATCATAATATACTATAATAAAATTAAACAGTATAATAAAATTATGATTTTTTCATAATATAAAATATGTTTTTCAATTATAGAACATATTAAAATCATATTTAGTGTGAGAAATTATACTCATCATTATGTTAAGATTCAAACATCAACAATTAAAATTTTATCTTTTGAAATTTAATGGAGTCTATGGGTTTTCTCATGATTTTCACTAATGTTTTTCAGTGGGAAAAAATTACTTTCATATAACCCATTTATATATATGATTACTTAATAATTAATTTTTTCCATATGTGAAATTATTTATTGAATGTTGAATAGGGGTTTTATAAAATGAAATTTCACTCGTGTAATCGTAGTAAATTAGAATTTTATCAAAACTGATATTGAAATCATAGACTTTTTTTCAATAAAAATGTTTTATGAAAAATACCATATAGTATCAACATATTAAGCATCATATGTTGACAGTATTACTGAATATAATTTCATAGATCTCTATGAAATTATCATTTTTTGTAAAATGTGAAACATAACTTTAATTCGTTTTCGATCACGTCTCTAACATCCAAAGACAGAATTTCAAAAAGATATTAAATCAAAATAGCTTTCATTATAATATAATAATCTAGTAAAAAAATTGCATTTATTTATCAAATTAATATATTGAGGTCATTAAGGGACTTTTTGGGTTTTTACTAATAACTAGAAAAAAAACCAAGAACATTATTTATGGTATATATGTAATGAGATACAAAAGGATTCGTATCATACCTCTATATTTTTTTAAAATTATATGACTTACTATATTCATCTAAATCTAACATGGAATTTATGATCATAGGAGTTTTCATAGTTTTCTTGAATCAAGTCTAAATAATTTTCCATTTATTTATCATAATCTGATTTAATTAAGAGAATACATCTTCTTTTTGATAGATTTGGAAACCATGGAAAAATTATATTTCTCCTGTTAATATCATGTAAAATTAACTTTTCATAAGAAGATAAAAATTTATTACATAGAGAATCATTTTATAAGATACAAATAATTTCATCAACATATATTTGTATACATAGTATGTCATTTGTAACAATTTTTTTAAAGAATGTTATATCAACCATAGCTTTTTCAAAATAATTTTACAATAAAAAATGTATAACACACTGATACCAACCTTTTAGTGATTGTTTTAGACAATTTATGAAGTTAATATGTTTAAAAATGATATGGAAAAATAAAATATTCAAATATTGGGTGTTGTCTTAAATATAATTCCTAGGAACTAATTCAATTCAAAAAGAAACTTTTTAAATCAATTTGAAATAATTATATGATTTGAAATATTTAAAAGGATAATAGACATATAATGTATTCCATTATAGAAATATGAGAAAAACAAAATATCAATGTAAATTCCCCCTTTTGAGGAATTAGCATGAGATACTACTATTGATTTATTTTGAACTATGTTTCTATCTTTATCATGTTTATTGTGAAAAATCCATTTATTTACTATAATAGATATATTTTTTGAAAATTAAATAAGTCACACAAATTATTTCTTTAAATTTTATTGAATTCATATTTCATTTCATTCATCCAATTTTAATAAATTAAATCATTTTCATCATTGAAAAAATGAAGACAATATGTAATGCAAGATTATAATAGTAATGTAAATCATATTTTCTTGATTGAATTACATATTCTACATTACCAATAACTTTTTCAATAGGAAAGTAATCAAGAGTATTCCATTAATTTTGATATATTTCATAAGCAGCATGATCCTGATTAAATAACTAATTATCATTGTATTGGTAATTATCATCAACAATGTTAACTTATAAAAAGTCAACATTTTCTTTGAATGATTTAGAATCCATATTATTAGAATTTTTTTGTTAAACTCAACATATATAGAATTTTATACAACTACTTTTTTTCTTATTTAAAACTCTATAAACATTACTTAATTGGAATATTTTAATAATATGATTTCATCGGATTTAGATTCAAATATTGATTGTTATTTTTTGTATTTGATATGTACATTTTATATCCAAATACCCTGAAATAACCAACTTTAGGTTTATGTCAAATATAAATTTAATAAGGTTTCTTATTTAGTAAAAAATTATCTAAAACTATATTTAAAACATGGTAATCTATATTTATATCCTCTACCAAAAAATATTAAGGTACCCTTTATTCCATTAACATTGACCTATCTATTTCCTAAACAACACTATTATTTTTTTCTACAACTCTGTTTTGTTGTAGTGTCATAGGGTATAAGAAATGGTGAGTGTATCCATCTGTTTCAACAAATATATTAAATTATGAATTCAAAAACTCACCACCTATATCACTTCTTATAGAGCTAATTTAAATTTTTTTCAAATTCTGAATAAGATTAATGAATGATAAAATATATAAAGATTCTTTTTTATTGGATAAGAAATATGTCCATTAGTATATTCTATAACCATCTACAATTACAAAAACATATCCATTTAAAACAATACTACTAGGTTGAATTATTCTAGAAAAGTATAGTTGTAGTAATTATAATCATCTAGTATATCTAAATACATTTATAGAATTAAATTTTTCATTGTGTTGTTTACATTTAAAAAAAATCTGACATCAAATAATATCTTTAATACAATATGGATAATATTATAACATGTTAATGTTTTTATATTTTATTTAAAATTATTACATTTTCATTCCCAATACATTAATTTCACATATTGTTAGATCTTTCTACAATAATTTGAATCATAATCACTTGGGTAATTAGTGCTAAAAAATTCATAATATCATCTTTTTCATTTCTCTTATCAAAATATAAAACTAATATACTATTCATAATAGTATAGTTATCCAATTTAGAAATAATATTTCATACCTCATCACATTATTGTGATATACTCATATAATTGTTTTTGAAACCATGTACATAAAAATATTGTGACATAATAACAGTTTTAGAAAAACTAACTTATCACATTCTTTTTATCTAACCATTATAATTATCTCCATATGTTAAAATGCCACCGTCACATGAGTGAAATGATATGAACATTGAAATTTTATATATCATGTTTCTTGATGATCCATTGTGTATGTAATACATGTCATTGAGACTTATAAGGAAGATTTCTAGAAATTAATAAATCAAGATGATTGTCTTGGTACCCATGCCAACATTGGTCTAGCTAGATTAGTAGTAAAAAAACATTGGCCCCCAAGTAGATTTAATTAATTTGATAGTTGGGTTTTTAGAAATTAAATCATTATTAATTGATTTTATACTATTAATGATGTTTTTTAAAACAAGGGGAATACTCATTTTCATAATGCTCTTTAATTTGAAAGCTAAAACATGTTACACATAAAATTATTCTTTTTTGAGATTTTAAAAAATTTGGTTTTAATTATTCATTGTGTAGTACATATGTATCAAAATCCATTTTTATTATTATTTATATTTATTAAATAAATAATCTTACTATCTTACTTTAGCATTTAAAAAATAGATAATTAATAATTAATATCGTTATCTTCAGTTTTTAAATCCATAATCTCATTTTTTTATAGTTTCAAAAACATTAAATACCATTTCATGGGATCCTGAAGTTTTGATTCTTATTTTTTATGACTTGAATTTATTATATTAAATTTATAATTTATTTAGGTTATAAACAAACAGAGTTAATATCTTATCTCTACCATTACATTTACAACCATAATGGTATACATCCATTTATTTTCAACTTTTATTTTTATCATATAGGAATCATAATCCACTTCAGTTTTATCATTCTGGAAAATATAGATTTTCATATTATTACAATAAGGTTGAAGTTTATCATTCTCTTTGATCAACTAATTGTCCTTAATTTTTAAATAAATATACTTTTCAATTGATCTAGCTCTATAATTTTGTAATTATTCATTTTCTTTAATTAATTTATTAACATTTTCATTTTTATAATCCGATTAAGAACATGAATTTGAAAAAATTTAGTTTCCCTTCTAGATAAACAATTATTGACAATTTTTGAAGGATTTCTTAATTGAGAAAAGGTATAATAAGTTACCTTATATTTAATACCTATTTTGGAAAGATTCCATGTATCTTGTTAACTTCTAGAAAAACTACCTTTGTCAGAACTATCTGAGTAGTCCCACCCACCAAAAAATAATTTTTTTCTACACATGTTAATTCTATTTATTTGGATGTATTTTAGGTCATCCAGTACTTATAAGACCATTCATCCTCTGGTCGATATATGTTATTTTTAAAACATCATAATTTTTTTTAGTATTACCTTTTATGTAGTCCATTATGGATTTCCATTAGAACTACCTCTTCCTATAATTTTTCGTTAAGAACATTTTAAAATTGTTGCTAATGTTGTCCATCTCATTCTCACTTACTTGAAACCTAGATTTATATTTATTATAGATGATTTGTTTTATTTAAATGAAATAATTTATAATTTAGTAGACTCCTCAAAAAAATTCATCATCTCTAACTTGTACTATGGTAGAGAGCTTATAATTACATCAAAAGTATACTCCTTAAAATTTTTACTCTCATTGATGGCCACCTTCTTTGAATGAAACCTCTATGGAAGAGCTGTTAGTAATATTTGAACTAGATAATTGTTTTCTATCTCCTCTCCAAGAGAACTCATTCCATTGGAGATACTAGTGAACCAATGGATCTTTTGTTTTACATATTCTTCATATACTATATTGAATTCCTAATATTCTCAAAAGAGATATTCAAGATTTTTTCTATATAACATGACAATCATATAATTATTAACATAAAATATCCTTCATATGTCTAAGGATGTTTTAAAAGATTAATCATTTCGATATAGGCTTCTACTTATTATACATTATAAAATATTTTTTTCTTTTTAATAAAGATCATATTTTTCCATGTCCCTACAAAACTAGAGTCTCTGAAACAACCTTGGGTAGCTCATATAGCATTTACATAATGGTTTATTGATACAAATTTAGATTATTCATGTACAATTTTATTCAATACAACATGAATCCATAATCACTCCCACCAAAGGGGGTTTCTATGTTATCTATCCATCATTGGTAATGAAACCTACCATCATAAAAGTGATATTTTTTGGTAATTTTTTTTCAATGATATCAAATTATCCCAAATTTGGAAATAAGAAGTAGAAATAATATTTCAAAAAAATAATATAGATAAATATTTTAATAGATTATAGATTTAGTTCTAATACAAATTATTAGATCATTATTGATGGAAAACATCACTAGAGGGGTGAATAGTCATTTTAAAAATATAGTTAAAAATATATTAAAATAAAATATTGAATAGAAGAGAGATATTAGTGTACATGAGTTATGGTTTATCTGAAATAAAAAAAATAAAATAAAAACATAATATTTATAGTGGTTACGATTATAATGATCATATTCTACACATCTATATCCTCTAATCCAAGAGAATATTGTTACCCACTACGAAACTCACTTATAAAGGTTTGATAATATTTATTTTAGACCTTATATTTTGTACTATTTAGTGTATCAACCTAGTCTTGATACAAGATACTAATATAGTCAAATAGGCATGCATTTGGATAGAGATTCACAACCCTTACATCCATTTAGGATGTATAATAAGCATTGAAAATAATGATATTAATTTGATGGTAAAATAATAATCTAGACATGATGGTATTAAAAATAGTGATAAACAATATAATATGAATAAAAAATATATGAAATGTAGTAGATGATGATAATTTTAGTGATGTTTATATTTTATTATCGATGATCACATGAAGGAACAAATGTAATTAACTTATTCCATATGTGATAATAATTAGAATATAGAAGTTTCATAATACTGTGAATAGCTTTGAGAGGATCAAGATTTTCATATTGGTAGAATATGTAGTCTCAATGTCATGCACATGTATTCATTTTATTCCATAAAAAAATCTCCCAAATAATTAATGGAAGAATCTATAGAATTGTGTTGTGTATAATTTATGCACAACATTGGTTTTTAGTCAAAAAAAATAGAATCAAAAGTCCATTTCCTTTTAGATTATGAAATCTACACTAGATTTATATAGAAAAAAAATTGGCATTACATTTCTTCATGAAATATTATCTTAAAATATTTATAATATTAAGTAAAATAATGGTAATCAATTTATAATTTTAAAATAAATGAAATAATAATATAATCATTTAGATTATATATCCAAAAAATACATATTTAAGTAGAGAAGGAAAGTAATACAAAAATCATGAATAAATGATAAAAAAAAGTAGTAGTAAAATTATTTTATACACATTAATATAGTATTTCATAATAATAAAAAAATTTTACATTAAAAATATTTTAATAAAAAGAATTCCAAATATGATATATATTTTTAGAAATATATATTTTTTGTACTGTGGGTCTTTTACCTAATATTGGAATAATGAATGGTGACTCATTACCTACCAGTGGGTTCGTATTGTGCAAAATAGATTTTTGATGAAAATTTAATGTTTATTATAAAATTAAAATAATTAATAAAAATTTAATTCATTTCGAGCAACCATGCAATCAAAGGCTTCATATGAAGAATTAAAAAATTTATCACTTTTTGAGTCCAACAGTTACTCATGATGTTTCATTGCATTATGCCAACATTGTCTCATAACCTACCATTGAATTATAATGGTAGATCGTTGAAATCATTTCAAATCATGTGTAAAAATAATATTTGAATAAAAATATTAATAAAATATTAAAAACATAAAACAATAATTATAATATTTATATAAACTATATAATAATAAAAACATAAAGAATAAAGGTAAAAAGAAATGGCTTTAAAATTGAAAAATAAACCATATGAAATAATATTATGATAATATAGTAGGCGGATTAATAGAGTGGTAAAGTCTCTCTGTAATCATACATTATACCTGGGGTTAAATCTAGGTGTGGGTGAATTTCCACTAACAAGCAGCGACGTAGGCATTACACAAGAAGGAGGTGATGCATGGAAATAGTGATGTAGGCGTGTTGCTGATTTGGGTCTTTGGGCCTGTTTGGTGGCTATTGGGCTACGTAAGGGACCTAATTACCACTAGACCTTCGTGTCCTGTATAGAATAAAAAATCTTGATGAGAGGTCTATCCCTTGGTGGGATATGGATTTTTTTCCAGCCTATGAGTTTTTTATGTGTTTTTAATATTATTGTACTACAAAGAACCTAATATATGCATTCTTCTGATAAAATAAGAAATAAAAATAAAACAACATCAACAAGAAGATGTAATATAATATTATCCAATTTATGAAAGGAGATATTCTTTTGGATCGTGAATAAAATATTAAAAAGAATATATAAGAAACAACTTAAAAAATGTATTAATCAAATATGATATACTACATATAGAATTTAAAAAAGATGAATTATTTTATCATTAAAAAATTAAAGAAAGAGGAGATTAATGGAGAATATCCTACTCGAATGATGAAAAATTTTATCCCCATGGAATTTATAAAAAACACTTGTAGGGTAACATGTTAATCAATAATTTATGTCTAATGGTGGTATAAATAACCCACCATTGACGTTTGTAGCTGGTCCACTTACCAACCATTGGGTTTCAATGGTGAGACAATTACACACATTAGTATTTTCAAATAGTGAGTTGATTTACACAATATTTTTATTTTAAAAAAATTGATTTGATTTACCCAAAAAAGATATTATCCAATAGTGATTAAATTTAAAAATGATTTTATTTTTTCAACGGTGAGTCAATAGTCAACCATAAAAACTCATTGAAGAACTAGTAGACAAACCCAAATGAATAAGAAGTGAAAACTAAATAAAACATGACTGAAAAAATATATAATGAAACAATATGATTCAATATAAAATGAACTAGAAACATGATTATAAAGTAAAATAAAAAAAGACAAAATGAAATCGAACATGAATGGAAGACAACACTTTGATGTTAATGGTGCAGAGCTACCAGTGAACTAGAAAAGAGGTGGGCACTGAAAAAGATGATGAACAGGAATATAAGAGAATTAAAATGTAGCATAGTAGTTCAAGTCAAAATAAATATTGAGAATATAAGAATATAAAATTGATGGGATTTAAATTAAATATATATAATAGTCTTGTTTGGGACTGAGTTTTAATGAATTAAAAATAACGAAAATAAATGACTCCCTTATCGAAAAAAAGCATGGGATCTGAGCGATATACCATCCACCTTGTGTGGATCATCAATTTAGAACAAATAATAAAACATCAAGGCCACTTCTCATTAAAGAGAAATACCTCATTTTATGCTCCTATGTCATTGAAGCTTGATTCCTTATACATGCGTCTCGAAGTAATAAAGAATACACTATACCCACAAGACTCCAAAAAATCATTGTGAGGGTGTCATGTGT
Organism: Viscum album; assembly: GCA_963277665.1. Taxonomy (NCBI): domain Eukaryota; kingdom Viridiplantae; phylum Streptophyta; class Magnoliopsida; order Santalales; family Viscaceae; genus Viscum; species Viscum album. Next base: position 928,453,446 of record OY728126.1, on the reverse strand, counting down.
AGGCTTTCACATAGGTTGGACCCTAAGGGGTATTTTATATGTTTGGGGACCACTCTGATTCCTACCAATGATGGTTATATTTATAAAAAATATAAAAAAACCATTAAGTAAAATAAAACATGATTTATCAATAAATAATTTCCAAAAAAAAATTATTAAAAAAATTACATAAATTATATTGTTATTTTGTAATTAAAAAAATTCTAATTTGTTAAAACAATTTGGAATTTAATAATATTTCAATATAATAAATTATGGACAAAAATAAAATCTGAAAATCTATTTATAGCAAGTTTTTTTAAAAAAATAGACCCACTCATGGTATGTATTTAAACATGGAAATCAATAGGTCACATCAATTTTCATACATTAGAGGTACCCTTAATAGGATCACCATTCATACCCAAATTATCAAGACATCATCCAAGGATCTATGAAATTTTATGTAATGATATATTAATATATATATCACGACCATAGCCTCTATATAGGGTTTCATCACATTGGAAGAAATCAATATAATTCATATAACCTATCATGATAAACATGGCCCATATAGGTTAGTCTACTCACCAATCCTTTTCCAAGTCTATATATGGTCTCTCCACCAAGGTATTGACATAACATTTGGAGATAATCTTCCATTCCTCACTCATCACAATGATCCAAAACAGCTCAATGCTGCAAACGGTTTCCTCTCAGTCCCTATAATTCCCACATTCTCAAAGTAGACACTCACCACCTTCTTAGAGGTGTCATAGCCATATACATGGAATGAATCATTGAATATGGTCTAACAAACAATCTAATGATTTTTTAAGCCTCCTTTTTTTAATAGTCCGGGAGAAGGCTATCAGTGTATGAGATGTCATGGTAGTTCTCAAGGGTTATTTATGACACATAAAACCCATCCATTTTAGTTGAACAATTTTATTTACTTAAAATAATCCACATATATAAAATTGTATAAACCCAAGATTTTCATAGATAGATATTATATCTTTTTACATCCATATTCAAAACATTACAAAACAAAATTCTTGAGTACATATATAAATATTTCTTATGAAGAGTACGTACAAAATCTTATTATTTTTTGAATTATCTTCAATATAACCCATATAAATCTTACACTATATTGAAATTCACTAACATACCCAAATTATAACCATTCATCGTAATCTGGTGAAATGAAACATAAGAAAGTGTTAGATCATATGATTAGTAAGGGTAAACATGGGATATATAATCATAATAGTAACACAACAATATTAAAACATAATCATAAAATTTTATTATTAATCCTATTAAAATCATTTTTTGAAATTTTATGTGTTATATTGGGATAAAAATATTTTACTCATAAGATGACAATTCCTTAGAAAACTATTTTTCATCACGTTTTCACATTTAATTATAATTTAAATTATTTCACATATGTGAATTTAATTTCATAAAATTTATTCTATATTTGGAATAAGAATAATTAATATTTTTACATAATTTCATCTTAAATTTTTTTCATTATAAATAGTAACTACGATAATATTATTTCATCTCAACAATTTTAAATCATGTAAAACTGAGATAAAGCTTCAAAATCAATATTTAACATGCCTTTATCCTATTGGATGAGGTTTTTCAGTTCAAATACATGATAATTTATTTAAATAATTTTTTTTAAAACCATATTTATAATTTGATAATTGAATCATTACTTTTTAGAAAGATTAGATATATTTTATTGAAATAAAAATAATATTTTTGAGTATTTGAAATTAATGTAATAGGTTGAATATGAATTTATATCATGGATTAGTGTGATTATTACATATCCAAAAAAATTAATCATTTTATTGCTTTATTTCATGGTCAATGTATTCTTACTCTAAAATATGGTATTTTCCTAAAACAGTTTTCATGGAATTTTCATTCTTATATTAAAAATAATTTATTCATAGTATTTAAATCAAATATTATATAATGGACTAAAATTTTTCAATCCTCATTTCAATTTTTTTATAATTCCCCATTTTGTTTTTCTCATATATTTATTCAGTCTTGGAACAAAGCTACATTATCACAGATGATGTGAAAAATAGTTTCATGTTATCTTAATTAGAAAATACTTCTTAATATGTATCCAAAACATTGAATTTTTTTAATTTTATTTAGACACTATATAATCTTATATTAGAAATAAAGGTCACATGATGTTATCTTTCTATTGTAATGGAATTTATATTATTTTAAGAAAAGAATAAATACAAAATGTCACCCACTTCACCTTAATATCTATATTTGTTATAAAAAAATATATGTAGTAGATGAATTTGTGGTTAATATTTATTTTTTAGATAAATTATTATTATTTTCATGTTAATTTAATTTTTATATTTAGTCCTTTTAATATTTACCATAAATACATTCACAATGCCGATACAATATTTTTTAATTAATCACAAAAGTAAAAAAATCTATTAAAAATATTAAATGTAGTAAACATTTGATGAATTATTATTTCCCTAAATTTTTAGATATATGTAACATATTATGCATATGTCAATGGTTTATATTTGAATTCCATATCATTCATTATGCTATTAATTCCAATTCATATTAATACATCAAAAAATGATATTAATTATAATATATAACATACAATATTTAATGAAATGATTTATAATTCATAAAAGTAAAATTTTTGAAAAAAGTAATGGGTTATTGTTTAAAATATAATAATTTCTCCTTTATTTTATCAATTATTCTTTTATAGTGACATTCATGTCCATAAAATTACATAAAAAATTGATATTATGGTAATTGTCATGAGGATTAATGTTGAGTTACACCTATGAAATAATAATTGTAACCCAATTATATAAGTATTACTTTTTTTGTATGGAAGTATTAAGTCCTATCCATATCCACTTTTGATAATATGTTAATTTTTGGTAAAAAATTTAAACAAAAATTGTATTAATTTTAATTTTTATGTAATTTCATGACCGCACATCTCCTCACTTATATATGTGCGCCTCTATGCTCTTTTTCAAATGTTTTGAGCCCTATAACTCAGCCATGACCATCAATTATATCATCAAATATTTTTTAACACTACTAAAAATCTTATAGTTGTTAAAAATTATCATCCCTTCAATTCTTAAGATTAAATAACCAAGGGCTTTCTCAATAATGTTTTATAACTCATAATTGAGAATTAAAAAAAAATCATTTTCTACCTCATAAAAATCGATTGTATAAAATATAAAATAATACATTAAGTTTTTTAAATATAATTAATTGTTATTATGATGATGTAAAAACTATTATAAACTATCTTTTTATACTTTAGAATGTGAAAATATCACACATGCATATAAAAAGATTATTATCTCCACAAAGCAGTGCAATTTTTTTTTACACCACATTCCATAGATGGTTATAATGATGGATATAATGTTTATATATTAAATATATAATATAATATTTATTCTATAATATTGAATTATTATTCACATTTTTTCATCCCATCCTTTGAAAAATAGAAACAACATTCATGCATACAAGTAGCCCATCGTTTTCATGAATAGTGTGAAAAATTGTTATTCTCTACCTTTTATTGACAAATCTAAATATATATATATATACATATATATATTTAATGAATATATACTATATTTACTAACTAATAATGGTTTTTTATTTATGAACCCACCATGTCACGGAGGGATAATATGGTACAAGCCTAAGGCGTCATTGATAACAATGGTATTACAATCACTATGAAGGGACCCAAGACAATGATAAATATTACAACAATTGATTGTTCTCCCCTTACTATCAAAGAAATCATTAGCAATGTTTTTCTCCCTCCATGTGTTTATGATTTTCTTGTCACATCAATGTAGGAGGTTCCATTTCCTGAAGATGTAAGATAAGTACCATGGGGTCCAGTATTTATTGAGCAGGTGGATGGAGTCTAATTAGACATCAATTATAGGGATGTTGTGATCATGGTCGATAGATAGAATACTAATTACGGCTCTGTATTCACCTTTGATGGGGGTTTCCAAACCAAAATGATTGATGGATCTAATGAATATGGACCCCCTATCGTCTTCGACCATCCCAGCACCTCTCATGATGGCTTGGACATAAGAGTTGTCCACATTGAGCTTGAGACCAAGTCTGGGAGGGTTTCACTTAAACCATATTCCTTTCCCTATGTTGAGAATGCTTATAGAAATGAGCATCACTGACATCCCTCTATGGAGAATAACTATTTGTTCCTCCATCAAGGAAAGCATAAGGACCTTCAAAAATGTATAAGACCTGTGACTGCCTTACCACTATTTGTTTTCATTTTCTTAACTAACCCAACAAATTGGAGAACAAGCCATGACATGATGCTTACACACACGAGGCTGGTTCTCAGTTCCCTTGAACAACCAGAATAAGTCTGAATTGTTAACGTGTTTTACCTACACTCCCATCCGCTATCCCACCATGTCCCATGCAATTTTCTCCCAGTGGATATCAATAAAGAGATACCATGCTGACTCGGTGTTGGGGTTGGTGCAGCAGATTCCATAGGAGATGATATGGATGCCTTTCTTCTGAACATTATTGTCTGTCGGGATGGCTGTGTTGTGGATCCTCCAATCCAGGAAGTTCATATTTGTGGGAATCTCTTTGTGCCAGAGGTGGCATGCCCACCTATCATCCACCTTCTTGGTGTGAATCAATGCAATGAAGATGCAGGTACAAAAGCATATAGTTAAAGTATCAGAGTAGACACACTCGTATGGGTCATCACATAGAGTAATGATGTCAAAAATGTTCCATTTCTCTTCATCCAGAGTAGTATATGGGAAAACTTGGTGAAGATGGTATTGGTCGAAATGGATCTCCAATACAGGGCAGCCTCGAAAATGGAGTTTACAGCCAGCCCAGTTGACTTTCAAAAATTAGATCTCAGCTCTCCCAATAACCCATCTGACATTGTCATCATTCTTGGTAAAGGATTCATGAATGAATTTAGTGATAATAGAGAGACTGTAAGATAGATTTCTCTAGTGGATCCAATCATCCACATACTGGTTATGGATGAATCGTCTCCACAGAGACGTCCCTTCAATGATGTCTTAGGAAAATTTAGTGTGTATTCCATGCATTTCTCTAACTCATTGAAAATATTCATGCCACCATCATGTGGTGGAGAATCTTAATTTTGGGGTGAGAATTGCATGCCATAAATATCATGAGAAACCTATCGAAATATAGAACTGATATAACCAAAATAATGAAATCAGCACGCAATATTTTTAACATGGAAAACCCCTTTAATGTGGAGGATTGAAAACCCATAGGGAAATTCACTAAAATATCCACTATGAATCAAAGAATACAAGAATACATATAATGCTTGGACATGAATTACAAATAAGAGAGCATAGAAAACATGCGTGAAAACCACACCTGGATATGCCTATGCAATCTCTCTTATAAACATCCAACTAACGTCATGTATCAAAAGACCAATCGATGATAAAATGTCACCCTTCTATCAATGAAACGTCACTACCTTAGTGATCTTCCCCCGAACATGTGTCAGCTTCACACCAGCTTAAGACACCCAAATGATCTCTCCATCATGATGTACTACCCATCATAGACTGGGACATGCCACTTTATCACCGCTGTCAGGAATACATTCGATACGTGGCACCGGTCTTCAATTGTATCACCACTTCTTTACACCTAAAAAATATAGATGTGCAACACATGCTACCACTGATGTGACAACACCCTTCTTTCTCTCAGTTGATTGCATCTAGAACACCCTGCTAATAACATCGCCACACATATAAGATAATTATGTTGTCGTCATAGTGTCACACAATCCACCACAAACAGTGCAACCAATTCTTGGGCATCCCTTGACAAATATATTGTTGGCACACCCTCCTCCAAAATAAGTTGATGGCTCCTCTTATATAGGAAATTTGTCCATAACTCCCAATTAATGTAGTCAAAATCCATTATTCCTTCTATTAATATTGAGTTTTTAATATCCATTAATTTTGGGGGGAAATACTCAATTAATGATGATATAAATATAATCAATAATAATTTTCCTCTCCAATCAATAAATGTGATGAATCCCCACAATCTCCTGCTTTAACACATTAATGAATGGAAACACCCAACAAACCCAGTTAGAAAGAAAATAGGTTGTTATCACACCAATCATCATCAACATAAGAAAAATATTTTGACTCCCTTTAGCACTTATGATAAAAAAATATCATCTCCCACTGCAAAATGAAAACCAAATGCTAAAATCATCATCACATTTGAATCTGCACCATCTCGCTAAACAAGACAAGAACCGGAAACATCTGGCTCCACCGTAATCATGATCGTCACCTAATCTTGAGCTCCTCCATGAAAAACATGCTCCCATGAGATGACACGTTCATCACCTATCTCAGCCTGCTTTAATTTCCAAACCTTATTCTACTTCACTCACCCATATGTGATCCTCTTTGAACGTTCAAAAAAATTCCCACCACAAATTAAAAGCCCAAAACATCACCTTCGATACCACATATCGGGGAGAATACAAATTTCAGTTCAAAAATTTTTAGCAAAAAATATAATGGGAAACTTGTCGAAATATATAAGCGATATAAGAATAATAAATAAATCATCATGCTTGATTTTTAACGTGATAAAAACCCTCCAGTGTAGAGTATTAAAAAACCACGATGCAATTCCAAAAAATATCTATTATGAATCAGAGAATACAAGAATCCAAATAAAGTTGTCACATGAATTACAAATGAGAGAGTGTAGAAAACCTACATGAAAACCACACCGTAAAACGCCTCTAATATCTCTCTGATAAACATCTCATTGATGCCATGTATCAAAAGATCAATCAATGAAAAAACGCCATCCTTGTGTTGACAAAATGTCACTACCTTAGAGATCTTCACCAGAACATGTGTCAGCCTCGCCCCATCTTATGACACCTGAATGATCTTGTCATCCCAATGTACGGATCATGAATCAGGAAATGCCACTTGATCACCGCTACCAGTAAGACTTTTGATACGTGGCCATGATCTTCAATTGTGTCATCGTTTCTCTGCACCTGTAAAACGATGATGTGTCGCACATGCTACCGCTAACACGATATGCCCCTTCTTGATCTCAGTGGAATGTATCTTGAACACCCTGCCACGAACATCACCACATCTACATGATAATTTTGTCACCATTATCGTGCCACACAGGACACCACAAACATGGAAACCCCTTCTCAGGTCTCCCTTGCTGGCTACTTCTTGCTGGCACACCCTCCTTCAAAAATACATTGTTACATCCTCTTATATAGAAACAATTTCCATAATTCAAAATTAATGCAGTCAACATCCATAATTTCATCCATTCATATTGAGAATTTAATATCAATTAATATTGGGATAAAATCCTCAATTAATGTTCATATAAATCTCATCAATAATAATTTTTCCCTTTCATCAATAAATGAGATGAATCCCAACACATCATTCGGTGGCCTAGCCATCTTATGCCACGAAGCCCCGCGACATTTTTCCTCTTGTTTATTATACAGTATCACTGATTTTATTCTTTTTTCAATTTGAGAGATAGTCCCTTTAATAGGGATGATAGTAGATAATGTATGCATCAGAATGGATGGCGAAACACTTTTACCTGACAAGATCCTTCCCCTGAATGATAAAAATTATTCTTCTAGTTGAATATGTGAGCTTTGATTCTGCTGATAATGTTTTCAAACTCCACCTTCTAAATTTTTCATTAGATATTGGAACTCCAAGGTAATTCATGAGTATGTGTTTCTATGAAAACCGCATCCCCTATTAGAAATTATGGGAGTACCGATTAGAACTATATCATTGGAGGTAAACACTGATATTCGAGTGGTTCACAAATTTCCCACTAAAGCTCCTATAGATCTTTATAAGATTATTGAATATGTTGATCGATCTTAACCTTTAGTTGACAAATATTAAAATTTCATCTGCATAAATAAGGTGATTCCAAATGCGAGATCTATATTTTTTCACATATGGGAGAATATAACCCATGGTAATCTCATTGTTAATGTTCCTTGAAAGCACATATTGGGATGAAATGAAAAGTCTATGAGACAACAACCCCAATACATAGACTGATTTAATGAAACCATAGCATCTACCATTGAGCGCCACAGTAATCCAAGGTGATGAGAAGCATCTGAAAATCAGATCTCTGTATCAATAGCTGAAACAGAAGTGTTGCAAGGATTTCAAAAGAAAGCAATTGTACATCCTATCTTATGATTTTTCTATGTAGAGTTTTATCATGATGTTAGACCCAATGTACTTTCTATTGAGGTCATCTACAATCTCCTTCGAAATACCAATATCCCATTGGATATTCTGGCCCTGCATGAATCCATGTTGTTCGTCGGATATAATCTGAGGAAGTAGGTGACTGAGTCTTCAATTGATCAAGCCTTCCAAGATCATGCACAAGAAGTTGCAAAGGAAAATTTGTTTGTATTCACCCATTGATGTAGGATCTTTTACCATGTGAATGAGCACCATCTAAGTAGCGCATATAGCTATAGGGAGATGACATCTTATAAAATAATATTGCACCACCTCAATGATTTGGTTTTTAAGGACATCTCATGAAAAGTGATAGACTGTACCCGGAAATCCATCTGCGGTAGGAGAAGGGTTATGAGGGGAAAGCTACGACATGTCCACTAGAAATTTTCTTGGGAACCTCGGCGGAAGTAGGAGGTAGGAGAGGAGAAGTGGCCTCCATGGACTCCGAATAAGGGATGAGGGCTAGAACAAGAGGATGCATGGTATCTGGTAATGACTCTACAAGTACTCTAGGGGCTGACAACTCCATATCCAAATCAGGGAAGGCATCTGAACCACACAGGAAGGGGAGAGGGGGATCCAACATTTCAATGATCAGGCTCAAAAAGCTAACTGTGAAAGGATGTTAAATCGACAGGACCACATAGAGTCCAAAAGGATAGGGGCAAAAAAACGGGGGAGAGGGAAGGGTTGCAGTAGGGAGAAGAACCTGTAGCGACATCAAGAAGCCTCGATGAGGATGAAGCCAGGACCGATGACGCAACATCTGGAAGCTTTGAAGGAACACGATACAAACGGTCCTTGCCTTTGAGGAGATATTTGCGCCTATGAACAGCCTCCACTTGGCCTTGAATCCCAAAAACCCTATTCAAGCTCCGACCCACCAGGCCAAGGAGGCAGAGGGAGATCTGGTGACATCCCCCTGACAAGCTCCATAACAGGAGGGGGAGGTAAAGCCACAAAATAGGTGATGCCAGGGAAAGCAGCGGGGGAAATGGTAATAAAATTTGAAAATACATGCGTCGTGTATTGCGAGTACGTAGAATAGGGCTCTAGTAATGAATATATAATATATGTATATCCTAATTGTCCGTATTTAAATTGTAGAATAATGATCAAAGTAAAATGACCTAAATATTATAACCAAAAAAATCATGAAAAGAAATGACATTATCTCCCAGAATAATGATTTAAAAAACCTATCTTAATTAGTTGGTGAAATATTCTATAATAAAATAACAAATCACATGATATATATGTGTATGGTCGTAGAATACAGGTATAATAAATTTATATTTATTATATGAGAGATTTCCACACATATATAGAAATAGAAAAGTTAATGGAATGGTTTCTCGTCTCGCTTATGTTGGGATGACACGTATGCAATATTCAAAAATTATTTCATCGTGTGGCATATATATATGCTCATTTATAATATGTATCATTGTTATCTTTATATTCATTGTATTTAATGTTTCATTTGATGTTATGTCATTTATATTTTTAATGACTCAAAAATTACTTAAGCGATAAGGGTGCATTTTACAATCTCATCCTATTAAGGATTTGTATATTTTTGTTTCCATTTAATGATTTTCATGATATTTTTATCTTATACTCAATCTATTTTTCTTAGTTTTTTTTAATTTATATGGTTTTCATGTATTAATTCCATTAATTTAGACTTTGGAAGTTAACAATACCAATGAAATGTTTAAAAGTAAAACTAACTTTGTTTTTCTACTCTCTTAGGAATCGTTTTCCTCCATATCCATATTTTCATGAAATTTTTTTAAAAAACTTTTTTACTTTTATTCAAAAATTTATTAAAATCATTTTAATTAATATTATAATTCCAATAAAATGTTTATAATTGAATCTTATTGACATTTTTCGAAAAAGGTACATTTTAACATCTGTGTGAAAAGAAACATTTTTAAAAATTACAATATGAATAAAATTTCTCACTACCATGACCCCTCAATTTATTTTAATCTCATATTGAATTTCTTTACTATATATTTTCAAAGATAATTTTTCCAATAATATTTTTTGAAATTTTTTTATTATAAATATGTGATTTAAAAATGAAATTGGTATTTATCTAATAAAATCACACAATAATCAACGAAATTTATTTTAATCTATGTAACATATTTTGATGGATATTATGATTTATTATTGTTATAATATAATGAATCCATCAACCATATATATACGAGTGTTTTATTATTAATTTCATCTAGTAATGTGTTGACATTTCTTATTTAATTTCTCCAGTAATGATAGTTATTGATTGTAATCCTTTTAGATTAATTATGTTATATTATTTATTCATATTATGAATGAATTTTACTTATTAAGTGATAGGCTGGCCTAGAATTAAATATACCCTTGTTGAATCTTTTGTAATCATGGGAAAATGAGTTGGATAACCTTTTTAAATTGGTTTCTCGTGTACACATACTCATTGATTAAATTGTATTAGCTCAAGGCCTTGATGATATGGTTTAGATGTATAGATTTATGCATTCCATCATTATGAATTCAATTATTTATTTCAATTTTATTACTTTTATAGTTATGATTTCCATGTATATGTTTCAAGATAATTTCAATGTTTATATGACATTTTTTATCAAAATTTATTCCAACCATATAATTATTCATTCTCAAGTCATTGATTAAATGGAATGTGTTTTTTATTATTTAAAATTACTTATTGAGTATTCATTAATTACTTATGATATATTATATTGTATGTGACCATTACAATGAATTCTAGGTCACCATTATCTTGTTTTATTTCCCTAGACTTCTACAAATTGTACTATGATTGACATAAAAATGAAAATAATGTCATTATCAAAAAAAATATTTTTTCAGTTATATGTTTTTAAAATGTATTCAAAATTAATTTATGTGTGTAGATTAATATAAATAATTATTTATTTATTCATTAGGGATCTTATTGGTTGTATATAGTGCCAATATAACAAACCACTAATTCTAAGATACTAGAGATAAAACAGGGTGTGGTATTTATTGACGACATAAAATGTAACACCCAATGAATTATTTCCATATTTCCCTTCAAATTAATTTTATTTCATTGATAAATTGATTCACACGTCACATTGAGAGAAAATGTACCATGATGTAATATTAGAACAATTTTATTTAAACATAAATATTATAATATAGTAAATAAGTTTTATGAATAAGAATAAACACATTACAAAAAATATGTATAAACCTTTAATATAATGAAAATACACCAATTTACGTATAATAAATAGGTATTCAATTTTTTAGTATTGTCATTATATGTTTAAATAATATGTTTTCATAAAAAATTGTTTTTATTAAATTTTGTGCATCTATATTGTAATAAATTTATGCATTAGTAATAAATTTAATATGAAAAAGTATATATAATTTATAGATTATGAATATCGAAATTATTTTATTATGATAATCTTGTTTTTTCTATAAATTTTATTTTTTCATTGAATATAATAAAATAAATATTTTTATTGAAAACTGCCTTTCCATTTTATGAATTTAAAAATATAAATTCCGTATTAAATTTGTTTCAAAGTAAAATTAATTCATTTATATTTTGAATAACCATATTATTTTCACTATAATCAATCTTATTTCATTACAATAACTATTTATGATATAGATGATATTTTTTTTGAAAACTATGTTTCATCAGGTTTTTTCAGGATTAATTTTAAAATATATTATACCACTTATATGAATTGAATTTGAAAAAAATGATTCAAATTTTTTGAATTAGAATAGTTTATATTTTTTAATATATTGAAAAATATTTTTAGTCATCATGAATAGTATCTATGGTAAATATTTATAACCTTAATAATGTTAAATATGGTAAATCATGGTTAAAACTATGGTTTTAAGCATTAAAATATCACTAAAATGTGATTTTATCTTATTTTTTTAGTGATTTTGGACCAAAATAATTTTACTAGAGATATATAGTGTATTTTAAAAAATTATTTTAATTTTCAAAACCAAATCTTCTATTTGTGATTATTTTTCCAAAAAAATGAGAAATAGTTTATTACATTATTTTTAGGTAAAATTATTTTTACTCTTTAATAAGTGATTTTCATAATAAAATATTCCTTTGGTTTTGTGTTATTATATTAAATGTAACTTATTCTACCAACATAAAAAAAATTCCACCTTTCTAATCCATATTTAATTTCATTATATTTCCTATTTTATTTGTTACTATATAAAAAAGATAGCATTGTAAATATTTTAATTATCTCGGTTTGGGGTGAAATTTGATAAAAGTGGTTTAACTACACGATAAAGAAAAAAATTTATTAAAAAAATTCCCAAATTTGATTGTATGTGTTTATTTATACCCTATAACATCATATATTTTAATAGGAGTTATCTTTGGGCCGCTTCTCATTGATTATGACTGTTATATTATTTTTAGAAAAGAAAATTAATAAAATTTATCACACTTAACAATATAATCCCTCACATTTTTTTCATAATGAAATTTACAGTATCTGTTTAGTTATAATTTTATATTTAGTAGATTTACTATTTTAACATCAATATAAGTTTTTAAGTTATTTAATAATTACACTACATTATTACATGATGTCGACACATTATATTTTCAATTTATAGAAAAATAAAGTAAATAAATATAAAAAACTTATAATTAAAAATAGTTGTATTAATTATTCCTTTCAATGAATTAAGTAGATAAATATAAAATATTTTCTATGTTTTAAAGGTTTATATTCTAATTCTAAAACAGAATTTATGACTTTAATGGGATTTTAGAGGAATAAATATAAAAATTATATTAATGGTATTTTTAGATAGCAATATTTTATTAAATTATATCAAATTCACAACATTTATATCATTGTACATGTTAATGGGATAGGTTGTATCAATTCAACCACATTCTATTCTTGGGTGAAATTTTTATTTATGGTTACATTCATGACTGTTAAATAGTAGAAAATAATGACACTGTGTCAATTGTAAAAATAATTAATGGGCGTTTAATACTAAGTAATAAGAGATACAAAGTCACATTAACTTTTCAAAATTTTATTGGATAAGAGGTTTTATAAACACTTCATACAATATTAATAATTCCTCAATTGGTTGTATCTTTATTGTAAAAAAATATTTTTTTATTTAACTTTTTATGAAATTCCAAAAGCACACATCCCATAACACACAAAAGGGAGAAATGCCTTCCCTATAAGGCACACATTTTATAGAATTATTTCTATCCAAAATACCATCCTTTTAATGATTATGTTTAAACTAAAAGAGGTTTCTTAAGGAAGTGGTATAACTCTTAACCAAGCCTTTTCAATTTTAATTCTTCTAATATCACAACTTGATCAATGATATCCACTATAAAATAATTAATTCAGTATCTTCAATAAAATTAATTTTTATTATGATGATGTAACAACCATAATCCTAAAATAGTACATCCCATAGAAGTAGAAGCATTGCTTTAGTGTACTAATGACATGCCATCTCCATATAGTGGTGAAAATCAGTTTCCATAAAAATTTTACTGTGATGGTTATTATGATGGATAAAATATTAATAAGATAAATATATAACAGAAGAAGTATTCTATAGAGGTTAATTTTTATTCACCATTCTTTTATCTCATCTTTTAATTAAATGATGCAATGTTCATGCATACATATGCCCTACCATCTCCATGAATTATGAAAGAAATTTTTCAAGTCACCATTTTATGGATAAATCAATATATATATAGTGAATATATATGATACATTTATTATATTCACCTTTATATAAATTTTGGATATTTGATCAATGTACAAGGACAAAACTGTAGTAATGAAACATGCATGAAAAAAAGAAATTATAACATAGAACAATGATTTTAACAAATAATATTTAATAAAGGGGCTATAAGATGTTATAAGTAAGTTATATATGTTATGAAATATATGATTATGGTTTTGGAAAACATTTTTAATTATATTTTTATTATACATTACAGTCAAACACAATAGAAGAATGATAAGACATGAGTTAAGGATTTATCATCTCTCTATTGTTTATTTGAGACATATGTCATATTCACCACTTATTATATTCATGTGGTGTATATAAATCCACATTGGTAAGTAATAATTTCATTTATATACATGGTATTTGAATATTTAAATGAATCATTATCTTCCATGAGGGTTATGTTTTAAAAATTACCATAGCGGTAAGGGTTTATTTCAAAATTGCATCCATATTGGGAATTATTTACATTTACATTTCCATTATAGGAGTTATATGATCATTTTATATTAAAATAAATATATTTTTTACTAATTTATTTATTTGATGTATTTTAATTCGTTAAATACATTTTACCATATAATGTAGTAAAAAAAATTAATGAATATTTTTAAGGAAAACCAACATAGATTTATACTCATTAAAGAATATTTTTTCCCATAGGAATGTTTTCATGATTTTTTTCCAAGAATGTTTTCACGATTATAAAAAAATTTGAATGCTAGTTTTATCGATGTTTTTATTTATAAAAAATTTATTAAATGGAAAATCCATATCATTTTAAAAGGGGATTTTATATTGAATGTGTGAGAAATCATTATTTTTAAAAATTACCACATGACTGTAATTTCCCGCCATAATGACCCCAAATTGTTTTGAATATTAATTTACATGAGTTCATTGTTATGTTTAGTGAATTTTTTTCCATAATACTATATATATTTATACACTTTAATTAGGTGACTTCAAAATTAAAGGGGAACATTTTTTGAGAATTAATCGATTAATCATTCAATTTTATTTCAATACATGTAAACATAATTTGATAACTAAAATTATTTATTAAAGTTACAATCTAGTGATACAATACCCCATATTTATATGGATGGATTATGACCAGTTTCAACTATAATTTTTTTATTCTTTCATATTTATTTTCTCTGATACATTGACTTTATTGATTATATGTCATGATGGACATGTTGTATTTCTTATTCATATGATTAATGTATTTTTATTATTAAGTGATAAGTTTGGAATAGAATTACATATCATTTAAATAAAACTATAGATATCAGGTGATAGACTAGTCTAGTATCCTTTTTAATGTGTTTTTTTTGTGTATACCTACCCATCGATTATATTGTCATAGCATGAAGCCTTGACAGTTAGTCTTAGATGACTAAACTTTTAAAATACATCATTATGAAATCAATTATTGGTATCCATGTGATTATTTGAATACTTATGATATCCATTGATATGTTTTCATCTTATGTGATTATTTATATGGCATTATTTGATCATCATTTATTCCTCCCATATTATTCATCTATCTGAAGATATTTATTAAATGGAATGCGTGATTTGTTATTTACCCTATAATATTAATTACTCTTTATTGAATTTGGAGATCTACCTCTATATATAAATAAAAATTTTAATTTTTCTAACAACCTAAAAATTACAAGCTTAATTTTTTCCATTTATTAAATAATTTACTAACATTATTAATTTATATTCAAAATAAGTATTGACATATTAGTTAATTTGAATATTTAAAATTATATAATGTTAATTTAAATTATATCATAAATTTTGGATTTATGAAATTTATATTTTTCATATCTTATGAAATAATATTTGATATAAAATTAATATTTATAATTATTAATACATCATTAATAAATAAGGTTTTATTTTTTTAATATAATATTATGTATTAAAAAATAAATTCTAAAAATTTTATGTTAACACTTCAAAATTATTTATATCTTATAAATCCTTAAATTTATATTAATTAATTAAAAATTATTTTTAAACATAATATTATAATTTATATTTTCATTAAAGGGTAATATAATTTTCTATCTATATTTGAAATAAATTTTTATATAAATCAATATATTTTGCTAAACATAAAAGATTTTAATAGAATTATTTATATAATAATTATAATAATTATTTAAAATCGGGATTTTATATTGTTTTAAAAGTATTAATAAACAGAATTATTAATATTATTATTATTATAAACAAAATATAAATGATAATAATAAAATAAGAATCGTTCAAAAAATAATAAAGAGAATTAAAAATAATAATAAATGATAATAGAATAATAATGAAATCAGGATTGAGAGATATATTTGGAGAGAATCCGAGCATATAGTCAAGCTGAAAGGAGGGTTCATCTTCGTGGAAAATCAAATAGAGTTCTAAGATGTAGTTCAAGAGTGTATGTAAATCTCAAGTGTGGTTCTTTGTGAAAATAGAGGATCAAGTGTAGATTATAGTTCTATTGTCGTAAGGTCTTGAGATCAGGTTTATGATCGATTTCAGAAGGTTTTTAGTCGGCCGATGAAGGATTGACCTATGGAAAGAAATATGGAGTTAGAGAGAGTTTGAGTAATAGCTTGGAAAAACCAGGGGCTTCATATTGAGTTAGGATCAAACAACGATGAGTGTCAAATTATAGATATGCAAGTAGATGTTTTCTTATTTATATTTCTGTTATATGAATCTTCGTAAAATCATCTTAATAATGCTATATTATCTGATCTCAGGAATATTATTCTTCCATTGATTTCTACTATCCCAATTTCATATTTGAATTTTTTTAAATTCAATGTTGATGATTAGCATGATTTTGAATTTTCAAATGCATTAATTAAATTGGGAGCGTTTTGGAATATATTTTCATTTAGATCATTTTTCTATGGATGTGAACTGATGCTTCATGAAGAAGCATATAATGATATTTTAAAAATATTTTGGAATTTTCCTTAGACTATTTAAACAAGTAACTATCAATGACATAATATATATATATATATATATATATATCTTAATTAGTTTCAACACAAAAAACCTATACAGTTTGTTGTTTTGTTTTCTATTGATATCCAATTGAAGTGGGGTATTAATTCATGAATCGACTCATCTAAAAACCTCATCATTTAACACTCCACCATGAATAAAAAATATAAATAACATTATATATATATATATATATATATATCATTTTCACATGTATGTTTGAATACAGTGAATATGAATAATGGATTACATTTGAGATGTGATTGGTTTTTTTTGAAATAAGACCAGAAAGCCTACACAACACACTAAACACTATTGTAAATTAATAGAAAATTATTTAATAACCCAGACTCTACATGAAATTCCATTGTGAAAATCCTATATTTGGTGGGTTCTGGGTGGTGTTGGAGACTCATTTTCAGTGTTTTCCAAAAAAGTCTATTTTTACAGTCAGCATCTCATTTTGAACTGTCAACATTAGTTTGTCATTTTAAACTGTAAGTGTCAGCATCTCATTTTGAATAGTTGGTGTTTGCATCTCATTTTGAACTATTGATGTCAGTGTGTCATTTTTAACATTTTGTTTCAGCATCTCATTTTTAACAGTCGGTGTGTCATTTTGAACTGTCAGTGTCTAATTTTGATTTGTCGGCATTGGTATGTTATTTTGACCTATCGGTGTCAGTGTCACATTTTTAACGGTCGGCATCAGCATATCATTTTGAACTATCAGTTTCAACATCTCATTTTTAACTTTCGGCGTCGGCGTGTCATTTTCAAATGTCAGTGTCGAAGTCTCATATTGAACTGTCAGCGTCAGCATTCCATTCTGAACTATCAGTGTTGGCCTCAAATTTTGAACTATCAGTGTCAGCATGTGAATTTGAACTATCAGTGTCTGGATCACATTTTGAACTTTCGGTGTCAGCATGTCATTTTGAACTGTCGGTGTTGGCATCTCATTTTGAACTATTGGCATCGGCGAGTCATTTTAAACAGCTGGTGTCAGCGTCTCATTTTAAACTATCGGTGTTGATATCTCATTTTGAACAATCATTATATGCATCAACCTCAATATCAGTGGCAACATTAGTGTCAGTATTAGCGTCAGGGGAAATGATGGTGTTGGCGTCAGGGTCAGTATCTGCTTCAACATCAGTGTCAGCATCAATGTTGTTTTTCCAGTTTTTCACTAATTTCCCGACATAACACTTCTTACATTTTATTTGACGTAAATCAAGTTTAATGGCTTGTTTGAGCATTTACAAACATGTTTCAAATGATATTACTTATATCTTTAATATCATAATGCTATATAAACATTGAAATAGTCAATCCCCATAATCTAAACCACTACTTACCTTTAATGGCCCTTGAAACTATTTCCCATTCCATTAATATAGGAACATGATTTTTTAACGTCGAGGTCCTCTCTTCTCTTTTCTCATAGTGTGTGGGTATCTTTTATTTTCCCAAATGAGTCATGCACCTGTGCTAGAGCCCTTTCTTGTCTAGTTTTTCTCAGAGTTTCCTACTATTCACATGACCCCCTATTGGGCGCAAGGAATATTTATGGTTGCATATTGGTCCAGGTAGTGATTATTCGGTATCTCTTTATGTTTTCATCATGTGGGGTGATTGTAGTAATGTTTCTTTATAAAGAACAACAGAATATTTTTTCATAATAAGTAAAAATAAGGGGGGAGGTGATTATTAAAAGACAACAAGTAAAGAATAGAAGATAGTTTGATGTTGATATTTTTTTTACCTGCTATACTGTATCTTGTATGGTTTGTTGAGGCTATATGCCTTTTAAAAATCATGTCCGTTGGTGTTCTTATCATGTGCAGTAATGATAATTTGTATTTATGTTTATCAAATATTAAATGGATGTAATGTGAAATATGATTAACCATGTACACTTTGTTCAATAAATGAATGCCCCATTATGAAAACCCTTGTGTGATCACCCATGTTTGCCAAGTGGAATTAAAGAACATATTTTGGATAAATCTTAATACAACGTACTTGATAGGCGTGGTTGTGTGTTGTGTGTACCGGCATGGTTTTTTTGGGCTTTTCATGTGTGTTGGCACATGAGGTGTAGTGGAATATCAGATTGAAATATTGATTGGATGTGGAATGGATGAACATATAAGTAGTGAGACTACCTTTGTTGTGTTTTTTGTGTTGTGAGACAATAATGTGGTTATGTTTTGTTTGTGCAGAGGGGATGAATCTTGGTTTTACTTATTGGGTTGGGTGTGGTTTTGGATGGTATTTTCCATGGTAATGTTGGAATAAATTAATTTAAACTCCTAGATAAATAATGAAAAGTGGTTAAATGAAAAATTGGTAGGGTTTATGCTTTGGTTATGGTAGATGTATGGTTGTGCATATAGTGATATCTGCAAGAGAAGTTTTGTATGGTATAATTGTATATTTAGGGACCTGTAGGTTGGGATGAATATTTGTTTACCTATATGTAAAAACTATAGTTCCTTTTGTTTCTTTATACACACCCAACCCTTGCTGAAAACCATATTCCAAAACCCCCCATTTCATAGGGGAGGGTGTCTTTCATAACATGCCAGTGGGAGGATCGATCGATGGTTATTGAATTTCTTCCTCACACCCTCTTCCGAGTTATTACCACTCGAGCATATCCCGGTAGACTATAAGGGTTTGAGGATTACCATATCCCAAGATCCTTCTGGTAAGTTTTATTGAGGATGAGGGGCCTAGGCATTTGCGAGCCACGTTTGTTTTCGCAAGTTTCTTTGGGATGCAGACCAGGTGTCTTTGGGTGAGAGGTATGGTTGTTGTGGCCTAGGTGTCTGCGGGTGGGATGTGTGACATGGCCTTGGTGTCTGTGAGTAGAATTATTATGTGGTTTTATTCTGAGGTGTGTGGATGAAGGTTTTGGTAGTGGGAATGCATTTTGGAAGAGTGTTAGTGTTAAGAAATTAGATGTCAGGAACGACCATCTAAATAATGTGAAAGTGGTTCGCGGTACCTATATGTTGTTGTGCTTATACAACTACATTACTTGACTTGTGTTATTTTGTGAGTGTGCCTTGGTGAGGCAGGACTGGTTAGTACTCCATGGTAAGTTCTTTGAGGATCTACTATTTTTCTCATAGAGGAATTCGTACGATCCCCAACTTGTGTATGGACGTCTTAATTTATTCTAATAGGTATACTTATATACTCACCCTATGTGTTTATAAATATTTTCAGGATCCCATGAGGACTTTTAGAACCATGCTTGACATTACTTGCTCGGGTGTCGGGATAGTTGTGGTAATCCTGTTTAGTTTCTTTCTTTTGTTACTTTCTTGTGTGGTTTTTTATACTTTTTTCACAGTTTACATTTAAATCATGCATGGGATGGATTTTGGTTATTTTATATAAATGTTTAAAGTTGTTTGGGATTTCATTGTCTTATCTTCTGATACTATCTTCATTAAAAATGGTAATGTCTTCCATTATGTGTGATATTTTTTTACCCTTTGTTCTAGTCATCACTCTGGGGTCTATTAAAGGTGGGACTCGGGGCCCATTATCTATCCTTCATCTTGAAGAAGAGAGGGAATGACGCGTTACTTCCCCATCCCTCATTTTAAGGAAGTCGAGTAATGAAAGAATGGTATCAAATGTGATGGTTGAGAGAAATGATGGACTTCATAGTTAGGCACAATGAGGATTGAATTGGATGGTAGGTAAACAATGTTACGAAATATTGGTGCATGAAATAGGATAGGGAAGACCAGCTCTAGGAAAAATAATTTTAGGGCCCCCCGTGATCCTATGTAAGGACTTTGAGCCTACCGAACGACCATGTAAGGATACACAGATTGCAGGGTGGAGACCCCAGGAAAGGTACATTATTCATAATGAATTGTGTTCTTGTGTATATTGGGTATAATGGGTATTTGAAATAAATTAATATTTAAGAATATTTAAAAAGAATCCATCCTACCCTGGCTTAGGAGTTCCTTGTTTACCCTTTTTAGCTATGGAAGCTGGATGTCACCCATGTGTGGTATGATAAGTTGAGGACCAGAAGGCTAACATAGTTGATCAACGGAGGGTCGATCAAGATAAGGAAGATGAATTGTGGAAAAACACCCTTCATGATATCTAGCAGAAAACCCTGGGGATGTATGAAGGTAGCATTTCAGACATAGAGATGGAGGGTTCTGTCATGACCCGCCCTCGGGGCCCATGTCGTGACTACCCCAAGCCCGCCTCCCATAGGCCAGGGGCTGGCGACTATCACCAAGGTGTAATTCCATATAAAAAGGGAAGGCATTGCCTTTATAAAGTAAACAAACACACACAGTAAGCAAGAAGAAGTAAACTCTAAGTAAAACTGGGTACAATAGTAAGTGCGGAAAAGTAAGTGGGCCAGAATAAAAACCCAAACTGAAAGTAAAGTACAACTGAAAAAGGGAGTACAACAACTGAAAAGTAAAGCCGCAACGTTGAGCCGTCCACTGGAAGTCCCACCTGAAAGGTGGGTACATATAGCCTTCACAGCTCCTTGGGTCCAGCCGTCTTCTCCGAGTACGTCCCGCCCACTGGTCCACCTCTAGGTACCGACCTGCTCCGCAAGCCTCATCCACGATCAGCATTGTCCGTCATCTGCAACAAACACAACGTAGTGCGGGCATAGCCCATGCAGGGGTGAGTATACGGTACTCAGTAGGGACCCCGAGACCCTCGAATGTCTCCCAGAATCCACAAAGGATAAACCAAAAAGGAAAGATACAATCACGATGTAACATCCGACACTACATAGGTATATGCCCATACATATACCAAAGTCATCAATTCCAGTTCAGCTCCAGCATCAGAGCCCAAGTTCGATCACATCCACACTGGATAGCACAACACAATCCAAATAGGAAAGAAAGACAATCATATCGAAGATAATGATTGAAAGTCAAGACTCATATCATACAGGATATACTTCTTCGTAAGACGATAGATATGATTAGATGTAGCCAGTGATTCATCTAAGCCGTCAGACCCACAAAGGATCGTTAGGTACTAACCCCCCCCCCCACAATGATCCACAAAGGATCGATAGGTACTAACCCCCGCAATGACCCACAAAGGATCGATAGGTACTAACCCCCGCAATGACCCACACATGATCTGACCCACATAGGATCGGTTGGTGCTGGCCAACACAGGATCGTTGAGCGCTGACCCACATAGGATCTGACCCACACAGGATCGGTAGCACTGATCCACATAGGATCGCTGAGTGGTGTAGTCGTCACCGTCGAATCCACGGATGATTTCTGTACAGTGGTCATCGTCGTCGCAGTCACAGCCATCTCTAGGGTTACCGCACATAGCAATCTCGTTCGGGAGGGTCCTCTCCACGAGCCGAGGGGATGATACATCAATGTACATGAAGTCCAGAGTTTATGTATCCAAAAGTTCCGTATCGTCAATAGAAACTCAACGTCAAAGACGGCGCATCAATCGGACGCTCGGTCTGAGAGTTATTGGATTTTTCGTCCCATGGGCCCGGTTGGTTTTTATGTGAAAACCAACCCCTCTGTACTCTAACTGCATCCAAACCTCGAGCGGAGTAATCCAAAAGGTCGTTATCACAAGGAAGAAAACATCAAAGTCGATGGAACGTCAATCGAATGTCCGGAGCTCAAGTTATAAGCGTTTCTTCTCCAAGGGCCCGGTTGGTTTCATGTACGAAGAAACCCGACCGAACCCAAGGTTCTCCAAAAATTTGAGTGTAATATACCGAAACGACTTGCTCAATCCAAGGATTGTATCGCAGCTGATGGTGCGTCGATCGGAGATCCGCAACTCAAGTTATGGGAAAACGACCGAAAGGGGTCTGCGAATTGGGGGTTCGGGCCCAGTCCGACCCGGCCCGATACCCCCTGGCTTGGCCCGAACAGGGTCGACCCGACCCGGGTCCGGGTCCAGCCCGGCCCGGCTCACTCGGCCTGGCCAGCGTGGCCAGGCCCCTCGGCCGTAGCGGCCGAGCGGTAGGGGGGGACGTGCTGCCCCCATGTGTGTAACCGCAGCCCCCATGTGGGGGGCCGCTTCTGTCGGCCAGCCGGGGGTTACAACCCCCGACCCTTCTCGGAAGCCGGCCGGCCTAGTCCGGACGGCCGGTTGCTGCTGCTGCGGGACCGCTAGGGTCCCCCCTCCTGCTCCGGTGCCGGCGGCCAGAAGCCTGCCGCCACTTCCTGCTCTGCTGCGCCACAAGCCGCGTCCTTGGTCCGTCCGGCGTAGCGCGACCGTCTCGTGCCCCTCTACCGCGACCCCGCTCCGGCCACGGTCTTCTCCAGGTTCTCCGGCGTGGCGCGACGGTGCCGCGACTTGTTCAACTTCAACGACGCCACAGTTCTTCTCCCAAAATCATAGTTTCCGCGTGGTGCAACGGCACTGCGCCACCATACACGTACCACAACAAAATCAAACAACCCAGGGGGGATGAGGGTCGGTCGTGTTCTTGCGGTCCGACCTCCTCCCATTATTGCGATAACAGACGGCCCAATTGAAACAAAGAAAGGCTACAGAAGTAATCACGAAAAAAAACCCCTACCTCGAGCGTATGTAGACCGAAGGCTCGTCGCGGAATTGAACATCGTGGAAGAAGGCGTCGCGGAAGAAGGTTCCTCACATGTTGACGGAGATCGTCTGAGGAGGAACGGTGTCTCCCTTCCTCTGACGCGGGAGGAAGGAACCAAGGAATGCATGTTGGGTCATCGATCTCATAGGAAGGCATCTCTCACCATCGTCCGTTGTCGGAGGTCGGCGTTCTTCACGTTATACGGCGAGGAAGTGGAACATTAAGACTTTGAGAAAAATCTCCCAAGCCCTCATGCACAACGATCCCCTTAATAAAAATAAGACTTTTCTTATTTTATTAACTCACAAGCCAAACGTTTTTGAAATTCAAAATTGAATCAATCAATTAATTGAATTAATTGAAATGTTTTAACCACCCAATTAAAAGAGGCGTTTAATATCTAGTTAAACTCAAGGGTTATCTTCATTTAAAGGGGGTTTGGGTGCATTACTTTATTAAAGGAGGGAGTTGAAAAAGGTGTGGCTCATGTGGGACCCCCCCACAAATATCCTACCTAGTGGAGTAGGATATAGTGGGTCCCACCCCAACCACTTAGATTAGGATAAACAACTTTAAATAAAATAAAAATCGGTCGCACCATTTTTATTTTATTCCTTTACTTAACCCAAAAATTTAATAAAGACACCCGAGAAAACGCAATTCCAGAAATGGTGTTTCTAAGAAATTACCGACGCTACAATTCCATCGGTGTCCTCGGATTTCGATTCCGAGTAACGGTTCAAATGTTAGGAAAACCCGCTCATTCGTTCACTGAACGTACCCGAGCTAAACTTCAGAAAATGATTCCGGGCACACCGGGCCTTAGAATCAGGTTCCATCAGAAACTGTGATCTTGTAAAATCCCTAAGAAAATTAATAAAAAAATTCCCCTTGAATTTTACGGGTCTTTACATTACTCCCACATCAGGGATTTACGTCCCTGTAAAGAGACATCATAAACTAGAGAAACAAATGTGAGTACCGTGCACGCATCTGAGCCTCCCGCTCCCAAGTGCTCTCCTGGAGGATCCCATGCTGCCATCTAATGCGCACTAGAGGAATCTACCATCCACATAGGAATCGCTCCTATCGATCCTCGATCTCTACTGGGACCTCCACAAAATTCTCCCCATCAGCAATATCCAGCTCCCCATGGTCAATGATATGCGTCGGGTCGTGCACGTATCTCCTCAGATGATATACGTGGAAGACTTCGTGCACCCAGTGCAACTGAGGTGGTAGATCCAGGAGGTAAGCCACCTCGGCAACCCTGCTGAGGACCTGGAATGGTCCGATGAAGCGTGGAGACAACTTTTCACCTCAGCCAAACCTCCGTAAACCACGTCGAGGTGAGACCCGTAAGAAAACGTGGTCGCAATCCTCGACCTCTAGTGGCCTCCGCCTCCTTTCAGCATAAGTCTTCCGGTGGCTCTGAGCTGTCCTCATCCGCTCCTGGATGACATGGACCTTCCCCGTCATGGCCTGGACCATCTCCGGTCCCACAAGTGCTGACTCCCCAGGGTCTGTCCAGTACAGAGGTGATCTGCAAGGTCGGTCATACAACGCCTCATATGGTGCCATCCCGATGGTGGAGTGGTAGCTGTTGTTGTACGTGAACTCCACCAAGGGTAGGTGGTCCTCCCAGCTATGACCAAAGTCTAGGACACATGCGCGGAGTATGTCTTCGAGAGTCTAAATGGTCATCTCCGTCTGACCATTCGTCTGAAGGTGAAAGGCGGTGCTCAGACGTAGCTGTGTCCCAGACGCCTCCTGCAACCCCTTCCAAATTTGGGATGTAATGTGAGAATCTCGATCGGAGAAGATAGATGCTGGCACACCATGAATCCATAAAATCTTCTGAACATAGAGGCGTCCCAAGATCTCCACTGAGCCCTACTCTATGATGGGTAAGAAGTGAGCCGACTTGGTGAGTCGGTCGACAATAACCCAAATGGAGTCGTGACCTCTGGAAGTGTGTGGAAGTCCAGTCACGAAGTCCATAGATATGCCGTCCCACTTCCACTCCAGAACCTCCAAGGGCTGTACCAAGCCTACTGGTACCTGCTGCTCTGCATTCACCTGCTAACAGGTGATGCATCGAGAAACAAACTCTGCCACAACCTTATTCATAACCGACCACTAGTGCTGTCGTCTGAGGTCCTGGTACATCTTCGCCACTCCTGGATGTACCGCTAAAGGGGATGTGTGAAACTCCCTCAACACCTCCTCCCATAAAGTAGCTGGTACCGTGGTACGTCCTCTAAAAAGGATGACGTTCTCTCCTCCCACAGAGAATCCATTAGGTGCATGTCCTGAGGATATCCGTGCACGCCACATCTCACAGTCCGCATCCCCACGTTGTGCCTCCCTAACCCACTGCAGTAGTGGAGGAGCGACTGTGAGTGACTGAAGAAAGGCTGCACCATCGCTATCCATGAAGGATATCTGCAATGCGAATAACTTCTATGTCGCCTCCCCGAGTAGCTGGATGCTAGTACTCCTGCTAAGAGCATCGGCTACTATGTTCCCCATCCCAAGAGTATAGACTATCTCAAAGTCATAGTCCTGGAGGAACTCGATCCATCGCCGCTGTCTCAGGTTCAGGTCCTTCTGAGAGAAGACGTACCTGAGACTCCGGTGGTCAGAGTAGACTTTAAAGTGCTCTCCCATCAGATAGTGTCACCACATATTCAAAGCGAAGACCACAACTGCTAGCTCCAGGTCATGGGTAGCATAGTTCTGGTCATGCTGCCTCAACTGATGTGATCCATAGGTGATCACAGATTTTTCTTGCATCAGGACACATCTGTGTCCGGTCCCTGATGCATCTTAGTAGACTACATACCCTACTCCCTCCTCTGGTAGCCTCAGGAGAGGCACGTTGGTCAATCACTTTCTCAGCTCCTGAAAGCTCTACTGACATCTGTCTGACCACACAAAGGTTTTCCCCTTCTTCGTCAAAGCTGAGAGTGGTGCTGAAACTCTAGAGAAGTCTAGCACAAATCTCCGGTATTACCCAGCTAGCCCCATGAAACTCCGCTCCTCCATCACGCTCATGGGTGGCTCCCAAGATAGCACTGCCTCGATCTTTGCAGGATCCACCGAAACACCTGCCTTACAGATTATGTGTCCCAAGAAGTGGACCTCACGTATCCAAAACTGACACATCAAGAGCTTACCATAAAGCTGGTGCTCTCAGAGTGTGTCTAGTACAACCTGCAAGTGGTAGTCGTGCTCCTCCTCAGTCGTCGAGTATATCAATATGTCTTCTATAAAGACCATGAAAAATCGATCGAGGTATGGCTGAAATATCCTGTTCATGATACCCATCAACACTGCTGGAGCGTTGGTCATGCCGAAAGGCATAACCAAGAACTCATATTGTCCATACCGACATCTGAAGGCCGTCTTCTGCATGTCCTCATCTCGAACTCTGAGCTGATGATAACCTGATCTAAGGTCTATATTTGAGAACCACCATGCTCCCTTGAGCTGGTTGAAGTGGTCGTCAATCCTCGGTAGTGGATACTTGTTCATAACTCTCACCTGGTACAGGCGACGGTAATCGAAACACAGTCACAAGCTCCCGTCCGCCTTCTTGGCGAACAATATCAGGGAAGCCCAGGGTGAAACCCTGGGTCGGATGAATCCCTTGCCCTGCAAGTCCTCCAACTATACCCATAGCTCTCAAAGCTCAGCGGGGGCCATCCGAGATATTGGAGTGGATATCAGGGCTCTCTCGGGGTACAGGTCAATATAAAAGTCTACCTCTCTGTGAGGAGGTAGTCCTGGAATGTTGTCGAGGATAATGTCAGCATACTGATCCACCACTACAAGAAAACCAGGACTCCGCACGTCAACTGCTCCTAGGATGAGGCTAGCCAACTGATGAGTGATAGGTTGTCCTGTCATCTGCGTGAGTCCATCCTGTGCTTCAAAGGCTCCCTTATCGCCGGTGACGGTGAACCATCTCCTATCGGTGCGTACACATCGCACCTTGCACCTAATACAGTCAATCTGAGCATGGACTATAGATAACCAATCCATGCCCAAGATGACATCGTAAGGCCTCGATGCCACCACAAGAAGATCCCAGCCAAATCTCTCGCCTCCTAGTGTAAGCTCACACTGCCAGCACCAGTGCGTAATCATTGAGTCTGCTCCCATCGGAGTCTCTAGCCGTAATGATCGAGCCAACAGCTCCGTCGAAATCTCCGAGTTCCGAACAAGAGCAGCTACAATGAAAGAATGACTCGCTCCTGTGTCTATAATAACTACAGCAAGGGTGGAGTAGACAAAGATAGTACCACGATTCATCTCGGGCATGCTGTGGTCATAGGCCTCCGCTGCCTGAAGCTGATCCTGTCTCTGCATTCTAGCTCCCTATGGTCGGGGTGGGCCTCCTGGTGGTGGTGGTGGTAGTGCCTCAAAGCGTCTCCCACCACCTACTTCTCGTCCATCTCCTCTACCTCGTCCTCCTGCTCCTTGGGGAATGCCATGGTCGACCCTCTGCCTTTGCCATGGTGGTCCCTCAACCGTCTGTTGCTCCTCCGCACGGCGGGCCGGGCAGTCAAGAGCCATGTGGCCCTGCCCACCGCATGCGTAGCAATGTATGCCTCTCATAATACTGGTTCTATGCTGTGTGCCCCGCACCTCTGAGCCTATTTCTTGAAGTCGTCTTTCTGAGGGTCTGGTCTGCCTAGACCCATTTTTCATCCGTCAACTGCCTGCTGCAGAAGACTCTTCTATGTGCCGCCCTGCGGTAGGTCTTGCTGCTGATGTAGGCTCAGTAAGAAATCTCTCGATGAGAAGGGATATCTCCAGTATCCCTTCCTATGTCAGAATGATGAGGGATATCAGCGATTCCCTGATCTCATTCCTCAATCCCAACTCGATGGTTTGGTCCTGGAAGAATGGATCTTGTACCATGTCCATCGAATAGCGCGAGAGGTCTTTAAATCTTGCCGAGTACTAGGCGACCATCATGCTGCCCTGCCGCAGCTGTAGAAGCTCCTGGATGCGCACCGCACGGAGGGTGGCTGGGATGAACTCCGAGCGGAAGAGCCTCTCAAAGTCCATCCAGAGGAGTGGTGCCTCATCGTGCACTTGGAGCATCAAGCTCCACCATCTGCCTGCTGCCGCGTGCAGGAGACTTGCTGCAAAGATCACCATGAGGTCTGCCGGTGTCCCTACCAAACGGAAAACTCGTACAACTGTCTCCAGCCAATTCTCGGTTGCCTGAGGGTCCGTCTCCCCATGGATCTTGGGTGGTCGCTGACGTTGATACTCGTGTTGTGAAACAAAGTGACGTGCACTGTTAGGGGCTGGGGTTGGTATCATCGGTTGCTCGGCGGGTAGAGGTACCACCGGTGCCTCTGCTGTCAAAGGGCCCTATACCGAGGCCTCATCGCTCGATGGGCTGTCGTCCCGCACAACACTCGGAACCCTAGCTCGCTGCCATCGTGGGGCCATCCTGAAAAGAAACAGGTGCACCATGGTCAAATAGTAAACCTGGTGAGCTGAAATAAAGTAATCTCAATGAAAACATGAAACACACATGAAATCAATGATTTCGTGCACTACTTCGGAAATCAGAAGTCAGGGTCCTGATGTATGGATACGTCAGCCGCCGCACAAACACTGGACTCCTTGGACTGATAACAACAATCAATACTCTTAACATTATTGCTTCACATAAAAAAGATCAGAGTCCTGAGTTCTGCAGTAGAACCGAACTCCTCTGATACCAATTTTCCATGACCCGCCCTCGGGGCCTGTGTCGTGACTACCCCAAGCCCGCCTCCCATAGGCCAGGGGCTGGCGACTAGCACCAAGGTGTAATTACCGATAAAAATGGAAGGCATTGCCTTTATAAAGTAAAAAAACACATAGAGTAAGCAAGAAGAAGTAAACACTAAGTAAAACTGGGTACAGTAGTAAGTATGGAAAAGTAAGTGGGCCATAATGCAAACCCAAACTGAAAATAAAGTACAACTATAAAAGGGAGTACAACAACTGAAAATTAAAACCGCAACGTCGTGCCGTCCACTGGAAGTCCCACCTGAAGGGTGGGTAAAGTTAGCCTCCACAGCTCCTCGGGTCCAGCCGTCCGCTCCGAGTACGTCCCGCCCAGTGGTCCACCTCCAGGTACCGACCTGCTCCGCAAGCCTCAACCACGATCAGCGCTGTCTGTCATCTGCAATGAACACAACGTAGTGTGGGCATAGCCCGTGCATGGGTGGGTATGCGCTACCCAGTAGGGACCCCGAGACCCCCGAAGGTCTCCCAGAATCCACAAAGGATAAACCACAAAGGAAAGATACAATCAAAAAGTAACATCCGACACTACTTAGGTATATGCGCATACATATACCTAAGTCATCATTTCCAGTTCGGCTCCAGCATCCGAGCCCTAGTTCGATCACATCCATACAGGATAACACAAAACAATCCATATAGGAAAGCAAGGAAATCATATCAAAGATAATGTTTGAAAGTCAAGACTTAGCTCACACATGATATACTTCTTTGTAAGACGATAGAGATGATCACATGTAGCCACTAATTCATCTAAGCCGTCGGACCCACACAGGATCGTTAGGTACTAACCACCGCAATGACCAACAAAGGATCGATAGGTACTAACCCCCACAATGACCCACAAAGGATCGATAGGTACTAACCGCCGCAATGACCCACACAGGATCTGACCCACACAGGATCGGTAGGCGCTTGCCCACACAGGACCGCTGAGCACTGACCCACATAGGATCTGACCTACACAGGATCGGTAGCACTGATCCATGTAGGATTTCTGAGTGTTGTAGTCGTCGTAGTCGAATCCACGGAGGATTTTTGTACAGTCGTCATCGTCGTCGCAGTCGCATCCAGTTCTAGGGTTCCCGCACATAGAAAACTCGATCGGGAGGGTCCGCTCCACGAGCCGAGGGGCTGATACATCAACTGACGGAATGTCTGGATTTGATGTATCCAAAAGTTCTCTATCGTCAACAGGATCTCAACGTTACAGACAGCGCGTCAATCGGACGCCCGGTCTGAGAGTTATTGGCCTTTTTATCCCAGGGGACCGGTTGGTTTTTAAGTCAAAACCAACCTGACCTTACTCCAACTGTGTCCAAACATCAAGATGAGTAAGAAAAAAGGTCCGTCTCACAAAGAGGAAAACCTCAAAGTCGACGGCACATCAATCGGAAGTCCGGAGCTCAAGTTATAAGTGTTTCCGCTCCGAGGGCCCGGTTGGTTTCTTGTATGAACCAACCTAGCAGAACACAAGGTTATCCAAAACATTGAGTGTAATATACCGAAACGACCGTCTCGATCCAAGGATCACATCATAGCTGACGGTGAGTCGATCGGAGGTCTTCAGCCCATGTTATGGGCAAAAGACCGAAAGAGGTCCGCGAATAGGGGGTTCGGGCCCGGTCTGACCCGGCTTGATACCCCCTGGGTCGGCCCGAACCGGGGAGACCCGACCCAGTTCCAGGTCCGGCCCATTAGGGCGCATCCCGGCCTGGCTTGCTTGGCCTGGCCATCATGGCCAGGCGGCTCGGCCGTAACGTTCGAGCGGTAGGGAGGGCAAGCTGCCCCCATGTGTGTAACCGCGGCCCCCATGTGGGGGGCTGCTCCTGTCAGCCAGCTAGGGGTTACGACCCCTGGCCATTCTTGGAAGCCAGCCGGCCCAGTCCGGCCGGCCGGTTGCTGCTGGCGTGGGACCGCCGGGGTCCCGCCCTCCTCCTCCGGCGCCGACGGCCGGATGCCGGCCTCCACTTCCTGCTCCGCCGCGGCCAAAGACCGCGACCTTTGTCCATCCAGCGTGCCGCGACGGCACCGCACCCCTCCGCCGTGGTCCCGCTCCGGTCGCGGTCTCCTTCATGATCTCCGGCGTGGCACGATGGCGCCGCAGCTTGTTCGACTTCAACGGCACGGCACGACGACACCACGCTTCTTCACCCAAACTCATAGTTTCCGTGCGGTGCAACGACACCGCGCCGCATTACACGTGCTGCAACAAAATCAAACAACCAAGGGGGGAGGAGGGTCAGCCATGTTTGTGTGGTCTGACCTCCTCCCATTATTGCGGTAACAGACGGACCAATTGAAACGAAGAAAGGTGACAGAAGTAATCACGAACAAACAAAAACCTCTACCTCAAGCGTTTGTTGAACGAAGGCTCGTCGTGGAAGAAGGCATTGCAGAAGAAGGTTCCTCACACGTTGACGGAGATCTTCCGAGGATGAACGGTGTCTCCCTTCCCTTGACGCGGGAGGAAGGAATGAAGGAATGTGTGTCGGGTCGTCGATATCTGAGGAAGGCGTCTCTCACCGTCGTCCATCGTCGTAGGTCGGCGTTCATCACGTTCTTTGTCGAGGAAGAAGAACTTCAAGACTTTGAGAAAATTCTCCCAATCCCTCTTGCACAATGAACCCCTTAATAGAAATATGACTTGTCTTATTTTATTAACCCACAAGACAAATGTTTTTGAAATTCAAAATTGAATCAATCAATTAATTGAATTAATTGAAATGTTTTAACCACCCAATTAAAAGAGGCATTTAATATCTAGTTAAATGCAAGGGTTGACTTCATTTAAAGGGGGTGCAGGTGTGTTACTTAATTAAAGGAGGGGGTTGAAAAAGGTGGGGCACGTGTGGCCCCCACCCCACAAATATCCTACATAGTGGAGTTGGATATAGTGGGTCCCAACCCAATCACTTATCTTAGGTTAAACAACTTTTAAAAAATAAAAATTGGTCGCACCATTTCTATTTTATTCCTTTACATAACCCAAAAATATAATTACCACACCCAAGAAAATGCAACTCCAAAAAAGGTGATTCAAAGCAACTACAGGCGTTGCGATTCCATCAGTGTCCTCAGATTTCGATTCCGAGCACCGGTTCAAAAGTTAGGAAAACTCGCTCGTTCGTTCACTGAACGTACCCAAGCTAAACTTAAGAAAATGATTCCGGGCACACCGGGCCACAGAATCTGGTGCCGTCAGAAACTGCAATCTTGTAAAATCCAAAAGAGAATTAATAATAAAACTTTCCCTTGAATTTTATGGGTCTTTACAGTTCGATTGAGGAGATGAAAATCAACATTACTATGATCTGTGCTCCGAGTGAGTACTAGGTTCCTCTAGAAATGAGGTATATGTGAGGAGTAGAGTGTTAATGGTTGAATCATTACCTCGGGGAGAGGAAAGAGACTGATGTCTCATGGGATAACATTGTGAAGGAGTCTCAGGCATTGTTACATTCCTCGACCATGAAGGAAAATAAGTGGCAAGAGATTCTCTCCCTACAGTAGGGGAGTATATTGGTGAGGGATAAGGGGATCATGTTCACGGATCACCTATTCTTATCTTTGAATTTAATTTCAGATGAGGAGTTGTGGGTGAGACACTTGTTGGAGCTACTCCGAACTTATATTCAGGATGAAGTCACTCACTTCACCCAACCGATCTACATAGAAGTTCCGATGAAGGCCTAAGTAGTGGAGAGGATTCCCTGGAATGAATTTTGTACCATGAGAGGTGAGATAGTTGATTTTGTCAAAGGGGAAGGTAGTCATTAATAGGTCTCTAGCGTCATGGCCTTCCAGGTTTTGGCCAACGAGGAGTAGGGCCTAGTAATTCTAGTTATAATATCTTGGTCCTCACCATTTCCCCATGGGCCTAGAATGAAGGTCTGTTTTTCATGTGGAGGTCGTGGGCACATCCAGAGTCAGTGCCAAGTTTGTGCTCAGCATAGTGGGGGTGGGATGGTTCAGTGCTTGCCTCAGCAACAACCACTGTCAGTTAGGCCTTTCTAGTAGTAGCATGCCTCCGCTCCACTGAGTATAGACATTAATGAAGGAGGGCAACCATAGGGATATCCTTAGGAACCTAGGTCATGGTGTGGTCAAGGAGGTGTCTTAAAAGAGAGTGGAAGAATAACTGGGTGTGGGTAGTTTCATGTTGTTGAGGTAGTAGTTCTATCAGGGTTATAAGTTGTTCGGGGTACAATTAGCCTATTTTTCAAACATTTTTTAACATTTTTTATTCATGAGCCATTTACTCCTTTGTTTCACCCAGTCTGACCCATGCTCTAGGACTAGACATAGAGAGGCTTCCCAAGCCCTTGGTGTTGAGTATGCCATTTAGAGGTCAGACAATTGTTTCTGATGTTTTCTTGGGATGTAGACTGATGTTGGGGCCACATCAATCCAATGGAGATCTTCTTATGTTACAGATGTAGCCGTATGATGTCATCCTTTGAATTTATTGGTGATTATTTTTGAATTCCATTATCAACTGCTTCTAGAGTATATTAATGTATCTGGATATGAATGGAAAGCATGTATCTTTTATTGGGGACCACAGTTGTCAGGTGGGTAGGTGACATGTGGCACCACTTCTTTCTGTGTTAGATGACCTATTAGAGGGGTCGATGAATGCTGAAATGGTAGAGGTTCCATGAGTTTTTATAGATTCCCTAGATGTATTCCCATAAAAGGGTGTTATTCTACCCCATCGATGTGACATTGAGTTTATGATTGACTTACAACCTAATTCACGTCCGATTTCAATAGCTCCTTATTGGATGTCTCCTTCTGTGTTGTGGGAATTGCGGATTCAGATTGAAGATCTAATGAGTAAGGGAAATTTCTATCGCAGTGTGTCACCTTGGTGTGCTATGTTTTTATTTGGAATGAAGTAGAATGTTTGTATGACGATGTTCGACATCTAACAGCGACTGAACTAGGTAATGGTCAAGAACCATTAACCCCTTCTGATGATATAGGATCATTTTGACCAGTTGTGAAGAGCAGGTTGGTTCTCCCAGATCAATATACGTTAGGATATCACCGGTTGAGGGTGAAAGAGGGTGACATCATAGTGTTTGTTTTCCAGTGTAGGTATGGCCACATTGAGTTCATGGTCATTCCCTTCGGCGTCACAGACACTCCATCATTGTTCATGGGGATCATGAACTCTATTTTCCATGAATTCCTGGACTGTTTTGTTGTCATGTTCATTGATGACATCCTAATCTACTCAAGGTCAGAAGAGGAGAATGCCGAGAATCTACAAACTGTCTTGGAGGTCCTTCGACACCACCATATCTTTGAGATGTTTTCCAAGTGAATGTTATGGACATGATATGTGCACTTACATGGACATGTGGTGTCTCAGTAGGGGATAGTAGTGTAACCATAAAAGGTCAAAGCAATTGTTTCTTGGGAGACACCGAAGAATTTCATAGAGGATCATTTCTTCTTGGGTCTAGTGGGTTATTACTAGAGGTGCATACCCAAATTTTCACAAGTTGCAACTCTATTGACATCCTTGACCTAAAAAGTCTAGGTGATTGTGTGGAGCGTGCAGTATCATGCAACTTTCAACTATCTGACGGGGTGGTTGGTTAGTTCTCTGGTGCTCAGGTTTCCAGATGAAGTGGTGGTGTTTTAAGTGTTTTGTAATGCCATTGGATTTGTTTTAGTGTGCGTGCTAATGCAATATCGAGGAGTGATCTCTTATGGATCAAGGATGTTATTACCCCATGAACGTAACAATGCCACCCATGATCTGGAGCTACAAGCTATAAGAAATCGGATCATATTTTCATGTATGAATCATATTTTCTAGTGTTTTCAAGAAAAAGAGGAGTTTCTGGAAATTTCAAGAGTACACGCTATATACTTATAAGTAGATGTAGTGAACTAATAAGTACACACTTTGTACCTAGTTTCTGTTAGTGACCGTGTACTGCCCGAGTAATGGATGGGTACATGGCCATGTGGGGTGACCGAGAGACCACCTAAAGCAGAGCTCGGTGAAGGTAAGTTCACACCATGTACTTTTAAAATACTCACCAAGTACTTTCAATTTATTTCATTAAATGGACTGGGGTGGCGTCTAATCGACATAATCCCTTTCTTCTTGACTTGTCTTGTCCAATATCATCCATATCAAATTATTCATCAACAAACCCCCGATTAGTCATCCGTTCTCTGAATCAACCACCATCGATTGTGTTGGAATTTCCACTGTAAGCTCTTCCTTCGTCTAGATCTTCGTTTCTTGATTCCTCTTCTTCTGTGAGTTATCTTTGGTTGAATTTTATTAGAGTTATGGTAGATCAACGATGTTATAGGGAGATTGAAGGCCTTAAGTTCACATATATTATTCGTACAACACTAAGGTAGGTTGTATGTGCCTTTTCGTAGTTAGTCTTTGAGTAAATGTACAAAAGTTCCCAATACCCTTTTTTGTGGTACTGCATGTTTATTTTAATTAGACATATTTTTTCCAACTATGTCTTGTGTGCTTGAGTAGAGGATTAATATTTGGAAATAGGGGTATTTACCATTCTATGGATGTGTTTCCCACGTTTACTTGATATTGACCGTTTTGTCTAGCTTTTCCTGTTAGGGTACGTTGCTTTCCATGCCTAGTATTGTTAGGATAGAGTGATTGTTGTCTTTCATACTGTGATTTGTTGTAGACTATTTAACCAAGTAGTTCTTGAGGTTTAGCTTATCTACCATATATATTTGTTCATTATTGACTAACATAGGTCTGTGAGAACCTTGTGTAGAAAACCATAGGGAGAATGGACATTGAGGGCTTCTCCAGAGTGTCTGTTTACTTTACGTTACGAGACTATAGGGGGGATATAAATTGTGATTCCTCAGAGTGTCTGTAGTTTCTTCATTATGATACCACAAGGGTGAAGTGGAAATTTTTTGATTCCTCAAAGTGTCTATAGTTATCAATACAAGACCACATTGGGAATTGATGGTGAGTGCTTCCTTAGAGTGTCTTTCCTAAAGCTAAAACAGAGGGGTTAGATCTAGAGTACTTCTCAGAGAGTTAATTGTGTTTGTTTTGGTTGAACATGGGGGTTTTTTTGTGAGTACATCCTATATGGTTACCTATTTGTGATTAGATTCGTAGTTAATATAATAAATTGAATGCCCTTGAACTGTTGGATTTGTTTAGTTTTGAGTACTTCCTTGTTTACTATTTCTTTTTTCTTATTGTCTACCATATATATTCATTGACTGATAGGAAAAGATCTTTAGGTGGGTGCCTATTGGGATTCATCTCACATCCTATTTGGGTCATGATTTTGGGGTCAAACGGATTATAATATTGCGGTTTTATATAAGGTCAAGCACCCCTCTACATGAGGTACTAGATTGATGTGGAGCTGGGGAGCATGGGACCAAGCTGAGGCTTGCGATGCAATTAGATTTTAATTTTTTTTGTAAATTGGTTTAGTACTATATTTAATCATTTTGAATTATTTGGATGCTTTCCTAGACATATGTATCATGAATCATATATATGTGTGTGCTCTAGTTGCTTATTTCTTCAGTCTTCCGTTGTTTACTATTGTACGATATTATTAATATTTTTGATTTTGATATCTATTTATTTCTAAAGAATTACTCTTCCAATGAGAGTATTGTTTCCCCACTATCACATCCAAGTCCATCGATGCTAGTTAGCATCATTTGGGGTTTGGGGAAATTCGCTTGAGTCCATGTGGCCAACCGGGTACGAGGCACCTCTGGGTAGCACCTGGAATAGGGACGTTACAATGTGGAATCAGAGGCAGGTTGTTTTATTATTGATTAAATGTTTGGAGCCTATATCCTAGGATATGAAAGAGTGGGTAGTTGGTAATATGTTTTGGCCATGATTATCTAACCCGTATATAGGGAAAATCCAATTTACCTCATATGTTATGATTTTTCTGGTTTTACAATTTTACTGTTGATTTGATTTCACTGTTAGGTGATTCAAATGTTTTGTGTTGTCATTTTTTATATTATTGTGGTTCTATTTTAGTTTCAACACAATGATATGAGGGTATTACATATCATGCATCATATAAGAACTTGCTATAAATAACTTGTCATACATTTCTGTCATTCCATTTATGGTGCATTAGTGATTACATGTTGTTATTATATATATTATGCTAGATATGAATGTTGTTCTGATATATTCCTTGATAGAATACCTTCTTTTTGATAGTGTATTAGATTGTGTAAGGTTTCGTCTGAATAAAGGCCAATCATTGGTTTTTGAGTTGTTATGGGCCCTCATGGACCAGAATTTGGTGGATCATTGCATTTTTACGCTTGTATATGGCATGTATAAGATTCCATGCATCGATTCGAGGGTACTATGGGACCTCACAGATCAGAATTTTGCACTTAAATGTTCATTTTACTGTTTTTCTAGGTTCTGAAGTAGTTTCTTAGGCTTACTGTCCTAAAAGAACCATAATACATAGTGTAAAATTATAAATACACACCATGTGTCCTTCTATTCGGGAAGGAACTGATTTTCTTAAGTACACACAACATACTTTATGTACATTCCCGGTAGTGTCTAGCCGTGACACTGGCTGTGTGGGTAGAGACAAGGGGTTGGAAAAGCTTTGGTGGGACGCGTCGTGTACCAGATATACACACCATGTTGTGTAGACCATGTGATCACCCACAGGACTAATGAAACTGATGGATAAAAAGTAGGATATACACATCGTGTCAAGCTTGAACATGTTTTGTTTTATAACCCTTGTATCCGGTCATGTAACAAACAACACAAGGAAGTGGAAGTCCTTATAGTATATGCAATTTCTAGCATAAACATGTCATGCAGAGTCCGCAGTTTATCCAATCATGTGACTAATAACACGGTCAGTT
Source organism: Viscum album (assembly GCA_963277665.1). Taxonomy (NCBI): domain Eukaryota; kingdom Viridiplantae; phylum Streptophyta; class Magnoliopsida; order Santalales; family Viscaceae; genus Viscum; species Viscum album. The sequence continues at coordinate 928,414,773 of OY728126.1, read as the reverse complement.
GAAACCTAAGAGGTACACACCATGTATGGAATAAAAATTCCATGTAGTCCTGTATTAGAAGAACCGTGTGGGTTAGTCATGTAGAAGAACTCAGGAAGGGGAAGACGATTCAAGTCCAGCAGCAGCATCCTCCCACCTACACAGGGGATGGAGGACCTCAGGCTGCATAGTCATGATTAGATTCCATGCAATCTAAATCTGAGAATCTAGATATTCCTCTAGAGATGAGGGTTAATCTCACTATATTTATGCTTTAGGAATCTGCCAAGAGATGGCTGGATGTGATCTCACAGGTGGGATGCTAGTAGGATTTGATGTGGATCGAGTTCTAGCTTGCCTTCTACGATTACTTCTACATGGAGACTTTGAGGGCCGATTAAGCCCGAGAGTTTATGAGTCTAGAGCTAGGTACTATTTTAGTTATGGATTATTCTTCTCTCTTCATAGAGCTGCATCGCTTTACACCCATTAATGGAGGCGAGGATTTATTACTAGAAAGGAAATTTGAAGATTGTCTTAGGAAGGACATCCGATATTGAGTGAACATCTTTGGGTTTACTTCCATCACCTCTATAGTAAACTAGGAACTGATCACAGAGAAAAATATGAGGGATTCTAGAGCTGTGAGCCAGGGCAGTTTGACATCAGGAGTTGGTACCTCTTAGACTGACAACAGGAAGCGTCGTAGGGAGCCTACACGTGAAGATCGTGGTAGGAAGGTTACTTTTTCTAGTGGCTAGGTGGTGTGCTACCAGTGCGGGAAGAGCAAGTATATGAGGACACATTTCCCTGAGAGACCGAGTGGAGTGCCGATCTTATTGTAAGATGGGTCATATTTATTGGTTCTCTCAATTTTTCTCACCGATAGTTGGTGACAAGGGTTCTTCTATGATTCCTCATTGTGGATCAGCAACACAAGTTTCTTATTTGTTTCAGAACTGGTGTTCTTTCGACCATTCAGGCCGAGGAAGAGGTCGTGGTTGTGGTGGTTAGTCAACTATCTTTTAGTGACAACTGGGTGGTCCAGCTCAGGGTACTTAGGTAGGGTCACAGGGCCACGTTACAGGCCAGACTTTTGCAGTGGAGCAGACCCGGCAGGAACAAGATCTCGAAACCTCTACAGTGCGAGGTACAATTCTAGTTCCCTCAGTTTTAGCTTCTTCACATTTAGATATAGGGGCTTCCCATAGATTCATATATATTGATATTGTGGACCCCCGACACACCATCCGTTCTCCGAATTGAATACTGTTTATTGCACTAGAATCATCACTGTAAGGTCTTCCTTCTTCTAGAGCCTCATTTCCTGATTTATCTTCTTTCATGAGTTATCTTTGGTTGAATGTTTTTTTTGCTTTTGTAGATCTACGATGCTCTTGGGTGATTCAAGGAATTTTGTTCACATATTTCATTCGTACAATGCCGAGGTAGGTGGTTTGTGCCCTTCCGTAGTTAGTCAGTGAGTATATGTGCAAAAGTGCCCAATACCCTTGTTCTCAAAATTGCGTGTTTATGGTTATTAGCCCTGTTTTTTCCTACTATGCGTTATGTGCATGAGTAGAGGATTATTGATAGTAAATAGATTTATTTACCTTTCTATGGATGTGTTTCCCATGTTTGCATGATATTGACCGTTTAGTCTAGATTTTCATGTTAGGCTTCTTTGCATTCCATGCCTAGTATAGTAAGGATAGAGTGATTGTTATCTTGCATGTTGTAATATATTGTATACTGTTTAGCTAATTATTTCTTGAGGTTTACCTTGGATACCATATATCATTGTACACGATTGACTTACATAGGTCTGTGAGATCCTGGTGTAGTAGACCATAAGGAAAATGGACGTTGAGAGCTTCTGCAGAGTGTCTGTTTACAATACATTGCAAGACCATAGGGGGGATGGACTTTGTGCTCCCTCATAGTGTCTTTAGTAACCTTGTTATAAAAACATACGGGGAATTGGATTTTGAATTCTTCCCCAAAGAGTCTATAGTTACCGATATGAGACCACAGGGGGAATTGACGGCGAGTGCTTCCTCAGAGTGTCTTTGCTAAAGATGAACCAGAGGGGTTAGACTGTGAGTACTTCCCAGAGGGTTACTTTTGTTTGTTTTGGTTAAAACTGAGGGGTTATCCTATTAGTACATCCCAGAGGGTTACCTGTTTGAGATTAGATACTTACTTAATATATGATATTAAATTCCATTGAACTATAGGATTTGATTACTTTTGATTACCTTCTTATTTACTGTTTTTTTCGTATTTCATGCCATATATATTAGCTGATCGTTAAGAAAAAATATTTGGGTTGTTGCATATTGGGATTCATCTCACACCATGTTTGGGTCATGCTTTTGGGCTGAAATAGATTATATTTTTGCAGGTCTAGATAAGAGAAAGCACCCATCTACTTCTGGTACTTGATTACTATGGAGCTGGGGAGCATGGGACCAAGACGAGGCTTGTGATGCTGTTGGAGTTTATTTGATTTCATTATACTTTGTTTTAGTACTGTATTCCAGAATTGTAACTTGTTTTCCTGATTTTCTAGACATATGTATCATGCAACATTTATACATGTGAGATCAAGTTGTTTATTTCATCTATATTCTACTGTTTACTATTGTAAGGTATTATTATTGCTTCTTCTTTTATTATCTTTTTATTTCTACTGTGTTACTCTTCCAATGAGGGTATAATTTTCCCACTATCACACCCAAGGTCCTCGCTTCTAGTCAGAAGCATTTGGCATTTGGGGAAATGCGCTTGAGGCCATTTGAACCACCGGGTATAGGGAAACACTAGCTAGCACCCAGAACCAGGATGTTAAAGTAGAGGTCATGTTTTCAATGAAGTTGTGGAAGCATTACCTCATCAGGGAGAATTTTGTAGTCTTCACAGATCACAAGATCTGAAGGGATATTTTCTCCCAGCAATACCTAAACAAACGAAAGTCGGGGTTGATGGAGTTTCTATAGGACTAAGACATTAATAAAAAATTATATTGAGTAGGGGATTTGAATATAAATCATAAAGTAGTTAATCAAATTCATAAGTTCCAATTTTTGAGATTTTTGAAAACATTAAATAATAATATTTAAAATAGTACATCATGATTCTCTTAAACATGTGGTTGTGTGTAACACAAGCTATTGAATAAGTTAAATATATTTGAAAAAGCAACTCAATAATTCATATGGTTTTATATAATAGGTTTACCATAAGAGATTTGTTTTGATCATTTTAGATATTTTATATTATATTATTCAAATGGCCCTCCCTTATATTGGTTGTGGTGTAGCCTCTTTGGTTCTTGAGGTATGTGTGACCTAACACATCCACCAACAGTATTCGTAATGATTGTGGATTATAATGTTTGAGAATAATTGATTGGGATTAGATTTGTTAATTTTAATCCTTTTAGTGTTTGGGGATCTAATAAAATTTTGTGTGCAACTTGAGTATGAGGCATTTGGTTCTATCTATAGTTTATGATGGATGATCCTTGATAACATTAATTTTATAAATTGTTTTATAAATTAATTGGATATTTTTTTATTGTTTTATATAATCCTGATTAAAAAAAGATATTATTCAACTTTTTTTGTTAAATTGAATGATATATACAATTTGTAGTTAAATGGATTTACAAAAAGGATTTTAATGATTGGATTTGATGAAATGATTTTGGAAATGAATCACATGGGAAACCTTTGGTACATAGAAGGGTTGTGTAGTGATAGGCATCTTCCATTGTTATTGTTGTGTGGTTACTAAAGAGGTGTTATTATACAACACATGTAATGTTTCATAGGGACCATTCAGTCAGTATTGGGTGGTTCACATTATGGGGGTTTATCTTATCCCATGATTTAATTCATATGTCTAGGGACATAATGAACATAATTTTCTATTCATGGGTGTGACTGAACTAGATAGAATGAAATATGTTGTTACATGGAATGATTTGCCAATACATTAGTTTGTAACTTTTTTATTTTATTAACTTATTTAGTAAATGTGTTCTTATTTGATTTTTTTTCACCTAGACAGTTCTTGAACTGTGAAAAAAAATTAAATGGTTTACCAGTTTTTTCTTATCAAAACATTTAATATAATTATCATGAATGGTTTTCTTTAAAAATTTATCATGTTTGGATTTTTATAGATAGAATTTATATGGATCACATGTGTGGGACCCTATGGAGTTTTTTAGCTCACACATAGTAGACCACTTTGGTTGTGTTCCCACCTTATTTTTTCAATTGATATTGGAAAGGGAAATGAATTATAGATATGTGTTAAGGATCATGTAATATTGGTTAGGGATGTAAATGGTGAGATTGTGGTATATTAAACACATGTCAGATGGAGTAGTTGGATATTATTTTGGTTGTCCCATTTATTGTTAGACTTTTAATTTTGATTTTATATAGATATTTAACTACACCACTATTGTTTTTTCTATTAATTATGGACTATATTTATTTTTACCTATCATTCACCATTTATTTAATTTTTTTATAAATTCCATGCATAATTTTCAGGTTGTGTGAAATCATTCCCGACATTAACTAATTGATGCCTAGTAGCTAGTCAACAGCCCATGGGGATCGAGAACACAGTCCATGTACGTGGTGGATCATTTCAAGTAATAGTGTTAGATGTTAACCAATGTGAATTTATTTAAAATTATTATAAATTATTTTCACTCCTCAAGCATCCTTGTTATATGATTTCTGGTAGAATGATTCTAGGAATTTTGGAACCTGAAATTTTGGTTTTAGTGACATCCTGTCCAGCTCTTTCCACCATGAACCTCATGTTTCAATTGAATTCTAGGAGGTGTGCATATATTTTTTTATGTTTTCAAGTTAATCTTAATTTTTATAAATATTTTGGGTATTTAATGATAAAGTACCATTATGTAATAATTTTTTTCTTTTTTGAGTGTACATGTATGCTTCTGAGATATGTTTCATGGGATCTACATTAGGTTTTATTGGAAAATCCTCAAGATAATACACCTATGCATTATAATCTTCTAGGGACTATTATTCAAATAGTTTGGGACATGGAATATAATATAACACATGTTCAAAACCAACAATATGAGGAAAAATAGAAGATAGAAGAGATATAGATCAATCATAATATTATATATTATATAATCCCCTATTATTTTTGTGTATGAAGGAATCATAATAGGATAAATACAAGATTTAAATGATTGATTAAAATTCAAATCCCCGGTTACAAATAAGGATATCAAGGTAAAGTGAAAAATGTCCAGAATCAAGGGTCCTCAGAAATGGTGGTGGGAATTCTTGGTTCTGGTGCATTCACAAATGGGATTACATTGAAAGTGTTTCAAGACCCTCTTCATTAAATAGTCATTTCCAGAGTCATGGATGATAAAAAAGTTTAAGGAGTTCATCACCTTATACTATGGAGATAATTCAAGGTAATGGTACACTAATCGATTTTGAAGAGCAAGTTCGTTTTTCTCCACTGGTTGTCAGTAATGATCCATTGAATTCAAATAAGTATCTTCAAGGTCTGTTTTAAGATATTAAATTTAAGGTGTATATGAAAAATCATTCTACATATATTGGAATTGTGGATAGTTATTTAATGGAAGATATGGACATGATGGGAATGATTGGTTACCATACCCCTTTTATTCCCGGGTGGGGGAATTTAAATGGTGTTCTAGAGAATAAGAGGAATTAGTATTATAACCAAATGATAATATTATATGGTTCTCAGTAGTAAGACCCCTCGATACCATCAACATCATCTGCTACCATTTATCAAACCAATGATCACTTTGGAACGTTGGGGAACATCATGTATACTTTTCATGAAACCCCAATGATGGAAAATACATGTGAACACTATGTATATATATATAATTTATTCTAGGATATTCATATTCCATTATATGTAAAGGTATATTCAAATCCATAAGAAACAAAAGCTTATTTAGATGCATCAACTAAAAGAGTGATCAAGACACATGCCACAACAGTAAATCACATTCCTGGACTGAATGAGATTTCGAATGAGGATTATGTGAGTCCAATAATAGTGGGGGATCCATACTTGTTTCATATAATATGAAACTACCTTATGTGATACCAAACAATGCATTTTTATTTATATACTCCCATTTGATGATTATAATTAATATCCTTCAGAGCTCATTTCCTTTATTATAGATATAAAAAGTCATCGATGAAATATGAATTAAAATGGTTATAGATTACTATATTGTTTTATAAAAATGGCTAATGAATATTTGTTCTAGTATTTATAGGTTCTCTATCTAGATATATTTGACATTATCAACATGATATATTGGAATGATTCCCAATTCATATGATTTATTTTTATCATTATCATGTTTCATTAGATGAAACATATGGGAGCTCTTAGTTGTTTCTAGGAGAGTATGATCCAAGGTCAAGTTCTATCATACCTCCATGTCCATAGCTTAAATGATTATTTTCTAACATTGTAGTCAACGGTGATGATGTTTCCCCTTTAGTGATCTTATTACGACTATCCTGGATAACCGGAATGATATTTAGGTAAAATTTTCCAATCATCCTCTAGGGAGGGAGGTGGAGATTATGATTCAGTTGGTAATCAGTATTACTCTAATAATGACACCCCTTAACATATTTCACCTAACAACTAATGGAATTCAAGGTATATATGGATTGCATTATAGACAATGGTTTTGGTCACCCTAGTATTTCACTATTGTTATCCCATGTTCTCTTATCCATGAATATAAATTCATTTAATAATTTATTTGTAGGTTTTCGGAATATGAACTTGGTGATAGATAAAAAAAATTACCTTTCACCATATGTGGATTATTTTCTTGATCAGTTAATGGGGGTGTGGTATTTGAATATTAATAATAGGCCATACTTTTATCAACTAATGTTTTGGAATATTATATATGTATGTATTCTTTTAGGATAATTAATTTCCATTTTTAATATCACATGATTCCCTTTGGTGGAATAATGCTCCATAATATTTTATATATTTTTTAATTAGATATTACAACAGTATATTGACACATTCATTGTGGTGTCACTAGATGACATATAGGTCTATTCCAGATCAGGGCATGAGAATATACACCATCTAAATCCTTTTATAGATACTGAGGAGCCATAAACATTATGGAATTCATAAAAAATATAATTTTTTGACTCCATAATTTGAGTTCTATGGGAATGTTATTTTTGATCAAAGAATCTCAACCGATTGTGGGAAGGTGAAGGTTTTATTTTCATGGGTCAAACTACAGAACATCTTCAATATATGGGCCTTCCTTATCCATTATATACAATATAAGTGGATTGTTTCATATTTATAAAATATGGTATTACATTTTTTTTCTCTTACCAGTTTTTTGGTGAAATTATCATGACATGTAATATGCTATTATTCTTTTTATGAGTTAAAATGGAGTTTGAAATCATGTCTTAGTCTAATATTATCTTATCCAAGTATGTGTTATATGTTTTTCTTTCATGCTCCTGGTGATGGTATGGTTTGTGTACTTTTGTATGATTAATATGTTTTGTTCTATGATTCCCTTCAACATTGGCCACATAAAAAATCAAACCAATAATAGATTAAATCTTTTTGTAGTTTTGATTGTGACTTAGAGTTTGAAACACTATCTTTTCTAGTAGAGGTTCATAGTACATTTTGAAAATAATAGTTTGATCTATATATTTTCACATATATACATCAATCATAGATAGATTATGGTGGTGGAATACCTATAGATGTTAGATATCATAATCCCCTAAACCCTAGAGAATAGAAATCTCAGTGATGATTCTCTCTTTAAAAATGTTCTACATTATGATATTTTGGAATCAATGAGTGATTTTAACAAAAGGGTTCTATTCACTTAGTTTCATATGATTAATTAATAGGATGATTAAAGTATCATTATAATTTTTTTAATTTATTTTCATTTCTTCTAGAGTCTATTCTACAATATTAAAAATTTTATGAAGAGTTTATTCAAATAAGGAAAAACATATATGTTGAGGAGGCTATTTTCAGTCGATCTCCCTAGTATAAAGGTATTTTAAAATTCTTGAATCAATTTTACCACCCAATATATGTAATGAAATTATTATTTCATTAAATTCATGTAAATTTAAGACTGAATCATCCTATAAATATGAAGATTCATTATGAAATGAGGTTGTATTTCTATTTAAAATTTATGAACTATGCCATTGATCATTATGTGTCCCATGGTTACACCTACCACGAGAAAATGAAAGAGAAACAAATGATTTATGGTCAACTATATCCACTTCTAGTTCTATTTTAGAAATGATATGAGTTTTCTATGAATTTTATTGATGGGTTTTCAATGAATCCCTAAGGTAATAAATTTATATTGGAGGTGTTTGATTGGATGATGAAATTTTATCATTTAATTACCAATTGGATAAAAAAAATATAATGATCTAATTATGTGGTATATATAGAATATTATGTGGCTATATGGGGTTCCCACTACCATTTTCTTAGATAGGGATTCCATGTTGACTTCTAGGTTCTGAAAGAGTCTCCAAGAGGAAATATAGACTCATGTATAGATGAGAAAATCATACCATCCAAATATGGAAGGTTAAACAGAGTATTTTATTTATATATTGGAGTAAATGATCCATAAATATGTATTAGGTTTTCTTTGATCGTTGAATTATAATCTAGGAATGGTTGATTTTGATTATAATAATAATTATTTAGCATCTATCAGAATGGCACTCTTTGAGGCTTGGTATATTCTATGATATTAGTCACTTATTTGTTGTATAGAGGTGGTTGATGAATCTATTATAGTGTCATGTCACATTCAAGTTATATAATAAAGTATTAATGATATACACTAACATTTGGATTTAGTTAAAATTTAGAAGAAGAAATATGTCTATGTGAATCATCATTCATTGGTGTTTCCCCTTGATAAATGTGTTTTCATGAGAATTTTACCCTAGATAGGTCATTGTTTGAATGAGAATGAGTGATAGATGACTCCAAGATTTGAGTTATCATTTAAGTTCACTAAGGTCCTTAGGTAGGTTTCTTATCATTTTTAATTTTTGGCTTAAATTATAGGTATCCAAGATTTTTTCTACATATAACATCTTAGGTGATACCATCTTGACCCCTATCACGTTTAGAGATAATAACAGATTGAATTAGATCTAAATGATTCTTTTATATATAAACTAATGAAGCTCATTTATTATCTTATGATAGACATGTGTGGTAATTCTATTACCTTTTCATTGTGTAATGGTGGAATAAAATATATTCTCAAGTGACATAAGAGAATGAATCATTAGTATGGGTTTTGGTTAGAGTAGAGTACTCAGGGGGTGAATTGAGAATCTATAACAATTTCTATTAAAAATAGTATTTAAAGTTCCCCCAAATTTAAAAGTCAATTGGCCAGTTAGCCCGTAGTGATTTTATAAGAGCTTGACTGTTCGATTAATTTCTCAAAAGAGTGATTAGTTTTTAGTTGTATCAATTTTATAATTAATAAAACTTTTGAAACTAACCTAATATTTCAGTATTATTATAATATTTTTCAAAGAATAACTTTCATAGTTCAATTTAGTTTTATGAAATACGAGATAAAATAGAGTAAATATAATTATAAAAACATATGAGAAATGAAACTATAGTTTTAGCCTCAGGTAGAGACCTAATACTATCAACATGGTGATAAAATAGAACCAAGAAGTTTAAATTAATAAACAGTTTGATCCAAGCCCTTGATCGGTGTTAACAATAGCACACAAGCTGTCGAGGTCACAAGACCTCTTCCATAGTTCTGCGTGGATACAAGCTACCTGGTCACACAAAGACCTCTTCCACACTTATTCGTGGGATTAAAAAGGTGTAAAAAGGTATGAGAGGAGGGACACTATGTATCATTCAGTTGAATATAAGATAAAATGTGTGATTTACAGATAGATACACACACAACTCAAAAGTATGTAAAAAGCACACAACAGGGAAAACAAAAATGAGAAAGGATTTAAAAGGTGACGTGTGTCTCAAGATGTGTCTCTAGACAATTAAAATGTAGATGAGATGAGGATTGAGTCCTGTTTTGGATGTAGACATAAAAACAGAGTGTCATATTTGAGCAGCCAGATATATGTACTGTTTTTCATGTATATTATTCTAATTCATTGATATGCCGAATTAGTTTTTCAATTCAATGTATAGTTCGATTGAGATTTCCTTTTGTATTGTTCCTTTTGTTCGTGAGTTCATAGTGGGTGCATGAGATTCATAGATGTTCTTCTGTGTGTTTCACACACGGGCACACCACACTTATATATTTATTTTTCTTCATTCTTCGAAATGCTTTCATATTTGAGGGACGACAAAGAGAATGTTCTTTTAATGTGCATAGGTTCATTATACCTCACACTATCTACTATAAGTCCTAAAAAATATTATTAAATAGGCCAGTATCATTAAATGAATCAAATATGACCTGTAGAAATAATTTTAATAAATGAAAATTTAAATAGTCCATCGGTGACTCATCTATCGGTAAGTCAATCTATCAATGAGTCGTCTGTCGGTGTCAACTTCTTTCAGTGAATCAAGCGCTCAGTTTGTCATTTTGTTAGTCTTTCCATACGTCGGTGACTTATTACATTGGTGACTCATTTTAACTCTCAGTGAGTCCTTGTGTCGGTAGCACCATGCAAAGGTAGTTCAAATGTTCTAATGATAGGTCAATTGCATCATTAGGTCATCTAAGTCGGTGAGTTATATGAATTAGTAGGTCGCCTATGTTGTTGAGTCATATGCATCGGTTGGTATTCTGCATTGGTGAGTCATATACATCTGTATATTTTTTTTCTCTCAGTGTCTTAGTTCTTCTGTCAGTCTCAGTGACTCATACATAAATAATTTTAGATGTTCTATCTTTTTTATATTATAAAAAAGTCAGAAACTATTAATACCCATAATTACACATAGATAAGTAGTTATATGTTTGTTTAAACTTAAATAAAAAAATTATTATATTATTAGAATGATCTAATATAAAAATACATTGAAATAGTTTTGAATATTTCATAAGGTAGGATACATGTTAATATATGACATGATTTGTGATAATTAAAACAATTATAGTTAGAGATAGTGGCTAACAGTATCTTATGGGCCAACAGTGGGGGTAGTGGCCACACCAGTTTTTGGAGAGCCCTTATTCAGCATAATTTATTTGGAATGAAATTTATTTATGTTGGGAAACAATAACATCAATCAAAAAAACCAAAGACTCATTTATGTTAAATAGTGGTTTTCTCTGGTTTAGATGGAATTGAGGATATTTTTTGGTTTATCCATCAGAGCCTCCACTAGGTGCAACATGAATGACCATTTTTTCCACAAGGCCTATTTTTAGAATTAATTTTCACTTAGAAGATGATTAAAAATTGTTTAGTTCATAAAAATATTTTTCCCATAAACCCATTTGAAGGTCATGGAATTATAACACATGATAATTTAACCACAAAATGGGTGTTTTAATGTATGCATATTATTTGGAATTTATGAATTAAATATATATTACATGACTTAAACACGTTTTTTCTATTAGGATTTACACGATAAAAGACTTAATTATAATTAATTCCACTTTTGTTTCCCAGCATCAATCTATGGGGTCCATCCATGAGGTGTTGAGTAAACCATCCTCTCTCCAGATCCCCTATTTAGTGCTCCAATTGCATATTGGTTTAATTGAATCTCTCTATCTAATAATAATTTCTTATTCTTTTTTTATGTTGTTGTGTATTTTGATTTTGGATTTATTTAAGAAATTTCCTTATCATATAATGATTCTTTCTTGATCATTCAGACTATGTTGTGGGATCATCCTTCATAGTCCAACCCTTTTGTTTGTAGTCTTGCGTCATTTGTGGTTATATAAGTATGTGTGACCTAACCCATATGTTGATGCTTGTTGTTTTTTAATATGACTCTAAGGTGTCAAAATCATTGATATATCCAATTCTTTTCATTTTTCATTCCATCATGTTCTTTTATATATTTTCACTTTTATTACATGACATGAGCTTATGTTACATGGTTCTATATCTAAAATATGTTGGAAAAACAATTATTTATCATGTATTATAGTGTTTTTTATAAATGAATTCAATTTATTTACCAATTTATGTGTGTAAATTCTCTATTTAGAATACACATTTTCTCCTTTTACTGGTAATGTAACATTTATTTTCAAATCCTTATGAAATGGTTTTATGAAATAGTTATCAAAGAATGGTAAGGATGAAATTATTTAGGAAATATAATACAAGGGTGGACTTGGGTAATTACATGGAGGGGTTAGAGATAAACATCATCTTTTTTACAATTCAGGGTGTTCACTCATGTGTTGTTCCTCTACTCCCTATGACAAGTGTAATAGGGACTTGTTAGACACTGTTGGTTGGTTTAGTTTATTGTGTGTTCTACTTCTACCTTGATTCAATGAATATCTCTTTGTATATGATGTGATCAATTGTGTATGATTGTCTATGAGGGATCTATCTCTCTAAAACTATATTGATCCCTTACATGTTTTACATGTTCTTTATTTTCATTATTTTTGAATTGATTAACTTCTTTGATAAATTTGGTATTCTTTGGAACTATTTTACATAATTGTATATAGAATAATGGGAAATAGGAAATGATTTAAAGTGTTTCTGATATAAATATACTTAAATGATTACCATTCCATATTATATTTAAAATTTTATCACGTTTAGATTGTATTAAATCGAATAATATTTTTAAAAATGGGTGGGATACTATTGATCATGTTTATCTAACACCGTGAACACCTGTTCGATGATGTGTATAATTAGTTTTTTTGACATAAGGATGGGTATGGCACCAAAATGAGTTGGAGAGATTCATGTCAGTTTCATATCGGTAGATATGGTGGTATTTTAGGTCATTACCCATATATCACATAGAAAAGTGGTTTCTTATTTTTGTTTTCCCTTTTACTATTCGGAATGTTCAATTTGGTTTTAAATGGATTTCTAGTTTTATCGCTACCACCAAATCTCTATGATTTTGAAATATATATTTTTAGTTATAATTATACTATATATATATATATTATGTATTTATTTTTTAATGTTGGATAAAATCTTTATCTATGGATTTTTTATTCTCAGGTGTTAGTCACTATCCCATGGGGATTGGGAACCCCCTTCAATTATGTGGAATATTAGGTCATGTACCAGTGTTAGAGGGTAAATTTCTTCATATTATTTCAAAAAAAATTTGTAAAAAAATACACTTAAGAAATTGACAATATTATAGAATATCATCAACACCAGAACTATTTTCTAGGGCCTTTACTAATGATCTCAAACCCTAATAGTAATGGTAATGATGGTAATCTCTAAAACAAGTAGACTAATCACCAAAACAACTAATCCCATTTTTAATACAAATGATACAGACCCTATCTAGACATAACGTAAATTATAAAATGATCACATGATTTAAAAATTATATTACACAAATAGTAACATAACACAAAGAAATAATCATTTTGTGTCTTGGATATAGCCTACATATACTTCTTAATTTATAAAACGGTCCATCATTCCTCTAAAATAATTCCCCCTATATCCTTTATAACATGTATCACATTATATTATCATCTTTATGACCTAGTGAATTGAGAAATAAAAAATGTGTGATCTCAATCACTATGTAAGGAAAAATCATATCACATGGTGTTATATGATATGCATGACAGATAACATAATGATGTTATTAATATCATAATTTGAGACTTGAATACAATTGATGATAATTATAAAACATTATAAATAGTCATGAAACTTTTAAATATTATTAAGGAATCAAATATTATATAAATATTCTAAAAATGAATATCAGTCACCAAATACATCTGATCAATATATAAAAGTGTTAACTACATTAAAAAAACTATGTATTCTGGAAAAAATGTCATAAATTGGTAAAAACATGAATATATGTTATAATTACAAACATTTTATTTCATATTATTGGGAACATGTCTACCCACCAACCCTTTTGCACCTAAAATTGTTAATAGAGTTATACACCATCAGAGTCACCTTTTTATACCATGATACTCACTAACAAATTCACATAAAATTTATTTCATATTCAATATAATCATTTAAAAAATTCATTGTAGATATATATTTTTACCCCATGTCTCATAATCAATTCATTTATGTGGCATATTAAAATAAAACATTTTTCAATTCTTAAAGAGAATTGCAATCCAAATTTCCTTACATTACAATTAAATCATTTTAATGATAAAAAACATAAAATCATATCAAAAATAGGATCTGAATTTTTAGAGCTTTGGGAAAACTAGGACCATACATGACTTTTACAACATAAATATAATCAATTTTTTAATTTATTCTACTCTAACTTCTTATTGGACCTTGAATTCTCCATAGTACAAGTAGTCACCTAGGGATATAACTTAATATGGGGTGAGATAAAATCATAGTAAATGGATAACTAATAACATTGAATGATACAATATGGGGTGATAAAAATCATTATCATCATAACATAGGCATGGGATCATAATCATGATTGGAAGCATTAAGAAAAGACAAGGAATGTGGAAATGCATAAAAATGAAACAAAATGTCTTAATGGTAAACTACCAAACATAGTTTTGAACAAATATAGTATAATATTAATACATATTTCACTAAACATTATGAGATTAATCACATTACCCAATTCATAGAAGTTATGTATAATTCTTGGTGCACCTATCACATCTTAACATTTACACTGCACCATATAATTTCAGTTTCACCCATCATATCATAAAATTTCATTATCATCCATGCCACATAGAACATATATCAATATTGAAGATAAAATAACCCATGTAAAGGAAGGTGTTAAACATCATAAAGAATAAATTCATGATCATTGGGTTCCCAAAAAAGATAGGGAATATTATACTTATTCATCAATATTTGGTGAAGACAATCTCAAGAAGTAAGATGCACTAGTGGAATTCTAGCCTATACGAACACTTATTTCCCAACAGTATGAAAAAAAACATTAGGTTAAAGAACCTATACCAATGGTTTTGGTAAACCGTTGGTATAGGGTATTATATGTTGGGTTTTCCCAAAGGTTAAACAAAACCATTGGGAAAGAAAAATATTACTTACGGTTTTTATTAACCGTATGGAAAAAAGACACCCAATTTAGGGCTCCCACCAAAATTTTCATCCCCCCGTGAACCATCCATGACCTCCACCTCCTTACCCCCTCCTCCCCTCCTGTATCTCGATCTCCTCCTGGCCTCCACCTCCGCATCCTGGCCCCCTCCCTCTCCTCCAGCGACGTACCCCTTCCCCTCTTATCTCCCTCTCTGACGACGATGTCCCCCTCCCCTCTCTGCTCCCAAAGACGTTCCCCCCTCCCCTCTCGTCTCCCTCTCCTAGTTACATCCCCCTCCCTCTTGGCTCAATATCTTCCTATGATGTCCCCCGACCCCCACTCTAGTCGTGCGTGAAACCCGCCATGGCCGAACACCCCACAGGACGTCCCTCTCTCTTGGCTCTCACTCCTACCGCCAGTGTTCTTCATTGGTACTTCCAGGTAATAATTAGTCTTATTTATTAAAAAAAGTGTCAACATGGAATGAATTTTTAGGTTCATAGTTAGGATAACCATTCATATTAATCATTCAACTTCAAGAGTTTTGGGTAGTAACTAACTCATGGTGTGGTGAATTACTGGGTAAATTGTGAATTTTTTCAAAATAGAGTCTTCCAAAAATGTAGGGTTAGATTCACATGTTGTATTCCATTCATTAAAATAGTTAATTATATAAATAGTTCATGATATTTTTAAAAACAACATATTTTATTCTATAGACTCCTATTAGACCTTATATTGTGTTGGATTTTTTTTTAATCATGATATATATGTTATGAGGTTGTATCGTCATTAAGATGTGAAATGATGCGGGTTAATTGGAGGTGATTGATGCTATAAGATATATTATGGGTTATTGTGAGGAGTTTCTTTCCATTTAATTGATTGGTTCAAAAAACATAATTTGGTGCTGTATATATTAAGTAATTGGAATTGGTAAAGTAAAATATTGGTCTCGAATTTTTGAGTTGGTTATTTGGATGGTATTCTCTATCAAAAGTGGGGATATATCCATTGACTATGGGTGTACCTTCTAATTGACCAATTTATTTATTCAACTGACCATGAAATACACATTTCCAACAATACTGAAGCACCATAGAAATCATAGAGAGACACTGCACACCACAAGACACCCATGTGAGACACCCCTTGAAATCTACGAATAGTTAAGGGGACATTAACTTATGAACTGAAGTTGATTGGAACTCAAGACGTTGGAAATTCCCATTGTTGTCAGAAAATATACCAACACCTTTATTCTTAGTATTGTATAATGAAATGTTTTACACCCTCATGACCATCTAGACAATATGGTTCACGGACCGGTTCCCAACCAGGTTCAAGAGTCGGAGCAACTAGTAAACATTGATTGTGGTCCCTATGAGATTCTTTCCATAGTGAAGGTGGATATGTGCACAATATTCAACTCAAATAATGTAACATAGGTTCATATTAAATGGATAAGTGTAGTAGTATGGTGTTTCAAACAACGTGCTATATAAAGAATATAATTAAAAATGATGAAATTATTAAATGGAACTGTTTCCCCCTTTCTTGCATGAACATGATTTGATCCATGGGGTGTTGTTGTTCTTATATATTGGGCGGTGACATGTATAGTCACTGGATACATGTATGTTTTTGTTTAGTTTTTATTTTATTTTCCTTATCACACTAGCCACTTAGGTATTTTACTTATTTCTATAGTCGGAGGGTAGTGATGCTATCCGGACTAGTTTACATAGATCAGTTGTATACTATAATACCATGAGGTGTGAGTGTAAGGAAACATTAGAAGCTAGAGGAGCCTTGGGGTCTTCCATGAGATGGAATTTTATTTCTGAAACGTTGTGTGGGAACATTTTTGGAGTATGTTGGAGTCATGAAATAACCCCAAGTGTCTCCATCAGATATAAAAACTAACCCCCAAGTGTCTCTATGTGTCTCTATACATCGTATCATCCTCGCATGGTTTTTCCACTAACCCAATTTTATCAAACATATACTAGTCTATCCTCTCAGTCACATAGTCTAGAATCATCTCTTGAGGAATTTCCCACGCCTCGATGCACATCTCATCATCCAACTAGAAAAATAAGCTTATTTACCTAAGGAATGTCCTAGTCACAAAATCACACCATGTCGAACCCATCTACATTCTTATCTCATCCACATGGGAATCCCATAAGGTCCCTCAGACCCATCCTAGTCGCTACTCATTGTCCATAATCCTCATTCCACACACTATAGTCTTCTCTCGGCAAGTCGACCATTCCTTAATTATATTCTCAATAATCTGGTCATGAAACTCATAAAAATCATGTATTATAACCCAACCCCCCTATCCAGGTTCCATCCTAAGCTAAATCACACCAAGCCTCTTGGTATTATATTTCCAATCTATCCGACAATAACCAATACCCACACTAGCATCTCATCCTTCATCTCTTTAGTTGAAATCATGAATCATTAAATGGAGTAAAAAAATTCATAATACATTTTATATACTCAGAGGGACCATCCATCTATAAAAACCTATGATAATTCTAATCCATCTTCATAAGTATTTCCTCATCAAACGCTAGATAAAGAATTTCCACACCTATCACTACAAGGCCCAATCCTCTTAGGAATATTTTACTCGATCTAAATCCTCATCTGATTCATACACATATCGTCCCAATTTTAAGACATATGTTAGAACAATCATATCCAAATATATACCTTATCCACTTGGGGTCCTAGTGACCAGGTGATTCATTTCTATAAAAGCACTAAAGAACCTTCCCTAAACCTAGGTGAATTTGATCACCACATCTATAGGTCTACTATGTTAATATATTTCCTTTTATTTACCATCCTTAGAGTCCATGATTCCCATGGAAGATATTTATAATCAATTCATTGACAATCAATGACCTAATAATCATGTTAGTGTTTAATGGTCTATAGAGTCTCTTAAGAAATTTGATGATTAAATTCAGAAAACACACTACTTACTTGATGAATTTGGGTGAGGTTTCATAGTTGACTACCTAACACATTTTCTCTTGTATCTATTCTTTGAGGGAAGTCCTTCAGAAGGGAATGACATGTGATGAGTTGGAGGTTGCACCAGTGGTGTTATACATCCCTTTCATGGTGAGACCACATATCAGATTCATATGAACAACATGCATAAACCATAGAGAGATGTTCAAGGATTTACTATATTATATAGTGATAATCAATTCATCAATCGTGACCTACTTAGATCAATAATTTATAGATGACTCATTGAATATTATCTTGTAATATCAAATGATTTTTGGTTCATTAACTATAAAAACCAATGCCCAATATTCACCAAGGGTCTAAATACATCCCTTGTATTGAGGGACTATGTAGTCTTCATCCAAGAAAATCTCACCATATGATCCATAATAACATTAATTATAAGTAATATTGTGGTTAAAATATGTATAATACTTCTAATAAGTTATATAAAAAATCACCATATAACATTTTTTAATTTAAATAGTTGATTCCTAGTCGCTGGGGACAGAAATCACATTAAAGGGAATAAATTTCAATTGAACCCTACATTCCAAGAATTATTCATGTGGATAAGCCCCATGAAAATAGGATAAGATCTAAAGCCATAAATAATAATGCCAAAAATATGGATCATTTTTAAATAAATATCTCAACTATAAACATAAAAACCGAGAATAATAAGACATCATCCATTGTATCAAACAAAACCAAACTAAGTTGAAACTTGGGCCAAATTGATTATATACCATTAATATGAAGAATAATTGTTAATTAATAGTAATGTACTCTTTGATAGTATCATTTTGAAACATTGATCGATTTCTTCCTTGCTTTCAGAAACATGATACGACCCATGGGTCATTGTAGTTCTTATATGTTGGGCAGTGACATGTATAGTCACCGGAGACAAGAATGTTTTAGTTTTTTATTTATTTATTTATCGCATTGGCCACTTAGATCATTGACTGCTTTCTATGGACAGAGGGCATCTATATTCTACAATGGGGGCCATAAGGAGTTCGGATTTATTTAGTCCACCGGCTTTGATTCGAGGTAACATTCTATGGTTACTACTTGTCTCACACCTCATGTAACTGGGGATTTAGTGTTTTTCACTCCATATTATGTTTTTAGTTGGGAGTTGGATCGTTTCGTGTTGGTTCAGGTGGATTTGGTTCTCCGCTGCCAATTTATGTAAGGATTTAATTCCATTGGATGGTTTCTCATTGGTTCTTTATCATCCTTCATGTGTTTTATGTTTTTTAATATCCTTTTTGTAGTGCGTTGATCCATGCTCGTTGGTATCGAGTCGCCAAGTCAAGGGATACTTGCATGTGTGTGCATAAATAAGATAGTATATGTATGTGGGTTCCCCCCCCCCGTTATTAGTATAGTCACCCATGGTAGTGATTATGCACATATGGGGCTAGGTGTGCCATGTATATATATATATATATAAATGCATACACAGGTGAGTGGAGATAGGTATATTCCTATAAGAATATGTGAAAGGATCCCCTTGCACATGATCATGGACATGTGGGTTTGTGCATATGGGCTAGGTGTCCTTGCATGTGTGTGAAGGTGTGTATACCAAGTGTAGGAGCATCATATTTTAGATAGGAATCTCAAAGAGCCAATGTGGATGGCTTGGTTCCACCTTGAGGTAGATTCCCTCTCGTAGCCTCTTTTATCTAAGAATTATTTTAATTGTATTTAGTTTCATTCTCAATTCTTCTTAAATATATTGAATTTAATATCTTGAATAAGATTTCATTAATATAATTATTTCATTTTGTCACGACCCCCTCCCCACAAAGTGTACCCCTCCTAGGCCGGCAATGTGATAAGGGAGATAATGACCCCCGAGTCCCGCCTCCAGTAGGCCCCGGGTTGGCGACTAGCACCGAGGGAATAATACACACACAAATGGGAGGCATTTCCCTCTAAGAAAACACATGCAGAAGAGGGAGATAGAATAGACTCCAACCAACTACAACTCATAACTGAAATATAAAATAAACCCAAGTACATATATGAAATGTCATGCAAAATTACTACAACTGAAAAGGAAAACTAAAAGCACCCAAAAGAAAGTAAAACGGCAGCGACCACAAGCCCGAACAGCTCTTCCTCCAACCGCAAGCTAGTAGTAACCAGCTTGATCTCCAACCTGCTCCAAGTGACCTGAAAAACAGTTTATATGTACATAGGGTGAGTATAACAATATAGTCAGTAGGATCCTCCTCAAGCCTCTCATGCAAAAGTAAAGAAAGCATGCTAAAGCCCAGTGAACAACAAGTGAAACTATCTCGTTACCTAAACAGGTATACTAAGTTCCCAACCTCACCATGGCTAATCTCACCATGTAACACATACAAGAATATAGCATATAGCATAGAATATCAAGGGTACCCCGCTACTACTTCCCCACTGGTTTGCCGCTTTTCCCCAACAACATACGTCATGTGCATCTCTCTCCAAAGGCTTGCCCGCAGACACCTGGGCTAAGCTCCACAATCTGCACCTCGTGCACCACATAGGCTTGCCCGCAGACACCTGGGCGAAGCACCACACCGTACTCACAACCAAAGGAAACCAGGTAGTTTCTGGGAGCCACCACAGCTCGCATAACGTGTATCATACGTCGGGTATAATACCTCAAGCCATTACAGCCCATACTCCGAGTAAGGATCCTCAAGCCATCACAGCCTATACACGTTACACCTATAGTAGTCCATAGGGTACTATATCCAGAATATATGTGTGTGAATAACCACAAGACATTACAGCTCTCTACACAAATATATGGGGTAACTAACCGTTGTGCCTCATGGCACAAGTATCTACCAAGAGAAGAGAGCGGGGCCAGAGGGGGTAGTCAGCCATTCAACCTCCCATCAGAATGTTGGGGAAAACACCCCCCAGGGCTCAGAATCCCAGGGGTGTCAGTTGCCCTTACCGACAGGGTGGAGTAGCGTATAGAAACACAAAAAGTACAGAATATATATAACTCACAACCACACTATGGGCATTACCTAGTCATAGGCACAACTGCAGCTAACATCTCTCAGACTCCAGTCTGCTACTTCTAAGACAAGGTATCCTATAAGCACACAACCATTTGAAGAGCTTTATTAGATTACTCCATTCTCATTTGATCAATTCCATTGTACGTTAATTAATTCTTTAAACATTAATTAACCATGAACAATATACCACATTAAACTAAATTGGCATCACATTCAAAAACTGCTCCTTTTTAGGATTCACATCACTATTAAATTCCAGTTTCTCCATCCCTGTGGATTATCACCATTTAAAAAAACATTCATTATTGAATTACCTTCCCCATATTCCTAGGCATTCTGGAAAAGAATCCTATTCTACTAAACACAAACAGCTAAACACGGTGAGTAGATATACTACCCATCGAGTCTTTGCCGCCTATAGAAAGAGCATAGAACCATCCTCCATCGAGAGGCTAAACATGGAAATCACGTGGCATACCCCGTGTGTCTTCGCCTCCTTTGGAAAGAGGGTAATCAAAACCAGCTGCCTTGAGCAGTGGGGAAAAGTAAAGCAGATAAACAATCAAACCACCAACATCAAACCATCACATTCTTCTCATACCATCATCCTTGGTGTCCTCCCCGACACCCACATGCATAAACCGATGCATCTCGCCACACTAGGCATCATCTGCTTCCACAACCACAAGTCCACATGCCTCCACATATCACAACAGCCATCTAGGCTTACATCAAATCACAAGCAGCAGGAAATAAAAGATCACAAAAATGGGCTCTCGGACCTTTATCATGGCATTCAGCCTTTATACAAGATGGGCACTCAGAGCTCCAAACCACAAGGCATTCAGCCTTACAAGTAAGCGTGTAACTCAGATCCCTTTTGAAATTATTAAACTAATAGTTCTTTAATCCATCTAGAATTAACAGATTCATTAACATGCCTCTTTATCTTTAGCCAATTATTTAACAAATAATTCTGGCTTTATGTTCTTTATCAATTTCCATCATGAATGAGCAACTAATTAAAGAAAATCATAGATATCACTCTATATAGGAAAACATGAGGAAAACTGTTATCACGGTACAAAGAAAAAACATGCGATCAACCAATTCCTTTAATCCGGTTCAAGTATTTAATTAGGTCAATTTCATTGTGATCCAAAGGACTAAATCATGCTAATTCTATGATTGCACATACACAATTAGAGAAGCCATGAATCCCCTACCTAGATGAGTTCTTGACATCCTTTATCCACACAACGGGTCATAGTCCTCTTCTCTTCACGACAACTGCATCCACCGGAGGATGCCACAGTACGACAGTACCATCCAACCCCAAGAAAACCCATTAGAACCATGGTGATTACATGCTAATATGGAAGGAAGAACAAGAGAAGGTGATCCCCGAAGGAACAATGATAAAACATACCTTATATGGAAGAACGATCGACACAACTTGGTTGCATCAACAGAGCGGAACTGATCTGAGTAACGTTTGATTGTGAAACTCCTACGAGAATGATTGCAAGGTTCTAGCGTCTCGTAGATGAGAACCAGGAGGAAGAAAACTGAAGAATGATATCTCGTTCCTTTTAAAAAAAATTTCGAGAGGCGACGGTTTAAGATCTGATTTATTCTCCATTAAAACAGATCGCATTAACCCACGCGGTTTGACCAAATAAAAACATCCCGGCCTTAGGAATAATTAATATAGAATTTATGGCCTTTGAATTAGCCCTAAAGTCCTTAAATAAGGTTTTAAAAGTATTTTATGTCAAAGAAAATGTCAAATTTACGAAGCTGGAAACACTGTTCACATTCTCAAAATTTGGCAATGTATGGAATCGGTAGCTCTCATGAAGTCTGGAAACACTGTTCATTCGTGAAATTTGGCAAAGTATGGAATCAGTAGCTCTCATGAAGTCTGGAAACACTGTTCATTCGTGAAATTTGGCAAAGTATGGAATGGGTAGCTCTCATGAAGTCTGGAAACACTGTTCTTTCGTGAAATTTGGCTAAGTATGGAATCAGTTGCTCTTAGGATTCTGGAAACACTGTACAAGTCTACCGATAGAAGTCCACCGATGGAACCTCACCGATAGAAACACTGTTCAAGTCTACCGATAGAAGTCCACCGATAGAACCTCACCGATAGAAAACACTGTTCAAGTCTACCGACAGAAGTCCACCGATAGAACCTCACCGATAGAACACTGTTCAAGTCTACCGATAGAAGTCCACCGATAGAAACATTGTTCACTGAACCTCACCGATAGAAACATTGTTCACTGAACCTCACTGATAGAAGTCCACCGATAGAACCTCAACGATAGAAACACTGTTCACTGAACCTCACCGATAGAAACACTGTTCACTGAACCTCACCGATAGAAGTCCACCGATAGAACCTCACTGATAGAAACACTGTTCACTGAACCTCACCGATAGAAACACTGTTCACTGAACCTCATCGATAGATGTCCACCGATAGAACTTCACCGATAGAAACACTGTTCACTGAACCTCACCGATAGAAACACTGTTCACTGAACCTCACCGATAGAAGTCCACTGATAAAACCTCACCGATAGAAACATTGTTCACAGAACTAGAAATTTGGCAAAGTGTTAGCCGAGCTACTGCTGGACTACGACTACCAGTATACCGAGCTATCAGTACGCCGTGGCTACCGGTAAACCCAGCTACCGGTAGGATGCGGCTACCGGTAGACCGAGCTACCGGTAGACCGAGCTACCGGTAATCAGCAGCTACCGGTAGACCGGGCTACCCGTAATCAGCAGCTACCGGTAGACCGAGCTACCGGTAACCAGAAGCTACCGGTAGACTCAGCTACTGGTAATCAGCAGCTACCAGTAGACCGAGCTACCGGTAATCAGCAGCTACCAGTAGACCGAGCTACCGGTAGGCAGCAGCTGGGGGATAAGTCACCTTGACCTCCCGGAACACCTCCAACACCACATTTTCACAAATTAATGGACCAGGGAGGTCCGGGCCATTCCATTAGATACCTCTCAAAACATTCTCATCCTCGAGAATAAAAACCAACCCAGAAGAAAAGAGGGGTCTGAACAGCCACCCCATAAGATACCTCTCAGGGGAAAACCACCATGAGTTGTTCAAAAGCTGGAACAAAACTACGACATCTGAGAGTATGGAAACAAATAATCCATAACCAAACAATTCAAACATAACATTACATCAAAGGTACATAAATAAAACATGAAAGGTCTAACCATAAAGGAAACGTCATTACATGGAAAGAGTTAAACATTAAACAACTCTAGGTTCTGAGCACGTATCTGTGACTCATGCTCCCAGGTACCCTCCTCTATGCCACCATGTTGCCACAAGACATGAACTAAGGGGATTGAACGCCCACACAACACCTTCTCCTTGTGGTCTTGGATCTCCACAGGTCGCTCCTCGATGGTTGCATCATCTTCAATATCGATCTCTCCCCAATCGATAACATGAGTTCATCATGAAGATAACGACGGAGCTGTGATAAATGGAAAACATCATGTATCCAACTCATCTGAGGGGGAAGTGCTACTCGATACGCCACAGCTCCAACACGAGCTAACACCTCGAAAGGCCCAACAAACTGGGGAGAAATCTTACTTCCACGACCAATCCTTCACTGCCCACGACGGGGAGTCACCTTTAGAAGCACATGATCCCCAACATTAAACTCTAACAGTCTCCTTCTTTGATCAGCATATGATTTCTGACGATCCTGTGCTGTCTTAATCCTCTCACAAATCACCTGAACCATCTCTGTTGTATTCTCCACTAGTTCTGGTCCGAGAATTGCTGACTCTCCGACCCCAGTCCAGCACAACGGAGAACGGCATGGCCGGCCATACAAGGCTTCAAACGGCGCCATACCGATTGTAGAGTGAAAACTATTATTGTAAGCAAACTCTACCAAGGGTAAGTGCTTCACCCATGAACCTCCAAAATCAAGAACACAAGAGCGCAACATGTCTTCAAGTGTCTGGATGGTTCGCTCTGTCTGACCATCCATTTGAGGATGAAAAGCAGTGATAAGGCATAATTGAGAACCAAAAGCATGCTGGAGACCTCTCCACACCCTGGAGGTAAAACAAGGATCTCGATCAGAAATGACTGTCTTAGGAACTCCGTGAAGCCTCACCAGCTCCTCCAGATACTGCCTCGACAAAACTTCCACTGAGCTCGACTCATTGATTGCTATGAAGTGGGATGATTTTGTTAAACGATCCACTACCACCCATATAGCATCGTGTCCTCCTGGAGCTCAAGGTAAACCTGTAACAAAATCCATTGAGATGTCCTCCCACTTCCACTGAGGAATCTCTAAGTGCTGGAGAAGACCACCAGGAACACGGTGTTCGGCCTTCACCTTCTGGAAGACTAAACATCGAGACACACATTTTGCAACTGTACGCTTCAGCCTAGGCCACCAAAACTGACTCCTCAAGGATCGGTACATCTTCGTCACACCAGGATGTACCGCCAAGGGTGAACTATGGAACTCTCGGAAAACTGTCTCGCACATTGCCAAGGGAACAAAAAGCCTGCCATGATACAACACTCGGTGTTGTTCATCCTCCGACCAACCATCAGGGGTCTCACCACATACAACTCTGTCTCTCCAAACATCCAACTCTAGGTCACCCAACTGAGACTCTTCCACCTTCAACATCAGGGATGACTGCACCGTCATCTGGAAAAGACAACCTCTACCCCCATATTCTTCCATATTAAGATGTAAAGATGATAGCTCTTCCATCACTCTCCAAGAATCACCAGATTCACGCACAACATCATTACGTATCTTTCGGCTTAGTGCGTCAGCTACAACATTCCCTTTTCCAGGTGTATACGATATTTCAAAGTCGTATTCCTGCAAGAACCCCATCCACCGATACTGCCTCAAGTTCAAGTCACGTTGGGAGAAAACATACCTCAAACTCTTATGATCGGTGAAAACCAAAATGTGCTCACCAATGAGGTAATGTCTCCACAACATTAGAGAAAACACCACGACTGCCAACTCAAGATCATGGGTGGCATAGTTGCATTCATGGGGACGCAACTGCCGAGACCCATAAGAAACAACTGACCTCTGCTGCATGAGAACACAGCCTAGCCCCAGATGTGAAGCATCACAGAAAACATCAAACTGGACTCCCTCCGCTGGAAGACAAAGGACGGGAGCACTTACCAACTTCTCCTTTAGATACTTGAAAGCTGTCTGACACTGATCAGTCCATATGAACGCTTGATCCTTCCTGGTCAAAGCTGTCAGAGGAGTCGCAACTCGGGAGAAATTAGCTACAAACCTCCTATAATAGCCTGCGAGACCAAGGAAACTTCGCACCTTTGACACGGTCTTGGGGGCTGGCCAAGACACCACTGCATCTATCTTCGAAGGATCCACAGCTACTCCCTGTTGGGACACAACATGTCCCAAGAAACAAACTTCACGAGCCCAGAACTCACACTTGGACAACTTCCCAAACAACTGATGTTGGTGAAGAACTCCCAAAATGGCTTGTAGATGCTTTGCATGCTCCTCTTCAGATGTGGAGTACACAAGGATGTCGTCGATGAAAACCACAACAAACTTGTCTAGGAATTCACGGAACACAGCATTCATCAACCCCATGAAAACAGTTGGAGCATTCGTCACACCAAATGGCATTACAACAAACTCATAATGCCCATGACGACAGCGGAAAGCATTTTTCGGGATATCCTCATCCTTTACACGCATCTGATGATATCCTGACCGCAAGTCTATCTTTGAGAACCAACTTGAACCCTTCAGTTGATCGAATAGGTCATCAATCTGCGGGAGAGGATAGCGGTTCTTTATTGTCACTTTGTTTAACCGACGATAATGGACACACAACCGCAAACTACCATCAGCCTTTTTCACAAACAAAACTGGTGCACCCCACGGTGACACACTTGGCCGAACAAAACCACACTGCAACAGACCGTCGAGCTGAATACGTAGCTCGCGTAACTCAGAAGGGGACATCCTATACGGAGACATAGAGATAGGAGACTCTCCTAGCTGTAGCTCTATCCCAAACTCGATCTCTCGTCGAGGGGGTAAGGATACAACCTCTCCTGGAAAGACGTCAGGGTACTCCTCTACGACCCTAGGAAACGCCAACTGTTGAACCTCTGAAGAACTCAGCGTCATCCTAGCCATCATGGATGATAAGGATGGAACTCGTCTATGACTCATCCGAGGATCTCTCTCACCAACAAACACCACTTTCTCTCCATCTTCATCAAAGAAAACGACCTTCTTCTTGTAGCAATCCAAAACAGCCTGCACCGAATACAACCAATCCATTCCAAGTACGACATCATATGGTTGTATTCGCAAACATAGGAAATCTCCCCAAGAGCGGTGTTTCCCCAACACTAGCTCACAGTCTCTACATACTTCAAACAAGTCAGCTCGACCTCCAACTGGTGTAGTCAACGCCAAGGGCACTGGAAGCCTCTCTTCCTCAAGTCCCAAAGCATGGACAAGGGTAGGTGATATGAATGAGTGTGTTGCTCCTGAATCAAACAAGTCATACACCAAGGTAGAAAACAAGAAAAGGGTACCTCGAACGACATCTGGCTCGCCTGGGGCTAGTAACGCTAGAGCATGAAGCTGACCACGACCTACTCCACGGCCTCTCTGACCCTGATGAAGACCACCACCATGGCCGCGCTCTGCTATCTGAGGACAGGGAGCGTCATGGGGCTGTCCTCTGCCTGCTCCATCTACCCTTTGGTGATCTAAAACTGGTGAAACCTGCTGCTGCTGCCTTGGCTGGAACTGCCTCAACGGAGGAACCTGAAGTGGAGCGCCTAGTGCACGATGACTACTCTGAAAAGTCGGGCACTCCCGCTACTGATGACCACGACCACCACAAGAAAAACAAGCGACTGATCCCTTGGCATAGGCCTGAGAGTTGCTTCCTCCGGAGAAACGAGATGGGAAGGGTTGGGACCTACCCCCAGGTGAACGGAAACTCTTCTGTCCTGAAAACCGGGAACCCCGGACCACAGCTCTACTTCGTAAGGAATCATGATGATTCCCCTCTCGTGACGATCCAGTCCTGGCCAAAGTCCTCTCAACAACCTCTGCCCTCGCCAGCACCTCAAGATATGTCTTCAACATAAATGGGGTGACCTGGCGCTGGATCTCTGGATGCAAAGCCTCCTCGAAATGCCTCACCCTGGCCTCATCATCTGGTAACAGGTCTGAAGCAAGTCGTAGAAGATTCCTGAAACGGATTCCAAACTCTCGAACACTGGAGCTCCCCTGCCGAAGGGTGAGAAGCTCCTGGCGACTGGACACCTTCGCAGTCGATGAATGAAACTCGACTCTAAACCTGCCTCTAAACTCCTCCCACGAGATAGATGACTCCTCACGATCACTGAGGAACAAGAACCACCACTACCTCGCTGCTCCACACAGCATCGTCACAACCAAGGACACCCAGTGTTCCTTCCGAGCACGAATCGAACTGAAGCCTATCTCGATCTCCTCCAACCAGTCTTCTGTGACTGCATCTGAAATGGATCCCTTGTACTTCTGTAGACTCTGGCGCTGAAACTCTCGAAGTGTATTCCTCCAAGTGTCATCTTCGTCAACCTCTACTCGGCGACGATCTGCTGGAACAGCCTGATGGGCATCTTCTGGGAAAACCTGACGAGGACGTCAACCTGGAGCCATACCTGCAAAATAACAACTGTTAGAGCTCCTAAGCCTGGAATATGGAAGACTCAACATTAATTAATTAATTGTTTTGTTTTATTTATTTTAGGTTACCTATCCCATGGTCTACCCATTCAAACACAAGCGCAAAGAATAATGATGCATGATCCTTTCCTAGGTCTCTACCATGCAACCGGTATCACTTTGTTTAGTAGACATCATAAGCTTAAAGGTTCGTGCAACAGATCATAGGGGGCCCTAAACGCCTATGTCTCTACGGGTCTCAAGTGTTTACCCCACTTTCTAAACATGAATGACACAGTTTCCCTACCATCCCATGCATCCTCACCTGTGCCTAAGTCCAAACATCATCCTATCCCTCAACCAGAGCTCTGATACCACTCTGTCACGACCCCCTCCCCACAAAGTGTACCCCTCTTGGGTCGGCAATGTGAGAAGGGAGATAATGACCCCCGAGTCCCGCCTCCAGTAGGCCCCAGGTTGGCGACTAGCACCGAGGGTATATTACACACACAAATGGGAGGCATTTCCCTCTAAGAGAACACATGCAGAAGAGAGAGATAGAATAGACTCCAACCAACTCCAACTCATAACTGAAATATAAAAGAAACCCAAGTACATATATGAAATGTCATGCAAAAGTACTACAACTGAATGGGAAAACTAAAAGTACCCAAATGAAAGTAAAACGGCAGCGACCACAAGCCCGAACAGCTCCTCCTCCAACCGCAAGCTAGTAGTAACAAGCTTGATCTCCAACATGCTCCAAGTGACCTGAAAAACAGTTTATATGTACATAGGGTGAGTATAACAGTATACTCAGTAGGATACTCCTCAATCCTCTCATGCAAAAGTAAAGAAAGAATGCTAAAGCCCAGTGAACAACAAGTGAAACTAACTCGTTACCTAAACAGGTATACTAAGTTCCCAACCTCACCATGGCTACTCTCACCAAGTAACACATACAAGAATATAACATATAGCATAGAATATCAAGGGTACCCCGCTACTACTTCCCCACTAGTTTGCCGCTTTTCCCCAATGACATACGTCATGTGCATCTCTCTCCAAAGGCTTTCCCGCAGACACCTGGGCTAAGCTCCACAATCTGCACCTCGTGCACCACATAGGCTTTCCGTAGAAACCTGGGCGAAGCACCACACCGTCCTCACAACCAAAGGTAACCAGGTAGTTTCTGGGAGCCAGCACAGCTCGCATAACGTGTATCATACGTCGGGAATAATACCTCAAGCCATTACAGCCCATACTCCGAGTAAGGATCCTCAAGCCATCACAGCCTATACACGTTACACCTATAGTAGTCCATAGGGTACTATATCCAGAATATATGCGTGTGAATAACAACAAGCCATTACAGCCCTCTACACACATATATGGGGTAACTAACCGCTTGCCTCATGGCACAAGTATCTACCAAGAGAAGAGAGCGGGGCCAGAGGGGGTAGTCAGCCATTCAACCTCCCATCAGAATGTTGGGGAAAACACCCCCCAGGGCTCAGAATCCCAGGGGTGTCAGTTGCCCTTACCGACAGGGTGGAGTAGTGTATAGAAACACAAAAAGTACAGAATATATATAACTCACAACCACACTATGGGATTTACCTAGTCATAGGCACAACTGTAGCTAACATCTCCCAGACTCCAGGCTGCTACTTCTAAGACTAGGTATCCTACAAGCACACAACCATTTGAAGAGCTTTATTAGATTACTCCATTCTTATTTTATCAATTCCATTGTACGTTAATTAATTCTTTAAACATTAATTAACCATGAACAATTTACCACATTAAACTAAATTGGCATCACATTCAAAAACTGCTCCTTTTTAGGATTCACATCACTATTAAATTCCACTTTCTCCATCCCCGTGGATTACCACCATTTAAACAAACTTTCATTATTGAATTACCTTCCCCATATTCCTAGGCATTCTAGAAAAGCATCCTATGCTACTAAACACAAAGGGCTCAATATGAGTGGTGTGTGATGACCAATAATTTTATCCATGTAATTAATCATTGTATATTGATTTTAGAAAAAAAAATACATCACATATACTATCAAATAAAAACATTAATAATCGATGATGGACTTGTAAAAAAATAAATTAATATTATTTAAAAATGTTACAACAAGAAAATATATTGAATAAAAGATAATAAAAATTTGAAAATTGGATATGCATAGTCCACTAGAATAACAACTTAAAAAATAGTTTTAGAAATAAAACATATTTATTTTAACTTAATATTCATTTTTAAGATGAAAAATATATAAATAGAGAATGTATAATTGAAATAAAAATGAATGAAATAAGAGTTAATTATTGAAATTATGGAATATATACCTTCAGAATTGTATCCAGACCATTGGAATACTAATTTAACTATTATGAGTAGTAATATACCTATTATAATGATAGATTCACCTACGAAAGTATAAATAAAATTTATGTATCTTATAAATGAATATATGTCATAATTATCTTCTTTTATATGAAAATAAATGTTTTAGAAATGGTAAAATAGATGTCGGTCTTTTTATTAAATATAAATGAAAATAAATAAATTTATAATTAATATAATAAATTAAAAGAAATTGTGTTTTCATATAACAGAATCATATATTAATATCTTTTTATTTTAAATAAAAAATAAATTTATGAGACATTACATTTTGTTTTAAAAGGTCACCAAATCATTTAATATATTGAAATCAATAGTTTTCAAATAAATGGTCACTTCATATTAAAAATAAATTTTCTATATTTTCAAAAAAAATCATAATTATGTTCTTTATTTTTAGTCAACATTTCAACAAATCATTGGGCTTTAATTTTTTGAATTTTCTAAAATAGATGAATTTTTTATGAATAGTGCAATATGATAATTTCTGGTATTTGACATCATAACCTAAAGACATGATTTATTTTGTATTGGATTATATAAGAACACATTGGTTCCAACTATACTGAACTATTTTTTCTATTTATTATTAGAGGTAAAAAATATTGGTAGTTATGTGAAAAAATAATAAAATAATGATATAATAATAATAATAATAATAATAACAACCCTCACACCCTATAAATAACATCACTCACCACACCTTCTCTACGCATATTCAAGGCCTTGTAACATTTTAATATTCTATGAAATTTCCTTCCCAATATTGTTCTTAGCATTCAATAGTTTCTGGTTTCAACAAAATAGAAATTACAATTTTCATAAGGGGTCATTCAAGGAGGTGATATTCAATAGGTAAAATTATCAAACTATCTATTTTAATTTAATTTCTTATTCTACATTCTTATAACCACCCTCATCCAAAAACACATTAAAACTCTAGTATCATTAATTCATTATAAAAGTATATTTCAATTGTAATATCTTATTTACACCCATTTTATAAAATCCTCTTATTCAATGATACAAAATATTTATAAATATTAAGGTTGTTTACCAACACCATGTGTGTTGAAATTTTATTTTCTATAAATGCTTTCAAGGATTTTCATAATACCATATGATGGTTAAATGCGATTATTTAATGTTATGGAACTAATAAATAAGAATATTATTCAATAATATAAAACTTGTTTCTAATGGTAGGAAAAACCTCCGATAATAAATTGAAAAATTATCATAGATGTAATATGTAATGAATCATACTAATAAAAAATAATATATGTCTATTTAAAAAAATCTACCTCCATTAATTTGATATTATTTCACTTATATTAAATTATTTACATTTTATAATAATATCAACAATTTTACACAACTAAGTCGACAATAAATCCATGCAAAAGAAATCTCTTAGAATAAAATAATTAAACCCTATAAATAAAAAAATTGTACATAAATGAACTTATTAAAATTATAATTAATCAAATACGGGTTTAAGATGAATTATGTAATTAATGAATTTAATTTTATTTTAAAATAAATTATGTGATAGTGCTGAAATCATTCAGACATATCATAAGTGATTATTCCAAACATTCATATTTCCATTATGTTTTGTTCACAAACTATACTCCTCAATATATCGCATTATTATTATTATATATGTTATATATATTAATTATATTTGTCTCAAAAATATATAATGTTTCTTATTTAATAATTATTTTATTAAGATATACAAGAATTTAAGTTTATTTCCTTAATTAATTTTGAAACGGTAATTAAATAGAAATTCTCTTTTTTTTTGTTTCCACTTTCAAATATCATTAAATTAAATATTTTTATACATTTATTGTTTAAAAAAACTTCTTATGATTTACAAACCCATTTTAGTTCACATATTATTGTATGTAAATCATTATTATTTTGTCCACTTTTTATGATTCTCTAACTCTACTTTTAAAACGCCACTTAAGGGGCACATTACCTAGGTTATCAAACCAAAATATTTACATGTTTTCACTTCATATAGAAATAATTTCTTTTTAAAAAATCTTATTTTTCCTTATAGAATCCCTATAACTAATTATATTCATTATTTAACTTATACCATTATGATATTTTCTTTAGTTTTTATTTATTAAATGATTACAAAAACCATTTCATTTCATTGGAAATCCATATATTTATTCATTATGATTGATTATTTATATGAAACATAAATTCATGGGCATTTTATAATGGATGGGACCAGATAGAATTCTAATTAATTTGGTAATTATTAGTCACATGAGACATCATCTATGAGATTAGGGAGTAATACAAATCCATTATGGGACATTTTCAACCATGTGATAAAATTTTGGAAGTATTCTTCCAGACCTATTTATGTCTTATTGTATGCTTCTAACACATACCAATAATGAAATGGTTATGTTATTTCTTATTTTATATGGTATTCCTCCATAGGATTATTCTTTATCCATTCCTTTTATTCGACCCTATTATTCAATTCTAGATTTTGTTTAATTCTTCATTCACATGTTTATTCATATAATATTATACTTAGCTCATCAATTTCTTATATGTGTTACACACTTTTACTATTTAATGTTATATAGTCTCAAATGAAATATATTTTTTATTTTAGATTCATGTTTTAAAGTTATGTTCCAATTCTTAAAATGTCAGTAAACATTAACATTATTGATTTGTATTTAATTGATAATTATGATTAAAATCATGTAATTTTATATTAAAATGTTATTAGTCTCAATAGATGGTATCTGAGAATGGTATAAATAATTTTGTGGATAATGACTTCAAATATTTAGAATTAACCCCATGAATAATTATATCCCCATTAATAACCTATGTTAAAACAAATGGAATTATTAGTTTGGATATAATTTTTATCTATATGTTGTATCTTCAATATTCATAGCATAATTATTTTATTCTCATTTTTAATTATTCAATCCCACTAATTATATTATATTTTATTCTGTAGTTAATGGTTGAAAATTGGAGATCTAATTCAAAAAATAAATGTGACATGCATTGTGATGATTTCCCTAATGAGATGAAAAACATAATAGTAATGGGAGATCATATATTCTTGGAAACTATAGATAAACATGATCATGTTATGAATAATAACTAAAATACAATGAATAATAACTATTTCTCCATATATATTACCATAACTATGAAAATAAAATGATATTTTAGACATGAAAATCTATAAATAGTCTATCTATTTTGAATTAATGGTTCAGTTGGACATTAGTGACTCTTAGTGGAATCATGGTCTCAGTGATTAAAATAGGAAAATTGAGTCTTACATAGCAAGATCTTTAAATAAATCGCAATAAAGAATAAGAAAACAATATCCCATGTTTTAAAAGATTTGAAAGGAGAATCCCTTTAACTATATAATGGGGACAAAGAGGTATATAAAATCTAGATTATTGGGGGATAAGGTTAATATTCTTGAAGGGATTTTAACAGGACCAATAATGTGGTAGAAGAAAGAAGGTTCTGATCAAAACACCTATAGTAGTGCAATGTTTCAACAATTGAGAACATGAGAATAATGTGAGAAAATGAACTGAGAAAAGGGTTGTATAAGGTATCTATAAAAAACTCCATTGTATAAAGGAATGGAATATGCTATCACTATTTCTATGGTGAATCTGAAAATCATAATGTGATTGGTGTACTGGTAATATTTTACATGGTTTGAACAACTCATAAAATATTGTCTTACTTCCTTTGTGGGATTTTGATGATATATTAGAAATGTATTGGATACCATTATACAAATCAAATATCAAATAATAGTAATGGGAGGTCAATCTTCATATCATGAGTCATCCGCCAATTGTATTAATTTTTTGGGGGATGAATATCATTAATTTTTTTTCTCAATTATAGATAAAATTTTATTTTTCAGAAATCATTTGAATATCAATGTTTTATAAAAAGGTGAGGATCATGATAGAATACATTCCCATTGTGAGGGACTACATTGATGTTTTTCTTAATGTATTTATTCATCTTCCTCTAGACTGTGAGGTTGCGTTGTCAATTGATCATATACATTGATGTATGCCTATATCAAATACAACATACATAATGATAACATTATGTTTGAATAACTGAATAAGAAGTTACAAGATAATTTGGATGAGGGATTTGTATCCCTATATTCATCACTGTGGGGTTATCTTATCCTCTTCGTTAATAAAATAATAATGATCAATATTTCACTATAGTGATTACCATGAGCTCAATAAAATAAAGATAGAGAAAAATTATCCCCTTGCATGGATAGATTACTTGTTCAATAAAATTTGTGGGAAAATTATTTATATAACATGGACCATTATTTGAGATATCAGCAACTAACTGTTAAGAAGGAATATATTACCAAGATGGCAATTTCAAATACAAATAGAAACGATGAGTTTATAGCAATTCCTATTATCCTCACTAATAATACTACAAATTTTATATACGTATTTAACATAGTATATATATATTACCATAAAAAAGTTGTTTATTCTTTAATTGTGATATTTTTATATACTCATTGAGAATAATAGAACATGATGTGAATATGAAGATTGTTAAAATTAATTTTCTATGTTAGAAACTAAATAAAAAGTTTAGTAAAATTGATTTATGGATAAATTATGTATCATTCAACGGGAATATTATCAAATGTAATGAAACATATATGCACCCATCTAAAACATGGTCAATTATGGATTTTCCTAGACCAATATATGCCGTGTATATCCATAGTTTCATTAATGATTCTGGTTTTTAATGATGATTTTTCAGGATCATCGTATAATTTTCAATCCCAAAATCTAATCGTATTCCTTAATGAGTAATGTTTTCTTGGTGCGTGGAATGTGAGGACTGTATCATAGAGTTAAAATATGTATTTTCACTACACTAGAACATAAAATACCTACAAGTGGGGAACTATTTTTTTGTAAGAGTGATGCTTCAAGGAAGGTATTAGGATATGTATAGATAGAAAATGATAATGTGAATACCTAAACCTAACATCTATTCATATTTTATTAAAAATTACATCCCATTCAATATTTGGTGTAGGTGGTTAGGATCACGAAATTCTAAATTAGGAACCATTATATCTATCAAGAAAAATGTTAGATATATTCTTATTATACGAGAATGAAATATAATTTCACATAGAGTGTTATTAATTATCAATAATGAAGATAGTTTGAACTCATCAAGGATTATAAGTGCCCAATTCACTACCATCCTGATAATGTAAATAATGTGGATGTTGAAAAATTTGGAAGGGATCCTATAACTAAATCAATGATTAGAATTGTGTTGGATCATATATTATTAAATATAAAAAGGATGAACATGTGAATCATAAAGGAACTTCTGTCATTATTCATTTCAAAAATGATTTCTCAATAATCCATTTCAGAAAAATATAACGGATTCTCGAAGAGATGGTGAGGAACTTCAGAATAAGGTGAAAACTAAAAAAATGTGGAATCATTAGTGATCAATATCGATGATGTAGGAGAAATAATATTTGGTCCAAGAATATGGGTACCATAAAATAATTAAATAAATAAATGTTATTTTGATCGATGTCTATAGCTAAACCTCCACTATTCCGCTATGTATCACAAATATGTATCAAGATCTCTGATAGCACTATTGGTGGAATAATACAAATTTGGTTATCCCCAAATTCAAATCAATATTTCTTATATGTTATAATGTCATGGATGAAATATTGCAGTCCAAGAAGATGACCAAAACACTAACAATAACTACATGGACATGGTAAAACATTACTATAGAATATATCATTATAATTCCAAATAAATCTATAAGAATCATTTTTATATGGTCATGATGGGATATCTTATAAATACTACTCACATTAATTCGATTTAATAGTACTTATCTCCCTTCCAAACATTAGGTATATAAATTAGGGAAGTGGTGAGGCTTCATAGAGTAACATTATCAATTATCTCTAATTGTGATATAATATTTTTCACCATGTTATTTAAATGTATCCTACATGGTCTAGAGATTGGGCTAAAAAATTGTATGGTTTATCACCCCTCAAAGATAATTTCCAAGCATAGAAAAAAAATTCAAACAATTGAATACACAGAGAGAGCATGCTCAATTGACATAAAATTAAAATGGCATCTACATCTTCAATTGATCAATATCTATTAAAAGAACCATTTACACTCATGAATCCTAATGCATCCAAATGAATACCTTTTTTGGAAAATAAATAGAGAACCTAATGGTTGGGAAAAAATTTGTGAACATAATATGTTGATTGATGAAATGGTTATGGAAATGGAAGAAATGTTGAAGAACATACATTAATGAATCTCTACATCCCCACGTTGATGGAATAGCTATACAAATAGTTGTTGTTAGAACATAGATATTGTTTTTTGTGATAAGTTATTACTCTACATATCTAAATGGAATAGGGTCATGTGGTTTGGGATGAACAGAAATCTATGTCCCATGTACATCATCAATGTTGAGATTCATGATCATGTCAGAGTTGTGGCCTAAGGAATATTACATCCACCCACCATTTCTAAAATTCATGATGTATTCCATGTATCCATCTTCAGTAAGTACATACCAGATCCCTCACATGTACTAAACTCGGAGTTGGTACATCCGGAAAACAATCCCTCTAATTAGTGGAATCTAGTGTTGATTTTGGACTCTAGAAAGAGGGTTATATATTAAAAGACCACTTTCCTTTCCAATGTAATTTATATAGACATTAAGTATTAAGAGGTGACATGGGGATTGGAGGAATAAATCTAGGAAAAATAACCACACATGTATTCACTATAGTATATGATATGAAATTTAAATGGAACAATTTTTAATGGGAGTTAGAATCTAATGACCAAAAATATTATCAATAAAATATCCATTATTATTATAATATCATGAAATATATACATCAAATAAAGAAACAAATATAAATATTAATAAATAATGTTGAGTTTTTCAAAAAATACACCAATTAGAATGTGAATTATTATAGTTGGAAAATAAAAAATGAGAAAAATAATGTGATGATTTGGATATGATCAATCAATTAGAATGGGTACACTAAGGAGAAATGATGTATAAATAAAATTTCAGGTTCATAATATAATATTCATTTTGTAGATGAAAATATATATGTTTTTGAGAAAGTATAATTGATTGATTAATGAATGAAATTAGAGGCATTTATAGAAATTAAAGAACATATATATGTTGGAATTGTCAGCTGGCTATTGGAGTTGTATTATGACCATTAAGATTAGAAATACTTCCATTTTTATAGAAACATCAACTATAGAATTTTTAATAAAATTTATGAGTCATATTAATGAAATTATGATACAACTATAACACAATATATGTAAATAAATGTTTCAAAAATGATAAATTAAGTATCATTAATTTTGTCAAACGTAGATGATTATTATCAATTTTATAATTAATGATATTATTTAAAAGAAAATATATATTCATAATATAGATTTATAAATTAATATTATCATTTATTATAATAATATCCTAATTTTCTGTCACCATAACTAAATTTGTAAAGGGGCATAAGATCGATTATAATTTTAAAATCAATATTTATCGAATAAATGTTGATTTTATAAATTATATTTTTCCTAATAAGAAATATATTTTCTGTAATATTTATTATAGTTTTAAAATATAGAAATAAAATATTGTTTTTTCTATTTGTTTTTATATATTTAAATAATAGTATAATTTTTTGTGAATATTTAAATATGGTAATTTATGATATTTAACATTATAAGCTAAAAAATGAATTTTGGAGTCATGGAAGTACTAAGAACCATTAATTTTAAATCATAAGAACCATTTAGTTTATTTAGTCATAGAAATAATCATTATGAATAATATTAGGATGAAATAAAAAACTAATCAATATAATAATAAAAACCACCCCTCTCATCCCCAATTAATACCACCCCTTGACACACCTTCTCTTTTGAATTTATAAGCCTGCTATAATTTTAATATCTTCAATAATACATTAACTAGAATCCTAAAATATTTAAAGGGGTCCTAGTATTAAAAAATTCCCAATTCCATGTTTTTCATGGGGTCCTTCAAGGATGTGATATTCGAGGTGTATCTTTTTCCTACCAACTGATTTAATTTCACACCATCATCTACCTTATACTAACATAATTCATCCATAAGAGAATAATTACAATATTGTAATATATATATTCTAATTCTATATTTCTTATGGAATATCTATATTCCACCGCTTTTTTCATTAACTCTTTTTCATTGAATAAAAATCAATTTCCAAATTATTACGGTTTACCATCACCATTGATATTGATTTTTCATCTTCCATTATGTCCCTCAAGGATAGTTTTAAAAAATTATTATAGTTAAATAAATACTTAATATATATATATTATATCTTATTTTATGTTATGGACATAATATTAAATAAAATCAACCTACATTGTGTAGGCCTGTAAAAAAAACAAAAAATAAACATACCAATTATTATTTTTATTTTATAAGATGAATCATCCTCTAACATTAACAAATTATTTATCTTAATATTTAAACATCTTCATGTGAATTGATACAAAATAATTTATCTTATATATTTTTTTTCCTTTTATAATAATTTCCAATATTTTACACAATTAAACTGACCATGAATCTAGGAAAAATAACAATTCCACAATAACGAAATTTAAACTTATAATTCATCAAAATTTCAATAAATGAACTAATTAAAATTATAATAAAGAAAATAAATGTATAATATATTCTTGATTATGTTATTAATGGATCTAA
Source organism: Viscum album (assembly GCA_963277665.1). Taxonomy (NCBI): domain Eukaryota; kingdom Viridiplantae; phylum Streptophyta; class Magnoliopsida; order Santalales; family Viscaceae; genus Viscum; species Viscum album. The sequence goes on along the minus strand of OY728126.1, from coordinate 928,374,276 downwards.
ATTAATTATTTAGGATAATATGTGCATGGATCTAAAATGCATTCGGACCAAAGTTAAAAGTTCTTTCAAAACATTTATATTTCTTTTAATTTAAAATTTCCCTCTATATGACAGAGTATATCACTTAATTATTATTATAAAATTTAACTATTTTTTCATATTTCCCTCATAAATATATATTATCCTTATTTAATCCTTAACTAATGGTTATATAAATATATTAAGGGTTCCAATATTAATTAATTTTGAAAATCCTATTAATGGTATTTTCCCAATTTTAAATGACTATTTTAATGTATTAGTAAATTATTTTTTAGAAATATATGATTTATAAATTTTTTTTTTCAATTATTGTTATATTTCAATTGTTATTTGGTTACCAATTTTGTATTCTAATTAGTATTTTTCTTAAAACACCTCATTAGAGGTACATTTAAAAGGATACCAAACTACAAATTCTAAAAGATTTACCATCAGCTATATATCATTTATCATGGTCTATGATTATTTTATCTTATAAATTTCCATGAATGATATAAATTTTTCCTTACATTTATAACAATATGACATTCCCTTTGGTTATTCCATAAGACATGATTATGAAACACATTTCTTTCCTTGTGTTACCCTTTTGTTTATTACTTTTAATTGATTATTTATGCTGCATATATATTCTTGAATAGGTTAAGATTGGTGTGCCCATATTCTAATCCAATTAATTGGTTAATTTTTTTTCTCATGATACGTATTGTGTTGGATTTAGTATCATACTGAATCCATAATAGGATCTTGTCCACCATGTGATTCAATAATAGTAGTTATCATTGACACATGTTTATTTCATGTTGTCTATTACTACCAAATTCCAAAATCTAATTGATCATATGATTCCATGATATATATGTTATTTATCCCTATTATTATTCATGCGCTAATACTTATGATGTTTTATGTAATTGCATTCTAACTCTTGTTTTATGCTTCATTCCCATGTTTATTTCTATATAGGGATATTTACCTCTTTTATTTCCGCAATGTATTCCCCAATACATCCTTTCAAGTTATACAAGCTCAATGGGATTTAAGAGATAATTATGAAGACTAAAAAAATGGTTTTATTTTCATTTCATTTTTTAATTATGTACCTAGTCTTCCAATGATTGTATAAATTCCAATACATAATTTGTATTTATGGGATATTTAAATTTAAAATTATAAAATAATATATATAAAAGTATTGGTTAACTATATGGAAGAGTTTGTTTCAAATAGATGGCATATTCAACAACTTAAGCTATATCTAGTGATGTACCATTGACCTACTATCAGTGTAGTTGGGTAGAAAACATTGAGAGTTCAATATAGTCACCTAGATAGGTGTGTAATAGTTTGTGGTAGATATTAAAATCTAAAAAAATGTTTACATATATATTCACCTCGATAGGGTCATGGTTCGTCATATCCAAAGGACAATCTAGGGAAGTTATTTACTTTTATCTCTATATAATTCAAGCAACTAGACTAAGGGGTGGGTCACCTTCAAATACTAGTTATGTTTATAATGTTCATAGATGCGAGTTTAGTGAATGTGATAGGTAAAATCATTATTGAATACTCAATAGTGATTTCATTGTTTGATACTTTTTCTTCCCACTCATTTATATTGTCAATTTTTTATGTTCATAACCTTACAATGGAACTCATGACTCTTTCTTAGTTGTTAGTAATAGCTCAGGGGAGGGGGGAAGATATGGGGTTCCAATGATCTTCTCATGAACTATCAATATATTAAATAGTGTCTTAATGGGATAATCCTAATCTTGTTCTAGATTTTTATAAAATCATCATTTTGATTGGATGGATTTTTTAGTATAATGATGAGGTTGATTTTAACAATTATGTTACAAATTTATTAAGCCTGATTGGAGATTATGGGTGTTTCAGAGATATTGATATATGAGGTCTAGGAATTTATGACATTACCACCCAAGGATTAGTTTTATTTGTATTATATTTTTGTGGTTTTCCCTCAATAATTTTCTTCTTTTTTAAATATTATTTATATTTATTAGTATTTTAATATAATTTCTACACAGTATTTATCTTCTATTCATCTATATTAGGAGGTGGTGTTTATGCTTGACCTATTTCCAATCAAGAAAATTATTTAGATAACTATTTATCATATAGAACCTTTATAGCTAAATGGAAATTAGATTTAGTTCGATGACCATTTGGTGAAGGGTTTTTTCACCCATGTTTTTTCCATGGGAATCACTGCGATAGTTTTCAATGAAGTTAGTTTGTTAACTCTGATTGTGTGTAGAATATCAGAAGGTAAATCGGGTAATTATTTTCAATGATTATCATTTTCCACTCATTTATGATTTGTATGAAATATTATATGGGGAAAGAGGATTTATTTGATTTATCCTTGGACATACTATTATTTCATCATATTTTGAGAGGGTGATATACCAAATATGGATTTGAGGAGTAGGTGTAGTTATTAAAAATATCTAGTGATGTAGTTTCTTTATGACTAAAACTACTAATGATTTTCAGGGAATCTATTAATTAGATATCACATTAGTACGTCAAAACCTTTTTAGGTATTTTTAATAGATGATATTTTGGTACATTTGATATTTTAGATCAGCATGAATACCATCTTGGATCGATTGTATAAAACCAAAAGTGTCGTTGGTTTTATCTCAAACATTTAAAATGTTACTTCCCGATTCTTGAATTGAAATTCATGGGAAATTTGATTTTTGATCTTATCTTATCAACTGATTATGAGAAGGTGAGTTTTTTCATGTTAAGGTATGAACTATTAAATATATTTTATATTTAGAGTTAATGTGGTCTTCATAGATATTGCAGATGGTTCATCAATGTTTTATTGAAGTTGGGGTCACCTTTCACTACATAAACCATTAAAAGGGTAAAATTTTTATGGGATGTATGGTGTTATTAAAAATTGATGGAGATAAAATTATATGAATAATTAGATCATATTTAGGTCATATATGATCCTGGTAAGACGTTTATTTTTTTCAATGATGCATCCAGGGATAGTTTGTGTTGTCTACTTATACAAGATAATTATGTGTTGTCCTAAGACACATTTTAGCTTCAACCACATGAGAATAATAAAATTACTAATGTTTTAGTGATTTCTGTATTAACTTTTGAGCATAAGTGTTGATGATCTTATATTTTTGGAGAAATGTTCATATACTCTTATACCATAAGAGTATGATGATTGTATTTTCAAAGAAATACATTATTCATAGACAGAGGATTCTATATGAATACATTCATACCTATGGAATTGATATAATATACATCATGGGTATGTGGGATTTAATTATAGAATATCATTGTAAGAGAGTTCTATAAAATGATTATTTTTAATTTAAGAGAGTGTGGAACATAATGGCGATTTTTTGTTAGATGAATATGGATGCTCATGATGATGTTTTAGGTATGTTTATAACCAATTCATGGAAATCATCAAATATCAATGAGTTTACTCTATAAAATCCATATCAAGAGGTTGAGTTATGAATAATTTTAGAAATACAATATTGGGGGTAGGCACTTTCGATTTGGGGTCTATCTTCATATGGTATTTATTGTATTGGGGATCATATTTTCATCTAAGCATTTAGGAGGAGCTCTATTTTTTTATTGTCATTCTTATTCATGGTTGATTCATCCTAGAACTATGATGAAGTATTATGACATGATAGGAAGATTATGGTGGATGGTTATGAAGTGTTAAATTATTTATTACGTATTACACTATTATTACAATAAAAAAATTACTATAGATCATTTTAACCAATCTGATTTTCTTCATCCTCTTCCAATCACATGTTGGAAATTGAAATAGGTATCCATGGTGTTTTATTTAATTTACATGAAATAAAAATTGGATTAATAATATCTGGGTGGTGATTAATTGGTTGAAAATTTTGGCCAATTTTATTATGATAAAAGACACATAAAAATTTGATTATATGGGAAAGTTGTATTGGTATAAAATTATATTGGTACATGGAGATCCATCTACCAATGTTTCTTTTTTGGAACATAAGATTATTCTGATGTTTTATATATGTATACAATATTTTATATGTAATACGATTAGGTTGATTAGATCTTCTCAAAAATAGATAGACAACCACAATGAGTGTTCAATTCACCTCTTGGAGGACATGCGACATGCATGTGTATTGGGGTTTTGGGTATCATTGGGCAGCTATCTAGGACATGTTGAGTTTTTGTAGAAAAACAATACCAATCATCAATAAAAATATGTCTCTTTGAGGGATTTTAATATTGCATGTATAAATCATCTATTTGATGTAGAAATATGTGAAATTATTATTTGGCCAGAAATAGTTATCTTTTAGGGGACATCCTTGAGGATTCAAGATATACATTAGCATCTGATTACACTAGAAAACCTATATAACTGTTAACTGGATCAATATAATTGTTCTTTGCGGTTTTCAATATGTGGCTAGGTTTTCATGAATTATTATCCTTGTATGGGAACAAATATATTGGAAAATAGAGAATGATAGCTATGAGATATGAAGAACCATTTCACTTCATTGAGTTTCTTAGGTAGGATTCTTATTAGTTGGAATTGTTAGCTCAGTTGACTATAATTCATGAAGTTTTCTACATTTTATAGATTATATAATAACATGGGTATCCATATAATTATTTGGTTTGGGGGATATTGAGTTAGATCCAAAAAATTCTATTATGGAGAATCCCATCATCATTGCTTACTATCAAATAGAAGTTTTGTATGGGATCTCTATTTCGTTGGATAAAGTGTTATGGAGGCACAAATTAGATTCTCATGATACTTGGAATTGTTAGTCATTGATAAGGGAGAAATGAAATCAACTCTTTTAAGAACATCATTTTACCACATGAATTCTCGGGGACAGAATGAGTTATGGTTTAGAATTTGTAACATCAAATTACATGATTATATTTACAACCTTTATCTTTTCAAGTTTTCCTCTTTAATTGGGTGTTCCTTGAGACTCCTGAGAATGGATAATTGTTTTTGGTATAAATGATCTAATAATATAGCATGCATGTTTTTTTTAAATTTTGGAGGTCGTGTATAAATATGTTATTGGATTTTTGGGGTTCTCTCAATTTTGGAGAATACATGAGTTAATTTGGATTTTTTGTAAAACAAAATAGATTTTCTACAATGTTATGGGAGATTACATGACCTATATGGGGGTAACCTAACATTTACATGATCATTGAACACATGTTATGAAATATGTAAACAATATGAAATGTGTTGATACAATGTAATGTTTAGACGATTTGAAATAAAAACAACTTTTAATTAAAAAGAAAATTATTTTTTGGCATACTCGATACCCATAGAGTACGTGATGTGTAAAGGTGCTACATACCCAGTAACTATCAGGAGGTAAACATTTTGGGTGATATATAGATTCATTTTTCATTTAGTCATCAACATCCCATCTTTCTATTGACAAAGAGCTCTTCTCTAGGGATGTTGGTATTCTCTGTTCAATACAAATTTATTTGTTCACTAAATAGTGTCTATTGAGGTTAGATTTCATCACTTCAGATGATTAATAAATTCTCCTTATGAATTTACATTAACACAATTGTTTCATTACATTTCACTATCATATCATTTAATCCATGGCTTTTTCTTCATAAATTATTGTAAATCTACTATGAGATATAATCTCAGGGGAATTTAATTATTGGTTATGGGATGTTTGGTGTGATATAAAGAGGAATTTGTTTTTTTCTATTCTTTACTGAACCATATAATGAATTAAATAAATTCAATTATGTTTATATTTATTCTATATCTTTAAATTCCATTATTGGTTATTCCATGGTTATGGATTTTGTAGAGGATGTGTGTAAGCATAGTATTGAGGTAGGTGGTTTTGTCTCTTGAATATGATAGTTATATTCATTGCTACATTTTTTATAAATTGTTTAATTAAAAAAATGGCGTGATATAAATGAATTTTTTTGTATGTGTGTAACTATGTTGTTATAAATTCTTTCCCATGGTTTCGGTAAATAGAAATGGTTTTCATAATATTAGGATATTTTATTGTGACATGGTTTTTATGTAATGGTTTGTTGAGTATTATTTTAGGAATTAATTTGTAAAATTTATAACATTGGAAGATGTGGGTACTTATGTGAAAGTTATATCAAGAGGTCTCATCCACTATTAAGTGGTATCTATTGTGTATTTCATCTTCTACCTCATCTAATGTCTCTAGGGACTTGATAGACTCACTTGGGAGTTCACTTTTTGTGGTATTCCTATATTATATACACTCTATTAATTCATCTAATTGCTTCATGTGTTTGTGATTGTCTATGTTAGGTATGACAGCCCTAGTTGTACCAAACTACTGTGATCCCTATAATGATGTCACATGCGATTAATTTTTTTTTGGATTTGATTGTGTTTATATACTGTTATATATTTGATAATATATATGATGCATGATGTATATTATAATTATATATCTTTTTTGATATATGGTATGTGAATTTTATTAATAAAAATTTCCTATTTTATTAAAAAATTTGGTAAAAGGATAATTAAATTTTCTTTCATTATTTAGATACAAAAATTGTTGAAACTTTATGAAGTGTCCTTTTCTATAATGTTGAGTAATATTGGATTATTTTTTAGATAATTGATTTTGGGCACAATAATAGAACCCTACTCATCCTGTTAGATCACACCCTACATACGCCTTTTATTGTTTTCATATATGGTTATGTATTTCGATAGAGGGAATTGCATAGAAATGATTGGAGGTGGTTATGTTTTCTAGTAGTTGGGGTTGTGGTTTCTAGTGGGGATATGGTGTGGTTGTCCCACGTTATTTCATGGAGTTTTTTAGGTATTTTTTTGGTTTTACAGTACTTTGTGTTTGTAATTTTTAAATGTTGATTATTTCATTAACTTTTTAATTAGTATAAATATTATTTTTATTTATCTTTTTTGAAATATATCTATCTCATATACTTTTTCATTATATATTTTGAATATTTTCTATGTTATTGTCACTTCAGGTTCATAAAATCCTTCCTTATAGTTTCTATTTTATATTCGAGTGCTAGTCGCTAGCCAATGGGTTTCATGAATTCAATTCAGATATGTGTTATATTGGGTCGGTTATATCTTTAGAGGGTATTCATATTGGTTAATTGTAATGGTGGGTGTTAGAAAAAAATATTGTATAATAATCCTTAAATTAGATATTTTCAATATATTTATACTCTTAAAGAGGATGACCTAGGATATGAAATTATATCACATTTTTATAATGGTTAATAACTTATATATATATACTGTGATGGAAAATCCATACTGATAATAATGTTAAAATTATGAAAATGGAGTGAAATTAGATCAACATAAAGTATCCTCCTCGAATTCTCAATAAGAGAGGATTTTTATGTAATAGATACTATCATTATGCAATTAGTTTATTTCACAAATTGTTCATTTTTTGTCTTTTATAGTTTTAATTCCACATTCAAAGATATCTTTTTTTATTTGAATGATTATGAATAACTTGAATCAAATAACGAAGATTAAAATCTCCCATAAAGGGTAATAGTAGCTAAATTCAAAATATAATCATATCCTACATAATGGGATATAATAATGAATGACTTTTATTGTTCAATTTGTTGGGGAGGATTCTGGGTCCTATTTTATTCATTAGAACAAGGGTTTGGGAAGTGATTTTTATTTGGTCCAAACTCTTTGAACGTGATTAATTAGTGTAATGGTATAAATATAAATGGACTTAATGTTCCCTATAATATTAATAATTTGATTCTATATTCATTGATTTTTGTGGGTTTGGTGGCCTAAATTACCCCACCTAAAATAATTCCCTAATAATTCATGTAGAATTTCTAAGAGATTCCTTCAACACTTATGAAATTTCTGTGGTTTAAATTTTATCCCCCCCATTTTTCATACCATCTGGGGTCCCTTAGAAATCTCCAATCTGTCTCAAATAGAAAAAACATTTGAATTAAAATGTTTTAATTACCAAAAGAAATAATAAATTTTACTCTATAGATAAGAGATAATTTAGAATTTTTATCATGTAATAATGAAAATGTTTTATTCCTAATTTAATATAATGTCATCCCCTTTTTGTTCAAAATCTATCCATTCCCTTTTCAAAATTTTATGATGTGTATTAATTAGAAAATGTGAAAAGAAAAACATTATTATAAAAATCAAATTAAATGGATTGTACATACTCATTCATCAGTGTATTTTTAATTACAATCAACCATTTTAGAAAACTTCTATATAATTATAAATATTAATTAAAAATATCCCATGATATACACAATAGATAATATTAAATAACTTTTTCAATAAGTTGATTTATTCCTTTGCGATAATTGTTCTTTATGAGCCATAAAACTAGGGTGGATAATATATCATGGAAGACTCAACAAAAATCTTCTCTCACTATGGTTATTTCAACACCTCAATAAGGTTTACATTATTATTCATCTATATAAATAGATGAGTGATCATTTCCATGAGATCTTATACACCAAATCCAATTCTATTTCATTGTTCATTGGTGGATCAATTGTATTTACTATCTCATCAATTTAAGACACAGTTCATTCTAGTTATAGGCACTACTAAACCAAAAAACAAGTTACCATGAGTGATGAACACTTCACATCTTCATAGAGTAATTACATGAATGGAATATAATATTAAAATAACATAAATGGACTAATATTTGGTTTTGTTTTTCTATACATTTTTACTAAATCATTTCACATAATCATGATATCAATTTATAAAAATTATTCATAATTTGAATGATATCAATCAAGGCATATCTATCGAGATTGGCTAATTAGACATGTGATTATGCCTCTTTGTTCTGAACCGTACTAATGATACCCAAGATAAAAATAATCTATGTACAAAAATAAAATACTAGTTTAGGTAACAAATATCAAAAACATTATCATAACTCAATGATCTAAACGATTATAGTCCAAGATATTTACTATATAGATATACTATAATATAGAAAATGAAAACATTTCTCAATAATGGTCCTGCTATATAATTTTATCAAGATATGTCACATTGTATAATCTTATATACAATATAGATTATTTAATAGAAGATAATGGTGATCCTTGACAGTCATTTACGGAAATAAATCATAAGGCTAAAATAATAATCATAAGTGATAACATGTGGTTTTTATAAATATATTAATAAATGTTTTGAGTTCCATTGAAGATAATCATTAAACATGATATGGAAAAATTTTCTGATGATATAATGATTATATATTCATAAATGGTATGATAATTTTGATATGCATATAATCTAACGAAAACCAATTAAATAATATATAATGGTGTAGAATGCATTAATAATATGTCATTTTCATGAAAAAATCTAATTTCATTGAAATTTGATACATGTTGAAAATATGCTATAGGTGGATAAACAACATGTAAATGGATCAAAAAAATATTCATAGTTAATATTTTGGGGGAAACCGATTATTCACATGCCTATGAGAACAATCTAATCATGTTCATGCCTAAAAATGTGAGAATACAATTATATCTGAACCCATGTGAATAACAAGTTATATCCACACTTGAAAATCATGTGAGATATAAATATAAAAGCATTTCATTATAAGGTGATATAGGATTCAACCCATTATTTTCCACATATATTTATGTCTATTAGAAGTAATTTATAAAAATATCATATCTTAAAATTGGAAAAATAATGGTTTTCAAAAATAGTGAAATTTAATTAGTTCAGTTTTTTAAAATAATACAGGAAGAAAAATGGGTTTCATGAAATTTTCAAATGGTATAAAATAAAAGCAATAATTAAACTTATTGATATCCATAAAATAATCCCAAATAAAACATAATTAGAAAATATATATGATGAATCATTAAACATTACCAAATTTTATATTGATCATTTGGACATAAATAAACACCAAATTATAATAATACATTTTTGAAAAAAATGATTTTTTCATCACTGCAAAATTCATATATATGAGTCACTATTAAAAAAACTCATTTTTTAAAAAAATATCATAAATGAAAATTATTCAAGGAAATGGAGTTGGGTAGGAAAATATTTATTAAGAATCAAAAAAATAAGTCAATTTAAAATTTTTATTATTTTAAATTAAAAAAAAAATAAAATCAGAATGAATTTTTTTAAATAAATATAATTATTTAGAGTTACCAACAACCCTACCATCTAAATTTATATCCATTGGTGTTATTTAATATAATATATATCTAAAATAAATAAAATAAGATGTTATCATATTTATTAAATATAAATATATTGTCATTTAATCAATATTTTAAAACCATAAATTATAAATTTATTAATTTATTTACTCTCATTATCTGTTATGATAATATTAAATTGTTTTTTCATTCAAAATTCATGAGGACGTGATATATTTTAATAATGGGGATTAAGTTTCAATAGTCCTAAGAAATTTAAGATATTAAAATAAATATTTATTAATGAAACTATCAATAAAATTTTCATTATGTGAAATACATGAATACAACATCTAAAAACTTAAATAATGATGAATTATTTTTCTATGTGTTTAACGATCGAAATGTGATAAAATAATAAATAATAATAATGTTACAAAAATTATAAATAATCTAAAATATATTATATATTTTATTAATAATATATATTTCCATTATATTACATCTCACAATAATTTATGGCATAATCATGTTAACATCATTTAATTGGTGGTCAAATCCATCGAAATGGTAAAATTATCATAATGTATTTATTAATACCTGAATTTATTTAGATATTGATAATATAAATTAATATTAGTACAAAAAATATAGTTATTATCATATTTATTTATTAAATCCATAAATATAATCGTCCATGATGGGCGGTGAATTGAATAAAATTCATTGATTGTGGAGGTGGTTGTACATACACACTCATAATTAAATATTACATTTCACAATGAATGGATTGAAAGAATATTTTGAGTGAATGATCATTTATGAAATATATTTTTGGTATAAAAAAATATTTATTCATTAAATACATCTTTATTACTATCATTTAGAGTAAATTATTATAATTTAATAACATCACTTCACAGATGTGGTAGTGCACAAGTAGGCATGATCAATATTTTTTATTAGAAGAAATTAAATTTGTAATTTTTTTAATTCATGGAAAGAAATTGCATTATAACAATGATAAATAAATAAATATTTTAATAATTTCCTATAATTTTAGTGTAGTAAAATATTACATTAAAATAGTAAGGTGTTGCGGAAACTCACATTGGGAACATACATTTTCACTAGGAATTCTTCATAAAAATAAAGAAGGTATTCTTAGTAATAGTGGCCAGTGGATTTAAAAATATGGAGAGGGTTATATATGGATCAATTTTGTATCATTTTATCCATAAACAATATATTAAGGATTGTACAAATATGCATGATGTTTTATCTTTTTTAATATCAATAGAATTGCTTTTCTTGTAATAACTTGTTACACCCTAAAAATTTATTAAAGGAACATCACATTAGATAATGTATATAATAGAAAAGACCGTTATTATATGTGAATGTAACACCCCTATAAATAGTCTATATATTTCCTTTATTATATTTACAACCTCTTTAATATCTTGTAATTCACACAACATGAGGATTGAAAGAAACATGATACACTATTGAAATATAATTTTGTAACCATGTTAAATATAACAAATGCATATTTGTGGTTAGTATGAATATTACTAACTAAATTTGAGTATTATATATTTTAAAAATATATTAAATAAATTCAATATTATATTTATGAATTTAAATAAAATAATAACTAATTTAATGAGTAATAAATGTTTCCTAAAAAATGATTTCATTAAAAATATGTTTATTTGCGATTTGATAACGCATTTTAGAATTACTTTTTTAGAGATTTTAGATATCTATATAGAAAAGTAAACATAATTTGTGAAATATAAATGTAAAAATTATCATTTTATTAATATTTGCGATTGTTTAGAAATTTTTAACTTTTTATTAATAGTGAAATATTTTATTTTATAAAAAATAATTCATTATCTTTAAATTATTTTTGATAAAAATTATATATTTCATTTTTTTAATATATAATTAGTTCAATAATATTAAAATTTATCTAATTTAATTTTTTTTAATTAATTTCATATTGAATATGCATATTTAATTATTTTATACTTATGGAATTTTACACTTTCAAAATCAACACATTCATCATGTATGCAATTAAATTTTAAATTGAATTTTTCAAAATAGATTATATTAATTTTGAATACATAATTTCGTATATTAAATAATTATTTATTATATTATCTAATATGTTCAAAATAATATGTTACCATAATGACTAGTTAAAATAGTAATAATTAATTACTGCTGGTAATGTATAATAGCTATACTGGGGAGTTAAACAATAATAATAAGTGTAAAAAAGATATAAAACTTGTCCAAACCGCATTATATGGCTATATTTTTATCCTATAGTACATAATTATGCATAATGAATTTTTACTGAGGTTTTTTCATGATAAAAACATTGGAATAATTTTATGGTTTTGAATCATCCATGTGTTTCCCTTCCCTGACTTTTAAAAGGTCACACATCTCTTCCCATTTTAACACTTCCAAAACACTTTAGCTTCACCAATACCATAATAAATAACAAAAAAAAATTATTTATGAAAATATAGATAATTTCATATGATAATAAATCCCCTCTATGATGGCCTTGGGTAAAAGCCTTATGAGGCACTCTGAAGATAATTTAAAATTCTTAAATGGGTGTATTTGATTTATTTCTTCTGCCCCAAAATTAAAAAAATGTTATTATAATAGTGACATTATATATTATATAATTATAGTTTTTTATTTTAATTTAATTAACAAGATATATCTTTACTTCAAATATATTGGAAATGACAATGTTCATTGGGAATGGAGTGGACTACCTCCTCACAAACTGAAGTAATTGTTTTCCCATAACCACCATTAATGTATATATATAAAATCATATTTAACAAATTTATTTTATACTTATTACATTATAATAATTATGAAATAATTATATAACATTTAACTTCATAATATATATTATGTGGGGAATACGATATCGTCGTTCGTGCGTACGGTGGACAACCACCTCACAAACTGAAGTGAGTTATATTTCAATTAAGTTATAATGAAAGGTAGTAAGTATACATTAATTGAATATTTGGGATATTTTTTTATAAAAATAGTTTTATAAATAAAATATAACATTTAAAATTTAAAATTTCAATCCATTGGAAATTTTTTTTTCTCTAGTGCGAATTTGTGGACAACATCCACTACGTAGAGATGTAAAATATACCTCATTTTATTTTAAAATAGGTAGTAATAAAGTTTTATTTTATTAATAAAAATTACATTTATGATTTAATAATAATTATGTAAAATTTAATTAATTCATATTATCCTTTTCATCCATCTATCTTGAAAAACAGAAACATTGTTCATGGTTATGTGATGTCTACCATCACTATGAAAAGTGTTATCTATTTGTTTGATATAACACTAAAAGAATACTATAAATACATATATAATATATAAATTATATATTAATGACATGTGTAAAATTATACATAATATATTAAATTTCTAAAATTAAAATGAGTAAATTTACTGAACTAAAACAGACAAGAAAAAACTAAGCAATTACTACAAGAAATAATGATTTACACAAATATACTAAATAAATTTGTGATACAAGACTATAATGAAAACAAATACGAAATGACATATTTGATTAGGTTTCATTAATATATTTCAATTAAACCTATATTTAAAAATTAGAGTTTCTGACACATACTAATGAAATATAACGTGAGGTATGTGTTCTCGTCTCACAAAATATTCCTGGAGTCGTACACCACATTCACCACTAATCCATCTTGTGGTGAATATAATTCAACTTATAATGTTTGATATGATTTTATAGTATAAAATTATTATATTCATATTATAATTTTATATTATTCCAATCATTGTACTTATGAGTATAAATATACAAAAACTTTATTTATTTCATTCAAAATCTCATCAGTATTGGAGATTGTTTTTGATTAAGTCTACCTTTGAGGAATTATTTGTTATTTATACTATAAAATTATTCTATTTTCATCAGAAATGATTAATCGTGAATTTTTTTATTCAATATTATTTTTTCACTAATTTTTTCACATAAATTTATTTAGAATTGTTTTATAATAAAGTATGATTTTTTTTCACTCTTTGGATAAAATATCCATTTAATCAAAATGATTTTTTTCTAAAATTCATTACTAAATCGTTTTAACCTATTTCATAGTAAATTATTGAAGTAATTTTTTACCTTTTTAAAATGTTTAGATAATTTTTATAATGGAGACTTCATAACATTTTCAAATCAAGGCTCATTTTTCTTTTACAAAAACATTAAAAGGAGTATTTTTTTTATCATCTACATCAAGAACATAATTTCTTATCATCACGGCCACTCAATGCAATAAATATCACTTTACATGTTTTCAATGATTATTACTATGAATTTTTTTTAAAAAATAAATTTATTTTTAAAAAAATATTATCACTTTCAAAGGGCCATTTCCTAATAACTATTTTTAATGGAATTTTTTTTAATTGTTATACAGTGATGACATAAATCCTTAAATACACTTATAATCCTATTGAAAACTTTTTTATTGATATTATATTTATTCTCTCATTTTATGGTTTATTGTAATTTTCAATTAGGATGTAATATTTTAATACTATTCAACATATTACTCTATATGGTTTATGATTTTGAATATTTTATTGGGAAATGTATTAAAAGTTAGTATATTTTTTCAATATGATTATTTATATTGATTATTTTTCACCCATTTAATTAGTGTAATTAACTGTACATTGTACAACAGTGGTAAAGTCATGTTATAGATATCCTATTAGTGCATAAACATATCTATTGTGAAAAGTCAGTTGAAAAAATTATATGGGTTTCAATCCATAGATATAATATGGCTTCTGAAATAACCAGTTAGTTCCATTAGACCATCATTATTAGTTATATAACAATGAAATGAGTTACCTTCATTTGATTGTTGGATATTCTATAAAATCCATTGGAAATTTTGATGATTATTTTATTATATATTTTTCATAACTAGTTCATCCTTTATTTCATCCATATTATGAACATTGAATAGAATAAATTGAATCATTTTTGGTTATTAACCACGCCACATTGACTAAGATTATATTTTAATGACATATTTCCCTATACAAATACCCCTAACAAGTATTTGAGCTATCCAATTTCTTATGTTTGATTTTACATTTGATTCCATAAAATCATTTTCAATTGAAATGAATGGATTATTGATGGGGTAAAATGATATCAAGAAAAACACACTTTGTATTTTATTTTTAAATTTTAAATATAATTTCAAATATGTTTCATGATTAACAATAATACAAAAAAAATAAAAAATTAGGTCTAAGATACCTAATTTCTCATGAAAATGTAATAATGTATTCAATGACTAGGGGTAACTAGAGGCCTAGTTGTTAGAGTTGGTATCATATGTAGTTTAGTTGATGTCATGGGAAATTGTTTTATAAAAATATATATTAGAGAAAATAATAATTCGACTAACATTGAGTGTATATAAAGAAAAAAATGTTAATGTTTTGGTATGATATATTTCAATTTTTTCCTAGTAATGCTAAAAAATTTGTATATAATAAGTTGACATGTTTTTTGCCTAAATTTACGTTGATGTAATAATTCTGAATATGGTGTGAATGTCTTAACTCACGTTTTAACGAGTACATAACAACTAGCCATACAAGGAAACTAGTTTTACAATCATTGGATATATTCATTGGATAATTCACATTATCATTAAAACCATTATAAATAATTTTAATTTTTTTAAATTTTAAAACTTCTTAATGAAACAATTCATGTGATAATTATATTAGAAATGCATAATATTCTAAATTTATGTTATCTTTTTCACTCTTTTTAGATTTATACATTTTCATACGTAAATTTATCATATAATATATTATATAATGTTTTTTATTATTGGAACCCAATCTATGGAATGAAATATACATCAATTCATTTAAT
This sequence comes from Viscum album, assembly GCA_963277665.1. Taxonomy (NCBI): domain Eukaryota; kingdom Viridiplantae; phylum Streptophyta; class Magnoliopsida; order Santalales; family Viscaceae; genus Viscum; species Viscum album. The sequence continues at coordinate 928,357,916 of OY728126.1, read as the reverse complement.
ACAAAATGTTAGATTGACTATTTCATTGAGGTACATAAGCCATATATTCAATGGAAACTACTCTTCAAAATATTATTATCATATGAGGACAAACTATCTTTTTCCATGAAAATGAAAAAAAAAATTCTACGTGTTATAGAATTTGATGGATAAAAGGGAATAAAAGTACAGCAGATTAATAAATAGATATGGGGAAGAAGGGAAAAAATTATTTCCCACATGTAATAATTGTTTAAATGATCAACCTAGTACATGAATAATTGAAATTATAGTGTTCTAAAAGTACAGAGAGTAATTAATCAATTATTATATTTTCACGGGAATGAATTTTTTTCACTCATAAATTCCTCAACTACAATGATATGGGGATCTAAACAAATGAATTCCAAAAGAGTTTAGGAAAAATATCAAAATTGATACTTAGTGTCATGGTAAAGAATATGCTATTACTGTGGATGATGTGTAATGATTATTGTTCCTATGATAAGAATAAATAATTACATTTGACGAATATATTCGATGATTTTGTATGTCATTTTATATTTTGAAGGTAAAGGTCCATTAGAAAATTTTCATTTGAATGTGGATTTTCATGGTGTGTTTAAATCTAATTTGGAGATTGATTTGTAAATTAATATTTATTGGAAATTTTAAAGGCTCGGGTGGTACATTTAATTGTCCTTGGAATGGAGTTATTGATATGTAGTGATGTGAAATCTCAGTTGGCATTTAGAATGTTTTGGGAAAATGGTTGAAAAATTATGTTGTGTGAAGGCATGATTGGTATTTTTAAATGGGGTTTAAGGATGTTTTGAAAGCATATGTGATCTGAACACTTGGTTTGAACATCTAAATGTCTTGTTGTTAGATGGAAACATCTATAGTGGATTCCTTAGGGATAGGGGAATGAAATATGTGATGTCTATGCTTACGAGATGAAATACCATTGGTTGTGGGTTCAGATCATCTACACATGTGAGGGACTTCCCATTCACCGTGTGTTATTATCATGTTATTCCTGGGCATCATCAAAAGGATTTAGTGATGGTTTTTATTCAAACATGATTAGATTTATTGTACCATAAGGATTTGTTATGGGGATAGGTTGGACATGACACTAGATTATATAGTTTAGTGTGACCAGATGGTTATTGATTGTGGCGTTACACCATACAGTTGTATTTGATTCTGAACTAACTACATCTAAGAATTTCATTTAGATATATATAAGAGACTAGCATGATTTATTATCTATATGTATTATTCTATTTATGATACATCTGGATATTATCCCTTCTAGAATATAATTGTTTTTTTTTGTTTCCATTACCATTAGTACAACCCATTTTTGGTCATCCAATATGTAATATAATTTTTTTTAAATAGGGTACAAGATTTTGAAACTATTTATTGGAAAGTGAATGATGTGTGTGTGGTTTTAAATTGTTAATTTGTGGAAATCTTGGATTGATTTCATAAAAATAATAAAATTGTATTCATATATATTTTTTAGTATATTATTTTTTGAATATTTCATGAATAGAAATGCATGGAATCTAGGGTGAGTTTGTACTATGTTATTTATGTTTACACACAACTTGTTTCATTCAGGGTCAGTAGACCCAGTGTGTTTTGTAGGATCATGTTTTTGGTTTTATTTCCCTCCGAAAATTATTTGTCTTGTTGTCGGTGGTGACCAATAGGTTACATGTATATCAGGTTGCATAGTTTTGTTTCATTTTTGTATTTAATTTACATTTGTTCATAAATTGTTATTTATGGATTATTTTTTATTTTAATTGATTTTTACTTATTTTTCATATTGATATGTGGCAATATGATTAATAATACAAATTTTTTGGAAAAAATTGTTCCCATTCTGATAAATTTGATGATCGAAACATGTTTGCAACTAGGGGGATTTGGGAACAACCTTAATTCCTATTCTCTAGTTTGGTGTGGTGTTGGGTCAGAATACATGCCATCTTCTTTATTTATATATCTTAATACCTTATAATCATTTTTAATTCACTGAATTCTATCATGTGAATGGGTAAACTACCACCATCACATAGTAGTGTGAAATTTTTTTCATTCTATTTTTTCATGGAGAGTAATAAGGATGTATTTTATTAATAAAAATTAAATATACAAAATAAAAATTATTCTAAAAATATGAATTATTATTTAATTATATTTTGTTTAATCTATTGGGAAAAAAGAAAAAAAAATTTCCTGTGTATGTATGACTTACCATATATATTAATGGTGTAATCAATTTTTGACCTATATCATTAAGAGATCAATATATATATATATATATAATTATTTTATATTTGTAACATACCTAACATTATTTAGATGAAATGAACTTTGAATATTTAAAAGGACCAAAATTACTGAATTAAAACAAAATTAAAAAAGGACGCACCTATCACCGAAATTATTTTACAAAATTATATTTAATAAATAAAATTAGATTAATACGGAAGAAATAAATTCTGATTAAAAAAATAATATAATGAAAATATATTTTATTGAAAATAATACTTATTAATAAAAAATAATGTTAATTATTTATCATTCAATGATAATATCATTTAGTTATATACCATCATAATGACTACTATCGATTTTATTATATGATTCATGAACTATTTTATTGGTTGATATAAATTTATTGTCTCTATATCACTGTGGTCAAACATAAAATAAATTTTAAAATTTAAATAATTTCATATCATTACATTTTTACCCCATACGATAATTTCACTTTAAAAATTTAATTACATTGAGGGAAAATGTGAGTGTACTTTCTCCTCCATACAACTTCTGGATACCAGCTATCATCACCAAGAAAGTTGTTCAACTATATAGAATTGAATAAATGTGGGGTATTTATTCATATAACATATTCCCTTCAATCCATTATTCCAATTTAATATTATCCATATCAAATTTCATATTCCATTTAAAAATAGTCAAATATTAGTAACTGTGTTCGATCAGGTATGTACTTCAAAAAAAAATTGGAACACATCATGGACATAATTTATTTGTGGTGTTAGTCCTATATAATTTTCAATGTCCTTGAAATGATAATGGATCTTAAATGGAATGATTTATCTATGAATTATATTCCCTTTAATCCAAGATTTCACAATCTTGTACAATATAAATATTCTATAACACTGCCGAACATAAGAACTAACAGACCAAATCAATGGCTATATGCATACCTCCACTGTAAATGTTGTTCCACCTTAATATTCAACTGAATTTATATAACATTTTCATTCATTTTTTAGACAAGGTCATGAACTATTTTCTTCCTCTACTAAAAATCATTTGATAAGGTCAATGTTCTACATTTCATCACATATAGAGCCTTATATACAACCATATTAATTCAATAATTGAAACTATTATTTTACGATATATATACTTGAGGGAGGATTCCATCAAAATATTATTTTAAATTCATTATAAAGGATCTATTTACATGATATGATGTTTCAATTATAATCTCATGTGAACCATATCTCAAATAATGATATGAAGTTGTAAAAATAATCTCTATCTCTAATTATTTATGAATATTTATCATGAATCTTGAGGTATACTATAGATCATGATCTTATAAAATTGATTATTATACCCCATAAATCCTTAACACTTATATTATGAACCTTATAGAGAGTATTTTATGCAATATATCAATTTTTAATGTAATAAAATACATTTATTTTGTATGGTAGTCCACTAAAACCAAAATACATTATGGGAATTAGAAATTCTGGGAAGCCTATGATGAATTCCAGGGTGATGTTTTCTCACTTTTTTAATATTATGGGTAATTTTTCCAATATACCATTATAATTTTTTCAATAAGAATAATCTTACTAGAAAACCAATCATTGATATATGTATTCTATAATTTATGCCTTCATTATATCCCTCCATATGTTAAATTTTAGATATGAATATATCATTTTAAATTAATTATATATAGATATGGATAATATATGTGTATTATAGAAATGTCCCTCATTAATTAGATAATTAATTCGTTTTTAAATAATGAAACTACATCTCTACAAATGATATATTTTTTAATAATATACTCCACTATCTATAGCTCTATATTAATATTATAGGATTTGATGACCATCATGTTGATGTAATTATGAGAACTATATAGAAAAATATTTTATTGTGGTACTCCAATTTTGAATTATGGATTTTTCCATTTTAAAACATAATTTTTGGGTACTTTACAGTCTATATCATTGATGCAGTAGTATGGTACTTCTTTGACATTTTATTATCCACTCAGTTTAACTTCTTTGGGTGTTAATGTATTAATAAATAATAACTTTTTTTATTTTCTATAATATATATTGGATAATATTCATTTAATTTTGTAGTAATATGTACTTCATTCTATTTTGATTAGCGTATATATGGAACATTTCTATGTATAGATAATGTAAAAAAATCATTAATTAATAGATCTCCATTGTAAACTCGGAATCATGTGTCAATGATTTTTTTCTCATGATTATTTTTTTGGAACAAGGAATATTAAATTTCATTATTTTTATTCAGTTGTATAAAAATAATTTTTATGCATCCAGGTACATTAAAAAAATTTCTTCACTGTATTATAGTTACATTATATAAAGAGTGACCCAAAACATTTTAACATTCTAAGTAATGTCTTTATATTTTTCTATAAAAAATTAAATCAACCCATTTTATTTTAATATGTCTAGTGAATTATTTATCCATGATAATGTTCCCAAAATTGATCAATAATATCATAAAAACCCCAGAAAATGAAGGATCTCAGTTACATTGATGGGTCGGGGAAATTTTCCAATAACATATATCTTTGATTGAAATAAAAATATAACATCTATAGTGTTTTAAAAAAAATCACTAAATGACACCTTATAGAGTGTTAATTTACAATTGATATATTTATACTGCATTTTCTCTTTTCTTAATATAAGGAAAATAGACAAAATGATTCATAATGCTCATATTTTTTCTTATAGTGAATAAATTTTTTATCAGTGAGTATATAAAAAATATTATACTTATAGAATCAAAAGAATGTAATCATTATATCCATCGATATAATGTTATGATGATATTTTAAAATATCATATCACTATTCATTTACAATAACCAAAACTTATATTGAATGATTTTAGGTAAATATTCTCCATTTTAACATTTAACTAATGTTATCAATAATAAAGGTAATTCATTCAGAATTATCATGATAGACTGAGATTTTCGAATATATCATTGATATGGGGTAGATGATAATGGATGATGATAATTTATTTTACCAAATGATAATCAATTAAAAGGTTTCTAAAACTATCCTTTTTTTATAATAGGATTATTTATCCCAAATGTTAAGTAGAATGGTATTGCAATGTCTTGTACAAATTAATATGATAATTCTTTGTTAACTACTATAATTCAACATGTTCTTTAAAATTTGGACTCTTTTTATAAGCATGGATACTTCTATGAGTTGTATTGAAAACTCCACCTAACTCAATTGAATATGTATAATGAGATTAGTCGGATATAAATGATTATTTTCACATAGAATTTGCATGTCTAATTTTTTTACTTACACTCTATATATTTGAGTAACAGATCCTTTATTATTGTCTATCGTACACATATTATTTAATTTTTATCCACATGAGGTGCATAATAATATGGTAATTTATACATTATTATATGATAATGTTGGATTTAAAATGTGAGATCTTTATATAGAAGGTTGATATGTTATCCAATTCAGGAAATCTAATAACCACACAATATAATTTTATATTCATCCAATTGATGAATGATTATATTTTTTATATATACTCTCATAAATATGAATCATAGTAGATTTATAAATATTATATTCCATCATTTTACTACTATGTTTTTTACTCATATTTAAATATCAATTACCTGGGGTGGTGATTTTTAATTCCTCAAAAACATATGTAATATAATATTATGTGATGAAAATGAATAAAATAATTTATTAAAAAAATAGAACTAAGATTAGGTATCCATCTCATAAAATAAATATAAATATATACCTAAGTATACTTTATCATGAATTTCCTTTATTTTTCTCATGATTTTGCTTATTAATGGCGTCAATTGTTATCTTTAACATGTGGTTGTGGAAATTGATTCACATCAATTCTAAAATACATCAACATAAATCATTTCCATGAGGGTGTACCATTAGTAGGTATATTATTCTATTTTTTCATTAATTAGACTCTTAACCATAGTTTTAATGTTGTGGCCTTAGGTTCTATCATTACCTCAATTAAAAAACTTTCTTGATCCCATGATGCAACAACACAGTTTCTTTCTCTCATAGTAATCACAAATAACAAAATGTAATTTATTCAAAAATAGTGTGTTAATGTTGATGCATCAATGATATTTTAATTTCCTTTTCAATTACCAAAAACATTGAGTGGTCATGGTATCCATATCATTATAAAGACTACCAAAATCAATATCTACGTGTCAACCAAAGTATCTTTTGAGAAATATCATATGAAGACAATTATATAATAATGTAAAAAAAACATTTTCCTCATAGAATATTATATTAAACTATAGTAATAACATTTGGTAAATGGGAACTTTTATACATGCGATCCAATATAATTATCTGAATTATTCATAATTTATAGGAACAGATTCACCATTTTTGGTAAAACATGTAATTATAATACACATGTAAAAATGTATTCTTAATCAATTTAAATTACATAAAATATATTTTACTCATTTCTATAATATTCTTAATAAGACCCGACAAGGATTCTGCATCAATTTCTATATGATTGAAAACCAATTTGAATGTATCATGGTCTAAAAATGTCTGAACAAAAATTAAATTTCATATTGTATTAACCATCTGCTGAGAAGCTAGTGTATTGAAATACCAAATAAATTAGGTTTTTTGTTTTCTAATGAATTAATTGATAGAAATATTCACACACACTTATTATTTTTGGTGTAAAGACCTGGAAATTTCGAGGAAAATTTTTTCTTAATTTTCTATGAAATTTTACAAGAACGCAGTTTCTGACGGCACTTGATTCCGAGGCCAGGAGTGCCCGGAATCAATTTCCGAAGTTTGGCTTGGGTACGTTCAGTGAACGGGCGAGTGGGTTTTTCTATCTTTTGAACCGGTGCCCGGAATCGAATTCTGAGGGCACTGATGGAACCGCAGCACCGATAATTGCTTAGAAACTCATGTTCCGGAGTAGCGTTTACACGAGTGTTGCTAATAAAAATTGTGGAAGTTTATTTTATAATTACACTACAATTTTTATTATTTTACTCTAAGTGTTATCTCTTGATGGATGTTGGGTAACCACCCAACCTCCCATTGGGAGGTTATGAGGGTGGTGGGGCCCACACGGACCCCACCTCTTCATATCCTCTAAAACCCCCCTCAACTCCCACTTAAATTATGTTAACTTAAGTTATAACCTATGACTTAAATGTTATGAGTTTAATGAGGTGAGTTGTGTGTGGTTATTGAATTTCAAACGCTTGAAAATCAAATGTGTTGTTGTGTTAATAAAATAAGAAAGAGTCTTATTTATTTTTGGTTAGAGTTTTGTCATCTTGAGAGAGTTGGGAAGCATCATCATCTTCTTCTTCATCTTCTTCAACCTCGACAAAGAACGCGAAGAACACTGTTCTTCAACGAAGAAAATCTCCACCGAAGAACACGGTTCTTCCGTGACGACGTATCCGCGAAGAGATGTTCGTCTTCCACGTCGTCTCTTCCGCGATGGTTTTCTACGAAGGAATTGCCGTCAATGACTTCGAATCCTGCTTCGCGACGTCGACGTTCTCCCGCGACGCCCGACCTCCGCGACGCTTATCTTCCGCGGGTCGTTGACGAACACCGTTCATGAACCAAGGTAGGGGATTATTGTTAATTTACATATTTTCCGTTCATGATTCTATTTTATTGATCATCGTGGATTTTTCGACTAGATGTTATCATTTAACGAGAGGGCGGCCGGAGCGCACAAATACGGCCGAACCCCCCTCCTATGTTCATGTTTGATTGTTGTGGATGGAATGGAATGACGTGGTGTCGTTGCACCACGCGAGAATCACACGGAATGTATTACGTGACGCCGTCGCACCTCACCTTGAAAAGAATTAACAAGGACGCGCCGCCGTCGCGCCGCGTCGGAGAAACCGAAGACATCCGGGGACGGAGTCGGTCCACGGCGAAGGGGTGCGGCGCCAGCACGCCGCGTCGGAGAACCACGAAGATGGCACGTTTCATTTTTGACGTGCGGATTGACGAGCGATGATGAAGCAGGCCGTTTCGGCGTTTGATTCCCTTCGTAGTGAAGGTGGGGTCCCGGGGGGACCATAGGTGAAGACGGCAGAAAGAACGGTCCACCGGAGCGTGTCCGGTGGTCCACGGAAGGCGGCGTCGGCGTTGGGGACCGGCGGCAGTGGCGCGCCGCCGGAAGGGAGGCGGCCGGCGAACCGCCGACCTCAATTAGCGACGAAGGTCGGGGGTTCCGAGCACCCCGCCCTCGATTCGGCTCGGCCACGCTGGCAGAGCCGCGGCCGGCCGGTCGGGCCGGACCGAGCCGAGCCGGGCCGGGCCCAGCCGGGTCGGACCCGGGTTAGGTCGACCCGGTTCGGCCGACCCAGGGGGGGTCGGGCTGGGTCGCCCGGGGCCCAGACCCCTGTTTTCGGGCCACTTTCGGTCAAATGCCCGTAACATGAGCTACGGGCCTCCAAACGACTCACCGTCAGCGGTAACACGATCCTTGGATCGAGACGGTCGTTTCAGTATATCGCACTCATGGTTTTGGAGAACTTTGGGTTCGGCCGGGTTGGTTGGTACACGAAACCAACCGGGCCCTCGGAGCGGAAACGCTCGTAGCTTGAGTTTCGGAGGTCTGAATGATGTGTCGTCAACTTTGTTGATTTCCTCTAAGTGAGACAGATCTTTTGGCTTACTCTGCTCGAGATTTGGAAGCTGTCAGAGTGAGGTCGAGTTGGTTCGCTCACGAAACCAACCGGGCCCCTGGAACGAAAAAGCCAATAACTCATAGATTGGGTGTCCGATTGACGCATCGTCTGTCTCATTGTTTTCCTCTTGTTGAGACGGATCTTTTGGCTTACTTTGCCCGAGTTTTGGATGCAGTAGAGATACGGCCAGGTTGGATTGTACCCGAAATCCAACCGGGCCCCTGGAACGGAAAAACTGATATCTTTCTGACCGGATGTCCGTTTGACGAACTGTCAACGGCGTTGTTGTTCACGTTGAGAAATGGTCCCCATGAGTATACCCTATGACTGTTCGGGGTATAGTTGAGTTACGGCCAGACTGGTTCGCACACGTAACCAACCGGGCCCCGGGGATGAAAAGGCTAACAACTCACAGACCAGGCATCCGATTGACGTGCCGACTGTTGCGTTGAGACCCCTATGACAAGGCGGTCCTTTGAGATACTTCTTCATGGGAATTTGTGATACATGGAGTATCAACTTGTAGCTCGTGGAGCGGACCCTCCCAGAGACGAGCGTACGAAGTACGGAGACCGTGTAGCCGGTAGAGACCTGAAGACTGCTTGCCTGATTCGATTCGGAGTGACTTACGTAGACCAGTGGGGAGCACTACTTTTTGAGGTGGCAGACCCACAGTGGAGGAGTACTACTATGTGAGGTGGCAGACCCGCGGTACTCGACAGGAGGAGTACCTCTGTAGGCTATGAGGGGGCAGCACTACTGTGTTTGGGTGGTAGACCCCGGCGGGAAGCACTACTGTGTGAGGTGGCAGGCCCGCGGTACTCGATAGGAGTAGTACCTCAGCAGTCTTAGGTTAGTGAGAAGTACCTCGGAGTCGTGATAGGACCACTGTACACTCTAGAGACGGAGCTCTTCAGCAGTTACAGTTTCAATAATGAAAATCATGGTTGAGATGAGACTTTTGACCTTTGTGTTTCCTCATGATTGAGATGGGTCACTTGATAACTTAGGTATATGTATGGGAATATACCTGGGTAGTGGTTATCCGTTGATTTGACAATCCTTGTGTTTCCTCATGATTGAGATTGGTTACTTAATAACGTATCTATATGTATGGGCATATATCTAAGTAGAGGTTATCTGTTGAGATCATCTTGTGGTTATCCTTGTTGGTTTAGTGAGACCGTGAGGGTCTCGGGGTCCCCACTGAGTATCGTTATACTCACCCCTGCACGGGCTATGCCCGCACCTCGTTGTGTTGGTTGCAGACGACGGGAAGTGCTGACGGATGCCGAGTGTTCGAGGACTGGTCGGTACCCGGAGGTGGACTACACGATGATTCAGTACCCGGAGGTGGACTACATGACGTGACGACTCACAGAGGAGGTTGACGGATGAGAGCATGGAGGAGTCTATCTGTACCTACCCTTCAGGTAGGATCCGTGGTGGACGACCAGGAGCTGTGCTATCTGTACCTACCCTTCAGGTAGGATCCGAGGAGGATGACCCAGGAGCTGCTTCCTTCTTCCAACTGTTTGTCTTTTTGCTGTTGTACCTTGTTCAGTTCTAGTCGTACTTTTATTTGGGATTGTATTCTGGCCCATTTACTTTTCATCATTTCTTTTGTACTTAGTTGTTTTCTTCCGCTTGTACTCTGTGGTGCATGATTTCTTTTATTAAGGAAATGCCTTCCAGTTATCGGGATTTTATGCCTTTGGTGCTAGTCGCCAGCTCCTGGCCTATGGAAGGAGGGCTTGGGGTAGTCACTGCACGAGCCCCGAGAACGGGTCGTGACAAATTGGTATCAGAGGAGTTCGGTTCTACCGCAGAACATATAACTCTGATGTTTCATTCTGTGAAGCAATATTGTTAAGAGTACCGAGTGTGGTTTTCAGTTCAGGGAGTCTAGTGTTGGTGTGGGCGGCCGACGTATCCATACACCAGGACCCTGACAACTGATTTCCGACTTTGTGCACGAAAACACTGATTGCGTGTGTGTTTTCCAGAAGTTTTATATAAATGTCAGCTCAAACCAGGTCAGCTCACCAGGTATAATCTTTTGACTGTGTCACGTTGTTTCTTTCAGGATGCCTCCCCGTGGACGACCAGCTAGAGCCCTGAGAGTGGTGCGTTCTGACAGCCCGCCGAGTAAAGAGGCCTCAGTACAGGGCCCTATACCAGTTGAGGCACCAGCGGAGGCACCAGCGGTACTACTACCCGTTGGGCCACCGATGCCACCAGCCCCAGCAGAAGAGGATGCACGTCGCTTGAGCGTACTTCATGAGTTCCAGCGCCAGAGGCCACCCAGGTTTCATGGAGGGACGGACCCGCAGGCGGCTGAGGATTGGCTGGAGGCTGTGGTGAGAGTCTTCAGGCTAGTGGAGACGCCGACAGATTTCATGGAGATCCTTGCTGCCAGCCTTCTTCAGGAAGCAGCAGGCTGATGGTGGAGCCTGATGCTTCAGATGCATGACGAGGCGACACTTCTATGGGCAGACTTCGAGAGCCTGTTCCAGGCAGAGTTTGTACGAGCCACCCTTCGAGTGGTTCGTATACAGAAGCAACTTCAACTGCGGAAGGGCATCATGTCAGTGGCGCAGTACTCAGCGAGATTCACAGAACTCTTTCACTACTCCACAGATATGGTACGGGACCCGTTCTTCAGGGCCCGAACCTTCGAGCAGGGGCTAAGGTGGGAGATCAGAGCTTCAGTAGTATCACACAACATTCCGACTCAGAACAGAGTGTTGGAGTGAGCCCTCTTAGTGGAGAGTTTCCTTGCTGAGCAGTCTCCAGCAGCATGACCCACCACTAGCTGGCATGCGGAAGAGTATTCTGTAGCGGGCAGTAGACAGATGATGCATGGGTCCATGAGGACTAGACCTACAGGTGGTCGACCGCGTGACTCAGGGTCGGTAGTGCGAGGCACCAAGGGAAGTGATAGATCCCGACCATCCATGAAGTGTTACTCCTGCGGCAGAATTGGTCACATAGCACGTGACTGTCTGACCCGCCATGCAGATGACCAGCAGTTAAATGAAGAAACTCTGAGGCAGTGGAAGAGGTTCGATCAGGGCAGAACGCATGGAGCAGGAGGCCATGGCAGAGGAGCTGGTCGTGCAGCTGGATGTGGACGACGCTTCGGGATGTTGCCACCACCACCAGGAGTCCCACCCCAACCGTAGGGGACAGGAGGACATGGGAGAGCTCAGCTTCAGGCAGCTGAGGCCTATGGTCATGGAGCTCCGGAAGCAGATGGACAGGAGCGGGACTAGCTTCCGACCTGGAGGCTATTGATCCTGTTGCATCTGGTTTTGTTGATGTTTGTCTGTAGTTGCTTTGTTTCATGTACTATGAGCTTCAATAATAAAAAGACATTTATCTTTGTTTGCTTTCTTGTCCTTTTGTTTGGTTGATACTGAGTGGTCTCGGTTAAGACTGTTGACTTGACCCTCACTTTTGAGTTTTCTACTGAAGGAGACCTAGTGACCACACACTGATGCCGACAGTGTGACTCGACCCTTGGAGGCGAGAGTGACAGTTGGATCTCTTGGTATTTACGTCGAGGCCTTACGATGTCATCCATGGCATGAATGCATCATTCATGTCAGGAATGACTGTATTAGGCAACGAATGTGGTTCATCCAGGGGATGAGACCGGATTTCTGTTTTCGGCAAAGAAGAAATCATAGCAGCTCTTGTGAGACTAGAGAAGGTCCAGGTCATCCAATAGTGGATGAGGACGGCAAATGGCCGACAGAAGCATTATGCTGACAGGACTTGGAGGCCTCTAGAGTTCGAGGATGGCCATCACGTCCTTATACAAGTCTCACCTCGACGAGGTTTACGGAGATGTGCCCAGGGAGGCAAGTTATCTGCGAGGTTCAACGGACCTTTCTAGGTCCTCAGCTGGGTAGGCGAGGTGGTTTACCTCTTGACCCATCCACTTCATTTGCACTAGGTGCACGATGTTTTCCACGTATCCCAACTGAGGAGATATGTGCTCGACCCTCCGTATATCATCAACCATGTGGAGCTGGATGGTGGCGATGAGGTGACTTCTACGGAGGTTCCCGTGGGGATCGAGGATCGACAGGAGCGGATCATAGGAGGACGATCGATTCCTCGGGTGAGCTTTCTTTGGCAGTACGGGAACCTCCAGGTGAGCACATGGGAGCGGAAGGCTCAGAAGCGTGCTCAGTACCGCCTCTGTTTCCCTAAGTTTGTGGTGAAACTTTACAGGGACGTAAAGCCCTGTGGTGGGAGTAATGTAAAGACCCGGAAATTTCAATAAAATTTTTTTCTTAATTTTCTTTTTAATTTTACAAGAACGTAGTTTCTGACGGCACTTGATTCCGAGGCCCGGAGTGCCCGGAATCAATTTCCGAAGTTTGGCTCGGGTACGTTTAGTGAACGAGCGAGCGGGTTTTTCTATCTTTTGAACCGGTGCCCTAAATCGAATTCCGAGGGTAGCGATGGAACCGCAGAGCCGATAATTACTTAGGAACTCATGTTCCGGATTTGTGTTTACACGAGTGTTGAAAATAAAAATTTTGGAAGTTTATTTTATAATTACACTACAATTTTTATTATTTTACTCTAAGTGTTAGCTCTTGATGGAAGTTGGGTAACCACCCAACCTCCCTTGGGAGGTTATGAGGGTGGTGGGGCCCACATGAACCCCACCTCTTCATATCCTCTAAATCCCCCCTCAACTCCCACTTATATTATGTTAACTTAAGTTATAACATATGTCTTAAATGTTATGAGTTTAATGAGGTGAGTTGTGTGTGGTTATTGAATTTCAATCTCTTGAAATTCAAATGTGTTGTTGTGTTAATAAAATAAGAAAGAGTCTTATTTATTTTTGGTTAGAGTTTTGTCATCTTGAGAGAGTTGGGAAGCATCTTCTTCTTCTTATTCATCTTCATCAACCTCGACGAAGAACACGAAGAACACCGTTCTTCAACGAAGAACTTCTCCGCCGAAGAACAAGGTTCTTCCGCGATGCCGTATCTACGACGCGGCGTTCTTCTTCCACGCCATCTCTTCCGCGACGGTTTTTCGCGACGGAATCGCCGTCAACGACTTCGAATCCCGCTTCGCGACATTGACGTTCTCCCGCGACGCCTAACCTCTGCGACGCATGTCTTCCGCGGGTCGTTGGTGAACACTGTTCCTGAACCAAGGTAGGAGATTATTGTTAATTTATTTATTTTCCGTTCATGATTCTAGTTTAAGGATCATCGTGGATTTTTCGACTAGATGTTATCATTTAACGAGAGGGGTGCCGGACCGCACAAACACGGCTGAACCCCCCTCCTATGTTCATGTTTGATTCTTGTTGATGGAACGGAATAACGTGGTGCCGTCGCACCACGCGAGAATCACACAACAAGTATTACGCGATGTCGTCGCGCCGCGAGGTGAAAAGAAAGAACATGGATGCGACGCCGTCGCACCACGTCGGAGAAATCGAAGACATCCACGGAAGGAGTCGGGCCACGGCGAAGGGGCGCGGCGCCAGCACGCCGCGCCGGAGAACCACGAAGACGGCGCGTTTCATTTTTGACGTTCGGATTGACGGGCGACGATGAAGCATGCCGTTTGGGAGTTTGAATCCCTTCGTAGTGAAGGTGGGGTCCTGGGGGGACCATAGGCGAAGACGGCAGAAGGAACGGACCATCAGAGCGAGGCAGGTGGTCCGTGGAAGGTGGTGGCAGCGCGCCACACCGGCGCGGCGGCGCCGATGACAGGAAGGGTGGCAGCCGGCGAACCGCCGGCCTCAATTAGCAGTGAAGGGCGGGGGATCTGCGCACCCCTCCCGCGATTCGGCTCGGCCACGCTGGCCGAGCCGCGGCCGGCCGGTCGGGCCGGACCGAGCCGGGCCCAGCCGGGTCGGACCCGGGTCGGGTCGACCCTGTTCAGCCTACCCAGGGGGGGTCGGGCCGTGTCGCCCCGGGCCCAGACCCCCGTTTTCGGGCCACTTTTGGTAAAATTCCCGTAACATGAGCTACGGGCCTCCAAACGACTCACCGTCAGCGGCAACGTGATCCTTGGATCGAGACGGTCGTTTCTTTATATCGCACTCAAGGTTTCGGAGAACATTGGGTTCGGCCGGGTTGGTTCGTACACGAAACCAACCGGGACCTCGGAGCGGAAAGGCTCGTAACATGAGTTCCGGACGTCCAAATGACGTTTCATCGACTTTGTTGATTTCCTCTAAGTGATACGTATCTTTTTTCTTACTCCGCTCAAGGTTTGGATGCCGTCGGAGTGCGGTCGGGTTGGTTCGCTCACGAAACCAACCAGGCCCCTGGAACGAAAAAGACAATAACTCACAGACCGGGCGTCCGATTGACGCATCGTCTGTCTCGTTGTTTTCCTCTTGTTGAGACAGAACTTTTCGCATACTTTTCCCATGTTTTGGATTTATTTGAGATACGGCCGGGTTGGATTGTACCCGAAATCCAACCGGGCCCCTAGAACGAAAAAACTGATATCATTTTGACCAGACGTCTGTTTGACGAACCGTCAGTGGCGTCGTTGTTCACATTGAGAAACGGCCCCTATGAGTATACCCTATGAGTGTTCGGGGTATAGTTGAGTTACGACCAGACTGGTTCGCACACGAATCCAACCGGGCCCTGGGGACGAAAAGGCTAATAACTCACAGATCTGGCGTCCGATTGACGCGCCGACTGTTGCGTTGAGACTCCTATGACTAGGCGGTCCTTTGAGATACTTCTTTGTGGGACTTTGTGATATTTGGAGTATCGACTTGTAGCTCGTGGAGCGGACCCTCCCAGAGACGAGCGTACGGAGTACGGAGACCGTGTAGTCGGCAGAGACCTGAAGACTTCTTGTCTGATTCGATTCGGAGTGACTTACGTAGCCCAGTGGGGAGCACTAAATTGTGAGGTGGCACACCCACAGTTGAGGAGCACTACTATGTGAGGTGACAGACCTGCGGTACTCGACAGGAGGAGTACCTTTGTAGGCTATGAGGGGGGAGCACTACTGTGTTTGGGTGGCAGACCCCGGCGGGAAGCACTACTGTGTGAGGTGGCAGGCCCGCGGTACTCGACAGGAGGAGTACCTCAACAGTCATAGGTTAGTGAGAAGTACCTCGGAGTCGTGACAGGACCACTGTACACTCCAGAGACGGAGCTCTTCAGTAGTTACGGTTTCGATAATGAAAATCTTGGTTGAGCTGAGACTTTTGACCTTTGTGTTTCCTCATGATTGAGATGGGTCACATGATAACATAGGTATATGTATGGGCATATACCTGGGTAGTGGTTATCCGTTGATTCCACAATCCTTGTGTTTCCTCATGATTGTGATGGGTTATTTGATAACTTAGGTATATGTATGGGCATATATCTAAATAGAGGTTATCTGTTGAGATATTCTTGTGGTTATCCTTGTTGGTTTAGTGAGACATTGAGGGTCTCGGGGTCCCTAATGAGTATCGTTATACTCACCCCTGCACGGGCTATGCCCGCACCTCGTTGTGTTGGTTTCAGACGACGGGCAGTGCTGACGGAGGCCGAGTGTTCGAGGACTGGTCGGTACCTGGAGGTGGACTCCACAACGAGTCAGTACCCGGAGGTGGACTACACGATGTGACAACTCACAGAGGTGGTTGACGGACAAGAGCGTGGAGGAGCCTATCTGTACCTACCCTTCAGGTAGGATCTGTGGTGGACGACTAGGAGCTCCGCTATATGTACCTACCCTTCAGGTAGGATCCGAGGAGGACGACCCAGGAGAAGCTTCCTTCTTTCAGTTGTTTGTCTTTTTGCTGTTGAACCTTGTTCAGTTGTAGTCGTACTTTCTTTTGGGTTTGTATTCTGGCCCATTTACTTTTCAGCATTTCTTTTGTACTTAGTGTTTTTCTACCTCTTTTACTCTGTGGTGTTTGTTTATTTTTACAAAGGCAATGCCTTCCCAGTTATCGGGATTTTACGCCTTTGGTGCTAGTCGCCAGCCCCTGGCCTATGGAAGGCGGGCTTGGGGTAGTCACGACACGGGCCCTGAGGACGGGTCGTGACATTTGGGGCTCAATATGATTGATATTTTTTCAAATGATTTGTAATGTTGGGTGATAATTGACATGAAGTTGCATAATTTAGTCTCATTCTCAGTAGGTAACTCATTAAAAAAATATCTATATTTTTCATTTCTCCATTGTTAACATGGTTCTTTAAGGATCCATGGAATACAATAAATAATGAAAAAATTAAACAGATAATAAATATATTTATTTATTTTATTTTATTAAAAGTATACTAAAAAAATGATAACATCATAAATGAAATACATAAATTGGAATAAGAAAATATGTGAGTGAATATTCATTTTCAATTATCGTTTTGTAGTTATTTTCTATAATCTATTATGTTATCATCATATCATAGAACACTATTATAGTGTGTTAATTTTTATTTTATTAAAAAAATTATATTACATGTGAGTGTCAAACAGAGTTTGTAGTTAGGGCTCCTTTTCATTCACTAGGTGAAAATTGAGTAAATAAAAAATCTAAATTTTGTATATTAATTATCTGTACATTACTTTTTTCTATACCAATGATAAAATATTAGTTTCGATAGTGGGATATTATTCCATGGATAACCACACAATTTATACATTACCAATTGTTTAAGATGTTATCCTAGGAATTGACTCAACACTAGGGTTTTTACTAATGTTTTCAAACATAAATTGAAAAGGTATCAATACTAATTTACAATAATAATTAACATTATGTGATACCAAATAATTAAATAAAAGATAAATATAAATTAAATTTCACCAAAACTCCTTATTTAGATAATCCATCTCCAAAATATTCATGTAACCCAATATCAAAAAGGATTATTTCATTTAATATTTTATATATACAAATGTATTTAAAATTAATAAAAAAATTCCCTATAAACTAGCTTCTCTAGACCCCTCAATAACTATATAACATGATTGAATCAAAATAATAACATGTGTGGTGGAAAACATAATATATGGTGATCTCATGCACTCAGTAAAGAAAAATATTATAATGTAATATATAATAATCATTAATGATAAAATTGAAAATGTAGAAAAATTTAATAAAATATAATGTTAACTTATATGTTAATATTATTAAAATATTTTGAATAATAAGATAATAATATGTTTTTTAAGTGGGAATAATTTTTATGATGAATATCACAATATATATCAGTAATTATAAAATGTGTGAAAATAATTTAAAATTGTGGGATTGTTTAAAAATTGGACATATTCATGAAATCATTGAATTTTATTGAAATGTGATTCATCATGAAAATATGGAATAATTACGTAAACAAAATATATATATTTAACAACCATAAGACTATTTAAATAATTACTCATAAACCTATTATATAGATTCATATTTTAATATTCTCATTATGTCCAAACCTGAAAATCCAATCAAACCCAAAAAGCTATGAATGAGTGGGATAACTCATTATGTTAATGCCTAGTGATCCTATGATAAAGTAAAATAAAAAAACTCTATTTTAGAGTGATATAGGACCCCTATCAACATCCATACATATGTGTTTCAACAATATTAATCATATTCATATCATAAATAACCGCAACCAAAATAACGGGGTTTTTAAATATCCAAATGGAAAATTTTCATTTTTTATAAAGATCCTGTGAAAACAAAATATATTTCATAAAATATTCAAATAGAATTATATAACATCATTAATTAAATAATTTTATACAAACTGAATGATCAACTAAAATAATAACTTGTATAATGAAAATATAGGGTGAAACATGAAAAATAACACCATTAAAGATATATCATTTCAAGATACTAAAAAACTGAACCATGAAACTATATTTTTTAATCAATTTTCATTTATTGTTGTTAGTGTAATTTTTCTGAGTATCAAGTAAAAATTATTTATTTGAAAAAAATAAACACATTTATTGAAATGTATTTAGATAAATAAATATTTTCATAGATTTAAATACAACATATCATTTACAATGGAATATTTTGTAAGCTTTACTTATTGATTATAAAGAAGAATATTTATAAATAGAAGGAAAAGTCTTTACAAACCATGTCCTTTATCATTATCAATGATATCCATTTATTTTATTTAAACAAATATATAATGAACATGAATATCCTAAAATATTCTCTCTAAAATTTAATATAAATATTTTCTTGTTTCATAATTATTTATTACTATTCATTATAAAGTCAATATTTTTCACTATTAGGTGTTAGAGCTTCCAATTATTTGTTTTTACCAGCATTATGAAGTCAATATTGAAACTCAATTAGTTTATTCATGTAAATAAATAATTTTTCATTAATGATATGTATTTGATGGAATTATTTATTATGCCACATTTCCATTAGGTGTGACACATGAATACTTCTACTGAAAATAAAAATCCTGATGAACTAGTTTTCTATATATTTGACTATGGAAAGGTGATATATTATTAATGTTTTAAATATTAAATACATAATTGGGGGATTTTTCAAAATTGACAAATTTATCATTATTAAAATAAGTTACCATTATTTGATATAGCATAATCATTTACAACATAATGGTTATATCAAATTTTACATGGGCAATTATATTAAATTAAATTGAAACATGTAATAATTATTTCATTAGTACTGTATTTTCCATAGTTAATCTTGTCATAGAATATTAAGAATCATAAAAAATTTATTATTATCATATATCATTTGTAAATCCATTCATAGGTTGATCAAGGATTAGAGGTGATGATAAAATATAAATCATTTACATCACGGAGGTTATTTGCAAGTGCACACAATTATATATACAATAACTCAATGAATGGAATCAAACATGATATATGGTAAGTGATAATTTAATAATTTATTTTTTAAGGTAAAAAATATAATTATTCATGTAATTAATAATTGGTACCTTTTAAAATAATCAGTGATAAATAATTAAGGACAACACATTATGGAGGTGGTTGTATTCTCGTCGGAATGACTAATGTTTTGGTTTTTCAATGTTGAGTAAATGGATTAAATAAATATTTTAATTAATATAATTACATTTATGTATTCTATGAATCGAAAATCCTTAATATTTTTCTGATTATATAAGGGTATAGTGGTGTTTTTTAAATGGAATCATGATGAAAAAGTGGAAACTCATGTGTAGGAATATATTTTTCAATAATATTATTCCTATGCAAATAAGATATTATGATAACATATTATGATAGTATAATTTTTTAATTGAATTATTGTGTCATATATAGATTTATAAATTCAATGGCATGTTGTTTTAGGATGTGGTGTAAGTATTTTATTTTTATAAGTGAAAAAGGGTGATTTTTGATGTAAACATTACATTTTAATAATATAATGATACAATTCTCAGTTCAGATGTGAAAAAATTACAAAAATGGATGGAAATTCATTATGGTTAAAAAATAAAAAGCTTAACTAATTATTTATAAAACCATGTGTGTTTTTTGAGATTCATCATCTATATTTTTCACTATTTCTTAAATTTACGATTTCCATAAGGATTATTTTTTTCCATAATTTTTAATTTTAATGAAATTATTATTATTCACCATTTTACAAAATTTGGAATAAAATAACGAATTTTATTAAACATCATCTAAAAAATTATGCATTTGAAAGGGTAATTTTTTGCCCTGCTAAATAACATGAAATTCATTTTTTAAGAATGCATGTTTTAAGCATACAATTTATATACAATAAAATAAATATTAAAATTATCAATTATCATGCTATAACACACCATATAATAAATCAACTAATATATATCTTCCCTTTATGGTATTGAGGAAAAATTCTAAGAATGAAAATACATAATCCATATTAATGACCAAAAATAATTTTTATAAAACTAAAATTTTAATAAGGATCTGAAAATGTTATACATAAGATCTATAGGATGAAATAATATAATAAAATTTAATTTTTCATTCATTATATAAATATGTTTCTACTTAAAAATATTATCCATCTTTCATAATACATACATATAATAATGTAATAAAAAAATTAATTACCACAATGCTATATTTTTAGAGTAAAATGAAACAACTTCTAAAAAAACAGAAATTCATTATTACTAATTTTTTTATTGAATTTAATAAGGAATTTTATTTTATCATATTTTCATTATAAAAATTTTTATTTTATATTTGAAACTAAAATACATAATATTAAAAATTATTTCTTTTGGAAATAAACATTCTCGATATTAATTCATTTTCATTACAAATCTTACAAGATTAATATATTTTTATAGTTTACTATCATTCTATTAAATATTCATTTATTAATAATGGTTGTCTATTTTTATGATAAAAATAGAATGTGTTAATTGTTTAACACATTTTATTGAAAAAATATCAATTGTAAAAGGTCTATAATTTAATGTTGTTACACATGTGATGATCAAGATAATACCCATTCATATTTTTTCATGTTAAATTTCACATAGTTTCCTATATTATAAATTATATTTATCATTTATTATTTATAATGTAGTTGATTTTTTATGAGAACTAGGAAATCAAAAAAATTACTAAAACAATACGTTGTTACCCTATACTTCAATATATCATTTAGAAATATCCCTTAGGCAATTTCTAATGTTCTCATAACAAATCTCCAAATTACTATTAATTTTATTTGATACAGCATATATCAACCCATAATAAACATGACATAATTCGATATCTTATACATGATATATAAAATTAAATTCCATAATGAATTGATATCAAAGGGACTGCAAGGTTTAGATTCATTTAAAGCCTGTAATATAATAAGATTATTTTACAAAACAAACATTGATTTCTACATAAAGGATACATACTAGAACAAAATTAATACATCTGATTTTTATAACTCATATTCAAAAATTAGGGAATGGTTATATAGGAACGATCAGTTCTCAAAACCTGAGTAATGTATTAATAAACATTTCATCATAGAGAATTTCAAAATAATATATTATAATGATGAGAATAGAAATATAATAATATCATGTGTGATACCTATATAGAATATGTGATAGACAATTTCTATGTAATAGAAAATTGATAATAGAGAAGACCAATAGGGAAGAACAAAATCTATATCATGTTATAATAACATTTCACAAAAACCATCAATTGTTATGGAGTATGACCATAAATTATAACATCCACTAACTATAAAAAATGATTTGCATTAGAAAACATATCATTCATGAGACACATCATTCTATACCATTCATATTAGTATCTATAATATAAATCCACATTCATATAAAAAAATGTTATATATTATTAACTAATGAACTATAGGGAGATATATGACCCATCATTCCATACGTTTTTACATATGTGTTTTATATAAAAATTATTGACATTTATAATCATAAATAACCATTTAATGTAAAATGTTTTTTAATAAAACATTTAAATATAATAAAATCTCAATTTAAAATATTACACATTAGAATAAAATGGGTTTTATACGACATCAAAATTAGAAAAAAATAACTTTTATTAGGAACACATGGAAATAAAATTGGATTCTATAAATATACAGATGTCATGAAATAAGATCATGAAAAAAATCATTTGATACAAAAATCATGATCTAATAAAATTAGTATCATAATAAAAATTTTTTGGTAAAAATAAACATTAAAGAAAAAATTGGTAGAATATTTTTAATACTAATTATAAAATTAAAATAAAACCATAAAACCAACTTTTTGAAACCATTTTGTTTTTTTATAAGAAAATACAATAGTTACGAGACTCTTTCAAAAATGTATAATATGTAATTTTAAAAATAGGTAAAAAATAATAAATTCCTAAAATTTGATTTGGATAAAAAATAGTTTTTTAGAAAAATATAACATAAATAACCATTTATAATGTATTGTATTATAAATGATAATATCAATAAAAAATTTAAACTCATGGAAATGTGTTTGAGTTAACATTTATTTTATCACTATAATTTATTTCTATTGATCTTTTTAGAATCATATATCATAATGATTAAAAAAATAATTAACTATTTCTAAACAATATTCATTTTTAATTTCAGTTATACAATTCATTAATAAAAATTACCCTCATTTATAATATTTTTATAATATTTTTTCATCAAATGGTGTTAATAATCATGACCATTTTGAATTTGGTTCAGAAATGTGGTGTTTATAATCATTATTCTACCAAATTTCATCATTTAAATACAATTAATGTTTATTTAAGTATTGTTTTATGAAGACCAATGGTTTTATAATTCCATTAAATGGGTGGTGTTATCTTGTTTCAGGATGAAAATAATGGGGATGATCTCATTTCAGGTAGTTCACATATTTGAATGGATTTTATTATAATGATAATTGAATTACATTTTATTTATAAGGAATAATATTTATGAAATATATATTAGTTTTAAAACATATATTTTCATCAAATAAAAACTATATACCTCTATGAATTTATTATTAAAAAATTTTATTAATCGTTATATGTTGGTGGTTGTCCAACTATATTTATGTAGTAAAGAATGACAAAACATGATTCTTTATTTATGATGTAGTCTATATTTAGGCATGATTCATGTTTTATTTTATCCTAAAAATGGTTGAATGATTTATAATTAGTTTACCATAATAATATTAACAAAAAACTATTTTAATGATATACGAGTTATCATTTTATTAATTTATATTTTATTTATATTTAGAATATTTTACATATAGAAATTGGTTTTTTTTAATTACATCTAGAAATTTATACACCAATTTTTGATTGTCTCATATACAATGGTGGCTAAGACATTTATAGATGGTCCATTGAAAATATGAAAAACTTTTAATGGTGGATAATATTATTATGGATTGGTTTGGGTATAGTATTTTTCAATCAATGTTGGTTTTTGAAGAATGGGAGTAGTAGAGTTCCCCTTTATAAGTGAAAATTGATGACATTTTTTTAAATACACAAAATGTTTTTTATAATGAGAAATATATATTGAGGAAAATATATCTAAAATTATTAAATAATTGATTATAGAATGTATAATGTCGATAAATTACAAAAAAAACATTCCAATACATTTTAATCATTTTTTGGGATTTTCCACATGATTAATCTTTTTTTCACACCATTGATTTTTACTGATGTTTCATATTTAGCCAAAAGTAATTTTCCCATTATGAATAAAAATAAAAGAGTGTTTTTAATATTATTTTAAACTAATGGTTCCAAACCTGAAATATATTATATTTTATTAATTTTTGATTTGTAATAATAATTAACTTTACAATTATACATGTATAATCCATTGAAATTATTTATTTCTGAAGAATATAACTTGATATCTAAAATAATGAATATTTTTTAAAAAAATTAAAACATCAATTAAAAAAGTATAATGTCTCCTATAAAATTCATTTTATTCAAATAAAAATGATTCATGGATTAAATTATCATTCTTATATAATTATAATTTCAATAATTTCATGTAATTTGTAAAAATAACAATATTCACAACCCAAAAAATCATCATTTTCAAATTATCCCAAAAAATATTCATAAGTATATATTTTTATGATATGTTAACATTTTAATTTATTTTTTTGAAAAAATTAAATTAATTAATTCGTGGATTAATATTTTAATCGATAAATGAAAATATTATTGAAATAAATTCATATGTAATCATTTTTTTAAAACTCATTAAATTTCTGAAAATCAAAACAAATAATAATTATAAAATAAAATGTTTATAAAATATTCTTAATGCACATATTTTTTTCATACCATTATTAATTCAGTTAATGAAAATAAAATAAAATTTTACATTCTTTTCATGATATAATTATACATATATGTACATGATTACTAAACAGCTACCCTATATTGGTAAATTTCATTTTTAAAAATGCATTTGTATTGATATGGTAATTTGATGCATGTGGATAAATAGATGGAACATAGTAATTATTTATTTTGGAATATGTCAATTAATTTATGGGAATTTACAATGAAAAGTACATATCGTTTTCATAATATTTGTTTTCAGACACCATTCATCAATAAAAATCATTGAACTATATTGTGATATTCCCTTTCAATTAATTACATAACCAAAGAGTGAAATATATTTTTTAAAATGTTTACATATTTTAAATACTTTTATATTGAATATATTTTTGTTTATTCATTATTACAAACTAAACTGATCTTCATCCAATTCTATTCTAATAAATTATATAAGAATAAAATTATAGAAAAACAGAACACCATGACAGAGAATGGGTGAATGTAGGGGTCAAAATTTTCATTTAAATCTAATGAACTTCTTCCTAGGATACTCTTCCATAATTAAACATGTTTAATAATAATGAAAAATTTGAATAAAAATTAATTAACTATGTGAAAACCGTGGGACAATACATTTTTCAATTTTTTCCAAAAATGTATATATCCATGTTGATCACAACAATGATGTGTAAATCGTCCAAAATCAAATATGGTTTACATGATTTTATGGATTTTATATGTCCTCCACTATAACTCGATGCAAGGAATAGTTCAATTGTAATGTTTATGGTATGGTCACTATTCATCCAAGGATCAATCACTGTAATTCACCTTTAAGAACTCATTTATTAGGGAAAAAATTCGTTTATATATGTGATGGTCTTACTGAATATATATAGAATGAAAATATTTTTCTCTAATTTTAAAAATACCCAACCCAGATCTTGGTATTACATTAATTCATCTATGGATGGTTACTTTAAGATAAATAGATGTTCATCAATAACATTAACATAAAACTATAGTTACATAACCCTATGTTCTTAACATGTGGAGAAAAACTCTTTTTCTTTACTGATTTCATGAAACAATGATCATGTGAGCCTATTTGAAAACACTTTGGTACATATATATTTTTTATTTAAAAAATTATAAACAATTTCTTGTGAAAATATTTATAAATTTCACCAATGTGAATAATCTCTTATGATCTAAGTCACATGAGTTTGAACATGTAACTCTTAAATGGTTCATCGGAACATAATTATGAAAAATAAAATCATTTGGTTAACAATAATGTGGTTAATGGGTAATGAAAAGACACATAAACAATACCATATAAAGTTAACATGTTCTAATTCTCTATTAAATCTCTTATTGATGAATAATTGGTATTTGTAGAAAATATTTCATGGTTTTATTGTAGAGACCCAAAGCCTAATATACATGGACATTACTATACCTTTAAATAATGCTTAATACATAACAAAAACATACACCAATGGACCATAATAGTTTAGTGTCTTTGGAAACTCGGAAAATAATCTTCTAATCATGGTGAAAGATCTTCAAAATCTCCCATAAAGATCTTCCTCTTTTGTTTTCTTACCTAAAACCTTTTTTAAATCCTAGGTAAAAGAAAACATATAAAGGGTGAGCTCAAAGGGTAAGCATGGAGAAAATAAAACAAACCACATACATTTGAACATAAAAACATGAACATAATGTTTAAACATAGAAATCGTGAGCAATGACATAAAACATGGCAGTACGTAAAGCATAGATTATAATAGAACATCAATCATGATAAAATAGCATGGGAATAAAAATTGTAATAGTGGAAAAACATTATGCACATGATATTATTTCCATAGTATCCAAGGAATTTCTGCCAAGACCATCTTAGTGGACATAGTCCCTTTCTGAATCGAGTTCACTCCTCATTTCAGTCCTGTAACACTGAACCGTATTAACATACCATTCGATCCATGTCTATGTCATGAGATATAAATATTTACCCAATGCATTGGAAGGAGATATAGGTCCCACCCATCTCATAATGAAATCATTCTTACTTTTTCCACAAAATAAACATACATCATTCGTAATAACCCAACAAATAAAAGTGGTTTCATAAACATCATCCCATCATCAGATAATCCATATAAAATAAATGGATATAATTTCATAATAAGAAATATAAAACCATGTAAATCATAGAGACTTTATACTTGAAACATACACATATTAAATAATGTTATCTTAGATGGAAAATGGTTTTGATAAAACATTTGAAATGAAATCTTGAGGAAAATATCCTTTCTTCTTCAAAATCATTTTATTTTCACAAAATACCACTCTTTTTAAAATAAATTTATTTTTTTGAAAATAGTTATAAAATCTTATGGAGGAAGCTTCATGAAAATAATGCTTTATAAAATCGTAAAAATCATTTCATGCCATATGAGTTAAAAAAACATTTTCCTCGTACTTTTGTCGGAAAAGTAAAAAAGTTCCTTGTAACGTAAACAAAAGAAAGATTCCTTACATACCATGTAGTAAAAGACAAAATGGGTAAAAAGGACATTAAACACACATAAAAACACTTTTAAAAAACATGGACTTGGATGATAACAATAACCCCAGCAAATACTTACCAATAAACAATCTCGGATAAGAATGAGATTGGAATGGTAATCCCTTGCCTTAGGTCCGATATGCTCCATACATATTCGAACCTCCTGTATAATGATTTAGATAATGTCATTGAATTATTATAGAATCATATTCATTGTTATGATATCATATATGGTTCACTTATGACGTTATATTACCGATTATTTTGTAAATTTCATGTAAAAGTAGCGTTTTTGGTTAAACATTTTATTTATCGTACGTGTTTAGACTTGTTGTTCTTGATATTATTACTAATTATATCATGAATTAATTACTACCAGAATTTAAATCATGATATATATATATCATATATTCATTATACATAAATATATATAATATATAGATAAATGAAATGAAATACACCGTTCATGTAGACGGTAGACCATACGTACGCATGGCCGATGTTTTCTTTTCCTTATTGACTTGAATGGATGTAATTAGATGAAATATATATATATATATATATATATATGTATACATAAATCTAGTAGCTTCATTATGTCATATATTTCATTATTATTCACTATATATACTTTATAATCATCCTTGAATGGTTAATCATGGAAAATGAATCTCATCGCGTTCGTGGAGATGGTATTCTGTACGTACGCACAAGCGATTATATCATTCCCATGATCGTGGAATTGTATTGAAGTGTATGTACATTATTAAAGAATCAATAAAACTTTAAAATGACCATATATATTTATTTATTTACACCATTATACCCATCCATATAAGGTAGTGGTCGAAAACAGATTACACCACAGCGTGGAGACGGTATTCTGTACGTACGCATGCACGGTGATTTCGTTTTCCATAAGATTGATAGAAGATGAAAGAGGTTTGTTTCATATTTATAATAACATAACAGTATATGATTGATATTGATGTTATTACTTTCTAATTACACATCTAAAGAAGTGGATGTAGAAGAAGAAATAAATTTGAAAGAATCGGTAACAGATATTACCTCTTCTTCGAGACACCTCTTTGAAACCTCGTCTTAGGGAAATAAAATTGGTCTTTTAAGAATACCAAGACCTCTAGAATATTAATATGGAATTATAGAAGAGATATGGGTAGGTTCTGGCCGATATTGTAGTCTCAACGTGGTGTGAGGAGAAGAGGGAGGAGGTGTCCTTTTATAAGGGAGGAGAAGGGAACCTTTGGAAAAATTAAAAATATTATTTTATTATAAAGCCATATTCGTTTTTTAATAGCTAAAAATTGATTTATTTAGAAGATAAGGTGGGGATGGTTCGAAATACTCCCTTTCAAAGAAATTTAGATAAGGTTTGCTTACTATTTTATCCTTATCATTTAGATTTAACTCTAAGTAAAATAATTTAACTTTTACTGTGTCTTTTTTGTTTTCTTACACTATATGGTTAATAAACAAACTATAACAAGCCAAAAGAACCCCAAATAGTTAATTATTAATTTATATATATCTTCATCTTAGTCATTTGGCTGATAATTATATTTTTAAGAATAAAATAAAAATTAATAATATAATATTTGTTTTAAAAACTATTTTATGTCAATTTTGACACTATTTGGTACTTGAATTTTTTTGAAAACTCTAACAGAATGAATAGTTCGAAAAAAATTAATTAAATCAATACTATCATGTCATATTAACCTTGAAAATTAGTTTAAATCATAAAAAGTCTTAAATTTCATTTATTTGGGTATTTATAACATCAATTATGTCAATATTTCATTAATAAGATAACTACTGCATCATCATTGTGTCATAAATAAATTAAATCATTTAAAGTCTGAAAATTATAAATAAAATTCCATTATGTAGGAAATAATTTTATCTTTCTAATGAATACTTATAGTCGAATTTATCTTATGTATAACCCTATATTAAAAATGTTTCATTTATTAAACATTGATTTTAACTATTTTAACTATTCTTTAAATAAAATAATATTAAATGTCCAAATCTTATCCAAGTGGGCCTAAATTGTCATATTTTATTCGTAAGGTTGTTTTTGGTCGAATTAAACTTTTACAATAGAAATATGACATGTGATAGGGTAATAATAATATCATTTGTACCCTTAATTACCCTATTTACTTTTTACCGCTGAAAAAAAATTAAAAAGTTACTATTCACCAAAAATTATTTTCATCTCATTGAACCAAATTTTAGTCCTTGATGTTAAACATGTCTCTCGTATTTTTTAAATTCCACTCACATAAGCGGTTAAATTATGTTTTATGTGAATTTGTAAATTCTCCTAGGAGGTGGGTAAAAGATGGTGAAACGTTTATTAAATAATTTATATATCTAAAATTATTATAAAATGACTCCAATGAATTTATTTGAACTTATATAGGTATTATGTATTAAATTTGACCTAAAATAAATTTAAATAAAATAAATAATTATTTAAATAAAAAGTATTTTTAAATAGTAACCCAAGGTTTTCACTATTCATAAAAAATGGAATGTTTTTAGAAAAATACCAAAAATTCACCCTAGGCTAATTTCGATATTCCGAATCCAAAAATGAAGTCCAATTTTAAAGATAAAATTTATGAAATTTCAAAAAGTGGGTATTAATATTCATAACGGCTAGTTTATAGTAATATTATAATAATATCCTATTTAGTGAAACTCGGTATTGGGTACTACACACGCAATCGAAGAAGTTCTTGATTGCGTGTAATGAAAGACAAGTCAAGGATGTGTGTAGTGAAAGATCCTTTTGGTGTGGCATACTACACAAGACATCAATGAAATTAAAAGGAATATTTTTCATAAAATCTTGGGGTGTTACATTCTACCCCCCTTAAAATGAATTTCCCTGTCGAAATTCGTCGGGGTTATAAATGGTTTACTATTCAAAAGTTTCTTTAATAGAAACCCAAATTGTAAAAGGGAATACCAAAACTTATCTTTTAAAACTAAATTGTGAAATGTAATGGTTACCCAAATTAACTAATCACTAGGTTTCCATGTAGGAGAACATAGGTGAAAATATGGATATGGAAGAGAAATCTACCCATCATGTTCTGATGGAGAGTGGTAGAGAACATGGCTATGAGAAATCCAAAAATAAAAAAGCCATAGATTTTTTATGATCTAAGGTACCATCTGATTCATCGGATATAAGGGCACTAGGACATCATTTTTGGTTTTCAATATCATTTCCCTAAAGTTGAAGAAATGGGAATAAGAAGAAATACTATCATGAATTTGGTACAGCCTCAGCGTTGTTCGTTCCTTGGTCAATTTCCTCTTCATCTCTTAAAGAAATGAAGTTGAATTTGTCATTCGTGAAGTGTTAGTAGATCATGTGTTAGAATGATGGGTCATTCCTTCTGTCTCAAATAAAAGGTTAGAAAATGTTATCAAAAATACGTAAGTCCATCTATAATGAGATTAATCATATATTGTTCCTAAAATGGAATTATACTTCATATATAATACTGATTAATATAATAAAACTAGTTTATACTAAACATGGACTTCTTGTAGGCCAGTGGTAGGCGATAAAGGCCTGTCACACTTATACTGTGGGTTCGATTCCCACAACCTTGTCCGACACGACGGGTTGTCGCCCGTCCCGCAGGTTGACCTTTATCTAAAACTACATTATTATAACAATCCATAATATCGAAAAATTCTAGCCTTAAACAATTCTATCTGATGTACAACATAATCCATCCCAAAATTTAAGCTTATCAAAAATATTTCTATCCAATCTCATGGTGTATAGAAAATGATTACTTGAGAGGTCACATAAAAAGTACATGAATACCATCATTTATCCCCCATATCAGATATATCTTGTTGGTCACAATCCAAACATGTAAATACCATAATCATGTATTCTCTTGAAAAATGAATACCCATTGAATCTTAGTGAAAACATGAATTCTGTCAAAAGTTAACTCATTCCACATACAAAAATCCAAAAATTCTATATAATCAAACCATGATATAACTTAGTACTTATATCAATCATGAGCTCATGAATACTATCAAACATATTATTTTCTCCTTATCCGCATATCATCTTCCTTCCAAAAATATATGAATAACCTTTCATGGTTACCGGTACCATTCAACATATACTTTCAAATACTTTAGGAAAAACAACAGTGCACAATCCTTAGATGATTCTTTATTCCATAGTACCATTAACTATGCAACATAACTCTTGATAAACATACAATTATTCCACTAACTTCTTAAACAACTGACTGAGCTTCAACACTTTTTTCATCTCATATATCATTTGTAGTCTCCTCATTATCATCCACATATATACAACCCATATTACCATGTTGATTATATTCATTAGATTTTCCCTTAGGTCATTTGTTTGCGTAATGCCCATACATTCCACATTTAAAACACCTAATCATTGTTGATGTCGTAGCAATACTATTATCCTTCTCCATGGTGTTAACTGAACCTTTTCCTTTGCACTTATTAGATTTGTGTCCTTCTTTTCTGCACCCAAAACATCTTCCAGTTCCTTTGAAACATTCTCCTTGATGCCTCTTCCCACAAGATTTACATGACTGGAATTGATCATTCTTTCCTCTATGATCATCATGAAACTCCATATTTCTCTTATTATCTGAGTCGGGATACTTACGAAAGTTTAAATTATTGATCATATTATGAGATTTCTGATTAGGGATAATAACGATTTTTGGACTTCCAGATCCAATTTCATTTGGTTTCTCATGATGAATATCATTCCAATATCCTCCATTATCGTGAATCTTCCTGTTTCCAGTCGTTTTCTACAACCCAAAAAGAATAGTGTGAGAGGAAAAAATCATAATAAATATAGATAACCTTAAATATCTAACATATTAGGTTAAATTCTAAGATCATTACCGTATTTATATAACTATATCCTATACTTATACTTAGCCTTAGGGACATCCATAGACATACCTTAAAAATATCTCTTGGGATTTCACTAAAGTTTTCACATCTTAGTTTCCAAAAGGTTAACTGGACCATTCCTCTGATACCAACTATAGATACCCAAAGCCTGAAATACATGGACATTAAAATACTTTTACAGAATTCTTAATACATAACAAAAACACACACCCAAGGACCGTAATAGTTTATTGTCTTTCGATACATGGAAAATAATCTTCAAATCATGGTGGAAGATCTTCAACATCTCCCATAAAGACCATCCCCTTTTTTTCATACCTAAAACCTTTTTTAAATACTGGGGAAAATAAAACATATAAAGGGTGAGCTCAAATTCTCAATAAGGTTAATCATGGAGAAAATAAAACAAACCATATACAGTTGAACATAAAAACATGAACATAATGTTTAAACATCAAAATCTTGAGAAATAACATAAAACATGGTAGTACGTAAGACATAGATCATAATAGAACATCAGTCATGATAAAATAGCTTGGGAATAAAACTTTTAATTGTTCCAAAACATTAAGCACATGATATGATTTCCGTAGTAGCCAAGGCATTGCTGCCAAGACCATCTTAGTGGACAAAGTCCCATTTCTGAATCGAGTTCACTCCTCGTTTCAGTCCTGTAACACTGATCCAGATTAACTTACCATTCCAGCCATGTATATCTCATGAGATATAAATATTTACCCAATGCATTGGAATTATATATAGGTCCCACCCATCTCATAATTAAATCATTCTTACTTGTGCCACAAAATAAACATACATCCTTCATAATAACCCAACAAATAAAATGGGTTTCATAAACATCATCCCATCATCACATAAACCATATAAAAGAAATGGATATCATTTCATAATAAGAAAATGAAACCATGTAAATCATAGAGAATTTATACTTGAAACATACACATTAGAAATAATGTCATCTTAGATGGAAAATGGTTTTGATAAAACATTTGAAATGAATTCTTGCGGAAAATATCCTTTCGTCTTCAAAATCATATTATTTTCAAAAAATTCCATACAATTTTTAAAATTAAAGTATTTTTTTGAAAATAGTTATAAAATCTTTTTGAGGAATAATCATAAAAATAAGGCTTTATAAAATCGTAAAAATATGTTCATGTCGTATAAGTTAGAAAAACATTCTCCTCGTAATTTTGTCAGAAAAGTCAAAAAGTACTTCGTAACGTAAACCGAAGAATGATTCCATACATACCATGAAGTAAAAAGTCAAAATGGGGAAAATGGACATTAAACATACATAAATACACTTTTAGAAAACATGGACTTTGATGATAACAATAACCCCATCAAATACTTACGAAAAAAATCTTGGATAAGAACGAGATTGGAATGGTTATCCCTAACCTTAGGTCTGGTATGCTTCGTATATATCCTAACCTCCTGTATAATGATTTAAATAATGTCATCGACTTATTACAGAATCATATTCATTGTTATTATATTATATATGGTTCACTTATGACATCATATTACCTGTTCTTTTGTAAATTTCGTGTCAAAGTAGTGTTTTGGGTAAAACGTTTTATTTATCGTACGTGTTTTGAGTTGTTGTTCTTGATATTTTTACTACATATATCTTTATTTAATTACATCCAGAATGTAAATAATGATATATATATATATAAATATCATATATTCAGTATAAATAAATAAATATAATATATTGATAAATGAAATGAAATAAACCGTTCCTGGAGACGGTAGGTTGTATGTACGCATAAAAGCTGTTTCCTTTTCCTTATTAACTTGAATGGAAGTAAGTAGATGAAATATATATATATATATATAACTGTGTGTGTGTGTAAAAATAAATCCAGTAGCTTCATTATTTCATATATTTCATTATTATTCATTATATATACTTTATAGTCATTTTTGAATGGTTAATCATGGAAAATTATTCTCATCGCATTCATGGAGACAGTATTCCGTACGTACGCACAAGCAATGATATCATTCCCATGATCGTGGAATTGTATTGAAGTGTATGAATAATATTATAGAATCAATATCACTTTAAAATAACCATATATAGTTATTTATTTACACCATTATACCCATCCATGTATGGCGGTGGTTGAAAACATATTACACCATGGTGTGGAGACGGTATTCCGTACGTACGCATGCTCGGTGATTTCATTTTCCATAGGATGGATAGAAGGTGAAATAGGGTTGTTTCATATTTATAATAACATAACCATATATGAGTGATACTGATGTTATTACTTCATAATGAAACAACTAAAGAAGAGGAAGTAGAAGAAGAAATATATTTGAAAGAATCGGGAACGGATATTACCTCTTCTTCGACACACCTCTTTGAAACCTCCTCATAGGGCACTGAAATTGGTCTTTTAAGAAGACCAGGACATATAGAATATTAATAGTAAAGTGGAGAAGAGATATGTTCAGGGTTGGCTGAGATTGAAAGCTCAATGTGGTGTGAGGAGATGAGGGAGGAGGTGCCCTTTTATAAGGGAGGAGAGGGGCACCTTTGGAAAAACTAAAAGTATTATTTTATTATAAAGTCACATTAGGTTTTTAATAGCTCCAAACTGATTTATTTCGAATCTAATGTGGGTATGTGTTGAAATAATCTCATGAAATAGAATTGGGCATGTTTTGGTTACTATTTTAACATTATCATTTAGATTTAACTCTAAGTTAAATAATTTAACTTATACCGTGACTTTTTTGTTTTCTTACAGTATATGGTTAATAAACAAAATATAACAAGCCAAAAAACTCCAAGTCGTTCATTATTAATATATATATCCTTATATAATTCATTTTGTCGAACCTTATATTTTTAAGAATAAAATAACAATTATTAATATAATATTTGTTTTGAAAACTATTTTATGTCAATTTTGACACTATTTGGTACTTGATTTTTTTGAAAATCCTAACAGAATTATTTGTTATAAAAAAGTTAATTAAATCAATATTAACATGTCATATTAACCTATAAAATTAGTGTAATTCCTAAAAAGTCTAAAATTAAATTTATTTGGGTATTTATAACATCAATTATGTCAATATTTCATTAATAAGATAATTATTGCATCATCATTGTGTAATAAATAAATTAAATCATTTAATGTCTAAAAATTATAAATAAAATATAATTATGTAGGAAATATTTTTAGCTTTACAATCAATATTTATAGTCTAATTTATCTTATGTATAACTCTATATTAAAAATGTTTTATTTATTGAACATTGATTTTTACAATTTTAACTATTCTTTAAATAAAATAATATTAAATGTAAAAATCTAATCCAAGTGGGCCTAAACGGTCATATGTTATTCCTAAGGTTGTTTTTGGTAGAATTAATCTTATCTATTAGAATTAGGACATGTTTTAGGGTTATAATAATGTCATTTTTACCCATACCTACCCTATTTACTTTAAACCGTGGAAAAAAAGTAAAAAGATGCTATTCACCAAAAATTATTTTCATCTCATTGAACCACATTTTAGTCCTTGATATTAACCGTGTCTCTCAGATTTTTGAAATTCCACTCACAGAAGCGGTACAATTATGTTTTATGTGAATTTGTAAATTTTCCTAGGAGGTGGGTAAAACATGGTGAAAAGTTCAATAAACTTTTAATATATCTAAAATTATTATAAAATTTCTCCAATGAGTTACTTTGAACTTATATAGGTATTATGTATCTATTTTGATCTAAAATAAATTTAAATAAAATAAATAATTTTTTAAATAAAAAGTCGGTTTTTAAATAGTAACCCAATGTTTTCACTACTCATCAAAAATTGAAAGTTTTCAGAAAAATACCAAAAATTCACCCTAGGATAATTTCGATATTCCGAATCCAAAAATGATGTCAATTTTGAAAGATAAAATTTATCACATTCGAAAAATTGGGGATTACTATTCATAACGGCTAGTTCATAATAATATTATAATATTATTTCATTTAGTGAAACTCGGTATTGCGTACTACACACGAAATCGAAGAAGGACTTGATTGCATATAATGCAAGCCAAGTCAGTGATGCATGTAGTGCAAGATTTATTTAGTGTAGCGTACAACCCAATACATCAATTAAATTAAAAAGAATATTGTTCATAAAATCTCGGGGTGTTACATTCTACCCCACTTAAAATGAATTTCGCCCTCGAAATTCGTTGGGGTTATAAATGGTTTACTATTCGAAAGTTTCCTTAATAGAAACCCACATCATAAAAAGGAATGTCAAAAATTATCTTTTAAAACTAATATATGAAACGTAACGGTTACCCAAATTAACTAATCACTGGGTTTCCATATAGGAGAACATAGGTAAAAATATGGATATGGAATAGAAATATAACCATCATGTTCTGATGGAGTGTGGTAGAGAACATGGCTATGAAAAAGACAAAATGTCAAAGCCATAGATTAGTGATGATCTAAGGTACCATCTGATTCATCGGATATAAGGGAACTAGGACAACATTTTTGGTTTGCAAGATCATTTCCCTAAAGTTTAAGAAATCAGAATTAGAAGAAATACTTTCATGATTTTGGTACTGTCTTCCCGTTGGTCGTTCCTTGGACAATTTAATATTCATCTTTTAATGAAACGAAGTTGAATTTGTCATTCCTGAATTTTTAACCGTTCATGTGATAGAATGAGGGTTCATTCCTTCTTTCTCAAACAAAAGGTTATAAAAAATTATCAAAAATACATAAGTCCATCTATAGTGAGATTAATCATATATGGTTCCTAAAATGGACTTATATTCATATATCATACTTCTTAATAAAATAAAACTAGTTTATACAAAACATGGACTTTCTGTTGGCCAGTGGTAATCGATAAAGGCATGTCACACTTCAGTTGTGGGTTCGATTCCCACAGCCTTGTCTTACGCGATGGGTTGTCTCCCGTCCTGCAGGTTGTCCTTTTTATAAAACTACATTATTATAGCAATCCATAATATAAAAAAATTCTACCCTTAAACTATTCTATCTGATGTCCAAATTAATCCATTCTAACCTTTAAGCTTATCAAAAATACTTATGTCCATTCTCATTGTGTAAAGAAAATGATTACTTGAGAGGTCACATAACAAGTACGTGAATACCATCATTTATCCCCCAAATAAGATATATATTGTTGGTCACATTACAAACATGTCAATACCTTAATCGTATATTCTCTTGAAAAATGAATACACATTGAATCTTAGTGAAAACATGAATGCTGTCAAAAGTTAACTCTTTCCACGTGCAAAATTCCAAATATTATATATAATAAAACCATGATATCACTTAGTCCTTATATCAATCATGAGCCCATGAATACTATCAAACATATTATTTTCTCCTTATCTGTATATAATCTTCCTTCCAAAAATATCCGAATAAACTTTCATGGTTACCAGTACCATTAAACATATACTATCAAATACTTTAGGAAAACCAATAGTGAACAATCGTTATATGATTATTTATTCCATAGTACCATTAACTATACAACATAACTCTTGATAAATATACAATCATTCCACTTCCTTCTTAAACAACTGACTGAGCTTCAACACTTCTTTCATCTCATATATCATTTGTAGTCTCCTCATCATCATCCACTTAAATACCACCCATATGATCATGCTAATTCTATTCATGAGATTTTCCCTTAGGGAATTGGTTTTCATAATGCACATACATTCCACATTTAAAACATCTAATCATTTTTGATGTCATAGCAATACCATTATCCTTCTCCATGGTGTTAAATAAACCTTTTCCTTTTCACTTATTAGATTTGTGTCCTTATTTTCCACACCCAATGACTCTTCCAAGTTCCTTTGAAACATTCTCCATGATGCCTCTTCCCACATGATTTACATTAGTGGAATTAAACTTTCTTTCCTCTATGATCATCATGAAACTCCATCTTTCTCTTATTAGTTGAGTCAGGATACTTACCAAAGTTGAGATTATTGATCATATTATGAGATTGCTGATTAGGAATAATAACGATGTTTGGACTTCCAGATCCAATTTCATTTTGTTTCTCATGAATAATAACATTCCATTGTCCATCATATCCTTCATTATCGTGAATCTTCCTGTTTCAGCCATTTTCTAAAACCCAGAAAGAATAGCGTGAGAGGACACAATCGTAATCAGTGGGGAAAACCTTCAATATCTAACATATTAAGTTAAATTCTAAGATCATTACAATAATTCTAAGACTATAACCTATACTTATACTTAACCTTAGGGATATCACTAGACATACCATAGAAATATCTGCAGGGATTTAACTAAAGTTTTCGCATCGTAGCTTCCAAAGGTTAAAAAAACATTTCCTATGATACCAACTGTAGATACCCAAAGCCTGACGTACATGGAAATTACAATACTTTTTCGGAATGCATAATACATAAAAAAAATAGCCACAAAAATACCGTAATAGTTTAGTGTCTTGGAAACTCGTAAAATAATCTCCTAATCGTGGTGAAAGATCTTCAACATCTCCCATAATGATCTCCCCCTTTTGTTTTATTACCTAAAACCTTTCTTTAAATCTTGGAGAAGTGGAAACATATAAATAGTGAGATCAAATGCTCAGTAAGGTTATTCATGGAGAAAATAAAACAAACCATATAAATTTTAACATAAAAACATGAACATAATGTTTAAACATGGAAATCTTGAGCAATGATATAAAACATGGTAGTACGTAAGGCATGGATCATAATAGAACATAAATCATGATAAAATAGCTTGGGAATAAAGCTTGTAACTGTGGAAAAACATTTATCACATGATATGATTTCTATAGTATCCAAGGCATTGCTGCCAAAACCATCTTAGTGGATAAAGTCCCTTTCTGAATCGAGTTCACTCCTCGTTTCAGTCCTGTAAAACTAATCCGGATTAACGTACCATTCCATCCATGTCTATCTCCTGAGATATAAATCTTTACCCAAGGCATTGGAGGGAGATATAGGTCCCACCCATCTCATAATGAAATCATTCTTACTTGTGCCACAAAATAAACATACATCATTCATAATAACCCATCAAATAAAATGGGATTCATAAACATCATCACATCATCACATAATCCATATAAAATAAATGGATATCATTTCATAATAAGAAATGTAAAACCATGTAAATCATATAGAAATTATACATGAAACATACACATATGAAATAATGTCATCTTAGATGGAAAATTCTTTTGATACAACATTTCAAATGAATTTTTGAGGAAAATATCCTTTCTTCTTCAAAATTATTTCCTTTTCACAAAATGCCATACACTT
This sequence comes from Viscum album, assembly GCA_963277665.1. Lineage (NCBI taxonomy): Eukaryota > Viridiplantae > Streptophyta > Magnoliopsida > Santalales > Viscaceae > Viscum > Viscum album. The sequence continues at coordinate 928,318,017 of OY728126.1, read as the reverse complement.
TTCAAAATAAAAGTATTTTGTTGAAAATAGTCCTAAAATATTTTGGAATAAGAATCATGAAAATAAGGCTTTATAAAACCATAAAAATCATTTCATGCCGTATAAGTTAAAAAAACATTCTACTCTTACTTTTGTCGGGAAAGTCAAAAAGTACCTCATGACGTAAAAAAAAGAATGATTCCTTACATACCATGTAGTAAAATTCAAATTGGGTAAAAAGAAAATTAAACATACATAAAAACACTTTTATAAAACATGGATTTGGATGATAACAATACCCCTAGAAAATACTTACAAATAATCAATCTCGGATAAGAACGAGATTGGAAAGGTTATCCCTTACCTTAGCTCTGATATTCTCCATACATATTCGAACTTCCTGTATAATGATTTAGATAATGTCATTGAATTATTATAGAATCATATTCATTGTTATGATATCATATATGGTTCACTTATGACTTTATATTACCCATTCTTTTGTAAATTTCTTGTCAAAGCAGCGTTTTGGGTAAAATGTTTTATTTATCGTACGTGTTTGGACTTGTTGTTATTTATATTATTAATACTTATATCAAGATTTAATTACTTCCAGAATGTAAATCATGATATATATATAATATTTTTAGTATACATAAATATATATAATATATAGATAATTGAAATGAAATACACCGTTTATGGAGACGGTAAGCCGTACGTACGCATGAACACTGTTTTCTTTTCCTTATTGACTTGAATGGAAGTAAGTAGATGAAATATGTATATATATATATATATATATATATCCAGTAGCTTCATTATGTCATGTTTTTCATTATTATTCATTATATATACTTTAAAATCATTCGTGAATGGTTAATCATGGAAAATTAATCTCATCGCGTTCGTGGAGACGGTATTCTGTACGTACATACGAGCGATGATATCATTCCCATGATCGTGGAATTGTATTGAAGTTTATGTATAATATTACAGAATCAGTATCACTTTACAATAACCATATATAGTTATTTATTTACACCATTATACCCATCCATGTACGGTGGTGGTCGAAAACAGATTACACCACGTCATGGAGACGGTATTCCGTACGTATGCACGCGCGGTGATTTCGTTTTCTGTAGGATGTATAGAAGGTGAAATAGGGTTGTTTAATATTTATAATAACATACCAATATATGAGTGATACTGATGTTAATACTTCATAATTAAACAACTAAATAAGAGGAAGTAGAAGTACAAATAAATTTGAAAGAATCAGTAACGGATATTACCTTTTCTTCGACACACCTCTTTGAAACCTCCTCTTAGGGAAACAAAATTGGCCTTTGAAGAATACCAGGTCCTATATAATATTAAAAGGGATGTGTATAATATATTGGGTCAGGGTTTGGTCATGCTTGAAGGATAAAAGTGGTGTGAGGAGAAGAGGGAGGAGGTTCCCATTTTTTAGGAGGAGAGGGGCACCTTTGAAAAAACTGAAAATATTATTTTATTATAAAGTCATATTCGGTTTTTAATAGCGCCAAATTGATTTATTTTAATTATAAGGTGGGGATGGGTCTAAATTCTCTCATCCAATAGAATTTTGACAAATTTTGGTTACTATTTTATCCTTATCATTTATATTGAACTCTAAGTTAAATAATTTAACTTTTACCGTGTCTTTTTTGTTTTCTTACACTATATGGTTAATATACTTACTATAACAAGACAAAATAACCCCAAGTGGTTCATTATTAATATATATATATCCTTATCTAAGTCATTTGGCCGAAACATATATTATTAGGAATAAAATAACAATTAATAATATAATATTTGTTTTAAAAACTATTTTATGTCAATTTTGACACTATTTGGTACATGATTATTTTGAAAATATTAACAGAATGATTAGTTCAAAAAATGTTAATTAAATAAATACTAACATGTCATATTAACCTAGAAAATTAGTTAAATTCATAAAAAGGCTTAAATTACATTTATTTGGGTATTTATAACATCAATTATGTCAATATTTCATTAATAAGATAATTACTGCATCATCATTGTGTCATAAATAAATTAAATAATTTAAAGTCTAAAAATTATAAATAAAATACCATTATGTACAAATTATTTTTATCTTTCTAATTAATATTTATAGTAAAATTTATATTATGTATTACGCTATATTAAAAATGTTTTAGTTGTTAAAATTAGATTTTATCTATTTTAACTATTCTTTAAATAAAATAATATTAAATGTCCTAATCTAATCCAAGTGGGCCTAATTGGTCATATTTTATTCCTATGGTTGTTTTTGATCGAATTAAACTTATCCAATAGAATTAGGACTTGTGTTAGGGAAATAATAATATCACTTTTACCCTTAATTGCCCTATTAACTTTTAACCGTGGTAAAAAAAGTAAAAAGTTACTATTAACCAAAAATTATTTTCATCTCATTGAACCACATTTTAGTCCTTGATATTATCCATGTCTCTTGGATTTTCGAAATTCCACTCAAAGATGCGGAAAAATTATGTTTTATGTGAATTTGTAAATTCATCTAGTAGGTGGGTAAAAGATGGTGAAAAGTTCAATAATCTTTTTATATATCTAAAATTATTTTAAAATGACTCCAATGAATTACATTGAACTTATATAGGTATTGTGTATCAATTTTGACCTAAAATATATTTAAATAAAATAAATAATTATTTAAATAAAAAGTCGGTTTTTAAATAGTCACCAAGTGTTTTCACTATTCATCAAAAATTGAAAGTTTTTATAAAAATACCAAAAATTCACCCTAGGCTAATTTCGATATTACGAATCCAAAAATGAAGTTCATTTTGAATGAAAAAATATATAAAATTCAAAAAAGTGGGTATTACTATTCATAACGGCTAGTTCGTAGTAATATTATAATAATATCTAATTAGGTGAAACTCGGTATTGCGCACTACACACACAATCGAAGAAGGTCTTGATTGCGTGTAATGCACGCCAAGTCAGGGATGCCTGTAGTGAAAGCTCTTTTTGGTGTAGAGTACAACACAAGACATCAATGAAATTAAAAAGAATATATTTTTCATAAAATCTCGGGGTGTTACATTTATCTCTAAAAAATACTCTTTCTCATTCATTAAACCTACCCCAACAATCATGAAGATCAATATACAATAATTGCACAACACATCCTTTAAATATGGTTCGTATGATACATTTCTTGTAAATTTCATGTGAATTAATCCTACACCCTAGGACTCTCCCCCTATTTTAAAATATCCCAATAATATTATACACCAAAAAATCTCATGTGAATTTTGATACATTCTTTGTAAAATCATATTTAGCATAGGATCAAAACATACTTGAAACCCAAATTTATTTTAAAGAACTAGAAATTTCAAGGAAATTTTTTTTCTTAATTTGTTTGGAATTTTACGAGTCTGTGGCTTCTGACGGCATTTGATTCCAAGGCCCGGTGTGCCTGGAATTAATTTCCGATGTTTAGAGCGGGTACATTCAGTGAATGAATGAGCGGGTTTTTTTTCTAACTTTCTAACCGATGATCGGAATTGAAATCTGAGAGCATCATTGAACTCAGGGAATAGGTTTTCGCTTAAGAAGACTTTCACCTCAATGACAGATGATTAGGTATGAAAGTTAGTTTTTGGGGGTTTTACGCGGGATAATAAAATAAAATAATTGAACGGTTTATTTTATTTTTTTAAACACATGTCATGAGAATAAAGTGGTTAGAAGCTTCATTTGAGAGGTTATGGTGGTGGGGCCCATAGAGATCCAACCTCCCATGTGAGGTTGATTGAAGTGGAAACCACAAGAGGCCTCCCATAAATGGGAGGGGAATCATAACTCTTTGACTCACCCTCATTTATTAGAAAGAGCCTCTAGGTTTATACCCCCCCTGTTAATTAAGGAGGATGAATCCTACCTTTTTAATACGGGGAACACCCAAACATTAACCCCCTTTATTTTTGTGGTTAATTAATGGTGGGGCCCAACATGAAATATCATCCATTTGGAGGATATTTTTCTGTGGGGACCACCGAGGCCAATAACCCTTTTTTTACATTCTCCCTAAATTAATGTTCCACCACTACGGATGAATTTGGTTGGAGCCCTCTATCATAAATCATCCATTTATGACTTGCGTGCCAATGGCGAACCCTCCCACTCCTATATAAAGGAGGCTAGGGGAAGGAGTTCTGGACGACTTCTTCAAGCGGCGGAACACTGGCAACAAAGCACGGCGCCCATCACTTGGAGAGTTTTCATCTTTATCCAGCAAGGAATGAAGAACGAAGAACACCGATTCCACCCTCAGATCCTTCCTTTCCGACGTTGATGGAACGACGCCGATCTTCCGTGACGTCTGATCACCGCGAGGTTCGACTTCCGCGGTTCGAAGATGTGCGACATCTTATCGAGGTAGCGGATTATTTTTTGAGTATGTTATATCGTCATGATTCATCTCTTCTAAAACAAAGAGCGCGAGTCAAATCATTATCATGTTGATCCCCGAATGATTTATTTTTCAGGTTGGGAATAGTTGTTTGCGGGAAAAATGATGGATGGATTGTTTCATTGTTATTCGGGTTAATTTATTCTTCGTACAACGTGAAACCTTGTTTATCCTTGGAAAATTGTTTTCGGATAACACGGATTTCATGGTCCGAACCAACACGGCCCGAAGACCCTTCACAGATTGTTTGTTTGTGTGCATATGGATGGCAGAAGATGAAATGGGACCACAACGGCATATGGAAGCTGTCACAGTGAAGAGCGGGCCCCGGGAGACCCACAGGAGCAGACGATGGGAAAATAGGACCACCAGAGTGTGTCTGGTGGTCCACGGAATCCACTGCCGGAACACTGCCAGAAGAATCCCACCGCGGCTGAAGCTGCACGAGATCTAGTGGAGCAGGCGGCGCCACCCTGGTGCCGCATCCGTGGAAAGCTGGGGCCTTGCCCCCCCCCCCCCGCTCGGCTCGCTGGGCGAGCCAGCGCAGCCCCCGACCGGGCCATGGCGGGTCGCGCGGACCGGGCCACAACCTACCAGGCTGGACCCAGTCCCAGGTCGGGTTGACCCTGTTCGGGCCTACCAAGGGGGGGTTGGGCCGGGTCGGACCGGGCCCAGGCCCCCACTTTGCACTATTTTTCGGTCTTTTGACCATAACTTGAGATATGGACCTTCGATTGACACACCTTCATTTGCGTAGGAATCCTTGGATCGATACGGTCCTTTTGGTATAATACACTAAAGGTTTTTTAAAATTTTGTGTACCACCGGGTTGGTTCGAACCCCAAACCAACCGGACCCTTGGAGCGGAAACGCTTATAACTTAAGGACCGGACGTCCGTTTGACATGCCGTCAATTGCGTTGAAATAATTTTGTTGAGATGATTCATTTGGATTACTCCACCTGAGGTTTGGATGTAGTTGGAGTATGGTTGAGGTGGTTTTAGCTTAAAAACCAACCGGGCCCCTCGGATGGAAAAGCCAATAACTCTCAGACCGGGCGTCCGATTGACGCACCGTCTGCCACGTTGGGTTTCTCTTGACGAGACAAAACATTGGGATAAATCAACTATGGAATTCATGCAAATTTATGTATCGACTCTCTTGCTCGAGGAGAGGACCCTCTCGGAATCGAGTGTGCTGTGTGCGGGAACCATAGAGCTGGCTACGACTACGACGATGACAACTGTATCTGGATCCTTTGTGGGTTCGGCAGCTAAGGAAACTGTGCTTGGATCCTCCATGGGTTCAGCAGTGAGGACGACTGTGCATGGATCCTCCTTGGGTTCAGCAGTGAGGAATAATGTACATGGATCATCATGGGATCGGCAGTGAGGACGATTGTACTTGGATCCTCTGTGGGTGCGGCAGCGAGGATGACTGTACTTGGATCCTCCGTGGGTCCGGCAGTGATGACGACTGTACTGGGATCCTCCATGGGTCCAACAACGATGACTACTATTATTGTATCCTATGTGGGTCTGGCAGTATGACCTCTGTTCTTGTATCCTATGTGGGTCCGACAACATAGATGAATTAGTGACTACATCTGATCATCTATATCGCTATATGAAACATGTATACCTGTGTGTGATGAGTCTTTATTTTTCAGTCACTATCATCGATGTGATTCACTTGCTTTCCTGTGTGGACTGGGTTGTGCTTTCCTGTGTGGACTTGTTTATGTCTTCCTGTGTGGACTGGGTTGTACATGGGCTCGAGAGTTGGAGTCGTTTTTTAATTGATGACATAGGTATATGTATGAGCATATACCTAAGTAATGTCGGTTGATAGTTTGTGATTGTATCTTTCCTTTGGGGTTTATCCTTCATGGATTCTGAGAGACCTTCGGGGGTCTCCGGGTCCCTACTGAGTATCGTATACTCAACCCTGCATGGGCTATGCCCGCACTACGTTGTGTGTGATGCAGACGACAGACAATACTGATCAACGTGGAGGATTGTGGAGCTGGGTGGTACCCGGAGGTGGACCACTTGGTGGAACGTATACGGAGCGGGCGGCCAGATACGAGGAGATGGGGAGACTATCTGTACCCACCCTTCAGTAGGGATTTCCGGAGGATGACTCGGTGTTGCTGTTTTACATACTGCTGTTGTACTTTTCTTTCAGTTGTACTGTACTTTCAGTTGGGTCTGTATACTTTCCCAATTACTTTTCAACACTTATCTTATACCCAGTTTTACTTAGTGCTTACTTCACTTTCACACTCTGTTTTGTTTTTTTACTATGTAAATGGAAATTCCTTCCCTTTTTCGGGATTTACGCCTTTGGTGCTAGTCGCCATCCCCTGGCCTATGGAAGGCGGGCTTGGGGTAGTCACGGCATTGGCCCGAGGACGGGTTGTGACAAATTGGTATTAGAGGAGTCGGTTCTACCGTAGAACTCAAGAATCTGATAATTTCTTCTATGTGAAGCAATAGTGTTAAGAGTATTGAGTGTGGTTATCAGTCCATGGGGTCCAGTGTTGGTGCAACGACCGACGTATCCATACACTAGGACCCAAACTTCTGATTTTTGAATCAGTGTACGAAAACATTTGTTGCAAGTGTGTTTAAAAAGTATTCTTGGTGATTAAAGTGTGTCATCTCATCGGGTATACTATTAACCGTGGCGCACATGTTTCTTCTCAGGATAGCCACACGAAGGAATCCATCTAGGGTTCCCAGTTACGTACGGGATGACAGCCCACCGAGCGATGAGGCTTCGGTGCATGGCCATATTACAGCGGAGGCACCAGCGGTACCACTACCCGCTGGGCCACCGATACCACCATCCCTAGCAGCGGAGAGTGCACACCGCCTAAGTGCTTTGCACGAGTTTCAGTGGCAGAGGCGGCCCAGGTTCAGCGGAGAGACAGACCCTCATGTAGATGAGGATTGGACAGAGGCTATCATCATATTCTATAGATTTGTAGGGACACCAGCAGACCTTATGGTGATCCCTTCCACGAGTATCCTGCATGCCACAACCAGTAGATGGTGGAGCCTATTGCTCCAGGTGCATGACGAGGCATCTCTACTTTGGATGGACTTTGAGATCCTCTTCCTCTTGGAGTGTGTTCCAGCAACCCTCCATGTGGTGTGCATCCATGAGTTTCTATAGCTGCAGTAGGGAAGCATGATTGTAGACCAGTACTTGGTGAGGTTTACTAACCTCTCGCACTACTCTACAGACATGGTATGTGACCCATTCTTCCAGGCCTGGACCTTTGATTAGGGATTCAGACATGAGATCAGGGCCTCGATGATCTCCCTCAACATCCCGACACAAGCGGGGGTGATGGAGAGAGCCCTTCTAGTGGAGAGTTTTCTCTCAATGCAGTCACCAGCGGCGAGACCATCTGTAGGATGACATGTTGTGGAGTCTTCTACAGCTAGCAGTAGGCAGCAGACATAGGGGTCCAAGCGGACCAGGCCGTCTAGTGGGTTACCATAGGATACAGGTTCAGCTGTGCGGGGCACACGACACAGAGCCAGCCAAACAAAGATCAGGCAGTTCTATGCATGCGGTGAGTATGGTCACATGACTCGAGACTGCCCAACCCACCCTATAGAGGAGCAGTAGGCGGTAGAGGGACCTCCTAGGCAGAGGTTCGACCGTGGTGGTCCTCTAGAAGTAGGCAGACGTGGCAGAGGGGCTGGCCAAGAAGTAGGTGGTGGATGGCGTTTCGAGGTCCTACCACCACCACCATCAAGAGGACCACCTCGACCGCAGGGAACAGCTGGATAGGGGAGAGCATAGCATAAGGAAGCTGAGGCCTAAGACCATAGAGCTCCGGTAGAAGATGGCCAGGAGTAGGATTTTCTCCAAGCATGGAGACATTGGTTCATGTTTCTTCAATGTTTTTTATGTCGTTGTTTGTGGATGATTTGTGTCTTTGTACTTTGAGCTGTAGAAATAAAAGACACTTGTTATTGTGATGTTTCTTCCCTATCCTTTTTATCTGGTTGATACTGAGATGTTCCGGTTAAAACTGTTGACTTGAACCTCACTTTTATGATTCCTACTAGAGGAGACCTAGTGACCAAAAACTACTACCGACAGTGTGACTCAACCCTGGGAGGAGAGAGTAACGGTGGGATCTGTTGGTGGCAGCATTGAGGCCTTACAACGTCATCAAGGGCATGAAATAGTACCATTCATGTCATGATTGACTGTATTAGGCAAAGAACATGTTTCATCTAGGGGATGAGATCAGATATCTATTTTTGGAAAAGGAGAAATCCTAGCAGCTCTTCTGGGACGTATGCGAATAGGGGTGTATTCAAGTTCTATACAATGGCCAGTCACACCGATGGTTCGTTGAGGAAACGGTTTATTGTCTACACTAATCTCAAAAGTCTCAGGTGTTTCTTCTCATAGAAGGACCAGGACCTGAGATGATGTCGTTGACAAGAGTTCCACGGGGACTATGTCTTTGAGATATTCTATACTATTGGGAAGTGGAACGTTGTAGAAGAGTTCGTTTCACGATGACCCACTTGTCAGCAAGTGAAGGTGGAGCACCATCTACCAACAGACCTGGTACAGAGAGGTCCCAGAATGGAAGTGGGATGTAATATCTATGGATTTTGTGACAGGGCTTCCATTTACATCTAGAGGACAAGACTCTATCTGGGTGATCATAGACTGACTCACTATGTCGTCCCACTGCCAATCGATCAGAGATCAGGGCTCAGTAGAGAGCTCGGGACGCCTCTATGTTCAGGAGATCGTACGACTTAATGGTGTTCCATCATCTATCGTCTTCAATCAAGACGCTCGCTTTACTTCCCGGATTTGGAAGGTATTACAGGAGGCAATTGAGACGCAACTACGTCTGAGCACCGCCTTTCATCCTCAGATGGATGGCCAGATGAAGAGTACCATTCAGACACTCGAGGACGTTCTCCGTGCATGTGTCCTTGCATTAGGTCACAGCTGGTAGGATCACCTACCCTTTTGGAGTTTGCGTATAACAACATCTACAACTACACCATCGAGATGGCACCATAAGAGTCATTTTACGACCGACCTTGCAGATCAACTCTATGCTGGACTGACCCTGGGTTGACAGCACTCGTAGGACCAAAGATGGTTCAGGATATGATGGAGAATGTGCAGATCATCCAGGAGTAGATGAGGACTACATAGAGAAGATGGAAGTCATATGCTGATAGGAGGAAGAGACCATTGGAGTTTGAGGATGGCGACCACGTTTTCTTACGGGTCTCACCTCGACATGTATTACGAATATTTGGAAGGGGAGACAAGTTATATATGCACTTCATCAGACCATTCTAGGTCCTCAGCAGGGTAGGCAAGTTGGTTTACCGTCCGCCTCTTCTGCCTCAGTTGCATCGGGTGCACAACATTTTCCACGTATATTAGCTGAGGAGATGTGTCCATGACCTATCCTTCATCATCGTCCATTGGGAATCTGGACATCAATGACGGGGTGACCATCACGGGGTTCCAGTAGAGGATGATGATCGAAAAGAGTGGGTCCTATGAGGACAATTGATTCCTCTTTTGCGCTTTTGTTGGCAGCATGAGAACCTCAAGGAGAGCAAATGGGAGTGGGAGGCTTAGATGCAAACTCAATACCTTCTTTAGTTTCAGAAGTTTGTGTTGTAGCTTTATGGGGACGTAAATCCCTGAGGTGGGAGTAATTTAAAGACCAGGAAATTTCAATGATTTTTTTTCTTAATTTCATTAGAATTTTACGAGTCTGTGGCTTCTGATGCGACTTGATTCCGAGACCCAGTCTTCCCAAAATCAATTTCTGATGTTTAGTTCGGGTATGTTCAGGGAAAGAACGATCCTGTTTTTTTCTATCTTTCAAACCAGTGCACAGAATTGAAATTTGAGGGCACTGTTGAATTAACAGCGTAGGATTTCACATAATAATACTTTCACCTTGATAGCAGATGATCGTGTATGAATGTTAGTTTTTGGGGTTTTTATGTGGGTTAATAAAATAAAATAAGTTAATGATTTATTTTATTTTTTTAAACACATGTCGTGTGGATAAAGTGGTTAGATGATTCACTTGAGAGGTTATGGTGTTGGGGCCCACCGAGATCCAACCACTCATGTGAGGTTGATTTTGGTGGAAACCACATGAGGCCTCCCAAAAATGGGAGGGGAATCACAACTCTTTGACTCAACCTCATTTTTGAGGGAGGGCCTTAAGGATTAAATCCCCCTCTTAATTGAGGAGGATGAAACCTCCCTTTTTAATGAGGGGACCACCCATGCATCATCCACCCCCCTTTCATTTTTTTCGTTAATTAATGTTGGGGACTACCAAGAAATATCGTCCATTTGGAGGATATTTTTCTGTGGGGACCACCCGGGACGATAACCCTTTTTTTACTTTCTCCCCAATTTAATGTGCCACCGCAGTGGATTAATTGGGTGGATCCCTCTGTCATAAATCCTCCATTTATGACATTCATGCCAACGACGAACCCTCCCACTATTATATAAAATAGGCTAGGGGAAGGATCTCCATATAGCTTCATCAAGCGGTGGAACGCTAGCAGCGAAGCATGGCGCCCAGGACATGTAGAGTTTTCCTCTTCCTCCAATGAAGAAAGAAGAAAGAAGAATGATGATGCCACCCTCACTTCCTTCCCTTCCGACATTGATGGAACGACGCTGATATTCTATGACGTCCGATCATTGTGATGTTTGTCTTCCGTGGTTCGACGTCGTGTGACGTCTTATCGAGGTAGGGTTTTATTTTTTTTGAGTATGTTATATCCTCATGATTCATCCATTCTAAAATAAAGAACGCGGGTCAACTAATTATCAAGATGATCCGTGAAATAATTCTTTTGCGGGTTGGGAATAGTTGTTTGTAGGAAAAATTCTGGATGGATTGTTTCATTATTATTAGGGTTAATTTCTTCTTCGTACAACATGAAACCTTGTTTATCCTTGGTAAAATATTATCGGCTAACACGGAGGGTGCGGGCTGTAAAAACACGACCCGACGAACCTCTGCAGAATGATTTTATGTGAATGTATGGATGGGAAATAATGAAACGGGACTATAATGGCGTATGGAAGACATCGCAGTGAAGAGTGGGCCCCGAGAGAGCCACAGGCGTAGACGGTAGGTAAATCGGACCACCGGAGCACGTCTGGTTATCCCCGAAAGACACTACTAGCGCGCCACGCTGGCTCCAGAGCCCCAGAACGCCGCTGGCAGATGGCCGCCGTGGCTGCAGCCACGACGGTGAGGGAGGGATCCCACGGCCGCGCGGGATCTATGGGAGTCCGCGGAAAACTGGTGCCACCCACCACCCTTGCGCGGCTTGCTGGCCGAGCTAGCGCATCCCCCGGGATGGCCGGGGTGGGTCACACGAACTGAGCCGTGCCTACCGGGTTGGGAAAGGCTGGGCCGAGCTGGGCTAGGCCGCGCCCAACCGAGCCGGACCCAGACCTGGTTCTGGCCGACCCAGGGGTGTTGGGCCAGGTCGGACCAGGCCCAGGCCCCCACTTCGGATTGTTTTTTAGTCATTTGCACATAACTTGAGCTACAGACCACCGATCGACTCACCATTAAATGCGTATGAATACATGGATCGAGATGGTCATTTTGGTATTATAAAATCAAGGTTTCAGCAATGTTTGGGTATGGTTGGGTTGGTCGAACCCAAAACCAACCAGGCCCCTTGGAGCAGAAACACTTATAACTTAAGGACCGAACGTCCATTTGACGTTTTGTCAAATGAATTGAAATTATTTTGTTGAGACTGTTCATTTCGATTACTCCACATCAGTATTGGACAAAATTGGAGTACGTTTGGGCTGGTTTTAGCTTAAAAACCAACTGGGCCCCTGGGACGTAAAAGCTAATAACTCTCAGACTGGGCGAATGATTGATGCACCATCTGTCCTGTTGGGTTTCATTTGAAGAGATGGAACTTTGGGATACATCAACTCTAGACTTCATAAAAATTGATGTATCGACTCTCTTGCTCGAGAAGTGGACCTTCTGGGAATCGAGCGTGCTGTGTGTGGGAACCCTAGAGCTGGTTGTGACTGCGATGATGGTGACTGTACCTGGATCCTCCGTGGGTTCGGCAGGGAAGGCGATTGTGCTTGGATCCTCCGTCGGTTCGGCAGTGAGGATGAATGTTCTTGGATACTCCATGGGATCAGCAGTGAGGATGACTGTCCTTGGATCCTCTGTGGGTTCAGCAATGAGGACGACTGTACATAGATCCTCCATGGGTTCGGCAGCGATGACGACTGTACTGGGATCCTCCATGGGTCCGACAGCGATGACTACTATTCTCCTATCCAACGTGGGTCCGGCAGTATGACATATGTTCTTGTATCCTATGTGGGTCTGACAGATTAGATGGTCTTGTATCCAATGAGGTTCTAAAAACATAGATGAATCAGTGAATATATCTGATCATCTCTATCGCCATACGAAAAATGTATACATGTGTGAGCTGAGTCTTGATTTTTCGATCATTATCATCGATGTAATTGACTATCTTTCCTGTGTGGACTGGGTTGTGCTTCACTATGTGTTCTGGGTTGTGTTTTCCTATGTGGACTGGGTTATACATGGGAACAAGAGTAGGAGCCATTTTGTAATTGATGACTTAGGTATATGTATGGGAATATACCTAAGTAAAGTCGGTTGGTACTTCGTGATTGTATCTTTATTTTGTGGTTTATCTTTCGTGGATTCTGAGAGACATTCGGGGGTCTCAGGGTCACTACTGAGTATCGTATACTCACCCCTGCATGGGATATGCCCACACTATGTTGTGTTGGATGTAGACGATGGAAAACACTAATCGAGGTGGAGGCTTGTGAAGCTGGGCGGTACCTAGAGGTGGACCACTTGGTGGAACAAACACGGAGCTGGCCGCCGGACCCGAGGAGATGGGGAGACTATCTACACCCACCCATCAGGTGGGATTTCCGGAGGATGACTTGATGTTGCTGTTTTAATTACCTATGTTGTACATTCCTTTCAGTTGTACTGTGCATTCAGTTGTGCTTGTATACTGGACCATTTAATTTTTAGCACTTACCTTGTACCAAATTTTAATTAGTGCTTACTTCACGTGCGTACTCTATTGTGTTTTTGTTTACTATGTAAAAGGCAATGCCTTACCTTTTTTAGTATTAATGCCTTTGGTGATACTCGCTAACCCCTGGACTATGGATGGCGGGCTTGGGGTAGTCCTGGCACAGGCCCGAGGACGGGCCGTGACATTAATTTACCAAATAATATGAATTTTGAGATTTTTATGATGGTGGTTCTTTATTTATCCAATCAAATGTGGTCTGATGACTTGTTATGGGATCATATTATCCTTCAATGATCACACTCTTTACATAACATCGCTTCCATGTTCCTTTAACTCCATCACGTAATACTTAGGACAAAAATATTTTGGAAATTTAGAAAACATTTTCATTCGTATTCTCATAATTAACCAAACACATACGTTTTTCATCCACAATGAAATCATGTTTTTATTTGATGCTTTTAAAATCAAATGACCAATAAGTGTGTAATTAAAAATATCTTCATTTCCGTTAATTTAAACCCCAAAAAATTGGTAACATTTTAATATAATTAAAACAACATGAATATTTTTTAGAAAACCAATATGGATATCATTATCCTAAACAACAACCTCCATAAAATTTAAACTCTCGTATCATACATAAACTGAATAATAAATACAAAACACATGTCTTCCATTTCGGAGAATGATGGTTCTAATATTTTCGCCCTATTTGTTTTTAAAAAAATCAAAGTGAAATACATATATAAAAATCATTTTGGTAGACAATGAATATCTCATGATGTAATCCAATTTCACATGAGAAAATAATGTTGTAGAAAACATGTGTTCCATAGATCATTCCATAAAAAATCATTCATTAATCTCCCTTGTGTTTATGTACCCATATAATCCAATATTAATGATGAAGAGTATATCCTATGACATGAGTACTAAAAACATTCCCTAAAACCCCTCATGATCCAGAGAGTTTCTGGCTAATCAAAAACCTAATATAGATATGGAATAATTTAATTTCACAAAAAAAATTTATCCCTATTTTAAAATAAATGCAATGAAATAGATCCCTAAAAATGGTTAAATCAATATATAAAATATAGAGTGGGGACAAAAATACAACATAAATTTATAGGATTTTTAAGAACAATGAGATAATAACCATTATTTTAAAAAACATTATTGTTAATAGTTATAGTTAATATATCCTTCATTTTTTTGATCTTTTTCAATATAATCCATGTAAAATAACACTTCAGTTCAATCTGATTGGTGTGAGAGTGTTTCATATTAATCATGAAGAGTTATATATTACTCTTCTTACGATGGTGAATCTTCATTAAATAAGAAAAATTATCACCAAAAACCTTTATAAATTTATTTATCCATAGGTTATGTATTCATGACTTTATAAATAATTTATATAATCATTTTTTCTACTTAATTTTATTCTATATTGTTCCTTACTCATCCAAAGATATTCATTTATCACAAATGACAACTATAAAAAAACATTAGCCTTTTTATTAATCTATAAATATATCCCATTACATATTAGAACAGACTAATAGTTCATAATTAATTCACCCTCTATAAATAAATCCACAATATATTGAACGAAAAATATATCTCATGATCCGTTTAACCAGTATTAGATGTCAATACACTGATGTTCTAAAAATAGTTTTCCAATAATGTTACATTGAAAACATCCAACCATTTTAAAATTATATACCATATACTTATATTTATTATTTTAGAAATTATCTGATCCAAATAATTATAATCCTTGTTTTCATAAATTTTTGGAAAACATGAATTAGTGTTGATGTTATTATTAAGTTATACATGTCAAAATTTATTAGAATTTATCTACAATACTATGTTTAATAGATGAATGTCTACACATGATTTTGAATAACATGTGTTCTATAAAAATATATATGTTGATCAATCATAGACAATTCAAACTATATGATAATATGATTTAAAAAATATTTTTGTAAATTCTATGTGGTTCCACTGAATATGATGTCATCTAAATACAAAAGATAAATGATCTAATCTTACATGGTTGTTTAAACATATATATTGTTATCAATTCAACTTTATATGAATTATATCTATATTATATTTGAATTAAATCTTGAATAAAACACTCATGGTGCTTTCATCCACATATATAGATTCTTATCCTGCTAGAATACATTTTGGTAATCTCCTCCAATCTAAAATGAGTTTTGGTGTTCAATATATACATCTTTGCAAAAACACAATTCAAAAATACTATTTGGACAATTTATTGATTTATTTCTTAGCCCTTTTGGATTATAATAGCATTGAATAATTAGATTGATTCTAGTCAAGCAACTGGTTTTTTATATTCTTCTACATTAGCTATTTTTATTTTCACATATCATTCATAATATATTCATTCCATGATTTTTAAAAGGTTACCTTACTCATATATTTTTTTTCAAATGTAAATGTTTTTCTTCTTATATTATCAAACTCTCTATTCTCATCAAGATCCTAGGTTATATTTTCTCAATCTAATAAAACCCATTAATCTTTTCTTAAACTAGATAATAGTTATTTTCAACATCATCGATTGAGGTGTGTTCTACTACTGTATATCTATATTTCTTCTTAATATTTCTCAATATCATTTTATATTATTATATTACAATGATCATATTTTACTCATTTATTTCTCTTATAAGGTGAATTTTCATCTTTATCAACTACTTATTCCACCTAAAATTCTATATCTGTATTTTTTAAAATCTCACAATCATTCAGTACATCAGATTTTTTTATATATTTTGATTTTATTATTTTATTCATCACCATAAAAATCATTGATTGAGATTCATAAAATATATGATTGTATTTAATTAATAACCATATCATTATTATTTTAAATATAATACCTAGTAATATTTAATATCATCTATTGTACTTACACAATAACGATATTCCTATTAAAATTTCCTCATTAGCTGTTTCACCATATATTTTATTATATCCATCATTTCTTTGGATGTATCGTTAACTGAAAAACTATAAAAAATTTGTTATGTGAGATAATGTAACCAAAACATAGCTCTTATGGTTCTCTTTATTCCTAATTTCTATGTAAATACCAATACTATTAGTTCACTACCATATAAACTAACTATTATTGAAAAATTAAGAGAGAATAAACCATTTAAAATAATGGTTTTGGATATATTACTCTTTGATTTATGTCATCCCTCAATAATACTATTTTCTGACACAGATTATACCAAAGAAACATCATGTTTGACTATGTTATTAGTAACAATATTCAATAATTTGAGGGGAATATATTAATTTTTATTACTATAACATAATATTTTATTTTTATGAAATATATTATTAACAATTCTTCATAAATACTTTGATATGAAATTGACTACTTAACTATTAATTTTTTTGATGTTGGAATCAGAAATACTAATATAATAATCAATTAACGGATTGAAATATCATTATCTATAGTTTTAAAGAATAATCATAGTAATACACATACTTGTGTCTTCAATGTTATGAATTAAGGTAGATGTTTTTTCATTTTCTAATATAGGTTTCAAACCATTTTCCTATAAATCCACATTCCATAGCTCTATTGTTGATCTATATAAATAATTCTATTCTCTAAGACAACATTGATTTATACACATTTATTATTCTATTTTAATGTATAGTTCTTGATATGAAATGTGAAAAACTATTAGTTTATTTAATATTAATGATTAATATGGTAGTATATATTTCCACCATTAAGATATTAATGTTTATATTTTTTTCATTAATATGTTACTTCTCATATTGTTTTCCATTAGACATCAACTTAGTCAAATGATAACTTAGGGCTATAATGAAAGATTTTACTACCTATTTTGTTTGATATTATCCATCCATATTTGGAACATTAAGAGTCTTGATTTCACATTCCACAAATTTTTTATTTTCACATAACATAATTTTTAATGGTTAATTATTTCCAAAACACATGTTTCAATATAACTTTTCTTCCACATTATTTTGGAGATATTATTTTTTGTAAATATGAGACATGAATACATTTTTTTGAATCGATGAATTTATTATCATCAATAATTTAAATGTTATTTCAACATAATTATCACATTACATCAATTTTATTTGTTTACAAGAGAATCCCTATATTTTTAGGCATTATATGGTCAAACATTTTTATTTATCCATGCAATATGTGTAATAAATTTCACATCCTGATTATATTTTTTTTAAAAGTTTGGGGCCGAAGCCTCAATTTATTATATTAAAGAAAAGACCTCTTTAGACTGGGTAGAGGGAGACCCATTACATAGCTCGAAGGCCCAAGTCCAAGTGGCCTGAATACAGGGCATGAAAGCCCATTTAAATGGTCCAATGGACCCCTCGGTGAACAGTACTGCTACAGTACCCTCGCTGCTACAGTACTCCCTACAGTACAACCCTCGCTGCAGTATCTTCTACAGTCCCTCTGCCACTACAGTGCTGACGCTGCTACAGTGCCACCGCTGCAACAGTACCGGCTACAGTATAGCTACACTACCTGTAAAATTCTCCCCTACCCGGATTCGATCCTGGGTCATTTGGATGCCAAGCAGGAGCCTGTACCACTAGGGTACAGGCTCGTTGGCACCTCCCGATTATATCATTGAATAAATATTTCCCAAATTTGCCTATATGAGTATTCTTATAATGACCTACCAATGATATTCTTGTCGATAATTTCTATATATCCATAGAATATTGTTTTTATCCAATGATTAATTGTAGTTAAATTTATTTATGAATATTGTTATAAAATTTAATAAATACCAATAAATGTAATTTCACATATTGTGTGATGAATTATATCTCATTCATCTATGATTTAATAAAACTCTACATCCTCTTTAATAGCATTTCTTCTTATTATCATAGGAAATGGTGTGAACCAACATGCCACAAAGAGATCACTTTGATAGTAGAAATATAATTTTCGCAAACATTTTCTATCTTTCGCCCAACATTTATAGCCACATAGATTATAAATTTTGTCTTAATAGTTGAGGATTATATACAATACACTACTTCTCATTGAATAAACATGTCATAAATGATACAACTCTTACTTTGTGTAGACAAAATCTGAAGACTCATGAGAAGGATTACCTAATCCTAGAATAATTTTATTAATAAAAAAATTAAATGCATCATACAAGGGGAAAAATGGGGTCAACAATGGTGTGTATACACATAACCCCACACATCAGCATCAACCAAACCAGAGAAAATGTTTGGTGAAACAATGAACCATAATGATAAAACCTCCTCTATAGCATACTTGGAAAAAAAATCCACAACCTGATTTGCCTCCCTCTAAACATGAGTGACGACCAAACAAATCTTCCCCACAAGTTTGAGACAATCATCCCAAGTAGAAAGAATTCTCTAGGTAAAATTTCATGAATGATTTCAAAGAATATCAACTGCTAAAGATGAGTCAGATTCCATCCATAAGGTCATCCATCAATGAAAAGAAGCATACCAGATAGCCTTATTCATAGCCAATAAATCTGCCTCGATCGCCAATCCATTTCATAAAAAATGGTAAAATCTACCTTTAACAAATCCCCAATATGTATGAAAAACTCCACCACATCCAAAAGGATCCGATGCACTTGAAGCCGCCCCATCCACATTATCATTCAGACATCGAGAAATAGGAGGGATCCACCATATATGCTTCAACATAATCAGCTTCTTACATCTTCCAGAAACACCCAATGATGTCATAATAACCAGATTTGAAACATCATTCT
This sequence comes from Viscum album, assembly GCA_963277665.1. NCBI lineage: Eukaryota > Viridiplantae > Streptophyta > Magnoliopsida > Santalales > Viscaceae > Viscum > Viscum album. The sequence goes on along the minus strand of OY728126.1, from coordinate 928,298,551 downwards.
GCATGACTCCAATCTGGGCCCGCATAGCAGAAAGAACACCAATATGAAGCTCTCGTAAACCAATATAAATATGTTTATCTTTTTGCTCAAAAAGAGTATTGTGGGCCATCCAGATAAAGGAAACCAGCACTGAGACTACAGAGAGAAGAAGTGGTTTCAGATGGGAGTTTTAATCAGTTCGATGAATAGAAACCATAAGTATCACAAAACCTCCAAATTCAGCTGGTATCCAAAGACACCGTACAAATACATCTATAAAAAATGAATATCAAAAAGTAATAAATAAATGATCGACTGTTTCATCATCCGCAAGACAACAAAACCAAAAATGTGCAAGAGAAAATATAGCTCGATGTAGAATCCGTTGCAAATGAATTATGCACTTCCAAATTCTCCACATAAGAGAATATTGAGCCAGATGGATTAAAGAAACATGAAACATAAGCAACCAAGAAGGAACCAGTAAAGGATCAGAACACATGGATCTATAATCCTCTCTGGTATTGAAAGTTCCAGTAAGACATAGAACCCATATAAAAGTGTACATCCTAGAATAATGATACCTTCCCAACTCCATTTTCAGAGGATCAAAAAGTAACCCCTAAGCCACAATATTATTATGAAATTATGAAATAGAATAATCCTTCAAAGTAGAACGAATCTCAGTCTCGTCAACAATGGAACATGAAAACCAAATAGTATTCCATCAATTCAAAGTTGAATTCTGACAAGCCACCCATTTAGATGATTGTGAGAGACAGAGATGAGCATGCTTCAGTGATGACCAAATCAAGGAAGGTACATAATGAGAATACCAAATCAACAACTTGGAGAAAACACTATTCCACAGAAAATCTAGAGAAAAATCATTAGAATTAAAAAGAGACCAAGTAAACTTTTTAATGAGTGACCCATTAAAGATCTGGAGATCCTTATGTCCCATGCGAACCATGTAAACAGGCCTAATGCAATCACTCTAGGAAACTTTTAGAGGCTTTCATTCTTTAATTGAACCAGTACAAATAAAATTTCAAATCACCATCTGTATATCCTCAAGAATATTTTTGGGCCATCTATATAAGTAGGAAACATAGACACACATGGAAGTGATCACAATGTTAACTAGATCGACACGCCCTGATTAAGACATAGACTTATCTTTCTGGGTAGCAAGTTGATTTAGAATCCTGAGATAAATATTTTACAAATGACAAATTTTAACAGCACCCCAGAAAATTAAAACTCCAAGATAGCTGAAGGGTAGAGACCCCCTTTTAATCCCATGCTTTTGGGCAACTATGTTTTTCATTGAAACAATCACCCCTTTCCCAAAAAACAGCTAGGATTTCTCCTAGCTGATAACTTGACCAGAAAAATCCTCATAATGCTCAAAGAATATTTAATGATTCATATAGTGACTCCATCAGCCTTTTCAAACAAAAAATTCTCATCCACATAAAATAAATATGAAGGAGAAAAGAAAACCATTCCAAGAGAAATTTTTTGATGCAAACCATCATGCACATGATCAGAAAGATAGGAGCTCAAGTAACCCTCAGCAATAGCAAAAAAAGACCAGATAAAGGATATTCGTGTCCCACTCCCATGGAATAATGAATGAAACCATAAGGAGAACCATAGACAAGAACAAAAATCATAGATCTCTTAAGAATGCAGCCAATCAAATTGATGCACTGATTAGAAAAGCCATGCGTTCTTAACACCGAAAAAATGAAAATCCACTAAATTGTATCAAAAGACTTGGAAATGTCAAATTTCAGAGGCATATTCCCACTCTTCACTTTTTTTGGCATAACATTACCACATTAAAAAGCCGTATAAAAATAGTTTTGAATGTTCCTCTTAGGAAAAAATCCAAATTGATTGGTGGAAATAATATCCTTATCAATGTTCGCCAATATATTCATCAAAACATTTCTGATAACTTTTGGAATAGTATTCCATATTGCCACAGGTCTGAGATCCCGAATATCAAGAGCATTCACATTATTTGGAATTAGATAAATAAAGTAAGAATTAGCACCAAAGGGAATGTATGAATGATAAAAGAAATCTCTAACTGAATTAACAAACTCTCTGTGAATAATATCCCAGTAAGCCATAAAGAACCTATTGGGGAAACCATCTGTCCTAGCCACACTATCAGCATTCATAGAAAACACCGCATTTCTGATTTCCTCCTCTGAGGGAATATTAACGAGCATAGAATTTTGAGAGGACCCAACAAAAGGATAAATATTCCTAGATATTTTATAAGAATTATCAGACCCTGAATCAGTGTAAATATTTTCAAAATATCCTCAAACAGCACCAAAAATATCACTTTCAGAATTAAGGTGAACTCGATCAACAATAAGAGAGTTCATACCATGCTTCACATTCTGTTCCTTGTGCAAAGAATAAAAAAATCATTGATTTATATCTCTTTTCTTTAGCCACATGAAATTATATTGACACTGGGAAAGACTTTCCTTTAATGTCAGGAGATCATTAAATTTAGAAAGAGCCAGCAACTGCTCCCTCGAAATCACATCCTAAACCTCATTTAGACTTTGACACTACATGAGCTTATCCTCAGAACTTTGAATATCATGATCAAGGCATGAAAATGATTGTTTACTCCATTCCTTCTACTTTTCCTTCACAACTTTTAATTTCATAACAATTATGTGAAAGGGACTTCTAATAAAAGTGGTTTCCCAAGATTCGGTGACAATCTGTCTGCAATCATTAGTAGATATCCAGGAATTATTAAATCTGAAAGTTAAATGGGAAGATCTCAAGCTATGAGAATTCAGATCCATTAAAAGTGGTTTATGATCAGAATTCACTCTTGGAAGAGTTATACCCGACAGAGAAAAAGCTAGGGTTCCCCCATTCACATGAAAAAAACACCTATAAATCATGTTGTCCTGTAATACATTTATGGTGTACCATCTCCAGGTAAAGTCAGCTCCAATTATTGGAACCTCAATGAGATTAAAAACATCACTGTAGGCAGAAAATTCACTCACTGCCAACCTGTTAAAGAAATTTCCCATCATATCCTCAGGCCGAAGCACCAAATTAAAATCACCAATAATCACCCAACTTTTTCACATATTAAGAGTTATGCTTTCAAAACAAGACCACAACACACATCTCTCAGTGAACTGATTTAAAGAATAAATAAAAGTAAATTCCATACCTTAACCACTGATGCCAATAGACAGAGTAATAATTTGTTGCTCATAAGAAGAATATCACAAGGAAATAGTATCATGTATCAAACCCCGAAGCCGGTCTGATGAATTCTTCCCAGCATTATGGGAGACCAATGAATACCCAAGGGTTGACCATTTAAAGGCCTTCCATTTACATAAGGATATATGGGGCTCAAAAATTCCAATGATAATAGGCTTATTGGACAGAATAAAATTCCTAAGGGTTGTGACCATGGGAGAATTCCCAAGCCCCTAGAAATACTGAATGAATATCATCATGAGATAGATGATTTGGACCTAGTATTAGGCCCTCGATGCCATAATAATTGCACGAACTATTACCGCTTCTTAGTCTTATACTTCTTTCACATTCTTAACTCTGATGAAGCACTATCCAGAACCACTAAAGAGCTAGTAAAAGGGACAAACTCTATAGATAAATTAGGTTGCTCTTCACTATCAGTATCCTCCTTTTCATCAGACCAATAAACACCACTCAGAGTGGAAAACTTGTTCAGGGAACCGACAGGTTCTTGACTGGTCTAAAACACTAGCTTCCTCGTAGGATTAGACAAAGGAAACAGAGAGAATGATCTAGCAACACCAGTAGATTCTGACACTACTTGTACCTGATCTTGTTCAAGGGAATCATTATGGATAGCCCCATATGTCTGTCCAGAAGTACCACCAGACTTCCTACCCATATCCATTTCACGTTCTGATACAGATTCAACTGTACCCAACACTGAATCTTGATCTGGATGCTCAGTACGAGGCATAATCTCCACCTGTAAGGAGGCCTGACCAGGCTCAGAACTAGTGACCTATGGTAAACCAGATTTCACTGCACCCAAACCTGGATCCTGAATTTCATGATCCTAAGATGGCTGCACATGCAAGAAGACACCATGTACAGCACGATGAGAATCCAAATGACTTTCCACCTGAACCTGCACTGCATCCCGAGAAGCAGGCATAGAACCAATAACCTGTGGTGATCTAGGTTCACCTGCACCCCACTCTGGATCCTGAATTGTATGATCATCAATAGGATTCCCCTACAAAGAGGCATGGCTATGTTCAGAAATAGAACCATGTACAGCTCTAGGAGTATTCAATTGAGTTGCATGAGAGGTCACATGGACCTCCACTCCAACCCAAGAAGCATTCACCCCACTTTCTAGTGCAGTATCTCGAGAAGACTCATTTACCTGAGCTGCATCCTGTTCCACCCCTCCAGAGACCGAGGATATCATACACTCATTCAACTTTAACGAACTATGAGTAGGCTCACAAGATGTTCGAATATGAAAAGAGGTTTCCTACATCAGATCCTTATTAAGATACTCCATAGGGGTCTCTCCAACAGCTCTTAAATTTTTGGGATTATTCATCCTGAAACCAGTGTTACTCAGAACTGTAGGAGGACAAGAAGAAGCCTTCCCATTTCCCCTCCTACAAAAGCCATCGTAGTACCCCTTTACCTTGCACAAACCATAGACTTTACACCTGTAGCAATCTAAATCCATATGACTAGTGAAGTGACATGTGAGACAGAATTTCGGCCACTTTTCATACTGAATGTTCAGCTTGAATCTATCAGCCCTTGTTGTAAGCACAACCTCCTCCACAGGTGTCGAAGCCATATCCACTTCCACCAGAACCCTATCAAAATGACCAAATGTGGGGGTCCTAGAATGTTTTCCATCGGAATAGGATTTCCAACTTATGAGGAAATGTCTCATATGATTCTTGGATTACAATAATGATAATTAATCTTACGAATTCAAATCTATACCTGTGCATGAGTGTCTTTGACATTCTCAGGATTAAAGCTTCTGTCCCATTCCTAAATTTGGAGAACATCAGCCTTCAGCAAAACAGAACCAAATCTCCATGCTCTTCGCTTCAATTCGTCAGATGAGAATAGAACATGGTAATAGCCACGTCCCATGGAAATCATACTCCAACCTTGAAACCCCCAAATCTGCGAGAGTCGATGAAGGAGATTATTGAACTTTCACATATATTCACCCTTCAGAAGAAGAACACGAGCGTTAATTGAGAATCGAAAAGCTGACTCATTCCTCAACATCGATTTGATCTACGACAACATGCACAACCCATCCCTTTTTATTGATCCTCCTAGGTGGAGTAAAATCGATCTCTGGAAAATTACCCATAGCTCTAACAACATCCACAAACCTCTTAATACCTAGTTCATCAGAATTGGTAGCCGCTGTGGATTTCTATGAAGACACACAACAAAACATAACTTTGTGGCAAATACAATTGAACTCCCTACCAATAGATGGAGAGTTACCAGGAAAGGATTGCTCAACTTTCTTTTCATCTGGCTCAAAATCGTCAGTATTAGGGTTCACCCCCAACACTCTATAACACCCCAAGATTTCATAGTGTGTTATTTCTTCAAAATAATTCAATAACTTTCACTACACGCAACACCGAGTTCAATCACACCATGACTTAAAAAAAATCCATTCAAAAGAGGTTATGAATAGTGTTAACTAAATTTTAAACTTTATATAATCCTTATAATTTTAGAATTCATATTATGAGTTTCTTAGACATAATGTAAGAACAAATTCATTTTTAGTATTACACTTTTACCAAATTTTAATAGTGAACCCTTTTTAGATACTATATTTTAAACTTTTTGACTAAATGGGGACATCAAAAATTTAAAATGAAACATCCCAAGCTTCCACGGTACGCTAGCGTGTGTTGTACGCAACACCGAGTTCTAACACACCGTAACCAATCAAACTAGCTGTTATGAATAGTAATACCTACTTTTTGAAGTTATATATATTTTATATTTTAAAATGGACTTCATTTTTGGATTCGGAATATCAAATTTAGCCTAAGGTGAAATTTTGGTACATTTCGGATAACTTTCATATTTCGATGAATAGTGACAATTACTAAATTTTAATTAAAAACTACTTTTTTAATCAAAATAATTAATAGTGATAAATTATGAATTTTAGTAGTTTTAAAGTATATTTAGAATATATTTTTACCATTTAATATAATGTTGGTCATTGGACATAATTTTACAATTAAACCAAACATAAACAAGTGTCAATCTTTTGATAGTTATTATCTCTTAAAACACGCTTTTTGTTTTGACATCGGGAATTATTTTTAAATTAATTTCTTCCACTTATGTGTTTAGAATTCAGGAAAATGGATTCCATATTTGGAATCAGTATGTTCAAATTGTGTAAATAGGTAACTTTTATTTTTAGACATTTTGAATAATTACTGCGGTAAATATTTTATTTACCATGGTTAAGGATAAATCCGGTAAATAAGGGTTACAAAATAATATTATAATAATACTAAATTACCCTAAAACGTCTCTTAACCCTATTGGTTGATACATGGTCGACCATGGGCATCTTTGGGTCTATTTTGGGACCCCATGGATCCACTTGTAAGTGATAATGACACTTTATTTTAATTTAGTTAAAATGAATACAAAAATGACACAAGCATATATATTTTAGAACAACAATTGTTACATAGGGTTATATATGTTGGATTTTAGATTATAAATATTCATTAGAAATCTAAAAAGATTTCCTACATAATTATATTTTATTTATAATTTTTAGACATTAGATAAGTTATTTTATTTATGACACAATGATGATGCGGTAATTACTATAATAGTGAAAAATTAAAATAATTCATATTATAAATACCAAAATAAATATAATATGAAACTTTTAATGAATTAAACTAATTTTATAGGATAATATGATATATTAGGATTGATTGTATTGACTTTTTTCGAAGTAATCAATCTGTTATGAGTTTCAAAAAAATCAACTATTGAATAGTGTCAAAATTGACATAAAAGAGTTCTTAAAACAAATATTATATTATTAATTGATATTAAATTCCTAAAAATCTAAGGTTCGGCCAAGAGACTTATATCATGATAGGTTCATCATTAATGTACCACTTGGGGGTCGCTTGGATGTATATAGTATGTTTATTAACCATATTATATAAAAATACAAAGAGACATTGTAAAAGTGAAACTAATTAACTTAGAGTTAATACTTAAAGATAAGGTTAATATAAGTACCCAAACCTATCTAAATTCTATTGGTTGAGTGGTTTTCGACCTATCCCCACCTTAACCTTTTAATAATCAACTTTGGAGCCTTTAGAAACCGAATATGAATTTATTATAAATTAATATTTCTAGCTTTTCCAAAGGTGCCCCTCACCCCTCTTATAAAAGGGCACTCCTCATTCTCATTTCTTCACACCTTCCAAGCCTTTTGGTTCTGCCAAACTCTGCCCAAATACTCTCCTAACATCCCTCACTACAACCTAGATGCCTTAGTTTGATCAGAAAGCCTACCTAAGGAGCCCTTTTGATCAAATCAAAAGGAAGAACCCGAAGAAGAGGTAATGATTTCACCACCCTTCTCCAAGTTCATTTCTTCTTCCACTTCTTCTTCCTTTGTTCTTACCATTCGAAAATAATAACTCCAGTATCTCACATATATTGTGATGTTATTATAAATATGGTACAACCATATTCAGTATTCTATCCACCCTTTGAATAACATGTCACCATACGTGCGTACGTACGGCTTACCGTCTCCACGTCGTGGTGTAATTGTTATTCAATATAATATTATTTAGATGGGTATAATAATGATGTGTAACTCATGTAAATAATAAATATAACATGTTAATGATTCTGTATATATGATATACCATCCATTTATATATTATTTTAATATCAAAAGAATGATATTGTCGCTCGTGCGTACGTACGGACTACCGTCTCCACGAACGCGATGAGATTCATTCTCCATCGTATCCATTCAAGTATAATTATCATTTGATGATTTAAAAATGATGTTTAAGGACTAGATATCATTCTGGATATGAATAAGATACAAAAACCATGGCTTATGTAACAAAACATGTAAAATAAAATGAGTAAGTTAACTCCTGAAACGACGATAATTCTAAGATATTATTAACAAACCAATGATAAAAGATCATATATGATATCATATTAATATATATGATTCTTGTATAATTTAATAACAACTATTTCACCATTATACAGGAGGTTAACCTACCCCAACCAAGGAAAAGTACAAGGTAAGGGTTATTTCACAATCTCTTCATTATCCGAGGTTGTTTATACGTAATAATCTACTGGGATATCTTTATCATCCACATCCATGTTTCTTAAAAATGTATTTAAAAACATTTTTACTATTTACAAGAATATGGGTTAAAGTCATTTATACCCTTTTTTGACTTTTTATAAAAGGTTTATAAAGGAATCATTCCGTCGTTTTCAAAACCAGGTCCTTTTTAACCTTTTCGACAGAATTGAGGTAAGAATGTTTTTTTTAACTTATACGGCGGGTGCGGTTATTTTTCGCCGTTATAAAATCTTCAAAGCTTTCCTTACAAGCTTATAAGAATATTTTCAAAGAAAATGTTTTATTTTATATGGATCTTAAATGATTTCAAAATAAAAGGAGATATTTCTTTAAAAAGAATTTTGATTTCATCTACGTCAACATCCTTTGATGGATTTTAAAATTATTTGAAGTTGATTTATTATGATACAAAACTTCTATATTGTATTGAAGGTTTTGTGATATGTTTGACTATGGATGTGCTATTTTTATACCATTCATAGTTTATGATGAAATTATTGACATTTCGTATGCTATTTTTAATACGAATGTTTATGTTATGTTTAAACCTTTTCATATGGGAATGCATTGGACTTAATAAGTGACGGGTGGAGCCCGCTATAGCTCCTAGATGCATCTGTAGGTCTCATGAGACAAACTAGTGTCTTGGCACAAGGACTTGACAAAATCTTATTTGTAGTCTTGGCACGAGGCCTTGGCTATTTGGTTATGATAGTCTGGCATTATGCATTCCAACATTATGAAAGTGGTTATTGATTTTTGCATGTGATTATTCGATTAGTAGAATATACATGTGAATAAGTAAATGGAATTATTTCATTTTATTTATTCCATACCATGTTGAAAGTTCATGTTTGAAAGGCTTTTGTTTTAGTTATGAATTGCCTTAAAAGTTTATTCTTATTTATTAAAGTTTCTGCTATTTTGTTATCCTTACTGGGCATTTGAGCTCACCCCTTTTATATGTTTTATTTTTCCCAGTAAGTGAAGAAGTAAATTATAAATGACCTGCAGGGATATTATGTGGGGATATGAGTGTGGATTATGGAGACTTTATGTTGTTGTAGTAGTTTTTCATTTTATGATGTAATGTAAAACCTATGAATATATCTAGTGTTTCCAAGGCTACTAAACCAATCGGTCATTCGAGATTTGATCTTTCTTGTGATCATGACAATGTTATGTAATAATGCACCGACTCTGGGTAACTGGGGTCGGGGCATTACAGTTGATATCAGAGGAAGTTTAGTACAAACCATGGAAGCTAGATTTAGATAAACTCTGATTAGAGCACGTAGACCTAAGATGAACCTTGAGGATTAGTATAGAAGACCTTCCTAGAATTTTGGTATTGTAGAGATTTTGTGAGTTTTCCGAGCAATACATCCCTGTCTGGATACGAGCAGGTAGAGGCGGCTCTGGCACAGATGTACCTAGGGGTAAAACCCGAAAACACCGCTTTGAGCTAGACTCGAACGAGAACTGGTGCACGACAACGGGCCTTGCTGCACTCTTGGTTACGACACTCCCGGGGGATATGCTTAGGATAACTCTCAATTTCTTTACAAATAATTATGAAGGGTTTATGAGTATATACATCCTCAAAGGAGAAATTTTTATGATTATGGATTATATCCATAAATAGTTCAATTTATGTTAAGTGTTTTATAAGTATGGGATTATGTATTTTGATTCATAAACTGATCTAGTGTATGCCATTGTTTAGAAATGGCTCCCAGTAGAAGTAATGAGAACTCCAGAAATGCACATTATCCAAAGAGAAGGAAGGATCATATCTTTCATGGTCTTAAGCTAGAATTTATAAGAGAAATAGTCTCCCATGTATTATCATCATATGAATAAATAATATCATGTGTTGATAAGATAAGTAAAGAGTTTACTGAGTCCTATGGCTTTGAAGGGAAGCAAGAGAAGAAAAGGATAGAAGAGAGAAATATGGATAAAGGTAAGAGGGAAAGATGAATTTTCCCATATTTGGTAACTGTGGAAAGAAACACCCTGGAACATGCCTGAAAGGAATGGGAGTTTGTTATAAGTGTGGAGGAAAAGGGCACAAAGTACGTGGCTGCAAGGTTAAGAAAATGGTTTCAAATGTACAATGCTTCATTTGCAAGGAGTTTGGACACTACGCGAACCTATGTCCCAGTAATCAGACTATGCCGCAAATGATGCTATTGGATAATAATCAAGTTATGATACTACCACAGATGAAGAGGAATGATTAGAGTTCTTATGTTGATTATGTCAATTGAGTGTTGTATCAACAATGTACTTGTTATAATAATTATGGAGTATATAAGGATTGTACTGAAGTACTATTTCATTAAGGACGTGAGATTGTGTGGAACAAAGAAAAGTGACTCAATAGCAGGATAAATTTTTTGGAAAATATATGGTTGAGAGAATGATAAACCATAATATAGTTCTGATACCGAGGTACTGATTTTAGAATAATACATGATTATTTTGAAAAAATTATATTGGATATTCTTGACTACCTTGGAACTGATTAATGATTTGTATATTCCATCATTGTTTGGGTTTAAAACATTTTTGTACTGATGAAGTATATCCATCATTCTATATGGAATAAGGGAGCATGAATGTAATCAATAAGGAATATGGTAATTCAGGATGTTTCAGTGTATTAAAAGAATACATGATGAAGGTATTAATATGCTATTATGAGGTAAAAAGGATCTAAATTATGTTTACCTTCCCTATAAATGTTGGAATGTGAGTTTGTACAGAAGTATTTTGGATAGTTCTAGTTTGGATTATTTTGGATTGCCATAAAAGGACAACCCGGAGGTCGGGCGGCAACCCGTCGTGACTGGCAAGGCCGCGAGACTTGAACCTGCATCTGAAGGGCGACAAGGGTGTATCACCTACCACTATCCCACGAGATGTCCTGGATTAAATAAAGTAGTTTTTTAAACGATCTGGTAGATGAATTATAAATTCGCTTATTTTGGAACCCTCTATGAATAGTATAAATAGAATTTTTTTTACGAGTGAATGATGAGTTTTTGGTAGAAATTTATTAAGGGATAAAACTCTAATTTTAAAGTAAGTATATCTCTTTATGATCTTAGCCAATATCATAAATAAATTCCTCATCATTAAGAAAAGGAACTTAGAACAAAAATGTTGTCCTAGATGGTACCTTAAATCATCACTAATTTATGGCTTTGGGATTGTTGGCCTTTTCATAGCCATGTTCTCTACCACTCTCCATCAGATAATTTATGGTTATATTTTTCTTCTATATCCATATTTTCCTACATGGAACCCTAGTATGTGTTATTTTCGTTAATCTTCATACTTTCCACTCTTTATTTAAAATAGAGGCCTCATTAATTCATTTTTTGATGTTGGATTTCAACTAAGATATTTTGAAACGTCAAAAATATGTTATCCTAGTACCCTATGTTTTGTTGAACTGATGGTATTTCAAATAATCATAGATTGATGAGTTTAAGGACCTCAATTTTATACTTGTTTGTGATTGATGACCTCAATCACTACCTATAAATATTTACGTTTTTCCTCCAATTATATGTCTCTAATTGCCACCAATGTTCTCCTAATCGAGATCATAATTTGGTGGTGACCCTTTCATTTCTCTTTTCCTCATATTAAGAATAAATTTTAGTAACCCAATTTCCGATGTGGGTTTTCCCATAAAGATATTTTTTATTTTCAACCTTTTATTTTCGATGAACAATTTCAAATTGCGAGGACGCAATTTATTGAAGGAGGGGAGAATGTAACACCCCAAGATTTCATAGTGTGTTATTTTTTCAAAATAATTCAATAACTTGCACTACACGCAACACCGAGTTCAATCACACCATGACTTAAAAAAAATCCATTCAAATGAGGTTATGAATAGTGTTAACTAAATTTTAAACTTTATATAATCCTTATAATTTTAGAATTCATATTATGAGTTTCTTAGACATAATGTAAGAACAAATTCATTTTCAGTATTGCACTTTTACCAAATTTTAATAGTGAACCCTTTTTAGATACTATATTTTAAACTTTTTGACTAAATGGGGACATCAAAAATTTAAAATGAAACATCCCAAGCTTCCACGGTACGCTAGTGTGTGTTGTACGCAACACCGAGTTCTAACACACCGTAACCAATCAAACTAGCTATTATGAATAGTAATACCTACTTTTTGAAGTTATATATATTTTATATTTTAAAATGGACTTCATTTTTGGATTCGGAATATCAAATTTAGCCTAAGGTGAAATTTTGGTACTTTTCGGATAACTTTCATATTTTGATGAATAGTGAAAATTACTAAATTTTAATTAAAAACAACTTTTTTAATCAAAATAATTAGTAGTGATAAATTATGAATTTTTGGTAGTTTTAAATTATATTTAGAATATATTTTTACCATTTAATATAATGTTGGTCATTGGACATAATTTTACAATTAAACCAAACATAAACAAGTGTCAATCTTTTGATAGTTATTATCTCTTAAAACATACTTTTTGTTTTGACAGCAGGAATTAATTTTAAATTAATTTCTGCCACTTCTGTGTTTAGAATTTAGGAAAATGGATTCCATATTTGGAATCAGGATGTTCAAATTGTGTAAATAGGTAACTTTTATTTTTAGACATTTTGAATAATTACTGCGGTAAATATTTTATTTACCATGGTTAAGGGTAAATTCGGTAAATAAGGGTTAAAAAATAATATTATAATATTACTAAATTACCCTAAAACGTGTCTTAACCCTATTGGTTGATACATTGTCTACCATGGGCATCTTTGGGTCTATTTTGGGACCCCATGGATCCACTTGTAAGTGATAATGACACTTTATTTTAATTTAGTTAAAATGAATACAAAAATGACACAAGCATATGTCTTTTAGAACAACAATTGTTACTTAGGGTTATATATGTTGGATTTTAGATTATAAATATTCATTAGAAAGATAAAAATATTTCCTACATAATGATATTTTATTTATAATTTTTAGACATTAAATAATTTATTTTATTTATGACACAATGATGATGCGGTAATTACTATAATAGTGAAAAATTAAAATAATTGATATTATAAATACCAAAATAAATATAATATGAAACTTTTAATGAATTAAAATAATTTTATAGGATAATATGATATATTAGGATTGATTGGATTGACTTTTTTCGAAGTAATAAATCTGTTATGAGTTTCAAAAAAAATCAACTATTGAATAGTGTCAAAATTGACATAAAAGAGTTCTTAAAACAAATATTATATTATTAATTGATATTAAATTCCTAAAAATCTAAGGTTCGGCAAAGAGACTTATATCATGATAGGTTCATCATTAATGTACCACTTGGGGGTCGATTGGATGTATATAGTATGTTTATTAACCATATTATATAAAAATACAAAGAGACAATGTAAAAGTGAAACTAATTAACTTAGAGTTAATACTTAAAGATAAGGTTAATATAAGTACCCAAAACTGTCTAAATTCTATTGGTTGAGTGGTTTTCGACCTATCCCCACCTTAACCTTTGAATAATCAACTTTGGAGCCTTTAGAAACCAAATATGAATTTATTATAAATTAATATTTCTAGCTTTTCCAAAGGTGCCCCTCACCCCTCTTATAAAAGGGAACTCCTCATTCTCATTTCTTCACACCTTCCAAGACTTTTGGTTCGGCCAAACTCTGCCCAAATACTCTCCTAACATCCCTAACTACATCCTAGAGGCCGTAGTTTGATCAGAAAGCCAACCTAAGGAGCCCTTTTGATCAAATCAAAAGGAAGAACCCGAAGAAGAGGTAATGATTTCACCACCCTTCTCCAAGTTCATTTCTTCTTCCACTTCTTCTTCCTTTGTTCTTACCATTCTAAAATAATAACTCCAGTATCTCACATATACTGTGGTGTTATTATAAATATGGTACAACCATATTCAGTATTCTATCCACCCTTTGAATAACATGTCACCATACGTGCGTACGTACGACTTACCGTCTCCACGTCGTGGTGTAATTGTTATTCAATATAATATTTTTTGGATTGGTATAATAATGATGTGTAACTCATGTAAATAATAAATATAACATGTTAATGATTCTGTATATATGATATAACATCCATTTATATATTATTTTAATATCAAAAGAATGATATTGTCGCTCGTGCGTACGTACGGACTACCGTCTCCACGAACGCGATGAGATTCATTCTCCATCGTATCCATTCAAGTATAATTATCATTTTATGATTTCAAAATGATGTTTAAGGACTAGATATCATTCTTGATATGAATAAGATACAACAACCATGGCTTATGTAACAAAACATATAAAAGAAAATGAGTAAGTTAACTCCCGAAACGACGATAATTCTAAGATATTATTAACAAACCAATGTTAAAAGATCATATATGATATCATATTAATATAAATGATTCTTGTATAATTTAATAACAACTATTTCACCATTATACAGGAGGTTAACCTACCCCAACCAAGGAAAAGAACAAGGTAAGGGTTATTTCACAATCTCTTCATTATCCGAGGTTGTTTATATGTAATAATCTACTGGGATATCTTTATCATCCACATCCATGTTTCTTAAAAATGTATTTCAAAACATTTTTACTATTTACAAGAATATGGGTTAAAGTCATTTATACCCTTTTTTGACTTTTTATAAGAGGTTTATAAAGGAATCTTTCCGTCGTTTTCAAAACAAGGTCCTTTTTAACCTTTTCGACAGAATTGAGGTAAGAATGTTTTTTTTAACTTATACGGCGGGTGCGGTTATTTTACACCGTTATAAAATCTTCAAAGCATTGCTTACAAGATTATAAGAATATTTTCAAAGAAAATGTTTTATTTTATATGGATCTTAAATGATTTCAAAATAAAAGGAGATATTTCTTTAAAAAAATTTTGATTTCATCTACGTCAACATCCTTTGAAGGATTTTAAGATTATTTGAAGTTGATTTATTATGATACAAAACTTCTATATTGTATTGAAGGTTTTGTGATATGTTTGACTATGGATGTGCTATTTTTATACCATTCATAGTTTATGGTGAAATTATTGACATTTCGTATGCTAGTTTTAATACGAATGTTTAAACCTTTTCATATGGGAATGCATTGGACTTAATAAGTGACGGGTGGAGCCCGCTATAGCTCCTCGATGCATCGGTAGGTATCATGAGACAAACTAGTGTCTTGGCACAAGGCCTTGACAAAATCTTATTTGTAGTCTTGGCACGAGACCTTGGCTATGTGGTTATGATAGTCTGGCATTATGCATTCCAACATTATGAATGTGGTTATTGATTTTTGCATGTGATTATTCGATTAGTAGAATATCCATGTGAATAAGTAAATGAAATTATTTCATTTTATTTATGCCATACCATGTTGAAAGTTCATGTTTTAAAGGCTTCTGTTTTAGTTATACATTGCCTTAAAAGTTTATTCTTATTTATGAAAGTTTCCGCTATTTTGTTATCCTTACTGGGCATTTGAGCTCACCCCTTTTATATGTTTTATTTTTCCCAGGAAGTGAAGAAGTAAATTATAAATGACCTACAAGGATATTGTGTGGGGATATGAGTGTGGATTATGGAGACTTTATGTTGTTGTAGTACTTTTTCATTTTATGATGTAATGTAAAACCTATTAATATATCTAGTGTTTCCAAGGCTACTAAACCAATCGGTCTTTCGAGATTTGATCTTTATTGTGATCATGCCAATGTTATGTAATAATGCACCGACTCTGGGTAACTGGGGTCGGGGCGTTACAGTTGGTATCAGAGGAAGTTTAGTACAAACCTTGGAAGCTAGATTTAGATAATCTCTTATTAGAGCACGTAGACCTAAGATGAACTTTGAGGATTAGTATAGAAGAACTTCCTAGAATTTTTGTATTGTAGAGATTTTGTGAGTTTTCCGAGCAATACATCCCTGTCTGGATACGAGCAGGTAGAGGCGGCTCTGGCACAGATGTACCTAGGGGTAAAACCCGAAAACACCGCTTTGAGATAGACTCGAACGGGAACGGGTGCACGACAACGGGCCTTGCTGCACTCTTGGTTACGACACTCCCAGGGGATATGCTTAGGATAACTCTCATTTTCATTACAAATAATTATGAAGGGTTTATGAGTATATACATCCTCAAAGGAGAAATTTTTATGATTATGGATTATATCCATAAATAGTTCAATTTATGTTAAGTGTTTTATACGTATGGTATTATGTATTTTGATTCATAAACTGATCTAGTGTATGCCATTGTTTAGAAATGGCTCCCAGTAGAAGGAATGAGAACTCCAAAAATGCACATTATCCAAAGAGAAGGAAGGATCATATCTTTCATGGTCTTAAGCTAGAATTTATAAGAGAAATAGTCTCCCATGTATTATCATCATATGAAGAAATAATATCATGTGTTGATAAGATAAGTAAAGTGTTTACTGAGTCCTATGGCTTTGAAGGGAAGCAAGAGAAGAAAAGGATAGAAGAGAGAAATATGGATAAAGGGAAGAGGGAAAAGAAGAATTTTCCCATATGTGGTAACTGTGGAAAGAAACACCCTGGAACATGCCTGAAAGGAATGGGAGTTTGTTATAAGTGTGGAGGAAAAGGGCACAAAGTATGTGACTGCAAGGTTAAGAAAATGGTTTCAAATGTACAATGCTTCATTTGCAAGGAGTTTGGACACTACGCGAACCTATGTCCCAGTAATCAGACTATGCCGCAAATGATGCTATTGGATAATAATCAAGTTATGATACTACCACAGATGAAGAGGAATGATTAGAGTTCTTATGTTGATTATGTCAATTGAGTGTTGTATCAACAATGTACTTGTTATAATAATTATGGAGTATATAAGGATTGTACTGAAGTACTATTTCATTAAGGACTTGAGATTGTGTGGAACAAAGAAAAGTGACTCAATAGCAGGATAAATTTTTGGAAAATATATGGTTGAGAGAATGATAAACCATAATATAGTTCTGATACCGAGGTAGTGATTTTCGAATAATACATGATTATTTTGGAAAAAATATATTGGATATTCTTGACTACCTTGGAACTGATTAATGATTTGTATATTCCATCATTGTTGGGGTTTAAAACATTTTTGGACTGATGAAGTATATCCATCATTCTATAAGGAATAAGGGAGCATGAATGTAATCAATAAGGAATATGGTAATTCAGGATGTTTCAGTGTATTAAAAGAATACATGATGAAGGTATTCATATGCTATTACGGGGTAAAAAGGATTTAAATTATGTTTACCTTCCCTATAAATGTTGGAATGTGAGTTTTTACAGAAGTATTTTGGATAGTTCTAGTTTGGATTATTTTGGATTGCCATAAAAGGACAACCCGGAGGTCGGGCGGCAACCCGTCGCGACCAGCAAGGCCGCGAGACTTGAACCTGCAACCGAAGGGCGACAAGGGTGTATCACCTACCACTATCCCACGAGATGTCCTGGATTAAATAAAGTAGTTTTTTAAAAGATCTGGTAGATGAATTATAAATTCGTTTATTTTGGAACCCTCTATGAATAGTATAAATAGAAATTTTTTTACGAGTGAATGATGAGTTTTTGGTAGAAATTTATTAAGGGATAAAACTCTAATTTTAAAGTAAGTATATCTCCTTATGATCTTAGCCAATATCATAAATAAATTCCTCATCATTAAGAAAATGAACTTAGAACAAAAATGTCTTCCGAGATGGTACCTTAAATCATCACTAATTTATGGCTTTGGGATTGTTGGCCTTTTCATAGCCATGTTCTCTACCACTCTCCATCAGATAATTGATGGTTATATTTTTCTTCTATATCCATATTTTCCTACATGGAACCCTAGTATGTGTTATTTTCATTAATCTTCATACTTTTCACTCATTATTTAAAATAGAGGCCTCATTAATTCATTTTTCGATGTGGGATTTCAACTAAGATATTTTGAAACGTCAAAAATATGTTATCCTAGTACCCTCTGTTTTGTTGAACTGATGGTATTTCAAATCATCATAGATTGATGAGTTTAAGGACCTCAATTTTATACTTGTTTGTGATTGATGACCTCAATCACTACCTATAAATATTTACGTTTTTCCTCCAATTATATGTCTCTAATTGCCACCAATGTTCTCCTAATCGAGATCATAATTTGGTGGTGACCCTTTCATTTCTCTTTTCCTCATATTAAGAATAAATTTTAGTAACCCAATTTCCGATGTGGGTTTTCCCATAAAGATATTTTTTATTTTCAACCTTTTATTTTTGAAGAACAATTTCAAATTGCGAGGACGCAATTTATTGAAGGAGGGGAGAATGTAACACCCAAAGATTTCATAGTGTGTTATTTCTTCAAAATAATTCAATAACTTGCACTACACGCAACACCGTGTTCAATCACACCATGACTTAAAAAAAATCCATTCAAAAGAGGTTATGAATAGTGTTAACTAAATTTTAAACTTTATATAATCCTTATAATTTTAGAATTCATATTATGAGTTTCTTAGACATAATGTAAGAACAAATTCATTTTCAGTATTGCACTTTTACCAAATTTTAATAGTGAACCCTTTTTAGATACTATATTTTAAAATTTTTGACTAAATGGGGACATCAAAAATTTAAAATGAAACATCCCAAGCTTCCACGGTACGCTAGCGTGTGTTGTACGCAACACCGAGTTCTAACACACCGTAACCAATCAAACTAGCTGTTATGAATAGTAATACCTACTTTTTGAAGTTATATATATTTTATATTTTAAAATGGACTTCATTTTTGGATTCGGAATATCAAATTTAGCCTAAGGTGAAATTTTGGTACTTTTCGGATAACTTTCATATTTTGATGAATAGTGAAAATTACTAAATTTTAATTAAAAACAACTTTTTTAATCAAAATAATTAATAGTGATAAATTATGAATTTTAGTAGTTTTAAAGTATATTTAGAATATATTTTTACCATTTAATATAATGTTGGTCATTGGACATAATTTTACAATTAAACCAAACATAAACAAGTGTCAATCTTTTGATAGTTATTATCTCTTAAAACACGCTTTTTGTTTTGACAGCAGGAATTAATTTTAAATTAATTTCTGCCCCTTCTGGGTTTAGAATTTAGGAAAATGGATTCCATATTTGGAATCAGGATGTTCAAATTGTGTAAATAGGTAACTTTTATTTTTAGACATTTTGAATAATTACTGCGGTAAATATTTTATTTACCATGGTTAAGGGTAAATTCGGTAAATAAGGGTTAAAAAATAATATTATAATAATACTAAATTACCCTAAAACGTGTCTTAACCCTATTGGTTGATACATGGTAGACCATGGGCATCTTTGGGTCTATTTTGGGACCCCATGGATCCACTTGTAAGTGATAATGACACTTTATTTTAATTTAGTTAAAATGAATACAAAAATGACACAAGCATATATCTTTTAGAACAACAATTGTTACATAGGGTTATATATGTTGGATTTTTGATTATAAATATTCATTAGAAAGATAAAATGATTTCCTACATAATGATATTTTATTTATAATTTTTAGACATTAAATAAGTTATTTTATTTATGACACAATGATGATTCGGTAATTACTATAATAGTGAAAAATTAAAATAATTGATATTATAAATACCAATATAAATATAATATGAAACTTTTAATGAATTAAACTAATTTTATATGATAATATGATATATTAGGATTGATTGGATTGACTTTTTTCGAAGTAATCAATCTGTTATGAGTTTAAAAAAAATCAACTATTGAATAGTGTCAAAATTGACATAAAAGAGTTCTTAAAACAAATATTATATTATTAATTAATATTAAATTCCAAAAAATCAAAGGTTCGTCCAAGAGACTTATATCATGATAGGTTCATCATTAATGTACCACTTGGGGGTCGATTGGATCTATATAGTAAGTTTATTAACCATATTATATAAAAATACAAAGAGTCATTGTAAAAGTGAAACTAATTAACTTAGAGTTAATACTTAAAGATAAGGTTAATATAAGTACCCAAACCAGTATAAATTCTATTGGTTGAGTGGTTTTCGACCTATCACCACATTAACCTTTGAATAATCAACTTTGGAGCCTTTAAAAACCGAATATGAATTTATTATAAATTAATATTTCTAGCTTTTCCAAAGGTGCCCCTCACCCCTCTTATAAAAGGGCACTCCTCATTCTCATTTCTTCACACCTTCCAAGCCTTTTGGTTCGGCCAAAATCTGCCCAAATACTCTCCTAACATCCGTCACTACATCCTAGAGGCCTTAGTTTGATCAGAAAGCCAACCTAAGGAGCCATTTTGATCAAATCAAAAGGAAGAACCCGAAGAAGAGGTAATGATTTCACCACCCTTCTCCAAGTTCATTTCTTCTTCCACTTCTTCTTCCTTTGTTCTTACCATTCTAAAATAATAACTCCAGTATCTCACATATACTGTGATGTTATTATAAATATGGTACAACCATATTCAGTATTCTATCCACCCTTTGAAAAACATGTCACCATACGTGCGTACGTACGGCTTACCGTCTCCACGTCGTGGTGTAATTGTTATTCAATATAATATTATTTGCATGGGTATAATAATGATGTGTAACTCATGTAAATAATAAATATAACATGTTAATGATTCTGTATATATGATATACCATCCATTTATATATTATTTTAATATCAAAAGAATGATATTGTCGCTCGTGCGTACGTACGGACTACCGTCTCCACGAACGCGATGAGATTCATTCTCCATCGTATCCATTCAAGTATAATTATCATTTGATGATTTAAAAATGATGTTTAAGGACTAGATATCATTCTGGATATTAATAAGATACAACAACCATGGCTTATGTAACAAAACATATAAAATAAAATGAGTAAGTTAACTCACGAAACGACGATAATTCTAAGATATTATTAACAAACCAATGTTAAAAGATCATATATGATATCATATTAATATATATGATTCTTGTATAATTTAATAACAACTATTTCACCATTATACAGGAGGTTAACCTACCCCAAACAAGGAAAAGTACCAGGTAAGGGTTATTTCACAATCTCTTCATTATCCGAGGTTGTTTATACGTAATAATCTACTGGGATATCTTTATCATCCACATCCATGTTTCTTAAAAATGTATTTCAAAACATTTTTACTATTTACAAGAATATGGGTTAAAGTCATTTATACCCTTGTTTTACTTTTTATAAGAGGTTTATAAAGGAATCTTTCCGTCGTTTTCAAAACAAGGTCCTTTTTATCCTTTTCGACAGAATTGAGGTAAGAATGTTTTTTTTAACTTATACGGCGGGTGCGGTTATTTTACGCCGTTATAAAATCTTCAAAGCTTTCCTTACAAGCTTATAAGAATATTTTCAAAGAAAATGTTTTATTTTATATGGATCTTAAATTATTTCAAAATAAAAGGAGAAATTTCTTTAAAAAGAATTTTGATTTCATCTACGTCAACATCCTTTGATGGATTTTAAGATTATTTGAAGTTGATTTATTATGATACAAAATTTCTATATTGTATTGAAGGTTTTGTGATATGTTTGACTATGGATGTGCTATTTTTATACCATTCATAGTTTATGGTGAAATTATTGACATTTCGTATGCTAGTTTTAATACGAATGTTTATGTTATGTTTAAACCTTTTCATATGGGAATGCATTGGACTTAATAAGTGACGGGTGGAGCCCGCTATAGCTCCTCGATGCATCGGTAGGTCTAATGAGACAAACTAGTGTCTTGGCACAAGGCCTTGACAAAATCTTATATGTAGTCTTGGCACGAGGCCTTGGCTATGTGGTTATGATAGTCTGGCATTATGCATTCCAACATTATGAAAGTGGTTATTGATTTTTGCATGTGATTATTCGATTAGTAGAATATTTATGTGAATAAGTAAATGGCATTATTTCATTTTATTTATGCCATACCAAGTTGAAAGTTCATGTTTGAAAGGCTTTTGTTTTAGTTATACATTTCCTTAAAAGTTTATTGTTATTTATGAAAGTTTGTGCTATTTTGTTATCCTTACTGGGCATTTGAGCTCACCCCTTTTATATGTTTTATTTTTCCCAGGAAGTGAAGAAGTAAATTATAAATGACCTGCAGGGATATTATGTGGGGATATGAGTGTGGATTATGGAGACTTTATGTTGTTGTAGTAGTTTTTCATTTTATGATGTAATGTAAAACCTATGAATATATCTAGTGTTTCCAAGGCTACTAAACCAATCGGTCTTTCGAGATTTGATCTTTCTTGTGATCATGCCAATGTTATGTAATAATGCACCGACTCTGGGTAACTGGGGTCGGGGCGTTACACACTCCACCACGAGACTTCTCCTCCATTACTTTGTGTAGAAATAAGAAACACATAATTTTATAATTCATTTATTTTGGCCAATAACCTCTCTATCCATTAATGTCTCACCGTCATGGCCTTATACAATATCATAAAATTATGTATTCTATGGATCAGTCAAAATTTTAATATATTATTCAATAATATCTTTTACGTTTCAATATGTTTTTTAACAAATAATATTATAATTTATAGATTAATGTTAGGGATGAATGATTTTGATTTTTGTTAAAAAATTAATTAAAGAGTTAGAACATCTTTTTAATGATGTTAAATATTCATAGCTCTCACATGTAGAAGGTAATTAATTCCATAAATGGATATTTCATGTTATTGTATTTTCTGATTAAACTCCATCGATTAAGACATATATTCATTTTTATGATGATAGGTTTCTTGGTTATTATAAAACCAGTAAATTTAGTCTTCAAGGAGCTCAGTATTGAATATATATTATTTCATAATCTGAAAAAAAAAATGAAATTTTATTAATTTTTCAACCATACAATATGCATAGTATTTTAAATCCACTATAAAATCAATAACACATTCATGATTTTGTTCAAATTGTTTTCCAATATACACTTTTCCAATAGTTAAAATAAAATAAACTTTGATATCTGATATAAACTCTTTTTTCATAAAGAAACATAAAAACTTTATTGGGTTGTCATATTTACATTTAATGCTCTAATACTGATGATTTATTCCATTATGATTTTTTTAGTTTTTTTTCATAAAATATATATCCAATGAGGATATTCTATGCTTGTGTAAGTTTCTAGGACTGTAATGTAATTTGTTTCAAATAAATACCATTAAAAATAAATAAGACTCCAAAATATAAATAAAAAAATTAATTCAATTTTTATTATATCTAAATAATAACAAAAATTATTACAATATAGGTTGTATTTCAGAAAAATCACTGCTAGTATTAGTCATAAAACTACAACACCTATAATTAACTAAATATATCCAAATGTATGACCCACCTCTATCAAATCTACCATGATCACAAAATCTCATTTGAGGAAGATAAAAAAAATAAAATGAATAAGAGGGAGATAGATAACCAAATTAGGTGTATGAAATACACATTGGGGTATTTTTATAACATCACCATAAGGTAGTATGCATTAATACCTTGTTAATATTTTAATAAGGCATTTCTCACACATGTTTGTGGTTGTATACCTCACAAACAGGAAAACACTATGAAATCCCAATTGAAAAATATTTCTAAAATTCTATTATAGTAACTACATTTTTTATGATTAATATGTATAATAACATTTTATTAAAATGGAAATGATATTTATTTTCTAAAGATATAATATTTGAATATTATTATATAAAAATGACCATGGTAATAGAGCAGTTGAATTGGCGTGTATGAATTGGAATGTTCATATTATGAAATATATTTGGACATGATTTATTATTATATATATACATATATATATATCTGGAAACTAATTACCCAATTTTTAATTATAATAATTAAAAAAATATTTTTTAGACCATTTGATAATAAAATAATCATTTTCAATGAAAATTCTGTTTTCATTATAATTTTTATTATTATCTATAATATAATTTCATATTTTTCTATATTATATTAACTAGAAAATTTATTTTTGATGAATATTTACAAATTAATTTTAATAAATATATTTCTTATCAATATATTATAAATTCCGATAAACATTTTTATAGAAAATTGTTATATTTTATAGAAACATTTTTTTATGTGAATCCCATATTTTTATCATAAGTAATAAAATTATTCAATAATAATAAATGATTTTAATTTATTATATTTATAATATGTCAAATATGGAAAACTAGAAATCATAAAATGGTTGTTACTAGGAATCCAATAAGAATAATAAATTTTTATAATTTACGAGTGTAGTTTTTAAAAAAATTGGTTTACACATTTTTTTCATAGAAATTATAATTATTATATTCCAAAATAATAACTTATTATTGATAAAATGTAATTATATTTTCTATTTGGATTTATATAATTAGATAATGGATAATATTAAACATTTTTATCTAATTCTTGATTTAATGGAGAATAGTGATGAATTTTGTTTTTTAAAATTCCTATCAATTAATTTGAAATTTTTGAAAAGTATCAATTCATTATGAAATGGATTTAGAGTAAAAGTTGTACAATTTTAATAAAAAATTAATTAATAAAAAACTAATCATTATCATACTTTATTTTCTAATAATATCATTTTTAGGGAAATTGTTTTTTACAAAAATGGATTCTTAGATCATTGAGAATTATTCTATTAAATACATTTATTTTACCTATACATACTGAATCATGTGAAATATATTTAATATTTTAAATTATGTGGTTTGATATTATTAATGAGGAAAATTTATAAATTTATAAGGAATATTGTCTATGGTAAATTGTTATTTCCCCTCTAAAGGATAAAATATGATATTTTTTTATAAAACATTGTGATAAGTTCAAAAAATCACATATTAATTTATATTTTACAAGTTTATTGCTACACATAAAAAATAACTTTTATATATTTTAAAATTCGTTACTATGAACCATGAAAAAGGTCTTTATAATTTATGAATTTTATTAGTTACTACAAGTGTTCGAATTCCCTCTCTAATTAAAGTAGACATCCCTTCGACTAATATTAAAAATTGTTGTGAACTCTTGATTATTGATTCCATAACCAAATAAATTCCCAGTAAATCTCCCAATAATCTAGAGTTTATGGTATACTCCATTATATAACAGATACGTTTAAAGAATTCTACTTAATTATGTTTCTATATAGATTTAGGATATGAGGCACTAGGGATAGATAGAATTTAGGTAGTGCGTTTTTTCAGTCAACTCCATAGAGATATATTTGATATTATGAGGCAAATTTATTTTATATTGTATACATATTACGATTGTGAAATATTTTATCAGTAATTACATATTATTATTAATTTTTGAGACTAAATTCATGTTTTATAATTAAAGTTGTTTTTTAAAAGTTATTAATGTTGTATGACGTTATTTTACATTTTCATTATTACTATGATTATTCATGTGTAGAAATATAATTGAACCATTGTATTAAGTTTATTAACCATATTTATTCTTATATAATCTATTTATTTTTGTGAGATCCGTGATTTATTTTAGTTTCATCTCTCTTTGAAAGTCTACACAAATAAAGAATTTTTGGTATGATAAATTACAAATATTAACAATTTTATGGAAAATCACAATCTAATGTATATATATATGCATATTTCATATTGTTTTATATAATATTTTCTTTAATTCTTAATTATGTATAATAGAAATTTTATACTACCTTCGAATTTATTTAAAAATGTTTTAAATTAATTTATTTTGAGAAAGTCAATTTTTAATTTTTTTAAATAAATAAACTAAGAACCAATTTAATATATGTGGTGTCAAGATATTCCCTGCATACATTAATAAAGAATTTTTTTTCCTTTTTTATATTATTCACTGATTTTTTAAATATATTTAATTTATTATTATTATTTCAAAATATATTTTTTTTTTCAATAACATATAATGGAATTATTTTCTCTTATCTAAAAATATACATGAAGGATTTATAACATCATAATTATAATAATGTAAAAAAATCATTAATGAATTTTATTTTGTAATGTTTTATCTTTATACCATGTATGTTGTCAAAATACATTCCTTTACTTATAGACAATCATTTCAAAAGAATTAATATACTCATTTCAATTATTAGTTGTTTATCCATTAAAACATATTCTAAAAACAAGATATTTAAAAAGAGTCTCATCATGTTTGATATAATATAAGAAGAAAAAAATAATAAAATAGAATGTAAAACCTTCAGACTTTATTATACATTTCTTATTAAATATATATAAACTCTTTGATAACTTGTAATAAAAACAAAAATGAGTTTAAATGAAATATAATAAAATCATTAAAATTTATTATTTTAAAAAAAATTCTGTTATAACCTATACATTAATATATTTGGTATAAATAATATTTACTAATTTTTTTAAATATATGGGAAATTTTTTCAATCGGTTATGTAATTATTAAAAAAATTAAAAAAATTAAAATAAATAGAATATTTTTCAGAAAAATATTATTTTTAATAAAATTTGATTTAGTCACACTTTGTGAACAAAATATAAATTTAATATTTATTGTATTTTTTAAATATATATGATACGAATAATTTTTTTAAATCTACATATCATTTTTATTTATGGTTTTTTTCTTTAATTATCATCTTTTGAGTAATAATAGTAAATATATAATTTGGTTAAGAACAACATTTTCTTCTAAAGTATTTACCACAAATATTTTTTAATAATTTTTTTAAATAAAAATGAAATAAAAAATAATTAATCTAATTAATTTTATTTTATTTTATTATATGATAAATTTTTTTATAAAACTTCTTATACATTTAGATGTTTCCCTTTGGAAAAGTTTTTTATTATGAAAATATTGTTTAAATTTTAAATATAAATTTTTCACTAATATGAATTGTATTTTGAGAAATTAATTTCTTTTTTGAATCATAATAATTGACATTTTTTAATATGTTCATCATAAAAATATAACAATATGAATAATGATTTAATTATAAAGAAATTACCAATTTTATGGTGACAATGGTTTATGGGGATGTAAAATTAAGAAGACATGTTTTAAATATGACATAAAAATTAAAAAAAACACAAATCATGGCCATATATTTTTTATAGACATTGAAGATCAATATTATACCATTTTGGAGAATTTTATTTTGTAAGAAATATGGTAAAAAAACATTCATTTAAAAAATTAAACATTTGTCCTCTCTTCCAATTATAAAAAGACAGTTCCTCCATTTAGTTATTTAAAAATATCAATCTCTTCCTCTTGAAAACCATAAAAAATATTTCATTGAAAAACCCTTAATGCTATTTTAGAGCTTCCGATCATAAGAAACATCCAACACATAATAGCTTAATTGGAGATCCAAGGAGGTTTCACTTTGAGAAAATCATTATCTTAATGAATATCTTTAATTTTATTTCCTATTCATAAACCATCAATACTATGATAATAATATTAATATATCAATATTAGTATATATTATATAAAGGTATATATTATATTTATAGTAATATTTATCTTTATCCTTCATCAAAAGGAAAATGAAATAATTGATCCTATTAATGGTAGACTACAACCTTGCAAACTGAGGAAAATAATATTCCATTAAAATAACTATTGTTTTTATAAAACAATAGATTTAATTAATATAAATAATATTCATGATACAATTATAAATACCTAATTATAATATAAAATTTCTATATTTTACATTAAATTTCTATAAAAATTCGACAGCGTCCCTCATGTATTTCGAGAACCACCAGATTGCAAAGCAATGGGACTGGTTTTTCACTTATGATTTCCAATTAATGTAACATAGATAATTTTAATGAATATAAATTATATACATGAAATGATATTATTTTGTTATAAATAATATATTACCCAATTAGTTATCCTCTAACTTGTCAATGGAATGATATCGTCGCATCTACATACATACAGTATGTCATCTTAATGAGGTGATGTGATTAATTTCATATATCTAAATGCCGATATTTACAATAAAAATGTTTTTAATGAGTAAATTTTAAATGTAAATGATAAATATAATTTTATAAATGTTAGATATATATACTATATAAAATAACAAGAACTATAAATTAACAATAAGATAGAGATTTGTTTTTGGAAATGCTAGAAACTATAATAATAATGAATGATTATTATAGAATAAATGATAAGATTTCAAAAAATTTTCTTGTTTTGTCACATAAATATTATTATTAATCAAGAATAATATAATAACATATTTAAAACATCTATACAATGTCTTAATTTATGTTCATCCAAATGGAATCAGGAGATAAGAAACTGCCACTCAATTTCCCTATATTCAGGAATATTGTAATTTTATTCACATTATTAGTTCTATATGGTGCACATACTAAAACTTTTATTTAAAATAAATAATAAATAATAAAAAAATTTATTTTTATATTTAGATTTTATTATTTCATGTAAGGGTAATTTAATTGAAAATTTACATGTGTTATTGTATTACAGAACACAGTTTCTTTTCACTGGGTAACATTACATCTTCATTGTCTTTTAAATTATATGATTATGTGAGTAAAATTTTTTAATAACACCTTATTTATATATAATTTTTTTATATATATTCACATTTTGTTCACATAATGAATTGATTTATTAATTTTCACTTAAATTTTATTATCATTGAAATGTATTAATTTATAATCACATTTTAATCTACATTGTATATAATTGAATTTTCATTGGACGAAATTTCATTTACATTTTTTAATAAATCTATTTATTTTTATTCACATATTTTAATTTATAATATATTAAATTAATAATTTATTTCATAATTTTTTCATATATCAAAATATTGAGAAATTTTTTTTATGAAAAATAATGATATGGTTTTGAAATTTTGTACCTATGCATAACTGCAAAAAATGTGCATCAGGATTAACTCGAACATTATCCGGTACTTGAAAACTACATTTAGATCATTCCTAGTTGGAAACTACAGAAGTTTATTCTTTGGATAATTATCATTTTTTAGAAACAACTATGATTTATTTCAATATATTTTTACATGAATGAAATATCTTAAACATTTGGGGTATTATATTTCATATAAGGTGTCATGAGTTAGACATCCTAGAATTTATTAATTTTTTTTAGACTAGAATTACTATTGATCATAATAATCTTATTTTTATTTTGGCAATGGAAGCTGATGGAATCATGACAATATTCAAAATGAAGGAAAATTTTGTGACTATTTGATCTAAATAGAATGTTGAATATATAGAATGATATCATCATTATTCCAAATTAACTATCCAAAAATTATGATCCACAACATATTAATTAATGAAATAATATAATCACCAATAAAAATAATGTTATTTATTATCCCATGTGTGGGAGACCATAATGAAATGAGCAGTAGATTTAATTCATGTCAAAAAAATGAAAATATACACCATGGAATATTCATGAATAGACTGTGTAAATATTTTATGTGTGAAAAACAAGGGTATATGGAAATGAATTGTAAATGAATAATGAAGAGTATGATGGTGGTAAATTTCTTTCATCATAGATATTGTTTTATAGTTTGATTTCAAAAATGTTATAAACTATTAAATTATCAATGTTAGTTATACCTTATAAAGGATAACCCCTAGACCAAGGATTGAAATATAATTAAATATAACAAATTATGTATTTCTATTTTATGATTAAATAAATAAATAATAAATATTTTTTTACTGATGTTAAATTGGTTATAATATTCATGAAACATATTATTAATGTATTATATTTTAGAAGAATATATTTTTGATTAATCGTAATAGTTATGGATAAAATCATCGGTGTATGAATTTATGTTTTAGAATTTTTTCCATATTATACATTTACATTTTTTTAATTTTTAAAAAGGAATATAATATTTTTATGGATATTTTTTGTAACACATTTATTGGAATCCAACCTATTAGTTATTTTTATGAAAGAATATTTTTATAAATAACTCCAATGCATGTTTTTAAATATAACTGAAATAGTACTACTAACAGTTGTGGTCTTTTTTATCTTCTATTATTTATAAATTATTGGTCATAAAATATTTGTAACAGTATAGTAATTATATTAATATGAGTTTAGAAATTGTAAAACCTATACATAGGTGAAAATTTTATATTTGGAAGAAGTTATAGGACATTAACCCACAAATGAAGGATGAAAATTGTTTATTTTATACCATTAGTCTATGTGATGTTATAATCAATATGTAATATTTTCACATAAACAATTATTATGAATAAATATTAATTATGAACCACTAATGCTATTGTTGAGGTGTAGTGAATAATTTACAACTAATGCTATCCAAATTGGTTTTCAAAAATAAAATTAATTGGAAGAATCATTTTTCACTTGTTCTGGGATCATATAATCTATTGGATTTTATTTATAATAACATAGACATTAAAAATACATTCATTATATTCAATAAATTTAGTAAGTGATAAATATGAAATTGATAAAAACCAATACAAATGATGAAATTATGTTTTTGAAATTGAAAATAATAGTTTAATATATTTTATGATCGTCATAGAATGTAAAATGATTAATATATATTATAATAATGATGTTGAAACAGTGAAATTACCCACTTAACATAATATTAAAATAATCAATGGGAATTTAAAATTTTAAATATTTGTGGACTTTTGTATGTTATGTTTCTATCTATCAATAACATTCTTATGAACAATGATTTTACCACCCCACATCAATATTTAGGTATTATATTTTCCTTCCGTTCATTTATATTCACATGTTAACTATGTTCTTCTATATGGAACTGTTTTAGGTATTCTTCCATATGAATTTTTGAATTTAAATTTCCCAATATTAAGAAGATGATGTATTATCCCATTTATGATATGGATTTTTTACCAATGATTTTTCAGATTTTAAACCCATAAATTAAAAGTGAATATTCAAATTTTTGAATGACAATTTATTATTGGTGGGGAGAATATAATAACTTGAAATTATAATAGAGAAACATCATGATCGATATCATAAATGAAAAAAAATCCAGTAAAATAATATAATGATATAATAAAAAACATTGTGATAATATTTAAATAGAAAGTTAATCACAATGATATATTTTGATATGAACAACAACTTGTTTATGTGAAATACAATTCACTAATAATATATTATTTCATTGAACATAACCGTTATAACCAAGATGTTATTTTTTGAGATATTAATAAGACTAAATATTTTTTGAAATTGTGTTAGTTTTATATTTTCATTGGTTATATATTTATGTTAACAAAAAATTAAAATCATAGGAATGTAAAATAATAGATTTATAAAAATTGGTTTTTTTCTATAACGGGGTTTTGTAACACCTTCAACATCTAATTTGAATGTAATTTATACCATGTTAATAAAATGAATGTGAGAAAATATAATTAATTTTCTGAATAATAACATCATTATTATCACAGGGTTAATATTTTTTATTTCCTTTTAATAAGTTAGATTTTGATGAACAGTGAGAAATACTTTTGTTTAAAGAATTTACAATTTATATTTTTTTAGTTAAATAAAATAAATTAAAAATTATTTAAAATATGTTATAATCAATCCAATTTATTATTTTGGAATCAATTATATTATATATGTTGATATATAAATTTTTTTTCTTTTATATTTTATGCATAGAAAACCCGTTATTTTGATGATTCTATGTGTTTATTATAAAACAAAATTATACAAATTATTCAAAATGAATATTGGAAAATAGATTCCCTAATTTATATCAATAAAATTTATATTATCCAATATGGTTATCATATTTTTTTCAATAATAAATTATGAAAATAGTAAAAAATAATTATAGAGGTTAAGGTGAATACATGTTCAATGAGGGGATAAACTATGAAGAAAAAAAATAAAATTCAGAAAAAAATTTCTAAAAAAAAATTCTGTCCATATTTAGAAATTATATACTATAATTATTTTTAATGGACCATTTTGGAGAATTTTTTTAAGTTAAAAAAAGGGTACCCTTTATTCAAAAAAAAATTTATATTTGTTCCTTCCCCCACTTATTAAACGCCATTACCTTCCATCACATCATGAAACCTCTCCCGATATTTCCATAACGAAGCCTAGAAAAAATATATCACTTAAATCCACTAAAAATTATAGAGTATATTTTCATCCCAAAGTATAAACCATGAGATCCTTAAGTGGAGATCCAATTTATGTTTCTCTAGGAAAATATAACTATCTTAATGAAGTTCTATTGATTTTATTCTTTTCATTCACAGTAATTTTAGTCTTCAAATTTCCATAAAAATTAAAATAGTATGTCACATATACATATATGTTATTATGTTAATTTAATAATATTTATCCATCTAATCCTCCATAAATTGTGAGACGAGATCATAGATTGTGCGTATGGTAGAGTACCACCTCGTAAGCCAATTTGAATTGTTTTACATTAACTAATATCATGATTATATATAAATATGGATATAATGTGTTTATATATAATTTATCATTTTCATATAATTATGGAATTATAATATATTCATTATCTTATTAATTTTTTTGTTGTTTAAAATATGTTAACATCTCTCGTGTGTATGGAAGACTACCACCTCAAAAAACGATTTGATACATTTTTCACTAATACTTTAAAAAGAATATAATTAGTAATTTTTGAAATAGTATATAAATATATATAGTAATTGATTGTGATTCAAGAAATTTAATATATCTCCCAGTTATTTTTCATATCACTCATTAATCAAATTATACTGTCTCGCAACCATACGCATGACCAACTATCTCTGTGAAAAAATGTGATTCCATTTCCTTGTCCATCAATAATGACTGATTATAAAAAATTTAAAAATTATTATATATATTATATTTATAAAATTAATACCATTATATATATTTTGAATCTATAACCAATTAAAATAACTCGAACTTCAACAAAAAAACATACCAGAAAAAACAAAGAATTTATAGTTGAAATAGTACAAATAATAAAACATTATTATGGAACTAATGCCAATATTTCAAAAATGGATAATATTTTTTAATATTGATAATTAATATTCTAATACCATTCATAAAATATATATTATAGAGAAAAAACCATGTTAATCTAAAAAAAGTGTGATTTAAGAAACATCATATCAATTTCTATTTATCAAGGCATATTGCGATATAATGAACCTATTTTCAAATTTATGGTGTTTATAACACAAATTATTTAGGTAATATAATGAATAATGTGTAATTCATGGTATTTTATGTTTTTATTTGAATTATTTTTTCTAAGGGGATTTTTATGAATGATTACGATGTGGTAAATAATTTTATAACTCAATTTATTTTCACGGTATTATATTACTTCTTAAGTATTTTTGAAATTATATGATTAAAATTATAAATATTGTAGGATCTAGAAATTTTAAATGAAAAAAATTATATATTATAGGTTATATGACATGTAACAACAATATTTGAAAAAAATATTACAAATTGAGATTTTATGTTTTTTTGATAAATTCATTCATATGAGTATATTAAAATATTCATAACACTGAGTTATACATTAGTTAAATTAAACACTATGTATAAATGAAATTTGACATAGAATTAAAATATAAGTATTTAATGAAATTTATATAACCTAGAATTTTGAGTGGAGTGTATTTATAGGATTAAAAAAATTATGGAAATACATTTGTTACACGCATTCGTTTTTATTTTTTCATTTGATATTAAAATAGAACCATTTGAATAAAAATGAAATGTTTTTAAAAGACTAACTTATTTTCTAAAATATGGTTTACTATCTCTTTTCATAGAAATATTAAAAAATTATATTTACCATAATTGGAAATTTTATTTTCAAAAAATTAATTATTTCTTGAAATTTAAAAATACTAATTGTCTTAGTGTGAATTTATATATTTTTCTAAAAAACATCAATTTTTATGAATAATTAATTATTCAAAATTTTAATGGAAAAATTTATTTCGTTTTAAATTATAATTAATGATAAATTTTATTTTTAATTTTTTAAAATTATAAATAAAATAAATTATATATCAATTAATATAATTTATTCCATTTTATTAATTTTCATATTCATATTTAAAATGAAAACATTTTAAAAATTTCAACATTTTCTCTTTAAAAACCCATATTCTCATCACATATATGGGATAAATATTAAATTGTATATTGAATCATTTTTGAATTTAATTTCGAAATATAGATTCATTATTTTTAATCAACATAATTTATATTCTATAATGAAGAAATATTAATAATTACTTACATGAATAGTGAAAACCATAAAAAACTATTAACTACGGTTAAGATAAAAATGGATTCGATCTGGGGATATCATAAAAAGTTAATGGTTTAAAATTACAATATTCATTATACAAAAAAAAATTTATATAAATATTTACACCATAAATATTCTCTACTACTAACAAAAAATCTTTTAATATTTTTCAATTATAAAAATTATGGTATGATATAATGTTTTCATAAGAATTACATGTCTACTAGTCATCTAACATATTAAAGGATACCCATTTTAATCTCGTATTCACACCATCAAACAAATTTTTCTAGGACAACTAGTTCCATAAAAAAATTCAAACATCCATTAATCATGAAATCATTTTTTTTCATTAATCAATCTATGTATGGTATTTGATGAAAACAAAAAAAAAGTTACCTGAAGAAAAACGTAATGTACATCAATGACTGTTTTTATTTTACTACATTCGACGCCTCAAAAAATTCTTTAAAAATTATTATATAATTAAATAATATTATTACATATACATATGTGATATTATGTTATTTTCTTAATAATAATCCATCTCTTATTCCATAAAGTGGTTTTCACAATCATTATATGAGATTATGGCAGACTACCACCTCGTTAACTGATGTCATTAGTTTATCCATTACCCAACATCGTAGTTGGGAAAGGTGATGGATTAAGTGTATATATATACTGATTATACAATACTTAAATATCCATATTAATTGAATAATGTTAATTTTTTTAATTTTGATTCAATATACTATACGATAACATTGTTCAGGTATATAGAAGACTACCACCTCGCCAAGCGATGAGATTCATTTTAAACACATTACCGTGATGGTAACATGTGTACATATAATGAATATATTTGATATAAATGGAATAATTAATATATTAATGAAATATTTATCATTCATAAAAAATGATTCTTTTTTATTTCTATCATTTTCACTCACAAAAATTGTGATAATGCAATTCGTGAACATGTGGATCACCACCATAATGAAGCAATGTGAATATCTTAAAATCAAATAAATACATTGGAGATATATACATGTTTGTTTAAATGAATAATAAGTTATATATTATATTATTTTCATTGTGTAAAGGTATAATTTTACTTACATGATTTCGATAATCACTGTTGATAAATTGAATTTTTACATATAAGTATGTACATCCTACCACCTCAGTGATTGTAAAATTATTTATTTAAAAAGTAAATCATTAAAAATTTCCTTAAAAATATAATTTACGTATAAATATGAAAATTATGTCATTGTTATTATTCATTATACTTTTATGTAATGGCCACATTGACAATAGTCAACCAATCAATATATTATTTCACACTAAAGTTAAAAAAGGTCAAAATGACACAGGTGACCATAATTGATTATGTGATTGTATATGAAATGTACATAACTGAAATAAAAACAATAAAAAAATGATAAAATTTCTAAATAATGTAAATAATAAACATTTGTTTATTATTCTCGAGGATAAGGACATGCATGGAATGTTAGATTCATTGTAAAGGTCTTATTAACTAATTTTATTTTCATTGGGTTAAATGTATAAATCATAGATTATTCAATGGTACTATTATGTGTGTATAGAAATATGATTAAAGTATAATTTATTTAAAAAATTATGAAGGTTTATATTTGATACACATAATTTACTCATTAATCAATAACAACTTAAATAAAATGATATTTAAAACGGAAATTATCTCAATTCACATTTATTAAAGAACATTTGTTTGTTATACAGTTATAATAATTTATAATGCATATGTACTTTCTATTTTTAATGATATATAATGGATTAATCTAGATTAAATTTATTCATATTTTGAAATAATATTCCATTGTGGGGATTATAATTTAATTATTTCCAGATCAGTAGGGGATTTTTCTTTTAAAATAAATCACTTTGGAAGGTTTCTGTCCTATTATTTATTTTCCGTGTCCATGTTTTTTACATTATTCTATAATGTTATATATAAAGGAATAAAATAGATAAAATTTATATTCTATATATCTTATTGCTATATTTTAATTATTTTCAAAATAAATATTTTTCATTTTATATAGAGTATTTTGAAAAAGAATAAAAAAATGTTATATACTTACTATTCATATAGACAAAGAATTTCCCATAACCATTTCTATTATATGATTTATTCATCCCTATTAAATCATTCATTTTTTTAGTAAAATACCTTCTTCCATTTTTTTATTTTAGTTTTTGAAATTGTTTTTTAATTAATAATGAATTTCTTTCCAATATTGTTTTTCATGGGGGATTCAAATAGTTTTTCCATAGGATTTAAAAGGACCGTGTTTTATTAATGATATGTTACCTATGAATTATATGAAATGATAGAACTTGATAATTATTACAATTAGGGTTCTTCACCATTTTAGCTCATGAAAAATGGATAAGCCTAATATAGATTATATGAACTATTGATCACCTTTTTAGATCATGGGTGAGTCTAATATATCTTAATTGAATGGGGATATCCATTATATATCCCTACATAAATTGTTAATGATTATATTATAAGAAATCCATAATAATATTCCACATAAATTATTTTTGAAAGGGTTTTATGATAATTACTCTCTATGTTTGGAATAAGTATATTCCAATAACATTATACAGGTTCTAAATTCTCTATATGAGTGAAAATTGTGGGTTTTTTATTTTATAGGTCTTTACATATTAAATTCAAAGATCCATGAAGGTAAAGGTAAATGTTATATTAGTTCTCCATTTTTTCACTAGAATAATGGATTTATTTACTATTATAATCTATTATGTAATTTGAATTCTCATCCCACATTTTGAAATGTTTTTCCTAGTGTTAAAATATGGGTAAGGTAATGAAAAATCAATGTCTCAAGTCATGCATATTTTCCTTGAAAATATATCATTCGTTATCTTACATGTTTTATATTATGTCAAGAATTTATACATATAATATGTCAACATTATATTATATAGTTTTGTTATGTATGACACATGTACTAATTCTAATAAATATATAAAAAATAAAGGATCCTACATTTTATATGTAATTAATTATTTTTATAAATAAAAAAATTATATAATGTTTATGATTAGGACATTATAGCCTATAATGGAGGACAATTTTTATTAAATTAGATGTTAGAGAAATAAAAAAAAATCAATTCCTGGAATGATTCCATCTTATATATTGGTTGACAAGACATAAAATATTAATATTACTCAATTTTTTCATCTAAGCAATGTCATTCTAGAATGGTTCACTACATATGAAATATTAAAGAGATAGTGGCAAGGCACCAAAAAGAATGATGCCTAGAAAAACAGTATCCCAATATCATTATATTTTTTTTGATGTTATTTATTAGTTTACAAAGGCTATAAATGGTTTTTGTCTCCTTGAAAGATTGGACCCTGATATACCATGAAGGAACATTTCAATAGTGGAAAAAGTCCCAAGGAAATATCACATTCATTTAGTAAATCAATAGTCAATAAGGTAGCTGAATGTTGGATCAATTATCTATAAAAGTTATTTGACTTCATGGGTTTTTTCAGAACATCAATAGTTAACTATTTACACCTGTCATTTTGATGATTATGTTTATTGATTATGGTAATTTTTAAATAATAATAATGAGAAATATGATAATGACACTCGATAATGGGAACCACATAAGAATTCCTTCCATGAAAACTATTTCACTCTGTTTATTCAACAAATTATAGGGAATGAATTAATAGAATAAAGAAAAAATGATGATGATTCTATGTCTATATATGAAAAAATTATAATTCTGTCCTAAAATATAAAATATATTATACAGAAAATTGATATAAAATACAAAAGTCTTTTCTCAATATTAAAATAATTCCTGTAAATAAATTTTTCCCAATAATAATTTATATGTTAGGAGAATGATATTCATTATTCTAAGAAGGTTGAGTTGTATTTTTTCAACACATATGTTACATGAGATTAATAGTGTACTATATGGTTAAAGATGTAGGATTTGTAGATCTAGTGAACTATAAGTCATAAATATAAGAACCTATCATGTTCTATGTGGGGTAAAATACATTTACATGAATGTATGTCAGGATCTAGAAAATTATACTACTGTGGTATGAATAGTCAAATAGATCATGACTGTATATAAAAGACTCATGAAAAATAAATTAATTATATAGTTTTCAGTGACTTTATAATTAGATGTTTTATATTTAATTAGTTCAATCATTAAGATATCCTTTTTTGTTGTAGAAGAGCCTCAGCCCAGTTGCTGAGGACTCGTTTTGTGCATCCAAGAGACCTAAGATCAAATTAGGGTGGAGGAATATTTCCGAGTTACTGTAGCAGTACTTTAGAGGGCTGTGTACCAGGCACTGTTCAGAACTGTAGCAGTTGGCACTATTCAACCATCTGGGCCTTCGGGCCACCAGTTTGGTCCTCAAGTCCTGCAAGGGTTTCAGGCCACCCAAGGCCATCGTCCCACCTTAAGGCCTTAGGGCCACCCCAAGGCCTGCATGCCACATGAATGCAGGCCCCAGACACACTAGAAAAAAGGAGCATTCTCAAAAGAGGATTCA
Organism: Viscum album; assembly: GCA_963277665.1. Lineage (NCBI taxonomy): Eukaryota > Viridiplantae > Streptophyta > Magnoliopsida > Santalales > Viscaceae > Viscum > Viscum album. Next base: position 928,258,889 of record OY728126.1, on the reverse strand, counting down.
GAGCAGGTGCACTCACTAGAGAAGAGCCAAATGGATTGGAAGAATGAGATGGTATGGCTATGCAAAAGGTACCAGCATATGCTTGCACGGGAAGCCTAGCCAGACGGTCAGGCAAAGGTGGAGAGCTACTATCAAGGATGCAGATGCTGGGGAGGGGTAGTTCCTTGTAGATAGTCTAGTTGAATTTCCTACGACCTTTGGGTCATGTAATCTCCTAAGCCTACGGGCCATGTAATCTCTGTGCCTACGGGCCTTGTAAGGGTTCCCCCTCATCACTTGAATGGGGGGTTATCAAAAATCAATAAAATAGAAGGCCTTCGGGCCATTCCGGAAAACTTTTTTTTTCTGAAAATGATCATTGATGACATTTTAATAATAGTTAAATAAAGTTGATATATTTTTTTAGAAGAGGGTCCTATTAATAAAATTATTTAAAAGGATATTAAATGACTTATGTTATTTTGAGGATATCCATAATTTAATTTGGGATCATAATAATAATTATATTTATATGGTTTTGAAAAAGGACATCCTAGGTTCTAGGTTACAAACCATTACATCCGGGAAGTAAATAGGGATTGAACCCTTGAACGAAGAAAAATAAGGGAGTAGAATTTAAAACTATCCTACATAATGTCCAAGTTATAGTTACACTGTTTTTATTTATTTTTTTGAAAAAAATAATGACAATAAAATTGGGTAACTTTTTTGGTTTTGAGATTATTTAATTCTAACAACCATGGTACTTATAATTTTTTTAATTTAATCGTAAAATTCATTATAAATATTTAATTACATAACATGTATTTATATAAACAAAAAAATCAATACTAACAGAAAATTAAGATAACCTAGGAAATTATAAATAAAATATATGTATCTTATATGTCATTTTATGTTATATTTATAGCATGATTTATGTAAATAGATGTTTTAAAATTGATAAATTCAGCAATGATATTTTTGAGATTCATATAATAATATAAAAAATAGTATACTTAATATAATTATTTAAAATTAAATTTATTTTCAAGAAATATATTCATAATTTAATATATTATTGTCTTATTTTTTTAGATAACATTATGAGAGGTTAATTTATTTTTATAATGTTAAAAAATTAGATATAATTGTAAATTTGGTATATTTTGTCTAAATGATGAATTTAAAAAAAATTAATTTCTCATATATATAAAACTATTTTAATAAAATTATGTTAAAATTGTAATTCTACACCTAGAAAAATGGTTACGGTGATTTTTTTTGGATTTTTGTTTAGTAGTTAAATATTTAATGAATAATAAAATAAGGCAATTTAGGGAGAAATATAAATACATGAGATATTGAGTAATAAATGATATAAGTATGATGTAAGACCAATTATTGAACTTTAATTTTTTATTTTATTATTTATATGAAAATGTTCAATGGATTCAGAGTCTTGAGACAAAATAATAATACAATGAAAATAATAATAAGAAAACACCCCTCCCCTCCAGTATATAGACCCTCTCTAACCACCTCTTCTCCTAATATATAAAAGACATGTTTCTTGTTAAAATTTCACCCAATTCTAATAAAAATAATATTCCCCACATCATTGGATTTTTAGTCACATCCAAAGTAAAAAAACATAGTCCCTTAAAGAGGTTTTGAAAGAGGATAATTCAAGTGGTTAAATCGTTTTTTTATTTTATTTTATTTTCAATTTCACTTCTTTTATTATTCACTTTTCATCACACATTATCCAAGTGACATGGAGACACTAGTAAATTATACATACATTTATTTTATGATTTCATATAAATATTCATCATCAAACTAATCCACCTATCTAATTTATTATTAAAATAAAAATAGCATCCATGATGTGTCGATTTACTGACATCATGGATGATGTGCTTTCAGTTTACATTAACACCTTCAGTGATGGTCATAAAACCATTATAATGGTTATATATGAAATTATTATACATATAATATTTTATATAATGTCCTAGAACCATTTTTTATACATAATATAAATTTATAAAATAAAAATGGGTTGTAATGATCAAAATTCACCCAAAAAATTAAAATTAATGAATAATTTTTTATCTTCTTATTCATCCTAAAACCATATTAAAAAATTGATATATAATACCATTTAATATGTTTTATTTTCATTAATGATATATTATTTGAATTCTGGTAAACTATTTAATAATAACATTATTTCCTAAAAATGTATACATGTAAACTGAGCATGTGATCGAAGGGAATAAACACTCATGAATGATAAATTTATAAATTATAACTCCTAAAAAGTCAATTAATTAAGATAATTAAATTTTAAAAAATAAAATACTTGTATAAAAGGTGATGAATTAATTAATTAATGGATTTAACATCATTATCGTGGATAATTTATTCAATTTTAGAACAAATTAAAACATAAGATAAGGGATTCTACCCAAACATCTATTTTTACCATCAATTAAATATTTTTCTAAATTTAACACAATGTAATTTTTCGTTCATTTAATTTAATTTTTTAATTTACATTATATATTCTATAATTATTAATCCAAATCATATCATTCTTCTTTGACAATGAAATAATGTTTTTAAAATGTTTCCCAATTAATTCTTCCAGATAATCAAGCTTAAATAAGGGGAACTTCTAGATTTCATACCTATATTCAAGTGAATTATATAATCTATTTTAAAACACAATTTTTTTTAAATAAATAATTTTTTAATTAAAAATTATCGTGGTTCAGTTAGAATTTTTTGTCATTTTTATAAGGAAATATCTAATAAACCACCCATCAAATGAAACAGATACATGCACATTAAATAATAAAAATAACATCATGTTATTAATAAGTGCCTTAAATTTTGTTATATGAAATTTATATAAGTAATTATAAATAAAAATTTAGTTCGTTAAAATATTAATAACAATATTTAAACCATTAACCCCCATGTACGATTATTTTTATATATGATGATCTCGAGGTACAAATTTTCTTATTGAAAATCATCTTATAATTTTTGGGTATTAAAAAATTAAAAAGGAATGTTTTTATTAAAAAATTATTTTTTTATTTTTATAATAGTTTCATGTGAATTGTTATAAATTATGTTAGGGAACAATGTTCACCTCCAATTCATTTGGTATGATTATAATAGAGGTCAGCCATATGGTAACACTATGTGTAACTATGATGGTGACACTATTAGGTGGTCCTGAGGGTCACATTTTAAAGAATTTGTGAGGTTTCCACTGTAACATAGCAATGAGGGTTTCTCTATAAGGTATACAAGATCGTTAAAAATAATATATTTATTGATATGTGTTATAATCATAAGTAAATAATTCCCTAATTTAATTAATTAGTTATTTATGTTTTCTATGATTTATGTGAATATCAAGTTTTGACAATGTAATTATATGATTATATATGGATGAGAAGCATATATTTGTGATAATGATTTCATATGTATATATGTAATAATGTAATAACAGTTTCACTCCCCCTTTTTTGTACCTTATTAATGTTTTGGTCATTATACCATGTCCTAAAATATTATTCATTGGTTTTAAGGATCGTTATGAGAAATGAAAAAACAAAGATGAATATTATTAAGAATTCATATTTTATTAAACACTTTTATCATATGGATTAAATGGATACAATTTTATAAGTATTCAATTGGTTTTCCTACTTTTTGGAATGAATGAATTATGGCTTAATTCTCTTAAACTCAAATCAACAAATTTCATTAGAAATTTAGAAATTTTATTCTAGATGAATTAAATATGGTATGTAATTTTCTTGGTTTGGTCTTTATAGTGGCATGAGAGAATAATTTAGATAACAATAAGGGTTTGTATGATGTTATTATAATAGTATAAATTATTTTTAACTAATTTTTTTATTGAAAAAATATATCATTTGATGATTACTATATTGATTCATCTTTGATGTGTCTATTCAAAATTGTTTTCCATAGATGAAACAAGGAAGCTGTTGTGGAAAGATTCAAAGGGAATGACATATTTCACAATCTACAATATAGTATAGTGGGAATTTTAATCAAGTATAATCTGACAGAAATGGGACAGTTTACATAAGCAATAAATGGTGGAAGAATCCATGGAAGAGAACAACCAAAACTATGACCAAGGAAGAAGACTATACTATATCATTTTTTAAGAAAACACCTTTATACTATCTGTAGATCTTTTAACTCATTGGTGGATAACGGGTGGGTTAAATCATATAAATGATATATTATTTCATGGGGTGTTCCTATTGTATAAATGGTAGTCATTCTCCTTATCTTTTTAAAGGTGATACAAACCAGTGGTGGTCAATGGTCCCAAATATCAGGGATAAATAGATATTGATTCCTTGGAATGGGATGAATTTTAGAAAAATTTCTTTAGCAATTATTTTTACTTCTGTGGTTCTAAATATTAATGGAAATAAATTCAATTAATTGAAACTGAAGATCCAATTATAGAATGAAAACTGAGAAGGGGCGGGGGGGAATCAGTTGATCAACTTTCATAAGTTTCAAAACATTAATAAACATAACCCTTGCAACCTGTTAAGATTTATTTCCTTATCAATATTTAAAAGAAAACTCAAGCTTGCAAGAAAGGTAAATAAAGAAAGGCACACAAGAATTACATGTTTCGTCCTTAATAAGAGAACCTACGTCCTTTCCAGAGACACTCCCATGGGTCTATGGAAATCCACTATAATGAATAAGTGAATAAAACTTGTGCCAACTCCAATTGGACACCTTCTACCTCCCAATAGGAATGGTTATACTAACTCTCGTCAGTTTATAAAGTTTCCTTAAAGAACAATTGAGCCAAACATAAGAATAGGATCTTCGTTAAGCTGCTACACAAATGCTCAGTACGAAACTTCAATCTGATTTCTTGGATCCGATTTTCTGAAATCAAACATCTCAGTAAGGAAACAATGACTCCGCAAAAAGCCACTCCAAATGTTAAATCTGGATTTCTTGAATCCGGCTATCTGAAATCGAACTTCTCACCATGAAATATGATTCTGAAAAAATCCTGTCCAAAAAATCAATAAAACTTCTTCAAAATTGTAGAGGATTTTTACATTGAGTTCTCCATATCTCTGACTTTTCCACGTGTGTAAAAATTTGTTTTTGAGTGAATGATTTGAGCACATATTTATAGGAAACTCACAAAACAATAGCGGGAAGCTTGAAAAACTTTCATGATTCCTCAAATCATAAAAACTACACAAATATCTTGCATTTAATTTTCAATCATTGACATCTTCATATCACCATAAATTTTGTAAAGATTTAAAAAAAGTTGAAATTATGGTATTCTTGAACTCAGAATTGTCATTCCAAATTTCACAGCATGGTTCCCAGGATTGTATTTCCGAATTTTCTTAGCATGTTGCTCAGGATTGTCATTCCGAATTTTATAGCATGTTGCTCAGGATTGTCATTGCAAATTTCTCATTCAGGAAGTACACTCAGAATTTCTTGTTTAGGAAGTACACTCTGAATTACAGGTTTAGGAAGTACACTCCGAATTTTTGGTTCAGGAAGAACACTCTGAATTTCTATCTCATGAAGTACACTCTAAATTTTTGGTTCAGGAAGTACACTCGGAATTTTTGGCTAAGGTAGTACACACATAATTTCTTGTTCAGGAAGTACACTCAGAATTTTTGGATCAGGAAGTACACTCTGAATTTCTAGCTCAGGAAGTACACTTCGAATTACTGGTTCAGGAAGTACACTCCAATTTTCTTGTTCAGGAAGTAAAATCCGAATTTCTGGTTCCGGATGTACACTCTGAATTTCTGGATCATGAAGTATACTCTGAATTTCTGGTTCACGAAGTGCACTCCAAATTTCTTATTCAGGAAGTACACTCTGAATTTCTGTCTTAACAAGTGCACTCCAAATTACTGGTTTAGGAAGTGAACTCCGAATTGCTGGCTCAGGAAGTAGACTCTGAAATTCAAAATCAGGAAGTTGACTCCTAATTTCTAGCTCAAGATGTAGACTCCGAAATTCTGGCTCAGGAAGTAGACTCCAAAATTCTGGCTCAAGAAGTATACTCCGAATTTCAAGTTCCAAACCTTCTCAGAATTTTGAATAGAGGAAAACATCAATACTGTTCATCTATTTCTTCAACAGCATTTATCAGGAAACATTTCATGATTTTTGAGAACATTATGATCAGCAAAGCATCGTCTGATTTTGTTAAGAAAGTTTGAGGTACATTCATATCTTCTTACTTCTTATTCTTCAATAAAATCTTTTTTAAAGAACTCTCCATCAAACAACAACTTCAAATTTGTGTAACTCAAAAAACATTATTCAACATAAGGATTAGTTTTCAACAAATACAAAACATTGTTAAAACAAAACACCACACACGTTCTTCAATCTCCCCTTTGGATTTGTTGGCAACCATTATTAACATGTTTTCACCTCTCAAAAAAAACATTTTCACATCTCATGTTTTTTATCTTTACGAAAACACAACCTTTCTCAAAAAGAGAGTGTCCTGACACAACAATATTGGCTGAATTAATTTTCTTAAAGGATTTCCATCCCTTGGTGATAAGAAAATTTTGCAGCCATATAAAGATAAATATAACCATACACACTCCATCTCAACTTTTATCTTTCTCTTACACTCTTTTCTTTTCCTCTCTCATTTTTCTTTGTCTCTACCCCATTATATGATAACCACAACATTAGTTTCATAAAAGAAAAATTACTCTCCCCGTTTGTCAACATAATCCAATGCACGGTGGGGGACCTTTTTTATGAGTTTTATGAATTCATCGGAGGAGGCTGATCAAGGAGTTGCAGCCTCAGTTCAAAAAACTTTCCCTTTGACATTGATTTTGTAAAAATATCAGCAATCTGATATGTTGTTGAGATAAATTATAGAAAGACTTCTCCAGCAGTAGCTTTCTCTTTCAAAAAGTGATACTTTATATCAATATGATTTGATCGTGAATGTTGAAAATGATTCTTGGAAAGATCAATGGAAATTTTATTATCACAGATTATTTTCAATGGCTTAGAAAATTTCACATTAAAATCATCCAAATGAACATTCATTGACATCATTTGATTACAAGCCTGAGTATCTGCAACATATTTACATTCAGCAGTACTTAAAGTTACTGAACTTTGTTTCTTACCGTGCCAACTCACACAACATTCCCCTATGCAAAATGTTCCTTCTGATGTTGATTTTCTATCATCATAATCACTAGCCTAATTAGCATCGATATAACCATGAAACATTATCTCATTGATTCTAATGTATAAAAACCCATGTGAATTTGTTCCCTTAACATATCCCATAATCCTCTTAACTACCTACATGTGTAATTATTTTGTATTACATTGATATCAGGAATATAGAGATATATCATAAGCAATATCAGGCCTTGAAGCTGTAAGATAAAGAATACTTACTATCGACTTTAGAATGTCTTTTTGATTAACATTGTTCCCTGATTCATCTTTACTCAACTTTTTTCCCACTTAGATAGGAGTTAAAACATTCATTGATTCTTCCATCCCAAACTTCTTTAACAAATCGTTGGTATACTTTTCTTGGGATTAGAAAATGTAATTTTCTTTTTGTTGAACTAGTAATCCATGGAAAAAAGTTAATTCTCTCAACATTGACCGTTAAATTTTTTTTCATCATCTCCTCAGCGAACTCTTCACAAACGTTTTCTTCATCTACAACAAAAATTATATCATCCACTTAAATAGTTACAATTAATGTTTCGAAGTCAACAGCATTAACATACAAGTTGCTATCAACCATTCCTTTAGAAAACTTCAACTTTCTCAGAGAATTGTCAAGCTTCGAATAACATGCTCATGGAGCTTGTTTAATCCCATACAAGGATTTCTTCAATTTGAAATCTTTATTTTCATCCTCATCAAGTAAAAACCTGCCAGGGTTTTCAATGTAAAATTCTTCCCTAATCTCACCATTTAAGAAAGATGAATTTACATTCATTTGATAATCCTTGTAATTCCGATGAGCAGCAACTGCAATAAACATTTTAATTGTTTCCAACCTTACATGAGGGGAAAAGGTTTCATCAAAATCCACACCTTCCACTTGTGAATATCCTTTACACACAAGCCTTTCTTTGTTTTTTGTAACTTTTCCATGTTCATTAAATGTATTTCTGTAAACCCACTTGGTTCTGATAACATTCTTATTTGCTGGCCTTGGAAGAAGTCCACATGTTTCATTCTTCTCAATCTAATACAGTTCTTCATTCCTAGCATCCACCCATTCTTAATGTTGAATAGATTCCGAAACTGATTATGGTTCAATATTTGAGATAAGGGAGTCTAATTTTCTAATCTTAACATATTTCATGTCTAAACTGGAGCCTTCTGATCCCCAATAATATTTTCAGATTCAATGTGTTTCTGTAATGTAGTAAAACTCACATTTCCTTTACCAAAATCACTTTCTTCCCCATGTGACTCATCTGGGACACTTTCACTTGGGGGGGGGGATTCTCTGGTTTATCTTCCTCAGTATTTGTAATATATTTTGTGATGGAACGTGGATTTTCAATTACCTCCACACCGTATCAGTCCACCTTCTTCTGTAAACATTTGTTCAAACAATTGTAACTTCTTCCATTTAGTGAATAACCCATAAATATTCCTTATTCCTCTTTCTCAACAAACTTTCCGAATTATAATTTTTTTGGTTTTGAGCAAGCATGAACATCCAAAAACATTTAAGTATTTAAAATAAGGTTTTTTGTTATACCACATCTCGTAAGGATTCATGTTGGTTTCCTGTCTCAATAAGAATCTATTTTGAACATGTATAGTAATGATAACAGTTTCACTCCAGAATAATTTTGAAATTTTGTATTCTGATAACATACCTCTTCCCATTTCCATAAAGCATCTATTTTTCCTTTCATTTACCCCATTTTGTTGTGGAGTATAAGGAGAACTATACTGATATTTGATACCATGCTTCCTTAGATAAATTTCAAAAGCATTGCCTGTGAATTCGGTGCCATTGTCTATTCTCAACTTCTTTATGGAAACTTCTAATTCTTTCTCAACATCTCTTCTGAAGTATTTAAACATTTCAATAACCTCTGACTTATGCTTCATGAACATGATGTTTGTCATCCGGGTGAAATAATCAGTAATGGTGATAAAGTATAAATATCCTTTTGTTGATTTTTATGTCATCGGCCCATATAGATTGTAATGAATAAGCTCTAGTGGTTTGTTAGATTTAATATCAACTCTTTTATGACTTATGTTAGTCATCTTTATTTTCTAGAAAGTAATAAAAACATCTTGATCTCTTCATTTTAGTTCTAGAAAATTCCGAACAACATTAACTTTAGAAATCATACTCATGTTCATTTTCTAAAGGTGGCCAAGTCTTCGGTACCACAACTTGTTTTCATCTTCAGCACAAAAATAGAAAGAGTTATTGTTCTCTCCAATTTGAAAGAGATTCCCACTTGTTCATTCTCCTTTTGTTATCACTTTTCCATTTTTCACACTTTTGATGATACAAGAATTCTTTATGAAGATAACTTATTTTCTATCATCACGAAGTTAGCTTAGACTACGTTAGTTATGTTTTTGTCTGTCAACAAGCAAAACATTCTTGGACTTCAGTTTCTCTACTTCAATCCCTGCCATTCTAATCCCCTTAATTTTTAAGGATCCATCATTTCCAAAAGAAACTTCTCATCCACATGACATTCAACATGTTCCATGATTTTTATATCACCTGTCATGTGCGATGAACAACCACTATCAAGTACCCCTGGTTTGTTCCTCTTACTTTCTTTAAAATCTGTCTCAACAATAAAATATCTTTCATCAACCACCTTATTTTCATCTTTCTTTTCTTTCTTATCATAAGAAACTTGTTATTGAAGAAGTGTTATACATAGTTTGACATGATGACAAGACAGATCACATCTTCCACAATATTCTTCCAAATATTCAAATTGATTCATTGGTGGAATGTTTCTAACATATTAAGAATTCACCTTTTTAGCTTTCTCTGAGTGCAGAGAGTTACTCATTTTTTCACTTTTCTCAAACCTTCTTCCAATTAGAGATAAAGTGTGCCAACAATTATAAGATCTATGCCCATATATTATAAAGCACTATAAATAGACCTCAAATATTGGTTTTTAATTCAGGAATGAACTTTCTGTATATAAACATTGTTGAGGTTGATAACTTCTTTCAGTTCTTGAAAACTCAGGATGCAGGCCATCTCTTCTTTTGACTGAGTTTTCTACGTTCATAGGATCGAGAGCTTTATCACATCCTTTATCCACCCAATCTTTACTAAAACTTTTTCCACAACCTAAAATGTTAGAAGAATCAGATACAACATTATTTTTGGTAAGAGAAGATTTCACCTGATTCTCGTAATGAGCCTTCACAACATTTTTAGAGGTCTGAGCATTTAATTCTCTTGCTTTGTTGATGTTTTCATTAATCTTCCTCAGGATATTTTCGAACTCAAGGAGTTTTGATTGCACCTTGGTAACTTCTTCTTCCTTAGATTCCATCATCTTGCTGAGATATTCAATCATCTTTCCATGTTCAACAATTCGATGTTTGTAACCTAAAATTTCTAGAATGTATTCATCTTCCTTCTTGGTGACATCATTACTACAATCCTGAACTTCATCATGATTCTTCTTCATCACACAAATTTATTTATTGAGATATTTGTTTTTCTCAAGACATGCAAGAAGTTCGGATGTTAGCCGATATTCTCTGTAAGATTACTCACCACCATCTTCACTCTCAGAGGAAACATTTGTTTTCTCAACTTTTGCAATGAAGGTTATGAATCTTTCTTTATATTCATCATCTAAAGAATCATAGTCATATAATTCAGATTCAACCTTCTTTCACAACATAATTCTTTTTGTTCCAGAAAACTTCTTCTTGGATTTTTTAGAATCTTATCTTCATTTTCATTCTTGTTATACTTCTTCCATCGAGGATTCTCATAAAAAACATCTTGATATTCAACAACTTTCTTCTTAGGGAAATTCATAGAAAAGTGTGTGATTTTTCCACACTCAAAACATTTGAGAGGAAGTTTCCCTCCATACATTCCTCCTCATCTTCGGTAGTTCTTGGATATGAGAGACATGATCTTTTCATTCAACTCTTCATCTTCCTTATCATCTTATTCACAAGGATCAGCTTTATCATCATCTTGTATTTTCATCTTTCTCATAGCTTCAAAATACATTTCATCTTTTATCTTATTCTTAAATATTATAGCTTTCCACATTTCATAAGAAAAAAGAAAGTTATGCAGTTCACCAAGAGATAAATCATCCTTATCCTCTAAAGCTGAAATTTTATAATCAAACATATCTGGAAAGTATCTCATAAGATTCTTCACAATTGTAGAATCTTACAAGTCTTCTCTGAATCCTCTGATTTTGGACACAATATCATTAACTCTTGTAAAGTATTCATCAATTGTTTCATCATCTCTCATCATGATGTATTCAAACTTACTACGCCAGATTTCTAGCTTGGCCTCCTTGACTTTTTATATTTCCTTCGAATACACATTCCAGCATATCCCACATTCTTTTTGATGTTGTGAGACCCATCACATTCTTATAAACATTTTCTGATGAGGAAATAAGAATTGCATTTCTAGCCTTTCCATCAACTTCTATGATTCTCTTATTAACAAACGTTATAGGAGCATTTTTCTCAATAGGTGGAAATCCAATAGTAGTATTATCAAAAACTTCAATGCCAAGAGAAATGAGATAAGGAATCATCCTATTTTTCCAACCATAATAATTCATGCCATCAAATGTAGGAATTATTCTAATGTTGAAAGATTTGATAGTCTCCATGATAAGGATAAAACAATGGAACCTTCCTTTGGTACCACATGAAGTTCTAAGGATCGAATGACCACTGAGAAGGGGTGTGGGTGGGGTTGAATCAGTAGTTCACCTTATATAAGTTTCAAAACATTAAGAATCTTATCCCTTTCAACTTGTTAAGATTTATTTCCTTATCAATCTTTAGAAAAAAAATCAAGCATGCATGAAAGGTAAATCAAGAGAGGCACACAAGATTAAAAAGGCTTGGCCTCAATAAGAGAACCTACGTCCTTTTCCATAGCCACTCTTGTGGGTATATGGAAATCCACTATAATGAAGAAGTGAATACAGCTTGTGCCAACTCCAGTTGGACACCTTCTATCTCCCAATAGGAATGATTATACTGAATCCCATCAGTTTACAAATTTTCATTAAAGAAAAATTGAGCCGAACATAAGAATAAGAACTCTGTTAAGCTGATACACAAATGATCACAACGAATATTCAATCCAATTTGTTGGATCTAATTTTCTAAAACCAGACATCTGAGCAAGGAAACAATTACATCACAAAAAGCCACTCCGAATGATAAATCTGGATTTCTTGAATCCGGCTTTCTGAAACCGAACTTCTCAGCAGGAAACATGATTCCGAAAAAGAATCTCTGAATACTCAATAACACTTCTTCAAAACGGTAGAGGCATTTTATTTTTAATTCTCCAGAGCTCCGCCTTCTCCGCTTGTGTAAAAATTTTTAATGAGCGAATGATCTTAGAAAATATTTATAGGGAAATCAGAAAACAATGAAGGGAATATTGAAAAACATTCCCACTTCCGCAAATCTCAAAAACTCTAAAAATCACTCGCATTTAATCATCAATATTTGACTTCTTGAAATACCATTAAATTTCTCCAAGATTTACGAAAAGTTGAAATAATGGTTTTCTTGAACTCAGAATTGTCATTCCCAATTTATCAGCATGTAGCCCAGGATTTTCATTCTGAATTTCTCATCATGTTGCTTTAGGTTGTCATTCTGAATTTTTCATCATGTTGCTCAGGATTGTCATTCCGAATTTCTCGTTCTGGAATTACACTCTGAAATTCTGGTTCAGGAAGTACACTCCGAATTTCTGGTTCAGGAAGTAGACTATGAATTTTTGGTTCATAAAGTACACTCCGAATTTCTTTCTCAGGAAGTACACTGTAAATTTGTGGCTCAGGAAGTACACTCCAAAGTTCTTGCTCAGGAAGTACACTTCGAATTTATGGTTCAGGATGTACACTCTGAATTTATGGTTCCAAAAGCACACACCAAATTTCTAGCTCATGATGTACACTCTGAATTACGGGTTCAGGAAGTACACTCCGAATTTCTTGGTCAGGATGTACGATTCAAATTTCTAGTTCATGAAGTACACTCGAAATTTTTGGCTCAAGAAGTACACTCTGAATGTCTGGTTCATGAAGTACACTCCGATTTTCTGGTTCAGGAAGTACACTTTGAATTTATGGATAAGGAAGTACACTCTGAATTACTGGATTAGGAAGTGCACTCCGAATTTCTGGCTCAGGAAGTTGACTCCAAAATTCTGGCTCAGGATGTAGACTCCAAATTTCTGGCTTCGGAACAAGACTTTGAATTTCTGGCTCAGGAAGTAGACTCCGAAATTCTGGCTTAGGAAGTAGACTCTGAATTTCTGGATTTGAACTTTCTCAAAATTTTTCTTAGAGAAAAACATCAATCTTCTTCACCTATTTCTTCAACATCTTTTATCATGAAACTTTTCATGATTTGTGAGAACATTAAGATCAGAAAAGAATCGTCTGATTTTGTTAAGAATGTTTGAGATACTTTCTTAACTTATGACATCTTATTATTCAAGAAAATCTTCTTTAAGGAAATCTCCAGCAACCATCAACTTAATCGTTCTGTAACTCAAAAACATTATTTAACAAAAGGATTAGTTGTCAACAAATAGAAAAACATTGTTAAAAAAACACCACACATGTTCTTCAAAAACAAAAGGAGACAGATTTAGTATGTGTATAAGAACATAAAATCACTCGATTGGTAATGTTTGATCTATATATAATTTGTGATATTAATAGTAAAATCCATCATTTTACTCAGGAATGATGGAAATATACCTGATGCAATTTCCATCCTAGATATTCAAATGTAATTAGAAATCAGTCTGGTGTGCTAAGAGGATAGAAATGTAATTTACTAATAATCAGAAGCTCTTTGAAAAAAAATTAGATGAAAATATAATTACTAATGGTATGAATGTCCAATTTCCAGTTAGGTAAGAGTATGATATAAGTAACCCTAGGGAATGCCTTATCAAAAATGGGAATTCTTTTTTATATTGTAATTTTAGACATATGGATTGAGATTTTAATGATGAATATCTAAATGATTGTATGTATAATTTCATTTATAAAACTGTAATGTGTTTTTAATATGATAATATTTTCTATTATGAAAATACCTCATCAACGAATGATCTTATTGATGGAAATAAGAAATATTATAAATAGCAAGGTATAAGGAAATCCTTTATGACTTCTTTGACATATGATGGGAAATTCAATTAAGCAATATTAGGTATTGTTTTGTTGACTTGGATTTCTCTAATGTCTAGTTTGCTATGGGTTCTACAAATACCTTTATATCCAAAAATAAATATTTTGGTGAATTATAAATTTCACCTCAATAAGTGGAAAAATTTCTTTTGGTTATAACAAGAGGGGAAATATTAATTTAAAATGACAGTCCAATAATGTAACTGTTGTTTTCTATGTCAATAAATTACCTAAAAAACATATAGTTTTTCCCATAGTAGGATTGATATTAATTTTGGTATCGAATGTATTTATATTTATCATGATGACATTAATTGGAAGGATAATGAAGTTTTTTTCATAGAGAGTATCATTTTGTATACAATAATTAATCTATAGAGTTGATAATATATAAAAATGTTGAGAAACATATAATTGATGGTAATCAATGTTATCTAATAGATATTGATGAAAACTAGGTAACTGCTCAAATTAATGATCTGTCCATGCAAAATTAATACATAAATGATTTTTCTTGATGAGTTTCAAAGCGTTGTAACATTATAGGTATTTTTATTTTCTATTAATAGAATTCCTAATGCTTAGACTATTTCAGAACACATTAATCTAATGGATCAGGTAGAACATATTTAATTGAAAATTTAGTTAAAGGAGTTTCGTGTTAAAGGATTCAGTCATCTTATAACTTCACTATGGGGTGATCTTATTTTGTTCACTAAATAGAATGATGGTTCCAAGAAAAATTTAATATATTTTAATTATTTTATTAACATTGAAATTATGAATATGTATTCACTAAATCATTCTGAAGACTTGTTTGATCTTATCTAGGGAGCTCATTAATTTTACAAGATTATCATGTGTTCTGGGAACCATCAACTATAGTTAATGGAGGAAGAAATTATGAATATAGATTTTGGTACATGATATGGGAATTATTAGTTTTTTGTTATACCCTTTTTTTAAAAAAATCTTCATCTACAATTATAGATCTGACGAATTGATTAATTTTCGAATATTTGGATAAGATGTTTTATGTTTTTTTTTTGATATTTTGGGCTTTTTAAAATGTTATGAATATCAGGATAAAAAATATAAGGATTATTTGGTAGACCCTTAATGAAAAGATGTTATGTGGGAAATTTATAAAATGTTTTTTTGGTTATGTTGAATTTCATTTCTATGTATCATTAATATTATGAATGAAATAACATTTTTTCTTACCAAAAATGAATTGGCTGATGAATGAAAAATATATAAAAATGTTACATAAAATCATATTTTTTTGGATTATCAGGCTAATATTGATGGTTTATTAAAAAAATTCATGGTTATCCCACCTGCCTACTAAGTTAACATGAAATTGGGTTAAATTTATTATGAAAAATGAATTTGTTTTTCATGAAATGAAATGCGGATTGGTTAATTCTCATGTTTTGGATCATCGTTACAAAAATGGTGATTTTTTAATCTCTACTGCTATTTCATTGAAGGGATTTGGTTGTATTCTGTGGTAGTATGATCAAGTAATTACTTTTGAATCTATATAATTGATGGG
This sequence comes from Viscum album, assembly GCA_963277665.1. NCBI lineage: Eukaryota > Viridiplantae > Streptophyta > Magnoliopsida > Santalales > Viscaceae > Viscum > Viscum album. The sequence continues at coordinate 928,242,815 of OY728126.1, read as the reverse complement.
TCGAGAGATAAATTATCCGACACATTATTTGTAATTTTCAAACAAAGTTATTACATTAAACATTTTGAGACATCATTTATATGGATTTACATGTGAAAAATATACAAACCATAAATGTCTGACTTATGTATTTAATCATAAGGAATTTAATATGAGATTAAGAATATTACATGAACTAATAAAGGATTATGTTTTCACAATCAATCACCAGCAAATAAGAGAATATAATATAGTAGATAACTTGAGTTGATAACATCATGATTCATTTACTATGGTATATTTTGAAGACAAGTCTTCGTTTAATGATTTGATTAATTCTTATTTGAATTTTTTTATAAATGAAATTACATTGTATTGTTTCAAGTCTTAGTGTAGTCGTTTCTATCAGACATAATTAACTAAGATTAGATAGAAGACTATGAGTAAATGAAAAATATAGAATTGGTTCAGAATGGTGTGTTTCCAAAATTCATGTTTGATTATGTTTTTTTAATATTTTGAATGATATTATATGTTCCTTGTTATTCCTATTGGATGAATGTATTTCTATGTGAAGATCATATAATATAGTTTTGAATTCATCCATGAATCACTTATATATATACTGACTTTTGGAAGTATTATTGGTGGGATGGAATGAAAAAGGATATTTCTTATTTTTCAATAAAATGTTTGAATTGTAATCAGGTTAATAAATAGTGTAAACTAACAAAGGGTATGCTTCATCCTTTTCCACTATCATACATGAAATGGGAAAATATATCCAAAAATATTATGGTGGGACTCTTAGAAACATCTTGACGTAACAATTTGATTTGGGCTATTATTGACAGACTGACTAAATCAACCCATTTTCTTCCAATAAATTTTTTAATATTTTTAGATTAACATTCCTGACTGTACCATAAAGGTATTATCATGTTACATTGAGATCTTGTATCCATTGTTTTAGATGATGATCCCAAGTTCCCTTCGTAAATTCGGAAGGACATTAAAAAGTCCATGGGAATGGTAGTAAATTTTAGTATAGAATTTCATTCTATGTTTGATAGATAGTCAGAATAAGAAATTAAAACATTTGAGGATATCCATTAAGCATGTTCCATGGATTAACATGTAATTTGGGATCTTCATCTTTCTTGTGTTGAATGTTCTTATAAAAATAATTTTCATTCCAGTGTATATATGGTACTATTTGAGGCATTGAATGGAATAAAGAGTCTAAATCCATCATGTTGGTATAATTTTGGGGAGAGGAATTTGATGGGATCATAATTTGTAGAGGAAGTGGAAGAGAAAGTGAATATGATCTTGAAACATGTGAGGACATCTCAGAGCAGACCAAAAAGCAATGTAGATAACATGAGTGAAACATTTTATTATGATTTAGGCGATCTAGTTTTCTGTAGAATATCACCTTTGAAAATTTTTATGTGCTCTATTTTAATGGGAATATATTTCAATTGTTCATTGGACCTTATGAAGTACTAGATAATGATAGATTAGTTTCCTACTGATTAGATTTACCTCTGATTTTATCTCGAGGACACAATGTTTTCCTAATTTTGAAGTTAAGAAAGAATGCCCAGATTCATATATTATTTTGAGTCTCTATGTAGTACATCATGAAGATGACCTTTCTTAAGAGGAACATCTATTTATATTTCTTAATCATATATTGAATGTATTCCATACTAATTTAGTTTAATTGGTTATTATTTTGTGGGTAAACCATGTGTTTGAAGAAGAAACATTGGAATATGATAATTCAATGAAATAATGGTAGCCTCAATTGTTTTATAATTTTATAAAAATATTTATACTGCAATTTTTAGAAAATGGGGAGAATGTAAAAAACTATGTACTTATAAAATTATTTGTTTTGATTTACATATTTAATAGTACAATTCATTAGAAATGCATATTAAAATTTGTAGTTTTTATAGATACTAAAGAATATATAATAATTAAATCGTTACATACTATATGAAAATATAAATATAATTATATATTTTATCTGTGAAAAATATTATATTTATATCATGTATTAAGAAAAAAATTGTTTTAAAAATGATAAATTATGTATTTATATTTTTTTGACAATGTAATGATTATATATATTTATATTTTTAATAGAATGATTTAAATGAAAACTAATATTCATAAAATATATGAATATATTAATATTCCACTTTCTTTTTATTATTACATTTTTTATGTTTCAATAATTAATTTTTCAAATGGACATTAAATTTAATAACTTTTTAATGTTCTTATTTTCAAATATATGATGATTATAAAAAAAAATTAAATTTAATATATTTATAAACATAAATTTATTTACAGGTGTTAAATCACGAATTATATATGTTGAATATTTTTAATGGTGATTTTTTAGATTTTTCTAAAATAGTTTAATTTATGGATAATAGTGAAATACGAAAATTTATGGTGTAAGGTAAATATATGAATTATTGAGTCATTGATCATGTAATGGAGATGTATCAAAAAATCTTGAAATATCATTCATAATTTAAATATATTTAATGAAAATTATCCAACTATTAGATGTCTTTAGAAAAAATAATAATATAATGAATTAAATAATAAGAAAAAACTGCTCTCCTACACTATAAATACCACCTCATGTCACCACTTATCCTCACTCTTCAAATCCTTTTTTCTTATTTATATTATTCGAAATTCCCTTCCAAAAAATCTTACCAATGTCCATGACCTTCTAGTGTCACCAAAATTCTAAAGTCAAGAGCCATATGGAGGTTCTAATGGAATTGAATTGAAGCAGTAAAATCATCTTTTCATTCCATTTACTTTATTTTCAATTTAATTACGTTTGTTATTATAACCATATCTACACTTATCCAATTTGAATTCAAAATTATGCATCTTTTATATATTTTAATTTTATCGAATTTATATAAAAATTCATCATCAGAATCCTTCTCCTATCTCTTTTATTCGTACGAAAAATTATATCACATATGATGTCTCAATTTATCAACATCGTTGATGTTGTGGTTTCATTTTCATGCACCATCATCATAAAAAGTTATAACACCATTACTATAGTTGAATAAGATTTTAATCTACATATCATATGTTATATAATACAAATTTTTTTATTACTCATATTATTAATTAATAAAACAAATGTAGGTCATAATTATGAAAATTCACCAAAAAAATAACATTCATCAATAATGTTTTATCTAATTATTCATCTGCATTTCATATGACCAAAATGATATATAATACCATTTAGTATTTTATAATTTAATTGAAATGACATAATTTCAATTATTGATAACAATTATTATTTTACATGATTTTATATACATGTATACAGTTATAATGATAATGAAAAACAAAGATACAGACACTCTTGAACAATAGAATTTAATCTAATAACTAATAAATAAGAAATGAATGATGTCACTAAAATTATAATAAATATAATAAATTAATAGATGGTTCTGAATTAATTAATTAATGCATTTAGCATGATTATCTATGATATTATGTTCTTTTGAATAAAACATTAATAAATTAGTTAATGGATTGTACCCGAACCTTCATTTTCTATTAAACATACTCTTTCTCTCTCATTACCCCAATGTAATTCTTATTTCATTTTGTGTAGAAAATATAAAATATGTTTATATTGACCGAACTCATGTATCTAAATCATAAATTTCTTGTTTATGGGGAAATACTTGTTTTAAAATGGTTTCCTTCTCAATTCTTAGAGATGTGCAAGCTCAATTAAGTGAAAGTTAATTATTTTATACCCATTTTATATTACAATCCACAATCGTTTCTATGAAACCATTATATTTATTAAATAAACCATTTTTTCATGAAAAATATTTTTTTTTCAATTATTGAGTTTTTCATCCATTCGACAAAAAAATTCATAATAAATCATCCATGGAAACTTGGAAATAAATGTACCGATAAATATAAAACTATAAATATATTATTAATAAATGGGTACATTTATGATATAATAATATAATTGACATAATTTTTGGTAGTAAGGAGAACCTTATACTCATAAATGTTATTAGAAAATTAATGTGTGAAAAATGAGCATACAAATGGGTTTATTGAGATGGGTATACAAATCAGAACAATAAATATGCACGACAATCAACATATTCCATATTAGAACAATAATATTTTAAGACAATCTACCAACTAGAACAAACTAAAAATTTAATTATTTAGAATGAGAATCTATAACCTTATTTCCCTCTTTATATAAATGAATAATATAAAGATAAGTCAATATGAAAACAATCATTACATGGTGAGAGCATACTCGGTGGTCCATTCATCGAACGCTCTTTATGAATTTTCACTACAATAGAAGAATCTGATTCCAACCACAAAGCATTCCAACCATAATAAATTGTATACCTAATCTAATTTATTATAGTCTATATATTAAATTCAATTGGGAATCATTTTTAATTAAAACAAAAAACTATCCCTTAAAAACCCTATGGGGTGTAAAAAATGCCACCACAACCAGCAGGCCTTGTAGCACCTAAAGCCTCCCCATGAATGTTTACTTTAAACAAACATGAAATTTGTAGTATACACGAAATATATTTACACACTAAAAGATTCTTTCAATGAACCAAACTATAATTAATGAAAATTAATCTTGATCTAATTAAATTTTTTATTATATAAAATGGTATATAAAAGATACACAGTTCTTTGGTTTTATGTTTTTTATTTTAAAATTCCTTTAAGAATGGTTACCATTTCTAATATCTTCATTAAACATTGATAACATGGTCAGTATAAATATAAATCATTAAAAAATCCAACACACTCAGATAATGGAAGTGATGACCTAATATTGTAGAATTTCCCCATACAAAGCCCATTTTTCGGAGCTCGTAATAATAGTAGCATCACTGGGAATCACTCTGGACCAAGCCAATGTCGAGCATCAAAACATTAAGCTTAAATTTATTCACTTGTGGGAGATGTGTATTTTAATAGATATTACCACGTGAGAAATGTTACTTGAGCCACTCCAGGATTCTGTCACCATTACACACCTCACCCTTAGGTATTATGGTGGTGTTATAAGAGGTTATGTATCAATACCCTAACTATATGATTATGTGGGTTATTTTTATACATATAATATATATTCATTTTTTTATTTTTACATTGTAAATGTTTTTTAGAGCTGAAATAGAATTTTTTTTAATATTTAAATTAAATTAAGAAATCTATTTTGATGAATTAATGGATTTTTGAATTAAATAATATTTTAATAAAATGTTATTAATAAAATACTTTTTATTAAATATTAATGATCATATAATATTTTATGAAGAAAATTTTAATTCTTAATAAGGTTTGAAAGCTGTTTGTGTCAAAACCCTTGAATTTTCAATAAACATTTGTTTTTATTTTAAATGAAAAATTTCACATTGTTAAAAAATTATTTATATAAAATGAATATTAATATTTTTATCTGGATGTTGAAACTATCAAATGGTGAAATGTTCCAAATTTTCCGAGACCACTGCTTTTTTGGGTAAAAATAAAATATTGTCTATATATAAAATGTGATTTATAACATAATAATGACACAATAGTAATGTAATAAAATATAATAAAAATTATTTTCTCCCAATATATGTTTTTCCTTTAAAATAATGTGATTATTGATTTTTTTAATTAATTTATGGTGCCTTAGTGGACTATTCAAGAATTAAAAAACATTATAGAATTTTAAATAGATTTCATTGAGATTGTGACTCACCTCCACATAATAAATCCAAATATTTTAATAACTTCGGCCACTCCATTTATTAAATAATTTTTTCCTCTCCCCTTAGAAAAAACCATGGGAAAAACCCCTGGGTTTGTTTGTGGTTTTGAATAGTTTAATGTGTGTTGTACAAAACATAAATAATAATGAATTCCCTCTCTTTTCCTATATATACCCAACTATGATCCCACTTCTAATCACTCAAAAAACTTTTATAAAGTACATACTTTATCCCCTCACTATATAATCATCCAAAGGAACCCTAATCTCTAAAGAATCATCTCTCAATCCTCTCCCTAGCCCATGGGATCAGACATCCATGTAAGGGATTTCATTATCTCTCAATTTTCTCAAAATTTCGTTATATTCTTATAAACTTTTGTTTTAAATTTAAAAATTTGGGCTATGATTTTTCACCTCCCATATAATTACCTCCATATGTTTTAATGACTATTTTCCTCTTTATCCCTCATCAATTTATCCCATTCACACTCGTTACAATGATGAAATTCTGTAAGGAATTTCTCTCTTCCCAATTAAATTGAATGAGTTATTTTATATTACACATCTAAATTACATAACATATGTTAGGAAATGTATCTATATTACCCCCATAATTTCAATTTTCTTTACATATGATTAGATACCTCATTCTCTCTCAAAATCTATTTTTATGAATTATTATGTCATGTCTTTGTGTTGTCGAAACAACACCGCAATTTTCCCTTCCAATGTCACTGTTTAGTGAATACAAATCCTATTTCTTTACCAAGGGTATTTAACATTATGAAAATTTACTTATTTATTATTTAGATTCATGTATTGATTTCACATTCTTTTATCATGTAATATATGATGATTTTTAATGAATGCATGTTGAATGATCTTGGTGGCACACTTATGCATGACATGAACTGATTAAGAAGGGTGTCCCCTAATAGCACTCCAATGCCTTGGGTAAATATTAGCATCATGATACATCATGTTCAATGATGGTTTACTCATGATATTCAATTTCAATGAGTGTTTACACATTCTATATGTGCAATGATCCTTGGCACATGCTAATATCAGGTTATATGTTGTTTCCACAATTCCATGTTATGATAATCTTGCTATATCATGCCTTTATGTTCATCTTTACCTTATTCTTCATTGATATTCATATTTACTGACATGTATTTTATTCTTCATGTTATACCTTTTTTACTCCCTTATATGGCTATATAGGTATCCCTTTTTTATGCATGTTCTCAAGTTATCCAACAAAAAGAAATATACGTATGATTGATGATGTCTTGTAAAATATGTTTTCCACAAACATGTGTTATATTATGTTCTATGTTGTTAGGTAATTTTCATAATATCCTAATATACTATAGATATCGATCCAAATATTTGTCTTATGTTCTAGTTGATATATCAAATCATCTATACGTGCGTAATAAAGAGAATGGTTTTTATAGTTGGTATCAGAGGATATGATTTGTTATTTTTAGATTAATATTAGATAACCCTTTTGAAAGAATTAGGGATACGATTATGAATAAAAAAATCCTTGAATTTTGGTGATTATAGAGTAAGTGTTTTATCATGAAAATACATCCATTTTTGGATACGAATAAGTAGAGGTGGGTCTCATAGAGATGAATCTAGCGGTAAAACCTGAAAACTCCTCTTTGAGATAAAATAAAAAATGAACTGGTGCACGGCAACTTTCCTTAATAATGTATTGGTATTGAAACTTCATGGAGATATGCTTTAGTAAATTCATAATCTAAGTATGAATCATTATTAAAGGAATAAAAACAACCCTAAAAATATATTATGGTATGTATATCATGGACAAAATATATAGAATCATATAAATTCATAGGTTAAGGAAATAAATAAAATTTATAATTTACCATTTATTTTAATTGGTCTCCCCTTTATGTGTTACCACTATCATTCCTTTCATTATAGCCAATGGATTGTAATAGGAGGAGTTGGGCTAACAACCGATAAGAAGATCAATGTGACGGCTATTCTAATTGGATTCCCAATCTAATAGAAGTGAAAATCACAAACATTTTCATGATACTCTCATAGTTAACTCATTTTATCAGTAAAATGAATGGGTCAAGTGGAACGTTCACCCCCCACCCAATAAATAACTAGACATAATAAAGAGATTCATGGGGGAAATGAATCATACTTTTAATGGATCATATGATCCCTCAATCATAGAACAATGGATCAACTCTAATGAAAATATCTTCTCCACCCTTCAATGATCCGAACGAGATAAGGTTTTTCTGGATGCTTATCATATGGAGGGTGAAGCTGGTCAATAGTGGAAATTGATCAAAAATTAAAAACCAATATAAGATATTGAGGCAAAGGAATGGAGGATTTTTGGAAAATGTATTTAGATATATATTTTCTGAAAACCCTCCAACATAAGATGGAAAGGGACTTCCATGATCTCATTAAAAAAATGATAAATCCATCAGAGCGTACAAGAAGCACTTCATAAGGCTTGCATGATACACATATAACTTTGTCGTTACCCCTAAATTTAAGGTTGAGTGCTCCTTTGGTGGGAAAAAATCTATCTTTTGAATGTCCCTGTGATCCGTGACTTCGATAACTATGAGGAAATTTTATGACGATCCCTCAATATCGAAATGGAGATCAACAAATATCAGGGGTATCATGGGGAGAAGAAGTGGAAGGTGGACCATAATTTTGGCATTCTGATGGATAAATACTATTGTTCTATGAAAATAATGCACCCCATTTTCCAAAATTGATGAAATGAGAATCCTCTAAATTTCTTGAAGGGGACGTGGAAATGATTTTGGTGTGTAAGAGAAGGGAACATGACCATTAACTGTCCACAAGAAAACCCTGCTACTGTGATAAAGGAGTGTAAAAATATTTTTGAACCTCAACGCATTGTTATCTTCTTCAATGAAAATAACCAGGGAAACTTTCAAACCAGTTCCCTAACATAAGGGTTTTTAGATGTTACCAACAAACTCCAAGGTAGTATGGGAAAGCATTTTCCGTCACTACTAACGAAGAGAACCCCAAAAATGAAGTGGCGACATGTATGATAGTTATTAATTCCTAAAGAGTGAATATACTTTTTTATTATGGTTGACACATTATTTTTATATACTGTAGGATAAGTAGAACAATTACAACACCACCACAAATCGTGGATGTAATAATGATGGTGATAATTGAAAATGGGGAAATCATTGCATCCCAAGAATATTACTCCTCCCATGTCACAATTTGTGGATTGAACATCATGAAAAACCTTATCATAATCCCACTAGTAAAATTGGATGCAATTATTGTCATGGAATGTAATTCTCTATATTGATCAAACATAAATTTTTGTGAGTGGGAAATCACTCTGCATATGGCGAAGCAACCCCTGATTCTATACATGTGCAAATAGGATGATGAATCTTCTTTATAGCCCTCAAGTCAAACATGGGTATTACTACCCTAAGAGATTCTCATTTTTATCAGATGAGTGTGTCTAAGGATGCAACCATCCTTGATGAGAATCCTATTTTGTTGGAATTCACTAAAGTGATTCACGTGGAATTTCCATAATATTCTCAATGAAGAGATATTGAATTATCTATTCATCCTATACCTCGAGAGTTTTTAATATCCAAGACACCATATGGAATGGATATTGTGAAGCCTGAAAAGTTAAAAAAACAACTGTATGAGAATATAGATAAAGGGTTTATATTCCCAAGTCCTTCATTATAGGGTGCACCAGTCCCCTTCATCAAAAAGAAGGATGGGTCAACACACATTTGCATTGATTATTGTGATCTCAACAAAATCCCGATAATGAACAACTATCCTCTACCATGATTTGATGAGGTGTTCGATCAACTACATGGAGAAAAAAATTTCACCAAGGTGGATCTGAAGTCAAGATATTTCCAAGTATGGATGAAGAAGGATGGAATTCCCATGACTAAATTTTGTACATTTTACAATCACTATGAATTCATGGTAATGCCTTTCTGACTGATTAATTCTCTAGTAGTCTTCGTGGACATGATGAATAGAGTTTTTAAAGAATACGTTGAAAAATAATTTTTGGTCTTTATAAATGATTTTATAATATAATCCAAAACCATATAGGAGCATGAAGATCTTCTATGCACTATACTTGAGACCTTGCGAAATGAGAAGATTTATGTGTAGTACAACAAATGTGAGTTCTAGTTGAAGGAGGTATCATTCTTGGGTCATATTATAACAAGTAATGGGATATCAGTGGAACCCTACATGACATATTCAATTGAGGGATGGATGGTGATAACATCTATGATGAATATTTGTAGCTTTCATGGGTTAGCTGGATATTGTCGACGGTTTGTGTGAAATTTCTCACAATTGTCAAACCCTCATACCAAGCTAACTAAAAATGGATTTTGGTTTTCTTGTAATGATGAATATGAAGAGAGCTTCAAGGTGTTGAAAATGTTTCTTATCACTGTGCCTATTCTCACATTAACCATAAGTGGATAATATTTTATGGTATTCCGTGATTCATTGAAGAAGGTCTTGGGCAATGTGTTGATGAATAATGACAAAGTCATTTCCTATGCTTCATGAAAAATAAATGTTCATGACCAATACTATCCAAAACGTGATCTTGGGTTGGATTTAGTAATCTTCACTTTAAAAATTTGTTGACATTACCTATTTTTGGAGAGGTGTGAAATGTATATAGAATTCAATAGTCTCAAATTTATATTCACATAGAAAGAGTTGAACATATTCCAGTGATGATGCCTTGTGCTAATAAAATATTATGACCGCTCAATCCATTACCACCCTAGGAATTAGAACAAGGTGGAAAATTCTCTATGTATAAAGGAAAAAGCGATTCTATAATTGATGAGAATTGAATATGATATAATCTTCTTATATTGATGAATATGGACATGGGAATAATAAATATGGGAAAATCATCAATCCTTTTACAAATTATTACTCAACCATCTCTTTTTGAAACGATAAATGAATCTAAAATTGAGGATGTGGGAATTTCTAATAAAGTGGAAACAATAAGAAAATGTAAATCCTTGGAGTTCAATGTTAATGAATAAGGAATTGTTGTATTTGGTTCAAGACTATGCATTCAAGGAAATATGGAGTTAAAGAAATATATTTTGGATGATGCACATAGTTGAAATTTCTCCATTCACCTTGGAAAATCAATGATTTATCAAGATCTAAAAGAGTATTATTGGTAAGATAACATAAAGAATGAGATCACTGAGTACAAATCCTAGTGGATAGTATGTCCTTAAGTAAAGGATGAGAGGAAAAGTCTAATGGGAAGATGCAACCATTACCCATAAAACCATGGAAATTGGAGAACATCACTATACACAATGTAACCAATCTTCTGATTACATCTAAAAGAAAACAATTCTCTCTGGGTCATTGTGGATTGTCTTAAAAAGATTTCACACTTCATTACAATTTAAGTGGATTTCTCATTGGATTAAATGGCATGTATAAACATTAGAAATGTGGAAAAGGTGAATGGATTACCACTATCTATATTATCGGATTGAGATACAAGATTCTACTATATGATCTAGATGAGTCTATAATATGTTCTGAATACTGGGATGAACATCAGTATGACATATCATCCTCAATATGATGGAAAATCTGAGCAGAATATCCAAACACTTGAGGTCAGATATAGAGCATGGTCAATGAAATTCAAAGGGTTATGGGATCAACATCATCCTCTGGTTGAGTTCTCTTACATAAAACGTTTCCACTCAAGCATCTAAATGGATCCTATTGTAGCCCTTTGTGGGATGAGGTGTAGTAAACTAGCATGTTGGGATGATGTTGGGGAGTGGAAACTCCTAGTTCCAGAAATGGTTAAAGAAATGGTGGAGTAGTTTAATACCATCCAGCATCACATTAATGCTACTCCACATCGACAAAAATGCTATATTGATAATCATCGATGAGGCCTATAGTTCGACACTGGGGACCTGGTATCTCTCCACATATCCCCATGTAAGAGTGTTATGAGATTTGGGAAGAAGGGAATTCTTATACCAAAGTACATATTCCCTTTTGAGATATTTTATTTCATTAGAGTAGTGTCCTATCGACTAGAACTCCAACAGAACCTATCTCAAGTACATGTTTTATTCCATGTATCACTGTTGAAGAAGTACCTACCTGACCCATCACATGTACTAAACCGAGAGGTGGTTTAATTGAGGAATAACCTCATTTATGAAGAGAATCTGGTGATGATCTTAGGTCATAGGGAAAAAGTTCTACGAAATAAGTCCATAGACCCCATAATGGTGTTGTGGAAAAACCACAAGTTTGAGGGAGGAAAAACAGAATCCGAGGAAGTCATCATAAAAATACTCCCTCACCTATTTTTGTGTTGGAAAACTAAATTTCGATGGAAAAATTTCTTAATGGGGTGAAAATTGTAAGGACCCAAACATTTATTAATAAAAATTCCTATTGATCTAATTAAATGTATTATTTTATAAATTGTATATTAAAGACATGAAATTACATGGTTTTTATGTTTTTGGATTTTAAAATACTATTATGAATTGATACCACAACTAATATAGTTGTTGAACAATGATTACATGAATATTGTAAATATAGGGCTTTAACAAATCCAATTTACTAAGATGAAAGAAGCGATGGCCTCATCCAATAGAATTTCACTATACAAACCCCATTTTTTAAGCTCACAAAGGAGGTAGTATCACTAGGAATCACTCTTGAACCTAGCCCAAGCTTAGATTTAACATTTTATGCTTGAATGGACCTACCTATGGGAGTAGTGGATGTCAATAAAGATTACCACTTGAGCAATGTTATCTAATCCGCCGTAAGATTCTGTTACCATAACACACCAGACACTTAGGTCTTATGCGTGTTATATAAGTGGTTATGTAATAATACCATATCACTATGATTATGTTTATTATTTTGGTATAAAGAATATACATTCATTTTATTATTTTTACATTTAATATGTTTTTTAAAGCACAAAGAGTATTTTTATTTAATATTTAAATTCAATTATAAAATATTTTTGATGAATTATAGATTTTTCAATTAAATAATATATTAATAAAATATTATTACTAAATTATTCATTATTAAATATAAAAGATCTTATAACTTTTTATGAATACAATTGAAATTTTTATTACATTTTGAAAGCTATTTTTATCAAAAAAAAGTATATTCTCAAGAAATGTATGTTTTTATTTTGAAATTAAATATTCAAATATTTATAAAATTATTTAGATAAAATGTATATTATTTTAGGAATCAGGATTTCAAAATTATCTAACATAAAATTTTTCCTAATTTTCTGAGACAATCAAATTTTTGGGTAAAAATTAAATACCGTTTAATTATATAATGTGTTTTATGACATCATAATGACCCAATAGTTATGTAATAAAATACAATAAAAATAGTGTTTGGACAATATATGTTTTACATTTCAAATAATTTCATGATATATTTGTTTTATTAATTTTATGGTTCCTTAGTGGACGTACCAAGGATTAAAAAACATATTAACTTTTTAAAATGATATCCTTGAATGTGTAACTCATCTCCACATAAGAAAGCGTTATATATTAATAATTTATTCCATTGGACATATAAAATAATGTTTTCCACTTACCTTTGGAAAAAACCACGGATAAAACCATGGTCTGGTTTGTGGTTTTGATTAGTTTAATGTGTTGTTTCCACAACCAAAATAATAATAAATTCCCTATATTTTCCTATATAAACACTTCCAGGATCCCACTTCTCATCACTCAAAAATATTGGGGAAATTCTCTACTCTACCCTCTTCACTCATGAATCCTCCCAAGGTTCCCCAATCTTTAGTGAAGCCTCTCTCAATCCTATACCAATCCCTTGAGATCACACATCTATATAAAGGATTTTATCCTTTCTCATTTTTGTCCAAATTTAATAATATTATTATACACTTATGTTTTCAATTAAAAATGTTGGGGGTATGATTTATAACCAACCCGTTAATTACATCCTTATTTTATAATGACAAGATTACGCTTTATCTCTCATTAATGCCTCCCATGCACACTCATTACCATGCCGATATTCCGTATGGTATTTTTCTCTTCTCATTTACATTCATACAATTATTTAATATTAAGAATAAAAATTCCATTTCATCTCTTTCAACATATATCTATATGACCACCTTACATTCCATTTTGTGTACATATGATGAGATACCCCTTTCTCTTTCATCAAGGCTTTTTATGTATTCTTACGTCATGGCATTATGCTGCCGAAATTGCACTGTGATTTTCAATTCCAAAGTCACTGTATCGTGAATACCATGCCAATTTCTCTATCAAGGGTATTCACCATTATGGAAATTTACTTATTTATTATGGATTTTCATGTGTTATTTCCAAAATCTTTTATAATGGAATAAATTATGATTTTTAATGAATTCATGTTGTATGATATATATGGCACCCTTATGCATTAAAATAAATGATTAATAAGAGTGAACCCTGATAGCGCTCTAATGCGTTGGGTATTGCTTAGTATCGTGAAATGTCAAATGCAGTGATGTATTAATCATGAAAATTTTAGTGCAATGATATTTTACTCATTCAATATGTGCAATGATCCATGACTAATGCTAATATCATGTTTAATGTGGTTCCCATATTTCCATGTTATGATAATCGTTTTATATCATGCCATTACATTAATGTTTCTCTTATACTCCATTGATATACCTATTGCCTAAAATTTATTTTATTGCACATGTTATACCTTGTTTACTGAATTACATGGCTTTATATCTCACCCATTTCTTATGCATGTCTTCAGGTTTTCCCATGCAAATATTAAGTATGAAGGAATTTTATGGTCGTGTAATAGAGGTTTTCAGTAAATATGTTGTAGTTTATGTTTTATAATTTTATGTAATGTACCAAATTTCCCAAGACTCTATACCTATCGATCCTCAGAGTTATATTAATTTAAAGATGTTGTAATAAATCATGGTTATGTTTTTAATAAATAGTAGGGTTTTTATAATTATTCACTATACCATGAACATAGAGTGATCTCAATACAACCATATGAGAGAAGTCATTACGCAATGACCATGTTTTAATATTTGGTTCCATCATGTTTCCACAATGAATAAATAAGACTCCGGTATAATAGTAAGGTTTGTGATTATTGAAAACCAGATCATTTCTTGATCCCTAGTTATATGAAAGAAAACTAACAACTATATCCAACATAAGTTAATTGATTTGATTGCTACATGGTATTATGTATAATGAGAAGAGAAGCCCCATAATGGTCTTTAAATTAATGCTTCATCAAATCTTCCCCTTTACATAGATCTACGACAAATAATTGAGCTATAATAGCCTAATAAGTGAAGTAGGGACTTATTGGCATTTAAAAACATCAAAACATAGCAAAGCTAGTTGCATTACCATATGTTTGATAATGGGATGTATGGGAAATAACTGTTTCTAAATTCTCTTGATCAAAAACATACCATAGAGAAAATATTTTTTTTTTGTAAAAACTTCTACCCAAGTTGGAAGAATAGTATGGCTACCAAAATGATTTTGATTACAATCCATGGTGGTGAATTTACTATCCATATTGGGAATATAATACAAAATTTCACAATCTGAAAAATCATACCTAGAAACAACAATATAAGGATGAGAAGGATGTAGACCAAATTTACAAATATTAAATTTTAAATTATAAATAGTATCTGAAGTTCCCAGTCAGGATCCATGTATCACCGAGAGGGGGAGGGGGTGAATCAGTGATATCTTTTTCTTTTTATGTTTCCCCTCTTTGAAACAACCTTCACCTCCTGTAAAAGAGTTTCTTCCCTGCTGAACACACACAACCACAGGAACACAAGATTTACAAGGTTCACTACTCAACAATAGTAGCTACGTCCATGGTATGGTACAGAAACAATCCAGTACCACACGATCCACTAGAAAACAATCCTTTGATATCGAATACAACGGGTATGATATACCCTTACACTCGTGCAACACTTTGAAAACAATCCAATAGTGTGTGTGCTCTCTATTAGCACAAATATGGTAACACAATGTTTCAGTGCTTCTTTACAATTGATCAGATGTATTCTCTGAAGTACAAATCTTCACTTTCTTACCCAGAAGCCAGTAAGAACTCTCTTACGCACTACTGAATATGTGCGAAGACCCAAAAATATTTCACACAGCCTTTAGGGTGCCTTGCGCACAATTCAAATGGCTTGCGGGTAAAAAGCCCTTTTGGCGCGAAAATCGTTTTCGCGTAACTTTCCTTTTGCGCACAACTTTTCTTCTTTTCGCGCAACTTCTCAATTTTCCACGCAGATATCCTCTTTTCATGCAAACATCATTCTTTTTGCGCAACTCACTTAGCGTATAATTTACGCGCCCCAGATCTCGGGATTTATTCTAAGTGTCGAGCATTAACAACTTACAAGGGTTAGCTTCATATTTATAGGAATTTTTGACCCCAGGCGAAAAAAACTAATCTGCGCGTAAAACCTCCTCCATGCGCGTAAAAACTCTTTTATGCAACTTAATATTTTGCGCCATGCTTCAATATTTCGCCCACCTCATGCCTTTTCCATTTTTCATCCTTCTAATCATGAAGCACCAATTGCGTGCAAAATTCCACACTGCATTCCATATTGCGCGCAAACCCAATATTTCCCGCGACATAATATTTCGCGCACTGCTCCAATCTTTCGAGCATTTCATGCCTTTGCCAATTTTTTAGCTTCTGATCTCGAACCACCATTTGCGCGAATATTTCATTCCTCCATTTCGCGTAAACGTCGTTTTTCGCAAACCCCGCTGATATTACGCGCATCCCACAAATATTTCACGCAATGATCAAATTTTCCGCACAACCCGCTGCTATTTCGTGTAGCCCGCATATATTGCGCACACCACTTTATTTTTGCGCGCAACATGCCTAAACTGTGATTTTTTTTCATCCCCAGATTGTCTATTTCTTTTTTCATTTTATCTCATTACTGCTTCCCATAACCATTCTTCTTCTCTTATCACAAATCCCACTATCGTGATATTTAATTTTTTATAGATCAGCATAAGCATCGTCAGAGTTGCAATGGGAACTGAAACATCCATATCCCCTAGCAGTATCATTCCTTCCAATCAAAACATTATATGATTGGCATCATAATTTATACCCCTTTCTATCATAAGGCTTGCATCACTAGTTCTCATGACTTATGATATTTGGGAAATACATATCAGCAAAGCACCGTCTGGTTTATGATCCTTCTACAAAGTAAATTGATTTATCTTCGTTGACAAAAAAATAAAACACTCTGCAAAAGCTAACTCTTAAAACTTTCTTCTCCATTCAACTTGGTCCCAACAATCTCCCCCTTTGGATTTTGTTGTCAACAAAGATTCATAAATCACTGAACTTTGAAACCTTTTGCAATGGATTACTTATCAATAATTCTAAGCCTACGCGAGCTAACTCATTGTAGGAAACAAGAATTTTTGACAGCCAAAACCATGTTGTCCAAAAGCAGTGACTGTGAAATCTCATGAACGTACCACCTCATCCTTCATCAGAACATCTTTCAACCTTCTACTTCAGCATTCTTCACTTCTTCAACATTCCTATAAAACAACTTTGTTTCCTACAACCACTCCAACAAACAGTTAGAATAGTTCACACACATACATGCTGAATTCACAGCTTACCCACAACTCCCCCTTAATACATTCTTCCTTATGGATAGATTTATGAAACAATTCTCCCCCTTGAAAACACTATAAAAAGGTAAGACAAGATAGGGGACAGAAACATGTACCTTAACCTTGATGAGAAGGAGGTTTTACACCCATCTTCAACCTCAATTTTGCAAATGATTCCTTCGGTAACGGTTTTGTAAATATATTAGCAATTTGTTCAGATGTAGGAACATACTCCAGCCTTAGTTCATTCTTTTCAACCTACTCTTTGATGATTTGGTACTTTATATCAATGTGTTTAGAACAAGAATGTTGTACTGGATTTCTTGTAAGATTGATTGCACTCTGATTATCACAACCCAAGAGCAATGATAGCTTTACTTCAACATGTAGATCTTCAAGCTGAGTCTTCATCCACATTAGTTGAGTTGCAGCTTGAGTAGCAGCAACATACTCAGCTTCAGCTATGCTAATAGTTACTGAATTATGTTTCTTGGTATGCCAACTAACACAACTTTTCCCCAGAAGGAATACTCCACCAGATGTGGATCTTCAATCATCAACATTTCCTTCCCAATCAGCATCATAATACCTGAATAGATAAATATTTTCAGATCCTTCATACCGGATTCCAAAATTTTTGTTGCCTTTGATATATCTGAGAATTCTTTTTCGAGCAATCAAATGTGATTCTTTAGGAGAACTCTGAAATCTTTCACATAAAGTAACAGCATAGACGATGTCGGGTCTTGAAGCAGTCAAATATAGCAGACTTCCAATCAGCTTTCAAAACTCTTTCTGATAAACATCCTTGCCTTATCTATCGTTAGGAAACTTGGTTCCCACTGAAATCAGTTTGGAAACTGGTTTCGAATTTTCCATGCCAAACTTCTTCAGAATTTCCTTAGCATACATTTCTTGAGACAGAAAAACATGATTCTTCTTCTGTGAAATTTGTAACCCAAGAAAGTACTTCATTTCTCCCAGCATGGACATCTCAAATAACTTCTTCATCTCCTTAGAAAATTTTTCACATGAACTTTCATCATTTCCAGCAAATATAATATCATTGACATAAACAATAACGATTAGTGAAAACTCCTTACATTTGTTGATGTAGATATTTATGTCAACTCTCCCTTTCTTAAAGTTCATATTCTTCAATAAAGTATCTAATTTAGAATACCAGGCTCTCGGAGCCTATTTTAGCCCATAAAAATCCTTCTTCAACCAGCACACATAGCTTTCATCTTTCCCAATAACAAATCCAAAAGGTTGATCAATGTAAACTTCCTCATCAAGATCACCATTCAAGAATGCAGATTTTACATCCAATTTAATGATTTTGTAACCTCGTTGTGCAGCAATGGAAAGAAACATTCTGATTCTTTCTAATAGAGCTACTGGAGCAAAGGATTCAACAAATTCAATGCCTTCAATTTGTGAATACCCTTTGCAGACCAATCTTTCCTTGTTTCTTATTACTTTAACTTATTCATTCAGCTTGTTTCGAAAGACCAACTTTCTACCAATAATGTTCTTGTTGTCCGGCTTGGGTACAAGTAACCAAGTATTGTTCTTCTCTATCTAATCAAGCTCTTCCTTCATAGCATGAACCCATTCTGGATTCTCAAATGCTTCATTTACATCATTCGGTTCAACTTTCCAATAAAGAGAAGTATGTGATATAGCATTCGTTGTTCTTCTTGTTTGAACCCTCAGATTTTTATCTTCAATAATGTTCTGAGCCTCCACTTGTTTCCTCAACCTGGGATGAGTTTTTTGAACTCCATCCTCATCACTTGATATTTCTGAGTCAGATTCCTCTTCATGAGTAGGATGAACAAAGTCTCCATCATTATCAGAATTGTTAACAAAATCTTCTATATCCCGCTCGACTTCCACATCAAAATATGACTACTTTTCTTTCTCATCATTTTCAACAACTTTTACATCTGAATAATCAATAATTCTTCTGGTTTCTCTGTTGAGGCATCTATATCCTCTTCCTTCTGGAGCATATCCAAGAAAAATTCCATCATCTCCTCTTTGCTCAAACTTTCCAAGATTTCCACCTTTCTTCTTTATAATACATGGACTCCCAAAGACTCTCAAGTGTTTAAGACATGGAGTTTTTCTATAGAACATTTCATATGGTGTCATATCTGAGTTTGACCTATAGAAACACCGGTTCTGAATATACATAGCAGTGCTCATGGCATGCCTCCAATAATAATGAGAGAGACTATGTTCAAGTAACATAGTTCTCCCCATTTCCACCAGACTTCGATTCTTTCTTCCAGCCACCCCATTGTGTTGAGGTGTGTATGGTGAACTGAACTCATGCCAAATTCCATGTTTCTCAAGATAACTTTCAAACTCTTCATTTGTATACTCACCACCATTATCAGTTCACAACTTCTTCACTGAATACTCACATCCTTTCTTTGATTTCCTTCTGAAACTCTTAAACATTGTTAGAGAATCTGACTTATGTCTCATGTACATAACACAAGTAATGCGAGAAAAGTCATCAATGAATGTAATGAAGTACTTATCTCCATTTGAATATTTCATGCACATTGGTCCACATATATCTGAGTGTATGAGTTACAAGGGTCTTTTTGAGTGAATTTCCACTCTCTTGTGCATAGAATTAGCAATATTCCCTTTCTCACAAATAGTGCAGCACCAATCTCTTTCTCTTGATAAATCAGGCATATCCCGAACACTGCCTCGCTTTGATAACTTGCACATATTTCTCTGACACATGTGTCCCAACCATTTATTCCATAATTTATTTTCATCCGCTACACCCATGTAACATGAGTTCTGCACTTCACCTACTTGGAACAAATTACCTCTTATACGTTGGCCCCTTGTAACTATGTTTCCATCATTTTCAATTTTCACAACAAATCCATCTTCTCTAAAGATCACTTTGTTGCCCTCATCACAGAGTTGTGACACACTAAGTAGGTTATGTTTCAGCCCATCAACATATAGTGTTTTCTGGATTTCATTTTTTATTTTCCAATGATGGCCGATCCAACACCTTTGATCCTTAGAGATTCATCATTTCCAAATGTCACAGTTCCTTCTTTATAGTCTTTCACATTCATCAGCAGCTTTAAGTCTTCTTTAATATGAGACGAACATCCACTATCAAGAATCCTTGGACGTTATCCTTTTGTAGCTTTCAAAGCAGTTTCAACAACAAGTGCTTTTTGTTCTTTCCTTTCCTTCACTTTCTGTTGTGATTCTTCCAATTTCCTAGCCAAATCAATGTGTTCTGGCCAGATAACCATGCATTCTTTCTTTTCATACTTATCAGAATTGTACCTTTTGGATTTTAAAAACTCTGTCTTCTGAGGATTATAAACAAATTTTTGATTCTCTGGTAACACACTAAGGCATCCCTTAGAAAGATGTCCAGGTTGATCACATCTTTCACAAACAGTTTCCAGTGGTTGGAATCTATTCTCAACTTTTACACCAGTCTTCTCATATATCTTCTTGAAACATATTTGAAGACCTTATATTTTGAAAGGTTTGACTCCCCCTCAATCCTTGTCTTTCAAATCTTTTGGAATAGTTGTAATGTTGTTGGTTGAACCAACACATACTTGCCATGTGTCCGAATCCACCATAATACTAGCAGTAACCATAGAAAGAATATTTACCTCCGAAACTTTTATACTGACTGGAGTTATGAACACGCTTCTCAAGAATCATCATGTTTTCATTTGTAACTCTCTTCTTCAGCTCGGATTCATCAGTACCAGATGTATTAGAAGTTTTTCTTGACTCAGGATTTTTATGCACTTCTTATTTTTCTGGATTTCTGATTTTGACCACATACTTTGTCTTTCCAGCCTTGTTCTTATCAGAACCAGATTTGTCTTTCATTTCAACCTTTGAAGGTAACTTTTGTATATCCTTGTTTGGTTCATTCTTACTGGAACATTCGCCAACTTCTGAGAATGAATTTTTGGAACTGATATTAATTTCTTTAGCTTTATGCAGTTTTTGTTGGACGACTTCCAACTCTTCTTCTGTTGCCTTCAACTTCACTTCAAGATGATCAATACAATTCATTGTATTCTCAAGAGAATTTTTCAGGTCATCAATCTCTTTTTCCATCTTGATTTTCTCATCAGTAAAACCTTCTTGATTGTTTACTGTGGAATTTTCATTTATCAACTTCTTGTTTTCCTTCTCAAGCTTTCTGATCTTCCTCAAACATTCCTTCAGCTCTTCTATCAGATACTATTCAAGTTTAGTCTCTTCTTCTTCAGTACTACTACTCTCATAATCATCATTATTCACTATTACAAAAAATGTACTCTCTCTAGTTTTTTCAGTAGTAGATTTTTCTGATTCAGTCTCGCTATCATCATCTTCTTCATCTTTTGAAAAAAAGATTCATCTTTTTGATTTAAGGAGCTTATTATTCAGACCTCTTCAAGAATATTTATCTTTTCAACCCTGTTTCTTCCATGACCTTCTTGGTCCTCTGTCTTCTTCATCACTGACGTCATCTTTCCCTTTTTGAGGGCAATAAGCCGCAAAGTGGCCAACTACTCCACATTCAAAACATTTCAAAGGGAGTTTCCCTTTTTATTTCCTTGTGCCTCTTTTAACATTTTTAGAAAACAAGGAAAGAATTTCATCAAAATTTTGACATACCTCATTTTTAGAGTCGGATTCACCAACTTCTTCATTAATAATAATTTTCTTCAACTTCACTTTCTTTTCTGCCTTGAAAGACATTTCTCTATTGGTTTTTTCTTTGCTCTTCATGGTCTTCTCTCTTCTAATCTCATAAGTGATGAGAGTACTGTGCAAATCATCAAGAGATAATGTTTCTGGGTCCCTATCTTCTAGTGAAGAAACATTAGCATCAAATTTGTCAGGAAGAATTCTCATGATCATTTCAACAACTGTAGCATCTTCTAACTTTTCACCAAGACATCTAATTGTACTGAAAATGTCATTAACCCTGGTAATAAATTCCCCAACAGATTCTGATTCTCCCATTTTCAAGTCTTCATACTTCAGCCTCCAGATTTGTAGTTTTGCCTTCTTCACTTTTGTATTTCCTTCATATATATTCATTAGCTTTTCCCAGATGCCTTTAGCAGTAGTGACACCTTTCACTCTTAAAAACTCACTCTCAGAAAGTGATGAGAGTAATGCATTTTTAGCACTTCCATCATTCTCAAGATTCTTCTTATCGACAGGAGTAAGAGGGACCTTGTCATCAATAGCAGCAAATCCATCTGTTTTAATTTCAAGATCTTTATATCCAAGAGACATAAGATAAGGCATCATTCTATCCTTCCAGATGTGATAGTTCTTTCCATCGATGATTGGAATCCCCTTACTATTTACGCAATTTAGATTCTCCATCACAACTTCTCTTCTAACACTTCAGCAAAGAACAAACGAAGGGAACCTGGATCTGATACCAATTGAAGTTCCTAGTCAGGATCCAAGTATCACTGAGAGGGGGAGGGGGTGAATCAGTGATATCTATTTCTTTTTATGTTTCCCCTTTTTGAAACAACCTTCACCTCCTGTTAAAGAGTTTCTTCCCTGCTGAACAAACACAACCACAGGAACACAAGATTTACAAGGTTCACTACTCAATAATAGTAGCTACGTCCTTGGTATAGTACAGAAACAATCCAGTACCACATGATCCACTAGAAAACAATCCTTTGATGTGGAATACAACGAGTAGGATATACCCATACACTCATGCAGCACTTTGAAAACAATCCAATAGTGTGTGTGCTCTCTATTAGCACAAATATGGTAACACAATGTTTCAGTGATTCTTTACAATTGAACAGATTTATTCTCTGAAGTACAAATCTTTACTTTCTTACCCAGAAGCCGGTAAGAACTCTCTTACGCACTACTGAATATGTGCGAAGACCCAAAATATTTCGTACAGCCTTTAGGGTGCCTTGCGCGCAATTCAAATGGTTTGCGCGTAAAAAGCCCTTTTGGCGCGAAAAACATTTTCGCGTAACTTTCCTTTTGCGCGCAACTTTTCTTCTTTTCGCGCAACTTCTCAATTTTCCGCGCAGCTATCCTCTTTTCATGCAAACTTCATTCTTTTCGCGCAACTCACTTAGCGTATAATTTACGCGCACCAGAGATCGGGATTTCTTCTAAGTGTCGTGCATTAACAACTAACAAGGGTTAGCCTCATATTTATATGCATTTTTGACCCCGCGGGAAAAAAACTAATCCGCGCGAAAAACCTCCTCCATGCGCATAAAAACACTTTTATGCAACTTCATATTTCGCGCCATGCTTCAATATTTCGCGCACCTCATGCCTTTTAAATTTTTCATCCTTCTAATCATGAAGCACCAATTGCGCGCAAAATTACACACCGCATACCATATTGCGCGCAGACCCAATATTTCGCGCGACATAATATTTCGCGCACTACTCCAATCTTTCGCGCATTTCATGCCTTTGCCAATTTTTTAGCTTCTGATCTCGAACCACCATTTGCGCGAAAAATTCATTCCTCCATTTCATGCAAACATAATTTTTCACGCAGCCCACTGATATTACGCGCATCCCACAAATATTTCGCGCAATGATCCAATTTTGCGCGCAACTCGCTGCTATTTCACGCAGCCCGCATATATTGCGCGCACCACTTTATTTTTGCGTGCAACATGCCTAAATTTCCGCACAATCCATTCCTTTGTCATTTTTCAATGTTCTGAACTTGAATAACTCCTTGCACGTGGAAATATAAAGCATCTTCAATATTGCGCGCAACATCCATTGCCAAGCACATTTCTTCATCTCCCAATTTTCAGGCCCTAAAATTTCGCAAACACTGGAAAATGGAACCACCATAAACTGTGATTTTCTGTCATCCCCAGATTGTCTATTGCTTTTTTAATTTTATCTCATTACTGATTCCCATAACCATTCTTCTTCTCTTATCATAAATCCCACTATCGTGATATTTAATTTTTGAAAGATCAACATAAGCATCGTCAGAGTTTCAATGGGAACTGAAACTTCCCTATCCCCTAGCAGCATCATTCCTTCCAATCAAATATTTATATGAATGGCATCATCATTTATCCCCCTTTCTATCTTAAGGCTTGCATCACTAGTTCTACTAACTTATGATATTTGGGAAATACATATCAGCAAAGCATCGTCTGGTTTATGATCCTTCTACAAAGTGAATTGATTTATCTTCTTTGACAACAACATACAACACTCTGCAAAAGCTAACTCTTCAAACGTTCTTCTCCATTCAACTTGGTCCCAAAAGTATCATCCATTAGTGTTATATTAATGGAGATATCATCAATGATGAGTCTAAAAATCATGGAGTGTTCCAGAAATTAAAATGTGAATTCTTACAAACCATCCATTTAGATCATCCGATATTATAAAAATAGTCCTATTTAAACACATACCATATTTATGAGAATAGATACACGATATATCCATTGTGAAATTTATTGAAAAATTTGGTGACCAGAAATTCTAATGATAAGTTTGATGTGGAATGAAACCACAATATAATTTTTTTATAAAGGTACCATTGAATATCTTAATATCTATAAATCTCATTCATCCCATGTTTGCAGTCTTAACGCATGCTTTCCAAGTTACAATTACCAAATTCAATTCATGAATCGATCTAGTGAAAATAAAATTTCGAATCTTACTATTTATATTGTTAATAAGGTTTATTAGAAATATATAAAGACAAAATGTGTATTCCAATATTTAGGTGATTATAGAATAGACTAAAACAATTATACATACCTAAGAGATGGTCTTCCATTTCTATGTATCTGACAGGTTAATTATTTTATGGATATGTTATTAATGTATCATCCATTCAATCTACCAAAAAATTGTAACACCAATGTAGGTAAAGGGAATGGAACCTCTCTTTATACCATGTCTTCAAGCTTCCCTATTCTTCTTATAATTAGTCACTCCATTTCAAAAGATAATTGAATACTACATATAACTAATATCCTAACCTGTAACTTCTACAAAATATCAATAATGTCTCTTGATTTAAGATATAGTAACACTATTTTCCTTTCCAAATAGAAAAATATAACTAGGGTAATAAAGATGTGAGTGTTCAATGAAATACATCCCAACCATCATCCACTGATAAATCCCAATATTAACAAGACCAGTAAGACATAAAATCAGAAAATCCACAACTATATAAAATAAAATCAAAGATAAAGGATCACCCCACATAACACATATTGAGAGAAAGCTGAATCCTCTAGGGGACCCATTAAATAGAATATAGAGCCTAAAATTACTCTGGATAGAATAAATCATGCTAATGAACCTTTGTGAAAAACCATGCATGTTTAGAATTGAAAATATAAAAATCCATTTTTTGTGTAAAAAATCATTCAATATATCAATTTTCACTGAGTAAATTCCAACCTTTTTCTTCCTATTCATCATATTCATATATTCATATGTAGTGTAAAAAAAATTCGGAATTTTCCTCCAATGGAGAAATGCAAAATGATTTTTAAAAATAAATCCCTTATCAATTTCTCCTAGCATGTGAGCCATGATTTTTCTAATAACCATTGGTATATAATTCCCAATTCAAATAGACATAAAATCATTCAATTACATGGAATTATCATTATATGGTAATTATGTAATGAAATTGGTTTTCATCCCAAAAGAAATTAATAAATGAAAAATTAATACCCACATAGTATTTATTTCTTCACGATTAAGGGCGTCTCAACATAAGATGAAAAAATATCTATTAAAACCTTCTAGACATAAACAATAACTATATTTATGTGGATGTGAGCATGATGAATATCTTTTTCACTAGGTGCCTCAATCTTCCATCTATAGTGAATATCACAAACACTTGTTTCAATGAATTTTGGAATTTTTTCATTTTTTAATTCTCCATTATTTGAGTATATCACATCAAAATTATAAGGCACATAATTTAAAATTTCATTATCATAGCTAACCTGAGTACCATTGATTTGTAGAGAAATTATAATATTTTATTCCTTTTTCTCCCTATTCATGAAATGAATGAATCCAAAAATAATGTCTCCCTCCTTTAGCAATTTGTTATTAAATTGTTTAAGAGAAAAATTTTACTTTAGAGATATGAGATTATCTTGTTTTTAGATGTCTTTTATCTCTTATAGATAGGGTATGTAACAAGGAATGTTGTTTTGTTGAAAAAAAATCAGATGGGATTCAGCCTCCTTAATGTAACATTCAAGATCAGAAAATGATGCTTTACACCATATTTGAGTCTGGACTTAACAATAATTTTTATACAGTTTAAAATATGATGACAAACTCCCAAAAAATCAATATTCCATGCATCCAAAAATATTTCTCGATATCTTGGCATAACAAAAAAATAAATTTCAAAATTGAAAGGAAGAGGGGTGAAAATTATATATTAAGAGAGAGGTCAATTAATATTGGACTATAAATAGAATTCAATCATTGAATGGTGAGCTCAGATATATCACATGCACTATTCCTCTAATCAACATACACAAATAACATAATATTAATACTTGAATGCCCCCTATTTTAAGTATATCTAATCCAAGAATAATTAAATCATGATATGTGATCTTCAACCATGGATCATTTATCAATACAAATAGAAAATTCATTGGAATAATTTATAATAAAATTACTATTAATTTTTTCATCTAGCCTCATAACAACATTATATTCATCTATCAAAATCCAACTGCAATTAATATTCTGTGATATGGATTCCAAATGTCTCTATAGCTCCCTTTATCTTACATATGAATTGAGGGCATAGACAGAAATCACCGAGAGAGTAATGTTTCCATGGTAGTTGTAGATGGTCACTAACTGGTGTTCATAATAGAAGGAATCTATGGTAACACTGTAATGTTTATGAACCCACAAGGACTCTATGGGAGAATAAAATTGATTATTAGCAACAAATGAGTAACCTAAATATTTCCATTTTAATTCCATCCAATTCCCAAAATTCAAACTTAGATCAGTAAGGAAAATCAATAATGGAATATTGGTTATAAGAAAATTCCTATGTTTTTTGATTATGGAAGAGTTCCAATGCCCTTGGATGATCCAGAAGATGATATTCAATGCTAACAAAACATAATCCAAGAATTATTCCCATCATATAATTGTTTTAAGCCTTTCCCAAAAGAAATGATTTCCATGACCCTATAACCCAAATAATTTATATCATCAACAGATGTGAGATCTCATATGTCCTCATTAGATGTGGAATAATCCTTTCCCTTACCAGCAGAGACATCAAAACTGATGGGATTCAATCTGTCGGCCAATTTGATTAGGGTCAATTATAGGATTTCTGGTAATTTCTTCCATACATCCTTGGATTAAGTCACATGGGAAAATCACCAATGTGCTGATCATCATCTCCTTGTTATCATGGAAGAGAAAAAACCTACACAGTAGAGAATACCTTATTTATAGATGAACCAGAGTCCAAGGAAATACAATGGATTGAATAATTATTAGAATAATAATCTAAAAAAAGATGATAAACCTACTCTATAGATTAATATTGTCAATGTTACAAACCCAAGGAAAAACATTCAGCCTTCCCTCGTCTTGAAAAAATGACTTTCTTGGGATCCATACCATTTAATGCCTTATGAGTTACAGAAGCAATGACTTGTTCAGGTTTCATATCACTGGAATCCCTTACTTGTTCTGAAAAAATAAACTCAGCATCTAAAAGAATTATTGAATTAATTGTTGCTTCATTAATGACATAATATAATTCCATCGCATTGGTTGCCTTCACAAGTGATGAAGAAGCAGCCTGTTTGGGTACAAGAATGAGAACATAAATATGAGATGTACCAGTGGTATACATAGTGTTAATGTTGTTTGGGACGAAGCTAATAGTAGAAGAGGTAACATGAATATGACTAAAATAATTAACAGTATGTCTAACTATAGAAACATTAAAAGAGTTCCCCACTTTTTCGTGTTCAATAATGAAACCCCTACATAAGAGATATAGAGTGGGATACACAGTGGACAAAACACAGTGACTAGGGTATATTCTAATAGCACATGAATTAGGATGTATAACTCTAGACTCATTGGTAGTATGGAAAAAAATTCATCACCAAAGGAATTCCTCGTATGATATTAACTAATAATATCCAATATAGGATCACATTTGTATCCACACTCAAGAGAAGGGGCCACCATATTTGGGCCAACATGAGAGGATGGAACCTTTCTCTTGACACTCGCTGTATTACTAGTGGAATATTCATTACCAATGACATTCTTAAAATTTCATAATTAGTTTCTATTATATATAGAGACCCTAATACCAAAAAATTCCAATTTGAACAGAATATTTTCTTCTTCTCATAGAAAATTTCCAGATTAATTTTGTCATATCTAGTGTTTTGATCCACTTCATCATCATGGGTATCGTTCACATCATCCCCAAATAGAATCGAGGAATACTACCCAAGAGGTGGATTATATGTTTGCCTTTTAAGACATATTGGTTTTTCAATAGACAAGGAAATATCCCATATATTTTTTGGGTAACAATAAGGATAATTGTGTTTGGAAACATGGATCAAGACTTGAGAATATGTTTTTTTAATATTAGAGGGATAAAAATTACAATCCCATCCATGAATCCGAAGGAATACTTGTTTTGGCAGAACAGATCCTTGACACTAGGTACACCTTTTTCATTCATCCGAGGGGTACTCAATGTGAAAAAAATATGACCCATAGCTAGAATCCTCAATTCAACGAATGAATAAATCACATAAAACAACAAAATTGATCATTTAACATCTATTTTCACTCTATTACAGATCCCAACTCACGTGATAATTGAATATTTTTAATGATTCAACCATTCTTATACAATATCTTAATTTGTAGATACATGCACAATATGAACCTTCTTCAAAAATCATCCAGGAGGAGCTAAATCACACTACAATAAAGAAATGATCAATGCAGTTTTGACAAGATTCACAATAGTTTTAATGGATGATGATCCCATAGAAGTATCCAAATGAACACCTTTTGGTCTCAGACAAAGACAGAACAGATCATTATAACCACATTGATCAAGATATTCATTTACAGAATCATCGACATATTTATTCCCTCATTAATCATTTTTAAATCATTTTACCATTCTAGTATTTTTAGCCATCTCCGCACCATGGACCACATTTTAAAGAAAGAGGTGGTAATCCCTTATAATAAAATCATAAATATAATTTCAAATATGAATGTGGATCATTAAAATTATATTAACACTCGTTAAACCATTATATATTATTTTTGAACATGTTTGATGCAAGATGAACCCATTTTAAGGGAATTTTAAATAAAAATCCTCTAGTGATTTTTTTTTCAAAAAAATAGAAATTATTGTTTATATGCGTTTATTATGGATTTATAAATAACTTCTAGATGTTGAGAATATTTTATAACAAAGGGTGGGAGATATATCTCCCACAATTCATTTGGTATGTTTATGATGGACGATGAAAATATTGTTACTAAATGTGTAAATGTGATGGTTACACCATAAGATAACATTATGTGTTATATTACTGGGTATCTATGAGGGTTAAATTGTAAGGTTTCAATGACATTTAAATTGTATGGTTTCCATCATGGTTATAAATAATATGACAATTGTGATGCTTAAAATAAAATGTAATTAATTCCAATAGAGACGAATTATTTTTTATTTAATATATTTTTTTATGGAAATATCATGTTTTTACAAAGTATGTATAATATTTTTTTGGGTGATAATAATGTTTTGGTGAAGAAGATATCATCTGTCTATAAGTAATCATGGACAACAATTTCATCAATCTTTTATGTCCCATAATGAGTTCATTGATCTCATTAATCATTTTCAATTTTTATTAATATGTTTTATGAATGGGTAAGATATTAGAATAAAAAACTCCCAATGTTATAAAGAATCCATGTTTTATTAATGAAATTTGTATTAAGTAAGAAATGGATACTATTTTTGTACCATACACTTCAAATGCTTTTGTGTTGGTATGTATGAATTGTTTCCAAATTCTATTAAACACTCACATTAAAATATATTTTGGAATTTAAAAGGTGTATTATATTTTACTGAACTATATTATGTTATCATTATTATAGTGTCATTATATATATTTTTACGAGAAAAGTTTCAATTCATATGTATTTTTTAAAATAGATTGTTTCATATGAAAAATCTTGTCATTCATTATTGATATGATGATCCATTAAAATTGAAATTTAGGGAATCAAACATAAAAAGCCATTTTGTATATTTATATCATTTATTGAAGGATGAATTAGAAATTAATTTTTTCATAACCAAACAATGAAGATGTTCCAAAAAAATATAAATGTATTTGGTAATTATAATTTGTAATATTCAAAGGCAGTAAAATAAGTTCTCAAATTTATGAAAATTATATTGAAAACAATTATCCTATTATATTCATATTTGTTAAATAGTATTTTTTTTATTAACTCATATAATAATTACGGGTTTTAGGACCTTAATTTATAATTAATAAGCAAATTTATTGTTATAAATGACCCTAATCACTCTCTCTAATAATTACACTATTTATCCATATCCTTAGCATAACATTCAAACAATGTTCTCTAACATGGATTCCATGATATGTTGAACTTTATACATACATTTATATATTATTAATAATGTTTTTTTGTTAAAAATTTCCAATTTCATTGTTTATATCATCATTTATTTTCAAAATTTGATCATTTGATTACTGATATAATGTCCACATTATGATGATGACATTTATTAATATAGGGTATGATGTAACACCCTAATACATTAAAAGATAACAAATATGTTCGATAGAATATGAGTGAAAACAATATTAGAAGAAAATATAACCCCTATGTTTTTATGATATATTAATTTTCAAATAAATTCATTCTCTTAAATTTATTTCATTAATTGCAACACTATGTTTAACATGCATATCATCTATAAAAAAATTTAAATGAAATGCGGCATATTATTAAAATATTGTTTATTAATGTTATAGTTATCATAATCAATTAGAATTGAGGTTATGTGTATTATTATCTATTTCATTAAAATATAAATATTATAGATAAAATGAGAACCATTATAATTAAAAAAAATTGTTTCTAAAAAACTCATTTCTTTTCTAAATGATGGGTATTATCTCATTGTAGAAATAATTTAAAATTTTTATTAATGAATATTAGAATACTTATTTGACATGATAAAATGAATTTTTTAAAATCATAAAATCTAAATTATTCAGGGTTATATTGTTTGATATTTTTTTTTAAAATGATTAAATTTTTTATGAATTTTAAAAAATAATGAATTTTAGTTGAAAAATATATATATTTTTAAATTATTTAAAATAATTAAATTTATTTTGATTCTTTTTAATGAAAGAATATTTCAATTATATATATTATTTAAGTATTTATTTCAATAAATTATTTCCATATTTAAGGATTTCATAACAACCACATCATCTTTTGACCATTTTCTCTTTGAAAACCGAATTTACTCGTCACCTATACAATTATAATTTTAAATAAAATATTTTAAATTTTTTAAATTGAATTATGAAAAATTGATTCAATATTTTCAATCTGACTAATTTATTTCTAACAGGTTCAAAATAATTTATTACCAAATAGAATAGTGATAAAAACATTAATTTCCATAAGGAAGGGAAAAATTTATTTACCGGGGGTTAAACTATGATGATAAGTGTTAAAAATTTCCATAAACCATGTAAACTAACAATTTTACTTCCATATTCCCTCATTATCAACTATATTATTGGAATGGGATCATTTTTGAACATTTATTCTTTATAAAAATTTGGGTATGCCCAAATATTTCCCAAAACCACAATGATGACACTGACATCACTTATAAAATGACATCCCATCTGGTGTTCTATTCACACATTAAAACCCCATTGGATAGGAAAAAAATCAATTATAACATCATAGAATCCATATTATAGTCATGGAATCAATATTTTTGTAATATATCTATCCATAGGAGGCCATTGGTGCAATCAAAAAGGAGATACATGAAGAAGAGGTAATTTTATTCAATAAGGGTTTTTTAATTCTTCCACTACCCCATTAAAATCTTATGAAAATATTATTATATAATAAAATATTTATAGTTAATATAATGAGATGATATATATATCAATATTATTATTTTAAGGTAATTATATCAAATTACCATTTTAAATTCTATTCTATATGGAATAAAATTATATTGTTCTTATGTATGCTTAACTACTAACTCACAATGTTTTGAGATTTGATTTCAAAAACACATTAAATGGAAGGTTATAATGCTAAATATGATAAATATATGTGATATTAATGTGTTAATTATGATATTAGTGAATAATATATCATTATGATAATATAATACATTAGTTTATTTTTTAATAGACCACTCATTGAAAAAGATAAATTGGCATTTGTGAATGTGTGGACTCTCTCCCTCATGAAGAGATGTGACTCTATTTTCGACACCATAGAGAATGTAAGATAAATTCACATATATTTATATAATTGAAAGGAATATATATAATTATTATCAATATGTAATTATAAAATATTACATATTACCTTTCCATAATGATTGATAAAAATTTTAATGTTACTCGTGTGTACGTATGACCAACTATCTACATGAGTGTACCACGATTAATTTATAAAAAAATTATTATTTGACATAAAATTATAATTTATGAATAAATATGAAATATAATTTCCGGAATATTATCATTACTATGATTAAATTATTAACTCTTTGAACTAAGTCAACCTACTAAGGTACTTTTTATCAAATAAGCCAAATATGATCAAAATATTTAGTGTAATCATAATTGATTAACTAATTTTATATATCATGGTAATAATAGAAAAAAAAAGTATTAATAAAATCTTCTCAACCAAGTAATTAATTAACAAATGTTTATTATTCATGATGATAACACACTTTTCAGAAGTCAAAATCTCGATAAGAAAATTATTAACTCCATTAAAATTCATTATGTTGAACTTATAGTTCATTTAATATGAAATTCAAATATTATGTGTGCAATAATTTTTTATTATATTATTGTTTATTTCAACTTCATTTAAAATGATAAATATTTTTTATATTATACACATATACAATTTTACTCCGGTCAATACATCCCATTTAACATTTTATATAATTTATTTGTTTGATATCATGGTATTTGTATTTATGTTTAATTATATTATTTTATTTGGATAATCATGAAAATATTTATAAATATATAATGGAAATTTTATTTAAAAATCATCTTTTATTGTTTTCTATCAAACTATATCTTTTGCATGTTCATGATTTTAGAGTGATAGTATTAAAAAATGACAGTGGCACAAAATATTTATGTAGTGAATATAATGTATCATTATGCATTATATTAACTATTTTGGAATGGAATCATTTTACGTTCCTTGTATATAAAATTTTTTCCAATGTGGAATGAAATGATGTATTATTAACATACCTGGAAAAAAGACTTTTGCATTGGCATAGACATTATTTTATTTTTGGATTCCATTAAAAGTATAAATTATTTCCTTAAGTAGAAAAAATCTATTTCCATTTTTTAGATATTTTAGTATTGAAAATACGTTTTTAAAAAAAAATTTTATTTTTTTTTCAAAGTGTTTTTATTATGGGTTTTATAGTGTTTTCAAATGGTTTTATGATGATATAGTTTTATTCATGATATAGTTCTTGATAATTATACGAAAGTGGTGTGACATATACATAATATTAAAAGGATTGAGCACCATTATTTCTCATGAAATATTATTGATCCCAATATAGACTCTATGATGGGTTGAGTATTATTATAGCTCATGGGTGATCTAAATTTAGTATATAAGAAGGGTGAGTCCCATTATAGATATCTAATTCGTTATGTACTGATTATATTATAATTTAACCACAGGGTTATTCAAATTAAAAGGGTTATAAATTTTTTTGGGGAATATGATCTACTAAATCATGAATAAGTACTTTTTAAATTGATTGTTGTTGGTTTAAAAGGGTTTATTTCAGAAAATAATTTTTTATTTTTTCATGCCAAAATTTATTTATTCATAAACTCAATGAATAATGAATGTAAAAATAATTGTAATAAGAGTTTTCCTCTTTTTTTATTGACTATTTTTTTCTTTCATTTAACTTATCTTAATTTTCTTTTAATTATTATCTCATTTATTAAATGTTTTTTCCTTAGTTTATAAGGACAGGTAAGGTAATACAATAAGTAATGTTTAAAGTTATAGTGATTTTCCATAAAAGTAAATCATTATTTTTAAAAAATGAATATTATTGTAAAAATCAGTACTAATCAGAAGCATCAATTAATTATTATAAAGGTTTGTATTTATATGTTAAGGCATAATTCCATAAACCTATAAACCTAAAATGATCATCTCAATAAGTGAATTAATTACTAACATAAACTCATGATTATATATTTCTTATGGATGGGTCCATAAAAATTTAATTTAATAACATATTATATATTTAATGTTTTATTTTATGGATTTAAATTTAGTTAATATTATAAATTAATAAATTAATTAACACATCAATCTAATGATAATTTGAAGGGTTTATTTCATAATCTAATTTTAATAGGGATGTTTCTGAAGGAAATATACATTGATAAATTTAATTTATTCATTTTATAGTAAACATATTTATTACTATTCTAATTAGTTAATTTGAAATATTTTCATGTAATAAAAATATTTCTCAATCTATGGGACTTATATTATTTGGAAAATTGATTTAAGAAAATATTAATTTCTTTTTCCTATTGTTGAAATTAAATTTACAATAAAATAAATATTTTCATAAAAATTTTAAAATATTTCATGACATTCTAATGTGTATTAATTACATAAATTTTTACCCATTTTTCACTTTTTACAATTATACATGACATAAATATTTATATGGTTTTCTAAACAATGAGTTTTTATTACTAATAAAGATTTGAAAGGAACCATTGTTATAATATTCATGAAAAGAAATTAAATTTGCGGTCAAAATGACTCCCCAATGTTTTATAGGTTACATGATATGATTCATTGGTTATTTTAAGACAAACAAGTATTTTAAATATATTCTGATATATTTTTAAATAAAATGATTTTCTAAAATAAAATTATATTCTCCACAAGAATTATTTTACTTATTTTTTAATGGTATTTACATTCATCAATAATATTTTTTTGTAAATACCAGAATGATTAGTCAAAGGAAAAGCCCATAACCATTTTTTAAAATAATGGATATGATCAGAAAACAGGCGCCACATGACTAAAAGAGAATCTACATACCATCATTTTACAACCCATAACCACCTCCACGAAAAAAATCTTCATCCACAAGTTCTAATTCCCATTCTGAGATCTCACATTGCTTGACGACTTTTACATAATTTCTCCTAAGATTCAGCCTTTCCAAAGAGAGAAGTTCATTCGTAGATTGCATACCGTTATAAGAAGATCTGGTGGGTATTGGCCTTGGCAGGTAAGAGTAGTCCTTCCTCAGATGTTGTTGCGGTGATGAAAACATATCCTCTTGAATCCCAGTCGACACATTCTTCCCTCCCAGAAAAACTACGCTATATGAGGGTCTGACCATGCCGCTCTCATTTTCATTGTCACTATCGGATAAATCCCCCCATTTACTAGGGATCGCATATACTAATAATTCTCTATTCTGGTCTGATGCATTTCAAATTTGTTGTCAATCAAAGATAAGCATTGAGAATTTTCCATCACTTCAGTGCCATCACAAATCCCTCATTCACTGCTCTCATACACTGAAACATCCTCCTGCAAAATTATTTTGGCCTGCATGTTGGCATCCTGTAAGACCTCCCCCATATCCTCTTACTCTAGTCCCTGAAACCGGTTCCCCGGGGGAATAGAGTCTAGCACACCAGCCTTTCCATCAGCCTTACCCTAAAGCCCAGAAGCACAGATCTTCGTAGTTCCGACTGTGGGCCTATCCTCACATCCAGCAGACGTCACAAATCTCACTACCCCAAAACTCTTCTCCTCAGCCCACTCAACACCCTTGTTTCTTCTAACCTGATATCCATCAGACCCAGGAACACCCTTACCTGCACCCATGTCAAATGCCTACTTCTAACCATCATACACCCTCAGATCATATTTTTGTCGCTCATTGACTGCATTGACAATCAGATTGGAAGGGACCATTACAATTTCTCCCACTACCGCTGCACTTTTCTTCTCAATATAAGACACCCATGATACGAAAAAATATCATTGATTGATTTCAAAGGAAAAAATAATTTTTTTAATATTTTTTTCAATTACCAAACTCCTACAGAATTCATATATATATATATGTAGTTTTACATAACTAACAAATAGATTTATCGCTCATTTTTATTCCATGTTATAATGTACCAATATAACAAATAACAAAATCACTATTAATTACTAAATTTTATGATTCTATGGTTCAATTATATTAATGGTTAGTATACCCCTAGGGAAATAGAAATTAGAATAACATAACTAGTATAAGAGTTATGATAAATACCATAGAATAATTAAAACAATTCTCTGTAATTTTAGTTTTTAATACATTGATCAATAATAATAATGATCGTATGGTGGATTTGTGTTTTATATTATTTACAGGCCTCTCCTACTTGAAATAATGGAAACTATATATTACACAATGTTAGTTTTTAAATTTCACAGCAAGTAATATCAATATTGATGTTTCTATAGCTAAACATGTTACAAAAATAATAGGTATATTTTCATAGGATATGAGTAATATACATCCGCATACTGAGAAACTATTTTCCTATTATCATACTTTTATCATGATATACTGATTCATGTTGGATAATCCCATATTCTTTAATTGAACTAATAATGCATTAATAGTTTTGAAATGGATAATTTCCCTAGGTGTGACATATCTAGATAATGGAGTTAATATAAAGGTAAAAATTATAATAGAATAATATTATTTAAATGGATATATGGATAAATATTAGAATTTGATTCACACTACAATTGAAGAAGATGAAATATAATGTATATAATGGAGAACAATTATAGAAATACGATTTGATAAATATTTTCATTATTAAAAATTAACTAATTTGTAGACTGAATATATAATAGTGAAGGGGAAGGATGGAGAAGGTGTGTTTGAGTTTGATAATATAATTAATATATTAGAAATTAATGTAAATGAGTAGATATAAAATCCATAATGTGTGATTGAATTTATCTATGGGGGTAATTAATTCAATCCTTTAATAGGAATTTATTTAAGAAGCATTGTTATCAGGAGATGATATGGTATCATGTTCTATTAAGTATGAAATTTCATTCTTCCATACATATTATTTCAAAGGAAATGATAGGATGAAGAGGATGATTATGCATCATGAAAAAATGAACTATGATCAAATTTTGTGAATGAAGTGTGTGTCTTTTAACATTTAAAAATTTTCAAATTTAATATCCCAATAAATTAGTTAACAAAATAGATATTCATAATATCTTTAGTGAGAAAAAAAGTCTCAACAAAGTAATGGATTTAATGAATTCATTGATATGTATATCATCAAATATATAGAGTTGTGACCCTGTAAAGTTCAATTCCACAATGTCCAATTATTTCAATGATTATATCATTATGGTATTTATTGATGTTGTCATGGAATAATATAAAAGGGATATAGAGAATGAAAAAAACATATTTATAATTTAAGAGACATTTATTGGAATTTTGTTATTTGAGATGCTAAGGATATAGAATTTTTGAATTTTTATTTTTTAGTTTATTCAAAATATTTTTTATAAGGAATTAATAATTATTATTGTTTCTATAAAAAGTTATACTTGATTCATTATTGGAGAACTTTAGAGATGGTAAGTGCTATAATATATTGGTAAATATGTAAATTTTGGTTAATATATTACTATTATGTATTAGAATTCAGTCTAGAATATTAATCCTTTAGTGTTATTATATATATATATAGAATAATAAAATAATACTCTTTAATTTAATTATTTACATTATTGATACACGTCTTACATGTGATGAATAGTTTTTTAGTGAATGGATATAAGCAGGAGGATATAAATTCATAAGTTGTATATTAAATAACAAATAAATCTATATATTAATATATATCAGGAATTATTAATAAATTGAACAGTTCTTTGTGAATTAAAAATACATTCATTTAATCATTTTTATTATAAGATGAATCCGAGGAATAAAATAGATGAAAACACAATGATGGATGATAATGAACTTATAAAATAGAAAGAAATAAAGTATATAGATTTTAATATAATTCCTAAACTCCTGAAATTAGAGAGAAATGTATATTTTTTTGGAATTTACCACTAAACAATATATGAATGCTAATTGAAACATGATCATAATTTGAAATCATATAAAGATAGAGTTGTTTTTTCAAAATTTATTATTTATGAAATAATGATTTAATTACTCAAAAAAATTAATTAAAATTCATGTTAATATATATTATTATGTATTGTTATTCTCTCAATGTGTTAAATTTATAATGATAAAATTTATATAATGATAGGAGAACATGACACCACAAGAATGTTATTTATGAATACAATGTACAATATACTAGGAGAATTGATAAATGGATAACAAATGAACAATGATACACTATGAAAATATTACCATTTTAGTTAAACAAATATATCCTTTTCCATTTATGGGAAATAATTAATAGAAGTAAGACAATTATAAAATATATATATGTTAGAATGTTCTCTTAATTAAGAATTATTAAATAATGCATCAGAAATACATATTATAAAGCGGATGATAAGAATTAAATAATATATAGTTATGAAAATTTAATGATAAAAGAAAAATTTATCAATAAAAGCATATATTCATTATATTTATAAGAATAATTAAAAATTTAAATTTATATATTTAATTTATTTTATATTTTTAAAAAATAGTATTCATGACACATATTTAATAATTATCCACATATTGATAGTCAAATTTTTATAAATGCTAACAATATTATTTCATGGTCTAAAAATATACAATTCTGAACAATAATTTATATGTTAACGGTATTATTATATTATTAATTTAATATAATTTTTATAAAAAAATATTTCGATAAAATTTATTGATATTATATAATATTAAATAACCAATCAACAATCCAATTTTTTTAATATGTAAAGGGTGAGAAAAAAATAACTTTATTCTTCCAATATGTATTTTGTTTATAAAAACCATTTGTATGAATTGTGTTCTTTGATATTATAATTATTTTCAATATAATTATATATTAAATTTAAAAAAATATATTTTTTATATTTATTTAATAGGGGATGAATTTTGAGGATTTCTCTAACGAATCACTTTTTGGTGAGTAATTAGGGTATTGATTTTTATAAAAACAGGCAATAAATTTAAAATATTTAAAATTTTCAATTATTTTTTTATTTAATTAAATGATAAATATTCCACATTTTTCAAATCATTATCCATTTAATGCCACTACAATCATCATTATATTTTATTTTTGTGTAAATTATTTTTTGAAAAAAAATATTTATCATTGTTTTTATTTACATTTTTATAATCAAAATAAAATCAACCAATTATATATATAGAATAATTAAAATAGATTTCATCTTTTAACATATGTGGTAAATATTTAGTAATTTGTATACATTTTTTTCTGAATATGAATTATTACCATGAAAAAGTTTGTATTAACATGGTAGTTGTTAACATTTAGTAAATGGCTTCCAAAAATTATTCTAAGGTCACATATTATCAATACATTTCGTAATGAATATATTTTTTAATCCCTTATCTCCTTATAAATAAAATTTTGTTGATTTATATCTATAACATCCAAGTTTTTCAAAAGAATCATAGAATCTTATATAACTATTCAATACCTATATTTTTTTAATGATGAACTATAAATGATAAAGAATAGTTTGATAGAGATCATGGCTCAATTGGAGCTTATATATTGATATTTTAATGTGGTTGACTAAGTCACACAGCTAGTGCATGATTAGTGGTGACTGATCCACTCATAATTGTGAGTCACCTAGTTTATTGGAGAGGCCACATGATTTTTCTTCAATCATGAAATCTAGGTAGCTTTTTTATGATAAGTTTTAGCAGTTCTTTACAATGGATGTTTTCATGGGATCCATATTGTATTCTAAACTGTGAACCTATCTCATGCATGGTGTGTCCCTAATAGTTGAACTATGCAATATTGGTGCATGTTTTGGCCAATCATGTTCCTCAGTTTTGAATGGCCATTTTTCTATTTATCCCAAAATAAATTTATACTATTTTTTACATTGCCTCACACTTTTTCACAAACTCAACATATTCTTCCATGAATGATCCCACCTCCTAAGAAAAGGATGTGTTTTTTTATAACAGCATTGATAATATATTTTTTTTTCGTCGTCTAGTGAATTGATTACCCTTTGTAAATTCAAGAATTTTTTTCTTTCTATTCTTATTTTTTCATCTCATTATTTTTCTATTATGGTGTGATCTGATTTCACCTATTTTAATAACATTGATATGTTATATCCATTTCACTAAGTATTTCTCGATTA
This sequence comes from Viscum album, assembly GCA_963277665.1. Classification (NCBI taxonomy): domain Eukaryota; kingdom Viridiplantae; phylum Streptophyta; class Magnoliopsida; order Santalales; family Viscaceae; genus Viscum; species Viscum album. The sequence continues at coordinate 928,201,271 of OY728126.1, read as the reverse complement.
GGGGGCCAAAACTATGTGAGGTGAGTGCTATGAAGCTATGGTAGGGTTTCTAATTCATTTCCCTCAACTTTAGTAATATTTTATTATTCAATATTGTGTTGTCTTGCATAATTTTCTAGTTATTCCCTTGATAGGGTTAACAAATTAAATTATGTTTTTTCGATTCAAAATACGGTACTATATATAAGTGAGTCAACCAATTCAGTTTTACCCTTTACCTGATCGACCATAATTGGGAAACATTCAAAAATGTCTTAATTTACTATACATATATGTAGTTATACAACCATTTTTTGTGTGTTTTACTTGTATTAAATTTTCCGCTAATATTTAAATTAGAATCAATAAACATGATCATCCATGAATTAGGCCCTACTCTATATGAATTATCTTGAATTATATGTAATAAATTATTTAGAGATATTGAATTAATTATCATAATTATAATTTCAAAATTGGTTTAGCATGAAAATTTGGTGAAAAAAAACATTTTTTTCATATATAGATTAGGTAGATACAAGGGATTCCAATATGCATAATAGAAGAGAGGATAATCATGTTTCATTATTATAAATTTTAGATAGTTATAGCTGCATCCACAGCAATAAATGGTATTCCTTGGATATGCTCTTCTTGTTTTTTCCATACCTCTGTGTGAATGAAACTAGTTCCCTTAAAGAGCTACCATGGATGGTGTTGATGGCTTTATAGATTTACCCTTCCATGAGTGATAAACATAACCCTATTTTAGATACCAATGATAATATTTCAGGGTTATTTTCATCACACCCTGAAAGGAGTGGTACAAGGGATTCCATTTATGGATATCCATTGAAATACTCTTATAAGGATTATGATTTTCTGTGTTCCTTGTGTGACACATGGGATCCTCGGTATAGTTTTCTTCAAATGGGACCATGACACTAATTAAATATTTTAAATAGAATAATTTTTAAATAAATTTATATACATATTCAAACAATTAAAGGAAATATCTTCTTCAAAAAATCACATTTCGTAGATTACTGTAAATCTTGCTGGCATATTTATTGTGGCCCACAAAATAGTACATCACATTTCTACATGTTTCCTTGTATCAGAGACATCAGTCTTGGTTGAAATAAAGTAGATTCTGTCATGTATATAGAGGAACATGAACCATTATATTTTATTTTTTATTTCCATGAATCTATTATTATTGGAAGACATCTCATTTTATATGCATATACAGGATTGATGTAGACACTGTTGGTTGTGTCTTACTGAGTATATCTCACACCATGCATATTTCACTCTTAGTATCCAAAAATACTTTATGGTTGAATGTGTTGATAAGGGGAAACATTATGATTCTGATTAATGATTACAAGTTCTTGAATCTAGTACTAGATTTGAGGATCAAGACTATGCTCATTATATTTATAGTTAATGTTTTGTCCATTTTTAATTTTATTAGAATATGTGGTAAATTTCGTATCCTATTTATCCCTTCAATGTTATATTTTAATAGATACAATACATCATCAATTTCATAATCATTTAATATATTTATTTCTAATCATTTTCATTTTTATTTGTCTTATATGATTTCTTACTATTCCTTGAATGATGAATGTGTAGTACATCTTTCATGGTTTTAATATATTACTTTACTTTGTTACCCACTATGACCCCTGAAGGTATGATCTCCCTATATACACATCTTATTCCCTCAGTGATATTTAGTATCCCATGGATCATGTGGAGGAATTATGGAGTTTCTGTGCCTAATCATCTTAGGCCACCATATAGTGCTAGTTAGGTTGGTATGATATAATGTTATATTAGAGACCATTTATTACTTTAGTATTTTTATTTTGTATTATAGATAAATATATGATTTATCAGCATTTGGTGACCACTGTGTTCCTAGTATTAGTTAACTAGTTAATATGAATACCAATATTATGTGGTATGGGAAAAAACCCCTTACATTCTGCCAATTATAGTTGCATTGATTTCCCCATTTGGTACATCACATGTTGTGTAATTTTAATGTTATTAATAATATTATAATGAAATTTAATTACCTTAGAACAAATTTATTAGGTTACATCTATTCATGCATCATACGAGGAACCATAGGTCTTAAATTTCATATGATATTCCATGCCATATTTATATTTATTTTGTTCATTATCTTTATTGAATGTCAATTTTTCTGGTGCCTTGATGTTCATGTAATAAATAGAATAATTTTTTCTTATATGGATAAAAAAATTATTAATTAATATCCCTACATCTCACTAAATGTTTTTTTACAATATATATTGATGATGACATATTAATTGACAAATTATTTCATGGTTGACATGTGAACAACTTGTTAAATGGACTGAAATGTTAGTTTATTTCATCGATGAATTATAATTATAAATTTTGAAATGAGTAAATATATGAATTGGGAATTTATGCACATTCAATCATATAACAAAACATTACTTGTAACATCCTGACACTAGATGTAAAGTTCTTGTCATAGTAACTTGACATGAAAATTTCAATTTATAATGATTTTATCCTTAAAAATAGAACATGGTGAAATGTTTAATTGGATTATTATACATGTATATAAATAATAAATTAATTATATAAATTAATTATTTAAAATTAAACAGTTACCACAAAATTAGGATTTCAAATGTAATGTAATTGTGGTTTTATCTATACTATCCAATTAACACTCCATATATTGGATCCTCTACTGGGTTATACCAAACATTGACCCTGACCCGACTATTGTAGTGGGTTGTATGGAGTGTCTATTGGAAATTTTGTGACTCATATGATCTTTTATCATCTATTCATGTCATTAGTAGTAGGGAAAGAAGTGTGACCCTTTTATAGGAATAATTTGTACCTACCCTTCCTGTTGTCCCTATTTTTTTTATCAATTATAAATATTATATAAGTCATATACTTGTAAATCATAGAGATTTCCCTCAATGATATCCTTACATTGTATATTAGGAGGTCAGTGGTGGACATTATCTGGAGTTAGTGGTCCCTAATCTACCTATGTTACCTCCCATATTTCCACAAGACATACCTCCTATATATCATCCACATGGCACTAAATCTGAATTTTATGATAGTTTGTTCTCCATTAAAAATTTATATAGGGAGATGTGTGAATAGCTCCTACAATGGAAAAACTGACATAGGATTTCTAGTAGAATAAACCACCTAAATTTCCAAGAAATTGAAATCCCCATGATAATGAGTTGGGTATTGATGAAATATTGTCTATATTTGAGAATTTGGATACACCTCTATAGTGTAGGGTCTTACTCACTACCAACAAGATGCGTGATTTTATTCAATGTCGGTTGGACATCATTTCCCAAACCATATATAATCCGGGAATGGTCTGTATACACTTCCAAATAACTTTATATGACTACTTATTTCACCTATAATTTTTTCATATAATATGAGTAAGAGTTTATGCACCTAATTTAGCATTCCATTTCAGATTTGGAGTATTCATATCATTTTATTGAGATTCAGTGTTTCACAGGAACTTTGACTGACAGCTAAGAGACATTTGGATGTTGGGATTGTTTATCCTATCTGTTCATAGGTGAACATTAAAGGATGGCCACCATTTATGGGATGGTGTACCATGACCTCTTAATAGTATGAAACCTGAGGGACGTATGAAATGTGATCCAGTGAAGTTCATCATCCATGTAGGGTGAGGGTTTTTCTAGTGGTAAGAATATTCATTTTGATTGTTCAGGAGGGGGTAGATCTAGCTATGTGACATGAACAAACAGCTATTTAGTCAACCAATAGTGTTTTTGGCATTTCATAAGAGTACCAAGTGATATAGTATCATAATCGAGTTCAATTATTTTGTCAGATGGGTCACAAAAAAAATTGAAAATTTTTCATCCATTTTCCAGTGAGAAATGATATGTATCGACATCAAATTTTAATTCATAATCTTTGGATACACATTAGGAAATTACCTTATCAAATACTCATTGATAATGCTATGAAGGTAGAGGTTATTTTAGTAGTCAGACCTCGATGGTTGGGCACTATTAGAGAAAATTTTCCTAGGTTCGCCAGTTTGCATCTTAGTGTAGTAGATCATTCCATATATATGATGTGTAGCCTACACCTCTGGAGAAACAAATGGTTCATTCTATAGATAACAATACTATTATGAATGTCCCTACATTATTTTCTTCCATATTTGATACTAGTACATTTCAATCCATTATATATTCTATAATTATGGAATGTTGGGAAAATAAATAGAGTACTCCACCTATGTGATGACTCTTGAAAAACTGATAGGAGATTGAATAGAGAGTGTACACTTATGTGAGGATCTCCAATTGAGAGATTTTGGTCCCACTCCCTGTAGAATATCATTTTCTCATAGAGGAATGGTTTATATGTAATTATAATAATCTAATGTATAGCTCTTTATCAAACCCTTGTTGACTTCAATCAAAGGATTGTTTTTTAAAATCACCCATGGGAAGATATTTTATTCATAAAAGATAATGTGATATCCATGTGGGTTGATATTTACCCAAGTATCTCATAATGGTGAAGGTGACATTCTAGATTACTAATCTCATTATGATCAATCATGGAAGAAGACTTCTGCAATTCACTCATATAATGGATCATTTTAGTGCCATCTTCCTTGATGATTTAGTTAGCTTCCCTATTATGAGAGAGTTGGAGTTCAATATTGAGATAGTTCTAAGAGTACCATTAGTGTAAATTTGTTCCTATTGGATGGAACCTACAAAGATCTATGAACTAATGGATTAGTTGGAAGACATAGAGGAAAAGGGTTTCAAATGAATTATTGCTTCATTGTGGTGTTCACCTATCATTTAAACCAAGAAAGAGGATGGTATAACAACATTGGCTATATATTAATTCTAATTAAATCTTTATAAAATGAAGAATCGATATCATTTTCCTAATAACAATGACCTCATTGATATTCTATGAGGAGCGACAGCTTTTTGATGTTTTATTTGAGGCCGGGGTACCATTATGATCATGTTAGAATGATAATCATATTACTCATAGAATATTTTAGATGATATATTTATTATGATTATTTGGTTATACCATTAGACCGTACAAATTTTCTATATGTATATATGGCTAAGAAGAATCTAGTTTTCCACCAGAACAATGTTTCTTTGTGCTCTTTTTCATAGATGAAATATTAGTGTATTCTCAAAGTATAAAAAACCATTACAAATATCATATGGTCTTTAAGAAATCACTATGAGAGTATTAGTTATATGAAAATAACAACAAATAAAACATTGTGATTGATAATTTTCAGATATTGTGTTAGATTAATTTTGGGGAAGGTATATCTACAAACCAAAGTAAAGAGTTAAACACAATTTCCTTGGATCTAACTAACAATTTCTTTGACATAAGTAGATTATTGGGGATGTTTTTCTATTATAGGGGATTGATTTATAATTTATAATGCCTATAATAATATATTAGTATGTTGAATAAGAATGGTGTTTTTCCCATTTAGACATGTGCTTATGATACATACTTTCAGGACGGGAAGGGGAAACTACCCACTAGGGGGATCCTAATTCTGAATGATTTGGGTAAAATCCATAATATTTACAATAATGATTCAAGAATTATGAATGGAGTTGTTTTGACACATGGATATTTTGTTATAGAATACGGGTCCCTCCTATAGATGAATTATGAGAAGAATTACCCTATGCATGACCTCAATCAATAGTCATTGGTCCATTCATTACACTATTATGGGAATTATCATTTTGGTGAGGGGTTCATAGTTTACAATGATAAAAAATTCTTAAATACATCTCAAGATAGCATGTACCGAATATGATGCAACATAAGTGGTTATAATTGATGTAGTTGTTTAACAAAGAGATTTTATAAACGCATTGAATGTGTAATGAAGTAGCTCACATCGTGGTCTTGAGGACTCATACATAGGTCTTCGAAGAGGCAAGCGTGAGTGGATGTTAATGCAATGGGTAGTCTATTTTATCTAATCTAGAGGTGATATTATCCCTTCTAGAGTGGGTGAGGATGAGAAAGCTATATGATACTAAGGGTCTAATCATAAGAGAGAAGGTCCTAGTTTAGAACCCACCATCAAGATGGGTTGTTAATGGGAATGAGGTCCTATACATTTTTAGGAGTGTTTGGGATCTTAATGGCAAATTGGAAGAGTTTATACAAGAATATCATTCCAATAAATTGTTTTCTCACCCTAGTATAATTTTTTTTACAAACAAATACACCATTAGTATTGGTTTCCTTTTATTAAGATGCATGTTTAATATTTGATCAAGAGGTATTACACCAGTATATAGGTGAATGGATGAGAAAATTTAAAAACCAAAAATTCTATAGCCTCCATCCATTCCTATGTGGAAAAAGAATGATGTTAGTATAGATTATAGGATGTTATTTCTATGATCCCCTCAAGGAAGATATTCATTATGTGTAAACATCAATAGATTGACCATGGTCACACACTGTTCACCGATCTGTCAAACATTCTGAATTTACAATCATGGAAGGATTTATTTCCATGATATAATGTTCCATCATGGAGATTCTTGTTCAATCATATCATATCAATATTCCAACATTAAGTTTGTATTCAATCTGTGTATATAGAAGGAACTAGGATCAAAGATTCTCTAGAGTATATAATTTTACCCTCAGACAGATCGTTAGTCCAATACTTCCTTTAAAGATAGCATTAAATTATTTTGGGATGTGTCCTTTATTTTCATGTTTCTTGGGAGAACCATATATATCTCACTTTTTTTTCCAATATTAATGGATCTCATGAAAAAAATAATATAAACCTATATGAGGCCCTTTATTGTAGGTTGTTTCATTCCTCAATATGTTGGTTATATGTTATTGAGGTATCATTAGATTGTCCCTATATCATTTATAATATTGCATAGAAATTATAGCTTTTCAAAAATGTATGGCTATAGCTCAGTCCACGAAAAAATGGTATACTGATCATTGATTCTGACCTATGATGTTCAAGGTGGGACATTGGTTATTTGATAAATGTTTACCAAGATTAATACATTGAAAAAGTCAGAGACAGGTAAATCTACCACACCATTACATCATGCCTTACAAGATTGTGGATATATTTGTTCGAGTATCCTCTTAGTTGTTGTTTCCACTGAGTTATGATACCATGCATGAGTTATTCCATGTATCACAGCCTCATTGTTATCGTGTGGACTCATCCTATTTGTTTTACCTTGATGAAATTGATATGGACTTAGATGTGTACATTTAGAATTAACCAGTTTGTATTGTTGACAAGTGATTGAAGGATCTCTATGGAAGGTCAGTCTCTGAGGTGTAGGTACAATAATAGAACATATGTGTATTGGATAAGATATGGTAGTGGGAGGTTGATGCATGTTCCAAATGTCCAAAACATTCATCAAACAACAATTTACCGGCCATATAATGGTGACATGATAAAAAATTCCATTAAATAAGGGAGGTTGTAACTATCTATTTTTTAGAGAAGTACAAGTTACAAAGATACATGTTATAACAAATCATTTTATTACAATAATTATATATAATTTCAAAGGAGTGGTTAGGCGTGTCTATGGATCATTTATATCAAGAATATCCATATTTTATGTATGCATTATTATCTTCCTAAATTTTACATTGTTATTGGTAACAATACATCTCAACTGTGTTAGTCACCCAAGTGCATTGTGGAGGCTTCACAATTATTCTTCAACCAAGTGAGACAATTCATACTTTTTAGTTGAGTTGAAAACTTAATTTATTTTTTATTTTTTTTACATGTTACACAATTCTATCCAAATAGTGTTCATATCCCATATGAAGGGTGTCCATGTAATGTAAAGGGAATATATTTTCTATAGGTTTAGGCAAACCACGTAGCCCAATTATTCGACAAGATTTTTATGGGGGTTTAATATATCCCCAAAAATGAATACAACACTTATATATTAATCCTCCACATTTTACTATTTTATAACCCCTTATTTGAATGATAAATACCCTACTTCAAAACTAAGTATTTTTTTAACTCACTTTTGTGATATCTAATTTATTCATGGTTTTGTGCATTGGGTTCCTCTTGTTTATATCTTACCTCATACTCGTTATATTGAAACATAATATTTTCATCAATAGAAATATTTTTCGGTGATATCAGTTTCTCTATTATTAGGGCATTGTACTAGTCGGTATTTTTCTCTCGTTTAATTTTAATTCAAGGTCCACTACTAGATGAGGAGTGATCTATGAAAATAGGTAGATATACTAGTTTATTTCCCTTAAGATTAGTTCTTATATATTTTTTAAGGTTGTTCCACATGACATATGTTTCCAATTCCACCCCAATTTTTTATTAACTAAATAGTATAATTTTCCATTCTCAGTATGGTCATATCGAGGGGTGAATCCGCCATTTTCTTGATATCCATGAGACAAGTACACCATATGGTTTTGTCAATCCTTAATGGCCAAACAACCATATCCATGAATTTGTTAGACAACATTTTTAGGTGTGTTTTACATTATTGTAAATATATATATTAGAAAAGATAATTTTCCATGAGTTAGAAGCTAATATATATGACTTATCATTATTTAATTGAATCAAATTATTTGAGCATCTTGAAATTGGTATCATAATTACAATTCCTTATAAAATTATCATTTTATTTTGATAACTATCCATTTTTAATACATATATGAGGGAAATAAAAGGGATTCCATTTATGGATCATCTTGTTTGGGATCATCATTATTTTTTGTTATAAATTTTTTCGAATGAAAGATACACCAGGATCAAAAAAAGGTATTACATATATGGGATCATTGTTTTTTTCACGTACCTCTTATGAGAGACACCGACACACTATTAGAGGTCCATTGGATGGGATTGACATGTAGATTGTTTAACCAGACCATGAGTGACTATCATTCTTCTAAGTGATATACCAGAAATGTGAAAAATATGTTTTCTTATTCACATCATTCTAGGAGTTATTCAATGGGTTCCATTTCTATATCACCTTGGACATGATAATTATTCACTGAGTATAAAAAAATGTTCATTGTAATATACATGTGATATTTGATGTAAATTCCATAACCCTGTAATCCCAGAGTTGGTGTTTTCATTTCATCATCAGCATAAAATAAAAGAAATAAAAATCCAATGGACAATATATATATTTTTTGATTTGGAAAAGTAGATACATAATTTAATTATTTATTATAATTCCAAAAATAAATAAAATATTAAAATTGCACTCATAACTCCATTACTCTCCATGATTATACATTCACATATATCATAATAATAAACTTACAAACCATTTGATAAAAATAATATTAATGGCGTAAACTAAAATTCTCGATAAGGGTATTTGTACAATGGAAATCCGAGTCAAGTGCTAAAGGGTCTGGATACATTTATAATGATTATATAGGGGCCATCTCGGTAGAGGACTCCATAGTCTGATGATATCTAATGAGAGTATGGGAGGAAGAGACATAGGGGGCTTCATCCTGACCAATGGGGAGAAATATAGACGATAGAAATATTTTTATTTCCTCCGCAAACTAATGGATACAAGATATGTATCAATGTTGAGGATCAAGGAAATTGACAGTGACTATATTTCAGAAGTGAAGAATTCTGATAGATGATTTTCTAAGGAGTAGTAGTTTTTTTTGTGGGGTGAAAGAAGTCCCAAATCTGATGTAGAAGGAGTTGGTCATGAAGAATAATTCTATTAGTGATACCCATGACAGGCTAGATGATCAGCATAAATATTAAGTAAGTAAATTGGATGATTCTAATCCAAATATGTTGGTATGTATTAATTTTACCTCATTTAGGGTCATCATATATGATGAGACCGAAGATACAACACCGTTGGCCACCCCCAAAATGGTGAATTTCTTGGACATAAGGTCGATATAGGTGTATAATGTGATATTTTCTAATATATTCTTGGACAATAGAAGGAAGATGTGGTTGTGTAGTTCCTTTTGATTAATGAGACACACAAATATTTTTGAAGTATTATTGAAAGTTGAATTTTTATGGATACTAATAGTGTGTAGTGTGTATGGATTAATAAAAAGTACATAATACTGATAATGTGATTTAATTAAGAGGAGATTAATGGATAAGAGTATGTCCAAACATGGGACATTTTTTAGTATCACATTAGAGACCATATAAAATAGTATCTAGACCTTTAGTTAACCAATCTCTCTTGGAAAAAATTGAGGGAAATATTTCTTATTTCATAATGTTGTTTTTCTTTAATAATGTGGGATCCATCGATGTATTCTCTGTTTGAACATTACGGCCTCTCACTATGTCTGTAAATGTTTTTTGACAATAAAAGATTTAATTTTCAGTCAGTATGAAATAGATTCTATACTAAATTTCAATTTACAATTATGGTTATCAAATAAATAAACCACATTCTATTTGACCAATAACTCGTGAACAATATAACCATGAAAACTTTGATTAAATAATTCCATTATAATAATCAAATTAGCTAAAAACATATCCATATATATTATACTAATTAAGTAATAAAATGGAAATAAATTTCGTAACTCATAATTATTGGATAAATAATTCGAGACATCGTAAACCTACTATCATGGCTTTGGAAAAGAAACAATACATAAATGGCTAATATGTTAGCAAATCCCCAATGTAGATTGTCTCATGAGACATAATGATGCATTAAAAGGAAATAAACATGCCCTACCATCAGAAATTTTGTGAAATGCATTTCTCATTTAAAATGTATGAAAAATTATCCACATAAATATACATATTGAGAAATATATATAAACTTTTATTAATTTTTTTAAAACAATAAACATAATCAAAATTCATCTAGAGTAATACAGTGAATGATATCATAACAACACATCCCCATTAAAACTGATCAAAAATCCATTTAATAAATATGGGATATTTTATTTTAAGATATGAACCTCAATGAATCATAAGATTGAATAAAGAATATTGACCTATATTAAAATACATTAAATTATATCATCGAATAATTTTTAAGGAAAACAACAATTTTCTATTTAAATATATATTTTCATTAAAACAAAATAAAATTATAAAAGAAAATATTTTATTTTAATATATAAAATTATTATTATAAAATAATCTACAAAACATTGTGGGGTCCTAACATAAGAAAATTACTCTCTAATTGTATAAACAAAAAAACATTCGTTCTATATTTTTTTGGAAATGCCAAAATAAAAATAGTCTACGAAATTATTAAATATTACATTAAAATAATGTTTTAAAATTTAAAACATGAACACAAAATAAATATAAAAACAATTGTATAATATAATAAAAAATTAGATATAAAATTTGGAAACATGGTAATCGAAGAAAAAGTGAGTTTACAAGAAATTTTTGTAAGATAATACAAAAAGGTATTCCTTATTTATATAATATAATTGAAGTGATAAACAATGATGTGAAATGATTATTTTAATGAAATGTGACGAAAGAAAAAAAGGGGTATATATAAAATATGATAATAAAATTAAAATTTTCAAATATTATTAGCTTGAAGTAATCCTAGAAGTATATCTTCAAACCAAATAATGGATATTTCTTTACAAATTATTTTACAACTTTGTAATTAGTTGAATCGTATACCTATGAAATTAATATTTTTAAAATGATCTATTGGATATCATGAATGTTAAGGGATTAATGATATCATATAACAATGTTTATTATATAAAAAATACATATAAAATATCTGTTGAATAAGAAAAATATCAGATGAAATTCAAATACAGATGAAAAACCCTTATCTAACACTTCCCATCAATTTTTTGAATTTATACTTGTGTATAAAGGTTTAAATAATTTTATTATTTCTTTAAATAAAATTAATAATTTTTATAAATATGTATATGATACTTTTTTAAAAGTTTACCACATATTCACCAGTAATAGTTCATTATTCTCATTGTTTTTCTAGCGTTCATATCATAGTTATAACATCTGTTCATTTGTGTATAATTTGGGATTTTCATTACCAGTTGAAATAAAACACCATAAGTGGAATGAAATGGTATTAATTCATATCTATAATTTTAAAATTTCGCATATATCAATTTTTTTTCTTACATGTTGATTCATTTGAAAAATATTAATAATAAATGTTTGGTTTGTTTCGGAGGTTTCTTTAACCCCCATGAACTAGTTTTTATTTATTATTAATTATATATATTATTTACTAGAACATGAAATTAGATATAATATATATATTAAAATATTTTTTAAATAGGATAACACTATTACTACTGACCATGAAGGTGGTAAAAGAAAATAATAATCCACAGATATGGTTGACCATGATAATTAAGAAAATAGTTCGGTTTCATTGAATAAGAGGGGTAATAAATAGTACGGAATAATATATTCCATTAGAAACCGAATATTCCATTATATAAATTAGACTATTGGTTTTATGAGTGTATGGATTTATTCAGTGAATAGAATGTATAAAAAGGAATGAAATATATAGAGGTTTTTTGAGAAAGTTACATATTGATTACCACCTCCGTGAAGGACCTAAAAAAAATAGATGTGATTTTGGGGTGGGGCCATCATAACATGGATATGGGGATAGGGGGTTGGGATTAGTTTATATATTTTTTTTGAAAAATTGTTTTGGTGGGGGGGGGGATATTTTTACTTACTAAGGTTTGGTTTTAAGTTATTAATTATTTATTAATTTATATTTAATGTCAAAAAACATTTGGTGGAATTAATTACGATGAAATTTGATATTATTTAAATGATAAAATGATGTTTATTTTTATGAATCAAAAAATAAAAAATTTAATGTTTTATTTTATATATATTTTATTTTCATTCAATTTAATTCTATCCGAGTACATTGTTTGACCTATACTATATAAATTTAGTGTTTCCCATGATATTTTTTAGAACGAAAAATTGAAATGGAATTATATTCTAATACCAAATAATGATTCCAAATATGTATTCCAATTTAATTAATTTAATTTATGAAATTGATAAAATTATATTCTAAATATGTGATGCATATAACTCATAATAACTATTTTAATGTTAAAATAATTATTTTCTAAATTTCCAAAAATGTGTTTCAAAATGTAAATCCATATGTAATATGTCATTATCTAAATAAATTTTATCATTAATAAGGGTAAATAGATTTGAAATTGTGAGAATATAATAATTATTTTATAAGTGTTATGGTATTTTCTAAAAATTGTATTCTCATTTTTTATGTAAACAATATCTCTATTTAACATTCCAAAAATAACAAACATGTAATTTTAAAATGCGGAGTACAAAATTTTAGTTTATTTTTAAAAATTCTTTTTATTAATGTGACTAAAAGAATATATTTATCAAATAATGGAATGATATAAAAATCCTTTTTTGAATAAAACATTTATTTGGATAATAAAATATCTTTACTCAAAAATAATGTTTTAATTTCATAATCATAAATAATTTTGGAAACAAATATGGACACCATATTTATTTATAAATATATAATCATATTCATATATTCCAATTTTACGATTAATTTATAATGGTCATGTAAAAATAATGATATTTTAGAAGTCGTTTATTCTAGGTGTTACATGAATGATACACTATTGTATATGGTGTTATTTTAAAATCATATGGTGTAACATTATAAACTAATTCAATAATTTTTTTATTCTAAATATCAAATTATACTATTGAACAAATTAATATCTTAAAATTTTACTTTTTTAAAACCACATCGTAATAACGGTTAATAAAAAGTCATATCTAAATTAAGGAATGAGAAATGTTAAGGTCACAAAAAAACATGGTTTTTGAATAATTGAAACATAGGGGGAGTAGAACACATGGACCTGAATGGGAAATTTTACTAACATTTTCTAATGTTGGGTGATAGCTAATATGCTCATTTGAAAGTTACCATCACAAAACTGTAAATATTTCCTAGGAAATTCATCTTTTTCTCCAAAAGGCAATGAAACATTTAATACTAAAATAAAATTCAAAAATATTTAATTTATCTTAATTAAATAACATTCCCCAAATGACCATCTTATATTTATATCATGCTTTATATGTAAATAAAAAATATTTTATAACAATCAATAAACAATATAGGCCAGTGAAAGGAGATTCCCTCTATTGCCACTTAGTTTTTTGGTTCAAGACACTCATCCTTAAAAGATGTGACATGTTATCACCCGACCTATAGTTTTTCAATGTTCACAAAGTATAGTTAATAAATCATTAACAATTATAAAAATAACCTGAATATATTACATGATAAATAATTTTTTTCAACATACTTATTATCTTTTACATTTATATTTTCACTCCCATGAATATTGTAACACATATTTCATAATATCCCAGGATTATAAAATGATACACTATGTGTTTATATAAACTAATGAGTACTATGTGATATTTATAAAAAATCTGTTAAACATAATTTTATCACTTCAATGTTTTTAATTTTGAAAATGTGACATACATAGTTGTGATCATGAAGAAGTTTGGAGTCTGATATGAAATAATAAATTTTCTGTGAATATTAACCAAATTTTATCAATAGTAACATACCCTTATGAATAGTAATATGAAACTTATGAATAGTAAATCAACCAAAATATGATTAACCTTACCCTTGAATAATTAAATAAAATTTAGGCATCTTATAAGTGATAATTTGACAATAGAAAACATATTTGTATTTTAATAATTCAAAAATAATTAATTATAATAAAATAATTAATTTAAAAAAAATTATTTTATTAAAATGTGTTCTTATATTATAAAATCTATATTGTATAGTTTTATGATTATTTTATAAGACCTTATATAATTTTTTAACGCATTAAAACATCGAATTTAATTTTAAAAACTCTACTTTACAAGAAAATTTTGATTTTAATAAAAAATTAAATTAATCATATATAAAAATTTATTTTTGGAAAATGGACATTATATATGGATTCTAAATGTAGAAAAATGGTTGGGGTGAATTTTTGGGATTTTTATAAAATACTTTAATTTTTATGATTAGTTAAATACCATAATTTACATAATAATCTAAATAAGCTAATTATAGAGTCATTCAAGATTTTCTCCTAATATAAACCCAATTGGTTATAGCTCACATGATAAAATTACTATTAATGGTAATAGAAAACTAACTATTCCTTGTATTTTGGGGGAAAATAAATTAATGAATTTTATTCTATGAAATCCACACTCCCCACTACTATAAATACTTCCATTCACACCCTCATTTCCTCACAACTCTCAAGATTCATGCCTAGTCTAAACACTACACAATGATATTCTCTAGCCCCTCCCCCATGACCATGTTCTTCCAGTCTCATACATAGAACAAGACACACTTCCATAAAGAAGATCTCAAGAGTTGGATTCAAGATGACATTAAAGTGATGAAAGTGTTTAGGTAAATGGTAAGGGGAAAATCTCTAACCCAACAATATTTCATTGGTATCTCCCAATTTTACTCAATTTTTGGTATGTTCACTCCTTAAAAATCATTTTTCCATAATTTACATACATCTTATAGGATATACATGTTTTTTACTATTGTTTATGTCAAAAAATGTTTTCCAAAATGACTCTTCTTTCAAAAACATTCGTTTTACTTCTCACTCAAGGTTGATAGTTATCGTATCTTGTATGTTTTTCCGATTATATTTATAGAAAAATATGTTTATGAATTTTTTATCATGAGATGAAACCCATTCATTTCAATGGTTTAGTTTTCTTCAATTTTTATATATGTTCATTGTGGCATGGATGATAAATGATTATGTTATGATGTGACAGGTGCACCTAGAATTATATAGCACAATATGAATGTTTCAATGTGACGGGGGAACACAAAATTATACAGTGCTTCAATGCATTGGGTAAAGTTATGATTCTCATTATTTAATGTGAAATGATGTGTGAACAATATGAGAGCGTTGTTCACAAGTATGGGTGGTTATTAACCACTAAGACATGATGACTCATTTTTTATGCATTGCCACATTTTCATGTCTCATATTAATGCTTCCTGTCATGTTCAAGATCCTCTTCCAAGGATATGGTTATGCCCACCCATTTTTATATTGTTCATATCAATCCTCTTATTGGACTTTTAGTTCACCCATTTGGATGTATGTACTCAGGTATCTACATGCACTAAGAAGAGGTCAAGTTCCATTAACAAGATAACGAAAAAGGAAATAAATAAATGATTATTTATTATGTTATAAAATATATGTATGGTTTTCTTAATCCTATAGAACCTATACCTGAAAATGTTCTCAACTGTATAATATACTGTGTAATTTTTGTTTATCCTTTATAAACAAACATACACAACATGTTTTACTTGTGAATCTAGAAGTATGTGTTCATGGATTTTTCAATTAGAATCAGAGGAACAGTCTAGACTACATTGGAGTTTAGATTCCATCATTTTAAAATTTAAATTTAAACTTATGGTTAATATGGTACAGATAAGAAAATATTTTTCATTAAACATCAATCAATTAATTCGGAATTATATGTACATTGAACGAATTGCGAAGGCGCAATTCCAATAAAGGGATGAATGTGACATCCAAAATTTTTAAAAGGAAACTCTATGTTTTTAAATGAACTAATGAGTACAATTTTAATTTGATAAACTATTTATTAAACATAATTTTTTCACTTCTATGTCTTGCATTTCAAAAATTTGACATACATGTTTGTGATTATAAAGATGTTTGGAGTCTGATAGAATAAACGTAATTTTTGGTGATTAATAACTGGCAATAATGAATAGTTACCTACACTTATAAATAGTAATAAAACAAATTTTAATAATATATCATTCAAAATAAGAGTATCCTTACTCATGAATAGTTAAATAAAATTTAGGAATCTTATAAGGGACAATTTGACCATAGTAAACGTATTAGTATTTTTCAAAAGTCATAAATAATTAATTACAATTAATTAATTAATTTAAAAGAAAATCAATTTTCTCAAATTGTGCTATTAAATTAATAAATCTATGTCTTATAGTTTTAATATAATTTTATTAGACCTGACGTAATTTTTTAATGCTTCAAACAATCAATTTTAAATTTAAAAACTGTATTTTTCATGTAAATTATGATTTTAATTAAAAAACTAAATATTCCAATTAATAAAATTATTTTTGAAAAATGGACTTAATTTTTAGATTCTATATGTCAAAAAATGTTCGGGGTAAATTTTTTGGATTTTTTTGAAATACTTGTATTATTATGAATAGTAAAATACTCTAATTTACAAAATAAGATAAAAAAGATCATTATAGAGCCATGAATGATGTCATTCTAATATATGTACAATTGGATCAGGTTCATATGATAAAATTTCTATTCTTGGTAATGTAATACTCACTATTCCTTATTTTTTGGGGAAATATTAATTAATGAATTTTAAATTGAGAAATCCTCTCTCCCCCACAATAAATACCACCCCTCACACCATCATTTCCCCACAATTCTCAATCTTCAATCCTTTTCTATAATTTTTCCAAACTACTTACCTATCCCCTACCCCACATCCAAGAGCTTCAAGTATTCTCAAAAGGCCAAGCCTAGCTTCTCTAATGAGGATCTTTAAAGGAGGATTTAAGAGGACATTAGTGTGAAGAAATCATTCAAATACAAGGTAAATAGAAAATTTCAAACCAAACATTCTTTCATTGTGTTCTCCCTATTTTATTCCATTTTTTGTATGGTCACCCCTTAAAAATAATTTTATCATGATTATATTACCTTTTGTTAGATATTCATGTTTTCTACTGCATTTTATTTCAATAAAATGTTTTCCAAAAGATGTCATCTTTCAAAAACACCCTTTTTACTTCTCAATCACGGTTGATGTTTGTCAAATCAATTATATTATTCCCACTTAATTTTTGGAAACCAATGTTTATGAATGTGTTCTTATGAGATGAAACACATTCATTTCCATGGGTTAGTGATGTTCATTTTTTGATATATGTTCATTGTGGCATGCATGATAAATTATAATGTTATGATGCGATTGGTGCACCCTTAATTATATAGGGAAATATTAATGTTTCAAAGTGATAGGTGCATCTAGAATTATAAATCACTCTAATGTATTGTGTACAATGATAAATCTCATGAGTTAATGTTAAATTTTTTGTGAACGAGATACTAGCTTTGTTCACAAGTATGTGTTGTTTTTAACCAGTAAGACAGGATGTTTTATTTTTTATGCATTGCCACATTTCATGTCTCTTATTAATGACTCCTCTCTTGTTCATGATCTTTTTCCAATGTTGTGGTTATGTACACCCATTTTTATATTGTTCTTATCTATACTCATAATGGGCTTTCATCCCACCCCTTTTGATGTTTTTCCTCAAGTGACTACATGTTCTAAGAATAAGTATAGTGCCAAAAAAAGATGAAGAAAAAGGAATTAAATAAATTTTTATGTTTTCTATTGTAAATGTTATGTATATTTTGATTAATCCTCCAGAACCTAGACTAGAAATGGACCTATAATATTTAATATACTCTGAAATTTTCTTTTATCATTTATAAAAAACATACCCATCATGTTTTAGTACTAAATCCGAAAGTGAGGGTTCAGGGCATTACTTATGTCATCATTTTTCATTGAGTCATTTGTAATTGAGTTACAAAGTCAATAATTATGTCATCTAATGCTAATAGAAATTAATATCCTAAACTGTATTTCATTTAATTCCAAAAGAACTATAATTAATATATAATAGATCATAATATCCATTACGAGGGGAACTACGTTCAGCTTGTTTCAATCTATATTCTGAAATAAAAATTATTAAAACAATTCATCCAATATTTATTAATAGATAAATAAATTTATCCTCATCCAAATTTAAACATAAACCATTTAGTAAATTTTCCACCTTAGGAACCTTCTAGATGATCATGATCCAAAACATTATAAAAAATGTTACGAAATTTCCAAAATTAACATACCATAAAAATATTATACAAAAAAATGTAGATATTAATCCCAAAACACCAAACATGAGAATACATTCATCTTGTATTCTCTTGAAACATGTAATTAATTTTAGTTTACATAAATACGTAATGAAATCATTAATTACACATTATTCATCATATAAAAATATATTATTGGATACTTTCAATATATCCCATAATGCCATAAACTCCATCAATGAAATGATAATTATTTTTTCCAAAAATCATTAATAAACTCCATGGTATTATATAATATCTAATTTACATGATCAAAAGTACTCATCACTTACTCACATCATCATTATCTCAACAGCAATAATATATTAAGTGTTATCATTCTTATAGACATTGGTTTTAAAAGAAATTTAATTTTTCCACTGAATATTTATTTCAGTGGTACCATTCATTAAATTATCTCAAATCCTTAAAGGAAAATTATTTATTTACAATAAATCTACATTTTAAAGTTGATATAATTATAATTTAATACAATATAATTCATATAACATAAAAACAAGAACAAAAATAATAAAATTTAGTATATATCAATATCAAATTCCTGAACTAGATACCTTAGATTATACACTGTTATATTGAATTTATGGTTAGGGTATTTATATTTATAATACTAAATCTCCCAACTACTAAAGAATTTCACATTAGGAAAATATTTTTCCCTTATAATAATGAGCATGGGGTCCATTTTCTCCGCAGATGACGTTAAATAATTTTTTATTAAGAATATACCAAGTTGTTTCCTTCCCAAATTATAAAATGTTCGAAAAACCTTTTTTCCAATAACCCCATTATCAATCATTTTCCTTCAATCATATTATTCTCCTGGTTTCCATCAATTCCACAATACATAGATAATTATTTATTCATCTTTTTAGTAGATGGTATTATTTCTTCATGTGATTGGAATATTTGGGAGACTAGATCCCTTCCAAATATTGCCATAATACCATCCAGGAAATGATCATTATTACAATTTGGATCAGGTGCATTAATTTTCATCACATTCATTCAGAAAGGGTCCATTTATAAATGTTGTAATACACTAGAGTACATCATAACATTATGAACCATTTATATAATCTCCAAAATCATTATATTGGTAGGATAACATTATTTTTTAGGATTAACTAATATATAAATCATAATCATGGTTTATTTTGATATATTTCAATATTATACCATATTGTATCATTCTGTAAAATATATTTTTCTAAATCTAGTTCCCATGGCTTCAAAAAAATGGTATTTGATACCATCTCTAAAGACCTCGACCCTAGTAACCCAACGTTAATGTGTACTTTATTACATAAATATAGTATACATGGAATCACATCTCAATGGAATGAATAGTTTAGTATTTTTGGATCTCCAGATACATACCTAAATAATTGATTACAATTGAAACTATAAACTAAAACGTAGACATTTCTATGAGAACACCATTATTAACCAGGATTATCCCTTCATATAAATCATGATAAAATTCATTGATAAATGTGGGAAATAAATAATAAAAAATGGTTGAGATCAAATGATCACTAAAGGTATTGATACAGTGGGCGATATCATAAATAACCATAAACAATCAGGATATGGTAATAAATAATACATTTTCCACTTGAAAAGTAACATGTGAAAAATATGTCCACATCCAAGATTAGCAAATAAGACCATATAAATATTCACATTAGCTAGAACACAAAAGTACGGATTATATAAAAATTGAATAGTCACATGGAAATCCAGTACCCATCTCACAATGTGGGAATTCATAAAAACGTACATCATAAATATGCCTTCAATTCCTTATACAGAACATCATATAAAAATTGGTAAGACATCATCCAATTTACCAACTAGTTTGTCTCTTGAGAGAAATGAATGCATCGAGGAAAAATTCAAGGACCCAACAATCACATATTATGACATATACTTTCCTTATATAATATGTTTGAACTATATATAACATAAACATTCATATTGAATATTCCATACAAAATATTAATAATGATCAAAATCAATAAACCTAATCGTGAACATTTGAGAGTGATATGGTGAATGGTATCTAAATAATACATCCTTGGTTAAACTGGTCATAAAAAATTTAATAAAATATAAATTATGATATAATATTAATTCAACCAATATGAATAATAATATTCAAAAAATGATTTGAAGTACATGAAAACACAGTAAGTGAGATCATTGAAAAATTCTATACTAAAATATGCATTTTCATATTTATTATTAATTATTATTAACTCACCATTAATTTGTAATAGATAAATGTTTACAGAAGGTAAATTTATGATTCAATACATTAAGTATTCTTGATTTAAGGAAAACCCACTAATGAAATATAAATTAACAAGACATTCCTTGAGTATTTTTTTTTATAAAACTATCAAATAAAATTATTTATAAAATAAAAAAATACTAAATTCATCACATTTAATAAAAGAAAAACCTTAGTAAATGTTACATTAAATAATCAATGGATTATAGTAAAAAATTTGGAAACTATTTTAGAAATGATGTACATGGATGAATAATTTAGTTTTAAGGATATTTTTAAATTTTTTTTTTCAAAATACCTCCTAGATATTATATTAATGATGTGATAATTAATCAAATGAATATATTTTTTATATAATCTATAATACAACATTAAATAAGTTAAAACAATTAATAATAAATTAAATTTTATTTAAAAAATAATCAATTTCATGGAATAATCAAGGAAGTACAAGTATAACATAAAGAATGGAAATTGTGTAAAAAATCACTCACAACATTGTAATCAGTCAAATCATACACACCGTAAAGGTAATAATTGCCAAATGTAACATTTTATATCATGACGATAATGAGATTCATGACATGAAACATAAAATGTTAGTATACACAACACAATAATGAATGAGGTTGTGAATAAGGAATATACATCACAGAAGTAAAAGTATGATGATAAAACACTACGTCAAACTACCATTTAGTTTTTTCATTCATTAAAATATAATAGAAAGATTAAGATAATGTTATTCATTCAATATAAAATATAATCATATTTATCATTAATCTTATTATATTCTTATAACATTTATCCACCTATTATCTAATAATATTCCATTTTTAGTATATTTTTATGTCCATTAATTTCATTGTTACGTAATTGTTTCATTTCGGTATAAATATAGATTTAATTTTAAAATGGAAGTAAACTCCCTAAGGGAAAATTAAATTCCAATTATTCATATCCATATTTTTAAATGGTATAATATAAGACTTTATTTCATACATGAGGTTGATTTATTTGTTAAATGTCATTGATAAATATTTAATATTATTTTTAGTTTTTCCGACCATCACAAACTATATTTTCAATATTTCATATTATATATATATAGAAGTTATAAACAATAAAAAAATTACATAATATACCAATTAAAATATTAATTTACCTATATAATACTTTTATGAACAACAATGTTGCTGGTAATGAGAAATCATTATCCATAGTGATGGTTAACCAACATAATTTTGACAACGGTTCTACTTCGTTGAATAAATGGATTTAATAAAAGGTTTGGATATAATATATTAAATTAAAATATAATATTATATTTTATTCATGATATTAGAGTTATTAATCCTTGATGTATTAATATTGTGAATTGAAATTAGAAAATTAAAAGAAATCAATAGAGGATGTTAGAGAAATTTACATCATGAATATCACCTCTTTGTAAGACCTATAAAGGAACGTAGAATGGTTCATTGGATAATAATAGAAATAATTGTACATGGTGATAGTGGTGAGGAATTTTATATAAAATATTTTAATAGCAGAATTATTTTTTAATTGAATGGGGGTAGTGATAGGTGGTATTTATACAGGAGGAGGGTTGGTTTTAAGTTATTAATTTTTTAATGAATTATACATAAAGACAACCACATTTGGGAAGAATTAATTCCAAATAATTTTTTAGATAATTACTGTTTTAAAATTTGGAATAATATAATAAACACATAAACCACAAATTTAATCATGATGCGGTTACATATATAAATATTTTTTCATTTAAAATTTACATCATACATTATTTTACCAATACCGTCTTAAATGTTTTCTTTACCATGATATTTTTTTATGCCTTAAAAAGAAAATGTCTTTATAACATAATTTGGAAATATTTATTCAATCTATGCATTATATTTTTCTTTATTAAATTTATAACAGTAATAAAATTAATTGAAATATACAATGTCTATAACTAGTGAAATTTTTGATCGTTTAAATCAAGTTTTTCAAAATTTCAATGATTATGTTTCCAATTGAAACACATTTTATGTTATTTCATTCATTAAATAAATTTTAATCAAGAATAATTTTTAATATATTTGAAATAATGATCATATAATAATTATTTCATAAGAATTTTGGTGTTCTAGATAAACATTTCACTTCTCAACCTAAAAATATAATTTTTAATAAAATAACAAAAAAAATATACAAAAATTTAATTTTAACATGGTGAGTACAAAAAATAATTTTATTTATTAAATAATATTTTATATATGTATCAAAAATTAAATATATATATTTTATCATAGAATTAACTAGTACTGGCCCGTGCAATAGCATGGCATATTCAATTAGTGATTGTTCTTTTAATAAGAATTAATAATTATAATTTTTGAGAAGAAACATTAATGTTGAATAAAAAGAAAGGGTCTTGATTAATGGTTTTACTTATAAAAAGAATTTGTATTTATAAAAGTTGAGACGAAACAATAATAATGACTAAAGAGTGAAAGTCAAATCCAACATAGACGGTGATTGTAAAACTAAAACCGACAAATTTGAAAATTAATGAATTAAATATGTTAATTTTAGATAATCTAGAGAAAAAAAACTAATGGAAATCAGTACAGCAAAATGAAAATAATGAAAAATGAGCAGAATGAAAACATGGATTTCCCAGCCATTGTTTTGAAGAGCAGTTCAACTGTAGTGTTGTTGTCATCATGTTTGGAAATCAAGGACCGGCTCAAAACCATGATTTGAAGACAGCCACCTGAAAATGGAAATAAAATTATGAAATGTATTAAAGAAATTTAACACCATAATAATGTTAGTAGGTTACTCATGATGGAAGAAAATGGAGTTGAGACTAAAAACAACGAAAATAGAAGATGCTCGAATAGGGGAGGTGAAGTTCAGAATGTGTGAAATTTACAAATCTGTTGAATGAAATTGAACTAAAAAATTACTACTATAAATATGAAAAACTCTCATAGCATTGCCCCTCCCCTTCCCCTCTGCCCAGAAACCCCTCCCCCTGCCCAGCCCCCTCCCCTTTCCCAACCCCATGACCAGCTCCCCCCTCCCCCTGCCCAACTCCATCCCCTTCCCCTTTCCCCATGCCCATCCCCCTCCCCGTCCCCCTGCCCAGATCCCTCCCACTGCCCATCTCCCTCCCTCCACTGGCCCCTGCCCAGCTTCCCACCCCCCCACCTGCCCAGCTCCCCCCCAGCCCCTGCCCAGGTCCCCCCTGTACCTGCCCAACTCCCCCCCTCCCCCTACCCCAGCCCCAGCCCCAGCCCCAGCCCCAGCCCTAGCCCCAGCCCCAGCCCCAGCCCCAGCCCCAGCCCCAGCCCCAGCCCCAGCCCCAGCCCCAGCCCCAGCCCCAGCCCCAGCCCCAGCCCCAGCCCCAGCCCCAGCCCCATCCCCTGCCCAGCTCCCCCCACCTCCCCTAGCCCCTTCCCCTGCTGAGCTCCCCCTGCCCCTGCCCAGCTCACCCCCACCTGCATAGCTCCCCCCCAGCCCCTGCCCAGGTCCCCCCCCCCCCCTCCACCTGCCCAACTCCCCCCCTCCCCCTACCCCAACCCCAGCCCTAGCCCCAGCCCCAGCCCCAGCCCCAGCCCCTGCCCCAGCCCCAGCCCCTGCCCCAGCCCCTGCTCCAGCACCAGCCCCAGCCCCTGCCCCAGCCCCTACCCCAGCCCCTGCCCCTGCCCCTGCCCCTGCCCCTGCCCCTGCCCAGCTCCCCCACCCCCCCCCCTGCCCAGCTCCAACCCTCCCCCTTGCCCCTGCCATCCCCTCCCCCTAGCCACCCCCAAAAAAACATGCTCGAAAAGCAGTGGAAAGCTGACTAAATTTTACAAAAACGAACCACAGGAAGAGATATCCTAATCAGTTACAATTAATTCCTTGGATGGTTATTCATCATTCTCTAAATAGTGAAGACAGATGCAAGAGCAGGAGTAAATTTTATGTATACCTCAATAATCAGGCACGAACAAAACTGAGAAGCACCTCCACAACCGAGCTGCAAACCAAGGCTGAACAGAAAGATATGTTAGAAAGACAAGATAGTGGTAGTTAAAATCTAAACAGAAAGACAAACTTATAAGAAATCATTATAATAGTAGGAAACTTATATGACTAAATGAAAAGGAATAAAATATAACCTCTCCCCTTCCCCTCCACTCTTCCCTGACCCCCTCCCCCGGGCCAGCCCCCTTCCCATGCCCATCTGCCACCCCGTCCCCCTGCCCAGCCCCCTCCCACTGCCCAGCTCCCTCCCTCCACTGGCCCCTGCCCAGCCCCCCTCCCCCTCCCCCAACCCCCTCCCACTCCCCTCCCCCCTCCCCCAGCCTTTGTCCACCTACCCCCTCCCCATGCCCATGACCAGCTACCCCCCCCCTCCCCTCCCCTCCCCCCATGGCCCTGCAAAGATGGCCCCCTCCCTCTGCCCAACTCCCCCACCTCCCCCAGCCCCTGCACCTACCGAGCTCCCCCCCCCCCCAGCCCCTGCCCCTGCTGAGCTCCCCCACTCCCACTGCCCCTGCCCAGCTCCCCCCCACCCACCCCCCAGCCCCCCATCTCCCACCCTCCACCTGCCCAACTCCCCCCCTCCCCCTGCCCCAGCCCCTGCCCAAGCCACAGCCCCTGCCCATCTCCCCCCACCCCCTTCCCAGCTTTAAACAGTGAAGATAGATGCAAGATCAGGAGTAAATATTTGCTATAACTCAATAATCAGTCACGACCAAAACTGGGTAGCACCTCCACAACCGAGCTGCAATCCCAGTCCGAACAGAAAGATATGTTAGAAAGACAAGACAGTGGTAGGTAATATTTAAACAGAAAAAGAAACTTCTAAGAAATCATTATAACATTTGGAAACTTATATGACTAAATGAAAAGGAATAAAATATAAAACCTCCCCTTCCCCCTCCCATCTGCCCAGCCCCCCTCCCCCTGCCCAGCCCCCCTCCCCATGCCCAGCCCCCTCCCCGTCCCCCTGCCCAGCCCCCCCCCCCTTCCCAGCTCCCTCCCTCCACTGGCCCCTGCCCATCCCCCCTCCCCCTACCCCCCTCCTCTTGCCTCTGTCCAGCTACCTCCCCTCCCCATACCCAGCTTCCCCCTGGCCCTGCCAAGCTAGCCCCCTCCCTCTGCCTAGATCCCCCAGCCCTTGCCCAGCTCCCCCCCTGCCCAGCTCCCCCCCTGCCCAGCTCTCCCCCTCCTCTCCCCACCCAGCCCCCCTCCCCCACCCCCACCAGACCCCTCCCTTACCAGCCCCCGGTCCAGCCCCGCCCCCTGCCCACCCCCACTTAAATTTACTGATGTTAAACTGTAGCGGGTAAACAGAAAATAATATCAGAAAAATCATGTACTTGTAGACAGCACATGAGCATTAGAAGACCGCAGTACCATCAATACCATGCTGTTGAATAAAAATTTTATGTAAACAAGAACTTGTACAACATTTAGTATTAGCGTTCATATATGTTGTACATATCAGTCAATCATTTCTGCTTTGTCCTTTAATTTATCAGTCATTCGGGCTGCCACATTTTTTGCCTGACTTGTTCTACTGACACTTTCAGGTGAGATATGATGAGATTGATCAGTAAGATCATCATTTAGAAATTCAGTTAGTAGGTTATTATGCATATAAAACATAATTAAAAGATGCATCATATGAAGGAGCAATAACAATGTAGGATTCAAATAAAACCTTATAATGCAATTTATAAGGATGAAAATATATATATACCTGAATAACTGATGATACCGCAGACGATTTTTCAAATATTGAGTCATCCTTTTTACTTTGTCGAAATAAATCGGCACTCTGATGATAATATTATAGAACAATATAGTATTATTCCATTTTCATGTTCTTTACACGGAGGGAAGTATTGAATGTTATAATGGATTATATTATACCTGATTATGTTCTTCGACACTACTTACATTTCTACAACCTATGCTTTGACGATGTTATATATAAATAATAATAGAAATAACTTTGTGCAATCTATCCACATTAATGATAACAGGAAAATCTAATAGAATATACCTGAAAATCTATGAAGTTGTCATTGAACATGGTGATGTAGTTTTTGTTGTTGGTAATGAAAAGTACATTTTATGAGTTTTTTTCTACTGAATGGTGATGATTTTGTATATTAAAATTTGACACTTCAATTGATAAGAGAACCTTTTTTGATTTGAAAACAGTCAATTCAGAAGGAAAACCATACTCGTCATCAGCCTTATTTTAAAAATAAAGTAGTTGTTAATTTAAATGAAGCGAACATATTTTGTCAGCATGCTAATTTATTACATGGTAGTACCTGAATCAAATAATCTCACAGATATGAAGCAGTTTTCCTCACAAATTGAATTACTTGTTTATCGAATAGGACAACTGAAAAGTAGTCTGTGGTATCTGTCACTAGCAGCTGCACTCTAAATCTGTTGATTTGTAAATATGAAATAACTAAAATTAATTACTATTATATTACAAAAAAAGTAATAAACCGTTAAGGAGAAGAACAAATAATAACCTGGGAACGGTGAAGGTTACAGATTTTTTGCATTTGGTACACTTAATTTTTCCCTCATCAATATTCACTTTTTTCATGAAAGAATTGCATGATTCGTAGAACCAATTGTGTGTTGTTTGAATTTTATTAATGGTAACATAAATCAAGAACTTTGTAGGCTGTCTAACATTGAGAAAATTGTAGATTATGAATTAATACAGTATTGTTCTGGTACACCTAGATTAAGAAACTGCACGAAATTAATTGTTAATTTGCCATATATTACATACCTGATCACAATTCATCACTTCAGAAAGGGTTTTTTTATTTTCCCAAAATAGCAATGGTGTAGAGTAAGAAGATGGGTTAGTTGATGCTGGACTTCGATTCTCTATAGCCATTATAAACGTACATCTGAATGTTGAAAAATGAAACTCAAATATCATATGATATCTGTACATATATCATATAGTAATCTGTGAACATCATATAAAAAATTCAGAATTAAATATAGTATGCAGAGCACCTTTTTCTGAATGATTCAACATCTTCCATATCAAGATTGAAAAGGATTTTCATCGCATTAATGGAATTTATAAGTATGATACAGTCTGAAAATGGTTTTAAAACAAACTTAGCTGGAATACTCTGTTAAAAGTCATCATAGATTTGAATAAATGAAAGGGCAATAAGGAATTATGTTATTAGAGAGCATAATATTCAATTTCTTAACTCTGAAAAGTTGCAATATTAAAACAATTGGTGAACCTATATTTTCTTCCAAGTATGACGACATCTGGTTAGCATAGTCACCCCATAAACTGCATTTACGTTGTATCCCACTGCCCAAAAAAATATGTACCGCATGTTGTTAAATATAAATTGAGGGGCAGAGAAATTAAAAGGACATAATAACTAACCTTCCAACCTGTAAGACAATTTGCATCCTCGAATTGGAACTACCCAATGCCTCAGGAGGATGTGAGCAAAGTAAGTATCCAATAATTTCTAAGACATATTACAAAAAAGAAAAATAATGATAATGTTATATAATAGTTTATAAAATCATTCCATAATATTCTGTATTGATCAATACAGAATTTTTAAAAGCATTAAACTTAGGTGTCAGGAATCTTAAGAAACATCTACCTATTAAATGTTGCTCTCGAACCCTTCTCTGAATTATGTCATCGAAGGATGTAAAATCGAAACAGAAATGTGGCAGCGGCGCATCACAAGGCCGCCCCTGCATTGTTGATGTGAATAGTAATTGACATGCATGTCTACTTCCTAAATAGGTACCTTGATTAACAGCTATTTGACAGTTCTGTATGAAATAGTACATGCCTTCACGCAATATATTTCTGAACTTAGAGAGAATTTGATGCCCAGTAACTATATAGTGTATCATTGTTTTCTGCAAAAATAAAGATCTAATAATGTCAAAAATATAAAGACATATCAATGTAGTTGATAAAATTGTCCTATACTTGAAATGAGAATATAAGTGAAACAACAGAAATATAAATCCCAGTCTAGTATGAATTTAAAATTCACCTGTAAATCACCAAGAATCATATCAACCGCAACAACTTCATTGGAGTACCTAGATGTTGTGTTGGACCACAAATTCAGAATACGCACTTGTATCTTCAATGTCTCATCGGTATCAGGTGTGATATCATTCAATGGGGTAATAGATCGCGACATCTTGGTAATAATGTGATTTTTTTCTGTAGAAAGAGATAATAATTAGATATATTGAGATTCATAAAATCATACAGAAATAAGCTGAGCAGAACCAAACATTGACAATTTAACATATAAATTGACACATACCTAACACAATCTATCAAATATTTCTTTATACACAATATTTTGCATTGATTCACGAGTTGTGGGATTATTATAACCAACTACTATTTTCAAACCTAATGGTGATGTGACTCTAGATAGAGAAACATATAATTGACCATGACAAAACACATGTTTTTGAAGATATAGCCCAATAGTAGATAGTGATTGTCCTTGAATTTTTTTAATAGTCATAGCATAAGAAACAGTCAAAGGATATTGTCTTCTTTGCAGTTTGAAAGGCCATCGATAGTCGGAGTGTGTCATATTTAATCTTGGAATGAAAGCAAGATATCCTGAATTACAACCACACAATATTCTTGCTTCGATGACATGATCTCCCAAATGAGTGATAATCAAGAGAGTCCCATTACATAATCCCATACACTAATCTACATTTCGAAGAAATATGACAGGTACCCCAATTTTGAGTGTAATTTTATGGGAAGCCATCCCTGAAACATTAATCACATTTAACATATCAGAAGTGTAAATGTTTTCTGGCCTATCAGTATCAAAACTTGCATCACAAACTGAATCTGAGCTGAAAAAATCTTTGCATTCAGAACTGGTGAGGGACATCATGTACACATTTACTTCTTCAACAATATCCCGAGTTGGAGCTAAGATGGCACTGTCTTTAAGATAATTAATATCAGCATGGTTACTCATGAAGTTGGGATAAGTATTCCCAACAACTGCACAAATAGGATCTGTAGTCCAAGCAAGAACATATGCAGATGGGATTTTAATTAAAGTTTCACCATCATTTGGTTCTGCAATGCGACCTTCACCAATATCTAAAGTCCATTTGGAAAATTGAAGAAGCTCATCTGAAACTGTATTAGAATTGGAAAACAATCTCATGTTCCTTGTCAGTTTCAGAACACGACAATGTTGCCATAAATATGAACAAGCTATACTTGAACAAACTATATCATTTCTGTTTCCACCTGGTACGACAGGTAGTATTTTCCTGAAATCCCCACCCAACACAACTGTTATTCCACCGAATGGAAAGGTTGAAGCATTCTCATTTTTTTATTGACATTATATCTTTTAAAGTACGATCAAGGGCGTCAAATCAATGCTTATGAGTCATTGGTGCCTCATCCCAAATAATTATCTTTGTTAATAGTAGAAGATCCGCGACATCACTGTCTTGTTGAATATTTCCAACAGAATTTTCAGAAATAGATATAGGAATTCGAAATTTAGAATGTGCCGTCCTTCCACCAGGTAGCAGTAATGATGCAATTACACTGGATGCAACTGCCAGAACAATATTACCTTCGGACCGTAGTAAAGATGTCAATAATTTCCAAATGTAAGTCTTACCTGTGCCTCCATAACCATGCAAGAAAAAGAAACCACCGGCGGATGCAGATAACGAAGACATAATTGTAGTCATCACATCGTTCTATTCATCAGTAAGATGACTTTGCAAATTCATATACTCATTCCGAAGACTGTCTCTGTTATGATTTAGTTCATCAGCTACTAAATGATTTCGCTGAGAGACAATATCAGAATCTAGAACCGACATTGGTGGAAAATCATGAAGAGATCGACCATTCCTCTGTAGTATATTCCTTATTTCAAACAAAGCATAAATTTGTTTTTGATGATCCGTGAGTGTCAAATATATATAGAATCATGAAATATTGTTATTGAAGTAGTATAATAGATTCATAAATAAGTAAAAGTTCAATGAACCAACAGCTACATAGATCACATAGTATATATTGAGAGATTTGACAACACATACCTGGTATTTGAAGCCTAATTTGTTGCGCATAGATGATGTCTTCACTAAGGAGCTCCCATGTTTCATGCCACACAATGTCTGGGTGGGACATATTGTTTGAGAACAAAATGCTGGAAAATAGTATGCGCATAGACTTTCCTGTAGCCCAAGATGACACCTCCTTTATTGCTTCAATAAATTCTCTGTCATCAGCAAGAAGTCCCAATGCAGAACATGCCTCACGAAAAGTACCATGGATAATATTGTTCACAGTTCTAATACTTTCAAAAGAAGTTGCACCTCTAATCTTTGTGGGCATTAATCGTAGGTAATAAAGTTCTCCAGTTGTCGGTGGCACATAATAAAGTCTACCAATACTAAACCCCTGATTTCTTGGACACCATCTTTTTTCTCGTTGGTGGAATAGAAATCTAGTTGGATATTCTGTGAATGAGAGACACCTTCCTTCCAAGTAAGCAATATTAGCTTGAAACCAAGCCGTAAGCATTGAATCTGAAATATTACTCTTACTCAGCACATCCTCAATATGATCAGTGTCAGTGTAAGTAACAATATTATGGCCTGGTAAATGGAAATGTAACCTTTCAACCGGAGGATATCTATAGTGGATATCATATGAAAATGTCATCCATGTAGCCTCGCAAGGAGAGATGTACCGGAAATCATAACATATTTTAATCTCATCAACATTATTGCCTGACTGTGCTATAGTGTTAGTTTCATACAAAGCTGCTGTGACACGATCATTACCTTTGCTAATATACTTAAACATATATTTGATGGAAGTTGATTGATTGCAAATTTCTATATTCAGATGAGATTGATTATTCATTAGAAAGAAAGGATAATATGGTACAAAAAACATATTATCCAATGGGACACAATTTTTCACGATCGTGTTTCCATCATTTCGTCGTCGGTATAGAACATACCCATCATCATCAACTGTTGTACTTTCAACAAAACTTTTTTTGGAAAAAAATTAGTACACTTTCAATTTTTCATACAAGGTGATCGAAGATTTGAATTACCACAAGGTCCATGCATCATAAACTTTTTAACAACCTCATGAAGTTTTGGGAAGTCACATTTGTTTGGAACTTCAGCAGAAACCCAATTGTCAATGCAGGCAGCAGTACCTACTTTCCTCTCTCTACATAAAACAGAAAAATGTGTTCATGAGGCAATCCTCGTTTCTGAAATTCCACTGTACGAACAACTGCATAGAATGTGATGATATAAATGACATAGTTCAACAACATATTCAGTAGTTAAGATAAATATGTATTATAAAATAATCTGTATTAAAGCAGGTACCTGATCGTGACTTTCCAAAGAAAGAATTGTCTTGAAAATCTTTCATCAACTGGTAAACCATAATATTGAAAATTATGGATAAAATGTGCGGACAATCTGAAGGTCGAAGATTGTTAGATGATACAAATCTTGTGATCTCTGGCCATAGTGGATTGCATGTAAACGTTAAAAAAAATATGAATACCCTACCCAATTGCATATTGACATACCATCATGGTAATTTTGAATCATATATCTGGGACCACCAGTAAATGAACATTGTAAAATGATATGCTTCCCACATGCAGACCCATCACGGTCACCTCGTAGAAAAGCATCTTGAAACCCATTTTACCACTCAACCCTCAAGCGTTTTTGATTGAAGCGAATGAAGGATAGTCTTTGAGACTCTATCATTATATATGCATCAACAATAAAATGTTGCAACAGTCTTCTGGAAAATTGTAATATTGACCTATCACTCGAACGACACTGCAAGTGATAGGAGAAGTATTCACACATTGTAACTTTCCGAACCATTGTACATGTACTCATAGATATAGATCTATGTAAAATGTTGTCAATGTATCCATCCTGACCATTTGTGTAAACAAGTGGATATTACAATGGAAGGTACAAGGGATGATGCTCATCAATCCGCTGCAAATCACCGCTTATGCTATGAATAATAATATCTCTGTCATAGTTGGGATCTTCAATGTCACCGACAATAAGCATCGCAATCTCAGAAGCTGTAGGAAAGTTGTATGTCGTTGCATCTGTTTTTCTTCTCTTGAGAAGACACAAATTTAATTTTGCATGTTCTTGACGATCAAGAACATCCTTTGCACATCTGAACTGACGAGCTAAAACATTTGTTTCATGCAATATTTTTTGTAAGTTGAAAACAACATTATAATTGACTGCTGTGTTTGAATTTTCTCCGTCATAACTGCAAAGTGAATTAAGTTACGAATGAAGTGAAAATATGAAAATCACATAAACGTGGTAACCGACATATTAAATTTTACCTGACATTCAGAATCCGGTTTTGAGACTCATTTGCAGTATCGTAAACATATAATTGGGCAATCCTAGGCAGTTGTCCCTCAGGAGGACACAAACTACCTATGCGATGGTAGTTTTGTCCATTCAATTTGGATGTAGTTACAGCTCTTCCATCATTTAATGATCTATCAACCTTACCACCCATTGACGTGAATGCAAACATATAATTATAAATATGCATATATTCCTGGAATCCTCTTGCCTCCACAGAGTTTTGATCAAAAACCAACGTTTGAAGGTATGGAGGATAGGACAACAGTAATTGCAAAGAGACTTTACCAAGAACACATCATATAGCATATCGTGGGTTGTCTTTGTTGCTGCATTTAATATTTCTCTCATCAACCCAAAATATACAACCACAGTGTTGACAAACATTTGAGGGATCTCCACTATTCAAATATTCTACAGGTGAATAATGGTTAAATGAATGGTGTTAATAAATTTGGAATTAAAATTATGTAAAACCATCAGGACCTGAATAACAGTAGTTAAAGATATGAATAGTACGGTGACCTGCAGCTTCTGCAAGTTGAAGTTGATGCATGCTTTCTGCAGCAATGTTTTGATTTAGTTGGTAAGAAAATTCATACGCAATTCCTGTGTAGTAACAAATGATTACGTATTTGGTCAAACCTGAAAACTCTCTCCGATGATTAAATGCAGCATTGATTTCACCGGTTGTTACAAATCTTTCTGAAATGACATGAGTCAATTTAGATGACACATATTTTTGAAGTCTAAATAATGCATTAAATGTATAGGGAAATTCATATTCATAGGAGATATATATCTATAGATTCATATAGAGAATACAACATGATTATAATATACAACACACCTGTGTCGGAAAAATATGCTTCGTTACTGGCAGTTGAAGAAGTAAAACAGTATCTGTTTTAAATATAGTATGCAACATATTACACTAAGTCATATTTGAAGATCATCTGAAAGTGTGAGTTGTGCTTACTCTGATAATGTGTCACGAGCAGGGTAACTGGGAATATGTCCCTAAATCGTTATACCTACAAGAAGTAATGTAAACATAGTTTATTTTTTCAATACATGTTAGACAAAACGTGAAATAGTTCAAAAAAATACGCTGACGGAGTACATACCAGAAGAGTCATAATTTTATTTATTAGAAGATGATATATTCTTTCTCTTGCTACCGGGCGCAGATCTTGAAGATGAAGCTCCATGATGAGCTGTCAATGATAGTTAATATTTGAAAAACTATAGAATTTAGAACATAGTAACAAAAAAATATTTAGTCAATGTTATTTTACAGCTTAATATAACAAACCATTCAAAGACATAGGTGACAATGAAATGCCTTAACCTCCTGTGGTGAATAGACAGGATATCAACAAAAGTGTAACGATTAGATGTAATTTTAGATTGAAACGCTCGAATACTTACTTGATGTAAAGTTAATACGGTTATTACTATTATTTCTAAGGCTTGTTTGAAAAGTATTTGGTGAATAAGATCCACAATGTAGAGCCACTGTCAGTTCAACAGTATAATGGGTAAATCATATGAGATTATTCACATTTAATTTCTTTACTGTTTCTGAAAATGTTAGTAATATAAAAGGTACTGACCATTTGTACGAACAGGTGAAAGTGGTATGCATGCTCCTCTTCTCATGTCAGAATGCAATTGCATAGTGTCAAATGTTGCAGCTGAAAATAATTCATGGGAGCTCATCGGTGATTTTCCTGAAATGTTACGAACCTGTAATTCAGTAAGTTCGTTAATGGAATGTTTATAAGGGAATACACTAATGTTGTATCGATTTTTCATTCTCTCATACGAAATCTTCTTTTCAACCTTGCATCTCGAGATGTCGACGGTGTCTGCATCTTTGTTTTGATGTCTTTATGTTGAATTGTAAAGTTTTACAATGCAAAGGACAGATGTTTATGGGTACGTACAATCAATTTAAAAATATATTGTTTATACAATCGACAGAGAATGCACGTTTGAATTATATATGATGTATGTTGTAAATGTAATTCAAACATGCAGCGTACTGTTGTTTTACTTAACAGTAGTTACACCAACACGAAAAAGCATATCTATTTTATACAGAAATGATACATCTGAAAACAGTATATTCAAATAAGTAGAATGCACTATGGGAACACATTTTCAAAACGGTTTGAATGAATACCTTGGAGGGATATTGAGGTCAAGTTATGCAGTGAAGAATGATGCTCCAGCGACTATGTATTATGTTGTATTGTGATTTCAGTGAACCATAGTTATACAAACATCAAAGATACATATATACATTACAGATAAAAGAAATCAATGAAATCTCAATATTGAATGTCACATAAGGTACTAAGAGGAACCCATAGATAAGAAATGTCATGTAAATTTAATAAACGACACTTATACATCTACTAACGACACATGTATACAGTATAAAGACATGATTTACTTAATAATAGAATTTTCAAATAAAAATTATGCTATACTAAAATTGAATGGAGTGGAGGGAGTTGGGCAGGGGTAGGGGGAGGCGCGGAGCTGGGCAGGGGGAGGGGAGGCTGGGAAGGGGGAGGGATGGAGCTGGGAAGGGGGGCTGGGCAGGGGGAGGGGGTAGTTGGGCAGTGGGAGGGGGATGGGTAGGTGCAGGGGTAGGCAGGGAGCTGGGCAGGGGGAGGGGAGGCTGGGCAGGGGCAGGGGGAGGGATGGAGCTGGGCAAGGGGAGGGGGGAGCTGGGCAGGGGAGGGGGGAGCTGGGGGGAGTGGGATGGGCAGGAGCAGTGGGAGAGGGGGAGCTGGGTAGTGGGAGGGGGCTGGGAAGGTGCAGGGGGAGGCGGGGAGATGGGAAAGGGGAGGGGCGGCTGGGCAGGGGCAGGGGGAGGGGGGGGAGCTGGGCAGGGGGAGTAGGCTGGGCAGGGGGAGGGGGCTGGGCGGGGGAGGGGGGGCTGGGCAGATGGGATATAGTATACAGAATTGATTTCCTCGGATGGTTTTTGATGATTCTTTAAATAATGAAGACACATAAAATAGAGTGAGTGAATAGTCTGTATACCTCATGAAGCAATGTCCTATTAATGCATTGAAGTATAGTCATAACAACATGAAAGAAATAGGATTAAATTAGACTGCAGTTAGACAATATAATATGTAGTCGGAATGTATTATAATATAATGCATTAATAGGTCACACCAAAACGAAAAATAATATGATGTATGTTGTAAATGTAATTCAAACATGCAGTGTACTGTGGTTTTACTGAAAGATAGTTACACCAACACGAAAAAACATATCTATTTTTTACAGAAATGATACATCTGAAAACAGCATATTCAAATATGTAGAATTCACTCTGGGAAGACATCTGAAAAACAGTTTGAATGAATACCTTGGATGGATATTGAGGTCAATTTATGCAGTGAAGAAGGATGCTCCAACGACCAAGTATTCTGTTGCATTGTGATTTCAATGAAACACGGTTATACCAACATCAATGATACATATATACATTACATACAAAACAAATCATTGGAATATCATTATTAAATGTCACATAAGGTAGTAAGAGGAACCCATTGATAAGAAATGTCATTTAAATTTAATAAACGAAACTTATACCTCCAATAAAAAAGCATGTATACTGTATATAGAAATGAACTACTTGAAAATAGAATTTTCAAATAAAAATTTTTCTATACTGAAATTGACTGGAGCGGAGGGAGTTGGGCATGGGTAGGGGAGGCAGGGAGCTGGGCAGGAGGATGGGAGGCTGGGCAGGGTAGGGGGGATGGAGTTGGGAAGGGTAGGGGGCTGAGCAGGGGGGAGGGGGGGCCTGGGCAGGTGTAGTGGGAGGCGGGGACCTGGGCAGGGGGAGGGGAGGCTGGGCAGGGGCAGGGGGAGGGATGGAGCTGGGCAGGGGGGGTGGGCTGGGCCGGGGGAGGGGGGCTGGGCAGAGGGGATATATCATACAAAAACGATTTCCTCAGATGGTAATTGATGATTATTTAAATAGTGGACAGTAAGGTGACTTTAATGTATATTGACAACAAAAACAGCAAACCAGAAACAGATGTAATATAAATTATTGTGCTAATATTAGTAGCATTTATAGGAAACCTACAATTAGTGGTATGTTTTGATGTTCTGTAAAAGGAAGCATACATTTCTGGAATCGTAAGCCTTAATGTGAACTATCCTAATGAAGTGAAAACCTGCTGTATAAACGAAAATCTGGAATAAAATAAGTAATCCATACACCTTTCACTATAAAAATTTGGACAATATATTTTCATATATCAATAGAGAAAAACAGATGCAATATTTCTCCACAACATGAGTTTATAGACAAATAAATTAATGGAACGAAACAGAATACTAAATAAATCAGCGGGCCATAATTGAGATCTTAATATTCTGACAGGTCAAAAGAAAAATCAAGAAAACATACACTGCAAAGATCGAGGTATATTCATTATTCAAACCCTTAGATATATATTGCTTTGGAAACCGTAATTGCAAGCGTACCCCAACGACGATTCTCACATATACTTCACCAACCTTCGGTCCAATTTGGACTCCTTGCTGAAAAACAAACTCAACCATAGACAGAGCTCGTAGAGGTGGAGGCGTGGAGGTGGAGGCAGAGAGGAGGAGGATGATCAGGAAGGGGACTGGGAGATGGGAATCGCGGATAGGTTCGATGTTGGGTAGTCACGGAGATCTACGGGAACCTTGGAGAATTCCTGATGGGTCCGACGGTGGAGCACGCAGTGGTGGAGGCGTGGAGGCATGGAGGCGTAGGAACTTCGGGAAGGTGACCAGGATAGGGGACTCGCGGAGAGGCTGAGGCCGGCGAGAACCCTAGGAGACAGCAGATCGAAAGGAGGTGGAGCGCAGGAGGGGGAGACGGAAATGTGTCGCGGGATGGGTAATTGGGAGAAGCGGAATTGGGATTGTTGGATGACGTGGCTCATTGTAGTGGTGACACGTTGGTTATGAGGAAGCCAATTTTAGTATAGATAATAGATTTCAAATACATTTTTCATCAAAACATGTATTTGATGAATATAAGTAACTTACAAAAATATTATGTGTTCATTTTCTAAGAATATTTAAATTTTTATTAAATATGATCTTCATATTTATTTCATTATATATATAATCATTTTTCAAAACAATAATTTAACTACATGTTTATAGTGGTTCTGTAATAATAATGATATTTTTGAGTTTGGTTATGCTTGGAGTTCTGCACAATATGACCTTTTAAAAAAGGATTTATTAAATTATTGGGGTGTTACACTTTATATAGTTCACCTTTTATGGGCCTAAAAATGTTTTTAATTAAATTCATTTTATTCCTTTTATATAAATCAAATTTCTTATTTATTCATTTAAATGATGTGTTATCTATGACAAATCAAATGAATTGTATATGCCTAAATATTATTTATTTTATTCACTATGTCCCATTGTATGATATATCATACGTGTGTATGAAACCCTGTATTAGTGAATTCTGGCTTGGGCCGAAGCAAGTAGTTCCATTTGGGAATCTAGGAAGAACTTGATCTCTCTAGTTTTATTTATTTATTTATTTTCGCGTAAATTATTATTATCTCAATTCTCATTTTGAATGTTTAGAATGGATTAATGTAGTGACTATAAATGGTGAAATATTATGTATATCTCGCACCATACATGGGCCACCCTTGTTAACCATTAATTCTTAAAGGTTTATAGTAAATATAAGGGGAAGAATCAAGCTTCAGATTTCAGTTTCCCTATTGTATGATAATGTGTGGGAGTATAGAGTCTAGTGTATACGTGAGATGATTTTAGTGGATTATTTGGCCTTTATGATTATATTTTTTCATGTGGAATATTTCTAGTCCCCTTTATCCCATGTACATTGTTTTTATATAGCTACATGAAATTATCATCATCATCAATTTTGTATCTATTTATGATTCATAATCTGATTATTTACATACCTTGGATGAATTATTGTTACTATTTTTTAGTTTCATGTTTGTTATAAGATTCCAAAATTTTGAAATATTATACTCATCTTTGATCTAATCTATCACATGAGGGAATAGTATCCCAATGAATTCGCCATAGGTTTTCATTGCTAGTTGGTATCCTATGGAATAAGGGTAACCATGCTTATTTTCATGTGGCCAACGCTCTTCATGAACCAATTAGTGGATTCTAGGGTAAAACTCTACAATTTATAATTTATCAAGGAAAATAAATTTAATATAATTATTAGTTAATTTTTTTTAAAATATTGAAACATCACTCACATCTAACTGGGAATCTCCTCTCCAAACGTATTCAAAAAACCCTGAGCAACATAAATATGCCATGTACTACCAAAATATATTTCTACCCTTCCAAACCATGAAATTTTAATTTTTTTTATTTTCAATAGATAATTCAATAACTATTAATGTGTACTGTTTGGGGTGTTTTATAATTAATGGGCGATCTAATTTGTTTGACCAAGAATAAATTACAAATAAGCGTTTTTATCTATATTCTACCCCCTTAAGATATATTTAATATAATGAAACTAATTTATTTTATATGGATTATAATACCTCATTAAAATAATATATCACGAATTACTCATTATTTATTTTATTTTAAATTTCATTTTATGTTTTATCATATAATGTGTTTTGATATGACTGTTACTAAGGCTATAAATATTTATTTTACATTCTCAATATTATTCAGATAGTCTATATTAATATTTATTTTGGAAGAAATATATTCCATTAATTGACTAATCCATATATATTTTCTTATCCTCTTTTAGTTTATGGGGATTCAACATTTTATTTCATATTTACCTATGAAGGAAAAATAAAAAAACTGAATGAATATTTCAAATTAAAATAAATGTTATTTCTAATTTTTTGTTTGGGAATAACTCCCATCCATATCCAAATTATTGAAATATAAAAAAATTGACATTATCAACATCTATTTTATTTAATGGCCTTTTTATACACTCTTTTAATTTACTAATATTGGTAAAAATGTAATCAGTTTAATGGTTTAGAAAAAGTTGTTTTTGACTTTTCACAACTGTATAAAAGTCATGTTATATTTAATATATGCCTTGTAAATATATTTTCCCACATCCATGACCATTATGTATTATTTTTATTCATCTAGAATGGTCCTTGAATTTTGAATAAAATATTTTAATTATTCGGTGATCTTTTTATTTTTACAATGAAAAAACATCTTTTTAAAAGAATATTGGGTAATTTTTAAATGATATATGATATAATATTTATATAAAAGCACTAATCATTTTAGGGAAGTTTATTTTTCAATTTTTCACATTTATTTCCATATTTATTAATTAAAATAATTTTTTTTCCTTCAAATAATGAATTTTTGATGAGTTGATGGTCTCTTTATATTTTTTCCATACATATGGTTTTAATATCGTGTGGTTCATAATAAATAATCACAGTTCTTAATGATATTCCGGATATCATTCTTCATTAATATGTTGACAATCCGACAATATAATTATTATCTGCAGTTCGAATTGATGGATGTTTACAATGAAATTTATATCATGTACACAAGAAAATATGAGGTTGGGTATTCTTATTTAAATAATATATTATTTGAATAATATGTTATATTGATTATGTGAAATATTATTGATTCTGTAAAAAATAAATTTGATGTATATAAGTTATTTGTAAGAGGGTCAAGGATATTGATGTCCCATAGATGCAATGATAGTTCTAATGAGAAAAATAAGAATGTTTATTTCTTGATGAATGTTTAACCTAACAATAAAAATAAATTGGGGTATGACAATACTGTTATATAATATGTCATTTAATATAGCCAAGATGTTTTAATTATGACTTTCTTATCCTAGTAACATTATTATAAGATCATGAATATTCATAATTATGATCTTATTTCATTAACAATTTATTCATTACTATCCATGTGTTGGATATGTTGATATTTTCCATTTATTTAATATGAGATAAAAATAATTACTAAATTTCATATGTGTTTATTATAAACTATTCAAAATTAATTAATCCATATTTATAAATCAAATCTTACATTTTACATTACTCTATATATGAATCAATGAAAACCACATTTTTTCCATATGATATGAATATGGGTTATTTTTCCATCTTTAAGAATGTTATAATGTTCTTCATGATATGTTTTTTAATTCCAATGTAACATAGAATTATTGATTTATCATTTACTCTATTATTGAAATATTTATTGAATAATGGTGATTCAATACATTGTATCATGTTCTGATTAAAAATTGAAAACCTTTTATTCGTTTCTGAATTTTTTTTATGGGGAGTTATATGATATCTTATAGGTTCCATGGAAATAAATTTATAATCATTGGGATATTGAATTATCATTTACATGTCCTATATAGTAATATAGTGTAAGGATATTTCTATTTATGTAAGTTTTGATTTTAATATTTTATATATGAGTTTTTGTTATCAAAAATCCAAATGGGATATTGAATAATCCCATATATTATTTGGACGTACTATATTTCTTTTCAAACCACTAGTTAGAATCATTAGAAGTAATAGTTGTTGTCATTTAAAAGTTTTCGAATATTTTATATGTGATTGATGATGATCAATGATATATTCCAGTGGTTCTATGTTGTTTTTCTAGGGATCATGAATTATATATTTTATGAATGAATTAAAATTTTAATTCTGTATAATGTTTATTTTAATAGCTTAAAAAATAATTTGAAAATAAATTCCTTACATATTTCATTTATAAATTGGGTATGGTTTTTAATATATTAAAAATGTTGAACAATTATTAATTTCCCGTATATATGTAATACTATATTAAATGAAAGTATATGATATTTCAATGATATGTCTGGTGATAATTATAAAAGGTAGGTAATAAATTAAATTGTTAATGTTGTATAATAATTTTCAGTCTATTAAATAGTTTTGTATTATACATTTAATGATCATACAGTAGATTCATTATATTTTAAAAATTGTGCATACATTTTAAATTGAATGTGTGAAAAAAAAACAAATATATCATAAAAGAAAATCAATGCTCTCATATATATAAGTAATCTATTATATGAAATAAACTATAAAAATATTATTTTAATACGAATAAATATTATAAAAACAAACATATTTAACTTTTTTTAGAAATGTTATCATAAAAAACATACACTTTTATGAGATTTGTATTATGCTGTGTTAGTTTTATCAATTTAACAGCTGTGGGAATATATAAATTGTAGTAATTTTTTCACTAAATAAGATATATTTATTCTTATATGAAGTTGTAGTTGAAAATATCATGACACTAATTAATTTTTTAGTTGCGATTCAAATTTTTTTAATTTATATATGAATATTAAATGATAATATAAATCGTAATCATTTTTAAAGGAATTTTTTTTTAATTTACTACGTATGAATATATAGAAATTATTAGAAATTTTATTTTATCATATTTAATTTGAATAATAGTATTTATAGGTTGTGATCCAAAAATCATGGTGGGGACCCCAATTAGAACACTAAAATGGATTTATATATAACTAGTTTTATGTTAAATAATATTCAATAAATAATATAAATTTCAATAAATTATTTTTTATCTAGATATTGAATAATGTTTCTTTATTCATTTAGATATGAGTTTTATGAATTAAAAAATTATTATAAATAGAGAAATATATATTTTTATGAAAATATAATATATTTTAGAAGATCAAGAGACCACAAGGATTTGGTAAAATTATATCCATTATGTCTAATACAAAAAGTGAAGATAATTTTTCCATTATGATGAATGAGGAGAAAATGAGATCGATCATCATATAATAATTCCCAATCATCAATGTTGTTTAGATTTTAAAGTACTTATAATTATTCTATATATTTTATTCTAGAGTGAAGGTAGAAATGTGTGTGTTTGTGTGTGTGTCTACAAACACTCATCCATGCATTGATCATTCTGGAAATTCGAGATGAATGATGATATACATGTACTATATTTTATTTTATTTTTATAGTCAATATACGTGAGAATATTATATGTGATCATATTTTCAGATGTTGTGAATTCCTAAAATACATTTTGTGATCCCATTCAATGAGAAAGTATATCATTTTGATCAACTACTTTGATGTGGTATAATTTTTCTTAGGAGAAATACTATTAGAAAACATGTCATGACATCAGATTATACCATATTAGTGCCACTTATTTTTTTTATTAATTATTTTAATATATTTTATTTAGAAAAAAAAAGAAAAAAATAGTAGGTTCCCACATGGGAACCAAACCATGATAAAATATGATGTCCTTAACAATGATTAAATTTTTATTTGAATTTTAGTAAGGGTTTTAAATTTCTATTTATTAGACATCATGTTATCAAAATGAAAACTAAATAAGTGTAAATTAATAGTAAATAAAACTATACATAAAATAATAATAATCATTATATAACTAAGTGTTTATATATTAATGGATCCACAAAACTCTATAGAGGAAATATATATGATCCTTAAATAGAGGACACTTATATCTGTTTAATCCTAGGCCACAAAATGGTATTCTTAATTCAAAATCAATATAAATAACTTTTTTAATGAATCTCAATTCCTAAAATATCAATAAATCGTCTCAAAAATATGAAATAATCAATAGTGTCCTTTTTTGAACTATATGATGATAGATG
The DNA here is from genome assembly GCA_963277665.1 of Viscum album. Lineage (NCBI taxonomy): Eukaryota > Viridiplantae > Streptophyta > Magnoliopsida > Santalales > Viscaceae > Viscum > Viscum album. Next base: position 928,156,428 of record OY728126.1, on the reverse strand, counting down.
ATATTTTTCCTCGATCATGACCCAATATATAACATCCTATAAATAAATAAACAGAAAATACATAATAGATAAATTAATCTATTAACTTATTTAACACTCAAAATGTTATTTATTATTTTAATCATAGAAAAAAAATTGATAAATCAGGTTTATAGATTGATAACTAATTTCGTGCATTCGTTAATCCCATGAAAAATCAACTAAATCTCATTCAAATTTTAATCCCTAAAAAGCATGGAAGGAAACACTAATTGATTTATGTGAGGAAAACATCCCATGATATGTATATTATCCATCAACACATTATATCCCATCATTATTAACAAAACATATAATACTATATAACTACCCGTGAGTCTTTGTAAAGATCTAGATTATGGATGGGCCACCATGAACCATTATTAAATATTTACATTAAAACATATAAAACAATGACTACATGTTACATTTATAAAAAATAATTTGTTATTTATTAAATAGATACACACATATTATAATCCCAAATGATCCAGAGGGTATGTATTTTAGTTTTCTCGGATACATATAACAACAACATGGTACTATGATAATTTTATTATACTCAGTAATAAGAATTTGAATACCATTTATTTCCAATACATTATTGGATAAACTATGAATATAAATTTAAAATAAAAGAGATATATATGTCAGTATGTTAATGTCATAGAATTTCATTTTGTAAATCAATGTATATGAATCACTAGGTAATACATGGTGAAAATATTGATGGGAATCATAATCATAAATATCAGAGCAAAACCTAATATAATAATATCAATGTATCACATGAATGTGTCAAAATTATAAAACATGGAATCATTTGAATAATTCATGGATATCCCATATGAAATCATAACATTGTTTTTCTGGGATAAGCACCCATCACCATACCATAAATATAATGTGATATATGTCTAATCCAATGTATTATATGAATAGATAATTCTGGTTCCAACCAATTAATTCATTCAATGTACATAAATTTGTCTACCACATATATTACACAACATAAGAAAATCACTAATCACTTTTAACCATCAGAATAAATAATATGTGATACATATATGGATTTCCTCAATCAGTGAATTAAATGTAAAATACGTGAATACCGTTGAATGGAAATGTATATGGGTATTCACAACATAAATATTTATCAAGGAAACCCATTTGATAATTTCGACTGCCTAATTAGACTATGTAATGTATAATTAATGGGTTTAATGACTATTAAAGGTGTTCATTCATTTCATAAAAATCATAAATTCATCAAAGGGATTTGTAAAAAAACATTATGACATGAATAATTGGATCTCAATATGAAAATAATAATGGATGTTATTGAGTAAAAATAATGATGAGGGAATATATTACACTGAGTGAATTCTTTGAAAAGGATGGGTTGTGCATATAAAGTGATAAAAACCCATTAAAGGGTTTAATAGAGGTAGAGTGAGAGGAATTTCATGATCTATTGGTTTTTAGTGAAGTGTAATGAGATATTTTAATGTATTCATACCCAAAAATAGTGGAATTTTGCATTAATTTCTAAACATTGTATTGGGAATCAACTTGTAACAAAATCAAAACGTTATGTATATTAATGATTTCATATCTTATTCTTTCAATCATGAACCATACTTAATATCTTGCTAAACTATTACCAGATCCAACACTAACATGACCAATAGGCTGTTACCGATACTCATCGCTTAAGGACTAATACATAGCACCATTCAAGTAATTGATGTAACCCACTTTTCAAAAAAATAATAATTATATACACATTTAAGAATTATCAACACACTAAAGTGATGATTTAATAGTATCCAAACAGGTATAAAATTACCCTAAATTGTACAAACTCAAAAAAACTCATTAATTTAAAACATAATCTCAACATTCCAATGAAATCAACATTCCAACCCCAAAGGATCAAGAATATACACATCTTATAAAAGGATATATCGAAATACATGGACCAAGAGGATGAAAATACACATAATCCTAATAGAAAAATATAGGTTTGTATCTATAAAGTATATTAGGGTCCAACAATGTGTTCTATAAAATTATGTTGTAATAAAAAATGATATAATGCTATATATCATAACAAAAACAAGTCATACTGATACTATCAAAATTATTATCAAATATATTATTACATTTCAAAAAAGATCGAAAACATTTAAAACATGGTATAAAATAAATTTATATTAAAAATATTTTTTAATATAACTATAATAAATAATAATGTTTCATAGTCAATTGAATATATCATAGAATAATTAACAAATAAACCATGGTCATCTATCATGGGTATGATTGTTCTTGATTATAGGATCTTTACTTGTCACATATCAGTGATAATGGAAATAAATGTTCAAACATCCCCCAAGATCAAGATAAATATGACCCATCAACATCCTATATTGGATAAGATTTACCTAACCATGTTATTTTTAGAGTTTTCATAATTAATAAATTTCATGGGAATTACCCTTCACGAGTGAATGTACTAAATATTCCACTAACTACCTATGCTCGTATGTGCTCAGTAAATCAATATGTAATGGTTAATTAACTAATTTCAAATCAAATCCTCATTTACAATTAAAATTTTCAATTCTATATTCAAATATTCAAAATCAATTCCCAAACCAAAACATCATATTTTAATTATTTTAGGCATTTACTTTACAAAAAATATCATATGTTTTTAAAAAATAAATTATGTCAATTTCCTAAAATAAATTCTCAAATTATTTCATCAATCCCATCCATTTAAAAATACATCAAAAATTCCAATTCCATTATAATTAGTGTGTATTTTACAATGTACTACCATATCAAATTACAAATCCAATTCAAATAAAATTGTTTTTTCGCAAGTCAATTTATATAAATTTTGAAAAATAATAGATTCATGTTTTATTCAAATGGAAAATACTAAGTGGAACCAACAACCATTATTCATGGAATTAAATCTACAATTGAAACCATAAGCTGGATTTTATAATAAATAATAAAAGAAACAATGATGAAGATATCAAACCAATATTCAGGATCCAATTAAATGAAGTTTAGATCCATCAATAAAATTTTTATCTAAAAAACTACAAGGATAAGAGAAATATAGGGACGAAGAAAACACATGAGTGTATAATCACTTACCTAGTAGATATTGAATGTGAACATCCATGCACTGAACCAACATAAAATGTGCTTGGGGGAGACAAAATCAGTTTTTAAAATCCTAAAAGCAATAAAATATGAGTTATGATGATTTTGGGATGATTGTTGTTTTATATATCGGTTTGGTATTTTATAACTAATTTTTTTGAAACAAAATTAACATAGATATGGTTATATATATAGGGGAACATGATTATAAAAACCATGAAACATAATCATGTTCCCCTATATACGGTGCATAGTTTCTACTATGTGGGAACATGGTTTTTCAAATCATGGTCCAACCATATAAATTCACACAATCTAGAGTTTCATGGATTCCACTATGATGGTCGATGTTTTGTAAAAACTATTCAAATCCCCTAATCAAACAAAAGATTCTTCAATATTTTCAATATTTAACACAAATCACCACGAGAAAATACCAAAAAAAATAATGGTCATAATAATGGTTGATTAATACCCAAAAACTACTAAGGGGATGTTTAAACTGCTCCTCAATAGAATCCTCTTTCCCATGAAAGGTCAGTGCATTTCCATCAGGAAAATGTTAAGTTCACAATGTTCTCTTTAGTAACACCATCCATGATGTATCATGTGAATCAGAGTCATACTTCTATAGAACAAGTGAAAAAGGTGTCATCCACCCAAAAAGTCTATTTTAAATAGAATCAACTATACTTATGGTATTCTCAATGACTAATGAAGTGTGGTCAATATAAATATTTCTCCAGCTCAAAAATGAGGTGGATATGAAATATACATTAATAGCTGAGAAACAATGAAAATATTTTTATTGTGGTTAACTATTTTTGATGTGCTAATTGGTAACCAACTGTACCCCCATTCACATTAGAGAAAAAATTTCCCAAATGATTAAGAGAAAGCATCCCATACCTTCAAATCCATCAGTGAATCAACCATGGGGAATCATTCCTGAACACACAGTCACCAAAGAAAAACTCAATTTTATATAATGATGATCGGTATAATATTTCTAGAAGATCTATGTTTTTAATATTCTTTGAAAAAATCAACTGAATCCCTATCATCATATCGTGGACCACACTCAGTCCATGAATGGAAGTTACACAAACAACTAACCTAGAAAAAATTGAGTTATATAACCTACCATGTTAGGGATCAAAAAATATATTACGAACATGGGCTATTAATAATTATTATTAATGACACAAACATTTCACAACTTTCATCCCTAGACCCATAAAATCTAGGTCATAAAATAACTTCATATCAAAAAATAATATATATATACCTCTATATCTGGGAATCCATATTTGGATGTTATGTCTTACCCAAACAAACATGAGATACTTGTTCCCCCTAGAAGACTATTATTAAGGAGAGATATAAAATGTGTAACTTTATAAGAGAACATAACATATATTATACTATAATAGTGAATAATATATTTCACATAGAGATCTATAAACTCATAAAAATTATCGTGTATCATGATTGAGTATAAACTGAGCCACTTTGATCTAACTATTGATCACAACCTATATCAAATACTTCATTCATTGGGTATGTGGAAACCCAATGGTAATGTCAAAGAATATGTCATCCCACATAAATCATGTAACTGGATGTGGGTAGAGGAAACCTGAACGGTTTGAGAGCATAGAATAAACCATTTTTAAATTTTAATAATGAGAGAAACAATTAGAAATGTTATGTATTATACGTAGACAATTGAGTCATCATCACATACATTAAATTATTTTTTTGGTTCTCGGGTGAACACTCCATGGGGAATATTGGAAATCCCCAATAACCGCATTTCTCACAGGAAATGTTAAAAAAACTAGTTCAAAAAATATAAAAAAACCTACATGGAGAATAAACACCTAGAAATGGTCTACCCACCATAAGGGGAGTATCTAATGATTGAAAATCATTATAAACATTCAATTTGTAGAGAATCCTCTGGAGAGGATCGATGGTAAAATAAATATAAGTCATGATAACTTTTTAATCCTATTTCTCAAACTCTTATATGAATCTTTGAAAAATTATTCACTATGTTCCAGTCATTTGATGAATCTTCCACATCATGGGTCAGATGTTTATAAGTCATGTCATCAATGATAACAGTCCAATTCCATGTTATATAGGTAATGTGAAAGTCAAAATATTTTCAGTTCTCCACCCAATATCTATGGAAGAGACAGAAATATATATGACAGATGATATAAATCATACTCTTATTGTTATATAACAAGGTAAATTATTGTCCAAAAAGTTAATGTGGATAAATAATAAGTTCAATTACCATGACTGAACGTTTTTGGTAATGGTATGGGTAATTAATCTCAACTGGGTTGAGCTTTATTGATCCCTTGGATATTAAAAGATCACCATAATAAAGACAACCCAAACTAAAACCGAATGTCTGACCTAAGAGCACATAGAATTTAATAACCACTAGAAGAGGTATTAACTAGCATATAAGTTAGAAGACCTTTCACCTCTACCAAATAACTCTGACATTTCTCATCAAAAAACTCAAACCCTTTAGATTGAACACTGTTATTAATAAATCCAATATCATGATATCTCTTACAAATTTATGAAAATGACCCATTAAACATAAGAATATATTTGTCTTTAAAAAAATCATGTTTATAACCACGTCATAGAACATTTTACATTTTCATGGAAAAAATATATACCAGGTGTCCCAATATCTTCATTTCAAAAATCCACAAATCACATTTTAGTATCTTTATATGTTATAAACATAATTTAAGTAAGTCCATCTCAACTCGAATATGAAACATGTTATCCTCAACCTATTTAGAGTAAAACAACAATTTATCCATAATTCCCACCGTGAATGTATCATGATATTCATAGAAGATTCTATTCATCAAATCTATAAAAAATTCTAGTTCATTGGTTAGACCAAATGAAATAAAAAGTTACACATAAAGGATATACCATCTCTAGGAGGAATTTTTTTAATGTCATGTTGTTTTATTTCAGCATGGTAATAAAAAATGATCAGTCTTTATAACCAACATTGACCCTTCAAACTGGTCAATCATGTCATCTATCTATAAAAACCAATATTTTTTATTAAATGTAACTTGATTGAGTTTCTAGTAATAAAATTAAAAATGATGTGTTCCATTAGATTAATTTTAAAATAAAATAGGGTCCACTTGAGGATACACACTTTGTAATACAATGTATTCCTGCAATATAACAGCCCACCGATTAATCAACTATTTATCTTTAGATGGGTCCTTATAGTAAGAATGTATAGATTCTAGAAGCATTTCCTTACGTAAATCAATATAAAATTCAGTATCCATAACCAGTGAAAACCCAAATATGTTAAAATAGAAAATGTTTAGAAACACAACAATAAATGGAGGGAGATAATCACTCAAAGATTTCATCTCTTAATCAAAAGAAAAAACTGACATCACTATCCCAAAATAAGGATAAGAAATTATGAATCCACTCATCCTTAGTTCACATTCTCCATGAATGATACAAAATAAAAAATTGATCGAGGTAAATGAGACCCCTCAGGGAAAATAATCAATCATGACCTTATTAGAATAGAGACAATTCATCCAAAAAATGAAATCATGAGGATCCATTCTGAGAGCCATAAAATTCAATGTAAGGATGATATCTAATAAATAAATGACATAAGATGTAAAACATAGAGTTTTCTCTCTATTTGATCTAAGGGGCGTCATCATTTCTATCACATAATACAAAATATCTATTGGAATTCATAGATGGTTCACAATATGATATGATATTAATGGGTGAGATTAAAAATTATTAAATAAAGCATTCAATAGTGAGGTGGAAATGGTGGTGGTATGTCTCATAGACATTGTACTTATTTTAGATTCCTTTGGAGAATCTTCCACATCACTAATAAGAATAAAAAAGTGTTTCAAGGTCTAAAATCCCTTTATTAAAGAATAAAATGATTATAAAATGTAATTTTATGTGATGATGATCATGTTTCACTACATAGTTCAAAATGGATATAAGAGTGCATTTGTAACTAACCTCAGAATCCACATGAACTATATCGTTTGGGTACCATATTGATAGAACATTTAGAATTCCCCAGAATTCCAAATAAGAAGAACATAAAACGGTATCTTTCAGGAACTATCGGAGTCCAGGAAGAACCCTTCTATTATGAATGACCACTAGACAAATCAAATTTTAATCTTTACATCAATGGAACTAATAAATCCTCCACTGGGAGAAAATTCAACTCCTATTATCCCCATCATAAATTCATAGTAAATGTCAACCATTATAACCCTATACAATAAATTTTCAAATAAAATGTGATTTAGAATGAAATATTAAGAATGGTTATTTGGTCAAAGACCAATATAAAACTACTGAGTAATAATCATATTATTTGGTATTATCGCAGTAATAAATTGTAGAACCTTAGAATACTTGTTTGCAGACTCCATCACATTCATTTTAGACATTTTGAGTGCTAAAAATTCAATAGAGTTATCCAGAACCATTGAATCGTGATATAAATGATTGTTTAAATAAATAAAATTTCATTAACTTTGAGTGTTCATGCTTCATCCATATAACCATCGGTTCCCACCATCTCCTACATAGTCTCTCTTTTATAAAGATGGAATATTTTACATTAACCAGATAATGCATTTCCAATATGTCAAAAAGAGTATCTATATATGTCAACCAATCATTATGCTCTTGTGGATAATTAAATTCATCAAATGAAGTAGGTTTCGAGAAAATGAACTCCCAAGAATGATTCCCAAATTTATCCCCGTGAAATTCCACTTTTTTTTTCTAAATGGAAATGGGTACATGTGCCTATCCCAAATCATGGATAACCCAAAAAAACATACAATATATTATAGTTCATTGGGGTATTAACTCAAAATGATTCATCTATAGCTTCCTCCCAGATATTATTTATATGTCTTCTTAGAGAAATGATTGTAATAAATATATTAGCGAACAACATCAGAGACATCAATAGATTACATAGTTCAACAACTAAAACATGATTTGTGGAGAAACTAATCTTAATAAATAAGATAACATGATTAGTATTTTTGGCCAATCCAAATCAAAATCCATTAAATGACTATAAATATATCAAATTATTCCTCATGACTCCTTTAATTGACCATCCATGGTGACATGTGACTCATTATCATGAGTGATGGACATGAAATTGCTCGTATCTAACTCAAATTTCCAGAAAATATTACACAACTCATTACAAATTTAACACCCCAAGCTGCCACGATTTTTTCCCCTTTGAATAATGCAACAACTTACATTGTACGCAACTTTCAGATTCTAATACACCGAGACCAATCAAATTAGCTATTATGAATATTAATACATACATTGTGAAATTTTATTAATTATATTTTTCAAAATGGACATCATTTTTGAATTTGTAATATCGAAATTATCTTATGTTGAATTTTTCATATTTTTCAGAAAACATTCATTTTTTGATGAATAGTGACATACAAGGCGTTATTCGTTAAAACAGAATATTTAGTTAAAAATTAATTTATTTAAATTTATTTTAGGTGAAAATAGATGCATAATACCGATATAATTTCCATATAATTCATTGGATTCATTTTATAAAAATTTTAGATATATAAAATTTTTATTGATCATTTTATCGTCTTTTACCCACCTTCTAGAAGCATTTGCAAATTTGGATAAAACATTATTTTACCACTTCGGTGAGTTGAATATCAAAAATACACGAGACAAGGTTAATATAAGTAAGTAAAATGTGGTTCAAAAATATGAAAATAATTTTTTTCTGAATAGTAACTTTTGACTTTTATTTCCCACGGTTAAATGTATATTGAGTAATTAAGGGAAAATTGATATCATTATTATCCTAAATAATTTTCAAATGCTATTGGATAATTATAATTCAACCAAATAAAACATATAAATAAAATATGACCTAGTTTGGTTTTCTTGGATTAGATAAGGGCATTTATTATTATTTTATTTAAAGAAGAGTTACAATAGTTAAATTGAATGTTTAATAAATAAACAATATTTAATATAGGGTTACACAAAATATAAATTCATCTATAAATATTAATTATAAATAGAAAAATATTTCTAATATAATTTCATTTTATTTACCATTTTTATACATTAAATAATTTAATTTATTTACATGACAATGATGATGCAGTAATTACCTTAACAATGACATATTAAAATAATTGATATTATAAATATCATAATAAATGTAAATTGATAGTTCATATGAATTAAAATAATTTTCTAGGATAATATTACATGTTAGGGTTGGATAAATAAATTTTATTTGAAGTGATAATGTTTTAATTGCTTTCAAAAATATCAAATGCTAAATAGTGTCAAAATTGACATAATAGTGTTTTTAAATCAAATACTATATTATTAATTGATATAATATTCATAAAAATCTATGGTTTAGAAAAAAGACTTAGGTAAAGTTATATATATTAATAGTTAATCAGATGGGTTTCTCTCGGATGTTTATAGTATGTTTATTACACATAGAATATAAAAATATAAAGTGACATGGTAAATGTAAAACTATTTAACAAAGTGTTAAATCTAAAAGATAATGTTAATATGGTGACCTAAACATGTCTAAAACCTATTGGATAAGAATATTTCGACCCATCAACACCTTATCCTCTAAATAAGTCATTTTTGAGCCTTTAGAAACTGAAAATAATTTTATTATTAAATAATATTTCATGATTTTCCTAAAGTGACCCTCACCTCTCTAATAAAAGGGAACTTCCCCTTCTATTTATTTCCCTCCAAAAAACCTATTTGGCTCAGCCACCCCAACCCAAATATCCTCCCAACAACCCTCACGTTAATCTAGAGTCCTTACATTGATCCAAAATTCATCCGAAGGATCCCTATTGAACAACTCATATGGAAACACCCGAAGAAGAGGTAATAATTTCACCACCATTTCAAGATCATTTCTTCTTCCAATTACTCTTTCTTAGTTGTTTCCATACAAAAAATATTTAATATAGTAACTTCTACATACTGATATGTTATTATAAATCTAGTACAACCATATTTTTTATATTATCCATCCTATATATGATAATGTCACCATACGTGAATACGTACGACTTGTCGTCTCCACGTCGTGGTGTAGTTTGTTATTAAAACACTTCATTATATGGATGGGTACAATAATTAAAATAACTAATGTAAATAACAAATATAACATTTTAATTATTCTTTTTATATGATATACCATCCAATTACACACGATTTCTCCATCAATATAATGATATCATTGCCCGTGCGTACGTACATATTACCATCTCCACGAATGCGATGAGATTGATTTCTGTATCATAACCATTCAAGAGTAATATTCAATTTATGACTAAAAATAATGTTTAGGAACATAATATCATTATGTATATAAATCATATAAATTATATCTATAACAAGGATGCCTTACATAACGATGCATATAAAGGAAAAGGAATCGGTTAACATCCGAAATGATGATACTACTGAAATATTATTAACAAAGAAATATTATAGGATCATTAATGATATAATATATTTGTATATAGTTCTCATATAATTTAATAATAATGATTTAACTATAATACAAGAGGTTAATGTACCCTCACCTAAGGAAAAGTATAAGGTAAGGGTTTATTTCACAATATATGTAATATCTGAGGTTATTTTTATCATCCACATCCATGTTTTCTTAAATATTTATTTCCATGAATTTTTACAATTTAATAGACTATGGGTTAAAGTCATTTTTACCCTTATTTGACCTTATATGTTTTGAAAGGAATCTTTTTGTCATTTTCTAAACATAGTACTTTATGACCTTTTTGAAAAAATTAAGGTAAGAATGTTTTTTAACTTCTACGGCGGGGGAAGATATTTTTCCGCCATTATAACATCATTGAAGAATCCTTTACACGATTATAAGAATATTTTCCTAATAAAAGTTTTCTTTGATAATTATGTGACACTTAAATGGTTTAAAAATAGAAAGAGGTATTTCATTTATATAGTTTTAATTTCATCTATGTCAACATCCATTGATGGATTTTAGTCATTTTTGAAGTTGATTAATTATGATACATATCTTATATAATGTATTGAAGGTTTTGTGATATTTTTGACTATGGATGTGTGATTTTTATACCATTCATGGTTAATGGTTAAAGTATTGACATCTCATTTTCTATTTTCAATACGAATTTTTATGTTATGTTTCATCCTTTTCATACGAGGAATTTATTGGACATAGTATATGATGAGGGGAGCCCACTATAGCTCCTCTGTGCATCGGTAGATCTCATGAGACAATTAGAAATGGAATAGGCTGAGGCCTTTCCCAATTTGATATATGTTTTTGGCCAAGGCATAAATCATTTTTATACAATTGGCTGAGGCCTTGATAATATATTTCAGAATCTCTAGAATAATACATTCCCTAATTATGAAAATAATAATGAAGGTTCATGTGGTAATTCGATTACTATAATTCCCATGACTTGGTATTATTATGGAATTATTTACTCGTCTCATATTCCATCCATAAAGTGTTCATATTTATTATTTTTAATGGTATATGTTTTTAAATATTCATTATGTACAATGTTTATGTTATATTCTGATGTGTTGATTTCCATTACTGAGCGTTTGAGCTCACCCCTTTCTTATGTTTCATTTTCCCATGATATGAATATGATAGTTATGAGTGACATTTAGGCATAATCTAGGAGGCTTCGATGTTTATAATAGAATAACTTTATGTTGTATTTCTTTTCATGTTATAATGTTGACCTTATGTTTGTATCATGTTTCCAATAATACTAAACTGATCAGTCTTTCGGGACATGATTCATTGTATCATGAAAATGCTATGTAGTAAAGCCCTAACTTTTGGTAACTAGGGTCAGGTCCTTACAGTTGGTATTAGAAGAAGTTTTGTACAATCCTTGGAAACTATATTTAGAAAAACTCTGATTAAAGAACATTACCTAAGATAGACTTTGAGGATTAGTATAGAATATGTTCCTAGAATTCTGGAACTATTGAGATTTTGTGAGTTTTCCATGCATTACATCCCTATCTAGATACGAGATAGTAGAGGCGTATTTGGCACATATACAACTAGGGGTAAATACTGAAAACACCACATTGAGTTATACTCAAATGGGAACTGGTGCATGACAGACAGGACTTTCTACACTCTTGGATACAACACTCACATGGGATATGCATATGATAACTCTCATATTATTTAAAAACCACTAAGAAGGATTTATGAGTATATACCGCTACAATGAAAATATTTTTGTGATTATATATTATATCCATAAATAGTTAAATTTATTTTAAGTGTTTTTAATGTTCATAAATATGTATTGTGATACATAAAATAGTCTACTATATGCCATTGTTTAGAATTGCCATCTAATGGAAGGAATGAAAACTATATCAATGCATGTAATCCATTTTAGAATACATGTTGAAATTTTTCTCACATTACGTTCAAGGTATGTTGGATCAATATTTACCTTTGGTAGAATTTTAGTATAATAATAGATTTCAATCATATATTTAGATGGAACCATAGGAAGCATTATATGGAAATATATTTCACACACGAACTTGTTGGGATGATATTGGTGAAAGAAAACACCAAGGCCAAGAACTTGTGTAGGAAATAAATGAAAAGGTTATGGTTATCCAAACACACCTAAAAGCATCCCAAAGTAGGAAAAAGAGCTATGCTGATAACCAAATGAATGAATGGGAATTTCAAGTAAGAGACCATGTTTTCATGAAGGTATCTCTATGAAAGGGTGTTATATGTTTTGGAAAGAAGGGTAAATTGAGTCCCAGGTAAATTGGACCTTTCGAAATTCATGTACAAATTGGAGTTGTTACTTATCATTTGTTAATGCCTCCAAGTCTCTCCAAATCTCATGATGTGTTCCATATATCATTTTTTTAAAAATTCATGCCTGAACCAATGAATATACAAACCTATTAGGAAATTGAACTGGAATCTGATCTAACTTATTTTGAAGAGACGGTTATGATTCTTGAAACGAGAGAATATGTGCTGAGAAACCGAATGACTTGTCTGGTGAACATTATATGGAGAAACCATATGATGGAAGAGGCACTGTGGGAACCCGAGTAACTGATGATAAAGAACCACCCAAATATTTTTATATAATAATATTTTTGATATTTCGAGGACTGAATTATTTTAAGGAGGGAAGAATGTAACAGCCCATGACTCCACGATACGTTTCCCTTTTAATAATGCCATAGATTACATTGTACGGAACTTCAAGATTCTAACACACTACAACCAATCAAACTAACAGTTATTAATAGTAATACCCACCTTTTTAAATTTTATGAATTTTACATTTTAAAATGGACTTCATTTTTGAATTTAGAATATCAAAATTAGCCTAGGGTGAATTTTTGGTTTTTTTTGAAAACATTCAATTATTGATGAAAACTGAAAAACACTACTTTATTGGATAAAACAAAGATTTTATTTAAATAATTATTTATTTGATTAAAATTTATTTTATGTCAAAATAGATACATAATCATTATATACGTTCAATGTAATTAATTGGAGTCGTTTTATAATATGTTTAGATATATAAATATTTTAACGAACTTTTCACAGTCTTTTACCCACCACCTAGGAGCATTTTCATATTTGTATAAAATTAATTTTACATCCTCAATGAGTTGTATATAAACAATTTGTGAGACACAATTAATATCAGTAAGAAAAATGTGGTTCAATAATATTAAAATATTTTTTGGTGAAAAGTAACTTTTGAATTTTATTTACCATGGTTAAAAGTAAATGGTGTAAATAAGGGTAAAAATGATATCATAATTACCCTAAAACATTTCTTAATTTTACTGGATAAGTATAATTTGACAAAAAAACAACTTTAGTAATAAAATATGACCCTGTTTAGTCTACATGGATTAGATTGGGACGTTTATTTTTATTTTATTTTAAGAAGAGTTAAAAGAGTTAATTCAGTGTTTAATAACTAAAAAATTTGTAATATAGGGTTAAACATAATATAAATTCTTCTATAAATATTTATTAGAAATATAAAATGATATCCTATATAATTTTATTTTTTTTATAATATTTAAACATTAAATAATATAATATAATTATGACACATTGATGATGAGTAATCAACTTATTAATGAAATATTAAAATAATTGATATTAAAAATATCCAAATAAATTTATATTGAGACTTATAATGAATTAAAAAAATTTCCAAGGTTAATATGATATGTTAGGGTAGGTTAAATAAATTTTTTTCAATGTGATAATGTTTTAATGGCTTTAAAATATATCAAATACTATATAGTGTCATAATTTCCATAATTGAGTTTTTTTTAAAAATAAAATATTATTAATTAATATAATATTCATAAAAATCTATGGATTGTCCAAAAAACAAATATAAGGTTATATATAAGAATAACTATACACTTGGGGTCGCTTGGTAGTTTACTGTAGGTTTATTAACCATATAATATAAAAATAAAAAGAGACATGGTAAATGTCAAACTATTTAACTAAGAGTTAAATCAAAAATATAATGTTAATAAGGTGAACTAAACCTCTAAAAAACCTATTGGGCGAGATTTGATCGACCCATCCCCACCTTATCCTATAAATAAATCATTTTAGAGCCATGATATGCTGAAAATTATTTTATTATAAAATAATATTTTCAAGATTTTCCTAAAGTGACCCTCACCTCTCTTATAAAAGGGCACTTCACCTTCTATTAATTTCACACATCCCAAGCTTTTTGGCTTGGCCAATACCTGCCCATTTATCCTCCAAACTTCCCTCACATAATCCTAGAGTCATTACCTTGATCATAAAGCCAACATAAGGATTCCTTTTGGTCCACTCAAAAGGAAATACCCGAAGAAAAGGTAATAATTTCACCACCATCTTTCAAGTTCTTTTCATCTTCCACTTCCTCTTTATTTGTTGTATTCATACCAATATAATAAATCCAATAACTTATACATACATTTATGTCATTATAAATATGTTAAAACCATAATCGTTATTCTACCCATCCTATAAATGATAAAGTCACCATAAATGCGTACGTATGGCTTACCGTCTCCACGTCATTATGTAGTTTGTTATTCAAACACTTCATTATTTGGATGGGTACAATTATTAGTATAACTAATGTAAATAATAAATATAAAATGTTAATGATTTTTTATATATGATATATCTTCCAATTACATAAGATTTCTCTATTAATATAATGACATTGTCACTCGTCTGTACGTACGGATTACTGTCTCCAAAAACGCGACGAGATTCATATCACCATCATAACCATTCAAGAATAATTATCATATGATGAATAAAAGTAACTATTATGAACACAATATAATTATTTATATGAATCAAATACATCCTTTCCATAACAAACATGGCTTACGTAACCCATCATATAAAGGAAAACGAACCAGTTAACACCTAAAAGGATGAAATTACCGAAATATTATTAAAAAACAATAGTATATGATCATATATGATATCATATTTATATATATAGTTCATTTATAATTTAATATAAATTATTTAACTATTATACAGTAGGTTAATGTTCCCTCGACCAAGGAAAAGTACAAGGTTAGGGTTAATTTCACAATCAATTTATTATCCGAGGTTGTTTTTATGTAAGTATATACTGGAACCTTTTTATCATCCACATCCATGTTTTCCTAAATATTTATTTCAAATATTTTTTACTATTTTCTCATCTATGGGTTAAAATAATTTATACCATTATTTGACCTTATATGTTTTGAAATGATTCTTTCTATTATTTCCCAAACTAGGTACTTTATGACCTTTTCGAAAAAATAATGGTAAGAATGTTTTTAACTTATATGGTGGGTGCAACTATTTGCCACCGTTATAACATCATCAAAGAATCCCTTAAAATCTTATAAGAATATTTTCAAAATAATTGTTTTATTTTAAAAATAGATGAATTTTAAATGGTTTCAAAATAGAATGTTGTATTTCATTCAAATAGATTTCATTTCATCAATGTGAACATCCATTGATGGATTTTAAACTTGGTTGAAGTTTATTTTTTATGATACAAATCATCCATATTGTATTTAATGTTTTGTGATATTTTTGACTATGGATCTGTAATTTTTATAACAATCATGGTTTATGGTTAAATTATTGACATTTCATATAATATTTTTAATATGAAAGTTTATGATATGTATCATCATATTCATATGTCGAATTTATTGGAGTTAGTATGTGATGGGTGGAGCCTGCTATAGCTCTTAAGTGCATCGGTAGGTCTCATGAGACAATTAGACGTGGAATTGGCCAAGGGCTTTACCAATTTGATATATTTATTTGGCCTAGGCCTAAATCATTTTTACCTTTCTTGATTGAGGCCTTGAAAAAATCTTTCAGAATGTCTGGCATTATACATTAACTCATTATGAAAATAATAATGACGGTTCATGTGGTTATTCGACTAATCTAATAAACTTGACTATGATTTATTATGGAATTATTTACTCATCTCATATTCATTCCATAAAGTGTACATGTTTTTTATTTGTAATGGAATGGGTTTTTCATTATTCACCATGTCTAATTTTTATGTCATATTCAGTTGTATTTCATACCCATACTGAGTGTTTGAGATCACCCCTTTCTTCTGTTTCATTTTCCCTGGAGATGAAGTAGTTAGTTTTAAGTGACTTTTAGGCATGATCTAGGAGTCTTGGATGTTTCTAATGCAATAAATTAATGTTTTATTTCTTTTCAAGTTTTAATGTTAAACTTCTGTATGTATCTTATTTCCAATAATACTAAACTGATCGGTCTTTTGAGACATGATTCCTAGTATTGTTCATATTTTATGTAATAAAGCATCGACTCTGGTTGACTGGTGTTAGGGAATTACCACTAACAACAAATAATGATTCTCATTATACACCTCTGATACCACTATTTCAAAAACCTAGATATAATCCCATGTACCATGATTCCCAAACCAACACTAACATGACCATATGGGTGTTATATATCCCCATGGGTATTTAAAAAGCACCATACATCATTCAAGATAAATGAGGGAATTCATTTTTCTCTAATATTAAATGAAAACAAATACATTCCATCATTATCAGCACTAAAAAATGAGAATGTACCATAACCCAATGTTTTATAAAAACAATAAATAGTATGTCATCAATGTAATCAGAATCTGAAAAGATAAAATAAACATATATAAGTAAACGAAAATAAATCCCAAATGACCAAAAACATCCATAACTCAAAGGGGAAATTTTTTTTTCTCATTCCTAGTGGAGGAAATATAGAAATTGTTGATTGTAAAGGTAGGTTGTGAGCTATATTTCTCATTAGGTTATCACCGAGTGTTCCATAAAAGATTTCAAAATAATAAAACAGATAAAAATTTCCATTTATGTAAAATAGTGAATTAAAAAATAAAATTAATATTTAGAATATAATATTTCATTATAAAATGGAAGATAAAACTTCCAACATGACTTGAATAAGCATTTTATATATAACATTTTATATTAATCAACATGTATTAATAAAATCGTATAATCATTAGTGGAATAAATAATAAAATAATCACAACAACAACATGGTCATTTTCCAAGGGGTATAATAGTTATTGGTTATAATATTCTCTCACATCTCATATTATTGATCAAGGGAATATGTGTATACACAACCCGTTGGATCATGCTGAATTGGAGTCTTCAATATTCCATCATGGATATGTTATGAAAAACAAGATTTTTGTTAGTGTCTTCATCATCAATGTGATTTTAGTGATTGTCATCATAGTGTTAATGTCCAAAATAATCCATTAACATATGTGGACTTATTTTTCTCAATCAAATAATCGATAATGGGAAAATCATACCATTTTAAGTCAAATAATCATTTTCATATCAATTTCCTAATTTTATATTTCAATATATACAAACCGTTTCAAAAAAATGACATAGTATTTCTATTTTTTCTTGAATTTTGAATAAAAAATTATTTATATTTTTTCATCAATTAAATTCAATATATTTTCCAAAATAAATTATAAAATCATAATGTTCAAAATATAACCCAAATTCCAATTCCATTAGAATCATTGGTTTCCAAAAAAGTCTGAACCATATCCAATTACAAATCTTGTTTTGAAAAAATTTTGTTACTATAAATTTGAATTAAATTTTAATCATAATGAAACATAAAGGTATAATCCAATAGACAAGCTCAAATTAAAACATTAACCATTATACATTGAAAAAAACCAAACATCGACACCCATAGTGGGAATTTCCAATGAAGAACAATGGAACCAATGATCTAAAAATAAATTCAAAATAGATCAAATTAAATGGAAATTATAATCATTAAAAAAATGATGTTATAATACTCCGTAAGGAGGATATAAATAAAGATTTTTAGAATAAACAAAATAAGTTATTAAGTTATCTGAAGGTCATCGAACATGATAAAAAATTATTTTATACACCATGCAATGAGATTAGAGGATCCGAAAAATGGTCCTTTAAAGCCATAAAATCCTATGAAATAAAATTAGGTTGGCATAGTGTTATCCGAGGAGCTAAATCAAGGGTTCTATATTTTTTTTAAAAAAAATTTATAAATAAGTCATTCGCACACAATTATATAGGTAGGGCGAGGTACGAAAAAATATTTTCCCTAATAACATGATCATGTACTCATGTGTATGTTTTCTACTAGTTGAGAACATAAGTTATCAAACTGTGCACAAACCATTAAAAATCCACCGTCTTATATTTAAAGGTATATGAAAACCATGCAACAACCACTCATAGTACAAAAAACCTCCATCATTATCCAAATTTTACCCAAAAAATCCTTATGTAAGCACTGAACAAATAATAATCAAAATGATGGTCTAGGAATACTTCAAATACAATAACATAATTTTATAGTTTCTATCAATGAGGAGTTTCTTCCAATATTTTATTAGTGCACAAACTGAGATGCAAAAATTAATATCCCTACAGATATGGATGCGGGAGAATTTCCTAATGATTTGTTAATTCTGAAAATTTCATATCGGTTTTGGGGAAATATTTTACTAATAATAAAATAAATAAATCAATTTCAAAAATATTATATTAATGTTGAATCTTATTTTTCCCCATAATACCAATTATAGTTTTAATTACATCAGATTTTGTTTATTTTGATGTCATATTATAGAACTTGTATTTACACATTATTTAATTTGAATGAAAAAATGTTCTCATAAAATATTGAAAAAATCCCAATTGTATAATTTTTATCATCTTATTTTAATAATAATATTTATTTTAAAAACATAATTTATTATTTTTTATATTTTACACATTTATATTAAAATACATATTTAGGAAAATATAATGAATTTAATTTGAATAACCAATCCATATCCATATTTAATAATCCATTGTAAATATTTTAAATATATAATAATTTATTTGTAAATAAAAATTATTTATTAAATATTTTTAATTTAAAAGAATTATTTCTTTAAAAAATAATAATTTTATAAAATAGAAATCTTGGTTGAAATTAAATATTTCCCTAAAATAAATTTTTTTTCATTGTATCAAATTAGTATTTTTAAGAAAATTGTAATATAATCGTATATATATATATATATATTGGAATATATATTTTTTATTTTATTATAAATAAAAGATAAAAATTCATACTAAATTTTATAGATATATAACCTCATATTAATCCAGTGTATGTGCATAGTGTATGGTCTATGATGGTGGTATATTCATCGTGTGATTTGAAAACATGGTTTGGTAGTGATATTGATAATCTATAAATTCTCCAATAAAAGGATTCCATAATTTTTTAGTTATTGAATGTTGACAAGATATTGGCCAAGATTAATGTCCATTAATTCCTTAAACCATAGTTTCACATACAAATGGGATTCATAGTGTGTTATCCTATAAGATGATGTTATGTTATTTTCCTAATATGTCGATTTCATATTATTAAATCCAATAATATGTAAAATCATAAAATTTAGTATAGATTTACTATACATTCATTTTTCTGATTCTCAATGTTCTTTTAATCCATTCCTGATATATTTTATAAATGTCAAAAATTACTTATGCAGTTCATGTTATATTGATAACTATATTATGTATAAGGATTTAATTCATTAAAATTAAAATTTAATTTATACATGTTTGTATCATTACATTAATCAACAATAATAAATTTCTCACTCCAAAGTTCATTTGTTACAGTAAAATAAACGATGGTACCTCCCTTTCATTTCCTCTTATAGTTACTATTGGATATGAATCTTTAGATTAGACACAAGAGGGGGGTGAATTGTGTATTTTGCAATTTTTTGGTAACTCTATGATTGAATGATTTCTATCCTCTATACTTTATCTGATTTTATCATGCAGTAGAATAAGTAGAAATAAGAACACAAAGAAGTATAGTGGTTCGGGGAACAGAAGGCCCCTAGTCCACTCCACCAACGCTCAACTCCGCGAGATTGGTGACTTTCACTATCTGGTCCTCATTTCAACAGACCAGTCCACAACTGAGTACAAGAAGTTGACCCCTTTACAATCATTAGGTTAAAAAATCCTTCTGGTTCAAACACAAATGAACACACCTTAGAACGAGAAGATGGTTACTCAATAATAAAATGAATTTTAGAAAGATTTTTTCTAGTTGATCTTCACAATTGCAACAGAATGCAATTGACAACAGATGGATCAAAGTCTCTAGAAATATTGATCTTCAAGAAGAAGCAGTTCTGAGTTGATCTGGTTGCAATAGATATAAATATATAGTTAACAACATCAGTAGTAGTAGATCCACAATATATATTCAATTTAGAAAAGTTGAATCTTCTATCAAGTTTTTTCTTCTTAAATAAATAGAGCTTTGACAATCCATTTTGAATCAGCGGATTAACCTGAATTTTTGTAGTCTTTGTTTTCCACCTTTTTAATAATAGATCGATCACCATACACACATGTACCTGGTGTTTCAGAGAGAACATATATAATAAAGCTGAGTATATCTCCTGCACATTTATATCCATAAAAGTCTCCTTTTGATTCACCATATTAAAAAATTTGAATTAACCGAGAAGTCGTAACATCCCTTAAGAATCCACATATAAATATCCTTTTATTTCAATTGTAAATCCATTGATAAAACGACTTTTAATCAGTCAAAGTCATACATTAAAACGACTTTAAATCCTGCGTTAAATCTTCCTAAATATCAGCCTGCTATCTTCTGCATAAAAATACCGTCTTTCAAAATTTCCAACGCCAAACATAAGGTTGATGATGTGGCCTCCAAACATAAGGTTGATGACATGGTCTTTAAATGTAAGTTTGACTATGTAAGGTTGAACATAAACATAGGGTTGATCATCCATACTTTTTCTTTAACACACAAACATACGGAAAAAGATCCAGACTTTTACTTGATCCAGACTTTTCCAAGAACATATGGTTGTTTACAAAAGTAAGGTTGATGAACCATAATTTTGAGAAAAAAATGTAACGTTTAGTATTTATGTATGGTTATCCTTCCATACTTTGCTGATAACCAAAATGTAAGGTTCCTTCCTAACGTAAGGGTCTTCTTCCATACTTTTCTGAAAACGTATGGTTGTTTAACCATACTTTTCTCTTATTTCAAAAATTATACATGCTTTTCATCCTTAAACTATGTTTATCCACATAGGGTGTGAACATTGATTCCAGAATGCGGTAAAGCAGATTCTGTTCTATATTTATCCATGTAAGGTATGAACAGTGATTCTAGAATACGCTAAAGAAGATTCCGCACAATTAATAAATTCATGTTATTTCTAGAGTAAAATAAATTAATAAATTCCTACAAAGTACTAAATAAAATCATTGGAAAATAAAAAACGGTATTTGTGAGCATCAAAATTATTGTAAAGGGATAGAGTATTATATTCAATAATCTCCCCTTTTAAATAGCATTTTTATGTATTGTTTAAAACAATACTTTTTTCAACAATCTTCCCATTTTTGATGATCACAAAACACATAAAATTAATAAAATTATTAAAATGAAATTAACTTTCAAAAATTAATTACATAAAGTTTTATAATTTTGAGAGGATGAAACAATATTTAATATTAGCAAAATTTCTCCTTTTGAATAACATTTATAATAAACAATAAATATATAGAAAACTACTCAAATAATGTTTTGTAAAATAAAATTTTGCTGTTATCAAAATTTCTACTTCAATTATCCCCCTAAATAAAATGTTGATGTTTATCCAAATTCCCCCCCTTTTGTGATATAAAAAAATGAAAAATCATGCATTTTAAAAAATTTAATGTTGCACTGAACTGTACGTAAATGCTAATTATTAACTGTTTATCAATAATTAAATCTGGTGTACTGGAAAATAAAAAAATAAAGTCAGTAAAAAAATAGAGAGAGAAAAAAATAAACAATGAAGGAAATTTTCATTCAAAAATAGCAGTATATACATGACAATGATATACACAAGAATCATGGTTTGGGTATGATAGGAAACAGGTTCTATCTCCTCTGGATTGCAAACTTTATTTCTATAAACTGTTCCAGAAGTCACTTCATCATCCCATCTCCATGTTTGATAATGTGCTCTCTGTTCTCTTGAGTTATTTGAATATCCTCGATTAAATTGAGTCTGAAAAACTCATGCATCCTATCCTCTTTTTTGACAAACACTGACAACTTCTCTGATAACTGATTTAACAGAATTCTGACTGATGGCTCACTAGATGTTAGTTGATCCACTAAGAACTTCTAATTTCCTAGAAACACTGAAAAATGAGCACTATTAAATTGAAGATCTTGTAACCTATCATTCATTTTTCTCATCCCAGTTGTGATAGATTGAAACCTTCTGATTAAATTAGGTGAAGTACCTGATCCACTAACACCATTATTTGCAACTAATGAAAATTGGTTCTACATAAATGACTTCAGATCTGATAAATCTAACTTCATAACCATTTCATGTTTCAATTGTGCAACTTCAGGCAGTATATCTTCTTTAAACATTTCAACTTCTTGCCTTGAGACTGTATACTCCTTCACCTTTTGAAACACCAAATGTTCTAAGTCTAAGGAATATCTCAGAATGACATTCTCAGATTCTAACTGAGATACGTTTCTATACAGTTCTTCAATTTCTTCTTTCCTTGAATCATAAGCACCATGTGCTTGATTCATATTCACATTCTCTAGTTGATGAAGCCGTACCAAAGGGAATGATTCAGCAACAGATAATTCTTTTTCACTATCCTGAGAAGGTTGGTCCACCGAATTTTCCTTAGAGTTTTCAAACTCTTCCGCAGAAAAATCCTCTTGATGTACCTCTGTTGGAGCTTTATAAGTATGCTCATCACATTCATGTGCATCTTTTTCTTCCAATGGAATTTCCATAACAATATCTTCAGTAGTTTCCTGAGGTATGGCCACTTCTTCACTAGGAAATGACTCTGTCTCATGTTCTTATTGAGGAGCAACTTCAATATCAGCTATAATTTGTTGTTATGTCTCCCTTTGAGCTTCTTCTAGAACTCTTGATCCCTCTACTGTCGTTGTTCTTTCAGTAACATATTCCATGATCTTATCAACAACAGCCTCTCTTACAAAAGAATAAGAAAATAAATCTTCCGTTGTTGTTTCCAATGCAGGGGAAGTAATTTCCTCATTGAAATGTCTCTTTCTTTTTGATTGAAGTCCCTCCTACCTTCTGTTTTCCTCAACATATTATACATCAAATCGAATCCTTCTTGCTACATTGATGACTCTGGATTCAGCTTGTCCCTCCTTGGACTTAGCAGGTTGAGCTTGAGCACTGTTTGATTCTTCCTCTACTCTTACTGGAAAATGGTTTCCTTTAATTGTTATCCAGAAATATCATACCTTCCTTAAATTTCCAGCATTAAACGTATTACTATTATGACAGTTAACTCGGGCATCCACTAATCTCACCATGTCTTTCATAAGCATCAGTTTAGAAATAAACCGACCGAAAGGGTAGAAATTCATCTGGGCATCACTTTGACAGCAGTAATTGAGTTACCTTAACATGTACCTTGGGAAGTCTACCTTAATATCGCTTAACAGAAGAAACATTATATAAATATCAGGGTACACAATATTTTTCATTTCTTCCATTCATGGAGCTATTCCAGTCTGCATAAATTTGACCAAAATTTTCTGATCAGGCACCAAATACTTGGTAAACATTTTCATTATAGTTTTAGTACCAAAAAGAAAAGACATTATGTCTTCGGATTTATGCACAAAATCTACAATATTTTTTAAATCAAAATGAAAAACTCCCTCATGACGTTAGTTGAGAATCTGACCAATCTCTACTGATGAGATTGAGAAAACCCTATCTTCTATCTTAGCAATCATACTATCCTCAGTATCTCCCAGACTAAACAGTACATATTTGAAGAAGTATCTAAGTTCTAATTCATACATAAATTCTTTATTTTCACTGTTGAACATCTGTTAAAGATTCTAAAACGACAGCGCTTGCTTCAACAGTAGATTTGCCTGCAATAACCAGTCGAGATCGATTACCTTTCCCTATAAAATTTTTATTCCCTCGGAGTGTTGTCTTTTGGAATATCTTGGATCGGATTCACTAGCTCTTTTAGACCTTACCATATCTGCGAGAATCTCTGAAGGTTTGAAGGTTAGGGTTTTAGAGGTTCGATGATTAGGGTTTAGGATTAGAAGTGCAATTTTCGGATTTTGAAAGGGTTTCGATAGAAGTGAAAAAGTTCAGAAGTCAAAAAGGCTATGACAGCCTTGATTCATGTGTATTCACTAATCATTACATATATTTAAAACAAATAAAATTTTCATATGGAGAAAGAAAAAATCTTAAACAGTATTAAAAAAAATTACGAAAATAAATAAAAGTAAATAAAAATAAAAATTATTTAAAATTAAATAACCCTAGCTCCTCGTTAATAAAATCAAACCTTGCAGTGGTAAGTGGTTTTGTAAAAATATCTGCTAATTGAATTTCAGTATTTATAAATTCTAAAAATAATTCTTTTTTAATAACATGATCTCTTAAAAAGTGATTCCTTATATCATTTTTCTTAGTTCTAGAATGACTAATAGGATTTTTTGAAATATTAATTGCACTTGTATTATCACATAAATTATGTGTATTATTAAAATTCAATCCAAAGTCCATAAGAGTGTTTTTCATCCACACCACTTGTGCACAGCAACTGCCAGCAGAAACATATTCTACCTCAGCTGTTGATAGGGAAACTGAATTTTGTTTCTTATTAGACCATGATACTAAATACTTTCCTAAAAAGTGACATGTTCCTGATGTACGTTTTCTATCTAATATACAACTTCCAGAGTCAGCATCTGAATATAAAATCAAATTGAAATCAAAAGTTTAAGGATAAAGAAGATATTGAAAAGCAGTTCCTTTTAAATATCTAAAAATTCTTTTAACAACAGTCAGATGGGATTCTTTAGGATTTTATTGAAATCTAGAACAAAGACATACTGAATACATTATATCTTCCCTACTAGCATTATTATATAACAAACTACCAATCATACCTGTATATAACTTGTTGTCAACTGATTTCCCAATTTCATCCAAATCAAGTTTTATATTAGTACACATAGGAGTTGTAAATTGCTTGCTGTTTTCAAGTCCAAATTTCTTAAGTAAATCAGTAATGTATTTCCTTTGATTTAAAACATTTACAAAATCTTTTTGAAAAATTTGAAGACCCAAAAAAAATTTAATTATCCCATCATACTCATTTCAAATTTTTATTTCAATATTTTTGAAAATTCTTGAGAAAGAGTTTTATTAGTTGATCCAGAGATTACATCATCCATAGAAATTTGAACCAATAAAACATTGTTTTTCACAGTTTTCTTTAAGAGTGTTGGGTCATCCATTCCAACAGTAAAATAATTTTTCAAAAGAAAAGAACATAATCTTTCATACCAAGCTCTAGGTGCTTGTTTAAGTCCACAAAGAACTTTAGTAAGTTTAAAAACAGAATCAGGTTTTTGAGAGTTTTCAAAACCAGGAGGTTTCTCAACATAAAATTCTTCAATTAAATAACCAATTAAAAAGGTAGATTTAACATCCATCTGAAATAATTTAAAATTAATATAAGATGCATAGGCTAAAAAGATTATAATGGCTTCTAACCTAGCTACAGGTGCAAAAGTCTCATCATAATCTATTCCTTCTTCTTGATTATATCCTTTAGCTACTAATCTTGCATTATTTCTAGTTATTGAACCTTGGTCATCTTGTTTATTTCTAAAGACCCATTTGGTTACTATTACAGGATAATTCTTATGTCGTTCCACTACTTCCCAAACATCAATTCATTTAAACTAATTTAGTTCATCTTGCCTTGCTATTACCCAGATTTCTCCATCTAAATCTTCTTCTATAGTCTTGGGTTCTTGTTGAGATAGGAAGGCAGAGAATTCCACTAGGTTTTCTATATTTCTTCTAGTTTGAACAATAGTTTATAGGTCACCTATTACAGTTTCTAAAGGTTGATTCTTTAGGGTTCAAGACTATCTAGGTAATATATTTAAAGGTTCTTCAGTATCATGTTCCTCGGAACTGAACTGAATTTCATTTATATAATTTTCAAAAACATTATTTAAGTTCTCATGTCTCATGTTATCATCAGAGTCATGTTCATCCATTTGTTCTATCCTTTTCTCAAAGGGATCAGATTCATCTAATTTCACATGAACTGATTCTTCAACAATCCTTGACCTCTTTCTTATAAACTCTATAAGATTTGGAGGTAGCATAATATCCTAAGAAAATACCTTCATAAGATTTTGGATCGAACTTACCAAGATTATCCTTGGTGTTTAAGATGTAAACCTTGCATCCAAAAACATTAAAGTGGTTAACTTTAGGTTTTTTGTTATTCCATAGTTCATAGGGTGTCTTTTTCAAAGTAGGTCTAATTAAAACTATATTAATTATATATCAAGATGTATTCACAGATTCTGCCCAGAAATATATAGGTAGGATATATTCATTTAACATAGTTCTATCCATTTCTTGAATTGTTCTATTTCTTCTTTCTACAATCCCATTCTGTTGTGGTGTTCTGAGTGCAGAGAAGGTATGTTTAATACCCATGTTTGAGAAAAAGGAATTAAATTCAAGACTCTCAAATTCTCCACCGCGATCACTTCTCAATGAGATTATATTAAGACTTGTTGCACACATATTTACCCTACTAGTAAAAGTGGTCGATGTAGTACATGTAGGGGTCGAATCCATAGAGACCGAAGAAGTAACATTGAGACGCTATGATTTGGTGTAGGATGGGCTATGAAGTAGCCAACTTTGGTTTTTATTTTGGATGGTTTAAAAAACACTATGAAACCTAAGTGAATTCAATTCAAAGAAAATGGGTTGATATTAGGGGTATGCTCTGGGTGGATTGAATGAATTTTACTTCTTTAGAAAATTTTGGTTTTATTATTTCTTGATGAATCCATTCTTCAAAAATAACACTACATTAATCATTTTCTGGTTTAGTGCTTACTAAACACAATTACTAATCCCCTATACACATAGAAAACCAAATTCATGATCTCTTCGAGGTATATGGTCATTTAGTAATTGAATTTAGTTTTCTCAAACATAGTAAAGATGAAGAGTATAAATAATTGAAGAATTAATGTCTTAAATTAATTATCCAATTAACAACAATTCGTTCATAAAATAACATTCAATCCAACCTTTGCATCCTCTTAAGATCATCCCATTAAAGGGTTAGCCCTCCATTTATGGTATAATATCAATGGTGGGTGGAATATGGCTAACAAGAATTGTATTGAAGAAATTAAAACTGCGGAAATAACGAGCACTCCTCGATGTGTGTGAATGAAATTCACACCTATGTGTGAACTAATTCACAACAACATAGAGATATCTCCGTGCTTTGTGATAATAACGTTTTAATAAATGAAATGGAAAATATATAAGATAAAGAAGTTGATTAAGAACTTCAATATACAAAAAAAATCTACATGGAAATGGAAAACATTGCAAAGGAAATTTGAAAGCATATCCTTACAATGAAACAAGCAACAAAAGATGATAATAAAAATATCCACCCCTATTACCTTCACCACTAGCTCCTTATATAGGCATATTAGGAGCCTTAGGTCTATACCCCAAAAATTAATTCACCCCCCAACAATTAATAGTGTCAAAAGGATGGTGAATAATTAAAAGGAAATTGATGTTTTGAATTTGACACGGAGAACATTCCATATTCATCCACCATATATACGTGTGAATTTGTAATTGAAGAAGGCTGAATATGGAGGTCTTGTAGGAGAAAAATATCTTCTTCCATCTGTCCTCTTTGAGATGTAAAAATTTCAGAAAATTTGGCTCAGCCGTTTGGAGGTTATGGTCGAAATGGTGGGACGGATTTCTGTGCATTAATGTCGGGTCCACCATTTAAATCTCAACGTCAGATCCCTTTATCATTGTGAAAACATCATAATTAGCTCCCGGACACAGTTGAATAAAATGATCCTCATATTTTTATATTTTTACTGTATAAATTTGAGCTTCATTGGGATTGGTTTCTGGGCCCCACATTTGTTTGATCGGCCTTAGGCCCATTATGATTTTTCCAGAAAGTTAATGCATTCAGGTGCAAAATTATCCATCTTCCTTTGGGATTCATCCATCGGACCTACAAGATAAAATGTTCCAAACAAAGTTATCAATAATATCCCAAAATTTCAAATTACGAAAATGAATATAATGTTGTCCAAAAAAAATGAATGATTGGTCCCAAATTTTCATTTTAAACATGAATTGCATTTTAGATGAGTAATGAAGTTTTATTTATGTAATGCACTAAAAACAATGATTAGGGACATTGGAAAAATGAATATAAAGATAAAAAAATTAATATTAGCCACATTAAGTGACTAATCACACCCCCAACTTGAGTTTTCCTAGTCCTGAGAAAAATAAATTACAAATATGAAATTAAAATTCCCTTTTTCCAAAAACAATTTTATACACATTGCTCACCCAAATATCTAATACCAAAAAAATTATAAAAACCTATCAAAATCATTAAAAACAAGCTAAATCCATAAGAATATCCCAAGCCCATTCCAATTCCTTTGTTCAAATTTATCACCACATTTCATCCAATTCCAATTAATCATGATAATGTGTTGTGCATCATAAAAGATATGGGGCCCATTTTATTGTTCAAGGGGAAAGAATGGAAGCGCTAGGTGGGAATCACATTAAACCTTCAGATGACTATCCATTTTTTTTATTTTTATTTTTTTTATTTTTTAACCACAATAGATATGAAAAGACTAACTCTGGGCAAGACAACTATGGAGTCACGATCCCCAAGTGCCGAACGCCACACATATTGTCAATATCATGCTCTACAATAGAGATATAAAGCCAAAATCTAGGTAAGACAACTATGGAGTCGCGATCCCCAAATACCTGATGCCACACATTTGGACAAAATAGTGATTTATGTGGTCTTTTTTTTTGTTTTTCTTGGATATTCCAATTAAACTAATGGTGACCCCAGAACACTATTCTATAATGAAGGGGACCCAAGAACTCAAATTTACACCCACGATCCAGTAGACGTACATTTTGGAATTTTTATTAAGTGGACGAAAATGTAAACATTGAAAAATCACATCAGACAACCGCACTTTCCAAATACAATGCTCATGAACTGAAACTTGCATTAAAATCATAATCAAGGCATGAAAAAATTATTTGATATCTAATTTTAGAGTTTGCAATGTGTGTTATCATGTTTATGGTTAATGGAATTTATCTTTTCATGCATGTATTTATTCACAAAAAAAATAATTTTTTATCTCCCCCCAACATAGAATAACACTGTCCCCAGTGTTTAAAAAAAATGAAAAGTTAGAAGGGGGTAGGATACGAGTTAAAAGATGAAATTTAGAATGATAAACATGGAAAAAATTCACCTGGTTTTTTATGTTGAAGTTCATGATGCTCCTAATTACTCATTTGATCTCTTGGGGGATGTAGGCACCTCCTTGATTCAACATGTATCAGCAAAAATAGTTCATGAACCATAAAAATAAGGACAAAGAAGACAAAAGAGACAACACAATGATTTATTTAATTGCAAGTACCATCATTTTTATGGGTTTCCATGTAATTTTTTATATCAAACTAATGATACATTGTATTTTTTATATTTTCTGGGTAAGGTATTACTCAGGGATCACAACACGTGACACAGATTAATAAGGTGCTCCCATTTCATACCCATCCATACTCATAAAACAAGAACATGTCAAGAGTGTTATTTTTTTAACCTACAGAAACATAAATAAAATAAAATAAACTGATGATACATTGTCTTCTTTATATTTCATGGCTAAGTTATTACTCAAGGATCACACCGCATGACATGGATGAATACAGTGCTCCCCTTTCATACCCATACTTACTCATAAAATAGGAACAGGTCAACAGTCTATTTTTTATTTTTATATTTTTAAAATATCAAAATGATTTATTAATCATATTTGAAAAATAAATATGATTCCAAAAATATTGGAAACATGAAAACCACGGGTTTCCTCCCATGAAACGCTTTTGTTTAACGTCATTAGCTCGACTTGTACCCCCCAAATTATCCAATTCCAACTTTCAACATTTTAATTAACCCATCTTTTTCCACTTCAATAAGATTTATATTGATTATTTTTTGGAAATTTGTTTCATGTAAAATCCTATTTTCAACAATGATTGGTAAAATCCAAGGAATATCTGAAATGGTTGATCAAGTTGACCTTATATTCTTTCCTAATACATCAATGACCATTACCAAATTATTGGCTTCTATAGATGAATGAACTAAAACTGCAAAGTCTTTTTTTATCACCTATGATGGAATTCTTGTCTAGGGAAGGAAGGATAACGATTTTGAGTTCTGGTCGATTGCAATTTCCAAATAATGATTTTAAATTTGAATGAAATTCAGTTTATTCTCAAAAAAAATTAGAAAGAATTGGTTCCGATTAAAATTATGATTCATCCCCAAAAGTTTCTAGTTGAATTTGAGGTGTGGGTATGGGCTCAATGTTTGGTATTTCTACCTGTTCTTCAGTGATTTCTGTTTTTGAAAAATCATCAAAGGATAAATATTCAGGACTCTCCATCCACAAGGTCATGTTTCCCTCCTGTGAATACAAAAAATCAGTTTCCTCTTGATTTAAGCACCCATAAAAAATTTCATCATTATCTTCAAATTTCCCAAATCCAATGGTTGGTTCTTTAATAAATTCATTTGAGCTTTGTGAGAGACAAGATTATTGTATTAGTGACGAGGAAGAGACAACCTGAGTGGGAATGGGTTCCACAACCATTTCAATGATTTGTAGTTCTACTCTTAAAGATGAAACCTTTGAATACATTTTATCCATTTTTTCACACAAATGTTGGAGAAATTTTTCAGAATTTGGATTGATAGATGTTTGGACATCATGAACTTCACTATGTTTGATCTCTTCAATCATCCTCGAGAGGTATGGTAATTTATCTTTTAAACAATCAGCATCCCATTGATTGTATATATCATCTTGTGTAGTGTATTCAATCATGTTTTGGTCAATGAAATTTTCTATGTGAGGTGATTCAAAATATTGAGTTTCCAGTTGATTATAGCCCTGGTACATTAATGGATATTGTTGAAGATAATCCATTGGAGTTGATTGAATGTTGTTTTTGGGATTCATTGGACACGCAGAAACAGAATGGGGAATAGAGATGAGAAATTAGGGTGAGAATATGGAAATTGGGGTGAGAAAAAAAGATGAGTGTATAAGGTACTTACATGGGTCCCCGGAAACGGTTCCAAAATTTTTTTGCGCCCAAATTTACCATACTGGTAAAAGCAGTCGATGTAGTACATGTAGGGGTCGAATCCACAGAGACCGAAGAAGTAACCTTGAGATGCTATGATTTGGTGTAGGATGGGATATGAAGTAGCCAACTTTGGTTTTGATTTTGGATGGTTTAAAGAACACTAAGAAACCTAAGTGAATTCAATTCAAAGAAATGGGTTGATATTAGGATTATGCTCGGGGTGGATTGAATGAATTTTACTTCTTTAGAAAATTATGGTTTTATTAATTCTTGATGAATCCATTCATCAAAAATAACACTACCTTCTTCATTTTCTGGTTTGGTGCTTACTAAACACAATTACTAATCCCATATACACTTAGAGAACCAAATTCATGATCTCTATGAGGTATATGGTCATTTAGTAATTGAATTTAGTTTTCTCAAACATAGTAAAGATGAAGAGTAGAAATAACTGAAGAATGGATGTCTTAAATTAATAATCAAATTAACAACAATTAATTCACAAAATAACATTCAATCCAGACTTTTCATACTCCTAAGATCAACCCATTAAAGGGATAGCCCTAAATTGATTTTATACTCTCAATGGTGGGAGGAAGATGGAAAACAAGAATTGTATTGAAGAAATTAAAATCCCGGAAATAACGAGCACTCCTCCGTGTGTGTGAATGAAATTCACACCTATGTGTGAACTAATTCAAAACAACACAAAGATATCACTATGATTTGTGATAATAAATTTTTAATAAGTGAAATGGAAAATATATAAGAG
This sequence comes from Viscum album, assembly GCA_963277665.1. Taxonomy (NCBI): domain Eukaryota; kingdom Viridiplantae; phylum Streptophyta; class Magnoliopsida; order Santalales; family Viscaceae; genus Viscum; species Viscum album. Next base: position 928,123,215 of record OY728126.1, on the reverse strand, counting down.
AAAGAAGTTGATTATGAACTTAATGATACAAATAAAAAACATACATGGAAATGGAAAACATTACAAAGGATATTTGGAAGAATAAACTTACAATGAAACAAGCAACAAAAGATGATAATAAAAATATACACCCGTATTTCCATCACCACTATCTCCTTATATAGTCATATTATGAGCCTTAGGTCCATCCCCCAACAATTAATTCACCCCCAACAATTAATAGAGTCAAAAGGAGGGTGAATAATTAAAAGGAAATTGATGTTTCGTATTTGATGTGGAAAACTGTCCAGATTCATCCACCATATTTACGTGTGAATTTGTAATTGAAGAAGGCCGAATCCGGAGGGTTTGTAGAAGCTAAATATATTCCTCCATCTGTCCTCTATGTGGTGTAAACATTTCAGGAAATTTGGATCATCCTTTTTGATGTTATGGTCGAAATGGTGGGATGGATTTCTGTGCATTAATGTCGGGTCCACCATTTAAATCTCAACATTAGATCCCTTGATCATCGTGAAAACATCAGAATTAGCTCCAGAAACAATTGAATAAAATGATCCTCATTTTTTTATCTTTATATTGTATAAATTTGAGCTTCATTGGGCTTGGTTTCTGGGCCCCACATTTGTTTGATGGGCCTTAGGCCCATTATGCTTTTTCGAGCAAGTTTATGAATTCAGGTGAAAAATTATCCATCTTCCTTTGGGATTAATCCATCGGAACTAAAAGATAAAATGTGAAAAATAAATCTATCAATCATATCCCAAAATTCCAAATTCAGAAAATAAATATAATGTTGTCCGCAAACAAATGAATGATTGGTCCCAAATTTTCATTTTAAACAGGAATTGCATTTTAGATGAGAAATGAAGTTCTATTTATGTAATGCACTAAAAACAATGTTTATGGACTTTGGAAAAATTAATATAAAGATATTAAAAATTAATATTAGCCACTTTGAGTGACTAATCACACCCCCCAACTAGAGTTTTTCTAGTCCCGAAGAAAATTAATTACAAATATGAAATTCAAATCCCTTTTTCCAAAAACATTTTAATACACATTTCTCACCCAAATATCTAATACCAAAAAATTTATGAAAACCCATCAAAATCATTAAAAAAATCTAGGTCCATAAGCATATCCCAAGCCCAAGCAGATTTCTTTTTCAAATTCATCGCCACATTCCATCCAATTCCAATTAAGCATGATAAAGTGTTGTGCATCATAAAAGATATGGGGCCCATTTTATTGTTGAAGGGGAAAAAATGGAATCGCTTGGTGGGAATCACATTAAACCTTAAGATGAGTATCCGTTTTTGTAATTTTTGTTATTTTATTTTTTAACCACAATAGATATGAAAAGACTATCTCTGGGCAAGACATCTTTGGAGTCACGATCCCCAAGTGTCGGACGCCACACATATTGTCAATTTCATGCTCTACAATAAGGATATAAAGACAAACTCTGGGCAAGAAAACTATGGAGTCGTGATCCCCAAGTGTCGGAAGCCACAAATTTAGAAAAAACATTACTCTATGTGGTCTTTTTTTTGTTTTTTTTTTGTTTTCTGTTTTTTTTTTATACTCAAATTAAACTAAAAGTGACCCCAGAACCCTATGTTATAATGAAAGGGACCCAAGAACTCAAATTTACACCAACGATCCAGTAGACGTGCATTGTGGAATTTTTATTAAGAGTTTGAAAATGTAAACATTAAAAAATCACATCGGACAACCGCACTTTCGAAAAACTATGCTCATGAAATAAAACCAGCATTAAAATCAGAATCAAGGCATGAAAAATTTATTTGATATATAATTTTAGAGTTTGCAATGGGTGTTATCATGTTTATGGTTAATGTAATGTTTCTTTTCATGCATGTTTTTATTCACAAAATAAATCATTTTTTATCTCCCCCCAACACAGAATAACACTGTCCCCATTGTTTAAAGAAAAGAAAAGTTAGAAGGGGGTAGGATAGGAGTTCAAAGATGAAATTGAGAATGATAAACATGGAACAAATTCACCTGGTTTTTCAAGTTGATGTTCATGATGCTCCAGATTACTCCTTTGATATGTTGGGGGATGTAGGCACCTCCTTGATTGAACATGTATCACCCAAAATAGTTCATGAACCATAAAAATAAGGACAAAGCGGACAAAAAAGACAACACACTGATTTATTTAATTCCAAGTACCAGCATTTTTATGGTTTTCCTTGTTTTTTTTAAATCAAACTAATGATAAATTGTCTTATTTATATTTCCTGGGTAAGGTATTACTCAGGGATCACACCACGTGACATGGATGAATACGGTGATCCCCTTTCATACCCATCCATACTCATAAAAGAAGAACATGTCAAGAGTCTTATTTTTTTAACCTAAAAAAACATAAATAAAATAAAATAAATTGATGATACATTGTCTTCTTAATATTTTCTGGGTATGTTATTACTCATGGATCACACCACGTGACAAAGATGAATACGGTGCTCCCCTTTTATACCCATCCTTACTCATAAAAGAAGAACATGTCAACAATCTATTTTTTATTTTTATATTTTTACAATATCAAAATGATTTATTAATCCTATTTGAAAAATAAATATGATTCCAAAAATATTGGAAACTTGAAAACCACGGGTTGCCTCCCATACAATACTTTTGTTTAACGTCATTAGCTCGACTTGTACCCCCCCAACTTTTCCAATTCCAACATTCAACATTTTATTTAACACATATTTTTCAACTTCAATAAGATTAAGCTTGATTTTTTTTTGTAATTTTTTTCATGTAAAATCCTATTTTCTACAATGATTGGTAAAATCCAAGGAATATTTGAAATGGTTGATCGAGTTAAACTTATATTCTTTCCTAAGATAACAATGAGCATTCCAAAATTATTGGCTTCTTTAGATGAATGAACTAAAACTGGAAGGTCTTTTTTATCACCTATGATTGAATTCTTGTCTGGGGAAGGAAAGATAATGATTTTGAGTTCTGGTCGATTGCAATTTCCTAATAATGATTGGAATTTTGAATGAACGTCGTTTTCTTCTCCAAAAAATTTAGAAAGAATTGGTTCCGTTTTAAAATATGATTCATCCCCAAAATTTTCTAGTTGAATTTGAGGTGTGGATATGGGCTCAATGTTTTGTGTTTCTCCCAATTGTTCAGTGATTTGTGTTTTTTGAAAAATCATCAAAGGATAAATATTCAGGACTCTCCATCCACAATGTCAAGTTTCCCACTTGTGAATACAAAAAACCAGTTTCCTCTTGATTTAAGCACCCATCAACAATTCCTTGATTATCTTCAACTATTCCAAATCCAATGGTTGGTTCTTCAATAAATTCATTTGAGGTTTGTGAGAGACAAGATTCTTGTATTAGTGATGAGGAAGAGACAACCTGAGTGGGAATGGGTTCCACAACCATTTCAATGCTCTGTAGTTCTATTCTTAAAGATGAAACCTCTGAATTCATTTTATCCATTTTTTCACACAAATGTTCAAGAATTTTTTCATGATTAGGATTGATATATGTTTGGACATCATGAAATTCATTATGTTTGATCTCTTCAATCATCCTCGAGAGGTAAGGAAATTGATCTTTTAAACAATTAGCATCCCATTGATTGTACATATCATCTGGTGGGGTGTATTCAATCATGTTTTGGTCAATAAAATTTTCTATTTGAGGTGATTCAAAATATTTATTTTCCAGTTGATTATAGCCTTGGTATATTAATGGTTATTTTTGAAGATAATCCATTGGAGTTGATTGAAAGTTGTTTTTGTGATTAATTGGACACGTAGAAATAGAAAGGGGAATAAGGAAGAGAAATTAGGTTGAGAATAGAGAATTTGAGGTGAGAAAAGAAGATAAGTGTCTAAGGTACATACATGGGTCCTCAACAACGATGCCAAAATTTGGTTTCACCCAAATTTACCCTACTGGTAAATGCGGTCGATGTAGTACATGTAGGGGTCGAATCCACAGAGACCAAAGAAGTAACCTTGAGACGCTATGATTTGGTGTAGGATGGGCTACGAAGTAGCCAACTTTGGTTTTGATTTTGGATTGTTTAAAGAACACTAAGAAACCTAATTATATTCAATTCAATGAAAATGGGTTGATATTAGTATTATGCTCGGGGTGGATTGAATAAATTTTACTGCTTTAGACAATTTTGGTTTTATTAATTCTTGATGAATCCATTCTTCAATAATAACACTACCTTCATCATTTTCTGGTTTAGTGATTACTAACCACAATTACTAATCCCCTATACACTTAGAGAACCAAATTCATGATCTCTCCGAGGTATATGGTCAATTATTAATTGAATTTATTTTTCTCAAACACAGTAAAGATGAAGAGTAGAAATAACTGAAGAACGGATGCCTTAAATTAATTATCCAATTAACAAAAATTCGTTTATAAAATAACATTCAATCCAGCTTTTGCATCCTCATAAGATAAACCCATTAAAGGGTTAACCCTACTTTGATGGTATACTCTCAATGGTGGGCGGATGATGGCTAACAAAAATTGGATTGATGAAATTAATACCACGGAAATAACGACCACTCCTCCGTGTGTGTGAATGAAATTCACACCTATGTATGAATTAATTCACAACAACATAGAGATATCACTGTGATTTGTGATAATAATGTTTTAATGAATGAAATGGAAAATATTTAAGAGAATGAATTTGATTATGAACTTAAAGATACCAAAAAGAAACTTACATGGAAATGGAAAACATTACAAAGGAAATTTGGAAGCATAACCTTACAATGAAACAAGCAATAAAAGATGATAATAAAAATATCTACCCCTATTACCTTAACCAATATATCCTTATATAGGCATATTAAGAGCTTTATGTCCATCCCCCAACAATTAATTCACCCCCAACAATTAATAGAGTCAAAAGAAGGGTGACTAATTAAAAGGAAATTGATGTTTCGAATTTGACGCGGAAAACTGTCCAGATTCATCCACCATATTTACGTGTGAATTTTTAATTGAAGAAGGCCGAATAAGGAGGTGTTGTAGAAGTAAAATATCTTCTTCCTTCTGTCCTCTATGAGATGTCAAAATTTCAGGAAATTTTTCTTATCCGTTTTGATGTTATGGTCTAAATGGTGGGACGGATTTCTGCACATTAATGTCAGATCAACCATTTAAATCACAACTTTATATCCCTTTATCATCGTGATAACATCAGAATTAGCTCGATCCATAGTTGAATAAAATGATAATAATATTTTTATATTTCTAATGTATAAATTGGAGCTTCATTGGGCTTGTGTTCTGGGCCCCACATTTGTTTGATGGGCCTTAGGCCCATTATGCTTTTTCCAGCATGCTTCTACATTCAGGCACAAAATTATCCATCTTCCTTTGGGATTAATCCATCGGACCTAAAAGATAAAATGTTCCAAATAAATTTATCAATCATATTCCAAAATTTCAAATTCAGAAAATGAATATAATGTTGTTCAAAAAAAATGAATGATTGGGACCAAATTTGAATTTTAATCATGAATTGCATTTTAGATGAGAAATGAGGTTCTATTTATGTAATGCACTAAAAATAATGTTTATGGACTTTGGAAAAATTAATATAAAGATATTGAAAATTAATATTATCCACTTTCATTGACTAATCAAAAACCTTATTCATTTTGAACAGGTTTGCAGAAACATTCAAAAAAAGTAAAAGCTTCATTTTTAAATTTCAAAAAGAAAATCCATTTAAATCATGAATAATAATCAACTAAAACATATACATATAATTTACCATCTAATCATAGTACTCTTGAGGGTCCAAACAAATCCATATGAAAAAGTTCTAGACGTTTAGATGTAGCAACCTTATTAACATATTTGAAGGATGATTTGTGTTGCTTTCCCAGTTGACAAGAATCACAAAAGCTGTAAAATTCAAATTTGAGACAAGGTAAATAATAAAATAATTGTTTCTTAGATAACATATGTAAAACATATACATTGCAATGTCCAAGTATCCTTTTTCAGATCTAGGATTCACTTACATTAGCAATCAAGTAGTTTACTTGTTGTTTACACAAGGAATTTAAATCCAAAGTATAGACATTTTCAGTTCTTGGTGCATTTAATTTAAACAGTTTATCTTTAGAAACAGTACATCAATTGTTAGTTAATTAAACAGTATATCCATCATCACAAAGTTTAGAGATACATATCAGATTGTATTTTTGTCCTTGTACATAAAGTACTTTGTTCATTCATTCTGTTTTTGGATCTCCAACAGTTCTAATACCAATTATTTTTCCTTTGGAATTGTCACCAAATGTGACAAATCCTCCTTCCATTTGAGTGATTGAAGATAAATTCAATGAGTTTCCACTCATATGTCTTGAGAAGACATTGTCCATGTACCATATATTTTTTCTCCTCTAGTGGCCTGCTACCTGCAAAGAAATTCAAACAAATTGCTTTGGTACCCATATTTTGTTGGGTCAAGGGGTGTTAGCTAGCAATAGTTTGGGTATCCAGATTTTATTTATTCTATTAAAATTGGATGAATCATATAAGTCTTCTGAAACATAGGCTTTCTTAATACCACAAATTTTTGGTTGTCTTAAGAAACAGTTTTTAGCTATATGTCCCTTTGTCCCACAAAAATTACAATTAACCTTTTTAGATCTAGGAACAAAATATTTTTATATAGCTTAGGGTTTTCTCCTTTACTGCCAATTCCAAATCTCTCCTTTTTAATGAAATTTTTTCCAAGAACTTCATTTAATGAATTCTCCCCTTTTGTAAAAACCAATGCAGCCTGTTTGTAAGATTCTACTTCATCTTACAGTGTTTTTATTATTGATTCAAAATTAATATAGTTAGCGTTAATCGAATTGTATTTATAAGTTAATTCCGTATGTTGTTTCATCATTGTATTTCTTTCATATGAAATGGATTTATGTTTATTTTTTAGTGAATTATGTTTCTTAAATAGTGAATCATATATTTATTCAAGCATATTGCAGTAGGCTGCATGTTTTTCATTTGTGTAGCTTGATTCAGAATTTGATTCAGAGTATTAATATGAGTGTACCTTGTAATTTTCTGCAATAAAACACATGTTTGCTTTTAGATTGACTTCTTCTTTCTTTGAGCTTGATTCCGGAGAGCTACTAGAGTCTTCAGATACAATCCAAGTGGCTTTCATAGCTTTCTTGTCTTTCTGATTATAGTCATTTCTTTTGAAGAATTTCTTCATCTTTGCATCCTTTAATTGTGGGAAATCTTGTCGGATATGCCCCATATTCTTGCATTCATAACATCTTATTTCCTTATTATCTCCCTTAAATGATTTTTTGAAGCTTCTTTTCTTGCTGTAGAATTTTCTAAATTTTCTGGATAGTTGAGCCAATACATGATCTGAGTTGGGTGAGTTAGAGCTTTCTGATTTAGCTCTGACTTCTTTATCCTTCATCTTTCTATTCTTTTTTTGTGAATTTATTGTTTCCCTCGGAATTTGGGGATGATCGCCTGGATGGGAGGTTCAAACATTCTTATCAGTTTCTAACGGGTTTGTTCGAAGAACCGGAAACATCCAATGATTCCACATCCATTCGGACATACTTTCCAATGGTAGGGGCTCATTAGTTTGTGTACTGATAAGGCTTAGGAATTTGCATTGGTCGAGAGGATGGGAATTCGGACTCATCACACCGTTTTGAGGGGAATTATTGTTACTCCGGGACTCTCTTTATAGATTTAAGTTATGTTCGTGAATCCTTATTAGATTACCAAGTATAAAATGAGCTTTCCTTCAGATCTAACAATCAATGATCAAATATGTATGAAATTTAGAGAATCTTTTATATGTATTCGATGATCTTCATCGATAAAGAATCATCTGTATTTATTAGAGATTCTTGGTCAATGGTAACCTTCGACACATTTATATAGAAGTCTCTAGGTAATTATGATGACCATGCTGGTTTTAAATCCACTCAGTGGGGCACTTGAGGTTTATTTTCATTCAGAAGGACATGGATTATTTTAGAGTTGGCATCGAACCTGTAGACGGTCTACCTACGTATCCTATGTTTTGAAAAGGAATCAGAACCCACATAGTTTGAGTAAGGGAGTATGATGCTTATGATTGATGGCTCAAAGAAGGATGTCACAATTACTTTTACACTCTAAGCTCACGTCAGTCATGATTGGTGTGATAAACAAGAGGTATTGGTAAAAAATAGACAATTTTTCCATGAAATATGCAATCATAAGAAATAATTTGGGGCTTATGTATGTATAACTTCCCAGATAAATAAAGCTTAGGATTTACATTAGGGAAGAAATAGAGGAACATGGTCTATAAAGGTTTATTGGCTTCATGGAGATTTTGAATACTATAACATGGGGCATACAACTGAAAAGGAGGACCAAATTAGGAGAATACTTAGGATTGGGTTTTACTCCTAAAAAGGAATCCCAAATCAAAGGAAAATTAGGACTGGATAAGAGAAATTAAGACTGGGGCTTACTCTTGAAAAGGTGGCCCAGGTCAAGGATTAAGGTTTGGGGCTTACTCCTGAGGAGGATGCCCAAATTATGGGACTGGGGCTTACTCCTAAGGAGGATGCCCAAATTAGGGGACTGGGGGTTACTCTTAAGGAGTATGCCCATATTAGGGAACTTTAAAAATTGGGGCTTAATTCTAAGGAAGATGCCCAAGTTAAGAATTATGACCGAGGCTTACTCCTAAAAAAGGAGGCCCAGGTTAGGAGTTCTGGGGCTTACTCCTAAGAGGATGCCCAAAATTTAGAGGTCTTATGACTGGGGATTATTCCTGAAAAGGAAACCCAGTTTAGATATTCACTCATCTTAAAAGATGATGTTAAATGAAAGAAATCTCATTCATTAGTGTCATAATGATGTGTAAATCACTAGGTTTTGAGAGATATTCCACAGAATTCCGTTCAGATAAGGAATTAAAATCAAGAAATCATGTCATAAATGTCTTTGAAGAGTGTCTTGAAGACTGGATCTAGAATAGGAAAGGTGTAATGGCTTAAGAGGGGTGAAATGGGCAAGAAAGGCACCCAAAAAGGTAGGGGCGCGCAAATCCTGGTAGGCGCGCAGATACTGCGTGGGTGCGCATGTCCTGGTCGCGCAGGTATGTATGCGCAACACATGGTGTACTTGCGCGACGGTTAACCAGCAGGGTAATACTTGAGTGACTCTTCATTAAAGCCTTTAGAATTTTCTTGAGGTTCTTTTAGAAGAGGGGCATGGAGGATCTATTGAAAAAGTAAGGCGGTGCGCAAGTGTGGCCATTTTCCATTGAGGGCTGGCCACTCAGGCGCGAAATTTTTGATGAGTTTCAACACTTAGGCCTATCTTCCCGTCTTGAGATCTTCCGTTCTAGGTAAGAAATTATCTTAGAAGTGTTTCAGATGCTTTGAGAAGAGACTAGGGCGCTGTGAGCTCAAATCTGGGTTTTTGGAAAAAATCATCCTCGACTGTGGGGGCCCACATGGTCTATTTATAGGCAAGAGAAGACCCCAGACGGTTATTACTTAGGTCACGGAAGTAACTTGCGCGACCACTAGACGGCGCGCAAGTGGACTTGCGCGACCGTGATAGAACTTGCACGACACATGTGCTTTTGATCCCTTGTTCATGCCTTTGTCGATTATTGATATTTTCTTCAAAGGATTTATCAATTTGTGCTATGATATTCCCCTTTTCCGATCTTTAGATTCCGTGATGAAAGGAGCTTCAACAAAAGTCTCCCCTCAGAGTTGGATCCAGAGAGAATAGAGGATTTGACTCTGATGAAATCGAGAATCACAAGGAAAGGTGGTGCGCAAGTCTTGATGGCGCAGAGGGCGGGGCGCAAGTGTGCATCGCACAGGCCCTGGGCGCCCAGGGTGTAGGCGTGCAGATACGGCCCTTGACCGCACAGGATACGACGCGTAGGGTCTCAGCCGCGTCTATAAATAGAGGGCCTCACTTCCATACAAGTATATGGATTTGTGGATTTCAAACCTTAGAGATCTCGCCACGCAAGTCACCATAGCCACAGAGGTTTCTCTGTTTTCCGGTGTTTCCTTGATGGCGCACTGCTGTCAGGGTATCTTGACTTACGCTGTGATACTTGCACGCCAACTACTTGTGTGGCACATATACACTTGGGCTCCAAGTTTTATACTTGCGCGCCTTAATGCCTTTGCCATTTTTTTTCAAATTATTTCCAAAATATTATGAAAAATGAACCCATTTAAGAGTTAGTTTATTCAACTTTTGTACAGATTCAATGGCTCTTAGACCCGTAATAGTTTATGAACTGGCTAGCAAGCAGATTGATGATATGATGGACATCATTGGCCATGATTACTATGATTTCTGCGACAGCAGTCTCCCAAATTTGGGTAATTATTTTAAGAAATATCATCTTAATTTCCCACAGAGCATCTATCTTCATATGTGTGGTCATGGTCATCTGCAAGGAATCAATGTTCTAGATACAAAGGACTATACGCCTGAAATGCAGCTGCACTGCCACTCCTCCATTTTGGTTATGCTGTGCATTAAGAGAAACAACAATGGTTTGAACTTTCAAATTCTTCCATGTCATTTCCTTACAGATATGAAAATGGAAAACCCATGGTATGAAATGTTTTCCACTACTGGTTGGTTGAGAGAAGACAAACATGGCATTATAGCAATATCTGAAAAGAGTACTCTCTCCAAATGGATCTTTACTTACAATGCTCCATTCTCAAATCCATGTATCCATCTTCTTTGTCTCTTGGATAGAAACAGAGTCACTGTTTAATCAGCAGAAAATTTTATCAAACCGGACTCATGAACATCCTTTTACAATTGTTCCAAGAAGAGATGGTATCACTGCATCTCTTATTGTATCCAGTTGAATGAATGAATTCTAGGTGGTTGCTGATGAAGCTCGGGATGTCATAAATCAAATTAAGAGTCATGTTGAAAGCTTATTTTAATACTTGAAAAAGAGAAGATACTACAGTCTGTGGATGTCCTTCTAACTCTTGTGCATCAATGAAAAACACTTTCATCTTCAATCATTTGTACTTGCATTCTCTTTTTCTACATGCTTTAGATTTTACCGAAGCCAATGGGCCTAGTAAGCATAGTTTGAATTTTAATTGGATTAATGTAAATAAACCTAGAAACATCAAACCTTTTATTTTCTCAATGTACCTAAATCATACAAAATGTATGTTTAGTGAGGTGGGAACTTGACTTTTATTCAGAGTTCCCTTATCTTTTGTGGGCAGTTTAGAGTCATGCACGTTGAACATCAAAAAAAGGCTAAGGATTAATGTCGAAAAAGCATTGACCGAAATGGATTAGAATTGACTAAATTCCTTGAAAATTCATCTGAAAACATATTACCATACTCAAGTATGAGGTAAAATATGTAAGGTATGACTTAAGAATATTTGAATCTGAGAAATGATATGAAAAAGAGCTAAAAGGAATTAGAAGAAGTAGTTTCCAAGAATGAAGTTACCATTATTTAACAAACCCGTTAGGGGGTTGAATTATGCAGGGCAACCTAAGGGAATTGGATGAATAGTTAAATAAAATAGTATCTTTTGGTTAACAAGTCTGTTCTGTATAATTTTTATGCAAGGCCACCTATGGGAACGTGTTGCATAGTCAGGCAAAAGAACTCTCATAAATTTACTTTCCTAGTGCTAAAATCCAGTGAAAGTTTATGGAGATTCAAATCTTACAAAGTATAGAGTTTTCTGAATGGAAAGAGGTACTTGAATATGGAGAAGATATTTCCAGAAAATATTAATGAAGAACTGGATGATTATCACTCCTACGAAGGTTTTGCCCAAACGTAGGGAAGAATAATATAAACCATATACTTGAATACTTTCAGATCATGAAAAATGATATGGGAAAAATATGTTAAGGATGGCTATATTTTTTGTGGATCCCTACATACTTTTGTTTAAGAAAAATAAGGAAAAACGTGGCATTGTTACTAAGAATGAAGTTACCACTATCCAACAATCCCATTTGGGGGTTGAATTATGCAGGCCCACCTAAGGGAATTGGCTTCATAGTCAAATAATAGTATCTTTTGGAAAACAAGTCTGCTATGTAAACTGGTTATGCAAGGCCGCATATGGGCACATGCTGCATAGTCAGACAAAAGAACTCTCAGATGTTTGACATTTTTGTGACTAGAAGTCATGAAAAGGGTTATTAGGATCTGAAAATATTTAAGGTTATGATTATGACACATAAATATGGGTATTTTTCAACGTATATAGAGATACATAGATCAATTCTAACCATAATCATGTTGTGGCTGTGTCCTGAATTCAAATGTTGGACTTCACTACGTATCCCATAAGGATGAGAATCCAGCCATACATAGTTCTTAAACTACAATTTAATGTCATGTGGGGCAAAAGGATTAGAGATCTTAGTTTAGGGTATAGATTTTGGACCATTGTAAGAAATACACAGTGTGGGTTTTCATGGGTACTTTTCAGCCAAGGGACTGAAAATGGAATTTGGGGTTTGGCCCAAAGACTTGGGGCTGGATTAGAGGGATAATGAAACGTTCTTATGTATCCCATAAGGATGGGAATCAAGCCCACGTAGTTCTAGAAATACCCTCTGTAAAAATTTGTTTCGTACATGTGAAGGGTGAAAGGGGACTTTAGTGCAATGATGGTTTAACAAAAAATAAAAGGTTCGGGCATTGCCAGGTATTCACGTAGTCCATGAAATGAAACATGATTGAAATATCAATGAAAATAATGGTTCCCTCTCAGGTGATGGTATCAACCATTTTTTTAGTTTATTATCATACTGGAAAAAAGTTTTGTATAGTTTAACGTCATATAACAAGGACGAAAGTGAACCAATGTAAAGATATTGATTCTATGGGCGGTTTCATGAATTAACATCGTATGAGATGGAGATGAACCGACATGAAGAGAATGGTTTTGGGCTTGAACCTTGGGAGGTTGCCTACATACCCATCCTAGAATGCAAGGATCAAAGTCCATGTAGTTAAATTAAAGAATGAATTAATGATTAAGTTGTTCTTGGGGAAAACGGCATATAAAATGATGTTGGACTTACACATAGTTAGCGGACCAGAGAGAGTGTTATGGTTGAGGTTTTATCTAACCTCACGTGAGTCATACTCGGTGTGAGAAACAAGAGGTAACAACAACCTTAACGATTCATAGTTTAATGTCATGTAGGTCATATAAAGGGACTATGAAGTTTAAATTCTTGCAGTTAGGACTATTGGTGTTGCACAGTTTAGTGTCATGTAGCCGGGAAAAATACAGTTTAATGTCATGTAGGACGTATCACAGACTTTATCTACAGTTTAGCGTCATGTAGTTAGGACAATGGGGACGATAGAGTTTAACGTCATGTTGGCCGAAAGGGGGACTATGCAGTTTAATGTCATGCTGGAGGACAAAAGAGTACACCATTTAATGTCATGTTGGATGCATTAGGGACTTTTTCACAGTTTAACGTAATGTTGGACGAAAAAGGGACGATACAGTTTAGCATCTTGTTGGACGAAAGTGCGAATAGTTTAAGGTCATATGCATGGACTGTGGATGGTGCTGTTTAATGTCATGCTAGACAGTGGTGTAGTTTAAGGTCATACAGGACCATTGATGATTATGTAGTTTAACGTCTTTCCGGACATAAGGGACTTTTATAAAGTTTAGCGTCATGTATTTAGGACGTCACAGTTTAACGTCTTGCTGGATGTAAGGGACTTCCAAATTGTTTAGGGTCATATGCATGGACCATTAATGATGCAGTTTAAGGTCATACAGGACCTATTAGCAGTTTAAGGTCATACATGACTATTTAGGGAACTTTTTCACAGTATAGCGTCGTGTGGGATGAATGTACAAATAGTTTATGGTCATATGTATGGACTATTGTTGTATAGTTTAACGTCATATAGCATGGAAGAAGTACAATTTAATGTAATATAGGATGTATTAAAGGAATTTTGTATAGTTTAACATCATATATCAAGGAAGATGAAGGTGACATAGTTTAATGTCATGTTGGACGTATGTGAAAATGGTTTAGGGTCATATGGTTGGACCGTTTATGTTTAGTTTAACGTCATATAGCAAAGACGGTGAAGGTGACACAGTTTAACGTCATGTTGGATGTATGTGAAAATAGATTAGGTCATATGATTGGACTATTGTTATATAGTTTAACATCATATAACAAGGATGATGAAGGTACTATGCAGTTTATACAAAATACTTCTTCCAAAATCTGGCATTGGTTGGAGTAGTGATGAGTTCTCCATCCATTGAGATGAATGAACAAGATCCATTGGAGTAGACCCTATGTATTGAATAAGGTCCTTCCCATTTTGGATCAAGCTTGGGAGGTTTCTTTCTTGGTATCATTTTAGTTCTGAGAACTAATACCAATTCTCCCGGAGTGAATGAACGAAGACAAACTTTTTTGTATAAAGCTCGTGCTATTCAATTCTGATAGACTTCAAAGTGGTGAAAAGTGCACAATCTTTTCTCATCTAACTGTTCCAATTCATTCAATCTCTTTTTAGATTGTTCATATGTAGATGATTGATCACAAATGGAATCTCTGATTGAGGGTAGTTTAACTTCAATGGGCAAGATGGCTTCTGTTCCATATACCAATGAATATGGAGTTGACCGAGTTTCAATGCGGGTGGTAGTCCGATAAGCCCATAAAGCATGAAAGAGTTTATCAGGCCATGAACTCTTATCTTTATCCACCATCTTTTGTATTATATTTTAAAGAGACTTGTTAAAGGCTTCTATCTGGCCGTTGGCCGCTGCATGATACCGAGATGAATGGTTGGATTTGATGTTGTATTTTTGATACAACTTCTTCATCTCGGATGAATAGAAATTGGTTCCATTTTCCGTCAATATGGTATGAGGGACACCAAATCTGGTAAGGATGTTAGACTTGATGAAGTTAACAATTCATTTAGAACTGACTTCCTTGAGAGGTATTGCCTCTTCCAATTTGGAAAAGAAGTTAGTATCAGTAAGAATATACTTAAACTACTTGGTCGTAGCCGAAGGGTATGGTCCCACCACATCCATTCCCCATGTGGAAAATGGCCATGAGTATTCAGATGTATGAAGCAACTCTGGAGGCTGATGAATGATGTTGGAATGTACTTGGCATGAAGGACACTTCTTTGTGAAATCGACACAATCTCGTAACATTGACGGCCAAAAATATCCAAGCCTTAGAATCTGATCAGACAGTCTATGTCCAGACTGGTGGGAACCACAGATTCCTGCATGCACTTCTTTCATGACAACCATTGTCTCTTCACCATCAATGCATCTGAAGAGAAATCCAACAAAACCACGTTTGTAGATAATTTTCACTAGGTGATCTAGGATATCATAAAGAGTAAAATTAACCACACATCGCCAGATTTGTTCTTTCTCATCTCTATCAGGTGGAAGTGTTCCATTTTGAAGGTATTCCTTGATAGGTGACATCCATCCTATAGTATGACCATAAGGTTTAGGGATGGTTCAAATTTCATTAATTTCCTCTGTTCTGATTCGAAGATAAGGTGAAATTGCACGACGGTGGGCAATACTGATGGTTGTCTCGTCCCGATTTGGATCTGCCAGAGTTGTGGCTATATTAGCCAATGCATCAGGTTGAGCATTTTGTGATCTTGGGACATAATAAAACTTCAGTTCCAAAGGGGATTCTGCCATTAACTCTATGAAGTAATCATAAAAAGGGATTATTCCTTCTTTTCTGATGGCATAATCTCCATTGACTTGTTTGATTACAAGGCCTGAATCACCTTTCAACTTTAAGTGATTCACTTGTTCTTGAAGTTCTAATTCCAAATCTACGATGAGAGCTTGGTATTCTGCTTAATTATTGGTACCACCTTCCAACAATAAGAAGGATTATTGTAAAACTGCATTTTCTGGAGAAATGAGCAGAATTACTAAGACAACTTTATTGAATTTAGGATTTTCCATTTTCCTCCCTGTTGGACTTCTGGAAGCACCATCAAAATACATTTCACATGCCTGAGGACTTTCTTGAATAGACAAGACATCCTCATCAGGGAGTTCAATATCTGAAGATGTGTCTTCCACTAAATGTTGTTCAGCTAGGAAATCAGCCAGAGCATGGACCTTTATCGCCTTTTGAGACACATACTGAATGTCGAATTGCTGCAAAATAACTGCCCACCTTGCCAGGCGTCCTGTAAGAATTAGACGACTTAGGATAAATTTTAGCGGGTTATTGTGAGATACTAATTGGACCTTGTGATGTTTCAGGTAGTGTCTCAACTACTGAATTGCTAATATTAATTCCAGGCAGCAATTCTCAATACTTGAATACCAGGTTTCTTCTTCAAGCATTGTTCGACTGAGATAGCAGAGACTGTTTTCATTCCCAGTATCATTCTTTTGAGCAAGAATGGCACCCAATGATCACTCTAGAGCTGTCACATAGAGGTTAAGTGGTCTTACTTCAACTGGTGTCCTGGTTACCAGTGGACTCAAGGGGTATTTCTTGAGAATATCAAATGCTTCTTGACATTCTTCAGTCCACTGGTAACTAAACCAATTCTTCATCAATTTGGTGAAGGGTAAACTTTTGCCTGCTAAATTGGTTATGAAATGACGAATATAGGCTAAGTTTCCATGATTTCCTCTTAATTCATTCAAATTCGGAGGAGGTGAAATACCAAGGATTGACTTGGTCTTCTCAGGACCGACTTCAATACCACAATAGCGTACAACAAAGCCGAGAAATTTTCCAGAGGTTACCCCAAAAGAACATTTTAAGGGGTTCATCTTCAAATTATGTTGTCGAAGCTTGAAGAATATGACTTCCAAATCAGCCATGTGAATAGAACGTTGTTTGGATTTAACTACAAAATCGTCTACATAGCATTCAACAAACTTCCCTAAAAAGGGTTTGAAGATACGATGCATGGAAGGCTGATAAGTTGCACCTGCATTCTTTATGCCAAAGGGAATTACCCGATAGCAAAACACACCCTGAGGGGCTTTGAAGGCTGTAGATTCCTCATATTCTTGGGCCATTTGGATCTAATTATATCCGGAATATCCATCCATGAATGAAAGTGCTTCATAGACATGTTTTTCCTCAATTAGAAGTTCTGTAATCGGAATGGGAAATCATCCTTATGAAAGTACCGATTAAGATCTCTGAAATCGATGAAAACTCTAATTTATCCGTTCTTTTTCTTTACAAGGAAAATATTTTCCAACCATTTGGGAAATTGAACTTCTCTAACGAAGTTATCTTTGATAATATTATCCACTTCAACTTCAATTTTGGAAGCATAAGTTGGTTGTGTTCTTCTCGCAGCTTGCTTAAATCCTCGATGTTCTTCTGGTAAACCCAAATGATGAGTAGCAACATCAGGATCAAGCCCGAGAATTTCTTTTATAGTTACATGAAAATATATCTCTATTCTGTTTTAATAAAAGAAATATAAATCTCTTTCTCTTCAAGAGTCATGACCGCACTGATAAATGTGGGGCGTGGATCTTCTTTTGTACCCAGATTTATTTCTCTGAGTTCATCCACAGTGGTAGAGATACCCTCTTCAAATGCTGGAGGAGCATCTCTGAGATCATCCTCTTATTCATCATCATGTGTTATTTCTTCCTTTTCTACGTTCATTGTAGATGATAAAGTATAATTCTCATGATCCAAAGAGATGTCGAAATTTGCATATCTTGAAGAAGAAGCATCCATTTCTGACCCGATTGATGATGAAGGGTCATCTTTGGGTAATAAAGAGGAGATGATGGATTGAGAATCTACATCCTTGTTCACCTCCGATGTTGCTATAGCTTCTTCTGGCCTAATTGTCGAAGCATGGACTTGTTGGATTTCAGCAGATGAAATGAAGACGTCACCATTTGTGCTTTCATCACTACATGGTAGATTACCAATTACTCCCATGTTGTCTGGCTCGATTTCCGTAATTGACATTATGGATCTTTCCATAAGAGTATTTTGATTTTGGTCTATCTTGTCAATTTGACTGATAGGTAACACATAATCATTACTCACATGTGTAAATGGATTTACTGGAATTTTTTCGAAACCATATGGAGCATTAACTTTGGTAATCTCCTTTGTTATGGATTTCTCCCTTTGCTTCATGTGATAGAATTACGCCTCAATGTATTGAGACTCACATGTCTTGAATGGGGACTTATCACCATACAATGTCCCAACATGACCATCAAAACAATATTTGATACATTGATGGTATGATAAAGGGATAGCCACATGTTTATGTATCCAGGGTCTTCCAAGAAAAATGTTGAAGGCTGAGTCTTGATCAAAAACCATGAAATCTGAATTGGATACAAGATCTCCAAACTGAGTTCTGAGTGTAACTTCACCCAGTGGTTCTTGTTCATTTTTATCATATCCCTATAGCATCATGGTGGAAGGAGATAAATCAAATTTCGTGAGGCCCAATCGACGAAGTGTACGAATGGGCATGAGGTTGACTCTTGAACCATTGTCAATGAAAGCTCTTCGGACGTCTACCCCATTGACCTTTCCAGATAAATACAAAGGTTTGATATGCCCGTGAACAACATCATCTTCATCATTATCAGTAAAAGATATTATTCCATGGAATTCTGCAGGATTATTATCTATGTGATAGACTTCAACTGCAGCAATTTCAGTTTCAAACTCTTGAGGACTTGAAAAATCCCTGATGACTGCTTCCCGAAGATCTTTTGACGGATTCAAAGCATCCATAATTGATAACTTGGCTGGTACATGGGCCAAGTGTTTAAATATACTTTTGAACCACAGGTCTGCATTTCCCAATAGGAATATGTGGTTTAGCAGGTACTTTGGAAGCAAATGCTTTGTAAGTTGATGCATCTTGTATTGGGATAGGAGTTGTAAATATTCATGGTTTTGGAAGATTAGACCGATTAGATCCATTTACATGCTGAGAGGAAGAAGATGTAACCTTAAACAGGTCTTCCAAAATAACTGTGCTAGGACTGAATTTTCTATTGGTAGAAGAACTTTCTTGTTCATGCTGAGCTCGCTGAAGGGCTCTACCACGAGTTTCTGCTGCGTACACAGTTCTAGTAGGTGTAGAATTGGAATAGTGGCTTCTGAAAGATCCACGTCTTCCCCTGTATCCTGAGCCCCTAGAACTCCTATGATTACTCTGTTTGATACAGGGAATTCAGGAACATTGAAATCTAAACTACGACTGGCATATGGATCTGTTAATTGAATCATATTAACAGAACCAAAGATTAACTCTTCTTCTGATGAAGACTCTGCCTGATTAGCCTATTCAGGTTGTGCCATTTGGTGGGGCGGTGCCCGTGGATTTGAAGTAGATGACATGAAATCCACCAAAGTCAAAGACAACTAAGCCTTTGACACATACTCATCTTCTTCTGATTCTTTTTCTTTCTTTGAATCATGTCGTTTCTTTGAGGACATTCCCTCTGATGAAGTGGGTTTTCCCGCAACCTTCATGGCAGAATCCACAATTGGTTTCCTTAATTTTGTTTGCAAAAAAGCATGATTTCCATTGATTGTCTTTAGGACCATCCAATCATCATACTTTTGTGCATTTTTTCTTTTGACTTCCTGCCATTCATCTTCCTCCTATGGAACTGTAGCAGTGACACATGCTACCTGGGCTAAGGAGACTTTCAATGTGACCTGTCCCGATTCGACAATCTTTTGCAGGAGGTCTTTGAATACAAAACACTCCTGGATGGGATGCCCCAACATTTTATAAAAAGGGAAATAATTAGAATGATCTTCATCTATTTCTTTTTTGGCCTCTTGGGTATTGGCAATTGGACCAAATTGTTTTCCAGAGCCGAAATGAAATAACTAGGAACTTTTTCATTTCGAAAAGAGTATATTTTTCTCTTCAGATCCTCAAATTGTTTTCGTCTTTGAACTTTTTGATCATCTGGCCTAAAAGGACGCTGTTGTTGGCGCTCAGAAGGTGGAGCCCTTTGAGAAGATGAAGATTTTGAATTAGAAATAGGTACAAGTGCTTGTTTGAGCATAACTGTACCAGTTTCTACTTTACCCATTCTCCTTCCTGGAGCTGATGGAATTACACAAGATTTAGCCTTAGCCTGTATAAGGTAATCTTCAATCTGCTGAGTGATTGAAGTAAGGTCTCAAAACCCTCCTTTGTATTTCATAGGGATTAATGGCGTGCGTAATTTGTCATGCTGATTTGCCACACAGATTGGAAACAATTCTTCTTGAGGGAGTGCTAAACTCAAGGAATATGTTAATCCCTTCCATCGAGCAAAGAAATGAGAGACCCTTTCATTCTCCCTTTGCTTACAGTTTTTAAGCTCCAAAACTATTGTCTTTAGAAAAGTTGAGCTGAACTGAAGGAATAATTTTTGGTTAAGATCCTCTCATCCGGTAATTGACCGGGATAACAATCTTGTATACCAAACAAAAGTTGGTCCTTACAAGGTTCGCATGAAGCATCTGAGTTTCACTGCTTCTTGCTACTCTAGAGTTCCCATTATAGGATCGCAACAAGACACGTAATGTGTTAAATGTTGTTCAAGATCACCTGATCCATTGAAAATAGGGAATACAGGGTTCCCAAAACTAGATGGGGGAGAAATTGAATCTACCCATTCAGGGTAAGCATTCTTTTTTGGTTGAACTTTGTGCACGCTTACCTTACATAGTTTCGAACTGTGCTGTTAATGACTCAATAGTAGTTATTAACTTTTGGGAAACATCCGGTAGAACATGGACTTGGGTAGGTGCAATGACTAGAGCTTTGACAGATGTGGCGATTGGTGCTGCAACTAATGGTAGCACTACCAATTGTTGTTGCACTTGACCCGTAGGATTAGACCTGTGAGGGTGTACTGATAGAGGAGGATATTTTTGATCCATCTCAGTAGCTGCAACAAATTACTTTGGCTGACTGACTCCAACATTCTTAAGAAAAAGTCTACTCTGAAGTAGTTCTCCATTCAACCTTCTTAATTCCTTCATTTCATCCTCATGTTGTGAAAACCTCTGCTCTAGTGAAAGCGATTGACCTTCTCTAGAGGAAGGATATGTAACCTGGTTCTTTCCCTTCCCTTTGCTGGATCCTTTTCGGAGAGGGGGAAGTGGGTTACTCGAAGGATTACTTATGTTCTGAGTAATCTTTTGACTATGTGTACGCACACCTTCTTCATTTGTGTCGGTGACTACATCTTCATGAGCAGGAACCTCTTCATCTGAGTCCCCTGAGTGAGCCTCATCTGGTGGATCAGCATAAATGACATTGATGACATTGATCGACTCATAACTCATCGCATCCCTTCTATCTGCATTTCTGTGATATTGTCTTCTTCCATGTCTTTGATGAGACATTGCCTTTTGTTGATTCAATCCCTCAGGAACTTCTGGATGAATCATAATTTGGAGGGAATCTCCTGATAATTTGGCTCTTCGTTCCTCTTGATGTTTCTTTCCAAATCAAGAAAAGACCAACTTTCTATGAGGAGGGGATTGATTATTTGAAAATGTCCCTAGTCCAGTGGATTGGGGTTGTTCCTGCTGTTATCGCTCAACTGCCCGAATCCTGTTTGTTGATTCCGAGGGTTGGTTTAAAAGAGTCCCCAGTCTGGCGAGATGGGGTGATTCATGACATGCTATGTCTGAGACATTCTTGAAATTCCTCCTGATCTTGCGAACCGTAGTCCGGAAATTAGATGGATGCTTTAATCTGTATCCTCTTTTATCACCCGGTTCAGAGGACCGTTGGATGATTTCCAACACTTCGGTCACTTGGTGACGTGCATGCTCCAAACGAGAGGGCTGTTCAAAATTCTCTTTTGCTTGATACAAGAGTAATTCGACAACTTGTTCTCTGTATTCATGATTTTGAGAGGAAATAGTTGAAGCATGTTCTTGGGAAAGCTTTTGATTACAAACAAATCCCATTTACTGTGGGCGGCCATGGGCAATAAAATTGCATGAGACCATTTTCAGCGGGATTTGCTGACTGGAGAGCACTATGAAATGCAATGATCCATGAACACCCCATCCTCTGACACGAATACCATATGGGGAATTGTATAATAACTTATGCCATATTCTTAGTGTGCCAAAGCATGAACATTGAAAGATCTCTGCTTCTTTTCAGCCTTTAGATATCGAGAGACTGATAGAGACGCCAAATCAATCTGACATTGTAACCCTTCTATTATCTTAAGATGATTTTCATATTCATCATAAGATAATACTTTCTTTTTCAACTAACAAAGAGTTTTCCATATATTGAGATGAATATCATGAATTTCATCTTCCGTCAAAATTTCTTGAATATTATACTGAGAGTCAGCCAGAGGCCAAAACATAACTGGCACTTCAACTTTCGCCAGTTCATTTCTCATATTCAGCATTTCCTCTTTATCATTTGATGAAGATTCTTCTACCTGATTTGACCAGAGTTGGCGTTTCCTTGTTTCTTCATTATATTCAACAGGATTGGTAGATAAATCATTGATCAAAATAGAAGATGCATGACTCAGGGGTCGTTCGGAGAATGACCTACACCCTGGAAACTCTTCTGATTGAGAAAGTATTTCACCTGCTAGCGATGAAGCTTTAGACATGACTGGTTTCGCATTTTCAAGTGCCTCAAGATAAGAGGGCTTTCTTGGAACTACATTGTCCACTAGAGAATTTTTCGGGCAATGTGCATCACTACTACGGAGAGGACTTTCGCAGCGAAATTCATCATCATGGGGTAGACCACCATAATGGGTTATAGAAAAAGATGAGATCTCTTGCTCCTTGGTCTTCTGACCACACAGAGGGTTCCTGTGGCACTCATCTAAAGATGAAACTCTGAGATCGACCGAATTTTCATTAAGAAATCATTCATGAGGAAGTGTCTGTTGAAGAAATTCGGAATTAATGATCCCACTAATGGGAACTGAGGGAGTAGAATGTTGAATTCCAACAGATAATTGTTTGAGGGCTTCCAGAACTCCAGCATCGAGAAAGGACTTGTTAGACTAGCAGGATAACTAGCTGATGATGTATTAACAGGTGTATGTTCCTGCCTATAGTACTCCGCTGGAATTGCCATGCGGGATTGGCGTGATGCTGCCAGACGAGTCTGCTGGACAGCGGGTTTAAAATGGGCAGGTGTATGTGTCTACTCATTTCTTGCCACCAAGTTAGGTTGCTGGACTTCTCCAGAGATGGCAGAGATGAGAACCTGCTCACTGTTGACTAGATTCCGCCTTTGGTGGTTCTTCTTGCTTGATCGGGTTCGAGGAACCTGAGCTGAACGCCTGGAGTCGGTACCCTCATCATGTTTAGGGCTCACTGCCGCACGAGTCTGGCGGCGATTGTTGGTGGGAGCCATCAGGATGGACTCCTGTCTGTTTGAATTAAGGTCCTGAGGGTCCTTCTCATTCACCTCCCCAGAATAAGGGAGCGAATGGTCATTTCGGTCCGGGGATAACGACCCGATACGGTTGGAGACGGTAGTCAGCACCGCCTACTTCTTGATCAATGGTCATTGTTGTCCGGACGACAGATGTGAGTTCTTTACATGGAGGTCTTGTCGGGAAGCCTCCATAGTTGGGATGGTACCATGTTGACGGTACTCCTTAACCAGTGCATTTGATACCCAGCGTTGAAGACGCTGAGTAGGTGATATCATCCTAAGAGTGGATGATGATCCAGTAGGAGTAGCAGCAGTGGCATTTGAATCAGCAGTATTCACAGGTGTGAACTTGAGAGCATCCATTCTAGAAATGCAGAAGATCATGGGAAAAGAGTTCCATTTTGATATAATATACGTAATCAAGATAAATTTAGCCACTATATCATTTGGATGAGAACATATTTCAATGATTGTTTTTGTTGGCCCTCTCATTGAGTTTTAAATAGGGGCCTAACAAATAGGTAAAACCTCATTTTGACTTGGTTAAGGATTCACGTCGGGTTCACCATTTCTGTTTCCCTCGGAATCCGGGGATGACTGCCTTGATGGGAGGTTCAAACATTCCGATCGGTTTCTAATGGGATTTTTCGTAGAACGGGAAACATCCAATGATTCCACGTCCATTCGGACCTACTTTCCAAAGGTAGGTGCTCATTAGTCTGTGGACTGATAAGGATTAGGAATTTGCGTTGGTCTAGAGGATGGGAGTTCGGACTCATCACACCTTTTTGAGGGAAATTATTGTCTACTATGGGTCTCTCTTTATAGATTTAAGTTATGTTCGTGAATCCTTATTACATTACTAGGTATAAAATGTGCTTTCCTTCAGATCTGAAAATCAATGATCAATTATGTAGGAAATTTAGAGAATCTTTTATATGTATTCGAGGTTCTTCATCGATAGAAATCATATATATTTATTAGAGATTCTTGGTCAATGGTACCCTTCTACACATTTATATAGAAGCCTCCTGGTCATTATGATTACCATGCTAGTTTTAAAGCCACTCTGTGGGGAACATGAAGTTTATTGTCATTAGGATCGAACCCATAGACGGGCTACCTACATATCCTTTGTTTAGAAAAGGAATAAGAACCCACGTAGTTTGAGTAAGGGAGTATGATGTTTATGATTGACTTCTCAAAGAAGGAATTCACAATTACTTTTACACTCTAAGCTCACGTGAGTCATGCTCGGTGTGAGAAATAAGAGGTATTGGTTAAAATTAGACAATTGTGACATGAAAGATGAAATCATAAGAAATAATGTGGAGCTTATGTATGTATGACTGCCCAGATAAATGAAGGTTAGGATTTACTTTTGGGAAGAAATCCAGGAATAGGGTCCATAAAGGTATATGTGATTCATGGAGATTTTGAATACTCTAACTGGGGGCTTACTCTTGAAAAGGAGGCCCATATTAGGAGAATACTTATGATTGGGTTTTAATCCTGAAAAGGAATCCCAGATCAAAGGTAAATTAGGACTAGTTAAGAGAAATTAAGATTGTGGCTTACTCTTGAAAAGGAGGCCCGGGTCAAGGATAAAGGTTTGGGGCTTACTCCTAAGGAGGATCACCAAATTAGGGGACTGGGGATTACTCCTAAGGAGGATACCCAAATTAGGGGACTGGGGCTTACTCCTAAGGAGGATGTCCAGATTAGGGAACATTAAGAATTGGGGATTACTCCTAATGAAGATCCCAAGTTAAGAATTATGACTGCGGCTTACTCCTAAAAAAGGAGGCCCAGGTTAGGGGATTTGGGGCTTACTCCTAATAGGATTCCAAAAATTTAAAGGACTTATGACTAGGGATTATTCCTAAAAAAGTGACCCAGGTTAAGGATTCTCTCATCTTAAAGGATGAGGTTAAATGAATGAAATCTCAATATTTAGTGACATAAAGATGTGTAAATCACTAGGTTTTGAGAGATATTCCACATAATTCCTTTCAGATAAGGAAGTCAAATCAAGAAATCATGTCATAAATGGCTTTGCCGAGTGTCTTGAAGACCGAATCTTGAATAGGAAAGGTGTAATGGCTTAAGAGGGGTGAAATGGGAAAGAAAGGCACCAAAAAAGGCAGGGGCGCGCAAGTCCTGGAAGGCGCGCAGGTACTGCGTGGGCGCGCAAGTCCTGGTCGCACAGGTATGCCTGTGCGACACATGGTGTACTTGCGCGATGGTTAACCAGCAGGGTAATACTTGAGTGAATCTTCATTAAAGCCTTTAGAATCCTCTTGAGGTTCTTCCTGAAGGGGGGTGCGCAAGATCTATTGAAGGAGTAAGGCAGCGCGCAAGTGTTGCCCTTTTCCCTTAAGGGCTAGCCTCTCAGGCGCGCAAGTGTTGATGAGTTTCAACACTTAGGCCTTCCTCCCCCTCTTTAGATCATCCGTTCTATGAAAGAAATTTCCTTAGAAGTGTTTCAGAAGCTTTGAGAAGAGGCTTGGGCACTGGGAGCTCAAATATGGGTTTCTGGAAAAAATCCTGCTCGAATGGTGGGGCCCACATGGTCTATTTATAGGCAGGAGAAGACCCCGGGCGGTTATTACTTAGGTCGCGCAAGTCACTTGCGCGACCACTAGACGGCGCGCATGTGGACTTGCATGACCATGATAGAACTTGCGCGACACCAGTGCTTTTGATCCCTTGTTCATGCCTTTGTCTATTTTTTATATTTTCTTCAGAAGATGGATCAATTTGTGCTAATATATTCCCCATTTCTGATCTTTAGATTCCGTGACGAAAAGAAGCGTCAACAGTTACCTTCAAGGCAGTATCTTCTCTTTTGATGTAGACCTTATGTTCATTTTCCTCATATTGCATTTCAGCTTCATACATCATCAGTGTATCAATCATTTCTCCCATGGTTAGATCTTTGACTGGTGTTGATTGTCTGATTGTAGTAGAGATACCATTCCATCGAGTGGGAAGTACCCTCAGTACTTTTAATGCTTGATCGGCCTGCTTGACAGGTTCTCCTAGAGCTGTTATATTATTAACAATTTCTTCCAATCTCCCATTCATTTGGATAATTCATTCACCTTCGAACATTCTGAAAGTATCAAATTTCAATTTGGCAGTTGCATATCTCATTTGTCTCACATTATATGTCCCATCATATGCCACTGCTATCGTTTTCCACATCTCATATGTTATGGGGAACTGAGATAGTCTATTAAATTCATCTGGTCCTAGACCACAGATAATTTCATTCATAGACTTCGATTATATATCGTACTCTTCCTCTGTTGCAGCACTCCATGTCTCGGGATTTTCAGGAATTTCATAAGGAGTCAGAATCGTTGAATAGAATTAATATCCAAGGTTTTTTAGCTATATTATCATGCACGATTTCCAAAAACCACAGTTGTCTCTATTAAAATATGGTTCTCTGACCATTTATATCCCTTCTCTTGTATGAGTAATGATGCTCTATTGTATAATATTTAAATGCTTCTAGCTTTCTAGGGCTCTATCAGAAGCTCCACCTCAGATACCAATTGTTGGATCTGAATCTACATATTATATAAAAGAGGGGTTGAAATGTGTCTTTTCCAATTTTTTGGTAACTCTTTGATTGAATGAGTTCTGTCCTCTAAAATTTATCAGATTTGATCGTGCAGCGGAATAAGTAAAAACAAGAACACAAAGATGTACAGTGGTTCGAGGCACAGAAGTCCCCTAGTCCACTCCAACAATGCTCAACTCCACGAGCTTGGTGATTTTCACTATCTGGTCCTTGTTTCAATAGATCAGTCCGCAAATGAGTACAGGCAGTTGACACCTTTACAATATTCAGGCTAACAAATCCTTCTAGTTCAAACACGAACCAAAACAGCTTAGAACGAGAAGATGGTTACTCAAGAATAAAAAGAATTTCAGAAAGAAGTTTTCCAGTTGATCATCACAATTACAACAGAATGCAATTGACAACATATGGATCAGAGTCTCTAGAAATATTGATCTTCAAGACGAAGCAGTTCTTAGTTGATATGGTTGCAATAGATATAGAGATATAGTTCACAACTTCAGTAGTAGTAGATCCACAGAAGATATTCGATGTAGAACGGGTGAATCTTCTATCAAGTTCATTCTTCTTAAATAAACAGAGATTTGACACACTTTTTTGAATCAGCAGATCAACGTGAATTTTTGTAGTCTCTGTTTTCCACCTTTTTAATAATAGATCGATCACGATACACGCATGTACCTGGTGTTTCAGAGATAACTTATATAATAAAGTTGAGTATATCTCCTTCACATTTAGATCAATAAAAGTCGCATTCTGATTCGCGGTATTAAAAATTTGAATTTACAGAGAAGTCGTAACATCCTTTAAGACTCGACATAAAATGCTCCTTTTAATTTGATCTTAAATATATTGATAAAATGGATTTGAATCAGTCAAATTCGTACTTTAAAAATGACTTTAAATCCGGCTTGAAATCCACCCAAAAATCAGCTTTCTGAATTCTACATAAAAATATCTTCTTTCAAAATTTCTGACACCAAACGTAAGGTTGATGACTTGGCCTCCAAACGTAGGGTTGATGACATAGTCTTCAAATGTAATGTTGACAATGTAAGGTTGAACATAAAATTAGGGTTCATCATCCATACTTTTTCTTCAACACTCAAACATACGGGGAAAGATCCAGACATTTAATTGATCCATACTTTTCCAAGAACATATGGTTGTTTACAAAATTAAGGTTGATGAACCATACTTTGGAGAAAAAAAAATGTAACGTTTAGTATTTTCATACGGTTCTCCTTCCATACTTTGATGATAACAAAAACGTAAGGTTCCTTCCTAACATAAGGTTCTCCTTCCATACTTTTCTGAAAACGTAGGGTTGTTTAACCATAATTTTCCCTTGTCTCAAAAATTATACATGCTTTTCTTCCTTATGCTACGTTTATCCACGTAGGGTATGAACAGTGATTCTAGACCGTGCTAAAGCAGATTCCATGGTATATTTATCCATGTACGGTATGAACAGTGATTCCAGAATGCACCAAAGTAGATTCCACACAAGTAATAAATTCTTGTTATTTCAAGAGTAAAATAAATTAATAAATTCCTAGAAAATACTACATTAAATCATTAGAAAATAACTAAGGGTATTTGTAAGCATCAAATTTATTTTAAATAGACAGAGTATTATATTCAATAATCTCCCCCTTTAAATAACATTTTTATGTATTGTTGAAAACAATACATTGCTCAACAGTTCCCATGTTATTTCCTTTATAATGGGGTTATCCAGAGTATATTGACAAGGTTTGTTTTATTTTCCCTATAACATTATCTTCACAATCTATGATGGTTATCAGATTGTCCACATATAAAATATATATCTCTAAAAGTACCACTTGTTCATTAAGTACTTGTGAGGGGTATCATATGTGCATCCCTAATAGGGAGACATAAAATACCTCATGTACTTAAGATATATTTAGTTGATGTAATAGAAATGAGTTCCTAGATATGATGTGATCTTGAATCCAAAAGGGTAAAATTTTATCTAAGATTAGGTATTCCATTATTCCCAAACCTCCTAATGTTTTTCCAAGGTGATATATACAAAAACACTTTATATCGGACTATATACTCTTAGTATTTTAGATGGTATTATGGAATGATTTTTTATTAGTCATCAATTTAATATGTGGATTAAAAGTATTAAATTTTTATTTCATATATTGTACTACTTGATATCCCATATGATTCTTCCCACCAACATCATCCCATCATTTTGGAGTCTAACAAATATTCTTTTACATGTCCTCTTAAGGTTCAATTTAAATGAAATAATGGAATCATTTTTTCGCAATAGAGCCCTAATATGGGTTTTTTTCCAACAACCTTATAAAAATAATTAAAATCATAATTTTAAATAATATAGAGTCTGAATAGTTCTATAAAATTTATTTTATAATGACATGAATATTTATTTATAATAATGAAAGGTATATAATTTTTATAGAGATAAACTTCCACACAAATTTTGTTATTTCATTTAGATTTCATGTGCAGTCTTTGGTCGAAATCTTTCGTTATGTTTTGCTATTTCCATGTTTGTATATGACATATTTTGATCATATACTTAGACTTTTATCATTAATTATTAACACTTTAGTGTGCCATTCCTTGAGATAAATCTCTATAATCTCTCTCATAATGTTATCACTACAGATTATTTTGTTCAAATATCAATACAACGTTGGTCATAACGGATGTAAAGAGAAGGTTGAAATACATAAATTACCAAGAAGGAACCTTTTTGTTATTGTTCTTATGGGGCACATATTTGGGATTTAAAATTAATAATTCATTTTTTTATTAGATCCTAACACTAATATATTCACTACCATTTTTCATTGATCATAATCATATTTTTTGGATTCATTGATCTTCCCCATAATGGATGGTTGTGTAGTTATTTGATCAATGAATAGTTGTGTTCCTTTTAATATTATAATCTATATCCCATTATTTCCCATAACTATTGGTTCCCAATCAATACTTATCATGAATTTTCATACATGTTCATTTATAGTAAGAGCATCTTACAATTTATTTTCCCTAAATTGGTAGTAATAGATTGAACAATCATAATCCATTATCAGTCCTAGAAACCATTGTTGGTTCATGTATATCTATTTTTCTATAAATACATATATAATATTTTTTTGATTCGTATATATTTCAAACTTCTCAATATGATTATAATGTATTCAAATCATTAGTGTGATGATTTTTGTATCCATTTTTAAAAATAACAATCTGGATATATGTAACCACCGAGTGGGGAAGTGGGTGAATTTGTGTCCTTATAATTTTATATTTTCATAAATATGAAACAAGATTCACTAAATAGTAAATATTTTTTATATTTCTAAATATAATATCTCCATGAGAATAAAAGAGAAAAAAAATATAAACCTAATTCATTGATCAACATTACAAACTACTCTTTGGAATGGTTTTAAAACATTAATATTCCACATAATCAACTAAAATATAATAAATTTAATGTGTTTATAGTAGTAACGGAGTATCCCTAAACATGAGTTTTTTAGGATCAAAAAAATGATGTAGATTCTTAATATACAAGTGGGGGTGAACTGTATATTTTAAAAAAAATGGAACCATTATAGTTGGACAAAACATTCTATTGATTAACATAGTTAATCAAGGTAAATTCACAAGACCTCTTAGTTCTACAAAGAAGCAAGATTATGGAAATATGGATGTAGAAATGAATCTTAAGAAAAATTTACAGGGAAAAAGATTCTACCTTAAAGTGTACAGAATCTTACCAATCAATTTATACAAGTACCAGAAAGTATAAGATTGTTTAACTTTCCATATTAATCCGAACGCAGCGGAAAAAAACATGAAAAAATACAAGTAACATGTGTAGAATCTTCATTACCCAAAGAGTAGGGTATCCAACAACCTTGGATAAAGGTCCTTTGATTTATACATTCTAGAATGTCTGTCTTACCGACACTAGGGTTCGACCTCCATAAGAATATCCGAATCTATTTTTCTATCCCCACGTTCCCTTGAACATCAAGGTAGTCAGCACCTCTATCATCCATATCAATGATGTCCTAAAAATTTATGGTATTCAACACAATGTCTTCTTTTCCCTTGAATCCCATGACTGTACACAACACCAATCAGAGTCACACGAAGAAATCTGAACTTGATGTTCAATGCGCACAAATACTGAGAGTCTCTTTCTCTCTAGAAATCACGTCAATAGCATGTAATCTCTAGAGTTGAAGAAGTGTATCTCAGGTTCATTAAAATGAGCTTCTATTTATAGGCACATTTTCTCGGTCAACTCCCTCCTCAAACAGTCATATTTTTCCTTGAATTCTGGAGGGACCAGCACACAAGTCACTCAAACTATGGTTAGTTTAAAATACGATACATGAAATAGTTTTATAACAATAATGAGAGTAACTAAAATATTATTTCTCTATAAGATCCATTTTTGTCAGATTCGAAGGAAAAATAATGTTTGGAGTCAAGATTATTTGGATATTTGTATTCTGTTATTCAAGGATTTCGGAAATAAAATTCTGTAGACTTCGGATTCTGCATTGTGAGGAATTCAGAACATGAATTTTAGGGAATTCAGAGTCATAATTATAAGGAATTTGGAACCTCAATTATAAATAATTCAGAGTCTGAGTTTTAAGGAATTTGGAACCAAATTCTAAGGAATTCAGAGTCGGTATTCTAAGGAATTCTGAAACTCAATTGTAATGAATTTGGTGTCTGAATTCTATGGAATTCAGAACCTGAATTCTAAGGAATTCGGAGTCATAATTTCAAATAATTATGATTATAAATTTTATAGAATTCAGAGTCTGAATTTCAGAGAATTCGGATACTAAATTTCAGAGAATTTAGAGTCTGAATTTCAGAGAATTTGGATTCGAAATTTTAGAGAATTTAGAGTCTTAATTTCAGAGAGTTCAGAGTACGGATTTCAGATAATTCGGAACTATATTTCTAAGGAATTCGATATCTGAATTCAGATCTTAAAAAAGAAAACACTATATCTATGAATTTATAAAATTATGAGGATTTAGATGTGAAACCAAAATTTTCACATAGGAATAAAAAGAGTCAGATTTAGAGAAACTGGAATATGAACAATGAAAAAATAGTAATGATAAATTTTCCTTGGAGGAGGAAATTTTCCTTATTAAGGAATGTCTGAGTGGAAAAAAATTTACCTTTAGTTAGAGTGTTTGTGATTTTGAAAACATAGAAGAATGAAAATTTCATAAGGAAACCTTATTGACTCAACAATCTCTACCTTTTTGGAAAGCACAAACATCCATCCTAAAAACAATATAAAGACCATGAAAATTTTTATGATTAACAACATATCTCAATTTAAGTATGGATTATAGTGAATAAAACTAACACCCCCTTAGGCCTTGGAAAGCCAAAGGATCATATTCTTGATTTCCTGAAAGTGATTGTACATTTTCTTACATACAAAAAATATTCATTATAAATACTCCGCCTTGGATGAACCCCACATACTTAGTGAAATATATTCTTTACTTAGTATTATTTTTGACATTCATTTCTATACATTTATGATTTTAAAAAAGGAATAATGGGAATTTAAAATAAAATGAGGTTACTGAAATATTAGTAATAAACATCCAAAAATATGAACGACAACAAAAATTTAATTAATATTGAAAGAATTTGTAAAATAATAAAATACAAAAAAACGATCGAATTTGGAAGGAAAGTATCCCTCCTTTTCATTTTGTATCAGTTTTTTAAAATATCCTTGAGCATCATAGGAGATTCATTAGTTTCTTGGTCATGGAAAAAGCATCACTCTGTAGCACTTTAAACCGTTGAAGCTGAATATTTAACAGTTGGAAGTTGTTGTGCTTAAGTATTGTGGATGCAACACACACTTCTTGATCTTCATTTTTCTTTTCTAATGCTTTAATTTTTTCTTCCTGACCCTTGAGCATACCAGTCGGACTCTTCAAGGCTTCAAGTTTTTTGGATATTTTTTCCACACCATTGACTTTAAGAACCCTTTTCCTCTTCTAAATCTGAGCAACTGGATACATTTTCTCATTCAAATCATTAACATATTTATTCTTAGTAGTTACTTCAAGAGATATCTTTTCTTCAAAAGACATGGTGATATATTTGAACTTAACATCTTTAGTATCAAAAGCATACATGACATTATCATGAAACTCATCAATAATTATCATCTATTCAATAGTTTTCCTTGACCAACTAGTCATCTTCTTGCAAGAGATTTTGTGGGAATCATAATTAATGAAAAAAGTTTGGAAATCAACCACATGTCAGACACAAATATCCATCACCATGGATATTGAATCGGTTTTTTGATTGAAGGAATGTTGAAGCATTTGGAATCTTTAATCTATGCTCTGAAATAACAGAATAGTACCTACCAACTTCTTCAAAAACTAAACACCAATGTTATGGATATGATAAGATGAATTTGAATTCAAATGCTTTGTTGATGAGGATTACTTTTCAAGCACATCACCTTTACTATTTGATGAAGCACCTGTATCTTTCATTCTGACCAAAGACTTTCTTGGAGTATCAACCATCACCTACTTTCAATTATATGTTCTTTAAATGATTTCTTCTTGTTTATGTGAATCATATTCACCACCTGATAGTAGAACAATCATATCATCATCAAATTCTTCCTTCTCAAATCCAACCACAACACCCTTTGGTTGTATGGAAACATGATTTCTACTTTCTTCTATAGACAATTTATTTACTTCTTCCTCAACCATCTCATATTTTCTTAGGGTAGAACATTTTGAAGACACGTCCTCATATGTTCAGATTGATATCTTCTCAGAATGACTCTCCTTATCATGCTAATATTCTACTTGTTTTATCATATCTTCGGCATCACCACTGCCTTATTCTTCTTATTCCACTTCTTCTTCCTAAACTATTTATTCTTCTTTATCTCACTATGGAATCACCATATTCTTTCCCAGATCCTCTGATATTGATACAACTAAAAATGGATCTGCTGTAAGAATTTTCTCAGAAGCTTTCTCAGTGTCATTATGAAGATATTGTACAATCCCAGCCATAGATATCATCGTCTTTTGCTATATCTCAATTTTTTTGCTTCTCAAGCTCTTCAACAGCCTTTTCCTTCAAGGATTTTTCCACATCAAGGTCCAAGACAGAATTTGGCTCCCCTTATTTTTTTATTATCATATATATATTTTTCAACTTCCTCATAAGGTTAAGATTTTTTCTTCTTTGACTTTGGTGGTGTATATTTAGTTTTCATGGAAAAAAATACTTTTTTTATCTCTTGAATTTCCATCACTTTCTTCTTCCTTCCACATTTCTTGGAGGATTCAGCTACAATAGGTTTCATTGATAAAGCATCCACTTTTTCATTTGATAAACCATAAAACTCTCTTAATTCACCAGAAAATCGAATTTTTATTCTCTTTAGACAGTTATCTATTAGTAACATTACCCTAAAATTTCTTGACATCAATTTTCACGAAATTTTTATTTATTCTAAACATGAAACAATGATATTTGATAAAATTTATGGATACATGATAATCTGAGACTTCATATTTTCATTCAGGATATTAACAATCATAACTGAAATATAGTTAACCATATATGGCTTCTGGAGGTTCACTAAGAAATTCAAAACATATATTTCACTTTTCTTTAGAGTTTATTTATCTCCATTCCCCGGAATGATAATGCCTTGAACCCAAAGTTCTAGAATCCGAAAATTTATAGAAAGATGAAGAATCTTCGGAGTCTTAACTCCAACCAAACCAAGGAACACTATGGAAATTTACATACCGAAACATCATATATCATTAGGTAACTTATGGGATCGAAATTCAGATTCTTCTTTGTATAGTATTCTAATCAAACTAACTTCCATAGAATAAGAAAGACTA
Organism: Viscum album; assembly: GCA_963277665.1. NCBI lineage: Eukaryota > Viridiplantae > Streptophyta > Magnoliopsida > Santalales > Viscaceae > Viscum > Viscum album. The sequence goes on along the minus strand of OY728126.1, from coordinate 928,088,097 downwards.
TTAGTCTTACCATAACCCTTGAAAGAAAATTTGTCTTTGCCTCGATTTAAAAAAGAAATAGATTCATAAAACTCCAATGTAAAATCAAAAATCATTGGATCAATTTTCTTGGGTTTTGATTCATCTATACACTATGATCCCTTTAACTGTATGTTCTTTGAGATGATTGTATCATAATTACTATAGATGTCCAGGTCATCCAGCCTTTCAGGATAAATCTGTCATTCAGTGATTTCCATTATGTTTGAAAATTCATTATATGGAGAGGCTTATTTAGAAATTCAGAAATAAAGAAGTCCTATGAAATTCGGAACAATATTTAATTGGAATTTCAGATCATCAGAATGCAAGATCATGGCGTTTTTTGCGGGATGACCATTGGGGGTCCATTATATAGGCAATTGAAGTGACAGTTCAGCTTCCTTGAATGATCCAACAGTTTAAATCTTTATGATGAGATCTTACGGTAGATATGATAACCGAAGAATGATTTTGATAGATTCCAATATTTTAGGTTTAAAAAGAATTCCTATTTAAGGAAAATTGAATCAAATTTTTTTAAAACAAAACGATAATGACAACAAGTAAAAGAAGATTACGAGAATTTAGAAAATAAAACATACCTTTTGGAATTCTAGGAAGATTATTCATAATGAAGAAAAATTATTTTTGAATGAAATTATATTTCAATATTTTGATTATGATTAATTTCAGACTATGATAATTCTGACTGTGAGAATTTTAGATTATGAAAAAAATTTAACTACGAAAATTTTGACTTCAAAAATTTTGACTATGAAATTTTTTGACTGCGATAAGTTTTGATTAAAAAATGACTAATACAAAAATGACCTCCACTATTGAAAATGTGTTTTTTACTATAAAGATATAGGTTTCAACAAGAAGTAAATATGGAATAATACTTTACATTTATCATTCTTATCTTCTATTTTATGTATTCAAATCTATTGGATGGTAATGATTTTGTCAAAATATCATAATGTTGATCTTTGATTCCAATAAAATGAATACTGATATATCCCTTTGTATTGATAATATCTTCAAATACGTTTTTGTTACCATACATATTTCAGAAACATCCACTATCCATGTACCATGTATGGTTGTTGGTACTATCTTTCCATTCCTGAAAACAAGAGTGTTAGAATTTGGTAACCCAAACATTCTTGGATCCGGAAAGTTCAGAAAGAAATATTTTAGGAGTTAATATTTTCATTGAAAAATAAGCTCTATGAAAACATAAAGACTGAGTTTTTTTAAGGATCAATTTTTTCCCAATGCCCACCAAACTAACCCTTAGTTCAGGATGGAGCACTTTGAGGTACAAAATAATTATTACTAAAAATCGTGTTTGAATGAGTATAACCAAAACCGAAATTACTCCTTAGAGGTAAAATTTGGGAATACATCTTATCCAATGTTTTTTACCTAAGTTAATGTTTGAAAAATACTTTCTCATAGAAAATATATCTGACTACAGTTTAATAACAATGTTTTTATCCTGAGAAAAATTAGTTTTAGCACTTCAGTTAGTCTCTAAAACATTTTTCGTTGAAATAACTTTTTCTAGATCCTTAGAATTTATATACATCTTATAATTAACTTCCTCAGGGGGTTTTTAAATTCTTTAAAAATAATAAAATTTATTATCAATATCATTAGAATTATTTGATACTTCCTTAGTTTGAATTGAAATCCTTGAATTTTCCTTAACATGTTTTTTCATGACATAAAAATTTTCATTCAGAAGAAGCTTAGAAAACCTAGAAACTTCTTCATATGTTTGTAATGTATTATATTCATAAGAATATGATTTTTCATTCAAATATCCTAATAATTAGTATCACTATAATTAGCGTTCAAGGATATGTTGGTGATGGATTCAACATTGTGTACCATGGACATTAAAAAATGATTTTCAACTGGTAATCTAGCTATTATACCAAGACTATTCTTTCCAGAAGATTTGTATTATGAGGATTATTCATAAGAGTCACCAAAACCGGCACTCCAGGTGTCATTGGATTTCAAAAAACTCTTACATTTATCCTTGTTGTACTTCTTTCTCTTCCTATTAGAAATCATTTCCTTTCAATCTTTTTTTCTTAAGAATAAGATAATCTGGCCTTATATGCCCTGCTCTTTTGCATTCATAGAAAGTGACTTCAGAGTCTTTCATTTTGTTTCATGAATTTTTCTTGTATCTATATTGAAAGAAAATCTACCCAAAAATCATGTTCATCCTTTGGGAAAAATTGGCTAACTAATTTTTTGAAGATTCACTTCCACTGGATTCGTAATGAATAACATTCCTCGTATATTTGGATCTTGTAACTCTCTCAGGAGTCCTGTCATTCATATGATTTGAATTAGTTGTAAAAGAAACCCTTCCATTTCCATTAATCTTCTTATTTAGATCTGTATCTCTTTTCATTCCAGTTTCATGTTCCAGAAGGCTTCCAAATATCTCATCGAGAGTAATCTAAGATACATTCATATTCTCAACTATAGTTTTCATCTTGGATTCACACTCATTAGTCATGATATCTATAATATTTTCCACAAGTTCACTATCATATAATCCTTTCTCACCCATGTATTTTATACTGTTAACATTAGTCATAAACCTCTGTTGTACCGTGCACCGATGTTCTCCATAAGGAAAGTAGACACCATGATATTATTATCTAAGCATAGCTCTTCTAGTTACGATATTTTTAGAAGTTCCAAAGTGAGTTACTTCAAGATTCATCAAAATAAAATTTTCAACATCACAGGAAGAAATCTGGATATATATATTTTTTGCCATGGAACACAACAATGTATTGAATAGCTTATAGTTATGTTGATATTCCGAATTTTCATGATTATTAAAAGTTCTAACATCCTTATTATGAATTTTGTACTCTCTAGTAAGCATGAAAAAGTTGTCCACTCCAGTGTTAATGATAAATTTCTTCATACGATCTCTCCAATATTCATAATCATTACCATCAAATATAGCTGGTCTATTAGGATTATGATTTTCAATTGAACCAATATTCTACCTTTCTATCTCAAAGAAAATATCCTTCCACGTAATCTTGTTATTGATGAATATTTGTAAACTATGATAAAAATCCTACGAAAGGAAAAAATAGAACACTGGAAATTGAGCAAGAAGAAATATGTGTGGATAAATGTATTTTAGAGACCTCATATGATAACAATTATAGGATCACAATAATGATGTAGATGCTCAATATACAATAGGGGGTGAATTAAATACTTTAAATTTTCATTTGGAAACTTTGATGATGGTTAAAACATTCTATTGTTTATCAAAGTAAACAAGGTAAACTGAAAAGGCCGCATAGTTCAACAATCATTCTAGATTCTGGAAATATGGTTATAGAAATGAAATTTATGAAATGTTTACAAGTAAAATGGTTCTACCATAAAGTGTATAGAATCTTACAAATCTGTGTATACATGTACCAGAAAGTATAAGATAGTTATACTTTCCTTATTAATCAAAATGAAGGGAAAAAACATGAAACAATACAAGTAACAAGTATAGAAACTTTTAACCAATAGAGTATGGTATCCAACAACCATGGATAAAGGTCTCTACATTTATACATTAAATAATGTCAGGCATACCCACACCAGGCTAATCCCTCAATAGAAATATCGGAATTTGTCTTGTTATCCCCACAAGACCTAAAACTTCTATGTAGTCAACACCTCTATTTCCTTATCAAGGACGTCCTCGAACAATAAGGTAGTCATCACCTCACTATTCATTTCCTCATAAGCCATAGAATGTACACATCAACAATCAGAGTCGCAAAAAGAAATCAGAACAAGATGTTCAGTGCCCATAATGCATGAGAGTTTCTCTCTCAAGAAATAACTTTAGAAGCATGTAATCTCTATAGTTATAGAACAGTATCTCAGGATCGTTCAAATGAGCTCCTATTTATAGGCTCATTTTCTATGTTTAGCTCCCTACCTCAATGTTCATATTTTACCTTGAATTTTAGAGGGACCCGTACCCATGTCACTCAAACAATGGTTAGTTAGAAATATAATACATGACATTGATTTATAACATTAACAAGAGTTCGTAAAAGATGATTGCTTTATCAAATATATTTTTTCAGAGTCTAAAGAAAAATAATGTTGAGAGTCTAAATTACATGGATATTCAGATTGTTTTTTTCACAGAATTCAGAATAAGAATTCTATAGACTTCGGAGTCTGAAATCTGAGGAATTCAGAACCTGAATTCTAAGGAATTCAGAGTCTGAATTATTTGGAATTCAGAACTAGAATAATTAGTAATTCAGAGTATGAATAATAAGGAATTTGGATAACGAATTCTAAGTAATTCGGAGTCTGAATTATAAGGAATTCAGTATCCAAATTATAAGGAATTCAGAAACAGAATTATAAGGAATTCATACTCAAAATTAGAAAGAAATTGGAATCTGAATAATAAATAATCCAGAGTCTTAATTTCAGATAATTTATTGTATAAATTTCAGGGAATTTGGAGTATAAATTTTAATGAATTCAGAATCTAAATATTAGATAATATTGGGATTGAATTTAAGAGAATTCAGAGTCTGAATTTGAGAGAATTCAGAGTCTGAATTTCAGAGAATTCTATGTCTGAATTTCAAAGAACACGTAGTCCAAATTTCAGAGAATTCGTAACCTGAATTCTAAGAAATTTAGAATCTGAATTCAGATTCTAAAACCCAAATACTCTATATCAAAGAATTTATATAATTCCATGGTTTTTGATGTGAAACTAAGTGTTTCACTTAGGAATAAAAAGTGATATATTTAGAAAAACTATAATATGAACAATGAAAAAAGGTAAGGATAAATTTGCCTTGGAGAAGAAAAATTTTCCTTATTAAGGAAAATATGAGTGGAAATGAAATTTTCCATGAGAAAGAGTTCTTGTGATTTTAAAAATATAGAGGAATGGTAAAGTCATATGGAAACCATATTGACTGAAAAAGTATTACAATAACCAAATAATAATGAATTTTTACACTATAAAGATTAAAATGTTACAATGATTTTCCGACCAATTTATAAAAACTATACCCTATTAGATTATAAATATTTTCATTTATCTAATTATATATACTAACACATTTCCTTCAAAAGATTATTCTTATACACTACCATCCCGATTAGTTGACAAGAACAGCCTCATTAACTTTATTATAAAACATCCATCCATTCACTTATTCATAAAATTTTTATATTGAATTATCCATCCAAAAAAATATATCTAATTCTACATGAATATGGATAAAAATTTGTTAGAAACTGTTCATAAGGTCACTTCTATACATATTTTGACTGACCAAACTGATATATACCATTTTCTGATGTCTTATATGTTATTTCATTGGTTATAACTCCTCTAACTAAAGGTAACAAATTCATCATCCAATAGTTCCTTTAAAGAAAAAAATATCATGTCCAAACATTGGAATTTATATTTTCCTCTGGTATCTCTATCTATAACTATTTATTCACTACATATCCTTTTACATCAATAAAAACCAATTACCTTGTTTATATACTTGTTAGTATGTGAAAGCACATGAATCTTATTTGACATGTATTTATAAATAAAAATAAAACATAGAATTTAAATTTTAATAATTATAATAATCTAATAGGATGAATCATATTTATTATATAGTATTCTCAATGTTTCATAGAAAACGGATCACCACTACCTTTATCAAAAAACCTTCTATCATAGAAAAAATGGTATTTTCATTTTTAGATATTTGGAATATTATATGATATTTTTTGAATGAACAAAATTATATCATCATGAATGATTAAAAATTACATTAAAACCACTAACAATCTATACCAAATATTAATCTAGTAAAACTTTTTATAAATTCATTAGATAAAAGGGACTCTATCTGATTTCAAAACATTAACATCATATGAACATTTATATATACATCATCCCACACTTCCACTATTTGAAGATGTGAAATAAAGAAACTTATCTCAATACCTTTCCATCGAATAAAATATTTGAATGAATTTATATAGTATCATCTAAATGAGTTATTAAACTAGAATATTCTATCTGTTAATATTGAATCTTATGTCATAATTATGGTTTTTCTAATGGATTATCTGATGTCATTATGAGGCATCATGCAAAATTCATTATCTGATTAGACATCATCTAATTTGTAATTCATCTCATATTTCATTGTATGGTTTGGATTTATTCTTGTCACAGACAACAATATTTTCCAATTGTTAATCTAAAAAATTTCATTGATTGAAAAAAATCACAAATTTATAACACAATCATATCTCATTCAATCTACTATTTTAAATATTCTATTTGGAAAACATCCTTTGGGAATTATTTTAATAACATTAGATATTAAAAAAATTAGATACCTTTATAATTATTTATGAATCATGAGATACTGTAAAAAATATATTGTTTGAATATTATGATCATAAAAAATTCCACTAATGTATGTATATCACTAAATGTATATCTGGTGAAAGAAATAACAAATATAAGATAACAATTCATTAAAAAAATCTGAAAACCACTATCTGATACTCATCATCTGATAGACATTGTATGGAATATATACAAACCATCTTTATCTATTATTATACATCTATTTTTGAATAATTTAATAAATTGAAAAATAATGTGTGTTTATATTTTGAAAAAATGTCAAATCATTATTTATATATTCCAAAAAAAACATTTTTCATATGTAACCACCTTGCTCCATCTTTGTCCCAAAAATATCGAACATTGGACATCATTATAATCCATGGAACATAAATCACCATATCATTGTATCTCAATAAATGGAATATATATCCAACAATTCTTAATACATGTGAAAAATATAAATGTATGAAACATGACTCATTAGAACAAAAATACCACTTTGACTATAAGATGTGGATTAATAAAACCATTCAACGCACATTATAAACAGTTTCTTCTTCCAAAAATAAATATTATCCCAATAATATCATCTTGTAAGAAAAATGGTTCCTACAAAAATGTAAATATAATTTTTAAATTTCCCACACACTCTGAAATAACTGATTTCCCCAATTACAAACACCACCTAATAACTATATTTCCGTTGAATGGTAAGACATATACCAATAGATATTTTTTTTTATAAAAAGCCTCTCAAACTTCACAACACTATCGATAGAAAATATTGTTTTGGAATACAATAACATACCTTTTAATTACAGTGAGGGAGGTTGAACACCTAATATCAACCTCAAGATTTGACATGTGTCCTTCATAAATGTATTTAGTAATATATCAACACCTTTATCCATTTTAGTAATAAGATATAGTTTCAGTTAATTATTCTACACATGATCCTAGATGAATGGATATTTATTATTAGTGTTATCAGAATCAAAATGTTGCAATATATTTTTTGGTAGAATTACTAGACAATTATTAACACATTAGAAGAGATGGTAAAATATCATGTAAATTTAAAATACATTTAACTATTTATTCATCCACATACATTATGTGGATGGTTTAGTGGCGTCAACATACATGACATATACTTTATTCAGATAAATAGATATTATTTCTTTTTTTTCTATCTAAAATATATTTCTACCATGGAAAAAATTCACAATATATGGATTTTCTGTTATGTAATCATCCCACCAAATCTTCTTATTTGTTAAAAAATACATAATCTTTTCTTGTTATGACATATTTAAAAATAATTGTCACATAAACATATCAGAGAATTCATTTTCAATCCATGAGATCAGATTCCATTAGAACAGTATAATACCAATAAAAAATTTGTGAAAAAAATAAAATATATCAATCGTTGATGACATTATATATAACAAACCTAAATAATATATATTAAAATAAAATAGATATAAATCCTTTCAATTCACATGTTTTTGTTAAAAAAATTTACCTAAAATATGTGTAGAAATTTCTTTTGAATCATGCATCAAAAGCTTCATTACAGGTTCCATATATAAATTCTCATTAGATATGAACATACATTTATTAAATTATGAAATTATTTTAAAAAAATATATATTTACATTATCTGAAAATATGAATTCTAAACTACTTCTACCTCTCCTAAAAATAAATTAGAAATGTCTCTTCATTTTCTAGAAAAATATTTTGTCATATATGTAGAAAATCACAATGTTGGAAACCTATTAATGTTATTTGAAATATATTTTATTATGAAATATTTATTTAATGAAATTAAAATTCATTATATAATTTTCCATTTTAAAATAATGTGATCTTGGATCATTATTCAGCCCATACAGTTATATATTTAAAATGAACATACAGATTTCATAATTCACAAACATGAATTCACATATCTGTTTAATATAAACATCATCATCTATATATTATTTAAACATATATTACTAAAAATACATGTTGAAAATTTGATATATATTATTTCATAGTTAAAACCTTAAATATTATACTATAGTATAGACTTTTAATAATAGATAAGGTCTCATCAGTGTAAATGCCTTTAGTATGTGGGTTTTAATTTTTGAACTAGATGTTCCATGTTCATGGTAACTACACAATTGGCATTCAAATTTTTTTCAATGAAACAAAATTATATCACTCCAATTATTATAATTTATTTTAGTATAATTTCCTTATTATCATTACCTATAATTTTATCTTGATATTTATCCACTTTATAAATCCAGTCATTATGTTCTATGGAATAAATTTCATATTTTGTATCATCTGTTGAGTATAATGAATTATGTGATACTAAAATTGATTTTCATATTGTTTGATCCTTATGATGTTAGTATCCAATGATGTTACATAACCTCAAATGCTTCTACACAATAGGATGTGATTTTTATAAATATTACTTATTATAATAGATTATAATGTTTTAATATTCATCTCAAGTATATCTAACATTTTTATACCATTAATAATTTTTCATTTGTATCAACAAAAACCACATAGTCTTTTATTTCTTCTGTATATATAACTATGTATGAAATTTTACTATCAATAATTTAAACAAAATTTAAATATATAGAGCAAAAAAAAAACATTCATGTTTAATATTCATACAATCTGAATCCTCAACACTTTGGAGGGTCCCCATGAAAGATCCCACAAACCCCTCTCTGATGAAACTTCACAAGATTCTCCCCCAATGAATTTTTCAATATATGGACTGAAAAAATTAGTCTTTTCACACTTTTATTTTCAAATAATTCGTATATTCTGCATTATATCACTGTCCATAAGAAAAAACATCAATTTTGATAAAAAAATATTAATTTAATTTCATTACTCCATAATTATCGTGTAGTATAATGTTATATTATAAATTTTAATTCCATTTACACCAAAAATTAATCCATTTTTAGGAAAATATCTTTGATGATATATATTATTTTATCTAATATCAAAATGAAGGAAATTTTTTATTGGAAAATTTCAAAAATTCCCACTTTTATATTCTATATCAATATTATTATGAATATTTTTCACAAGATATCTAGTCACTATTTATGCATATCAACCGAAACTCTTGAACAATTTGAGATTCATAGATATATAATTAAAAATTATAATTCATGTAGTGTATGTAGTGTATGGGACAATGTATATTAGTATATATCCTCAGCAATGGATTGGTTGAATGTATCACAAATTAATATTTTTTAGTTTTTGAAATCATTCCATTTTTTAAAATGGAAACAACCCATATCTCTTTAGAATAACATGTTCTGGATATGGTTATTAATTTATTTACATGATAGTTTGATAATATTCCTCTGGAATTTATTCCCAATCATTTTCTTCCATCACTGATTTAGAACCATTATTCAAAGAAATCATGAAGATAAGGAATCACACACAAGAAAATGTATCCCTTTATTCATCAGTGTATCTTCACTACCATCTAATATTCTATTCCATTATCAATATATAAATATTTTAAAATAATACATTGAAAACATAACCACATAGTTGTAAAACACTTTAAAAGTTTGATTTATCCATTTAAAAAACTATGTTCTTTTGTATAATAGCTTCTCCTTCACAATGATAGCATAAAACAAATATATTGGACCAAACCCCAGTAGCTCAGAGATGATGTATTCTTTATTAAATAATAATAAGTTAATAGTTATCAAATCCTAAAGGCCCATATAGTTTTTATATTGAAAAAGTATAGACATACATGAATGTTACATTACAATATAAAACACAAATTCGAATGTATTGTTTTGATAATATCTTTATTTACTCTAGAATATTAATTCTTATTTATCAAAGTACAATTCATTGATTCCTATGAAGGAATGAATTTATTTCTTAAAAAAATTATTTGATAGGGTTATGTAGAGTGAAATCTGTCATAAACCAATTTGAATAATCAATTTGGAATGTTAGATAACTAGTCACGCATTCCATTTAAAGTTTTTGAATGATACGATAACGCATAACCAATAGGGAATGGTTAATTTATGAAAAAAATATGACATTTATTAAATATAATAAATATGAATTCACTATATATAAAATATCATTACTAAAACATCATGGATAATAATAAATAAGGTAAGGTAAGTAAATGAAAACACATGACATTTAATCAATAACATGAATATATTATATAGATATATAATAATCAATATATAATGGTATGTAAATGAAAACACATGACATTTATTCAATAACATGAAAATATTCACTCGATATATAATAATCAATATAGAAAATTAAATAATAGAAAACAGCATCTATGTAAAAAATAACTGAGAACGAAATGCATCTAAATATAATATCATATTAATAATATCAATGACAATGATAATTGGATTCTAAAAATATGATATTATTAAATTTATGATTCCATGTCCCCAAAATATGATATATATGCCATCATGATATATTCATAATATAGTTTAAAAATGTTATGTAATACACATTTAAACAAATCAAGGAAACTATTTTGTCACGTGAGAGCTGTTAATGAATCATTAAACTATATAAAATTTCACATCGAATGACAGATTTAAATCATTTTTTTATATGATTATCCATTAAATTAAATAATTGATTAAGTATGACCGATTTTCAATATTTCCAATGTCAATAAAATAATTTAAAATGATTAAACCAAAATTAGATGTGAGATATATTTTATGAAATAAGTATATCATCGACAACTAATATGTATATTTTGTGTAAAATTAAGGTCTAATGATCATATGAATGAGAATATCTTATAGAATAGATGATGAATACCAAAATGTATCCAGAATATGAATTACAATACATTCCATTGTTGAATGATCATAAACCACCCATAATAATAATAACAATGGAGTCAATAAAACATTATCCCATTGGAGTAAAAATAAATTATTTTTTTCATTAATGAATGTTAATACCCTAATAAGAACTTTTCATGTATATGTGTGGAAAATAATCTTTTAATATGCAATTTTTAAAAAATAAATCATCTCTAAACATTTTGAAAGAATATTTATTTTTAAATAACAATTTAAAATTATAAATTATGATTTAGATCATTTTATCGATTATGATGGGTAGATTTTTTTTCTGTAGACATTAAAAAAACATTCCATTTACTGTTTATGGAAATGATAAATTAGGATTTTTTTATAAAAACAAAAATATTCCATTAAAATTTTAAAAATATAAAGTAACTAAATGTATCTTTAATAATTAATATTTTTATGGACAAAAATTGTTTTCATAAATATTTAAAAAACATGGTTTTTGTAACGCCCCTACCCCAGCTACTCGGAGCCGGTGCATTACTTCGTAACATTGGCATGATTACAAAAGATCAAGTCTCGAAAGACCGATTAGTTTAGTAGCCTTGGAAACACTAGATACATTCATAAGTCATTCATTACATAAAAAAGTAAACAAACTACAATAACATGGTCTTCATAGTCCACAATCATATCCCTTTCTGACTACCCCTGCAGGTCACTCATAAATTACTTCTTCACATCCTGGAAAAACATTAAAACATTGAAAGGGATGAGCTCAGATGCTCAGTAAGGTTAACAATATAGCAGAAGCTTTCATAAATAAACATTAACATTTAAGGCGATGTATAACTAAAACAAAAGCCTTTTAAACTTGAACTTTAACATAATATGGCAAAAGTAAAATGAGATAATTCCATTCACTTCTTCACATGGATATTCTACTGGTCGAATAATCACATGCAATATCAATAACCACTTTCATAATGATGGAATGCATAATGCCATACTATCATAACCACGTAGCCAAGGCCTCATGCCAAGACCACAAATAAGATTTTGTCAAGGCCTCGTGCCAAGACACTAGTTTGTCTCATGAGACCCGCCGATGCATCGAGGAGCTATAGCGGGCTCCACCCGTCACTTATTATGTCTAATGCATTCCTCATATGAATAGGTTTAAACATATCATAAACCATAACATAATCGCATCACATAAAACATGCATAAGGGAAACATAATAATTCCACATTTCAATCACAAGATATAAATACAACACATTGATATAACAAAAACACTTTCAAAACCATTTTCAATACCAAAATAAAAGAAAGTTAAAACTTTGTATTTATTTTTCATTAAAAAAATGATGGCTTGTAGAGGAAGCCGAAACTCAAATAATGGTCATGGCAGTGGAGAAGTCATTGTCGCCGCATAAGTACGGAAAGAAAAACATTCCCTTTTTTTCATTTAGTAAAACACTTCGTATAAAAAAGATTCCTTTTGGATAAACATAAAAGTCAAAGGGGTTTATACACTGTATAAAAGAAAGTTGTGTATAAAACCAAATATGCCTCAATGAAAGGGGATTGAGACGAAGTCCTTAAAAAGATCATTTTTTTTAAATAAAGTACATCTATAATGTGTATTCACTATAAGTACACATAAATAATGTACAAATACAAGATATGACATAATAATATAATGACATAATTTGAAAGTAGGAGATTAACCCAAAAAATTGATGTTGGGTTAAGAAATTCCCTTACAAGGATCATTTTGTAAACAAAATAGATCGCTCATGTGTATTCACTATAATCTCACATAAATAAACTATAAATACATGATAAGACATTATCGTATCATGACATAATTTGAAAGTAGGAGATTAACCCAAAGAATGGAAGTTGGGTTAAGATGTTTCCTTACCTCGTGTCTGACTTGACTCAACCGTTCTTTAACCTCCTGAATAATAAACTAGAGTTAATATATACCTTATTAAGAACCATTTTCAATTTCATTATCCTTTTTATATCACTTATTACAATGTTATGAACTTTATGTAATTATTTAAATTAATAACGGTCGTTTTGTCGATCTTTGGTACGTGAGTCAACAATAAACTTCTTATAATTACAAGTTGATTATGTGGTAGAATATCCATTATCTCCAGAATTATATTCATGATTTAGATGTCATATATATCATATATATCTAGTATATACATTAATTTATAATATTACATAACATTTAGAGGTAAAAAATGAAATGCACCGTTCATGGAGACGGTAAGCCGTACGTACGCATGAACGCTACTTTCATTTCTATTTTGTATTTAATGGAATGAAATAATAATGATATAAAGGTATAATATAGTTCCAGTATAATATCATATATAATATCATTTACTCCATCCTTTATACATCCCACATATGGCATTAACGATTCACATCACTTTGAGGGGGCGGTAGTTCGCACTTCCTAAAATGAAATTATCGCGTTTAACCATAATGGAAATCATAAAGTATTACATAAATGAGAAATACAGAAGCATAAGGAAAACATAAACATAATATATATATCATATATGAAAATAGTGTCATCAAAATGGCCACCATTATAGGTGTTAAAAGAATTTGAACAATCATCGTTTCGTGAGGCAGTATTTCGCCACCCACAGAAACAATATGTTCTTTAACCATTATACGAAAGTGTGTGTAAGTGTAAACCAAATACTTATCATAACAAAATCCTATTATATTTTAGGTACTGTTTTTTTTACAAAAGAATGGATTGAAAAGAGTTTAAGGGGTCGGAGAAGCAAAATAAAACAAAACAACATTAGAGAAGACATTACCTCAAAATCGGGTAACTCTTTTTGATTTGAGCCAAAGTCTTCCTTGGGAAGAGTTCTGCCCAATGTGAGGCTTCTAGGTGTAAGAGGGGGAAGTTGGGAGAGTATTTGGGCAGAGGTTGGCCGAGCCAAATGGCTTAATGGTGTGAATAAGGTGGGAGAGGTGGGGGCCTTTTATAAGTGGAGAGGAGGGGCTCTTTTGGAAAGATTGAAATGTTACATTATTATACAATGCTTTTCGGATTCTAAAGGACCCACACATACATAATTCGAGGCTAAGGCGATAAGGGTTCGAAATATATCCATCCAATAGTCTTTGGACAAGTGTAAGCCTTGGATTTTTCATTATCGTTTCATTTTATTAAAATCGTTAAATAATGAGGTCATCGCTGCATCATATTGATGTCATAAATAATTTAATTTATTTAATGTCTAAAAATTATAAACAAAATACTATGATGTAGGAAATCTTTTTAGATTTCTAATGAATATTTATAGTCAAAATTTGGACTTGTGTATCCCCACATAAAAACTGTTTTAGTAAAATAACTCATGTTTGTGTCAATTTAATTTTCACATTAAATAAATATATATTAATGTCATTTTCCAACTAAAGTGGCTCCATGGGGTCCCCAAGGTGAACCATGTGTTGTCTTGGTCGGCCAGGACTCATCCAATAGGAGTAGGACAAGTTTCATGCTCATCTCATATTATTAAAACATTATTTGTACCTTAAACTACACTAATTACCTCTAATCGCGATTAAGAACTTAAAAGTTACTATTCCCCAAAAAAATTATTTTAATCTCATTGAACCACATTTTACTTCTTAATGACAACCATGTATGTCGGATTTTTGAAAATCAAATCACAGAAGTGGTAATATTTCATTTAAACGAAAAATCAATTATTTAACTACCACTTAGTGGTTTCACTATTCATCAAAAATTGAAGTTTTTCAGAACAATGCCAAAATTTCACCATAAGCTATAATTGATATTCCGAATTCAAAAATGATGTCTATTTTACAAAATTCCAAACATATAAGTTGCATTAATTAATTTTATAATTAATTCCAGCTGTCACAACAAATATCGTGTTTTAAGAAACAATTTATATCAAAAGATTGGCAATTGTTTATGTCCAATTTCAATGTTAAATTAATTCTGATGACCACCATTGGATAAAATGGTAAAAATATATTCTAATTATTCTTTAAAACCACTAAATAGTATAATTTATCAAAATAATTTATTTTTATTAAAAAAGTTATTTTAAGTATTTTTCACTATTCATAAAAAAATTGGAAGTTCTCAGAAAGTTACAAAAAATTCAACTTAGGATAATTTCGATATTACGAATACAAAAATGAAGTCCATTTTGAAATATAAAATTTCAATAATTTTAAAATGTGGTTATTACTATTCATAACAGCTACTTTGATTAGTCGCGGTGTTTTAGAACTCGAAGTTGCGTTCAATGCAAGCTATTGCATTATTGAATGAGAAGCGTATCGTGGAAACTCGGGGTGTTACTTCTCCCCTCCTTCAATAAATTGCGTCCTCGCAATTTGAAAAAAAATTTTGAATGTAAAAGGTTGAAAAGAGAAAATACCTTTGAGGAAAACCCTCATCGGAAATAAGATTAATAAAATTTAGCCTTAATAAGAGGGAAAGGGAAAGGAAAAAGTCACCACCCAATTATGATCTCAATTAGAAGAACATTGGTGGAAATTAGAGACATATAATTGGAGGAAAAACGTAAATAATTGTAGGGAGTGATTGAGGTCATCAATCACAATCAACTGTCAAATTGAGGGCCTCAAAGCCTTCAATATATGTTGATTTAAAATATCATCAGTTCAACAAGACATAAGGTATTAGGATAACACATTTTTTTTTATTTTAATATCCCTTTAATAAAGTTTAAGAATTAATTTATTCTTTGAATAAGGGATAGGTATATATATATTTATGCTTGACAATTAGAGTTTCAACCTTCAACTCATCTTTCACTCAAAAAGATAATAGAACTCAAAAATATTATACTTATCCTAATTGTATAAGGTTCCAAATGTTAACACATACCATTTAGATTAGTAAAATTATTTTTTAATAACTGGGGACTTCCTGTAGGCTAGTGGTAGGAAATAAAGGCATGTCGCACTATGATTGTGCGTTCGATTCCTGCAGCTTTGTCCGACGCGTCGGGTTATTCCCCACCCTACAGTTTGTCCTTTTCCTAAAACTATAGTATTATAATATTTCAAAAATAATCTTCAGAAATTCTTTAACCTTAAACAATACTATCCAAATATCAACTTAATCCACTCCAACCATTATAGTTATCCAAAATACTTTTGTCCAACTCACAGTACAAATTTTATAAAGGTAAACATAATGAAGATATTTTTTCCCATGTAACAACATGTGAACACCTTCATCATGTATTATTTTTAAACATACTGAATTTCCATGATCCCTTATTCCTTATAGAATACTAGATATACTCCTTCTATCCAAAAATGTATACAAAACATCAATCAGTTTCAAGGAAGTTATGTATATCCAATATAATTTATCCAAATCAATCTCATCTTCTTCCAAAATCACAATCTCAGTATCAGAACCATATTATGGTTTATCTTTCTCTCAACCATATATTTTCCAAAAATTTAACCTACTGTGGAGTCACTTTTCTTGGTTCCACACAATCTCAAGTCCTTGATGAAATAGTACTGCAGTACAATCCTTATATACTCCATAATTATTATAACCAGTACATCATTGATACAACACTCAAATTACAAAATTCTTTAATAACAACATCCGAACTCTAATCATTACTCCTCATCTGTGGTAGTATCATAAATTGATTATTATCCACTAACATCATTTGGGGCATACTCTGATGATTTGGACATTGGTTTGCGTAGTGTCCCCAATCCTTGCAGAAGAAGCATTGTACATTTGAAACCATTTTCTAACCCTTGAAGTCATGAACTTTGTGTCCTTTTTCTCTACACTTATAACAAACTCCCATTCCCTTTAGGCAAGTTCCAGGATGTTTCTTCCCACAATTACCACATATTGGAAAATTTTTCTTTCCCCTCATCCCTTTATCCATCATTCTCTCTTCCATCCCTTTCGTCTCTTGCTTCGCTTCAAAGCCATAGGACTCATAATTTATTTACTTATCTTATTAACACAAGATTCTATTTATTCATATGTTGAGAACACATGGGAGACTATTTACCTTCGAAATGTTAACTTAATACCGTGAAAGATACTATCCTTCTTACTCTTTGGATCATACGTACTACTGGAGTTCACATTCCTTCTACTGGGTGCCATTTCTATACAATGGCATAAACTAGGTTAGTTTATGAATTACAATGAATAATTCCAAACTTTTAAAATACTTAATGTAAATTGAATGGTTTATGGATATAATCCATAATCATAAGAATGTTTCCTTTGAGGAAGTATATACTCATAAACCCTACATATTGGTTTGTAAAGAAAATGAGAATTATCCTAAACAAATCCCCCGGGAGTGTCGTAACCAGGAGTGCAGCAAGGCCCGTTGTCGTGCACCAGTTCCCGTTTGAGTCTAGATCAAAGCGGTGTTTTTGGGTTTTACCCCTAGGTACATATGTGTCAGAGCCGCCTCTACCTGCTCGTATCCAGACAGGGATGTATTGCTCGGAAAACTCACAACATCTCTACAATACCAAAATTCTAGGAAGTTCTTCTATACTAATCCTCAAAGTTCATCTTAGGTCTATGTGCTCTAATCAGAGTTTATCTAAATCTAGCTTCCAAGGTTTGTACTAAACTTCCTCTGATACCAACTGTAACGCCCCGACCCCAGCTACCCGGAGCCGGTGCATTACTTCGTAACATTGGCATCATCACAAAATATCAAGTCTCGAATGACCTATTAGTTTAGTAGCCTTGGAAACACTAGATACATTCATAAGTCTTTCATTACATCAAAAAGTAAACAAAATACAATAACATGGTCTTCATAGTCCACAATCATATCCCTTTCTGACTACCCATGCAGGTCACTCATAAATTACATCTTCACATCCTGGAAAAACATTAAAACATTGAAAGGGGTTAGCTCAGATGCTCAGTAAGGTTAACAATATAGCGGAAGCTTTCATAAATAAACATTAACATTTAAGGTGATGTATAACTAAAAAAAGCCTTTTAAACTTGAACTTCAACATAATATGGCAAAAGTAAAATGAGATAATTCCATTGACTTCTTGACATGGATATTCTACTGGTCGAATAATCACATGCAAAATCAATAACCACTTTCATAATGATGGAATGCATAATGCCAGACTATCATAACCACGTAGCCAAGGCCTCGTGCCAAGACCACAAATAAGATTTTGTCAAGGCCTCGTGCCAAGCCACTAGTTTGTCTCATGAGACCTGCCGATGCATCGAGGAGCTATAGCGGGCTCCACTCGTCACTTATTAAGTCCAATTCATTCCTCGTATGAATAGGTTTAAACATATCATAAACCATAACATAATCATATCACATAAAACATGCATAAAGGAAACATAATAATTCCACATTTCAATCACAAGATATAAATACAACACATTGATATAACAAAAACGCTTTCAAAACCATTTTCAATACCAAAATAAAAGAAAGTTAAAACTTTGTATTTATTTTTCATTAAAAAAATTATGGCTTGTAGAGGAAGCCGAAACTCAAATAATGGTCACGGCGGCGGAGAAGTCGTCGTCGCCACATAAGTACGGAAAGAAAAACATTCCCTTTTTGTTGTTTAGTAAAACACTTCGTATAAAAAATATTCCTTTTGGATAAACATAAAAGTCAAAGGGGTTTATACACCGTATAAAAGAAAGTTGTGTATAAAACCAAATATGACTCAACGAAAGGGGATTGAGACGAAGTCCTTAAAAAGATCATTTTTTTTAAATAAAGTACATCTATAATGTGTATTCACTATAAGTACACATAAATAATGTACAAATACAAGATATGACATAATAATATAATGACATAATTTGAAAGTAGGAGATTAACCCAAAGAATTGAAGTTGGGTTAAGAAATTCCCTTACAAAGATCATTTTGTAAACAAAATAGATCGCTCATGTGTATTCACTATAATCTCACATAAATAAAGTATAAATACATGATAAGACATAATCGTATCACGACATAATTTGAAAGTAGGAGATTAACCCAAAGAATGGAAGTTGGGTTAAGAAGTTCCCTTACCTCATGTCTGACTTGACTCAACCGTTCTTTAACCTCCTGAATAATAAACTAGAGTTAATATATACCTTATTAAGAACCATTTTCAATTTCATTATCCTTTTTATATAACTTATTACAATGTTATGAACTTTATGTAATTATTTAAGTTAATAACGGTCGTTTTGTCGATCTTTGGTACTTGAGTCAACAATAAACTTCTTATAATTACAAGTTGTTTATGTGGTAGAATATCAATTATCTCCAGAATTATATTCATGATTTAGATGTCATATATATCATATATATCTAGTATATACATTAATTTATAATATTACATAACATTTAGAGGTAAGAAATGAAATGCACCGTTCATGGAGACGGTAAGCCGTACGTACGCATGAACGCTACTTTCATTTCTATTTCGTATTTAATGGAATGAAATAATAATGATATAAAGGTATAATATAGTTCCAGTATAATATCATATATAATATCATTTACTCCATCCTTTATACATCCCACATATGGCATTAACGATTCACATCACTTTGAGGGGGCGATAGTCCGCACTTCCTAAAATGAAATTATCGCGTTTACCCATAATGGAAATCATAAAGTATTCCATAAGTGAGAAATAAAGAAGCATAAGGAAAACATAAACATAATATATATATCATATATGAAAATAGTGTCATCAAAATGGCCACCATTATCGGTGTTAAAAGAATTTGAACAATCATCGTTTCATGAGGCAGTATTTCACCACCCACAGAAACTGTATGTTCTTTAACCATTAGACGAAAGTGTGTGTAAGTGTAAACCAAATACTTATCATAAAAACATCCTATTATATTTTAGATACTTTTTTTGTTACAAAATAAAGGAATGAAAAGAGTTTAAGGGGTTGGAGAAGCAAAATAAAACAAAACATCATTAGAGAAGACATTACCTCAAAATCGGGTAACTCTTTTTTATTTGAGCCAAAGGCTTCCTTGGGAAGAGTTCTGCCCAAAGTGAGGCTTCTAGGAGTAAGAGGGGGAAGTTGGGAGAGTATTTTGGCAGAGGTTGGCCGAGCCAAATGGCTTGAAGGTGTGAATAAGGTGGTAGAGGTGGGGGCCTTTTATAAGTGGAGAGGAGGGGCTCTTTTGGAAAGATTGAAATGTTACATTATTATACAATGCTTTTAGGATTCTAAAGGTCCCACACTTATATAATTAGAGGATAAGGTGATAAGGGTTCGAAATATATCCATCCAATAGTCTTTGCACAAGTGTAAGCATTGGATTTTGCATTATCGTTTCATTTTATTAAAATCGTTAAATAATGAGGTCATCGCTGCATCATATTGATGTCATAAATAATTTAATTTATTTAATGTCTAAAAATTATAAAAAAAATACTATGATGTATGAAATCTTTTTATCTTTCTAATGAATATTTATAGTCAATATTTGGACTTGTGTAACCCCACTTAAAAACTGTTTTAGTAAAATAACTCATGTTTGTGTCAATTTAATTTTAACATTAAATAAATATATATTAATGTCATTTTCCAACTAAAGTGGCTCCATGGGGTCCCCAAGTTGACCCATGGGTTGTCTTGGTCGGCCAGGACTCATCCAATAGGAGTAGGACAAGTGTCATGCTCATCTCAAATTATTAAAACATTATTTGTACCTTAAACTACACTAAATACCTCTAATCGCGATTAAGAACTTAAAAGTTACTATTCACCAAAAATTTATTTTAATCTCATTGAACCACATTTTACTTCTTAATGACAACCATGTATGTTGGATTTTTGAAAATCAAATCACAGAAGTGGTAATATTTCATTTAAACGAAAATTCAGTTATTTAACTACCACTTAGTGGTTTCACTATTCATCAAAAATTGATGTTTTTCAGAACAATGCCAAAATTTCACCATAAGCTATAATTGATATTCCGAATTCAAAAATGATGTCTATTTTACAAAATTCCAAACATATAAGTTTCATTAATTAATTTTATAATTATTTCCCGCTGTCACAACAAATAGCGTGTTTTAAGAAACAATTTATATCAAAAGATTGGCATTTGTTTATGTCCAATATCAATGTTAAATTAATTCTAATGACCACCATTGGATAAAATGGTAAAAATATATTCTAATTATACTTTAAAACCACTAAATAGTATAATTTATCAAAATAAATTATTTTGATTAAAAAAGTTATATTAAGTATTTTTCACTATTCATAAAAAAATTGGAAGTTCTCAGAAAGTTACAAAAAAGTCATCTTAAGATAATTTCGATATTACGAATACTAAAATGATGTCCATTTTGAAATATAAAATTTCTATAATTTTAAAAAGTGGTTATTACTATTCATAACGGCTACTTTGATTAGTCGCGGTGTTTTAGAACTCGAAGTTGCATACAATGCAAGCTATTGCATTATTGAATGAGAAGCGTATCGTGGGAACTCGGGGTGTTACAGTTTTGAAGAAAATGCAGTTTTAGCCAAAGGGCGAAATGAATTCATATTTTCATGAAAACATTTTAAATATTATTTAAACTATGAAAGAGTGATAAACAGATACTATTACTTGAAAATATCATTAATAACCATATTATAAAAAATTAAAATGGATTAGTTATACTATAAAAAGAATTCACTCCACTATAATTCATGAGTAAAATATCTCATTTAGAATTACATTTTTAAATTAATATTTAAAATAATCTAAATAATCTATGTGAGAATTATTAAATTAATTGACACATCATAATTACTGTAAATACACATAAAAAATTATGAAATATAATAATTAATAGAAAATAGTCATCACACACAATATCACAGCATGACATAATCAATGAAGTGGATAATAAACCCAATGAATGGAAATTTTGTTATGAAATAACTTATCACTTGATAATATTCAATAATAATCCCCATGGATGAATCATTTCAAATTGAAAAATATTATACCATAATTTATTTTGTTTTTTTACAAGTTATATTTTTGGTGTATAAACTATATAATATAAATTGGTTCATAATATGTATATATTCCTCAATAAAATGATATTGATAAAAAATCCCTTGAATATCACTTTCCGTTAGATGAATCTGATTAAACATCCATTATAATTATTATATGAATGTTATTAAATTTTACCCTAACATAATCATATTTTAAATATAATATGTGATCCCCATATAAAATTGAACCGCATTTTTTTGGGATTAATCATTATTCTCATTATTTTTTATTTTAATTTCATTGTTTTACCATGCATATTTTATTGAACAACATACCATTAATTGAAATATAATATATAAAAATAATATTCATTATGATATTATTTTGAAAAATATCATATTATTAGAACTATTTATGAATGTTATAAAATGAAAATGAATTTCCTCGCTTCATTAATACAGTGGTGCACACACACACACAAGTGACGATATCATTACATTAATGATTGGAAGTGTACGACAGTGGTGATATATTACCTTTCAAAAATAAATATCTCCTCATTTAAAAAACATATAATAATTAATTCTACCCATATTAAATTTCATGTATATTTTAATTTAAAAAATATTCACATTGATTCGTGAGGTGGTAGTCCACAGTAAAGATAAGCAATGCTATTGTTTTCTAAATTTCAGAGAATTTAAAAAATAAAATGTGACATTAATATTATATATGTATACTAATATCATAAATAGTATATAAAAGTTCTAAATACATCATATAATCAATCCCTATGAAGTGCTGATGAAAAAAGAAATACATCGGTTCATGAGGTGGTATCATGCCATACAGAAGTTCAATGATTCCGTTACCCATTCAATGGAAGTGGGTATGGATAAATACTTTCCAAAAATGTAGTAAAATATTAGTATATGCAATATACTTTTTTTAATATATTTTATGTTTAATTTATAATTTAATTTCAAAAAATATAAAAAATATGGATTATATTTGTAAATATAATTTCCTTATCTAAGTGAATGCTTCATTGGATCTGTTTATAAGGACCTAACAGATGGACTAATAGGAGGGAAAAAATTAATGAAATGTCACAAATTATTTTTGTGATATAATTGGATAGTTTTTGTTCATTCCAATGAAATTGTAATTTTTGAATAATTGAGGGGAGGGAGTTCTCTTTTATTAATGAAAAATGGGGACCCACTATGAAATTAACTTCATATTTTCCCAAATAATCCAAAATGTTAATGTCTTTCAGTAGAAAAATCATAAAATTGTCAATATATTCTCAATTTTGATGTATATGATGTAAATTTGGTAATTAAATAATAATTATACAATTTTTTATGACATATTAACACTAATCCTTTTCTATAAACCCCATAGTAAACCCATTTCCATCTAAAACACATTAAATAATTTATTATTTTTTCACGATTAATTATACTAAAAATTTATATTTTACTTATTTCATAAAATAAACTATAATTACATATAATATGGATTCAATTTATAAAAATACCATTCAAATAAGTGGAAAATTATAATTAAGAATTAATTTTATAAATAATAAATAAATATTGATTTTTAAACGAAAAATATTCTACGATTTTTGTGTTTTTATATCAAAAATGAATTTTAAAAATAATAATTTTCATATATTGGATTAATATATATATAATTTTTCAAAATTTTGATTATAAAATATTAAATATTTAGTTCAAATTTATAAATAAAAAAATCTAAATTATGTTTTTAAGTTAAATTTATGTATTTTACAATATTTATCGAAAAATGAAAAAATTCAAAACAAAATACAGAACATTCACCCAAATATGATATTGATATTTAGATATGAAAAATTATTTTATTAAAGTGAATAAAAATTTAAAAAATTGGAAGAATAATTTTAAATTATGTGGGCTGACCACGATGAAAAATTATTTTATAAAAAGTTCATTTTTTTGGAATAAAATTATTTTTTAAAATATATTTTATTTTATTTCTTACTAAAATAGAATGATTATTTTTATAATTTACTTATCACTATTCATAACATTTTATTTATCCGCAATATGATAACTATCATATTAAATACTAATATTTTAACAATATGTCACTATACGTTTTAACATGGTGTTGTCTGTACTGGAATCTAAATCCATATTTTAATGTCACACAATTTATTGTTGATATGTAACTTATATAAAGATAAATATAACATTAATTTTTTAGATTATATCATCCATTCAATGAATGGTGTTTTGATCCATACAGGTTATCAAACATAATATTATTCTTTTAAAATATTTTGGTACATCATTTCACCCCCATAACTAAATAGTGTCATGCCAATTTGAGCATGAACATGGTAATCAATGGTTGAATCGGTAAATAAAATTATTGAAAACCTGACATCGTGTAATGATTAATAAAATACCATATTACCATGACCGAAATGGTAGTAAAAATTATATATAGAATAATGCATAACTAGGTTTCTATTTTGTAGATCATTGGTGGGTTGTAATGATATGGACACAGAGTAAAATCACAAATAATTATATAGAGTTATAAAAGAAATTGGTAGTAAAAAATCGACTAATTAATGGAATGTTAGGGGCCTCATAACCATAAACATATAATGATTAAAATGATCAACCAGTTCATTATATATAAATGTAAGAAAATTAAATTATTGTTTCAATATCATTTTCCTAATGTTGAAACATTCTTTTACTATCAATGAGTATTAGTAAATGTTATTAAATGATTGCTTTCTACTTCATAATTACAATTTTATTTATTGGATTTTCTTTATTAATTTCAAATTCAACTCTTACTCCCTGAAATGAATAACAGGAAAATAATTTTTTTATGCATTAGGAAATGAAATAACATTTTAATAAAATAAAAAATAAAAAATGTTAATAAGATATTCATTTGGAATTTACTATAACCAGTACAGTTAGAATAATTTATCTAATAACACATAAATATCAACATAATAACTTCATTAATTTTTTGACCGAATGGAACATCCAAAACATTTCAGAGAAAATTTCGATATATGTTTAATTAATCAACATTATATTACCTAGAAAATATATTTTAGCTAATAATTTCATATTCTAAAATATTGAATATGTGCATAATCATTAATCCATAATGAAAACATGAATGAATCAAAAATAAAATAATTTGTTGTTGAATATATTCAATAGAATCAATCATTTACTAAACTCTATAATAGTTAACATAAAACATCAAATATCAAATTATTTTAATGTTCATAAATACCATCAAATAAATAAATAATTTTCATTATTATTTCCATATATAGAAGATATTAAGGGTTTTATTCCCTTAATCACGTGTTTTAAAAAATTATCAACAATCACTAAATATCATGTCACAGTACCATTCAACACATGCTTTCAAATCCTTAAAAATAGTATTTTATTAAAATTTGTACATGTTTCAATATTATTACAAAAATAATATCATGGATAAAATTATCAAATGATATAATTCGTAAATTAATCAAAATAAAACAATTCAATTTTAATTTTCAGTGGTAAAAAAGAGGCATGACTATTATCTTTTATATTAAACTATGTTATATTCATTTGATGCATTAGATATTTACTAGTGTAGAGACCCAACTCCTTATAATTTATTCATTGTACATTGGAAACTATTTTCTAACCCATAAAATATCATGTATAGTGGTATTTCTCTCTAAAATAGTAGAAAACTCACATTCCCTTCAAGAAGGCACCCCAGTATTTCCTTCCACAATTATCACATGTGGGAAAATTCATCATTCCATTATTTTATTTGTCCATTATTTATCTACTATCATCTTCTTCAATTATTCCCCATCAAAGCTATAATACATTGAGATTTATTTTTTTATCTTATAAGAAAAGGATATTTTGTCTTCATATGATAATAATTCTTGGGAGCGATTCCCCCTTCAAATGATTAGCTTTATCCTAGGAATGGAATTATCAATTCTACCCATTAAAATATTTTCCTTGATTCTATTATCATTCCTTAATTTAAGGGACATTTATTAATTATGTCACACAGTATATTACATCATATCATTATCCAACATAATGTATAACAACAAACTAATCATATTATTATCATAAATTGAAAATTTTATCCTTTTGTAATCAAATAATTATAAGTATATTTTGTTTGTGGATATCTAAATTTTTGAATACATTATTATGGTTTGTAAAAATTGTGAATTATCGTTATTATATGCAGTTGTACGGTCAAACAAGATGCATAGTTAGGTCCATTTTCATGCATATGATGATGATCAGTTCAAATCTAATTTTCCAATTCGTAGTTATTACCCCTTGGTACCTCAATTATAGATCCATGTCCACTTTTAATATCCAAATAGTGTAATACTACACTAAAATACCATATAATTTCATGTATACCCAAACAATTGGATGGTATTATAGAGTTATATATAAATAATATTATATTTTTATATTCTCTAATATAATATTTCCTAAATCTAGTTCCCATGGTTTATACACTGCCTCATCAAATACTATCTACTGTGACCTCGACCCTAATAACTTGTAGATGGTGTCTACATGATTACATTAGCATAAGTCACATTTAATTTTATCTTAATGGAATGTCTATATTATAACTATTTTTAAACTAGACACATACATTGGGGTTTCATTATATTTTATAATAAAAATTACAACATTTCTTTTCAAGAATTCCATTATTCCTTTTATGATCTTCTTTCATATAAAAAATGTTCAAATCAAGGATTCCAGAAAAACTATAAAATATAAGGGTGATATCAAATGATTATTAAGGTATATGTATACTAGAATCTATCATGAACAAATAATAATAATCAACATAGATTTTTAAATTAAATGTAACACGTTTAATTTTAACAACATTACTCATTAGAAAATGCATATTCAATATGGAATGATAAAAAATTAAACAAATATTCCATTTAATCAGTAAATTGATTATAAATTAAATTAATAGATAACAGTATAGAATTAATCTCATGGATAATAATAAATATTGAAAGATAAATAACAAAAAAACTCAATCCATTTAATCAATAACATGATTGCTACAACTGGATATGACAATATCAATATGGAAAAATAAATATTTGAAAAAACATTCTATATAATAATCAAATGAATGAAAAGTATATATAGATAATATAATTTTGAAAATATGTAATGGCTTAGACCTCTTGGATCCATTAAATTTTGATAATCCATTCATTATGGTGTTCTGGGTGGTATTGGTGACTCATTTCCAGATTTTTCATAAAATATAGCTTTCCAATTGTAGATCATATAATGGTAGGTCACCAAGGGATACTAGTCCAATAATGACTTGCAATAGGGGGTTAGGACAGGTGATTCAGGAATGATATGTCATAATGGTGAGTTTCAAAGGTGACGCACACTGATAGTGATGCATCCACTGGTTGCTCATCCCACTACGAGTCAACCAATGGTGAGTCATCCACCAGTAAATAATCAAATGGTGTGTAACCCAATGGTGAATCATACACCAGTAACTTTTTAATGAGTTATTCACCCAATGGTTACTCAGCCACCAGTGACTTGAGATGGTGGCTCACCCATCAATGAGTCATTTGAGATAGTTTTTAGAAATATTAGAACCTTTTTAGTTTTTCCAGTTTTCCACATTAGCAATTTAATTGACATAAAATCAATTCATTTACATTTATAAAAAGGTTTGAAACTAGTTCAATTTTCATCATCAATATCATTGACACCTCTGATATCCTGATTCTTTTAAATGACTGATCCACATAGTCTTAGTCAATATCAAACTTTAATGTATTTTAAAAATGTTCCTCTGTTGTCATATGATCTTGACATTCTAACGCTGAGATCCTTTCCTCCATTTTCATTTCCCATCCCCTTTGTATCGTGGTGCCTAGATAATTTCTTCCATGAGGAGTCACATGATTGTGATATGTCCTTGCATCATGTTTCCATGGAGGTTTCATCCATCTACATGCACACCCCATGTCCTAGAACAATAATTAGGTGTTTATTTTGTGTTATTCATGGTAGGGATCCCTCAATATTTTATTAAATTTTGAATCATGTTATCCGAGTGTAAATTTTTTTCATTGAGATGATATAATAATTTCATATATATAATGTTATTTGAATCAGTTTCATATCAATAAAAATTTACGTGGAAAAGGTAAATAATTTATCTGTTTTATTATATTATTTTTGTACACATGGAATGGTTTGTGAATTATTGTTTTTTTCTTTTTTTGATTGACTGTATATCTGTGAAATTTATTAACCATGTACAGTATATATATAATTGATTCCCGATGATAAAATATTTTCTGTGACAACACATTGATTAACAAGAGAAAATTGAATGAGGAATGCCTTGTTAAATATAAAAATGATATTCCTTGGATTGTGTTGCAGTGTGCTTGGTGTGTCTTTGAATTGTGGGTTTCCTTGATTGGGAGAATTGAAATTGAAGAATTTAGATCCTAGTGGTTAGTATGGGTAGTTCAACCAGAGTTTCTCCATGATTTTGTTCACCATTTATCTCAGTATTGGTACTTTTTATACCATAAAAGGGTGTTAAATAGAGAGTAAATTTGATTTTTGTTAAACTAGAATTCTCTTCGTCTTCTGAAATGACAATGATGGTGTTGATCATTTTCCTGGGTCGATTGTTTCCATTTTTTTTAATATCATCATGGGTAGTGATGAAATGAATAAATTAATAGTTAATAAAGAATAATAATATGGTTAATTTAACTATATGTGGGGATGATTTATGTTTCGAGTTTGTTGAGAAGTGGCATTAATTTATCAAATTCAGAAGTGGGCATCGTTAATGTAGTTAAATTCAATTAGAGGTAGTCGAAATTTTGGAAGTGTTATGGAGAGGTTTATTAATTGATTAAAAACCAATATGTTGGGTTCTATATTGATACTATATATTTATACCTTTATTAAACTGTGTTTTATATATGCACCCCACCCTAGTTGATCACTATGTGTCAAACATCATGACAATCATGGGGGAAGGATTCATTTCCTCACATCACAATTGTAGGATGGATGGATATCCACCAACTCTATCTTTATCCATCTTCTAGTCAGTGATGGGCCATGATTCATTGTACAAGTGGTGGTTTGTGAGCCCCATGTTTGCGTGGGAGATTTTTATTTCATAGGTTCCTTCGGTATGATATGTGGTGTGGTTCTAAGGTGTCTTCAGAATGAGATGTGGTATGTGTCCTATCGTACAATGGGAAATACGAAGGTGTGAGGCCCATGTGCATGCATGTGGGTTATTATTTTCTATGTTACCCAGGTGTCTATGGGTGAGATGTGGTTGTAAATATCTAGTGTGTTAGGGCGGGTTGTTATATGTTTTTTTGGAAGTGGTGGGAGTTCCATGACATTTTCCATTAGGGTGTTGGAGAAACTTATCATGGGATTATGTTGTGGGGTACCATATAATTGATATGCTTACTATGTTATATTACATTACTTGTGTTACATGGTAAGCATGCCTTGGTGAGGTGGGGATGGTTGGAATATCATATTAGGTGTTTTTCATTCTACTCTTTTCTAACTAGAGCATTAGTATGATTCTCTCACTTGTGAATGAGATACATTGATGTTCTTAATGATTATACTTGTATGCACGCCCTATGTTATAAATTAACATTCAATTCTCCATGAGAACTATGGGGAACACTGTAGGAATTAATATATCATACTTTTGGGCTGTTTAAGTAACGAATCTTATATATAAATTTGGGTGTTTACTTTAGAGACACAAGTCTATATATTTTACATTTTGAACATTAATGTAACGCCCCGACCACAGTTACCCTGAGTCGGTGAATTATTACATAATATTGGCATGATCACAAAAGATCATGTCTCGAAATACCGATTAGTTTAGTTGCCTTGGAAACACTATATATATTCATAAGTCTTACATTACATTATAATGTAAAAAAACTGTAAAAACATCCGGTCTTCATATCCCCTCATACAATACCTGTAGGTCATTCATTAAATACTTCTCCACATCCTGGGAAAAATAAAACATTGAAATGGGTGAGCTCAGATGCTCAGTAAGGATAACAATATAGTAGAAACTATCCTAAATAAGTATAAGCATTTAAGGAATTGTATAACTAAAAAAAATATTTTTAAACATTAACTAAAACATAATATGGCAAGGATAAAACGAAATAATTCCATTACTTATTCACATGGATATTCTACTAGTTGAATAATCACATGAAATATCAATAACCACTTTCATAATGATGGAATGCATAATCCCAGACTATCATAACCACATAGTCAATGTCTTGTGCCAAGACTACAAATAAGATTTTGTGAAGGCCTTTTTCCAAGTCACTAGTTTCCCTCATTAGACCTACTGATGCATCGAGGTGCTCTAGCAGGCTCCACCCATTACTTATTATGTCCAACGCATTTCTCATATAAATAGGTTTCAACGTAACATAAACATTCGAATTAAAACTAGAATAGGAAATTTCAAAACTTTCTCCAAAAACCACGAATTGTATAAAAATAATACATCTATAGTCAAACATATCACAAAACCTTCAAAACAATAGGGATGTTTTGTATCATAATAAATAAACTCCAAATAAACATAAAATCCATGAAAGGACGTTAACATAGATGAAAACAAAACCATTTTTGAGAAATATCGCTTTATTTAAATCATTTAATAGTCAAAGAATTATATAAGGAAACATTTACTCTAAAAAAATTCTGATAAGCTTTTAAGGGAAGCTTCGACGATTTTATAACGGTGGGAAATTTCTGCACCCACCGTATAAGTTATAAAAAGACATTCTTACCTTAATTCCGCTGAAATGTTTTAAAAGGACCATGATTGAAAAACGATGGAAATACTCCGTTATAAACATATTATAAATATTCAAACAAGGGTACAAATGACTTTAACACATAGTCTATCAAATAGTAATAATGATTTGAAATACATTTTTAAGAAACTTGGAAGTGGATGATAAAGAGGTCCCGGCAGATAATTACGTATAAACAACCTCCGATAATGAAGAGTTTGTGAAATAAACCCTTACCTTGTACTTTTCCTTGGTTGAGGGTAGGTCAAAATCCTGTATAATGGTGATAAAATTGTTATTAAATTATACAAGAATCAATTACATTAATATGATATTATATATGATCTTTTAACATTGTTTTGTTAATAATATATTAGTATTATCGTCGTTTCGGATGTTAACTTACTCGTTTTCTTTCCTATGTTTTGTTACATATGTCGTGTTTGTTATGGATAGGTTGTATCTTATTGATATACATAATTATATCAAGTATTTATACATTATTTGTAATCATAAAATTAGACTTATCCATTCATGGATACAATGGGGAATGAATCTCATCGCGTTCGTGGAGACGGTAGTCCGTACGTACGCACGAGCGAAAATATCATTATTTTGATATTAAAACAATATATAATTTGATGTTATATCATATATAATGAATAATTATCATATTATATTTATTATTTACATCAATTACTCATCATTATCAAACCTATCAAAATAATAATGTTGGGAATAACAATTACACCACGACATGGAGACGGTAAGCCGTACATACGCACATATGGTGACATGTCATTAAAAGGATGGATTGAATACTGAATATGGTTGTCACATATTTATAATAAAATCACAGTATATAGAATATACTAGAGTTATTATTTTAGAATGGAAATAACAAATAAATACGAAGTTGAAGAATAAAGGAACATGAAAGTGGGTGGTGAAACATTACATATTTTTCAGGTTTTTCCATTTGATTTGATCAAAAGGGCTCCATAGGATTAATTTATGATCAAAATAAGGCCACTAGGTTGAATTGAGGGATGTTTATAGAATACTTTGGTAGGGGTTTTCCGATCCAAAAGGCTCTTAAGGTGTGAATTAGAGGTAAGGGGAAGTTCCCTTTTATAAGAGGGGTGAGGGGCACCTTAGGAAAAGCTAGAAATATTATATTATAATAAATCTATATTCGGGTTATAATGGATCCAAAGTAGATTATTTAAAGGTTAATGTGGGGATGGGTCAAAAGCCACTCAACCTATAGGTTTTTGGAAGGATTGGGTCACTAAATTAACTTTATCATTTTTATTTAACTCTTAGTTAAATAGTTTGACATTTAACATGTCTATTGGTAATGTTATATTATATAGTCAATAAACATTATATATACATCAAATAGACCCTCATGTGGTCCATTAATAATACACCTATCATGATATATGTCCTTTGGATGAACCATAGATTTTTATGAATAGAATATCAATTAATAATATAATATATCTTTTGAAAACACATTTTTGTCAATTTTGACAATATTTAATAAATGATATTTTTAAAAGTCGTAACAACTTTATTAATTCAAAAACAATTCATTTAAGAAATCCCTTCATGTCATATTAACCAATCAATATTTTTTATGTCATCAAAACTTTCAAATTGTATTTATTTTAACATTTATAATACTAATTATTTGGTTCTTTCATTAAGAAGGAAAATACTCCATCATTATTATGTGATAAATAAATTTAATTATTAAATGTCTAAAAATTATAAATAAAATACCATTATGTAGGAAATATTTTTATATTTCTAATGAATATTTATAGTCTAATATATAACATATTTAATCTTATCTGTAAAATGTTTTTCTAAAAGATACATGCTTTTGATATTTTTTGTATGTACTTTAACTTAATTAATATAAAGTGTCATTATCACTTACAAGTGGATACATGGGGTCCTAAAATAGACCCAAGGAAGCCCATTGTCGGACATGTAACAACCTATAGGGTTAGGAAACGTTTTAGAGAAATTTATTATTTTTATAATATTATTTGTTTACCATTATTTACCAGATTTACCCTTCAACCATGGTAAATAAAATATAATCCAAAATAATTATTCAAAATGTCTAAAAATAAAAGATACATATTTACAAAATTTTGACCTCTTGACTATAAATATGGAATCAATTTTTCTAAATCCAAAACACAGAAGTGGCAGAGATTGATTTAACATTAATTCTCGATGTTTAAACAAAAAGCGTGTTTTTAAGATATAATAACTATGAAAAGATTTTCACTTGCATATGTCCAGTTTAATGTGAAATTATGTCCACGGACAAACATTGGATTAAATGGTAAAAAAATCTAATTATCCTCTAAAATCACTCAAATTCATAATTTATCACTGATAATTATTTCGATTAATAAATTTGTTTTTTATTAAAATTTAGTAATTTTACTATTCATTAAAATATGAAAGTTAACCGAAAAGTACCAAAAATTCACACTAAGATAATTTTGATATTATGAATCCAAAAATGAAGTCCATTTTGAATGATATAATTTATATAATTTTAAAAATTTTGTATTACTATTCATAATGGCTAGTTTGATTGGTTGTGGTGTGTGTTAGAACTCGAAGTTGCGTACAACACACACTACTGTATTATTAAAAGAGAAGTGTATTGTAGAAGTTTGGGGTGTTACATTCTCTCCTCCATCAAATAATTTCATCCTCGAAATTTCTAGAATACTACCACATAAAAAGACTTGGGTGGTTCTTCATCGTATGTTCCTAGGGTTCCCACGTTGCCTCTTCCATATTATGGTTTCTCCATAGAACTTTTACTTGATGAGTCTTATATTATTTTCAGAACTAGTTCTCTCATATCAAGAATCTTGATAGGATCATTGCTATATGACAGATCAGGTTCAAGTTCTAATTCCTCATAGAATAGTACATGCATTGGGTCAGGCATATATTTTCTCAATAGTGATACGTGGAACACAACGTGAACTTTGGAGAGACATGGTGGCATTGTCAAACGGTAAGCTACAACCCCAATTAGTTCTAGAATTTTTAATGGAACGATGTACCTGGGACTCAAATTTTCCTTCATACCGAAACATATAACACCCTTCCATGGAGATACTTTCAAGAAAACATGATATACTACATGAAATTCCAAATCATTATTTCGGTTGTCAGTATAGCTCTTCGGCCTACATTGATCCGCATTGATGTGGTTTTGGATTACCTTCTCTATTTCCATCATTTCCTCCACCAGTTCTTGGACTATGAGTTTTCTTTCACCAATATCATCCCAACAAGTTGGTGTGAGAAATCTCTTTCTGTATAACGCTTCAGATGTTGCCATCAGAATACATGAATGGAATCTATTTTTATACGAAAATTATACCAAAGGTAAATATTGATCCCACATATCTTGAATGTCAAGTCAGCATGATCTCAACAGTTACTCTAAGGTTTGAATAGTCCGTTATGATTTTCTATCAGTTTGGGGGTGGTAAGCAGTGCACAAACGAAGTTCAGTATCTAGGGATTTCTGAAGACTTTTCCATAATCATGAAGTAAAATGTGAATCGTGATTAGAAAAAATCGATATGGGTACTCCATTATGTCTCACAACATCATTAATATATAGTCCTGCTAGATGTTCAAGTGGTAAATCTTCCCTTATGGAAAGAAAATATGCAGACTTGGTAAGACGATCAACAATGACCCATATTGCATCATTCCTTGTAGGAGTCGTTGGTAGCCCCATGAAAATTTCCATTGTGATATTATCCAATTTCCACTTAGGTATGGGATGAGGTTGCAATACTCCACCAGGTTGTTGCCTTGCAGCTTTCACTTGTTGACAAACCATACATTTTGACACAAAATCCGCAATCTCCCTCTTCATGTTTCCCCACCAAAAATGTTCCTCCAAATCTCTATACATTTTGGTTCTCTCATGTTGTATAGATAAATTGGAACTATGATCGTCATCCAACAATTCCCTTTTTAGATCAGGTATATTGATAATACAAAGTCTCTTCCCAAATTTCAAAATTTCATCTTCATACACAAAGTCACTCAATCTCCCATCATTCACAGATTTAATATTCTTTTTAAAATCTTCATTATTAGTCTAAAAATAGTTATCCTTTCTATTAAAGATGGTTTGAAAACCATTCGAAAAAGTATTGATGTTTCACCTTCCATGGTGATTACCATATCCATCTTTACTAAATCAATGAAAATAGGATCCCTTTCAACTTTTATCTTGTTCAAAACTCCATGATCCTTTATACTCAAAGAATTTTCTGCCTTATTTTCCTTCCCCGGGTGGTAGTGTATCTTGCAATCATAATACTTGAGTCGTTCAATCCATTCCTTTGCCTCATGTTGAGTTATTTCTGTGAGAAAATGTACTTCAAACTCTTGTAATCCGTATAAATCTCACATTTTTACCATAGAGATAATGTCTCCATATCATCAAAGAAAAAATTATAGCAGCTAACTCAACATCATGAGTAGGATAGTTTTTCTCATGAATTTTTGTTTGTCATGATGCATAGGCAATAACCCTATCATTCTGCATAAGGACAAAACAAAGTCCTTTATTCGATGCATCACTATAAATAACAATCTCATCATTCCCCAATGGTAGAGTCAATATAAGATCATAGACTAATCTTCTCTTCTGTTCTACAAAACATTATTCACACTCTTTTTTCCAAAAAAATTTAACCCCTTTACGTGTGAGCTTTGTTAATGGGTTAGCCAACCGAGGAAAATACTGGACGAAATGTCGATAATAACCTGTTAAACCAGTAAAACTGCGTACCTCAGTTATACTCATTGGGGATAGACATTCTTGGATTGCCTTGGTCTTAAAAGGATCATCATAAATTACATCCTTAGAGGAAATATGGCCAGGGAAAGAGATCTCCTGAATCCAGAATTCATAGTTTCTAAACTGCCCATATAATTCATGTCTTCTAAGAGTCTTCCGGATAATGTGCAAGTGATTTTCATGATCTTCGTATCTTTTGGAGTATAAAAATATATCATCAATAACTAACACCACAAAACCATTTATATATTCCATGAAAACTCAATTCATTAGATCCATGAATATAGAGGGAGCATTATTAAATCCAAAAGGAATTTCTGTAAACTCATAATGCCCGTACCTGGTTCGAAATGCTATTTTCGGAATGTCTTCCTTCTTCACACACAACTGATGGTATCCAAATCGTATGTCATTCTTTGAAAATTATTTACCTCCAATAATTTGATCAAATAATTCATTAATGCGAGGTTGGGGATACTTGTTCTTTATTGTTATAGCATTAATTTCCCTCTAGTCGATACATAAAGTCATTGATCCATCTTTATTCTTATCAAAAATGATATGGGCTCCCAATGGAGAAACACTAGGGTGAATTAATCCTTTATTACTCAATTCCTCTTGATGTTTCATTAGATAAACTAATTCCACAGTGTCCATTCTATAAGGGGTCATTGATATAGACCTTGAACCCAGAAATAAATCAATGGAAAACTCAAGTTCTCATTCTGGAGGATGTCCAAGTAAGTCTTCTGGAAACACATCTACATATTCTTTCACAATAGGTACATCCTCTATTTGAACATTCCTTTCATTAAACACAGTTATTTCATTCACTTCATCCCCAATAACTGATTGTAGATGAGCTACTGGGGGTGAATCTAGGTAAAAATCAGGTGGTGACAATTCTTCTCTAAAGATATGGTGTCCTTTATCACCATCATAAAAATTTGTAACGTCCTTCTTCATACAATAAATTTTCATATAATGTTCCTAAAGCCAATCCATACCATGGATTATATCAAATTCAATCATGGGTATGATGATGAGATCAGTATATAAAGAAGAATTATATACACTAATGGGGACGGATCCACAGAACTATGTAGCAATGATACTTCCCTTAGGAGGTTTAACTAACAACTCCTTTGTTAGATCAAATTGGAAATATCTAATTTTCATAGAAAACTAGGAGGATATAAAACAATCTGATGGTCCAGAATCAAATAATGCATTTCTTAAACTTGAGGAAACCATTAAATTATATGCCACCACATCTTTCGGAGCATCTACCTCAGCACTAGTGATAGCATAAGCCTGGCCTTGATCACTTTGCCTTTTATGAGGTAAGTTCACCTGAAACTTAGGACATTCATTTGCATAATTTCCCATCTCCCAGCAGTTGTAGCATTGAACATCGAAAGCTTCTTTCTTCACCTTGCAATCACGATCTTGGTGGCCTTTTTCACCACACTTGTAACAGACTCCCATTCCTTTCAAGCAAGTAGTGGTGTGTTTCTTCCAACATTTACTGCATGAAGGATAATAAAATTTTCCCTTATTCCCTTTATTTCCATTTCTAGAGTGATCAACAGATCTCTTCTTCTCTGGATTTTTAAAGTCGTAACACTTAGAGAATTATTTTTCAGTATTGATAGCACATGAGACAATATCTTCATACGACGAGAAGATTTGTGAAACTAATGCTCGATGGAGAAATGGTTTTATCCCATCAATGAAACGATAAATCATACTTCTTGGGTTGCATATATAATATACATCATACCTTTCTATCCTTGTAAAGTTAGCCTTATATTTTATGACATTCTCATTCTCCTTTTGGCTTAGACTCAGAAATTGTGTTTCCATATCTGCTCGATGGTCACAAGGAACGTATTTTTATAATAAAAGCTCTTTAAACTCCCTCCATTCAAAATTTGATACTTCCTTGTCATACATTGTGTTTTGAATGAATGACAGGCATTGATCATCATCTCCAATATTGCGGTAAACTACCATGACAACTTTTTCCCTTTCACTACTCCCCAAGGGATGGAATATTTTCTCAAAAGAATTTATCCATTTCTCAGCTACTAATGGATTTTTACTCCCATTGAATATTGGTGGTTTTTTCCCTCATGAAGACATCTAACATTGATCCTCCACACTGTGGATCAGGGTGATCCATACGGGTATGGTTATTATTCATAACCTGAGTGAGTTGTCCGAGTATGGTGGTAAGCTGATCAGTAGTAGTTGCATCACCAGCTCCACTATAATTATCTTGAGTAGGAGGGAAATTCCTACATGGAGTGTGTGCATTGATACGGTTTCCATTTCATCAACTAGGATACATTTCTAAACAATGGAATACACTAGATTAGTTTATGAATCACAATAAATAAATCCAAACTTGTAAAACACTTAACATAAATTGAACTGTTTATGGATATAATCCATAATCATAAAAATGTTTTCTATGAGGAATTATATACTCATAAACCCTTCATAATGGTTTTTAAATAAAATGAGAATTATCCCAGGCTTATCCCCTGGTAGTGTCATAACCCAGAGTGTAGCAAGGCTCATTGTAGTGCACCCGTTCCCATTTGAGTCTTGCTCAAAGCGGTGTTTTTGGTTTTTACCGCTAGGTACATCTGTGCCAGAGCTACCTCAACCAGCTAGTATCTAGACAGGGATTTATTGATCGGAAAACTCACAAAATCACTACAATACCAAAATTCTAGGTAGTTCTTCTATACTAATCCTCAAAGTCCATCTTAGGTCTATGTGCTCTAATCAGAGTTTATCTAATTCTATTTTACAAGGTATGTAATTAACTTCCAATGATACCAACTATAACGCCCCGAACCTAGTTACCTAGATTCGGTGCCTTATTACATAATATTAGAATGATCAAAAAAGATAAAGTCCGTATAGACCGATTAGTTTAGTAGCCTTGGACACATAAGATATATTCATAAGTCTTACATTATATCATAATGTAAAAAACCACAACAACATCTTGTCTTCATATCCCCTCTTACTATCCCTATAGGGAATTCATAAAACACTTCTTCACATGCTAGGAAAAATAAAAAATTGAAAGGGGTGAGCTCAGATTCTTAGTAAGGATAACAATATAGCGGAAACTTTCATAAAAAAAATAAACATTTAACGAAATGTATAACTAAAACAAAAGCATTTTAAAACTGAACTTAAGAATAATATGGAAGAGGTAAAATGAAATAATTCCATTTACTGATTCACATGGTTATTATACTAGTCGAAAAATCACATGAAATATCAATAGCCACATTCATAATGATGGAATGCATAAATCCAGACTACCATAACCACAGAGTCAAGGCCTTGTGCCAAGACTACTAATAAGATTTTGTCAAGGCCTTATGCCAAGACACTAGTCTGTGTCATGAGACCTACCGATGCATCGAGGAGCTATATCGGGCTCCACACGTCACTTAATATGTTCAATGAATTCCTCATATGAACAAGTTTATATATAACAAAAACATTCGTATTAAAACTAGAATAAGAAATGTAAATACTTTCTCTATAAACCCTGAATGGTATAAAAATAGAACATCCACAGTCAAACATATCACCAAACCTTAAATAATATATGGAAGTTTTGTATCATAATAAATCATCTTCAAATAAGCATAAAATCCATCAAAGTATGTTTACATAGATGAAAACAAAACTATTTGAGAGAAATATCCCTTTTTTAAACCATTTAAATGTCACATAATTATAAAAGGTAACATTTTCTATGAAAATATACTTATAATATTGTAAGGAATGATTTGACGATTTTATAACGGTGGAAAATAGCCGCACCCACCGTATAAGTTAAAAAAATACGTTCTTACCTTAATTCTACCGAAAAGGTTAAAAAGGACGTTGTTTGAAAAATGACAAAAAGATTCCTCTATAAAAATATTTTAAAAACTAAAATATGTGTATAAATGAATTTAAACCATATTCTGTAAAAGAGTATGAATGATTTGATATACATTTTTAAGAAACATGGATGTGGATGATAAATATGTCCTAGTAGATAATTACGTATAAACAACCTCGGATAATGAAGAGATTGTGGAATGAACCCTTAACTTATACATTTACTTGATTGATGGTATGTTAACCTCATGTATAATGGTGAAATAATTGTTATTAAATTATATAAGAATCATACACATTAATATGATATCATATATGATCTTTTAAAATTGACTGGTTAATAATATCTTAGTATTATCTCCGTTTTGGGTGTTAACTTACTCATTTTTTATATGTTTTATTACATAAGTCATGGTTGTTATGGATAGGTTGTATCATATTCATATACAAAATGATATCAAGTTCTAAAACATTCTTTTTAATCATCAAATTAGAATTAGACTAGCATCGATACGATGTGGAATGAATCTCACCGCGTTCATTGAGACAGTAGTCCGTATGTACGCACGACCGACAATATCATTTTTTTATATTAAAATAATATATAATTGGATGGTATATCATATATAAAGAATAATTATCCTATTATATTTATTATTTACATCAATTATACATCATTATCATACCCATCCAAATAATAATGTTTTGAATAACAATTACACCATGACATGGAGACGGTAAGCCTTATGTATGCACGTATGGTGACATGTCCTTGAAAGGATGGATAGAATATTGAATATGGTTGTACCATATTTATAATAAAATCAAAATATATAGATTATATTGGAGTTATTATTTTAGAATGGAAATAACAAAGAAAGAATATGTTGAAGAAGAATGGATCTTCAAAGAGGGTGTTGAAAACATTACCTCTTCTTCGGGTTCTTCCTTTTGATTTGATCAAAAGGGATCCATAGGTTGGATTTATGATCAAACTAAGGCCTCTAGGATGATGTGAGGGAAGATGAGAGAATACTAATTAATTTATTCTTTCATTAATAAAGAAAATGCTGCATCATTATTGTGTCATAGATTAATTTAATTATTCAACATCTACAAATTATAAATAAAATACCATTATGTAGGAAATTTTTTTATATTTCTAATGAAAATTTATTGTTGAAAATATAACATATATAACCCTATATAAAATTGATTTGACAAAATATATATGCTTATGTCATTTTTTTATTTACTTTAACTTAATTAATATAAATTGTCATTATCACTTACAAGTTGATCCATGGGGTCCCCCAATCCACCCAATGATTCCCATGGTCGAACATGTATCTACCAATAGGGTTAGGACACATTTTAGGGTAATTTATTATTTTTATGATATTATTTTTTACCCTTATTAACTGGATTTACCCTATAGCCATGGTAAATAAATTATTTACCGATGTAATTATTCAAAAAGTCAAAAAATAATAGTTAAATATTAAACCAATTTGGACCTACTGAATCTAAATATGGAATCCATTTTTCTAAATTGAAAACACACAAGTGGAAGAAATTAATTTAAATTTAATTCCCATTTTTAAAAATAAAGTGTTCTTTTAATGGATAATAACTATGAAAAGATTGACACTTGCTTATGTCCAGTTTAAATGTTAAATTATGTCCAATGACCAAAATTGGATTAAATGGAAAAAATATAATCTAATTATACTCTAAAATCATCCAAATTCATAATTTATCACTATTAATTATTTTGATTAAAAAATTTGTTTTTGATTATAATTTAGTAATTTTCACTATTCATCAAAATATGAATGTTATCTGAAAAGTACCAAAAATTCACCCTAAGATAACATCGATATTATGAATCCAAAAATGAAGTCCATTTTGAAATATAAAATGTTTAAAATTTCAAAAATTTAGTAATACAATTCATAACGACTAGTTTGATTGGTTGTGGTATGTGTTAGAACTCAAAGTTGCGTACAACACACGCTACTGTATAATTCAATGAGAAACATACCGTAGAAGCTTGAGGTATTTCATGAATGTGGGATGATTTTGGTTTTCATTTATTTATGTCGTGTACATTTTTTGAGGTTTAATCAACTTATATCTTGATCATGGTTAATATAAATTTTAAATTCTTTCTATTTTGGGAGATTTGAATACCCTTGTTTCTGGTCACCACCCCGGTGACTAATGGAGGTGCGACTTAGGTTTCATTATCTCCCTTTATACATTACCATTAATGGAGGGAAATATATGGAGGGAGGCAGTCACAACACAATGGTTCAAATGGGATGACTGAGAGATAAGATATAGTTTGGAGATAGGCACTATGAGGATTGAATGGGTTGGTAGGGAAAAAGTGTTAGTAGATATTTGTGTGCGACCAAGTCCAGAGAAGACCGATTGGGACAAAGGATTTCATCCTCCCTCATGTGATCCAATGAAAGGTCACTGAGCCAACCAAACCACCAAGTTAGGATACACTATTTTTTGTTATGAAACGCTATGAAAGATACATGCATCATAATGACGTGTTATCCTCTTAAAATTGAGAGTTTTGGGGAATTTGAAATACGTAATGAGTTAAAATGAATCTTATGTAAAATTATATACTACCAGGCCTTGGAGTTCATTGATTACCATTTATATCTATGGAACCCAGTCATCATCTACATGTCGATCAGAGAATCAATTCTTAGTAGGACAATATTGTTTATCAGTGGAGTTTAAATCTAGTGGAGGAGGATGAACAATGGTATAGAATGTTACGTTACATATAGAGGAATTCCATGGAAAAGTATGAGGGAAGTGTATCAAATGTGGAGTGGGAGATTAATCATAAAGATCTTGAGATCACATTTATTTTGATTACATCTCCAAGAGAGTACTGGGTTCCTATAGAAGTGGGCCATATGTGAGGTGTTGCGCGACGATGTAATTGGTGTAGGGGAAGGAGGCTGATGTTCTGTGGGTTGATTAAAATAAAGAGTTCAGTGTAGAATTCCATTGTTTGACCATGAAGGACGAGATGATATTTGAGTACTCTCCCTCCAGTAGGGGAGTATACTTGTATGGGAGCAGGA
Organism: Viscum album; assembly: GCA_963277665.1. Lineage (NCBI taxonomy): Eukaryota > Viridiplantae > Streptophyta > Magnoliopsida > Santalales > Viscaceae > Viscum > Viscum album. The sequence continues at coordinate 928,044,766 of OY728126.1, read as the reverse complement.
ATATGTTCAAGGATCTCCATTTTTCCCTAGGTCGCTTTTTGGATGAGGAGTCTCATGTGATATTCCTAGAGAAGGAAAATTATCCTTCAATCCATTTTGGTGTTACCCCCATTATGTTTTTGACAAAGTTGGAGGTCTAGTACAAGAAGGAGGTAATCGATCCAAGGCACTCACAGTGAGGCCTAATGCAATAGGGGAGATAACAGTGTTCTTCGATAGGTAGGGTTATCCACAACAGGTGTCAGGCAATATGTCATTAAAGGTATAAACCGGTGGTGAGTTGAACTCAAAAAATTTATATTTTCACCTTATCGTCCTCGTGCCGTTACATTGGGCTTGGGGATGATGTGTTTCATCTATGGAGTCCTTGGAAATCATCATAAATATTTTTCAACATCCATTCATGCTCAGTGTGGTGGAGGTGTATAGGATCCATGATAGCCTAAGTAGTATGTTTTGGCTATCCTGTTTCCGTAGTAGGGAAATCAGGCTCACACAAGGCCAAGGGAGACTAAGTAGGTAGATGCCAACCACAGAGAGTTCCTTAGGCTCCTCAACCTGGGAATGGTTATAGGGATAGTCTTTTGGATAAGGGAATCAGTGCTTTGTGTTGTCAGTAACATGCAGTAGTGGAATCATTTCCTCAAGCTATAGATCATGGGAGGTATGATCAACATGTTTAGTTCCCATTCATGTGCATTGTATTATTCAAGATAATTTCTCTCCTTTCATTCACCTAGTACATCCCATAATTTGTGAATATATATATAGTGGATTTTTTTGGACCTATTTTTTAGAAAGTTTTTCAGAGGTTAGATAAACGTTTTCGATTTCTGGGGAGGATGTAGACTTATGATGGGGATGCACAAGTCCCGTGGTGATCTCTTCTTTCTACAGATGAAGCCATAAAATGTTATTATATGAATTTTATGGTTTTATTCCATTCATTCCAATATCATATGATTCCATAGAAGTTTATTGTAATCATATGTGGATAAATGAGGGGTGGTTTTGTCAGTGAGGAAAGCGATCAGATGAGAAGTTGGTGTGTAGAGCCAAATCATTCTATGATGGTTGTACTGTCGATGGAGACAAAAATCAGTGAGATTGTGGAATCCCATAGGGTAGTTGTTGATTTATTGGTTGCTTTTCCTGAGGATTTTCTGACTCTTCGCACTCAATGTGACATTGTGTTTGGGATATAATTATATCCTAGTGCCTCTATAATTTGGATGGATTCTTATCAGATAATACCTTTTGAGTTGGGGAGTTGAGGATTTAGAGAGATTATTTGTTGAATAAGGGCTTCAGATAGACTACTGTTTCACCATGGGGTTCTCCATTGTTGTTCTCAATGACGGTTGAGGATGGTATGAGGTTGTTCATAGACTACAAGTGGTCTGATTAATTAATGGTCACCAACCATTACACTCACCTGAGTATATATGATTTGTTCGACATGCTTAAAGGGGTGAGTTGGTTTTTCTATTATTGATATGTGGTTTGGATATCAATAGTGAGGGTAATAGTGTGAAATATCCCAAGTACTACATTCAGATACATATATTTGATTTTCGAGTTTGTAGTCAGGTTATTTACTATTATGAACACATGAGCCATGTTTATGGGGATTTTGAACTCTATCATCCATTAGTTCCTAGACATGTTCATCATCATATTCATCAATGACATCTTGATCTACACAATCTCAGAGGGTGAGCATACAGAGCATATCTGTACAGTCTTAAAGGTCCTTCCATGTTACCATATCTATGGAATGCTATACAATTCCATGTTTTGGACACTGGAAGAGCATTTTTTGGGAAATATGGTGTCCTAGATGGGTGTAGGTGTGGAACCATAAATGATATAGGCGGGATATCCTTGGTCTTCAATAAAGAATGTTGTATAGGTTCACAGTTGTTTTTGTCTGGAGGTATATTAATGGGTATTTTTACCGAATTTTTCCCATGTTATATCTCTTTTAGAGATCTGACAAGAATGGACCAGGATTTTTTGTGTAGCGAGAAGTGCCAAGAAGCATTCAACTATCTGATGTGGAATCTGGTTAGTTGTATAGTGTTCTAGTTTGTAGAAGAAGGGGTTATGTTCATGGTGTTTTTTTAGGCACCACAATTTGAATTAGGATATGTGTTGATGTAGAAGTGATGAGAAATATCTTATGGTTCTATACATTTACATACCTATAAATGTAACTATGAACACAAGATTTGTAGTTGTCAATAGTTTCATTATTTCTAATGTTGTGGTGGAATTACCTCATTGGGGAGAACATTCTAGTCTTCACATATCACAAAATGATGAGGTTTATCTTTTCCTAGTGATATCTGAATATAAAATAGTTGAGGTGGAATGAGTTTCTTCAAGACCGTGACATTAAGATATCCTAAAACTCACAAATTATTACTTTTTAATTTCATGCTTTGATCAAGATGTTGTAGAAGGAGGTAGTTTGGGAATATATGGATTATAATAAAGAGATTGAGGAGTTTCCACCCTTACAATTGAATGTAGTAATGAATTGAAATAGAGGCCCTTTATTTTAGATGATTCTGTAATTTTCTTCATTGTAGTAGGTGTAGGATAATGGTGGGGAGACTCCAAGGTAGAGGTGTGGCATGATCTAATTAACCGTGGTGATTCCCCAAAGGGATGGTCAGAAGATGGTTAGAAACAAATGTTCTTATAGAGAAGGCTATTTTATTAAAGGTAATGCACTAGGGAGTCATCGCTTTGTTTCATAGCTCACCCTTAGTGGTACATCCGAGAGTTTCATAGATGTATCATGTCTTAAGGATGTGGTTTTGGTGACCCATGATGAAACTGACAGGGTAATATTTTGTGTTAACGTTCGTAGTGTTTCAGTAGGTCAATGTTGAGCAGTATATTCCTGATGGTTTGTTTTAGCCCCTAAATTTATTCTATTATAGGTGGGATATAATATCAATGGATTTATTTATAGGGTTAACCATTGATTAGGGAGGATATGATGTTATCTGGGTAATAGTATATCAACTAAAGAAATCACCTCACTTCATAGCGATGAAGGATACTGGCATTGTGGATGACTTGAAAAAGATAAATGTTAATATGGTGGAAAGGCTGCATTGAGTTCTAAGATCCATTGTCTCAAATCGAGATATTCATATTACCTTAGGGGTCTAGAGGGTATTGGATCATGCTTCATGCCCAAAGTTAAACCTTAGCACTGCATTCCACCCCCAAACAAATGGGAAGATAAAAAGGACTATCCAGATGAGGGAGGATATGCTACGAGCATGCATAATGGAATTAGCAGATATTGGGTTTAAAACAAACACTTGTTTGAGTTTTATTTTAATAATAGATACCTCTCTTCTATTAGAATGGATATGTTTGTACCATTTTACTTAATAAAATGACATTCTAATTTTTGATGGATAGAGGCTGGGGAGACAACTGTTCATGGTCCGTACATGGTTCTAAGCACATAAGATAAGGATTAGATTTTTGGGGAGCAGATGGTGGAAGAACATGACCAGAAGAATGGGTTTTTTGATCGAAGGAGAGTTTGATATCAATTACTAGGACTCACATGTCATTTACTAGGGAATGTGTGATATCAATGTGGATGTGATGTTCATGGAGCAGCCAGAAAAGATGTAGGATCCTTGATATAAGGTGATGCACGATTGTAAAATTCCATCGATACATGTGTTGTAGTGGCATGATAGATAGGGGGAGAGTATATTAGATTGATAAGAACATATGTGCTCCGAATACCCAGAGTTTTTTTTGAATTTTTTGATCTTCAATTTTTTTTTCATGTAATTTTTTATCCTTGTTAGTTATCAGATGCGTTATTTCCTTTATCCATAGTGTGCGATAAATTCCTTACATGTAAAAAGGGTAATACCATATTCCTAATTGATATACATTAATTTTAATTCAATTAAACCCATTCAAGAAATATGTTTCCTCCCTGAGCATATAGTATCGTGACATGGAGGATATGATTATCTGATTCATGTGTTTAGACAATATGGTTGTTCAGCCAGTGTGGTGTTTCGTTGGGTTGTTTAGGTTAGTAGATATCAAAGGATGTGTTCATGGATGTTGAGGATTCATTTCAGTTTTCAAAAAATACATGCTGGTTTATTATTATTCCTTGATGTCAGTACTGGAGCATCTAGTGTAGCAAGATCCTTGAGCGGTATCTCATGGTGTTGTTATTGGACACCTCTTACTTCCTTGTTTTGTATGAAATCATGAGGGTGATAATAGTTTGATATGTATGTGATGTAATTTTCATGTCTTCTCCCATCCATTATGTTGTAAAAATTATGTCTTTTAGGTCTTCTGGGGGTAATGTTGAATCATTTCAAGAGTTTTCTGAAAATCTAGTTTTCCAATGATAGATCATGTACCGGTATCTCTACAGTGGTGACTTGTGGTGGTGACTCATCCATCTATGTCTCAAAATGGTGGGTCAAAACTGGTGAGTCAATAATGTTAGGTGGTGATATTGAGTCACAATGGTGACTCGCTCTGTTAGGTCTCTATAGGTGAGTCACCTAATGGTGACTCATCCATCATAAACTAGTCCAATAGTGAGTCACACAATTCCCATTAATCCACCAGTATTTTTTCCTACAGTGAGACACCCAATGAAGAGTCACCCAAAAGTAACTCATCTACTGGTAGATCATATAATACTTAGTCACCATATAGTGACTCATCCAACAGTAATAATTTCAGACAGTTTTACAAAATTTTACTATCTTCCCATTGTTTCTAGTTTAAACCCTTTTAAGATTAATTGACGTAAAATGAATTTAATTCCATATTTTAGTAGTTTTATTGTTGTTTCAATGTTCCTATATAATATCTTATATTACTCTAAAATTAGGTTGCTTTAAAATGGATTATCCACATGGACATTCTCAATATCCCATTTTAGTGGCATTTAAAACTATTCCTCTGTTGATATAGGATTTTTCCTTTCAAAAATTGATATACATTCCTTGTTGTACGTTTCCAAGTCACATGATACCATGGAAACCTGAATCATTCCTTTTCAAGGAGTGATGTGATTGTTTTGTGGTTGTGGATCACAATTTCATAGAGAATTCTTCCTACTACTTGAGCACCCACTGTATTGAGTCAATAAGGATATACTAATCTATAATTAATTAAGGTAGGGATATCTTTAACATTCAATAATTTTTTTATCATGAGGGTTTTATGTATTATTATTTCTTTGTGATCATAGTATAATTAAAAATAAAAGAATATAATTGAATTCGTTTAATAAAAACATATATTGGATGAGAAAATGTGATGCATGGTTCTATTTTATTATATTCTTGTTGATATTGTGATTTGTATTGGAAAATCAACCACTAAAAATCCGGGTGGTGGGTTGTATTAGTTTTTTTTACCTGGATTTTGTTGTGAATTCTTTTTTTTGTTCTTTTTTTTAATGATTGTATATATGTGAAATTCATTATACACATATACTTTGGTAATAAATAGATTCCCCATGATCAAACTATTTCTATGGAAACCCCAATATTACCAAGAGGAAATTGAATGAGGAATTAATTATTAAATATGATAATGATATGGCTTAGGTTCTGTAGTGGATTGTATGTTGTTTTATTCTTTTTAAGAGATTTTTCGTTTCATGTGGGTATGAGTAAGAGGTTTTTTTTGGTTGAGATGATAGACTGAGTAGAATGACATTAAAGAATGATGATGGTTGTGGATGGTATGGTTATTTCAACCGATGATTCACCATGTGTAGCTTCACCATGTGTCTCAGGATTAGGAAATTTTTATAATATTAATGGGTGTAAAATTTAAATAAAATATGAAGTGTGTTAAAATAGTAGGTGCATCACCATTTGTAATCATAATGGTTTTGGTGACCATATTATTATATTAATTATTTCTAGTTGTGCATAATAGATTATCAGGTACTGATGGAATGGGATATTAATTTTTATTAAAGAATGAAAATTTTGTTATGTGAAATTGATGGGGGGATTATTTGTCTTTATGGTGTATTTATAAGAGGCTTTCATTTATCATCTTTGGAGGTAACCAACAATAATTTTGATAAATGCATTTAGAGGTAGCAACACTGTTGGAATTGTTATGAAGTGGATAATTGTTTAATTTAGAACCCATATGTTTGGATTGAGTGTTTGATAAAAAATATTTATACCTTTATTTTGTTGTGTTTCTATATTCACCCCATCATTGTTGAGGGCTATGTGTGTAACATCCTCTTTGTCATAGGGGAGGCTGTCTTTCCTAAACATCCTGATTGTAAGAGGGATGGTTGACCACCCAACCTTCTATTTTCTATCCTCCCAATAATGATGGACAATGATTATTTGGAATGGTGGTGGTTTTTGAGGCCCAACTAGGTGTGGGGAGTTCTATATTCCATGTTTGTTTGGGATGACATGTGTTGTACCTCACTAGTGTCTTTTAGATGAGGTGTGGTATGTGACCATTGTGTCTACGGGGGAGATTTATTTTTGAGACCATGGTGTGTGAAGGGGGTATATGATGTGGTATATGGTCTAGGTTTCTATAGGAAAGATGTGGTTTTGAGACCAAGTTTTGTGCGTGCAGGTTGTGACATAGTTCTTTCGAAAGATGCGGGAGGACTAAGACATTTTCCATTAGAGTGTGATAGTGGGTAATCATTGGGAATGTTGTTGGAGGTATCCCCTTATGGATGTGGTTAGTATATTTATTTACATGACATGTGTTACATGGTGAGATTTCATTACTGTGGTGGGGATGGATTAAATACTTTGTAAGTTGTTATTGGTTCTAATGTTTCCTCATGGGGGCATTATCATGCTTCTCCCACATTTTGAAGAGAAACGTTGGTTATCCTTGAGAGTATAATTTTATGATCTAACTACAATATAAATCTACTTTTATATTTTTAGGATGTATAAAAGTTATGTGCTGGTCATTATTAGTTCAAACATAGGTATAGTATCTATGACATTGCATATCATTACATTTTGGTATTTACATTAGAGACTCTTGTTTGTATATGTTATAAATTAATAATTCATGTGGGATGATTTTGGTTTTATTTTATATATATCGTGGATTGTTTTGAGGTCAATATATCTTATCTTCTGATCTTGGTTACTATAAAAGTGTCATGGCAACTATTTTGTGAGATTTGAATCCCCTTGGTGTGAGCACCACCCAAGGGACTATTAAAGGTGGGACTCCTGTGGTCATTATCCACCTTTTTTCTACTCATGTCGTAGATGGGAATATTGGGTGGTAGGGGTCACAGTAAAATATCGTAGATAATAATAACAAAATTATAAATGAGTGAAATTATTAATTTGATTACATTATATATTAAGAGCATGATTCCACTTCAATCAACTTATATACTTAATAATTATTCAAACATATGGGTAGAAAACCATTTATGTATGGTGTGATAATGGTTTCATCACATGAGACAAGTTGAGGCATCTAAATAAATATCTACACTACCACAAAATTAGGCAAGGCAGGGGCCTACCTTTATCAGTGCTAACAGAAAAGCATTGATAAAGGGGTAGGACTTTATCAGTGATAGATAAAAGTGCTGATAAATGTACCCATTATTAGCGATAAAACAAGAGCTAACAAAGGTGTACCCTTTTTCAGTGAATTTTTAGCGCTCATAAATGATACATTTATCAACGATTTAATTATCCCTTTATCGGTTGTTTTTTTAGCGTTGATAATGGTTACATTTATCAGTGCTTTACTCCATATGAATTTATTATATTTATTTTCAAAAATAATGTTTACTGTATACATTAAATAAAAAACACATGTTATAACTATAAATATATATATATATATAATTAAATAATGTTTATATTAATAATAAATATATTTTTTAGATTTATAAGACTTATTATATTTATTAATTCATTATATTTATTAGATTTATTAATTAATTATATTTAATATATATATTTATTATATTTGTTTATATTTAATGTATTTGTTTTATTTATAAATATATAATACTTTTAAATATATATATATATATATATAATTAAAATTATTGAATATATCTGTGTCTTCCAATGAATTGGGGTCAATGAATATATTAGGCATATAAGTTATGTGATCATATATGTGGATAAATATTGTTCATTTATAGATTATAATTACATATCATGTTGATGTGTTATTGATTTATAATTCATTATGGTACCTATATAATATATATGTTCTAAAAAATGTACAGTTATAATTATAATTACATTATATTTAAAAATAAATATAAATTTTATTATATTGTCAATGATATATATATAAATATACCTTTCAAATACATTTGTAATTATAATTATAATTAACTATATATAATTAATATATTTATAATCTTTTAAATATATATAATTAATATATTTATTTTATATATTTATATGATTATAAATATAATAACTGAATTTCTTATAATTTTATAAGTATAAAAATATATATTTATTTAGAGTTATAATTATTAAAATATATATATATGTATCATAAATATCATTTTAAATAAATATATAATAATATAAACAAATTATTAAATTTAAACATTTATCAGTGATTTTATTAGCGCTGATAATGTATGTATTTATCACCACAATAAAAGTGCTGATAAAGTGGGGCATTATCAGTACTAAAATGAAAAGTGCTGATAAAGACACCCTTTATCTGCGCTATAAACGCGTTGATAATGTCCTACCTTTATCAGCGTTAAAAAATTTCTGATAAAGGGGTTCTTTATCAGCACTTTTCATTATAGCGCTGATAAATGCCCCCTTTATCAGCACTTTTTACTAGTGCAGATAAAGGTCCCCACGGGATTTATAAATGCCACCAGGTCCTCCTCCTCCTCCATGCACCATGTCAACCTCTCACGGAAGCCCTACCCTACGCCTCCACTACTGCCTCCTCTCTGCCGCTGCCTCCTACTACTCCTCCTCTGTCATAGTCACTGCCTCATTCTCCTCCTATGGTGCCTACTTCTCCTCCTCCTCCTCTTGTCGCAGCTCCTCCTCCCCACACCCTGTCAAGCTCTCATAGAATCCCTACCCTGCGCCTCTTCCACTACCTCCTCTTTGCCGCTGCCTCCTTCTCCTCCTCCTCTGTCATGGTCGACGCCTCATTCTCCTCCTCCGACACCTACTTCTTCTCCAACTCTTTCCACATCTCCTCCTCCTCCTCCTCTGCGGCTCCTACTTCTCCAACTCCTCTACCGCAGCTCCTCCTCCTCCTCCTCCACCGCGGAATCCTCCTCCTCCTCCTCCACCTCTGCCTCGTCCTCCTCCTCCTCCTCCTCCTCTTTCACATATTCTGCTGCCACTGCTGCCTCCAAGCTGCCTCCGCAGCCTCCGTTGCCTCCATTGTCGACGCCTCCTCCTCCTCTGCCACCGAGTCCACCACATTAAGGTGAGTAAAATTCAATTTTCACGAATTAATTATGTTTTCATTTATTTTCAATATTGAGGTTAATTATGATATGGTGTGATTCCTGTGTGTTATACTTGTGTTTTGGACACATGTATATGTTGTTGGATACTGGTTTGATATTTATTACCTCTCCCCACTATAGCCTTGTGATAGAAACATGAATAGAGAGAATATTTTTTGTGAAAGGATGTTACAATAGATTAGGATTTCACTCCGTCTAGTGGCCCTTAGTATGGATGTTTTCCTGATTTTGGATATTAACCCATAATTAGGCGAAGTAGGGTTTGAACCGTCCGTGTTGGTGAATTCATGTCATCAAGAGAGGCATGCCAATGAGATGAGACATATGTTTATTAAGTTCTATATTGTACACTATATTTTACACTATTCTCCTTGGGTTCGAAGAAAATTATCCTTAATAGTGTTTCTACCAATTATTTCCCACCACCCACTGTGTCTAGGTTGGTTCATATACCAATTAAAATATCACATCCTTTCCTATAACATAACTGGGCCACTATCCTCTCACATTGGGTTTGATTAACATATCCTCTAATTCCATAACATAGTAGTTTATCCCCTCTCACTTACGATGGGTCTCACCATCTCATCACATAAAAAAAATATGAGGAGAGAATCTCTATAGACAAACTCTCACAAAACTACTACAAAGAAAAAATATGTGATCCCCATTTCTGTATCTCACATTATATTATCATGCCGAAAAAGATCTAAGGAGGGAATCACAATACCCAACCTCCGTCACTAATCAAAATTCACCATCAATAGGTGGATCCCATGGAAGTTACACACCAATCCCCTCTGACCAAAGCCTCCTCACTCAAAGTAGGGTCATACCAACACCTTATCACATAAATAAATGTCATATATCTTGTCTCATTCCACAATACATATAAATAGTAATCTAAGGAGGGTATCAAGATATCCAACCTCTCGTACTAGCTAAACCACATCATCAATAGGTGGGCCCCATATAAGAGCATACTTCAACTAGGTGAAAGTCATATGATGTCCCAATCTCTTAGTCGTTTTGACCATAAATGATAAAAGTCACCATCCATTTATCCTTGAATAATAATCACCTTAAAACCGTCATGGTTATACATGAAAATTATTCCCAACCTATCAACATTCTAATTCTGCATATAAGGGAATCTACTAGGTTCTACAAATCTAATCTATATCAACTCATTGATATCAACACACACTCATCTATACATGGTAATGTCACAACCCACATTCTATACTTGATCTAGGCCTCGATAGTCTAGTCTGTATGATCTTCTAATTCCCACATTAAAACTCACTAAAACTAAATAATGACCATCCAAAGAAACTCACTCTAAGAGCCTTGGATACCCTTTTCTAAGTCATCCAGACTATTAGCATGACCTTCACATAGGTACCATATCATATCTCCCCGTGGAGATCTCTTAATCCAATTATGAGGAAATCCATTATGTCACACTTCACCAATCCCTATATGAAATATCCTACTCATCACACACACCATGACTCTTATGTATCCTTATGAGGGTTTTCTCCATCATACATGAGATATCAAACTATATTATCTATATTCATTTGACCGAAGACTCTAATACCTAGTAAAATAGCCATAGAAATCCTCACCTGGCTATACAAATCTCATACCAAACCCGATCCTCCCATAAACACAACTAGAAACCTCACCTCCATGGAGACATAATCATTGGATGATCAAAAAATCACAAACATTCAATAGAACCCTCACTCTATATCTTGGTGGATGAAAAACAACCTATTTATTTTCCTAGGATGCTCTTGATTTTTATCCCTTTCACTAGAACACATATACTCAAGCATGAATTCACAATCATCTGTAAATGGGAAACTGGTTTTGTATTATAGGGTTCACCAACCTCAAAAATGGAATGATACCTCCTCACCAAGATCAACTCATCCTCAACCCAGACTATACATGCCTTGTCCAATCTTATACCAACGATTGAGACCCAATCTCATGGAAAAATTCCTAAATAATTAATTATAGAAACTTATAATTAATTATTCACCTTAATATAATTAGGACTAATCTTTCAAAAAATCACTAGGAAATACAAAAACACATAAACCACAAAAACAGTGTGTGTTCATCATAGGAGGATAACCTCTATCCAATAAAATCAAAATCTACATCATATGAATTGGATTGAAGATGCTATTGTGAAACCATCACAAACTTCCTAGTTAAAATCAACCCAAATCATAAGGAAATAACGAATAATAATAATGGAGGATGTATGAGGTAAGAACTCACTAAATCACTATAAAAAGCTCCCAAGAACCACCCCTCATCATGGGGTATCTAAGAGAGGAATAGAATGGATGAATCCCAAGAACCACTCAAGAATTGCTATTAATGAGAACGCCCCACCATTTTTAAAGTATCTAGTTTATTATATAAATTATGCTCATATTTCTTCTCCCCTAACCTATATACCCATCCTTTGGATTTCAAATAGGAAGAATTTAAATAATGAAAGGATGAATGCCAATCGGTTGACGAAAGAGAATGAAGAAGGCGTGAGAGTTTATCATATTTGAAAAAGATTGTGCATATGAACATTATCAAATTCTTTTTCCATGTTTACTCTATTGTTATTGAAAAAAAATTAGTCTAGAGGAGTTTGAAGAACACTTTATCTGTCATGGAATAGATCAGAGTTATACATGTTGGAATAAATATGGGGAAACAACGAATGTAGGTACTTGCTGGTATAACACTGCATTTTATGGATCATCTGTTATGATTTCAAGCTTGAACAATGAAGATGATCACATGGATAATGTGATTACAGATGTGAATGATGATGAAGATAATATTGAGGAAATGACAAGGACCATCGAAGATGAACTTAATGATTGCCCATAATTTTTTGAGAAGATAAAAAGTTGTGAAAGGATGCTATAATATGTTGGCTGCACTAAATATACAACAGTTTCTACCATACTTAAGATGTATAATTTGATAGCAGCAACGTGTGGAGTGGAAAAAGTTTTATGGAAATACTATCTCTCCTGAATGAAAAGCTCCCATAAGATAATGAGCTCCCGAGCTGAACATTCGATGCCAAATGATTCATACACTCGATGGGTATGATCTCTGAAAGAAAACACACCTGCCCGAATGACTATATACTATTTCTCAAGGACCAAAAATCACATAAAGAATGCCCAAATTTTGGTGCTTCTTGACACAAGAATGATGAATCCAGTCCTACTGAAGATGTATGGTACCTTCCAATCATTCCAAGGGTTAGGCACTTATATAAAAGCGAGGAGACTGCATGCTAATTGACATGGCGTACAGATACAATAAATAAAGATGGGATACTACGTCACCCAGCAGACTCTCCTCAATAGAAGAGGATTGATAATGAGTATCCTTAATTTGGAAATGAGTCGAGAAACCTTCGTCTTGCGTTATCTACAGATGGAGTGAATCCTTTTGGTTTTCAGAGAAACAATCACAATACATGGCCGGTTATGTTGGTAAATAATAACTTTCCACCATTGTTATGCATGAAACAAAAATAAATCATGTTATCTATGCTTATATCAAGACCAAATCATCCTGGTAATGATATTGATGTTTATTTAGCTCCATTTATCGAAGATTTTAAATTGTTGTGGGATTTAGGTGTTATGTTTTAGGATTCTTACAAAAAGAAATATTTCACTTTGAGAGAAATGTTTTACGGGATGAAAAATGACTTCCCAGATTATGGAAATTTGTCTAGATATTGAATTAAAGGAACTCAAGGGTGTCCCATTTGAGAACAGGGAACACAATCAATTTGGTTGAAACAATCATCGAAAACCGTGCTTCTAGGACATCGAAGATTTATACCATGACGACATAAGTACCGAACTTGGATGACGTCATTCAATGGATGTTCAAAAGAATGTACAAAACCGTCTCTATTAACAATTGATCAATTGTTTGAGATAGTTAAATATGTTGACACTACTTTTGGTAAACTGGATTCCAAAAACCTTACGAAAATCAGTTGGAAACATAGATCAGTTTTTTTGGAATTTCAATAATAGAATTTTCTGTATGTCATACATTTTCTTGATGTTATGCATGTAGAAAAAAAAATATTTGATAGTTTCATCAACATGTTTCAAAATACACCTACCAAACCAAAAGATGGGATTAAGGCTACATTCTACATGGTGGAGATGGGAATACAGGAAGAGTTGGAACCAGTGAAGGGTGAAAAAAATGAAAATTTCATCCTTCTACTGCTTACACACATTCCATACAGGAGAGATATCAGTTTTTCAATTTATTGGATGACGTAATGGTTCCGTATTGGTACTCTTCAAATATCCGGAACCTCGTGTCCATGAGCGATTTGAAGTTAAAAGGTCTAAAATCACATGACTTCCATGTTTTGATGCAAGATCTCATTCCTATTGCTTTACATTTCATTTTTCCCAAGAATGTCCCCCAAACATTAACGAAACTTTGTTTCTTCTTCAAACCTATATGCAACAAAGTTATAGAACTAAAAAATTGCCAACTATGGAAAGAGAAATTGTGGTCATATTATATGGATATGAAATGTTCTTCCCACATTCATTTTTTGATATGATGGTTATTTTTCTATTACAGTTGGTTAGAGAGATTCTACTATGTGGTCTTGTACATTATAGATGGATGTACCCCATTGAACGGTATATGAATATTTTGAATGGGTATGACCAAAATAGAAGTCGGCCAGAGGGTTGTATTGTAGAGCGATATATTATTGATGAAGCAGTTGAATTATTTACCAAATACCTATCTGGTGAGTAAATAATTGGCCTACTGAAATCTCGTCAAACTGGGTGGCTTGTGGGTGAAGGAATTTCTCGAAGACAGGTTGTCACAATCAATATTACAGATTGTGAGTAGGTCCACCTTTATGTTTTGCATAACAGTTTCGACATTGTCCTTTATGTTGAAACCCACTACGTAATTCTTAGGCATTAGAATCCATCTAGGGATGAGAATTGGATATCCGGTACACATAATCGGTAGTTTATAGGATTGGTTCATACCATATTTTTAAGAAGTCGGATGAAAATATAGAGTCAATTCCAGAACGACTTCGAGGGCTAGCTGTAGGACTATGTGTGTATGTATTATCTTACAATGATTATATAGTAAATGGTTACTAATTTTATACTAATTAACATTATGAATACAATACCATGAAGAATAGTGGGGTTACACTTGTGGGTAAGGTGATGCATGTTTCTGGTGCTATGGACAAAAATCCAATTTATGCGAATTTGTCAGACTTTGGCATCATCAAACAAATATTGTAGTTGGAATATACGGAATTCCATGTTCCAATTTATCAGTTCATGTTGGTTGATAACAGGAGTGATATTAAAATAGATGAATTGGGATTCATGAAAGTTTATTTCAGTAAGGAAGGAAAGAAAGACGAACCATTTTTAATGGCATCATAGGCTGTGCAATTATTTTATGTTCCTGATCCTGCAAACCGAAACTGGTCAATTGTTCTCTTATCAACCAAAACAACTGAAGGGTGATATCAATAGAGGATGACCCTTTCTTTGGGACTTCGTAATAATTTTTTAGTGGTACCAATGTAGAAAACATTTTTTGTGTCGGAGGAGACCAAAATGAGGAGATATGGATAGTTGATAGAGGGGTCAAATATCGTCATCCTTAAAAAAAGAGTTCAATAATCAGGTTATTTTTGTATTGTAATATGGATTGTGTTACATTATGTTATTATGTGTCCACTGCTATTTTTATGTGATCTAAATTAGTTGTTAAACCACTTCTGCAGATAATGACGTCTGCAACTACTGTTGCACCCAATCTCGAGACACAATAGGTTTCTCAACATGTTGCAGCTGGTC
This sequence comes from Viscum album, assembly GCA_963277665.1. Lineage (NCBI taxonomy): Eukaryota > Viridiplantae > Streptophyta > Magnoliopsida > Santalales > Viscaceae > Viscum > Viscum album. Next base: position 928,029,307 of record OY728126.1, on the reverse strand, counting down.
CCACTACTAAGGTACAAAATTTCTCCCAACCTGTTGCTACTGGTCCCACTACAGAGGTACAAAAGGTTTCTCAACCTGTTGCTGCTGGTCCCACTATTGAGGTACAATGGGTTTCTCAACCTGTTGTTGCTGGTCCCAGTGTCGATGCTAGCATTTCGGAGGAACATAATGATGATGCAGAAACCGAGGAAATGTTTGGCAATGAAACCCTAGCGGCACCAAAAAACAGATGCACCATAGTTTGACAGTTTTAGCCAAAATTTTTAAAGAAAAAGAAAAATGAATAAAATATGTGGTGGGATGGAATAATTGAGGCCAAAATTTAAACCCCAAAAAAGCCATGTTTAGTAGCTACATTGGAATCGTCACTCGGCAACACGTGCCGATTAATGGAGAGTGGTAGAACCTTGTAGTCCGCGGGCTGAAAACATTAATTTGGGAAGATATTACGGTAACATGACGATATCATTTAATTAATTTATTAAAATAAAATTATGTAAAATACTGAAATATTGAATAACTCTTCATTATCTCTCGCATAGTGCATTTATAGTAGATGTCTCGAACAATGAATATTTATTAAGACTGGAAGGAAGTGTTTATAGAGGCTTTCATTCCATTTTAACGAAATGTTATCTGAAAGATGCTAAAGGGAAAATCAAGCCACATCCACCTCCTCTTTATGGAGATTTGATATCCCAAGTAGCGTGTGATACATTTTTCCACTGTCGTGCGGAGCAGGCTTTTCAGGTACATTGTGTTTGGTAACACGTTGTTTAATGTTTCTTGTATTCATCACTTTGATTTAAAAATTTTTATTTATGAAACTAAAACTGACTGCTGAAAATAAATAAAGGGATGAAAAACCAGCGCACCCCTACCGTAATGCAAGGCTGGGGTACGCTTCAATTGAAAAACAATTGTTACATATTGTAAAAGTACTGTAATAATTTTATGTGACCAAAAACAACATTGTAATCATGTTTCACTGTTTATATGAAGATTGATGAATCAAAATCCCAAGATACTTCCATCCCATTCCATGTGCTATGGAAGGAGGCTCGTGTTAATAAAGAGGGGAAACTGGTAGATGAAAAAACACAAAATGTGTGGGAACCATGTGTATGTATGACATAATATAAATTTGTTTTGATTTAAATCACTATTATATATCCATGATTACTTATTTCCCTATATTTTCTCTTTGTCGTAGTCAAAGGAATCAACAACCCCCGCACCAGATGCAGACATACATTCAGTGGCCTTGAAACAGCCAGAACAGTATGGCAGCGTCTGAGAAGCGTGTTTTGGGGTGACACCACAGATAGATTTTCAGAAAAAAAAAACAAGAGGAGGAAAAAACTAAATAAATGAAAATGATAAGATTTATACTAGCTACCCATGAAGAAAAATTCCAATTTCAGGGAGAGTTGCAAGCAAATTTGATGGGGGAGAGGCGAAGAGAAGTAACAACTCATGAAAACCTGTGAAAGAAGATCCCACCGCACCCCCCACCAGCTGTGAGGTGAGTCATTCCCCTTAAAGACCTGACATAACTGAGGTAATCAATGTTCTAATATTTGATTATGTGAAATGGGAATCACATATACACTGATACCTTTATTGTAATGATATTCTACAGGGTGAAAATGACTGTGATTTATATATTTCAACTCCCACCCATCACCTTGTAGCAAGGGATACGATGTTCAATATGCAGAATGACATGCTACAATCCATACCACTTCCAACCGGTCATGTCAAAGTGTCAATTAATGTATCTCATGAGTCGATCACCAAGATACCCATGCCAAATGAAGATGAAGGAATTCATACGGTGGAAAAAGGTGTTGGAACATTTGTTTCATGGCCATCGAATCTTGTAAAAAAACATGTAGACCAGGAGGTATTCATTTCCAATTCATTTTTCAAGAAGAACCTTCATCATTTAATTAAAAAAGGGCTGAAACGAAGAATTTTATTATAGAAGGACAAAAGAATGGAGCTAAAACGAAATAGAATATCAAAAGGATCAACCAACTGATCAAAATGATCTACTGAGAGCACCTTCAACCCGACCATTATATATCCAAATTTAATATCATTGCAATCTCATGTGGATACGAAAATAAAAGGCAGTAATAATCACACACATTTATGTGATACAGATATGTACGGATAGGAAACATTATATTTCATTAGTGTTGCCGTTGTAGCTGAAATCATCACATACGACTTTCTAGGCACCTCAGATAAAAATGTATACATGAGGGTGTGTTTTCATGATTTGATTTTACAGAGGCTTATATACTATGATAATTATGGATACATACATTTCATATTTTTCACAGGAGTATATATGAAAAATAAATTGAAGGCATTTTCCCAAAAACACAAATTTGGACTCATTAGTCCTCACACCATGTCTACAGAACAAAAAGAAATAGATTCCGATTTTCAGGTTGAATTAATTTCAAACCTGATTTGAATGTTGCAATGAAAAATTACGGTTAACATGCTCTTTTTAATACGAACATTGAAGGGGTAAAACTATACATTTTAATCATATCAATTATATTTTCATTTCTATCATTACTTAATCCTTTTTGTGATCTTAGGAAGCATTGGATACACATTGCAGTCAATTTGGATGCTCCAATGAATTATTTTCTGGATTCACTGCATGGATATCCAACAAACCAATCACACATGATGGTGATTGTCAATTTTAATTACACTATATTAAACCTTTTAGAACTAAATATCTAGTTACATAATTTATATTATCTTTTAATGAGTATTATGTTATGATAGAGTGGTGTATGAATATCGTCTAAAGGCTCCAATGAATCCAGTGCCCAAGGATGACAAGGCCCACGAGATATAAAAATGGACAAGTATAAGAGTATATATAATTATATTTCACTATCCAAATACATATCAAAATAGATTACATATTTTTCTTGATGTTTTTTCAGTGACTGAAAAAAAAACGGCAAGGACTACAGTTGTTATGTTTGTAAATTTATAAAAGAGATCATATTTCATGAACTAAATAGCATCCCTGAAGAAGTATTTCTGAGAAAAATTAGTAGTTCTTTTAAAATAATTATTAATGGATTTTTTATTTTTATTTTTTCAGTACTACTACGACTGTCACAAAAACTCTTATTCACAAGATGATATAGATGTGTTTAGAAACGAATGGGCAGTATACCTGATGGAAGAATGTAAAAAAATAAGACAACGAAGGTTAATTCCTACTACTTATGTTATCTTTATATGGTCATTGATATATCCATTTTTTACACTTATTGAGAATCTATGATCACCTTTTCTTATGTTTCATATCCTTAGATTATAAAGAATGGTTTTGGAAATGATTTTAGATTCTAGAAAAGAATAAGATAATGAGAGACTCTTATAAACTACTAACATATGAAATACCAATAAAATGCATTCAGATTGTTTTTGTACTTTAGGAAAAAAATCAATGAATCATTTTGACGTGTACGAATCAACCGCACCTCAATCCAATGCACGGTGTGACCGGTATGGATAAAAGTGTCTGATATCAGTTTGAAGTAGACATTAACTTTAGAAAACAACACATGTTTCTTATGGAATACTGGGAAAATTCATTCTGATTGTTTTGTTACATTAGGAAAATGATCCATGAGTCATTTGTGATGTGTACGAATCAACCACACCTCAATGCGATGCACGGTATGACCACTATGGATAAAAGTGTCTGATATCAGTTTGAAGTTGACATTAACTTCAAAAAACTACATAAGTGAAATATAGAATACTAAGAAAATGCATTCAGATTGTTTTTATACTTTATAAAAATTATCAATGAGTCATCATTGATGTTTACAAATCAATTGCACCTCAATACGATGTACGGTGTGACCGGTGTGGCTAAATGTGTCTAATATCAGCTTTAAATTGACATTAACTTTAGAAAACAACACAAGTGACATACGGTATACCAAGAAAACACGTTTGGATTGTTCTGATATATTTGGAAAATGATACATGCGTCATTTGCGATGTGTACGAATAAAACACACCTCAATCCGACACACAAGGTGACTGGTATGGCTAAAAGTTTCTGATATCAGTTTGAAGTTGATATTAACTTTAGAAAGCAATACAAGTGACAAACGGAAAACCAAGAAAATACGTTCATATTAATTTGATACATTAGGAAAACGTTCCATGAGTCATTTGTGACGTTTATGAGTAAACCACACCTCAATCCGAACATAGTGTGACCAGTATGGAAAAAAGTGTCTGATATCAGTTTGAAATAGAAATTAACTATAGAAAACAAGACATGTGACATACGAAAAGTGGAGAAAATGCGTTCGGAATGTTTTGATACATTAAGAAAAGGCACATGAATCATTTTTGACGTATATCAATCAACCACACCTCAATCCGATGCACAGTGAGACTGGTATGGAAAAACGTGTCTGATATCATTTTGAAATTGACATTAACTTTAGAAAACAACACATGTGACATACAAAAAACCGGGAAAAATGCATTCATATTTCTTTGATACATTAGAAAAATGATACATGAGTAATTTGTGACGTGTAAGAATCAACTTCACCTCAATCCGACGTACTTTGTGACTGGTATGGATAAAAGTGTCTGATATCAGTTTGAAATTGACATTAACATTAGAAAACAACACTTGTGACATAAGGAACACTAAGAAAACACGTTTGGATTATTTTGATACTTTTGGAAAATGATCCATGAGTCATTTGTGATGTGTATTAATCAATTGCACCTCAATCCGAAGCAAGGTGTGACCATTATGGCTAAAAGTGTCAGATATAAGTTTTAAATTGACATTAACATTAGAAAATAACACAACTGATATACAAAAAAACCAAGAAAATTCATTTGTATTGTTTTGATACTTTAGGAAAACGATCCATGAGTCCTTTTTGACGTGTATGAATCAACTGAACCTCAATCGGACACACGGTGTGACTGGTATGGCTAAAAGTGTCTGATATCAGTTTGAAATTGTCATTAACTTTAGAAAAAAACACATGTAACATATGAAAAACCAATAAAACGTGTTAGTATTGTTTTGATACTTTAGGAAAACGATAAATGAGTCATTTGTGACCAGTATGAATCAATCACGCCTAAATTTGATGCACGGTGTGACTGGTATGGCTAAAAGTGTCTGATATCAGTTTGAAATTGACATTAACATTAGAAAACAACACAACTGACATACGGAAAACCATGAAAACAAATTCAGATTGTTTTCATACATAAGGAAAAAAATCCATGAGTCATTTGTGACGTGTGAAAAACAATCACACATAAATAAGATTTATGATGTGACTGGTATGGCTAAAAGTGTCTGATATCAGTTTGATATTGTCATTATCTTTATAAAACAACACAAGTGACATAAGAAAAATTGAGCAAACACATTCGGATTGTTTTGATACATTAGGAAAATGATCCATGAGTCATTTTTGACATGTAACAATCAACCTCACCTCAATACGATGCACGGTGTGACCAGTATGGAAAAAAGTGCCCGTTATTAGTTTGAAATTAACATTAACTTTAGAAAACAACACAAGTGACATATGAAAAACCAATAGAATGCGTTCAGACTACTTTGATACTTTAGGAAAACGATCCATGAGTAATATTTGATGTGTATGAATCAACCTCATCTCAATATGATGCACAGTGTGACAGGCATGGCTAAAAGTGTATGATATCAGTTTGAAATTGATATTAACTTTAGAAAACAACACATTTGACATACGGAAAACCAATAAAATGAGTTCAGATTGTTTTTATACTTTAGAAAAACGGTCCCTAAGTCGTTTTTGATGTTTATAAATCATCCACACCTCAATCCGATGCATGGTGTGACCAGTATAGAAACAAGTGTCTGATATCAGTTTGAATTTGACATTTTCATTAGAAAACAACACAAGTGACATACAGAAAATAGAGAAACCACATTCGTATTTTATTTATAAATTAGTACAACAATCCATGAGTCATTTGTGATATGTACAAATCAACCTCACATCAAACCGACACATGGTGTGACCGGTATGGCTAAAAGTGTCTGATTTCATTTTCAAATTTACCTAAACTTTAGAAAACAACACATGTGACATACGGAAAACTGATAATACACATTCAGATTATTTTTATACTTTATTAAAATGATCCATGAGTCATTTTTGACATTTAAAAATCAAACACACCTCAATCCGATGCACGGTGTGACCGGTATGGCTTAAAGTGTATGATATTTGTATGAAATTGACATTAACTTTAGAAAACAAACAATGTGACATAATGAAAACCTAAAAAATGCATTAATATTGTATTGATACTTTTGTAAAACGAACCATGAGTAATTTTTGATGTGTACGAATCAACATAACCTCAATATGATGCACGGTGTGACCTATATGGATAAATGTTTCTAATATCAGTTTTAAATTGACATTAACTTTAGAAAACAACAAATGCGATATACATAAAACCATTCAAATGCCATCATATTTTTTTGATACTTTAGGAAAAGTATATATGAGTCATTTTTGATGTGTACGAATCAACCACACCTCAATCCAACACACGGTGTAACCGGTATGGCTAAAAGTGTCTGATATCAGTTTCAAATTGACATTAACTTTAGAAAACAACATCAGTGACATATGGAAAATTGAGCAAACATGTTCAGATTGTTTTTATAGTTTAGGAAAATGATCCATGAGTCATCTGTGATGTGTAAAAATCAACATCACATCAATCCGACACATGGTGTGACAGGTATGGCTAAAAGTGTCTGATATCAGTTTGAAATTGACATTAACTTTAAAAAACAACACACGTGTCGTACAGAAAACTACGAAACGACATTCAAATTGTTTTGATACATTAGGAAAACTATCTAAGAGTCAATATTGATGTGTATGAATCAAACAAACCTCAATCCGATGCACGGTGTGAGAGTTAAGGCTAAAAGTGTCTGATATCAGTTTGAAATTGACATTAACTTTACAAAACATCATAAGTGACATACCGAAAACTGAGAAAACGCATTCGGTTTGTTTTTATACTTTATGAAAACTATCCATGAGATGTTTTTGATGTGTACGAATCAACAACACCTCAATCTGATGCACGGTGTGACCACTATGGAAAAAGTGCCTGAAATCAGTTTGAAATTGGCATTAACTTTACAAAACAACACAAGTGACAAATGGAAAACCGAAAAACACATTCGGAATGTATTTATACCTTAGGAAAACGATCCATGAGTCATTTATAATGTTTACGAATCAACCGTACCTCAATTCGACATAAGGTGTGACTAGTATGGCTAAAACTGTCTGATACTAGTTTGAAATTGACATTAACTTATGAAAACATCACAAGTGACATACATCAAACTGAGTAACGTGTTCAGATTATTTTGATACTTTATGAAAACGATCGATTAGTCATTTGTGATGTGTACGAATTAATAACACCTCATCCTGAGCACGGGGTGACCGGTATGGCTAAAAGTGTCTTATATCTGGTTTTAATTGACATGAACTTTAGAAAACAACACAAGTGACATACGGAAAACCTAGAAAACACTTTAGGATTGTTTTGATACTTTAGGAAAATGATACATGATTCATTTTTGACATTTACTAATAAACTACACCTCAATATGATGCATGGTGTGACCGGTATGGCTAAAAGTGTCTAATATCAGTTTTAAATTGACATTAACATTATAAAACAACACAAGTGACATACGGAAAACCAAGAAAAAGCATTAGGATAGTTATGATACATTAAGAGAAATATCCATGAGTAATTTGTGATGTGTAAGAATCAACATCACCTCAATCCGACCCATGGTGTGATATATATGGCTAAAAGTGTCTCATATTTCTTTGAAATTGACATTAACTTTAGAGAACAATTCAACTGACATACGTAAAAACAAGAAAATGCATTAAGACCGTTTTGATACTTTAGGAAAATGGTCCATGAGTCATTTATGATGTGTAGGAATCAACCACACCTCAATCTGACACACGGTGAGACCAATATGGAGAAAAGTGTCTGATATTATTTTCAAATTGACATTAACTTTAGAAAACAACACAAGTGACATACAGAAAACCGAGCAAATGCATTCAGATTGTTTTGAAACTTTAGGAAAATGATCCATGAGTCATTTTTGACATGTATGAATCAACCAATACTCAATACGACACATGGTGTGACCAGTATGGCTAAATGTTTTCGATATCAGTTTGAAATTGACATTAACTTTATAATACAACAGAAGTGACATACGACAAACAGAGTAAACACGTTCGGATTTTTTTGATACATTAGGAAAATGATCCACGAGTCATTTGTAATGTTTATGAATCAACTTCACCTCAATTCAACACACGATGTGAAAGGTAATGCATTTCCTTTGATAATGAATCAATATTTATTAAATGAGATAAATCTTTCACAAACATATTTATTTTACATTATTCCCTTTCATTTTTATTAGAATGAACACATTTGAGTTTATCATATATTTTTTTTCATTTTACATTTCCATATTAATGTATTATTTTATATTAATAATTTAATTTATTTCATAGTTTTATTACAAAAATAATATTTGTTTTCTTATATAGGTGAATTTTATTCCTTGAGTTCGAATGCTTTCTTCAGCAACAAATACTGTGGACGTCAATATTTTAGAGGGGATCACTGATATCAAAGGATGAAACATTAATTTTTATAACTATTTTTGGATAATTGTAATTGTAACCATGTAAAACATTGTTCCAAATGTATATAGCAGTGTGTTTTTTTTTGTATTCAAGATGTTAAGTAAATGTATATATCATTGTTTGTCAATATATTGTGTATGTTGTGCCATCATTCGGTTCATGGTTCGTGTGATCGTGCTATTTTGTGCAGGTGTGCAGGTGTGCAGGTGCTGGTTGTGCAGGTGCAGAAGTAGGTACCTTTGTTAGCACTTTGTTGAGCAGGGATAAAGGGCCCCATTATCAGCGCTTAAGAGAGAACTGATAAAGGGCCCCATTATCAACGCTCAAGATAGAGCTGATAAGGGACCCACTTTATCAGCGCTTTTTTTAGTACTGATAAAGGTGGAATTTATCAGAACTTTTTGGACAGATGATAAAGGGGACCCCCTTTATCTATGCTGGCATTAACATCGCTTTTCTAGAGCTGTTAATGTTAGTTTTTAATACTGATAAAAGGCCATGTTGTAGTAGTGCTATAACAGGTACCTACCCATTAATGCCTATAAAATTAATCACGAAAGAGAATTACAATGAATTCCTTTATAATATTATCCCTACAAATCCATAAAAGAATCAATTATGGTAAAAATATGACATATTCATGTTGGAGTAAGAAGAAATGGTTGTTTTCCTTCATGAATATAAGAACTATAAAAATATCTTTAAATACATTTTTTTGGAAAATCTACTATTTGTTTTGAAAAACATTTTTTAAAATAAAATTTCACAAATAAAATGGAAAATCAATTTCCATTAAAAATTTACCTTTTAGACTTATTAATTATTCCTTAACACGTTGAATTGGTATTATTTCAAACAAATTCTAATCATTTTATACATACTAAAATAATTATTCGATTAAATTTTTTTGATAAATAAAATTGAGAATTATTTTGGAAATTATATGAATATTTATCTTCATATAAAATAAACGTTAATAACGTATAAATTTATTATTAAAAATCACATTAAAATGGTTTAATTTTTTTTAAACATTTTTAGAAGGCATTTTTTTGGAAGAGAAAAGATTTTCGAATAAAGAAAGCAATGTTATCATATTTTATAATAAAAGGATTTTCAATGTAATTATATACCAAAATGTAAAAAATGGAATTATTACATGAATTTAACAAGAATAAATAAACTACAATAAAATTAAAGGTTTTTATTAAACAATTATAAAAATATATCATTTAACTAAAATTTGAATAATATTATTTCATTTACAATGACATTGTAAAACAAACACTTTAAAATATCAAATCATTGTTGTTTGAATTAATTGATAAATTGATTTTGTTTAATTTTCATCAATCCATTTGTAATAATTATAAATAAAAAATATATATTCAAGGGTAATTACATGCATAATAGTAACCTTACATAATAAATGAAGTATGAGATTTTCAAAATAATGGAAATCGAGTTATGAAATTCCTTACCATAGGGTAATATTTATTCTAAATCCACATGGTTTCAAAATTTAATATTTAAGCATAATACACCATGTGAAATTATGTATTAACTATATTGTATGATAAATGTGAATTTTATACACCTTATAACATGAAGTGGTTCTCAAAATAAAAATATTCTACAATGAAATGAAAACGAGATAGAATCCCTTACCCATCAATATTAAATAGTTCAATGTGTTTTAAATCACTATATAATAGTTTTAGTGATTTTATTAATTTTTAACTAAATGATATTCAAATTTATAATACCATATATGCGCATATTATTATATTTTACCACCCATTTGATGATGATATTTCATTATATATTTTTTTCGAGTATTAAATTCAATATTTTCTCATGTGTGTATTGTCATGAATGATCCTATACATTTACATATAATATATTACCATATTAACAATAATGATATTAGTCATATTAATAACACTTTATTATTACCATTTATGAATTTTTAATATTCCCAAATAATCCCATCATTTCATAGAGAATGAAGCCCATATATACACAAGAGTAACAATTTCATTACCACAATGTCTAGAACAGATAGGATTAGGGTGAGTTATTAAATATAAAAAATCAATATAATCTCATATTTATTAAAAAATTCAATAATTGTTTCCCTCTTACATTCCATGTAAAGAGTAATTAAAAAACAAATGACATTACTTCATGAGGGTCTCGTCTACGTACACATGAGCGGTTTTATCATATTTTAAACATCATGAAAAATTAAATACATGATATTATTATTTAATTATAGTAATAATAGCATAAATACCAAATAAATATTTTAAATCCAACCTTATATATATTAACATTATAGGTTTTTATATAAAAATAACTATATGGGTCCATGATGTGGTAGTCTGCAGTACACAAGATCAATGATTTCCTTTCCCATTTGATGATAGTGGTGATGAAAAAATATTATGAAATAAAAAAAAACATAGTACATGTAATATAAATGTTTTATTATAATGGATGGGTTAAAACATAATTTTCGTTTATTGAATAAGAAAAAATATAACGTATCATTGTTAATTTAATTACCTTTTCTAAGAGAAACCAACTTTGAATATCCTCTTAAGAATGATAGGGATGATATTTGAGGACGATATGTAGCTATGGATTATAACATAGGATTTTGTGGATAGAATTGGAAAGAGAATATATAAACTCCATGTATTGGTATTTGGGATTATGTGATGTAATGGAGTTCCATTATATAAGTCGGGAAAGGGGGGCCTCATTGAAAATTTATGGATATTTCCCAAAATAATAAAAGATGATAAAGTCATTCACCCAATCGATTCTTAACAATAGCCATATATAAGATATTGAGACATATAATATTGGAATATTCACAGTGAATACAATTTTGAAATTTTGGTCATTCATTTAAACCATTGTGCTTTTAGTTTATTCCATTGGTAAACCCATTTTTCCTTATCTACAGTAACTAATTTTTAATATTTTCACTATTACTTATGGAAAAATATTAATTATATCTTATTTTATAATATAACTCAAACTAATTCCAAATATGGAACAAATTTTGCAATATTTCACTCACATAGGTCGAAATTTTTTTAAAAAACTTAATCCCACAAATGTGATGATAAGTAGAGTCTATAAAATATACAATGTTCAAAAAATTCCATGTTATTATATCATAATTCAATGTGAAAATGATTCTAATTACCAAAATTAGATTAATATATATAATATTGTACCAATTTTTTTTTAATATCAATTAATAATATAATATAACATTATAAATAATTTATATGAAAATTATACTTCAATTAAATTTTCTTATTATTATTTATTTATCAAAAAATGAATAGTTTCATAAAGAACAATTTATGGTAAGATAATTATTTTATTCTAATTGAAAAAATTCATATTATCTTTTCATAAATCTTCATTAATTTTTAAAAATTTAATTTTATCTGAAGTGCCCATATAATGACTAAACATAACTATGGAAACAAACAATTTTTTAGAAAATACATAATTTCTATTTAATGTCACAAACATTTATAATTAATTAATTACGAATCTTTTTTATAATTTATAATGTTATGTATATACACATATATTATTTTTCTAATTTCTTACACTCATATTAAATATTAATATTTTAAAAATATTTCATGTTTTATTTTAAGTTTGTTCTTTGGGAAATGTGACATTATATTACTATTTCATTTAATTGAATTTATTTAAGATATATAATTTATTTAAAAATAAATATAAGGTAATGTGTAGGAATTTTATATTCACTTATATACATATTGTTTTTTGTTATACAAAATATATAAAACAACGTTATTCTTTAAAAATCACGGGGTGTCACAAAATTTCAATGATTCTAAGGGACTAATCATTACCAAAAGTCATTATACCATTTTTATAATCATTTACATTCCTCAGAATCATAAAACTATCTAATAGGTGTTATGATAACCTACTTATAATATTCAAGATTTTATAAATATGTATCATTGAGATTATATTAAAAAATAAAGGAATTTTTATTTTATTTTTTCCCTTCAAAAACATTTTTTGGGTTAATTTTATAACAATTTTTTTCGAAATCATAAGAAGGAAAAATTTTCAATGATTCCCATGTTGATCACATTTCTAAAAAAATATTTGGTAAAAAATTTGATATTCTACATTCAAATATCCAGTCTCATGATTCATTTTGATAAATAGTTGAATCCACCTCAATAATTCCCTATACATTCTCCACAAGTCATTATAACATTGGAGACTAAACAAAGAGATATTTGGTGTGTGCTCATATACATTGGAATATAGTTTTTCCAATAGAAATCATATTCCCATTTTCAACTTAAATACTTCTCTGGGTTTTGTTTCTTCATACCATAATGTCTTACACCATCCAATTTGGTATTGGGTTTCATTCAAATGTTTTTGTGACCCCCATAGAATTTATTCTTAACCAAAAATGAATATCCAGTTTTAGAATATTTTATTTTGGACATTGGAACATTAAAATAAACGTTTTTAGCTCTTATTTTATTGGATTTAATCATATATTTCATAGTATTATTTATTATAAAAAAATTTCATACATCTTATAATATTTAATGGAATGTTTTTATAGATCATATAAAGGATTATATATCGGAAAAATATCAAAAAATTATATTACATTGTTTTAGATATTTTTAATTCCTTGTATTTATTTAAATAGTTTTAGTTGAACAGTTTCTATGTCTTCTACATCACTATTAACTTTTTTTCATGCTTGATATTGATATTTTTAATCTCAAAAATATTCTTCATAATATCAATGATTTCTTTTAGAAATATTTTTTTCGAATAGATGATTCTTCATTTATTAATGATAAATTATATCCAGAAAATATTATATTCCATCTCTACTCATATAATACTTTATAGACATTATTTAAACTCTCTTATTAGAAGAATATACATATGTGTTTTTTCATCTTCTGTAATACTAATTTTTTCACTACGGTATTTTACATCATTCAATATTTTTAAAATGATTTATTTTTCATCATCAGTGTTTTTTAAAAAACTATTCTTCATTATCATTATATTATTAATAAACCATCTATAATTTATCCATTTTTTATTTAGTGAACTTCATGTAGATTCCATTAAAGAAGTATTTCAATGTGACTATATCCTTCTTGAGTGATCTAATAGTCATTATATTATCTACAATAGATTTTACAGTTCCTCAAAATCATTGATAATTTCAGAAAAATTTCTAAATTCTCCACAAATAAATCATTTCATTGGTCAATTACCATTGTAAATTAATTTCATTCATTCAATTTTTTTAAAAATAAGGATATAAATTCATCAAAATCATATTAAACTCATCTTCAAGGTTAATGTCATTGTATTAGTATTTATGAATATTTTTTTTGACATTTGATGATTTCCATCTCTAAAGTATTTTTTCCTTCTAATTTTTCATAATAACATTTTCAATTTCAATTTGGCGAGTAATTATATTTCTATATATACCATACAAAGATATAATTTCAATATCACTACCTCCAATTGATTAATATTTTCTCCAAAAATTGACATGAATAATTCATAACATCATTTCAATAAATGTGGAATCATACAAATTATCACAAATATATATTATGGAGAAAACAATCTCAGTTACCATTGTAAAAAATTCTATAATATATTCGTAATCACACATTTTTAATATCTTTGTATTATTTTCTCTATGATCATATCTATTCATTGTAAACATTAATTTTTTCCATCTTAGATGTTCATAAAATATTCCCAGATTTTATTAATCTCTCTCAATATAACTCTGAAAAATTAAATTTTATAGTGTAGGAATTTAGTTTAATTTATCTCACGCAAACCAAACAAAAAATTATTCTTATTATAAACTATTAGAGTCTCTCTTTAATCCCTACTTTGTAATACCTCTGTATCATATCAAAGAAAATTATAAGAAATAGATTTCAAAATATGGTACAATTTTAGCATTCCAAATATAATAATTCTATACATTAAAATAGTAAAACCATTAATTTTTTCAAAAAAATTAACATCAATTGGAAATCATATTTTCATGGTACCTGATAAAGGTGTCAACCAATAGAATCATTTCTCTAATAACAATTTAAATAAACTATCACGATATTTGTGATGAATGGGATGGTCCGGGGGTGAATTTATGATCATTCCCTTTTAGGATTTATTATTTATAAAACCATCTTCCACACTGGTTAAAAAATCATGACTTTTTTGAAAATAAGAGCACCTGAAAATTCCATAGGAGCAAAATTATTTACATGATTCACCACTCAACAACAATAACATTAACATCAAACAATTTATAAATAATCTAATACAAAAAAATATTCAATAATAGAATTCATTTTATGCGAATATAAATAAAATAATACCCTTAAACATTAATTTCACCAAAATAAAACAATAATATGTTGTATATACACATATATAATATATTTAATTGATATTTTCATAACAACTATTCGAAAAAATCACCAATTACATTATATATTTTTTTAATTAGTGTCTTTGAATTAATCAATCTATCACATCATGATAGTAATTCTTCTTGAATTACAATCATAGTTGTAGGAGAAACCATTCCACTTGGAATTATGTATTGAAATATCATTTATTCAATAAGTCATTATATTTTTATATTCAGTAGTCCATTCATTATACTCTATCTATATCAATTCAAAATTAAATAAAAAATCCTTATGCTCTAAATATCTATTCACCTCTATTTATAGGCATTTTGATCCCAAGTAATATGATCATTTTTATATTGTATTCTATCTTATGTATAAAATCACAAGTCCTCTATTTGATATAAACATCTTTATCAACCCTGATATTCTTTCGATGGATAATTTACCTGATCAAACATATGATTTCAAATTTTTACCTAGTATCTCAGTCTAATACTATTTATCCATGAAATAATAAATTATATATTTGATTAATAAATTTTTTAGTAATTTAAATTCACTCCATTTATAAAAGTGTGTTTCAAAGAAATGAATGTAATTTATATTATCCCAAAACTAACCTATTATCTTATGATGATACTGATGTGTTACTATCCATATGAGACATCAAAAAAAAACTAAAGGATGGAAATAAATGACCAAGTCTTTATAAAACATTGGGGATGATATTATATATAAAAATAAATATAAAAAACACAAGAAAAATAAACATTATATCCACCATGTGTTGTATGAGTACCAAAATAAAAATAATCAAAAAACAAACCATCAACTATATAGACATACTAAGTAAAACATAAAACAAAGATAACTAAACTTCATTCAAGACACTTAATCAATTACTCAAAAAATTTAATAATATATAACTCAATAAGCCATACCCATGGTATCATGATGAATCAATAAATAACTAAGATTCTTTTTCATTACCTATATTTAGATAAAGGACATATGAAATCATGAAATAGTACATGTGAAGGGGTGATTATAAACACTATTGGGATCCAAAATGAATTATCATGTAGAACTACATATATAAACATTTTTATAACATTCATATTAAATAGTTTATAAAATCTTAATATCAATGCGAAAATATATTCCCAAAACCAAATAGTTTTTTATGTAATGGTGTAAATATATCCTTTAAAAAAATTCTCATTTCATTTTGAATAACCATTCCACACATCCACACATTCATGACCATGTAATATTTCTTCACTGAAGAGCAATATATCATCGATCTGACAAGATTTCACAAGGTAATAAAATAACAGGATCCCAAATGGCACACAACCCACCCATAAGGTAATGTCTAATTCAAATGAACTCACACTGACCATGTACATCAAATTTCATGTAAAACATCCACGAGAAGTAATTTCAGTAAAAATAATCATTTTTAAAAATTATGTTTACTAACTTTTTTTCTGTATCAACACAAAATCATAAGTTTAAATTATTATTTTAAAATATTTAACCAAATAATTATTCTAAAAAACAGTACAATTTACATAATTTCCATAAAAACAACACTAAACAATATTTCATCATTTAACACAAGTTATTGAAAACAATTTCATTAAATTATTTCCATTTTAATTAAATCGTTTATCTTATAATTATGATACGTCAAAAGTAATAGACATACCTTTCATACATAGGAAAAAATTAATAATGGAAACAAAACATCATAAAATAATATTGATAGTCTTGTATCCATCCTTATATCTCATTCCATTAAATTTAAAAAATAATATACTATAATGAACTAAATACTAAAACATGGATTATTCCTAAAATAAATAAAATAATGATTTTGTGAGACAAATGATGATGATATATAAGGAATATCAAAAAAAGTACATAATAATTCATTCGGACATATATCACATTTATATTCACATTTTAATAACTATTAAATTGAATGTAATTAGATACAAATAATTTGGGTGTAGAGGAATTCATGTTATAGTATGATTATGAAAACCAGAGTGCTTTATGAAAAAGTATTATTAGATCCAGGACATTCATATCAAAATTTTCAATGATCATGGTTTTGGGGATCAATTATAAAAATTATTTTCACATGGTGAATGATCCACTACCTCAAACCATGACATTCATGGTTTAATAACATGATTATACAAAATTTTCCCCCATCATTATATTCCTCTATTTTCAGAATTTTAGGGGATATCTTGGCCAGCCACACAGTTTGGTTAAACTGTGAACCAGACCATGTGCAAACCCATTTCCCACTCTTTTTATTTCACAGTTTCTTGGAAAAGATTCATGGATTCTCATTACCATCCTCAGACTGTACACCTTATAAAAATCATCGAATATATTCCAAATAAACACTAAAAATCACTAAATAAGACAAAAACATTATTAAAAATTAATATAAATAAAGAATATTTCATTTACCTTAAATAATTGGTACTATTTTTACTCCACCATATGTCTCTTCATCAAAAAAGTGGTAAAACATCATTATCAGGGATGTGTTTGTCCTATTTCTACATAATTATCCTCTCATGCTACTATGTTTTATCCTGAATATTACCATGTTTCCATAAAACACAAACTTGGACGAATATTCTCTAATGTATGACATTCTCTATCAAATAAAAAATTTATACAATCACATGACCAAACATATAATCATACTCTAGGTCAAGGTGTTCCCATATAATCAAATGGTTAGGACCAAAATGTTACATCTTCAATTGTGACAAATGAAACACATCATGTGCAGAACTGAAACTTAGTGGAAACCCCAACTAATATGCCACATCACCAAATCCATTAAGGTATCTCAAAAGGTCTTATGTATCAAGTACAAAACATTCTATTTATACTTAAATAATGTATACCATGCTTTTGGGATATTCTCATGAACAATTGATAACTCATAAAAAATGACAACAGTCATTGATGAAGATCCACATATGAATTTTGACAACAATGAGTTGTCTCCATTCACTTCATGGTCAATTTAATTTTATCTAAAGTGTCTTGAACAAGGCCTGGTCTGAACAGTGATGTCTCATGATATTCCATATAATAAAATGTTGGGATTACAAGGGGGCCAAAACAACAATTCAAAATGAGCCTTATATTTCAAGACTGATAATTTTTCTTCTATGGAACTTCACAAATTGTAATTGATCCTACCATGAGCCAACAAAATCCATTACACCTACACTAAGAACGTATTCCTATATTTTTATCATCCTTCTAGAAATTTCATCAATTAGAGGATGATATTCCATGCTCATATTCAACAATGTCCCATGGGATTACTATATGGATTTCAATAAATGAGATATAAACTAGGAGTCACTACTAGATAAAATTTATACTATAATTCCATGCTCTATATGAAATCCCAGATATATAATTTTTAAATTTCCACCATTTTTTGATATTCACAAATAGGGATACAATAATTCAATTTTTTATGTTATCCACATTTACCCATTTGATATCATATTTCTAAACTATCCTTTGTTGACCTATCAAAATATCCACATATATTTTCTCTCCATTACTCACTAAAATTTTAAAGTGAATGAAACATACCCATTGTTTGTGGTTCATCCTTTACCTGTATATAGGTGATGAATTATTATGAAAATGTAGCCACTTTCCTTTTCATGGAAACGTAACAAAAAATTTCATTAAATATTTTGTAAATAATTTTAATTCATGTATGAAGAACATATTATGTATGGTCGTAATATTTAAGAATCTGTTTATAAAAATAAAATTATACCATTATATGATCTATAAATAATGAAACTGAACATTTATCTAAATTCCATCCCACAATGGACGCCCCAAAATTCAGTTTTAAAATCATTGAAATACATTTAGAATCAATCATCTGGGGTTCATTCCCATAGGAAATAGTTTTAAGACCAAATTAAACTTAGATTAAAACCACAATAACACCATTCATGATACAATTGAGATGCATGAATAATTGGATTGATACCATCATCATTGGAACTTGTAAATATTTATCAAGTAATAGGTTGACTTTTTTTTCATAATTCATCCACCATAAAATTTCCATTACCTTGGCTATGAATTTATTCAAAGTCTAATATTTGATGGTATACCATATATCTTTTATATTATAGGTATAAATACCTCTACAAGAAAATCTATTTCAGGCTATTTTAATCTGTAGAAACAATGAATTATTTACTAGAATGATAATGATGGAAGGTCATCATTTCATAGAGTGTAAAATATAATTAAAAATAATGTGGAAAGGATTTAGATTATGGTAAAGTCACAATGTGATTCAATGATCATTGTATGGGTGGCCCTCTAGATATTTTTAAACTTCTTCAATATTTTTTCCTCTTTTTTTTAGTTGTTGAATCATATCATAGGATAAGTCATTGGAAATTTTTTGATATTTTATCTCCCTCAAAATATTTATCAAATGGGAATCATCAGGTATGACAGAGATCATCGTGGCCATCACAACATCCTTATGCATCTGTTAGATATTATTGGAATACATGGTATATAATAATCATAATTTTCACTCTATAATGACCATAAATTATATATTTATGATTATAAATAGACTTTTATGCGTAACATTATATATTAAATAATGGAGGAAAATAACCGATGATATTCATGAATGAACCCATTTTGTAACTAATGTATGAGTCAATTTTAATTTGGGCAACTTATTATTTTTGAACTATTATATATGACTAGTGAGGTTGAAAAGGTTTTTGGGGAGAATATAGATTTTTTGGATCTTATAACCCTAGTAGGGGATAAATTAACCTGGCCATATAGTTATTAGAAACGGTGTGACCCATCCCATGTGGACTCTCCTAACTGTGCAAGGATGGGTAGTGGGTTGCAGTAGGGAGTAAGGTTTTCCCAAACTATGTTATAGGGGCCAAATTCATATGTGAAATGTTTTCAGGTTTCAAAATACAGTATTTTCATGGATGTGAAATAATTTAACTAAATGTGTGGCCAAACCATTCATGTTTACTACATATGTAATCAGAGGTGCACAGTTGGCACACTGATTGGATATCCTTGCGACCAAACTGTTTAACTCAAAATTCAATGTCAACTGACGACTTTGAAATTAATTAACTAATAAACAAACCACCATCCTACATTTTTCTACTCCATCAGACATAATTTTGTTTTTCTCAATTTTTCTTCCCTCTCCAAACCTATATTTGGATCTTCCACACCTATTCTATCTGAAGTCTAATAAAAACACTATTTTTTAGATAAATTATCATTAATTATATGTCAATTCCCTTTTATCCATATTTCATTACACTTTCCCACATCAAAACTATTTATATGGGGGCTCATTTTTTTTATTTTTATAACTTTAATATGTTGATCAAATGAATCAAAATCCAGGATAAACTAAATATTATACATGATGATGACATATGTATGATATTAAGGTTGGTGGTCTATGAATAATCCACCAAGTGTTGTCATTTTAAATTTATAATCATTGTGTGTGCAATGATTTCATCAGTAATTTCATATTTAAAATGATGTGCCTTTATTCTATTCATTTTTTATTAAATTCTATATCCTATAACATGGTGGATTATCAATGTACTTGTAGATCTAGGAATCAATGATTTCAATAACATGTCAAGTGTTTCCATATTCATGCCTTGTTGACCCTTATGGGTCTATATGCAGAACCATTCAACTATGCTTTGACATGGCCTTTACAAAGGTAGGTGTTATAATTAGACTAATTAATTATTAATGGAGATTATATCATATTACCTATTGACCCTTACAAGTTTGATTCTAAAAATTAATTTATGAGTAATTTAAAATATATTTTGAAATTTTTTTATATATATCACTTGGAATAGTTTATTATAATTGGAAATTTATTTTGGTTTCACTTCCTTATCCTAACTTATCATTCTAATTAAACACACAATATTTAATTTGATAATTAAATATGAAATAAATGAATGGGTTCCATTCCCTTTATCCTTGTTAAACAAATTAAAGGAAAAAAAGCTTGATCCAATTGAATTATTCAATGGAATGATGATTACATATTATAATTTATTAACATGTTGACTATTAAGTTCATATTTTTAATAAGAAATGACATTATTATAAGATTGTTTAGACTCAATATTTACATGGATTCTTAAGGTAATACAATGATAATGTTTTCCGCCATTTTGAATCTAGGATTATAGATTCTTCATTTGACACACACATCTGTACCTAATCCTTTACTACTAGTGGATTCCTTGTATAACAATGTAGGATCCATCCATTATCAATATCAAGATTCCTTAAACTCATTGGAGTTATCATGAATTATGTCTATATATATATGATGTTCAATAGATACACCATTTGTCCAAGTCATTGCTTATCTTGTTTTACATTGGATGAAATACATGGAAGCATTTTGAATTATATTATTTTCAAATGCCTCCATTGATTCCCAATGGATTATACTCTTACCCCTATAGTCAGGCTACATTTTATTTCCTGAGTTGGGTTGACCCTTATGGTCATGGATTCTATGGTTACTACCTTGGATCCTCTCCATTATTATCAACTTCATTGATTCCTTTTTATATCATGGATCTTTAATCACTATTATTATCTTATTAGGATGTTATTGTAGGTTAAATCTCTTGTAACAAAATATTTAAACTCTAACCCAATTAAAAAATAAAATGGTAATTTTTAGACACATTATAAGGTTTAATCAATTACATAAGAAGATGATCCTTCAATGATCCACCCAAAAAAATGTAATAATCATCACATTACTAGAGACATAATTAACATTTATGTGTATTTGATCTATTCAAACCCTTATCAATGGGGTGAAGCTCAACATTAATGGTTCATGTATAATTGGGGTAATAGTTTTTGGAGGTATTATTAGTGACATAAAAAGATATTTTGTTCCATATTCTTGTTTAATTTTTTGGAGAGGGGACACCCTTTATGCAAGGGAATGAAATCTTCTTCAAGGCATTCAGTTCTATAAGGCCATGAATTTCAAACTCATATAAACAGAGAAGGATTAGATGATTTTTTTATTATCTCTAAATATCCTCTCCATATCTAACTATTCTATTTCATACCATATCTATAGATATAGATCTCTCAATGATATATATAATAGATTACACAACACTTTGATAGAAGGAAACAAAGAAGTAAGTTTTCTCATATCGATGATCACTCATGATGATTAATTTAATTTCTTTTCCTGTGTGGGATACCACCCCCCATAGTCTGTGAACATTTTTAGTGGATTCTATCTAGGTTACCACATTTTTATACAAACATGAAGACTTTTCATTCCATAAGATTTTTGGTTTCATCCTTTTGTAGTCCTTTTCATATGTCGTTCTTCATTTAATAAAATACATATGTTTTGATTGATATCATAAAAAAAAAAATAGACATATGTGTTTGATTTACTATTATATATACAATTCTAAGAACTATTTTAGTTTATAGAACACCAACTATATATTATATATATTTTGGTGGTTAATTATTAATATATTCTAACACACTACATGGGATGCCATTAGTACCTGGGAAGAGTAAATGTATGAGAGTGCTGAACAGTGGAAGTGTCCTTCATCGAAATACTAATATTGTATAATTGAATTAGGATGGTGCTTGGTATCATATGATGAAGTTCAATCATGAGAAGATATGAATGTTTTTTCTTGTTCTTTTTTATATTCAAAGAATGTATTGATTTCTTCAATGTATTTATATTTTAATGTTTTGTAGTTGACTAAAATAAATTATCCTCAACATTTGATTTTTTTTTTATTTATTTAGTTTTATATTATTAATTTCTTCTTCTTCTGTTCCATATTTTTACTCATTCTACTTACACTATTTACATTTAGTTTTATCTATCCTCTTTGATGCTCTATAGTTGGGAATCAATACACTCCCCATGAACACACCATAGGACCTCACTGATAGTGAGCGAGCTCTAACATTCAGGGGGATGAACTTGATGCCATGTGGCCAAATGTTCTCAGGGGACCTTTGATTGGAACTCCGAATTGTGATGTCAGAATGGTTTATCATAGTGTTATCATTCATTCATTACTGTATGGACACAATAAACAAATGATGTGGAGTTGTTCAAAATAATTTATAATCCATTATTGGGCATATATAACTCATGCTCAGGGTAAATTCCATGTTGTTTGAATTATAATTATTGCTCTTTTCTTCTATTATAGTTTATATATTTTCACTAATGGATGAATAAAATCATTTTCATGACTATAATTATTATTTTTATTGAGGTTTCCATTTCCTCATTGGAAAAATGAGATGTGGTCAAGGATCATAAAGCATGAATCATCATAAGATCCTAGAATTAAAATTCAATGTATATTCCATTACACATAGGTACATTTTATATCCATTATTTACAAGTATTGCTTGTGATTTTTTAGTAATCCTTGTTCTAATATATGCATGTTATACTCTTTGGTTGAGATTTTGTGGCTTCCAGTTTCAATTTTTGAGGTGTATGGGCCCTTAAGGGGGTGAAATGGATAGTTTACAGAGTCACGATATTGTATATAACTCATTAAAACTTGGGACCTGATATAGAATATTCTAATTATTAATAAAAATGGTTTCAATTTAAATAATAATGTTAATGTGCCTTGATTTACATGAAATGAAAATCTACTTTAACCTAATCTAGATATAATTATTTAAGAAAATGAAAAAAGAAAATTTAACATGTAACATAAAAAATAAATGGTCTCTAGTAAATGATGAGGAAATGTACTGTTGATAATTCACCTACTATAAGCCATTTAATTTATACTTGAAATCATACCAATACTTTTCTCTCTCTGTGGGTAGTAGTGGAATTATAACAAGGGTATTGATCCCTTACTCTATTGAATAGATTCCACTAGTGTTTATATCTATATAAATATTTTTTTGAGGTGTGTCATTGGAATTTTTATCCCTATGCTTCCACAACTTCCTCATGTCATGTTTCAGGATGGCGGTGATGACCATGATCCATTTGTTATGGGCCTTACGCCTCCTGTCGTACCTCCATAACTTCCATTTGAGTCACCACAAGTAATTCATCGTTTTGTAACTAACTCTCAAATTCATGAGTGTATCCTAAATATGATGTAGTCTATGTAGTGTGCTATGTGACCTTTTCCCAAAAATGGATGATATAACTACTAAGTTCTCGTATCACCACCATCCCACCTTCTTGGGGAATGGTGGTCCCTAGGATACTTTGGCTGGGCTAGAGACCAAAATATCTATCGTTGAGTATCTTCAGATGTCTACAAATTGGAGGGTCATATTATTATGTACATGTTTCTTTATTCAGACAAGATCTAGTGGGATTTAATTATGTATGCTTGTTGTCATCATGTCAAGGTCTTGGAAGACATACAAACTACATGCTATGACCACTTCATTCCTTACATGCTGAGGGCATACCGATCCAAAGAGTTCATGAATTTTGAGTTGGGTGATATTTCAGTTATGGATTAATCATAGAGTTTTATAAATTTATAGTTCAATTCATTACTTCTAGTTGGGGATGTGAATTCACATGCTCTATTCATTGATGATGGGCTCTATCATTCCATCCGTACATAGGTGAATACTGTTTTCCAACATACATTCTCTGAAATAACTGATTAGGCCATTATCACTATGCACAACCTGAGAGAAAGCGACTATATTGGTAATTGTGGGTCAATACTGAGGTACGTTGGTAGATCTATTGGTAGAAGGAAATGTTCCCTTGATATTTCATGTCAACTAATTGGATGTCATCGAAAAAACACTAGAAGGTCCATGGTATGTCGTCTGTGTTGACAACACAGGTATTTGAATCCTCATTTTGATAAAGGCCCTATTAATGTACATTATTGAAGTAATATATGTTATTTGAAGAGGTTCCATCAGAAATTCACATTCACATCTTGTGGTAGAGGATCCTCACCAACTCCACCTGAAGGGGGTGGTTTATTTACATAGTGTCATGTTGGGAGTTAAAGTATCACTTGTTGAAGTGGTTGAGGATGAAATCATGGTATAGCTAGCCATAATTCAAGTCATTAGTTCTTGTAGAAAAGTTATAATTGGGGTTCCTTTACTCATTAAATGGTCATGGATCAGGATAGATGCATATATTATAGCCAATACATTATGATCAAAGTGTTGGATCGTCAAAAGTCTAAGGTACTATGCTTGTAGAATCCACTATATTATCATATTTATTTGAAATAGGTGATTCACACTATTTATCTATATATATATATATCATAAAATGTTTTGAGATGCAAATTTCGGTGCAATATGGTTTAATGACCCTCCACACACTATTTGGAATACAGTCCATTGACATACGCCAATGGAGAGACTATCACGTTGAGGTATATTGTTACCCTTTCTTGTGTGGACTATTTATTCTATATATAGTGGGATTATATTTCATTAATTAGATGGATTGGTTGGTCCTATGTCACATCTTCATAGACTTATATCACCAATTTTTATAATTTACATCACGTGAGGTCAATACATATCTACATAAGGGTGAGTGGGATGCCCATGCTAGTATAGTTGGGACAAATCATCCTTGGACAAGAGTATTACCACCCATATTTATAATCAAATCATGGATGATTAATTATTAAATAAGAAAATATTCCCTCTTAGATAATATATTTTAATGGAGTCATTTTCTGATGATTTATTTAGCTTAACTCTTGAGAGGTAGGTAGAGCTTATAATTGAGATTTTTCATGGAGCAGATATAGTTTATAGTCCCCTATACTGGATGATATTTACAGATCTCCATGAGCAAAGAGGTAGTTGGATGATCAAGAGTCCAAATGTTTTAAAATCCCTTACATGTCCTTTTAACTTCACCAATGATTTTTTCCATTAATACATGTATTTACATTCGTTTATTAGGGTATTTCCGAAGTTTTAAGCTGCATAAGTTCAATAAACTATAGCTTCCACCTCTAATAAATGATATCATGGACCATATCAATTGTGAAAAAATGATTTCTATGATCGAATAGAGATCTACCTATCATGAAGTTTGATTTAGGTGCTCAAACATACAACAAACATATTTCCATTTTAGGTATGGTTTGTTTGAGTATCTCTTTTTATATTCAGTCTTAAGAATGTTCAAGCCGTCTTCATGGTAATGATGAATACGGTGTTCCAACCCTATCAAAACTCTTTTGGAATGGTGTTTATGAATGAAATATGGGTGTATTGTTACTCTTGTAGTGCTAATTCTAATCGTATTGATATTGTTTAATACTAAAAAAGATAGAAACATTGTTATAAAAATATTTCTATGTTCTGTGTATGGTTAAAAAAATGTTCACTTATTGGTTTGTATTATCTTGGAATTTGGAGTATCAGTTTACCCAGAGAATGTGAGTATTGTGGTTTTCTAAAAGGAGCTCAAGAACATGTTTTATATTTCAATTTTCATAGGGATGGATGGATATTGTAGAATTTAACATAGGACATCTCACTCCATGTTATACCTTCTGTAGGGCTTACAAAGAAGGGTTTCAAGTTCTTGTGGTCATAATATTTCGAGAAATCCATTCTGAAGCTAAAAGGGAAGGTTTTATCAGTGAGTATTCTTGATTCTTCCTATTCATAGATGAGGATATACAGTGTTCTATGATGCAAAATGAATAGAAATAGGATTATTGATGACATATGAGGATATAGTCATCACATATAGATCTTAGTATTTGAGGCCTCATTCATGAAATTACCCAATGCATGACCTTGAATGAGTAGTTGTTTTCCTTTTATTACATTCCAGGAGGTACAATCTGATGGGTGACCACATTGGGGTGTATATAGACCAAAAATTAAACAAATATATATTTACAAAACATGAAATGAACCTCATACAGTTACTATGGGATGAACATCTTTAGTACATTGATTTCGAGCATTCATACTCAACTGTAAAAGGAAATGTCATGGAAGATGCACAATGTCGAAAAACTCAGGAACATCATGCATGGGAAGCATGTGATGAATAGAATTTGAAGGACCATTATTTTGAGATGCATATGATGGTTTTTGAAATCATGATAATTCTTATCTCTTAGCCTTGATTGTTATATCTTACCTATATGTAAATTCAAAGTGTAATATATTTTCAGATTCTAAAGGTTTAGTTATCTCTGAGAATATTTTATCCGATGACTCAACTCTAGTTTGATATATTGATAGAGATGACATTTAATGTATAATTTAATGTGTCTCAGTTCCTATAGTCCAGAGAGTGGAACTGATCCATGAGTTCCCTGATTCTCACTAAGAATTTCATCAAAACATCTGTAGAATTTAATTATTTATATGAAGCATGTGTTGGTGGCCCATGATCAAACATCAGATTGGAATCTATTTGAATAGGTGTTCCACCACTTAGAAGGTGAATGTACAACACTAGTGACATGCAGTCATGTTTCCGCAGCTTATAACCTGAATCCATTTTTGTGATTATTTAGGAAAACCTATTGTTGGTTAAATGGGAATATAAAAATCCTTATATTTCTTGGCATATAATCTCAAATAACAAATTAAAAACACAAATTATACATTTCAATATTCAAAATTTCTAATTCCTATAATAATAACAGTCTTGGTTGGGGTTCTTGCCTTATCATCACATAAAATCGCCAATGAATAGACTGCTATGATCTAACATAGACATTGCAAATCAGTTAATGCAATAAAAAATAAAACAGTTAAAATTCAATTCCTAAATACATCAGAAGCTTCATGAAGGGTGATAGTATATATGTAGATGCCTCAAACTATATGTCTATAAGAACCAATTGACCAACTATCATCCTTTTCACTGTAAACTATCAAGACTGTCAGTATCACATCAAAAGAATCATCACCAACACAAACCACTATGGTGAGATAGTTATCAACATTTTCATCATTAATATAACCCCATATTTGACTCAACACTAGAGAAAACTCCACCACCGACCTCCACCATAAGAAGATTCAATCATCACAAGAACCTGATTCAGAAAAAAAATATTCGTCACCAACCCCAACCTAATAATATTGTACCTTAAATCCCCAATGAAGGATAATATATCACACAACCATCCTCCTCAATACAATTCTCGAATCTTCACAGGTGTAATTCCCTGACCCAAATAGCCAAGAGCTAGTGAATTTTTAACATTACATTTTCATAATTAAAAGGAATATAATAAGGAATAACCGTTTAGTTTAGATGAATTTGAAAGACATGATACATACATGACACACATAATAAATTATAAATATGAATTAAAAACATGATACAAATAAAATTAAAATTAATTTCATCCTTGAATTCTTATTCAAAATTCTCTTCTACACAACCTGGTGAATTAAAAATAATAAAGGGGACTGAAATTCATAGTATGGGTAAATACAATGATATCAATAATGAATCAGTATACATTAAAAGGTAAATAAATGAATAAAATTCAATTAATTAAACTAGATAATTGATAATCTAATTGGCATGGAAAGAAACTAAAAACATCATTAATCTATAAAATGAAATTGAAGTAAATCCAAAGATGTGTTGATGAAAAATGTCATGGATAAATAATAACTCAGTCTAAATGAGGGAAAAGCATAATTAATGGACGCCATGTTTCCTTGATACATAGAACCAATATCCTCAATACCATTCATAATATGGTTTTGCTATTGGGTTGAAACCCATATATGTTGTCTAGCTAACTATTTCATCTCATGAGACTATCGATGCATCGTGGGGGGTTTCATTCAGTAGTCCCCAACCCATAGGTCAATCCTTAAATGGTCCCCAACCCATGTATACATGTCCAAACCGTTCAACCTATTGAATAGTCTTGTAAATAATATTCTGTAAAAAATAAAAATATTTAATAAAGAATATAAATTTATAAATAATAACATTGAGGAATAAAATTTATAACAGGGGTTGTGGATATTAAATTACTCTTGAGGGAAAATAATATTTAATCATTCCAATGTGTCCCAAACACCATTAAAACCATTAAATCATAAATACACATGAATTAAATGAAACATTGAACATCCTAAGAATAAGGAGATTCATGATCCATCTTGTAAAATGGAAATATATATATCAAATAAAACAAAATTGGTTCGTAAAAAAAATATGTCTCAATGGAATGTTATTTGAAACAAAAACCATTACAATAACCTTTAATTTGTTGTGTGGAATTCATCCACATGTATAATGGTATAAAATATGTTACATAATAATATAATAACAATAACAATATTTATAATGTCATATATTAAATAAATTAAATATTTTTTAGCCGTTTGTTAACAATATTCCATTATTTTTACTATTTTGGTTGTTAATCGCCAAGTTTTTCGACTGTCTTTTAATTGGTTATTTTTGGTTCTCATAAAATATATTATAGTTAAATCATATACAAAATGATAAAAATAAATAACTTATTTTATATATTCATTCTTTATGTATAAATAATGGTTCATAAAATATGGAGATTATACAATAAGTGCACCGTTCATGGAGACAGTTGGTCATACGTATGCATGTATGTTACATTGATTTAATGGTGGCATTAAAATAAATTAAAATAAATGATAATTATTGATATTATAATTTCAGTATCATATCTATGTTATAAAATTTATATATATTTATTAAAAAGTTGTTTTATAAGTTCATTTTATATCATGAACAAATCATATATCTTTAAGGGGTAGTAGTCAACACTTCCTCAGAAAAAATTATCTATTTTACGCAACTCAGATAACAAAAAGGAATGTTATAAATAAAATTTTTCGAAGAACGAGGCATATTAAATAACATATTTTCATATATAATTATATTTTCCATCATAATGCCTACCGTGAGAGGTGTTAGTGTAAAATTGAATAATCATCCTTTTGTGAGGAAGTAGTTCGTAGTACACAAAAACAGTTTGTTCATTAATCATTAGAAGGGGTTGAGTGTAAGTTTATTTTTAATAATTATCCTTATATTATCTTACTGTACATAGGATACTAGTGTTTTTATGTAATAATATAATAATAAGAATATATATAGTAGAGTTAAAATGAAATTATAAAGCATGAGAGAAGGCATTACCTCTTGGGTAGGCTTCTAAATCTAGGGGATGGATGTTTGGAGACTATTTGGATAGATTTTGTAGTATCCAATGTGTCTTGAGATGTGTGAGGATGGAGTATATTGCTTTCTTTTTTATAGTGGAGGGGAAGTGGCATGATTGAAAATAGAAAAATGTATTCTTTAATGGGGCATCAGTTATAACAAAATTGCCTCCAAATAGGACAAATAAGGTGTTAATACAAAATCAAGGTTGAAAAATACCTCATACACACAAAAATAAGTTCATATAAATTATTTCATTCCTTAACATCTAATATTCCACAATTTTATGATTTTCATTTTTATTAAATCATTTTTTTTCTAATCTATATAATTATAGAATTAGTACTAAATTAAAGTTATATTTATTAGAAAATATATATCCACTTAATTTTTATATTATATCTAATATATAAAATAAAAATATCATGTGTTTTGGAAACTAATTTTACAGAAAGTTCATATGATGTGCTAATACGTTGCTAAAACCTGATTGTGTTACAATCATTTTTATAGTATTTGGGAAAATACTTTATTTATTAATCAATAATTGGTACATTAAAAGGACACATTTAATTTTTATTAACTCTAACAAATTACATGGCATAATATAGTTTTTTTATTAATTTTAAATCATATAATGCGATTCATTTATTTTAAAATATTAATAATGTCAATTTTGACATTAATTATATATTGTTAATTTTACGATATAAATATTATTTTGGAATTAAAATATATTAGGATTAAATATCATTAACACAATTTATAAGATTTAAAAAATAAATATAGAATAAAATTAAATTGATTAACTTGTCATTTATAATTTATAAAATCATTTATTTTAGTTAAGTGTTAACTAAATAATCAATATATTGGAATTTTTTATTAGTTTTATGATCCTAAATAATATCTATAAAATATGATGTTTTTTTATGTCATAGTTTTATAATTGTTAATGGAAAGAATCGTTCCTTTTTATCACTTCCCGTACATACCCTTTCATATAGGGACCTTCAATTTTATAATATCATAGTATCCCATATATTTGGAACCATGGAGGGATATAGTGAAATTATAAGATGCCAATAAATTTTGGACAAGTATCCAGGTATGTTTATTACGTAATATTATGTTTTAGTGCCTTATTAGTCTCAATAATAATTTATTCACCATAATTAATTATAATCATATCCAGCAATCATTTGTGTTAAAAAATATATGTTGTTATTAGAAAAAAAATATCATTCAAATTACATCGGTGTATGTCAGATTTTCAAAATTCACAACATATTAGTGGGAAAATTTATATTATTGTCAATCCTAAAGAAGGGGTGAAATAACATGTTTTAAAGAACAAAATTTTTCAATTGTTTTTTATGTATTTATATTAAATTTTAAAGTAAAATTGTTTATAATAAAAATAAATAAATACACAGATGTATAATTGATCTAAGGTGACTTTAAAAAAAAATCTAAAATTGATTTATTCATTAGTAATTATAAAAAACATGTTGTTTTTAAGTAAATTGCTTTAATTTTTAGTATTCATCAAAAAAATAATGTTTCTGTGAAAAATAAAAAATATTCATAGTAAGTTAATTTTGACATTATGAATTCAAAAATGTTATTTCTTTTTCAAAAAAATCTATCAATGATTAAAAATTTAGTTTTAAAATTGGATTTAAATTAAAAAGTTTTAAAA
Source organism: Viscum album (assembly GCA_963277665.1). Taxonomy (NCBI): domain Eukaryota; kingdom Viridiplantae; phylum Streptophyta; class Magnoliopsida; order Santalales; family Viscaceae; genus Viscum; species Viscum album. Next base: position 927,996,949 of record OY728126.1, on the reverse strand, counting down.
ATTTGTCTTCCAGGTAACACAATCTAATTTACTGGTGGTTGTAGCGTAAAATTATAATTGTGACTAAATAATGCCAAAAAATTATATTTATTCTTAATGTAAAATATTTTATAGTATTGCGGTGTCATTATATCCCCACCTAAATTAAATCGCATCCCTGTACTTTATACATGAATTCAATAATCTATGGTTTTAAAAAAAATATTTTTCAAAGACCCACATCATAAAATGGTTCAATATCAAATTTTATTAATAATAGAGAAAATAATGTACAATGGTCACATATATAGGATCTAGAGAATTAAAACATTGGTGGTAAATAAAATTATTGATATGGAAGAAAAAAATATAACCATCATGTTCTGGTAGTGAGTACAAGAGAAAATGGTTAGTAAAAAGTTAGAAATCAGAAGGCCATAAATTTGTGATCATCTAAGAAGCCATTTGATTCACCAAAAATGAAGGTAAAAAGAATAAATATTAGGTTTAACGATACTTTTTTCTATAGATATGGAATTCCTTCAACTTATATGAATATAAGTAAATATACATTTCTCTGAACATAATTTTTTCTTTCAATTACTTGTTGAACAGTTTCTACTTCGTCACATATAACATGATACAACATATTGTGAATTAATACATAACCATATAAAATATCATCCATTGATAATATTAAACAATTTTATTAATGGATAACTCTTCCAAAATATTATGATCTAATCACATTGTATTGAAGTTCATTGTAAATCCAAAGTAATCATGTCATTTTCCTTTAATCCACATAAGGTAGACCTTAATTTTCACCGTTGGAAATTGTGAATAACCACATCATGTATCCATAAGAAATATTTTAATTACATCAATTACTATATAACCATATTGTAAAAATGAATTATTATTTATTCTTTATATAAGATATGTGTTATTGGATATATTACATAAATTCTAATGTTTTTTAAACTCCTTAAGTGATATCATTGATCACATTTCAAAAAGACATTAATCAATCCCAATGTTTTATCAAATCATTCCATAAGTCATTTCATCATAATTAACATAAAATAATGAATATATTAAGGGTTTTATTTAACCCAATCATGTGTTATCTAAAAATTGTAAGTTTCTGCTAAATAGCTTCTCTAGGTACCACTATGCATATGATATCAATTATTTAACAAAAATTACTACAATATAATACTCATATATTCAATAATTCATATAACCAATACATTGAAGATAAAATATTCAAATGGAATAATTATTGAACAATATTATTACGCTTTCATCATTATCTGTGGTTGCATAAAAAAATAATCATTATCTAATAACATCATATGGGGTATATTTCCTTGAATCAGTGGTCGTTGATCGGTACAATGTATATTATATTTATAGAGGAATAACTAAACATTGAAAACCATTTTCTTACCCTCACAATCATAACCATGGTATAATTTTTCTCAACCTATATAACAATCATTCATTCCAATTATGAATTTTCTTGGCAATTCTTTCAATAGTTATCATATGTCTGGAAATCCTTCTTTCCCTTCATCCCATTATCCATATTTTTCTCTTCCACACTCTTCTACACTTCAAATCCATCGAAAAAAGAGATTAATTTTCTTATTTTTTAAAGGAATGATACTATATCCTCATAATATGAGAATACATTGGATATTATTTCCCTCTAAAATTTAGGATATAGACCATGAATGATAGGATCTATGTCACTCTTTGTGTCACATGAATTGGTGGAGTTCACATTTCTTCTACAAGGATCAATTTTTAAACATTTCTATATACTATTTTAGCTCATATAATTATTAACATTCTGTAATTCTTAACATGGTATACTAAATGACATAAATTTATGAATTGTGATTCCTAGAATCTGAAACATTGTCTACTTTGGGTAAATCATTACTTTTAAATCCATCATAATGATAGGGAAAAATGTGAACTATCCTAATCAAATCCAAAAGGATTGGTAAAACAACTGTGTAACAAGCCCCGATTCCATGGACTAGATTACCCCGAGACATGCACGAAACACCTTATGAGAGTTGTTAATACTCGGAATATATGTTCCAAATCCATGTCCACTTGTTGTATCCAGATAGATTTATATTTCAAGAAAATTCCACATAATTTTTACTTTATAAAAATTCAAGGATGTTATTATACACTTATCATCAATGCCAACCATAGGGTTGTTCTCATTAATCTATGTTTTCTAAATCAAGTTTCCATTGTTGTTTCTAAACATTCATTGATACCAACTATAATGAATCGCCCTCAGAATCCTTGAGATGGTGAATTATTACATTACCAAGTTATTATTACAAGGAATATAATCCTGAACCACCATTTTGTATAGCCATATTGGAAATCAAGATTATATACATGATCCCCATAATACATTATGAAATAAGAAATTTAATCATGATACATATAAAAAGAAAATAAACCGAATCATTTAATTATTAACCCAAATTATCTTCTTCATAACCTCAGGAATTAAATATAAAAAATGTAACCTCAATTGATCAGTAAGGGTAAATAAAATGGTAGCAATAATTATTCAATATATATAGAAAGGTATATAACTGGATCAGCATTCCATTCATTCAACTAAAATAAGGATAATAAATATAGAAAGGTAAGGATATAAAAAAATCCATTAATTAATTAACTAATATTGAAATATATCCATAGATATGTCGACAAAAAATCTCATGGATAAATAATAAATGAGCCTAAATGTGGGAAATGCATATTTATTGGATGTCATGTTTCATAGGAACATGGAAACAATACCATCAAGAGAGTTAACAATATAGTTTATTTTTGGTGTAAAAAGACATCTAAAGAGGATAGCCAAATATTTTTAACCATGATAGTACTGCTACATCTTGGGGCTTACATTCACCAATCCCCAACTCATAGGGATTTCCTTAAACTATTCCAAAACCGTGTCTACCAGTCCAAAACATTACACATATTTAATTATAAAAAACTAATATTCCATACATAATATCCATATTTTATAAATAATTCATATTTATCAATAATTACTTATAGAAGGATACATAGAAACAAGGGGTGTGGACATTAAATCATTATTGAGGAAAATTAATATGTAAACATTCAAATGTGTCATATACCACATTAAAACCATTATATCATAAATCTACATGAATTAAATGAAACATAAAAAATAATGAGTGTAAGGATATTCATGATAAAAAATATATAAGGGAAATACATTCTTTATATAAAAGTGAATTGGTTAATAAACATTTTATACTTTAATGTAATGTAATATTAGATAAAATCACTTATCTTAAGCATCCTTTTATTTTCTGGTCATTATCCATGAGGTTAGTCGTCAAAAATACATTAAATAGTAATATATAAAACATAATAGTTGTTATAATATAATATATTAACTACTTAAAATATTATATCACCCATTTTCTAATAATCTTATTTTATTTTGACTATTTCTCGTGTTAATTGCCTAGTTTTACGAGTATGCTTTATCTTGTTATTTGTCATTATCAAAAAATATATCATTATTTCATTATATAAATAAATTAAATGAAGTAAAAATAATCTAATATATTCAGTAAATATGTAATTATAATGGTTAATAATATATGGATATTTGTCATGAAGTGAGAATTTCATGGAGACATTAGGTCGTACGTACGCATGAATGCTACTTTCTATTTGTCATTTTATTGAAATAATTAAAACTAAATGATAGCTATGTATATTTTAATTATAGTATAATATATTTGTTATATATGTTATATAAGTTTATTAAAAACATCCTTTAAATGTTCTGTGTATGGAATGCAATAATTATATAGATTTATGAGGCAATAGTCAATAATACTTCAAATGAAAGTATCATAGTTACACAACATGTTTAGAACAATGTTATGTTATAAATAAAAATTAAAAAAGCATGAGACACAAAAAAAATCATAAATATTCTAAATAAATATAGTTTCTATCATAATTCCGACCATGAGAGGTGGTAGGGGCAATTTCAACAATCATCATTTTGTGAGGAAGTAGTATGTTGTACCCCGAGACTGTATGTTCATTACCCTTTAGATAGAGGTGTGTGTATGTGTAGTTAAATATATAACAATAAAAAGTCTTTGTCTTTTGATTATACAACAGTTGTTATGTATTATGAGAATTATAAGAACATATGGAGTGGATAATGGAAATGAAAGTATAAAGCATGAGAAAGGTGTTACCTCTAAATCGGTAACCACTTTTGGTTAATATCGAAAGAATTATTTAATTTATTTATGACCAAGGAGAGGATACTACGTCATGGTTACATATACTTTGAGAGTATTTTTAATGATTATGTATGAGATAATGTGTCTTTAGAGGTGTGAGTATGGAGTATAGTTCTTTTTTTAGAGTGGAGGGGGAATGACACTTTTGTAAATAGAAAAAGGTATTCAATATAGGGGATCAATATTTTTTAAATTACCTCCAAAATTAAAAAATATATATTAAAAGAGATTAATGGTCTGTAAAAACCACACCAGCATAATAATATGTTCATTTTAAATATTGTGTTCCTTATCTTCTACGATTCCCCAATTTTATCATTTTGGTTTTTAATAAAGCATCTTGTTTTATAATATAATTAATTTAACCATTGACAATAAATTAATGTGATATTTTTTATAAAATATATAGAAACATAATTATTCATATTATATCTAATTTATAAATCAATATTCCATTTTTAAATTAAATTTACAATATGTGCATGTGATGCACTAAAACATTGCTTGAACTCTGACCATATTGACAATGTTCTTATTGCGGGTGGAGCCATATGTTAATTAAAAATATGAATTGGTTAATTAATACACCCTATTTAATATTTTTTTAAAAAATAAAAATAACTTGGTATAATATTGTATTTTCATTAATTTTAAATCATTAAATAATATTCAGTTATTATAAAATAACAATAAGGTAAATCATGATATTCTTTATTAAATGTTAATTTTAATATATAAATATTATATTTGAATTAAAAAATATTAGGTTTATAATTATATATAATAATATATTTACATAAACAAATAAATAAATACAACAATTCAATCAATGATAATCACTTTTAATATTTACAGTATCATTTATTTTAGTTAATTATCATATTATTAATAACTATAATGGTGCTTCATATGTATTTTATCCACATAAGCAACATCTAAAAATAATGATAATTTATTATGAAACAAATAACCCACATATATTTTTAAATGAGACCTATAACCTAAAATATAATTATTTTTACACATCTCATAGTTTTATAAATGATAAAGGCAAAGAAGGTTCCCTTTTTTTACTTTTTCCATAAATTTAATTTTATATAAAGAAAATGCATTTAATAATATCACAATATAATATATATTTGAAACCATGTGGGAAATGATCAAATTTTTGGTATAAAATGGATTTTGGACAAGTGTCTCGGTAATTTTGTTAATTAATATTAGGTTTTAGTGACATATTAATCTTAATCACACCATAACTACCGTAATTAATTTTAATCACATTCACTTTTCATTTTGTTCAGAAAATGATGTCGATCATATTAAAACAAAAATATCATAATAACTACATAATTTTAATTATGTTTTCAAAATTAAAAGCATAGATGTGGAAAAAATATGATTAAGGCTAATCACGCAAATGGGTTGAAATAAGGGGTTTTTAATGTAGATAAAATTTATTTATTTTTTCTATTTTTATATTAAATTTCAAATTATAATATATTCTAATTAAATAATTGTATAAAAATATGTATAATTTATATAATTTCACTCAATAACTAATCTAAAAAAGAATTTATCAATAATAATTATTTAAAAGAAAATGGTATATTTTATTAAATGGCATTAATTTTAACTATTCATAAAAATGAAGATTCGCAGATAAATCTAAAAAACCCCCAAAATTTAATTTCTACAATTTGAATTCAAAAAATAATTTTTATTTTTAAGAATAAAAATTATAAATGTGTGAAAATTATGCTTTAAAATAGTATTTTCATTAAAAGGTAGAAAAACTAGGTGTTTTGTGTAACATATGTAAATTCAGTCTCATATGTGGCATAAAATTAACCATGAATATAAATAATGCCAACCACAAGAATAAATTTATTCTAACAAGAAAATATTTTCAAATATTGGGGTGTCCTAACTATCCCTTGATATAGAATATGACATCCATCATGGATACCAAAAGAATCAATACCAAAGGAATCATTTCACCATAATCCGTATAAATGAAGAATCGTCAAAACCCAAAAACTGGACCATCTGACTTAATATAAGACCAAAGTGCTAGTTTATAGTATATGATAAAAGCACTCGACACTGACTCAAACCCAACAACACCATCCCTAAAACACTATAATAACTAATTTTACTGAATCAAGAGGTGACTAAGAACATGAAGATGGGTTAAATAAGAAGAGGATGTAGAATGAGAAAACTCATAATCCACCGAACCTCAAAAAAAATTCCAATCCACTATAGTTACTTCATGAAAAACTAAAAAGGATTTTAGCATAAATGATCTTGTGACAAGAGCATTAGTGGGAGAGAATGGATGTCCCAAATCAATAGTGAACATCCACCAAAATGGAACCACCAGAACAAGATCATCGGGTTAAATGGAGAAACAGTGTTGATAAGGGTGAAGAAAATGAAGGTAAAATAACAAAATCCAAAACCCCCATTGGAAAATGAAACTAAGAGGATAACCAGGAGAACCAATAGGAGAGCCGAAAGAATGAGAAAAGGTGAAAACATATGACACCAAAGAATAGGATCCCTTAAAAAATGGAAAACCAAAAAGAACCAAAAACTTATGAAGAAGATGAATCCCAATAAATATAATAGAGAGATGAATGAAATATAATCTTGTAGAGGATTATCCATTTCTAGGGAATACCATTGGAGGAGGTCATAGAGGAAATCCAAGGAGGAGGAGGAGAATACTCGAGAGAGCTCTCTTAGAGATTAGAGAGCCATAACCTCCAGAAAATAGTTAATAATATAGTATTTTTAAAACACGTAATGAATCTTCTAGTCCCATAATAGGAATATTAAGATTTTACAATGGAAAGTTTAGTCAAAATACTGCATTCACCTTGATATAGCGATACATTTTGGGTTATCATTGAGGGATTAACGAAAGTAGCCCAGTTTCATCATATTTGGGAGAATTCTTCTACTTATGAGATGAGATGATTTTAATACCATGATGTAACTTCCCTGACCCGTAAGACACTATACCGGTTCTCCGAGCTGGGTGGTTACATAACTTTGTGCATGCCTCCCCGTACGCCCAAGGCTGCCGATTAGTAGCGGGGGTCTATGGGGTCATGTGGGGATACTATACCACCATTTTACAGGAGTAAGCCACAAAAGAAATAAATCAAATAGGGGAAATGATAACCAATAAAGAAGGAACATGTATATCAACCATTTCCAACAACAAATATGTCATGTCATACTACATGTGCAAGAGTGAACAAAAACCCAAAATAAACACAATGGCCACAATCCCCAAAACGGTCCCAACTCGAAGTCCAGATCCTCCACCAAGTGCTACCCATGTCCACTCAACTATGTAGAAAAGAACCTTATCCTTGTTCTGACCTGCAGACATGAAGTCTGCTCGGGTTCCCAAGGGCGGCTCGAGCACGGTGTGAGTACAACTTAGTATTCCACCACCAACAGTGTCAACAAAATATCTAGAATAACCAGGTTGTGCATGCAAAAAGAGAATGAATGATATTTTCCAATTAATTAAGTTAGGTTCCATTTGCCAATTTTTGATCCAATGTTGTTGCCACTTCCATTACCATTCAATACAAACCAAATATCATCACTAGCCATCTCATAACATTTCCATTAATTAATCACATACATTTTGTTACATGGGTCAATGTCCAAAAATCACCTGCAAGAGGGTGAACACATAATTATCCTATCTCATTAGGACTAACCCCCTCATAGCAACCATATCCTCACCTCGAAGCCTAAGTCCGGGTGGATGAAACCATTAGTAGAATAGACCCTCAGTCCCATTTCCTAACCCGTGCATTTAGGGTGGTGTTTAGAACATCGGTCTTAGCTCTTCCCATGGGCGTAGATCCTCAAGTCATACCCCACTCTACGAATCCATTTGTGCATGCTTATATATATAAGTAACCATCAACCATCCAAACCATTTCCCTTCGGAAAACACCATTACCATCACCCCACATGGGAATCCACATCATGCCTTAACCCATTAACACATTACCATTTCACATCATTTAACCATTCACCCAATTCCCATGTGTTATGCCTTACCCACTATGCATTTGAAACTAAACCCATAACTTATCCATTATGGTCTTTAATCAGTTTACACATTATCCCATTTAACTCGTTCATCATTTCCATGATTCAAACAATCATTCCAACATGTTTATCTAGGGCTCTACAATTCACTACAACAAGGTCACTTGTTTAATAACAATCCCTAAACCCAGGAAAATCTGGCACATCCCATGGATGGCCCTAAATTAGGTCAAGTCCATCCAAACACATCCCATTGGGATCGTGAGGGTTCTTATTAGCCATTTTAAACATCATTATTACCAAAAATTCCAGGGTTATTCAAAACATAACCAAGGGAAAGAGAAATGCAACGAAACATGCACAAATACCCAAATAACTATGGGATATCACTTGTAGACCACCTGCCTTGATACCGTGGTTGACACACACCCAAACGAGTCCATAGACTTCAATTTTACCAGACTTTTGAGCTTCAACCTAGAACTCGTCCAAAATATAGGGTTTTAGAGCTTCAGAAAAAGAGGGAGAGAAGATACAAACCCTAAACCTAAAAGAGAAGAGAGGATGTTATTAGCTATACCCGGAGCTTCTATCCTTATCCAACGGTACAAAAAATGCCTTAGAAACTAGGGATATCGACCTATTGGATCTCTTGGGTGATTTGTTTCACTCCTAGGGTGAAGTGGGAGGAACAGAGGAAAATCCCGAGTTGGGGTTTAAAAGCACAGAGTAGCAAACTTGTAATTTTTTCCAACATTAAGTGGTCATACGGTTTGGGCCGCACGGTTTGACAAACCGTGCGTAAACTGGGTGCATGATACCGTCTGGAGGAGGAGGGGTCACATAGTTTTACTTATCATGCTGCACGGTTTACCTAGGCCATGCACAAGCCCTGTGCACAGCCTTTTCTGGCCCAGATTTCCCTTCTTTCGTGCCCCAAGACCCCGGAACACCCCTAAGGCCTCTCATACTTTTAGAAGACATCCCATGAATCCCGAAACAAAGGATTTAATCAAAAAATAATGAAAAAATGCCTTTAAAAAACAAGGATCTTCCAACCTCCCAACCTTATAATGGCTTGTCCTAGAGCTGTGTTTCCTAGCCTCATTAACCAACTGATGAGAAGAGTTCAGGCCACTGAGCCTGCATGTCTGATTCCCACTCCCATGTTTCCTCCTAATCTTTCCCATGCTGCCATAATACTCGAATGAATGGCACAACCTTTCCTCGCAAGACCTTTTCACTAATATCCACGACACGAAATGGATGCTCCTAAAAGGATACATCGGCTCAAGCTCCACATCATCCACCTCTACGACATGTGATGGGTCAAGGTGATACTGTCGAAACTGCGACACATGAAAAACATCATGCATCCCACCATGCCATTGTAGAATATCCAATCAGTAATCCACTAGTCTTATCCTCTCTACAATTTCAAAATCTCTCACATACCTGGGCACCAACTTACCCTACATTCAAATCTGACGGTGTCCCAACCTTGGTGACACCCATAGGATCACTTTATCACCCACCCCAAACAGAAGAGGTCTACACATCCGATCTTATTAAAAATTCTATGTACTCATATCCATAGTCATCCACTTACTTAACAACTTAACTCTCTCTAATGTATCCTGCATGAGACTTGGCCCCAACAAATCATATTCACCGGCCTCTTGCCAACACAACGGAGATCTACATGGCCTCTTGTAGAGAACCTCTAACGGTTCCATCTGAATCTTAGTCTAGAAACTATTATTGGAGGAAAACTCAACTAACGATATGTGCCTCTCCCAAGAACCACCAATGTCCATGACACATGCTGTTAACATGTCTTCCAACACATGGATAGTAAGCTCGGAGTGCTCGTTCATCTGTGTATGGAATGTCGTACTCAAAAACACCTTCATACCAAGAACCTTCTTCAACCCATTATAGAAACACGACGTGAAACGAGGTTCTATGTCTGTAACAATGGTTCAGAGAACACCATGCAACCACACTATTTCCCGAACATACAGATCACCCAACTGGTCGACTGTAAAGGTCTCTTGAATCAGTAAGAAATGATCCACTTTGGTTAACTGATCCACAACCACCCAGATTGCATCATTTTTCAGTGACGTCCTCATATGACGCATGAAAAAATCCTTTATTACACCATCCCAATTAAATTCTAGAATGGGAAATGGATGCAACAAACCACCTGGGTGTTGATGATCGGCATTCACCTGCTTACTGGTAAGGCACCGTGCCACAAAGCCCTCATCTTCCTTCTTCGTTCCAGGCCACCAAAACTGCCTTCGGAGAGAATAGTGCATCTTGTTCAAACAAGGATGCACTTCTCACTTTGATGCATGGAACTCATGCATCAACTCTTATCGCATAAACTTTTTCATAACCACACGATCACGAACACGAACAACACCGTCCACGGTGATGGCCCAACCAGAAGGTAGCTCCCCACCTTTAAGCATTTCCTTCATGATCAAACACAAAGGATCATCAAGATGACTTTCCGTAACTATAATAAAAATCGTTGACTCAATCATAAAGGAAGGAAGAGATACCTGACCACTATCCTCATGCACCTCTTGGTGCATCTCTTCAATCAAAGCCATCACCTTCCACTCGGTGTTGGACTCCTGAACCGCCTGATTTGGAACCTTCCTCCTCAAGGCATCAAAAACTCTATTTCCATTTCCTGGCATGTACACCAACTCAAAGTCAATATAAAGGAGATATTCAACCCATCCTCACTGCCAATGATTTAGATCCCTCTGTGAGAAGATGCACGTTAGGATCTTATGTTCAGTAAACATGGTAAACTGATCTCCCAAGAGAGAGTGCCTCCAGCACTTCAAGGTTTACACTACTGCAGCAAACTCAAGATCATGAGTGGGACAGTTCCGCTCATGGGGTCTCAACTTCCTTGACTATAAGCCACAACCCGCTCATCATGAATCGACACAACCCCATGTATGATTCCGGACACATCACAGAACATGATTTACTTCTTACCCGGCTCAGGTTAGATCAAGATTGGTGTGGTCGTCAACCGCTTCTTCAACACTTTAATGGAATTATATCATGCCTCCAACCACCCAAAAATGATTCCTTTCTTGGTCAAGCCCAAGAGTGGTGCTGGCAAGCGAGATAAATCCTGAATGAAACTTCGGTAATACCCGACCAAACTCAGAAAACTCCAAGTATTAGAAACACTCTTGGGCAGCTCCCAAGATACAACTGCATGAAATTTCTCTGGATCCACTAACACACCAGCCTCTGAGATGATGTAACCCAGACATTGCACCTCACCTATCCAGAATTGACACTTTGATAGCTTGGTGTATAGCTGATTCTCTCTTAGCGTACCCATTATGACATCAAGATGTTGGGCATGATCGTCATGGGTTTTCGAGTACACTAAGATATTGTTAACAAAGAAAACCACAGTCCGATATATATAGGGAAGAATGATTCGGCTCATCAAATCCATAAACACCACCGGTGCATTGGTCAAGCTGAAAGGCATTACCACAAACTCAAACAACCCGTACCGACTCCAGAAAGCTGTCCGCGATACGTCAGAAGACCACACCCTCAACTGGTGATAACACATCCTAATATCAATCATAGAAAACACTAATGCACTCCTCAACTGATCAAACATCTCATCAATTCTTGGAAGAGGGTACTAATTTTTCAACGTCATATGGTTTACCATCCGATAGTCAACACACAGCCTCAACGACCCGTCGGCCTTCTTTGAAAAAGCACGGGATATCCCCAAGGAGACTTACTAGGATGGATAACCCCTTATGCTCTAACTCCTCAAGTTGAACCTTCTATTCTTGGAGTTCTGTCAGTGCCATTCGGTATGGCAGAATAGAAATTGGCTCCGCTCCCGGTGGAAACTCAATCGTGAAATGAACATCCCTCTCAAGGGGTATCCCTGAGATATTCTCAGTAAAAAAGTATTGAAATAGATCCACCATTGGAGGAAAACTAGATTGTTCCCCACCCTCATCATCATAAAGCATTATACATTCCACTTGAGCTGTGATTCCACTCATTAGTTGAAAAAACGACCCCGCATGCCCTACTCGAATATCCCATTCGCCACGGTGGTCATAAAAATCACCCTCAAGTGACCTAAACGATACTCTATGATGATAAAAATCTATATTCACCCAATACAACACCATAAAATCCATTCCCAATATTAGGTCAAAACCTGTCATCTCAAGAACGAACAAGTCCCACAGAAAACGATACTAACCAGATTCTAAGCCACATCCCTTAAACTGCTTGATATCCTCAACCCGCACTCCCAACGGGGTGTCAATTGACAAAACTCCACACACCCCCTCCATTGTTAAACAAAGAACTACCACACATTGAGAAGAAACAAAATAATTTGTGGCACATGTGTCATACAACAAACTAGAAAAAGTGGAAGCTACAAGGATCGTAACTCAAACAGTCGATGGTTCGTCTTCTCCATCACCAGGTGCGAACTGAACTGCCTGAAGCTAACCTGCCCCACTACCCTAAGCTCTTACATGAGTACCCTATGATACACTACCCTGCTGGCGTGAGAGATCTTGCACTGGAGTCCCACGTCTTCCACCCCTTCTAGTACGGTATGTGGATCTCCAACTACCTACGTGATACGGGGAAACTACTCCCCTTCATATATCTATTACCAACCTTCCACCATCATACTCTCCCACCTTCTGAGGTTTCATGTAGAACTTCTGCACATGTCCCATCCTGTCGCATGAACAACACTCAACTGGAGGTCGATGACACTGACCACGCATATGCCCCGACCTACCAAACTGATAGTAGAACACCTAATTTCCACTATGAGAGGCTGAACTTCTCTGCCATTCACTTTTCACACTTCCTCCATGCTGTGAGATCTCATGGAATAGCTTCCGTCCCTCGGTAGCTACACAACTTGTCTGCCCCACTGGAACCACAAGCCCACTACCCAATACTCCATTTAGGTTTTCTTCCAAGATCAATGCCTGGTATACTACCTCTGCGAACCCCTTCAAGTGGAAGATGTTTAGTTGAGACCTGATCTCAAGTCTCAGACCATCCTTGAAACGCTTTGCTACCACAGCCTCATCCCCTACAAACACTGGGACAATGCTTCTCAAATATGTGAAGCGACTAGCATAGTCCATCACTGATAGAGATCCCTGACTCAGGCTCATAAACTTTACAGCCCGCTCTTAACTCAAAGTCTCTGGATAAAAATGCTCCAGAAACTTTTCCTGAAAAAAAATCCACAACATTCTCTCAGTCTGATCAATTTGATCCTGATTGTCCCACCAACGCCTAGCCTTGCCATGCAACATATAAGTGGCCAACTTCACTCGCTTTTCGACAGGGTTCTCTAGATGATCCAGTATCATCTGGATAGACTCTAACCAGAACTCTGCTACCTCTGGCCTACCCACTCCAGTGAAGGTCGGAGGGTGCTACAGTTGGAACTCCCTCGTCAGCTCAAACATACTCGGTGTAGCCCACCCATGGTCCCAACCCATCATCTCCATAAGGCGATTCAAGTTCTCCCAGAACTGGTCTTCTCTACCTTCAGGGATCACCACATTCTCTTGCTCCTCTACTAGAGGAGTGTTCTCGGAAACATCCTCCTGTAACCCAACTGGTAACCGACGTCGTGGTGGAATTTCTCTACAATGACAAGCACGCGAATTAAAATGCGTACCATAAAACATTCATGACTCCATCACAAAGGACTCCTTACCAGCCACAACAACACACATTTCATACACTTACCCAACAACATTTTCCAATTTGTTTCAAACATTATTATTCAATTAAACATCAGTTAACCACTTTTTTTATTTCATTATTCTCATTATTTTTTGGTTTCATGAAATGCATAGTGCACCCTACCTTCCACCCTCACACACCCACCCTATGAGTGTTCATAACACAATGCATGTCACCTATATTCCAAGGTGCATAAAATGATGAATGAATGAAAATAAACGTGATGTTAAGTCCACGAGCCAACTATCATAAAATAGACACATCAAACCACATGTGCATCACCCAATGGTGTAATATCATCAATTGTAACAACACACAACCAAGAAAAACAATTCCCAACCAGGGTGACTTGGGTTTCCCCCGTACCTGGGTAAGCTACTCCCACGCACGAGCTCATTACAAGGCCAGACACATCTTAACCCTTGACTACCAATCCTAAATAACAAGACCTCAGAGAAGGAGAAGAAAGACCTCCTCTGATACCTCTTTATAACATCCCCAACACAGAAGACACAAAACAGGTGCTCCGAGCCGGGTAGTTACATGACCTTAAGTGTGCCTCCTCGTACGCCAAAGGCTGCCGACTAGTAGCGGGGGTTTATGGGGTCATGTGGGGAGACTATACCCACTTTTTATCAGAGTAAGACACAACAGAAATAAACCAAATAGAGGAAAAAATAACCAATAATCAAGGAACATGTATATCAACCATTTCCAATAATAAATATGTCATGTGATACAACAAGTGCAAGAGTAAACAAAAACCCAAAATATCGAAAATGGCCACAATCACCGAAATGGTCCTGACTCCAATTCGGAATCCACCACCAAGTGCTACCCATGACCACTCAACTATCTAGCAAGGAAACATTCCCATATCCTGACCTGCAAACATGAAGTCTTCTCGGGTACCCAACGGCGGCCCGAGCAGGGTGTGAGTACAACTTAGTAGGCCACCACCAATGGTGTCAACAAAATATCCAGTATAACCAGGTAGTTCTTACAAAAGAAGAATTAATGATAATTTCAAATTAATTAAATTGGTTTCCATTAGCCAATTTTGGAGACAAAGTATTTTCCACATCCATTACCATTCATTACACACCAAATATCATCACTCTCCATCTCATCACATTTCCATGGATTAATCACATATATTATGTTACATCGGTATAAGGCCAACAATAACATGCATGAGGGTGAAAAAATAATTATCCTATCTCACTAGGACTAAACCCCTCATAGAAACCATATCCTCACCTCGAAGCCTTAGTATGGGAGGATGCAACAGTTAGGATAATGGACCCTCAGTCCCATTTCCTAACCCATGCATTTAGGGTGGAGTTTAGAACCTCGGTCTTTGCTCAACTTGTGGGCGTAGATCCTCAAGGCATACCCCAATCTACGAAGCCATGTGCACATGCTTATATATATATAAGTAACCATCAACCATCCAAACCATTTCCCTTCGGAATACAGTATTCACAACACCCCACAAGGGAATCCACATCATGCCTTAACCAATTAACCCATTACCATTTCAGATCATTTAACCCTTCACCCAATTCCCTTATGCTATGCCTAACTCATTAAGAATTCATCAATAATCCCATAACCTATCCATTATGGTCTTCAATCAATTTACACATTAACCCATTTAACCCATTCTTCATTTCCATTATTCATCCTTTTATGCTGACATGTTTATCAAGGGCTCTACAATTCACTACAACAAGGTCCCTTGTTTAATAACAATCCATAAACCCGGGAAAATCTGGAACATCCCATGGATGGCCCTAAATTAGGTCAGGTCCTTCCCAACACATCCCACGGGGATCATGAGGGTTTCCATTATCCATTTTAAACATCATTATTACCATACATGCCAATGTTACTCAAAACATAACCCAAGGAAAGAAAGAACACAACTAAACATGCACAAATACCCAAATAACTATGGGATATCACTTGTAGACCACCTACCTAAAATCTGTGATTGAATGCACACCCAAATGAGTCCATAGACATCAATCCTATCAGCCTCTAGATTCAACCTAGAACACTCCCAAAAGATAGTGTTTAAGAGCTTCAGAACAAGAGGGAGGGAAGATACAAACCCTAAACCAAAAATAGAAGCAGGGACGTGATTATCCATACTCGTAGCTTCTATCCGCAACCAAAGTCATCAAAAACGCCTTAGAAACGGAGGAGATCGACTTCTTGGATCCCTTGGGTGACTGGGTTCGCTCCTAGGGTGAAGAGGGAGGAAAGGAGGAAAATCTAGATTTGGGGTTTAAAAGACCGGAGTGGCAAACTTGTAATTTTTCCCAACTTTAACAGACGACAAGGTTTGGGCCGCACGGTTTGACAAACCGTGTGCAAACCGTTTGTATGCTACTATCTAGAGGAGGAGGGGTCGCACGATTTTCATGGGAAATGTGCACAGGTTACCTAGGATGTGCGCTAGCCGTGCACCCAGCCTTGTCTTGCCCAGATTTCCCTTCTTTCCTACCACGAGCCCCCGGAACAAACCCAAGGCCTCCAATACATTCAAGAGACATCCCTTGAAGCCCAAAAAAAGGGATTCAACCAACACATATTGAAAAAAAAACCTTAAAAAAACCAGGATCTAACACATGAGATTGTACAACTATAAGGGGTCCCTCAAACAATCATTTTGGAATGGTACACCCATTTGATATCATTTTTTATGGTGTTTCCTTAATATATGGGTTCTGAGGTGATTCTGATCGAAGCCTATCACCCTCAGATAAGTGGGTAGTCATAACAGAATATTTAGGTGATGGAGGACATGATTTGGGTATCTGTTTTTGATTAATAATTTATTGGGAGAAACACATCCATCTCGTAGAGTTCTTATATAAAATATTAATTCGTGATTCTATTCAAAATGTTCCATTTTATTCCATTTATGATATGTCATGTCAGTCACCTCTATTATAGATAGGAGAAGGTGACATATTTAAACTAGGTACTTGTATTACTTAAGAGACAAAATAGTAGTTTCAAATGATCTGGTAGCATATATATACTTCTTAGTCAGGAATGGAATCGTATCTCTGTCAACATCAAAGACCTTCGAAGATCGAGGATGGCGATGGTGTTTTCTATTATGTGTCAAATATGTTTAATAATATATAGAAAAATTTGTAATGGAAGTTGTCTCCTCATTATGTATGGGATATTGAGATTCTGTAATGATTCATGACAGTATCCTATCTATTTTTTACTTCCTTGTAGAAATCATTCCATGCACAACATCTTCCACATTTCTTACATTCATCTTTATCTTTTTGACAAGACTATTATTTTTTTCCTGAGGATGTTGATTTATATATTGATTCTTCATTTTTGGAGTATTCTATCAGTAATGTTTATAAAGGAATTAATGATACATAATTTTTTTCAATTATTTTATTATGGGTGATATTAAATCATGGCCATGCAATGAACGAGCAAGGAACAAGGAGGCTAACATACATTCCCAATGGCCTCATTTGATATCAGAATAAGTTTTTTTCATTGGTTGGGGAACTCAAGGACGAGTTCCTTTAAGGGTGGGAGGAGAATGTTAGAATCCATTTTTTTACTTAAGTATGTGACATTTTATGGTTGTTCAATTTTTTAATACCTAATATAGATTCATAAAGAGGTTATGATGTTTCTAGGGGTGTATGAGGCTTCATCAGAGTTCGAAACCACTGTTGATAGAGAATATCATAATTGTGGACTGTCTCTAAAAACCCTACAATACTAGGCAATGGAGAATAGTAGGGTTCATAGTTTTCCAAAATTTGGCAGTAGGGTTTGCATGGCTGTAAAAACTTAATTTCAATTTTTTATAGGATTATTGGATGACTGATGCATAATTTCACTAAAAGTTTAGCTGAATTATGTTTTTCCTTCTATATGCTATGGGACGCACTAGATTGGCATGTGGTCTGTAATAATATATTGAAAAAATATATAGCCAAACAATGTAACCTATATTTTTTTTGGGGAAATGATTAATTTTCCTATAATGATTTAACCAACACACACCCTTCCTCCCTTTTCACATATAGTGAATTGTAGTAGGTTCTTCTCCCTTTTGGAATAACTCTTCAACCCTATGCATAGAGAATTAACATATTTTATGTCCAATGATCGAATGAATAACTAGTTGAATAGTTGTATTCCTATCTATGAGAAATTGATTACTTTTTAGTATTTTTTCATTCTTCTGTCCCTCAAATATGCTATTTGTATGCATGCTCATATTCTCTAGTTTTAGGTTGCTAATACATTCTTACGATATATTCCAATTGTGAACAAACTAATGACTGATACTCAATATGCATTGTCATCCAAGATTAAGGTGGGTAGTATGTGACTCATCCATTATGATTATTCATGTTATTAATATTTTTCATTGTGTACATGTTGATTTCAACATGAATTACATGTTTCAATTCATGGGACATTATATTATTCAATGTCCTCATATTTTAGAGCTTATTACATAATTGATTATAACACCATTGGATGTTGGGAACTAAATGATTACCATCCCAGGTATGGTGTTTCTATAGTTATGCATTAGTGACCCTTCTCGGTCTATATTCACCATCATTCATGTGTTATTTTAATTTTTCTTTATAAAATTAATTTTCATATTTAAATGAAATAATTATAAATGGACATGACATCATAATACCACTTGATCCTTCTATGTTATATTCTTCAATATAATGAATGAATATTTTAATAGTAAATTGGAAATTAAATTATAAATATCACTTGGCCCGATATGTTATAACTAAAATGATAATTTGTTTTCATATGGTTAACATTCTATTTTATACTAATGAATAGAAATATAGTTAAAAAATAATTAAATATGAAATGAATGAAATTTTTTCACTCCCTATAGCCATTTCACTCTAATGAAAGGAAAATCCTTGAACCACAGTACCCATTACATTGAATGAGTTATATGAGTACCAACTTATTAAAATGTTGGATATAAGGAGACTATTTCATAAGGACTTATGAAAAACTATAGGTGGGTACATACTCGAGATTGGCTTGTATTCTTGAAGAAATTTGATGATCAATATTGGAATCCATTCTGGATCAAGGATGTTGGCTTAGAAGGTTGATAACCACCTTGGAACCTAATTATTTTCTACTATTTGATGCATACCAGGAAACCATAGGATCTAACCATTATCATTATTATGATTTCATGGATACACTCCATGGATATAGTAAAATGTCTACAAACATGCATTACCTTGGAAACTCCCATGGTCCTAGTCATTTCATTTCCCATTTTAACATTAGTGAAATCATTGAAATCAGTTAGAATGATATTATTATGTAAGTTTTTGGTGATTCCAATTGAATTACATTTTTCCAATTATGGGCATGCTACAGTTTATTACATGATTTGGATTGACCCTTAAGGACATGTATTGTTTGATTATTACTATATTTCCTCTTTATCATCATCATCAACATCATCTTCAATAATTTCTTATTATTTCTATGTTCCTTTATCACATTTAAAATCATGTCAAGATTAGAGTGATGGTTCTAACTCATGTGACATATTATATAAACTAAAATTTAATTAATAAATGAAATTCTTATTTATTCAGACACCAACACATACTAAAGCATGTACTTGGGTGTTTACATTACTCTATTTATTTACATTAATATATGAATTACTACACACTATTTCAGTTTATATTACATGGAAGGGATTTTATAGATGACATTTTTATGGCCTTGTAATATTTATCTCAAAATATATCCATTCCTCTATTTCTACTAGGCAATATTTCATGTCTGCAAGTGTTGACTAAGGGAAGTGTCCAACTTCTGAAACCTGGTATTTCATGTTTGTAATATGAATGATCATGGTTGATGATGACTGAGCTAGATATTAAGATTCTATGATTATAATTGTATTATATTTTATTCAGTTTAATAGCATATATTTCCTATTACATAGCATTATTATTTCCTAGTTTTTAGAGATGTGATATAAATTATCATAAGATTTTATTTATTATTAATAGTTTCATCTACTGTGTATTATTCAAGTATAATTCATTAATTTCCTTTATTTACACATTCAACATTTGATATTTAACATTTTTTATATTAATATATTGTTCTACACTCTTGTAATGATGGAATCTTACCAAAGACAAAAACTAGGCACTCATTGTAAGTCTACATACTCTAGAATTTTGGGTGAAGCGAGTGAAGTGATCTGGCTAACCGAGATTGGGGAACCATTGGGTGGAACAAGGGTTTATATGTTATATTTAATTTAATTACCAAAACAACATTACCTAATGATTAATTTATTCATTTAATGTGTATCTATATTTATAAATAGTTTTGGTCATTACAACTACACATTATCCTATGATTTTCATTTTTATTCCCACACCAAAAATCATGATGATATTTATAAGGTTTATCTTCCAATCATAGAATAATATGTTTCTATTTATACATGAGTGAAATAAAATGTGACAATCAAAAGTCACTTTAAAACTAACAAAATAATATATCACTCTTCCTAACTACTTAATCTTTACAATGATTTACTAAGCCACATAACAATTAAGTTCCCAAAAATTTTATATCATCCCAATATTATCTACACATTAGCCTATATATGGTAGAACCCTAAAAAGTGGGCATAAAATCAATCAATAAATGATAATATTGAATGTAAAATTATAATGGACCCCTAATAGAAAATGTAACATAGTTTCAACATTTTTATGAAACCATAACTCATTATTGAAGAATTGCATAAAAATTATTCTTTGTATTATATTTTAATAATAATGTGAATTTAAAAAAAATCATGTCAGATAATTTTAATGACATGAATCAATTGGATTATATTATAATGTAACACAAAAGACATTATGCTATATTTCTTTCAAATAAATTTTATCAGATTGATGAATTACAAAACACCTAACCCCAAATTGATATGAACCATAATGGAGTATATATAACAACCCTACACTTTATTAAATAAATAAACATGATTTACTACATAAAACCATCACATGATACGATATATATAATCGAGAGGTCTACTGTATTTGGGGATTATGAACATTACATAACCACTTAAAGCATATAATGCAAAATATTATTGTAAACATCCATTACATAACCACTACATTACCTCATAAATAACATTACCTATGATATCTTGAGGACATGAAAAAGAAAAGTGTGAGAAATAAATCCATGTAAGGTAGTGAAAAAAAATATAACATTAATATTACCATACATGTTAAGAAATTGGAATATTAATCGATCAAGAGAAACTTGAACACAAAGGCATGATATATTATGATAATAATAACATAGAAATTTGGGAAAAACACTTAACTTGGATTTAGCATGAGCCAAGGATCATTTCACATGGAGCATGAGAAAAACCTCATTCAAAATGAATCACAAGAAACCATCATTGAACTTGAATTAGCACGATTCAACACCCATTGCACATGATGTATCAGGATACTATACATTACAAAATGCATTGGAGCGCTATTAGGACACACGCTTCTAAAACATTTCATTTCATGCATAAGTGTGACACATGGACCATAAAACATAGATTCAACAAATATAATAATTTCTTACATGATAAAGCAGTGTGTAATAAATACAAGAATCTTTTTAAAAAATTAGTAAATGTGCATAAAGGTGGATTCCCATGAAAGGGAAGTGGGCACAGTATTCACTAAAAAATGACCTGGGATTGGAAAATCGCATTGCAATTTTGGTAGTGTAACAGCGTGACATAATAACTCATTAAAATTGTTTAGGAGATAAAAGTGTGTATCATTTTATGTACATGAAATGGAGATTCAGGGGGTCATATAGATACATGTCCTGGCATTTTTAATGGAAATTAGATTCATGATACAAAATATTTACTAGAATTTTAATGTGGAGAAGGAAATTCCTTATGGAATTTCGGCTTGGTTACAGGTATACATGGAGGTCATTAATGAGAGAGAAAGGGGATCTTTCATTATTAAATCAAGAAGAGGGGAATATGGGGGAGGTGAAAAATCAGACCACACCATTTATAATTGAAAATAAATGGGCATAAAAATTTAAGGAAACATAGACATAAACAAGGAAAGTGAGAATCCCTTACTTGGAAGTGTGATCACAAAATCTTGGGAGAGGATTGAGAGAGGATTCTTCAGAGATTTGGCCACCATGGCAGGATTATATAGAGAAAAGGGTAGGGTTTGGTTTATCTCCAAAGGCATTGAGTAAAGAGGAAGTGAGATATTGGGTGGGTTTATATAGGAATTGATAAGGAATTCATTATTATTTTGGTTTGGGACACCTCCCATTAAACAAATAAAAACCACCAACCAGCCCATGGTTTTTTGCCGTTGTTTTTTCTAAAGGTGGGTGGGAAAAAATTTCTATGGAGTCCAATGTACGAACTTCATAAAATAATATTGTTTCTTATATGGAGGTGAGTCATACTCCCAAGGAATAAAATTTATAAAGGAAAAATGTTTTTTAAGTCTTGTAGGGTCCAATAAAGCTTTGTAAAATAAATAAAACAAACCCAAAATCACATTATTTTAATGGTAAATCATATATTGGCAGAAAATAATGTTTATAATATATTATTACATCACCATGGGGTCATTATGTTTTTATAAAACACATTATATATTTAAATGATATTTAATTTTTACCCCAAAATTCGACTGTCACGAAAAATTAAGGAAAATTAACCATTAGATATATTTGATGTCCTGATTTAAAAAATTATAATCATTTTCTCTAAAAAAAATTTCTAAATATTTGGTTTTTTACTTTTAAAAGAAAAACAGATATTTATAAATAAATCTTAGGTTTTGACAAAAAGAAACATTCGAACCATAATAAAAATTAAAATTTTATTCAAAAAAATTATAAAATTATTTATATTTAATAAAAGATTATTTCATAATATTATTCTATTAAAATATATTTTAATTAATAAATCTAGTAAATCATTAAAATTTATTATTTACATGAATATTAACAAAAAATACTATTTGTGCATTAATTTTTTTTTAAAAAGTAACAATAATAAAATAAAATTATATTCTCTATACAAGAATAATGTACATAATTGTAGAAATAGGAACTTGTTACATAACCCCTAAAAACACCAGCATATGACCTTAGGGTACGGTGCACGATGTAGATCGACTCTTGAGGTGGCTTGGATAAAATTTCTCGAGTAATAATCTCTATTAACTTCCACTTCTTTCACATGCAGTTCCACTCGAGCTTAATGTATTGAAGCTCGGATTAGGATTGGTCATGAGTAAACCCCAATGACGACACATCATTTCTGAGCTCCGACAAATGGGCTTCATACGGGGCAAGTCTACTGAATGAGACCACCACTTCCTTTGTCTGAGTAAATTGGGTTAGTTATAGCCCTATATTTATAATAATCATGTGATCACTGTTCAACAACAATATTAACGACGGTCACAATTCATAATGGTATTTTAAAAACCAAAACATTGAACCAAATAAGTGCATAATATTTACATAACCACAAGAAGACATTTAAATACAACAAGATGAATTTTTATTAATGAATATTTGGGTCATTACAATCTTCTCCCCTTAAGTAATTTTTTCCTTGAAATTTAATTTTCCTACACTAATAAAATTTGTTAAATTTTTTATATCACTTCTTCTGATTCCCATGTCATTTCATCAAACATGTGGTTTTTCCACAACAAATTGACAAGGGGAATCATATTATTTTGTAGAACTTTTTCTCTATGAACTAAGATCCTCACTAGTTTCTCCTATTAAGAAGGATAATCCTCTAAATATTCTATCTCTGAATATATACATGTGAAGGGTCTGGTATGTACTTCATTAATAGGTACACATGAGAAACATCATATACTTAGGACCTAGTAGGTAGAGGTGCTAGTCGATAGGCCACCACCCCGACATGATCAAGAATCTCTAAGGGGTGGATGTAGGAAGGAAAAAACTTCCATTTCGTTACAAATTTCATTAACTTATTCCACAGATATATGTAAGGAAATACCATGTCTCTAACATTAAACTCATGGTATCATCGACAGTTATCTTCATAACTCTTCTTTCGAATCTCGGCTGCCTTGATATGTTGTTGAATGGTTTTCACCTTCTCCACAATTTCTTCAACAATTTATGGTCCTAGAAGCTTACGCTCACTGACATCATTCCAACATGTCAGTGTTTGGCACCTCTTCCCAAACATATTGTTATAAGGATCTATTTGGATGCTTGAGTGGAAACTGTTATTATAGGACAATTCAACTAGAGGAAGATATTGATCAAATACTCCTATAAAGTCCATTGAACATGATCTTAACACATCTTCTAGTGTATAAATATTTCACTCATATTGTCCATTATTTTGAGGATGATAGGACATACTGAAGTTCAGTTAAATATCTAGATCATGTTTAATAGTCTTCCAAAACATCATGGTAAATCTTGGATCTCGATCGGATACAATAGATAGTGGTACTCTATGATGACTCACCACTTACCTGATATATATTCATGCTAGTTGGTCCAATTTGAAATCATCCTAATTGCAATTATGTGTGTAGACATTATAAGATGATCCACATCATACCAGATTCCATTGTTTCCTTTGGATGTCTTCGGATGTACCATGGCCATGTCCATGGTAATGTTCTCCCATTTCTCTGCCGGTATTGGCAATGGATGCATCATCCACTTTGGCTTCTGCCTTTATTCTTTCACATGTTGACACACCAGGAACATTGATGTATACTCAGTAATATCCTTCTTCAGATTATCCGACCAATAATGCCCTTTGTGATTTCAATACATCATTGTGTTTCCTGGGTACATAGAGAAATTTGAACTATGTGCACCATCAAAAAGTTCCTTCTTCATCTCCCAACATGATGGAACTAATATTCTTTTCCCAAATCTGCCAATTCATTCTTCATTAATATTTAACTCTGAGGATTTCCATTTTTTGATAGCTTTCAGATTCTTCTAAATTCCCACATCATCCATTTGAGCATCCTTTATCTTTTCCAAAAGAGACGGTTGAGCGATCATATATGAGTGGATTGAAGATGTTCCCTTCCTTATGATTCCCATGTACTTATACATCAAATATAAGAATATTGGATCCTTATCAATTCTCAAAAATGAAAGAATTGGTGGGTCTTTCCTACTTAGATCATCCACCACATTGTTCACTTTCCTAGGGTGGTAATGTATTGAGCAGTCATAGTCTTTGATTGGATCTAACCATATTTAGCAGTGCATGTTCAACTATTTCTATGTGAATATATACTTGAGGATTTTGTGGTCCATATATATTTCACATATCTCTAGAAAGAGATAATGCCATCCAATTTTTAAAGCAAAGATTAACATAACCAATTCTAGATCATGGGTTGGATAATTCTACTGATAAACATTCAGTATCCATAAAGCATAGTCAATGAATTTTTCAATTTTCATCAACACATAGTCGATGCCCTTCATTGAAGCATCACTGAATACAACAGAAAGATATCCACTTGTGTGTAATGTAAGCACAAGCACCGTGATAAGACTCGTTTTCGAATCCTTGATTCTTTCTTCGCATTCATCACTCTATAAAAAAATTACTACCTTCCGAGTAAGCCTTGTAAGATGGTTGTACAATCATGTGAAATTTCTCCAAAATCGTTGATAATATCCGGCTAACCCCATGAAGGTATAGATATCCATTACTGATGTTGGCGTAAATCATCCCTCTATTGCCGTTATTGTAGAGGTCTCCATAGATATCCAATTAGTTGTGATGATATGGACCATTAATGAGGCCTCCTTCAACCAGAACTCACTCTTGTGGTACATTGAATGGAGCTTCTCCTTTTGCAAGGTCTCTAGTATAGTGCTTAGATGATCCTCATGATCCTCCTTGGTTTTGTAGTATATTAGAATATCATCTATAAATACTACTACATATTTTTCAAGGTAAAATATAAAGACATTATTAATCGAGTCCATGATGATTTCTGGAGAATTATTGAGTCTGAATGGCATTAATATGAAATCATGGTTCCCATATCTTGTCCGAAATATAGTCTTGGGGATATCTTCCTTCTTTATAATTACATGATAATATCCCAACCAAAAATCTACATAGGATAAGTATTGTGCTCCCCGCAGCTGATCAAGCAAGTCATCAATTCGTGGGAAAGGATAGTTGTTGTTTATCTTGATTTTTCTAAGCTCACGATAATCAATGCAAACGAGAGTGAACCCATCCTTCTTCTTGAAGTAGTGGTATGGTGCGCCCCATGGTTAAGCACTTGGGTATATAAACCTTTTATCCATATTCTCCTATAGTTGTTTTGTCAGCTCCTCAATCTCGAGAACAACCATTCAATACAGATTCTTGGATATTTGAAATGCCCCAGGTATAAGATCAATTGAGAATTAAATATATTATCTAGGATGAAGACCAGAAAATTTATCAGGAAACACTTCATCAAATTCTCTCACATTAGTCATGAATTCAATGATTCATTCCTCATTAGACTCAATAATATGATCTAGAAATGAATTCTCATAGGTCATTAATATCCACCCTTGGGATGGTGGAGCTAACGAAGATTCATCTTCCTTATTGCACTTGTACAGAATCAGGGGTCGATTCTCCATATGGATAATGATTTCCCTCTCATGGAAATTTATGTTGGATATATATAAGGAAAGCTAATCCTTTCCATGAATTGCATCAAATTCCACCAGAGGGAGTATGATGAGGTTTTCAAGGATGTTCAATCCTCAGATTATGATAGTGGAGGAGTTATACTCATGGGATGCAATGATTTCCCCATTTTCCATACTCACAATCATCTTTACATCAATGATTTGTGGTGGGGTTGGAATTTTTCTACAAAATAGTCGGGATATAAAAGAATGTGTAGAACCTAAATCAAAAAGTACATTCGATATTCTTGAATGAATAACTACGATACTTGTCACAACTTTGTTGTTATGGTTCACTTCAGAGGTACTGATAAAAAAAGCTCACCCTTGCTGACTTGAAGGCTGTTCCGAAAAAAAACACTTGGCATAGGACCCTAATTTGTAAGATGCCGTAGTTCGTTGTAGTTCATGCAATGAACCACACATTGAGAGTCGAACATAGTTTTCCTCTCCTCGGTCGTTGCCGTGTTTTTTTCATGACTGCAGTTAATAGCATTTTGTTCTTCTCTTCCACACCAAAATCATTTTCTCATCCCCTTCATGAAAATTATTGGCTGTATCTTTCCACACCATTGATAATTAGGCCGCTGGAAATTCTTAGAACCATTGAATATATCCATCTGACCTCCAGAATTGAAATCTACCATACGATTCTTATCCCCATGATACCCCTGAGATTCATCGATCTCCATTTCGACCTTGAGGTCACATCAGACAATTTCATCATTTTTTTCAATGTCACAAAACTCCTGAGCTTTCGGCAAGCTAGGGTTCAACCCACTAAATAGGCAGTCAACCTTTCATCCAAGGATAAATACAAAGTCAGAGGCGTAACTTGCAGTCCTTGTGATATTTTCTTTGTACGATCCGATGTATTATTCTTCTTTTAGCTTGAAGGAAAGGAAGTCCCATTTCATCTTAATACGGAGGGTGTGCGGAAAATATTTATCAAAAATATTCATCTATAAATCCTTCAATTCCAACACCTCGATCTTCTCCACATGCTTCGTATTTTTTTCTCAATTTCCACCATTGATCAGCTTCACCATCCATATGATAAGATGCATGTAGAACCTTCTTTTCTTCGGGATATTAAAGAATATAGACCATCTTTTCAATTAATATTATTCATTGTTCGGTGATAAAGGTATGATATGATCCATTAATAGTAGGAGGCCTTTGTCCCATGACGCTCTCGATAGGGACTTGTTCAATCTTCATGTGGGGGGGGGGGGGGGTTAACAGTCCTCTTGAGCCATGTTTAAATTAAAATATCAAGTTAACTAAGAGAGAATCATTAAAAAGTTTGTGTTTGACGCTCCCATCAGATTGGGAAACTCGTTAGCACAGTCATCACATTGATCTTCACATTGGTTTTTTTCCCGAGTGCTCTTATTACTAGACATAGGCTGGAATAAAATGATAGTTAGGGGTAACACATAAAGGGTATTCCATGTACAAAAACAAATATCTTATAAATTACATTCATTCCTTAAATTATGAATCTATAGGATTCAACCTATACTATTTATAATATACCTTCAAACATATATTCTTAGGGGGATTTTTAATTCCCTTAATAAGGTTTCATACTAAGCTTATGAATTTTCCAATGCATATCCTCCATGAGTGTCATCACCAAGAGTGAAGAAAGGCCTGTTATCGTGTACTAGGATAACCTAGGTCAAGCCCAAAGCTCTTTGTCGGGGTTTTCACCCCTAGGTACAACTGTGATAGAGACGCATATACCATCTCGTATCCATACAGATATGTATTTTCATGATAAACCACTTACTGAATACCCACCAAAACTTAGGTATGTTTTTATTATACATAGTCTTATGTCTAAGGCTTCACTATAGTTTTATGATCCTAATCCGAACAATAACTAAACATATCGTATGATACCAACTATAACAACCACACTCATTATTACATACTTAAAAATATTTTTTTACATTAAACCTTCACTTGATACAACATAAGAGATTGATAGTAATACTATCATTGGGGATTAGGAACATTCCAAAACGTCTTAATGCATATGGCACAACATCTTATTGAAATCATCCTTTACATGACCACTATATTCCATCTTACATATAACTGCATAAGATAACATGAGGACCTGCATAAGAAAAAGGAGAGCTATAAAGCCCACCAAAGGAGTAAACAAGGTATAACATTAAGATTACAATGCATTCCAGGAAATAGGCATATCAATGTATCACAAGAGAAACATGAACATAAAGTCATTATAAAACATGATAATAAGAACATGGAAATGTGTACATGACACTTAACATGGAGATAGCATGAGCCAAGGCTCATTGCACATGGAGAATTAGTAAACACTCATTGCACATGAAGAACTTGTAAACCCTCATTTAACATGAATTATCACGAGTCAACACCCATTGCACCTGAAATGTCATGATACTATACTTCACCCAATGCACTGAAGCTCTATTATGGCACACTCGTCTTAAACATTTCATTTCATGCATAAGTGTGCCATATGGATAATAAAATAAGGATTCATTAAACATTATCATTTATTCCACAATGAAGATGTGTTAAATTAATACCTGAAAAATTTTGTACAATAGGTAAATCTGCATAAATGTGAATATGAATGATAGAGAAGTGGGCATGGTATTCACTACACAATGACTTTGTATTGAAAAATCACGGTGCAATTTTGGCAGCGTAATGATGTGACATAAGAACTCATAAAAATTGTCGATGAGAGAGAAAGAGGTGTCTCATTATATGTACATGAAATGGATAGTAAGGGGGTCATATAAATACATGTCCCAACAATTGTATTGGAATTTAGATTCATTAATCAAAATAATTACTTAAATTAAAATGAGGGGAGAGAAATTTCATACAAAATTTCCTCATGGTCAATGTTACACATGGAGGATATTAATGAGAGAGACAGGAGATAATTAATTATTCAAACTTGAAGAGGGTTGTATGGGAGAGGTTTTAAATAAGACCAAAAAACATATATATGAAAATAAAAGGCCATAACAAATTAAGGAAACTAGGACATTAATAATAATGTGAGAATCCCTTACGTGGAAGTGTGATACCAAATGCATGGGAGGCACTTGAAATGGGTTTATTGGGAGCTTAGGGAACCTTGTGAGGATTCTAGAGAAAGGATAATAGGGGTTGGTCTAACTTAAAAGAATTTGAGTGATGTGGAAGTGGGATATTGGGTTGGTTTATATAGGAAAGGATACAAAATTATTTAATATTTAGGTTAGGGACAACTCAGATTAAAATAATCAAAACCACAAACCATCCCATTTGTTTTTACCAACTTTATTGGAAAATGGGATTGGAAAACAATATTTTATAAGGCCAATGGTTTAAATTCATCCAATAATATGGTTACTAATGTGGAGGTCAATCACTCTCTCATGGAAAAGAGTTTAAAAAGGAAAAATGATTAATATGTCTGGAAGGGTCCACTAAAGCAATGAAAAATAAATCAAACAAACCCAAAAACGTATTATTTTTTTTATAACATATACCGTTATCAAATAATGATTATAGTATTTTATTATATCAATATTGGGTCCTTATGATTTCATAAATCACAATATATATTTAAATGATATTTAATTTTTAGCCACATATTCAACCGTCTCAGAAAAAAAAGAAAAATTCACAGTTTGATAATTTCGACATCATGATTCCAAAAATAATGTTAATTTTATCTAAATAAATTTCTAAATATGTTAATTTTGTCTTTTATAATAGAATCTGACATTTATAGAAAAAACAAGGGTTTTGACAAAAACTGCTTTCAAACCTTAATAAAAACTACAATTTTTTCATAAAAATTATATGATCATTTATATATGATAAAAATTAATTTACTAATAATAATATTTTTAAATATTATTTTATTAAAAAATCCATTAATTTATAAAAATTTATTCCTTAATTGAATATTAATAAAAAATAATATTTGTGCATTAAAATCTATTTGCCAAGTAACTATAATAAGATTAAATTATATTCTCTACACAAGAATAATGTACATAATATATGTACTATGTTTTGGTTACATATCTCCTTAAAAAACCCACATATGACCTTATGGAATGGTGCGCGCTGCTGACAGACTCTTGGTATGGCTCGGAAAACATTTCCTGAGTGGTAATATCTATCAACATCCACTTCTTTCGTAGGAAGATCTGCTTGAGCTTAACATATTGAAGCTACGATTGGGCTTGGACAAGATAAAATCCCAATGACTCCACCTCTTTTCTGAGCTCAGAAAAATGGGTTTCGTATGGGGCAAGTCTACTAAATAAGTCCATCGCTTCAATTGTCTGAGTAAATTGGATTCGTTATAACCCTATATTTATACTAATTGGGGGATCATTGTTCAACAGCTATATTAGTAATGGTTACAATTAATAATGGTATTTAAAAAACAAAACAATGATCCAATTATGTTCATACTTTTTATATAACCATAAGAAGTCCTTAACATATACCAAGATGAATTTTCATTAATGATGTTTTTGGTCGTTATAGTACACCTCTATATTATGGCCATAATATTATAATATAAAAATATTGTTATCTTAATGAATAAAATTATGTTTATATGTTGATTAGAAATAATATAATATTCAATTAAAGAAAAAACAAACAATTTCTAAACAATTTTAAATTTACTAGAAGACTATTCAGTTGTGATTTTAACACAATATATGAAATTAATTTTTACAAATGATTTATATATTAAAAGAAAAAGTATTTAAAAATTTTAAATAATAATATCAATATAATTTGAGGGTTATTTTTTTTTATTTTTCTCAAATACATCACTTTTCAATGGATATTGAAAAATATAGAATTATAATTGAATACTACATTTTGTTTAAATTATTTTTAATATTGAATAATATTTATATTTGGTTATAATGTAAATGTAGATAAATAATTAATTTATTATTCTGATTAAGTTTATTAGAATCATTTTCATATTAAAACCTGATATAATAACGTTGTAAACATTTGGTCATTTCCATATTGAAAACATGTTTCTTCATCCTGTTTGTGGTGATAATTTACAATTAAATATTTCCACACCAGTGAATCTAATTTCAAAACTTGTATTAAATATTTGGAATTAGAAAAATATATATTTTATATTATCTCCAACTTAGTTTTTTTTAAAATTAATTGAAAAAATATTACAAAGTAATTACCTCGGTAAATGTGAAAATGGATTTATAAGGGGTTAAAATAAAAAAATACGATTTCAAATGAAATAAAACCCCAAATAAAATATATTTCATGGAAATATTTATACATTTATCCGTATATGATTTATATTTTAAAATTATAAAGAACATGTCACATCAATGAAATGTGGTGGGAATTCATTCTTTTTAAATAAAATCTTTTGTTCTACTCACATCACATATAAAAATACACACAATCTCCTCAATTATTCACACCTAAAACTCATTTTTTCATCCATTAACTAAATATATTGCTTCGAAAACTCGATAATGTCATATTAGAACAATTTTTTTGGACATAAATCTAACTTATGAAGGTTTTTTGTGAAAACCTATTTACCATACCTGAAGAAAGGAAATATTATTCAATGAACATTTTTATTGTATTTCATGCACGTCGTCCTTCAATTATTATTAACAAAATATAAATAACATCAGTATATTACATAATATTAGATGTTATGAGAAATTTTTTGATGACATACTACTATATAAACTTCCATCAATTGTGTTACAAAATCATTTTTCATATTTAGAATATGCTACCGCCATGTGAACCAATGTCATTTGTTTTTACATTACCACCTCCCATAGTTCAATATAATGACATATATAAAGTATAATTATTATCTTTATCAAATTATTATACAAATGGGAAAAATATATCATATATAAAATTTTCACTTTTCATTTCCAATGTGATATAACAATGTCAAACGTGTGTATGGCTGAGTACCATCATATGTTGGGATGCGATTCATTTTCAATAACACATAATATGGAAGGTAATAAGGAAAAAATAATTAATTTATATTATAAATAATAATTAATTATAATGTTAATGTAATTTTTATGAATTTGTAAGTATTACATTTTTTATTTCTTACACTGAAAATTGATAACATCTTTTGTGTTTGTGGGGACTTACAGCATCCAAAGGTCATGTTATTCTATTTTAATGGCCACCGAACATGGATTATATATATAAGTATATTTAATGAAATAATATTCTATATATGATACTGTGATTAATATATAAATGTAATAAATTAATTACCACATTTCTATAATGATCATCAAAAAATGGAGACATTACTCAAGAGTATCTATGTCCTACTATGTCATTGATCTTTACATACTTCATCATTCAGAAATAAGATTCATGATTGATTTTAAATGTATAATTAATCAATAAATATTTTAATTATATTTCTATTATTTATGAAATTTTTTTAACTATATAAATTTAAATATAACTATAACATTAAGGAAAAATTATAAATGAAAATAAGGTACTTAACACATGAAAAATGGAAAAAATAATTATTACAAAAGAACATCTTAAAAGATATTATAAAAGGATCATTTATTATATTATAAATATTAATAATTTATATATTAATTTAATAATAAGTTCAAAATCACTATATGGAAGTTTTAATCGTGTTGGACCAATAAGTGGTGTAAGGCGAGGGGTTTTTTATTTCAATTTCCATCTATTAGGTCAAACATGTTCTTCATTTACTATTTCATGCTAATATTATGTATGTAACTACAATTGAGTATTTTATGTGGTATTAAATCAAGTTTTATATGGATATAAAAAAATTATGATTTTTAAGGGATTTCTAGTGCCTCTTTGTTTATTAGATATATATAAGAATTCACTACTCATTTAAATTTTTTAATATATATATCAAATTTTAAATGTGATATCATGAAACAAATTATTTTCATCTAAATTAATTATTCATTTTCGGTTATTAGTTCAAATGGATGACTATTAAAAATTTCACTATAGTGTTAATATTTTTTTTCTTTTTTTCATTCATTTATTCTTTTATAACATTATGCTCTTATGTTATTTGATGAGTTTTGTATAATTCCCCATTTACACGTAATATCATTCATTTATTCATTTTCATAATATTTTTTGTTTCATTTTACATTATCCTTTCCTGGTGATTTGAATTCAATGTTACCAATGTGTTAAGTGTCTTCTTTTACAATCTCATCTTTTATTAGGATTGTTTTTGATAATATCTATAGTGTTGATACATTGGGATTTTAAAATCAATAAATTTTGTCAATTTTATTATCCTATATTAATTTAGGTTATTTTTATTTAATAATAACACTTTTCCAATCATTCATACATAAAATATTTATTAATTTTCTAATGAAAAATCTTATTTATTTCTCTCTTCAGTCAAAACACCTTTATCTTAACAAATGATGTTATCTAAAAATGTGATAAAACTGAATAAATTATTCTTAAAATGCTTTATTAAAAACATTATATCCCATTTTTTCCTTTCATTATTAAATATTATAGAAATATTCACGTCATATTCCAAATAATACACATTTTCCATTATCCATAAATATAAAATATATACTAGTTTAAAATTGTATGACATAAAGATTAATTTAAACTTCCACGAAAATAATTTTCATTGAACATTCATTTATATGTTTTCATTGTTGTATACTAAAAAATTATTTTCAAAATGTTTTAAAAAGTTTTATCTAAAACGAAATTATATTTAAATAATGTTAAATTTTAATTTATTCATAATAAATCATTTGTAATATTTCAAAGAAATTAAAAAATTACATAAAAAATTCATCCAAATTTTTATTGAAAATGAAAATAAAATTTTAGTAAAGAAATGTTTTAAAATATTTTTATTGTTTCCATTATATACAATTCAAGGAAATTTTCAAAGAAATCGACTATCATCAAATTTTAAAATGATTTTATTCAAAATTAAAACGATAAATTTCTCATGAAATTTTTATATTTTTTTTAAATTCTCCCATTATATGTTTCCAATGATGTTTTTTTAAATATTTTACACATTATTTTTTGAATTATTAGTATTTTAAAAACTATTTTTTAAAATTAGAATTTTATTTTCATTAAAATTTCATTAATTATATATTATTAGTATTACTATTCATATATGTTAATAATCATTGTTTATACATATGTTCTATTGAGATCATTCTTAATGATACCAAACTAAATCTTTTACAAGGTGGATTATATTTTTTCCCTATATATATTATTGTAACCCATAAACTTTCCCTGTGTTAATCATTATTACGAGTTATTTACATTCAACCAATTTCATTTCCATAGTTTAACCATGGTATAAAAGGCATAGCGGATGTTTTATGTTTCTAATTATTAAACATAGGCCCTATATAATTTATTGATGTCATTTTTTATTGAAATTTATTTTATGATGGATGCACATATATTTCTCTAAGAGAGCCCATTGAAGCATAAATGATGGATGGTCATATATTTTGCTTTAATGAATTATTTACTATTTATGTTCATTGATGAATTATATAGGATGTAAAATGTTTGGATATTCTATACGTATATTTTCTATAAGGATTATTTATGTGTCTGATGATGTGTATTTTCCAATATACCCCTTGGTTTTTTCTATTATTTTCTCGGGTTTATAATATTTTCTTTAATAATGGTTGATATCACATGGATAATTCATATTTATTATTATAAATAATTCATTTATTAAATAAAAATTCCACTATTTTGGATATATAATTTTCATATTTATGTGTATGAGCTCATTTATGATTCATTAATGGACACCAATATGTCCTCATTAAATTATGCACTCATTATTCAAATTGATGATATTCAGTTGTTAATGTTTACATTTTTTTAACTAGGATGTTGAGAACATACTTATTTTTCATTAATTAATTGAATACAAGTGGTGTAGTAAGAATTATATGCAGGTATATTCTAGACTTAATAATGATATTGTCAAAAAAATTAGGTCATATATTTCTTAAAATGTAATTATGACTCAATTATATATCTTTTATACCAAGACTAATAAAATATTCCTTACATGGGGATGTGATTTGTTGTCTCTCATGAAAATATAATAAATAACACACTATATCTATGTTACTAGATTCATGGTTGTTATAAATTGTATAAGTTTATGTTTAGTAGAAACCATGTGAACTAGATTTTTGAAATAATATATTTAGGATTACAACCCTTTGTTAGAATTTGAGCATAGTTTTAGATGAAAATATAAATATTTTGGTATTATATATAATATATGGGTTTTAGAATAATTAAATCCTTCAATGGTTACTAAAATATTACATGGTTCTATAACTGATTTACCTATGGGTAATAACTCTGAAAAGGGCACATTGGACGTGACTCAATCATCACTTGGTGCATCGAAATAGACCTCACTTCCCAAGGTGTTTGATTATATGTAGGGTAAGGATACCAATAGTTAAAATTATTCTTACAAAAATTTATGATTTATCAGATGAGATGGTGAAAATGATGACCAACATTAACACTATGTTCTCATAGAATGAAAATATTGTGCCTTAATAGAATGTGGGAATGATTTAGGTGTGGAAATTAATTACACAATGTAATGAAATATTTATGAATAAAGGATATCATAGTTTACGTAAATAAATCCCTTATATTGATGAATTTATAATATTCTAATTTAAATTTAATTACATATGAATAATCTATGTCAACTATTTCTTCTATAGGATAATCTCAGGCCAAAGGATTGGTTATAGTCCATAAAAATTTCTGAACAATTTTTTGTTATTCTGGAATTTTATTATAGATGTATGTTTAAGAAAGATATTTTAGAATAATAATTAAGAACAATTTAAGGATTATTTTAAATTTCCAAATCATATACGACCTTAATAATTTATCATAAATTTATTCCTTTTTGTGTTAATGATATTAAAATTGATAATATGTTCATAATATTAATCATCACATTTTTTGATTTTATGTTCTATGGGTATAACAATATTAATTTTATTTTAGGAGAAATTATTGGAAATTATATGTTCTAGTATGAAATAAATTAATGAAATAATATCTATAAATTTCATAAAAATTAAATTAAATGTACTGATATCTGTTTGTGTAAATATAATCAGTAATGACATTTTAATAATAGTCAAATAAGATTATCAGTCATTCAAAAAAAATATTTATTTATTAATATTATTTATATGATTCTCATCATATATTTCATTTAATTTAATAGAAATTAAATTAATATAGTTTATAGAATGTATAAAATATATTCTAGGTGAAAACCCTTCGCTTTAAATATGGATTTGGAGTTGAACCCCATAACTGAAGAACAATAAGGGTTTAGAACACACCACAAGACTATGTGATGTCATGGTTAACTTATCATTTTTTTAGTTAAAAAACGTGAAAAATAAATATTGATGATCAACACATGTTGTTACTTTTTATGTTTAGAGGAAAATTATTTATTTTTGATAACTTTTGTTGGACATGTTATATTTGGTAAATAATTATAAAGAGATATAATGACTTGTGACTCTTTTATGTTTTATATGATCCGTTTAAAGTTCCCTTTAGTTTTCATGAATTTAAATTCATTTTTATATTCATTTCATAGAGTAATAGATTAATTGGGAATTTATCGATGGATAAAGTAAAGATGTACTTTTAATAGAAATGTATCAACTTCTAATATTCCATTTTATTAGTAAAAAATAACAGAATTTATCAACCATAGGAAAAGAGCATGAAGAAAAATATTATTCTATTTGATTCAAATATGATTATTCATATTGTATTTTACATCATCAAGGTTGTATTTTAAGGGGCTATAATATTCAATTGATCCATTACATTATTTTGATCAATAAACCCTATCAATAAATATAATTATTTAAAATATTCCTCCATGAAAAAATATACACTTTGTGATAATTGTTTCTTATCTGGAAACCATGTATATTTTATTATAGATTTCTATCATACATACCATTCACTTTTATCATGTGGATGATTTATAAACCCTTTTAGTATGTGAGTTTACCTCCTAACTATTCTCAAATGTTAGTCCTTTGACTGTTGACACAAATATCAATTTGTGTTGATGCAATTTAATTAGGGAGGTGGTTTAATAAACTAATATTATAAATGAGGAATATTATTTTTGATATAATAAATGACAACAAACAATTATATTATATGATAATGTTACAAGAAGGTAATTTGGGATAATATCCAATTTATATAAATTTAATCTCTTTAATAGCCTTCTGAATAGGAAACCCTCAGTGAAAATCAACTGGAATATAATATATTAATATATCATAAATAGTAATATGTAGGGTAATAATAATACTATGTAAATAGAGAATGTTTAATTAATATATTTATTAGAAATAAAATAACATTCAAATACACAAATTTTTTTATAAAAAACATTATATTTACTGAAAGGATGTTTGGTCACGCTTCACACATATAATTTTAAAATTATTTTTAAAATAATAGAAAAAAACCAACATATAATTTTATTTATAAAATAATATAACCAATTTTATTTTGTGATTAATTTGTTGTATTTTTTCATAAATATTCTATTTTAAATTGAACTGTGGTAATAATGATTTTTTGGAAAAATCACTTTTTCCTTAATTTTTTATAAAGATAAATATATTTTTATTTGTTTTGATAGTATTTTTATTTAAATTATATATTAATCAATACAAAATATTTCATTTGAATCATTTTCATATAAAATATTGATATAAAATCACCATAAAAATTATTATATTTTCCCTTTGAAACCCGCTTACTTGAAATATTTTAAGAGATGATTTTAAAATAAATGTTTACACTTCGTTGAATTGAATTTCTTAATATAAATTCAATATTTGGAATCTTATTAACTTTATTTTTTAAAATGGTTTTCATAATTTATGTAAAAAATGGATATTAGAAATGGTAAAACTAATTATCACAATTAATGTAAATATGGATTTATTGGGGTATCAATCTATAGAGATAAGGATTTATATTACATAAATTATGTCAAAAGGTTAATTTATGGCAATATTCTGACAATAAATATTATATAATATATAATTTTTCATTATTAGAGCCTTGATACATTATTTTTTTTTGTGGAATTCATTAATTATAATATTTAAATGTCTCACTCACATAATTTATAAGAGGAAACCCACTCTCCTCTCTTCTTCACACCTTCATTGAATTTTACTTCCTCCAGTACTAACACAAATATCTTCCCTTAACCCAAACTCACATCCTAAAAACCATATTTTTGTAATATTAGAATCCATGGATTAATATTAATGACAACATAAAGAGAAAACCTAAAGAAGTGGTAACATTCTTCAAGATATATTTTTATATTATTTCTTTCAGAAAACATTAATTTTTTATAAAACCACTATGATATAATATCCATAGTATAAGAAATGGAAAAATATGTTTTCATAATACGTTAACGAACTAAATTAATCTATTCTTCCATAAAATTGGTTATAACATCATCATACTTGTGTATGGCTGATTGTCGAATCACGAACTAATGTCATTCATTTTTACACTGCCATATACAAGGTAGGGTATTATGTTGGATAATATATATATATATATATATTATTTATAAAAAATTTATACCTAGGAATTTATAAGGACCCGACCTTAAAACATTACATAATGTTGAAATAAACAAATTAATTCCCATTGAGGATCTTTTCAGGTTTAGAGTTTTATAGATTTAGGATATAACTATTACATCTCAAAAGATTAAATAGAAGAAACTTCTACCCAGTTTCCATTTTTTCATAAAATAAAAACTCTTGAACAAAAGTGTCATGTCTAGTTCCATGTTTTAGAGAGCATGGCTTTTTCTTAATCCCATCCTTGACCCAATTAATATTTAAGTCCTGTGAAAACATTTCAAAACATGGGATGAGCATAAAAAGCCCAGTAAGGTTTATAAAACAATAAAAGAAAACATGAGTTCATAAATACATACAAAACATAAACTCTTTTACCTACCTGATGAAATCATAAGATTTAGGAATAACACATAAAATCATAAATCATAAAGATAACTTGTGGCATCCATAACAAACATATATTATTTTTATCACAGCTACATAGGATTTTACTTTGGAATAACCATCACAGTATATTCCCTAAATCTAATTGGAGAAACATTCATGTTTAATTCTTTCATGTTACCCAATGCATTAGAGAGATTTATCAGGCTCACCCACCCTAGGGATATCACGGAACCACCCATATACATAAATAATTCCCAAGAACCACAACATGATCATAAATCATAACATAAGAATAAAAGAAATATAATAGTTCAACATTGAAAAAACAATATAATATTTCAATATATTAACGTATCAAAACCATTATCAACACCATTTTCAATACCAAAAATACCAAAAATATTATATGGTATTTATTTTCTTTTTAAAAAACATTACAACTTGTTAAGGAAGCCAAAGACCAAATAATAATCATTGCGACAGAATGGTCATTGTCAACCCTTACGTTAAAAAGATACATTCTTTTTTTATAATGTAGTAAAAGCCTTCAAGGAAAATTAATCCTTTTAAACAAATGTATAATTAATTGGTGTTTATACATAATATAATATAAAATCATGAATTAAAACAAAATATGCCTCAATGAAAGGAGATAGAGACAAATTCCCTTACCTCGTTCCCGACTTGACATGATTATTCTTTAATCTTCTGAATAATTAACTAATGATAATTTCTACATTCTTAAGAACCTTTTTCATGTTTATTATTCCCTTTATATCACTTATTACCATGATATATACATTATTCAATAATTTATGATAATAATGGTCATTTTGTTGATATTTGGTAAATGAGTAAAAATCAACACCTTATATTTACAAGTAGTCCATGTGGTCAATTGTATATTACATCCAGAATGATATTCATTAGTTAGAAATCATATATATCATATATATCCAATATATCTATGATTTTTTAATAGTACATATCATTTGGAGATAAGAAATGAAATGCACCGTTCATGGATACGGTAAGCCTCACTTATTCATAAACGCTACATTTATTTATATTTGGTATTTTAATGGAATTAAAACATAATTATACAAAGGAATATTTTAATTTCTGTATAATATCATACATAATATCATTAACTCCATCGTTTATATGTACCACGTATGGTATAAACGAGTTATATCATGTTGAGGGGGGTGGTAGTCCCTACTTCCCCAAATTAAATTATCGTGTTTACCCATAATGGTAACCATTAAGGCATGCTATAAAAAAATACATAATAATAAAGAATACATAAACATAATATATATCATATATAAATATAGTTTCATATTAATGGCCACCAAGATAGGCGGTTGGAGATAATCAAACAATAATCGTTTCTTGAGACGTTAGTTTGCCTTCCACAAAAACAGTATGTTCTTCACAAATTTAATAGAGGTGTGTCTAAGAGTTGTTTTAATCCATCTGAAAAAAATATATTAGTATATTTATTATTTTATTTTTGTTATAAAATAAAGTAATAAATAGTTTCTAGGGGTTGGAGAAGAAAAATAAAAGAAAAGAAGTTAAGAGAAACTGTTACCTATAATTTGGGTAACTCTCTTGGGTAAGAACCAAAAGGGTTTCTTGAAGTTCCTTATGGCTACGGTAAGGCTTCTATGATGATTATAGGTATTTATGGAGCTTAATTGGGAAGATATTGGTTAATAAAATATTCTTGAGAGTTGTGAGGGATTGGTTAGAAGTGGGGGCTTTTTATAAGGGGGAGGAGGGGATCTTTAGGAAAGTGTGATAATATTATTTTATTATATAATGATATTGAGTTTCTAAAATTCCAAAACACATTTATCTATAAGTTAAGATGAATAAAGGTAGAAATAAATTCATCTAATAAGAATTTGACAGGTTTTGGAGGTTATGGTAATATTTATAATCTTATTTATTTAAATCATTAATTAATGAGGTAAACACTGCATCATTATTATGTCATCGATAATTTAATAAATTAAATGTCTGAAAATTATAAAAAATATACCATTTTCTAGGAAATAATTTTATCTTTCAAATTTCTATTAATAGTCGAAAATAAAACTTATATAACACCATGTAAAAATTAATTTACAAAATTATATTTGTTTATGTCATTTTGGCTTTTACTTTACGTTTATTAAAATAAATTGTCATTATCATTCATAAGTAGCTCTATGGGGACCATAAATCGGCCCATGGATTCCCATGGTCGTCCAGTAATCATCAAATAAGGTTAGGATCAGTGTTTTGTTAATTTTGAATTATTTAATATTCATTTTACCTTGAATTACCCAATTTTACATTTAACCTCTGTAAATAAAAGCCAAAAGTTACTATTCAGAAAAAATTATTTTCATCTTATTGAACCAATATTTACTTACTAATAACAACCATGTATATATTATTTTAGATATTAAATTCACAGAAGGGGTAAAATTTCATTTAAATGAAAAAGTCAATTTTTTAACTACTACTAAGTGGTTTCACTATTCTTCCAAAATTGATATTTTTCAGAAAAATAACAAAAATTTATACTATGCTATATAGGATATTCTAGATTAAAAATAGATTTATATTTTACGAAATTCTAAACATAGAAGTTTTATTAATTAAATTAAAATTAATTCCCATTATCAAAACAAATTGAGTGTTTTTAAGAAATAATAACTATCAAAATATT
Organism: Viscum album; assembly: GCA_963277665.1. Lineage (NCBI taxonomy): Eukaryota > Viridiplantae > Streptophyta > Magnoliopsida > Santalales > Viscaceae > Viscum > Viscum album. The sequence continues at coordinate 927,953,957 of OY728126.1, read as the reverse complement.
GATACTTGTTTATGTCCATTTTCAACATATTATTTTTTCCAATGACCAACATTGGATTAAATGGTATAAATATATTCTAATTAAACAATAAAATCAATTAAAAAGATAATCTAACCATAAATAATTAGATTAAAATGCAGTTTGGAATAAAAAAAAAGTATTTTCACTATACATTAAAAATTGAATTTTATCATAAAAATACCCAAAGTAAATTTTCGTGACCCAATTATATAGTGGAATTTTATTTGGTCAAATAGAACATATAATTTTTTACCAAAACTAGATTTAATGTTTCTTTCCATTAAAAGATTTTAAATCGACATTTAATGTTTATTATACATAAAATTAGATTCATTAAAACTTTAAGACTCTAACTTTTATCAGATAAATGTAAATACATTTAACAAACATGTTTAATCATATTGTAGTTAGTTTTGTTCATTCCAGTCACTACAAGGCTAGATGTTAACTACCATTTAAAATAATAATGTTATATTATTAGTGTGCAACATAAGATTTCAAAGAAACCTATTGTTGTGTATCGGGTATGCTATTGAACATTGAAACCCATTTAATGTAATATTAATATTTAATTCACCAATATTAATAAATATAAAAATTTTTTATTCCTTATTTACCTGAGATGTTATATCCTTCCCCCATTTGGAAAATTTTGTCCTCGTAATTATTATTCTCTTATCAAATAAGTTGGTGTATTTATCCTTCATAGCATTTTCAGATTCCCTCATTGCCTCTTCAACCATATGGTTTATTCAGAAAACCTTTACTATGTGAATTACTTATTCCGCAACACTTGCTCTCTATGGTCAAGAATATGGAATGGGTTTCCTTCATATGAGGGACTCTCTTACAACTGAACTACCTCTAGGCTCAAAACATGAGTAGGATCTGGCGTATACATTCTCAATATTGAAACATGAAAAAATTGTGTACCAAGGATAAACATGGAGGTAAATCCACTCAGTACGCAACTGATCCACCTTCATATAGGATTTCATATGGTCCAATGAACCCAGACTCATCCTTCCCTTCTTACCAAAATGCATCACACTTTTCCATGTATAAACTTTGAGAAAGACATGATCTCCTACCTCAAAAGAGATATCCTTCCTCTAGTAATCTGCATAACTTTTCTGTCGACTTGGAGCTATTTTCATGTTATTCTGAATCAGTTGAACTTTTTTTGCAATCTCTTCTACCAATTCCGGTCCATTCAGCTTCCTTTCACCAACATCAACCCAAAAATCTAGATTTCGACCACGCTTTCCATATAATTCCTCAAATGAAGCTATCTCTATACTAGAATGAAAACTGAAAATACATGATAATTCAACCAAAGAAATATATTTGTCCAAACATCCCGGGTAATTAACAACACAAGTAAGTAACATATCCTCTAGGGTCTGAATTGGTTGTTCTAATTTCCCATCTGATTGAGGATGAAAAGCTGTACTAAAATTTAATACAATACCCAATGACTTTTGAAGGCTTTTCCAAATGTTAGAAGTAAACCTGGGATCACGATTAGATACAATGGAGAGTGGAACTACATGAAATCTGACTATCTCATTAACATGCAATCGATAAAGTTGATCTAGAGACTATGTATCTCTAATAGGAAGTAATTGAAAAGATTTAGTCAATTACTCAAAAAAACTCATATTGCATTATTACCTTGAGATTTCTTTAGTAATCCCTCAATGAAGTCCATGGATATATTTTTCCATTTCCAATCTAGAACTGGTAAAGAATGAAGTATCCATTTTGGTAAATACTACTCTGCTTTAACCTATTGATAATTCAAACACTTCATAGTAAAATAAACAATATATCTTTTCATTCCATCCCACCAGTAATACTCCTGTAGATATTTTTACATCATAGTACATCCACGATGAACTAAAAATGAGGAACAATGAGCTTCACATAACAACTCATTCATCACCTCTGAATCAAAAAGGAAAACATAATCTCTTTACAAATCTCAAAACACAATCATTATCAATGTTAAATCCAGGAATCTTCCCATTCTAAACAAACTCCACCTTTTTTTTGTAACTCACTATATTCATTCTTTGCTTGCTTTATTCTTTTCGGATACAGATGATCTCACTGACACCTTATACAAAATAAAAGAATTTTCTACACCAAGAACTTTTATTACAATGTTTATCAATCAAAAACCAATGGATTTTGTTCCAAATGTAACATAGTTAATGTAGCATTACTTTTTGGACTCAATGCATAATCCACATTATTTTATTTTCCCGGATGGTAATGGATCATGTATTCATAATCCTTGAATAATTTCATTCATCTCCTCAGTCTAATGTTTAATTCTTTTGGAGTGAATTTATACCTTAAAATTTTGTGGTCAGTATATATTTCACATTTTACTCCATTAAAATGATGCCTCCAAAATTTTAAATCCAAAACAATAGTTGCAAATTACAAATCATTTGTTTGGTAATTTAAATCATGTGGTTTCAACTGACTTGAAGCATAATCAATTACCTAATAATTCTGCATTAGTATACAACCAAGTCCTTTCAACGAAGCATCACTATAGATAACAAACTCACCATTTCTAGATGGCAGAGCCAAAACAAGATCAGTCACCAATTTTCTTTTCAATTCCAAAAAACAATCATCAAATTCTTTTATCTAGATGAACTTAACACCTTTATGAGTTGACTTAGTCAGTGGACTATATAACCTTGAAAAAGTTTCAATAAGTCTCCTGTAATAACCTGCCAAACCATGAAAACTACGGATCTCAGTTATATTTTTTTGTCATGGTATTCTTCCACAACATTTGATTTAGTATGATCTACAGTTATACCATTTTTTGAAAAAATGTGACCAAGGAAATAAATTTGTTGCAACCAAAACTCAAAAATAATAAATTTCCCAAATAGTTTCTCTAATTTTCATATTTTAAGGACAACCCTTATATAAATTTCATGTTCCTCATTAATTTTGGAATAAACAAAAATATTATCAATGAACACAACCACAAACTTATCCAAGAACTCACAAAAAATTCTATCCATAGGATCCATGAATACAACAGGGGAATTGGTTAAACAAAAAGGAATAACTACAAATTCATAATGGCCATATATAGTATGAAATGACGATTTGGAATTATTTCTTATTTCACATACAACTAGTGGTACCCCAATCTCATGTTAATCTTCGAAAAAATACTGATCTCCCTAGAGCGGATAAAAAAAATCATCAATTTGAGGAAAAGGATTCTTGTTCTTAACAGTGTTGTTATTCAATGCTCTATAATGAATGAAAAGTCTCATTAAACCATTTTTATTATTTATAAACAGGAAAAGAACACCCCATAGTTATTTTCTTGGTTGAATGAATCTAATATTTATTAACTCATGCAAATTCTTCTTTAACTCTAAAAGATCAATTTGATCCATTCGATAAGGGGGTTTTGATGTTGTCTTAGCATCATGAACTAAGTCAATAGTAAATTCAACATTCAGATTAGGCATAATAACAGGAAACCCATTAGGAAAAACATCAAGGTACTCATTTACCACTGAAACATCATTAATTTGAATAATTACTTTTTTTCACCAATATGGGAAAGGTAACATTCATTTTAATCTATTACTTGTTTCTCAGCTTCCTCATATGTTATCAAAAGTAATGGTTCATTCTTGAACAGAAACTGAAAATCATTCTAAAAAGAAACCTCCTTAGCTCTGCAATCAATCTTATCATGATAAACAAAAATCCAATCTACACCCAAAATAACATCTAACTATACTAGAGGCAAATGAATAAGGTTTTCAAGTAAATTCATTCTGCACACAAAGACAGGAAGGTTTTTATGTATTCTTTTTGTCTAAAAAATTTCTTCCATTATTTTTTACCATAGGATCCATATTCATATCTTGAGATGGAATACCCAATTTACTAGAAAAATTCACAGAAATCAACGAGTGTGTAGTCTCTGAATAAAACAACACATAGGAAAATCTGAACTAACAAACAATGTGTCTCATTATACTTCATTTAATATCCCAACATCTACTGAAGTAGTTGAAAATGATTTCACCACCCATTTCTTCTTGTAGTCTTGATACTTTCCTTCAGTTGAGTTCATTATTGGATACTCATTTTCATAATGACCCATTTCATTGCACTTAGAACATTTTCCTGACAGTAAATCAGATTTTTTTCATACCATTATAATGATATTTTTATGTAATATTATGAGCCTTATATCTCATTTTACCACATCGATATCACTTTCCAAAATTCCAAAGACATTATCTATCATGCTTTTTACAAACATTTTCACAAACTATAAACTTATGTTTCTTACCATCAGACGTTTTTGAAGAGTTCTTCCTTTTTTTCTGGCACCTCGACCTCTTATTATGTTGTTTGTCCAAGAACACCTGGTCATCGACAGACTCCATTTCCACTATATCCGCACAATGAACATGATTTTCATAACATTTTAACTGACGAGAAGCTAAATCAATTCGATTATTTTTCTCTAATCCTAAGTAAAAACGGTTGATTTTACTATCAAGATTTCTTATGAAATATGGAGCATACCATGCCAGTCATGTGAATTTTTCTTCATAAATAGCCACTGATTCATCCTTCTTCCCCAATTCTAGGAAATGGTTTTCTATCCTAAGATGAACCACCATAGGGAAAAATTTCTCAGGAAACGTACCATTGAATTCATCCCAATCAAGAGCATTAATATATTCAATATTTCTTGATATTTTTCACTAATGTCCACCATTGATCTACTTCACCTTCTAAACTATAAATAGTAAGACTAAACTTTTGATGTTCTAAACACCCCATGACATTGAATCTTTTTTCCAGTGCTTTATTCCAACCTTATGCTAACAAAGATTCATATGAACCTCTAAATGATGGTGGATGTTGCCTCATGAAATGCACTACTACATACATGTTACTCTACAGTTCATCTCGCTGATCACATGCATGGATACAAACAACATTTATAGCATGAGTCAACTTTTTCCGCACTACAACAAACTGTTTAGTTCATGATTCTAACCATCTCAGGTTGCTGATTTGGAAGGTTTTCCTCCTACTGATTTCATCCCAACATAGATGACTTGTTTCCTCTACAAAAACCCATTCTAAACACCGAAATATATTAGGTGAAGAAACATGGTAATCTATAAATGATATATGATTTTAATATTAACATAAATTACTTTATGGAAAATAATTAAACAATAACTTGACAACTAAATTTATCTAAACCGACCTTTGATACCAACTATAAGGACCTGACCATTCAACATTACATAATGATGAATTAAGAGAAATAATTAACATTGAGAATCTTTTCAGTTTTAGTGAACTAGGAAAAAACTATTACATCTCAAAATATTATAATGTATGCTCTTCAACTCAGTTTCCATTTTTTCATAAAATACAAAACTCTTCAGAAAAAGAGTCATTTATAGTTCAATGTATTAGAAAACAAAACTTTTCGTTGATCCCATCCTTGACCCTATTTATCTTTATGTCCTATGAAACCATTTCCAAACATGGGATGATCATAAAAATCTGAGGAAGGATTATAAAACAATGATAGTAAACATTAGTTCATAAATACATAAAAAACATAAACTCTTTTACATACATCATGAAATCATAATAATTATGAATAACACCTAGAAATTATAAATCATAAATGTAACTTTTGGCATCCATAACATACATACATTGTAGGTATCACAACTACATAGGGAGTTACATTGGAATACCGATCATAGTATATTTCCAAAATCTCTTAGGAGAAACAATCATGTTTACCTTTGTCACGTTACCCAGTGCATTGGAGAGCAATCTCAGGCACACCCAGCCTAGGTTTATCATGGAGACACATATACATAAATAATTCCCAAGAACCATAACATGATCATAAAACATAACATAAGCATAAAGGAAATATAACATTTCCAAATAGAAATAACAACTTATCATTTCAAATAATAACGGATCAAAACCATTATCAAAAATATTTTTAATACTAAATATATATAAAATTTTATATGATATTTATTTTCCTTTTAAAAAACAATACGGCTTATTAAGGAATCCAAAGATCAATTAATAGATGCAGTGGGGGGAAGGTCTCTGTCACCGCTTATATTTAAAAACATTCTTTTTATTTAGTCATTTAGTAAAATTATTCATAGAAAAATATTCCTTTTGAATAAAATTAAATGTCAAAGGTGTTTATATAGTATATAAAAGAAAATAATGTATTAAAAAAATGTGTGTCAATGGAAGGAGATTGAGACGATGTCCCTTACCACGTGTTCGACTTGACTGGATCGTTCTTTAATATCCTGACTAATAAAATAAAGTAAATTCCTACTTTCATAAGAGCCATTTTTCTGTTTATTATTCCTTTTATATCACTTATTAACATGTAATAATCATTGAGGGATCATTTATGTTAATAACGGTCATTTTGTTCATATTTGGTACATGAGTAAAAAATTAAACACCTTATATTTACATGTTTTCCATGTGGTCTATAGTATATTATATAAAAAACGATATTCATTATTTAGATATCATATATATCATATAAAACTAGTATATAAATGAATTTATAATAGTACATATCATTTAGAGATAAGAAATAAAATGCATTGTTCATAGAGACGGTAATCCGTATGTACGCATGAACGCTACTTTCATATCTATTTTGTATTTTATTGGAATTAAAACATAATAATACATATGTATATTATAATTGTAGTATAATATAATTTATAATATCATTACCTCCATCCTTTATATTAACCACATATTATATGAATGAGTCATATCACTTTGAGGGGGCGGTAGTCCGCACTTCCTCAAATGATATTATCACGTTTTCCCATAATGGAACCCATAAAGGTATTATATAAAAGAAAAATAAAGAAGCCTAAAGAAAACTTAAAAATAATATATATCATATATAAATATATTTTCCTCTTAAAGGCCACCATGATAGGTAGTAGGAGATAATAGAACGATCATCGTTTCGTGATGCATTAGTTTTCCATCTACAAAAAACATAATGTTTTTCACCCATTAGATGGAGGTGTGTGTAAGTTTTGTTTGAATAATTCTCATAAAAACATCCATTCATATTGAGGATTATGGTGTTGTTATAAAATAATGGAATAAATATAGTGTATGGGTTGGATCAGTAAAATAAAAGAAAATAAGTTATGAGAAACTGTTACATTTAATTTGGGTAACTCATTTTGGTATGAGCAAAAAGGTTTTCTTAAAGTGTCGTCCGCCTAAAGTAAGGCCTATAGGAAATGTATAGGGATTTGGAGATATTAATTGGTTAGATTTGGTATGCGAGAAAATTATTGAGAGGTGTGAGGAGTTGGTTAGAAGTGAGGGATTTCTATAAGGGGGGAGGAGGGGCTCTTTAGAAAAGTGTGACAATATTATTTTATTATATAATGATATTCGGTTTGTAAAGGTCCAAAACTCATTGAGGTATAAGATAAGATGACTCATGGCAGAAATAAATTCATCCAATAATAATTGGACAAGTTTTGGATGTTATGTTAATATTTATAATATTATTTATTTAAATAATTTATTAATGAGGTAAACACTGCATCATTAATGTGTCATAATAAATTGATTTATTCGATGACTAAAAATTATAAAAAAATACCATGATATAGGAAATATTTTTAGCTTTAAAATTAATATTTATAGTCGAAAATATAACTTATATAATAGCATGTTAAAATAAATTTACAAAGAAATATTTGTTTTTTCCATTTTTTACATTACTTTATGTTAATTAAAATAAAGTGTCATTATCATTCATAAGTGGCTCCATGGGGTCCTAAAATCGACCCAAAGATTTCCATCATCTATCATTACTTATTAAATAAGGTTAGAACAAGTGTTATGGTAATTTTTAATTATTATAATATTCTTTTTACCTTGATATATGCTATTTAACTTTTACCGCAGAAAATAAAAGCCATAAGATACTATTCACCAAAAATTATTTTCAAATTATTGAACAAAATTTTACTTACTAATAACAACCATGTATATAATATTTTTGAAATTAAATTCACATAAGTAGAAAATTTACATTTAAATGAAAAATTCATTTTTTAACTACTATAAAGTGGTTTCACTATTCATCAAAAATTGACGTTTTTTAATAAAATACCAAAATCCAGCTTCACCTATAATTGATAATCTGAATTAAAAAATTATGTATATTTTACCAAATTATAAACATAAAAGTTGTATTAATTTATTTATAATTAATTCCCTTTATCAAAATAAATAGCGTGTTTTTAAAAAAACTATAACTATCAAAAGATTTATACTTGTTTATGTCCAATTTCAAAGTGAAATTAATTCCAATTACCAAAATTGGATTAAATGGTAAAAATATATTCTAAATACACTTTCAACCCAATTTAAAATATAATATATCCATATAAATATATTAGAGTAAAATGTAGTTTTGAATTAAAATATTGTATTTTCCCTATTCATTAAAAATAGAATTTTATTAGAAAAATTCCAAAAAACTAAAAAAATTAAATTTTGGTGTCTCTATACTAAATAAAAATTTTATTTCGTCAAATAGAACATATAAAAGTGACAAAAACTATATTTGAAGATAATATTACATATAAAGATGGTAAATTGACCTTTTAATGTAAATTATGCTTAAAATTAGATTCATTCACATTTTAAGCCTCTATCTTTTACTAGAAAAATTTAAATACATTTATCAAACATGTATAATCATATATTAGTTAATTTTAATCATTCATGCTATTACAAAGGCTGGGAGTTAACTACCATTTAAAATAGTAATATTATATTGTTAGTGTGCGAAGTAAGTTTTCAAAGAAACCTATTATTGCGTATCGGGTACGCAATCGAACATAGAAACCCCTTTAAAGTAAAATTAATTTTTAGTTCACAAATATTAATAAATGTGAAAATTTATAATTTTTTTAACTGGGATGTTACCGTATTCATTATATCATATACATATATAATTTAATGTTCCATTCTTTAGGTGATACGATAATGTTTCTCATGTGTACGAGGGACAATTGCGTTATGAAGTGATGTGTTTTGATATTCACAACTGATTTTCATGGATGTTAATAAGGGAAAAAATAATTAATATATATAATATTAATGAATTTATTATTATATATAAGACATGATTATTATTGAAAAAAGTTATTAAATCATTTTAATTTCATAAAATGAAAAATGAAGACATTGTTTGTGGAAGGGTGGAGAACCTCCATCTAGAAGCAATGTAATTATCTTTTCATCACTACACCTAATGGGTGATATATATATAAAAATAATAATATGTTATATTTTATACTATTATAATTTTTAAATGATAAAACATTATGAGAAATTTTTTTATAATAATTTTTTTAAAATTGAAATGTTACTCATTTGTATATATGACATATTGTCTCCAGGATCGTAACGTACATCATTTCTAATTATAGTATTTCATGATTTTTTGAAATGAATTTTACTAATAAATTATAAAATTATATCAGTTTTATTATTCTTGATATTATGTAATTGTTTTATATGGATAAGAGTTGAAACATTCATTATGAAATATGAATGAAAAAACAAGGAAAATAACACATGAAACAACGAAAATAATAAAATATTATTAATTAATATGTGATAATATATGACAAAGTTATTATATATGATATTATAAATATTAAAAAAATTCTAAATGCAATTTAAAACATTTTTAAAACCAATATACAATTTTTTAAATAAATTCGAACCAAAATATGTGTGATGTATTGGATTTTATAAATAAATTTCCATATATTGATTTAAACCTCTACATTATTGATAATGTCTTTATATTATTATGTGTGTATTGGAAATTTATTATATTATGTGTTTTTTCAACATGTTTTTTGTGTATTTTAATTAAATAAAAATAATATTTCCATTGGATAATGCACAATATAATGATACGTTCTATATAAGGTATTTCTAGTCTCTCTTTATTTTATGGGATATATATGAAAATACAATGCTCATTTATTTTGTGTGGATTATATACTTCCCAGTTGACATGTTACTCCATGAAAGCCTTTTTTTGAAATGATATGTTTCATTTTTTGTAATTTTTTATTTGGGATTATAATTCAACATATTACTAGAACGGTAAGGGATATTGAAATAATTTTTCTTCTTTAATACTTATTCCATGTCATAAAATTAATTTCATTGATGGTGTGTATATACAGTCAGATTGACATGTAATAAAATTTATTTTCTCCTTTTCAAGAAATTATATTTTTCATATAATTTTATCTATTATTGGAGAGTAGGAATCAATGTTACAATTGTGGTTAGTGTTTTCTGTAATAATCTCAGAATTTATTGGTATTGTTTTTATTATGTTTCAAATATTAAATCCTTCAGATCTACCCCTCAATGATTCTCATAATATTTCATTTTTTCTTGTTATTAATGATGTTTCCATATAATTAATCAATTTTTCAATTTTTTACTAAAAATAATTGTCGAAATGTTATTATGAAAAACCACATATATTATTCCCTCCCTTCAGGGACCAATTTTTTCCCAAAAAAAAATTTAATAAATGTTTTATTTCTTTTTCTTATAATAACTTTTTCATTGAAATTTTTACAATTTTTTGAATTTTTCCAAAAAAATTTCAGTCCTATCTTCATGAATTTTCCTAAATAGTACCAATTTAGATTTTACTATAAATATGGAAGGAATCAGTATTTTAACAAGTCTGTCATGAAAAAATATTCATACTACTTTACCCGTTATTTTATTTAAGGAATCATTTAAATATGTAATTTTTATTTCAGATATTTGACATTCAAAATTTTACATAATGTTTTTTAAAATGAAATATTTTCTTACATCATGATGTTTTTTAAATTATTTCCCATTCTTATATAATAAATTTCCATGAATACTTACACTAAAAATTATTTCCATAATGATAAAAAAATTTATTTTTCAAATTGGAAATATATATGTCTCGAAATATATTTTATATGATTTTATGGAATTTTTTATATTTTCTAAATATTATTTAAAAAAAATGAATTTCCAAATTTACGAAAAATAAATTAAAAATGAAAATGATATTTTCCAAATAAAATATATTAAATCGTTTTAAAATAATTATTTATATGTTTCCATTTATGTTTTGGAAAATAATTTTTAAAATATTTTGTTATTTTAATCTTTTTTTAAAATTATTTTTTCAAAATGAAAATTTAATTTTCATCCGAATGTCATTAATGATATTTTAATGGTATCCTCATTCATCAAAAATAAAGAAGATTGTTTCTTACTTATACTCTAATATGGATATTATGTAATGATATCATCATCATCATTTTTTCAGGATGGATTAAGAATTATTCAATGATATTTTTATGGAACACATTTATTTTACACAGGTTAATCATGCATCAAATAGATAATTAAGTTACCAATTTCATTTCAATGATTTATTCACATTATCCAATTTATATTCTACAGGTAAATAATTTATCAAAGAGATTGTCATGGAATATAATTAATTTTATCAATTTAATCACATTACAAATGAGATAATTCTTCTTTAATTAGTTTTATTAAGAAATATATGATCGATGTAGTTTGTTAATGTTCTGGTACATGGAAATTACTCATATGATAGATGAGACTAGATGGAGCCAGTTCTGCCTATTATTACATAAACTATTGGTTCACCGAGACAACACTCCATTGTATTGGGAAATGATAATGTTCTCTAAAAAATTTATTATAATTTTACAATATTATTATTCAATTTAAATAGTTATGTAGTGGTTCTATAATTGGTTTATGATGATGATGTTCCATGATACCAATAAATTTTATATTGTATTTCCATGGTATAATAGTCTATACATTGATAAATAATGATATTGCATGGATCATTATTAGTGATCCATAAAACTATTTCCATTATTAAAGACATATTCCATGTTGATGAAATATTATTTATGTTTTTGAGGTGATTGAATTATTTTATGATTTTATTATCCACATTGTTTATTTAATAATAACATTATGCACATATGTTTCAATTTTATTACACTAATGTATTAATGTTTATGTTTATCAATACAAATTATTTGAGGTCACCTTGAATTTATTACATTTCATAGGAATCGAGGATCTATATTAAGAATGATATTCCATGATTATCTAGAGTGAATAATGATATTCATGAAATATTATTTTTTAATTTGTGGTTTCAAATATAATATTAGAATAACTTATCTATCCAGTATACAAATACTGGTAAACTGTTTATCCAATTAGGATGTGGTTACATATCGCATATTCCCATGTAGTAATGTGTATACTAAATCTAGGTTAATAAATTTTGGGTAGTTGTATTAAATAGGTATTCAATGAATATTTCCAAATATCACACAATGGATTTAATGTCATTTTTCATGATTATAAATTTATGTATTGTATTTTAATCAATTCAATCAAATTAACAAAACATAATATCACATTTGAGAAATAAATTTCAAAAATATCATTGAAAAATATAACAGAACATCATAAAACATTTTTAATATATTTTTCTTTTGGGATATTTTTACATTAAAATTATTTTTTATTGTTCATTATTATAATTCAAAAAATGTGTAAATAAAACGAATGAGGACCCGTTTTAGAAAGATCCTCTAATTTTTTATCACATAGAAAAGTAATATTATATTACTAAAACATCACTATACATTACATTTCAATGAATTTTACATGCTTCAAATTTGATTAAAAAAATTACTCTGGTTGTGTTTCCCTGAATCAATATTTCATTTTTAAAACTAAATAATTATTAATCAATTTTTTCAGAAAAAAACATGTTTCCAGATTATATAAATAGTTAAATAGATTGAAATCAATATTTATGGTCAATATTCTCCAAACACAACCCTTCTATAAAAAACATGAACCACTTCTTTTAGAATTGTTCATGAAAATAATCATTATCCCCAATTGTTTTTCCCATGATAATAAACGGCATTTAAAAACCATTTATACTTATTAATCTTTCATATTTTTAATTTAATATAAAAAATAAGATTATATATTTCAATAAACCACACATTTAATTCAATATTTATTTTCATATTTAAATATGAAATATTTGTTCATCAAAAAATTTATTTAGATTGGAAAATAATTAAAAAAGTTCATTCATGAAAGGGTACATTAAATTTAGTGAGTTATGAAAAATAATTATTTTACAGATAAAAAATATAAAATAATATAATACCAAATAAAAATCATGTAATAAATTTCTAACACATGGATATAATCTATCTCAATAGAAAGGTAAAGCACGTAAAAAGTTGTCATGAAAATGATTACTCTTGAAGTGATGATCTAAATAAATTCTTCTAGTATAGGACTACAAAATTTATAAATACAAACATCATATCTAAGGAAATGAAATTTTTATTGTGAATATGTTATAATAAAACACTAAATGTTATTTACTACCAATATTATCCATAATTAGAGTTTCATAACCTATTATTGATTAATTTAATTATTGTTAATGTAATTTTAAGGAATGTGTTGGTGTAGATTAAATGGAATAAAAAATTAATATCATAAAAATTGAACTATTTAAAATTTATTTCTATTTATCTAGATAATATAGTTAATATTAATTCATACCATAATTATGTAAACATTGTTTTTTTATTATGAGAAATAAATTTTGTCAAAACTATAGAAAATAAAAAGAATCATGAGGATGTAGATGACACATAGAATAATCATTCTAAAAAATTAGATGATTATGATACTGGTAACTCAATTTTATTGAAATAATAAAATTATGTCACATTCTAAAAAATATTTTATGTATGAATTTATCTATCTTCTGTTATATTATAATAGTTTCCATACATTTGTGTCCATACTAGTCTCCATGGTTTAAAAAAAATGTTACACTAATATTTCCCTACTTCCGATATATTTTTTTTCAATTAATTTTATATCTAACTCTATACTCAACACCAACTCTATAAAATAATAATTGATACAATATTTTAATGACCCCATACCAACATGAACACTTTATTAGCTTGTGGTTATTATTAAAGTGTCCCATGAACCCCATCACAAATAGTTTTTTTAGTTTACAACTAATACTATGGGAATAAATTTATATATATAGAAACTACCATCCTAAATCCAATTCAAAAAAAAACCAAACCACCATAGAACATTATAAAAAATATTCATTGAATAATTATCATCCATCAAAAAATATAAATTATAAATAATGTACACTGAAATAAAAAATGGATAACAAAATCAACTTTATGTGACCCTGCTCATCCCCAAAAATCTATTATTTCAACCAAAATAACATCAATAATCCCCATCGAATGGTCCTAAAACAGACATAGAAAACTAATGAATTATGGGTACATGGGAGTTCCTATTTTGATAATCTTTCATTAAAAAATTCTACGCGTAATATATAAACATTTTTTGGAATGATTGGTAATAAATGAATAAAGTTTAATACCAATATAAATATAATAAAATAATAAAAACCCAATATTCTATTTGTTCCCCTTAATTTATAGAAAAATCCTAGATCCCATGAAACATCCAAAATGACTTCCAAACCTTCATTATAAATTTCTTCCATTAAAAATAATAACATAAATTTAGAATCACATTTAATAAAAATGATAAAACTACAAAAATAAAATAAAATTGAAGAAATCCCAATGAATGGACCTGATATTTTACCACTGATCTAACTTAGTTTATATGTTGATCAAAAAATAACTATAAATTGGAATAAAGTATGTAATCTAAATATTTTTTTTGTATCCTTTCATTATGAGAATATCCAAACCACATTATCTTCCACTATACAAGAAATACAAAAAAAATCCATACAACATTCCCACCTACCATAATACTTCATATAAGCTACACTACCACATACAAATAATTATATCAATGAGAATTATAATATCCCAAACAAAACCACAATTACACCACAACATACTTGTATATAAGATTTATAAAAACCACTATTCCACTACATGATTTTTTTATTGTCAACATAATAGATATATTTATTAATATATCCAACATCAATATGTAATCACTAAACAAAAATGTATAATATATATTCAACACATGATGTTATTGTGATGATTTTAGACAAAAACCGTATTCCCTCCACTTACGATGCATGAATGCACTATTAAAACACATCCAGATCACAAAATATGTTTATCTAGTATATTACATAATAATATTGAATAAACTATATCCCACATATTTATACCTACCTTATGTTATCATTGAAATTCATCAATCCCTATTTCATTATCAATTATTGTTTAATATCCCCTAAACTAAATTTCACAAAAACCGTTTTAACAAAATAGAATTACCACAGGAAAAATTCACAATAGATCATCATTATCAATTACATGGAAAAAGACATAGGAAATTCAATCACCATAAGGACAAGCATAACATTTCATCATCATATTCCAATCAATTATTTGTAATTTATTGTCCCCATTTTGGTCATTACTGCATTCATTTACGCATTTCTACCCAATCATCAAGTTGTTTTTTCATTCTTTTTAAATATTAATAATTTTTCATATTTATTGCATTCATGATAATTCTACATAAGAATTATATTTATTTCATTATATCATTAAAGAGTATTAAATTAAAAAATTATTAACATATGATTCTTGTTTCTATCATTATCTTCCATTGATTTGAAATATATTTATCCATCCCACTACAATTAATCACACAACATACCATAATAATCTTATTTAACCATTATTGTACTAAACAATATTTTACAACCATCCCAGCATCTATGATTACATATATAATTAACAAACCAGTTTTATGAAATCCTACATTAAGTTTTACGTTCATTACTATTAAATTTTTTTTTCTTACATACAATAATGTTTCTCAAAAAGGCTAATGATTTCCTAATAACAATAAAAATCATATCCCATTTCGAATAATAATAAATCCACAAATTTGTGTTTACCAGTATCCAAATAAGCAAGAAAAATGTAATAATATATTAAATAATAAATATTGATTATAATTTCATCTCTTATATTTCTGTAATTTATATATCCTCTTTTTATTTGCATAATGAATGAATCAATATTTTTGTGGAGAATGGGGTATTCAGGAGAAGAATCACTATTGAAAAATCATGTAAATAAAATTCAAAAAATAAAAATGAACATTAAAAGACTATAATGCACATTTGAATATTCATTCTAGTTCTATGTTCATATACCCTTTATTACTATCACTATTGAATTTAATTTTCCAAAATAAATTTTACAATAATCCCCCATTTCCACAAAAACAAAAACAACTAAGAATACATAAAAATAAAAATAATAAATTAATCTTATAAGAATCTATGAATAAATAAAAATCATATACACAACCATATTATTTTATTACATATATGAAAATTTTATAAACCCTTACCTCAACAAAACATTTATAGATACAACACATATATGAATTAATCCTAAGACAACGATTACTTTGAGAAAATCTGAAGACCTATATAATTACAATCACCATGAAATATCTAATCCATGCCCATAAAAATATGAACTTATATAAATTCATATCTATAAAAAACCATGTTATTCAAATTGTATCTCAAATTAAAGGAAGCTAAAATACCCTAGAATCAAAAATAGAAAATATTTTAGTACCATGTATTAAAATAGTAATGCCCCAACCCTAGTTACCCATAGTTAGTGCATTATTAAAAAAAAGTGGCATGATACAAAGAATTTGGTCTCAAAAGACAACAACAACATTGTCTCCTTTTAATACATTCATATCCCTTAGACAATCCATACAAGTAAGTCCTAATATACTTCTTCACATCTTGGGAAAAATAAAACATAGAAAGGGGTGAGCATAGGTTCTCAGTAAGGATAAAGATATTGAGGAAACATTCATAAATAAGAATATACATTGAAGGAGATTTGTATGCCTAAAACACAATCCTTTTAAACATAATAATTAGTATAATAAGGCAAAGATAAATTAAATAGTTCCACTTACTTATTCCCATTGATATTCTACTTGTCTAATAATAACATGTAATATCAATCTCTAATTTCATAATGACGGAATGCATAATGCCAGGCTTCATAACTATATAGTCAAGTCCTCGTTCCAAGAATAAAAATAATATTTTGTCATGTCCTTGTTCCAATACACTGGATTTTCTCACGAGAGCTATAGATTCATCAATGATCTATAAAAATCTCCACTCATCACTTATTTTGTCCAATGCATTCTTCATATGGAAAGGCAGAAGCATAACGTAAAAAATCATATTAAAAATGGAATATGAAATGTCAAAACATTTTCTATAATCCATGAATGGTACAAAAATAACACATCCACATTCAAAAATATCACAAAATCTGAAATACAATATGGAATATTTTATCATAATTAATCGACTTCAGACAAGTGAAAAATCCATCGAAGGATATTGACATAGATGAAATTAAAATTATTAGTGAGATATGTATCATTCAATTTTGAATTAATTTTAAATTAATGAAATTATAAAATAAAACATTTCTTTTGAAAATATTCTTATAATATTTTATGATAGGCTTCAAATGTGTTATAATGAGGTAAATAGTCTTACTCATCGTATAAGTTAAGAAAACATTATTACCATAATTTTTCGAAAAGGACATAAAGTACTTTATTTAGAAAATGATGGAAATAATCCATTAAAATCATTTTATAAAAAGTCAATTGAGGGTATAAATCACCTTAAATCATAGTATAGTAAATAGTAAAAATGTTTTGAAATACATTTCTAAGAAACACGGTTGTGGATGATATAGAGGTCCCAGTGGATACTCACATATAATCTACCTCATATAATGAATAGATTGTATAATTAACTTTTACATTGTACTTTTCCTTGATTAAGGGTATGTTAAACAACTTCATAATAGTTAAAAATTGATATTAAATTATTCAATAACTATATAGATATATATTCTATCATATATGATCTTCTCATATTGCTTTGCTAATAGAATTTCATAGTTTCATCGATTCAAGTGTTCAATAATTCATTTTAATTTATATATTTTATTTTTAAAGTCATGATGGATATAAATAGGATGTAATTGATTTATATCCAGAATTTTATTATGTTCTTAAACATTATTTTTAACAGTGAAATGAAAATTATTCTTAGATGGGAATTAATTTCATCACATTCGTGGACACGGTAATCTGTACATTTGCATGAGTGACAATATAATTATATTGATGGGAATATAACAGTTAATTGGATGGTATATCATATATAAATAATCCGTAACATGTTATATTTATTATTAACATTATTAATACTCATTATTTTACCCATTAAAATAATGAAGTTCATGAATAACAAACTACACCACGACATGGATATGTTAAGTCATAGGTATGCACATATGTTGCCTTTTTATTATAGGATATATAGAATAATGAATTTGGTTATACCATATTTATAATAAAATCGTAGCACATATAAGGAACTAGAGTTATTATTTTCGTATGGAAACAAAAATGATTGTTTTTTTTTTCATTTTCTAATTAAATGTAAAAATTATGTCTGACTTTTATGTTTTAAATTTCATTATAAAATGAAAAACAACTACAAAATTGTCTCCATTGAATATATTCATATATATTAGACTAT
The DNA here is from genome assembly GCA_963277665.1 of Viscum album. Taxonomy (NCBI): domain Eukaryota; kingdom Viridiplantae; phylum Streptophyta; class Magnoliopsida; order Santalales; family Viscaceae; genus Viscum; species Viscum album. The sequence goes on along the minus strand of OY728126.1, from coordinate 927,935,020 downwards.
CCCTTCTGGTATGTCCTAATATAATTCTTCACATCCATTTAAAAATGGAACATAGAAAGGGGTGAGCTCTGGTTCTTGGTAAGGATAAAAATATAGTAGAAGCCTTCATAAATAATAATATACATTAAAAACAATGTATATGACTAAAATAAAATAATATGAAACAAAAACATCAGTATAATATGGAAAAGATAAATAAAATAAGTCCAGTTACTTATTCCCATTGATATTCTACTAGTAAAATAATCACATGCAATATCAATCTCCAATTTCATAATGATGGAATGCATAATGTCAGGCTTCATAACTACATAGACAAGGCCTCGTGCCATGACTAAAAATAATATTTTGTCATGTACTTATGCCAATACACTAGTTTCTCTCATGAGACCTATAGATATATCGAAGAGCTATAGAAGGCTCCACCCGTCACTTATTTTCTCTAACGCATTCCTCATATGAAAAGGATGAAACATTACATAAAAAGTCATATTAATACTGTCATACGAAATTTTAATAAATTATCTATAATCCAATAATGGTATAAAAAGAACACAAACACATTAAAACATATCACAAAACCTGTAATACAATATGGATGATTTTATCATAATTAATCAACTTCCTATAGGTAAAAATCCATCAAAGGATGTTGACATAGATGAAATCAAAATAATTTGAGAGATGTATATCATTATATTATGAAATAATTTAAAAGTAATGTAATATTAAAATAAAACAATTATTTTGAAAATATCCATATATTCATGTATGAGAAGCTTCCAATGTGTTATAATGGGGGAAATAGCCTCACCTGTCGTATTAGTTAAAAAAATATTCTTACCATAATTTGTCAACAAGGTCATAAATTACTTTGTTTGGAAAACGATGGAAGAACCCATTCAAACCATTTCATAAAAAGTAAAATGAGGGTATAAATTAAATTATAACATATTCTAGTAAATAGTAAAAAAACTTTAAATACATTTTTAAGAAACACAGTTGTGGATGATAAAGAGGTCCCAGTAGATACTCACGTATAAACAACCTCGGATAATGAATAGATTTTATAATTAACCCTTAAATTATACTTTTCCTTGATCTATGTTTTGTTAAGTGACTTTATAAAAAAGATAATTTTTTTTATAAAATTATTCAAGAACTATATACATAAATTTGATATCATATATGATCTTCTAATATTGCATTATTAATAATATTTCAGTAGTTTCATCATTTTAGGTGTTAAGTAATTAATATTGATTATATATTTTGTTTTTTATGTCATGTTTTATATGTATAAGATTTAATTGATTCATATCCAGAATTTTATTATGTTCTTAAACATTATTTTTAGTCATATAATGAAAATTATTCTTAGATGGGAATGAATTTATCTCGTTCGTGGTGACGGTAATCTGTACGTATGCACAAGTGACAATATAATTCTATTTATGGGGAAATCATATGTAATTGGATGTTATATCATATATAAATAATCCCTAACATGTGATATTTATTATTTACATTAGTTATTCTCATTATTATACACATTAAAATAATGATGTTCTTGAATAACAAACTACACACCGATGTGGAGAAGGTAAGTCGTACGTACACACATATGGTGACATTTCATTATAGGATGGATAGAATAATGATTTAGGTAGTAAAATATTTATAATAACATCACAGTACATATATGTTACTGGAGTTTTCATTTTGTTATGTAAACAACAAATAATGAGGATGTGGAAGAAGAAAATACCATTGAAAGAGGTGGTGAATTTAATATCTCTTCTTCGGGTGTTTTCTATTGTGTTGATCAAAATTGATTCTTAGGTTGGATTTATAATTAATGTAAGGAATCTAGGTTAATTTGAGGGAATTAGGGAGGATATTTGAGCTAGTTTTGGCCGAGCCAAATAGCTTTGGAGATGTGATTTTGAGAGAAGTGGAAGTACCATTTTATAAGAGATGTGACAGTCACTTTAGGAAGAGCATGAAATATTATTTTATTATAAAATCATATTTGGTTTATAATTTCTCAAAAATTATTTATTTTTAATTTCAGGTGAGGATGTATCGAAAAAACTCCCCCAATAGGTTTTAGATGGGTTAAGGTCACCATATTGACATTTTCATTTAGATTTAACTCTGTTAAATTGTTTAACTTTTACCACGTATTCTTCTATTATTTTAATAAATGGTTAATAAACATAAAATAAAAATCCAAGTCAATCCACAATGGTTAAATATTGATATTTATAACCTTATATAAGTCTTTTGACCGAACATTGTATTTTTATGAACATTATATAAAAATATAATATAGTATTTTTTTAAAAATGAATATTTATGTTAATTTTGACACTATTTGTTATTTTATTTTTGTGAAATTCAGAAAAACTTTATCAATTCGAAACATATTTATTTAATAGACCCATATATGTCATATTAACCTAGAAAATTAGTTTAATTCATCAAATATATCAATTTAAATTTAATTGGATATTTATAATATCAATTATTGTAATATTTCATTAACAAGGTAATTGTTGCATAATCATTATATCATACATAAATTTAATTATACAATGTCAAAAAATAAAAAATAAAATACCATTATGTTTGAAATATTTTTATCTTTCCAAATAATATTTAAAGTTGAATTTATCTTCTGTATAACCCTATATTCAAAAATGTTTTGTTATGTAACATTTATTTAAACACTTTTAACTCATCTTTAAATAATATAATAATATATGTCCTAATCTAATCTATATGGACCAAAAGGATCATATATTATTCCTAATGTTGTTTTTGGTTGATATACCCTTATCCAATATAATTATGACTTGTGTTAGAATAATTATAACATCATTATTTACCATTAAATACCCTATTTACCATTAACTGTGGTAAAAAATTGAAACAATATTATTCAAAAAAATTATTTTAATCTTATTGAACAAAATTTTATTTACTTATATCAACCATGTCTCTAGGATTTTATAAATTCAATTAAAAGAAGCCATAAAATTACATTTTTTGCAAATTTTAAAATGCTCCTAGATGGTGGGTAAAATATGGTAAAAAATTTAATAAAATATTATATATCTTATATTATTATAAAAATAATTTGATGAATTACATTGAAAATATATTGGTATTATGTATCTATTTTAACATAATATAAATTTAAATAATATAACTAATTATTTATATAAAAATGTTGTTTTAAAAAATAACTTAGTATTTTTCAGTATTCATAAAAAATCGAAAGTTTTCAGAAAAACCCCAAAAAGTAACCCAAAGTTAATTTTCATATTCCAAATCCCAAAATTAAGTCCATTTTGAAAATTAAAATTTATACTATTTCAAAAAGTTTTTATTGCTATTCAGAACGGCTACTTTGATATGTCAGGGTCTGTTACAACTGAAAGTTGTGTACAATAAAATCTATTGTATTATTCAAAGAGTAGCGTACCGTGGAAGCTTGGGGTGTTACATTATTCCCAACATCAAATAATTTCATCCTTGAAATACCTAGAATATTACATCATAAAATAATTTGGGTGGTTCTACATAATAAGTTCCTTGGGATCCCAAGTTGCCTCTTCCGTCTTATGGTTTCTCCATAGATCTTTGGCCAAATGTGTCATCTGTTTTCTCAGCACTTGTTCTCTGGTATCAAGAATCTTGACATGATCTTCACAAATCAGACAGATCAGGTTCCAATTCTGTTTTTATAGTAGTGAGTACATGCATTGGGTCAGGCACATATTTTCTTTATAGTGATATGTGGAACACACCAATAACTTTGGAGAGACATGGAGGCGTTTCCAAACAATAAGCTAATGATCCAATTCATTCTAGAATTTTGAAGGGTTTGATGTTCCTTGGACTTAATTTACCCTTCATACCGAAATTTATAACACCCATCCATGGAGATACCTTCTAGAAATCCCGATATCCTATAGGAATTTCAAAATCATTCCTTTGGTTATCGACATATCTATTTTTCCTATTTTGAGCATCTTTGATGTTGGTTTGGATAACCTTCTCCTTTCCATTATTTCCTAAACATGTTTCGGGCCTACATGTTTTCTTTCACCAAAATCATCCAAACACATTTTTGTGTGTGATATCTATCCATTTAATTCTTCATATTGTGCCCTCTGAATAATTGAATTTAGGAAATTATTATAGTAATATTATACCTGAGGTAAATATGGATCCCACATACCATGAAATTCATGTGACAAGATCTCAACATGTCTTCATGGTTCAAATAGTCTGTTCTAATTTTCCATCAACATGACGGTGGTAGGTAGTAATCAAACAAAGTTTATTATCCAAGGCCTCCTAAAGAATTTTCTAAAATCCTGATGTAAAATGGGGATCACAATCAGAAACAATTCATACAGGTACTCCATGAAGTCTTACAACATCATTAATATATAGTCTTGCTAAACATTCTAGTGGTAAATCTTCTCTTAAAGCAAAAAATTTTGCTGACTTGGTAAGACGATCCACAATGACACACATTTCATCATTACTTTAGATTCTTTGGTAGTCTCATGAAAAATTCCATCATAATATCATCTCATTTCCACTAAATTATAGGACGAGGTTGCATTACACCTCTAGAATGTTGTCTTTTAGCCTTCACTTATGGACAAAGAATACATCTTGACACATAATCTGTAATCTCTCTCTTCATGTCATCCCACCAAAAATGTTCCTTCAAATATCTATACATCTTAGTGATAGCAAGGAGTATATAACAATTAGAGCTATGAGAATCATCCAGCAATTCCATTTTTAGATCATGTATGTCAGGAATAGAAAGTCTCTTCACAAATTTCAAAATCCCATCTTCATATACGTAGTCGATCAATCTTCCATCGTTCACAGCTTTAACTTTCTTTTAAAACTATTCATCATTTGTTTGATAAAATTTTATCCTTTATAGTAAATATGGTTTTCAACCATTCGAAAAAATATTGATGTTTCACCTTCCCTGATTATTCCCATATCAATCTTTACTAGATCGATAATCATAGGATCCCTTTCAACTCTCATCTTGTTCAAAATTCCATGATCCATTTTTCTCAAAGCATCTAAATCCTTATTTTCCTTCCCCAGGTGGTAGTTTATTGTGAAATAATAATCCTTCAGTTGTTCATGACATCATATTTGCCTCATATTGAGTTATTTATGTGATAAAATATACTTCAAACTCTTGTGATCGGTATATATCTCACATTTTCCACCATAGAGATAGTGTCTCCATGTCTATAATGAAAAGATCACTGGTGCTATCTCAATATCATGAGTAGGATAGTTATGTTTATTAATTTTTAGATTCATTGATGCATAGTAAATAACTATACCATTCTTCAAAAAGACACAACCATGTCCTTTCATTGAAGAATCACTGTAAAAACCAAACCCATCGTTCCCTGATGGTAGAGAAAAGATATGAGAATTGACTAACATAATCTACAGTTCTACTAAACATTCTTCACATTCTATTGTAGAATCAAATTTAAACTGTTTTCATGTGAGCTTATTCAATGGTTTTTCTAATAAGAAAAAATCTTAGATGAAATGTCGAAAGTAATCAGCTAAACCAGTAAAATTGGGTACCTTAGTTATACTCGTGGGTGATTTCCATTCATGTATTGCTCTTGTCTTAGAAGGGTCAACAGAGATTCCATCCTTAGATACAATATGGTCAAAAATGGATATTTCATGAATTTCGAATTCAAACTTGGTAAACATCCCCTATAATTCATTTCTTCTGAGGGTTTTGTAGAATAGTTCACATGTGAGTTTCAAGATATTCATAACTTTTTTAGTATACCAAGTTATCATCAATAAATACCCCAAAAAATTCATCAATATATTCCTTGAAAACTCTATTCTTTAGATCCATGAAAATAGAGGGTGCAATAGTCTATCAAAATGGAATTACTGATAACTCGTAATGCTCATACATGGATTGAAATGCTATTTTCATAATTTCATTCTTCTGAACAAACAACTGATGATATCCAGATCGAAGGACAATCTATGGAAAATATTGAGCTCCATGAATCCGATTGAATTAATCATCAATGGTTTCTGGGGATACTTGTTATTTGTTTTTATAGCATTGACCTCCCTCTTGTCAATGAAAACCCTCATAGATCCATCTTTCTTTGTAATAAAATTAATAGGGTTCCCCATGGGGAAACAGTAGGACGAATAAATCCTTTATTACAAAATTACTCTAGTTTTTTCTTCAGTTACACTGATTTCATAGTGGGCATTCTATAAGGGTTCTTTGATATAGTTCTTGAACCATTAATTAAATCAATGGAAAACTCAATATCTCGTATTAGAGGATGTTTAGTTAAATCCTCTGGAAACAAATCAACAAATTCTTGCACAATAGGTACATACTATATTTTGACGTTCCTTTCCTTACCCAGAGTTTTGGAATTATCTTCCTCCACAAAAATTGAATTTAGTATAGCTAATGGGGTGGATCTATATAAGAATTAGTTGGTTACATTTTTTCTCTAAAGATAAGGTAATTCTTATCATAATCGAAAATTGTATCCACTTTTTTATTATAATAAATTTTTTCTTCATGGGCTGAAATCCAATATATAGTGATGATTATATCAAATTAAATCTTGTGTATGATAATGGGATAATCTGATAAAGAACATTTATATGCCCTAATGGGAACTTATTCTCAAAACATTTTTGCAATGATACTTCCCATAGGAATTTTGACTCAGAAGTCCCTTGTAACATCAAATTAAGAATATCTACTTTTTGTAACAAAATGTGAATATATGAAACAATGAGATGATATAGAATCAAATAAAGCATTGGATAAACATGATGAAACCATTATATTACCTTCCACCACATCTTCTGGAGCTCTAACCTCAGTAGTAGTAATCACGTAACCTTGACCTTGCTCCCTTGTCATTTTCTGATTTAAGGTTCCTTGGCACTTATGAAATTCATTTTGATATTTCCCCTTTTATCTAAAATTGTAGCATTCAAAATTGGAAACCCCTTTCTTTCCTTTACAATGAAGATAATTGTGGCCTTTTTCACCACATTTGTAATAGACTCCCATTCCCTTCAAACAAGTACCAGGGAGTTTCTTCCAACATTTACTGTAGGATGGAAAATCGACATTTTCCTTTTTCCCCTAATTTCCATTTGAAGTGTTTTCAACAGATCTATTTTTCTATAAATTTTCTTTATTGTTTCAAGACCAAGATAATACATTTTCTACCTTGATAGTACATGAGACAATATCTTCTTATGTTGATTAGGATTGTGAGACTAATGCCTGACAGAGAAATTGTTTTATCCCATCAAATAATCAATAAATATTACTTATTAGGTTATTTATATAATCTACTGCATACCTTGAAATCCTTTTAAAGTTGGTGTAACACATTCTGACATTGTCATCCTCCTTTTTTGATAGACTCATAAATTGTTTTTCCATATCGGCTTGATGGTCATGGGGAAATTATTTTTCTTTGAAAAACTCATTAAACTCTATCCATTCCATTGTTTATATTACTTCATCCTTCACTTTGTTTGGAATTATTGACCACCATTGGTCTACTTCTCCCATGAGTCGATAAACTCCCATGACATATTTTTCCCTTTCAATAATCCCCAACTCATGATATATTTTTTCTATGGAACTTATCCATTGCTCATCTACAAATGGATTTGTACTCCAACTTAATGTTGGTGGTTGTTTTCTCATGAAGATGTCTAACATTTCTCCTCTATGTTGTGGATCAGGGTGCTCCATACAAGTAAGGATATTATTCATAACCTGAGTGAGTTGTCCCAGTATAGTATAAACTAATCCGCACATGTTGCATCACAAACTCTACAATAATTATCTTGATTAGGATGGAAATCCAAATATGGATTACGTGTGTTGATAGGGTTTCAATTCCTTTAACTAGGCAGCATTTGTAAACAATGGCGTACAGTAGATTACTTTATGAATAGAAATACAAAACGTCAAACTTGTAAAACACTTAACATAAATTGAATAATTTATAGATAAAATCCATAATCAAGAAAAATGTTTTCATTGAGGAGTTATATACTCATAAATCATTAATAATGGTTTTTAATAATATGTGAATTATTCTAATCATTTCCCCCGGGAGTGTTGAAACCAAGAGTGTAGTAAGGCCCATAGTCGTGTACCAGGATACCATTGGTCAGGCCTGAAATACCATGTCGGTGTTTTCACAACTTGGTACATCTATGGCGGAGCCTCCTCTAGCTTCTCATATCTAGATTGGGATTTATAGATTGGAAAACTCACAAGAACTATAGAGTACTAACATTCAAGGAAGTTCATATATACTAATCCTCAAAGCCTATCTAAGGGTATTGTTCTCTAATTTGATTTTTTCTAAAACTAGTTACCAGGGTTTGTACTAAACTTTCTCTGATACCAACTATAACACACAAGCCCTAATTACCCATAGTCCATTCATTATTACATAACATTGGAATGATTCATGGAATCATGTCACAAAAGACTGACCAGCATAGTAGACTTAGAAGTATTATAGATAATCATATGTTTTACAATACATTATAAAATGAAAAACAAAAACCACATTGTCTCAATTGATCAAATTCATATCCCTAATACTATACATGAAGGTCCAAAATAATATACATCTTAGAATCTTAGGAAAAATAAAACATAGAAAGGGGTGAGATCATCTGCTGATTAAGCATAACAATATATCTGAAACATTCATAAATAATCTTATACATTTAAGGAAATGTATATGAATAAGACCCAAGCCTTTTAACATAAACATCAGTATAATATGAAAAAACCAATCAAATAACACCATTTACTTATTTACATGGATATTATACTTGTCGAATAATCATATGTAACATCACTGTCCACTTTCATAATGATGTAATACATAATTCCGGACTTCATAATCACATAGTCAAGGCCTCATTCCAAGACTAAAAATATGATTTTTCCAAAGCCTTCTTCCAAGAAGCTAGTTTGTCCCATGAGACCTAGTAATGCATCCATGATCTATAGCGGGCTCAACCCATCACTTACTAAATCCAATGCATTCCTAATAAGAAAAGGGGGAAAACAAAAGAAAATTGTATTTAAACATGCATCTAAATTGACAATACATTATCTATAAACCACAAATGGTATAGAAATAACACATAAATATTAAAACTTATCACAATACCTTCAATAAAATATGGAATATTTTATCATAATAAATCAACTTCAAACAAGGGTAAACTCAACCGACGGATGTTCACATAGATGAAATAAAAATTATTTTAGAGGAGTATCTATTTCTATTTTCAAATAATATAAAAGTAAAGTAATTTTAAAAGAAAACATTTATTTTGAAAATATTTTTTATAAGCTTGTCAGGGAAGCTTAGAAGGTGTTATAACGACTGAAAATATCTCCATTGGCAGTATATGTTAAAAAAATTCATACCGTAATTTGTCGAAAAGGTATTAAACAACATTATTTGGAAAATAATGGAAAGATTCCATTCAGACCATTTTATAAAAATTAAAATGAGGATATAAATGAACTTAAACCATAGTCTAGTTAAAATTAAAAATGTTTTGAAATACTTTCTTATGAAACACAGATGTGGATGAGAAAGATGTCCTAGTAGATACTCTAGTATACACAAACTCAGATAATGAAGAGATTGTAGAATTAACCCTTACCATGTAATTTTCCTTGAATGAGGGTTTTTTAAAAAATTTATAATAGTTAAATAATTTTTACTAAATTATACAAGTTCGGTATACAAAAATATGATATCATATATGATCTTCTAATATTTCATTGTTAAAAATATTTCTGTAATATCATCATTTTGTGTGTTAACTAATTCATTTTCCTTTATATGTTTTGTTATGTAAGTCATGTGTGATATGGATATGACTTATTTGATTCATATAAATATTTATATTATGTTCTATAAAATTATTTTTAATCATAAAAACAAAAATTATTCTTGAATGGGAATGAATTCCATTATTTTCATGGAGACGGTAATCCATACATATGAACGAGCGACAATATCAATCAATTGATGGTGAAATAGTATTTAATTGGATTGTATATCATATATATAGAATCCTTAAAATGTTATATTTTCTATTCACATCATTTATACTCATTATTATACCCTTCCCAATAATGAAGTGTTTGAATAACAAACAATACCATGACGTGGAGACAGTAAACCTTACGTACACACGTATAGTGACTTTTCATTCATAGGATGGATAGATTAATGAATATGGTTTTACCATATTTATAATAGTATCACAAAATGTATAAGATACATGAGTTTTATTTGGGTATTGAAACAACAATGAAAGAGTAATTGCAAGCAGAAAATAACATTTACAGAGGTGGTGAAATTATTACTACTTCTTCAGGATTTTCCTTTTGAGTTGATCAAAAGGACATAATAGGATGAAATTATGATCAAAATATGTCATTTAGGTCATTGTGAGGATATTTATGATGATATTGAATCTGGGGTTGGACTATCCAAATGGCACTGGTTGTGTGATATTGAGAGAAGGGGAAAAACCTTTTATAAGAGAGGGGAGGGACACTTTATGAAAAGATTAAAATATTTTTTTATTATACAATAATATTCTGTTTATAATGGCTCAAAAAATTATTTATTTGATGGATATGGTCGGTATGGGTATAAAAATATTAATCCAATAAGTTTTAGATAGGTTTAGGTTACCATATTAAACTTATCTTTTATATTTAACTCTTAGTTAAATAGGTTATCTTTTACAATGTATTCCTGTATTATTATAATATATTGATAATAAACTTACTATAAGGAGCCAAGAGAACCCCATGTGGTACATTATTGATATATATAAACTTATATAATTCCTTTTTAAGAACCTTAGATTTTTAAGAATAATATATCAACTAATAATATTTGTTTGTTTTAAAAACACATTTATGTCAATAATGAAACTATATTTTTTTTGTTAAAATGGTAACAACTCTCTCACTTCGATAAAATTTAATTTAATATACCCTAACACGTCATATTAACCTAGAAAAGTAGTGTAATTTCATAAAAGTGTCAATTTACATTTATTTGGATATCTATAATATCAATTATTTTAATCATTCATTAATAAGGTAACTATAGTATTATCATTTTGTCATAAATAAATTTAATAATTTAAGGTCTAATAATTAAAAATAAAATACCATTATGTTGGAAATAAAATTAGGATTCTAATTAATATTTACAGTAGAGTTTATCTTATGTATAACCCTTTATTAAAAAACTTTTAGTTATGGAACATTGAATTTAACACTTTCAACTCTTCTTTAAATAAAATAATAATAAATGTCCTAATAAAATCTAAGTGTGAAAAAGGGTTATATTTTATTTATTAGGTTGGTTTTATTTGAAATAAACCTATCCACGAGAATTATGACATGTGTTAGAATAATTATTATATCATTTTTAGATTTAATTACACAATTTACATTTAACTGTGGTAAATGAAAGTCAAAATATACTATTCACTAAAAATTGTTTTCATCTTATTGAATCAAATTGAACATAATGATGTCAACCTTATTTTTAGGATTTTTGAAATTCAATTCACAAAAGCAGTAAAATTAAATTTTATGCAAATTTTCAAAGGTTCATAGAAGTTGGTAAAAGACGGTAAAAAGGATAATAATATTTTATATATCTAATATTATTATAAAATTACTCCAATTAATTGCATTTAACATATATAGGTATTATGTATCGATTTTTATCTAATATAAATTTAAATAAAATAACTAATTATTTAAATAAATAGATAGTTTTAAATAATTACGCAGTGTTTTTCACTATTCATCATAAAATTAAATGTTTTCAGAAAAATACCAAAAAATCACCCTAAGACAATTTTGATACTATAAATCCAAAAAATAAGTGAATTTTGAAAAATACAAATTTTCAATTTTCCAAATGTCGGTATTAATATTCAGAACAGCTAGTTTGATTGGTTGTGGTGTGTTAGAACATGATGTTGCATACAACGCAAGCTATTGTATTATTCAAGGAGAAGCATACAGTGGATGCTTGGGGTATTATAAAAACTATTCAAAGGGGAAAAAAGGGATAATAGTACATATGAATAATTTCTCTACGTTTGGTGATCACAAGAGAAAAATGAACAGATCAGATATGATTCCAAATTTATTTAGGTTCATGAAATTTATAGTATCATGGTTTCATATTATTTTTTCCCTTATTCTTATTACATAACTTGTCATTTAATTTTACTGACATAGGATCATTAAATTCTAATGTCATCGAAATCAGGAACAAAATAAATGAAAACCAAAAACATTATTCTAATCCACTTGTAAGACTTCTTCGTAGGTTCATCCTATGTAAAAATATATCATCATATATCCTGGAGACATACATTAATGAAATGGGTGAGCAGAAGACTCCGCAAGGAAAACAAGTGGAACTATATATATATGAACTTGAGCGATATCAATAAGAACATGCAGATAAAGAGGCCTATAATAATAATAATAACATGAATAATAACATGAATATGTGGCTAAAAAATTTAATTTAGACATTCATGAACATATCACCACTGTTTAACCCCAATGTATCTTAAAAAATACAAATGATATTCGCCAAGGTATCATAAAACTTTTCATCTCTAGTTATTAAATTTTATACGAAATGCATTAGTGAGCTATCATAGATAACCCTTAATATGTATTTATTTTAATTTTATCCACTTATATCATATTCATAAAATACAAAATTAACCCAATGATAATAAAATAAATGGGTTTCATGTCAACATCGTAACGTTTTAAAAATTTCTTAAAGACAAGATCATTATGTCATTTATAACCCATGGAAAGAGAATAAGGGTTTTTTATGTATATCAATTCCATAATAAAATATATAATTTTTTTCATTATGAATTCCCATTTAAATTAAATAGTTTTTCGTATTCACATAAAAAATTGAGAATTTTTTTTAAAAAAGGGAGATAATTTGAGACTAAAATTCTGCTGTATAATGGCTATACAACATGGTTATAAAAATCCAAAAAAACTGAGTGTCCTGGGTTTAACCGCACATAAAATAATCATAATACAGTATAAGGATATTTTAAAATGTAATTAATATCATGGATTTTATGTTTGAATGATAGACCACATGACAAAGGTACTTGAATGAAAAGAGAAGATAGGATTTCATTAAAAAAACATCGTCAGCCTAACGACATCACTAAAAAATTCTGAAAGTAAGTTTTATTATAGTGGAAAGGGTATCTCCTCATTTGGATAAAAAATGGATAGAAATAAATAAATAGATGAACATACCCCCACATAACAAAATGGAGATAAGAAGACATATCATAAAATATGTCATGACACAAAATTGAGGGTGAATGTTTCCCTTTCTTTGAAGTGTAACAGACAAATCTCAAATGTTGGGACATTGGGGGAATGAAGGAAACATGGCGGACTCCTTGGGAAGTAAAAATGACCATATCTACATTGAGGAAGAATCTGAAATGATATTAAAGAAGGCATATGTGGGTATTTATAGCAAAGTGAGGGAATATTTTCGTAATTTCCAAGGGACACCTCATTATAGGTAATTATAAAACCACGGGCTTGCACATGGTATTGACGAAATGGGACACCTAATAACCTATATTATTGTATAAAAGTCTATGAAAATTATTATATCACTAATGAGGTCATTAAACAGACCAAAACACAAAACTGTATTTTTACTATTCACTGAAAAACAAAATGTTTTATAAAAATCATATTATTTAAACATAACTTAATTTCAATTATTTTAATTCAAAAAATAAACTCCATTTTATAAAAATAATTTTATAATTATGAGATATTTAAAGTTTATGTAAAGACAATATTTTCTCCCAATATACTAATTCTTAACGAATAATATCTGAAATATTTATTTACATATCCAATTATATCACTTCACTATTCAAGTTGCCAAAATTATATTTATATATTATTAAGTAAGGTTACTATTCCATTTTTCACATTACTATTCATAAAGGTAAAATTTCTATTCATGATCTACTATTCACCAAAAATTATGTTGAACTATTAGACTCTAAATTTTCAACTCATCACAACTGTAGAAGTTTATTTTTAAAAAAATAATTTCATTTAATTAATTATTTAATGTATAAAGAATATTTTACCTTTCCCTTTTTCCAAAATTCTTGAAAAATAATGAACTTCTATAAATTATTCCTATATTTATTTTAACATTTGGAATTTACAAATTTTACCATAATAATAAATACAAATTTTATTTATAAAAAAAGATTACAGGAAGTAACTAATGCCTCATTAAATATCCCCTTATAACCCTTACATAGGACCTAAGATTAATGTGTACAATGATGATAGAATCTTGAGGCATCTCGGACAACATTTCCCGAGTGGTGAATTTTATCAGCTTGAACATCTCCCTTAAACTATTTTTCTCAAACATTATTTGTTGTTGTTTTGAGTAGTCTTGGTTATTTACAATGCCCATTGATTCTACCAACTTCCCAAGCTCTGAAAGATGTGATTTGTATGGATCGAGTATGCTGGATGAGGCCATTGACTCTTCCTTCAGCATTTATTAACTCTGACCATTTCTACTCATAAAAAATAATCCTAATGTTAAATGTATAGTTTCAAATAGTCATATAGAAAATGGTCATATAACAGTCAAAAACCAATGATATAATTTTAATTATACTCATTTCATTATTTAATAGATATATTATTGTCGAGTATAAAATAAAATAACACAAAAAAATTAGGAATGAAATATAATTCAAATGTTCAGGTTGATAAATTTATACCTGCTAAAGAAATGTCTCCCCTGAAATTTAAACTCGTATCCTCTAAAAAGAAATTTTTTGGGTACTTCTTCTTCATAGATTCCTCTGGTTCCCATATGGCTTGTTCACATGTTTGATTACATCACAACACCATATCAAGGAGGGTAGTCATGTTACTTAGTACCTTATCTTTAAGATCCAAGATTTCCATCAGATTCTCCTCATAAGATAGGTCATGTTAAGTTGTATCACCTCTATATTTAATACATGTGAAGGGTCAGATATTTACTTCCTCAAGAGTGATTCGTGGAACACATCATGAACTTGTGAATGGTATAGAGGAAAGGTATGTTGATAGGCTATTCCGCCAATGTGATCATTGATTTCATAGAGGCCAATGTACCAAGGGATGATCTTCCATTTATTCCCTCCCTTATGAGTTTTTTCCAATGTGAAAGAGGAAGAAATAATTTTTCACCAAAATCAATCTCCAAGTCCATTAAACTATTTTCGGGATAACGCTTTTGGTGACACTTAACATCATTAATGTGTTTCTTGTTGACATGGAATTTTTCACTAATCTCGTTCACATGATCAGGCCCAAGAAACTTTGTCTCACCAGTATCATCCCAACAAATATGAGTTCTACATCACTTCCCATATAGAGCTTCATAGGGTTCCATTTGAATTCTGAATTTGGAAGTTGTTTTTTATGAGAACATAACAAATGGGATATGTTGATGCCATCCAACTTTAAATTATATTCAGCAAGTTCATAGTGTATCCTCGAGATTTTGAATAGTCTATTCAGACTGGCCATCATTTCGGAGGTGATAAGAAGTACTAAATTTAAATTCCGTACTCAGTGCATGTTGAATACTTCCCTAAAATTTTGATGTCAACCATGGATCACATTCCAATACGATTGAAAGTGGAATTCCATGTAGCCTTTCCACTTCTTTCACATAAATCATGGCATGTCGATCAAGAGGGAAATTTCCCAAATAGATATAAAATTGGAATTATTGGTGAGATGGTCCACAATAACTCATATTACATTTTTTTCTTAGGATGTTTTTGGGGGACCAGTGAAAATGTTCATAGTGATTTTATCCCAATTATATACTGGTATGGGTAGTAGTCGCTCTTCATAACTTACTGATATACCAGGTACCGTAAGTATAATCGTTAATCTCCCTTTTCAAATTATCCCACCAATAATGATCACGAAGGTCCCTATACATTTTTGTGCTTCCCAGATGTCTAGACAATGTATATCTATGAGCTTAATTCATCATATCCTTCTTTATTTCCATTATAGATGGAACACATAGTCTTTTTCAAAATATAAAATCACATTCTTGATAAATATTTACCTTAGTAAATATCCATTCTTTTATTTCTTAAAACATTCTTCTCTAACAAAGGATGTTCTTTCTAAGCATTCTCTATCTTTTCTAGTAATGATGTTTAAGAAATAATTTGGGACATGGTTGATGATATCCATTCTTTTATAATTCCCATGTCTATTTTCACTAGGCCTTGGATCATGGGATCTCTTTGAATAATAATCATGGACAGAACAACTTGGTATTTCCTTCTTAATGAATCATTGATATTGTTTTCTCTTCTGGGATGAAAATGAATTGAACAATCATAGTCTTTAAGATTTTCCAATGCTCTCCTCTGTCTCATGTTCAATTTATTTTGTTTGAAAATATACATCAATCTTTATGGTCTATGTATATAACAAATTTTACCTGATAATTATAGTTCCTCCATATCTTTAGAGCCAAAAAACACCATCCAACTCGAGATCAAGCATTGGATAGTTCTATTAATGAGTCTTTAACTATCGTGGTGCATATGCAATGAATTTTTCATTTTTCATGAGGATGAAACAAAACCCTTTTCAGAGATTCATCATCATAAATAATCAATTATTCTTCTAATGAGGGCATAGTTAACATGGGTGTAGTAATAAATCTCTTCTTTAGCTCTGGGAATCATTCCTCGCATTCCTTTTTCCAAATTAACGTGGCCCCTTTTGAGTTAACATGGTTAATTTATTAGAAATTAATGAAAAGTTTTTCACAAACCTCCCATCATCTCCCTATAATGCAAGGAATCTATGAATCGTAGTTATTTTTGAAGGTTGAGGCACTCCTCTACAACTTTTGTCTTTGCAAGGTGAATTGGGATTCATTTGTTGGTTGTAATGTCCCTAAGAAAGCATGTTTTAGTTTAAATAATCACATTTTATGATCATTATATAAAGACTCTCCCTCCATAGAGTTACCAAAATAACTCTTTGATGGTCCTCATGATCCTCATGATCCTCATGAATTTTGAAATATATGGGAATATCATCAATAAAAACTACAAGAAGGTGATCATTATAGTACATAAAGACTCTATTCATCAAATCCATAATTATACCAAGTGTATGGGTGAGTCCAAAGGACATAACTACTTACTCATAATTCCCATATCTTGATCAAAAGGTATTTTTTTGGAATATATTCTTTATTCATCATCAATTTATGATGAAAATTTCAACGATAAATCACAGAGATGAATTGAGCCCAACGAAGATGGTCGAACTAGTGATCAATTCATGGAAAATGGTATTTCTTCTTTAGTATAATATCATTCAGTTATCTATAATCAATGTGTAGCCACATTGATCCATCCTTCTTCTTCACAAAGATAACAGGTTCTCCCTAAGGAGACACACTATGTTAGATAATCCCATTCTCCAAATGATCTATGAGGTGATTCTTTAATTCCTCCAGCTCCACATTTTCCATCATAAATGGGGTCTTTTAAATAGGACGAGTTCCAGGTATGAGTTCAATGGAGAACTGTACATCTTTTTTAGGGGGAGGACTGAGTAACTCCTCCAGAAATATGTCAATGTTTTCCTAGATGTTTGGGACATTTTCTTCCATTATACTCTAATATCATTTTTCTTTTTCATTGATCAACTCCATAAAGAAGGATATAGTAATTTCTACTAGACAATGATTTGGTTAAGATGTCTCTCATTGTATGATAATTTTTGTTTTTCCATTCAAGACAACTTATATTTTCTTTCTTCTTCATTTCATCATAAAATTAATCATTGAGAGGTAGACCATCACTTATATAATGTTCAATTCCATCATTGAAATGACTACTATATTTTCAATAAGATTTAGTATATGAATGTAAATACTGGAGTTTTCAAACAATAACGTTTTTTGGATAATCCCACTAGGAGAATTTATTGATAAATCTTCATTTAGAACTTTTGTGTTTGATTCTAAATTCTTTGCAAACATAGAGGAAATAAAGGAATGCAATGAACCAGAATAAAAAAATAACTTGTTATCTTTGAGTGAAAAAAAGAGTAACGTCCAAAACATCATTTGGAGATTCAACATCAACTAGCATGGTAGAAAAATCATGACCTTTCTGCCTTGGAATTTTCTATGGATGGTGGTGGTTTCCCTCCACTACCCTCATACTTGGATATTGATTAACAAAGTGTCCAAGTTGTCAACAATAATATCATTTTATATTTGGTAGGGAATACACCATCTTTCCCTTGTTGTTAGTGTTGTGATATTGATACTTCAGATCACTACAATAATTCGGCACAATATTTCCATCTCCTCTACACATTAAGCACATCCATCTCTATAGAAGGAAGTTCCCTGAATGATTATTCCCACATTTATTACATGTGGGACAATGCACTTTCTTGACTTCTTTTCACTAATCCAATTTCCTCCCTTACCTGGGATACATTGATCTTATTTTTCATGGGATTTGTAAGACCACTGGGTCTCATCAAACTCTAGGTTGACTTTCATCGCACTCCTCACAATCACCTCATATCTATCATAGTCTTGGTTGGATAGATTAATATATAGATGAGTTATTATTCAATCAAATAATATAACAACATACCCATTATGATCCATGAAAAATCATGTGGTGTAATAGGAATTTCTTCTGAGCTTTCTCTCATAGGTTCCGACAGATTCATTTTACTTTTACTTCATCTTAAGAAACTATTTCTCTATTTTTTTCTCATAGAACATGGAAAATATTTATTGAAGAAGATCCCTTTAAAATATTCCCACTCCATAACTTCAACCTACACTCTTCAGCTCATGATTTTAATAATCTCTAACAACAGATCATCTTCTCCCTTTATGTGGTAGTCATCTAGGGAGACCTTCTATTTCTATGAATAATGGAGTATAGAACTAATATACTCTATCGATTTGATCCACTATTCAGAAATCAATGGGCCGGTAGATCCACCCTGGATTGGTGGTTGTTGAGGCATAATGGACACAACATAATGTTGTTCCCCTCATGGCGAGATCAGTATCTCGACATGATTCATGTAATTTACCATAACTTGAGTCATTTTTTTCATTATTACCATAATATATTACAATCTGGCTTTTGTCGGAGGGCCGTCACTACACGGTCCATTGCAATTATCATTTGAATGGTTCCTTATATTTCCCTCCATTCTCTAAAAGAATAAAACTTTGGTCAGAAGCTTTTTAATTTTCAAATAATTTAACTATAAATTATTTTTTTGTCTTAAAACATTATTATTAAAAATATTATGATTTATCAACAATTACACATATCTGCAAATCCTTCAAAATTATTCATAAAAATATTATGTTAAACCATGCATACACCTAGGAGTGTCAAAATAGAAGTGATGCAAGGACCAGTGTCGTATACCAGGATACCCTTGGTCATTCCAAAAACCCTTTGTCTGTGTTTCTACTCCTATGTACATATGTTCCAGATCCACAACAACTTGTACATATCCAAACATGGATTTATTTATTTGGAAATCACAAACATATTACTTCACCGAAATACCCAGAATTTTTCATATATTTACACTTTTCAGTATAGTTATTCAAAGAGTTCTCAATTCACAATTTCAATAAATAGCTAAATTATCCTTTGATACGAACTATTCCATCCCACCATGTTATTACATATCTTTTCATTACATTTTACAAACTGGGGTTTTATAATGTATAGTGTCTTCAAAATCAAAAACATAATACATGAAAATATAAAAAATTCTTATAATCCACTATTAATGCTTCATCATTTGTTCACACAATGTTCAAATACTACATCACAAAACACGGAGACATATATCAAAGTAAAGGGTGAGTAGAAGGCTTAGTAAGGAAAACATGTGAACTATTTACATGTGAACATGAGTGATATCAATAAGAACATGAAGATAAAAAGGAATATCATAATTATAATAACATGAAAATTAACCTAAAAATGGTTACAAAACATTTAATTTTTACATTCATGATCATATAACCAATTTCAAACCCCAAGGTGTCATAAAAATTACCACAATTATTCACCAAGGTATCAAAAAGATTTTCATCTATAGAGATTAAATTCTTGACCCAATAAATTGGTGAGATATCAACACCAACCCTTAATATGAATTTATTTTCATGCGATCTAAAATAAATCACAATCATGCGGTATATAAATATAAATATAAATAATATAAATGGTTTTCATATCAAAATCCTAACATTTAAAAAGTTCTTAAAGACAAGATCATTATTTCATTTTTAACACATGGAAAGAGAATAGGGGTTTAATGTATGTAAATTCAAGAATAAAATATATAATTTTTATTTAATTATTAATACCACTAGATGTTAAATAGTTTTGGGTATTCACATAAATAAATTGAGTGAATTTATTGAGAAATATAGTGAGATTTTGAAATTAAAAATCTGATGCATAACATCTATACCACAATGTTATAGAAAACATTAAATAGAGAGGGTACTTGTGTAATAAACTCATTAAAAACTCATAATAATTGATATGGATATAATAAAAATTAAATAAAATTATATTATGGATGTTTGAATGATATACCACATGAAAAAGAACTTGAATTAAAAGGGAATATGTGATTTATTTTATGAAAATTCAACATCTGAATGATATCCCATGAAAAATCCTAAAATTAGTTCGGAAGAGTGGAAAGGGTCACTCATCATTTGGACATAAAATGGAAATCAATAAGGATATATAATTACATACCCCCATATAATAATAATGAAACTATAAGTAATAACATTAAGAAAGTCATGCCTAAAAGATAAGGGTGAATAGTTTCCTTAACATGAAAGGTGACATCAAAAACAAGAAGGATGGGACCCTAGGGTCTTGAGGGAACCATGGGAAGAATCAATGGGAGGTAAAATTACTAGAGAATAATTGAGGAGGTAATTGAAATGAATTTGATTATTTAATGAGTTGGTATTTATAGTAAAAGTGAGTGAATATTTTATTAATTTCCAAGGGACAAGTAATAAGTGGTATATGAAAAACTTTGGGCGTGCACATGGTATTTTCCACTTGGGAAACCTGATAAAATATCGTACCGTGTAGAAGTCTACCAGAATTACTACATCCAGATTACATCATTGATGATGTAATTAAACAATCCAAAACTAAAAAAATTATATTTTTTATTCATAGAAAAACAAAACATTTTTTTAAAACCTATAAATTTACCCTAACCTAATATTGATAATCTGTATTCAAAAATGAACTCCCTTTTAGGAGAATATTTTTATAATTATGTGTTATTTAATTTTTTTGTAAAAGCACTTTGTAATGAAAATTTTTTTAATAATGAACTAATAATTTCTGAAACAGTTATTTACTTATGCTATTATATAACTTCACCATTCATGATGCCTAAATTATATTTATACTTATGTAAGTGATGTTACTATTCCATTAGTCACATTAATATTCATACGGGTAATATTAATATCCATAATGTACTATTCAATAAAAATTAATTTGATCCTTTTAGACTCTAAATTTCTCATTGATCAAAATGGTAGAAGACCATTTTATGAAGATAATTTAACAATAATAATTACATTAAGTATAAAAACATATTTTAAAATTCACTTTTTAAAAATTCAACAGAAATATGGAACTTATATAAATTCATCCGATATTAATTTTATCATTTTAAATTCTCAAATTTTACCATAATCATAAATAAAAACTTTATTCAAACAAAATAATTTCACAAACTAACTAAGTACTTGTGAGATATACCATTATAACACCTATATATGACCTAAGATTAAGGTGTGTAATGGTGAAAGAATCATGGAGAGGCACAAACAACATTTCCTGGGTGGTGATTTTTATTTTCTTGAACACCTCCCTTAACTGATTCCATTCAAGCTTAACCTGTTGGAGTTCGACATGGGCTTGGTCTAGAGAAAATCCTTGCGATGTTACCTCCATCCCGAGATCTAAAAGATGGGATTTATTATGGACCAAATCAAATGAATGTGGCCGTTGACACTTCAATATAAATTTACCATGATCATTTGTATTTATAAACAATAACCATAACGTTAAGCATATAGTTTCTAATAGTCATATTGACCAGCAGTCATATAAAGTTAAAATCCAATTATATCATTATAAATTCACTCAATTCATTATTTATGGGATATATTTTTCTTGAGTATATTATAAAATAACATAAAATATTTAAAAAATATTATTCAAATGTTTTGGTTAATACATATAGTTCTGGAACACACATTTGATAGTGATATAACAATTGAATCCTAAAAATCCATGTCATGAATCCCATATAACACCAAAATTAAAATATATAAATAATATTTAATCATTAAAGTGTCCCTGAATGAACATGATAATTATGCTGTGTACATGACCCATTGATTCTATCCCATTCCCAATGGGATCAATATTCCCAAGTGACACCCCAATATCTAGAACCATTGAATCATTCATTTAGGGATTCAGTGGAAAACTTACTCCAAAATTTAGTTTATAGAAATTGTATGTTGTAAATTCTAGAGTAAATATAACTTTAGATATGAGTAAATATTCCAAAATTTATTTTTATTACATTTTTTGAATCATATTCATGGTCTATTATAACAAATTAAAATTCACCAAGCATTGAACACACATACATCCCACAATGTTATTTAGAATCTATAACCCATGGAAAATACACCCATGCCACAAATTGTCACCTTTTAAATATATTAATACATATTTCATAACTCAATAATTGACTAAAAACATACCAATATATGAAACCATCCACTTCAATTACCATCCCTCTATGAAATGACAATCAAGGAAACACTATAAATAATTTTTCAATGACGAAATCTTATCTATAACACCATATCAGATCAGATAAAAATATATAGAAACCTCCAAAATCTAAAGGACACGGTGTAATGGTTCATGAATTTTCAATAAATTACATGTTATGTAGTGGAATTCGTATAATATTCATTTTTGGAAATTATTGTGTATGTGAATGAATTTATCAAATGTTTTCAATATTAATGTAATTGTTTTTAGGATTGGATAATTGGAAACATTTTTTAACGTATTAATACAATATATATTTTCCATGTGGTTAAAAGTCAATACCAGAACATGAAAAGTTAGTTTGAATATATAATATAGTATATTGAAAAATATGAAATCATGGTAATCAAAACATAAAAGAGAAAACTAAAAAGATTTTTGATTCCAAAAGATGGAAATTGTTGGAATAATTGAATGGAATTGAGAAACATTGGAATATACCCATATTTGTATCAATTTTATATAAATAAATACTTTTATTTTTAAATGTATATAAAAATTAACTAATATTTTAAAAAAATTCATCAATAAAAAACAATTAATAACCTATGTAGTTAAATTATTTGTATTTTAGTTTTCATTAGTGTGATTAATAAAAATTTTCAGAAATAAAATATTTTTATTTTTTGGTGATTACCTAGAATATATATAACTATTCAATGGTTGTGTATTTTCATCACCTTTCACATTATTTATAGGATACATTTAAAAAAATATATTATGTATATTTAATATGAGATAATGAATTAAATAAAAATGAATCTATAATGTATTGGACACAATAAAATCATTTAAAATGAAAAAAAATATTGTGATGTTAATCTATTGTACGATTCTATCATCATGTTGCATGAAGTAAAATTATTTATGTTCCGCATATAGGTGGTGATGCAGGAATGATGTTTTCAGGCGGTGAACTAAGCCTGATGAAGTCATATAGTGATGTTGGCATGATATTATCATGAAAATGCACTAGAAAATCGAGCCAGTTTTTTTAACATTGGCCTATTTATTGTGATTCATTCCCACATGGCTTCGGGCTATGCACTAAATTAATTTGGCTTTATGGGTGAGCTATCCATTGGGGGGATATGAACTGCCTTTATGAATTTTTGTTGTGGTGGGTGTTTATTTATTATAATTTTACCCCTAGCACCTAATATATATTTATAAGAAAAAAATATATATTTTATTTACTAATATAATTTATTTTTGTATCTTTTAATAATATTATGAAAAGGATTTTTTTTCTAAGAGACTAGTGGGACTGTTTTTCAAAATAGATACAGTGAATGTTATTAAAAGAAATATTATAAATGTGTAAAAAAAATTTATTTTGAAAATTTAAAAAATGATTTAGGTAAATGTAGTGTAAATGAAAAGAATATTATTTAGAATTATTTATTTTGTAAATTTTTAATAAACATTATTCTAATGGATGTTAGGATGTACTAGTAAGTGAAATTCAACATAGTTATAAAATTTAAGAATGAAACATAACAATAATATTTTAATAAAAATAGTCACAAATAGATTGATATTATACCTATAAAATTTATACATAGAAAACATAAGTATAAGTCATAACATTTTATGTTCTAGAGTTAAGTAATTTTAATATGTTCATGGGGTTTAACATTAGGATATGTATTTTTAAATCTCAAAATTATTCGATCTTTTTTCTTCAAATAGTATATTCACTAAAGTGTTTAGTGGGATTTTTGAATACTAGGGATCCATAGTGATGTGTTGGGAGTTATATTGATGTAATATTTTCAAATATAATAAATAATTAATAAAACATAAAAAGTGTAAACTATTTTATCATATATAATATGAAATATAGGATCTTATATATGTTAATAAAAATTAGTATTATTAGATATTATATAATATATCATATATCATATAAATATAATATATAATTTTTTATCCATCCCTATTGGATAAAATACTTATATGTAATGAAAAAAAATTGTACAATGAAATGTTAATTGGACATTTGATATACAAAGTTATATAATCCCTTTGTTGTGTTTAGACCACTATAGTTTATGACTAAATTTGATGGCCTCCTTGAGTAGAATGATATTCTGATATATTTAATAAGACCATGGGGAATTGTTTTCATTTGATAACTCACTATGTACACAAAATTAATGGACACAAATTATATCATTAGAATAATATGGAAAATAGATCATATTTAGAGACCCTACTACCATTGGTTTGGGAAATACATTACATTATAACCTTCAAAAATTGAAATTGTAATTTTTTAGAGTATATTTAATTTTATGTTTTTATGTTTGTTACTAATCAAGTATTTAGTTATTGGAAAAGGTAGATGAAATTTATCCACTCATATAGGTTATTTGTTTTTTGATCCGTAATTGATATATAATAAGGAGAGAATAGTCAGACCATTATAATACATTTAATGTACCCACCATTATAGATGAGAAGACTGTGATCTGATCATTCATAATGGTGAATGAAATGTGATTTATATCAAAAATTGATCCAGATATATTTTGATAAATGAAAATGTTATAATTATCTAAAAAGAATTTCGTTGTATGTGATTCATGGTCACATTAAATAATGTATAATGGATACATATATGATTACACACATAGAGGTGATTTTAAAATTGGGCATAAGAATAAATATCATGATGGATTAATTTGTAGTCTCAATAACAGTTATTCATTAATAGAAAGTGCATGTTCTATATATTTGAGAATAATTTTATTCATGTATTTTCTAACACTACTATGGAATGTTGGGAAACACTTTTTTCAAATCATTTAAGAAAACAATTGTATAAAAAATTAAAATACCTGATCTAAATGAATATACATAATTAGTATCTCATAAATAAATTGTTCCAGATGTCCCTTATATTATATAGGAGATGAAATAGAAATAAATCATGATAACCACATTCATCACATGTTTCGAATAAATATGTTTTGTTCATTAAAATAAAGGAATATGATTTCCTCCTAAGGATCCTCGAATAAAAATTATCTAGAATAATAAAAGATTACAATATAAAGCCTTTCCCACTTTGGTAACTCTAAACCCATATTCCCTGTGAATGAATAAATTAATTTAACACATTAAATATCATAAATTTTTTTAAATAAATGAATTGTAATATCAAAATAGTTTATGATGAACCTCATAAATGAATACATTTTTATTTCATATAATTATGTCCCAAAGAAAGTGAATTTGAGACAAATAAATCATAAACATTCATTCCATTAATTTATTGTATTATTTGATTAATATATTACATTTATGATTTGTAAATAAACATAAAACATGCTGATAAAAAACATAAATGGATAAATATTCATTTTAAAAATAATCTTGTTATATAAAATATTGTGCATAAGTAATATAACTCAATGAAAATAAATTTCCTTATCAGATTCATTGCTACTTGGTAAATTTTTGTAAAGATACCCTATGATGAAAAATAAAAATAAAATTATAATGTAACATTATGTATGACTGATCATGATATTAAATTTATAGGGTGTAGAATATAAAACAATGGAAATAAATTATGGGCATAATAATGAAATATTCCTCCAATAATTTAAATTGAGATGAAATACCATACACCTTGGGTAATCGCATTATAAATACCTAAAAAATGGGAGAACCACATATGGACTTGTAAAATGAAATATGTTTTTAGATAATAATAATAAAATAAATTCAAGGGTATTATATTAACTATATAATAATAATCAGTGGGGAATATTTCATATGGATCAAAGAAGTAAAAGAATGATATGAAACACATTCCTAGAATTGAATCATTCATTGGTTTTCCATTAACTAACTTATAATAATATTATATAAAGAAATTGAATTCAAAATAATGTTTTAAAATTTTAATAACTTCTTAATAATTTCGTTATTTTTAATTCATTATAATGAAATATTAAAATAATTATATAGTTATGACCATGTTAGATGTTTTGAAATCAGTCATTTCCTTATTTAAAAATAGCCTTAGTGTGTGCCTATGGTCAAAATATTATTTTCCCAAAATATATGAGACAATAATTAGAAAATTATTATCAAATTTATTAAAAAATTATAATTTTGAAACCAATCAGGATATATGATTATTAAAAATTAATTTTGTTATAACCATTTAGAGGATAGGTCTAACGTACGGATTATTAACAATTCCATTTTTTAGTGATGATTAATAAAAAAGGGAATGTAATATTTTATCCATACAGAGTAATGAAAACATCCTAAATAATACATATCATATGGTGATGAAAATGGAGTCACATTACGTCATTGAGGTGATATCCCACATGTACACACGAATGATGTTTCCATTTGTTATTATATAAAATAAAATAATATATTTACTTTTCTTATTTATAATAATTAATAAATATCATAATTATATAAATAATATCATTTATATTTTTTAGAAATATCTTTATTACCTTTCATGTAATGATTTAGGGAATAACGAATCACAACACATTTTAATGAGGTATTCAACAATACACAAGTTAAACATTATTGTATATCCCATTAAATAGATAGTTATTATGTATATAAGTTACAATATATACACACTTATAAATATTTTACAAATTAAAATTATATACAATAAATAAATAATCATAATAATCCAATAGAGGTGATGGCGTAGAATGAATGACATCAGTTTGTGAGGGAGGAGTCCACCATACTCGTAAATAAAAATTCATTAATTTATTTTGAGGGGAGATGAGAATGATTTAGGTTTTTAGAATAACATAATAACAAATCATTATATGGGATATTTTAATTTTCCTATATCATAATAATTGAGAAATATTTTATTTAGGTGGAATAATAAATAAAATAATAATTCTCAGATATGAATTACTCATCTTATTCAGAAAACAAACTGAAGAAAGCACCAAAATCATTCATATAAAGTATTTATGATCAATAAAATCGATCCAATTAATGCGAATGTAAATTTTGAATTAATTTTACATGAATTTTCTAAAGCATATTAATTTTATGGGAAGAAGTTGAGAGGTTATGGGATGAAATTTTATAAGAGAAATGAGTGGATAAATTAACATTTTTAAAAAAATGGAGTTACCACAATTTATATGGTAGAAAATCACAAAAATGATGAATTATGGAGAATTTGAAATTATTATTTCAATATATGGATATAAAATTAATTTCAGAAATTGTTTTGGCCATTTATTCTCATAACATTTTATTTTACACCCTTAAAAATTATATTACCCCCATAACCAAATTTAGTAATCATTTCTATTTTCACTGTTCATTATTGAAATAAATTATGCTTAAATGATTAGAAAGTAGCATATATTTTTATATTAAAAATATGATATCAATATTTCCAATTCGAATTAATATAATTTGAAATTTTAATTTAAAACTAATCTTGAATATGTGATAAAAAATTAGGGTTTGAAGAACTATATTTTCAAGCCAAAGATGAAATTATATCAATGCTATGGATAATAGAAATAATTTTATGTATAAATATATTAAATTAAGGATATATAATATATAAAAATATTTTAATAATTTTTAATTTGGGTTTCTAAATAAATTAATTCGGAGAATAATTAGGCTCATCAAAAAGAGATTTATATAAAATACAACTAATATAAAGAAAAATAAACTTATAGAAAAATACAATATAAAGTGGATTCAATATTAATTAATTGGAATAAATATATACATACTATAATTATGTAACATTAAATCATATTTAGAACATAGTTTATTTTTAAAATTACTTATTATATTATAAATAAATGATAGTTTTAAATAATTTGTATTTTATTATTATTAAAAGAAAAATCAATATATTCAAAAAAGTACAATATAATAACCAATGTTAACCTTTTTAATTTGATTAAAAATATTATTATAATTTTTTCTAAAATATTATGAATGTATTCTAAAATTATTTATAAAATTTCATCATAATTATATATATATATAATATTTTAATAAAAATATATTTCTTTGGGAATGAAATTAGAATACTAAAATTTTATTGATTACAAACAATGACTTGTTTAATAATTTATATCAAGTATTAAATTAATATATATATATATATACATATTTATTTATTTATTTATATGAATATAATAAATTAGATAATAATATTCATACAGTCCAATTTAGAGGAGACTTCATAAAGTTTATTTTTTTCATCTGTCATTTATGATTAGTTTTATGTGTTAAAGACACTATTGAATGAAATTCCACCATTTTAGAACCTCTTGGTTTTGCATCCTCCCCCAATTTGTTAAATTAAATAATAAAAACTTGAACATGAACACAGTAATGAAAGGCATGAAATTTTACAACAATATACATTTTGGAAACCAGCATCATAATTTGGGTAAATAAAAAATCCTCTCAATAATAGTGAAAATGATGTATTACTTCATCTAGAATAACAGATAATTGGATTCAAAATAATATAACATAGGGGGTATGTTATTTTTGAATTAGAATGAAAAATTTTATATCCAAATAAATATGAAATGTGGAATACATCATTTATCATTATAATGTGAATGATCATGAAAAAATAAATAACTACAAAACTAGAAACCAAATATTTGTTAAAATGGTCATTGAAATCATCCAAAAGATTATAACTTGAAACAATATTTCTTCTTCCATTTACTATATTTTATGATTTCTTATTCCATAAATACTAATATCATGAGGACATATAGTTACTTGAAAAGTATAATATCACCCTTTTATCAATAACCTCTGCTGTTTTATCTTTTGTAAAAATGACGAGTATTCAAGATTATATTTTATATCCATAAATTTCTAGAGACAACTTATACTGGTTCAAATTACAAAAATATTTTTAGAAATATATAAATATTTATATTTAACATTAACTAAATACAAAATTTTAAAATTTAATGTCAATTTAAGGTATTAATTAAATATAATAAAATGAAATAATACCTTAGTCATCAAAAATAAACAATAATACCCAATGTTCATGAAAAATATTTCCATAAATAAATAACCCAATAACCCAAATAAACTCAGTATCCTCATCATGAAATATTTTTAAACATCAAACTTTATCCCACACCTTTAATCATTCTATCCAAAAAATGGTAGAAATATTTTTTTGAAATAAGATCTATAACTTAGTCACCAAATCCTTTTCAATCGCATTATTGTCTATATGATATAACTCAGGTTTCCATATTTGAATAAGCATAAAAGATCATATAAGTCCTAAATTACATCAATACCATAAATATTATATCCCCATAATTTAATGGAATAAAACACATTAATCCAAAACATTTTTTATAATTCATCAAAATAAATGTTTTACTCAAAATACATTAATCAACTCAAAATCATATAACCTAAAACCAAAATGGGGGTTCTATGTGTTTAAATTGTTATTAAACATACACTTGTAAACCGATGATGGAATATATATATATATATATATAAATTAAGGTAATCTTACATGAAAACTTCTTAATCTTCCTTGTTATCAAAACCATCCATTGCTACCATCATTAAAATCCATGGATCACCACATCAAGATGTAGTTATAGAATCAAAATGTATATATTTTTGATCCTTTATACCAATTAAGCTGACCCAATTTTCATCATCCAAAACATAGAAAAATAGGAAGAAATATTTAATCAAATATATTCCTAAGAAATATTATTTTTATAGTATTTGATAATTAAGGAAGGTGGATAAATAAACAATACCCATGTCAATAGATGGTCATTTTCCACAGTTAATCCACCAGTTATTAATTCATATTATTTCCTCATAGTTATCTCGGTAAAATTATTCTATATATAATTCATTCAGTATCATTCGTGAAATCATTGATGAAATGAAACATATGATGCTGAGCTAAAATTATCAGTAAGGGTAGAAAAATGATTTTACAATTAAATTTAATAATTGGGAAGAAGATAAGCATGAGGGTATAATAAAATTCTAATTTTTATAGATTCTATTATAAGAATAGTCATACCCATTGAAATACGGATCATCAAACATGAAACTATGGAATAATACTTTCACTAAATAAAGATTCAATATAATCATAAATAATTATCCATGACATTTCAATCATGATCATGGGAAAATTTATATCCAAAGAAAAATTAATAAGTTTATTTGGGTACCTTAGAACATTGTCATCATATCATGCTTATAATGGTACGATGGTTCTTTTCCTCTCTTTTATATGAATAAGGTAGATTTGACCAAATTAATATAAGGGTTTCTGTTGTATAAAGAATTTTTTATACACTATTTTATATAATTATGTGAACCTATGAAAAAAATTATTAGCTGAAATTTTCATCCCTTTTTTATTTCTGTATAAGAATATTCCTGGTAATTAATGATTTGAGAAAAAAACCATGATGATTTTTATCCTTGGATAATCTATTTCATTTAAAACATATTCTATATTTTAATGCATTCCATATGTTTAATTTTATATTCTAAATTTGATATTAAACTATGTTAATGTTAGCTTTGAAAACATCATGAGAAGGTTTTATCAGTAGAACCGGAGAAATTTTCTGAATCCATGGAACCTTCCAAATTATTTATGTATTAATGGGAAACCTGTTGAAGATAATGTGGTTTTATGAATTTTGATGAAATTTTTTTCAGAAAGAATATTTAGATAAACTACATGAGATAAATTGGATTCAAAAAGGGGTTGTAACTCAATGTGGTTTTCTTAGTGTGGTGAATTTGTATTATATTTTTCACGGAAATGATTTAATAGTAATTTTATCAAACATAAGACAATTCCAAATAATATTTCATGATATGTGTAAGGAATGTAATTTAGCATTTTAGAAATAATTTATATAATTTATTTCAATTAACCAACATTAATTAAAAAATGTGTTCAATAACATGATTATATTATTAATAAATTTCTACTAAATCACGATATTGTGATTTCTCTGTGATATGTTATGCAATCTTTGTTTTAAAAGTTTTTCTCATATTTTTTAGAATAAAATATATGGACAATTAAAGTAATGATAGTGTTAAAATTTCATTTCTAATTAGTGTCGAGGAAGGAAAAATGAATAGAAATTTTTTTTATTTATAAAATATAATCCTTCTATTCAAAAAAATGTTAATAAATTATATTTAATTTTTTTCCCATCGATAGTATTTATATATTTAATATGGGTCTTATTATAGAAATATATGTGATTATGTACTCTAATTAGAGTCATCTTCATTGAGAGTGGTTTTGAGAGTGGTTTTTTGTCCCAAACATATAGAGATCCATGAGAGGTATCTCAATGGATAGTTGTTCAGACATTCACTATCTTTCCATCTAGTTTTTTCAAAATGATTTATATTTGTTTGGGATTTTTAAAATGTGATTTTATATATAATTATATAACATTACATGTCATTCTATGGTATTTTTAATAATTCATCTGTTTAGGGTAGTTCGGGATAACATGTACAGTTGATGGAGGTGTTTCAATTATAATGACATCCCTTAGAGGTATCTCTATAGTATGTTGGATTTGATTTATTGGTGGTGAAAATTGTTTGAGAGGTATCTTATGTGATGGATTGGACCTTCTAATGAAATACGTTCAGGTAAATCTTTTTTCTTAGGCGTATTGGGGAAGCCTAGTTTGTTTTTTGGGACACGTGAGATGTTCTAATGGAGTTTCATATCAAGATTTCGAAAAAAAATATCATTTTTCATACAGTATGGAATTATTTTGGCATGTTGTTTTGGATACATCTCATTCTGGTGTAACCTCGTTTTATCATCCTATTGTTCGGGTGGCGTGTCATTATAGAAGTGTTTAATTCTAGCAGCGTGTCATTATAACAGTGTGTCCTTCTAGAATTTTCTCCTTATGGAAGCATGTTGTTCTATTTGTATGTCGTTCTTGGATGGTCTCATCTAAAAATGTCTCAATTTATAGGAATCTCATCATTATAGTGGCTCATCTTAGTAGTGTGTCATCTTGGATGTGTGTCATCCTAGTCGTGTCTCATCCTGGTGGTGTCTCATCCTTGCAAGGTGTCAACCTAGTAGTATCTCATACAAGTGTTGTTTCATCCTCGTGGTATCCCATCATTCTAATGTGTCTTCTTGGCTGTGTTTCATTCCAATATGGGTCTCATCATGGTGGTCTCTCATTATGGTGTTGTCTCATTTCAAATAGTTTACCATTTTCCCATAATTTTTCATGTTTCCCCAATACATCATTTTTAGGTCTTTTTTATGATAAATGAATTTTTATTCCATTTTAGTAGCACCCAATCATATCAATAAATTTATAAATGTCTAGTGGCACTCTAAATAGTTGAACCAGATGGTTTTTTATGATCTTCCTTTAATGGTTATTCAAAACTGTATATAGCGTCAAGTGTTCAGTATCAAAATTTTAAAATTAAAATATCATTCCTTCTCCCTTTATATATATATTTCTCTTGAGACTAGAAGACACAAATATTTTTTCCCTGAAGTCAAGTAACCAAACCACTATCATTGGTTTTAGTTTCCCTATAGAGTTTCTTGTTATACCGACGCCACTATTTTTAGAACAAGAAGGGTATATAAATTGTCTTTAATCTATGTAGGTTCTTACTACATTTATATTTATTTATATCATCGGTGATGGTTTTATTATTGACACCCCATATGAATATGGTTTCATCTGAATGAATAAAGACAATGAATTAGTTAAATTGGATTTTAAAGGGTTTGGGTAATGTGAATTATGATGATATAGATTATGTTGATTTTATTTGATCCAATTTGGTATTATTATCATATAGTTGTAATGCCATGAAAAAAAACATAACTATTTGGGGAATGATTATGATGTAGTACCTTCTATTTGAAAGCCATGGTTAATTGAGAATAAATTGTATCATCAAAAATAAATAACAGGTTAACCGTGTAAATTATGATAATGGAATAAATTCCCCAATATAAAACAGATATCTTGATAATAGCCTTAAATTGATATGTGAAATAGAATATACTCCCAATTCCTATATAAATATGAAAATGTTTTCTGTTGGGTTGTATGTTGTGTTGTGTGTAATGATTGTGCGGTTTTTTGTGGGATTTATGTAATGTGTAGTAACTATATTGTTATGACTATGGGGGAAGTGGAAAAGATGTTTTTTTGATATGGGGTTGTGATTGTGGTTATATAGTGGTATAGTGGGGATATGTTCCTGGGTGTGGTATGTTTATGAATTGGGGATGTGAAATAATTGGTGATTTTATAAATATTTAGATGTAGGAGTTGTTCTATGATGTTGTTCTTGTGTTATGGGGTTGGATCTGTTCTATTTTCTAATGTATTAATTTGATGAAATATTGGATAATCTTTTTAAATGGGTATGTTTCACAATTTGATTGATAATGGGATTTATGGAGTAAACATTCAATGTTTAAATATCATATCATTTTTCTGGGATGAAAAGTAAGATATTTCTCTAAATGTAATGGGTTTTCTTACTAATTTTGCCAACAAAAAATCAATGTGGAAGAAAAAGTGTAATTTATTAGTAAAACAGGGACTCTTGAACATTGATTAAATATTATTGTTTTTTTATTTTACCTCTATTTGGTTTGTGCATTTTTATGCATCTAATGGTGGAAGTGAATATATATATTCTAAAAGATATATAGTTCTTTTTATAAACCCATAGAATATACTTGTTTTCTTTAACACATAATGTATATATCCATGTATTTCCTTTTGATTTTGATACAAACCCCACCTACATTGAGAAATAAGTGAAAAACACACATTTTATCATTGGGGTAGGGTGTCATTCCCAATCATCCTCATGGGATGATAGATGGATGGCCCCCCAGTCATCCATGATCCCTATTCTATGCAAGGTAGGTATTTCACATGTTTTGATGAATGTATGTATTTTAGTGAATTAGATTGTGGATGTGATGGGTTATCCCTGTTTTCTTCGATATGAGTTGTGATGTGATGTCCCTTATGTAATGGGGATGTGTATTGATGTGATATCACAGCTGTCTTCATGATGAGATGTTCTGTGTTGTGAGGGGAAGGTTTGGGTTGGTCGGATGTGTTGGGGGCCCAGTTTTGTGTATGTGGGATGTGTTTTGAGGCCTAGGTGTGTGTGGGAAGGATTTGTAGTGTGGCCTTGGCGTGTGTCGTTGAGATGTGATGTGGTATATTTGGAAGAGGTGGGATTGATAGGAGGGTTTTCATTCATGAGATAGTGGCTAACCATTAAGAATGTGGTGCAAAGAACCCTATAATTAATATGCTTTATAAAATATACTATTTTACTTGATTCTTTATTTGATGTGTATGCCTAGGTGACATTTGGATTTTAGTTAGTATACCTGCTTAGGTGCTGTTGGATCTACTATATTTAGACGAGTGCATTAATATTCACTTTTAACAGGTTACTAATAGTAATTGGTTTATTATACTTATTATACATATATACTCACCATATAGGTATAAAAATTAGTTTTATGTTTCCATGATGACTCTATGGACCATGTTAGGTATTTCTAGTTCTAGGCTTTAGATATGTTGTTTTGCCACTGACTTATATTTTATTAATTTAGGCTTCCATTTGGATACTTTTATATGTATCAATATTTATTTATACATGCATTGAGGGATTGTTTAACACTATTTTATTATATTTTCTGGAGTTTACTTTTATTTATACATATTATCTCCTGATCAGGTTTTCATATAATGGGTAATGCCTCCCATATTGTTATATCATTAGACCATTTCTTTTAGTTTCCAATATGGGACTAATTGAGGTGAGACGTGGGATTTATTATCTCCCTTTTTTAATTTACCACCTATAAGGGGTATCATTGTAGGGAGGGGGTCAGATAGTTTGGCAATTTGAATACCTTGTTTTTTAATCAAAATGGACTTCAAATTTCCTTTTATATTTTATCAGGATAATGTTTTACTAACACATTTTATGATAAAATATATTTATTTTTCACTATAATAAAATATATATTTATTTATATTGTATGGAAATTTTTAAATACAATATAAAATGTAAATAAATTTTTTACTCTATATAAATATAGTGATTAATTAATAATAAATAATAACTCAATTATTAGTGATGTAATTTTATTCAACAAAAATATTTTTCCATTCCTAATTTTTTGAAAAAATAGTCTGATTATTTTTTGGAAGTATTATAATTACTATTTAATAAAATTAAAAACATTTATAAAATGATCAATTAATAATTATATTTTAATAAATTTGTGATAAATTTCTCAAATGATTTATATTCAAGTTGTAATTAAAAAATACTAATTTTTATCAAAATTTATATTTAATTTTGTATTTTAGATTAGTATGGATTCTATTTAATATTATTTATCTTATACAATAATTATTTAATTAATATCCATTGAAAAAAATTATGTGTGAATTATTGTAAAAATATATTTTCTTGTAAAAATAATTTTATGATCATAATTTGGATTCATGATAATAAATCAAATTTATCTCTATTATTAAATTATTTTAATGAAATTGATATATAATATTGTTTATAAAAAAATAACATCATGTAAAAATTTTCAATGAATTTGATAAAAAAATTCTGATTTCATTTTTTGAAATACTATTTTCTCAAAAAATGGATTATGTCGCATTTTAACCACATATTATGAAATTAATTCCAACCAAATAATGGTATTTACTTTCATAAATCAATTCCCATATATTTAATTAGGAAGAATATATTTAATAAATAGGCCCCTTTTAATTTTTCAATATAAATAGTATTAGTTAGAAAATTTATCACCTCGTTAATGGGTAAATCTTGTCAATATATGATAAAAGTTAGTAATAAGGCCATATAGTTTATCAAAATTATTATTGAGGAGTGTAATTCATCCATAATTAATATAGACACTAAATTGATTTTTTAAACACATAGTTGTCCTTGAAAATGATGTATATATTGTTTAAATTTAAAAAAAAGTTACGAAATGATAGTCTCTTATTTTAAAATATTTCTTTTGTGTCTATATAGGGAAAAAAATGTTTTGAATTAATAAAGAAATCTATATAGACATTTATGAAAATATTTTCATTATATATTTAATATAATCTTTATTTGGTTATATAATGTCCATAATTTCTTATGGAACACCGATTCAGTATTCAACCATTTAGTAAATAATTATAATAAAAAAAATTTAACATATCAAAGTAAATATAATATGATTGGGTAAAGTGTTCAATAAATTATATATATTAATATAATATATTAGTATTATATTATACATTTTATATTTATGTTCCAAATATATCTTTATGAATACTACTAACAATTAATTTAATAGTAACTAAATTTTAATTAATAGAACATTTTATAAATATTATTTTATAAATGTACATAAAATCATAAACTATAAAAGATATCTATGGGGATAAAATTTAGAAAAACATATCAAAAAATTAATGATTTATAGGCCATTATATTCTACTGGGATTTATATTGGAGTTAAATTTTATTAATGTTTTTCAAAATACTAGTGGTTACCCTCACCTTTATCAATAATTGGAACCTCGTCTTTCTCTTCAATAAAAAAGATTGAGACTTCTATATCAAAAATATTATAAAATTTTCACATTTTCACTCACATGGAGACATTATAGAGGTTCTCATATTTCCAAAAGTCAAATCCTGAAGCCCTTAAGAGGAGATCTAATTGCATTCATTTCAAAGAATAGGTTTCCACATTAATTGATCAAAATATTTTTCATTTTTCATTTTACTCTTTCAAAAAATTTATATTAATAAAAAATTTATAAATTCAATACCCTCAATAGAGGTAAATATTATTATATTAATGAATCCAACCATAGTTAATATCTTTTGATCAAATGGGATGTTAAAATATCAATCATGTATGTATACGTCTTATTACCTATTTGTCAATATACTATCCATTTCTTATCACCGTCAATTGTAGATGGTTATTATAATGGTTTAATTGTTATATATTATAAAAAGGAAAATAAAATAACTCAATAGTGATAATATCACATATACATTCCTAGCTTCCAAACCTCTTGATGATGAAAACTTTTATCGTGCATATGTTTGGACTACCACCAACAAAAAGAGACATCATTAATTTAACATTTCAATTTAACAATGATGAAAAAAATTATTTATATAATAAATATATATGATCTATACATTATAATAAATAAATTGGAAATTTTAGTTATTATTTATCTTAAATTCTTTCAATCTATAGAAAAAATGATAATAACATTCATATATTTTAACAGCCAACAGAATCCAAGAATGATGTAAATAATTTTTTTGATATATAAAAAAATGATGGATTCAATATATATATATATTGAATATATATAGTAATTATAATATTATTATCATTCTAGATATTATCAATTGATTTTCATAAAATAAGAGCCAAAGCATCCAAATTAGAATAAACATGAAAATCGAAGTAGATATCACACAAAAGGGGATTTTAATGATGAATAGTTAACAAGTTAGCGTGCTAAAGATGAAAGAAAAATATAAAAGGTTTAATATTTAGGATTATTTATATTTTATATATTTATAATATATATATATTTATTATAATAGAGTTTCTAAAACATTAAGGGATGTTGGACCCAACATACGAGATTTTTGTCTCATAATTATTTCTTCTGGACATGTCTCATATTAACCACTTGTTTCATTTTTTGAGGTCTATATACTAAAAATGTATTAATTTAATTAATATTCTTTAAATTTATATGATGACATACAATTATATATATGTTTCATTATTTCATGAGTATTTTTATTCAAAAGTTATCAATGTGGTCACAGTTATATATTTTAGTCTAATTGTTATTTGTTTTGTCTATGATTATGTATCCCATTTTGAAATCATATTAACTAGAGCTCATGAGATTCATAATAATGATTCTACATATGTTTTATAAAAACTGGTTCAAATATTATTGTTGTCATTAACTTATTATTTCCTAAAGAAATTTTTTCTTATTATTATCTTATGAAAAAATTAAATGAATCTTACTATGGTATTCTTAATGGAATGTTTTAAATATTTTTCTAAAAATATATAAGGGGTTATTATATTTAAATTATTATAAATGAACATGATTCCCCAATATCATGACTGTACTATATTTTCATATTTATTTTAATGGATTTTAAATTCATTATAACGGAAATGGTTTTCCATTTTTTAAAAATATAATTATAATTTCAAATATTTAATTTTAAAATATAATGGATATTTAACTATATAAATTTTAAAAATATCTTATCAGTATTTCTATTAATTATTAAAAAAACTCTTGGTATCACTTATTTTTTAATGGGGATATGATCATAGGATACCATCCTTATTATTTTTCTAAT
Source organism: Viscum album (assembly GCA_963277665.1). NCBI lineage: Eukaryota > Viridiplantae > Streptophyta > Magnoliopsida > Santalales > Viscaceae > Viscum > Viscum album. The sequence goes on along the minus strand of OY728126.1, from coordinate 927,895,240 downwards.
TGTTTATATTTATGTTGTAAATATGTGTATCAAATTCATTTCATTTCCTTGGGTATGCAATGATGAAATGATAAAATGTTTCTGAAACCCATATATTTCCAAAAGTAATGACATGATGAAATTTTTAGAAACCTTATTTCATTTCACGGTTTCTGATATGATGAATGTCTTATGATCATTTAGTGGACGTATATATATGATTTTAAATCTCTGACAGGTGGTACCTATATCCCCACACAATATGTTGGTAATTATTGATTTATAATGAGATAAATTGGACTAGAATGGTGAGTGAACCATGTTCTGAAAGTGAATTTTCCCTACCATGATATTTCTAGGGGAGAACCATGACTTCCTCAATTATTATAGAGTGAACTCATTCACTTATTATAGTCTACGAAAAGAGCGTTCAATATTATTTTTAAATTTTTCTAATTTGTCTCTATATGTCAAAAAAATATATCTTTTTTCCATTGATTTTCTCTCATGGATAGTGTTCAATTATTCATTTATAAATCATGTCTTATTAAATATGGCGCTTTATTCAATGATGCATGAATATGATCAATGATATATAGGGTATTTTATTTAAATATTATTCTCATATCCTCAACCCCTTGTTATAATGTGGTGGTGAAATCATCATTGATATTTTATTTATATAGACTAATTTATCAACTGAGAAAACTCTTTCTTTTGATTCTTTTCCCCTAGAAATGAAGAAATATTTTTATTATGGTTTGTATTTAAAGGTATCTTGTTAATAAAAAATTAGTGGAAGATGATTTAGTTAATTTAAGAAATAGTTTATTTTGTATCCATCTTTCCAAAGGTAGTAGAAATATTTTATTTTTCCATGGATTAGTATGTTATGTAATTAATATTGATCTATTGGAATGTGATGTCAATGTATAAATGTATTGGACTATATAGTGACATGCCCTCATATGGATTCATTATAGAGATATCCATATGTGTTGTAAACAATTGATGTGGATAGGATCTAATGTAACACCCTATGTAAATAATGAATATGAAATTTTCATATTTATCCATATTTGCGAATAAAATATTAATATGACTTTAAAGGGGACGCTATGCTCGATGGCGTACCCAACACGAAACAACGAGTTTCTTGGGAATCTTACGTTGCACTCTAATAATAAAATAATATTATTCTAAATGGTAGTTAACATGTAGCCGTTGTAATGGCGGGAATGGATAGAAATAACTAAAATATGATTATATATGTTTTTTAAATGTTTTTACATTTATCCAATAAAAGCTAAAGGCTTAAAATACGGAAAAAATTCAATTTTAGGCGTATATACCCAAGTTTTCACTAAAGGTTCACTTATCGCCTTTTAATGGCGAACTGTCATTAAATATAGTTTTTTTCACTCCTAAACATTCTTTTGGACCAAATAAAACTCTTATTAAGAATCAGGACATCATATTTTACTTTGTGTAATTTTTTGGTATTTTTCCGATAAAGTTCATTTTTTAATGAATAGTGTAAAATGTTGTATTTTAATTCAAAACCTCTTTTGAATCTAATATATTTATATGATTAGATTATATTTTGAATTGGTTTTAAAGTGAAATTAGAAAATATTTTTACCATTAAATCCAATATTGTTCGTTGGAATCAATTTCACTTTGAAATCAGACTTAAACTAGTGTCAATCTTTTGATACTTATTGTTTCATAAAACACGCTATTTGACATGACAGCGGGAATTAATTATTAAATTAATTAATGTGACATATATGTTTTGAATTTTGTAAAATGGATTCATTTTTGAATTCAGAATATCAAATATATCTTAGGGTGAATTTTTGGGATTTTTCTGAAAAACTTCAATTTTTGATGAATAGTGAAACCACTAAGTGGTACTTATAAAAACTGATTTTCCGTTTAAATGAAATTTTGCCATCATTGTGTTTTGATTTTCAAAAATCTGACATACATGGTTGTCATTAAGAAGTAAAATTTGGTTCAATGAGATTATAATAATTTTTTGGTAAATAGTAACTTATTAAGTTCTTAATCGCGATTAGAGGCAATTAGTGTAATTTAAGGTAAAAATGATATTATAAGAATGTGAAAACACTGTGACACTTTTCCTACACCTATTGGGTGAGTCATGGCCGAACAAGACAAGCCATGTGACAACTTGGGGACCCCATGGATCCACTTTGGTTGGGAAATGACATAAATAACATTTTATTTAATGTAAAAGTAAAATTGACACAAACATGAGTTGTTTTACTAAAACAATTTTTAAGTAGGGTTAAACAGGTCCAAATTTTTATTATAAATAGTAATTGGAAATATAAAAAGATTTCCTACATCATAGTGTTTGTTTTATAATTTTTAGACATTAAATAAATTAAATTATTTATGACATAATAATGATGCAGCGATGACATCATTATTTGACGATTTAAATAAAATGGAAAGATAATGTAAAATCTTTGAACTACACATGTACAAAACCAATTGGATGAGTGGACTTCGAAGACTTATCACCTTATCCACGAATTATATCAATTTGGGACCTTTTGAAACCAAAACACATTTTCAAATAAAGTAATATTTCTTTACTTTCCAAAAGTGCCCTCCTCTCCTCTTATAAAAGGCCCCCACCTCTACCTCATTTAACACACTCTTAAAGCCTTTGGCTCGGCCAACCCCAGCCCATTTACTCTCTCCACATCCCTCTCCTCTTCCTAGAGGATTCCCTTTGGGCAGAATCCTTTCAAAGGAAGCCTTTAGGCTCAAATCAAAAGGAGTTACACTTTTAAAGGTAATTCACTCTCTCATGTTCATTTGTTTTATTTTGTTTCTCCAACCCCATAAAATCTTTTTATTCACTTCTTTTGTAACAACACAAGTATCTTCAATATACTAGGATGTTGTTATAAGATTTATTCGAGCTACACTCTCACAAAACTACATCAAATGTTTAAAGAACATACGGTTTCCGTGGATGGTGAAATTCTGCCTCCCGAAACGATGATTGTTCAACACTCATTTAACACCTTCAAAGGTGTCCATTATGATGTCACTATTTTTATATATGATATATAATATGTTTATGTTTTATTTATGATTCTGTATTTTTCATTTTTGTCTTACCTTTATGGTTTCCATTATTGGTATACGCGATATCTTTATTTAAGAAAGTGCGGACTACCGCCCCCTCAAAGTGATTTGATTCGTTAAATACCATATGTGGGATGTATAAAGGATGGAAATATGATATTATATATGATATTATACTGTAATTATAATATAACTTTATATAATTATTATTCCATTCTATAAAATACGAAATATAAATGAAAGTAGCGTTCATACGTACGTACGGCTTACCGTCTCCATGAATGGTGCATTTCATTTCTTACCTCTAAATGATTATGTAATGTTATAAATGCATTAATGTACTAGATATATATGACATATATGATATCTACATAATGAATACAATTCTGGATATAATAAAAATTTGTCCACACGAACAACATGTAATTGTAAGAAATCCACTTTCGACTTAAGAACCAAATATCGGCAAAACAAATATTAATAACTTAAATGATTACATAATGTTTATGACATGGTAATAAGTGGTATAAAAGTACTAATGAACTTGAAAAAGGTTCTTAAGGAATTAGAAATTAACTCTAGTTTATTATTCAGGAGATTAAAGAACGATCGAGTCAAGTCGGACCCGAGGTAAGAGATCTTACTCCTCTCTTTCTTTTTAAGTACACTCTTTTATGTCATTCCTTTTAAAGCTCATATTTCTAGTTATTGGGATGATCTTTTATATTAATCCTACTGTAATTTTTATGTTCATGTGATGAGAGACCCTATTCTCTCTCATCAATCCATTTTGGATGTTTTGATTGGCGCCGTTAGGCTGCCGAACATTCGTAAGAGATCAAACTTCTCTCTTTCTTTTTAAGTACTCTCCTTTATGTCACTTATTTTAAGATCCTCTTTGAAATGTTGGGGGATTTTCTTTTATATTCCTCTTTCTGTAAATTATATTGTAATTTGATGAGATACCCTATTTGATCTCATCAATCCATATTCGGAAGTTTTATGTGGCGCCGTTAGGCTGCCGGGTTTTCGTGAGGGATTTTTCATCTCACTTTTATTTCCGTGAGATTTATGCTACATTTGCAACAAATTCCATTTAGTGGTGTATGTAATTCCCATTATTCTACTCTTTGTGTAATATACTTTCGTTTATGAGTATTTACATCAATCACCTATTGTCTTTCTTTCATGGGGTGTATGTTTTGAAAGATATCCAAGTCGGTAAGGGAACCTTTCACCCTCCTCTTTTTTAAAAGACTTCTTTTATTGGGTCTTTTAATTTACATATTTTTATGTTGGGATATGTTCTCATACATCCTTATTGATGTAAATTTTATGTCCAAGTGATGAGATACACTTTTTATCTCTCATCAACTCATTTTGATGTGATGTCGTTAGGCTGTCAAGGGAACTTTTTAACCCAATTTCGATTTCTTTGGGTTTAACTTGTAGTCATTGAATATGTCATCCATTGAATATGTGTGAATGAAATTTTATTGTTTACACTTAATATCCACTTATTTTGGGTGTATATATATTTGTCACACATGTTTTTTTGAGATTTATTTGTCCTTAATTTAAGGATACCTTCTTTATAATTGATTTCATCACATTTGACATTTCTATTGAGGGATCATTGTTGTTATGCACCAATTCACTATTATATAGTGTATATACTGTCCTTTGGAGTATTATATCATGAATCCTTTTATTCTCATGATATTATAAAATTTTGACTAAATGTTATTCCTCGATTATTGTATTCAAGTGTCTCTAATTTTGGTAAAACCCCTTTAACCAAAATATCGTTTTAAATGTTTTAATTATTTGTTCTTATTAATATCCATGTTTTAAAAATGGTTTTAAGGATTTATTTATATGGATATTAATGGTTTAAAATGTTAAAAGCTTCAAGGTGGTATGGGACTTCGTCTCAATCTCCTTTCATTGAGGCATATTTTATTTTATACACAGCTTTCTTTTATACAGTGTATAAACCCCTTTGACTTTTACGTTTATTCAAAAGGAATCTTTTTTATAAGAAGCATTTACTAAACGACAAAAGGGAATGTTTTTGTCTTACGTATGCGGTGACAACGACTTCTCCGCCGTCGTGACCGTTATTTGAGTTTCGGCTTCCTCTACAAGCCATACCTTCTTTTTAAAAGAAAAATAAATACCATGTTTTACTTTGGTATTGAAAATGGTTTTCATAATGTTTTTATTATATCAATGTGTTTTATTGATATCTCGTGATTGAAATGTAGAAATGTTATGTTTCCTTTATGCATGTTTTATGTGATATGATTATGTTATGGTTCTTGGGCATTATTATGAAGACGGGTGGTTCCGTGATAAACTAAGGGCGGGTGAGCCCGTTATAGCTCTCCAATGCATTGGGTAACGCGAAGGAGTGAAACGTTAATGTTTCTCCGAAGAGATTTAGGGAATATACTGTGATGGGTATTCCAAACATAACCAAGAGGGTTACTCCCTACGTAAGAATGTTATGAATGCCTCAAGTTACCTTTATGTCTTATGTTTTCTATGATTTATTCATGATTTGATATGCCTATATTTTATGGGTAAAGTATGATTTCATTCTTATGTATATACGAACTCATGTTTCCTTTCCATATTTTTATAACCCTTACTGAGCTTTTTATGCTGATCCCATGTTTTTGAAATGTTTTTCACAGGTCAAGGGAAAGGTACATGATGTGATGATAGTGTCAAGGATGTGTCAAGAAAGAATCAATGTTTCATTTTAAATATGTTTCCGTTGATGGGAAGAATGAATATTGTCTTTTATGTAACCACTTTGTTTAAATATGGAATGTAATGCAAGTTTCATGATCTAATTCTCTAAAACTCTAAACCTAAAATGATCCTCAATGTGTAATCTTGTAATAACTCAAGATTAAGTAAGGTTTAAGGCTGGGGCCTTATAGTTGTTATCAAAGGGAGGTTTAGATAACTTTAGAGGTTAGGGTATTCTTTAAGCATAAGTGACATTACCATAATGGTTAGGATTTCAGAAAGAGTCCTAGTTTTAGATAAAGTGAATGAGTAAGTATATATTAGTGTTTATCTTACTCATTAGTACATGATGGTTTTGTTGATATAATCACACTGACATTTCTGTTTTTAGTGAATGGCTGGATCTCGCAGGCACCAAAGTGACAATTGGATTGAAGGAAACTGTGGTGGATCTATGATTAAGATACTAGGTAAAATGGAGGATTCAATGAGGAAACTCATGGTTGTTCTAAACCAACTATCAAGGAGTTATGATCAACCACTTGATCCTTGGTGAGTTTTCTAATTCATCATGTACGAGATGGCCAACTCGATGTGGAAATTCAGGTAATAATTATTAAGGTAACCATTAGGGTTTATATGATCCTTACTTTTTAGGTAATTATGGGTTACTCTATGATATGATGGAAAATGAAAGGAATGAGATAAACTTGAGGTTAAAATATGTTATGATTGTTCTTGAAGATTTTATCTCATTTTGGGGAATGTTTTAAGAATTATATAGTTTTGGAAAAAGGACAACACGCAGACCGTGTGACATCCCGTCGCGTCGGAAAAAGCTGCGGGAATCGAACCCACAACCAAAGTGCGACTGGTATTTATCGCCTACCACTGGACTACGTGAAGTCCTTGGTTAGTTTGACTGATTCTTTTTAGTTATATGATTTTATGAATTATGAGTAAGTTGATTTTGGAGGATATGTGATTAGGATAATTACTTTTCAATGAGAGGCATTAGGAGCGACTAATGTTGTTTGGAGATAAATGTTACGATTTATCTTGGAAGACTATGTGACTAAATCCTTCAAATATTTGGGTTTCAATCTTATATTGGTTTTCTTTGAAGAATTTTATGGACAAATTGTTTATCGAATGGTCCTCGTTGAACTTTGGGTTTTGTTGGACAAATTTTGGAGATTAAGAATAGATTTTCTTTTTTATAAGGGGTTATCCTTTTCTGGATTATCTGATCTTGTACTAACCTTTTTGGTTTTGGTTTTGGTTAATGCCTAAATACATGGGATGTATATAGTTCTCTTTTGGGGATTAGGTGATTCTCTGGAAGTTGATTATATTACTCTTGATGCGAACAAGTCTCCCTAAATACTCATCTTTTGGAAAAAAATATGTGTTTGACTAATGAATCTAGTAAAAGTTGAAAGTCAACATGATAAGTGATTATGCTTCCTTATGAATAAATTCCTCAATAAAAAGTAACTTAAAACAAAAATGTTGTCTATTAACTTTTCATACTGGGGAATCGAATACCGTTTAACCCATCACAAGTTTGTGATTTTCTCATGGTTAACTTTTTCTCCTAAACATGTTTTCTATCACTCTCCATGAGAACATGAACCTATGTTTTCTCCTCCATGTCCATATTTTCATACTTGGAATCCTAGTATGGGTTAACTTGGGTGACCTTTGTACTTATCTTTCTTTATTTTAAAGTGTTTGTTTTACCGACTTTTGTTCCGATGTGGGACTTTCAAGGATGTTTCCAAGCGCAAGGATGTAACACCCCATGTAAATAATGAATATCAAAATTTCATATTTATCCATATTTGCGAATAAAATATTAATATGACTTTAAAGGGGACGCTATGCTCGATGGAGTACCCAACACGCAACAACGAGTTTCTTGGGAATCTTACGTTGCACTCTAATAATAAAATAATATTATTCTAAATGGTAGTTAACATGTAGCCATTGTAATGGCGGAAATGGATAGAAATAACTAAAATATGATTATATATGTTTTTTAAATGTTTTTACATTTATCCAATTAAAGCTAAAGGCTTAAAATACGGAAAGAATTCAATTTTAGGCGTATATGCCCAAGTTTTCACTAAAGGTTCACTTATCACCTTTTAATGGAGAACTGTCATTAAATATAGTTTTTTTCACTCTTAAAAATTCTTTTGGACCAAATAAAACTCTTATTAAGAATCGGGAAATCAAATTTTACTTTGTGTAATTTTTTGGTATTTTTCCGATAAAGTTAATTTTTTTAATGAATAGTGTAAAATGTTGTATTTTAATTCAAAACCTCTTTTTAATCTAATTTATTTATATGATTATATTATATTTTGAATTGGTTTTAAAGTGAAATTAGAAAATATTTTTACCATTAAATCCAATAGTGTTCGTTGGAATCAATTTCACTTTGAAATCAGACTTAAACTAGTGTCAATCTTTTGATACTTATTGTTTCATAAAACACGCTATTTGACATGACAGCGGGAATTAATTATTAAATTAATTAATGTGACTTATATTTTTTGAATTTTGTAAAATGGACTTCATTTTTTAATTCAGAATATCAAATATATCTTAGGGTGAATTTTTGGGATTTTTCTGAAAAACTTCAATTTTTGATGAATAGTGAAACCACTAAGTGGTACTTATAAAAACTGATTTTCCGTTTAAATGAAATTTTGCCATCATTGTGTTTTGATTTTCAAAAATCCGACATACATGGTTGTCATTAAGAATTAAAATGTGGTTCAATGCGATTATAATAATTTTTTGGTGAATAGTAACTTATTAAGTTCTTAATCGCGATTAGAGGTAATTAGTGTAATTTAAGGTAAAAATGATATTATAAGAATGTGAAAACACCATGACACTTGTCTTACACCTATTGGGTGAGTCATGGCCGACCAAGACAAGCCATGGGACAACTTGGGGACCCCATGGATCCACTTTGGTTGGGAAATGACATAAATAACATTTAATTTAATGTAAAAGTAAAATTGACACAAACATGAGTTGTTTTACTAAAACAATTTTTATGTAGGGTTACACAGGTCCAAATTTTGATTATAAATAGTAATTGGAAAGATAAAAATATTTCCTACATCATAGTATTTTTTTTTATAATTTTTAGACGTTAAATAAATTAAATTATTTATGACATAATAATGATGCAGCGATGACATCATTATTTGACGATTTAAATAAAATGGAAAGATAATGTAAAATCTATGAACTACACATGTCCAAAACCAATTGTATGAGTGGATTTAGAAGACTTATCACCTTATCCACGAATTATATCAATGTGGGACCTTTTGAAACCGAAACACATTTTCAAATAAAGTAATATTTCTTTACTTTCCAAAAGTGCCCCTCCTCTCCTCTTATAAAAGGCCCCCACCTCTACCTCATTTAACACACTCCTCAAGCCTTTGGCTCGGCCAACCCCTGCCCATTTACTATCTCCACATCCCTCTACTCATCCTAGAGGATTCCCTTTGAGCAGAATCCTTTCAAAGGAAGCCTTTAGGCTCAAATCAAAAGGAGTTACACTTTTAAAGGTAATTCACTCTCTCATGTTCATTTGTTTTATTTTGTTTCTCCAACCCCCTAAACTCTTTTTATTTACTTATTTTGAAACAACACCAGTATATTAAATATACTAGGATGTTTTTATAAGATTTATTCGAGTTACACTCTAACACAACTACATCAAATGGTTAAAGAACATACGGTTTCCGTGGATGGTGAAATTCTGCCTCCCGAAACGATGATTGTTCAATACTCATTTAACACCTTCAAAGGTGTCCATTATAATGTCACTATTTTTATATATGATATATAATATGTTTATGTTTTATTTATGATTCTGTATTTTTCATTTTTGTCTTACCTTTATGGATACCATTATGGGTATACGCGATATCTTCATTTAAGGAAGTGCGGACTACCGCCCCCTCAAAGTGATTTGATTCGTTAAATACCATATGTGGGATGTATAAAGGATGTAAATATGATAAAATATATGATATTATACTTTAATTATAATATATCTTTATATAATTATTATTCCATTCTATAAAATACGAAATATAAATGAAAGTAGCGTTAATGCGTACGTACGGCTTACCGTCTCCATGAACGGTGCATTTCATTTCTTACCTCTAAATGATTATGTAATGTTATAAATGCATGAATTTACTAGATATATATGACATATATAATATCTACATAATTAATACAATTCTGGATATAATAAAAATTTGGCCACACGAACAACATGTAATTGTAAGAAGTCCACTTTCGACTTAAGAACCAAATATCGGCAAAACAAATATTATTAACTTAAATGATTACATAATGTTTATGACATGGTAATAAGTGGTATAAAAGTACTAATGAACTTGAAAAAGGTTCTTAAGGAATTAGAAATTAACTCAAGTTTATTATTCAGGAGATTAAATAATGATCGAGTCAAGTCAGACCCGAGGTAAGGGATCTTACTCCTCTCTTTCTTTTTAAGTACACTCTTTTATGTCATTCCTTTTAAAGCTCATCTTTCTTGTTATTGGGATGATATTTTATATTAATCCTACTGTAATTTTTATGTTCATGTGATGAGAGACCTTATTCTCTCTCACCAATCCATTTTGGATGTTTTGATTGGCGCCGTTAGGCTGCCGAACTTTCATAAGAGATCTAACTTCTCTCTTTCTTTTTAAGTACTCTCCTTTATGTCACTTCTTTTAAGCTCCTCTTTGTAATGTTGTGGGATGTTCTTTTATATTCCTCTTGCTGTAAATTATATTGTAATGTGATGAGATACCCTATTTGATCTCATCAATCCATATTCGGAAGTTTTATGTGGCGCCGTTAGGCTGCCGAGTTTTCGTGAGGGATTTTTCATCTCACTTTTATTCCCGTGAGATTTATGCTACATTTGCCACAAATTCCATTGAGTGGTGTATGTACTGCCCATTATTCTACTCTTTGTGTAATATACTTTCGTTTATGAGTATTTACATCAATTACCTATTGTCTTTCTTTCATGGGGTGTATGTTTTGAAAGATTCCCAAGTCGGTAAGGGAACCTTTCACCCTCCTCTTTTTTAAAAGACTTCTTTTATTGGGTCTTTTAATTTACATATTTTTATGTTGGGATATGTTCTCATACATCCTTATTGATGTAAATTTTATTTCCAAGTGATGAGATATACTTTTTATCTCTCATCAACTCATTTTGATGTGATGTCGTTAGGCTGCCAAGGGAACTTTTTAACCCAATTTCGATTTCTTTGGGTTTAACTTGTAGTCATTGAATATGTCATCCATTGAATATTTTTGAATGAACTTTTATTGTTTACACTTAATATCCACTTATTTTGGGTGTCTATATATTTGTCACACATATTTTTTTGAGATTTATTTGTCCTTAATTTAAGGATACCTTCTTTATAATGGATTTCATCACATTTGACATTTCTATTGAGGGCTCATTGTTGTTATGCACCAATTCACTCTTATATGGTGTATATACTGTCCTTTGAAATATTATATCATGAATCCTTTCATTCTCATGATATTATAAAATTCTGACTAAATGTTATTCCTCGATTATTGTATTCAAGTGTCTCTAATTTTGGTAAAACCCCTTTAACCAAAATATCGTTTTAAATGTTTTAATTATTTGTTCTTATTAAAATCCATGTTTTAAAAATGGTTTTAAGGATTTATTTATATGGATATTAATGGTTTAAAATGTTAAAAGCTTCAAGGTGGTATGTGACTTCGTCTCAATCTCCTTTCATTGAGGCATATTTTATTTTATACACAACTTTCTTTTATACGGTGTATAAACCCCTTTGACTTTTACGTTTATTCAAAAGGAATCTTTTTTATACGAAGCGTTTACTAAACGACAAAAGGGAATGTTTTTGTCTTACGTATGCGGCGACAACTACTTCTCTACCGTCGTGACCGTTATTTGAGTTTCGGCTTCCTTTACAAGCCATACCTTCTTTTTAAAAGAAAAATAAATACCATGTTTTACTTTGGTATTGAAAATGGTTTTCATAATTTTTTTATTATATCAATGTATTTTATTGATATCTCGTGATTGAAATGTAGAAATGTTATGTTTCCTTTATGCATGTTTTATGTGATATGATTATGTTATGGTTCTTGGGCATTATTATGAAGACGGGTGGTTCCGTGATAAACTAAGGGCGGGTGAGCCCGTTATAGCTCTCCAATGCATTGGGTAACGCAAAGGAGTGAAACGTTAATGTTTCTCCGAAGAGATTTAGGGAATATACTGTGATGGGTATTCCAAACGTAACCAAGAGGGTTACTCCCTACGTAAGAATGTTATGAATGCCTCAAGTTACCTTTATGTCTTATGTTTTCTATGATTTATTCACGATTTGATATGCCTATATTTTATGGGTAAAGTATGATTTCATTCTTATGTATATACGAACTCATGTTTCCTTTCCATATTTTTATAACCCTTACTGAGCTTTTTATGCTCATCCCAAGTTTTTGAAATGTTTTTCACAGGTCCAGGGAAAGGTACATGATGTGATGATAGTGTCGAGGATGTGTCAAGAAAGAATCCATGTTTCATTTTAAATATGTTTCCGTTGATGGGAAGAATTAATATTGTCTTTTATGTAACCACTTTGTTTAAATGTGGAATGTAATGCAAGTTTCATGATCTAATTCTCTAAAACTCTAAACCTGAAAAGATCCTCAATGTGTAATCTTGTAATAACTCAAGATTAAGTAAAGTTTAAGGCTGGGGCCATATAGTTGGTATCAAAGGGAGGTTTAGATAACTTTAGAGGTTAGGGTATTCTTTAAGCATAAGTGACATTACCATAATGGTTAGGATTTCAGAAAGAGTCCTAGTTTTAGATAAAGTGAATGAGTAAGTATATCTTAGTGTTTATCTTACTCATTAGTACATGATGGTTTTGTTGATATACTCACACTGACATTTCTGTTTTTAGTGAATGGCTGGATCTCGCAGGCACCAAAGTGACAATTGGATTGAAGGAAACTGTAGTGGATCTATGATTAATATACTAGGTAAAATAGAGGATTCAATGAGGAAACTCATGGTTGTTCTAAACCAACTATCAAGGAGTCATGATCAACCACTTGAACCTTGTTGAGTTCTCTAATGCATCATGTACGAGATGGCCAACTCAATGTGGAAATTCAGGTAATAATTATTAAGGTAACCATTAGGGTTTATATGATCCTTACTTTTTAGGTAATTATGGGTTACTCTATGATATGATGGAAAATGAAAGGAATGAGATAAACATGAGGTTAAAATATGTTATGATTATTCTTGAAGATTTTATCTCATTTTGGGGAATGTTTTAAGAATTGTATAGTTTTGGAAAAAGGACAACACGCAGACCGTGTGACATCCCGTCGTGTCGGACAAAGCTGCGGGAATCGAACCCACAACCAAAGTGCGACTGGTATTTATCGCCTACCACTGGACTACGTGAAGTCCCTGGTTAGTTTGACTGATTCTTTTTAGTTATATGATTTTATTAATTAAGAGTAAGTTGATTTTGGAGGATATGTTATTAGGATAATTACTTTTCAATGTGAGGCTTTAGGAGCGACTAATGTTGTTTGGAGATAAATGTTACGATTTATCTTGGAAGACTATGTGACTAAATCCTTTAAATATTCGGGTTTCAATCTTATATTGGTTTACTTTGAAGAATTTTATGGACAAATTGTTTATCGGATGGTCCTCGTTGAACTTTGGGTTTTGTTGGACAAATTTTGGAGATTAAGAATAGATTTTCTTTTTTATAAGGGTTTATCCTTTTCTGGATTATCTGATCTTGTACTAACCTTTTTGGTTTTGGTTTTGGTTAAAGCCTAAATACATGGGATTTATATAGTTCTCTTTTTGGGATTAGGTGATTCTCTGGAAGTTGATTATAGTACTCTTGATGCGAACAAGTCTCCCTAAATAGTCATCTTTTGGAAAAAAATATGAGTTTGACTAAGGAATCTAGTAAAAGTTGAAAGTCAACATGATAAGTGATTATGCTTCCTTATGAATAAATTCCTCAATAAAAAGTAACTTAAAACAAAAATGTTGTCTATTAACTTTTCCTACTGGGGAATCGAATACCGTTTAACCCATCACAAGATTGTGATTTTCTAATGGTTAACTTTCTCCTAAACATGTTTTCTATCACTCTCCATGAGAACATGAACCTATGTTTTCTCCTCCATGTCCATATTTTCATACTTTGAATCCTAGTATGGGTTAACTCGGGTGACCTTTGTACTTATCTTTCTTTATTTTAAAGTGTTTGTTTTACCGACTTTTGTTCCGATGTGGGACTTTCAAGGATGTTTCCAAGCGCAAGGATGTAACACCCCATGTAAATAATGAATATGAAATTTTCATATTTATCCATATTTGCGAATAAAATATTAATATGACTTTAAAGGGGACGCTATGCTCGATGGCGTACCCAACACGCAACAATGAGTTTCTTGGGAATCTTACGTTGCACTCTAATAATAAAATAATATTATTCTAAATGGTAGTTAACATGTAGCCGTTGTAATGGCAGGAATGGATATAAATAACTAAAATATTATTATATATGTTTTTTAAATGTTTTTACATTTATCCAATAAAAGCTAAAGGCTTAAAATACGGAAAGAATTCAATTTTAGGCGTATATGCCCAAGTTTTCACTAAAGGTTCACTTATCGCCTTTTAATGGAGAACTGTCATTAAATATAGTTTTTTTCACTCTTAAACATTCTTTTGGACCAAATAAAACTCTTATTAAGAATCGGGACATCAAATTTTACTTTGTGTAATTTTTTGGTATTTTTCCGATAAAGTTCATTTTTTTAATGAATAGTGTTAAATGTTGTATTTTAATTCAAAACCTCTTTTTAATCTAATTTATTTGTATGATTAGATTATATTTTTAATTGGTTTTAAAGTGAAATTAGAAAATACTTTTACCATTAAATCCAATAGTGTTCGTTGGAATCAATTTCACTTTGAAATCAGACTTAAACTAGTGTCAATCTTTTAATACTTATTGTTTCATAAAACACGCTATTTGACATGACAGCGGGAATTAATTATTAAATTAATTAATTTGACTTATATGTTTTTAATTTTGTAAAATGGACTTCATTTTTGAATTCAGAATATCAAATATAGCTTAGGGTGAATTTTTGGGATTTTTCTGAAAAACTTCAATTTTTGATGAATAGTGAAACCACTAAGTGGTACTTATAAAAACTGATTTTCCGTTTAAATAAAATTTTTCCATCATTGTGTTTTGATTTCCAAAAATCCGACATACAAGTTTGTAATTAAGAAGTAAATGTGGTTCAATGATATTATAATAATTTTTTGGTGAATAGTAGCTTATTAAGTTCTTAGTCGTGATTAGAGGTAATTAGTGTAATTTAAGGTAAAAATGATATTATAAGAATGTGAAAACACCATGACACTTGTCCTACACCTATTGGGTGAGTCATGGCCGACCAAGACAAGACATGGGACAACTTGGGGACCCCATGGATCCACTTTGGTTGGGAAATGACATAAATAACATTTTATTTAATGTAAAAGTAAAATTGACACAAACGTGAGTTGTTTTACTAAAACAATTTTTAAGTAGGGTTACACAGGTCAAAATTTTGATTATAAATAGTAATTGGAAATATAAAAAGATTTCATACATCATAGTATTTTGTTTATAATTTTTAGACATTAAATAAATTAAATTATTTATGACATAATAATGATGCAGCGATGACATCATTATATGACGATTTAAATAAAATGGAAAGATAATGTAAAATATATGAACTACACATGTCCAAAACCAATTGGATGAGTGGATTTCGAAGACTTATCACCTTATCCACTAATTATATCAATGTGGGACCTTTTGAAACCGAAACACATTTTCAAATAAAGTAATATTTCTTTACTTTCCAAAAGTGCCCCTCCTCTCCTCTTATAAAAGGCCCCCACCTCTACCTCATTTAACACACTCCTCAAGCCTTTGGCTCGACCAACCCCTGCCCATTTACTCTATCCACATCCCTCTCCTCATCATAGGGGATTCCCTTTGGGCAGAATCCTTTCAAAGGAAGCCTTTAGGCTCAAATCAAAAGGAGTTACACTTTTAAAGGTAATTCACTCTCTCATGTTCATTTGTTTTATTTTGTTTCTCCAACCCCCTAAACTCTTTTTATTTACTTCTTTTGTAACAACACCAGTATCTTAAATATAATAGGATGTTGTTATAAGATTTATTCGAGCTACACTCTCACACAACTACATCAAATGGCTAAAGAACATACGGTTTCCGTGGATGGTGAAATTCTGCCTCCCGAAACGATGATTGTTCAACACTCATTTAACACCTTCAAAGGTGTCCATTATGATGTCACTATTTTTATATATGATATATAATATGTTTATGTTTTATTTATGATTCTGTATTTTTCATTTTTGTCTTACCTTTATGGCTTCCATTATTGGTATACGCGATATCTTTATTTAAGAAAGTGCGGACTACCGCCCCCTCAAAGTGATTTGATTCGTTAAATACCATATGTGGGATGTATAAAGGATGGAAATATGATATTATATATGATATTATACTGTAATTATAATATACCTTTATATAATTATTATTCCATTCTATAAAATACGAAATATAAATGAAAGTAGCGTTCATGCGTACGTACGGCTTACCGTCTCCATGAACGGTGCATTTCATTTCTTACCTCTAAATGATTATGTAATGTTATAAATGCATGCATGTACTAGATATATATGACATATATGATATCTACATAATGAATACAATTCTGGATATAATAAAAATTTGGCCACACGAACAACATGTAATTGTAAGAAGTCCACTTTCGACTTAAGAACCAAATATCGGCAAAACAAATATTATTAACTTAAATGATTACATAATGTTTATGACATGGTAATAAGTGGTATAAAAGTACTAATGAACTTGAAAAAGGTTCTTAAGGAATTAGAAATTAACTCAAGTTTATTATTCAGGATATTAAAGAACGATCGAGTCAAGTCGGACCTGAGGTAAGGGATCTTACTCCTCTCTTTCTTTTTAAGTACACTCTTTTATGTCATTCCTTTTAAAGCTCATCTTTCTTGTTATTGGGATGATCTTTTATATTAATCCTACCGTAATTTTTATGTTCATGTGATGAGAGACCCTATTCTCTCTCATCAATCGATTTTGGATGTTTTGATTGGCGCCGTTAGGCTACCGAACTTTCGTAAGAGATCTAACTTCTCTCTTTCTTTTTAAGTACTCTCCTTTATGTCACTTCTTTTAAGCTCCTCTTTGTAATTTTGGGGGATGTTCTTTTATATTCCTCTTTCTGTACATTATATTGTAATGTTATGAGATACCCTATTTGATCTCATCAATCCATATTCGTAAGTTTTATGTGGCGCCGTTAGGCTGCCGAGTTTTCGTGAGGGATTGTTCATCTCACTTTTATTCCCGTGAGATTTATGGTACATTTGCCACAAATTACATTGAGTGGTGTATGTACTGCCCATTATTCTACTCTTTGTGTAATATACTTTCGTTTATGAGTATTTACATCAATCACCTATTGTCTTTCTTTCATGGGGTGTATGTTTTGAAAGATACCCAAGTCGGTAAGGGAACCTTTCACCCTCCTCTTTTTTAAAAGACTTCTTTTATTGGGTCTTTTAATTTAAATATTTTTATGTTGGGATATGTTCTAATACATCCTTATTGATGTAAATTTTATGTCCAAGTAATGAGATACACTTTTTATCTCTCATCAACTCATTTTGATGTGATGTCGTTAGGCTGTCAAGGGAACTTTTTAACCCAATTTCGATTTCTTTGGGTTTAACTTGTAGTCATTGAATATGTCATCCATTGAATATGTGTGAATGACCTTTTATTGTTTACACTTAGTATACATTTATTTTGGGTGTATATATATTTGTCACACATATTTTTTTGAGATTTATTTGTCCTTAATTTAAGGATACCTTCTTTATAATGGATTTCATCACATTTGACATTTCTATTGAGGGATCATTGTTGTTATGCACCAATTCACTCTTATATGGTGTATATACTGTCCTTTGGAGTATTATATCATGAATCCTTTTATTCTCATGATATTATAAAATTCTGACTAAATGTTATTCCTCGATTATTTTATTCAAGTGTCTCTAATTTTGGTAAAACCCCTTTAACCAAAATATCGTTTTAAATGTTTTAATTATTTGTTCTTATTAATATCCATGTTTTAAAAATGGTTTTAAGGATTTATTTATATGGATATTAATGGTTTAAAATGTTAAAAGCTTCAAGGTTGTATGGGACTTCGTCTCAATCTCCTTTCATTGAGGCATATTTTATTTTATACACAACTTTCTTTTATACGGTGTATAAACCCCTTTGAATTTTACGTTTATTCAAAAGGAATCTTTTTTATACGAAGCGTTTACTAATGACAAAAGGGAATCTTTTTGTCTTACGTATGCGGCGACAACGACTTCTCCGCCGTCGTGACCGTTATTTGAGTTTCAGCTTCCTCTACAAGCCATACCTTTTTTTTAAAAGAAAAATAAATACCATGTTTTACTTTGGTATTGAAAATGGTTTTCATAATGTTTTTATTATATCAATGTGTTTTATTGATATCTCGTGATTGAAATGTAGAAATGTTATGTTTCCTTTATGCAGGTTTTATGTGATATGATTATGTTATGGTTCTTGGGAATTATTATGAAGACGGGTGGTTCCGTGATAAACTAAGGGCGGGTGAGCCCGTTATAGCTCTCCAATGCATTGGGTAACGCGAAGGAGTGAAACGTTAATGTTTCTCCGAAAAGATTTAGGGAATATACTGTGATGGGTATTCCAAATGTAACCAAGAGGGTTACTCCCTACGTAAGAATGTTATGAATCCCTCAAGTCACCTTTATGTATTATGTTTTCTATGATTTATTCATGATTTGATATGCCTATATATTATGGGTAATGTATGATTTCATTCTTATGTATATACGAACTCATGTTTCCTTTCCATATTTTTATAACCCTTACTGAACTGTTTATGCTCATCCCAAGTTTTTGAAATGTTTTTCACAGGTCAAGGGAAAGGTACATGATGTGATGATAGTGTCGAGGATGTGTCAAGAAAGAATCCATGATTCATTTTAAATATGTTTCCGTTGATGGGAAGAATGAATATTGTCTTTTATGTAACCACTTTGTTTAAATGTGGAATGTAATGCAAGTTTCATGATCTAATTCTCTAAAACTCTAAACCTGAAAAGATCCTCAATGTGTAATATTGTAATAACTCAAGATTAAGTAAGGTTTAAGGCTGGGGCCTTATATCTAAATTCTATTAAAATTATATCATGGTGACATTCCAAAAAACTGTCTTGTGAACACCCAAATTTAAAGGGTTCATCTCTATTTGAACATCCTCATAGTGTAAAAACACTTTTCTGAATCCATAGTAATTCTAAAGAACCAGTTCTTTCATCGTGATTTCCAATGATCATGCCATGATTTGTTAGATGTTATATAATGGTACCTAGTGGATTAGTTTGGTTATCCATAACATAACCCTTATGTAACAAATCTTCAATTTTGAACGTGTAATCTAACGTTTTATTCTATTACGCGTCCCACATGCAATGATGAACACACACAACAAAAAAATAATATGATCTTCTAAAAATTAAATGGTTATTACAAAAAATTATTAGTGAAATAATTTCTCTAATAAATATAATGATATTAATTGATCCCAAATGAATATTTTTTGAAAAGAAATAATTAATATAAAAAATTTGTTTTTCCTAAATATATATATTATTAATTAATTATTTTAATTAAATGGATAAATTAAATTCACATATTATTAATGTCTATAATAATATATTATATTTCAATGTATTATGTAATATATTATCTTTATTAAAATTAGAAATGGGAATGAAAGAATATTTAAAACACTTAAGTTAGAAATTTAGCTTTTAAATAAAAAGAGTATTTCATTACAATTTAAATTTAAATTTAGGAATAATATATGTAAATTTATGTTGATATAAATAACATCAATTTTAAAATTTAAATTTCAAATTATATTATGGGGAATTTTTGGTATTTTGATACATAAATATTTTTATATAAATATATAAAAATAAATTATTTTAATAATATTGTCAATTTTTAAGTAAATGTGCATGCCAATAATAAAACCGTTTAATTTTTACCAAATTATTCTAAGTGTAAAATAATGAATTTTAAAATACCACATTGAACTAATTAAACAGTTGATATAAATTTTTAAACGCAATTAAGTTTTAAGTCTAAATGTCAATATTTTCATTAAATTAAAAAATCCTCACTAATATATAGTCATTGATTAATTTATAGGACACAAAAATACTATTTGTTTTTTTAAATACCAAATTTTTTAAAAAATATTAATGAAATTGAATGTTTCAGTAAACATAAATTTTATGATTAAAAACACACTTTTTGTAAAAGTCAGTTTTTGTGTTATATATACGAATAATAATATTATAATTTATGAAATTTAGAAATATTATTTGATAAAAAATTAAGAAAAATTATATCATAATTTATATATTATTTTAGAAGAAAAAATTTATTTTTGGTAATTAATGATTTATTAATATGATTAAATATAATAAACATTATATGGGAAATAAATTTATTATAAGAGAGATATTTTATAATTGTTATGTAAATTTTTTAGAATAAATTATTTTTCCCTATAATACATCATGAATATTTTCAAATTTTTAACATAAATAAAAATATATTATCACCCATTTAATTTTTAGTCAATAATAAATTATATTTAGATAAAATTATTTGAAACATAGTATTTTCATTAAAAAATGATTATATATATTAAATGTTTAAATTTATTAACTAATTTTATATTATTTCTAATTGTCATTAGATTACATGCGAGGAAAAACTATTTTTATTACCACAAAAATATATACGGGTTACTTTATATTTTTAATATAATATTAACTATTACGATACAAACTAATTACCCAAATAAAACCAAACGAGTAAAAATGTATAATTAAAATGATAAAAGGATATAAAAATGTTTATAATATGTGTTAAAATTGGAGGTGGTTGATTAATATACCATGTCTCACCACACAATATATTATTTTTAAATTTATGAAAATTTAAAAATAATTAGTGTGATTACGTAACTGAAAATAATTTGTTTTCATAGAAGTTCGTGATTTTTCCATAATAGAAGAAGGCAGTTGTTCCACTTTCTGCATAAATCTTTTAGGAAAATTAAGTAATAAAATGCTAAACATATACCGTTTTGGAAGTCCACTACCTTTTTCATTAACATATTTGTAGTTAGGTAATATATTCTAGTCCATTCCATTGAGATATTCAATAGAATGTTCATGTTGTCATGTTTTGTATTACATTCTTCCTACATATTCTTCGTAATAATTCTATTCTAAAAAAACCAAAACTAATGTAATTTTAAGATTTATAAATCATTACTATAATATATTGTTTTAATATTCATATAAAAATAAATATTTTTTCCCCATCAATATACATTTTCAAACATTTTTTAATGTGCATCCTAAGGAAAACTTCCACAATAAATTAATGTTTCTCATTTTCCATATTATTTTTAATTTCTTATAAAAACTAGAAAAAAACTAAATTCATTTAGATAACAACATATAATTTTTATCATTATTATTTTGTTAAAATTGTATTAAAAACATAATTGGCTATACTCACCCCTTGAGATATGTAATGTTCATGTTATGGGTACTCAAAAATCTATTTCATAAATACTATAAAATATTACCACGGATGACAATGGGACAAAAAAACTCAAATTATTTGTAATTATTATTGTTTTTATCAATTAACCATAGATATTTCATGATTATATGTTCCTTTTTATGTTATCCTGAAATATTTTCTTGACATATTTTTTTGTCTGTTCGTTTTTAGTACTACCATATAATGAATTTCTAGGTGACGGAATATAATGAGATATGATATAATTTTTATTTAATAATTCATGGAATGAGTCCATATTCTAAGAGAATTGTACTGCATGGAGGTGTTAAACATATTCTGTAATCAATCTCATGGATCATGATTTGGGTTTTCCTTTAAAATTATATTTTTGGTTTTTAATTGGTTGGTACATTATTATTCATCATGGTTGGAATTGTATGTTTCTATATATTATCCATGGATATTTAACATTAACACTATAATTTTTTTTCTACACAGTGTTTCATGTATTGTTTACACAATATATGTTATTATTTTTTATTACTAATAGTATTTATGTAGATTTTTATGTTTTAATGCAGGTACAAGTACATTAGTATATGAACGCCAATTTAAAATACAGACCTACATAGTGTTATTCGCTACCCAATTTCCTATAGATTTTGGATTGGAGTATAAATATAAGGTTTACTATTATCCTAGGTAGGGTACTATTTGGTAGAGTATGGAGAATGTCATTCCAACTTATTTATGTATTTAAAAATGGGTTTCAATATTTATTTTTTAGGATTAATTTTCTGGTAACATATATAAATGACTCTAGAAAATATAAATTTCAGGTCTCATGCCAGTAAACCTAGACTCTCTATGGTAGTTATTATATCCTTACACAAAGTCTCACACCACCATCTTGTATACTAAGTATTCAATGAAATTAGTTGGATGGAATCCAATGGTACATGAATTATATATGATGGGTACATTGACATTCTCATAATTCATGACTCACCGCCCTAGATATTATCATTCGATGAAGGAAAATTATATAAATTTTCAGGGTTCCTCTATGTTGATAGAAAAATATGACTGTATGAAAATATAAAAATGATGACTAATTGTGTGATGAGGCATTATTATAGGTACATATCACATATCTGTTCCATACAAGAGTATATGGGGTAGTGTTTCCTCTTGATGAGGGAACCATAGACCTATCTCCAATTGTAAGGGCTAATGAATGTCTACATTTTGACTGTATGATATCCCTAGTAGATCATGATAATGATTTACATATACTTATAATATTGTGAAAACATTATGGTTACAGAAATTGTTTGATTCATTGTGTTATAAAACAATTTCGGTTAGGGTATTGGTTTGAGGTTGGAGTTCACATTTTCAATTATGGATGGACAGGGACTAATATTACCGCAATGCTCATAACAATATTTATTCATAGGGTAGAAAGTCACTAGTGATGTTGGTTCACTACGGCCCATTTAATGTGATGAAATTAATTCAGAACTTCTTTTATGATATGTATTATCCTTCATGTTTTGGATTTACATTGATCCTATATATTCCTCATTCATTATATAATGACATATTAGATGAGTTATATGTATCAGTATTTATCAATTCACACATTTAACTCTCTATATGTTTTGATAATGATACTTCTAGTCAAATAATATTTTTTTTTGGGATTCCTAGGGTCACATATACATCAATGTCTCTTTATGAATTGTCTCAATGTTTGGACTGCTATTGTTGCCATTGGTGAAAGATAGTGTCTTATTATTAGGGAAACAGAAAGTTAGAAAATAGAATATTAATTATGTATAATAGAATATAGAAGTTTTAATCCCACATTTTCATGATGCATGCGGAATAATTATGTCTATAATTAGATATAGTGATCCATAACACGTACCTCATTATTATATTATCCAATTATCATAGGGTTGGTCGGTCTTATTCTTCTAATAGGATAGGTCACATGACTTATGCCCACCTTAACTGATGAGAAGTTGATGTGGTGAATTCATAGGAGGAACCTATATGATATATATAGCAATATGATTATGTGTCCCAGGGAAATGATCAATGCATTCCTTAGAAGTGATGGAGGACAGTGGGGTTGGAATTGAACACGGAGGAAGAGAAATATAATGAATAAGATACAATGAACTAAAACCACCCCCACCAGGTTCCCCTATCTATATTAAATTATGATTTTTTTCTTGTGATTCTATTTTCATACTATGGAGTTATATAACTAGGCTACATATGCAATAATTAAATATACGATTTGTAATATCAATACATCAACTATAGTAATTAGCGACACATGTGTGAGTGAGCCATTCATCTTCATATCCCAAGTGTGAGTGATTTTTATTCATGAATAATGGTTATCTTGTATGCTATATATATATATAGTTTTCTATGGGGGTGAATATAGTATTTCGAACCTACTCTATTGGTATGAGTTTTGGATTAGTAAATAGAGTTCCACATGATGCATCTTGTTTGTTGCAATAAATCAAAATGATGACATTCTATGTATGGAATGTAATTCCATAGATGTTATTAGACTGACTCTCAATTCATGAGATTTTGAATTTTATGTATTATTAGATATGATTATCCTTTAATTATTACAAGGAACATTAAGATTTTTTTTAGAATTTGGTGCCTAATGATATAAAATATATCCCAAAAGTTGGTGAGTTTATAAATTGCAACTATTTTATCATTATACGTTTGGACTCTAGTAGTAGTAGAGGATAGCATTGATATCATCATAAAATATATTTTTAAAATACATTTGTGGTGGGGTATTGAATTTTATATTAACATACACATAGTAAAATACTACCAAATTCTAAATCATATCATATGTCCCCATCTAAGCATTGAGAGACATGGTAGTAGATGAAGATCATCATGATATGTTATTTATCCAAACTTGATATTTTGTTATTTAATCTCTTGGGTTTTATGTCATTTGGAATGATGAGCTCTGAAGGCAGTTCACTAATTACAATTAACTAGATTAGTTGATGATAATGAATAAGTAACAATTTCCTAGAATCAATGACCTATTACACTATTCTAAATGAGAAATATTGATCTAAAAAGGTAATCTTAGGTCGATCTACAATTAATTGATGGTTTAAAAAAAGTTATACCAATTATTAGATATGGTGTTTCTAGGAAAATTAGTATTTCATAGTGATTCTTTTTGGTTTGATTAATGACATAGATTTATTTATAAAGCCCTCAAAATGGATCATTCATCTATAATTGGATAGGGTTGTCGATATATTTATTAATAAAATTTTCAATTACATTCTGTTCATGGAGGAGCATTAAAATACATTGAGTATGATCATGTTCTTTAACTAGGGGAAATAGTAAATAAAATATGATCATGATGACATAGTTCCATATTCATGTGGTTTTAATTTTGAGGTATGTCATCTCATACGATGGTGTAGCGGTGGAATTGGCACATATAGAGGAAATTATCCATTAGGAGATAGCTGATATTATATTATTGGTGTAGATTTTCCTTAAATTGTTATGTTACTATCATGGATTTCTATTTGGAATTTCTATTATTGTTCCCCACATGGTATGCCCTAATTATACAACCATGGAATTTTTTTATACTTGAATGTTCTAGAAATCATCTGACGAGATGAAGATACATTTGACCAATGCCCTTGTTTTATGACTACCAATAGAGGGTGTCATGTTTGGGGTGTTTAGAGATAGATCTAGATCCATTATATTCTATGTGTTGATACATATGTAGGTTGTTATTACTTATATGTTATTGTGGTTTAGAAACCATGGGCCAACAAATGTTACACATTATTTGAAATCAGAAGTAGTAGTTTTTTAGTTTATGATAAAAAGGAATTATTTTTTGGGATAATGATATTATTGATTTCAAACCACCATGGCCTCTGGTATGTCATAACTGATCAGGACCTCATCATATTATAGAGGAACTAGTTGGAATTGAAGATGAACTATAACATTATGATAATATTTATTCATATAAAAGAAAATGAATTAGCATATTCCCTTTTTAAAAAAGGTCTATTCTTACCTGGTGTAGGTTGAATTTGAGTAGTTAGCCTTTTACGACTGGCCAAGGAGGAGATATATGGGAAACTAATATAATTTCTATGTTTTTGACCACACCAAAACAATATATTTTTAGAAATTATTAGTTTAGATATGTCAATTTTAATGTAATTCCTGACAATGTAACCCCATGAGGTATACTAGATGGATTCTATATAGTTTTAGATCTTAGAAAAATATTCACTAGATGGTTGGTAGTTTCTATGAGGTTACATGTGGAGGATTTATGGTAACTTCATACCCCCACATTTTATTATATACATGTGTGGTGAATTGGTACCATGATCATTGGTGGTAATTTTGTTTTTTTCTCATACAGAATAGTGTTTCCAAGTATGTTTCTCAATTACACACATGTCAATATTTCAAAAAGAACATGAGGTTCCAAAATGTTTAACAAATACCTTGAGACCCCATAATATATGTGGGATAGAATATTGCATTATTTTGTGACAGCTCATCCATTTATTGAGATATGAATGACCATATATATGTTATTGTTGATCAAATTACCTTGTTATTACACATCATTTCTATCCAATATAACACAGTACTTAAGGGTTATAGTGGTTATATAAGAAGGATATCATCCATATTCATTACATTCCGTTTATTTTATACATAAAAATGATAATAAATTTAGGAAAAATGTTTGGTTGTTTTTATATAGTTCTTTTTATTTTGTGTTATAGATGAGCACAATGTTTCACACCCATAATATTATTATCGCCATGAAACATATATTATTTGGAGGAAATATGTTGAGAAATATTTTAATACATTGAAAAATGATATTAGGATAACTTTACATTGGTAGAGTTCACTGTTAATAATTAATATCATTCCATAATCATTATAAAACCTTTAAAATAATTTCATGAGAGATGGTTTATGTCTACCTTATGATGGATTGAGATAGAGGATGCATATTTTATTATCCCACTAATACTGTGTGAAATAAAAAATGGTTCAGCTAATCTATAAGACCACGATGATATCATAGAATCAATATAAATATAACATAGATTTCTGTCAAATGTCCTTTAGTTCCTAAAGGGTGGCCATGGATTCCTAAAGTTATATCTATAATGAGGTTTTTCAGTAATTTTATTTGTAGAATCCTATCATTGATATTCATTGGGTATAAAAAGATATTATTCGGGATTTTAATGGTTCCATGTGATCAAATTAGGGATATAAGTTCTTTATTCATCATACATTGTTGACTATGGTTAGTTCTATGTAGAGGATGAAGGAATATTCATGAAGTACCAGTTGGTGATCATGGAATGACTGGGAAGTATTTTTCAAAGGTGGACAATATAATTGGTATATGTTATTTAGTAGAATTTGTATCTTGGGGTGATATTATGGGAGAGTGAAATCCATATGTGGGAATAGTAACCTAATCTCATAAAATAATATAATTTTTTGGGAATAAATTATTGGATAGTGGATAAAATGTATTCACTCTATGCTTTTTTTATTTCAAAATTGAAACTTCTAGATGATGTTCCTATTCATGGGATATGGAAAAAACATCCCATCTCGATTTCGATTCTATGTTAGGATCTATTATAACCAAAATTAGTTTTTTGAGGAGGAAGTTTGAGTAGAGATGAAATTGAAGCTTCAGGTACAAATTCATGTACTGAATCCATATTCATATGGTTAAAAATATTGATTTAATATTTAAGGGTTCTAAATGTGAATGATTCATAGAATAAAAAAATTAATTCATGACATGGAATAGTTATTGAACATATAGATCATTTGATTGCTTTTTATAAGATGTAAAAAAATTTTGGATCATGGTGTAAATAATAGATTTATTTCATGAACAAATCTTATATCAGCAGATCTTCAAATTTAAGTGAAACCATATATTATTTATTACCCATATTATCCTCTCAAACATTAAGAGCTACTCTAATAATTTTCAGATACCTTCCAAAAAATTATCCGTAACAATGATTCTTAGTGATCTGAGATAAAATATTGTATATACAATGAACATTTGTCTTATTAATGATGATTAGTCTTTTTAAAATTACAAATGACATCACCCCATAATATTTTTTACTCATCTATAAAATAAATGGCCTAAAAAAATATTTCTATTTTTTTTGGTATGGCCTATTATTTTTTTCTTAAATATATATTTATTACCTAAACGTGCTGCCTTTAATAATAGACTTCTATAGCCCATTATAATAATTATTATTAGAATTCACATATTTGATTTATTATAATTCTCCATTTAACAAATTTGCTTCCAACATTGTGAAGGATGAATAATTTATAGTGGTTTCATGTTTTTATCACTATTTTATTTTAAGTGGTGGTTCCCTCATTTCAAATTTTATTCATTTGGATCACACAGTTTTTATAATTTGAGTGTTTTATTACGGGTTCGAGTATGATCATACCCATAGTTTCACACAATGGTTATATGGGTTGTGTGATGATTCATTTTGGAATTGGGTTCAAATAAATATGATTATTTTGAGGAGTGTAGTGATGAAATATGGTCGTACATATATGAGACATATGGATACACAAAAAAGGATGACATTTTGGATAAATATTAGGATATGACAGTGGTTAGAGATCACATATAAAATTGAATCGGGATGGAGAGTGGCTATCAATTAAGCAGATAGACCTGGATGGCATTCCAGTATATTTATTCTTTAAAGAGTGTTTGGGGAAATTTAGGGGAATCAACAAACATGGGAACAATGTTTTCATGAATTAAAAATTACATCATAATCTATACATAAATATTTTTAATAATTAGGTATGATTTATAGAGTTAGTTAGATATTATCGTCATGAAAAATGTGCATGAGGAGTGTTCTAGAAATTTTATTTTTTTATTTATTGATTGGCCCATCCACTATCCCCTAATACATATTTCCAAAAGTAGTTATTTATGTGGAATTTTTTTAGACCAACAAAATGTTTCATGTATGATAAATATTGTTAATGTTAGGTTTGGAATTCCCTTGATGATGGGACTATAAGATAATTAGCTTCCTATATATTATATAGGTGGAGTTTGAAATTAAATATAATATAATGTGTTGGGTCCTTAGTATATTTAGTCTCACTCATAATCATTGATCATTGGAAACAAGATGGTTCCCATTGGTTTAAGTACTACCAAAAATATAGAACTAAGTTTTCATATTTGAAGAATGCATTATATTCCCCAAGAGGTTTTTCATAGTTCTTAGCATTTGAGATGGGATAATTGGTGCTACATGAAGACTTATCTTTTGATGTTTTTTTGTTTATATTTAAATTAATATCCCATTTAGTGAACATTTATAGTCTATTTGTATATAATTTTTAATTTCAACTATATGAATATAGAGATGAGATAAAATTATTATTAGGTTTCTTACCTCATGGTTTCTATGTCACCCAACTAAGTATGTCATACACACCCATATTTGGGTCTTTTATATAGGTGTTGTGTCTAATGTAGATGACAGATAGGTTGTCTCTAACATTAAGGGACTTGATATGAGTAGATCATAGTATAATAAAGAGATACAAAAAAAATTTGGGATAGACATGGGGACGATGAACCAAGATCTCATCTAAATTTTCTCATTTCATTTATTTGTATGATTGGACTTTATTTTATTCATGTAAGAGTGTATATTTCTAATTATTATGTAGTCAGATATTTATTAGTAAGAATGTAATAATTTTCAAATATTTTGTTGCATGATATTTTTTACATTCTATACGGATTTATTTATTATTACTATATATTTTTCATGGAGTTAAGTGTTCTTGTGTGTATGGTAAAATTATGTTATGGCCACCCTTTTTAGTAATCTCCCAACAAGGAATTTTATTTACCCTTAGTTTATTATAGAAGTGATAGAGAAGTAACTTGTCAATTAATTTCTACGCATGCTAGGACCCACTATGTCATGTGGTGAAATTTTTGGAATTTCAGATGAAAACTAGAGCTTTATTGTTATGTAACAATGATATTAAGTATGTAAAAAACTATAGATAATCAATAAAATAACCAAAATAAACCAACACTGATTAAAATTTCACATCAACATAAGTAAAATATATATGAAAAAAATTGAAACTGATAACAATGGATCTATATTAATATAATATAGTTGATGAAATTTATTAAATTGGTATTTAATAATGATATCTTGAATACTTATGATGTAGGAACATATGAATAATGAATCGAGAACATGGTAAAATTTTCCTATCATAATTTTCACTCCGTGAGACGTATTTCTTATTATACATCATAAATTCATGGTAATGTTTTGTATAATAAACCGTTAGAATTTTATGGAAAAATTCATTTATATTTCAAGATATTTATTATTCAATTCCATGTTCATTGTATTGATGTGTTTGGAATAAAAAAATAATAAATTTGAAGGGTTTTCATTCTCAAAATTCATATTTTAGAGAAAAGTTTGTATTACGCACCTATTTTTTGAATATATGTTGTTTGTGGTGAATATTTATTCTTTAATCATTAAAATATTTAGCACTAATGGTATCATGTGGTAAAATTAGATATCTGAACATTAAATTTGGTTTCAAATTAAATTTCTATTATTCCACACCATTTTCATGATGCAATTTCATTTGTATGAAATCATTAATTATACACATGATTATGACATTATACTCCCTTTTCTAATTCCAATTCCTTTTCTCTATGGTATTTTCTCTTATCATCACATACCTTCATATAAAATCCTTCTATAATAGCATTTTAACCTCATAAGTAATAACTCACTTCATATCAAATAGATCGGTACCTCCATGTATAAACATAATATTCAATGAATGTTATATCCCTCTATTAGATATCCTATTATAGATTTTATTAAATAATAATAATAATTATCATTACCTATCACAAAAAATGAAAATCAATTACAAATTTTATTATTCGGTTTTTCAAAAATAATAATTAAAATGATTTAAAAATATTTCCCTTCCTTTAAAATTTTGATGCTTTATATTCCACTATACATTTTCTCTATAAAAAAATTAAATAATTTTCAATTACAACATTATTGGAGATTTCATTATAATTATTCTTTTATTATAATTCAATTTACTTCTGATTTTTGAAAATTTCATTTCAAAAGTAATTGTTGAATTGGTTTCTTTCACATTCATTATATCTTTATGTATAGACCTTTATTTTAAAAACATTTCTACAATAGCAGTTCTCCTAACAGCATGAATAATCGTCCACCTAATTTTTTTGTAATTTAAATTATATAAATATTATTCATTCAGTTTTAATAAAATGTTATTTATTGAAAAATAATATTTTTTTTATCATAATTTTATTAATGAAATTAAATATTTTTCTAAAGATAGTTTTGAACAAATGGTTAGTTTGTTTCCTATATTTCCTAAATGTGAAACGTTAAATCACTATTAGAGGAATGATATATCATTTAATTTTACATTCCTAATCATCTTCGTTATATATCCAAAAATCATCTTCCAAATCCATTCCACTAGGAATTTTTTTAATCCTTTGATTAATGGGATTTCAACTACATTCCATCACATCTTTTGATTCACAATATTATTGACTTACGTATATAAACATTATCTATTTAGTATAAATAAAATATTCTCTATTATCATGATAAAATTCTATTTATCTATAAAATCACTAGATATTATTTGATACTAATTTATTTTTGTAGTGTTATATCATGATAACATTGTTGAAGAAATTATGAATGTATTATATATATGATTCCATTTTAATGAAATTAAAAACATAATCCCATACATGGGTTCTCTAGTTTATTATGATTATATATTTTATGTGACACACATATCTATAGATAATGATTGGTGTGGTCATATATGTACCCCAATAACTTGAATTTTGATTTCATCTCCTGAGGTAATTAAATGTGGAAGTAAAGAGATTTTATATGCAATTATTGTGATAATAAGTATTCTTACATTTTTAGTGATGTATATAAAGACTTTTTTACCCAATAATGAGCATTATCAGTTTTTTCACAATGGATGTAGTATTATTACGTTTTTCCAATATTTTTATAGTTATTTTCATGTATATGTTATGCAATAAAATATCATGTTTATTGACTAATAAATCCACATTATTTTTATTCAAATATTATGTTTTTCTAACCCATATTATAGGATTTATGATCAATGCATTATTCCAAATAATTTTATTATATATCCTAATTATAATAATATATTCATCTCACATTCACTCAATATTATTGAATGTTATCACTTTTGTTTACCCTTAATATGAATTTAATCACACTCATTTTTTATGTTTAGTTCTAATATGTTAAAATGAAATGTAATTAATTTAAATTTTATTGAAGATTATATTTTGTGGATAAATTATATAAGATATTAATGGATGTTTATAAATTTTTATGTTTCTATATAGATGGAAAAAAATTATTAGAAAAAAATTACATGAGTTATGTATTTTTATGAATTTTATTAAATATCTATGTATCAAATCATAAAATATCAAATGATTGAATATTAATGAAATATTTTATTTAGTTCAAGAATGATATGGTAACGTTCATAAGATTATACTGTTTGTATGAGTTTAGGGTTTAGATTACATTTGTGGGTACGATTTTTTCTATTGAAAATAAATTTTTTGTTATAATTGTGATTAAGTTTTACGAATTTATAGTTGTAATTAGATTTAAATGTTTGTAATGTTCATTAAAATGGATATATTTAATATTTTATATTTTATTAGGGATTTGGATAAGTTATATTCATATAAAATTAGAATTATTATAAATATTGGATAACATCCTATAGGTTTGGAAATGTAGAGGTTGTATGGTTCTCCTAAAAAGGAAAAACCATGCCAAAATTCTACATGTGGATGAAGGATCATGAATTGATATACTGATATGTAATATCCCCATAAAATATGATTTGGATGTTAATTAAAACTTCATTTAGTGGATGAGACAAAAGCCTTATTGTACAATTAGATTGAATGTACCAGGATTTATTATTTGGTTGATAAACATTCTATTTATAAACGATTAGAAAGGATTTAAAAATATTTACATAGAAAAACAAAAAAAGGAATTAGTTTTGATAACATAGAATAATAAATTAATCTTTAATATTTTATTTATACCTTAATAGATGTATTATTTATAGGATAAAGGTTATATAGAACTACTAGAGCTTAAATTTCAATGATTTTCTATGGAAAATTATTTAATGATAATTCATGATAATTTTGGAATATTTCCATTTTTTATCAGGGTAAAAAGTACAAAAGACACAAAAATAAAAAAAAATTTCTTAATGTATAAACTTAGTATATGATGGTTTCATTAGAATTGTATTCTTTATTATAGTCTTTTATTATTTATATATAGAAATATTTCAGTTTCTTTTTTCCATTAGTATTTGTTTGAAACATGATCATATAAATAATGATATGAATAGTTTATAACTTGTAAACACAATGGGTTATAACCAAATAATGAAGAATAAATAATTTTAATAGTGGTTTATTATGTTCAAGTTATGATGCAAATTTTTATTTTTCATAGTCTTTGTTAATGTAATGAGGGTAATATCTATGTAAAAATATATCATTATACTCTTACCTATTATCTTATGTGATTGATATGTATCGATAAAGTTATAGTATTTATTAAATGTTAGGAGGATTATGTGAAACTTATAAATATTTTTTCATCATATATATTTATTGAATCATTGAAAAAATATATTATATTTATTAATAAAAATATAAATTACTTTTATACAAGGTTATATTTTTTATTATAACAATTGATGAAATCATGATTGTGGTACGGATAAATAATTTGGTAAAAAAACAAATGATATATACATAATTAAAGGTATTTTGGTTTTTAGGATAATGAGTTTCATTGAATTGGTATCCTTGAAAATAATTATTTATGTTATGAAAATGTTATACATGACTAGGTTTTATATATATGTGGGAATATTATTTTATTATTGATTAATGTTTTTTTTATGGATATGTTACTTATTAGAAAATAATTGAATAAGGTATTTGGAATATTAGAATAGATATACCAAATTATTAATGTGATAGTATTACCCTAACTTATGATCCACAGTAAGTAATAATTAAAATGTTTGTGAATATAATTTATTTTAAGTGTATAATTTAATGACTTTAGATTTTAGACCATTCAATTTAATAATATCTTATACAACTAGTTTCACATGCTACACAAGCATATGAAACAATAAAATAAAACTAATGAAATCACATTAGTGGATTACATTATGAAAGACATAAGATAAATAAAACCACTATTATATATAATTTTATAAATCAATTGGAAATTCATTTATTTAGATGAGAAGTAGAAAATATTGAAAATGATTACATACTCAACATACATTTTTTATTGTTGTTTTATTTATTATAAAAAATTAAATTAGTTACATTAAAATATGAAAATATTTAACATCATTTCATCTTATGAACTAACTTGTTATCATGTGTTTAATTATAGATTTGTATTGAACATTTTTAAAATAAACAAAATGGAGAAAAAGAATAAATTTCAATAAAATGTTTTTTTTTGTTTTTAAACAACATATTAAAAAACAAAATACATAAATTTAATTAGATAAGTAAATTATATTTTTAGAATTTATAATTTCAAACTTATTTAGGATAACATTTTTTTCTCTAAAATAATTGGTTTTTAATTAATAATGGAATATATATCTTTTACCAAAATTTTATATATTATATGTGAATGAAATATAAGTTTAAAAACACATTAAGTTTATTAAATATTATGTATTCGATAAAATATATTTATTTAATATTTTCATTTTATACAGAGAATATTATCCTACATAATTTTAGAAACTTACTGACATTTTGTTCACATTTTATAAAAATTGATTTAAATAAATATTTTAACTATAATAATAATTTATTTAATTATTTTGAATTATCAATACATAAATTTTATTTTTAACAACAAAATTAAAATCGTTAAACTAAACAAAATTTATATGGTTTATATACATATAAAATTAAAGCCAAATACAATTTTTTAAATTGTATTACGCATGGTGTTTGATTATTATAAAATTAAATTCGATATACTATTAATTTTTTTTGGTAAAATTGAATTAATATTTTATATCATAACATGTTAATAATATAACAATTAAAATATCATTATGGGAATAAATTATTAGTACTACGATTAAAGATAGTGTTGATGATAATAATAAACATGTTATATTCAATGGAATTGTTATAGTAAAGTTGTGAAACTTATATATAATTATGTTAATTCTTTATTTTATATAATAAATGTTATTTCATTTTGAAAAATTTATAAGAATATTATAGCTCTCATTCATTTGATAATCATTACTAAATGAGATGAAGAACATTTAATGAAAAAAGTTACATATTTACACAAAACATTTTTTATGAATATTAAAAATATTAAAATCAAATTATATTTATCATATTTATAAATTAAATTATTCTATATATATAGTAAAAATATTTTTGGATAACTGAAATTATATTATAAATTTGACATCCAATTTTTTTATTAAATAATTACAACTTAGTTAAAAAATATTTTCCAAATAAAACGTGTATTGTAAAATATAAAAATAAAGGGTTAAAAAGAAATAAAACATATTTAAAACAGTTATAAACGTATTTTTTGGGGGATTTATTAAACTTATATCACCCAAAAATAAATATTTTCTCATATTTGTATTCTTTGACCCTTGAATAATTTTTATATTTCTGAAAAATAATTGTTTTTGACAAAATATCCCTATTCTTCACACAAAAATATTGAAACATCCACCCCTTATACCAAACCACTTCAATAAAATGACTCAATGAAATTATTATATTATTAACCTATTATAATCGTATCTCATTTTTAGAAGCTTTAGGAATCAATTATTAATCCTAATGTGTACATTTTAAAAGAAACTTTGAAGAGAATGTTAACGGTATCATAGGGACTATTACTTAATCCATACAATTTCATATTAACCATTCACTTCAAAAAAATTATCAACCCTAGAATGAACATTATGATACTGTAATTAAAATATTTTAAGTTTATTATATTAATTGAAAACCATTATGAATTAAATACCTTTCACATAAAAAAAATTAGAGTTAATATTGTGTTTCGTATAAAAAACATCAAACAATTTATAATTTTTTATTTTTCAATAAAATTTTCATTCCACCTCAAGGAAAAAATAAAATATAATTAGAAAAAATTATAACCAATTAAATAGTAT
This sequence comes from Viscum album, assembly GCA_963277665.1. Classification (NCBI taxonomy): domain Eukaryota; kingdom Viridiplantae; phylum Streptophyta; class Magnoliopsida; order Santalales; family Viscaceae; genus Viscum; species Viscum album. Next base: position 927,858,884 of record OY728126.1, on the reverse strand, counting down.
AATTATTATTCAATTATAAATATATAATTAACATCCATAATCAAATTGAGATATATCTTTTTTAACATCAGTTCGAATTAATAACATATATGAAAAATACTATAAAATTATATCTTAAAAAACTATGGAAACATAACTACTACCATTATTATAATTTAGTATAAATTTAATTAATATTTTATAATTCAAGAAAGGATGAATAAAATTTTGAAATTATCATATATGATCAATAAAATTATCAATATAAGATGACACCAACTAAATTTTATGGAAAAAAAATAATAGAAGATCTATATAATAATTTGTAACATCCCAAACAAAGTTATATTCAATGGTGCCCCTAAATGGTTCGCCAAATAAATTCTATCACCCCTCCCCATGTGCCATAGGCCACTATGTAGCAGCAAGCATCAGATAAGTAAATCATGGGGTTAATATACCCCATTTTATCTTTATTATGGTAATACACATGTTGAAAAAAATAAATAATTTCTGAAATATATAATCATAAAAATACCAATATCTCATGGCATCAAACGAATAAAAATTCAATGTGAAAAATAAACAGTAAGTATTCCTTAAAATGTAAGTTCCATGTGTCAATATGAAAAAACCAAATAAATAAATGCACAAAAAATACTACAAGTGGGCATCAAAACACTAACAATTCCATCAACCATGATCATTCCCCAATTCAGCCATCTAACACATGCCATATTCCATTATTCATTCATATAACAATGAAATGTATTCATGTATGGATCTGGAAGCCCGAGTAGAGTGTGGGTACAACATAGTAAGCCACCACCAACATTGTCTAAAATAGAAATAGTCAATAATACTATATATAATTGTATACAGAATAAAATACAAATGATAAGGTAAATAATTTACATTTATTTAATTACCCTTTATTTAACCACACAACCCCCAAGTTCCCATGAAATCCCTTATTTCAATCCATTATTAGACCATTTCTTGGGACTAAATCATTCCTTATATTAAATGAAAAATCATTAAATCCTGGGGATTTTATTATGCATATAATTCAATTCATTTATGTCATATTGGATTTATAGTCTCATGAAATTAAATTTTTTAGAGTGTCATATCCAATACTGCTGAGAGTATTTTGAGAATTAGTCCATTTCTCACTACCCATGGGTATTTAGAGCCTTCGTCTATGTCCCATATAGGAATAATTACATGCATGGTGGGAGTATAATTTCATTTATTGTTTTTTGAGTGTATTTGGAGCAGTTTTTCTAATCTCACACCCTATATATCAATAATACATATATATCATTGGTGTATAATGTCATGTATACCACCCCATTTCTCAATCATTCACTATTTATCACCTTCAACAATTTCCCATGTTTAACAATAATAATTTTAAATCAACATTAACCCCTTATCACATTTCACATCACAATATCACATTAGTAAATTTTACTATTAATTAATCAAAATATTACAATTGAAAAATAAGAATGCTCAATTTATTAATTCGACAAAAAATAAATCACACCAATCCCATTAATGAATTTAAAAATTATTAATCACAAAAAATATTATTAATTAATCCAACAATTCATTAATTAAAAAAATCATTAATTAATTGAATAATTATTTAATCAATTAAATTTCATTATATAATGAAACAATTATCTAATCACATCACCTTCATTTGTGAACTCACTAATTTACAAATAAAATAAATAACATTAATTAAATTGAAAATAAATTCATTATATAAATAATATTATATAACATGATATTATTAGTTAATCACATCAATTTCCTTAGTTAATTATATAATTAACTAATCACAATATCTATATTAATTAATTATACAATTGATAAATCACTTATATTTTATTATTCAATTCAAATATTAAATAATAATATCAACATCATTACTAATTCTATTATTATTTAATCACATAAATACCCTTAATTAACTCCCTAATTGATAAATTATTCCCATCTCATTAAATAAGTCATTAATTAATTTTTAAATATCCTCAAACCCAATATCATATAATAAATTAAACAATTAAATATTAAAATCAACAATCTAAATATCTCATAATTAATTCTATAATTAGTATCTAAAACTGAAAATATCATTTCCCCATAATAAAATCAATAATTAATTATATAATTCTATCAATTCAATATCCAGAAAATACACATTAATTATTTCTTCAATTTACTATTTCAAGTCATGCAATTACTCCATCAAAATAATCCTCTTTAATTTATTTACCAATTAACTAATCAGACATATTCAATTTCATCCACACAATAATCACCACTAAATAATTAATCACATAATTATTCTAAATCATTTAATTGTTTGAAACCAACAATCCTCGTTAATTAATTCACCAATTAATTAATCACATCAATCCTATTACTCAATTTATCCAATAAATAATCACATAAATCCCATTAATTAATTCAAAAATATGTTAATCCATTTTTTTAATTAAAATATTAAATAACACCTCATAAATAATTCTTCAAATAATTAATCCTTTTTTAATTCGAGAATTAAATACTAACTAAACTCCCATTATTTAAGTAATTATTTCATTACTACCTTAATTTAAATCATCAATTAAATAATCAAATAACTCTAATTAGTTCATTCATCAATTGATTAATCTCTTTACTTAATTCAATAATTAAAGAATCTCATAACTCCCATTAATTAATTAATCATTTAATTAATCATTTTTTATTTCCATAATTAAATAATCACATAACCGTAATTAGTTAATTATTCAACTAATTAATACATTCATTTAATTCAATAATTTAATTGTCATTTAATTGCCACTAATAAATTCACCAATTAATTAATCTAAACTCAACCATTCTATAACCCTAATTAATTTATCAACTAATTGTCTAATTCAATCCCAATATCCCATAACTAATTAAACCATTAATTATGTTATTCCACAATACATTATTTCAATAATCAAATTAACAAATAATTACCCACAAATTAAAAATATCAATTTCCTTATAATTAATTTAGTAATTAATTATTCCTAATCAAAACATATTGTATCCTAATTTCACATTTTTAAAAATAATTTATTCATCTAATTACATTCTTTTATCATGATCAAAATTTCTTAAAATCTAATATCAATTCAGAATAACATATACATTATTTTAATTAAGAGTATTGGATTCTAATTTTAGACCACCACCTATATGAATAGTGATTAAGGCTTACCAAAAAATAATCCCATTTTTAAATAGGTCAATCTAGAACGTGATGAAAAACACGATCTAGATCTGATATCTAATTCCATGATTAAATGAAACAATATCACTTATATATAGATCTAAATAAAATAAGACGATATGTAGATTGAAAAACTAGATCTAGATTGAACAATCATAAATATAAACTCAACAAATCCAGGTATAGATCCAGTTGTGGATAAATATATTAATTTTTTCTATGAAGTGGATCGGAAGAGAATGATATATCTAAACAAGAAGGAAACTCGTACCTTGATGGTGCGAATATAATCTTTAAGAAATGGCTATAGTGTGTAGAAGAGAGTCAATTAAAATAGATTATGCGTGAATCATCTATAGTGGAGTGGGTGTTCAAAAAATGCACTATGGTAGAGAGGGAGGTGTATAGATAGGGTAACATGGCTCTGTATGGTTCATTAGGTTAGGCCCCCTTTCTTTCTATTTTTCCACAAAATCACTTCAAAACTACTTAAAAAACATTAAACCGAAATTTGAAGCTCTATAATTTGTTTTTCTGACATGTTTACGAGTGGAGAGAACTACTATTTTTAAATGTCAACCTTTGGTCAATTATAGTTAAAGAGGGATTAATATTCATTCTGAACATATCGACGTGTATCAAAAACTACTTCTGTGAAATATCATCAACTGGATTATAATAGTTTTAGGGGTGTTGATTTTAAATGTTTTGAATTTATTGGAGCTGTGAATTAAATTTAAAATGTCTACACAAATAAATTCACAACATGATGTGGGTCCATGATCCTTGTTTTTTATGCAGCCATAACCCACTACTTAATCATGCCTCAACATTGGAAAATATGGAATCATACAATCTCCCCACCTTATAACAGCTCGTCCTCCAGTTATAATCCCAATAAACAATATCATTCTATGTCAAAAATATTCATCCAATAATCCCTCATACCTGATTCTCTCTCCCATGCTTTATACTCAACACAAAATTTTGGAAACAATATACAAATGATCAAAATAGTATTTCCCTAAAATAGATTCTCACTAAGATTAACCCCACATATAATGTGATACATAAAGAGGGCATCGATCTCAGTCGCAACTTCAAAAATATACCTAACCCATTTCCAAAAACACAATTCATAAGATCCACAAGAAACCAGTCCCTATTGGAACATATCTTTTCCATCAATAATTTCCTAGAAACGATATACATCCACCTCCTCTAAGGATCACATAGACTATCTTCCAAAAATTTAATCATCCAACTTAGACATTCATTATTGTCAGTCTAATTCAACCACTTCAAACAAATGGTCTTGATCCTTGAACTTATTACTAATACATATTTCCCCACCATTGTAGCATTGTTAACACCAGTCGATAACCAACTCAACCACCACAACCTGTGGACCCCAATATTCATCAACTTTCTTACCCTCTTATGAATCACATCCATAAATTGCCTATGGTGTACCTCCCACTGTCCAACTCCACATATACCACTTCATAAATGTAACCTAAATATTACCCCACATAAAACAAAAATAAATTCTGATTACTAGAATTAAATCTAAATCCTTCTCAGCGTTTATAAGATGATGTCATGGAAGGGGAATTATCTACAACTATTAAAAGTACACTAAAATTTCATTAATGAATACCACCACAAATCCTCCAAATCCGAACTTATATCCTCTATTGATATACCTTAATCATTCGAAAACCTTATTCTTCCTTACCGGCCAATATCCCACCATACTCTCCAAAACAATATAATCCCACACAGAACTCACTATAGAATTCTCAAACATGGGCATTCTCACAACCTAAAGAACACATGTCGTGGGCAAATTAAAAAATATAATGGATTTTAATTTCCTTAAATAAAATGAATTATCATAATAAATTTATAGAAACCCATTTGAAGTATTTCTGTATTTCACATTCTATATAGTCAAAAGTGATGTAATATCACTACCTTTAACCATCCAACATCAGGGTCCTAGTTGGCAAGGGTAAACACATTCCCATAATAAATGATTCTCATTTATAAACCCATTTATTCTCATATATATTCATTTTAAATTCACTCTATATACATGTTAGGGACTACTTACATTTCATGTTTAGAATCAAATAAAAACTGTTCAAGTTGAACAACTTTTCCATTACATGTTTTCTAATGAGTGACTGAATTGATTCATTTAAAATTAACCTTGATTTAATAATATTATTTCTATTGACACAAATTTTAAAAATTACCTGACCATGAGTCAAATCATAACAAATCAATGAAATAATAGTCACATATCATGAAATAAGATACACACAAGGTAAAATAACGTCAAAAATAACAAAAAATGCAATAACAACAATCCCACCATAGGTACTTGGATTCAACCCCATACTTGTCGTAGAAACTCCAAAAAACAAGCTCATAAAATTCAAAAATCTTTATAGTATCATGTATAACATTACCACATTTTAATTGAAAAGATAAAAAAAAGATAATTGGAAATTGATTCTAGTTTTTAACATCCCAACCCGGGTGCCATGCACTGGTTCCACGAACCGATTCAGCACATCACCACAAGAAAAATTCCATGTCTGCCAGTGGCTTTTATCCAACTGTGAGGATATTATAAGTCGATTATGTAGAGAATATAACCTAATTTTTCCATAATAATTGAAATTAATAATTGGAAATAAATAAAAAATATTGGAATCATATGATCGTATAAAATAGCAATATTAATTGATAACCAAAGCATGAAACTATAATTTAAAAAAATGAAAAGTAGATATTCCAAGCTATGTCTCTGCCTAGTGTCATTACGAAATACAAAAAGCAAATACATAACAAAAAATCATCCAAAGGAAGTCATGAACAATTTACAAAATACAAAAAGCAAATACATAACAAAAAAATCATCCAAAGGAAGTCATGAACAATTTTAAGATCCCTCGTTTATTCCCCATTCCAAATCCATCCAACTAAAAAAATCATTTTCCCTTATCAAGTCCTGCAACCAAGAAATATAATCATGTATAGATCAGTCAAACCAATTATGTTGTGAGTGAATCTAAATAATACACCACCAACGACATCTTAAATAAATCCTATCAATAAATGTTTATGTAGTATTATACTGAATAAATTCCATCTAATAACCTAAATAGTTTATATTTATTCAATCATCCTTCATTTACCCACAGAATCCCATGTAGTCCTAGGGGAACCCTTATCTCAATACGTATTTAGGCACATGATGGAGAAGGAAACATTTATCATATTCAATTAACAATAATTATATCACATGGTATTTCATTTTTAATCCAAATAAATTCATATAAGTCATATTAGATTCATTATCCAATGTCAATAAATTGGTATAGACTGTCATGTCCTACACTATCATGAGTATTTAAAGCCTATGTCCATGTATGACACCCCATAGGTATTTTGAACCTTAGTGAATGTCCCATAAAAGAATATTTGCAAGAATGTTTTGTGTAGAACATCATTTCTAGAACCCCATGAGTATTTGGAGCATCAATCCCTATGTCACATCCCATTTAATAGTCATACATATACATCATGGGTATAGAACATCATGTCTACCACCCCATCTCTCAATCATTCACAATATATTAAATATATCATAATTTATCATATTTCACCATAATAAAGGTTAATCCACATTAACCCCCTTTTCACATTTCACATCCCAACGTCACATTAATTAATTTATCAATTAATTAATCAAATTAAAATAATCACATATTCACATTATTACATTAATTAGTTTAATAATGAATTAATCCTGCAACTCTATTTAACTAATTCGACGATTAATTAATCATAATAATCACAAAAATTAGTTCAAAAATTAATTAATGATGAGAACATTGTTAATTATTTCCAAAATTAATTAATTCCGCCAATTCTATTATTTTATCCAACAATTACCTAATCCAATTACATTCATTAGTTAAATCAACAATTAACTAATCAATCCATAACATTAATTAATTCTATAATTATCAAATTACATAAATAAAAATAATTAATTCAATAATTATTTAATCCCATCATTTTTTTCAATTAATTTGAAAATTAACTAGCCACATCAACTACATTAATTAATTCAAAAATTAATTAATCACATCAATTTTATTAGTCAATTATAAAAATAAATAATATGGCCACCTTATTTACTGATTCAATAATTAGTTTATCAATTAAATCTCCCCAATTTATTTCCCAATTAATTACGTATGTGAATCCCATTATTTAATTCATGAATTGATTACTAAATATCTTCAAACCCAATATCGTATAATTAATTCAAAACGTAATTATTCAAAACATAAATCACAGTATCTCATAATAAATTCTACAATTATTTATCTAAAATTTAAAATCATATTAATCTATAGATTATTCAGAAATTAAGTATCCAATTCAATCAATTAAATATCCCATAAATCCACATTATTTAATTCTCTAACTACCTATTCCGAGTCATTCAATTTCACCATCAAAAAATCCTAATTAATTAATGGACCAATTAATTAAATTTATATATTTTGTCATTTCAAAACAATAATATCTATTAAATAATTCACCAATTAATTAATATAACTCATTCTATTGTGTAAATACAACAATATACATTAATTCAATCAATAAGAAAATATTACCAACATTCTCATTAATTAATTAAACAATTAATTAATCCTTTCAATCCTATAGTTTAATTCATTAAATAACTAATCACATAACTCCCATTAAATAACTCATCAATTAATTTATCCCTTTCGTTAATTCATCAATTGAATTACTCCCCTTAATTAATTTTTCAATTAATTTATCACTTTATTACATTCTACCATTAAATAATAACATAAATCCCATTAATTAGTTCATCCATTTATTTTCGTCTTAAATTAAATAGTAATATAAATCCCATGAGTTAATTCATAAATAAATATATCTTTTTATATAATTAATCAATTAAATAATCACACATCTCCCATTATTTAATGAAACATTTAATTAATATATTTTTTACATTTAAAAATTAAATAATCAAATAAATATAAATAATTAATTCATAAATAAATTATTCAATTTTTTAGAATTCAGTAATTATATAATCACATTACACTAATTAATTAATTCATCAATTAATAACATGATGTATATAATTAAACAATTATATAATCACATAGTTCTCATTATTTATTTCGTCAATAAATTAATCTAAAATCAGCCTTTTGAAGATCAAATTTATTTATGAAGTAGTTTCTTTATCTCAAAAAACAAAACTATTTCCAATTATTTCGTTATCTAGTATTCCTATATAAATCAATTTAACAAACTAAATTAACAAATTAATTAATTATATAATTGAATCCTAATATCGCATAATTAATTTAAAAATTAATTATATCATTCAACAATATATTATTTTGACAATTAACTCAAAATTTAATTATCCCAAAATCAACAATATCAATTTTATTCATAATTCATTTAATAATTAATTATTATAGATAAAAAATTATAATATCCTAAAATTACATATTAAATAATTAATAAATACCCAAAATTAATTAATTTAATCAAGAAAAAAATTGTAACACTTATAATACCAATTCTACAATTACAAAAAAAATTGTAATCAGTCATAAGGGATTTGAAATTTATAGCACCCATCTAAATAATAGAGATAAATGACTTCCAAGAGATAATCCTTATTTTAAATGGGTCAATCAAGAATGCTATGAAGAACATATTCTAGATCCAAAACATAAAATCACAATTAAAAAACAATAACTCTTAACTCTTGATCCAGAATTAACATGCCTTGATCTATATTTAACAAGGCTATATCTATATCCAATATTAGATAAAAATATTTATTTTTTCTAGAAAGTGGAGTATTAGATAATGATAGATCTAAATAAGAACAACTCTCATAACATGGAGGATTGTAGAATGTCTTTAGTCGAAGGTTGTGGTGCACGTGGGATATTCAGTCTAATTAAGAGGTGTGTAATGGATATATAGTATAGAGGGAGGTCCAAAGATTATATTCATATGAGATAGAGGTATATGTCCAATGTTATATATCACTACATGGTTCATACAGGTAATCCCCCATTCTATCTATTTCCTAAATAAATCATACCAAGGCATCATTAAATACACTATAAAATAAATTACACATTGTGTAATTGCATTTATTGACTTGTTTAAAAGTGGTGAAAAATATATTATTGACATGTGTACATGTGGTGAATGATAGCTACAAAGTTTCTAATCTACATTCGTGTTATGCCAACACGATGCAAAAACTACTTTTATGATATCTGACATGTGTTGAAAAACAGTTACAGGGGGTCTAAATTCTTATCATTGTTAATTATTGAAAACATGAACTAAATACACATTGTCTACCAAAAATAGTTAACATTATGAAAAGCATCCTTGGTGAGTATTTTTTATGCCTCCATAACTCCCCACATAGTCCTACCACACCCCTCCAAAAGACAGGATCTTACAATATCCCCTCTTTATAATATCTCTTCTTGGAGTTATATTTCCAAGAAAAAAGAGATTATGAGTCAAACATATTGGGCCATTGATCCTATAGACCCTCTTCTTTATCTCATTTTTCCTCCTCCAAATTCCCATGTTTCCACAATATATAAATGATCGGCATAGTATTTCCCCTAAACATCGTCTTAGTGAGATTCCACACAAGTATCAGATTCCACTCAAAGAATGCATCAGTCTAAGTATCAACTTTTAAAATATAACTGATGTGTTTCCCCACTCACTATTTCTATTAAAAACAAGTATCCCTTCGATATTGGGACATATCCTTGCAATAAAAAAGTACCTATAAAGGATGTACATCCATGACCTTTTTTTCACCCTACATTTATTTGAATACTTTAAACATGAACCTTACAGGTTCCACATTAGTATTCTGATACCTTCACTTCAATAAAATTTTATTCCTCCCCACACCTACTAATATTATATCTCTCCCCAACATTGGATAATTACTAACACTGTTTTTCAAGTAACTCAACAAACACGGTGCATGACCCAATGTTTTCTTAGACCATTGGTCGCTACTGAGAACCTCATCCCTAAATTGTCCATGGAATACATCACACCATCCAAGTCCACATAGAATGCATAATATAGGTAACCTATGTTGGAACCTATATCAAATGAAAACACATTTTGGGTAGCTATTTATAAATATATTTATTTCTATGTGCACATGATATGATGTCGAGGGTAGGGGCATGATCGTCACTAATTAAAATTACTCTATGAATTCTTTGATGAATACCACCACCAATCCTCTATAACTGATTCTATCATCACATTGTATAAACCTTAATCTTTAAAAACCCATTAGAATCCCTTCCTATCATCGTATTACCAAACTATTGAAAACCCAAATGGTCCCTTGCACAACACACAACCGGTATCTCACACTACGACATTCTCACAACACAAACCAACCAGGTCAAGGTCCAATTAAAGAATGTAAAGGATTATCATTTGAAAACATTATATCAGATATCAAGATGGATTTAATGAAAAACATTCCAATTATTCACCCCTTTTTTCTCCATATGGTAAAAATTGTTGCATTATCACTACCCTAAATCCTACTACACCATGTTTCATGTTAACAAGGGGCTAACACATTCACATTATTCAAGTTTCTCATTTAGAAAATCAATAATAATCATTATGAATCATTTAAAAATTATTCCTTATTTAATTTTAGGAAATATATTTTTAACACCCCAAGCTTCCACGGTACGTTTCACTTTGAAAAATACAATAGATTGTGTTGTACGCAACATCATGTTCCAGGACACTATGACCAATCAAACTAGTTTTTATGAATAATAATAACTATTTTTTGAAATATTATAAATAATATTATTCAAAATATAAATAATTTTTGTATTTTTATTATCTAAATAATCGTAGGGTGAATTTTTGGTATTTTTCTGAAAAGTTACTATTATTTATTAATAGTGAAAATCAATGCTTTATTATTTAAAACCGAATATTATTTAAATAATTATTATTTTTATTTTATTTTATTTTAAAGTCAAAATATATACATAATACCTATATAAGTTCAATTAAATTCATTGATTTCATTTTATAATATGATTTTATATGTAAATTTTTATTGAACTATTTCAATCCTTTTACCCACCTTATAGGCACATTTGCACATTTTTATACAACATAATTTACCGCATAAATGAATTGAATTTCAAAAATATGAGAGGCGTTGTTGACATAAATTTGTCAAAAGAGGTTCAATAAAATAAAAAAAAATTCTTGTGAGTAATAACTTTTGAATTTTATCTACCACTGTTCAAAGTTAATAGGGTAATTAAAGATAAAAACGATATTATAATTACCTTATCACATGTCCTAATTCTATTAGAAATGTGTCTTTCGAGAAAAATCATCCTTAGGATAAAACTATGAACCTTTTTCCTACTTTTATTAGATTTAAACAATCATTGTTATTTTATTTTAAGATGAGTTTAAAGTGTTAAATTCAATTATTAATAACTAATCCATTTTTAATATCAGGTTATACATAAGATAAATTATAATATAAATATTCATTATAAAGATAAAATTCATTCCTACATAAGGGAATTTTATTAATTATTTTTATTCCTTAAATAATTAAATTTATTTATGACACAATGATGATGCAGTAATTACCTTGTTATTGCATCATTAATATAATTGATATTATAACTATTAAAATAATTTTAAACTGTTACTTTTATTGTATTCCATTAATTTTAAAGGTCAAAATTACATATTAGGGTTAATTATATATTTTTTAAAGTGATAAAGTTGTTATAACTTTCACAAAATCCAAATACTAAATAGCATCAAAAATGAAAAAAATGTGGTTTTAAAACAAATAAATTATTATTAATTGAAATAATATTCATAAAATATAAGGCTGATTTAAATGATTTATATAAGTTTATATATATCTTTAATTAAACTCATGGCATTATCTTGGGTTTTTATTATATGTTTATCAACCATTGTTTTATTATAATACAACTGCAAATGATTAAAGTTAAACTATTAAACTAAGAGTTAATTCTAAATTATATGATATCTATGGTGACCTAATCCTATTTAAAACCCATTGGATGAGTTGTTTTAGACCCATACCCACCTTATTCGAGAAAATAATCCTTTTTGAACCATTATAAATCGAATATGTTATATTGTAAAAAAATATTTAAACCTTTTCCAAAAGTTCCCATCACCTCTCTAATAAAAGGGCACTTCCCATTCTCTCAGAATCACACATCCAAATCCATTTGGCTCAGCCAAAATAGGCTCAAATAACCTACCAAAAAAACACACTTTAATCAAAGGGCTTATGTTTATCAAAATCAAATCACAAAATCCATTTTGATCAAACCAAAATGAAGAACCCAAAGAAGAGGTAATAATTACGTCACCTCTTTCAATGTTCTTTTCTTCATCGACATCTTTTTTCTTTGTTGTTTACAAAAAAAATCATTTATCATATGCATACTGTATTGTTATTGTAAATATGGAAGAACAATATTCATTATTCTATCTATCCTACGAATGATAAAGTCACCATATGTTCGTAGGTAGGGCTTACCATCTCCACATCGTGGTGTAGTTTGTTATTCAACACATAATTTTTTGGATGGGTATAATATTAGGTATAATTGATGTAAATAATAAATAAAAAGTTATGATTATTTTTTATATATGAAATACCATCAAATTACATACGATTTCACCATCAATAGATTGATATTGTCACTCGTACTAACGTACAGATTATCGTCACCATGAACATGATGAGATTCATTTTCCATCGTAATCATTCAAGAATAATTTTCATTTTATGATTAAAAATAATTTTTAATAACATAATATAATTCTGGATATGACTCAATACATTCTATCCATAACAAACATTTCTTATGTATCCAAGCATATAAAATAAAACAAAGCAATCAACACCTGAAACAATGATACTACTGAAATATTATTTACAAAAAAATATTATAATATCATATAAGATATCATATATATTTATGTGGTTCTTGTATAATTTAATAACAATGATTTCAGTATTATATAGGTGTTTAATTTACCCCCGACCAAGGAAATGTACATGGTAAGGGTTAATTCTACAATCTCTTCATTATCCGAGGATGTTTAAATGTGAGTATCTATTGTGACCTCTTTATAATCTACATCTATGGTACATAAAAATATATTTCAAAACATTTTTACTATTTACTATACTTTGGGTTAATTTCATTTAAATTATTATTTTACTTTTTATAAAATGGTTCAAAATCAATCTTTCTATCATTTTCCCAACAAGGTACATAATGACCATTTCGACAAATTTATGTAATAATGTTTATTAACTTATATGGAGGGTGCGTCTATTTTATGACATTATAACACCTTCATTGTGTCCATTAAAAGCATAAAAGAATATTTCTAAAATAAATGTTTTCATTTATAATTATGTAACTTTTAAAGAATATCAAAATAGAACGAGATATTCCACTCAAATAGTTATTATTTCATCTATGTTAACATCCTTTAATGTATTTTAAAATTATTTGAATTTAATTTATTATGATACAATCTTCCATATCTAATTGACGGTTTTTTGATATGTTTGACTATGGATTTGTTGTTTTTATACCATTCATGATTTGTATTTAATATATAGCATTTAGTATGTTAGTTTTAATACAAGTGTTAATGTTATGTTTCAACTTTTTCATATGAGGAATGTACTTGACTTAGTAAGTGATTGGTGGAGCCCAATATAGCTCCTTGATGCATCGATTTGTCTCATAAGACTAACTACTATCTTGGAAAAAATCCTTGACAAAATCTCATTTGTAGTCTTGGCATGAGGCCTTGACTAAGTGGTTATGATGTCCAACATTATGCATTCAATCGTTATAAAATTGGATATTGATATTACATTTTATTATTAGACTAGTAAAATATCCATGTGAATAAGTAAATGGAATTACTTAATTTATCATTGCATAATTATACTGATGTTTATGTTTAAAAGTCTTGTGTTTTAGTATTATAAATTTTCGTAAAATTTTAATGCTTATTTATGAATGTTTCTACTATATTATTATCCTTAATGAGAATATGAGCGCACCCCTTTATTAAGTTTAATTTTTCACAGGATGTGAATAAGTATATTTTGACTGACCATTAGGGATTGTATAAGGGAGAATACTTTGTTCAAAAGATACATAATATTTTTGTTTTTAATATCAATAATGTAATGAAAAACATAGGTTTGTATATAGTCTTTCGTAAGCTACCAAACTGGTCGGTCTTTCGGGATTTGATCCCTTGTGATCATCTCATTTTTATGTAATAATGCACCGACTCAGGGTAACTACTTTCGAGACGTTACAATTGGATTCAGAGTATGTTTAGTTCATACCATGTAGACTAGATTTAGAAAAACTCTGATAAGTGATCATTTCCCAATGATATACTTTGAGGATTATAATAGAAGAACATCCTATAATTATGGTAATGTAGAGATCACGAAAATTTATCAAGCAATATATCCCTTTCTGGATACAAGCCGGTAGAGGCGGCTCTGGTACAGAAGTACCTTGGAGTGAAAACTTCATCAAGAAGTTTCATTCTTGACCCATGGTATCCTGGTACATGAAATTGGGCCTTTCTGCACTTTTGGTTATGACACTCTTGAGGGATATTCTTTGGATAATTGAAATTTTCTTTAAAACCCATTATGACCAATTTATGTGTAAATTCTTCATCAAAGAATAATTTTTTATTATTATGAATTATATCCATAATATTTTCAATTTTTGTAAAGGGTTTTACAACATTGGAATTATGTATTGATATTCATAAACCAATCTAGTGTATTTCATTGTTAAAAAAGGTTCCTTGTAAAAGGAATGGAATATGTATCAATGCACGTAATCAATGTAGGGATTTCTATCCTTCAAATGATAATTATAGTGGCGATGGTGATGAAAATGGGGTTGATTATCTTATAACTATACTAAGACAACTCCCCCATGTTTTGTACAACAACCTTACACTTATGGTGAACCATGATCCTCAACGTGGAGGATCAATGGTAGACTGCTTGATGAGGAAACAACCACCAACATTTAAGGTTACTAAAAATATATTTGTATCTAAGAAATAGATACCTTCCTTTCAGAAAATATTTTCTTCTCTGGGGAGTAGGGAAACAGGAAGAGATGTCATGGTAGTTTATCACATCACATGAGATGTCGATCAATGTTGTTCAATGATTCAAAACACAAAGGATGGTGATGAAGTGTCAAATATGGAATAGATGGAGTTTAAAGATCATTTCAAAAAAATACTTTATTCATAGACATCGAGCATATATGGAGAAGAAATTTCTGAGTCTGATGAAAAAGGAGGATTAGAATATCGCAATGTGTGAGGATAACATTACAAAGCTAGCATGGAATGTTGCAGATTATATAAGAAACCCAAGGAGTAAGATTGATTGATTTGTTGAAGGTTTAAAACTATTTCTCTATCGAACATTAGTCTCACAATCATTATCATCATATGAAGATATTTTCTCATGTGAAATCTAGATATAAAAGGAATTAGCAATGTCTTGCGAATTTAAAGCAATGAAACAGAAGAATAGATCTATTGAACTCTCTAGAAATGGAAATAAGTTGAATAATGGAAAATTTGATTTTCCATCCTACAGTAAATGTGGAAAGAAACACCTCAATGGAATGGGAGTCTATTACAAGTGTGGTGAAAAAGGCCACGAAGCATGTGATTGTAAGGGAAAGAAAGAGGTTGTCAATGATGAATAATAAAATTGAATAGAAAAGGGGAATTATGAAAAATAATGTCCTAAGAACCAAGGAAAAATACCTCATAAAAAGACAAGGGGGCAAGGCCAAGCTTATGCCGTCACTACTACTGAGGTTGAACCTCTGAATGATGATGTTGCAAGTAATTTAATTATTTCCTCAAATTTATCCATTTATTTATTTGATTTTGGATCATCATATTATTTCATATCATCCCAATTTTCTATGAAAAATAGATATTTCCAATTTGATTTAATAAGTGAGTTTTTAGTAAAAATACCAAAGGGAAGTATCATTGCAACAATGTTTTGGGAATCAGTTCCCATTAGGGAATATAAATGTTTTTATCTACTGGAATCATTGTCAAACTCATGATTGAAATTTCTATAATATTTGGAATAGATTAGATTTCAGACCATGATGAGAAGATTTTTTATAAGAATAAGGAGGTTACAATTTTTGATGATGATAAGTATTAGCATATATTTAGAGAAGAAATGTCACTAACTGATTCTCATCTAAATCCATCCCAAGTAGCTCTACTAAATTCAATTATTTTTTAGGGAGGTAGTGAAATTACATTGGGTGGGTAATGTAATGTTAAAATAGATTACTTACCTATTGTGAAAAAATATGTGGATGTGTTTCAAAGGATTTACATGGACATCCTATAGAATGTGAAATTTAGTTTTAAATTAATTTAATTCCTGGTTCAAGTCCCATATCAAATACCCCTTATAAAATGGACACTGTGTAATTAGTTTAACTAAAGAAACCACTGGAGGAATTCAGTAATAAAGTACTTATTCGACCAAGTGTTTCTCCCTTATGATTCGATGTGCATTTTGATAAGAAGAAAGTAGGATATATGAGGCTGTTCATTGACTACAATGAGATCAATGCTATAACAATAATGAACAGGTATCCCCTACCTCGCATTGATGATTAATTCAACAAACATTTTAGAGCTCAATATTTTTTCAAATATTGGCCTTCAATCTGGATATCAGTAGTTGTGTGTGAAGATGTAAGAATTTCACATAATATTATTTCGAAATACGTACAGTCATTATGAGTTTACAGTAATCCCTTTTGGAATGACTAATGCACCCTCTATCGTTATGGATCTAATGATGAGAGTATTCAAGGAATATCTTGATTTAATTGTAGTGGTATATATTGAAGATATCTATGTATAATCCAAAAGCTCCGACAATCTTGAAAATGACTTACACACTATTCTAAAGACTCTTAAAAGAAAATAATTATATGGGATGTTTAGAATGTGTGAATTCTGGCTTTAAGAAATTTTTTTTCATGATCATATTGTTTCTAAAAATGTAATCTCTATTGATCCTTCTACGACATAATCAATCCAAGAATGTCCAGCACCAACAAGTATAACTGATGTGTGCAGTTTTATTGGTTTAGCAGGTTGTTATTGGCATTTGGTCCAGAGTTCTTCTTGATTGGTTATCCCATTAACCATTGTCCCATGTAAAGGGGTTAAATTTGTTTTGACAAAAAAGTGCAAATAATTTTTTGAAGAAATGAAGAGAATATTAGTCAATGATTTTATCTTAAATCAACCATTGAGGAATGATTGGTTTGTTTTTTATAGCGATGATTTTATAAAATGACTTGGCAGTGTCCTTATGCAGAAAGATAATGTTATTTCTTATTCATCAAGAGAGCTAAAAATTCATGAACAAAACTATGACACTAAGAGTCTTGAGTTAGAAGTAGTAATCTTTTCATTGAATATTTGGAGACACAATCTCTATGGTGAAAAATGTGAGATATATACTAATCACAAGAGATCGAGGTATATTTTCTCCTAGAAAGAACTCAATAGGTGGCAAAGACGATGGATTGAACTAGTCAATGATTATGATTTCAATATACACTACCACCCAAGTAAGGAAAATAAGGTGGCATAAGATTTGAGTAGAAAAAATCATGGAGTTTTTAACAAGATGACGGTTGAAAGGGATTATATGTTCAATGATATAGTAAAGATGGATTTGGGAATTATCATGGATGGTGAAATATAAATATATTTTCAAATGATTTCCAAACCATCTTTACTAGAAATGATATAAATTTCTCAGACTGATGATGATGAGTTTCAAAAGGAAATTAATTGTGTGAATTATGGGAGATTGATTGACTTCGCAAGTGTTGATGGAATTTTGATTTTGGGGAAAAGGCTTTGTGTTCCCGATATACCTAATCTAAAAAGGAAATTATTGGATGATGCTCATTACTCCAATTTCTCTATACAAACCCGTAGCACTAAGATGTTTAGAGAAATGAAGGAACATTTTTTGTGGGACAACATGAGGAGGGATATTGTTGATAATGTTTCAAGATGTATGGGTTGTTAATATGTGAAGGCTGGAAGACAATATCCTAGATGAGTCATGAAACCTCTTCCCATACCTGGGTGATAATGGGATTATATTACGATGGAATTTTTCATGGGGCTATTGAAGACTCACAAAAAGAATGAATTAATATGGGTAATTGTTGATCGTCTTACCAATTAAGCACAATTTCTTGCAATAAGAGAAGATTTACAACTTGATCATTTAGCAAGGTTATATATTATTGAAGTTTTAGGATATCATAGAGTACCCATATTGATTATTTCCGATCATGATCCTCGTATTACATCATGATTTTGGAAAATTCATCAAAAATACCTAGATACTGATTTTCGTTTGATCACTACCTACCACCCTCGAATTGAAGGACAATCAGAACAGAATATTTAAATCATAGAATACATGTTTAGATATTTTTTACTTGACTTTCAAGGTATGTGTGATCGGTATTTAACTCTGGTATAATTTTCTTATAACAATACTTCCATTCATGTTTTCAGATGGAACCATTAGAAGCATTATATGGAAAGAAATGTCGCTCACCAACTTGATGGGATGATTTTAGTAAAAGAAAACGTGTATTCCCAAAACGTATTGAGGAGACAATGGAAAATATGAAGATTATCCAAACCCACATATAAGAACCTCTGATTATGAAAAAGATCTAAAATCAAGCAATGATTTGGACTTTCAAGTACGAGATAATGTTTTCATGAAGGTATATCCATAGAAGTGTGTTGTACGATTTAGTAAGAAGGGTAAATTATGTCCCAGGAACATCATACCTTTCAAAAATCTAGAATTATTTGGAGTTGTATATTAAAATTTAAAAATGCCTCCCAGTCTCTCCAATATTCATTATCTGTTCCATGTATCACTGTTCAGAAAATACATGCATGTCCCATCGCATGTACTCACCTATGAAGAAATAGTATTGGAACCCTATCTATCTTATTGTGAATAGTCTATCATGATTCTTGATACCATTGAACAAGTGTTCAGAAACCGGACGACTTGTTTGGTAAAAGTTCTATGGAGAAACAATAAGATGATAGAGGCTACGTGGGAACCTGAGGAACTTATAATGAAGAACCACTGAATTCCTTGTATGCAGCTATATTGTATACATTTTTAGGACGAAAATATTTGAAGGTGGGAAGAATGTAACACCCCAAGAATCCTAAATATAATCCTCTTTGAATAATGAAATAGGGTGTGATGTACGCAACGTCGATTTCTGGCACACCACTACCAATCAAACTAGCCATTATGAATAGTAATAACCACTTTTGAATTTTGATAAATTTTATTTTTCAAAATGGATTCATTTTTGAATTTGTAATATCAAAATTATCTTAGGGTGGATTTGTGTTAATTTTCTGAAAACATTCAATTTATAATGAATAGTGAAAACACTGTGTTATTATTTTAAACTAACTTTTATTTAAATAATTAATATTTTTATTTAAATTTATTTTAATTTAAAAATAGATTCATAATAACAATATAATTTCATTTTAATTCATTTTTTTATTATAAGATTTGATATATAAAATTTTATTGAACTATTAAACATATTTTACTCACATTCTAGGCACATTTAAAAATTTGCATAAAATGAAATTTTAACACTTTTGTGAATTGAATTTTAAAATTCCAAGTGACATGGATGACATCAGAAAGTAAAATGTGTTTCAATAGAATGAAAATAATTTTTGGCCAACATTAACTTTTGATTTTTATTTAACATGGTTAAATGTAAATAGGGTAATTAAAAGTAAAAATGATATTATAATTATCATAACCCATGTCCTAATCCTATTGGACACGTTTTTTCGACCAGAATCAACTTTAGGAATAAAATATGATCCATTTGGTCTGATTTTATTAAATTAAGAGATTTATTATTATTTTATTTAAAGAATAGTCAAAAGTCTCAAATTCAATGTTTAATAACTGATCAATTTTTAATATAGGGTTATAAATATCATAAATTAGACTATAAATATTATTTAGAAAGATAAAAATATTTCCTAAATAATGGTATATTATTTATAATTTTAATATATCATATAGTTAAATATATTTATGACACAATGATGATGCAGTAATTACCTTATTATCGAAAGATTAAAATAATTGATATTATAAATATTAAAATAATTGAAAACTGGCCATTTTATGTATTCCAAGATTTTTCGGTGTTAATATGAAGTGTTAGTGTTGATTAAATAAATTTTTTCGATGTGTTAAAGTTGTTATGACTTTCACAAAAACAAAATTCTTAATAGAGTCAAAATTGACGTAAATGAGTTTTTAAAACAAATAGAATATTATTAAATGATATAATATTCATTAAAATCTATGGTTTGTCCATAAGTCATAGAAAAAATCTTATATATCAATAATGAACCCCTTTGTGTTCTATTGGATTGTTATAGTATGTATATTAACCATTTAATATAATAATAGAAGAATACATGGTAAAAGATAAACAATTTAACTAAGTGTTATATCTAAAATATAAGGATAATATGGTGATTGAAACCGATCTAAAGCCAATTGGTTTTGATGTTTTTGACCCCTCCCCACCTTATCTTCAAAAGAAGTATTTCTTGGAGACACTAGAAATCAAATATTATTGTATTATAAAATAATGTTTCATGCATTTCCTAATGTGACCCTCACCTCTCTTATGAAAGGATACTTCCCCTTCTCCAAAAATCACACCTCCAAATCCATTTGTCTCCACCAAACCATGCTCAAATATCCTCCTAAAACCCTCAATTCAATCTATTTTTTTACATTTATCAGAATCCATCATAAGGATCCCTTTTGATCTAATAAAAAGGAAGCACCCAAAGAAGTGGTAATAATTTAATCACCTATTTCAATGTACTTTTCTTCTTCCACTTCCTCTTTCTTTGTTTTTTCCATACCAAAATAATAACTCTAGTACCTTATACATACTGTGATGTTATTGTAAATATATTACAATCATATTCATTATTCCATCAATCTAATTAATGACAAATTCACCATATGTGCGTATGTATATGTTTATGTCTCCACCTCGTGGTGTTGTTTGTTATTCAACACTTAATTTTTTGGATGGGTATAATAATTAGTATGATTGATGTAAATAATAAATATAACTTGTTATTGATTATGTATATATTATATTCCATCCAATTACATATAAATTCACCACCAACATAAGGATATTGTTTCTGGAGTGTACATATAGATTACCGTCCCCACGAATGCGATGGGATTCATTCCCCATCATAATCATTCAAGAATAATTTTTATTTTACGATTAAAAATAATTATTAATAACTTAATATAATTTTGTATATAAATCAAATACATCCTATACATAACAAACATGTCTAACGTAACCAAGCATATAATGGCAAATGAATTAGTTAAAACCCTGAAACAATGATACTACTGAAATATTATTAACAAAGATATATTATGATATCATATATGTTATCTTATATATGAATTTGGTTCTTATATAAATTAATAAAAAATATTTAACTATTATGTAACAGGTAACATACCCTCAACCAACTAAAAGTACAAGGTAATGGTTAATACTACAATGTCTTCATTATTCGAGGTTGTTTAAATGTGAGTATCTACTAGGACCTTTTTATCATCCACATCCATTTTTCATAAAAATCTATTTCAAAACATTTTGACTCTTTACTAGACTATGTGTTAACGTATCTTATACTGTCGTATTGCATTTTCAAAAGTGTTTTCAATGGTATATTTCTTTCATTTTCCCAATAAAGAACTTTATGACCTTTTTGAAAAATTAAGGTATGAAGGTTTTTTTAACTTAAACGGTGGGTGCATATTTTTTCATCCATTATAACACCTTTGAAACATCCCTGTCATGATTATAAGAATATTTTCAAAATAAATGTGTTTTTTTATAATTACATGAAATTTAAATGATTACAAAATATAAAGAGATAATCATCTCAAATAGTTTTGATTTCATCTATGTAGATATCCTTTAATGGATTTTACATTTGATTGAAGTAGAATTATTATGATTCAATCTACTATATTGTATTAAAGTTTTTTTTTGATATTTTTTACTATGGATGTGTTATTTTTATACCATTCATGGATTATGGTTAATGTATTAACATTCAATATTCTAGTTTTAATATGAAAGTTAATGTTATGTTTCAACCTTTTATATGATAAATGCATTGGACATAGTATGTTATTGTTGGAGCCCACTATATCACTTCAATACATCAGTAGGTCTTATGATACAAACTAGTTTCTTGGCACAAGGCCTTGAAAAAAACATATCCATAGTCTTGACGTGAAGCCTTGACTAAGTGGTTATGATGTCTGAAATTATGAATTCCATCATTATAAAAATGGTTATTGATATTACATGGGATTATTTGACTAGTATAATATCCATGTGAATTTGTAAATGGCATTATTTTATGTACCTTTTCCATATTATGTTGAAGTTTATTTTTAAATGTCGTCTGTTTTACTCATATAAATTTCCTTAAACATTTATTCTTATTTATGAATGTTTCCACTATGTTGTTATCCCTACTGAGCATCTGACCTCACCCCTTTATTATGATTTATTTTTTCTTGTATGTGGGGAATTATACTATGAATGACCTGTAGGGATAGTCTTAGAGATATGAATTTTTTCAAATAATACATAATGTTTTTGCTTTTAATTTCAATAATTTAATGTGAAACTTGTGTTTTTATCTAGTAATTCCAAGGCTAATAAACTGATATGTCTTTCAGGATTTGATCCCTTGTGATCCTGCCAATTATATTTAATAATTCCCAAAATGTGGATAACAAGGGTATGTGCATTACAATTTTCATTTCAATTTCACAATCAGGGAAAAATAATTCATTCTTAAAAACATATTAATAATTCATTTTCCCAAGAATGCCTAAAATGATTAATATAAAAATATCCATGACTTCATAGAATGATCCATGTTGAAAAAAATATTATTCGTTACAAGGATATGAGTCAAATAACATGAAATACTTGAAATAATTATCACATCACCGGAAAAGGGCATCAACCATGGTGAAATAATATTCATGTGTAACAAAAAATAGTAATAACAACCATACCACTCTCAGTACGTTACTTCTCCCCAATAATTTATGTAGTTAATCTCATGCATTATAATGATGTCAAATCTACACTTAGTATCCTATCTACATTTTAAATGTAGTAATATAAAATAACAAGAAATGAAAATTGTCCTATGATCCCACTATGTAATGTCCTGACCCAGTTTCCACGCCTCGGTGACCCGAATCGATTCGTCACATGACCTCATGTGTGCCTCATTGTATGCTTGAGGCTACTGACGAGTCACGAGGGTCTGATAAGTTTATCATGTGGAGATAATACCCTCCATTTATTTTTTAATAGAGTAATACACTAGTGGAAATAAATCAATAATACTATAAGAATATGATCATAGAAAATACCAATATCTCATGATAACCAAATCATAAAAATACAGTGTCAAAACTATATTTTGTATATGCCATTCTATATTCTTCCCCAGTGTTAATATAAAAATCCCAATATAAATAATGAAACTAAAAAATAATCCCAGTAGTAATGATCTAATTATCGTTATCTCATCCATTCTCCATCCCCAATTCATCCATTTAACATATGGACATTTCCCTTATCATATCAAACAACCATGAAATCAATCTTAGTACCGATCTGGTAACCCATGTATACTATGAGTATAAATCAATAATCCACCACGAATGGAATCTAAAACAAATCTATTATATAATAGTGCAATCGATTGATTATAGATTAAAATACAGGCAATAAAATAAATGGTTTAAATTTTATCCATTATCATTTATTTAGCACATAATTCCTTGGGTTTCTTAAGACACCCTTATCTAATTATGTTTTTTGACCCATTCTGGAGTCTGAACAAATTCTCATATTAAATTCGCAATCATTATTTCTCATGACATTTCATTTTCCATTTACTTTAATTCCAATAAAACCAATTGTATCCACAGTCTAATGTAAATAAATGGTTGTATAATGTCATGTCTAGCACCGTCATTAATATTTGGGGCATCATTATTTCTGTTACACCCCATTGGTATTTGGAGCCCTAGTCTGTATTCCATACATGCATATTTGATTACATATTTGGTGTAGAACATAATGTCTAGAACCCCATGAATATTGGAAGCATCAATAATATATCTTATTTTCCGTCTATTATTTTTAAATATTATATAGACTATTATCGATACTTTCTACATAGAGGAAATGTGATTCTGATACCCACTGTTCCTGGAAAAAATGTCATAAAAATATTATAACATTATGAATAATGTGCAGTTATTTTTCCGAAAAATGATAAAATGAGGCCCGGTTAAACAATACAAGGGCACCACTGATTTCATAACATCGACAATACTCTATGAGCATCCTTGAATTGGTCAGCACGGGTTGATTTTAGAAATCAGAGCTAAAATAAATAATATAATTTATCAAAATATATCTAATTTCATTTAGTCCATTCATCGAAACCGCATCAAGTTGGTCTTTAAATAATGAGTTTTTTTATAGATCTAACATTATCCTCATAACCCTAGAACCACCAGAGACATTAAAGAGAGTGATCTGGAGAATTATCTCATGCTAAAAATGACAAAACATCAATTCGTCGATTAATGAATACTGCTCTTGATAGATATTCCCATTGATACAAATGATATGACCATTCTTCCTCAGAAAATCCTCCAAATCAAGGTATGGTGATTAGTTTAATACTATTTTTCTCATTCTAGATTCTAATGATGAACCCACACTAATCCAGCATTATATTTTCCAATGTTTAGATCATGTTTTTGGGATGGATTATTTTTTGGGATTTATCAGAAGTCGATTCCAGAGATTTCATTGGATTCATTTACATTTCAAATGATGGTGAACCATGATCAATACAAAAAATTGACCATTTTTAATCCCTCTCAATTTTTTAGGCTTTTATCCCTTGATTCATGAATTCTTTGTTCATTGATGTGATTTGAATCCCTTTATGAAAAATTGATCACTTTGCCTTTGATTATCAAAATAATTATCTGAGATACTAGACCCCTCATTGGGATTACCCAATGGATGTGTGATATTGGGTGTGACATTCTATCTAATTAAATTAGTGTTTAATAAACCTTCTTCTATGGTAATAATTGATGAATATTATTTCACTTCACCAATAATCATGGTCCCAAATCCCATCATTTTAGTGTTATAGCGGAAACAAATTGGATATGGAGTTTCATGGTGATCTAAATAATAGAATGGAATTTAAGAGATCAATGGTGTGAGAAGGATGATGAAAACAAATTTTAATAAAAAACATGTCCATATAGCATCTAGTCCCTGACTACACAGTGTGTAGTCCACCTTGGATGAAATCAAAATATATATGGTAAACAAATCTATATGGGGAGGATTTCCTAGGATTCATATAGGGTGTGTAGTCCCCCGCACATCATAGCTTGTAGTAGATAAACAGACCACCACATGTTTGGGTACACAGGAAGATATACAAAGGTTAAGGTCATGTACATGCAGCCGACCAGAGTACAAAGGTGGAAATCATGTTGGAGGACATGGAATGTGACGATTATACATGACGTGTATTGATTTTCAACATGATATGGTAAGAATGAAATGGGATTTTGTATACTGGAATTACCCAGGGTCATGGGACATGTCATGTGACCCTAATACATGGTGAGTAACCCATTCTAAATGAATTAATAATATTGTCCTCGATACAAGGGATAATTTTCATTTTGTATCATTCCAATTTTCTCAAAGAAGGTTGGTCTGGATCGTTTCCTACTCCTATGACTATGATCCCTTGAGTAGGAATTCCTAGATAAAGTTGTCAGAACCTCTCTAAAGGTCCACAGTATGATCCTGAATTAATTTCTACATTCTATAATCCTGGTTATTAGTATCTATTTGACCAACACTATGTCGTTGTCCATCCTATACATAGAGGGTTAATTATTACTGAGTTTTTGGTTCACCCAATGGAAATGATTGTGATCCTCATTTGTTGTATTTTATTCTCTTCATACTATTAAAATATCTTTCACATGGCCATACCAAACAAGAATTATCTATCAGAATGAATTCATCTATACAATTAGAATCTGGAGTGTGATCTCCCAGATTATTTCATTATAGAATATTTATGCTGGATATACTAGTGCTTGTATAACATGGTTGTGCCTAATTACTATATCGTGTTTCATGAATTGAATATATCTAGATATTATTGTTATATGCACTGTAGACATCTACCATTGTATAATTGAATATACATTACATTATTATATTCAATTTTTGATTTTGGGGTGTACAAATTGGTGTTTTTATACTCACTCCTACACTATAATTTCCTCCAATTATCATGTCTTGTGAAAATTATCGACTATTAGATAGAGATATTGGCTAACTAGGACTATATGATGCTTTCTGAGACTTGGAAGGCCCAAGGGTGTCCCTATGGATAGAAAAAGTATTCCCAGTACCTTTTTCATACATATTGCACATGTTTTGCATAAAAATTATAGTGGTATTTTATATTGAACATTTTATATTTACCTTTCATCATGTTATACTCTAGTTGTGGTTTATAGATGTATTAATGCATTGGTTTTTAGTGGTTTTTTA
This sequence comes from Viscum album, assembly GCA_963277665.1. Classification (NCBI taxonomy): domain Eukaryota; kingdom Viridiplantae; phylum Streptophyta; class Magnoliopsida; order Santalales; family Viscaceae; genus Viscum; species Viscum album. Next base: position 927,831,473 of record OY728126.1, on the reverse strand, counting down.
CATTACAATATTTTGTGGTCATGGGCATGTGTTCATGTGTATGGGTATATTAGAATTTCCTCCCTTGTTAGTTATATCCTAACTTGGTTCTAGTAACTATCCCTTGGAGTATTTGATAAGAACAAGGGGAGTCTCGGCATGGGACCCACTTGGACGGTTCCTGATAATGTGGTATTAGAGGTGGTCAATTCTAATTTATGACTAGGAGACTATAGGATTGGTTTTGGGAGATAATTCATAGTGTATCAGTTTGGATTTAATGTCTAGGACTCTAGTGTTAGTGTGGTGGATGACATATCGATGCACAATGGCTTCAATAGCCCTAAATTATACTTGGTACATGAGAATACTAGTTGTAGGGGAGATATTGTTTCATTCCTCATACATGAATTGGTTATCATTTCCTAGTCCATCTTTTTTCAACTATATATATATATATATATTGACTTTGGTTTATCTTGTTTAATAATAAGATGCCCCTATGACACATATGATCTAGGAGTCTATAGAATGCTCAAAATGATGACCCCTTGGGGTAGAGGCATTGATAAAATTGCTAGTTTCTCATATCGTACCTCCAGTTGGTATACTAGACATAATGTCACCTGTAGAGAATCATGTAGTACCCCCAAAAACATCAAATAGATAGTGCATGTATTGTTTGCTTCACGACATTCAGTGATAGAGACAAATTATGTTATAAGGTTAACCCTACCCACATGTGGACGAGAACTAGCATGAGGCAGTGACTTTAGATATCCATATATTTAAGACACCAGTTGATCAGATAGTGATCTTAGCGGTGGGCCTTCTAAATGGATCAATAGGACGATGGTGGAGTTTGGTTACCAGGACTCATGATGTGGAAACTCTTTCATTGATAGAGTTTGAGAACCTCTTTAGATATGTGTTCTGACCAGTTAAATTGAGAGATGTGTTTATCCGTGATATTCTTCCACACTAGTAGAAAATTATGACTGTGTATGACTATTCATCTTTGTTTAACATATATTCCTTGTTCTCTATAGATATTGTTTTAAATTAGTAAATTAAGGATCATACCATCTAATGAGGCCAATGTAAAAAATATTTTACATAGTGTAATTCATCTGAGAATTCATACTTATGTTGGGATTCATAATCAGATTTCAGTTGTTGAAAGCTTCTTAGCATAGTAGATATAGGGAGTGAAATTTAAAAGTAGGAAACCCTAATTAGATGCCTCAGTAGTATGGAGTTTAAATCAATCCTATGGACCTGTAGGTTGGAGAAGTTTATATAATAGGTCCTAGGATAGCAGATTTATAATTTCAGGCTCACATGTGGGGTCCACTCATCCAATAGAGAGGTTTACATATACATTTGATGACATGGGTCATCTCAATTGAGATTTTCTATCCCATTGTGCTGCTATTAGGGTGATTTTCTATGGACCACTAAGGTAGAGACAATGATAGGATCAGGAATATCTAAAGTGAATTGGTTGTGGTAGAGGAGATCAGAGAGAAGTAATTGGATCCCTATATGGATACTAGTTACCGACACAACCCCCATGTGGTCTATGAAAAGCTCATGGAGTTAGGGGACTGGGGTGGGGACGACTACATGCATTAGATACATATTTCCAAGGGGCCCCATGAATGATTAAATATATGATCTATGTATTTTAAAAATTACTATCTATTATGATATACATTGGTTCTAGTAATTAATTTCCCACCACAGATCTCATATGAGATTTAGAGAATCTGGTTGAAACCATGAATTAAACCTTTCTCATAGAGAGACATACAAGAGGAGACTCAATGATCACACACCTATACCAATAGTTTGACCAAACCCCGTGAGGCGAGATATTTAGTTTTCATTCTTGGAATTTAGTGGTTATCTAAAGCCCATATCCATATTTATTGTTTTGGGGTGATGGATTTTCTATCCTTTTTTGTGAAATGGAATCCCAAAAATCATAGTATTAACTTTTGAATTAGATGTTGAATCCAATTTCTTATTAGTTTTTTTAACATAACCCTTTGTATAGTGGATGTTACATGTTTCCAACCCCTTACAGTAGTGGTGGGGAATTTGGACCACTTTACTACAGATATTTTTTTGTGGTATCTCCCCATAGAGGGACCTACATATACATTAATTTACTCCCTAAGATGGAACTGATATCTGTACCAACATATATTATAGCTCCCATAGAGCCTCATGAGTTGAGGGTGATTTTTGAGGACTTCTACATGAAGGGATTCATGATACCTAGTGATTCACCTTGGCTGACCACAATTTTTTCAGAAAGGAATATGAGGGATTGAGGTTGTGTTTGGATTACTTATATGTGAACCAGGAGGTTATGAAGAAAATGAATCCTCTACTGAAGATAGATATACACTTTTTTCATATGATATGGGACCAATGCTTCTCAATGGTTGACTTTTTTTTAGGCTATCAGTAGATGAGAGCATGGGATGATGATATATTAATGATGGCCATCAGATATCATTACGGTAATTATGAGTACCTTGAGATTCACTTTATCCTGCAGAACACCAATGAAATGTTCTTGGGACTCGAGAATTGGAACTTTCACCCATACATATAGTAGTACATTGTGGACTTTATTGATTGTATCGTATTTTATTTAGTTTCTGAGGAGGATCACACAAGACAGTTAACGATAGTTTTGAACTCGCTTTGAGACCTACGTTTTGGAAGTTCTCAATGTTCCAATTCTACATTAATTTTTTCCACATTATAGGACACATTATCTTAGTGGATAGAGTGACAGTGGAACTAGTCATGGTCGAGGTAGTGTTATCATTGGTGATACCAAAGAACATGATTGATGTGCGGAGATTTTTTTTTGTTGGCAGGCTATTATTGGGAATTCAAACATAATTTCATCCTAATATTATCATCCATGAAAGATTTCAGTAAAAATGTGCATCATTTCAGGTACCTTGAGAAGTGCTAACTGAATTTTCATTTTTTTAGGTAGTATTTGATGTGCACTCACATATTATGGTATCCAGACGTGTGTGTCGAGTATGTAGTGTTCTGAGATGCATCAGGAACCGAGAATTGTTGTTTCCAGATGTAGTGGAAGGTGGTTATTGCCAATGGTTTACAGTAGTTGATACCACATGATAATAACTAGATGAAACATGATATTATGTTATGAGAAACATTTTTTTGAAATGAATTTGTTCCAATACTACCTGATGGGTGAGGAGTTTATCATCTACTATGACCATAAGAGCCTCACGAATATCTTATCTTAGAATGATTCGAACTCTAGTTAGGGGAGATGGATAGAGTTCCTATAGAACTATGAAAATGATATTTTCTATACTTGTGTTAAAGATAACATTACAATAGATTCTCTAAATAAGAGATTTAGTTCACATTTGTTGAATGATGTGTCAGAACAGTTGGCCTTGTTGAAGTTATCCTTAGGGCATGTATGTGGAAAAGATTACCTCATGTTGATGATAATTTTCCCTCTAATATTATAGTGATTTAGAGAGGAATGAATTGGGGATATTGATTACGAGACCCTAGGTTAAATGAAGTCGACATGTGATGCTCATTAGTGATAATCAAATGATGGGGAGCACGTTGTTCTTTTTAGAGGATAAATAGTTGTAACAGTGACATTGTATGATGATGTTTTATGGACATTAAAATGTATTCATTAGAAATACATAAAACTATGAAAAATATGTACCAGGAACTTTTATGGTAGTTTTGGTTACTATTAATGATTAATTGAGTGGAAGAGTTCATTTATATATGCCTTTCTTGTCGGCAACTAAAGGGTGACAACAATGATCCTCCATGATTAACTCTACCCCTTTAGGTGTTTGAATGGAATTGAGAGGAGATATCTATGAAAATCATGATGAGATTACAACATTTATAAAGGGAAATCAATTATATAATGTGGATTATATACAAACTCACTATGTCAGCCCCATCCATTGTTATCTAAAAGCAAAGTTCGGTAGAGAGATCGGGACACCTCTACATGACGAATACCATTATTGTTTGTGGATTTATATTAAGTATTGTTTCAAATCATGATTCACACATTACATCCTAGTTGTTTATGTTATAATAGGAGGCTTTTGGGACAAAATTGTACTTGATAATAGTGTCACACCCACAAAAAAATTTCTAAATTGAGAGGATTATTTATGTTATAGAGGACATGCTACATATTTGAATGATAGACTTTGGATGTAGTTGGTAGTATCACCTATAACTAGTGTATTTCACATAAAACAGTAGATATGATTCTACCATTGGTATGCAACAATTTGAGTATTTGTATAGTTGACCCTCTAGCTCACCACTTTGATGGACTAACCATGTATATTAATTAACGATGGGTCAATAGTTTGTGTGAACAATTACAAATAAGGTTCATATCATTCAAGAGTAGAAGAAGTCTACATATACCATTTATAAGTCATATTCATAAAGAAGATTGAGGAATTTGGTGTTTGGGGAATGAGATCATGTATTCCTACATGATTCACCACAACATGGATTATAGAGATTTAGTAGAGGCAGAAGCTATCTATGAGGTTTATCTTCTCTATTCAGATAATTCATAGAGTAGGTGAGGTGTCGTACCACATGGCTCTAGATCCACAGTTAGACTAGGTACAAAACATCATTCATTTTTCTCTGATAAGAACATAAGTGCATGAACCATCACATGGTATAGACTAGAGTGTGGTGGACATTGGGGATGAAGCATCTTTTCTATGTACCCCATATATATTGAGGATTGGTAGGAGAGAATCCTTCATCAGTGATCTGTTCTATTGGTGTGTGTATAGTGTCAGTATGAGAATTTATAGTAGATCCATAGGGAGAAGGAGTCTCAAATTCATGCTCAGTACCATCATCATTTTGAGTAGCCATTATTTTTGATTTTCTTGGACATGAATCCCCAAGGTGGGGACAATGTATTAAATCATATTTTAGTTTTATTATTTCTATATATTTTATGAATTATTATCAAGACCATGCACCAAGATGACGTGAAATTATAGGTTTAGGTGTTCCTAGAGAAAATGATTTAGAAATATTAAATTATTATATAGCATGTGAGTGTTGTTTTCCTAATAAAGTGAAGTAAATTTTAAAAGGGTGATCGTTTCATAAATCTGTGGAAAAATTTGCATTCTGAAAAACGACTGTACCCTAGGCCCAACATAACATTGGTTGGGGTAGGTTGATTATAGAATGTCATCATGGGAAAATAAATTAAATAAAATAAATTAAGAAAAACATATTTTTTTATTCAATGAAATGATGATGTGATATGTATATCTTTAGAAATGACATTTTCAAAGATCATGCAATATCCTAGTAACCCAATAATCCCATGGATACATTGCTGAGAAAGGTTGTGAGATTATCTCGAGGATATGACTAAAGAACCATGAGTCAACGATTGATGAATTATAATCTTGATGGATCTCACCCATGAAAATTATGTGGCACCCATTCTTCATCAACAATTGATCTGAATCAATGTAGGGAATTCAGTTTAATCCATTTTGACACATTGTTGATTACCAAGATGTACACAGACTAATCCACTATATTTTAGCTGATATATCACTCATTTTTGTTTGATGAGTTATTTTGTGTGATTTATCAGGTGTTGATTCTTGATATTAGTATGGATTCATTTACAATTCTAACGATGATGAACCATGAATGAGACAGACATCGATAAAGGTGCTTCCCTCTTATTTTTTTCCTTTTCTCTATCGATTCATGCATTATTCATCACGTGTTATTCATTCTACCCTATTAATTGAAACACTATGTGATAAATAGATCATTAAAACATTGATTAGTGGAGTAACAATATAATTATGTTGATATGTAATCAAGAAAACCAAAATTAGGTGTGACAGTTGGCATGAAAGTGGATAAAACACTGATGGGTATTGAATTCTCAATCATTAGTAGAAAAAAATAAGGGCCACATGTGCATTTTATGTGCTTATAGAAGGCTTGAAATTCATTAATTTAGTGTTATAGTGGACAATTTAGCTTGGATATAGAGTATATAGGTCAACTGAACACCCTAATAGAACATAAGATATTAACAACATGATGATGTTAAAGATGAATGATTTCTAAAAAAACCAATCCAAACAATGCGTTTTCTCTGATTTCATTTCATATAATCCCCCTTGGACGAACGCAGTGTGTACATGAGAGCTATAGGTCAGAATATACTTTTCATTCCTGATAAAATTAATTTATTAAATAATTATTCATGATATCCAATTCAAATATCCAACGTTCTTATTTAGTTGAATTAATTAATTCACCAAAATAATTAATTTAATCAAGAATGAAATTTCGGAACATCTAATATAAATTCTAGAATTATATACACATATTTTTAATGAAGACAATTGGATTTTATCATTATATGACCTACCTTAAAAAATGTGACATACTCCTTCCAACGAATAATTACAATTTGAAATCGGTCAATTAAGAATCTGTGATTGTACATGATCTAGATCCGAAAGGTAAATCAATGATTAAAGTAAACAAGATCCATAAAATTAAGATCTAGATCCAACAAACCTAGATCTAGATTCAAAAAATATATATCATGAACCAAGAAGACTAGATGAATATTGGACAAATCTGGATCTAGACCCAATTGTGGATACACATCATAATTTTATCTTGGATGAGAATTTGAAAAAAAATCATAGATCTAATCAAGAAGAACACTACTACTCTATAGGTATGTATATAGTCTTAGGTTGAAGATATTAGTGAATTTAGGATCATTGGTCAAAGGAAGAGTTTTACATAAGCTCTAAAGTGGAGATAGAGGTCCATAAATGCTCTATATTGAATATGTAGGTGTGTGTAGGGTTAAACATCTTTGAATAGTATATACATGTGAGCTCCCTTTCAATCTAATTTCCCACAATAATCATTTTCCACACCATTATAAAATCATTAAAAATAAATTACACATTTTCTTGTTTCTTTTCATGATATTTTTACAAGTGGTGAATTTTACATTCATGACATGTCATCACGTGGTGAAATATAGTTATATGGGGTATAATCTACTTTAATGACATGTCGACACATAGTGAAAACTAATTCCATTTCATGTCGACATGTTTTGAATGATAGTTATAGGGGGTGTAAATTTTTTATGATGTAAATTAATTAAATAAATTAACTAAATTCAAAGGGTCTACACAGAACAATTCATGTCTTTAATTGGGCCCAGGAAGCGTATTTGTATGCATCTATAACTCACAACATAATCATGAAAAACAATTCTAAAATACTATATAATGTATAAATTAATATAATATAATATTCATCATCCTATATAAAAAGTGATTTAGGGGAATATGTTTCAGTATATGGTATCTAATGAACATATTCTTATTATTTTAGATTTTTTTGGTATACATTGAATGAATGAGGAACATCGTATGTGTTATTTGCATATATTTTTACCGATTGAGATATATTTATTAGTATATACCATTATTTTATAAGAATTGTTTATCTAATAAACCATTTAATATTATTTCATGATTATATTATAATTTATGATATTCAATTTTCATTTTCATTTTCATTATCTCAACGGGTTTTTACTATGAAATTTTATTTTTTGTATGTTTGTTTCTCAAATTTCCAATCCTTATAAATGTTTCTATTAGGGACAATTATTTTCATATTGTGAATATACTACCCATTTATTAATTAAATAATTAAATATAAATAATTAAATATTTCATAAGATCAATTTAAATCATTATATCAATCAACGATGTTTTGATTTTTATTTTTTGTAAGCTGTAATAAATTATGATGCGTAATTATTTCTCCTTAGGTAATACTTTCACCATTATATTTTGATCTTATTAACCTATTTTATCCTTGAAATTAATTTTAGATAATTATATTATCATTTTCATAATTTTAATTGGTGATATAATTTATAGAATAATTTATTAACGATATGAAAAAGGTGTCCCAATCATTCCAAGGAATCATTTCTTCTATATTCGTATTTCATGTACAACTAAATTTGTCCTAACTTTTTTGGAACTATAATATTGATTATTTTATAGATCCTAACAATTATATTCTCATATATTCAAAAAAAATTATTTTTATGATTTAGATCATCAAAATGTTATATAAAACACTATCAACAATTTCTATCCTTTCAATATTAATATTTTAATCTTACACTCAAGGATTTATCTTTAAAACCCTTTAATATTATTCATGTCTCTATACATTGTTATTTAATAAAATTTTATTACATAATATATATTATCATATTCAATTCCTGAATTTTATAAAATTAAATTTCAAAATACAATCGGGACTTTTAAACTTATGCATTATATATAAAATATGAAAGAAAACTGATGTCTAAAACATTTTTTTAAGAATAGATTTCAAATAATTTTTAGTCATATTTTACATGATTATTGGATATATAAGATAAATTATTTTACCATTATAATATATACATTATTTATGAGTTTTTCATGATAATAAATCATTTTCAACATTAATTTCAATGTAAAATTTAACTATTCATCTAAAATTATTCTAATTCTTAAGGTTGATTATTTACTTGTTTTTTAATATAGAAGAAATGTCAAATATATATAAGAAAAATGTTACATAACTATATTTCTCATGAATATTCCTCTTAATTGTTTAACAATAAATATTCATTCAATTCCATTCTTCTATGAATACAAAAATTTTGATTCGTTATATTTAAGGTTGTTCAACAAGATTCCATGACATCGATTTAATATGAACTTTAATATCCTAATTATATACCCTTTATGAATATGGTTTTTGAAATTATAATATATCATCATAAATGAAATCATATATACTTATAATGTTATAAAATATCAATAAATAACTAATTATTTTCCAAAATTATAACATTTTATACTTATTGATGGGATTTTAAATTTTATCATTTTATGATTCAATATTATAATGATATGAACTCCATTTTCATTAAAAGGTTTCATTTTTCTGTGATGATGATTTATTTTATATAAAAGCTATATCTACATATACAAATGAGTGAGATATTGTATAACACTAAAATGATTTAGGTTGTGTTTATAACCCATGATATTTCTACGAATAAAAAATGAGATGGTTGACATAGGAATTGGAATAATGAGTTTTCTAAAATTTTCAAGGATAAAAATATTCTATTAACATACATAGGTTTGTGAATAATGTGTTTTCTCACAATTTATTTTCTATGGATTAGTTTGTGTTTTGGTTTTTATCTTATTCTTTGGACTATGTAGTGATCTTAGGTATCATTTCATTACACTCAATGTTTGATTCCATATTGATTCATGAATTTTTATTTAAAAATCGTTATTAAATGATTTATTATTTATGCTTTATTGGGTATATATTTCCTCATATAAAAATTATACCCATATAATCTTCATATGGAAAGTCATGATAAATGATTTTCATCATTCATGTTTAACCTCATAAAGTTTATGAGATCGACTTATTCATATTTATTCATTTCCCATTGTTATAAAAAATTAATAGTTATTATGTGTTAATAATTGTATATTTTGTGGAATAATTGAGGTATATATTATAGACTTGTTGTGGATAATTATTATTTTATATATTGCGTTAATGTTCTAATATATGATATGAAATTGTTTTTTTTAGATAATATTTTATCATAAATATTAAAATTATAATCCCAAAAGGTAATGTGAATGTATTGTGATTTAATATGTGCTTTATTTTATGAAATTGGTACTATCATGGTAGTGGGTAAATGTACTACAACCAAATCTAATACCATTGGAACGTAAATATCATCCAAATACAATATATTAAATATAAATTTTAAACATAGAATGTATTTAAATATGACGTCTACTATATACGTCACCCTGTTAGGCCAACCATTATGTATATGCCCATCACCAACTATTTCATTATTTCTCTTAGCATGTTCATCCCTAGTATCACTCTCTGACCAAGAGGGGTCTATTTTTTAAAAGACTACAGAGTTTCCACCCTATATAATTATATCAATAGAGGATAATGTAAAAAATGCTCTAATAAAAAACACTTTTTTCGGATAGTCTCGATGCATAACATTTTGAATTCTCTAGAAACCCTATTCTAGACATTCCCTTAGTTGATCATAAAATTGATTTCAAATTTAAAATAGTTTATTGGGATTATTTATAAACTCTTGGATATCATCATGAGATTTAATTACATCTCCATATTTTGAGGGTCCATTTTGTACCCAAATGATTTAAATAACATTTAAAATAATTTTCCATGATCTATATACGTATAATAGCTCATATAAAACAAATGAGTATGCTTATGACATAATGTTTTTCTCAATTTTGAGAAAAAAATATTCATATCATCCCATATAACTCATACCATTAATATGTAATTCCCCAGATAACCATTTCAATATCATATATATGATTTCTCATGTCCATGTATTATATACACAAGAGATGATACTAAAAATAATTATCAATCATTTATCTTACTATAATATAAACAATAGTCCATCATGATTAAATATTAATAAATTATTAGTAACAGTATAAACAATTGAAACCCTTATCAATAAACATATAATCCAAAATAAATATTCCATTATAGAACTATGATCCTAAAAATGAAATTCAATCTCATCCGCTTTCCATTGTAGTCTGATTTTAATGTCACATTTTATTTAATTATGAAACATATGCCTTTTTCTATAACCACCAAACTAGTAGGGAGAATATAAATTGAAATTTTATAAACACGCATTACATGGGTTTCAATTAAATATGTCTCTTCTAAATACATACATTAGATGGTTTTTTTTAAGAATCATCCAGCCTAAATGTAACAACTAAATAATTCCATAAAAAATATAGCATCATTGTAGATGAATATACTATATATTACACAAATACACTATATAATACCAAAATGGTTTAATATCTTTATATATTAGATACATGATCCTATTATTTCATGTAATATATTCAAAATATATATCAATGATCTCCTCATAATTAATCATCCTATAAAACATGTAATTAAAAGCTTTCATTCTGATCTAGCGAAAGGAAACATAAAAATGGATGTTCTCTTGTGCATCGTAAGGGTAAGAAAGTGAGATATTAATTATCACATAATAATATAATGAATCTTATTTATGAAAAAATGATATTAAATTTTAAAATAATACCCTATGATATATAATTCATATTAATGAATAATGGAATAAATATTGGATGTTGGTAAGAAATTAATAATAATGAAAATTAATGAGAATAATCCTTTAGAGTACATCATGGACAATGAAATTTGTTAAAAAGTGTTATTGTAAGGTTGAAAAAATTAAAAATTCAAAACAATTCACTCCATAAGTTAAGGGAATGAAATGATCCAATATATTCACATACTTAAATGAAAATAGTTCAGTAGATAACGTCATGGACATGAATCCTTCGACATACATAACCTTCTGAGCACAGAACATGTTCTATACAAAACCTTATTGATATAAAACAATGTCCTTGCATAAAAATGTAAACATGAAGTCCAGATTTTATATGAGATAATTAACTTTATATTTATCCACATTTACCAAATTCATGTTAGATCTATATCATCATTCCCTATACCATGTTTATAATTGAACCTCTCATCTCACAAGGAAACTCACATATATATTCCACAATATCATAACAAATTCATCACATTATTACTAATGAAAATAATTATTCTTCATAGTCATTTAATTTTAGAATAACCTCTGAATAAAATTTCTTCAATAAACATTTCATCTTTTCATCATTTGAAAAATTGGGGTGAAGTAACGATCTTAGAGAAAATTTTACCATCATAAAAATAAACCATCTAGAAAAAACAATACAGATGACATCATTTAATAAAATATCTATTAAATATAATGTTCCATTAATTGAGTTCAAATTCTATATAAAAATATTTTGAAAGATACTTGAATCATTTCATTGTGAAAAATATCTTTTCCTCATAAAAATCGATTCATTATTTACTCATTACATTTCTTTTCAAAAATGTTTCGGACCAAAAAATGAAATGTGAAAAAAAATTATTTCAAAATAATCATGGAAATTTTAAATTTCTATTTAATTAATATATTGATAATTGTGGTGGAAAATATTTTTCATGACATACTTGTTAAAATGAATTTATTTTCCTGATTTCGGTTTAATATAAAAAGGTCGTGTTTAGAAAATGACAAGAAGATCAATTTAGAATTTTTTTGAAAAGAATTAAATATTCAGTACCAATAAATAAAAAAATAATAATTTGGGGATGTTAAATACATTTAACAAAAAAAAATTTAATAAAAATAAGAATAAATGAAAATGGATTTTTTACCGAAGATTAAAATAAATATATTATTCTATAAAACTAATAATTTGTTATCTTTTGTTTTTACTGATAAAAAAATAAAATGAGAACATTAATTAAAAATAAATTTTGAATATTTATGAAAAAATTATTAGTTTTTTGAGATTTGGATCATAATACTTCATCATAGGATGAGTAATAAAAAATCATATTAAAAATTGTGATGGTATCATAAAAACAATTAGAAAATTGTTATATTTTGAATAACAAGAATTGGGAAATTAACTAAATTAAATTGACATGTAAATAACAATAAATTCAATAAAAATAAATTTTATATAAATTTATTGGCATTATACACACCATACAAAAAACATTTGTATAAGGCATATATCTCACAAACATAAAAGTCAAATTAAAAGCCCTTTGATTCATTGGTAAAATTTGATTCGTCAAACCCATGAAAGAATAAACATAAATGTGAAATTAAATATCATTATTGTAATAAAATATGATATAATTATTTTTCCAATGGAATGTACATAAACCTCATTAATTAATATTGGGGTTCAAAAAAACACATGTCCATAGAAATATAATTTGATAAAAAAATACATTATCTCATGTCTCAAATTTCATCGTACACATATGGAAATAGTATTTAATATATATATGTTTATTATAAATATATTAACTAACTATACACACATATATAATATCATATATTATTTAAAAATATTCATTTATCACATGTTTATTAAAAATTTATTTTTAAAATCCTGTTTTGAGTAATAACTACATTGTTTTTCATGTATGTTTTGGTTTGGTAGTCTCAATCCATTTAAATTGATGATTATTATACCATATAAATAATTAAAAAATGTAATAAATATTATATATATTAATTATAAATTTATTTATATTTTTAACTTAAAGTCCAATATCAAACAAAAATTACATTTTTCTTGGAGACGATTGACCATACATACGCCAAAACATTTTATCCACTTTCTCTATGAATGGACAGAAGGAAAGGTAAATAATAAATATCATGTAAATAATAATATAATTTTAATATATATCATATATATTAAATAAATATCATAATTACTATAAATCCATACATAAAATGAAAATATTGGTAACAACGCTCTATCAAGGTGGTAGTATACACTTACCTAGAAGCGATGTTATCAATTTATAAAGAATTAAAATTTCAGATAGTATTTTATATATTATAGTTACATTTGAATGATTTTTTTATAAAAATCATAGAAATATTTTAAATTAAATATTATATATATCGCATAGTTGTGGTGATGGAATATTTTTTATAGCAGTTTTTGAGGCTATAGTTCTTCTTACACACAATCGATCGTTCTATTTTACATTTGATTGAGGAGGAGATAGATATAGGTAATTATATTAAAATATTCAAATAAAATAAAATGTTTTACACTAAATGTAATAAATCACCATTTACTAGGAGTGTTTTATGGATGAGGAATTAGATAAAAAATAAAAATTCATTGTTAAGAACGATACCACTAATTCATAAATATCCTTAGGTTAACAAAAAATCTAGTTGGACAGTTTCTAAATAAAATTAATGAATCCAGGAATATTGATTATATTGACTTATATTTATTTATTTTTATTTTATGAATAATAATTACCAATTTGATTGATTTGGAGTGGAGAGTGGGCCCCCTTTTCGATGTGAGGGAGAGGACACAATTCGAGTTTTTAAATTAAAATGTTTTTCCTATTTTTTAAACATTATAATATTATCCAAAATGAGTCATTATTGAACCATAAGTAAGATAATGTTACAACATGTTGATAAATTAGAATTAAATCACTAGTTATGTTATTTAAACACATATATTATTAATATACCAACCCATTAACATGTTTCACTCTTAGCTGCAGTAATTAATATTTTTTCAAAATTAATTAAAAAAATGTTGAACATATTATATAATATTAATAATTATAAATATCAACATGGAATATGTTTTTCCAAATTCTGTTCAAAGATGTGAAATAAGTTAATTTAATATAAACCCATTTCTGTTACAGAACAATATTCTTCAATGAGAAAAGCATCACAAGAATAGATTTTTTAAATATACATATTAATTTCATTATTTCTTCTATTTCCCTAAATTGGATTAATTATTTCCTTATTTAAGTAATTATACATGTAAAACATTTTGAAAAAAATGAAATATATATAATTTAAATGATGTTTTTGTTATCAACAAAATCGGGTATTTTTCATTATTCATTATAAATGAAAATTTTTAAAAAATATCCAAAATATGTACCAAAATATTTTTTTACATGTTTATTCCAATAATAATTTCCATTTTCTAAATTAAATTCAATAAAATTAGGGAAATCTAATTTTAATAAATATATTACAATGATTATTAAAAAATTTACTGAGTAAAAATTATTTTAAATATATAAGAAGACTATTATAAATTAATTAAATTTTAACAATATATTTAAATTATTAGAAAACATTTATATATAATTTTCAAAATTTTGATATACATATTTATTCAACAGTGTAAAATTGAAAGGTTATAATGTTATTTTTTAAATAATAAGTTTATAATTATTCCATGGTTTGTTAGAACTCAATGTGCATATAGTACAAACCATCAATGTAATTAAATTTATTGGGAAAAAATTTCATAAAATCATAGTGGGTTACATTACACCCTATATAAAAATAATTATATCCTCTAAATACATCACTATAATTCAAAAAAATGTTAATAATTCTACCTCGTTATTTCTTCTGAATCCCATCTAGCATATTTAAATTGGTAGTTTCTCTAATGAAATATTTACTAGGTGATTAGTATTTTTTGATAGAGCATTATCATTGTGACCATTAATATGCTCCCATTTCATTACTTAATAAATATCATTTTGTAGTTTTCTGACCTCAATTTTTAGTATATGTGACGATTTAGGCATGTAGATACCTTGACCATTACATACCTGAGATATTTTATGCTTTATTAATATAACAACCCAAACATTTGTTGGTTTTATTCCATTAAATACATTATATTTATAGACTATATTTTATAAAGCACTTATTTTATTTGATAGAAATATTGGTTATTTAAGATATAATCATAACCAAGAAATTAAACATAAATTTTCCACATATATGTTTTAAATTTTGGAAAGCAGACATAGAGGGTTGCGATTAGGGTGTTATTTAGAGTCTGATAGAATCAAGTTAATTTTCAATTAATTGTAACATACCCTTATGAATAGTAACATACCCTTATAAAGGTAAACCTACCATTATGAATATATATATGACCATTAGGAATGGTATCCATTCTCATGAGTGTATAAATAATATTTGGGGAACTTAAAAATAAAGTTGAATATTTTAAGTGTTGGTATTTTTCTATTATACAATGGTTTTAATTAAAAATTAAATTTCACATATTTAGAAACTTATTTTTGAAAAATGGAGATAAATTTTGGATTATATACATCGATGAATGGTTAGGGTGAATTATTGTGATTTTTATGAAATACATGAAAATTTGGGGAATAGTAAAATACATTAATTAACCATATAAATACAATATAATTTACGTTAACTATTCCAAGAATCTTGAGTGAAATATCCATTGAAAATAAAGAATCAGTAATTTTGATATTTATTAATATTTAGGAATTAAATATTATTTTTACTATAAAGGGGATGCTATGTATGATGGCGTACCCATTACACAAAAAATAGTTTATTTGAAATCATATGTTGCACACAACGTGGAGTTACACCGAAAAATAAAATAATTAAATAAAATTATTTTAAATGGTAGTTAACGCATAGCTATTTTATTAGTGAGAATGAACAAAACAAACTAAAATATGATTATACATGTTCGTTAAATTTTTTTACATTTATCCAATTAAATTTAGTGTCATAAAATAAGAAAGAATCTAATTTTAAGCACAAATACTCTAATTTTCATTAATTGGTCGATTTTCTAACCTTTTGATGGTGAAGCATTTTTAAATCTAGTTTTTTTCAGTTTTATATGTTCAATGTTTCAAATTAATATTCTTATTTAGAATCTGGACATCCAAATTTACTTTTAATGTGATTTTCTCATATTTCTAATAATGTTAAATTTTCATGAAAAATGAAAAATACTACATTTTAATACAATAATTATTTTTAATATAATATATTTATATGGTTATATTATCATTTGCATTGGTATTAATGTGTAATTAGATTATATTTTTACAAGTTCATCCAATTTTGGTCATTGGATGTAATTTTTCATTGAAATTGTATTCAAATTGTATCAATCTTTTGATAGTTATTATTTCATAAAAACATGATTTTTGTGTTTACAATGGAAATTAAGTTAAAATTAATTTATTCCACTAATATATTCTGAATTTTTGAAAATTGATTCCATATTTGGAATAATAAGGTCCAAATTTTGTAAAAAGGTCACTTTTATTTTTAGACGTTATTTATATTTACTTCCGTAAATATGTTATTTCCCAAGGTAAAAGGGTAAATCTGGAAAATAATGGTAATAAATAAAATTATAATAATATCTAGTTACCAAAAAATGTGTCCTAATCCTATTAGTTGATACAATTCTGACCATATGCACCCATGGGTCAATTTTGGGACAACATTGAGACACATGGGAGTGATAATGACACATTATATTGATTAATTTAATGTAAAGTTAAAAATGACACAAACATATATCTTTTAGTAAATAAAATCTTACATAGGGTTATATTATTTTATCTCTTAGTCTATAAATATTCATTTGAAATATAAAATGATTTCCTTCATCATGGTAGTTTTTTTTATAATTTCTAGACATCAAATATGGAAAATTATTTATGACAGAATAATGCTGAAGTGTTTACTTCATTAATGAATGATTTAAGTAAATAAGATTATAAAAATTGAAACAATATCCATAACATATCCAATTATTATTGGATGATTTAATTTCTAACATGTGTAATCTTATCTTCATCTTTAATTAGTTTAGGACCTTTTAAAAGAGAAAAATAATTAAATAATAATATAATATTTTCAAACATTCTTAATGATATGCTAATTCACCTTATAAAAATCCATCACCTCTAACCCATTACTCAAACCTCTCAAGCCCATTTTCTCGACCAAACTCTACCAAATGAATCTCCCTATATCCATATCTTACTCTTATATGTTATACCCTATGCATAATTCTCTTCATGTATATATTTTGTATCAAAACAAAAGAAGAAATCCGTTTTAAGGGTAACATCTTCTCTCATGTTCTTTTATTTTATTTTACTTCTCCAAATACATAAACACTCTTTATTTATTTTTATATAACAAAACCAGTATCTTAAATATACTAATATGTTTTTATGAGAATTATTTTAACTACACTTCTACACACCTCCATCTTAGAGATACAAACATATATTTTTCTTGGATAGTGAACCACTGGATCACGAAAAAATGATTATTCAAATATCTCCAACATCCTCTAATGGTGGCCATTATCATGGAAATATATTTATATGAGATATATATAATATTTATATTGTCTCTTTACTTCTTTTATTTCATTTATATCCTACCTTTATGGATTCTATCATGGATAAAAGTCATAATTTCATTTGAGAAAGTGCAGACTATTGCCCCCTCAAATTGATATAACTGGTTACTTCCATTCATGGGATGTAGAATGGTTGGAGTTAATGAAATTATATATGATATCATACAGGAATTATAATATATCTATATATAATTATGTTTTCATTCCATTAAAATATGAAATAGAAATGAAAGCAGTGTTTATGCATACGTACATATTACTTTCTCCATGAACATTGCATTTCATTTCTTATTTTAAAATGTTATGTAATGTAATATATATATATATATATTATATATGATATCTAAATCGTGAATATAATTCTTGAAATAATGGAATATTGACCACATGGAAAATTTTTAATTATAAAAAGATCATTTTCAATCTCAGGTTTCGAACATTGACAAACAGTCCAGTATGAACTCAATAATAATATAATTGTTCTAGAAAGATAATAAGTGATATAAAAGAAAAAACAAACATGACAATGATCTTATTCAAGTATAAATAAACATAAATTTATTATTTATGAAATTAAATAACGAATGGGTCAAGTCAGACATGAGGTAAAAGACATAATCTCAATATCATTTTATTGAGGCATGTTTTGACATTATACACACAATAATTTTATAAGGAATATAATAAACCATTTTGACATTTAATTTCATTCAAAGGGAATATATTTTCTATGATTAATTTTATTAAACAACAAAAGGAATTTTTCAAATGTTTTTGATGACAATGACTTCTCCACAGCTGTAATCGTTAGTTGGATTCCTCTATAAGGCTTAATGTTTTTTAAATGGAAAAGAAATCACTTATTATGTTTTGTGTGATTTGTTATTTAAAATTCTTTTTGAAATTCATTGATTATTTCAATATCATGAAATGATTTCTTATGATTGAAAATAAAATCTTTTAGTGAAATGTATATATTTGTAATATTTTATTTATTAATATTTTATAATGTTCCATGGACATTTGGTGGGTGGTAACGTTATAAACCAAATTATGGGTGGTGTTGTGATGAACTACGATAGGTGGTTATGTAATAACATCCAATTCATTTGTATTGGATGTCAGCCATATGGCTATTCCAATTAGTGATATGTGTAGAAGTCAACCGTATGGTTATTCCATTTATGTAGGTTTGTGTCCCAAAATACAATTATATGTTATGTCTTCTATCTATGGATTTTAGGGTAATCAATTGGTTAAAATGTTATAAAATGATATATTATTCAGTTATGAGTATTTATTGCTTCATAATGGTTAAAAGTATTACTCATGATAAAATATTTTTGGTTTTCTAGTTGTTTTGTAAAGCTAACAGTTTTCCTTCATTGTGTGTCCCTTATTGATCTTTTTATGCTCATCCCTATATTTTTTTAACTTTTTTCATAGGACTTAATGATAAATAGGTTCAATTATGGGATCAAGAGTGTAGAGACCCGAAGCCTGACGTACATGGACATTACATTACTTTTGCGGAATACTTAGTACATAACAAAAACACACACACAAGGACCGTAATAGTTTAGTGACTTTGGAAACTCGGAATATAATCTTCTAATCGTAGTGAAATATCTTCAACATCTCCCATAGAGATCTTATTTTTTTTCTAAAACTAAATCCTTTCTTTATGTCCTGGGGAAAAGAAAACAAAAAAGTGTGAGTTCAAATGCTCAGTAAGGGTAAACAAAAGAAATATCAATCACGTCAGATTCATAAGAACATATCTTTTAGAAATCTTAACCTGCAAAAGAGATCATAATTTCATAACATGGGATAAATCATAGTAGTGAAATGTAATCCCAATAGTCATAACATAAAACATGAAACATTGTGGCATACACACATAATCATAGAGATTAATTTCTTATTATTCAAGACTCATTTCCAAGACTATCTTAGTGGACAAAGTCCCTTTTTGAACCGAGTTCATTCCTCGTTTCAGTCCTGTTTCACTAAACCGGTATAACCTACCGTTCTAGCGATGTGTATCTCATGAGATATAAAATATTTACCCAATGCATTGGAGGGAGATATAGGTCCCACCCATCTCATAATGATACCATTCTTATGTGTGCCACAAAATCATAAATCATACATCATTGCATAACCCATGTAATAAAAATGGGAATCCTAAACATCATCACATCATCAAACAATTAATATAAGATAAATGAATTCATAAAAATAATTCCATCACAACATAATAAAATCAATGTAATAATAGGGATAAAAACAGAATCCTTTATTATCTTAGATGGAAAATAATTTTGATAAAACACTTGAACTCAGTTCTTGAGGAAAAAATATCCTTTCTGCTTCAAAAACACTTTTCCTTTCTTAACATGTCGTACAATTATAAACTAAAAGAATTTGATTAAAAATAAACTTGAAAAATTGTAAAGGAATCTTCTTGTAATTTTTTTTTAAAAAAATCCATTCATGACGTATACGTTAAAAAAACATTCTTCGTACTTTTGTCGGAAAAGTCAAAAAGTACCTCGTACGAAAAACGACAAAAGATTCCTTTCATATCTTTTACTAAAAACTCACCTAAGGGTAAAATTGGATTTAAACAATTATAGGTGCATGGAAATAATATTACATAATGAGGAAACATGGATGTTTATGATAAAATACATCCCAGTAAATACCAATGTATAAACAATCTCGGATAAAAATGAGATTGTGATATTTCCCTTACCTTAAGTCCGATTTGCTTTGTAAGTGTCCGAACCTCCGGTATAATGATTTAAATAATGTCATTAACTTATTACAGAATCATATTAATTTTTATGATATCATATATGGTCCACTTATGACTTTATATTACCCGTTCTTTTGTAAATTCAATGTTAAAGAAGCGTTTTGGGTAAAATCGTTTCATTTATCATTGGTGTTTGGACTTATTGTTCATGACATTATTATTAGTTATATAATGATTTAATTACTTCCAGAATATAAAACATGATTTATATATCATATATATTCAGTATATATATATATATAATAGATAGATAAATGAAATTAAACACACCGTTCATGGAGATGGTAGTACGTACGTATGCATGAACGTTGTTTTCCTTTCCTTATTGTCTTGAATGGGAGTAAGTAGATGACCTACATATATACATAAATCCAGTAGCTTTATAATGTCATATATTTCATTATTATTTCTTATATATACTTTATAATCATTTTTAAATGGTTATCATGGAGAATGAATCTCATCGCGTCGTGGAGACGGTAGTCCGTACGTACGCACAAGTGATGATATCGTTCTCATGATCGTGAACATGTGTTGAAGTGTATGTATAATATTTCAGTATCAATATCACTTTATAATAATAATATATAGTTACTCATTACACCATTATACACATCCAATTAAGGTGGTGGGGGAAAATAGATTACACCACGGCATGGAGACGGTATTTCGTACGTACGCACGCGCGGTGATTTCCTTTTTCCGTAGGATGGATAGAAGGTTAATTAGAGTTGTTTCATATTTATAATAACATATCAGTATATAATAAATAATTATGTTATAACTTTATCATGAAACAACTAAAGAAGAAGATGTTGAAGAAGAATGAAATTGAAAAAGATCGGTAATGGATATTACCTCTTTTTGACACGCCTTTTCTTAACCTCCACTTAAAGAACTAAGGATGGTCTTTAAAGAAGACCAGGACCTCTAGGATGATACTAGGGAAGTGGATATGAGATTTTGGAAGTGTTTGGACGAGCTTGAATGCTCAAATTGGTGTGAGGAGGAGAGGGAGGAGGTGCCCTTTTATAAGGGAGGAGAGGGGCACCTTTGGGAAAACTAAAAATATTATTTTATTATAAAGTCAAGATCGGTTTTAAATAGCTCAAAATTGATATATTTCGAAGCTAAGGTGGGGATGGGTCTAAATAATCTCATACAATAGAATTTAGAAAAGTTTAGGTATCAATTTTATCCTTATAAGTTAGATTTAACTTCAAGTTAGATAATTTAACTTTTACAATGTCTTCTTGATTTCTTACACTATAAGGTTAATAAACTTACTATATCAAGCCAAACGAAACCCAAGTTGTTTATTATTAATATATATATATCTTTATCTAAGTCATTTGGACGATCCTTAGATTTTTAGGAATTAAATAACAATTAATAATATAATATTTGTTTTAAAAACTAATTTATGTCAATTTTGACACTATTTGGTACATGATTTTTATGAAATTCATAACAGAATGATAAGTTCGAACCAAGTTACTTATATCAATAATAACATGTCATATTAACCTATAAAATTAATGTAAGTCATACAAAGTGTCAAATTACATTTATTTGGGAATTTATAACATCAATTATGTCAATATTTCATTAATAAGACAATTACTGCATCATCTTTGTGTCATAATAAATGATAATCATTTAATCCCTAAAAATTCTAAATAAATTCCTATGATGTATATAATTTTATTATATTTCTGGAGACTATTCATGTTTTAAGTTTCATGAAGGTTATAACTAATCTAAAATTATTATACTTATAAGATTTAAGAAAGTGACATGTTGTCACATTCTTTGGTTTTAATAATAATTAAATTATTTTTATGGAAAAAAGTCCATAAAATGAATCTAATCCGACCCTTAGGTTATATGGGTATACTGTTAGCCATCCAATAGAATTTTTCCAAGTATAGGGTAATTTTATAATCTTATATTTACCCTTATTTACCCGATTTACCTTTAACTATAGTAAATAAAATTTACCGTAGTTTCTATTCACAATGCCCAAAAATAAAAAGTAGCTTATTAACATAATTTGGACCCACTGATTCAAAATATGGAATCCATTTTTCTAAATTCAATACACACAAGATGAAGAAATTATATTAAAATCAATCCCGTTGTCGAAAGAAAACGGGTTTTTCTTTAAAACATTGCAAAAGATTGAATTGTTTTAACCAAAGAATTCAACGTAAAATCAATCCTAATGACATACATTCTATTAAATGGTAAAAATATATTCTATTTATACTTTAAAACCATTAAATATTATAATTTAACCACATAAGATATTACGATGTAAAAAAGTTGTTTTTAATTAAAATATAGCGTGTTTTTACTATTCATTAAAATATGAAAGTTATCGGAAAAATATCAAAATTTAATCTAATGTAAATTTTTATATCCTGATTAAAAATAAGAATTTTATTTTGTCAAATTGAACTTATATACATGTCAAAAACTAGATTTAAAGTGGGTGCACCATCAAAAGGCGACAAAACTGCATTTTTTTGAAAAATGCTTATTTTACCCGAAAAATTTATTTTGTTCTTATACCATTTTCTAGAAAATGTGTAAGATGAATAATAATGTTATAAAATTCAAAATTTAGTTAATACTATTCATAACGGCTAGTTCATGACAATAATATATCGTTGTTTATTATAACCTGGTATTGCGTACAACACACGCTAACGAGGAAGGTCGCGATTGCGTGTAATGCAAGCCAAGTCAGGGTTGTGTGTTGTGAAAGAATCCTTCGTTGTTTCGTATAACATAATCCAACCATATTTAATTTATACATTGAATATATATATATATACTCAATGTTGCGTAAAATAACTATTATCAAAATTGTGTGTAACACGATCCAAGAATAGTGTTGCGTAAACTGCAAGCTAATACGGTGTTGCATATAGCGCAAGGTAATCTTGGTATAAAATACAAAACAAGACATTAATGAAATTAAAATAATATTTTTCATAAAATCTCGGGGTGTTACATTCTACCCCCCTTAAAAGGAACTTCTCCCTCAAAATTCGTCGGGGTTATAAATGTTTTACTACTCGAAAGTTTGTTTAATAGAAACCCACATCGTAAAAAGGAATACCAAAATATGGCTTTAAAAACTAAAGTATGAAATGTAATGGTTACCCAAATTAACTCATCACGGTGTTTCCACGTAGGATAACATAGGTGAAAATATGGATATGGAAGAAAAATCTAACCATTAAGTTCTGATGGAGAGTGGTAGAGAACATGGCTATGAAAAAGCCAACAATCGCAAAGCCATAATTTGTGATGATCTAGGGTAGCATCTGATTCATCAGATATAAGATCACTAGGACAACAATTTTGGTTTTCAATATCATTTCCCTAAAGTTGAAAAAATTTAATTAGAAGAAATACTTACTTGATTTTGGTACAAACTCACTGTTGTTCGTGCTTTGAACAATTTCCACTTCATCTCTTAAAAAAATGAAGTTGAATTTGTTATTCATGAAGTGTTAACAGATCATGTGATAGAATTATGGGTCATTCCATCTGTTTCAAACAAAATTTTAGCAATAGTTATCAAATATACATAATTCCGTCTTTGGTGAGGTTAATCATATACGATTCCAAAAATGAACTTATACTTCATATATCATACCGCTTAATAAAATAAAACTAGTTTCTACTAACCAGGGACTTTCCGTAGGCCAGTGGTATGCGATAAAGGCCCGTTGCACATTAGTTGTGGGTTCGATTCCCACAGCCTTGGCCGACGTGATGGGTTGTCGCACATCCTGTAGGTTGTCCCTTTTCTAAAACTACATTATTATAACATCCCATCAACAATATCAAAAAATGTTTTATCCTTAAACAATACTTACTTATGTCCAACATAATCTATTCCAATCATTAGGCTTATCTAAAATACTTCAGTCCAAGCTCATAGTATAGTGAAAATGATCACGTGAATGCCATCATTTATCCCTCATATATCTTGTTTGTCACATTCCAGTCATGTGAATACCATAATCATGTAATCTCTTGAAAAATGAATACCCATTGAATCTTAGTGAATACATGAGTGCTGTCAAAAGGTAACTCTTTACACATACGAAAATCCTAAAAATTCTATATACTTAGTCCTTATATCAATCATGAGCTCATGAATACTGTCAAACATTTCATTTTTTCTTTATCTCTTCATTATGAGCATATCATGTTTTTTAAAAAAATATCTCAATCACTTTCCATGGTTACCGGTACCATAAAATTATTGAAAACCACAATAGACTAATACAAAAATATTCTAATAATCCATAAAAGTACCTCAACAACATTATTCTTTCATAACAATACATAAACACTTCAATCCATCCTCTTCATTGATTGAATTAGATTATTTCCTTCCTTGATTTAGAAGTAACATTTTAGGTCAAGGCATTGACTTGGGTAATGCCCATGTTCTCCACAAATAAAATATTGAACTCTATAACATTATGTCACTCTATGACCCTTTTCTCCACACAGATAACATCTGTCCCTCCATTTGGGGTATTCCTCGAGGTTCTTCTTCCCTTCTTTAGAAATCTCAATCGTCCTTTCTTTATTCTCCTCCACATGCGAACATGTATAAAAGTCTAGCTTCCACTTATTTGATGAATTAGCCATACCACTAAATTTCACCTTGTTAATCATATATTTCGATGACTGATTCGGCATAATCACAATATTTTCTCTCTAGGCATTACACAATTTTGTTGCTCATAGTCACCAATTTGTCCATTGGATTCAATGTTAACTGAATTCTTTCTGGTTCCCTCCATTAACTAAAACACAAAAATAATTCTGTGAGAGGAAAAAATAATGATAGAGAAAACAACATATTAAAGGGGGAGTACCCTCAATATCTAACATCTTAGGTTAAATTCTAGGATCGTTACAGTAGTTCGTATACTTATCCTTAGGGACATCCCTAGACATACCTTAGAAATATCTCTAGGGATCTCACTAATGTTTTCACATCCCAGTTTCCAAAGGATGACTAAACCTTTCCTCTGATACCAACTGTAGAGACCCGAAACCTGATGTACATGGACATTACATTACTTTTGCAGAATACTTATTACATAACAAAAACACACACACAAGGACCGTAATAGTTTAGTGTCTCTGGAAACTCGGAATATAATCTTCTAATCGTGGTGAAATATCTTCAACATCTCCCATAAAGATATTTTTTTTCTAAACCTAAATCCTTTCTTTATGTCCTGGGGAAAAGAAAACATAAAAGGGTGAGCTCAAATGCTCAGTAAGGGTAAACAAAAGAAATATCAATCATGTCATATTCATAAGAACATATCTTTTGGAAAACTTAACCTGCAAAAGAGATCATAATTTCGTAACATGGGATAAATAATAATAGTGAAATGTAATCCCAATAATCATAACATAAAACATGAAACTTTATGGCATACACACATAATCATAGATAATCGTTTCTTGTTAGTCAAGACTCATTGCCAAGACTATCTTAGTGGACAAAGTCCCTTTCTGAACCGAGTTCATTCCTCGTTTCAGTCCTGTTTCACTGAACCAGTATAACCTACCGTTCCAGCCATGTCTATCTCATGAGATATAAAATCTTTACCCAATACATTGGAGGGAGATATAGGTCCCACCCATCTCATAATGATACCATTATTATGTGTGCCACAAAATCATAAATCATACATCATTGCATAACCCATGTAATAAAAATGGGAATCTTAAACATCGTAACATCATCAAACAATTCATATAAGATAAAGGAATTCATAAAAATAATTCCATCACAACATAATCAAATCAATTTAATAATAGGGATAAAAACATAACACTTTATTATCTTATATGGAAAATAATTTTGATAAAACACTTGAACTCCATTCTTGAGGAAAATATCCTTTCTTCTTCAAAAACACTTTTCCTTTCTTAACATGTCGTACAATTATAAACTAAAAGAATTTGATTAAAAATAAACTTGAAAACTTGTAAAGGGAGCCTCTTGGAAATAATGTTTTAAAAATCCATTCATGTCGTATAAGTTAAAAAAACATTCTTCGTACTTTTGTCGGAAAAGTCAAAAAGTACCTCGTATGAAAAATGACAGAAGATTCCTTTAATATCATTTACTAAAAACTCACCAAAGGGTAAAATTGGATTTAAAAAATTTTAGGTGGATGGAAATAATATTACATATTGAGGAAACAAGTATGTGGATGATAAAATACACCCCAGTAAATACCAAAGTATAAACAATCTCGGATAAAAATGAGATTTTGATATTTCCCATACCTTAAGTCTGATTTGCTTCGTAAGTGTCCGAACCTCCTTTATAATGATTTAAATAATGTCATTAACTTATTACAGAATCATATTAATTGTTATGATATCATATATGGTTCACTTTTGACTTTATATTACCCGTTCTTTTGTAAATTCCATGTTAAAGAAGCATTTTGGGTAAAATCGTTTCATTTATCGTAGGTGTTTGGACTTGTTGTTATTGACATTATTATTATTTATATCATGATTTAATTACATCCATAATATAAAACATGATTTATATATCATATATATTCAGTATATATATATATATAATAGATAGATAAATGAAATGAAACACACTGTTCATGGAGACGGTAGTCCGTACGTATGCACGAACGCTGTTTTCCTTTCCTTATTATCTTGAATGGAAGTAAGTAGATGAAATACATATATACAGAAATAAAGTAGCTTTATAATTTCAAATATTTCATTATTATTTCTTATATATACTTTATAATAATTCTTAAATGGTTAACATGGAGAATGAATCTCATCGCGTCGTGGAGACGGTAGTCCGTACGTACGCACGAGCGATGATATCGTTCTCATGATCGTGAAATTGTGTTGAAGTGTATTTATACTACTTAAGTATCAATATCACTTTATAATAATCATATATAGTTACTCATTACACCATTATACCCATCCAATTAAGGTTGTGGCGGAAAATAGATTACACTATGTCGTGGAGACGGTATTCCGTACGTACGCACGCGCGGTGATTTACTTTTTCCGTAGGATGGATAGAAGATTAATTAGAGTTGTTTAATATTTATAATAACAAATCAGTATAAAATAAATACTTATGTTATTATTTTATCATGAAACAACTAAAGAAGAAGATGTTGAAGAAGAAAGAAATTGAAAAAGATCGGTAATGGATATTACCTCTTTTTGACGCGCCTTTTCTTAACCTCCACTTAAAGAACTAAGGATGGTCTTTGAAGAAGAAAAGGACATCTAGGATGATACTAGGGAAGTGGAGAAGATATTTTGGCAGGGTTTGGAAGAGATTTAATTCTCAAATTGGTGTGAGGAGGAGAGGTAGGAGGTGCCCTTTTATAAGGGAGGAGAGGGGCACCTTTGGGAAAACTAAAAATATTATTTTATTATAAAGTCAAGTTGGGTTTTAAATAGATCCAAATTGATATATTTAGAAGCTAAGGAGGGTATGGTTCTAAATACTCTAATAAAATATAATTTAGACAAGTTTAGGTATCAATTTTAACCTTGTCATTTAGATTTAACTTTAAGTTAGATAATTTAACTTTTACCGTGTCTTCTTGTTTTCTTACACTATAAGGTTAATAAAGTTACTATATCAAGCCAAACGAACCCCAAGTTGTTTATTATTAATATATATATCCTTATATAAGTCATTTGGTCTATCGTTATATTTTTAGGAATTAAAATAAAAAATAATAATATAATATTTGTTTTAAAAACTAATTTATGTCAATTTTTACACTATTTGGTACATGATTTTTATGAAATTCATAACAGAATGATAAGTTCTAAAAAAGTTACTTATATCAATAATAACATGTCATAGTAACCTAGAAAATTAATTTAATTCAAAAATAGTCTCAAATTATATTTATTTGGGCATTTATAACATCAATTATGTCAATATTTCATTAATAAGAAAATTACTACATCATCATTGTGTCATAATAAATGATAATTATATAATCCCTAAATATTATAAATAAATTCCTATGATGTAGATAATTGTATTAGATTTCTGGATACTATTCATGTTTGAAGTTTCATGATTTTTATCACTAAATTAAAATTATTATACTTATAAGATTTAAGAAAGTGACATGTTGTCACATTCTTTGGTTTTAATAATAATTAAATTATTTTCATGGAAAAAAGTCCATAAAATGAATATAATTAGACCCTTAGGTTATATGGTTCTACTTTTAGCCATCCAATAGGACTTTTCCAAGTGTTAGGGTAATTTTATAATCTTATAGTTACCCTTAATTACCCGATTTACCTATAACTATAGTAAATAAAATTTACCATAGTTACTATTCACAATTCCCAAAAATAAAATGTAGATTATTAACATAATTTCTACCCACTGATTCCAAATATGGAATCCATTTTTCCAAATTCAATACACAAAATATGCAGAAATTAAATTAAAATTAATCCCGTTGTCGAAAGAAAATGGGTTTTTCTTTAAAACATTGTAAAAGATTGAATTGTTTTAACCTAAGAATTCAAGGTAAAATCAATGATAATGACATACATTATATTAATTGGTAAAAAATATATTCTATTTATACTTTAAAACCATTCAATATTATAATTTAACCACATAAGATATTACGATGAAAAAAGTTGTTTTTAATTAAAATATAGCTTGTTTTTACTATTCATTAAAATATGAAAGTTGTCAGAAAAATATCAAAATTTTCCCTAATGTAAATTATTATATCCTGATTCAAAAGAAGAATTTTATTTTGTCAAATTGAACATATAAACATGTCAAAAACTATATTTAAAGTGGGTGCTCCATCAAAAGGCGACAAAACTGCATTTTTTTTAAAAATACTTATTTTACCCGAAATATTTATTTTGTTCTTATACCATGTTCTAGAAAATGTATAAGATGAATAATAATGTTATAAAATTCAAAATTTAGTTAATACTATTCATAACGGCTAGTTCATGACAATAATATATCGTTGTTTATTAAAACTCGGTATTGCATACAACACACGCTATCGAGGAAGGTCGCGATTGCGTGTAATGCCAGCCAAGTCAGGGTTGCGTGTTGTGAAAGAATCCTTCGTTGTTTCGTATAATAGAATCCAACCATATTTTATTTATACATTTAATATATATATATATATATACTCAATGTTGCGTAGAATAACTATTATCAAAATTGTGTGTAACACGATCTAAGAATAGTGTTGCGTATACTACAAGCTAATACGGTGTTGCGTATAGCGCAAGGTAATCTTGTTGTAGAATAAAACACAAGAAATTAATGAAATTAAAATAATATTTTTCATTAAATCTTGGGGTGTTATAAAGATAAATTTACAATACCTAAAATTTGGAACTACACATGACTCATTTTTTAATGATTTTATTTTAATAAAAAACATGATACTGAGTAGAAGTGTCTTCTTGTAATATTCAAATTTTTATGTATACTTTATGGCCTAATTCTCTAAATATCTGAACCTAAAAAGATCTTCAATATAATTTATTCATTTAATTAAACATTATGTAATGTTTTAAGGCTGGGTCCTTATATTTGTGTTAGAGGTCGGTTTAAACAACTTTAGGTGTTAGGATATTGTTAAATAAATATCAATAAATTAATTTATGGAAAGAATGAAATAATATGGAATTTAAATATTACCATGTTTCTTGACCAAATATATATCTTTTTTTAGAATGGTTTTCTACAGAGGAAACATGGATTCTATGTTGGGAATGCATATAGAGGAGAATAACCTTCCAAAAGAGAAACCTGAGATTGTCAGAATTGTAACTGAACAATTTTTTGTAGTGATGGAGTAGTTGACTTAGGATATATATGGTGGTTTTATCCATTCACATGATTAGTAAGATCAACCATAGAGTAACATGTCAGTAGTGTAATAATTCATGAGGTAATGTCACCCATCATTCAATGGATCATCTGACCGTGTTCAAAATGATGGGTGGATCAAAGAATTGGAGAATATTTCTTTTTCATTGCGTGTTCAGAACATGAATAGTATAGTCTTGTTGTTTACCATTTTTAAGGTGTATCTAATTAGTGGTGGTCAAAGGTAAAAAAATATTAGGGATATTGAGGAGAATGATGATCTTAATTGGGGTGAATTCAAAGGTATGTTTTTGGAGAATTTTCTTCCTAATGTGGTTAAACTTATGATGGAAAAAATTCTGGGAATTGAGGCCAGAGGATGACTCAGTGCCTTCTTGTGAAAAAAAGTTCACTAGAATGGAAAGTTATGCTCCAAATTTCATTCAATATATTTATAGTAAGATAAATTGATTTTACTCTGGACTGAAGTAGCGATATTGAAGAGCATTAGCCTCTTGTGAATTCAAAAGCAATGAGAATCTTTTCTTGTGTGTTGATATAAGGCCCCAACCTTAAACTTTAATTAATCAGGAATTAAATGAATAATTCACAAAGAGTATCTTTTCAGGTTTATAGTTTTATATAATTAGGTTATAACTATTACATCTCAAAAGATAACATAGTAGACACTTCTACTATGTTTCCATAAAATAAAAATACACTTAAAAAGAAACATGTCTTGTTCCATGTTTTAGATAAAATGTCTTTCCTTTATCCATTTCTTGACCCTATTCATCATTAAGTACTGTGTAAAACATTTGAAAAACATGGGATGAGAATAAAAATCCCAGTAAAGGATACACAAATAAGGAAAACAGTTATTTTTTCAAAACAACAAGTAAACCATGAGTACTTTACCAAAGTAATACTCTTCACCTTTATGAAGTAGTAAAAAAATATCACTGAATAAAAGAACATTACTTACCATTTTTAACCAAAATATTCCCATAAAACCCATATAAAGAACACATAACATATAAAGGAAACTTGGGACATAAACATACTTAAATGGAATAACCATATGGTCACCTTCCACACATACTTAATGGAATAGCCATAAGGGCGACTTCCATACCCAATGCATTGGAGGTTATAACGTAACCACCCGTCCTGGTATTCACGGAACCACCCTTCATATGGTTTATCACGGAACCACCCGTAAAATGGCAAAGTACCATCATTACACATAAAATATTGAAAATATAAACATTTCAATAACAACATTTCATTTGCAATAACAATAAGTAATTCAACGATATTGAATTAATGAATCCATTTTCAAAAACAATTTAAAAGAGAATTTTGAATCAAAGTTTCCCATATAAATTTGAATATTTTAATGGAATTATAATTTTAAAACTTTAATAAATACTGAAAACCATTTTTAAAGCATTGTCATTAAAGATAATGATTAAAATAATAAATCTTTGAAACATTTAAAACGATATTTTTTTAAAGAGTTTTTAACAAAATAAGAGACTATTGAATACAAATTATTTCTGAATAACATTTAATCTAAGCTTTTTAATATCAAGATAATAAAGGGATTCATGATATAATATGTCAAAGGACAGTATACACACCATATAAGAGTGAATTGGTTCATATCAACAATGAAGTCTCAATGGAAATGTAAATTGAGATGAAATCCATTGTAAAGATGGAATCCTTAAATTAAGGATAAATCTATCACATAATTATGTGTGATAAATATAAATACACCCAATATAAGTGGATATTAAGTGATAAACATTCAGTGGTCATTCACACATAATCTTGGAAAAACAAAACCAATGACATAGATATTTAACTCAATGAAATGAGATTGAGTTATGATTTCCCATAAAAGTTCGTAAGAATTTATCAATGAGATGATTATGTGTAGAAATAGTATATCTACACAAAGTATTTTTGAAATTACAACATAGATATTACACTCATAATCTTGGAATAATAAAATCAAGAAGTAGAGGTTTAACCCAAATATTTGAAATTCGGTTAAGAAGTTCCCCTACAAAAATCCCACAGCCTAACGACGTCACTTTAAAATTCATAAAATGAGTTGCTAAGAGAGAAAATGGTATCTCATAACATGGACATAAAATTTTCATAACTAAGGATATATAAGAATATATCCCAAAATAATAGTATGTGAATTATAAGGCATAACAAAAGAAGTCTTTTAAAAAGAGGAGGGTAAAAGGTCCCCTTACAGAGTTGGGTAACATTCGAAACGTACACCCCATGGAAGAAGGGCCATACAATGAAGATGTAAATAGCCATAAAAGGAATTAAACTAAAAAAGTGTATAATAATGGGTATTACATACACCTCTCAATGGAAATAGTGGAAAACATAGCATAAATGTCACGGGAATAAAAGTGAGATGAAAAATCCGTTAAGAAAACTCGGCAGCCTAACAGGGCCAATTAAAACATCCAAAAATGGATTTATGAGAAAAAATAGGGTCTCTCATAATATTAACATAAAATTTAAATTATTAGGAATATAAAATAACATCCCCAAACATAATAAATTTGAGCTTCAAATAAATGACATAAAAGATAGTACTTAAAAAGAAAGAGAGAGGTTGGATCCCCTACAAAAATTCGGCAGCCTAACGGCACCACTCAAAACTTCCAAAATGGATTGATGAAAAAAATAGTGTCTCTCATCATATGAACATAAAATTTAACGTAAGATTAATATAAAATAACATCCCAATCATAAGAAATATGAGCTTAAAATGAATGTCACAAAAGAGTGTACTTAAAAAGAAAGAGAGGGGTAGGATCCCTTACCTCAGGTCTGACATGTCTTGTTCGTTTCTTTATATTACTGAATAATAAACTTTGGTAAATTTATAATTTCTTAAGGATATTTTTGAAATATTATTATTCAGTTCATATCACATATTATAATGTTATAATAATTGGTTAATAATGTGAGTTCATATCAGACGTTTTTGTCGATGTTTCGTACATGAGTCAAAAATGAACTTGTTTGAAAATGATTGTCCATGTAGTTATAAGTAAATAATCTCCATAATAGTATTAATGATTTAAATATCATATATATCCAGTAAATATTCATTTTATACTACTCCATAACATTTGGAGATAAAAACAATTGAAATGCACAGTTAATGGAAATGGTAGGCCGTACGTACACATGAACGCTACTTTCATTTCTTTATCATATTAATGGAATTAAAAATAATTGAGAGATATATATATTATAATTCCAGTATAATATATATATTATATTGGTCACATATGTTCATTAATTTCATTATTTATACATTCCATGTATTGCAAGAACGAGTCATATCACTTGAGGGGGATGTAGTCCACACTTCCTCATATAAAATTATCGCATTTGCACAACATAAAAAGCATAAAGTCATGTTTTAAATATAAAATTCAGAAGCATATAGAAAACATAAATATCATAAATATCATATATAATATATAGTGAATTTATAATGGCCGCCATGAATGGTGTTATGAGAAGATTGAACAATCATCGTTTTGTGAGGCGGAAATCCGCCATCCACAGAAACAGTATGTTCTTTAACCATTAGACGAAGGTGTGTGTAAGTGTAGCTCAAATACATCACATAACAAAATCCTAGTATATTTAATATAATGGTTTTTTTACAAAATGAAGGAATAAAACGAGTTTAGAGGGTTGGAGAAGCAAAACAAAACAAAAGAACACAAGGGATGACATTACCTTTAAATCGGGAAACTCTTTTTGATTTGAGATCAAAGGCTTCCTTGGAAAGCATTCTGCCCAAAGGTGAGTCTTCAATTATCAATAGAGGGATGTGTAGAGATGAAATGGTCTGGGGTTGTCCGAGCCAAAGGATTGAGATGTGTGGGTAAGGTGGTAGAGGTGGGGGCCTTTTATAAGAGGAGAGGAGGGGCACTCTTGGAAACTTATAAACTTTTACTTTATTATAAAATTCTTTTAGGATTTCCAAGGCCCAAAAATTATATATTTCGAGGATAAGGTGATTAGAGTTCTAAATACACCCATAAAATAAGTTTTTAACAAGTTTAGGACTTATATTTTGCATTATCTTTTCATTTTATTTAAATTGTTAAATAATGAGGTAATCGTTGCATCATCATGGTGTCATGAATAATTTATTTTATATAATGTTTAAAAATTATAAAACAAATATCATGATTTATGAAATATTTTTATCTTTATAATGAATATTTATAGTCAAAAATATGACTTGTATAACCCCATGTAAATTTTTTTTAGTAAAACAATACATGTTTGTGACATTTTAATTTTTACTTTAAAGAAAAAGTTATTTATGTCATTATCCAACCAAAGTGGCTCCATGGGGTCCCCAAGTTGACCCATGGATTTTCTTGGTCGGCCATTGCTGATCCAAAGAGGGTAGAACATGTTTCAAGGTCATTTCATATTATTAAAACATTTTTTACCTTAAATTACACTAATTACTATAATCACGATTAATAAAACTTAAAAGTTACTATTTACCAAAAATTATTTTAATCTCATTGAACCACATTTTACTTCTTAATGACAACCATGTATGTCGGATTTTTGAAAATAAAATCACAGAAGTGGTAAAGATTCATTTAAACAAAAAATCAATTTCTTTAATTACCACTTAGTGGTTTGACTATTCATCATAAATAGTCGTTTTTCAGAAAAGTACCAAAAATTCACCCAAAGCTAAATTTGATATCCGAATTCATGAATTTTGTCTATTTTAAAAAATTAAAAACATTAATTTTTCAAAAATTAATTTAATAATTAATTCCTGCTATCAAAAGAAATAGTGTGTTTTTAAGAGACAATATCTATTAAAAGATTAACACTAGTTTAAGTCCAATTTAAAAGTGAAATTAATTCCAATGACCACCATTGGATTAAATGGTAAAAATATATTATAAATACAATTTAATATCAATTAAAAATATAATATATCCATATAAACAAATCATAATAATAAGAGGTTTTGAATTAAAATGCAACATTTTCACTAAAAATGATCTTTATCGGAAAAATAACAAAAATTTACACAAAGTAAATTTTGATGTCCAGATTCTAAAAAATGATTTTATTTAGTCAAATAAAACATATAAAATTTTCAAAAGTATATTTAAAAGGGTTCTCCATTAAAAGGCGGTTAATCGACCTTTTAAAGAATATTAGAAGATTTATGCTCAAAATTGGATTCATTTTCATTTTACGCCTCTAAAATTTATTGGATAAAAGAAAAAATATTTGACAAACATATATAATCATTTTGTAGTTAGTTCTGTTCTTTCCCTCCATTACAATGGGTAGTCGTTAACTTCCATTTAAAATAATATTATATTATCATTAGAGTGGAACATAATATTTCAAAGGAACTCGTTGTCGCGTATTGGGTATGCCATCGAGCATAGCGTTCCCTTTAAAGTAATATTAATATTTTATTAACAAATATGGATAAATATAAAAATATCATATTCTTTATTTACCTGGGGTGTTACATCCTTCCCCCCTTTTGGGAATTGTGTCCTCGCAATTTTAAAATTGAGCACGGAAACTTCATTGAAAGCCCCACATTAGAAAAGGAGTAAATAAAACTATCACTTTAAAAGAAAGAAAGGGAAGTACAAAGGTCACCCATGTTAACACATAATAGGATTCCATGTTTGAAAACATGGATATGGAAGAAAAAACAAAGGGTCATGTTCTGAGAGAGTGTGATAGAAATAATGATTAGGAGAAGGTTAGCCACCAGAAAATCACAAACCTGTGATGGGTTAAACGGTATTGGATTCCCCAGTAGGAAAAGTTAACAGAAAACATTTTTTTAAGTTACATTCCATTTGAGGAATTTATTTTTGAGCTTAACTAAAACATAAGGAAACATACGTACTTGTTATGTTGACTTTCAAATTTTACTATATTTCTTACATGAACTCATATTTTCTCCAAAATATGAGTATTTAGGATGACTTGTTTACATTAAGAGAGATATAATCAACTTCTAGAGAATCACCTAATCCTGAAAAGAGAACTGTATACATCCCATGTATTTATACCTTAACCAAAACTAAAACAAAAAAGGTTAGTATGAGATCAGATAATACCCAAAAAGGATAATCCTTTATAAAAAGGAAATCTATTCTTAATCTCCAAAATGTGTCCCACAAGACCCAAAGTTCAACGAAGACCAAAAGTAAACCAAACTACGATTGAAACCCAAATATTTGAAGGATTTAATCGCAAAGACTTCTAAGTCAAATCGTAACATTTATCTCCAAACAACACCAGTTTCTCTTAAAGTCTCTTATTGAAAATTAATTAACCTAATCACATATCCAACATGATAGGTTAATAATTTCCATAGATAACCCAAAATGAACTTACTCTTATTTCATAAAATCGGCTAACTAAAAATAATTAGTCAAACTAACCAGGGACTTCACGTAGTCCAGTGGTAGGCGATAAATACTAGTCACACTTTGGTTGTGGGTTCGATTCCTGAAGTTTTGTCCGACGCAACGGGTTTTGACACGGTCGGCGTGTTGTCCTTTTTCCAAACTATATAATTATCAAATCATTCCCCAAAAAGAGATAAAATCATCAAAAATAACCATAACCTAATTTAACCCAAATTTTATCTCATGCCTTACACATTCCATCATAACATATAGTAACCCATAATTACCTCAAAAGTAAGGATAATATAAACCCAAATGGTTCTTTATAACTATGTCCAAAAAAGAACAAATAACTATTCCATGAATAAAATTTTCATATATCAAACATCAAGGATACACATACTATAAAAAGACTTCTAATGTAACCCCATCATCAAAAGAGACTTAATACTCTTAAGAATTTCGCCATAACTCTTGAATCCCTTATATTTTGACTTCTTACTCATCCAACATTCTTCATGATCCTTTAACCATTCCATTCCAAGTTATTCTAAAATACTTCTTTCCTACAAACAAAATCAAATATCATATCCTAAGATTCAAAAATAGGAAAACAAATGTTAAGAAATAATCCATATTTTTGATTGGTGATTGTCTGTTTCTTCATCCTCAATCGGAATTCCATTAGGTATTGGTAAACAAATATTTTTACGATCTTGGTGATACCATTCTCAAAACATCTTCATAGGACATGTGTTTTCATAATGACCATGCACACCACATTTAAAACATTATATTGATCCCTTAGAAAGAACTTATTTCCCTATCCTCGAGTCAACTGGATGCTTCCTTTTTCCATGGAAGGTTCATGCTTTAGGACCTTCATTTACACAGTTATAGAAAATTTTTGTCCCTTTGAAACATTTTCCGAGGAGTTTCTTTCTACATCATTGACACATTGGTATTTTAACACACTTACCTTTATGATTATTACCTGTAGTTCCGTAGGGATTTTTTTCTCACATATATGATAACTTATAGAAATCACCACGGTTTAGGTTGTCAATCATGACTCCAGATAGTTGGTTTAGGATAAACACAAGAGTTCTCATTGCAGTTCCCATATCATTCAGTTTCTCGCTCAGAAACCTGTCACAGTTTCCTTCACAACCACTGTTACTTTGGTGCCTACTAGATCCAACCTTTTACTAAAACCAAAAAGGTTAGTGTGAGTATATCAACAAACCCATCATGTACTAATGAGGAAGGTAAACACTAAGGTATACTTACCCATTCAATTTATCTAAAACTAGGACTCTTTTTGAAATCTTATCCATTATGGTAATGTCACATATGCTTAGAGAATACCCTAACCTCTAAAGTTATATAAATGACCTTTGATACAACTATAAGGCCCTGGCCTTAAACATTACTTAATCATGAATTAAATGAATAATTCACATAGAAGATCTTTTTAGGTTTAGTGTTTTATAGGATTAGGTCATAACTATTACATCTCAAATGATTACATAGTAGACACTTCTACTATGTTTCTATAAAATGAAAAAACCCTTAAAAATAAACCTGTGTAGTTCCATGTTTTAGACAGAATGTCTTTCCTTGATCCCATACTTGACCCTATTCATATTTAAGTCCAGTGGAAAACATTTACAAAACTTGGGATAAGCATAAAAATCCCAATAACGGATACACAAAGAAGGAAAAATGTTAGTTTTTCAAAACAACAAGTAAACCATGAGTACTTTACCAATGTAATAATTTTCACCTTTATGAAGTAGTAAAAACTCTTCACTGAATAAAATACCATTAATTACCCTTTTTTAACCAAAATATTACCATAAAACCCGTATAAAGAACACATAACATATAAAGGTAACTTGTGACATAAACATACAAAAATGAAATAACCATATTTTCGACTTCCACACAT
This sequence comes from Viscum album, assembly GCA_963277665.1. Classification (NCBI taxonomy): domain Eukaryota; kingdom Viridiplantae; phylum Streptophyta; class Magnoliopsida; order Santalales; family Viscaceae; genus Viscum; species Viscum album. Next base: position 927,792,157 of record OY728126.1, on the reverse strand, counting down.
ACTTAATGGAATAGCCATACGGCCGACTTCCATAACCAATGCATTAGAGGTTATAACATAACCAACCGTACTGGTATTCACGGCACCACCCATCATATGGTTTATCACGTAACCACCCGTAAAATGTCCAAGTACCATCATTACACATAAAATATTGAAAATATAAACATTTCAATAACAAAATTTCATTTGCAATCACAATAAGTAATTCCATGATATTGAATTAATCAATCCATTTTCAAAAACCATTTAAAAGAGATTTTTTAATCAAAGTGTCCCATACCACTTTGAAGATTTTAATGGAATTATAATTTTAAAACATTAATAAATATTGAAAACCATTTTGAAATCATATACATTAATGATAAAGATTGAGAATAATAAATCATTAAAACATTTAAAATGATATTTTTGTTAAAGAGTTTTTAACAATATGAGAGGCACTTGAATACAAATAACTGTGAAATAACATTAAATCCGAGATTTATAATATCATGAGAATAAAGGGATTCATGATATAATATGTCAAAGGATAGTATACACACCATATAAGAGTGAATTGGTGCATAACAACAATGAATCCTCAATGAAAATGTAAATTGAGATGAAATCCATTATAAAGATGGTATCCTTAAATTAAGTATAAATCTATCACATAATTATGTCTGATAAATATACAGGAACCCAATATAAGTGGATATTAAGTGTGAAACAATCATAGGTCATTCACATATAATCATGGAAAGACAAAACCAATGACATAGATATTTAACTCAATGAAATGAGATTGAGTTATGATTTCCCGTACAAGTTCGTAAGAATTTATCAATGAGATGATTTTGTGTAGAAATAGTATTTCTACACAAAGGTTTTTGGAAATTACAACATAGATATTCTATACATAATCTTGGCATAATAAACTCAAGAAGTAGAGGTTTAACCCAATGAATTGAAAGTGGGTTAAGAAGTTCCCTTATAGAAATCTAACAGCCTAACGATGTCACTTTAAAATTCATAAAATGAGTTGATGAGAGAGAAAATGGTATCTGATCTCTTGGATATACAATTTAATAAATAAGGATATATAAGAACATATCCCAACATAATAGTATGTGAATTAAAAGACATAAAAAAGAAGTATTTTAAAAAGAGGAGGTTGAAAGGTCCCCTTACTCAGTTGGGTAACTTTTGAAACATAAACCCCATGGAAGAAGGGTCATAAAATGATGATGTAAATAACCATAAATGAGATTATAATATAAAACGTGTATAATAATGGATTGTACATACACCACTCAAAGTAAATAGTGGAAAACGTATCATAAATGTCACGGGAATAAATGTGAGATGGAAAATCTCTTACGAAAACTCGGCAGCCTAACGGCGCCACTCAAAACATCCAAAAATGGATTTATGAGATCAAATAGGGTCTTTCATAATTTTAAAATAAAACGTACAGTATGAGTAATATAAAAGAACAGCCCAAAACATAAGAAATATGAGCTTAAAAGAAATGACATAAAAGAGAGTACTTAAAAAGAAAGAGAGAGGTTGGATCTCTTACGAAAATTCGCCAGCCTAACGGCGCCACTCAAAACTTATAAAATGGATTTATGAAATAAAATAGGGACACTCATCATATTAACATGAAAATTAAACTAAGAGTAATATAAAATAACATACCAATCATAATAAAGATGACCTTAAAAGGAATGACATAAAAGAGTGTACTTAAAAAGAGAGGGGTAGGATCCCTTACCTCAAGTCTGACATGTCTTGTTTGTTTCTTTTTATTCCTGAATAATAAACATTGGTAAATTTATAATTTCTTAAGGACGTCCTTTAAATATTTTTATTCAGTTCATATAAATTATTATAATTTTATAATAATTGGTTAATAATGTGTGTTCATATCAGACGTTTTTTGTCAATGTTTGGTACATGAGTCAAAAATGAACTTGTTTGACAATGATTATCCATGCAGTTATGAGTAAATCATCTCCAGAATATTATTAATGATTTAGATATAATATATATCCAGTAAATATTCATTTTATAATACTCTATAAAATTAGGAGATAAAAAGAAATGAAATGCATGGTTTATGGAGATGGTAGGCTGTACGTATGCATTAACGCTACTTTCATTTCTTTTTCATATTAATGGAATTAAAAATAATTGAGAGATATATATATTATAATTCCATTATAATATATATGTTATATAGGTCACATATGTTCATTAATTTCATTCTTTATACATTTCATGTATTGCATGAACGAGTCACATCACTTGAGGGGGCGGTAGTCCACACTTCCTCGTATGAAATTATCGCATTTGCACAACATGAAAAGCATAAAGGCATGTATTAAATATGAAATTAAGAAGCATATAGAAAACATAAATACCATATATATCATATATATAAAATATAGTGACATCATAATGGCCACCATGGAAGGTGTTAAGAGAAGATTGAACAATCATAGTTTCATGAGGCAGAAATTCGCCATCCGCAGAAACAATATGTTCTTTAACCATTAGACGAAGGTGTGTGTAAGTATAGCTCAAATACTTCACATAAAAACATTCTATTATATTGAAGATACTGTTGTTGTTTCAAAATAAAGGAATAAAAATAGTTTAGATGGTTGGACAAGAAAAACAAAACAAAAGAACACAAGGGGAGCATTACCTTTAAATCGGGTAACTCTTTTTGAATTGAGCTCAAAGGCTTCCTTGGAATGGATTATTCCCAAATGTGTGGATTCAATTATGAAGAGAGGGATTTGGAAAGATAAAATGGGCAGGGTTTGGCCGAGCCAAAGGCTTGAGAGTTGTGGTTAAGGTGGTAGATTTGGGGGCCTTTTATAAGAGGAGAGGAGGGGCACTCTTGGAAACTTATAAACTTTTTCATTATTATAAAATGCTTTTCGGATTTCAAAGAGCCCAAAATTATATAATTCTAGGATAAGGTTATAAGAGTTCTAAATCCTCCAATAGAATAAGTTTTTGACAAATTTAGGTCTTATATTTTATATTATCTTTTCATTTTATTTAATTTATTAAATAATGAGGTAATCATTGCATCATAATGGTGTCATAAATAATTTAATTTATATAATGTCTAAAAATTATAAAAAACTTTCATGATGTAGGAAATAATTTTAGATTTCTAATTAATATTTATAGTAAAAAATATGACTTGTATAACCCAATGTAAAAATTGTTTTAGTAAAACAATACATGTTTGTGACATTTTAATTTTAACTTCAAATAAAAAGTTATTAACATCATTTTCCAACCAATGTGGCTCCATGGGGACCCCAAGTTGACCCATGGATCTTATTGGTCTGAAATGACTCATCAAATAATAGTAGGACATGTGTCAAGGTCATTTCATATTATTAAAACATTATTTTTGCCTTAAATTACACTAATTACCTATAATCGCGATCAATAAAACTTAAAAAGTTACTATACGCCAAAAAATATTTTAATCTCATTGAACAACATTTTAATTAATAATGACAACCATGTATGTTGAATTTTGGAAAATCAAATCACTGATGTGGTACGGTTTCATTTAAACGAAAATATCATTTTCTTTAACTACCACTTAGTGGTTTCACTATTCATCATAAATTGAAGTTTCTCAAAAAAATACCAAAAATTCACCCTAAGATATATTTGATATTCTGAATTAAAAAATTATGTCTATTTTAAAAAATTCAAAACATATAAGTTTCATTAATTAATTTAAGAATTAATTCCGGATGTCAAAACAAATAGTGTGTTTTTAAGAGACAATATTTATTAAAATATTAACACTAATTTAAATATAATTTCAAAGTAAAATTAATTACAATGACCACCGTTGGATTAAATGGTAAAAATATATTCTAAATAAACTTTAATCTCAATTAGAGATATAATGTATCCATATAAATAAATCAGAATAAAAGGAGGTTTTGAATTAAAATGGAACATTTTCACTAAAAATGATCATTATCGGAAAAATAACAAAAATTTACACAAAGTAAATTTTGATGTCCAGATATAAAAGAAGGATTTTATTTTGTCAAATAAAACATATAAAATTGTCAAAATTATATTTAAAAAGGGTTCTCCATCAAAAGGTGGTTAATCGACCTTTTAAAGAATATTAGAAAATTTATACTTAAAATTGGATTCATTTTCATTTTACGCCTATATCATTTATTAGATAAAAGTAAAAATATTTGACAAACATATATACTCATTTTGTAGTTAGTTCTGTTCTTTCCCGCCATTACATTGGCTAGGCATTAACTACCATTAAAAATATTATTATTTTATTATTAGAGTGCAACGTAAAATTTCAAAGGAACTCGTTGTCGCGTATTGGGTACGCCATCGAGCATAGAGTTCCCTTTAAATTATTATTAAGATTTTATTCACAAATATGGATAAATATAAAAATCTCATATTCTTTATTTACCTGGGGTGTTACAGCTGAGATGGTAGAAATGGAGTTTTCTAATGATTGTCTTTTCCAAGAGAGAAAACAACAAAAGATGTCATGTGGGCAGGTAAAGGGAATGAATTCATCAAAGAAGCCTAGAGTTAAGAAAATTAAATATCCATCTTGTGAAAAGTGAGGTAAATAGAATCCTTGAGAATGTTTATCATTGTATGTATAGTGCTTTAGGTGTGGTATGTTCGGTCACATTGTTCATAATTATAAGGATGATGATCAGGGAGGCAATGAAAAGCCAACGCTAAGATGTTTTAAGTTCAATGAAATGGGTCATTATGAAAATGAGTGTCCAAAAAATAACTAAAATAAAAGAAAGTATCCTGAATACAAATAGAAAGGGGTGGTAAAATCCTATTCAACTGATTCAGTAGATGTTGGGAAATCTAATAATGTAGTTTCAAGTACACTGTTTGTTTAGTCAGATTATGCCAATGTGTTTTTTGATTCATGGACTACATATTCTTTCATTTCTAATAAGTTTTCTTGTAAATAGGGAATTCCATCTCAATATATGAATCCTGAATATATGTTAGAAACTCTTCGAGGAAATGTTAAGACAAAAAAATTATAAGAAACTTTTTGTCCTTGTGTGAAGAAAGAATATACCTGCAAAACATATTTTTTCCTCTAGTAAATTTGATGTTATTTTGGTACTGTATTGGATTTATGTTTATCATGTTATGACTGATTGTATAGATAAAGTGGTTTTATTTTAGAAATAATTTCAGTTTTTGTACATGAATGGACTCTTACTTTTGATAACATATCATCAAGCTAAGAAACTAGTAGAAAATAGAAATAAATGTTACCTTGCACATTTTATAGAAAACAAATGAACAGTTCAGATTAATGATGTGCCAGTGGTAAATGAGTATCTTGAGATTTTCTTGATGTCTTGCTTGATATTCTACCTGATCAAGAAGTTAAAATTACTTTTGACATAGTTCCCGTTGTTAATACAATTTCAAAACCCCGTTTATTGAATGGGTCAAATTAAACGTTTAGAGTTAATGAATAAATTGTAGGAGTTATTAAATGATGGTTTCAATTGTTTTAGCACACCACCTTGGGGTTATTCTACCTTTTTTGTTAAAAAAAGGCAGTTCAATGAGACATATCATAGATTATAGAACATTGAATAACATCACTGTTAAGAACAAGAATCATTTTCATCATATCGATGGTTTTTTTGATCATCTCCTAGGAGATCATTATTTTTAAAATATTGAAATGAGTTCGGGGTACCCTCAGTTGAATGTAAATGAATCATACATTCAAATAACCATGATTCATAATAGATATGGATATTATGAATGTGCAGTTATGCCTTTTAGTTTAACCGATGCACTTGCTGTATTCATGGATCTTATGAATAATGTTTTCTGTGAGTTCTTGGATAATTTTTTGGTCATGTTCATTGATGATCTTTTGCATCATTCTAAATGTAAATAATATCATGAAAGTAATTTGAGGTCTGACTTTCAAACTTCAAAAGATAATAAATTTTATGGTGAATTCAGTATGTGTGAGCTTTAGTTACAACAAATATAATTCCTTGGACGCATAGATTCAAAAAATAGTATAACTATTGATCCTCCTAAAAGAAAAGTTTTTGAATAATGGACAAGACCCACAAATATTACCCAGATCCATAGTTTTCTAGGTTTGGTAGGTTATTATCGGTGGTTTGTTGATAATTTTAACTATTATGTAGCCCAATGACTATGTTAACTCTTAAAGGTGTTATGTTCATTTTTAAAAATTAATGTGATTATTTTTTTTAGAAATTGAAATGAATATTGGTGAATGATCGTGTTTTGGAACTACCATCGATAGATGGTGAGTTTGTAATATACATTTGTGCTTCATTGAAAGGACATGGATATATCCTTAGGCAGAATGATTAGGTAATTGCTTATGCTTCATGTTAATTGAAATATCATGTATTAAATTATCATGCACATGATTTAAAATTAGCTATTATTGTTTGGGATTTAAAAAATAGGAGGATTCATCTCTATGGATTAAAATGTGATATATATACTCACCACAAAAGATTGAAGAACATATTCACTCAGAAATAATTGAACATGATACAAAGGAGATGGCTATAATTAATCAACGATTATAATTTCATGATTCATTCCCATCCAGGAATGGCAAAGAAAGCGGATTATGCTTTGAGTCAAAAGAGTAATTCTACATTAACCATGTTATGTTTGAAGAATGATCTTTTGATTGATGATTTGATGAAATTTGGAATAGAAGTTGTTGGTCCATGAAATTCTTCTATTTTGTTTCAAGTGTCACTGGAATCATCTATATCAGAAATAAATAAGCAAGCACAGAATGAAGATATTGAGTTGTAGAAAAAGGTAGAGTTTTTTAAGAAGGGTATATTTCAACATTTTAACATTGAAAATGAATGTGTTTTGAGGTTTAAGAAATGATTATATGTGCCTTGTGATTCACAGTTGAATAATGAGTTATTATTTCAAACATATAGTTCACCATTTTTAGTTCATCATAGAAGTACTATGATGTACAGATATCTTTGGGAGTATTACTGGTGGGATGGAATGAAAAGAGATATTTATGATTTTACTATGAATTGTTTCACTATTTAATAGGTTAATGTAGAGTGGAAGTTACCGAAAGGGATGCTTTAGTCTTTAGCGGTGCCTGAGTTAAAATGGGAAAATGTTTCCATGGATTTCATTGTAGGGCTATCGATGAATTCGAGAGGAAACAATGAAATCTGGGTTATTGTTGATCGATTGACTAAATCTTGTCATTACCTTCCTATTTCAGATACATTGCCATTAGATCAACTATGACAGTTGTATGTTAATTATATAGTCATGTTACATGGATTTCCCATATCCATTGTATTTTATTTTGATATGTTGTTCACTTCTAAATTTTGTAAACGCCTTCAAAAGTCATTGGGTACCGAAATAAATTTTATTACAGTATTTCATTCACAATCAGATGGGCAGTCAGAACGAATAATTTAGACATTGGAAGATACATTACATGCTTGTTCCATGGATTTCCAGGGATGTTATGACCAATATATTTGTTTGGTTGAATTTTCTGATACTAATCGTTTTCATTCTATTATAAAAATGGATCCATTTGAGGCATTATTTGGGAATTCGTGTTGAAATCCTTCTTTTTGTGCTAAATTAGATGAATTTAAGCTGATGGGACAAGAATTGGTTGAAGAGATGGCAAAAAAATTTAGTGTATTCAGAAGAACATGAGAACAGATCAGAGTTGGCAGAAAATTTATGTGTATTATGATTGGAAGGATCATTCATTTGAGGTAGATGATCATATCTTTCTCAATGTTTCTATATGAAAATGTGTGATGCATTTAGGAAAGAAGGGAATTTTGAGTCTGAGGATCATTGGACCCTATGAAATCCTAGAGAAAGTTGGATCAGTTGCCTACAAAGCGAATTTACATCGATGTTTATCCCAGGATCACAATGTATTCATGTTTCAATGATGAGAAATAATATGATGGATCCATAATGTGTTTTGAGCCCAGAGGTAGATCGGTTGGAAGAGAATATCTCTAATGTGGAACAACCAGTCTAGAGAACATGTGTTGCGAAATAAGCAAATTCATCAGGTAATGTTTTTGTGGAAAAACTATATTGTTGAATAGGAAACATTGGAATTTGAAAATGCTATGAGGGATAAATACCCCCACATATTTGATAAGTCATTAAAAATTAAGAGGAAACAATATCCAAAAGGGGGGAAGGATGTAACAACCCAATTAAATAATGAATAATATATTCCTTTCATCTGTATTAATATTTGTTAATTAAATATTATTTTTACTTTAAAGGGGTTGCGATGTCTAATGGTGTACTTGATACACAACAATTAGTTTCTTTGAAATCTTATATTGCACACAACATGGCTAGATACCGAAAAATAAAATAGAAATATATTATTATTTTAAATAGTAGTTAACACCTAGACATTGTAATGAAGTGAATAAATAGATCTAACTAAAATATTATAATACTTGTTTGATAAATGTTTTAAAATTTATCCAATAAATTTTAGAGGCTTAAAATAATAAAGAATCCAATTTGAAGCATAAATACACAAATATTATTTAAAGGGTCGATTTACCTCTATTTGATGAAAAAAAATTTCTATATCTGGTTTAACCCTTTTATATGTTCTTTTTGACAAAAGTTTTTATTATTTAGATTTGAGACCTCAAAATTTACTTTGGATGAAATTTTGGACTTTTTCTAATAATGTTCATTTTATGAATAGGGAAAAATACTATATTTTTATTCAAAACTACCTTTTAAAATAACTTATTTATATGTTTAGATTATCTTTTTTTATTGGTTTTCAAGTTTAATTAGATTATATTTTTACCATTTAATCTAATTTTTTTCATTGGATGTAATTTTAATTTGAAATTGGACGTAAAAGAGTATCAATCTTTAGATAGTGTTTATTTCATAAACACATGCTTTCTTATTTTAACAATGGGAATTAATTTTATATTAATTCTTTCCCCTTCTATATTTTGAATTTATAAAAATAGATTCCATATTTAGAATCAGACAGTCCAAATTTTGTAAATATGTATCTTTTATTTTTAGTCATTAAGAATATTGGTTAAGTAAATATTTTATTTACCATGGTTAAACGGTAAATATGGTAAATAAAGGTAGTAAATAGTATTTTAATAATATTAAATTACCCTAACATGTTTCATAATACAATTGGTTGATACAAGTCTGACCATGGACATCCATGGGTCTATTTTTGGACCCCATAGAGCCACATGGGGGTAATAATGACACTTTATATTAACTAATATAATGTAATGACAAAAATGGCACAAACATATATCTTTTAGTAAATCAATTTTAACATGGGGATATACAAGTTATCTCTTCGACTATAAATATTCAATTTAAAGTTAAAAATATTTACTACATTAGTGTATTTTTCTAATAATTTTTATACATCAAAGAAATAAAATTATTTATGAAACTATAATGATGAAGTGTTTTCCTCAATAATGAATGATTTAAATGAATAAGACAATAAAAATTAAAACAATATCAAAACCCTATCAAATTAATATTGGATGATTATATATCAAAAAATAGTCATCTTAGAATTTTCTTTAATGAGTTTTTGAACATTAGAAACTGAAAACCATTATAAAATAAAATAACTTTTTCAATCTTTCATAAAGAGCCCCTCCCCACATTATAAGAAGCCATCACCTCTAACCCATTACTCACACCTCTCTAGCCCCATATAAAATCCAAAATCTATATAATTAAGCTCCATGCATCCTTTTATTCTTCCTAAAATCCTTAATATAGGAAAAAAACTTTTCAAGTAACCCTTTCGGTTCAAACCAAAGGGAGATACCTGATTTAAAGGGAACGTCTTTTCTTAAGTTCATTTCATTTATTTTACTTCTCCAACGCCCTAGACCCTACTTATTTATTTATTTTATAAAATAAAATTATCATCAATATACAAGGATTTTGTTTTGAGAAGTATTAAAACTGGACTTCCTCACACATCAATCTAATGGATACGAACATATTGTTTCTGTGGACAGAGAACTTCTGCCCCACGAAACGATGATTGTTCAAATATCTCCAACCACCTCAAATAGTGGACAATATTATGGAACTATATTTATATGTAAAATCTATTATACTTATATTTTCTCTTTAATTTGGTAATTTTCATTTATATTATAATTTATGGTTTCCATAATGGGTAAAAGTGATAATTTCATTTAAGGAAATGTAGACTATAGCCCCCTTAAAGTTATATGATTCGTTAATTCGATACATGGGATGTATAAATAATTGATATAATTAAATTATATATGATATTATACTAGAATTATAATATACCTACATATAAATTATCTTTCATTCCATTAAAATAAAAAATACAAATGAACCTAACATTCATTCGTACGTACGACTTACAACCTCCATGAATATTGCATTTCATTTCTTATCAACAAATGTTATGTACTGTTATAAATAAATAAATAAATATATATATATATATATGAAATATATGATATATATGATATCTAAATCATGAATATAATTCTACAGATAATGGAATTTTGACCACATGGAAAATTTATAATTATAACATGTTCATTTTTTAACAGAAGATCCAAACATCTACAAAATGTCCTATATGAACTAAAATAATTAACTATTTTATATTGAAATGTAATAAGTGATGTAAAAGGAATAATAAACTTGGAAAAGGTTTTAAGAATGTACTAATTAACTTTTGTTTATTATTCATGAAATTAAAGATTCAACGTGTCATGTCAGACATGAGGTTAGAGACTTCGTCTCAATATCATTTCATTGAGGCATGATTTGATAATATGCCAATCCTTCATTTATACGGTATGTAATAATCCTCATTTAATTTAAATTTCATTCAAAGGGAATATTTTATCTATGAAGCATTTTACTAAATGACCAATGGAATATTTTTAATGTTTTCGGAGACAATGACCTCTCCGATTTCATAATCGTTAGTTGGCTTCCTCTATAATCGTTAATGTTTCATAAAAAGAAAAAATTCCCTTATTCTATTATGGGGTGTTTTTTTATTGAAAATGGTTATGTAAATGGATTGATTAATTCAATATCTTTAAATTATTTCATGTGAATACAAATGAAATGTTATTAGTGAAATGTTTATATTGAAATTATTTTATGTGTCATGATTTTATGATGGTACATGGACATTTGACGGATTGTTATGTGATAAACCAAATGAAGGGTGGTACCGTGATAAACCAGGATGAGTGGTTATGTCATAACCTCCACTTCATTGGGTATGTAAGTCAGCTATTTGGCTATTCCATTTAGTGATATGTGTAGATGTTTGCTGTATAGTTAATAGATTTGTGTATGTTTATGTCCCATGTTACCTTTATATGTTATGAGTTCATTCTATGGAGTTTATGGAAATCATTAGGTTATAAAATGGTATGAAATTATCTTTTATTCAGTGAACAATATCTACTACTTCATAAATGTGAAGATTATTTCTTATGATAAAATATTCATGGTTTATTTGTTGTTCTGAAAACCTTATAGGTTTCCTTTATTCTATATTCCTTACTATGATTTTTATGCTAATCCCATGTTTTTTTGATAAGTTTCTCATAGGACCTAAAGTTGAATAAGTTCATTGATGGTATCAATAAAAAGCCATGATATCTAAAATAGGGAACTAGACATGACTATTTTTTAATATTTTTCTCTTATGTAAAAAATTTATATTGAGTATATGTGTCTACATGTAATATTCAAATTGTTATGTATATGTTATAGCCTAATTCTCTAAATCTCTAAAACTGAAAAATATCCTTGATGTGAATTGTTCATTTAATTCAGGATTATGTAATGTTTTAAGGTTCGGTCTTTATATTGAGGGATGTAAGTAACCAAATCTAAAACTCGCATGAACTAATTACTATTCTAATTCATGTAATCCTCAGTATTTCTTGCCTTGTGGAGAAATAATAATATAATAAATATAATATTCGAAAACCCTCCTCCCCTCCACTATATAAACCACCCATAACCCCTCTTCCTCCTGTACCACTAAAGCTTCAATCCTGGCATAATATCTTCTCAAATTTCTCTCTAAGCTCTCCCCCACGTCTAAGACATACTATTCTACCCAAAAGGCCAAAAAATTCCTTAAGTAGTTAATCAAGGGGGTTACTCAATAGGTGAACCTCTCTTCCATTTTCATTTAAATTTTTTAACATCTTCCATTATTTTGATGCTCTCCCCTAACCTCTACACATCCAAAAGCTATCATAATTCGTGTACCACACATGGAATTTAATTTTATTATTCTAATCTAACGTTTCATTATCATCTCTCTTACCCCCAAATCTTACACGAAAAATGAAATATCATCTAACATGTGTTAATTTATCACATTCAAGGACGACAGGCTTTCAATTATTATGACTATCGTCAGGACTATTAATTAAACCTTATTAATAGTTGAAATGTATCATTATATATGTATCTTACCATATGCAATGTTCGGGACTCCTTACACACTCATAATACAATATAATAATACATCACAAGTTCAATGTTCACAAAACTGCCAAGTTAATCAACGGGTTTATCAATCAATTTTAAATAACGAGTCATCCTCAATGTATACAAAAAAAATCCATATAAAATTATTTACAATTTCACTAATATTATAGATTTATAGTTTCTTGATGTTTAACAAAATTTTAAATGACCTTCCATTTATGAATACAAGTAAACGAGTCTTGAAACCCAAAGAAGAAAATAATTCTAAAACAATAATATTTAATCTCTTAAACCGATCAAAAAGAACATTAATGAACCTAATAATGTTATACTATATCAATTACTTATTTATGAGATTATATAATTAGTAATTAATGAATCTATATTTGATCATTCATATCCTTAAGATAAATCAATAACACATTTGTGCATAAGGTAAAGGATACTCTCTTTCACTTTTATTCAACATTCCCCCTCAGTTGTGTCTATTTATGATGAATTATAAATTATGGGGTTTGTTCTAGAACCACCCCCATACTTCCCTTATGATAAATTAATAATGGGATACCCCTTTTACCTTTCATTAATTCCATACAAGAACACTCGTTACCATGACCAAATGAGGGTAAGGGGTCTGTTATCTCACTTTTAATTCCATATGGTTTCCATTTTCATCCACTTTATTCTTGAATGTGGTGAATTTTCATATACCATTTGATATATATTATCATTATTCTCTTTATATTAATGGTATTTAATTATTAATTTGGTGATTATTAAGTTTTTTTCATTCGACTCTATTGATTACTACATGTTAAATGACATTATCTCAATTTACATTTCATTGAGACATACTTGGTATTGTGCACCAAATAATTTTTATGTGTTTTATCCAACACCTATTTGAGATAATTTTTTAATTTAAATTTTAATTATTTTATATATCCATATTCTGGATTCATTGATATAATTATTTTCTATAGCCGAATAACATTTTACATAAAATATTTATTTGGAATGTTATCATATCTTGGGAATATTAATGAATCTTCATCATCTTCTCTGTACAGATATTGAGAAAGAATATTTTAATTGTGATAAATCATTGACCAATGACTAATTTGTACATTCATCAATGGGTGGGGCCCTCTATATCCCCATGATTGATCAATAGGTCTCATGAGACTAATCAGTTCATGATAAACCCATAGAGTTTCCTTCCAAAAATCCGATGGGTTTCTACGCACATACTTAATCTGTTTCTATTGTATAGTTGTATCATGTTCCAGATACATGAAATCTAATTTATAATAATTCACTTTAATCAATTTTAGTTATTATTATCCATGATAATTTCACTATGACCAAATCTATGGATGTTGTTTCATTCTTAGTTTATTAATGGTTCGCATTTTTCATTTATTCACCATGTCATATTCCCTATGAAAAACAGATTATGATTCAGTTATTTTTATTCATGATTTCTCTATGTATAAAACCTATTGGTAATTTGATCTCACCCCTTTAATTTTTTTACAATCAACATGTTATGAAGAGGATTCTATTTATTGTGTTCTTGTGGTTGCAGTTTATTATTTTTTGTTATGTGTTGTATTTTTTCACCATTCTCATTATAATATGAGTTCCATGTATGTATCTAGATTATTAAAGACCAGTAAACTAATCATTCCTTTTGGATTTAATTCCTCATAATCATTACAATTTATTAGGTATTACATCGGCTATGGTATTTCGGTATCGGGGCATTAAAATTGGTATCAGACGATGTTTAGGTCCAAACAAGGAAACTAGATTAGAAAATGTAGATTAGAGGGAAAATCCCTAAGATAGTATTTAAGGATAAATATAAAATAATTTCCTATAATTTTTGTGGAATTGATTATGTGGATCATTCTAGTAAATACATCTGTTTCTAGATACAAACATATAAAGGTTGCTCAGGCACAAATGTTACTAGGAGTGAAAACTCAGAAAAGGAGTTTAGGGAATTATTGGGGGTATCCTAGTACATGAAAATGTGCATTTCTGCACTCTTGGTTTGGCACACTCTGGGTGTATTCTTAGGATAATTCACATTTTATTTACAAGCCATTATGAAGGATTTTCATGTAAAATTTTCATCACAAAATCCATGTTTATGAGATTAGTTATGCCTAGAATTTCAATTTATATTAACCAAATTTCTAGTTTATATTGTAAATAATGACTCATTAACTAATGTAGTGTATTCCATTATTTATAAATTCAACCTAATTGAAGAATGATAATCCATACTCGTGGGGAATGTGGGAATTTCCCCACAGATCAATTCAACATATTCAATGTAATTACAGATCATATCAAGAATATATTAAGAAAACATACATATGTTGTGATGAATAACTATTCCACACCTATGTTGATTCATTTCATATAGTATAAGCCCC
Organism: Viscum album; assembly: GCA_963277665.1. Classification (NCBI taxonomy): domain Eukaryota; kingdom Viridiplantae; phylum Streptophyta; class Magnoliopsida; order Santalales; family Viscaceae; genus Viscum; species Viscum album. The sequence goes on along the minus strand of OY728126.1, from coordinate 927,777,068 downwards.
TATATTTTAGTGGGACTACTAATCTAGTGGTAGGTGATTAGTGGATCATGTCCCTTGAAAAGTTATTCATAACATTAAAGTGCAATGAAAATGAAAATGTAGTGATAGAAGAATATTTCCTCAAGGGCGGTGATGATATACAGTGGACCTTGATTCAAAATACTATAGAGGAAGAAGAAATAGAATATATGGAATGGTGTAATTTTAAGGAAATATTCTTCTACAAATATTTCCCTTGTGATCAATGAACCGAAATAAGGGGGAAATTCCTTAGCTTAATGAAAAGGGATGAAGGTAGTGTTACAGACTATGAGGATACTTTCACAAGACTAACTATATATGCCATAGATTACATATGTGACTTGGATGTCAAGATAGATCATTTTTACGGTCATAAGAAATACCTAGGATAGAATTGGATTCTCAAACTTTTTTATAATATGATTAAACTATATTTAGTGCCATCAAAACAGAGAGAGTTTTCAAGATCAAATTTGTTCATGGAAAACCAAGATAAGAATCTATACATAGATAACAATGGAAAAGGTGATTCTCAAATTAAGAACAAGGGGAAAAGGAAATTCACATTATGCAATAACTGTGGAATGAATCATCTTAGGAAAATCATCATAGTCATTCGAGTCTTATATAAGTGTGGATAAAAGTGTCATGGATCTAATGAGTTAAAGGGTAATAAAAAATTTAATGATGTTCAATGTTACAGTTGTAGATAGATGTGAAACTATGTGAATGAGTTCCCTTAGATCCAAAGAAACATTCCATAAAAAATTCCACAAGAGAAATAGAATGAATATATGATTACAACCACAGAGGTTGAAGTTCCTAATGATGTAGTGGCATGTACTCTAATTGTTTTCATAAACATTACCAATGAATTATGTGATACGAGATCATTATATTCATTTATATCTTCCTAGTTTGCTATGAATATTTCAAATACCCAATTTGATTAAATAATGGAGTTTCTAGTCATAACTCTTAAGGGATGTATCATTATAACAATGTCATGTGGATCGGATCCCCTATTGACACATAAAAACACATTAGTTGCTAACCTTATAATCATAACAATGGTTGAATTTTTTGTAATTCCCATTATGAATTGGATTCCAAATTATGATATGAATGTCTATTACAAGAAGAAAGAAGTCACAATTTTTTAAAATGGTGTAGAATCCCTTATCTTTAGAGCCTAAACCACACCGTCTGGTTATTATATTGATCCCCCCAGTTGTTCCACAGAATGAAATTACTAGAGAGGATGTGAACCAAATATGAATCAGTTTGGAATTAAATTTTAAAATAGAATATGTACATATAGTGCAAGAATAGATTGAAGTATTTCTAGAAATTTTACATAGAAATATTCCAGAGCAAGAAGTTGAGTTCTCTATTTATTTTATTCCTGGTGAGAGACATATATTAAAGACTTTTTGAGAATTTCCATTTTGGATTAAGTTGAGATAAATAAACAACTAAAGGAATTGAGTGATAAAGAATTTATTACACCTAGTATTTCACCACAGGGATCCCATATCATATTTTTCATGAAGAAATATGGATCCTTGAGTCTTTGCATATATTATAGAGAAATAAATGATATAAAAATACAGAATACGTATCTTCTACTGCAAATTGATAATTTATTTGACCAAATTCATGGAGAAAAATATTTTTCAATGATTTAACTTCGATCGTTATATCATAAGCTATGTGTAAAAAAAGAAGATATTCTGAAAAAATTGTTTTGAACTAGGTATGGGAATTATGAGTTTACTATGATGCATTTTGGAATGAAAAATTGACCCTCTGTTTTCATGGATCTAACGAATAGATTTTACAAGCAATATATTGATGAATTTGTTGTGGTCTTTATCGATGATATCCGGGAATACACCCTAAGCTGGGAAGACAATGAGAATCACTTGATGATTAATATGAAAACTCTTTGAATAAATTAACTATATGTTAATTTTAGCCACTGTGAATTCTGGTTTCAATTAGTTTTTTGGCTATATTGTATCTAAGTATGTAATATTAGATGATCCTATAATGAGAATGTCATCCCATGAATTTCCAATTCCAATGAACATAACCGAGGTATACAACTTTATTTTCATCATAGGTTACTATGAGTGTTTTTCTCAGAACATTTCCTGAAAGGTTAACCCACAAACCAAGATCACAGGTAAAGGGGTTAAGTTTGTATGGATGAATGAATGTACAGATTGCATTGAATTATTGAAATGTAGATTGGTCAATGCTCCAATTTTGACTCTTCCATCTTGAAAGGATAGATAGGGGATATACAATGATGCATCAAAGATAGGACTGGGATGCGTCCTTATGAAAAATGATAATGTTATTTCTTATGCATCCAGGAATTTGAAGACTCCAAAGTAAAATTATCCAACTAATGATCATGACTCAGAACCTGTAATATTTACTCTGAAATCATTTTTCTCGGGAAAAACAAATTTTTTTAATGTTCAGAAAAAGCACATTGAGGCTATGTTGGAACCGTACAGTCACGAAATTCAAAACAAACACCCCAAATACCAAAGTTCAAATCACCCAACACCAATCCAAATTCAAAATGAGATTGAAATTCAAATCGGTAAGACCAATCACCTCGGGCTGCATGTTCTGGGGCATGAGCCACCACTGTCAGAAACGTCAAGCCCATCAACCGTCGCACCATCATCTCCATCAAGAGGTCCCCTCCAAACATCATCACATCTGTGTCCTCATCACACCGGCGGCTGCAAACAAGCACACTGGTAATTGGAACTGAACAGTCACCCCAAACAAGGTGTAATATGCATTAAGCAGAAAAGATCTAGAACTTCTGGCCCAAATGAGGACTTAGAGCGACCCTATATTCATTGATCGAGTAAATATGGATATTGGAATTATTATAGAAGAGGAAACATCATTCATATTTCAAATTTCTTCCAATACATATATTACTAGAGATGATAAAAAGACCTCTATCTCATGATGAGAATCTAAACAAGAAAATTAATGTTTTTAAGGATGGTAGATTACCAGACATCATGTATGTGGAAAGAATTCTGAAATTTGGAATGAGGCTATGCATTCCATCAACACCTGAGATAGAAAAATAACTATTAAATGACTCCCAAAGATCAAATATCACTATACACTTAGGTAGCACAATGACGGTTAGAGATCTGAAGGAACATTTTCTATGGGGAAATAGGAAGTGATAAGTTGGTGACTTCATGCCATGGTGTTAAGTTTGTCTACAATTGAAGGCAATGAGACAACATCCTAGAGGGGTGATGCGACCTATACCTATTCTTATCTGGAAGTGGGATGAAATTATGATGGATTTTGTTCGAGGACTACCATGGATGCCTATAAGAAATGATGCAATATGGGTAATTCATGATGGTCTCACAAAATCAAAACATTTCCATGTCTAAGGGATGATTTACCACTTGAGTGTCTGGCAAGACATTATATTAAAAAAAATTTAAGACATCATGGTGATACTCAATTGATTGTTTCTGATCGAGATCCTCGGTTTACATCAGAATTATGGAAAGGTCAGCAGAGGGATTTTGATACTCAGCTTCATATGAGTAAAGATTATCACCTCAAACTGATAGACAGTATGAATGAACTATTAAAACACTAGAAGATATTATGGGATTTTACTCTATAGAAATTCAAGTAATAAGGAATCAATACTTGCATTTGGTGGAATTTTCTTATAATAATATCGTCCATTATAGAATTAAAATTGTTTCATATGAGGCATTATATAGTAAAAGGTGTCAAACAGCTGTATGTAAGGATGAAGTGGGTGAGAGGAGACCTTAAGGCCCAAAACTTATCGATGAGGTAACAGGAACGGTAATGAAAATTTAGGCCAATATTAAAGAATCCAAAATTATGAAAATACTTATGCTAATAAGCAGAGAATGGATTTGTAATTTCATGTAGGAGGTCAGGTCTTTATAAAATTATCTATACAGAAGGGTGTATTAATTTCATAATGAATTGGATATTGAGCCCCAGGTACATCAGACCATTTAAAAATATTGAAAGGATCATAATTATATCTTACCATTTAGCAGTGCCACATGGTCTCTCCAAAATTCACAAAGTGTTCCAATGTGTCATTGTTAAAGAAATATATTTCGAACACAATGCATGTACTCTGCTATGAAGAAATAGATCCGGAACCTGATTTTTCATACTATGAAGAGCCTATAGAGATTCAAGAAAGAAGGGAGAAGGTATTGAGAATCCAGACAACTCGTCTAGTGAAGGTTTTTTTGGAGAAACCATAATATGGAGGAAGCATTGTGGGAACCTGAGGATTTTATGGACAAGAACCACCCATATCTTCTTAGGGAACAATATAGATGAAAAATATCGAGGACAGAATTTCTGAAGGTGGGATTAATATAACAACCCAAAACATTTTATGGTATGTATCTCTTAAATACATTCTCTTTGTAGCCAATATATAATAATGAAACACTTGAATTTTTCATTGATGAAACAATTGTTTATTTATAATAAATTCATAACCTATCCATTAAACATAAATTTTCCACTACATCCTTTTAAATTTTGAAAATAAAGACAAACAAGGTTGCTATCATGGTGACATTTGGAGTATGATTTAATGAAGTTTATATTTAGTGAATATTATCATACCCTTATAAATAGTAACACACATTTATGAATAGTAGACTATCGTTATGATATTTTATACAACTCTTATGATTGGTAACTATACTCATGAAAATATAAATAAAATTTAGGCACCTTAAAAATAAAGATGAATATTTTATGTGTTGGTATAATTCGATTAAATATTTATTTTAATTAAAAATTAAATTTCTCATATTTAAAAATAAAATTAAAAAATGGTGTTCCTTGTTGAATTTAAAACATTCTAAAATGGTTATGGTGAATTTTTGTGATTTTTCTGAAATACATGATTTTTTAGAGAATGGTAAAATCTATTATTTTACCCTACAAATAGATTATAATTTAAATTATCAATTCCAAGAATCATGAGTGATGTAATCATCCAAATCATGAACTCAAATGCACTTATTACTATTCTAGGTCATGTAATCATCACCATTTCTGACCTTTAAGAGAAATAATAAATTAATGAATATAATATTAAGAAAACCCTCCTCCCCTACACTATATAAACCAGCCATCATCCCTCTTCCTCCCACACTATTAATGAATCAATAATTTAATAAACTCTACCAAAATATCTCCCTGATCTCCTCCCCCATGTCCAAAAACTACTTTTCTCACCAAAAGGCCAAAAACAAAGGCCTTAAATAGATTATCAAGGACGACTACACAAGATGTAATCCTCTCATCCCTTTTCATTAAAATTCTTTTACAATTATCATTTTTTTGTTTCTCTCTCTTCACCTCTCCAAATCCGAATGCTATTATAAATCCAGTACCATACATGGACTGGAATTTTATTATGTGAATGGAATATTACTTCATCGTCTCCCTTTCCCCCCAACTCTTTCACATGAAAATAAAATATTGTCCCACTTGTTTTAATTTATAACATTAATGGATGACTATATTTCAATTTCTATTACTCATTTCTAGACTGGTCATGAAACCATTTTATTGATTAAACTAGATCATAATATATGTACTTTACTTATGAAATGTTATATAATACATAAAAACTCATAATAAAAAATAATAATTCAAAACATGTTCATTAAGCACAAAATTGCTATGTTAATCCTAGCTTTTATCAATAGATTATAACTAATGAGTAATTCTCATGGTATATAACCCAGAATCATTATAAGATCATTTATAATGTCACTAAAAATATATATTTATAATTATTTTTGTTTAACCACATTTTAAACGAAAATCTTTTTACCCAAATCCCTTTTTTTAATAAACCACTTTTTGGACAAGTGGGAACCTCACATTCAAATTCAAAAACAGCAAAACATCTCAAAAGAAAAAGTCACACATCAATCATATGACAATAAAAAAGAACATCCTCGATCCCATCGAACATCATGAACCCCTAAAAATGGGCCATAATGAACCTAATAAATTTATTAAATATCAATTACATGTTAATGCGGATCTATAATTGTTTATTAATGAATATAAATTTTATTATTCAGGTCGTTAAGACCAGTCCAGAACACCTTCGGGCATATGTTAAGGGATCCTCTCTTTCACATTTATCCAAGACCCCCCCTATGTTGTGTCCTTTTATTTTAATTCATAACGATGTGGTATGTTTTCGAACCTCACCCATAATAAAATTATGATGTATAAATAATGGGATACCCCATTACCTTTCATTAATCCCTCACAGGAACCCACATTACCATGCTGAAATGTTTGTAAGGGGTTTCTTATATCACTTTTAATTTCGTGAGATTTCCATTTTTGCCCATTACTTCTAGAATAAGGTGTATTGTGTACTAACATTTGATATATATTATCATAATTATCTTCTTATTCATGGTATTCAAAGATTCATTTTTTGGTTATTAACTTTTTCACATACGACTCAGTTGATTACACCATGTTAAGGGACTTTGTCTCAACTTCCATTTTATTGAGACTTACATGGTATTTTTTACAAAATCTATCTTATGTGATGTAGACACATCCAATTTTATATCATATTTCATTTGAAATTTTAAATATATTATATATCAACATTATGGTTTCATGGATGTGATTATTATCTTAAATCGTATACCATTTTACATATGGTGTTTATTTTTAATGTTGTCATAACTATTCAAAAATTGATGAATATGTATCGTCTACTCTATATGGATATTGAGAAGAAATATTGTTCCTGTATTAAATATATGTATAGATAATTCATAGGACCTTCAGAAATGTGTCGGGCCCGCTATATCTCCCTGATGTATTGAATCTTCTCATGAGACAAATCAGTTGGTGTCGAACCCTTCGATTTTGTTTCAAAAAAAGTAGATAGGTTTCTACCCATAGACAAAAACTATTACGACTGGGTAGTGATATCATGTTCAATATACATGAATTCAAATTAATAAGAATAATATTTATTCATTTTTAGTTATTTTTATCAATGAGGTTTTTACTATGAAAAAATATATGGCTGAATTTTCATTCTTAGTTTATAAATGGAAAGTGTTTTTCATTTATTCACCATGACATATTGACTATGCCAAATTGTTTATGATTCTGTTATTGTTGATTCATGATTCTGCTATTTTTAACCCCTGCTGAGCATTTGAGATCACCCCTTTCATTTTATTTCCAACAAGAGGTTATAAAGAGTAGACTACTTATTGAGTTCTAGTGGTTTCATTTTATTAGATTATGATATGTACTGTATTTTTTCATCTTTTTTATTGTAATATTTGTTACATATAGATATCTAGTTTCTTCAAGACTATTAAACCAATCATTCCATTGGTATTATTTTCCTCTTAATCATGAAAATTTAATAGTTAATTTACCGGCTCTATTCTTTTGGCATAGGGGCGTTACGATTAAATTTTCATAAGATATAAGGAATTTATTCTTGAAGGAATAAATGTTGTTGAATTCTTGGTAAAATATATAAAAACTCCATCTGTGTATTATATTTGAAAAAAATACAACACATGTTTGTTCCCCTAACGTCATTATTACCTTTAGAATATCATTTTTTCAATCACATTACACATCATGGATTCCAATGAAATGAATTAAAACAATGGTGAGATTAAATGATCTATAAGGGTTATGTAAAGCCAAAGGTATAACGATTAAATAATAACAATAATCCTGGAAATTTATATAAATGACCACGAATTCCCATTATAAAACATGACTGATAATAAAAGGTGTAACTAATATTGAAATGAAAAGACTACAAAAACATTCCATTTTATCAATATCTTATGCTTGAAATGTATCTAGAATTTATATCCACATGAAAAACTCATAAAGAAAAACAAGTATGTGACGTTTAATTTGTGATTAAATAATATATTTAATCAATAACATAACTATCATAACTGAATAAGAAAAAATTTATATTGAATGGAAGATAATTTAAATTACATGGTAATAAATCAATGTATGAGAAATAAATCCATTTTGAGATAATACAACTACAAAAAATATCCATTATAATAATTACTGAATACTAAATGAATGTAATTATTAAATATTTAATGCCATTTCTCAGTAACATGATAACTATACCAACCAGATATACCCTAAATACAGTTTATTTACAAATGGATAGAATCCCATTTAACAAAGGATACCCAACTGTTTCATCTCATAAGACATATTGATGCATTAAAGAGTTATAAATAATAATTTCCCACCATTTAATGCATCTAAAAATAATTCTACACATAAATAATTATTGATTTAATTTAGGAATCTATATTTCTCATCATTATGTATCCATAGACATGAAATAATATAGACTTTCAATATTTACCTAGTAATCAAACAATAATTAATGTAGATAATAATATGTGAAAATTAGATATGGTTTAGAAAATAATAATATTCCTAATAAATAATATAGATATTAAGAAGGAAATTTAATTCATAATGATCATTGTAAATTGATGATTTTAAGGGAATGTTGGTGAATATGAACTAAAAAATGAATGTTAATGTCAATAAATTCATTGGTCAAAAGATCAAAGGACATGACATGAAATAAGAAGTATTTTTTCAATAAAATATATACCAATTAGAGTGAGAATTATTTATTTTCCATATTGAATAATAATTCATGGAAAATATTTTTATGCGCATTCTTGAGGAAAATATATTTTTCATTATAAAAATTATTAAAAATTCACAAAGCCCTTTGAAAATACAATTATTTGATGATTTTCTTCTAAACATATATTTATAGCTTCAAAACATATTAATGGTCATTAATGAAAGAAATTATATATATTTTTTATCATTAACCCAGTTATTCCTTTCAATTTTTATATAAAAGTCAAAAATGATTTCTTTTGAAAATTATGTTTTGATTCCATTAAAAAATGATTAAATTAAAAATTGAATAATATTTCATTAATAATATTTTTCTAAAGGATAAAATAATTTTTCAATTAATTTGTAGAACACATGGTTTTCAATGAAAACAAATTTTCTAAATATTGAGGGAAAAAGTAGGATAATAGTAATAACATTTTATAAATATTCTAAAGTAACATATAGTGGAAAAATTTTCTATTATAATAAAATATATTGAATAACCATAGGATATGAAAATAAATTTATTTACAAAATTGAACAAATTATATCCTTTAACTAAAACTAAGGAATATAAAATCTTCATTAGAATGATAATGTAAAATAAACCCCAAAAATGTTTATAAAATTAAAGTTAAAATTATTCATTCAATAATTTATGAGTATAAAATGTAAATAAGAATAAAAGAAGAGAAATTTATGAAATATATAATCATAATAATTACACACAAAATCATGTCATTGCATAATCAATGATGTGGATTTTTAACCCAATGAATGGAAATTCATTTAAGAAGTCCCCTACCACATAGTAATAGTAAATCTAAATGAAAATGGATGACATAATTTTAATTGAATCTTATTGTTCCCTGAATTATGATGTATTAAAAATATTACATTCATAATGATATTTTTATACAAAATTTAATATAAATATGTGTTTGACATAAAATTACTCCTTAATGAAATAAAATGGTGATTGAATCTGTTACCTCACTCTTTCCATTATATTAATATGATTTAACAACTTGTATACTTTCATTAATCAGGTTATTAATTAGTAAAAAATAATATTAATATATATAGTATCATAAAGTATCCTTTTAGTACATTTTACCACCTGTTTGTTAATGAAATTTATTATGTTCGTTATTTAATGTGTTAATATACATGTTTTCTCAAGATAATTTATTTTAAATTTTATTGAAAATATTAATTGAAACATATAGATAATATTTATACTGATATTAAAATTGTAAATATCTTATTATTTTAGATATTTTTGAATGTTGAAAATGTTAAATGAAACCCAGTGCTTCATGGAGGCGATAAGTTGTACTTACACATGAGTGGAAGTATCATTTCATTAATGATTGAAAGCATAAGTAATTGGCTGATAAATTAAATTTAAAAAATAAATATTTTTTCATATATATCACATATATTCATTTACTACATCCATACTACATTCAATGTAAATTGTAATTGAAAAATATATCACATCATTTCATGAAGTTGTTGTTTATCGTACACATGAGTGACATAATTGTATTTTAATTATATGGAATGAAATATAAATATATGAAATATTTAAATTTATAACGTATAATAATATATTAAATATAATGCTCATTATTAAAATACATCATTATATCCATCCTCGAAAGGTGGTGGTCAAAAACTGAACAACCTTGGTTCGTGATGCAGTTGACTATCGTAGACACGATTGATGAATTTGTTTCCAATTTGACAGTATTAGAGATGTTTAATTATTATTATATCAACATAGATACATATCTAAATTATAGAGAAAAAAGTGATATTATATTGTATGTGTTAATAAAAAATTTAATGTGGAAAAATAATAATGAATGTGAAATTGTTTGGTTAATATTATTACCTTCTATTTGAGAAAACATCTTTGGATCTCATCTTATCAAGTATTAGGATAATCATTTGTGAGTAACATAATTTCTAGAAATAAAATATATAATTTTATTATCTATTATTCATGGGGTGTTCAAACCAATGGAATTGGGTGGTGGGAATAGGTGAGGGGTGAAGATTTCTATTTTATAAGGGGTAGATTGGTACTCTCTTGGAAATTACTTGGAATATTTCCAAAATATTCCAAAAGAATATAGAAATTCATATGAAAAATTATTCAAAATGGACATATATTCAAAACTATGAGGGATAATTTGGGAATAGGTCCATCTAGTATGTTTTTTACAGGTTGGTAGGTCATTTTATCCCATATCCTTTTAGTTTAACACATTGGTAAAACAATTCTAACATCATCCATGTTAAATAGTTTATACAGTTTTCACTAATATTATTGGTAAAATTTTTAGAACATTTTATTTGGTAATATAAAATATTATGATTCTTATCTAAATTTCATTTAAATACCATTAAAAAATATTATTAAAATTAATACCATAAATATGATAAGAAATCATATTTATAAATAGAAAATTATCGTTTTTTCATCATTTTTTCCTAATTTAATCATTGAAATTATTAAAATTATATAATGTTTGTTACTATATGTATTAATTATATAAATATTAATTAAAACATATTCAAAATATATTTTTAATTGATAAATATTTTAATTAAAGAGGTGGTCTTCAATTAGAATTTCATATATTTCTATATTCATTGAAAATTTAAATGTATCCTAAAAACAGAAAACAATCATTTCCTGGAAATTATGAAATTCCAATTTCAAATAAATTAACATTTTGTTAAATATTTTCTTAATGTGTAACAAATTAATTTCAAATTATGTGGACGAATTTTGATTAAAAAATATATTACAGAGAAATATTGTTTTTCAGAAAACATTTACTTTTGTTTTAAATGAAAGTCACATTATTTCTAATTTCTATAATAAAACTTTTTCAAATGAAAAATATAGTAATATTATTTCTCTCCAATTTATTATCTCGGGGATAACAATTATATTAAATTTTAGTCTTTTAATATTATTTCACACCTCATTTAAACTCAATGTTACGTTAAAATATAGTCTAAACTCAGTTTTTCATATAAGTTAAGATATTACGGAGGTTGATTTTATTTAATATATATATCTATATTAATGAGTCATGTGGTTATATTCCATTATATCATTGATTTTTTTTTATTATACAATCTAAAAAACAAAATTCATCTTTTAATGTATTTTGGTGTTAATTATCTCTGCATATGGTAAATTATTTCCCCTTCATTTAGCCTAGATATTAGTAATAATAGATATAAATTAATAAATACCATTTCAGAAAAACCCATATAGTCAAAGGGTTAATAAAACATCCTATAACTATGAGATAATGGGAAGTATAATGATAATTTATTATAACACATAACTATTTTCCCAAGTAAGATTACATCATTTGAATGTATTGATATGTACTTAAAATAAAATCATTATTAACTATGTTGATTGATTGATTTCATTGATTACATGAATTTTAATGATCAATGGAATGATAGGGGCCTCAAAACAATAAATTTGTGATGATTTAAAATAAAATCTGATTAATGGGATATGAATTTTACAATATGAATAAATTTTTTAGATCATTTTCATGAAATTGAAAAACAAATTAGTATCTAAGAATATAAATAAATATAAAACATTGATACATTTATATTTTATAACAATAATTCTATCCTTTAGTTGTGAATTTATCAATTATCAATTAACCTATTTCTCAAAGAAATTAATAAAAAATTTATTTTTTATGATTGGATAACAAAAAATAAATTTTAATTGATCACAAAATCCCAAAAATAGTAACAATATATTTCTCTTCTCTTTACAAAAAAACAAGATATATCGAAAATTTTATCTACTATCTCAAAATGTAAAATTGAATAACATCTATAAATATTTTCTTTGAAGCTCATCAAAAATCATTTCACCAAATTTATATGGATGGCCACAAAAAAAAATTGTCCAAAAAATATAAACTTTTTGTTAATGTAAATAACTTGATCACAAAAAAATATAATAATAAAATAATTCTTCTTAAAAAAACACACGTTGTCAAATATATTCCATTATTCCAAAAAAATATGAATCTCTACTAAAGATAAAATAAAAAATTGAATCACTATCAAAATTCATGGTCACCAATATTATCCCCTAAACGTATCAATAACATTATTATCTTTGGAAAGAGAAAATACTAAGGTTAATTTTCCATTAATCATGTGCACTAAAAAAGATCATATATCCTCTAAATCAATTATCTTGGTACCATTCTACACATTGATTCAAATCCTATAAAAATATTATTGTATTACAATGCATATAAATTTCAAAATATTTATAACAATAATATAGTCTAAAAATCATAGGATGTAATTCACTAATCCTAACACAATAACATTAATTATTACTCATTGTTCATGGTAATATAGAATTCCTAACCCTGAACCATTAGCTTTTATAGAAGTATATTTTTTGGTATCATGAGATATTTACATTCTAAGTGCTTCATTTTTTTTATAGTAGAATATTTTTATATTGGAATATTTTTTATTATCATTGAAAAAAAAGATTAGTCGAATTTCTCTCCACACATGTAGAAAACACACATTCTCTTCAATTAAGTACTCGGTTGTTTCTTTCCAAAATTTATATATTGTGGAAAATATGCCTTTACCATATTCTAATTATCCATTTATCTCTACCATTCTATTATACTTTACATCGCATCAAACCAAGAATATCGAGAGAGTAAACTCTATGTATTGTTATCAAATGATATTATGTCCTTATATAATGATAAGACCTAAGAGAATTGTTATCCACAAATTATTGAGGCTTCATCCAATAAATGAAATTTTTATACACATTACATGAATTATGTTCCTTTATATGTTCACATTCCTTATATTATAAGCCATTTATAATGTATTTTATACACTAGATTATATCATATCATTATGGAACATAATTTTTAATCACCAATATAATAAAATATTTATCATAAATTGATAAATTTATTCACATATAATATCAAAATCATAAACATTGTTTTTTATGGATATATTAATTTTTTAATCCTCCAAAATAGTTTATATAGAAATTGTTAATTATCCAATGTATATCTCCTATGATTTTGAAGCTTGTTACATAGTGTCTCCCATATTCATAAACCAGGTGGTGATTGGGACAAGACAAATGCACTACTTTCATATATATTAAAATAGGGTAATAGTATTCTAGATTCATATCAATATATAGTATACAAACATGGATTTATATATAGGAATAAGAACATAATATATTCATTACCAAATTATTAGGATGTTCTTATATACATATGCTAAATTTATATCATTGAATTATTTTCTATAATATAGATATCTTGTTTTATACTAAAATTCCTCTGATACCAACTACAGTGATCCTCACTCTATAAGCCCATAGATGTTGTTTTCATTATTATATTGAAATTTTTTACATCTAATCACATTCCAATGGACCGAGTAGTTTATTATTATCGATAAAATAGATATGTTACTTAGGTATCAATTATTTATGAACACAAAAATTAAAGTATAATAATTTTATAGAACATCAGTATTACATATATGTTATCCATTTTAACAAATCACTATGAACTACATTGATTCCTTGGAATGGTAAAAAATAATGGATTTCTCAAACGATCATAAAGGATTATGTTAGGCCGAAGATGTCATGAATCATTAAAAATTATTAACATGGAATTGTATATAACCTAATACATAGAAAATATAAATAAAATTATGGATAAGATAAAAATAATTTTTATTAAAGGGTGTGAAACTAAAAAACACTCCATTTAATCAATAAACTGAGTATAATATGCATCCAGAGATAATATAATTCTGAAAAATAAAATTGATATTACTAAATATTTTATGATAATTAACCAAAAACCATTACATTCTTCTAATAACATGACTACAAAAACTATATATAGAATACTAATAATTAAAAAGTTAAATAATTGAAAACCCATTAAATATATTTAATAAATGAGAATGAAATTCATATAAAGAAAATATAACTTCCAAAATATGATTGATAATAATAACAATATTATAAATGAATGAAAATAATATTTATTTGATGTCTTTTCTCATTAACATGATACCTCTACTGTTAAGATATATCCACATGATAGTATAAAACTATTTTATAGAACACAATTTATATATTTATGGAGATAAATTTCATTTCATTATACCAGTCAATGAATTGTGGAGCTACTTATAATCAGGCCCCTCCAAATTATTCATGTGAAAATAATTACTCTAGTATTAAATGATTGATTTAATTCATGAATATATATGCCTTACATTCAATATCTGCATTGAATAATGAATATAGATTTAGAATATTTCTAAAATCGATCAAAAACCATTTGATGTAAAACACCATATTAGGATATGAGATTAATTTTATGAAATAAAAATATAAATGCTATATAATATGGATATTTTAAGATATTTATTCTCTAATGATCACATCAATGTTAATATTTAAATAGAATGATATTGAATACAAAATAAATAATGAATGTCAATAAGAATAATTTTAATGGTAAAATGATAATAAACTATCCATAAAATTAATATGGATGGTTTTAATAAAAAATATTATTCTTTGGGTATTAATATAATGTCTTCGTCATTAATCAATATAAATAATATTCAAATATCATTTAAAAAATTCTTTACCAAAATATCCTTTTCATTTTAAAATATTTCTTTTTACTAAACTTTCACACAAAAAATTGAAAATACATTTCATTGAAAATGAATTTATCATCCAGTTATTATTTTCATGTATTCCTAAAAACCCAAATTTTATCATCCTTTTTTTGGGATTCATTTTGGGATGTATTAGGTTTAAATATTTAGTGTATTGAAAATTATGGGCTACTACACAATTGGTGTACATTTTACCCAAATCGTGCAACCTCTAAAATATTATTGTAAAACCCATGGAAGGGATAGATTTCATGGTTCGAACAATTTTTGTAATGTTGTGAACCCTATGAGGAGATATCATGAATTCCATTTAAAATAGGTTCACAGTTTGTTAAACCATGTGTATATGCCCAGTTAATTTTGCATGGGATTTCATTAATCTGAAAATCCATTTTATAAATATCATATCATATATTATAGGTTTTAGATAAATGTAACATCAATCCATAATAGTTTATAATCATTATGACCACCCAAGAGTAGTTCTTAGATCCTCCAAATCCTCCAAGAAGTAGTTCAATTCTTAAGGAATTCCCTTCCAACTTTTTGTATTTTGTTTCCTCACACTAATCCCTATAAACCATAATATATTTTATCCTCCCCTAGGGTTAGGTGGAGACCCAGGATTCTTTTTTGATCAAAAACCACCATTTTGAGATCTTAATCCTATATTTGATCATTGTTTCCCAATTTTTTTGATTAACATTCTTCATTGTCAAATCTAGAATACGATTTGGTGTTTTGAGATCAAATTATTTTGACGCAAGTGGTTCCATCATAATTCCTAGTTATTTTATCAATAAATTGATTTATTTAATTTCAATTGTTTGAATTAAGTTAAATTTATTGATTGAGATTAAATATATTTTAATCGGA
This sequence comes from Viscum album, assembly GCA_963277665.1. Classification (NCBI taxonomy): domain Eukaryota; kingdom Viridiplantae; phylum Streptophyta; class Magnoliopsida; order Santalales; family Viscaceae; genus Viscum; species Viscum album. Next base: position 927,760,616 of record OY728126.1, on the reverse strand, counting down.
TTATTAAAAAACCCACAATTGAATTTAAATGGTGTTTAAAAAAATATATACAAAATTAAAAAACCAAAAATTCCATTGAATTGGGGTGGGTTTATGGAAATTGGTGAAATATAAATTTTTTAATTTATATTGTGAAATTTTTTTATACCAAAAATAGTGAAAACCCCCAATTGCATTGAATTTACTATTTTTTTAAAATTGATTGAAGTTGTTTGAAATTAACTGTTTGTATTTAATTGAAAAAATTTATTGAGAAATTTAATTACGAAGTGATTTCAAATTATCCATTTAATTTGAGAAAAATGATTTAAATTAGCATTGATAGAATAATTTTTCATTTATCTCAGAAGAAGGTGTTTTTTGATAAAAATCACATGATACGGGTTTTAACTAGAAAATTAAAATATATGAAATGACGAATGGGATTAGTTGATTTTTTAAAAAAAAATAATTTCCTATCCTTGGAAGTGTACTAGAGAATATGGTTGACTTAGTTAGTTAGTGTGATAGTTAAAAATCACTCTATGAGTCTACAATTTTTTAAACAATAATGTCGCATGTAACAGCATTAATAGGATGGTTATGAAGTTATCTTTGTCATACAAAGGGACATATGTATACAGATATTTCTATGTTACCTTATGTGTGTGGATACCTTTATCTTGGAAATATCATACATTTCAAGAGCATAACCAAGTTGATCACTTGTATTTATTTTAAATGAATATATTCCATTGTTGTAAAATGTATTACATGGCTTACAAGTTTATATAATCTATTTTATATAACATAAATTATTATGAAAGGTTTTTCGAGGTATACCCTCACATTAAATTAAAAAAATGATTTGAAAAAATATTACTGTGAAAATTCAAATATGTTAATTTGAAAATTGAAAAAACTTTATTTGTTCAATTTGATACAGGATTCATATTATATAATACTTGGTTTGAACCTAGATGTATTTTTCTCACACACAACCTATACTTTTGGGTCATTATAGATTGACTCATTCTAGGTTCTGGGAGTAGTAAGACACCCCATGGAGGTGGTTCTAGCTATTGTTATGTGTACATAGAGTGTTACATCTGTTCGTACATGGGTTTTTTTGAATTCATATTTTATTAGTACATTTTTATATTAGTTTTTTAATACATATTTTAAATCTGATAAACATCACCGAATATATTTTATTTTTTATTTATATGAATTTTTTAACTTCATTACATGATGTTTGTGAAAAATTCACTCCAACATTTATTTTTAATGATGATAGGAACCAGTTGCCAACATATGGGGGTTGAGAATCCCCTTTGGGATATGTCAGTAATGTCTTGGTTATTGGGTTACCAAGGTAATAAGGAAGGATCATGATAATTTGGTTTCAAATATGTAGGTTTTTTATCTTGCATTATTGTTAGTATGCAGTTCTGTTTTCTCGATGAAACATAGGAGGTAGTTGTGGTTGAGTGCCTAGAATGTTCTCTTATAAATGAACCATAAGTCACTAGAAGTTGTTATAGAAAGACATCATGAGGATTAGTTCAAGTATTATCCATACAATGATTCAGATTAATTGACATCTAAATCATTTTTACCTATCAATTGGGAATAATTTTCCCGTTTCCTCAATTTGAGTGTAATCTGATTTATACCATGTTATCTACTGATGTTTTGTAGAATAATGCATTTGTGATGATGTGTGAATCTGATCTAAGAGGAATCTTATAATAATCCTATATTGGAATATACTCTTGTGGACCTGACTCTAGTTGAGGTGATTATTCATATTGTTTATGCTTTTAGATAGAAACCAGTGACACCTCCAGTTAAAGCTATAGTTGTGAAACCCTAGAGGGATGTACTAATAATTTTTTCTCAACTGTTACATCCTAAAAACCAATAACATTAAAAGTTTAAAATAAAACACTTTCTGATGAAGAACGGTTGAGAAAAATGGGGACCTTGATTGGGATAATGGTTACACCTGATGAAATCACGTTTATGTATTCTACTAGTATCCTAAAGGTACTGATCAGGATATGGAGGGACACTATGGTGATGGCAAATAAACAAGAGGGATTATAGGTGAAAGACATAATTATTATTTTCATTGACCTATTCTATTTATATTTGTTGTTGTTGGCAAAATCTAGGATGTTTTTCAAACCTGAGAGGGAATACATGACCAGGACATAATATGATACCTATTTTTATGATATTGTGGAATTCTCACTAGAGAAATTATAAAACGATAATGTTAAAGATCTTATATTTGAGTATGTACTAAGGAATGATATTAATGACTAGGTTTTCTTACTGAATACACCTTATTATGATGATGTGTTGGATAAATAATTGATGGTCAAAATTCACCTAGCGAAAAGGTGAAGTTTATCAGACGTTTCATTATCTCTTAGTGGAAGAATTGGGTCTATCAAAATAATATAGAAGCATGATGATTCACCTCATGTATCTTGACATATGGTTCATTCTAATCTTTTTTTATTAAATGGAAGAGGTATGTTAATTTTATAACATTGTGTCACGATAGATAATACATAGTGGTTTTTCACTAAGGCCCCAAAGGTAAATTTTCCTTGTGGATTATTTGGGAACATATAGAAATTCATCCAGGATTAATCCACTATGCATTGTGGAATGTGATCAACTGCACCTTCTAAAATAGTGGTACAAATAGATTCTTCTTTAGAGAAATATTTTCATCTATAGGCATCCATAATAAAGATTCTAAACTTATTTGATGAGTCTTCAAAGGAAGCGAATACAATTCCGGTGATGTTGAGAGGTACCATCACTATAAATTCTTTATTAGTGTCTAATTAATTTAATATTGTGTTATCTTATTCATTAATTTAAACTCATATTATAAATATTCATAATATTTTTATGTATAATTTATCTTATGTTATATTTATTAGTAGCACATTATTATGATGTCATGGTAGGGCCACTATAGTCATGGTTTTGTTTTATCTCTCTCAAATGTTGAGCTTTCCATGTTTTTTTAGTTCTCAACATGAAACCACTTAACATCCTATTCAGAGTAGATTGGATCATTTATAATAAATAATGGGTTGATTGTTTTATTAAATATTCCACCGTTACTACCATTAGTGGTTTTTTTCTAAATCATTCAATGTGAATGGTACCCGTGTTTGAGTATGGCCAAAACACCATATCTGATTATAGGGATGGTAATACTGGTTTTCATATTTTATCTCACGGTGGAATATTTTTGCGGTGATCTCCTTCGATGTTCCTTTTATGTTTCATGATTTTTTTCATTCTAACATCTATATTTTACCAATAGTACGGGAGATAGCGCTTTTTATTAAATATGTTCCTAGAAATCAAATTGTTTTAATTCATTTATACTATATGGAACCAGATAAACTGAATGAGGTGAAGACTAATTTGGAAAATATTCAAGATAAAAACATTATATTCCAAAGTGTATAACATTGGAGGGAAACTTCTCCCTTTTCCAAGAAGATTTATGGTTCTCATATCCTCTGCCTTCATTACTGAACACACAATCAATTCATGTTAATGAACAATTATTTTTTTCTATATATTTATGATAAATTTTATAAGTTGAAAATGGGGAATTGTTTCATATAGATCGATCTTTTGTTCGGTTACAATCAAATGAAGATAAAATAATATCAAAATATTGAATATTTGGGTAGGAATGACCATTATGATTTACTTTTTATGCCCTTTGGTCTATCTAATACTCCTAGAGACATTTCGGCTTTAGTGAACATGATTTCATATGATTAGCTAGATACCATTACGGTAGTTCATATGGATGACATCCAAAGTTTAATCTATTCTTAAGGAGGATCATTGCATCATTTGATAATAGTAATGAGTATATTAAGATATCACCATCCTCTTGGAAGGATTTAAAAATAGAATTTCGATTTTTTTATGTAATGTTCATAATAAACATTGTGTTAGAACAAGGTATCCTAGTTAACTCTAAAAAGTTATATTCCCTTCTTACATGGTAATAACCAAATATCGTACTCAAGATTCAGAGAATTTTTTTTCTATCTGGGTATTATCATCAGTTCATAAGTACATCAAAATGTTGCCTAATATGATGTTTTCTCTAAATTAGAACATTGAAAATATTACATGGGATGAAAAATGTCAGAGATTATTTTGGGAGATAAAATTCATTTGGACTTCTATGATTGAGTTAAGTCTTATAAATAACGGGAAAGGATATGTGGCCTTCTATGATGGATTAGGTTTAGTGTTGAGTTTTCTTCATGTGCATGATGATCATGATTTTGCCTATGGATCTCTCCATCTCAAGCCACACAAGTAGAATTATTTAACAATTACATTTAACATGAAAAAGTGATGCAAGATCCAAAGAGTTAGTGGAATTACCTTAATTTAGAATGTTTTAATGTGTATTTGTACAAAAATTTATTGATTTATATATTATCTAAAATAATTTCTGTTTCACTAGTGGTGCTGGATTGAATACCTTTAATCTTTTGATTTTGACATTGCCAATACACTGAGGAAAGGGAATTTCTTTAACGATTCTGAGATCAGAAATTACCTAACCCATGCAGTAAATGAATCTTCCAACATGTGGGGAAAGATGGGCCTCTTAGAAAATTAGTATATTAGCATCCAAGAATCTGTGGAAATGGTTTTTGTGTTCAGTATTCAGTTGAAATACCCTCATCATGGATTGATTCTTCAGGAATATTAGTATGATGGTGATTTCTATAGCATTATAGATACAATTTATAATGGGGAGACCGTTGTTGGTTTTTCTCTCTCCCAAGAAAGAATTATATGGTTTCATAAATGTATTTCTCATTAGAGGAATAAAAATATATGGTGGGGTATTTTTAGAAATCCTTTTTTGGATCTTCACCTTGATACCAAGAATATGTATTATGATATGATGTTTTGATTATGGGTTCCATGTATGAGAAAAGGCATTGTTGATTTTGTATCCCATAGTTGAAATCTCTAATAGGTTAAAAAATAGCTCTTGTGAACTTCTGGTATTCTTCTTCTAATTATAGTCCATATGTGGAAGTGGAATGATATCTCTATGGACTTTTTGTTTTGGTCGTCACATTCCATTATAATAGAGAATGTGATATGGGTTGTGATGGATCAACCAAAAAAACTTTCCCACATTAATCCCATTAATGAGAAAAACAAATTTGAGGAGTTGGAAAATCTCTTTGATAAATATATTTTTTATTTTCAATGATTTAATTCTACTATAGTATTTGATATGGGTTATTTGTTCACTTATAATTTTTAGATCTATAAAAAGGCACTAGGATATAACATCTATTTGAGTGTGACATACCATCAATATTCATATGTCTAGATTGAAAGTATCATATGATTCCATGATGATATGATTTATGCTCTTGATATTGACTTTGGTGGATATTGGGATGAACATTTGGTACTAGTTGAGTTTTTATATAACAATAGTTAACTACTCTCGATCATAATGTCTCATTTTGAGGGAACATATGGTAGGCCTTGCAGATATCCATTGTGTTGTTCATAAATTAGTGAAAGTTCCTTGGAAGACACACTTTGATTCCATAGTTGACAATAAATATTCAGTTGATTCATTTGATAAAGATTACGGCATAAATAAGATATAAATATAATGTTGATTGAAATTTAAGGTCGTTGGAGAATTCTGTTGGTGATAACGTGTTCTTTAATGTTTCTCCATGTTTGGGACATCGACGGATTATGAGGAAAGGGAAGCATGATATATGTTTTGGGAAAACTTTTTATGTAGTTGACCATGATAGAAATTATTTTTATCCTTTGTGACATACACTACATCTTACATTGAAACATTATGTGTTCCATGTATAACAACTACAAAATTATAAATCAGAACTATCTCATGTTCTGAGATATTATAATATTCATGTTGAACCTTATTTATCCTTAACTGAATGGAAAATCAAGATTGTTTATTTTAAAACCAATGTAATTTTGGGGGGATCATATCATTGGTTCATGTTCTATAAAATCATGGTTATGAAAATCATGATACCTAAGAGATGGAGACAGTATTGAAGGAGTAGTGGACTCATATTTTTGGCATGGAATGTTCTGGGTAAGCATTATGGGGATACAAAGATTATATTTTGGGGAGGATATATCATCATAATACTATTTTTAGATATTTTTACACCCCTATTTTTCCATGATTTTTTGGGATTAGTATGGTTTTTTATGGAAATTTTAAGTGTTTTGAAATTTTTTGGCTACAGAATGGTTGGTAGATAAGTTTCCCATACTACTCTCCCTATCATAGACAAACACGAAACCCAAAGAAGTTGTATTTTTCATAGTTGTCACACTATTTGTCAATCAGTTTTTCTTCATATTAGAAACTGTGTATACCATTTAAAACGGGCCCACAGTTACTCTACAAGCTTAGTTAAATAATGTGTCTTTACCCAAATAATTGTTCAATATATTTTATCTATCAAAATATCCAACTAAAAAAACCAATCCCACAAATTATGGTGCTGGATGGACCGAGAACAGAACCATATGATTTTTTCTTCCTTATGATCACCCAAGAACAGTTCTTAGAATATCAGAACCCTCCTAAAAGTGATTCCAATTATGAGAAACGCCCTCCGATCTTCTCGAGGGCAGTTTCCATTACCTAATTCTATCTATTATGATCTATCTTCTCCTTCAAAGGGTTCCATGGATCCCTATGTTTCTTTTTTGGATTTAATACCCTCTATTTTGGGAAATTAACCCTATTTTTTATCCCCATTTAAATTATTATGTGATCATTGTTCTTCATTGTCAAATTCTGATTAGTGTTTGGAATTTTGAGACCGATTTATTCTGAGGTAGGTGGTTCCATCATGATTTAGTGTTTTTGTTAACTCTAATTTAATTATATATATTTTAATTATTGAATTTGTAATACTCTAAAATGATGATGTGTTAAATGATTAATTATATGACTCATCTCATTAGGGAGTGCCATTATTTTTAGGTGCCTACCTGATTAGAACTCCATAGTTCTACGTGCTTAGACTAGATTAATGATATGGATGAGTGACCTTATGGGATGTTTCCTAGATTTTCTATGTGTGAGGAAAAAGTATAATGGGGAAAATCTGTTTTTTTGAGTGGTCATTCATTATACAGATGATCTGTTCAGGCATGTGGGTGAGGCTTAAGGTGGGGACCTTGTGTTTGTAGGGAAATTGGTGGTACGTGGTGGGCCAGAACAAGATTCCCAAGCTAATAAGGGGTGTTTGTGCTCTCAATGTGGCCTAGTAGTTACATTGTTTCCGAACAAGAACATCTCCTTATGGGTGGTGACACTACCTAGTTTGTGATATCGGGTCCACAAATTGGATGTTATTGTTTAAAGGGGTGGTGATTATAACACTCTAGGTGGCTAAATGGTAAAATTACTAAATGATATGACTCATTTACACATAGTCCTATTTTATTTTTTATACCCTACTATATTTTAACAACATAGTAATGAATGATTGTCCTAGAGTAGTGATCTCTATGGGTGACCATCTATGATGTTTCCCAGTGTTTGTGCATGTGAGAAAAAGACCATTAGAAAGAACATGAGTTGGATTTTGTGGAAATTAATTAATCAAATGAACCCTTCATGCGTGTGGGTGTCCCCTAGGGAGGGGAATATTTTTTATATAGGGAATATGGAGTTACCTTAAAGGATAGGACCTGATATCGATGGTAAAATGGGATGTTTATACTATCAATGAGGCCCAGTTGTTAAATAGGTTATACACAGTGTCCCCTAGCCCTGGTTTCATTCTATCTACAACCACACATGTCATATAAAAAGTGTAATTTCAAAGATGTGTACATGACAATTCGATGGGTTACACACCATATCCTAGTATCTAGGGTCCACTCATTTATTTTAGTTGTGCGTCAGTACATGACATAAATATATGTATCTCTCCCCCTGTACAAGTACATGAGGTATCCTGTGTACCTAATACATTTCATGTCTTGCATGGGAGTAAATTACATGAAGGCAACCTTTGTATTGAACCCCATGTCCATTAACTTCCCATGGTACACACATATTTACACCATAGGAGACACATGCCATGTAGTTGGGGACTACACACTATGTGTATCAGGTTTTTCAAAAACTCATCTTCTTTCTCCCAATCTCATAGTTGATCACCCGAATTCCATTTCAAAGGTCCATTAACCTAGAAAAGTTAGATACAAGCTCATATGGTCATCTTAACAATGAAATGTTTGTTTTTGGGCCTTAAATATTTTTGGAAATGCAATCGTAGACATTCATCATTTTCTCATATGAAAGAAAATTCATCACCCACCATCGTTTGTGTAACACCCAATGATTTTGGGAATTATGTTTTTAAATTTAATTTATCTTTTCAATATTTTTTATCTCACATGACCCTATAAATTGTTTTTTATATATATTAAAAAACTAATTTATAAATTCCCTTAACATAGAATACCAAATTTTCATGAGATACACGCAATACCGAATTTTCTTGCAGTACAAGAAACAACAACATAGCGTATAATGCACGCATCACTAAGTTTCTATGAAAAATGACTTTTGTTTGTTTTAATTGTATAAATAAAATAATTATAACCTATTAATTAAACATAGTATTATGAATAGTAATAACTAATTTTCAAATATTTTTCATAATTTTTTCATATAAATAAAACATATTGATAATGAATGAAATTGTTATTAGTAACATCATTTTATGTTAAAAATATTGTTTTATTGAATAAATTACTTTTATTAATATAATTATTTATAAAATCATTTAGAGTTTTAATTTGAAAAAATAAATTAAATTCTTGCATTTGTTATTTTGAAATTAGAATAGGTTGAATTTTGGGGATTTTTATGTGAAAATACATTCTTTTCATAAATGGAAACAGATATAGATTTTTGTTTTAAAACTTACTTTTAAACTATTTAATTATTAATTATAAACAATATATAAATATTTTTTATTGTAACAGTAGATAAATATCACCTATAATAATAAAATAAAATTAAATATGATCAATTTTAATATGAATCTAAATATATAATCTTGACCAATTTTTGAACATTTTCCTACATTAAAACCCCGTTATTTTGTCATGTGGCTAGGTTTTCACTTATATTAATTTTTATGATTCTATGATTTGAATTAAAAAAATAAAAAATACACCACTTTAATTAGTCTATAATTTATATTATAATATGAAAATTCTATTATTCACACAAAAATGATTAATAAAAGGGATTATAATTAATCACGGTAGATGTGGCCAATTTAAGCTTAATTAGGGACTATAAATTACAATTATGGTCCCAAATGACACAAAAACCTTTAGAAACCGAATTTTATGTCCATATTTTGGAAATAATCCTTAAAATATTTAGTTTGTTTTGGAATGGTATGACTTTTGTAATGTAACAACCTATTCAAACCTACCTTGTTTCTTGAAATCTCAAATATGTCTTCTTGCTTTCTATTAAAGGACACCACATCTACCCATTAATCACACCTCTCAAAACAATTATGTTCTACCATGATCGGCACAAGTGGCCTCCCAATAATCATCCATTTGACCTTGAAACATCACTTTTTAATGAAATTATCTCAAGGAAACCTTTTCGAACAAAACAAAAGTACTACATTATTAAGATATAACATCTTCTCTCAAGATCCTTTATATTATTTTCCTTCTCCACCCCATCCACTCCCTTCAATTTATTATTTTTTTTAAAAACTGAATCCAAAAACATACTATGATGTTTTTTTGCAATGTTTCTGATAAACACTTACCAAAACCACCATATAATCGATGTTGAACATATTGTTTATGTGAACATCGAACTACTACCACGAGAAATTATGATTGTTTATTTCTCTTTTACCACAAATCATTGTAGCCATTATGATGGAAAATATATTTATATATTTAATATATTATACTTAATATTTATTCAAAATTCATTATTCCTTTTTATGACACACATCTCCTTACATTACATTTGGTGTAAATATGATAATCTCGTTTGAGTAAGTGTGGACTACCTCCCCCTCAAAATGACGTGATTTGATCACAGAACACATAAAATGTGTTAAAGATAAATTTAATAAAAATATATTATATATATGATATATAAACTTTAATAAAATAATTATATATTTATATATACGTAAATTTATATTTTTCATTTAGAAACATTCATTCAATACGATAATAAAAAGAGAAACAATGTTCCTCTGTATGTACAAATTACTAACTCCATGAATGGTTTATTCCATTCCATACTCCAAAATTTTATAGAATATTATTATAAAAATATAATATATAAGAATTAAATTTATATAATTGTATTCATTATGGAATCGTGATATAATTATAATGAACAACTATATAACAACTGATGACACATGTGAAAAGTAAAGAAAATATTACCTAATGTGAAACCTTATCATATGACAATTAACAAGTGGTTAATATATGTTTATAATAAAACCATATATATTAATAGATATAATAATAATATTCATTATAATATGTATAATATACTTATATTTATTATACTGGAAACTCATACTAGTATTCAGAGAGTCGAGACAGCAGGTAAGGGGCTTCAATCTCACATTTAATTTCTGGGAGATACAAGCTATGTTCTCCACTATTTCCTTTTGTGTAGTGTATGTAATGACCATGATTTTATTCTATGTATAATGTACTCAAATTTATTTTCATTCAAATTCACATTTTATTATCTTTATAAAATGTGGAATATGTTTCAAAAAATACCAAATTGGTAAAAATATTTTTTTTCCTTATTTTCACACATTTAATCTAATGTTTTTATGCACCTAAACAATTTTTAGAGGTGTGTATATATCTATTTCACATGACATGTAATGAATATAAATATTTTCATGATATTATTTTATTAATTTAATTTCCTTTTGATCATGGAGAGTAAGATCCAAATTTAACAATTTATAAGTGTTTATTTAGACAATCTCATTGCTTTTCAATATTGTTTATGTTTAAGATTCATTTGAAGGAACAATTTAATACATCTATAAATAATATTCCTGAGTGTAATTATAATATACTATTTCATGATATCCTCTTTTATTAGTACCATTTTCTACACTTTGGTACATAACATAGTTAAGAATGTTATTTTAGGGAAACCATACATTACCCTCTCTTCAGTTAGAAATTTATGTTCTCTAAAAAGAATTTTAAGTAATATAACATGATTACCATATAATAACTAAAATGAATTTTTACTATTTTTTTATTTTACTAATATACTCAAGTGAATATTTTTGTCACTTTCTGAATAAAGACCTTTTCTATGCTTTTTCCAGGAAAATGGAATGTTTTTTTTACCTCGTACGACATGAAAAGATTTACCCACCATCATTACTTCGATTCTACCTTTTAATTATAAATATGTTTATATTTAAAAATGTTTTTTGATGTTATTTTTTATGAATATTATCTAAAAAATGGTTTCAAAATTATTTTTGACGTTTTCATAGAAAACTGTTTGCAAAAAAATTTCAGGTCATATTAGCATGTTTTCAAAGTGTTTTCAATGAAATGGATATCAAAACATTTTATAGATTCCATATGTTTACAAGAAAAATAATTTTCAATTTTTTTTAAGATATATTAATAAGATTTCAATGTATTCTCAATGAAATTTTTTTCAAAACATTTTCAGGATTTCTTTAAAAATTATCAACTATTTTCAAAGAAACATGTTTTAAAATGTTTTGATGCGTATTCACAATGTTTTTCAGGAAAAAGTTTTTCAAAATAATATTTTTTATATTTATATGTTTTCACCGTATTTTATAAGTCAATGAATTTAAGATATTTTTATATATTAAATATCATCATTAAAATGGGAAAGTAAATTTTCTTAACAAAATATTTGTAGACTATGTTTCCAAATTATATTCTATCTAAGATGAAAATTCTAGATAATACTCTCACCATTCCAGGAAATAATCAAAATTTTCCATTCATATCCTTCCTATGAATGAGTTAGGATTAATTCCAAGGCCTTTATGAAACTTATATCTCTTTCATAGGTAATATGTTTATTAAACATGATTCCCATTCACAGGTTATATTCTTTTGAAACCCACTTTTTTCATAGGTTATATTTTTTATAAAATAATTGTGAAACATGTCTCTTTCCATATGTTATGATTTTTTTACATGTTTATCATACCAAATTCATTTCATGGGTTATTATTTGATTATTACTGATATTATGTCATATTTATGTATGATTTCATTATGTGATGGGTGTGACCTATATCGCCCTCCTATGCAATAGGTAATATTGTATATCTCCTGAGTCAAACCATGATAGTCTTGGGATTTAACATTGACTACTATGATGGCCATGGGAGTGAACCATTACTTCTAAGATGGAATGACGGGTGAACTAATTCTATAGTGATGGCCATTATATTGAACCATTACTACTATGATGGAATAGGGGTGACCCCCTAATAATAAGATGTCCTTGGAAGTGATGGCCTAACTACTCGAGAAATAATCAAATGCTTATGTTTTTTCACAGTTCCATGTCTTATTCCTATGTTATGATTTCATGGTTTATAATCCTTATTTAATTATGATTCATGTCTTTTGAACTATCGAAATTTATTCCATGATATATGTTATTATATTTAATGAGCATGGTGTGATCTTTAATCATCATGATCATTTTCTCAAACAATTATTCTCATGATTATGCTTACATATCTCCCTTGGATACCCTTACTGGGAATTTGAGTTCACAAGTTTTTATGGTTCCTTCCCCAGCATATGAAGGTATGTTTTATGTTCGATGTGTCAAAGAAAGGTTCTAGTAAAGAATAACCTAGTTGTAGATAGTGTATCTCACTTATGTATCAGTGTTTCTATATTTCATATTTCTAATAGAACTAGATATGTACAGTATTATCATGTCTATTTGTATAATGCATATGACTTCCGCAAAAGTTATGTAATGGTAATATTTACAATGTCGGGGTCTCAATATTTGGAATCATATAAAATGAGTATATATCCTTTGGAAACTAGAATGAGAAAACCTTATTGATATCCCTAGTTATATATCAAAGGATATGTCTAAGGATGCCAATAAGGATATGTATAAGGATGAGCTGACGTAAATGTAAAATGTCCTGCAATTTGATAAACAATAGAGTGTGTTGTTTCTAATATATACATCCCCATGTGGACACTATATGTGGATGTGGATCTAACAAAAATGTAACATTGGGTTACAACTCCAAAAAGATGTTTTGGGATTGACTTTTGGGAAACTTGTATATGAGAACAGAACATTAAGCACACATAGTTTGACACTCCATGGTTATACGCTTTGAGAATTCAAAAACTCATCATGATCCATTATAAAGGATTTAGATAAATTTTAGGTAACCAGGGATGAACCCATGTTGTCATATATTTTGGATGATGTCTTGATTTATAAATTCTATGTGTAATTATTTTGATGGTTATATGGTTTTGTTCTATGATAAGTTGTGGTCAGACTATGTATCTAGTTTTAGTTAATAGTTGGAACTTGAATGACTTATATTATTATTGAATGTCATGGGATATTTTATGATGATCATTCAAGTGGGATGATCATTGGACTGAAAGATTCTTTGATCATGACTAATCCGTTTTTATAGAAAATTAATAAAAATACTTTCATTAACCAACTCCCGAACTTACAAAGAATGATAAAGAAGTAGTTCGCAGTGTGTTCTGGTAATGGAGACCATGGAGGAAAGAATATTTTATTTCATTTTTGTAAATAATGTGGAAATAATCAACAATGTGAATGTATTAGAGGAATAAACATGTGAATTTATTTTGAAAAATAAGGACAAAAAGTAAGTGACTTCAAGGGAAACACAAAGTGTTCAGTTAAAAAAATTTATGAGAATTTTGACCTCCGTAATTCTTCATTGGTGGTTATGTTTTAATTATGGGTCAAATGGTCATTATGAAACTCAGTGTCCCAAGATGAATGTTCATGAAGAGAATCTAAACAGTTGTGAGAGAAAGGATATCATTTTGGATTATGAGGATACTATGGATGAATTGGGAAAATAAAATATGTATTAGTGCTAATTGATTAAAGAAGAAGTAATTGATATATTTATATATTCTGATTCAAATGTTATTAATGATGAAATATATAAGGAATTTTTTAATTATGTTTTTACTCAATATTTACAAGTTTATGTTCGATTGGGGATGTTTCTTTATAAAAATAGGATATTTGAATAATGGAATGTAAACCCTTAATATGTTATTTATGTTAAGATAGTGTCGTATGGATAATGATAGGTGGAAAACGAACATGTAAATTAGAAAATATTGATAACCTTTGAACTAAGTAATGACATTCTAAAGGGTGTTTTATGCAATCATTGATGAATCCTACAATATTTATGGACTTATGTCGAAAATAAAATATATTTTGGAATGTGTAAGCATGCATATTTTCCAAAAGGATTAATGGTAATTTAGTATTTTACAATGTTTCAAGGGAATTTACAACAAGGGTATTCACATGTTAGGAATGATAAAACCAATAAATAATTTGTTTTATATATTGGTATCAATTATTAGCTAATTTAGTGAATCTATTTCAAATTTATTGTATTTATCTTCTTTATGAAGAGTTATAAGGTTAACCAATCTTTAAAATATTAATAGAAAAATCATAAGACGTATTTGTGCACTAATTGTGTGTTGAAAACTAGGATAAAATATTAATTATTGGTTTTCCTTATTTCAAGGATGGCCATATTATATATTATATTAGTGTGGTTTTTAAAGTTGACATCATGTATGTTGGGTGACAACCAATCAAGTGAAGCAAGAACATGGGTCTTGAACCCATAACTGAATAATGATAAGGGATTCGCACCTACCTCTAGAAAACTTGATGTCCTAGTCAATGAGTATTTATTTTTAATGACTAAATATTTATGATCAATTATTAGTGTTACTTATTATTTTTATAGATTAATGCAAGATATTTTTTTTGGAAAAATAGTTACACTTTTTATTTATTATGGTCTTTATGATCCATTAAATGTTTATTTTAGTTCTTTATTTAACAATGTTAATTTATAGACATCAATTCCATGAGGAAATGGATTTACTATATTTTTATTAAATAATAACCCAAGAATGTAATCTTGTTTATAGAAATTTATCAAAAAGTAATCAATATTCTAATGGTGATCATAAAAATTGTGCTAATATATTATTTTAGGTTGCAATAATATCCTATTAAATCATCATAGATTTATGAATTTGATGACCTCATCATTTCTTTGATAACTCACTTTTATATGATTATTTACCTCCATCACTCCCCATAAATATTAATGATTTTTCTCTATGTCAAATCTTCACTCCAAACCTATGTTATACAATGTTGAAACCTACTTATATGTTACACTGGGTAGCCGTTATGTTTCCATGTTTCCCCTTTTAAGGTAATATTTAGTGACCATTTTTATTATGTGTGTCTCAATGAATGTAACATTCAATTATGAAACCTTTGATAACATTAATGAATTTTAATGGTGAAATTCAATTGAAGGGGGGTAGAATGTAACACCCTATGATTTTGAGAAATATATTTTTTATAACTAATTTTTTTCAATAATTTTACATTCACATTACACTGGAAGTAGTTATTTATATATATTAAAACACTAATTCAACCATTATATTTACTTGAAATACCTTCTTGTCTAGTGATACATTCAATAGTTACATGGCTTAGACTACAATCAACACTGACTTGGTGTACGATGCCTGCAACAGCATGTTTCTAAAAAACGTCAATTTTTTCATTTTGATTATTTAAATAAGATAATTACAAATGATAGGGTAATCATAGAAATAGGAATATTAGTAACTATTATTCCAATATTTTTTATTATTGTTTAATATAAACAATACATATTTATAATGAATGATAATATTTTTTGTAATGTCTTTTTATGTTAAAAATATTGTATCTTTGAATGAATCATATTTGATATTTAATATAAATTTTGAAACACATATATATCTAATTTTTTAAAATAAACCCCATATTTTTATTCATAATGTTTAATGTATACTATAGTTAATTTTTTTATTTTTTTGAGAAACTTCATTTTATTGATCAATAGTGAAAAATACTGATATTTAGTTTGAAAGTGCCTTTTTTATAACTAACTATTAATGATAAATGATAACATAAATAGGATTTATGGTCACATTAGATTAATATTTAATCTAAGAAAACTATTAAATTCATTAAGATAAATTTAACTTGGAATCTCAATATAAAATCATAACAATATTTTGAAATTTTCCCTCCACTAAAACCCCATTATATCGTCTGGTCTACTAGATTATCCCTATTTTTAATTTTTCCGCATATGTGATTTTAATTTTAAAATAATACATAAACCATTTCATTTACTCAAATATTTGGAGTCTGGCAATACTAGGTAAATTTTTTAACAAAATGATATGTAAAAGGGATTGAAATTAATCCTAGTGTTAAAGCCATATTAATCTCACTTAGGGACTAATGTAACATCCCAGGTAAATAAAAAATATTACCTTTTCTTATTTATCCATATTTGTGAATAAATTGTTAATATTAATTTAAAGGGAACACTATGCTTGATGGCGTACCCAATACGCAACAACGAGTTTCTTGGGAATCATACATTCCACTCTAATAATAAAATAATATTATTTTAAATGGTAGTTAACGCCTAGCCGTTTTAATGGAGGGAATGAACAGAACTAACTAAAAAATTATTATATATGTTTGTCAAATATTTTTACTTTTTTCCAATAAATGTTAGGGGCTTAAATGCGAATGAATCCAATTTTAAGCGCAAATATTCTAATATTCTTTAAAAGGTCGATTAACCGCCTTTTGATGGAAAAACCTTTTTAAATCCACTTTTTGAAAAATTCATATGTTATATTAGACCAAATAAAATCCTTCTTTAGAATCAGAACATCAAAATTTACTTTTTTTATGTTTTTTTTTATTATTTTCGACAAAGTTCATTTTTAATGAATGAGTGAAAAATGTTGTATTTAAATTCAAAACCTCTTTTTTATCTAATTTATTTACATGATTATATAATCTAATGAATTATTTTTAAATTTAAATTAGAATATATTTTTACCATTTAATCCTATGGTGGTCATTGAAATTAATTTCACGTTGAAATTGGACTTAAACTAGTGTCAATATTTTAATAGATATTGTTTCTTAAGAACACACTATTTGTTTTGACAGCGGGAATTAATTATTAAATTAATTAACGCAACTTATATGATTTGAACTTTGTAAAATAGATATCATTTTTTAATTTGGAATATCAAATATAGCATAGGGTGAATTTTTGGTATTTTTCTTAAAAACATCAATTTTTGATGAATATTGAAACCACTAAGTGGTAGTTAAAAAACTGATTTTTCTTTAAAATAAAACATTACCGCTTCTGTGTTTTGAATTTAAAAAATCCAACATACATGGTTTTAATTATAATATAAAATTTGGTTCAATGTGATTAAAATAATTTTTTGATGAATAGTAACTTTTTTGTTTTATTAATCGTGATTCAAGGTAATTTGTTTAATTTATGGTAAAAATAATGTCTTAGTAATATGAAATTACCTTAACACATGTCCTACCCTTATTGGATGTGTCATTTCCGACCAAGACAATCCATGGGCCAACTTGGGGACCCATGGAGCCACATGGGTTAGAAAATGACATTAATAACTTTTCATTTAAAGTTAAAATAAAAATGTCACAAACATGTATTGTTTTACTAAAACAATTTTTACATGGGGTTATTAAAGTCAGATTTTTGACTATAAATATTCATTAGAAATATAAAAATATTTCATACATCATGATTTTTTTTTATAAATTTTATACATTAAAAAAATTAAATTATTTATGACACCATGATTATGCAACGATTACCTCATTATTTAACAATTTAAATAAAATGAAATGATAATGTAAAATCTAAGACCTCCACTGATCAAAAACCTATTTAGTGGGTGGATTTAGAACTCATACCACCTTATCCTCGAAATATATAATTTTTGGACCTTTGAAATCTGAAAATCATTTTATAATAAAGTAACATTTTGTAACATTGAAAGAGTGCCCCTCCTCTCCTCTTATAAAAGCCCCCCACCTCAACAACCTTACCCACACCTCTCAAGCCATTGTCTCGGCCAATATCTGATAATTTTCTCTCTCCACACTCTCTCATCATCCTAGAAGACTTAACTTAGGCAGAAATCTCTTCAAGAAACTCTTTTGGATCAAACCAAATGGAGTTACCTAATTTAAAGGTAATGTCTTCTCTTATGTTCATTTGTTTTATTTTTCTTCTCCAACCCCCTAAATGATTTTTATTCCATTATTTTGTAAGAAAAAAGTATCTTAAATATAACAGGATGTTTTTATGAGAATTATTAATTCTATACTTACACACACCTCCTTATAATGGTTAAAGAACATATTGATTATGTGGATGGTGAATTACTGCCTCACGAAACGATGATTGTTCAATCTTCTCTGAACACCATTCATGGTGGCCATTATGATGTCACTTTATTTTATATATGATATATATGCTATTTATGTTTCCTATATTCTTCATTATTATATATTTAATACATAATTTTATGATTTTCATGTTGTTCAAATGTAATAATTTCATTTGAAGAAGTGTGGACTACCACCCCCCCAAGTGATGTGACTCATTCATGTAGTACATTGAATGTATAAAGAATTAAATTGATGAACTTATGTGATCTATATAACATATATATTATAATGGAATTATAATATATATATATCTCATATATAATTAATTCAATTAATGTACCAATGGAATGAAAGTAGCATTCATGCGTACGTACGGCTTACCGTCTCCATGAACGGTAAATTTCATTTCTTATCTCCAAATATTATGTACTATTATAAGTACATATATATAATGGATATATATGTCATATATTACATCTAAATTATGGATATCATTCTGGAATTATAATATATATATATATATATATATATATCATTTAGTTTTAATTCCATCAATATGACAATGAAATAAATGTAGCGTTCATGCGTACGTTCGGCCTACCGTCTCCAGGAACAGTGCTTTTCATTTTTTTTATCCAAATGTTATGGAATAGTATAAAATGAATATATACTCGATATATATGATATTTAAATCATTAATACTATTCTGTAAATGATTTACTTATAACTACATGGACAATCATTTTCAAACAAGGTCATTTTTTGACTCAAGTACCAAACATCGACAAAAACGTCTGGTATGAAATCAAATTATTAACCAATTATTATATCATTATAATATGTGATATTAACTGAATAATAATATTTAAAGGATGTCCTTAAGAAATTATAGGTTTACCAAGGTTTATTATTCAGGAATATAAAGAAACGAACAAGACAAGTCGGACTTGAGGTAAGGGATCCTACCTCTCTATTTTTTTTAAGTACTCTCTTTTATGTCATTTCTTTTAATCTCAACTTTATTATTTTTGGGGATGCTATTTTATATTCCTCATTCTATAAATTATATGTTAATATTATGAGAGACCCTATTTGATCTCATAAATCCTTTTTTTGGTGTTTTACGAGGCGATGTTAGGTTGCCGCGTTTTTTAAGAGATTTTTCATCTCACTTTTATTCCCGTGCTATTTATTATAAATTTACTATAATTTCCTTTTATTGGTGTATTTACTACCCATTATTATACTATTTATTTAATATAATTTTATTTATGGGTATTTACATCAATTTTTTGTGGTTCCTCTTTTATGGGGTGTATGTTTCGAAAGTTACCCAAATCGGTAAGAGAATCCTTCACCCTCCTCTTTTTGAAAGACTTATTTCTGTTATGTCTTTTAATTTATGTCTTCTTAAGTGGGGATATGTTATTCAATATCCTTATTGATGTAAATTTTATATCCAAGTGATTAGATACAATTTTTCCTCTCATCAACTAATTTTATGAATTTTAATGTGACGTCGTTAGGATGTCAATTTTTTGCAAAGGAACTACTTAACTCAATTTAAATCCTTTGTGTTAAACATGTACTCATTGAAAATGTCATTCTATTAATATGTGTGAATGACTCTGATTGTTTTACACTTCATATCCACTTATATTGGATGTATTTATATTTTTCAAACATAAATTATGTAATTTATTTATACTCAATCTAAGGATACAGTCTTTCTATAGGGCTTCATCTCAATATCCTTTAATTGATGAATATTTTGTTTTATACACAACTTTCTTTTATACGGTGTATAAACCCCTTTGAATTTTACTTTTATTCAGAAGGGATCTTTTCTGTACGAAACATTTTACTAAACGACAAAAGGTATGTTTCTTTTTAACGTATGCGGTGACAATGACTTTTCTGTCGCCGTGAGTATTATTTGATCCTTGGCTTCCTCATGAAGCCGTAATGTTTTTAAAAGTAAATAAATACCATATACTATTTTATGTATTTTGGTATTAAAAATGATATTGATAATGGATTTTTTTGGCAATATATTTAAGTGATATATTGTGATTGAAATGTGGAAATATTTTATTTCATTTATAATTTTTTTATGTGTTATAATTATATAATTGTACTTAGATATATGACGGGTGGTTACCAGATAAACCATATGACGGGTGGTACCGTGAATACCAGGACCGGTGGTAA
Organism: Viscum album; assembly: GCA_963277665.1. Taxonomy (NCBI): domain Eukaryota; kingdom Viridiplantae; phylum Streptophyta; class Magnoliopsida; order Santalales; family Viscaceae; genus Viscum; species Viscum album. The sequence goes on along the minus strand of OY728126.1, from coordinate 927,739,657 downwards.
CGTTATAACCTCTAATGCATTGGGTATGGAAGTCGCCCGTATGGATATTACATTTAGTCATATGTGTGGAAGTCAACCGTATGGTTATTCCATTTAAAGTATGTTTATTCCCCAAGTGACCTTTATATGTTATGTGTTCTTTGTATGGGATTTATGGTAATATTTTGGTTAAAAAGGGTAAGTAATTATCCTTTATTTAGTAAATATTATTTACTACTTCATAAAGGTGAAAATTATTACTTTGACAAAGTATTCATGGTTTACTTGATGTTTTGAAAATCTAACAGTTTTTCTTCTTTGTGTATCCATTACTGAGCTTTTTATGCTCACCCCAAGTTTTTCTTTGAAAGGATTTTCACAGGACTTAATGTGGAATAGGGTCAAGCATGGGATCAAGGAAAATTCATGCTATCTAAAACATGGAACTAGACTTGTTTCTTTTTAAGAGTTTTTATTTTATGGAAACTTATTAGAAGTGTCTACTTTGTAATATTTTGAGATGTAATAGTTAAGTCATAATTTTCTAAAACACTAAACCTAAAAAGATCCACTATGTGAATTATTCATTTAATTCATGATTATGTAATGTTTTAAGGCTGGGTCCTTATAGTTGGTATCAAAGGTCAGTTTAGATAACATTAGAGGTTAGAGTGTTTTGATACATATGTGAAAAGTTGTGTATAAACACAATGGTTATTATATTAGATAGATTCATTTTTATTTATGAAGTTTGGAATGATTTTGAGATAACTTTGATAAGTTTATCTTTGTGTTTATCTTCTTCTTTAGTAAATTATGATTTTTTTTGAAATACTCACACTGTCCTTTTTGGTTTTAGTAAATTTATGGATCTATTAAGCACCAAAGTGACAATGGGTTTGAGTGAAACTATTGTGGTTCTATGATTAAAAGACTATAATGAAATGGGGGATTCAATAAGAAATCTCATGGTTATTCTAAACCAACTATCAGGAGTCATGATCAACCACTTGAACCTTGGGTAGTTCTCTAATGAATCATGTATGAGAGAACAAACTCGATATGGAAGTTCAGGTAATAATTAAAAAGGTATCCATTAGGGTATATATGATCCTTACATTTGAGGTAATTATGGGTTACTATATGATATGATGGAATATGAAGGCATGAGATAAACTAGAGGCTAAAATATGATATGGTTATATTTGATGATTTTATCTCTTTCTGGGGAACGTTTTAAGAATTATGTAGTTTTGGAAAAACGACAACACGTTGACCATGTGACAACCTACCGCGTCAGGCAAAGATGCGAGAATCGAACCCACAACCAAAGTGCGACCAGTATTTATCACCTACCACTGGACTACGTGATGTCCCTGGTCAGTATGACTTATTCTTTTTAGTTAGATGATTTTATGAATCAAGAATAACTTTATTTTGGGATATCTAGGAAAATATTAACCTATCATGGAGTATATATGATTATGTTAATTACTTTTCAATATGAGACTTTAAGAGAAACAGATGTTATTTAGAGATAAATGTTAATTTGTACCATGTAAGACTATGTTATTAAATCCTTCAAATATATGGGATTCAATATTAGTTTGGTTTACATTGAATCATTTTATAGACAAATTGTTTATCAAATGGTCTTCGTTGAATGTTGGGTTTTTGTGGACAAATTTTAGAGATTAATAATAGATTTTGTTATTATAAAAGATTATCTTTTTGTGGATTATCTGATCTTGTTCTAACAGTTTTGGTTTTGTTTATGGTCTAAAGACATGGGAAATATATAGTTATTTTTATGGATTACTTGATTCTCAAGAAGTTTATTATAGCTCTCTTAATGTGAACATGTCATCCTAAATACTCATATTTTGGAGAAAAAATGAGTTTTTGTAAGAAATCTAGTAGGAGATCAGAGTCTATACGACATGTAAGTATGTTTCCTTATGATTTAGTTAAACTCGTAAATAAATTCCTCAATGAAAAGTAACTATGAAATAAAAATGTTGTCTATTAACTTTTGTTACTGGGGAATCAAATACTGTATAAACCATCACCAGTTTGTGATTTTCTGGTGGTAAACTTTATCATAAACATGTTTTCTATCACTCTACCTCAGAACATGACCCATTGTTTTTTCATACATATCCTTTTTTTCTATATGGAATCCTGGTATGGGTTAACTTAGGTGACCTTTGTACTTCCTTTTCTTTCTTTTAATGTGACAGTTTAATTTACTCCTTTTCCGATGTGGGGCTTTCAATGATGTTTCCAAGCCCAATTTTAAGATTACGAGGACACAATTCCCAAAAGGGGAGAAGGATGTAACATCCTAGGTAAATAAACAATATTATTTGTTCATATTTATCCATATTTGTGAATAAAATGTTAATATTAATTTAAAGGGAAAACTATGCTCGATGGCATACCCAACACGCAACAACAAGTTTCTAGGGAATCTTACTTTGCACTCTAATAATAAAATAATATTTTTTTAAATGGCAGTTAACACATAGCCGTTGTAAAGGCAGGAATGAACATAACTAACTACAAAATTATTATATATGTTTGTCAAATATTTTTCCTTTATTCCAATAAATGTGAGAGGCTTAAAATGAAAATGAATCAAATTTAAGCGTAAATATTTTAATATTCTTTAAAAGGTCGATTAACCGCCTTTTGATGGTGAAGCCTTTTTAAATCCAGTTTTTGAAAATTTCATATGTTTTATTGGACCAAATAAAATCCTTATTTAGAATTAGGACATCAAAATTTACTTTTTGTATTTTTTTATTTAATTTCGATAAAGTTCATTTTTAATGAATAAGTGAAAAATGTTGTATTTATATTCTAAAACACTATTTAATCTAATTTATTTATATGATTAGACCATATTTTGAATTATTTTTAAATTGAAATTAGAATATAGTTTTACGATTTAATCCAATGGTGGTCATTGGAATTAATTTCAATTTGAAATTGGACATAAACTAGTGTCAATGTTTTAATAGAAATTGTTTCTTAAGAACACACTATTTGTTTTGACAGTGGGGATTAATTATTAAATTAATTAATGCATCTTATATTTTTTGAATTTTTTAAAATAGACATCATTTTTGAATTCGGAATATCAAATATAGCTTTGGGCGGATTTTTTGTATTTTTCTGAAAAACAACAATTTTTTATGAATAGTGAAACAACTAAGTGGTAGTTAAAAAACATATTTTTGATTAAATGTAAATTTACCAATTATTTATATTTATTTTCAACAATATGACATAACTAGTTGTCGTTATGATGTAAAATCCGGTTCAATGGGATTGAAATAATTTTTTTTGGTGAATAGTAACTTTTACGTTTTATTAATCGTGATTAAAGGTAATTAGTGTAATTTAAGGTAAAAATAATGTTATAATAATAGGAAATTACCTTGACACATGTCCTACACCTATTGGATGTTTCATGGCCGAACAAAAAAATCCATGGGTCAACTTGGGTACCCCATGGAGCCACTTGGGTAAGAAAATGACTGTAGGGTCCTGAAAATTCCGCAAGTGGGAAATCATATTACCCCAAGAATTGGTAAAGGACTGAACCGGTCTACATGCCAGCTCCCAGAAACAGCCCGTGGCTAGTATGGCAGACCGCCCTCCCGAAATTCTATGGACCAACGTCGTCCATGAAGCAGAGGCGGAGCGCCTCTGCGGGCGCGAATCAGGAAGATCGTCGAGCGCCAAACCGGTCCACAGCCGTGAACTGCAACTTCCTACCCATGCCGCTGCAAAACTCATCGTTTGTGGAATAGAGGCGGATTGGTGTGATGTTGCAAAGAAACCCCACCTCGACTCATCAAATATCCCAGTTGACCAAGTCATCTGCATGTGGGAATTCCATCATGGGCTTCCGCAAAGGCCGTGTTCCCATCCTATTCACGGCACTACAAATTGTCATTGAAGGTAACCGAAGAAAGGAAATACTGGTGAAAACCTGTGGGGAGACGCTGCAGAAATTGCTCTACAGCCATCCGCGGACCACATATCGCCCACAGATGAACACTTCCACTTAGAGGAGAAACCAGTCCGCGAACCACATGCGTACAATTCCTGCGTGGCCAGCCCTTAGTGGCCATCTCCTTCGCGGATGACCATCTCCTTCGTGGACGGCCCTAACTTCTGCAAACTAGTGTCGTTCATGAAATGGAGGTCGAACACTTCTTTGGGCGCGAAGTAGGACGGGCGCCAGCCCCTTTGCAGACACCCTTCGTGGACGGCCATCTCATCCGTGGACAACCTCCTTCGTGGACAGCCTCCTCCGCGGAATTCATCCTTCAGCGACAACATCCTTCGCGGACTTCCATCTCCTCCGTGGACAGCTCCTCCACAGACACCCATCACGGGGAACTAAACCGCGAACCACATGTGGCCAGTCCCTCGTGGCCAGTCCTTCACGTACAGCTCCTCTGTGGCTGGTCCCTTATGGTCGGCACTTTGCGGACAGCTCCTCCGTGGCCCACACCATGCGGAAAACCCCATGCACTCGCTGGTCCATACCGCGGGGATTGCGCCCCCGCACCCCCACTCTTGAACAGTGACGGGCTGGGTCAACAGTATTTCCCACTGCACCCTTATGTCGCTCCATCATCTGTCCCATACCTTCCACGAGTCGAGCTACTCCTCATGAATCCCCTACAACCCCATGACGTTAAACTGTATGGTCCTCATCCTGACCACATGACGTTAAACTGTATGGACATCGTCCCAACCACATGACGTTAAATTGTATGACCGTCATCCTGACCACATGACGTTAAACTGTATGGCCCTCTTCCTGACCACATGATGTTAAACTGTATGGAAACTGTCCTCTCTAGATGACTATAAATTGTATCATTCCCTATCATTCAATAATTGGATGTATCTTGATCCATGAAATATATTCCTCATGCTCCAAGCATAAGATGCCTAACATCATGATCACAGTGGCGTAATCTCAAGAGCACTGGAATCCATTCAAACATTCTATCATTCTACACCACTCTTTGCGTGTCCTTTATTTGGATCTCCATACTCTTTCTTGTCTAAAGGGACCCCCTAACGGCCTAGAATCATGCCGCATCGTCTCACCTACCTTCCTCGGCCAACGCCCAGGAATACTTTGGACAACACTTCGAGATAGGTCATGTGTTTCGAACATGGTCAGCAGTCGACCCTCATTTGTTCGTCCCCATTTCAGGCTAACACGTTGTGGATGTTGTGTTTCGAACACAATCAATAGTTATCCTCCATCTCCATGCCACCATAATTGTGTTCCGAATGTTGGGCATGTAATTCACACTTTTCATCTCCCTCTGTTTGGACTGATTCCAACGCCCTTAGAGTTATCCCGCTTGTGTACTTGCACATAGGTGTTGGCCCCCATTATATCCCTCATCCCAAAAATGGGTTGGGATGCTCTAATGGCAAGACATGAGGATGTCTCCATAGGCATCCATCTCGGAGTAAGCCCTGACCTTTTGGGGGTCCTTAGAGTGTAAGCCCCAATCCATCCCCCTGGGCTGCCTTCACGCGTAAGCCCCACTCGGCATCTCACAAACACACCTTTCGCGACGGGATCCTCTGGTCCCTATTGCCTCTTTTTTCTCACACCGAGCATGACTCATGTGGGCTTAGAGTAAGCATCGACCATGACATCCTCCTATGGGCCTCCTTAGTGTGTAATCTCTAATCCATCATTATGGGATGCCCTAGAGCAAAATCCCCAAGCCAAAGTGAACTACATAGACTTTGATCCATGTCAATGCATGGTACATAGGAAGCCTCCACGAGGTTCAAGCCAACCACTCGATTGTTTCATCACGTCGAGTTCCACCCTCATCCAACATGACGTTAAACTATATGCCCCTGTCCAACATGATGTTAAACTGTTTATGCGAACTACATGGAATTTGATCCCTGCCACCTATATAGGGCATGTAGGAAGCCTCCATGGGGCCCAGTCCCAACAATCGGTCGATCTGATCATCCCCGCATCAGTTCACCATGCCACTCCTAGTGTTGGCTCAATCAAGTTCCAACCCTTCGGGGTCATTAATCCAACGAGGGATGGTAAACCTCATGCATAAATGATTCAGAACCCCTGCGTCTAGTTGAGGGTTTCCCACCAGGGTTGAATCTTTAGATACTATGTTTGGGTATAAACCAATGATTAGCAAACATATGAATACGTCGTAAATCTATAAGGGAGTCCCGGAACATGCAATATTCCCCCCCCCCCAAAGGGTGTGATGAGCCTGACTTCCCATCCTCTTGACAAATGTGAGTTCGTAAGAGTCGCTAGTCAGGTCATCCGGCGAACGCCTACCATTGGAAAGCAGGTCCATCAATCATTGGATACGGAGCTGTTGGATGTTTCGTGGCCGAAAACCATGAACGAGACAATGACATTAATAACTTTTTATTTAATGTTAAAATAAATATGTCACAAACATGTATTTTTTTACCAAAACAATTTTTAAAGGGGGTTATACAAGTCATATTTTATACTATAAATATTCATTAGAAAGAAAAAAAATTTCCTACATTATGATAGTTATTTAATAATTTTTAGACATTAAATAAATTAAATTATTTCGGACACCATTATGATGTAATGATTACCTCATTATTTAACAATTTAAACAAAATGAAAAGATAATGTAAAATCAAGGACCTACACTTGTCAAAAACATATTGAATGGGTGGATTTAGAACTATTATCACCTTATCCTTGAAATATATAATTTTGGGTCCTTTAAAATCCGAAAATCATTTTATAAAAAAAGTATCATTTTATAACGTTTCATGAGTGCCCCTCCTCTCCTCTTATAAAAGGCCCCCACCTCTACCACCTTACCCACAACTCTGAAGCCATTGTCTTGGCCAAGCTCTGCTCATTTTACCTCTACAAATCCCTCTCCTAATCTTAGATGACTTACATTACGCAGAAAGCTCTTCAAGAAACCCTTTTGTTTCAAACCAAGGGGAGTTACCCGATTTAAAGGTAATGTCTTCTCTTATGTTCATTTGATTTATTTTGCTTCTCCAACCCCCTAAATTATTTTTATTACATTATTTTGTAACAACAACTATATCTTCAATATACTAGGATATTGTTATGAGAAATATTCTAGCTACACATACACACACCTCCATCTAATGGTTATGGAACAAACTATTTCTGTGGATGGCGAATTACTGCCTTACGAAACGATGATTGTTCAATATTCTATTAACACCTTTCATGGTGGCCATTATGATGTCACTTTATTTTATATATGATATATGTGGTATTTATTTTTTCTATATGCTTATGTATTTTATATTTAATAGATACCGTTATGCTTTGCATGTTGTGCAAATGCGATAATTTCATTTGAGGAAGTGTGGACTACCGCCCCCTCAAGTGATGTGACTCGTTCATGCAATACATCGAATGTATAAAGAATGAATTTGATAACCTTATTTGATCTATATAACATATATATTATAATGGAATTATAATATATATATATATCTATCATCTTGTTTTAATTCCATTAACGTGCCAATGAATTGAAAGTAGCGTTCATGCGTACGTACGGCTTACCGTCTCCATGAACGGTACATTTCATTTCTTATATCCAAATGTTATGTACTATTATAAGTACATATATATATAATGGATATATATTTCATATATTACATCTAAATTATGGATATCATTCTGTAATTATAATATATATATATATCTCATTTAGTTTTAATTCCATTAATCTGACAAAGAAATGAAAGTAGCGTTCATGCGTACGTACAACCTACCGTCTCAATGAACAATGCCTTTAATTTTTTATCTTCAAATGTTATGGAATAGTGAAAAATTAATATATAATGGATAGATATGATATTTAAATCATTAATACTATTCTAGAAATGATTTACTTATAACTACATGGCCAATCATTTCCAAACAATGTCATTTTTTACTCATGTACCAAACATCGACAAAAACGTCTGATATGAACTCACATTATTAACCAATTATTATAACATTATAATATGTGATATAAACTGAATAATAATCATCAAATGAGTTTCTTACTCAATTATAAATTGACCAATGTTTATTATTCAGGAATATAATGAAACGAACAAGACAAGTCAGACTTGAGGTAAGGGATCCTACCTCTCTATTTCTTTTTAAGTACTCTCTTTTATGTCATTTATTTTAATCTAAACATTATTATTTTTTGGAATGTTATTTTATATTCCTCATTCTGTAAATTTTATGTTCATATTATGAGAGACCCTATTTTATCTCATAAATCCTTTTTTGGGAGTTTTAAGTGGCGTCGTTATGCTGCCGAGTTTTCGTAAGGGATTTTTCATGTCACTTTTATTCCCGTGAGATTTATGCTACATTTAACAACATTTACATTGTGTGGTTTATATAATGCCTATTATTATACTCTGTGTGTAATATAATTTCATTTATGGCTGTTTACATCAATTTTTTATTGTCCTTCTTTCATGGGGTGTACGTTACGAAAGTTACCCAAATCAGTAAGGGAACCCATCACCCTCCTCTTTTTAAAAGACTTATTTTTGTTAGGTATTTTAATTTACATGTTCTTATGTCGGGATATGTTATTATATATCCTTATTGATTTAAATTTTATGTTCAAGTTATGAGATACCATTTTACCCTTTATCAACTAATTTTATGAATTTTAATGGGACGCCGTTAGTCTGTTGAATTTTTTCAAAAGAACTTCTTAACTCAATTTCAATCATCTGGGTTAAACTTGTACTCCTTGAACATGTCATGATATGAATATGTGTGAATGACCATGATTTTCTTAACACATAATATCCACTTATATTGTGTGTATTTATAATTTTAACACATAAATTATGTAATTTATTTATCCTTAATCTAACGATACCATCTTTGTATGGGACTTCGTCTCAATCTTTATTCATTGAGGAATATTTTGTTGTATACACAACATTATTTTATACGGTGTGTAAAACCCTTTGAATTTTAATTTTATTCAAAAGAGATATTTTATGTACGAATCATTTTACTAAACGACAAAAACTATGTTTCTTTTTAATGTATGCGGTGACAATGACCTATCTGCCACCGAGAGTATTATATGATCCTTAGCTTCCTCAACAAGACGTAATGTTTTTAAAAGTAAATAAATACCATATAATATTTTATGTATTTCGTTGTTGAAAATGGTTTTGATAATGGATTTGTTATGTCAATATATATAAGTGATATATTGTGATTGAAATGTGGAAATATTTTCATTCCTTTATAATTGTTTTATGTGTAATAATTTTATAATGGTACGTGGACATTTTATGGGTGGTTACGTGATAAACCATATGATGGATGGTGCCGTGAATACTCGGACGGGTTGTTACGTTATAACTTCCAATGCATTGGGTATGGAAGTTGGCCGTATTGCTATTCCATTTAGAGATATGTGTGGAAGTCGACTGTATGGTTATTCCATTTAAAGTATGTTTATGTCCCAAGTTACCTTTATATGTTATGTGTTATTTATATGGGTTTTATGGTAATATTTTGGTTACAAAATGGTATGTAATGATCTTTTATTCAGTGAATATTATTTAATACTTCTTAAAGGTGAAATTTATTACTTTGAAAAATTATTCATGGTTTACTTGATGTTTTGGAAAACTAATAGTTTTTATTCTTTGTGTATCCCTTACTGAGATTTTTATTCCCACCCCATGTTTTTTTTGAAATGTTTTTCACAGGACATAATGTGGAATAGGGTTAAGGATGGGATCAAATACAATTCATTCTATCTAAAACATGGAACTAGGCATGGTTCTTTTTAAGAGTTTTTATTTTATGGAAACTTAGTAGAAGTGTCTACTTTTTAATCTTTTGATATGTAATAGTAAAGTCCTAATTCTCTAAAAATCTAAACCTGAAATGATCCTCTATGTAAATTATTCATTTAATTCATGATTATTTAATGTTTTTAGGCCGGGTCCTTACAACTAAACGTTGAAAAAAAGGACCAAATGACATATAAAGTTGTCCAACACCCGTTGAATGTATATATTTTGGACTTGAACCACTCATTATATATTTTAGTTGGTTTGATAAGACCTTGTTTATGTAATAAAATGTGCAAACCTAATTTGTTTCTAGAAATTCAAAATGAGTCATTTTCCTTCCCAATAAAAGGCCACCACCTATACTCATTCCACACAAATATCAAACCTTTTATGTTCTACCATCTTCTCCCTAGGTATGCTCCAAATAATCATACCTTAGTTAATGAATAATTCCTTTGTGTAGAAACCCTCTCAAGTAATCCTTTAGGAACACACCAAAAAGAGTTATCATATTAACATGTATCTTTTTCTCTCATGCTCTATTTAATTATTCTTTTTCTCCACCCCTCCACTCTAATTATTCCCTTTTTGTGTATAAATACCTGTATCATCCATATTTTATGGTTTTTATGCAAATTTTCTTTCTGAAACGTATTTAAACATCTATCTAAAGGATTTTGAATGTGCTTTTTCAATATACAATGAACTACCGCCTCCAAAAAATATGACAATTTATTACTCCATTACAACAAATAATGGTGTCCATTATGATTGGAATTATATTTATATATTTAATTTATTATATTAACTATATATTTTTGTTTAATTATTAATTTTACAAAACAAATCACTTTACTTTCATTTTTTGTTAATTCGATAATCTCATTTGAGAAATTGGGGACTACCACCCACTAAAAGTGATGTATTTTATTCACAAACTACATGGAATGTATTAAAGTTGGTTTTAATGAAATTATATGGTATATATGATATATTAATTATTTTTTAATAATGATATATATATATATATATCATTTTCATAATTTTTTTGAATACAAAAACAAAAATGGAATCCATGATCATGCATACTTTCGACTTACCATCTCCATAAACGATGTATTCATTATGAAATCCAATATTTGATAAATTATTATCATAAAAATATAATTTATATAAAGGATATTTATATCATGGTTTACATTATTGAATCATGATATATTGACAAGGATTGACGATGTAACAAATTAATCCAAATGTGGAATGCAAAGAGAATATTGCCCAAAGTGAAACCATAACATATGATTTTTAGAAAGAGGGTAATATAATGTAATGGTAAACCCCTATAGGATAATAAATATAAGAATAGTAATCTATAAATGAATTATAATAAACATATATTTATAATCCATTATATTTTTATGAGTATGGAGAGTGTCAAACCAAAACGGTAGGGGATTTCATCTAACTTTTAATTTCTGTGAGATATAAGCCATGTTATACACACTTTCTTTTTCTGTGGTGTATCTACTACCCATGATTTTATTATATTTATCATGATAAAAAACATTTTGGAATTTATATTCTTATTTTATAATCCGTATTTCAATGGGTTTAATATTAAAAAATTACCAAATTGGTAAAGATATTATTGTCTCAAATTTCCTCCTTTGAGACTCATGTTTTGTTTTTCCCCTAAAATAATTTTAATGTTTCATATAAATCCATTTTAACATCCATATCATTAATATAAATATGTTTAAAATATTCTATTACTAATTTATTTTTATTTCCTTGCATGTAGTGCATTATAAAAAGATACCAATTTATAAGATTTTATTGAGGCAATCTCATTATTTTTCGAGAATGTACATGTTTAAGAATAATTTGATGAAATATTATGATAAATCTCTCATGAATATTGATTATTATACTTATCCATTATTATATGATGATATATTCATGTATTGGTACAATTTTTTTCTCCTTGGTACATAAGAATATTAAGAAGGTGATTTTAGCAAGGCCAGACATTACGGTCAATTCTGTCGAAAATAATTGTTTTCTAAAAACAGTTTCTAAGAATATTATACCATTACTCTATTATATCTGAATGAATCATTACACTTTTGTGTATTACAAATATATTCATGGGAATCTTGTTGACTCTTTCCAAAAAAATCACATTTATATCGTTTTTACCCTGAAAATTGATTATTCTTTTTACCTCGTATGACATGTACAAATTTACCAAATATTTTTTCTTCAAAGATCCTTTTTTGTTATAAAAAAGGATAATATTTTTGAATTTTTTGTAAATATTTTTTATAAGGAATTGTTTTTGATATTTTTTTCAAAATTCTTTTAAATTTTTTCATAGAAAATAAATTTTAAAATGTTTTGGGGACTTATTTGAATGATTTCAAAGTTTTTTCAAAGAAATTGATTTCAAAACATTTTGAAGCATCCTTATATGTTGTCATGAAAAATTAATTTCACAATTTTTTCATGCTTTATTTATATGTTTTAAATTTATTTTAATATAATTGTTTTAAAAAAAAATTTCAATATTACATTAAATTTTTTCATGTGTTTTCTTGGAAAAAAGTTTTTAAAATTTTTTAAAGCATATTTTAAAAGTATTCAAGGAAAAATATTTTCAAAATATTTTCATTTATTCTTTATAAGATATCATTTTTTTGTATGAAAATTATTTTTAAATGGTTTTATTTATTAAAAATTCATTTTCAAACAACAATGGATATTTTCTTCATGAAACGTTTGTAGAGAATTTTTCAAAAAAAATTTCATATAAGATAAAATCTCTTGGTTTTTCTCATTCCTTTATATGAAAAGATAAAAATATTTAATTCAAAACCATTATATGAATGATTTATTTTTAATAACCTAGTATTTATGAAACCCGTACATCTATCATGTGTAATATGTTTATGAAACTCGTTTCCCTTTCACAGGTTATATTCCTTTGAGACATGGTTCTTTAAACACGTTATGTTTACGATAAAATAGTTATGAAACGTACATATTTTGAAAGGTTATGATATGATTATATATTTAGGATACAAATTCCATATTTTGGGCTATTATATGTTTATTTATGATCTAGTGGAATGTGTAGGTTTTGTTTCATTGCATGAGAGTTATGACCTATATAAACTTCCATTTCATTGGTTAATTTTTTATATCTCATGAGATAAACTAATATGTTATTCGAACTGAATTTTGACTACTTTGATGGCCATTGGAGTGAACGATGACTACTAAGATGTTATGACGAGTGAAATAATGTTACAATGATTTCCATGGGATGGAACCATGACTACTATGATTGGATGGGGAGTGAACCCATAATACTAAGATGGTATGGGCAGCAATGCCTTGGCTACGATGGAAATATTCATATGCTTATTTTTTTCAAATAATTCCATTCATTTTTCATATATTATACATTCGTGTCTTATTCTCATTCCATAATTATTCAGCATTTCTTATAAACCACTAATATTTATACAATGATCCATGTTATGATTTTTTATATTCATGATATTATCGAATATATTCATCATCATGTTCACATACAATTTTTCTCATAATTAGGGTTATATTTCTCTCTGTATTACCCTTATTAAGCAAATAAACTAACGCCTTTTTATGTATCCTTACCCAGTTTATGAAGATATGTATTATTTTTTATGTTTCTAAGAAGGGTGATATTAAATAAGAACTTAGTAGGAGATAGTGTAGCTCACTAATGTCCAATGTTTACGTATTCCATGTTACTAATGGAACTACACTAGTATGGTCTTCTCAGATCTGTTTTTATAATGATTATATATTCCGAAAAAGTTATGTAATTTTATTTTTTTAAAAGTGAGGGTCTCTATAAATTGATTAATTTCCACATCAACAGTCACACCTCCATTGACTAATCCCAACGTTGGATCTATGGTTCTGGATCATTTGACCAATAATTTCACATGAAATGATTCATTTTGCACTAAGGTATCATAGAATGGGGAAGAACAAGGAATGTGTGATGAAGAACACAAGACAATGTGTTCGGATATTATTGGAATTGATGTGATATTAATATTGTGAATATTATTTTTATTCTTTACCTTTTAATGTATATTGAAGTAGATAAACATGAACATCAAATTAGGATCTTACATCATGGATGGTTGTTATTTTCTCTTTTGATTATTTCAATCTTCTTTATGCGCTCTTCGTTATTCCATATTCCTTGAAACCCTTGAGAAAAATCAATTTCTGTTTCATAAATTCATGGTTGAATGATCTAAGACCATGGATCCTGCAATTGGATGACTCAACAGAGGTGCTATGGTGGGTTCAATTTTTTTTAATTATGGTGGTTTATGAATGTACATTCTTTGGTGGAATTGGATAATGACTATATTTGTATTTTCCAAGACAATTAAATGACCAAAACATAATGAATTGGGTTTATGATGATCAGAATTGAACGGATATAGATTTTCGAGTCTAATGGATCATTAGAACAGAATATTTGTGATAAAAACATAGGAAATTGGAAGAAGATAGATTTCTGGAAAACATAATACCCTCTGTGTGTATTCCCCCCGACTACCCTGCGTGTTCCCCCATTGTTGTAACTCAACGTGTAACATGGGAGGTACACAGACATAGGTGGATTACAAAGGTTGGCATCATGGTCTATACTCCCCACATGAATTTTATGGCATTAGCTACACAGGATTCCACGAGTACAGGTACTTGGAGGGAGACAAACGGGTTGATATAATGTACTGGCACATGGTAAGAGTACCTAGGAAGACCCCTGATACTAGGAAAAAACATCTACCCTGACTAAATTTCATGTAACCCTATTTTACACATCTTTTTTTAGATGAAAGTGGAAATTGTACACAAGAGGTACCCAATGATATGGGACACTACTTATGAGCCAACTACATGTTGTAAAACACATTATACATGGAACAAATCTTTTCCTTCATATCTTTCAAAATAATTTTTACAGTTTGTTTCCCTAATACAATCCATGAATGTATGTTTAGATTCATTTTATTCTCCATAGACTGCGATCCCTTCCACATTAAATCCTAGAATGATTTTCTAGAATATCCCCAAGAGGCCCAAAGTGAGATCCTCTATTCATGTTCATTCCCTATGTAGATTTGTTGGTATTAACATGACCAATCCTACCAGGCGTCAATCCTTAACTTATGGAATTAAACTAGATTGAGTTATTAGAAACACCCCATGGACCTAGATGTTATCCTAAAATATTATATCATATTTTATTTGTATGTATTAGTTTATTTATTTATCAAGATGGTTCTGGATGAGTATAACCTCTTTGACATACCGCATCAGTGCTATCAAACCCCGGAGTGTGTTATTATTGATATGTCCTTCATGGAATTTTTATACTATACTCCTATGGAAGGTATTCATTGGTTGTGACTAACCACTACATTTCAGGTATTGAATTTTGTATGTATATATATTTTTGTTATATGTGCATTATACATATACATGTTTACAACTAATTGTATATTTTGTTATATTTCTTTTTTAGTTTTGAGGTGTCCAACTGAGAATTCGTATACTCACTCTTCCGTATGATTTTATCCCACATGTCAGGTCTCAAGAAGATGATCAAACATTGGATGGAGTCCCTGGTGGGCCACAACAATATAGTTCTTCATGAGACTAGGTGGGTTGAGGTGTGTTCTACATCTATAGATAGTAGTCCCCATACCTTTTTTATACTTGTTATAATTATGTATAAAAACACATTGTAGAGGGATTTTATTCAAGCCCACTTTACATTGTACTCTATTTTTGGGATATTGATTTAAACATGCATTCATTTTTATGTGGTTTATCCATGTTGAAATTTTGTGAGAATGGGTATGTTTTCATGTATAAAAATACATATGAAAGGCCTATTATTTCAATGATATGTCTACTCATTGGTAGTCAATAGCCACTGGACTATAAGATTCAAACATGGGGAGTGGGGGACTATGACCCACAAGGATGGGTCTTGGAAAAATTAATAGGTATTTCATGATTTCGATTAATTGGATTTCCATTGGATTGTTGGAAAATTATAATTCCACAGAATGGGGTTTTTAAAAATGTGATTTTCACTTGAAATTTAAAAACCCTCCAATTCCATTGAATCGGGGTGATGTTATGGAAATTAGTAACATTTAAATTTTTAGAGGTAAATTATTAAATACTATTGATTTAATTTTTTTTAAAACTCAAATTTCCATTGAATTAGTATTTTTAAAGAAATTAAAATTAATTTATAGAAATTTAATTTTTATAATTAATCATGAAAGTGAATTGTGAAATTGAATTGGTATTTCATTTAAAATTCTTATTTCAATTTGATAATAATGGATTAAATTAGGTTCGATTGAAACCATTGGTTTTATAGTGGTGAAAGGAATGTTTTGATTGAAAACACATCTTATGGGTTTTAAATTGAAAATAGTAATATTTGGAATGGGTAGTGGGATACAATTCATTTTTGTTATAAAATGAATTTTCCATATTTTATTATGTACTAGTACACATGAAAAAACCCATGTAGTTATTGTTTCAATTGTACAACAGTATATAATTCTACACAAATTTTAAATAATAATATAGCATGTCATTTCCCTGATATGATGGTGATGAATTCACATTTCATCGTTCCAAAGGGACATGTATATATATATATATATATATATATCTATGACACCTTTATGGTATGGAGTTATCTTACATAGAACTATCATTCCATTTAGGTATATGATCATATTGCAAGAGAGTTTTTATTTGAAATGAATATATTTCTTTTTTGTAAACTATTTTACATTAATTGTGGATTTATATAAACTATTTTATATACAGTGTGTTATTAAAATATTTTTTTATAAATATACCATCATTTGAAATGAAAATCAGGATTTTAATAAATATTATTTTGAAATTTCAACCTTATTTATTTAAAAATTGGAGGAAATTTATTTTCATAACATGATAATGGAATCCTGTTATGGAATCCATGGTGATAACCTATTGGTCATTTAGATCACCCCTACATATTCCTTTGGATATTTGTATTTTATCTCTATCAAGGTTAAAGAAGGGGTAAGGAACAGCTTGGAGGTTCTTTGAGTTGTTTATCATTGGACATGGAGAGTTTTATCCATTAAGATATGGGTTGTTTGAATACCATTTTTGGTACTTTTCTGTTGTAAATTGGGTTTCATCCCTATTTGACCTATGGTGCACTTATCCAAGTGGAGTTTCTTTTTTTATCCATGATGATTTATTATTATTATTATATAATGACTTTGTAAAATTATTTCACACTTATATTTTTTATGATACTACCTGCATGTTTCCAACCCATGGGGATCATGAATTTATATTGGGAAATGTATGTGCCAGATCAGATATCAGGTTAACAGGGTAATCTTTATGGTTTCGGATGATAAAATTTTAAACTATCAAGATAATAATTAAAATATTGTATAGATTATGACTGCAATAATTCATGTTCATGTCATACATGTTAAAATAGCGACCTATTTTAGTTCTTTTGTAAAGAAAACTCAGCATTGTTTTGATTAAAATAAATATTCTTATCATGTATTTTATTAAAATTAAATTTTTTGAAAAATATATTTTGAAAATAAATTTGGAATGATAAAAAAAAATTTTAAAATGGTTTTACAAAAACATTATTTGGATGAAAACGAATTTCTGTGTGAATAAATATATTATGTCAACTCTATAAAAACATTTCTACATTTATTTTAGGTAAAAATGTGTTTCAAATGGTTCTATTACATGATCATATCATGAATAAATAAATACCATTAAAATAAAATTTCATAATTATTAAATGATCAAATAATTCAATTCAACTAAAATTCAATAATATACAATATTCAATAGAATGAGATTTTAAAATAAACCCTTAAAAAGATCAAAACATTTATATGAAAAATAATTAATTAATATATTATGAGTATCAAATATAAATACACTTTTAACAAGTGAAATGAATATATATTAAATTTACATTAAACATAGAACATTATCATCACATAAAAAATAAATTATAAGTTTAAAAAAATATATATCAATTGAGTTTTGAAAACACGTACCACAAGGTAATAATCCCACTAAATCAATATAAATGCAATTATTCAACATGAGACATAAGATACCATGATATAATAATAATTCAATATAATATGTGTCAAATAGAATTTTTATACACTCTATAATATAAATTGGTGTATAACAGACAAATTTTACATAATGATAGAAAATTGAGACACAATCATTTAACACGTGCATTCATTATGTTGAAAATGATTCAAAATATTGTATAATAATTTTATGAATTTTGTACTTTTAAAAAAACCCAAATTCATAATTTTAATATCACATATGATCCTCTTATTACATTTTACCACCAATTTTTCAATGATATTTGATTAATTTCATTATTTCAGCACTTAATTTCGTTATTTTATCATGTTGGTTTGTCCTGATTATTCTAGTTCATATGAAAATAATATATATCCATTATATTAGTAATTAAAATATTCTCATTATATAATACGATTTTAACAATACATGATATTTGAAAAATGAAATTTAATCATATCACTTCATGGAGATGGTTGACATATATACGTATGAGCGATAATATCATTCTCTTAATAGGTGAATAGTTAAAGAAGTGGGTGAGATGTTATAAACCTAGAATCAATATAATATATTATATGTAAAATATATTCATTAATTATAACCTTATTAAATTTTATTTGAATCGTACATGGAAAATGAATCACATCACTCAAGGAGGGGGTAGTCAGCTGTACACATGGCCAGCATTACCATATTTTAAATTTCATAGAACATAAAAATGTATATGTTATATTAAAAGAAAATAATTATAATAATTTTATAAGAATATATTTCCTTTTTAAATCCAAAATTATATCCATTTTTTGAAGGTGTTTATGAAAAAAATAACTACATCAGTTCACGAGGTGGTAGTTTTCTACTCACATCATTGATGATTTTGATTCCAACATGATGTGTATGGGTATAGATAGATATTATGAAATAAACATAGTAATGTTTATATATATGGGAGGTATTGGTTTTGTTATATTTATAGAGATAAAACATAATTTATGGTCGAATAAGAAGGAATATAATGAATGGGCTTTGTTAATATAATTACCATATCAAATAGAATACATCTTTTTATCTAATATTAAAGACCTTATTTTTAGTCTGTTGGGAGAAAAAAAATCTGTAGAATGTTAATAGGGATGTTATAGAGAAATTTTTAATGGTTTGGTTGGTCCCAAAGGCTTGGAAGGTGTGACAAAGTGATGGGAGAGAGTGAACTTTTATAACCAAGGAATGGTAAACGTATTCTAAATTACTTGGATATTTCCTAATAGAATAAAAAATTGTAAAGTAATTCACTTGAAAAATGCTTCTGAGTAAATTTATATTATACCTTTATAATAATTTGGAAATATTTTCACAAAATATTATTTTTAAAAGATTTTACATAATTTTAACCCAAATTGTTTTAGTCTAACAGAATGATTAACTAATTGTTACCATAAACATGTGTAATTTTTTTATATTTTTTCACTATTCAATTATATTAAAATTTAGGTTAAATTTATTTAATCATAAATATAATTTTATTTTAAATTATGGATTCCAATTTTAAAATTTCATTTCATATAGATGTTATAAGGATATTTTAAATTAAAATCATATAAGTGATGACAATGTAGGGTTTTGGAGATTAAATTTTCGAAAGGTGGAAATGTTTTTATATAGAAATTCTTAGTGGAAACAATTCCAATAACAATCTTTATAGTTATATATTTAAATTTAATATAATATTATATTAAATTGAAAAAATATTATTTATATTTGAAAAAAAATTAACTGAAAATGTTGTTTTGATTTTAAATTCAATATTTCTCAGTATTCAATGAAAATATAAAAATTTCATAAAAACCTAAAAAATTTGAAAAATAAAGTTTTGATATTGTAATTAAAAAAAATTATTTATATATTTCAAAATAATAGTAGATGTGGTAATAGTTAATTTCAAATTAGGTGTCAAAATTATGACTATGGTTTCTTTTAGAAAAAATATCTTTTTTTTATAAAAATATCATTTAAAGGACAGTTATTTAATTTATAATTATTTTATAACAGTAATTTTATTTTATTTTTAATTTTATACTCTAAAATTTATTTTATATATTTTTATTATCATATTAAATATTAATATTTCGATAATATGTCACTTTTTTTAAATTAGTTTTCTATGTAACATGAGAAAAACTCTATCTTCTTCGTATGGAATGATATTAATTAAATTTAATTTATTTATAAATAAATATTTTTTAATGAATTGGGATATTTTATCACACAATACTCTAGGTTATTCATTTCATTCATTGTATAAAAAATCTTGTAAAATATTTGGGTGTTACAAGGTATGTACATCATAAAGAGAGATATTAATAACACATCATGATCTTTAGATAGGTTCGATGGAATTTCCAAGTGATAAGACACATTTCCAACTTGAACAATAATGTGGAAGGTTATATTATACCCATGTGGGAAAATTTCATTTTAAATAATCTCATAACCTTATTTCATTAGTTAATAGATATAAAACCCATCAAATAAATCTCTAATTTAAATCAAACTGATTATTGTCATCATAACTTCTCTATTGACTCAGATCTTCAATGATTTTATTTTTAATGGATCTAACATTATATTCCATTAACTCATGTAAATCACATCCAAATAGCTTATATTCGTCATCATGAAAACATAATGTTAGATTAATAGAATTATTTATGTTTCAGGATTCATAAGGATCCATATAACTTCTCGACTGAATGATTTTGTAGTAAGAATCATCAACTATAGGAAGGTGTTGACACCAAAACCATTGAAATACATATAATAAGTTCTAAAAATATCCTCCAGTTATTTAATTTATTTAAGAGTCTTAAATTATATAATGGGATGATATATAGTGATAAAAATCAATTCATTATAAAATTATTTATGAAGTCTTTTCATTAAGATTTAGATAATCCTCAGATCCTGATCAAATATGATAGAAATTTGTACACCATGAAATCATTCCACATCCTAAATGTAAATCTATATAAGTAGTTATTTATGAAAAAACTTCTGTAATGAAAATAATTTTTTTTGATGTTATATGTATATTAAATACAACCCTTGTATAATCATTCCTGTTAGATGTTTTTTTGAGTCCTATAAAAAAATCCAATGTGATGTTTTTTGATTACTAATCTAGTATTGGTGAGTTTTATAAAATCACCTTAGTCATTTGGCTCTTAGACATAACATTCATATTTAGTAAGCATCGATAGACGATCATAAGTTAAATTATAATATAAAATGTGATTTTATTTTTCCAAAATATAACCTATGATATATAATCTATTCTATGAATTATATCAAATATCACTAAAGGATGCACAAAATAATTTTCAGTAGACTCAATTAGACATAATCCGTCACAAAAATTACAACACTAGAGTGGAGAATAAGTGTGAAATTATATTAATGATTCACTTCAACTATTTTGATTACATGTTCTTTCCATTTTTTACTTTGTTTTTATAGGGTTCTGTTGTATTTTATCCCAATTATCCATTGAAGTGTAGAATTCATTTTCATAATGAAAAAACTTATTTCATTTGAAGCAATTTATTATAGGTGTCCCTTCTTATTGATATTTATATACATTAACTTCATTTACTATCTACTTCACATCACAACCACATTCATATACTCTATGTCTATGATTCTCACACTAGATTCAATTTCTTGTTTCTTTTGGGAATTTATCAGAGTTCTACAACCAACATTTTAGAGAGAAATGAGGTTAATAATTTTATCTCAACATTATGTGACATAAAATTATAACTTCAATGAAACCCCATATTAAATTTATTATCTAAATAAAGATGAATTTTACGATGAAATTCCACATTGGGTGCTCATAAAATGATTTCTTCATAGCAGCTGACATTATTTATAGATAAATTATTTTATATTACATTGACTAATATATTGGATGAACCGATCAGCCTACAATTTAGGTTTTATGATATTACCCTAAGAGCACACCAAATGTCATGTAAAATATTCCACATCGGTTCAAAAAATATTCATCAGTTTATTTCATAAACATATGTAATTACATATCTATTTTTGTCTATAGATTATAGGGATAGTACATGATGAATGATAATCTAAAAAACACATCCCACTCCATAGAGTAAATTTATTATCATTATTAATTATTCATAATATGATTACATAATTATTCTGCTTCAACTTACAAATGACATGTATCAAAAACACATTATCATTCTTTGAACACTTGTGAATAGTAAATAACTTTTTAATGATACTAATCCATTACTCAGCAACTACTAGATAGTACATCCATCTAAATAAAGGATGATATTACCTCATTAAGGATATGAATAAATTTTTTTACCTATTTTTTATCATTTGAATACTGGACTTGATTCATGGAATTATAATGTCGACTATGTATAACAATATGTTTTCGTTATACCCCCAAACAAATTTGGTTTCTCATGTTGCAAAACATTTAATTTTCCTTTACATTCAATATTAACTTGGTACCTTTGGGTTTCATCCATTTCTTAAAAACAAAATTTATAGTAGAATCAACACAAATCATTTTACGATATACACATAAACATGAAAAATCATTTATAGGATGTCTAAATCATGATAACAACTATCCAATCAAAGATAAATTGAGTGTGACCTAATTCATCTATAATTATCATGCCTTCAAATCCTTAATAACGGCTATTAATGAAAATTGAAAAAAACCAATGTATATCCCACATGATAATCAATGAAAATGCACAGGGAGTCCCATTTTTTTGCACCATGTGGCAATTCAATCAAGACAAATGTTACCTTTTAAAAATTATTTCCACAAGATTAAACATTAATATATCCACATAAAAATTTATCCATACAGGGGGTTTATTTTTAGTTAATCCAAATTTTCAATTCCTTACAAAACCATTAGTATGTTATAATATTCTTAGACTTATCCCTATGATTTTCAAAAATTTATTCAATATTATTACCAAAATATTTAATAAATCATTTTAAAATTATAACATATAATTTATTTACATTTAAACCTTTTTAATAATAAATATAATATATTCAAATATAGTTGCTGGCATGATTCATGTTTCTATGACCTGTAGAGCCTTGAATTGATATTTTAAAAATAATAAATATATTAAAATAATAGTCATGATGTTTTGTATAAAATTCCGGATAAATACTAAACAATGAATTAGATCATAAATTTGTGTCCACGGATGGTTTAGGTGGTTAGGTATCACTCTAAGAATGACATATCCTTTTTAGATTTTAGGAATTTGTGAAAAAATAATCATTGTTCCTAAATGATTATTTAATTTATTTTAATTCATTGATAATGTGACCAACACCCTATATAAATACCCAATTATGGGTAAGTATCAATGATAGCTTCAAATACTAGGAAAAAACAAATAGAATTATTTGGGGATACATTGGACAATAACAAAATATATGAGGATCATATTGGTACCGTATTATTTATTTAATCCAATAGAGTTCATGAAACTAACCAATGATGTTAATGAAGATTTGTTCAATAGAATTGTTTGGTCCAAAATATATTTTTTATGTTTTTTTAATGTGATTGAGACCCATTTTTTATTCCGTGTACAGTTTTTATCAAAGCTTTGAGTAACAAGTTTTTCAAGCATTGATGGTTGATTTTTTTAAAAGTGGAATGATTTTTTCATTATAGATAAATACACATAAATATATTATTATGTGAATTTGGAAATATGGTGAGATATAAAAAATAATTTTCTTGATCCCACATTTATGGAAAATAGTTTTCCTATATTATTTCTCACATTCATAATGACAAGTTACTTTTGTTGGATGTTCTCGGAATACCTACTCATTGAAAGTTTTGAATATATTTTTCTATGAAAAAAATCAATATTGTGGGTTTAATTTTGTGACATGATGGAATGGTCGAGGTGTGATGGTAGTGAGAAGACTGAATTTGGATGATATATAGCTTTTTTTATCATTCTTCCCAGTTTGACAAGCACCAATGACTTTGAATAGAGATGGCATTGTTCGAGGTGGCATTTTCTATGAAAATTGGTGATCAGTATCTAATGAGTACCGACATAAATTCTAGGATGAACCTAAATTCAAATTGCATGGTGAGAATGATGGTTGTGATATAATATCAGAGGGACATGTGAAGGTATCATGAGTGATGGAAATTATGTTGATAAAGTACATATAATATGTAGGTACACATAATGTGGGATAACCAATACTTGAAATGGGGTTTCTATGGAAGAGATCATGATTACATGCTGTGGGACTCCTACAGCACATCGTATCAAATTGAATGGTGGATATATTTATATCTCATGATATTCATGGGAATGAACATGGCATAGAACATGGGCATGGGTATAATACACTAGCACGACCACGAACACATAAACGGGTATGCACAGAACATGGATTCAATACATTGGAAGAGAAATACATAAATAATAAATTATAGATAAATATTTGAATAGACAT
This sequence comes from Viscum album, assembly GCA_963277665.1. NCBI lineage: Eukaryota > Viridiplantae > Streptophyta > Magnoliopsida > Santalales > Viscaceae > Viscum > Viscum album. The sequence goes on along the minus strand of OY728126.1, from coordinate 927,714,955 downwards.
GGCAAGGTCTAGTATTAGTGATACACACCATGTTCTATGTTTATATTAAATATAATTCTTTAGATATGTCCTGGAGAACTTGTTCCCCTCTGCGTAGACTAGTTTCCTTATGTGTGTGTACCCTCAATTCATTATGGTTAGGGTATAGTCTTGTATTGCATCCGAATAATAGTATTATGGTCATCCATATGGGATTATGCACTGATATATCTATAGAAATATCCCCTTGATACTCAAGATGGGATCCAAAATTTCAATTTTTGCACGGTGGGGTTATTAGCATGTGAATGCAGAATTGTAAAAAGGATTCATTCCTCCTTATTGAGGGTCAATCTATATTGGGTTGTGGGTATAAACTATAGCCTAGGGTGCGATCCCCATATTTGTATCTATCACTTCTATCTTTGATTTCATACTTCATACTCATGATACCCAATGAGTGTAAAATATCAAATAGATTATGTAATTTTTAAAGACCCGTAAAATTCAAGGGAAATTTTTCCTTAATTTTCTTTGGAATTTTACAAGAGCGTGGTTTCAGACGGCACCTGATTCCGAGGCCCGGAGTGCCCGGAATCAATTTCCGAAGTTTGGCTCTGGTATGTTCAGTGAACGAACGAGCGGGAATTTCTAACTTTTGATCCGGTGCTCGGAATTGAAATCTGAGGGCACCGATGAACTCGCAGCGCCGATATTCGCTTAAAGAGACCTTTTCGGGAGTTGCGTTTGTTTCGGGTTGAGAGTTAGTTTTTGGGAGATTATAATAAGTTAAATAAAAATATGTAAACACAATTTCTATTTAAACTTAATAGTTAACTTCCCTCAAAGGAAGTTAGGTGTGGGACCCACACCCACTTAACCTCCCTTGAGAGGATTAAGTGTGGTGGGGCCCACACGAAACCTAACTTTACATCTTCCCTCAAACTCCCTTAACCCCTCTTTAATTAACATGACAATTTGTTAATTAATGTGGAGTTATCTCTTATTTGAATTTCAAACTTTTGAAATTCTAGTGTGTTGTTGTGTTAATAAAATAAGATAGAGTCTTATTTTATTTTGGGTTTTAGTTTTGTCTCCTTGAGAGAGTTGGGAAGGTTCTCCTTGTTTCTTCATCTTCTTCAACCTCGACGAAGAACACGAAGAACGCCGTTCTTCAACGAAGAACTTCTTCGCCGAAGAACTCGGTTTTTCCGCGACGCGCGATCTCCACGACGTCGACTTCCGCGGACATAGACAAATCTTCGAACGTATACCCAAGGTAGGGGTTGTTGATTTATTGATTATTTATTCCATTCTTGATCGTGGTTTTAGCATGTCTAAGCGTGAGGCAACTGGATATTCTTTAGTTGTGTTTTTATTTAACGTGAGGGGGGGCCGGACCGCATGAACACGACCGAACCTCCCTCCATCGTTCATGTTCTTTATTCTTGCGGGCAGAACCAAGGTGGCGCAGTGTCATCGCACCACGCGGATAATTGTACGTTTAACTTACGCGACGCCGTCGCGCGCGCACCATGGAAGAAACAACAAGAACGCGACACCGTCGCGCCACGTTGATGAAATCGAGGTGCGGTGGAGGGGCGCGGTGCCGTTGCACCGCGGCCGGTTCCAGGCCGCGGCGGAAGAGAAGACCGGCGGCCGGGCCGCCGGCGTCGGAAGCCAAAGGGGGGGACCGGAATTTCCGGTCCCGTTGGAGAAAACCGGCTAGCTAGCTGGCCGACCGGATGGAGTTAAACCGGGGGAATTAATCCCCCGGCCAACACACTAAAACCCCCCTCTTTATGAGGGGGCGGTTCTTTGAAGGGAGGGGGGGGCAGCCGGCCCCCCGGTTTTTACTTCAACCGGCCCCCACGTGGGGGCGGTTTTCAATCAAGGGGCGCGGCTTTTAGCCGCGCCGGCTTTCCAAGAAAGCGGGGGAATTGATCCCCCCGCGCTGCCTTCATGCAGCAACAGACCTCCGCGGCCGCCGCGCCGCCGCCGCGCCGCTGCACCGCCGGCCGGCCGGCCAGCCGGGCCGCCCCAGGGGTGGGGGGGGGTCGGGCCGGGTCGGCCCGGACCCGGACCCCCCCGTTTCGAACCATTTCCGGTCTTTTGGACATAACTTGAGCCTCGGACCTCCGATCGACGAACCGTCTACGGAAACACGATCCTTGGATCGAGACGTCTTTTCGGTATATCGCACTCAAGGTTTCGGTTTACTTTGAGTTCGGCGGGGTTGGTTCGTTCACGAAACCAACCGGGCCTTCGGAGCGGAAACGCTCATATCTTGAGCTACAGACGTCCGATTGACGTGCCGTCAGTCGCGTTGTGTTCCTCTTAGTGAGACAGATCTTTTGGCATACTCCGCCTGAGGTTTGGACGCAGGTGGAGTACGGTCGGGTTGGTTTTTACTTAAAAACCAACCAGGCCCCGGGAACGAAAATGTCAATAACTCTCAGACCGGGCGTCCGATCGACGCACCGTCTGTTGCGTTGAGTTCCTGTTGACGATATGGAACTTTTGGATACATCATATCTGGTCTTCGTGACAGTTGATGTATCAGCCCCTCGGCTCGTGGAGCGGACCCTCCGAATGAGCTTGCTGTCTGCGGGAACCCTAGTGCTGGCTGCGACTGTTACTGTGACTACTACTGCTACTACTGCTACTGTGACTGCGACGACGACAGTACAGAGATCCTGTGTGGATTCGATGACGACGACTAAAGCACTCAGCGATCCTACGTGGATCAGTGCTATAGGTCCTGTGTGGGCCCGATCCTGTGTGGATTCGACGACGACGACTACAGCACTCAGCGATCCTACGTGGATCAGTGCTATAGGTCCTGTGTGGGCCCGATCCTGTGTGGATTCGACGACGACGACTTTAGCACACAGCGATCCTACGTGGATCAGTGCTACAGGTCCTGTGTGGGCCCGATCCTGTGTGGGTCTGATCCTGTGTGGGTCCGCGCTCAGCGGTTCTGTGTGAGCCAGCGCCTACAGGTCCTGTGTGGGCCCGATCCTGTGTGGGTCTTTGCGGGGGTTAGTTACTTATCAATCCTTCGTGGGTCCGACGACTTAGATGGATCAGAGATCATCTTTATCGTCCTTTGGTTAGTTACCTATCGATCCTTCGTGGGTCCGACGACTTAGATGGATCAGAGATCATCTTTTTCGTCTTTTGAAGAAGAATACATGTGTGAGCTGAATCTGTTGCTTTCCTGTGTGGATTGTGTTGTGCAATCCTGTGTGGATTACGTTTTGCTTTCCTGTGTGGAATACATTTACTTTCCTGTGTGGACTGAGTTGTACTTGGGCTCGGAGGTTGGAGCGTTTTTGAATTTGATGACTTAGGTATATGTATGGGCATATACCTAAGCAGAGTCGGTTGTTACTTCGTGATTGTACCTTTCTTCGTGGTTTATCCTTTGTGGATTTGAGAGACCTTCAGGGGTCTCGGGGTCCCTACTGAGTAGCTTATACTCACCCCTGCACGGGTTTTCCCGCACTACGTTGTGTTGGTTGCAGACGACGGACAGCGTTGACCTTGGCTGAGGCTTGCAGAGCGGGACGGTACCCGGAGGTGGACCACTGGTCGGGACGTGCTCGGAGCGGACGGCGGGACCCGTGGAGCAGTGGAGCTATCTGTACCCACCCTTCAGGTGGGATTACCGGTGGACAGCTCGGCGTAGCGGCTTTTACTTTCAGTTGCTGTTTTCCCTTTCGAGTTCTACTTTACTTTCAGTTTGGGTTTGTATACTGGCCCATTTACTTTTCCGCACTTTCAGTTGTACTCTACTTTTGCTTAGTGTTTACTTTCCGCTTGCTTACTCTGTGGTGTTTGTTTACTTTACAAAGGCAATGCCTTCCCTTTTTACGGGGATTTACGCCTTGGTGCTAGTCTCCAGCCCCTGGCCTATTGAAGGCGGGCTTGGGGTAGTCACGGCACGGACCCCGAGGGCGGGACGTGACAAATTGGTATCAGAGGAGTTTGGTTCTACCACGAACTCTGATCTTTTCTATGTGAAGCAATAATGTTTAGCGTATTGAGAGTGGTTATCAGTCCAGGGAGTCCAGTGTTGGTGCGGCGGCCGACGTATCCGTACACCAGGACCCTGACTTCTGATTTCCGACTTAATGCACGAAAAAATTGATTGCGTGTGTGTTTCAAAGTTTTCTTTCTGATTTCTTTGTGTCAGCTCACCAGGTATACTGTTTGACCGTGGCGCACCTGTTTCCTATTCAGGATGGCCCCACGACGGCAGCCAGCTAGGGTTCCGAGAGTTGAGCGTGACGACAGCCCACCGAGCGACGAGGCCTCGGTGCAGGGCCCTTTGTCAGCAGTGGCACCGGCGGTAGCACTACCCGCCGAGCCCCTGATACTTCCAGCACCAGCCGCTGACGATGCACGTTGCCTCAGCGCACTGCATGAGTTTCAGCGCCAGCGACCGCCCAGGGTTCGTGGGGAGACGGATCCCCAGGCAGCAGAGGACTGGCTGGAGGCAGTGGTACGAGTGTTTAGGCTAGTGAGGACACCAGCAGACCTCATGGTGATCCTCACTGCGAGCCTACTACACGCAGCAGTAGGACGATGGTGGAGCTTGATGCTCCAGGTGCACGATGAGGCATCTCTACTTTGGACGGACTTTGAGAGCCTCTTCTGCTCGGAGTTCGTCCCATCCACCCTTCGTGCGGTGCGTATCCAAGAGCTTCTACAGCTGCGGCAGGGTAGCATGACGATCGCTCAGTACTCGGCGAGATTTACCGATCTCTCGCGCTACTCGACCGACATGGTACGGGACCCATTCTTCCGGGCCCGAACCTTCGAGCAGGGTTTGAGACACGAGATCAGGGCATCGCTGATCTCCCTCAACATACCGACTCTGATAGGAGTACTGGAGTGGGCCCTCCTGATCGAGAGCTTCTTTGCTGAGTCTACACTAGCACAGAGACCCACCGCATGGCGGCACGTGGAAGAGTCATCTGCAGCAGGCAGTCGACGGATGACTCAGGGGTCCAGACAGACCAGACCTTCAGGCAGGCGACCTCAGGGCACTGGCTCAGCAGTGCAGCGCACACAGCACGGAGCCAGTCTTTTGAGTGGAAGACATTGCTTTGCATGCGGTGGGCAAGGCCACATGGCTCGTGACTGCCCGACCCGCCATGCGGAGGAGAAGCAGACGGTTGAGGAACCACCTAGGCAGAGGCAGAGGTTCGACCATGGCGGTCTGCAGGGAGGAGGCGGACGAGGCAGAGGAGCTGGCCGAGCAGCAGGTGGTGGACTACGCTTTGAGGTTCTACCACCACCACCACCAGGAGGTCCACCCCGACCGCAGGGGAGATCTCAGCTTCAGGCAGCCGAGGCCTTCGATCATGGAGCTCTGGGAGCCGATGGACAGGAGCATAACTAGTGGATACATCCTTTGTACTTCTGGTTCCTTGTTGCTTTTGTGTAGCGTCTTGTATTATGAGCTGCAATAATAAAAGACGCATACCTTTGTGATATTTTCGTTCCTGTCCTCTTTCGTGTTGTTACTAAGAGGTTCCAGTTTTGGCTGTTGACTTGACCCTCACTTGTGAGACATCTACTGGAGGAGACCCAGTTACCACACACTGATGCCGACAGTGTGGCTCAACCCTTGGAGGCGAGAGTAACGGTTGAATCTCTTAGTAGTAGCGTCGAGGCCTTACGACGTCATCATTGGTATGGATTAGTATCATCCATGTTAGGATTTACTGTATTAGGCAAAGAATGTGGTTCATCCAGGGGATGAGACCAGATTTCTCTTTCGGGCAATGAAGAAATCTTACAGCTCTTGTGGGACCTGTGATGGTCCAGGCCACGACAAAGAAGGTCCAGGTCATCCAGGAGCGGATGAGTACAGCTCAGAGCCAGGAGAAGTCATATGCTGACAGGAGGCGGAGGCCACTAGAGTTCGAGGATGGCGACCACGTCTTCTTGTGGGTCTCACCTCGATATGGTATTCGGAGTTTTGGCCGAGGCGGCAAGTTATCTTCGCGCTTCATCGGACCCTTCCAGGTCCTCAGCAGGGTTGGTGAGGTGGCTTATCGCCTGGCTCTACCACCTCAGTTACACCGGGTGCACGACGTCTTCCACGTGTCTCAGCTGAGGAGATACGTGCACGACCCGATGCACATCATTGACCATGGGGAGCTTGACGTTGATGATGGGGCGACTTTTACGGAGGTACCGGTGGAGATAGAGGATCGTCAGGAGCGGGTCCTGCGTGGGCGATCGATTCCTCTTGTGTGCATCAGATGGAAGCACGGGAATCTCCAGGAGAGCACATGGGAGCGGGAGGCTCAGATGCGTGCTCAGTACCCTCATTTTTTTCCCTAGTTTTGATGTATCTTTACGGGGACGTAAAGCCCTGAGGTGGGAGTAATGTAAAGACCCGTAAAATTCAAGGGAAATTTTTTCTTAATTTTCTTTGGAATTTTACAAGAGCGCGGTTTCAGACGGCACCTGATTCCGAGGCCCGGAGTGCCCAGAATCAATTTCCGAAGTTTGGCTCAGGTAGGTTCAGTGAACGAACGAGCGGGAATTTCTAACTTTTGATCCGGTGCTCGGAATTGAAATCTGAGGGCACCGATGAACTCGCAGCGCTGATATTCGCTTAAAGAGACCTTTTCGGGAGTTGCGTTTGTTTCGGGTTGAGAGTTAGTTTTTGGGAGATTAGAATAAGTTAAATAAAAATATGTAAACACAATTTTTATTTAATCTTAATAGTTAACTTCTCTCAAAGGAAGTTAGGTGTGGGACCCACACCCACTTAACCTCCCTTGAGAGGATTAAGTGTGGTAGGGCCCACATGAAACCTAACTTTACATCTTCCCTCAAACTCCCTTAACCCCTCTTTAATTAACATGACAATTTGTTAATTAATGTGGAGTTATCTCTTCTTTGAATTTCAAACTTTTTAAATTCTAGTGTGTTGTTGTGTTAATAAAATAACATAGAGTCTTATTTTATTTTGGATTTTAGTTTTGTCTCCTTGAGAGAGTTGGGAAGGTTCTCCTTGTTTCTTCATCTTCTTCAACCTCGACGAAGAACACGAAGAACGCCGTTCTTCAACGAAGAACTTCTTCGCCGAAGAACTCGGTTTTTCCGCGACGCCCGATCTCCGCGACGTCGACTTCCGCGGACATAGACAAATCTTCGAACGTATACCCAAGGTAGGGGTTGTTGATTTATTGATTATTTACTCCATTCTTGATCGTGGTTTTAGCATGTCTAAACGTGAGGCAACTGGATATTCTTTAGTTGTGTTTTTATTTAACGTGAGGGGGGGCCGGACCGCATGAACACGGCCGAACCTCCCTCCATCGTTCATGTTGTTTATTCTTGCGGGCGGAAGCAAGGTGGCGCGGTGTCGTCGCACCACGCGGATAATTGTACGTTTAACTTACGTGACGCCGTCGCGCGCGCACCATGGAAGAAACAACAAGAACGCGACACCGTCGCGCCGCGTTGAAGAAATCGAGGTGCGGCGGAGGGGCGCGGTGCCATTGCACCGCGCCGGATGACGAAAACCGTGGCCGGTTCCGGGCCGCGGCGGAAGATAAGACCGGCGGCCGGGCCGCCGGCGTCGGAAGCCGAAGGGGGGGACCGGAATTTCCGGTCCCGTTGGAGAAAACCGGCCGGCCAGCTGGCCGGCCGGATGGAGTTAAACCGGGGGAATTAATCCCCCGACCAACACACTAAAACCCCCCTCTTTATGAGGGGGGCAGTTCTTTGAAGGGAGGGGGGCAGCCGGCCCCCCGGTTTTTACTTCAACCGGCCCCCACGTGGGGGCGGTTTTCAATCAAGGGGCGCGACTTTTAGCCGCGCCGGCATTCCAAGAAAGCGGGGGAATTGATCCCCCCGCGCTGCCTTCATGCGGCGACAGACCGCCGCGGCCCCCGCGCCGCCGCGCCGCCCCCGCGCCGCCCCAGGGGGGGGGGGGGGTCGGGCCGGGTCGGCCCGGACCCGGACCCCCCCCGTTTCGAACCAGTTCCGGTCTTTTGGTCATAACTTGAGCCTCGGACCTCCGATCGACGAACCGTCTGTGGCAACACGATCCTTGGATCAAGACGGTCGTTTCGGTATATCGCACTCAAGGTTTAGGTTTACTTTGTGTTCGGCCGGGTTGGATCGTTCACGAAACCAACCGGGCCTTCGGAGCGGAAACGCTCATATCTTGAGCTACGGACGTCCGATTGACGTGTCGTCAGTCGCGTTGTGTTCCACTTAGTGAGACGGATCTTTTGGCATACTCCACCCGAGGTTTGGACGCAGGTGGAGTACGGTCGGGTTGGTTTTTCCTTAAAAACCAACCGGGCCCCGGGAACGAAAATGTCAATAACTCTCAGACCGGGCGTCTCATCGACGCGCCGTCTGTTGCGTTGAGTTCCTGTTGACGATACGGAACTTTTGGATACATCAACTCTGGTCTTCGTGACAGTTGATGTATCAGCCTCTCGGCTCGTGGAGCGGACCCTCTGAATGAGCATGTTGTGTGCGGGAACCCTAGTGTTGGCTACGACTGTTACTGTGACTACTACTGCTACTACTGCTACTGTGACTGCGACGACGACAGTACAGAGATCCTGTGTGGATTCGACGACGAAGACTACAGCACTCAGCAATCCTACGTGGATCAGTGCTATAGGTCCTGTGTGGGCCCGATCCTATGTGGATTCGACGACGACGACTACAGCACTCAGCGATCCTACGTGGATCAGTGCTATAGGTCCTGTGTGGGCCCGATCCTGTGTGGATTCGACGACGACAACTTCAGCACTCAGCGATCCTACGTGGATCAGTGCTACAGGTCCTGTGTGGGCCCGATCCTGTGTGGGTCCGATCCTGTGTGGGTCCGCGCTCAGCGGTTCTGTGTGAGCCAGCGCCTACAGGTCCTGTGTGGGCCCGATCCGGTGTGGGTCTTTGCGGGGGTTAGTTACCTATCAATCCTTCGTGGGTCCGACGACTTAGATGGATCAGAGATCATCTTTATCGTCCTTTGGTTAGTTACCTATCGATCCTTCGTGGGTCCGACGACTTAGATGGATCAGATATCATCTTTTTCGTCTTTTGAAGAAGAATACCTGTGTGAGCTGAATCTGTTGCTTTCCTGTGTGGATTGTGTTGTCCAATCCTGTGTGGATTACGTTTTGCTTTCCTGTGTGGAATACGTTTACTTTCCTGTGTGGACTGAGTTTTACTTGGGCTCGGAGGTTGGATCATTTTTGAATTTGATGACTTAGGTATATGTATGGGCATATACCTAAGCAGAGTCGGTTGTTACTTCGTGATTGTACCTTTCTTCGTGGTTTATCCTTTGTGGATTTGAGAGACCTTCAGGGGTCTCGGGGTCCCTACTGAGTAGCTTATACTCACCCCTGCACGGGTTTTGCCCGCACTACGTTGTGTTGGTTGCAGACGACGGACAACGTTGACCTTGGCTGAGGCTTGCAGAGCGGGACGGTACCCGGAGGTGGACCACTGGTCAGGACGTGCTCGGAGCGGACGGCGGGACCCGTGGAGCAGTGGAGCTATCTGTACCCACCCTTCAGGTGGGATTACCGGTGGACAGCTCGGCGTAGCGGCTTTTACTTTTCAGTTGTTGTTTTCCCTTTCGAGTTGTACTTTACTTTCAGTTTGGGTTTGTATACGGGCCCATTTACTTTTCCGCACTTTCAGTTGTACTCTACTTTTGCTTAGTGTTTACTTTCCGATTGCTTACTCTGTGGTGTTTGTTTACTTTACAAAGGCAATGCCTTCCCTTTTTACGGGGATTTACGCCTTGGTGCTAGTCGCCAGCCCCTGGCCTATGGAAGGCGGGCTTGGGGTAGTCACGGCACGGACCCCGAGGGCGGGACGTGACATAATTTCTATTATATTATGGAGTGAATTATATTAGGAGAGTGTGATTATGGTCTCCCAATAAGAAACTTTTGATAGAAATGTCATTGTGAAAATTCCTTGTGAAATAATGTCCACCATTAATACATCTAGAAGTTTTATTTTATGCGTCATTTTATTATTAAAATATCATATGATTACCTGACTGATATTGATGAAAATGCATCATAATTTAATTGTTTCCTACAATGTATTATTATACTAAGCCATGTATTGGCTCAACCCACATGTTTCTTATATTATATAGATGACTATAAAATCCTATGTGGTTTTAGTGTACTTGTATAAGAGAGAGATTATATTAGGGAATACATACTATGGTTCATTTCTGACTCGCATTTGACTACAGTTCCCCCTTATAAGCATATTAGATGTCATTATATTTTTTAGGTCTTGTATCTGTCCATTTATTATTTGTATTAATATTCATCATACATTTATTTTATGATTTAGATTTACACGTGCATTTTTTATATACTATATTTTATAAGTCAACATTTTTTGGAATAAAATGTGTGTCTGTGTGTGTATATAGGTACTATATGATATCACCTCCCATGTTATTGCAATTCCAATTCTTTGTTGTGTTCCAAAACATTTCCTATAGGTGATTTTCTTAGGGATGTCACATTCCTCTTATTTCCTTTAATGGGGGAATCATTCATTCTAGTTATGACAGAGTGGTATAAGAGCGGTTGATAAATCTTAGTATTGGTGTTTGGTGTTGTTTTAATCTATGATATTGGGTTCAGATTATATAAATCGTTATCGGTAATTAATATTTCGGTTTCATGCTACGGATATAAATGGTTGAGTGGAATCCAAAATATCCATACAAGAGGACTCTGATTACCATCCATTCCACAAGGTATATATATTCATTGGTTATATAGAAAACATTGGTACATGGATCAAATATTAATTTTATTGATCTATGATCCTTTTGAGTCATATTACAAGTTATAAAAATTGAACATTGAACATCATGACAATTCTATTACACGACCACGATAATTTTGATCTAGGATTCCATATCAGAATTAAGAGGATGATCCACTTAGTGACTGGTCAACTATATAGGGACCTATTTTGTATGTAGATTCTCTAGGTGGTTTGAAACCCATAACTCAACTTCTCAAATAGTTGATAAAACCTAAATTACCATTGTATTAGGTTTTTATGTTCATAAAACATCACAAGTTATAGTGTTAGTGATCACTGTAGTTCAAGGAGAATCCAGACACACATGAAGAAAATGATTGGATGGAGGAATTTATATGATTCTTCTATCTCGTTAAAAAACCATTGGCCATATTGCGGTCCATGTAGTGAGCACTCTAAATGGTTTTGATGGGTCTTGTTAGAATTTTTTTTTCAATCATGTGATGATGTGACTCATTAATTTTTTGATTTTGAGTATATATTCGGAGAGGATTACTCTCTAGCTATGATGAAATCACTATACATATAGGATATTTTACTACTACAAAGGAGCATAATGGTATTTTTGGAGTAATTTTTTATGTTTTCCGATCTCTCACGGTTTGTTATTGATATGGTTTTATGGTCCATTATTTTTTGATCAAACCATTTATAGAGTTATACATAGATACATCTTAGATATTTTGATATATATATATATGTTTGTGTGTGTGTGTGAATTTTTAATTATGTTGTTGCACTAGAGAATGAATTTGTGATATAAAGAATTCATGCCAAGAGGATACAAGAAATTTGTTCCAGAGCTATCTCATAAGGGTTAAGTCATTGACATTATATAGTCGATGTAAGATTCAAGGATCCAAACATGTGAGATTTTTTAGGAGGAGATATTAGGATGAGGTAATGATGATCAGTGATCATAGGATAGTTATATTAATCCATGAAAGAAGTAGTTATTCTATTGTGATAGACATATATATCTTATATGAGACTATCTTACTCTCCATATAGCTGATTGAGACATAGTGGATGGTCCACCGAAGATGAGGTAGCTCTTATATTTGAGTGCTTCATTGGTCTGTATACATGGAAAAGGAATATGTAGAGTAGCTGGAGGAGGTATATATTTGGGATTATTTCCACCACCACCTCCATGAGGTCCCCACATGGCTCGGGGAGCTAGTATACATGGTTGAAAAATCTAGGGGTTATGTATGCCAATGAACAAGATGTTATAGGGATGAATTGTGGTGTGATCAGTGTCTTTTAAAAAATTGATGCATCACTATTATAAAATGTAGTTAGATACTAATCTTATGTTATATCTCATGTTCTATACCTAGAAAATTTGGTTAACACCTTGTAAGGTCATTTATGCTTGGATACTACCATCGAAGATGATTCATTGATCACACACTTTTTTGAACTGTATGATCGAATTCATGGAGGAGGGATATTCTCATGGGATCACTTTGTGGAAGCGATAAAGCCATATAATGTCTTATTATGACGAGATTAGATATACATAGTTAATATACAAATATGTTATTTTTGTTTGGGGATGTGGTTTGTCTGTTTGGATGGGATGAGGATTTCTATTATAGTTATGAAAGCGGTCATTGATGATTAGGAAGGAATCATATGTTATCTTGCAATAGATTATTAAACAGTTGTTTAGAATGTCTATTGATGTAGTTGATTCTATGGGATATCAGTTTCCAACTATAGTGGTGGAATATGAGGATGAATTTCCTACAAGAATGGATGGCTTACCTTTATGGGTTGATATTGGAATCATCTTTAAAAACACCTATGGTTGACACCAATATGTACCACACAAATTATATTTCTTTGACATAGCATCACATACTAAGAGTGGAGTTTTAGGACTTCTAGAGGAAGGTCTTTATAAGGCCCTGTTTTTTCCTGGGTAACAATAGTTTTGTTCAATAATAAAGAAGATTGGAGGTTGTAGTTATGAATGTATTATTGGTCACCATACAAGGTGACCATGATGAATATGTATCCACTGATGGGGATTGGGGAATTTATGAGCTATTTGAGATGGTCTCTATGGTAATGAAATATTAATCTATGATTGGGCTATCACTAATAGTGACTAAATTATGAGGATATATGAATTATGAGACATAGATGTTAGTATAGTATTTATGATTACTTGGGGCTGACATTCAGAAACGTGAATACACCATCGTCAATCGTAAGACTAATGAACCATATTATTCATTATATCATTAAATGGATTTTGATTGTTTTCATGAATTATATCCAAATTTAATCATCATCGATGTTGGACCATGAAATATACATGTAAATTGTAATATACACACTCTCAGGGATCTAGCATGAAAAAAATCTATTATTGTTTAAATTAATATGTCAGGACATTCATATTCTAGGACATTTTAACTTTCGTATTTATGTATTAGTAGACCATATTATGGTGGGGGTTGGGTTAGTTTGTGAGAGACCAAGAAGTGTGATAGAGGTATAATGTATCCTTGGCTTATAAGGATACTATACTAAAATTGTAAAATAATTATCTAGGACATCAGAAACATTGACTACATTTAATTGTAAGGTAAATCCATTTTTTGGATGAAAAGGTTATATTAGTATTCTCATGAGTTATGATTGAGGTTGATGGAAGCTGACATATATAGATTTCTAGAGATGGATTTAGAGTACATAGTGTTTTATGATGATTCAAGGTTCATCCAGGGTTGGGATCTAATGTAGAGGAAGGACATGATTGCCTATGTGTTTAGATAATTGAGACAACCATAGAATAACTACACAACACATTATCTTGATCTAGTAGTGTTAATCATCCCACTAATGATGTGGTTACACATCCTTATTAGTATTTCGCTTATTGTATACTCTTACAAAAATTTTATGACAAATTTATTCTCTTAGAAATATATTAACATGAGGTATAGGTGATGGATATGGTTCTTCCAGGTCTATAGGTTCAAGATAGACTATACTCTTAGAAGTTTTAAAATTATGGTATATTAACTCACCCACGGATCATATTCTATGTTATTGGTTCAGGTGTTAGATTATCTAGTCTCATTGCAGTTGTCCTTAGCAGTCCAATATGGGCCATTATATAAATATTAGTTTATTATTTTCCCACGATTTCATTATCATGTTAGGGAGACCCAACTTGTGGATGTAGAATTATATATCTTATATTCTAAAATATATAATAGATATTATCTTCATGTATTTTATAAAGGTGGTGTACAAATTGTAATTTTTAGAGGGAGGACTATGTTATATGTGACATTATAGAAGGTTGCGATGAAGTATTTTTATACATCCACATTAAATTTATCTATATGTGTGGAAAATATGCATCAAGACGTTTCACAAAAGGTATAGTGGATGGACATTAAGAATGTTATACATGTTTTTGATGATAGATATAGCACTAGCCAATAGGTGATGAATGATAACAGGATTCCAATAGGATTAACTCACCCCCTTGAAGGAAAAAATTGAATGTGGGATGACATATATAGAAATACGTTATTATAGTATTACCACAAAAGTATAGAGTACATGAGTCCATCTAAGTGATCATAGTCCAAATCACCATGTTATCTGTAACAGCCCAAGATTTTATAAAAAAAAATATATTCTTTTTAATTTTATTAATGTCTTGTGTTGTACGCTACACCAAAAGGATCTTGCACAACACGCATCCTTGTCTTGCCTTGCATTACACGCTATTGCGACCTTCCTCGATAGCGTGTGTAATACGCAATACCGAGTTTCACTAAACAACAATATGCTATTAAAACTAGCCGTTATGAATAGTAATAACCACTTTTTGAAAATTTATTTTTCAAAATGGACTTCATTTTTGGACTCAGAATATCGAAATTAGCCTAGGGTGAAATTTTGGTATTTTTCTGAAAACTTTCAATTTTTGATGAATAGTGAAACCACTAAGTGGTAGGTTAAAAAACTGAATTTTGCATAAAACTTAATTTTACCGCTTCTGTGAATGGAATTTCGAAAATCCGAGAGACACAGTTAATATCAAGGACTAAAATGTGGTTCAATGAGATGAAAATAATTTTTTGGTGAATAGTAACTTTTTATTTTTTTTACCGCGGTTAATAGTAAATAGGGTAACTAAGGGTAAATATGATATTACTATTACCCTAACACATGTCCTAATTCTATTGGACAAGTGTAATTCGACCAAAAACAAACTTAGGAATAAAATATGACCATTTAGGCCCACTTGGATTAGATTAGGACATTTATTATTAATTTATTTAAAGAAGGGTTAAAATAGTTAAAATCAAAGTTTAATAAGTAAATCATTTTTAATATAGGGTTATACATAAGATAAATTCGATTTTAAATATTCATTAGAAAGCTAAAACGATTTCCTAAATGATGGTATTTTATTTGTAATTTTTAGACATCAAATAATATAATTTATTTATGACACAAAAATGATGCAGTAATTATCTTATTAATGAAATATTGACATAATTGATAATATAAATACCAAAATAAATGTAATTTAAGACTTTTTATGAATTCCACTAATTTTCTAGGTTACTATGATATATTAGTGTTGATTTAATCAACTTGGTTCGAACATATAATTCTGTTATGACTTTCACAAAAATCATATATCAAATAGTGTCAAAATTGACACAAAATAGTTTTTAAATAAAATATTATATTATTAATTGTTATTTTATTCCTAAAAATCTAAGGTTCGGCCAAATGACTTAGATAAGGATATATGTATTAATAATAAACAATTTGGTGTTCGTTTGGCATGTTATAGTAAGTGTATTAACCATATAGTGAAAGAAAACAAAAAGACAAGGTAAAAGTTAAATTATTTAACTTAGAGTTAAATCTAATTGATAAGGTTAACATAATACCCTAAACTTGTCTAAATCTTATTGGTTGATAGGATTTCGACCCATCCCCACTTTAGCTTCGAAATAATACCATTTGGAACCATTATAAACCGATTTTGACATTAATATAAAATAATATTTTGAGATATTCCTAAGGTGCCCCTCTCCTCCCTTATAAAAGGGAACCTCCTCCCCCTCCTCCTCACACCAAATTGAGCACTCAAGCTCGGCCAAACCCTGCCAAAATCTCTTCTCCACTTCCCTAGAAACATCCTAGAGGTTCCGGTCTTCCTCAAAGACCAATTTTAGTGCCCTAAGAGGAGGTCTCAAAGAGGCGCTTCAAAGAAGAGGTAATTACCGTTACCAATTCTTTCATCTTTATTTCTTCTTCCACTTCTTCTTCTTAGGTTGTTTCATTATGAAGTAATAACATCAGTATCAGTCATATACTGATATGTTATTATAAGTATGAAACAACCCTATTTCACCATCTATCCATCCTACGGAAAAAGAAATCACCGCGCGTGCGTACGTACGGAATACCGTCTCCACGCCGTGGTGTAATCTATTTTCCACCACCACCTTACAGGGATGGGTATAATGGTGTAAAGAATAACTATACATAGTTATTAAAACATCATATTTATTCTGATATATTTTATAATCCACTCCAATTCAATTCAATATTTATAGAAATGATATCATCGCTCGTGCGTACGTACGGACTACCGTCTCCACGACGCGATGAGATTCATTCTCCATGTTAACCATTTAAGAATGATTATAATGTATATATAAGAAATAATAATGAAATATATGACATTATAAAGCTACTGGATTTATGTATATATATACATATGTATGTCATCTACTTACTTCCATTTCAATACAATAAGGAAAGAAAAACAGCGTTCATGCGTACGTACGGACTACCGTCTCCATGAACGGTGTTTTTCATTTTATTTATCTATCTATTATATATATATATATATACTGAATATATATGATATATAAATCATATTTTATATTCTGGAAGTAAGTAAATCATGATATAAGTAATAAGGATGTCAAGAACAACAAGTCAAAACACCTACGATAAATGAAACGATTTTACCCAAAACGCTTCTTTAACATGGAATTTACAAAGGAACGGGTAATATAATGTCATAAGTGAACCATATATGATATCATAACAATGAATATGATTCTGTAATAATTCAATGACATTATTTAAATCATTATACAGGAGGTTCGGACACATACAAAGCAAATTGGACCTAAGGTAAGGGAAATATCACAATCTCATTTTTATCCGAGATTGTTTATTCGTAAGTATTTACTGGGGTGTATTTTATCATCCACATCCATGTTTCATCAATATGTAATATTATTTCCATCCACCTACAATTGTTTAAATCCATTTTTACCCTTCGGTGAGTTTTTAGTAATATCTATGAAAGGAATCTTTTGTCGTACGAGGTACTTTTTGACTTTTCCGACAAAAGTACGAAGAATGTTTTTTTAACCTATACGGCATGAATGGATTTTTAAAACATTATTTCCAAGAAGCTTCCTTTACAAGTATTCAAGTTTATTTTTAATCATCTTCTTTTATTTTAAAATTGTATGACATGTTAAGAAAGGAAAAATGTTTTTGAAGTAGAAAGGATATTTTCCTCAAGAATGAAGTTCAAGTATTTTATCAAAATTATTTTCCATCTAAGATAATAAAAGGGTTCTGTTTTTATCCCTATTATTACATTGATTTGATCATGTTGTGATGGAATTATTTTTATTAATTCCTTTATCTTATATGAATTGATTTATGATGTCATGATGTTTCAAGAATCCCATTTTTGTTACATGTGTTATGCGATGATGTATGTTTTATGATTATGTGGCACACATAAGAAAGGATTCATTATAAGATGGGTGGGACCTATATCTCCCTCCAATGCATTGGGTAAAGATTTTATATCTCATGAGATAGACAGGGCTGGAACGGTAGGTTATACCGGTTCAGTGAAACAGGACTGAAACGAGGGTTACTCGATTCAGAAAGGGACTTTGTCCACTAAGATAGTCTTGGCAATTAGTCATGACTAACAAGAAATGATTTTCCAGGATTATGTGTGCATGCCACAAAGTTTCAAGTTTCATGTTATGATTATGGGGATCTCACTTTCACTTCTATGATTTATTAAGATTTTATGATCTCTTTTGCAGGTTATGATTTTCAAAAAAAAGATATGATATGATTTTTATTTCCTTTATTGCCCTTGCTGAGCATTTGAGCTCACCCTTTTATGTTTTCTTTTCCCCAGGATATAAAGAAAGGTTTTAGGTAAAAAAAAAGGGATGACCTTTATGGGAGATATTGAAGAACTTTCACCACGATTAGAAGATTACGTTCCGAGTTTCCAAAGACACTACACTATTACGATCCTTTAGTGTGTGTTTTTGTTATGTACTAAGTATTCCGCAAATGTAATGTAATGTCCATGTACGTCAAGCTTCGGGTCTCTACAGTTGGTATCAGAGGAAAGGTTTAGTCAACCTTTGGAAACTAGGATGTGAAAACGTTAGTGAGATCCCTAGATATATTTCTAAGGTATGTCTAGGGATGTCCCTAAGGTTAAGTATACGTATAGGTTATAGTACTAGAATTACACTAACGATCATAGAATTAAACCTAAGATGTTAGATATTGATGGTACTTCCCCTTTATTATGTTGTTTTCCCTAGCATTATTTTTTCCGCTCACACTATTCTTTTTGGGTTTTAGAGAATGGATGGAAACAAGATGATTCACAATAATGGAGGATATGATGGACAATGGAATGATATTCTTCATAATGAAATGGGATTTGGAAGTCCAAACATAATTATTATGCCGAATCAGCAATCTCATAATATGATCAATAAAGTAAAATTTGGTAAGTTTCCTGACTCGGCTAATAAGAGAAAGATGGAGTTTCATGATGATCATAGAGGAAAGAAAGTTCAATTTCCCCTATGTAATTCATGTGGGAAGAGGCATCAAGGAGAATGTTTCAAAGGAACTGGAAGATGCTTTGGGTGTCGAAAAGAAGGACACAAAGCTAGTAAGTGCAAAGGAAAAGGTTCAGTTAACACCAGGGATGAGGATAATGGTATTGCTACGACATCAACAATGGTTAAATTCTTTAAATGTGGAATGTACGAGCATTATGCAAACCAATTCCCTAAGGGAAAGTCTCATGAAGAGAATCAGTATGGTCGTATGGGAAGTATTTATGTTGATGATGATGAAGAGACTACAAATGATATGTGAGATGAAAGAATTGTTGAATCTTGGACAATGGTTTAAGAATGTAGTGGAATGATTACATGTTTATCATGTGTAATGTTGTATAAGTAATCTCATGGTACTGTAGAATAAAGAGACATGTAAGGATTGTTACACTATTGTCTGATTAATGTTACCAGTAACCATGAAAGGTTATTCAGATACTTTTGGAAAGTAGATGATAAGTGCATAATGAAAGGATAAGAAGATAATGAGATGTTTGATTGTATTCATGAGCTCATGATTGATATAAGGACTAAGTGATATCATGGTGTTAGTATATAGAATTTTGAGGATTTTGGTATGTGGAAAGAGTTAACTTTTAATAGAATTCGTGTTTTCAGTATGGTTCAATGGGTATTCAAGAGAGTACAAGATTAAGGCCTTTGAATGTTTGGAATGTGACCAACAAGATATATCTTATGATATATGGGGATCAACGATGGTATTAAATCTCTGGTAATCGATGTCACTATATTATGAGAGTGGACTGCAGTATTATGTATAAGCCTAAAGATTAGACTAGATTATGTTGGTCATAAGTTAGTATTGTTTAAGGATAGAAGATTTTCGATATTATTGATGGGATGTTATAGTAACGTAGTTTTAGAAAAAAGGACAACCTGCAGGACGGGCGACAGCCCATCGCTTCGGGCAAGGCTGTAGGAATCGAACCCACAACCGAAGTGCGACTGGCCTTTATCGCCTACCACTGACCTACAGGAAGTCCCTGTTTAGTAGAAACTAGTTTTAATATATTAAGCAGTATGATATATGAAGTATAAGTCCATTTTAGGAACCATATATGATTAATCTCACTATAGATCGATTTATGCATATAATTTTTGCTAACCTTTTGTTTGAGACAGATGGAATGACCCGTCATTCTATCACATGATCTGCTAACACTTCACGAATAACAAATTCAACTTCATTTATTTAAGAGATGAAGTGGGAATTGTTCAAGGCACGAACAACAGTGAGATTGTACCAAAATAAAGTAAGTATTTATTCTAATTCAAATTTTCAACTTTAGGGGAAATGATCTTGAAAACCAAAAATGTTGTCCTAGTGATCTTATACCTGATGAATCAGATGGTACCTCATATCATCACAAATCTATGGATTTGTGATTACTGGCTTTTCCATAGCCATGTTCTCTACCACTCTCCATCAGAACATGATGGTTAGATTTCTCTTCCATATCCATATTTTCACCTATGTGGAAACCCAATGATTAGTTTATTTGGGTAACCGTTACGTTTCATACTTTTGTTTTTAAAGATTGGTTTTGATATTCCTTTTTACGATGTGGGTTTCTATTAAAGAAACTTTCGAATAGTAAACCATTTATAACCCCGACGAATTTCGAGGGAGAAATTCATTTTAAGGGGGGTAGAATGTAACAGCCCAAGATTTTATAAAAAAAAATATATTCTTTTTAATTTTATTAATGTCTTGTGTTGTACGCTACACCAAAAGGAGCTTGCACAACACGCATCCTTGTCTTGCCTTGCATTACACGCTATCGCGACCTTCCTCGATAGCGTGTGTAATACGCAATACCGAGTTTCACTAAACAACAATATGCTATTAAAACTAGCCGTTATGAATAGTAATAAACACTTTTTGAAAATTTATTTTTCAAAATGGACTTCATTTTTGGACTCAGAATATCGAAATTAGCCTAGGGTGAAATTTTGGTATTTTTCTGAAAACTTTCAATTTTTGATGAATAGTGAAACCACTAAGTGGTAGGTTAAAAAACTGAATTTTGCATAAAACTTAATTTTACCGCTTCTGTGAATGGAATTTCGAAAATCCGAGAGACACGGTTAATATCAAGGACTAAAATGTGGTTCAATGAGATGAAAATAATTTTTTGGTGAATAGTAACTTTTTATTTTTTTTACCGCGGTTAATAGTAAATAGGGTAACTAAGGGTAAATATGATATTACTATTACCCTAACACATGTCCTAATTCTATTGGACAAGTGTAATTCGACCAAAAACAAACTTAGGAATAAAATATGACCATTTAGGCCCACTTGGATTAGATTAGGACATTTATTATTAATTTATTTAAAGAAGGGTTAAAATAGTTAAAATCAAAGTTTAATAAGTAAATCATTTTTAATATAGGGTTATACATAAGATAAATTCGATTGTAAATATTCATTAGAAAGCTAAAAAGATTTCCTAAATGATGGTATTTTATTTGTAATTTTTAGACATCAAATAATATAATTTATTTATGACACAAAAATGATGCAGTAATTATCTTATTAATGAAATATTGACATAATTGATAATATAAATACCAAAATAAATGTAATTTAAGACTTTTTATGAATTCCACTAATTTTCTAGGTTACTATGATATATTAGTGTTGATTTAATCAACTTGGTTCGAACATATAATTCTGTTATGACTTTCACAAAAATCATATATCAAATAGTGTCAAAATTGACACAAAATAGTTTTTAAATAAAATATTATATTATTAATTGTTATTTTATTCCTAAAAATCTAAGGTTCGGCCAAATGACTTAGATAAGGATATATGTATTAATAATAAACAATTTGGTGTTCGTTTGGCATGTTATAGTAAGTGTATTAACCATATAGTGAAAGAAAACAAAAAGACACGGTAAAAGTTAAATTATTTAACTTAGAGTTAAATCTAATTGATAAGGTTAACATAATACCCTAAACTTGTCTAAATCTTATTGTTTGATAGGATTTCGACCCATCCCCACTTTAGCTTCGAAATAATACCATTTGGAACCATTATAAACCGATTTTGACATTAATATAAAATAATATTTTGAGATATTCCTAAGGTGCCCCTCTCCTCCCTTATAAAAGGGCACCTCCTCCCCCTCCTCCTCACACCAAATTGAGCACTCAAGCTCGGCCAAACCCTGCCAAAATCTCTTCTCCACTTCCCTAGAAACATTGTAGAGGTTCCGGTCTTCCTCAAAGAACAATTTTAGTGCCCTAAGAGGAGGTCTCAAAGAGGCGCTTCAAAGAAGAGGTAATTACCGTTACCAATTCTTTCATCTTTATTTCTTCTTCCACTTCTTCTTCTTAGGTTGTTTCATTATGAAGTAATAACATCAGTATCAGTCATATACTGATATGTTATTATAAGTATGAAACAACCCTATTTCACCATCTATCCATCCTACGGAAAAAGAAATCACCGCGCGTGCGTACGTACGGAATACCGTCTCCACGCCGTGGTGTAATCTATTTTCCACCACCACCTTACATGGATGGGTATAATGGTGTAAAGAATAACTATACATAGTTATTAAAACATCATATTTATTCTGATATATTTTATAATCCACTCCAATTCAATTCAATATTTATAGAAATGATATCATCGCTCGTGCATACGTACGGACTACCGTCTCCACGACGCGATGAGATTCATTCTCCATGTTAACCATTTAAGAATGATTATAATGTATATATAAGAAATAATAATGAAATATATGACATTATAAAGCTACTGGATTTATGTATATATATACATATGTATGTCATCTACTTACTTCCATTTCAAGACAATAAGGAAAGAAAAACAGCGTTCATGCGTACGTACGGACTACCGTCTCCATGAACGGTGTTTTTCATTTTATTTATCTATCTATTATATATATATATATATACTGAATATATATGATATATAAATCATATTTTATATTCTGGAAGTAAGTAAATCATGATATAAGTAATAATGATGTCAAGAACAACAAGTCAAAACACCTACGATAAATGAAACGATTTTACCCAAAACGCTTCTTTAACATGGAATTTACAAAGGAACGGGTAATATAATGTCATAAGTGAACCATATATGATATCATAACAATGAATATGATTCTGTAATAAGTCAATGACATTATTTAAATCATTATACAGGAGGTTCGGACACATACGAAGCAAATTGGACCTAAGGTAAGGGAAATATCACAATCTCATTTTTATCCGAGATTGTTTATTCGTAAGTATTTACTGGGGTGTATTTTATCATCCACATCCATGTTTCATCAATATGTAATATTATTTCCATCCACCTACAATTGTTTAAATCCATTTTTACCCTTCGGTGAGTTTTTAGTAATATATATGAAAGGAATCTTTTGTCGTACGAGGTACTTTTTGACTTTTCCGACAAAAGTACGAAGAATGTTTTTTTTAACCTATACGGCATGAATGGATTTTTAAAACATTATTTCCAAGAAGCTTCCTTTACAAGTATTCAAGTTTATTTTTAATCATCTTCTTTTATTTTAAAATTGTATGACATGTTAAGAAAGGAAAAATGTTTTTGAAGTAGAAAGGATATTTTCCTCAAGAATGAAGTTCAAGTATTTTATCAAAATTATTTTCCATCTAAGATAATAAAAGGGTTCTGTTTTTATCCCTATTATTACATTGATTTGATCATGTTGTGATGGAATTATTTTTATTAATTCCTTTATCTTATATGAATTGATTTATGATGTCATGATGTTTCAAGAATCCCATTTTTGTTACATGTGTTATGCGATGATGTATGTTTTATGATTATGTGGCACACATAAGAAAGGATTCATTATAAGATGGGTGGGACCTATATCTCCCTCCAATGCATTGGGTAAAGATTTTATATCTCATGAGATAGACAGGGCTGGAACGGTAGGTTATACCGGTTCAGTGAAACAGGACTGAAACGAGGGTTACTCGATTCAGAAAGGGACTTTGTCCACTAAGATAGTCTTGGAAATTAGTCATGACTAACAAGAAATGATTTTCCAGGATTATGTGTGCATGCCACAAAGTTTCAAGTTTCATGTTATGATTATGGGGATCTCATTTTCAATTCTATGATTTATTAAGATTTTATGATCTCTTTTGCAGGTTATGATTTTCAAAAAAAAGATATGATATGATTTTTATTTCCTTTATTGCCCTTGCTGAGCATTTGAGCTCACCCTTTTATGTTTTCTTTTCCCCAGGATATAAAGAAAGGTTTTAGGTAAAAAAAAGGGATGACCTTTATGGGAGATATTGAAGAACTTTCACCACGATTAGAAGATTACGTTCCGAGTTTCCAAAGACACTAAACTATTACGATCCTTTAGTGTGTGTTTTTGTTATGTACTAAGTATTCCGCAAATGTAATATAATGTCCATGTACGTCAAGCTTCGGGTCTCTACATTATCCCTCTCAAATGATATACAAGATAATATTTCATTGGAGAACATGGGGATCCTATACATACAATAGATAATCCAGATTCATGTAATCCCCTATATTATTGTTTCAGATCTCGAATATATATTCACATCATGACTATGGATTTGATTATAGGAGGCCATTGGGAATCAATTTCATATGAGAACAACATTTAACCGCTATATTGGTATATATATATAGAAAAGTATATTCATGGTATTGATGAAATAATGATGTCATGTATTTTTGACATTGGATATAGTTAAGGGGATCAACTACAAGTCAAGGATTTAGCATAATGTAACAGATACAATTCCACCATTGTTATGGAACCAATATAAGGCATTTATATGTGCCCCTTGAGGTCATAAAATTGTTGTACTAATCTATCTAAGTAAGAAATCATTGACCTTGAATAGTTATAATCTACATCATAGATGGTTAAAGTCATCCAAGAGTATATGATGTCAGTAGTGAGCCATCGAATGTCTTATGTAAAATATCAATGTATGAATTTTTATTTCGAGGACGGATACAAATATTTCATAATGATAATACATAATAGTTAATTTATGACATTTGTATGGAATGTAAATTTTTCTTTATGTTTTATTTTAGATTTAATAATATATAATATATTCATAGAGGTGGAATACATAGTGTATCTATGTGAACAATTATATTGGGAATACAAAATCTAAAATGTGTTGTGGATAGACAGGTATGTGCATGACCCATTCCATGTTATTGATTGGGGAAATCTAGACATTGAGGATGGAGATAATGCTATATTTTAGCTATTATATATTATGGATGAGTAGGAAAATATCCTTTTTGGTTATATAATCCATTGGTGTGTGAATACTCTTAGTATGAAAATCATTAGGAGAGTATCTTGGAGCGGGAGACATAAATTAGATCATAATACCCACAAATTTTGTGTTTTAGATTTCACATTAAAGGATTATCGCATCTTATGTGTAGAAAATATATTGTTTCTTTTTTATAAAATTAAACTATTTGATATATATCTATTAATATTTTAAGTGCTATGCACTGAGAAATTGTGAGTTTATAAGACCAAGTGATCTTAGAAATTAAAATTGAAAAACAAGAAATATATTTAAATTATTAATTATTCAGATTCATGATGAAATGTAATAATTCATTATTATAGTCTCATATTAGAATATTTTTCTCCATTGATTAGTTCATAACACTGGTTTTATAGCAGGTGTGTGATGTCATCTATTAGTGTAGGGATTTCATGGATATGTTATTGAAACCAATAAAATTAATGAGTTAATTATTTAGATTATTTTATTTCATTGAAATAGTTATCTATGGTCATAATTTCTAAATAACCCATTATGGGTAAATATTAGGGGTATCCACATAACTTTGTAATCCTATAGACCAACCATTAGAGTAAAATTGGTGAATTGTTTGGATAATTGAATCTATACTTCTAGGATCTTTTATGACAATGGATTTTATGTATATTCCATATGATTGAAATATGTAATAAAAAATCATCGTGAATAGATGAAAAATCATTTAAGGTTGTTTGATTTGTGTGGTTTCATCCTTTCAATTTATACAATGACTAACATAGATCAATTACCCAAACAATAATTAATTCATGCATCAATAAATTTTTTATATAAGTGTTGACTAATTTGGTCATTTATTATTAGTCATGTATGTTCATATATTTTATATAAATGTAACATGGCAGAAATATGGAATGAAAAGGGTTCATTCCTCAATTTTATTGATTTTGGATTTCTAGACCAATATCTGTTCACATTTGTTAGGGGAAATTTCAATGTCATTTGGTTCGAATAATACCTGGTAATTGATCATTACATGACCATTATTCAATGAAAAAGATAAATTTTTCATGTATAGTTCATTATTTTTTGGTGAAATTAAGGTTATATAATGTATAAAATTAAAAACATATTAGCTCCAAATGGTGTTATTTTTTCCAACCCATTTGACATGTAGTGATGATGTTGTATGGTGATGACACGTCTCCAGTTGTCAAATTTTATTAAAATTTAGTTATGATATACAATTACTAGTAATGATGAGATTCTCCTACCCTATATTGGAGTATCCCAAATATTATGATATTAGATGGAAAAATCTAGATTATGTCGGAACGATCCAATAATTTTGGATAATTCTATGATGCTAGTTATTTATTCTGGAGATTCATTTCTTGTGGGTCTCATAGCTATTGTGATAAGATTTCCACATAATATATAATTATCACACACCATGTATCCCCTACCAAATTCCATGTCACCGTGGTTGGTGGTTGGACATATGACTTGCAGGATACTGGGGATATTAAATGATAAGGCACATGATCACATCCAGAGTACACATGAAATACACACCTAGATACATGACAAAGAATTTTTACATGGGCATGGGAAGATGTGCATGAACATGGAAATGGGAAGACCCTATATTTCTGATACACATTTTTCACCCTATCAATAGACCGATTACATAATTATAGATGAAATGAAGTCCATGTTCCACTCAGTATTTATTGTCTTCCATATGGGTGTGTCACTGAAATCCATTCCATAGAATGTATAATGTCACATCACATAACAAAAAAGTATTTTCAGCTTATATAAGGGAAATAATTTCTATGGATTTGTTTAAATCTCTATCATTGTCCTGGTAGGAGATCATATATCATATCGTTCCCTCAATGTGGTAATTAGAATCATTGTGGCCAACTGTACAAGGGTATTGATCCCCTACATAGCAGGTAAATAAAAATTGGAAAGATATAATACCCCATTGGAACATGGTATGATCCCCATATATAGAACAATATATTTAGACATCTATCATTTACATCATTATGGATTGTGAATACAAGCTTTCAAATCACATATGGATACCATTAGGGTAATCAGACTCTCGTAGTGCATTCTCACAGGCAAGTGTTGTAACAAATAACCTAGATAAAAATCTACCTTAAAATGTGTTTGTGACATTAAATTAAGTCAAAATTTCTAGAATTAGAATTTTTGGATGACTTATTTTAGGTCATATATTGTGATTGAAATATCAAATTATGAGATAACCACCCATGATACAATATGCTTAGTGATTTCATGGTGTCCTAAAATGTATTGTTGTACTCACACCTACATGGTATCCTCCCACATGAGTCATGTTTTATACATATTATGGGCCACATGTAGAGGTTATATGTGGGATAATTATTGAAAATTAATATGTTAGGCATGAAACAACATGTTATTTTAATGGAGGCATAGTATATGGTTGTCCCGTCTGGTGAGAATGTGAGAATTATTATTGATTTTTTTGGATATTTATTTAGACTAATATGATTTCAAATATTGTTCATCGTAATATAATTATATGATTTATATGTCTCTCATAAATTTATAAAAAACTGTAATTAATATTTAATCATTTAATGGGAATAGTTATGTGTGTGTGCATATAAGAACCATTTTTCTCCCATGTGATTGTTATGATTACTCAACATATTTCTTTTTACCCAAGAATGTTAATGATGGGATTGGCGTTGTCACACTCAGCTTATCATCAGCTAGGATGGCCAATTTTGGTTGGGTAATGACTCCAATTCCATCTATAATTAATAAAACATTCCATTAGTAAATTTGACATTTATTTTGATAAATATTAAAAATACTTCATAAATACATTTCCCTATATGGTAATGGATTACTGTCATCGGAAACTAGATACATAATATTCTAATTTAATTAATAGTATCCAACAACCCCAATAAAATTCTCTATATTTATAACTATTTATAGAAATACGAAACCTAAAACCACTCTTATGGAACTCAGAAAAGGAATAATAAGAAAGGGTTACCTCAAGTTCTCAGTGAGGACAAGAATGAAAGATATCATTGATCACATAATCATATCATGACTATACATGTTTGAAGATGTGGTGGTCACTAATTGGATAACACACCCTAAACTCTTACATTATTTTAAGGATTAATACATGGAAGGGGCAAATTTTCTAGTTACTATAGATTCTAATATAATGGTTATAGTATATGTTAGTATAGCTAATAAAATATTCATCACATTTTTTCCATAATCCATATATTTAGTCCATCATGCCATCATATAGTTTTGGCCCACATAACCCTTATGCAATATCATGGATTTGGGATAATGGATTTTAAACCATAGTGATGTTTATCTTTTATTGGACCATATATAATCTCAGAATTTTTTCCCTATGATGGAATTTAGAGATTGTATCAGTGATTGATATAGGCTGAAAAATTTTATGAAACAAGAGTGTATGTAAATATTTATCGGTACGTGGAAACTTGTAGCACTACATAATAAATTGATATCTAATAAATAATGAATGGTGTAATTCTAGTTTCCCTCTAAAAATATAATTGGTTATGAAAATTAATGTTTAATATGGTTAATAGGACTTTGAGACATGTAATGGGGCATTTTTCTCTACGCATATGTGTCATATAATGGTTCACTCTCAAACTTGTTAAAATATAAGTCATACAAAAATAAAAAAAACCTCAATGGACTTCGGGCTAGGTCGGAAAAAATGAATATAGTGAAAATAAAACATGAATTTAATGTTTGATAATCATTCCATTCAAAACAACGATTATAGTCCCAAATCCTATAAAAATGTTTCATAACTCATATGAAATTAATAATAAAGAATTTATATGACTATATAAAATGGTAGAATAACATAGATATGGAAATTGTAATAAAAATTAAAAAATTTACACTGTAAACATGTGATAACAGAAAAATGTTCACTCATTATGTTATGTACATTAAATTATACCCTCGCATAAATTTATTGAAATTAAACTAGGACCAAACATAACCATATAAACATGAAAACATATCCATATATAACATTCTTTGCATAAAAACTGACACAAAAATAACCCTGTGGTTTTTAAACTAGATCTATTGAAAACATTGTAAACATGGTATGGGGTCTATGTATAACAAAATTAACACATGAATTAACAAATTTTACCCCATGCATAGAAGTTATATAAAGTGGTAAAACAACTTCAATATATTATAGGACCAACTGACCTAAGTTTTTTATAGATCCATCCATTTGTAACACCCATATAACTTATAATTTATTTCAATTTAAATAATTTCAATATCATCTATATCTTTCCATGCAGTCAACCCTAGGTTCAAATGAATCATGATACTCAGTTAAAATATTCTCTACAATGATCATTATAATCTAACATTGTTGTTGGAAGGAATGAATTGGAATAAAAAAATTAAAAATTTATTTTCTATACATAAATGAAATGGGTTTTATTGATGTGAAATAAAATAAGAATCATTTTTAATAAAGTGATATATTTTTGGAAAAAAATATTTTTTCAAAATGTAGTTTTTTTTCACACATTTCACATATGACTTAAAATTAATTTTTTCTAGTTTATAAAGATGTATTTAATAAAATAATGTTTTTTTCTAAATACTCATCTCAAAAATATTCTTTTTCAATGTTATTATGATATTTTTGAAAAAAATATTTTTTTTAAATTTAAAGGAATATAAATTGATGATTCATTTTGATTTTATTTATTTAAAAAGTTAAATTACATTTTAAATTACTTATAATGTATCATTAAATTAAAAAAAAATTAACTATTTAATTTTATTGAGTAAATTTTTTAAAAATATTAATATAAACGACTTTCATGGTAATAAGTACATCGTATTGGAGAACTAGTATTTCATCTTCTATTTCGGGTTTATTTTCAATTGATTCCTTTCACTTTTGGTAGGAGAATTTAAAAAAATCGTTTCAATATATGGAATTATACTAATTTATTTTATATTATAAGGTAAACATAAATTTTAAACATTATGAATTGTAAAAGAAAAAAAATTTAATTACCACAGTAAAGGTAGATATGAGATTATTGGGGGTTAAACTAAGAAGGTATAGGCAGAAAATGTCCTAAAACATTTTATAATCAGATTTTATTTATATTTTTGACCTTATCACCAATTAGGTAAATTAATTAATCCTTTTTGAGTCTGTTGGAAATTAAAAAACATTTTTACACGTTATTCATCTCGAAAATTTCATGTGTGTCCACTCCCTCAACAATAAAAGGACACAATATCATATCAAAATGTCACATCCATTGAAATTTCGATAAGTAATTCCCAATTATAAACACATAATTATTCCAGTAAGAACATCTAAGATAAATTATTTTGAATATAAATCCATCCATTATTTTCCATTTTGAAAACAAGAATTGGTTTTCCGAAAAAGATTTAATGTTCTTAAACAATCATTTTTATTTTATTTCTACTTCCACCGCATTAAAATTTTAATATATCATGATATTATAATAACACCATAATATCACATATAATTATATTTTAATTTTATAATTAATAACATATATCTATATCACCTTTCATCAAATATGAAACATGATCGTTGATTATGTGTGTGGCGAACTCTCGTCATGCAAACCGTTGAAACTTGTTTTTTGTAAACACCACCAACAGTATAATATAATGATGAATTTATTAATTATATATAATATTTATGATATAATTATTCTAATATAAATTTAATATCACATATAAATTCCTAATTTAATTTATGATTACAATATGATAATGTCACTCGTGTGTAAGATGAATTAATGCCTTGCGAAGCGATTCAATTTTATTTTGAAAAAAAAACATCTCATAGAATGTAATATAGATAAATTTAGTTAATATACATCACATATACTAATTATATAAATTCAATAAATTAAATATATCAT
This sequence comes from Viscum album, assembly GCA_963277665.1. Taxonomy (NCBI): domain Eukaryota; kingdom Viridiplantae; phylum Streptophyta; class Magnoliopsida; order Santalales; family Viscaceae; genus Viscum; species Viscum album. Next base: position 927,683,760 of record OY728126.1, on the reverse strand, counting down.
AGTATCCCTTACCATTTAACAAGTAAACGAAATGATATTGTCGCTCGTGCATGTGTACAACTTATTTCATCCACAATGCCATGCAACATATTTCCACCTTGAAACATTAAATAATGATTAACATAAATAATATATTTTTTTAATATGATATATATAAATGTTTTATAATTTTTCGAAATGTTTTATTTATATCCTCTGTACAATAACACAATTCTCCTGAAAAAACAATCTTGTTAAAATAAAGCAATTAGCAACTGAAAAATTAAAATTGTTAAATATTGTTAAACAAATGTACTAAAATGTTAAAAATTGATCATATATGATCTTATTAATATAATTAATATACAATTTAAAGATTAATGTAATTAAAAAACCTATTAAAAAATTTATATTTAATTTTATCTAATGGAAAGCATGAGGTAAATGATTCATCTCAATTTATATTCCATTGAGATAAATATTAAAATATTCTCCAATACAAATTTATGTGGTGTATATAAATAATAATTTATTTATTTATAATTAATAACTATTTATTAAAAATAGTTAATATTTTGTATATTTTTTTCTTCATCGGATTATAAATTAAATGTTAACAATGATGTTATCATTAATGTACGATCTCATTTTTTTGTGAATTTTTACATTATCTTGAGTCATATTAAATTACTAATATAATAATTAGTTGGATGATACAACTCTCATAAATATAAATATCCTTTTATTAATTATATTATTATTTCATAAAATATATACTATTTAAACATATGGTCTTAGCTTTTAATTATATATGACTAACATAGAAAATACTGAAAAATCGGTATTCCAAACCCAATATAGAAATTTTATAGTGGAGAATATCTATTGATGAGTTTATATGAAATATTTGACATACAAACAACAAATTGGACATGAAATTATCACTGGTGACTAGATATAGATAACCCCATAATATATCAATCAGTGTGATGATACAAATCCATTTAACATATCTGATTTGTTTTAACCCATGGTTTTATAAAATATTGTAAAAGGTGTTGATAGTAAATGTATCATTCTTCATATGATCACTGAATCTATTAATATTGAATTTTCATCATTTTTAATTCAGTTATAATTATCATCCATTAGAATTTCTAATTAGTATTATGAATGGGTCATTTAATTCTCATTTTCTGATTAAATTGATTGTGTTTTGATTTATTTAATTAGAAATATTGATAATGCATGAACCAAATATCAAAATCAAGTTATTGACTAAATTAAATGTGTGTTTTTTTATTTTAATTGGAAATTTTTTTGATTAATGATAGCATCCTATATACATAACCTTTAATAAGAATTTGATATCACCCATGTATTGTTTCCTTTCCCCATATCATGATGGCGCGTCCTTTGAATGACCTAAAATGATTTGTAGTATCTTCTATACATATCTTTTACTGTCTAAAAGCAATGTAAAATTTGTATCATGTATGTATCTTGTTGTATGAAATGTTAACTTGTACCATCTATTAAGATTTTACCCTTTATATGTAGTCTAATGTAATTATGTTAGAATATCCTCTGGGTTACTGGGTTCAGTGCTGTTATAGTTGGTATTAGAGCATGATTATTAGAAACCATTGGAATTAGAATATTAAAAACACTGGATACATAAAATACCCATATGGTATACATTGATAATATATATATAATATCATCCTAATTATATTTTTGAGCAAAATTGTCACGAACGTCCTCAGGGCCCATGTCGTGATTACCCCAAACCCGCCTTCCATAGGCTAGGGAATGGAAACTAGAACCAAAGGTGTAAATTCCTATAAAAGGGGAAGGCATTACATTTATATAAGTAAATATACACAATAGAGTACGCAAGTGAATTAAGCACTAAGTAAAACTGAGTACAAAAGTAAGTACTGGAAACAAAATGGGCCAGTATACAAACCCAACTGAAAGTACAATAAAACTGAGAATGAATGTACAACAGATTTAAAGTAATGAAATTACCACTGAATCGTCCTCCAAAAATCCCACATAAAGGGTGGGTATAGATGGTCTCCAAGTAACCTCAGGTCCGTCCGTCCGCTCCGTGCATGCCTCACAAGGTCTTCCACCTCCGGGTACCTTCCATCTTCACAAGACTCCTCCACAATAAGTGTTGTATGTCATCTGCATCCAAAAAAATGTAGTGCGGGCAAGCCCATGCAGGGTGAGTATACGGTACTCAGTAGGGACCCCGAGACCCCCGATGGTCTCCCTGAATCCTCAAAGGATAAACCACAAATGAAAGATACAATCATGAAGTATCAACTAACTCTACTTATATATATGCCCATACATATACCTAAGTCATCAATATCAGAACGACTCTAACTTCCGAGCCCAAGCACAACCAGTCCACACAGGAAATAAGTAAATCATATCATTGATAATGACTGAAAGGCAATACTCAGCTCACACATGTATACATCTTTGGTATAGCGATATAGATGATCAGATGTAGTCACTAATTCATCTAATCTGATGGACCCACATAGGATACAAGTCCAGCTAAGCTGTCGGACCCACACAGGATACAAGACCAGCTACTCTGCTGGACCCACATAGGATACAAGTACAAGAGGTCCATACTATCAGACCCACACAAGATACAAGAATAGTAGTCATCGTCATCGAACCCACCGAGGATCCCAGTACGGTGGTCTTCGAAGTCGAACCCATAAAGGATTCTAGTACAGTAGTAGATGCAGTCGCAACCAGCTATAGGGTTCCTGCACATAGCGTACTCGATTTTGGGAGGGTCTACTCGATGAGTAAAAACATGTCGATACATCAACCATCCTAATTTCTAGATTTGTTGTGTCCCGATGTTCCGTCTCATCAAAAGAATATTAACGCGATAGACGGTGCGTCAAACGGACGCCCGGTCTGAGAGATATTGGCTTCTTCGTTCCCGAGGCCCAGTTGGAAATAGGATTGTTCCAAACCTGGACATTTACCAACATTTTCCCAAACTCACTTAGAGTATCGCAAAAGGACCGTCTCATAAAAATGGTCCCAATGCCACAGACGACGCGTCGATCAGATGCGCGGTCTTTATGTTACTCAAGTTTAAATGCATAACGGGCCCGACTCGTTTAGCCCGGTGGCCCCACGGGTCGGGTTAACCCAGTTTGACGGGTCTGACTTGGAAGGGGTGTTGAACCGGTACGAAGGAAAACATAGCTCGGCCCGGCAGGGCACAGCCCTACCCGGCGGGGTGCGGCCCGGCTGGCTCGACCGGCTGGCCGAGAGGTTCTGAGGGGGGGCACCCCCCCACTCCCCCGGCTATTCGAACCGGTAGTGCCATGCGGCGCCGCCCTTCCAAAACCGGACGGGTAGTCCGAATGACTGTCTGGCGCACGCGGCCCGCACGGCGGGCCGCCTTTATCTTCAGTGCGGCACCCTCCTTGCGTTGTGGCTTCCCATCGCCCAGCCGGCCGACGGTCCGGCCGATTCTTCTGCCAAAGTGGCCCATGATGTGAGCCGCAGTTCCTCCCGCACAGCCAGCACAATGGCGCCAGCTTCCTTCGCCACATTCCCGGAATAGTGTGATAGAGTCGTGCCTCCTACGACTTCGGTTTCCGATTATATGAATAATAAAAGAGATAATGGGGGGTTGTCGGGCCGTGTTCATTCGGCCCGCACCCTCCACGTAAAGTGATAGAAATTGGCCATATTTAAACAACGATTTCCAACAAAGAACGGGGTATGAAAACATTCACTTTCAAGAATAAACACCTTCCTCAACAATAGATGTTGAACGTCAGCATTGCGAAGATGGCGTCGCGAGGTGAGGATTCATAGACATCGTCGGAGTGCTCCCGAGGAGGAAGCGGCGTCTCCTCACTTGTCGCATAGAAGAAAATGGAAGGCTCTTTGTTGTTCATCGTGGAACCGGCATTATTCTTCTAAGGAGACGTCGTTCTTCATCGGAGGACCGGTTTTCTTCCCAAAATCTCAAGATCTCTCCCAATCTTCTTTCACACAACGAAAGCTCTCCCCAAAATAAAATAATAGGCTCCCCCTATTATTTTGTTGGACATGAAATTAACTTTCAAAATTTGAAACACCTCATTAATTAAACGTGATGGAAATTAATTAAAGGGAGGGAGAGGAATGATCCACATTAATTAAATGCATTGTCATTTAATTAATGGGAGGGAGAGTAAAGATCATCATTAATTCAAGGGTTTTCATGGATTAATGAAGAGAGGGGGGTGGAGAGATTGGAAATTAAATGTGTTTTCCAAATTAATGAGGGGGTTTAAGGTGTTTAGAGGAAAAATAAATGGTTGGGGATCATGTGGGCCCCACCTCTATAACATCCACACATGGGTAGTTAGGTGGCTATGGGTCCCACCCTTAACTTCCCATGGGAGGAATTAACCTCCTTAGATATAAAATAAAATTGTACAACATTTAAATTTGATTCTTTAATTAACCCCCAAAAATCAACTTCTCCTTCAGTGCAAACGCAACTACAGTATCAATCCCCTTATGGAATTACCGACATTGCGAGTCCATCGGTGCCCTCTGATTTCAATTCCGAGAACCGGTTAAAAAGATAGAAACCCATATCTTTTGGTCACTGAATGTACCCAAGCTAAACCTCAAAAATTGATTCCGAGAACACCGGGCCTCAGAATCAAGTTCCGTCAAAAGGCATAGACTCTTAAAATTCCAAAGTATTTAAAAAAACATCCCTTGATATTTCTGGGACATTCCATCACTCCCACCTCAGGGCTTTATGTCCCCGTGAAGCTACATCGTAAACTAGGGAAACAAATGAGGGTACTACGCACACATCTGATCCTCTCGATCCAATGTGCTCTCCTGGAGGTTCTCGTGCAGCCAAAAAATGAGCACATGAGGAATCAACCATCCACGTTGGACCCTCTCCTGTCGATCCTTGATCTCCACTGGGACCTTCGCAAAATTCTCCCAATCATCAATGTCCACCACCCCATGATCAATGTTGTGAGTCGGGTCGTGCACGTATCTCCTCAGCTGAGATACGTGGAAGACATCATGCACCATGTGCAACTGAGGTGGAAGTTCTAGGCGGTAATCCACCTCCCCTACCCTGCTGAGGACCTGTAATTATCCGTTGAAGCACAGAGATAACTTACTGCCCCGACAAAATCTCTGTAATCCACGCTGAGGTGAGTCCCGTAAGATAACATGGTCTCCATCCTCGAAATCCATTGGTATCCAACTCCTATCAACATAGAACATATGTCTTCTCTATCCAGTCCTCATCCGCTCCTGGATGATTTGCACCTTCTCCATCGTATCCTGAACCATCTCTGGTCCTTTGAGTGTGGACTCGCCACTATCAGTCTAGCACAAAGGTGATCTGCATGGTCGTCTGTACAGTGCCTCGTATGGTGCCTTCCTGATGGTGGAGTGGTATCTGTTGTTGTAAAAAAACTACACCAAGGGCAGGTGGTCCTCCCAGCTGCGACCAAAGTCATGGACACATGCATAGAGCATGTACTCGATTTTCTAAATGGTCCTCTCCGTCTGGCCATCCGTCTGAGGATGAAAGGTTGTGCGCAGGAATAGTTGCGTCCCAAAATCCTCCTGCAAACCCTTCCAAAGCCGGGAAGTAAAGAGAGTGTCTCGATCAGATATGATCATCAATGTCACACCTTGAAGTTGTACGATCTCATGGATGTAGAGGTGTCCTAAGCTCTCTACTGAGCCCTGCTCCCTGATCGGTATGAAGTGGGATGCCTTGGTGAGTCTGTCGACAATCACCCAGAGAGAGTCATTCCCTCTGGAAGTACATTAATGATCTGTCACCAAAATCCATGGATATTCTGTCCCACATCCACTCCGGGACCTCTAAGGTTTGTACAAAGCCTTCAGGTACCTGGTGCCCCACCTTCACTTGATGACAAGTGGGGCAACGTGAAATGAAATCTCTTTCAACATTCTTCATACCTGGCCACTAGTTCTATCGTCTGAGGTCCAGATACATCTTCGCTACTTTTGGATGTACATCTAGAGGGGAATTTTGGTACTCCCTCAGCACCTCCTACTGCAGTGCAACAGTTACCATGGTATGTCCCCTGAGGAGGATGACATTCTCCCCGCCTTCAGAAAATCCATCGGGTTCCATCCATAAGGATATCTGAGCACGTCACGCCTCACAGTCAATGTCCCCATGTTGTGCCTCTCTTACCCACTGAAGTAGTGGATGAGTGACTATGAGGGACTGTAGAAAGGCGTCTCCATCTCTATCCAGGAAGGATATCTTCAAAGAAGCTATCTTCTTTGTCGCCTCCCCAAGTATCAGAATTCTCGATCTCTTGCTGAGAGCATCAACCACAACGTCCCCCTTCTCAAGAGTATATAGTATCTTAAAGTCTTAGTCCTGGAGGAATTCGAGCCATAGCCGTTGTCTCAAGTTCAGGTCATTCTGCGAGAAAATGTACACGAGACTCTGGTGGTCAGAGTAGACTGTAAAGCGCTCTCCCATCAGATATTCCCGCCAAATATTCAGGGAAAAGACCACTACTGCTAAATCTAGGTCATGGGTAGTGTAGTTATTCTCATGCTGCCTCAACTTCCATGAAACCTAAGAAATAACTACTCGATCCTGAATTAGGACACACCCGGGTCAGGTCCCTGATTCATCGAGGTAAACTACGTACCCTACAACCTCCTTCGGTAGCCTCAGGATGGGCACACTGGTCAATCTCCGTGTCAACTGCTGAAAGCTCTTCTAAAATCTGTCTGACCACAGGAAGGGTTTCCCCTTTTTCTTCATGGATATAAGCGGTGCTGAAGCTCTGTAGATTTCTGGCACAAATCTATGATAGTACCCAGACAGACCTATGAAACTCCGTACCTCCGTCACGCTCCTCGGTGGCTCCCAAGCAAGTACTGCCTCGATCTTCGCAGGATCCAAATCAACTCTCGCCTCTGAGATGATGTGCCCCTAGAAGTGAACCTCTCGAATCCAGAACTGGCACTTCAAGAGACTACCATAAAGTAGGTGTTGTGAGAGTGTGTCTAGTACATCCCGCAAGTGGTAGGCGTGCTCCTCCTCAGTAGTTGAGTAAATCAGTATGACATCGATGATGACTACAACAAAATGATTGAGGTAATTCTTAGAGATTATGTTCGTTATACTCATGAACACAGCTCGTGCATTGGTTATGATGAAGGGTATAACCAAGAACTCTTACTGGCCATACCGACACCTAAAGGCCTATTTCTGCACATCCTCGTCTCGAACACTAAGATGATGATATCCTGTCCTGAGCTCTATCTTAGAGAAGCATCGTGAACCATTGAGCTAATCAAAGAGGTCATCAATCCTCAGAAGTGGATACTTGTTCCTCAAGATCACCTGATTCAGGAGACGGTAGTCGACACATATTCGTAAGATACCATCCGCCTTCTTGGAGAATAAAATTAGAGAAGCCCAGGGTGAAACACTAGGTCGGATGAATCCATTTACCTATAAATCCTACAGCTATACTCGCATCTCACGAAGCTCAGTGGGAGACATCCGATATGCTAGAGTAGATAGCGGTGGAATCCCAGGGTATAGGTCAATGTATAAGTCCACCTCTCTGCGAGGAGGTAGTCCTCGAACATCTTCAGGGGAAACGTCTGCATACTGATCCATCACAACAGGAAAAATCGGACTCTGCCCTTCAACCGCTCCTATGATGAGACTAGACAACTGATGGGTTATCAGCTGCCCTCTCCTCTAAGTAAGTCCATCCTACCCTGCAATGGCTCCCTTCTCACCGGTGAAGGTGAACCTTCTCCCATCTGTGTGGACACATCGCACTTTGTGCCTAATATAGTAGATCTGAGCATGGACTGTAGATAACAAATCCATGCCCAATATGACATCGTAAGGCCTCGACGCCACTACAATAAGATCCCAGCAGAAGCTCTCGCCTCCTAGAGTAAGCTCACACTACCGAAACCAGTGCGTAATCGTCGAGTCTGCTCCCGAAAGAGTCTCTAGCCGTTAGTATTAAGTCAACGGCTCTACCAGAATCTCTGAGCTCCGAAAAGGTGTAGTGGAAATGAAAGAATTACTCGCTCATGTATCTATAAGAACTACAACAAGGGTAGAGTAGAAACATATAGTATCTCGAATCATCTCAGGTGCACCGTGGTCATAAGCCTCTGCTACCTGGAGCTGAGCATGCCTCTGCCCGCCATCTCCTTGTGGTTAGGGTGGACCTCCTGGGGGTGGTGGTGGTAGAGCCTCGAAACGTCGTCCACCATCCGCTGCTCGGCCAGCTCCGCTGCCGCGTCCACCTACTCCCTGCGGACCGCCACGGTCGAACCTCTGCCTCTGCCTAGAAGGCCCCTCTACTGTTTTCTGATCCTCTGCATGGCACGTTGGCAGTCACGAGTCATGTGGCATTACCCATCGCATGCATAGAGCTATATGCCCCTCGTAAGGGTGGGTCTGTGTCGTGTGCCCCGCACAGCCGAACCTGTATCTTGAGGTCTCCCGCCTGACGGCCTGGTCCGATTGGACCCCTGTGACATCTGTCGACTCCCAGATATATAATACTATGCTCTTTGTCGTCCTACAGTGGGTCTTGCTGCTGGTGGATGCTCGACGAGAAAGCTCTCTACTAAAAGGGGACAATCCAGCACCCCTGCTTGCATCGATATACTGAGGGGAATCGTCGAAGCTCTGATATAGTGCGTCAGCCCCTACTCAACGGACCGGGCCCTAAAGAACTTGTCTCGAACCATATTTGTAGAGTAATGCGATAGGTCGGTAAATCTCGCCGAGTATTGGGCTATTGTCATACTTCCCTTTCACAGATGTAAAAACTCCTGGATGTGCACCGCATGGAGGGTGGATATAACAAACTCTGAGCGGAAGAGGCACTCGAAATATATCCATAGTAGTGATGCATCATATGCACCTAGAGCATCAGGATCCACCATCTACCTGCTACTGCGTGGAGGAGACTCGCAACATGGATCACCATATGGTCTGCATGTGTCCCTACCAATCTGATTACTCTGACGATAGCGTCCAGCCAATCCTCGGCTGCCTGAGGAACCATCTCTCCATGGAACCTAGGCAGCTTCTGTCACTGCAACTCGTGAAATGCACTCAGGTTGCGTGCACTATCCGCTACTGGGCCTGGTGGTATAGGTGGCCCAAAGGGTAGTGGTACCACTGGTGCCTCCGCTATAATGGGGCCCTACACTGAGGCCTCATCCCTCGGTGGGCTGCCATACCGCACGTAACTAGGAACCTTAGATGGCTGCCTTTATGGGGCTATCCTGAAAAGAACAGGCGTGCCACAGTTAGTAAATTATTCCTGGTGATATGACACAAAGTAATCACAAAGAAAACTATTGACACACACATGCAATTAGTGTTTTCTAGAACTGAGTCATAAATCAGAAGTTAGGGTCCTGGTTTATGGATACGTTAGTCACCATACCAACACTGGACTCCCTTGACTAAAAACCACACTAAATATTCTTAACATTATTTCTTCGCAGATAATAAATTATCAGACTCCCGAGTTTTGCGGTAGAACCAACTCATATGATACCAATTTGTCAGGACCCGTCCTCGGTGCCCGTGCCGTGACTTCCCCATGCCCTCCTTCCATATGCCAGGGGCTGGGCACTAGCCCCAAAGGAGTGAATTCCGATAAAAGGGTAATGAATTTCCTTTATATAAGTAAACATACACAACAGAGTACAAAAGTGAAGTAAGCACTATGTAAAACTGATTACAAAAGTACGTGCTAGAATAAAAAGGGCCAGCATAAAAACCCAACTGAAAGTACAGTACAACTGAAAATGAAAGTACAACAGATGTAATATAAATCAGCAACCCCTGAATCGTCCTCCAAAAATCCCACCTGAATGGTGAGTACATATGGTCTCCTCGGCACCCCGGGTCCATCCATCCGCTCCGTGTACACCTCACTAGGTGGTCCACCTCTGGGTACCGTCCATCTCTAGGAGACTCCTCCACGATTAGTGTTGTCCATCGTCGGTATCCAACACAACGTATTGCGGGAAAGCTCATGTAGGGGTGAGTATACGGCACTCATTAGGGACCCCGAGACCCCTGAAGGTCTCCCAGAATCCTCAACGGATAAACCACAAAGGAAAGATACAATCACGAAGTATCAACCAACTCTACTTAGGTATATGCCCATATATATACCTAAGTCGTCAATCTCAGAATGACTCTAACTTCCGAGACCAAGCACAACTAGTCTACATAGGAATGATTTCAATCATACCATTGATAATGATTGAAAGACCAGACTCACCTCACACAGGTATACATCTTTCGTATAGCAAAAGAGATGATCAGATGTAGTCACTGATTCATCTAAGCTGTCGGACCCACGTAGGATACAAGTCCAGCTAAGCTGTCGGACCAACACAGGATACAAGACCAGCTACTCTGCCAGACCCACAAAGGATACTAGTACAGAGGTCAATTCTATCGGACCCACATAGGAAACAAGAACATTATTCATCGCTATCGAACCCATAGAGGATCCCAGTATGGTAGATGTTGTTGTCGAACACACAGAGGATTCCAGTACAGTAGTCTATGTAGTCACAACTAGCTCTAGGGTTCCCTCACACAACACACTCGATTCTGGGAGGGTCTGCTACACGAGTAAAATGGGGTTGATTAATAAACGGTCACGATGTCCAGAGATGGTGTATCCTGAAATTCCGTCTCATCAAAAGGAACTCAACTTGACAGACAGTGCATCAAACGAACACCCGGTCTGAAATATATTGGAATTTTTGTTCCAGTGGCCCGTTTAGAAATAAGCTCGTTCCAAACCCATCCATTTACCAAACCAGCCGGCCTTCTGGCGCACGCGGCCCGCACGGTGGGCCCCAGGTCTCTTCTATGTGGCGCCGTCCTGGCGTCACGGTCCGGATCCGCCCGACAGGCTGATGTGCCGGCTGATTTTCCAGCGCGGTGCCCTCCTGGCGTCGTTGCTTCCCTTCGCCCAGTCGGCCGACGGTCCGGCCGGTTCTTCTGCCAAAGCGGCCCGTGATGCGGGCTGCGGTTCCTCCCGCACAGTCAGCGTGACAGCGCCGACTTCCTTTGTCGCGTTCCCAGCATGGTGCGATGGCATCGTGCCTCCTATGCCTATGGATTCCGATTCAAAGAATAATAAATGAGATCAATGGAGGGTCGTCGGGCCGTGTTCATTCGACCAGCACCCTCCACATAAAGGGATGGAAATTGGATGTATTTAAACAATGATTTCCAAAAATGAACGGGGTATGAAAACATTCACCTTAATGAATAAACCCCTACCTCAATAATAGATTTCAAACGTCAACGTCGGTGAAGACGACGTCATGAGGTGATGATTCGTAGACGTCATCGGAGTGCGCCCTAGGAGGAATCGACATCTCCTCACTTGTCGTAGAGAAGAAAATTGAAGGCGTGTTGTTTTTCTTCGTGGAACCGGCATTTTTCGTTGAAGGAGATGTCGTTCTTCGTCCGAGGACCAGTGTTATTCAATAAATCTCAAGAGCTCTCCCAATCATCCTTTGCACAACGAAAGTTCTCCTAAAAATAAAATAATAGTCTCCTCCTATTATTTTATTGAACATGCAATAAAATTACCAAATTCAAATCAACTCATTAATTAAATGCATTGGAATATAATTAAAGGGAGGGAGAGGAAAAATCATCATTAATTAAATGTGTTGGAATTTAATTAATGAGAGGGAAGGAAATATCCTCATTAATTCGAGGGGTTGTCATGGATTAATGAATTGTGGGAGGTGGAGAGATTGGAAATTAAAGGTGGTTTACCAAATTAATGAGGGGGTTTAAGGAGTTTAGAGGAAAAAAAAATGGTTGGGGCTCATGCGGGCCCCACATCTCTCACATCCACACTTGGGTAGTTAGGTGGTTGTCGGTCCCACCCTTAACTACCCATGGGAGGAATTAAACTCCTTATATATAAAATAAAATTGTACAACAATTTTATTTTCTTCATTAATTAAAACCCAAAAATCAACTTATCCTCCCGTGCAAATGCAACTACGGTATCAGTCCCCTTAAGAAATTACCGACGTTGTGAGTTCATCAGTGCGCTCAGATTTCTATTCCGAGCACCGGTTCAAAATATAGAAAAACCCACTCTTTCATTCAATGAACATACCCGAGATAAACTTTAGAAATTGATTTCGGGCACACCGGGCCACAGAATCAAGTGCTGTCAGTAGCCACAGACTCGTAAAATTCCAAAGTATTTAAAAAAAATTCCTTTAAATTTCAAGGTCATTACAAGGATATTGGGTTACATTTATAAGAAATTATTCCCTCTCTAAACATTGATATTGTATTTGGTTCTAGTATGTATTTTCATATAGGTAATAACATAGAAAAAGAATATCATTTGTGACTCAAGAATTACCTAGTTCATGAAAATAAACATTATCTCGCACCTAGTCTAGAACTACAATGAGACATGATCAGGGTAATTCTCATTCTCATTAAAAACCAATATGAATGATTTGAAAATGAAAACAGTCCCAAAGAAACAATTATTATGATTATGATATTAAAAAATGTTTTAATTAATGTTAAATGTAAAATTATATTTACAATGAAAAAGTACGATTTAAAATGATTAATTTTATGTGCTAACCTTGTACATGTAATTTCTTAGAAATTATACCTCAAAGTATCAAGTCTATCAAAACTCCATAAAAACATAGATATTTCATTATTGGGTAAGCTAATATAGCTATAATTTTTATTAAACGGGTCATGACTATTTTTGGGATGCATTATCAGGTTACAATATATAAAATCACTCATATGTATTAACATATTGTTCTAAAATTTGACTCTCATATGTTGGATTACGTCATTCGGTTGAATCCCTAATCTTTTATTTGTAATACTAGTCTAATAGTAGATAACAAATAGATTAAAAACATAAAAATGAAATTTGTGGACTTGGGATGTGATAACGACGATATGGTTTTAATTTAATCTTTTATCTCATGAAATTTACTGATCAATGGTGGTCATTGATCAACATTACTATGGATGAATAATTAATAACACACATGAAATAAAATTATTTTAATTAATGAACATTTCAAAAATATTTTCAAATTGGAATATTAATTAAAATGAAGTGTGTGTTTCTCAACATAATGAAATGTGATGAATAAAGTGTTTCAAATTATGTGGCTACTAATATAAGGTTTTGCAATGATTCAATCAAATATATATGAAATACATAGTACATTGTTCACTATTTCATTAATGGTATTAAATTAATTCACAATGTTATCAGGAATCTCCAAAATATTCATCATATGATGAAATGGGTTAAATTTCCCTAAAATATCATATAAGTATTTATCTAGATTCTACATGAACAAGGTAAAAATGATAATATAAGGTTGAAAAAAACACAAAGAAAATTTTATTAAATCAAATAAGAATAATAGAACCCAACATATTTAATCCTATGAGAAAAACAGAATAAATTCTCCAAGGAAATACATAAATGGAATGGGTATTTTTTGTATTCCAAGATATATTGTTCATCAGGATAAATATTGAAAATTGAGGAAATAAATCATTATTGTTTATCATTTCTACTATTGTGAAATAGGTCACTATAAGAAAAAATTACCTCAATGTCAATGGAATCTATAATAAAATAATCCATGTTGAGAAATACAAGACTATCAATCAATAAAATTGAGGATGAATTTTATAATGATGTGGTTGAAGGTAAAATAATACTGTCATTATATTTAAAATGATTTATTTAATTATGAGTCCTCACACTCTTTTATATATATACTTTTAAAAAAAATTCCCATTAACATTGAATTGAGAGTTATCAGTTGAGACTTATAGTAAGATTATCCTGGAAGAAAAGGATTTGTTATGAATGACCCAAAATGAAAAATAAATGTTCATTATTTCCTAACAATTTTAATATATATATGATTGACTTTAATATATTCTGTTGTTGGGACTATAATTCAAAACATGCTGAAATGTTTTATTGAAGTATACATAATCTATGATTCATGATAAATATGTAGTCTTCCTTATCTTTAGACATGAGACCTCATTGTTAATGACAAGTTATGATCAGCCATAGTAGCACTATTTAATGACATTATTAGTGAAGAAGATAAGACATAATCTAGGGATAATGATGGTAATGTTCAAATTGTGTATTTATATAATGTATAAAAATACATTTATTTATCTCATGAGTAATTACCTGACTATCCTCCATACTGTGAAGTTGAGCTTTCGATTGATTTGGTGGATAATGCAAGACCAATATTAAGGAATCACTATATAATATATATTGTTGAATTATTGGAGTTGATTAACCAACTATGGAACTTGTGTGATACGAGATATATTTTCCTTATGGTTCAGCAAGGTTGTCCAATGTTATCTTAGTTATGAAAATATATGTATCTTTGAGGCTATACCCTGTAATTTAAAAATCAATGAAATTATGATAAATAATATGTATCCCCTTCCTAGTAATGATTACATATTTGATCAACATCATAGTGCTCCCATTATTGGATCTTGGGAAATACGAAAAATTTTGAATCATTGTTATAGGTAGTAAATCCATTGGTATAGCCAATATAAAATGTTATTCCAATCCACTGGGAGTATAACCATTTTTATAGGAAAATACCAAGGGATTAATATATTTTTTTGGTATATGTCACATGGATATACAATATAAAAATTCATTATTCAAATAGTGGTTATAGATAAACTGCCACCAAACTATGCCAATAGTCTCATAATTGTTCTTTTTTAGTGTAAAAACATCCCAACTAACAGAACTCTCACTATTCCTAAAACACATGTACATTATAATAATCTAAAATACAGCGTACATCCACTATTATTATAACACATGAACATGGAAACACAATATTAGAGTGTATAAAAAATTAAAAAACTACTTAATTAATTTATTTAGTAAAAAACCACATTTTAAACATCACATATATATAAATTTTAAAATCTTTATAAAACACTTTGTGCTAAAAATAATTTTATAATATTTAAATAATTAAATTATCTCCCATTAAAACTGAAATCATCTCCTTTAATTTCACCATCACCACTATTATCATCATTACCATAACCCTCTCCATAATCATCAGTATCCCTATCCCAATCTTAATCTACAGCATCCTTACCATCATTAATATTAAATTCCTTCCCTTGAAATAAAAAATATTGGAGAAAAAATGATTCAATAATTCTATTTTTATTAATGAAATTATGTCATTGAAACTAGAAAATTATTTTTTTAATGTGTAATAATATTAAATGAAATGTCCAGAAAAGAAGAAATAGGTAGTGGTAATTATGTATTGTAAAATATAATAGATGGTGTGTTCTCTAATACATAATAAAAAAATTTTGAAGAAGAAAATTTAATTAAAAGAAATAGTAAATATTTAAATAAAATGAATGAAATTAAGGGAAAATCATCCCAATATGATGGGAATGTTATCCATTAATTTATAGTTATTCATAATTATAATAAAATGATAAATATATATTTATTACATTCAATACGAGTTCTAGAACAAATATTCAGTGAATATAATCTATATAGATGGATGATAAATTTTGTTTTACATCAATATATAATGATTTTATTTTATGGGGAATTACAACACTATAATTGAAATATCATTACAATAATATATCTATATATCAATAATGTTTATTGAAAAACAATACACCAATGATTATGTGATATCAACCCATCTGGATTGTAAACATATTTCGGTGATATTAAAACATGTATCGTATATATTAAATCTAAAACTCATCATTTATTCATATATAGAATAAAATTAAAAAAATTATTTAATACTAACATTAATAATGTACATTTTAATTTATTTTCAATGGTTAATAAAATGACTGGAACTCAAGAAATCCATTTCAAATCATGGGGATGAATCTACCAACCTATATGTGATGAAATTGTTAAACAATAATGCCACTCGTGATAATTCTATAGTACTATTTCTAGTTATGAACATGTATAAGTTATAATATTTTGGTGATTGGGTAGTAAACATATGTATATGATTGTTACACACTAATGAACCAAACAATAGATGATGTTATAATAAAAAAGTATGTCCATGATGTGTGTACACATCATAAATATTTTCTACTTAAATGACTGAATTAAATTCATTAACTTCCTATAAATGTTAGCAATATAGAAAAATAACACATATAAACATACCCATATGATGGTAATAATAATCTCTACAGTATCATAACATAACAACTTTCATTGATAAAATTTCAATTTAAATGACTCCATGAAATGTTCCAAATATAATTTTTTTCCAACCTTAAAAGAAAATATGATTTATAAAATAATATTCTATTATATTTAATACTGATATCAAGATAATGTCTCACATCAATAAGATAACATTTCAGGGATGTGTTGAACACACTCCGTCTACATTTTTACATATATTACCCATCAAAAATAGTATCACATGAAACATGAAATGTGGAAACAAATAGTGGTTTTGATTACATGAATCATTTACCCATGAAAGAGGATGATGAATTGAACATGAGTACTTGTGATAGATAAGTGAATTTTATCATTCATAAGATATTTTTTTGAGTATTATTTTATTAAAATAGATTTTATACTTCTATAACATCAACAACGCTTGGGGTAACTAGAAAAATTATTCCATATCATTTACCTACATGAACATTATAAAGGTGATGATGTATGATCTTGACCTTCTATACAGTCATCTTAGACTCATTTAATAACTTCTGGTTTATTTTAAGTACCATCATCTGGAGATATTTTTTTGGGGTGTGTTTGGGTGGGGTTTTAAGATGGTTTTAGGATAGGGGGTCTTTCAACTATTTTCACTTGGTTTGATAAACTATGGTCATAATCCTAGGAAATTGTGAAACCCTAGATAGTGGAGTTTAAACGGTTAGTGCATGGTTTCTCTAACTATGCTCCAAAGCTAGGGTAAACCATCCGCACAGTTTTATATCCTCTGAAAATATTTTAAAAATTAATAGAACCCCTGAAACAATTTCATTTGGATATAGTATTGATTTATACATATTTTCATTGATCCCAATTAGTTTTTGAGGGGTTCCAACGCTTTTTAACCTCCATTCTTCATGATGAATGTAATGCCCCGACCCCAGTTACCCAGACTCGGTGCATTATTACATAACATTGGAATGAATTAAAGAAAGGTCAAGTCTCGAAAGACAGATTAGTTTAGTAGCCTTGGAATAACTATACACATTCATAATGTTTACATTACATCATAAAATGAAAACTACAACAATATAGTCTCCATATTCCACACTCATATCCATTCATACTATCCCTGCAGGTCATTCATAAAATACTTCTTCACTTCCTGGGAAAAATAAAATATAGAATGTGGTGAGCTCAAATGCCTAGTAAGGATAACAATATAGCGGAAACTTTCATAAATATGAATAAAAATTTAAGGCAATGTATAACTAAAACAAAAGCCTTTTAAACATTAACTTCAACATAGTATGGAAAAAATAAAATGAAATAATTCCATTTACTTATTCACATGGATATTCTTCTAATCGACTAATCACATGCAATATCAATAACCACTTTCATAATGATGGAATGCATAATTCCAGACTATAATAACCACATAGCCAAGGACTCGTGCCAAGAATACAAATAAGATTTTGTCAAGGCCTTGTTCCAAGACACTAGTTTCTCTCATGAGACCTACCGATGCATCGAGGATCTATAGCGGTCTCCACCCATCACTTATTAAGTCCAATGCATTCCTCATATGAACAGGTTTCAACAAAACATAAACATTCGTATTAAAACTAGCATACGAAATTTCAATACTTTCACCATAAACCATGAATGGTATAAAAATAACACATCCACAGTCAAACATATCAGAAAACATTCAATAATATATGGAAGTTTTGTATCATAATAAATAAACATCAAATAAGCTTAAAATCCATCAAAGGATATTGACATTAGATGAAATCAAAACTAGTTGAGAGAAATATCTCATTTTTTTAAATCATTTAAAAGTCACATAATTATAAAATATATCATTTACATTGAAAATATTCTTATAAGTTTGTAAGGGAAGCTTAAACGATTTTATAATGGCGGAAAACAGCCCCACCCACCGTTTAAGTTAAAAAATTACATTCGTACCATAATTCTGTCAAAAAGGTTAAAAAGAACCTTGTTTGGAAAACGACAGAAAGATTCCTTTATAAAATTCTTATAAAAATTCAAACAAAGGTATACATGACTTTAACCCATATTCTTGTAAATAGTGAAAATTTTTGAAATACAATTTTAATAAACATTGATGTGGATGATAAAGAAATCCCAGTAGATTATTATGTATAAACAACCTCAGATAATGATGAGATTTTGAAATAAACCCTTACCTTGTAATTTTCCTTGGTTGGGGTAGGTTAACCTCTTGTATAATGGTGAAATAATTGTTATTAAATTATACAAGAATCATACACATTAATATGATATCATATATGATCTTTTAACATTTCTTTGTAAATAATATCTTAGAATTATCATCATTTCAGGTGTTAACATACTCATTTTATATTATATGTTTTGTTACATAAGCCGTGTTTTTTATAGATAGGATTTATCTTATTAATATCCAGAATGATATCATGTCCTTAAACATTATTTTTAAATCATAAAATGATAATTATACTTGAATGGATACGAAGGAGATTGAATCTAATCGCGTTCGTGGAGTCGGTAGTCCGTACGTATGCACGAGCGACAATATCATTCTTTTGATATTAAAATAATATTTACTTGTATGGTATATCATATATACATAATCATTATCATGTTATATTTATTATTCACATGAATTGCACATCATTATTATAACCATCCAAATAATAATGTTTTGAATAACAATTACACCACGACGTGGAGACGGTAAGCCGTACGTACGCACGTATGGTGACATGTCATTCAAAGGATGGATAGAATACTGAAATATGTTTGTACCATGTTCATAATAACATCAAAGTATATATAATATATTGGAGTTTTTATTTTAGAATAGTAATAACAATGATAGAAGAAGTGGAAGAAGAAAAGAACTTGAAAAGGGGTGGTGAAATCATTACATCTTCTTCGGGTTCTTCCTTTTGATTTGATCAAAAGGGCACATTAGGTTGGATTTATGACTAAAGGAAGGCCTATAGGATTAATTGAGGAATTTTGAGAGAGTATTTGGTTAGGGTTCGGCCGAGAGAAAAGGCTTTGAAGGTGTGAATTAATGATAAGGGGGAGTGCCCTTTTATAAGAGGGGTGAGAGGAACCTTTGGAAAAGGTAGATATATTATTTTATAATAAATTAATATTCGTTTTTTAATGGATCCAAAGTTTATTATTTAAAGGTTAAGGTGGGTATAGGTTGAAAACCACTCAACCAAAAGGATTTAGATAGGGTTGGGTTACTATATTAACCTTATATTTAAGTATTAACTCTTAGTTAATTAGTTTCACTTTTACAATGTCTCTTTGTATTTTTATATTACATTGTTAATAAACATACTATATACCACCAAGAGACTCCCAAGTGGTCCATTAATGATACACCTATCATGATATAAGTCCATTTGGATGAACCATAGATTTTTTAGAATTGAATGTCAATTAATAATATAATATTTGTTTTAAAAACTCTTTTATGTCAATTTTGACACTATTTGGACAATTGATTTTTATGAAAATCATAACAGAATGATTACTACGAAAAAAATTAATTAAATTAATACTAACATGTCATATTAACCAATAAAATTATTTTAATTCATAAAAAGTCTCATATTATATTTATTTGTGTATTTATAATATCAATTATTTTAATTTTTCACTATTATGGTAATTACTGCATCATCATTGTGTCATAAATAAATTAAATTATTTAATGTCTAAAAATTATAAATAAAATACCATTATGTAGAAAATCATTTTATATTTCTAATGAATTTTTACAATATAATATATCTTATGTATAACCCAATATTAAAAATGTTTTACTAAATAAACATTGAGTTTAACTCTTTTAACTCTTCTTTGAGATAAATAATAATAAATGTCCTACTCTAATCCAACTAGACCTAAATGATAATATTTTATTCCTAAGATTGTTTTTGGTCGAGATACACTTGTCCAATAGAATTAGGACATGTTTTAGGGTGATATTAATATCATTTTCACCCTTAATTACACTATTTACTTTTAACCGTGGTAAATAAAAGTAAAACGTTATTATTCACCAAAAATTATTTTCATCTAATTGAAGAAAATTTTACTCCTTGATATTAACTGTGTCTTTCGAATATTCGAAATTCCACTGACAGAAGAGGTAAAATTAAGTTTTATGAAAAAATTCAGTTTTTTTAACTACCACTTAGTGGTTTCACTATTCATCAAAAAATGATGTTTTTTAGAAAAATACAAAAAATTCACCCTAGGCTAATTTCAATATTACGAATCCAAAAATGAAGTCCATTTTGAAAAATAAAATTTATAAATTTCAAAAGGTGGGTATTACTACTCATAATGGCTAGTTTGATTGGTTGTGGTGTGTTAGAACTTGATGATGCGTACAACACACGCTATTGCATTATTCAAAAAGAAGTGTACCGTAGAATCTTGGTGTGTTACATTCTCCCCTCCTTCAAATAATTTCATCCTCAAAATTTTTATAATACTACCGCATGAAAAGACTCGGGTGGTTCTTCATCATAAGTTCCCCGGGTTCCCACGTTGCCTCTTCCATCTTATGGTCTCTCCACAAGATTTTACCAGATGAGTCTTTCGGTTTCTCAGTACTTCTTCTCTCATATCAAGAATCTTGACAGGATCTTTTCAATAAGATAGATCTGGTTCCAATTATAATTCCTCACAGGTGAGTACATGCGTTGGGTCAGGCATGTATTTCCTCAACAGAGATACGTGGAACACATCGTGAACTTTGGAGAGACTTGGCGGCATTGCCAATCGGTAAGCTACAACCCCAATTCGTTCTAGAATTTCGAAAGGTCTGATGTTCTTGGGAATCAATTTACCTTTCTTACCAAAATGTATTACTCCCTTCCATGGAGATACCTTGAGTAAAACATGATCACTGACTTGAAATTCCAAATCCATCCTTCAATTATTGGCAAAGCTCTTCTTCCTACTTTGAGCTGCTTCGATATGGTTTTAGATTACCTTCACCTTTTCCATCGTTTCCTCCACCAGTTCTGGGCCTACACATTTTCTTTCACCAACGTCATCTCAACAGGTTGGTGTGTGAAATCTCTTTCCGTATAACGCTTCATATGGTGCCATCTTAATACTCGAATGGATGCTATTGTTATAGAAAAATTCTACCAGAGGTAAATATTGATCCCACATACCCTGAAAGTCAAGTGAGCAGGATCTCAAATTGTCTTCCAAGCTTTGAATAGTTCATTCTGATTGTCCATCTGTATGAGGGTTGTAGGCAGTGCTCAAATGAAGTTCAGTATCCAAGTCTTTCTGAATATTTTTCTAGAATCATGAAGTAAAACGGGGATCAGGATCAGAAATAATCGATAGGGGTACTCTATGATGTCTCACAACTTCATCAATATATATATTTGCTAGAGGATCCAGTGGTAGATCATCTCTTATAGCAAGAAAATGTGCTGACTGGGTAAGACGATCAACAATAACCCATATTGCATCATTCCTTCTAGAAGTCTTTGGTAGCCCCATGACAAAGTCCATCGTAATATTGTCCCACTTCCACTCAGGTATGGGAAGAGGTTTCAATACTCCACCAGGTTGTTGACTTCTAGCTTTCACTTGTTGAAAAACCATACATCTTGACACAAAATCAGCAATCTCCCTCTTCATGTTGTCCCACCAAATATGTTCTTTCAAATCTCTATACATTTTGGTCCTCCCGTAGTGTATAGAGAAATTTAAACTATGAGCATCATCCAGCAATTCCCTTTTTAGATCAGGTATATCGAGAAAACAAAGCCTCTTCCCGAATTTCAAAATTCCTTCTTCATACACAAAGTCTCTCAATATCCCATCACTCATAGCTTTAATCTTCTTTTGAAATTCTTCATCATCGGTTTGAGAAGACTTAATCCTTTGTAGTAAAGATGTTTTGGAAACCATTTGAAAAAGAATTGATGTTTCACCTTCCCTGGTTATTCCCATGTCCATATTCACTAGATCCATGAAAATTGGATCCCTTTCAATTCTCATATTGTTCAAAACCCCATGATCTTTTCTACTGAAAGAATCAACCACCTTTATTTATTTCCCCATTGTACAATCATAGTCTTTGAGTTATTCAAGCCCTCGCCTTTGCCTCATGTTGAGTTCTTTTTGTGAGAAAATATTCTTCAAACTCTTGTGATCAGTATAAATCTCAAAATTTTCACCATAGAGGTAGTTCCTCCATATCTTAAAAGAAAATATCATACCATCTAACATTATATCATGAGTAGGATAGTTTTGTTCATGAATTTTCAACGGTCATGATGTATAGGCAATAACCCTATCATTCTGCATAAGGACACAACCAAGTCCTTTCTTCGATGCATCACTATAAATAACGAACCCATCATTCCCCGATTGTAGAGTCAATATAAGAGCATTGACTAATATTCTCGTAATTTCTTAAAAACATTCTTCACACTCTTTTTCCAAACAAATTTAACCACTTTACGTGTGATCATTGTTAATGGGTTAGCCAACCGGACAAAATTCTGGACGAAACATCGATAATAACCTGCTAAACCAATAAAAATACGTACCTCAGTTATACTCGTCGATGTAGGCCATTATTGGATTGCCTTGGTCTTAGAAGGATCAAAAAAGATTCCATCATTAGAGAAAATATGGCCAAGAAATGAAATCTCATGAATCCAGAATTGACACTTTCTAAACTTCCCATATAATTCATGTCTTCTGAGAGTCTTCAGGATAATGGACAAGTGACTTTAATGATCTTTGTAGCTTTTTGATTTTACCAAGATATCATCAATAAATACCATCACAAATTTATCGAGATATTCCTTGAAAACTCTGTTCATTAGATCCATAAAAACAGAGGGTGCATTAGTCAATCCAAAAGGCATTACTGTAAACTCGTAATGCTCGTACCTTGTTCGAAATTCTATCTTCGGAATGTATTCCTTCTTCACACACAACTGATGGTATCCAGATCAATGGTCAATCTTCGAAAAGTATTAAGCTCCATGCAGTTGGTAAAATAAATCATCAGTGCGAGGTAGGGGATACTAGTTCTTTATTGTTATATCATTTATCTCCCTGTAGTCGATACATAACCTCATAGATCTGTGTTTCTTTTTAGAAAAAAGAATAGGGTCTCCCCATAGAGAAACACTAGGGTGAATAAGTCCCTAATTACTCAATTCCTCTAGTTGTTTCTTTAGTTCATCTAATTCTACACTGGCCATTCTATAAGGGATCTTCGATATAGGCCTTGATCCATGAATTAAATCAATGGAAAACTCAACTTCTCATTCTGGAGGATGTCTAGGTAAATCATCCAGAAACACATCTGCATATTCTTTCACAATAGATAAATCCTCTAATTGAACATTCCTTTCCTCACCCACTGTAATTTCATCCTCTTCCTCCCCCATAATTGATTTTAGTTGAGCTACTGGGGGTGGATCTAGATAAGAATTAGATGGTGACAATTCTGCTCTAAAGATAAGGTGTTCCTTATCATCATCATCAAAAATCATAACCTCCTTCTTCTTACAATAAATCTTCACATCACTGTCCGAAATCCAATCCATACTGAGGATTATATCAAACTCAATCATAGGTATGATGATGATATCAGTGGATAAAGAACATTTATATGCTCTAATGGGGACTGATTCACAAAACTTTTTTTTGCAATGATACTCCCCTTAGGAGTTTTAACGGAAAAATCCTTTGTTAAATCAAATTGTAAATATCTAATCTTCTTAGAAAACTGGGAAGATATGAAACAATGCGATGATCTAGAATCAAATAATGAATTTTCTAAACTTGAGGAAACCATTAAATTACCTGCCACCACATCTTTCAGAACTTCTACCTTAGTAGTAGTGATAACATAACCTTGTCCTTGATCCCTTGGCCTTTCCAAGGTAAGATCCCCTCACTCTTAGGACATTCATTTTCATAATGTCCCATCTCCCTACAATTGTAGCATTGGACATCAGTAGTTTCCTTCTTCCCCTTGTAATCACGATCTTGGTGGCCCTTTTCACCACACTTGTAACAGACTCCCATTCCATTTAAGAAAGTACCGTGGTGTTTCTTCCCACATTTATTGTAGGATGGATATTCAACATTTTCCTTCGTACCCTTACTTTCATTCCCAGATTGATCAGAAGATCTCTTCTTCTCTTGCTTTTATTTAATGTCATAGGACATAGAGAATTCTTTTTCTGTCTTGATAGAACATGAGACAATGTCTTCATACGATGAGATGGATTGTGAGTCTAATGCTCGACGGAGAAATGGGTTTAAACCATCATAGAAACAATCAATCATACTACTTGGGATATGTATATAATCTCTAGCATTCCTTGATAACCTTGTAAAGTTAGCCTCATACATTGCGACATTCTCATCCTCCTTTTGTCTCAGACTCAGAAATTGTCTTTCCATATCTGCTCGATGGTCACGAGGAAAGTATTTTTGTAAAAAATGATCTTTGAACTCCCTCCATTCCATATTTGATACTTCATCATCTTAATTCTTGTTTTGAATCAATGACCACCATTGATAAGCATCTCCAGTGAGGCAATAAACTACCATGACAACTTTTTCCCTTTCACTACTCCCCAAGGCATCAAATATTTTCTCTAGGGAACTTATCCATTACTCTGATAATAAGGGATTTGTACTCCCATTGAATGTTTTTGGTTGCTGCCTCATGAAGCGGCATAACATTGATCCCCCATGCTGTGGATCAGGGTGCTCCATACGGGTAAGGTTATTATTCATAACCTGTGTGAGTTGTCCTAGTATGGTGATTAGTTAATCAGCACCAGTTGCATCACCAGCACCACTATAATTATCTTTAGGAGGAGGGAAATCCCTACACGGAGTGTGTGCATTGATACGGTTTCCATTAATTCCACTAGGCGCTATTTCTAAATAATGGCATAAAATAGATCAGTTTATGAATCGAAATACATGATTCCATACTTATAAAACACTTAACATAAATTAAACTATTTGTGGATATAATCCATAATCATAAAAATGTTTTCTTTGATAAATTATATACTCATAAACCCTTCATAATGATTTTTAATGAAAATGAGAGTTATCCTAAGAATATCCACCGGGAGTGTCGTAACCAAGAGTGCAGCAAGGCCCATTTTCGTGCCCCAGTTCCCGTTCAAGTCCATCTCAATGTGGTGTTTTCGGGTTTTACCCCTAGGTACATCTATGGCAGATCCACCTCTACCTGCTCGTATCCAGACAGGGATGTATTGCTCAGAAAAATCACAAAATCTCTACAATACCAAAATTCTAGGAAGTTCTTCTATACTAATCCTCAAAGTCCATTTTAGGTCTATGTGCACTAATCAGGGTTTATCTAAATATAGGTTCCATGGTTTGTACTAAACTTCCTCTAAACCAACTGTAATGCCACGACCCCAGTTACCCAGAGTCGATGCATTATTACATAACATTGGCATGATCACAAGAAATATCAAGTCTCGTAAGACCGATTAGTTTAGTAGCCTTTCAATAACTAGACACATTCATAAATTTTACATTACATCATAAAATGAATACTACAACAATATAGTCTCCATAGTCCACACTCTTATCCCCTCATACTATCCCTGTAGGTCATTCATAAAATTATTCTTCACATCTTGGGAAAAATAAAACATAGAAAGGGGTGAGTTCAAATTCCCAGTAAGGATAAAAATATAGTGGAAACATTTATAAATAGGAATAAACATTTAAGGCAATGTATAACTAAAACAAAATACTTTTAAACTTGAAATTGAACATAGTATGGAAAAAATAAAATGAAATAATTCCATTTACTTATTCACATGGATATTATACTAATCAAATAATCACATGAAATATCAATAAACACTTTCATAATGATGGAATGCATAATGCCAGACTATCAGAACCACATAGCAGTGGCCTCATGCCAAGACTACAAATAATATTTTGCCAAGGCCTTGTGCCAAGACACTAGTTTGTCTCTTGAGTTCTACCGATGCATCGAGGAGCTATAGTGGGCTCCACCTGTCACTTATTAAGTCCAATGCATTCCTCAAATGAACAGGTTTAAACATAACATAAACATTCGTATTAAAACTAGCATACGAAATGCCAATACTTTCACCATAAACCATGAGTGGTATAAAAATAACACATCCACAGTCAAAAATTTCACAAAACCTCAAATAATATATGGAATTTTTTTATCATAATAGAAAAAACATCCAATAAGCTTAATATCCATCAAAGGATGTTGACATAAATGAAATCAAAACTATTTGAGAAAAATATCTCTTTTTTTAAAATCATTTAAAAGTCACGTAATTATAAAATAAATCATTTACACTGAAAATATTCTTATAAGCTTTTAAGCGAAGATTCAAAGATTTTATAATGGCAGAAAATAGCCCCACCTTCCATATAAGTTAAAAAATGACATTCTTACCTTAATTCTGTCAAAAAGGTTAAAAAGGACCTTGTTTGGAAAACAATAGAAAGATTCCTTTATAAACTTCTTATTAAAAGTGAAACAAGGGTATATATTGATTTACCCCATATTCTTGTAAATATAAAAAATGTTTTGAAATAAATTTTTAAGAAACATGGATGTGGATGATAATGAAATCCCAGTAGATTATTACGTATAAACAACCTTGGATAATAAAGAGATTGTGAAATAAACCCTTAACTTGTACTTTTCCTTGGTTGGGGTAGTTTAACCTCCAGTATAATGGTGAAATAATTGTTATTAAAATATAAAATAATCATATACATTAATATGATATCATATATGATCTTTTAACATTGCTTTGTTAATAATATCTTAAAATTATTGTCATTTCGGGTGTTAACTTACTCGTTTCCTTTTATATGTTTTGTTACATAAGACATGATTGTTATGGATAGGTTGTATCTTATTCATATCTAGAATGATATCAAGTCCTTAAACATTATTTTTAAATCATCAAATTATAATTATACTTGAATGGATACGATGGAGAATGAATCTCATCACATTCGTGGAGAAGGTAGTCCGTACGTACGCACGAGCAACAATATCATTATTTTGTTATTAAAATAATATTTAATTGGATGGTATATCATATATAAAGAATAATTATCATATTATATTTATTATTTATATTAATTACATATCATTATTATAACAATCCAATAATAATGTTTTGAATAACAATTACACCATGACGTGGAGACGTTAAGCCGTACGTACGCACGTATGGTGACATGCCATTCAAAGGAGGGATAGAATACTGAAATATGGTTGTACCATGTTTATAATAACATCAATGTATATATAATATACTGGAGTTATTATTTTATAATGGTAATAACAAAGATAGAAGAAGTGGAAAAAGAAAGGAACTTGAAAATTGGTGGTGAAATCATTACCTCTTCTTCGGGTTATTCCTTTTGATTTGATCAAAAGGGCTCCATAGGGTGGCTTTATGACTATATTAAGGCCTCAAGGATAAATTGAGGGATGTTGATAGAGTATTTGGGAAGGGGTTGGCTGAACGAAATGGCATTGAAGGTGTGAATTAATGAGAAGGGGGAGTTCCCTTTTATAAGAGGGGTGGGGGCAACTTTGGAAAAGTTAGAAATATTATTTTATAATAAATTCAAATTCGGTTTCTAATGGATCCAAAGTGGATTATTTAAAGGATAAGGTGGGGATAGGTCTAAAACCAATCAAAAAATAGGATTTAGAGAGGTTTGTGTTACTGTATTAACCTTATCTTTAAGTATTAAATCTTAGTTAATTAGTTTCACTTTTACAACGTCTCTTTGTATTTTTATATTATTTGGTTAAAAAACATACAATATATCTCCAAGTGACCCCCAGGTCGTCCATTAATGAGATAACTATCATGATATAAGTCTCCTAGCTGAACCTTAGATTTTTAGGAACTGAATATCAATTAATAATATAATATTTGTTTTAAAAACTCTTTTATGTCAATTTTGACACTATTTGGAAAATTGATTTTTGTGAAATTCATAACAGAATAATTACTTCGAATGATGTTAATTAAATCAATCCTAACATCTCATATTAAGCTATAAAATTATTTTAATTCGTAAAAAGTATCAAATTATATTTATTTGGGTATTTATAATATCAATTATTTTAATTTTCCTCTATTATGGTAATTACTGCATCATCATAGTGTCATAAATAAATTAAATTATTTAATGTATAAAATTTATAAATAAAATAAAATTATGTTGGAAATATTTTTATCTTTCGAATGAATATTTAAAATAGAATTTATCTTATGTATAACATTATATTAAAAATGTTTCAGTAAATGAACTATGATTTTAACTCTTTTAACTCTTATTTGAATTAAATAATAATAAATGTCCTAATCTAATCCAAGTGGACCTAAATGATAATATTTTATTCCAAAGTTTGTTTTAGGTCAAGATAAACTTGTCTAATAGAATTAGAACATGTGTTAGGGTAATATTAATATCATTTTTACCCTTAATTACCCTTTTTACTTTTAAACCGTGGTAAATAAAAGTAAAAAGTTACTATTCATTAAAAATTATTTTCATCTCATTGAACCACATTTTACTCCTTGATATTAACCATGTCTCTCGGATTTTCAAAATTCCACTCATAGAAGAGGTAAAATTAAGTTTTATGAAAATTTCATTTTTTTTAACTACCACTTAGTGGTTTCACTATTTATCAAAAAATAAAGTTTTTGAGGAAAATACCAAAAATTCAACCTAGGCTAATTTCGATGTACAAATCCAAAAATGAAGTCCATTTTGAAAAATAAAATTTATAAATTTCAAAAAGTGGGTATTACTATTCATAACGGCTAGTTTGATTGGTTGTGGTGTGTTAAAACTCGATGTTGCGTACAACACACGCTATTTCATTATTCAAAGAGAAGCGTACTGTAGAATCTTGTGGTCTTACAATGAAAATATAAAATCAATGATCTGAACTTTTCCCTAACGTTGGTTTTCATTCAGATGAAAAAATTGATCATTCCTTCTTCTTATATTGATCTTTTGGTGGAGTTTATATTAATCTTTATTTAGATCTAAGACTATGTGGGGATATCTTGATCTAGTATTATAGATCCAAATATAGATTGATTATATCTTCATATTTATATATATTGATTTCGGTATTTAGATCTGAAATCTCAAATCTTCATTGTTGTGTTGCTTAGATTTGGGGATTTCTGTTGGGAGAACATCTTTCAAAAAACTGAAATGGGTTGACCAAATGAATTTCCCATATTCATGAATTATTTATATATATATAATATTGTGTAATTTCTGTCATACATAATAAATTGATTTCCTTGAATTGGTTTTATTATATAGGCCCATGTTGTTTTCAAAGCATTGTTGAAATAGGTTATTTATTGGGAATTTATAAAGAATATATAGGGATTTCATATTGGGTATTTAATTTATGGAAATTTATTATAATAGCCAGGGGTTAAAATGTAGATAATTATTTAGGGCATTAATAATGAGACATTGAAATGGATAAGTTTGGATAACTAGTTGTGGATTTATTATTTTCCCTTGAAAATGTGAATTATAAAATTAATTATGAGATTAATTATGAAACGTACATATTATAATATGATAATTATTTATAGATAAATAATTAAAAACTATAAATTTTGAAATTGATTAACAGATTAATGAATAAATTAATTGTTTGATGAACATAGTTAGTTATTGAGTTTACTAATGACATAAATGAGGGTAACTATTTGTTGAATTAGTAATGGGTTTGGGGTGGATGATTAATTGTAAAACTAATAATGTGATAAATAACCATTGTTGAATAAATATATTTAGATTTTTGAAAGGTATATCATAATATTTCATCATCAGAAGCATGTTCATAAATAATTATGATAAATAAAGCTATTTAAAAAATATATTACCAAATTTTTAAATATTGATTAATAATATTAATAAAATAAATTAAAATATACTTATATTTATATCCCCAAAAATTTTATAAAATTATTTAAAATGGTCTTTCATGGGTGTTATATAAAAAAGACAGTAGAAATAAGTGCTGAATTTGAACTGTCTCTCGTAAAAAGAAATGTGAGCCAAAAATCATGTCAAGGGATTAAAAACATTTTATTCATAAGACAAATTAAACAATAAATATAATTTGATTAATGAAATTCAAGATATAACATTTCATATTATTTCTATATCCACCTTACAAAATATGATAGGTGAATAACATTATATATGTACCAATGGAGACAATTTGTGAAAGAAAATACATTACCTCGAGTCTTGAATTTTTTTTTACATGTTCACACATCATGTATAATAAATATATGGTAATTATAAGTAAATTGTAACACCATAAACATATATATCAGACAATATTTGATTCAAAATAATCCATTTATCGCCTATTTGTAAGCAATTCCTTACCAAATTAATTTTCAGGTAATATCTATTTTGTTGTTTGTATATGATATGGTTAGGTAGTTTGGGTCCTATTAAATTTATCACTATTTCTTCATCACCATAAATTTCACCCTAGAATAATACAATATATTTTCCTTATATATGTATTTATTTTATCCTGTTAATGTTAATGATTCAAAATAATTTACACTATTCATGTAGATGGTTGGTCATACGTATGCATTAACATTTCCTCTATTCCAATGAAGAATAAGATGAAATAAATGTAAAAAATATATTATATTTATATAATAATTTATAATTTAAATAAATAAACCACATTATATCTATTATTTTTTACCATCAATGAAAAATTAAAATGATTAACATATCTCATTGTATCATAGAGGTGGTAGTCCTCTCGTATGGATGACCAATGTTATAATTTTTCAATAGATTAGATGATAGGATGGTATATGTGATATTATAAATCAAGATATAAAATTATTTCATAAATTTCATATAAATATGTGAAATACATCATTACATCTGGTTATGAGAGGGTCTGACGGAAAACATATTATACTGAATAGAGAGGAAGTGGTATATTTTACAAGTTATCTACAGTTTTTTTCACTTATTATGGAAGAGTATACAAATATTAGTAATTAAATTACCATAATAAAATATAAATATATATTATATACTGATGTTATAATATAATTTTATATTAATTTTGTTTGAAGGATATTGAAGTTGATATTGAATAAAAAATATGATTAAGAACAATACCTCTTCATGAGACAAATTCCTTATATTGGGACCCAAATACATCATATTGGGGTTTAATAATATTATTAATTTCTATATTAAGTAGGTGGAAATTGTGGAATATATTTGGATTGAAAATATATGGAATAAATGGTTTTTTATTTTTGATGTGGATTGGAGAAAGGGTACCAATTTATAGGTTCGAGAGTGGACACACATGGAATTTTTGAAAATAAAATATTATTCACAAATATTAAACATGAAAAAGTAATCAAAATATACTCATTATCAAATGTTATATTGTATTAAGATGAAATATGGTCATATTAATTTAATTATAGATATTTTTATGTTAATTAAACCCCTATATATTTAATTGAACCCCGTGAGAAACCTTTCTTAACATTCATTGTGGAAATTTATTTTTACTTATTGAAAAATTCATTATGAAAAAAACATTAAAATAATAAAATTGTATAAGATTATTTATCAAGATTAAAAATATAGAATTGATTTTTTCAAATTCTCTTTATATATTTTTTATAAAATTTTATAAAATTAAATTCCTAGACTTGACAAAAAATGGGTTTCTAATGAGAATTTTTTTCATATTTATAGATGGTTTTACAATAAAAATTCTATATTAAATTGACTATAATGAAGTAAATTATTTATTTATAAATAATTGAATTAATTTTTCTTTCTATCCCTTTAAATAAATATATGATGTTATATTGTTTATGTGATGATATATTTTCCATAAAAAACCATTCATGTTCAGTATTCTTTAAAAATTATACTATTTTGAAGAAGAAAAAAATTCACCATAATCTAAATTTCACTTGATTATTCAAAATAAGAAGTCTTTTTTTCAAATACATTTTTTATTATTTCATAAAATTTATTTTATTTAACATTTTTATAAAATATACTTAATTCGGATTTTTTAAAAGCATGTATTTTTATTATATATAATAAATATAATATAATTTATGTTCATTTTTCGATATATTATATTTACCTAAAAAATATATTTAATTTTTGATAATTTTATTACTATCGATCATTCCATATTTAATGTGTAGGTTATAATGATCCTTTATAAATAATAGTGTTAATAATATCTCATGGTGATTTAAAACTTGTTGTTTCGTGTAATGTTTGAAATTTAAGAATTTATTTTTTTCACAAAAAAAAATTGATAAAATCTATGTGTTTTTTAATATACATATAATATATAATCCAAAATAATAAAATAACAACCATATTTATTAACATTTATAACAATGGGGAACTACTCAACCTATTTTTACATTTATCTAATACAACTCTATAATATAATTCGTCTTGCTCATCACCAATGACACTGAACTAGGATTCCACATACATTATTTGAACATACATACTTTATCATAGGTATCTTAATAGATATTAGGGACAATGATGTTTCTGTAATGATAATATGACATCTCTATAAAAGAATACACTAAAATAAATTAAAATTAAAAAATTAATGTAGTCTAATATAAAAAACAATTAAAATATTAAATATTTATAACAAAAAAAACCAAAAACAATTTCATTCAGACCATAAAATAAATGTTGTATCACCCATCAGTTGATCATTTATTGACATGTATAACGAAGAACTCCAAAAAATAACCACATTTCAACTCATTTCATTTCTAAAATCAATCCACCAACCTTTAATGTATAAACCCAGAATAGCATCAAAAAGTTTCTAGAATCCATTCATTTTGACATTAGTATGTCATAATATATTATTTCTTTACACATATAGTAGGGAATGTGTTTTTTTGTGAGTAAGAATATAGTACACCACTATCAATTGTGTCCCTAGTTAATATCAACACATATATAAATGAATAAAATGTAAAACATATGATACCATAAAGTAATAAAATATCTAATCCATGTGAAACATTCTCTATGAGATATTCCTACCTACTTATACCTATTTCATATTTGGAAGATGATCTTGGAGTAATTTCAAAATATGAGGGAGAATAAAAAATAAAGATTTCAACATAGTCCATGAAATAATTAAAGACTATTCTTATTGCCTCTTAGTGAACAATTCAATCTCAAAACCATGCTATAAAAAACATACTTTAAAATTATCCAATCAATAAAACATAGAGTCCCATGCACTATTAGTATCCCCCTCTCAACTTATTATTTTAATCACCACACAAATCCAATAGAGAAATTCAATAGAGTATTGTTATAATTTATTGATGGGGAACATAACCACCTTATGAAAAACATATTTATAAATTCCCATCAACATCACCATATGGGTACCTCTGTGTGAACATTACCCTAAAATCAAGGTTCTTAAATAGTGTATGCCAACATCAACATCTTATATCCAAAACATTGTAAACTCAGTCCAAGCCCCAATGATGATTTATATATCTCCCTTACCACACTTTAAAAAAACACACATCCCTATAGAGTTTCATGTTCCTTATCCAAATAAGTAAAAAAGAATATCTCACCAATCATCTTATATCTCATTGACCACCACATAACATACATTCAAATATAACATCCAATATAAAAACATTGTATACTAGAAAATATTTAGGAAACCTCGTCTATCCCTTAAATTTTATAACATTCACTTATTCAATTCTCACTATAAATCTCTATATAGCCACAAATATCATACTCAAAAATCATTACGTAATAATTAATTAATTTATGAAAAACCTGTATAGACCATTTAGAAATTTTCTAGTGGAATACAAAATATTGACTAAACATAAATCTATACATTAATTTTAATTGGTAAATATCTCTAACGTTAGTGCTTCTCAAAAGGAAATAATTAAATTATAAAAAAAACAAACCCAGTAATAAAAATATCCATACAAATGATGAATCATTTTAAAAGAAATTATTAATAATAGATGATAACTATATAAAATATATCAATTGGAGGATAAGAGAGTGACTGATAATAGAACAATCAAACACCCAATTAATAAGAGTTTATAATGAGGGTCCCATCATTTATCAATTGGTAAAAATATACTAAATAATAAAAATATAAATGTATATATTGTGGTTTCATCCTTATTCTCATGATATAATTATCTCACCTGTTGTCATATTATAGAAGGATCTTATATGTCATAATTCAATAAACCCCACCTAAGAAAAACAGAAAAACCCAACAAATTGAGAATTAGGTATTTTTTTATTTTGCCTACTTATATCATGATATAATTCTACCCATAATTTAGGCATTCACTATATAACATCCCACAATCATATCATTAAGAGTTATTTCTCTTAATTTTTAATTGCATTCAAAATCTTTTCAATCCAAAATACTATATATTTTAGTATATTTCTCTTCATTCTAAAAACAATTGATCATTAGATAACATTAAAACCTCAAACACATACAATCATCCAACAAGTAACCCTCAGACAACTCAATACTATCAAATTAATTTTTTATGGATGAAATTACTAAAATAATCTATTTTATGATGACTTCAAAATTTGTAATTCTTAGATTTATAGTTCCATATTTGAATTATCTTCACCAAATTCGTGAGAATAAATTAAAAAACACCACAATGATTGATGATAATTGGAGATAAATTATTCTGGTAATGAGTATATTAAATTAATTCACATTAATATATTAATTATAAAAAACATTTGATTTATTTAATGTCATTAACGAATAAAATTAACCAAAAAAGGTTCAATGAAGTATATACATGAAAATATGTGTAACATGTGTAAGTCAACTATCGATTTAACTAATAACAACACATAACACTGTTCAGCCGATGATTTTGATGGTCACTACTATGATAAACAAAATGAGTGAAAATATTTCAAAATATGTTTGGATCTATTGGCCATAGTGCAATGTGGAAGTAGTGGGTGAGTGTATTTTTTGATTTGAAGTTGTTTTAATAGATAAATATGAAAAAGTTTATGTTAACATTTTTATTATCACATTGTTAGTGTCATATTAAATTTAATTATATTTAATTTATAACTATAATATCCTCAACAATGAAATTCCATTAAAATAAATTATAATGTCACACTTTGTCTTTATTATTTGATGTTAAAAATGGAGATGCGTGTTCCCCTAGTTGTATATTCACATTCTTTATGAACATTAAAATAATGTTCTTTAATATTGATGTTATATAATTGTAGGTTCATGACAATTACAACATATCTTTTGGTAAATAATAAATTCTTATTGTTATTTTTTTATTAAATAGTGTGGTTACTGAATAATTTTCTCTCTATGGTCATTTTATTTCATGGTATCATTTAATTATTCACAACTAGTCTCTCCTCCAACCAAAATAGTACAATAATCCCAATTTTTATTAGTGTTTAATTTTATTCAATAAAGGTTGAAATATAAATTATTTCAATCGGAAATTGAATATGTGATATTATTATATGGATGTTATAATGATAAATAATACTTATAATAATTATATATTTCTAAGTCAATGGTTTTAGTGTGACAATATTATACGTTTATTAGAGGAATTGATTGAATCCAAGAATTTGTTTTTTGGGGTCATTATTCATATTTATTTAATGAAAGTAAGAACTGGTTTCCATTTATTAATGGGATAATTTATTTATTTTATCATATAATTTTGGTAGAATACTTCAACTACTATTGATAAATTAAATAAACAACATTCCATCTCTATAAGGAATGCATTTTTTAAGATTCCCTTATATATTATCATGTACTATTGAGTGTTATTATAAATTCAAGAAAAAAATAGTTATAGGTTTTCTAAATGATAAGATAAAACTTGAATATAAATTGAGAGATATTAATCAAAATACTTTAAAACTAAATTTTAATATGTTTTTCGTTTTTTTAATTTAATGGATTTTCATTGTAATTAAATTCATAAAGTGAAATTTCATTGGAGTACCTAAGAGTATTTGATAAATTAGTATATTAGTTTAGATAATTAAATAAATTATGGAATTGAAGATTCAATATTATATTATGTGTAATGAAGATATGGGAAAAAATATACAAATTTATAATTAAACACTCTAAAAATGTAATATAGATGTTACACTAACAATAAAATTATCATTCCATACCTGAAAATAATAACTAGGTATATGGTAAATTGAAATAATTGTATCTAAGTAGGTGATACTCTAATATATAATGATATGTGTCTTGGTAATGTTAATCATGGTAACATTATCCACCTCAAGCTGGGAGAAAAATAAATTTAAGTACATAATTTTTCATGTTATATATATTTTAATCTAAAAAACATAAATTTAAGACTCATTAGAATATTATTAGTTTTTTGATTGATTTTCAAATATTTGGATAATAAAAATCAAGATCATAGATACTTTTTGAATAAGAGGGGAAGATGAGACCAACACTCCGAGAATTTTTATTTGTTTTTGACATCATCATGATGAATTTTTAAATACAAAAATCCATGTTTTGAATCGGCATGCCAATCATTTCAATGATCATGGTGAATATCTTATTCTTAATATGGTGAAAAACTTCTGACCTTGAAATTGTATGTGATAATTTAATTTATAATGATTATATTTTTTTTAATATTTATAGTCATTAAAATTACACTATCTCAAAAATGGTTAGTTAGCTAAGGACAATATTAAATGATGTCTACACCATTTTGAAAATATAACTGTGAGAAACAGAGACACACAACCAAAAAAATTTCAATTCTTAAGATTCTCATTATTGATGATATGTTCTTCGCATCACCAGGGTGTGGTGAGGAATACATGATGATGATATATGTGTAATTTTATTACAATTGTAAACATATAGTGGGGTTATTTATAGATTCTTCCATATGAGAGTAATAAGAAATTCCATATAGAATTTCTGGATCAATATATACGCATGATGGAATAATAAACATTTCTAATTAATAATCAATAACATTATCAGTTGTATGGAATTTTAATATACAGTAATTCAATAAAAAAATATATGTAGTATTTTTTCTATTTAACGGTTGGAGAAGAATCTATGATTAATCGTGAGATTATACAAAACAAGAATATGATAATTTATTTATAATTCAAAGAAATATATAGGTGAGGTAAGGTTATGTTATGTTGGTATTTTTATGTAAATTAATTACGAATCATTTTATGATAGAAATATACTTATTAAAAAATAGACATTACGCTAAAAATATTTAAATGAAAACATTTAATAAATTTTTCTGATATTAAATGTAAATGATAAATATGGAATTCATATTAATGATAACTAGTGATCGTTTCATCATTATATATTATTAATTATTTACATAATGTATATATTATTGATTGTAATAGTAAATATATAATTAGTGAAATTAAATTTTCATTTAGAATTTAGGGTAATTAATATGAATATTTTATTAGAAATAAATGTGTTCGTTTATCGTATAGAAGTTTGATGCATTGTTAGAGAATGATTATATATTTGTTGGGGGGGGGGGGTAATGCATTGTAGTAAAATATATTAATAAAAAAACATTTTTTTAGGAATGTGTATGTTGTTCATATATATATACACTAATTTTTAAAGAATTCATAATAACCCTATAAAATAAGAAATTTTTTGAATATATTTCAAAAAATAATTACTTTTTCAATAGCATTCACCAAATGAAACACTGAACTAAAATTAAATAATAAATTTTTATAACTAATAATATTTAATAATAATATAACAATGAAAATGAATTGTTTTAATTAATTATAAATTCATAAATAATTGGACTAAGAATGCCAAGATGTTTACCATGGAAATTTATAATAATTTTTTTCCATTATATCATTCATATTTATTCTAAAATATAATTTAAAAAACATTCGAGATTTAAATATGTAAAAAACCATCTTTAAAGGTATCATTATAAAATTTCTCAATAATGAATTTTTGAAAAAAGATAAAAAATAAAAAATTGAATTTAAATGAATAATGATATTTATAGATTCAAACAATATAATAAATATTGTTATATAATAAATACATTAACGAAAATAATATGTTTATAAAAGATTAAAATTTTGTAAATATATATTTACGAAAAAAACTAATAATTATATAATATCATTTTGAACATTGAAAACATATGTTCTATGTTTAAAATCATAATCTACAGGTTATTCTATTTAAAAATCTATTTTATTTCATTTATATTACTAATATCCAGTTTTGTATTTCTTGAAAAGAAACATTAATATTATTTATATTGTAATATACAAATTAATATCATGAATTTCAATTACATTTAAAAATTTCTACTAAACATATTTGAATTCCTAATAAATTATATTGTAAAAAGTGTTTTTAAGAGCTATTCAAGGTAAAATTGAAATTATCTTTTCTATGATTATGAAATTTAATTCGATAAAATATTTATAATTGTAAATATCATTTTACAATAATTTTAGATGTTAAATTTCAATTTTTTCATAAAATCCACATACCATGGTAAATATTAATTACCATAGAAAAAATTAATTTTCAAAGAATTAATATTTATCTAAATATATTTAGAATTTTAATTAAATTGATATGTATCAAATTATGATTAAAATTGTTATTTTGACCATATAAAATTTATTTTTCCCCCAATCAGTTGATAAATTATGTTAAATAGTATGAATAACACTTAACTATTAAGATGGATGTTTTGGAAAAAAATTATTTTTCTATATAATTTAAATTTAAATTTAAATGTTAACATCCTTATATTTGGACGTGGAATTATGATTAATCAATACAAAATTTCTAATTAGTGAACGATAAATTTTTATGAAGTATGCTTTTTTTTTAATATAAATAGCATGATGAATATTTTTTCATAATTAAAAATGATAAAAATATTAATTAATGTAAATCAGAATTAATAAAATATAAATCGACTCATATACATTATATAAATAATTTTTAGTTATTGAAGTCATACCCACTTGCCCAACCTACCATTTGTCCATCGAAATCTCTTAACATGCATAACACCCATTTGATTCATTCACACCCCTTACCAATAATTAGTTTCCATGAAAAGCCAATAATTTTCATATATAAACGGAACGCACTCCCTCCCACATAGTCATACCTCTCCACCAAAACCCCTGAATTAAATTTTTTTCTTTCCTCTCCCTTTATAGATCCCTCCCACGGAGTTCTTTCGGTTCTAAGAAGATCTTAAAATAATTTTGAAACTATATATCAATATAAGGGTCCATCTACTCCTCCTTCTAATATTCAATTGAATTATTTGATAATACATTTCTATTTATATATGATTGAATATACAATAATTCATTATAAATACTGTAATTTTATTTTGTTTTACCACTGGAGCCATTGAAATGGTGTCTCGAATCATCTGGTCACATAGCCTCAAACATGACTCCACATAGGCTAAATTCAACTAACTATTTGTGAGGGTCTAATGATGGTACGTGGGGAGGAGGGGAAGACTATACATTCATTATCATAATATCTCAATATTATGTCATTGATAAATCAACATTTCAAAAAGTATAAATGGGAATAATTAGAAGATAATAATAATTGATAAAAATTTGATGATCTAATTTGAATAACAATTCTTGTCCATTTAAAGATATAGTATAAAATAAAAATATATACATTAGGAATATATGTTAGTATACATACAAGAATATACATTTATAACATAATGATAAAAATCTTAAGGGATATATCCATCGGAATTTTGAGCTTCAACCTGAGTATTTTCCACTAATACACCATGTAAAACAGTAAAAACTAAATCATAATCTATTATAATGATCCCATGTCCCCGATTTCAATTTGATTACCAAATGGTTTCACGTAAATGGTGTGGGATATACATATTAGGACACCACCATTATCATCAAATTCATATATTCTAGGAAATATAAAAAAGGAGTGCTTGTATAATTTATATGGAATTAATAATATTATATGCTATCATATCTGTCTTATATTCCCCAAATGACACCATGCGAAACATACCTTCATGGGTGTAATCTAGAAATATATTTTAAAACATTTAACTACGTATATTTATCAAAATATTTATGTATATTCATATATATATATATAATTTCACTATATATAAAGTAACATATATAGCCATATATATAGTTACATATAGTCATCCTAGACTGATGAATAAATCAAACATCCATGTAGTGCCACAACATTATCATAGAGTAGTAAGGGATGAAATACATGAATATCAAGTGTAATCTAGTCTATGATCATGTATCTTGTGCATGGGATTTCATGCATGTGTATATTTTGTAAGTGATTCCACGCCTGATTTAAATTTCAATTGGATGGTGTGACCAAGTTTCATGTGTTTGGGATTCCCTGAATGAGTATCATATACAAGGGACACAATGCTTGAGTATCATGAGTAAGATATTCCATGGTTGAGCATCACAAATCATAAGGTACTCCATTCCCAAGAATAGTAAGGGGTTTCATTCCAATGTATAATAATGTATTGTATGCTAATTTATAGTTTATAAAATTACGATTTATCATTAAATTTATATTTTACATTGTGGAGAAAGTGAGTTTGTCTTGTAATTCATATTTAATTTACTCTAATGTACATAATTCATTTCATTTATTAATAAATGACAAGTAAATATGCATTTCAATTCCATATTATATTTTACCTTGTATGTCATCATGAATATCATGAACAAAGGCATTTTATTTATCATTTAAAAATTTCTCATTTGAATTCAATTAATAATAAAATTCCTCATATTTATTAAAGACCAAGTGTCTAATTTTCATATAATTTCCAATTTATCATTTTAATCAAGTCACACAGTCATAAAAATAATGTGAACACACATTATATTGTTAAATGGTTGCACACGTAACATGGCCCCGATAGAAATTTAAAAATACATATTGTATATATCATTCAAACCCCTTCTATTCCATTTTATAATTAAATATTCAAAATTTTCTATGATTTATAAAATATATAGGGTAATTAAATCAATTTATTTAACATAATATAATGATTCATGAATTTAGATTCAATCCAAACACACCTAGTAGCATTTTGCATAAAAACGTTCATTCTCCATCACTGTAACATTAGAGACACTCTGATGGGGTTGTTCGTACTTTTGTCTCATTCAATAATAAATGTAAATGGGATCATAATTTTTATAATACATATCCTAGAAAATTAATTAGAAGGTTTATATTTTAAAAGAAAAATATGTATGTTATATAGTGCATGGAAATTTGTATATTTTAAAAACATGCTAGGAATTATGGAAAATGAAAGAGACCACCTACATTTTTATTAAGATTCTTCAATCTTCAATCATCTGTAATTGATTAGGATTTTAATGAGACATATTAGCTGAATTGAAAAAATCCTTGAAAATATGTCATTTGAAATAAAAAAACCAATATAGAAAAAGAAACTGAGAAAATATGGAAGAGGATTCCTAAACACACCATTTCATACCAAATGTGAGGTATGAAACTTGAATTATGGGTAATATGGGGGAATTTGATGTAATAAAATGGGTGAGTGATGAGTTTCTATATACCTATTGGGCGCCACATTGAGTATGAAGAAAATAAGAAGCTACTTCAATTTGAACATTTTTTAAAAAAGATATCCTACCTGATTCAATACATGAATAACATTCTTATTTTAAATTCTATTTGGTTAACCCCCCTTGTTTTTTAAATCATGAACCATCTATAGTTGCATCTTATTGAATACATTATCATTGAGAATGGGATTCATGACATAAATAGAATGTATCAGATTCTTTCATCACTGTTCATTTTAAAAATTTGAACTCAAATCACATCAATAATTCCTCCATGAACTCCCCTAGTGTTTTATGTCCGGAATCATCCCCTTTTAAACTCAATGAAAACCATTCTTGTCATGAATTATATTCTGGAAGTGAATGGGATATAGGAAATATTTTCTATATCCCACATAGCCATTCTTCCTCAAATGTTATCAGAAACCCATGATACATCAACCTATTCCTAACTAATATATAAAAAATAAATATTATTGATATTTAAACACTAAAATCCTCTACCAGATTCCCAAAATTCAAACTGACCAATCAATCCAACAATTAAATAAAATTACATTATAACTCTCACCCCATCCAATATATGGGACCTTAATAACTCCCCACCATAAAAATTATAATCCATTATAATCCATTGGGAACAAAATAATAGTAACAAATAATATTTTTTGATGATCCTATATTCAAACTGACATGTTTCATTATCACCATCAAAGAGAACTCCAAAATTTTATTTTTCGATTCCTGTACAATATCAATTAAAATCAATACAATGGTTTTAGAAAAAATTAGATGATCAATATAGAAATTAACATATCCCAATTTACCTAATAAATGATAATGTCATCAACACATTCATCATGTAGAATATAGATCTCCCTATAATAATATTTATAATCCAATGTACCATTCAGAGACACTATATTTACTGTGGTGGATTTTCCTATCGAATTCTACCATTAGATTCAAAGATATAGTCCAAGAAAATTTCTAAATATACTATAATAATCCAATGTCAATTGACAATATATACCCTATTCATGCGAGAACATCAATTTTAATCCCTAACAAACTATATCTGAAAAAAATATCTACATAAAAAGAAGATTAATCTAAAAAATCATTATGATGGATTTATTCCACATAATTATGATTTTATTATGATAATTTAAATTAATTATTTTAAATAATTTCTAGTGATGTTTATTATTTACCAATTAATTCCATTCATCATTCTACAAAGAAAACATTGGTGTATACCTGATCCAATAACCATGTATAATCACACACTAAAAATATATACTATGTATAACTATGAGTCTGGGGATTACTTGGAATCTATAGTATGAAACTATGAATCCCAACCAAGTTATTCTAAAATATTTATTTTAAATTTATTATGTCATCACAAATCCCAGATTATGATATATCTAAACAATAATTGAGAATGTGATCAGTATCAATCATGGTGACAAATAAATTGAATTGATATAATCCATGAGCATATTCAAGGGATTCATATATAGAAATTATTGTATCACTAATCTTTATCCACAACTCTATGATTATCAAAACTCATAGATAGAAACTATAAAATATTATATTTATCAATCCATCATGAATTTTAATGTTCTTTATTTAACTCACCTTAAAACTGATGCTTTCTCAATGTACCCAAGATTATGTCAAGATACGGGGAATGATAATTATTATGCTATGAGTACACTAATAGAATATAAAATATTATAAATAAAGAAAAAATATAGTTTCAACATTTCAATAAAAATATTCATTTTATGGATTATAACTAACCACATCAAACAACAAAAAAGAATAAAATTATAAACATTATAGGACATGTCCATTTAAAAGATCATAGATTTAACTATCGATGTGTCATCACTAACTAACCACAATGGCCTCACCACTGAGTCATTCTACAATTGTTTCATAACCCCCACTATAGTATAATATCAACCATTTGTGGAGTTAATTATTGTACGCATATAAAACCATTTCATCACCATTCATCAATGAAGGCAATGAATCAACATAAAATCATTACATTAAATGGTTACATATACACCTCGAACAAAAATGAACCATACTTTCTCCATCCAAAACAATAATATTTTATTATTTTTATTATTTTATTATGTAATAGTTGACTCATACTACAAGATCCATGGGTTTTATATAGAAAATATTACCATTCCTATATAGTAATTTTTCAGTTCTCTCCCCCAATCGAGAAGGACATGCTCAACATATTTGAAATAATTATCCCCACTTTAAGAGTATCATATTAATTTTTACAATAGAAACTCAACCCATGTAACAAACACCATCAATCAATAAACAAGGGTTTCTAATGTGGCCAACACACATTCACCAATAGCTATTGCTGAGAAGAGAAGAAATTGCAGATTTAAAGGGAATTTTATCATATAACATCAAGATGTATGAATAAACATAATTC
Organism: Viscum album; assembly: GCA_963277665.1. NCBI lineage: Eukaryota > Viridiplantae > Streptophyta > Magnoliopsida > Santalales > Viscaceae > Viscum > Viscum album. Next base: position 927,638,955 of record OY728126.1, on the reverse strand, counting down.
TATCCAACCTCAATGAATCCATTTTCAATGGGAATAATATCCAAACTAAACTGAATGATAGCATTACAACATCATATTATTTTACAAAATAATCGATCAACAACAAGATATCTCAATAACCCAAATTCCATTATCATTGTACTCCACAGATAACCTAACCATGTAGTGTATCATATCATGGATTATACAATTTGAATTTAACTTATATGGTTCATAATGAAATTTTACAAACATGGATGGTATATTATTTATTAATGTGGGATACCCTAATATTTTATCAATACAACCAAAGATCATTTACTATAGTTCCTGAACATATTTTAACTATGAATCCCTAGATCATATGGACCAAACAATTGAGTTATTCCTGACACATATTATCCCATGAAACTATTAATATAGTCAATGACCCTCTAATTTATCAAACACTGAAAGATATGAGGGTTTTCATAACCTATTATGTCATCAACCATTCCCTATGAATGACTAACCAAATGAATCCAAGCATTACAAGATGGTTATGTCTATAACAATTATTCATTTATCACATGAACATCATCATAAATTGGGATTAATTTCCCCAACATGGTTCCCCAATAGAGTCAAATAACAGATGAATGACGCTTCTCACCTTGTAAAATGCATCATCATATAAGAATTCTTGATTATATCTTTGTTCACTAGCTCGATTAGGCTTTCCCCTTATTATATAATAATCAATTGATAATTTAAAAATCTCACACTTAAAACTATCTCTAGGATTACAGGTATTACCTTTACACATACTATAAAATGAAAGTCAACTAATACCCATGGAAAATAAACTTGTTCCTGTATAATCCCAAACATATATAATTATATAAACTATCCTTGAATGAGGGTCAATGCTACACATAGAACTAAAAGGTTTCATTTATATGATTATATAAAAACTCATTTATTTTAAACAATACTGAGGAACAGTTTGAGGAACAACAAGTACTACATATATTGAAAAAAAGATATGTAAATTATTCAATTAAATTCACATGGGACACAACCATGTTAAATCAAACATCCTTTTAAGAAATATTTATTCATCTCAAATCATATCACATTTTTTTCAATTTAACTATTTTATTAATTTTTTTTATTTTTTTATCAACAATGGATCCCATATATTTATTTCTTAATGAAAATTTCAATTCCATTGTAATGTGGAAAACAACGTTTCGGCTGTAATTAGAATATTCATTAACTTATTCATAATATAATTATATCTCTAATGAATATATGACAGAATTATTAACTAATGAAGATAAACATATTTGGAATGCACTATTAAATAATAAAAAATATCTTATATGTGGCTCCTGACACATTAAATAAATATCTATATAAAGCATGACTATACCAGAATAAGGTTAATATTTTGGAATAAAAGGCAAATGATACCTTTGAGGGTAGCTCATTTCAGTCATAGTAAAATATAAATTAAATCCAATAGTAATTGATTCTTGTATAGTTTCAGTCACACTGTTAGCAGGTTTATGTCATAAGCATATAAAATTAGATCACACATACAAGGTCTAAAATTTTAATATAAAATTTCTATCATATTAACCATAATTCCCATGTAATAGAGTTAAATTATGTTATATATATATATATATCATGGTACATATATGTGATTCACAATTCTAATGATATAATGTCTAATGATTTTAAGAGTTACTATTTTCATCCTTGTAACTACAACATAATTTTGAATTTCCGTCTCATGATATAACATCTTAATTTAGAATAGTATAAATAATTGGGTTACCATTCCTAATTGCTAATTGTACCAATACATTATAAATTATTTTTGAAACTATTTTTATGAGATCAATATATGTTCTAGAACATGAAAAATACAATATCTTTAAAACATTATGTGATCATTTTTTAGATAGAACGAAACATTCATGTTATGTTGTAAAACCCCACATATCATGATGCAGGAAATTAAAATAACTAAACATATATCTTAACTATAACATGGTATGCAAGTAAATCAAATGTTATATGATACAGATAAGCATACTGATTAATCACCATAATGTTTTTTACACTTCCGCGTGATAAAAAATCATGCAAAATAGGATATAATCAGTCCTAGAAGATCTAACCTCTGTAAGGCTATCATTAAATGAAATCAACATCACATGGAATATTGATGATTTGTGAATCTATCTATGTATATAATGAATCATGTAATAACACTTCCTTGACATATTTTTTAACCGTAAAATGATAATAATTTTTAACAAGAATAACCATCATAATCACTCATGCCAAAATAATGAACATAAATGATGAATTATATAAAAAAACATCAATCCCCAATTACTTTTATATTTTCTATTGTGTTGGTTGACCGCTCATACAGACGACTATTTTACAATGTCATGAATTAGTAAAATCCTCCTTTATAGAATTACTATATATTATGAATAAATAATAAATCTTCTATAATACCACTTTGTAATGACCCTTCCTGTGAGCCACTGAAATCGTACACAGTGTCAATTTGTAAGATTTTCACAAACATGGCTCCCAAAATGCCAGAGGCTACCAATTAGAATTGAGGGTCTAATGAATGTTTCTTAGGGAGACAACACTCTCATGATTAGGTTATAATAGTGTTATTTAATAGATAAACCTAATATTTAAATATGATAAATAATTATTATTAGAAGACAGTATTAACTGAAAAAATGGCTACTTCAAAATTGTGCAACCATGCATTTCCATGTGAAGCTATGACGTACAAGTTGAAGATATATAATTAGAAGACATGTAATAAAAAATATAATGAAATCAATGTATAAAAAATATAAAATCCCAAAGGAAAATTACATTGAACTTCTAGACCACCGGCTCATTCATATCCCTCTTATTCTCCCTTGAATATGAATAACAGAACAAGCACAATATGTGATCATTGTCATGCAACAATGAGGATTGTTAGGGTTCCAAAATATGATAAGAAAAAGATGAAAGATATTACCAGAAGGCCACCACTTGTGTTATCAAATTCAATCCAACCAACGAATTATAAAATAAAATATTATGGTGGTATAATGTAAAAGTATAAAATAATAATTAATTTAAAAAAATTGATATCTGTTTTATTAATGGACAATTATTTTCCCATTAAAACTATATCCAAAGATATATATTTCTCTAAAAAATTGTCAATGTATATATAAATCTATGAATATGTGTGTATAAATATATATGTATATATAGGTACAATATACATAGTAACATATATAGAAATATATGTATATACATATTTTTATCCAAGGCACTAGGTGTAATGAAAAAATCCATACATTGTCACAAGAGTGTCATATAGTAGTAATTTATGTAATAATTGAATATAATTTTTTTGGGATTACATACCCGAGTATCATGTTTAATGTATTCCATTCACTTGTCTCATGTTTATAGGACTCCATGCCCAAGTATCATGTTTATGGGAGGAGATACACCAAGAATCATGTTTAAAGGATTACATTCCTGAGGATCTTGGGAAATAGATTTTGATCATTAGTGTCATGTGTAATAGATTCTATGATCAATTTTTCAAATTATAATGGAATACATGTACTTTAATTGAATAGGAAACCACAACTAGTAATAATAAGGGTTACCATTAAAATTTATAATTTTAAAAATCAATTTATATCATTTCATCCATAAGTGCCATGGTGCATAAAGTGAGATTATCATACCATTCACATTAAACTTAATCCAATGTAATTTTATTTTATCAAATTATTATGAATGAATAAGTTCATGTACATTATTTACATATTTCAATTTTATTTATATGAAGAGAAGATGGCCGTGCACATAGAAATTCCATTTAGAACATAATTATTGCTCATTATAAATTCACTAATAATAATTTTAATTATAATTAATATGGTACAAGTTTTTATTTTCATTATACATAAATTTAATGAGGTTCCTCCAATCATTACATACAAAATAATTTCCCAATAAAACTTATACGGGTTCTTAGTTACATAAGAAACATGGTCTTAATTTAAACATAATGATGCGGGTTATACATCTCATTACAATCCCAATTATTTCATTGAATGTTTCATAATTTAATGTGGTGATATTATGGATATATTCTTGATAGAACTTCATTAACTTTATTTAACATCAGTTAATGAATCTATTTTGAAAAGTCAGGCCAAATAGCAGTATCAATTTTTTCAAATTAATTTTCTTTCATCATAATGGGATAATGAGAAAAACAACCATGGGGTGATCATGAATTATATATCAACCTCTAATAATGTAAAATGGTCCATAATGATTCGATTTCATAGCCCATGAAATTAAATTTATTTGTTATACATTTATGGTTTAACGTGCATAAAATCTAGTCGGAGGTAAACCTTCACATTTTATAATCATTCTACACCTTAATTAAAGTTTCCAAAAATAAAATTCAATATCATTATTGAAAAACACTCATAAATTAATAACAATTTATTTGAACTAGGGTAATGAAAAACATAATAATCACCAAACATCCTAAGAATAGGGGTAATACGATCTGACAAAAATAGAATATGATATGGAAAGGGAAATCGAATGAGAGAGGAAGATAAATCATAGTCTCATCATTATCTATTCAATTTTAAGAAATAGATTTGAATTGTGGATTGGATATGGGAGTTAAATGGATCTCTATTATAGAGATATTATTAATTGAATTCCTCCATGGAACCTTGTGTTGGCTTTTGAAAATAATGGGTTGATGCCATATTAACATATTTCTATAATATTCATCCAGAAACAATGATGCCATGATGTATAATAATGTAATTAATTTGGTAGGTTAAACACCTAAGATTTACTCCATGGGTCCTCCACAACCACAAACCTTTTATATCATTATATATTTTTATGTTTTCTTAAACCCCTCATTTGATCATTCTTTTGTTTTGTTTCTTTATGGATTGTTTCAGGTGATAGTATTTATTTTTTAAAAAATATTATGGGTTCTGCATGGTTGTCAAAAAAATATAACAAATATTGTTTCATCTCAAAACAAACTATCAAAAACTAAAAATTATGTTATTCATGGATAGAAAACGGTTTGATAAAGTGTGTAAGAAGATATTAAGTATAATTAATATGGAAAATATGGGGTGGATGTCAAGGGATAATGGTTTAGTCTAACCATGTGGCTCTTCCCAGCTAACCATGGATACAATATATTTTTATCTAAAAACTAATTTTAATCTTCCCAACCCCAACTATTGAGGTGCCCAACATCCCTATTACAACCCCTAGTTTTTTATTCTTTAAGAGGGTCTCACAAGTGGATATATTTCCCCACTACAATCTTCTAGGATCATATCTTATCTTGTAAAACATCACATGATATCAACCGGGATGTTTTCTTCGTCAGAATCCTTTCCTTACAGTCTCTTTCTATTCCTCCATTGGGTTCTTAGTTATCGGTGTTGATTGGAAGATCTAATCCCCACTATTTAGAATCATTGGTAGAGGTGTGATTCATATATCCCATTTTTGGATTAATTTTCTAGAGAATCCCGATTAGGGGTTGGAGTTTCAAGATCCCCTGATCTCGAGATTGGTTGTTCGGATTTGACAAGAAAATTTGATGAACCATTACCATAATAATTTAAATTAAATATTGTTAATTTAAATTAAATTCATCAATATAAATTAATTTATTTCGATTGGTTGATTAAAAAATTAATTCCATTTAATTAGTGTTTCAAAATTTGATTTTGAATAAATTTTGGGAAAACCACAAATTAACTCGGAGTGTGGTGTGTATGTGAAATGAATTTATATTTTCAAAAATTTATGAGGGAAATATTATGTAATTTAAAATTTTGAATTTAAAATTTGGAAATTGATATTTGGGGATTCATTTTAAGGATTTATATGATAAAAATTCGATTAAATGGATTGGGTAAAAACCATAGGTTTTATCATGGGAAATTCATGTTTTGATTAAACCAGATTTTAGATTTTAAATTGAAATTCATATATTTGAAATGGGATAATGTGTTGAATAGTATTTTAAACTATTTTTAAAATAAATATTAAATCATCATTATATTAGAGAACATGAAATCATAGGTAGTTGGCCATTTATTTGGACATCACTGGGTGATTTACAAACTTTCAAAACATAAATGTGGTAGGTCACATTCCTATAAAGATGGTAATGATTTCTTATTTCAAATTATCAATGGGATGTTTGTATCCTCATATTTTAATCTAACATTGAGTTCGTTGAGTCTCATATCATGGAACATTCATATGTTTTATCATATAATAATTTTACTGGATTTTTTAATTTCAAATGAATGTATTCCATCATTGAAAAATATTTTTCTTTTAGTCTAAATTTAAATAAATTATTTTATACTAAAATTTTACTTATCAATTTGTTTAATGTTTTTCCATAATTTTAAAATTAAATAATTACTTTTTTAAATATAATTTTTAAATTTTAAACTTTTTTATTTAAAACACAATTCATTATTTGGTTAATTAATTTTCGGAATCTTATTATGGAATCCTTGGTCAGACAAAAATAGTGTTTTATCTCACACCATTCATGTTCCATTATGTGTTTTTATATGTTCTGCTTCCTGGATCAGGTAGCGGTAAGGCTCCTCATGGTGGTGGTTCTTGATATTGATCATTTTCTTCAGACATTGTGTCTATTGGGACTGGGTTTTTTATCTTCTTTTTTCAAGTATATTCCTATAGTATGATGATTTTATTCAAGTTTTACATCTGGTAAAATTACCTTATTTTATTTTTTATTCAATTAATATTGACTTGTAGGTTTCTCTTTTAATAATTTTTTGGAAAATTAAATCGAATTATCAATTTATATGGTGCTCAGTGCTATAAGAAAACTCTTATGGATCAGTAATTCCCTTATTTTCATGTATTTTGTTTGCTCAATTGTGATGTTACAATGGTACTCGTGTTTATAATGTCCCATTTTTAACATATATTAAGATGAAACCACTTTTTTATGATACTTATTAAATTAGATAAACACACACCCAAAGACCATATTAGTTTAGTGCATTTGGAAACATGGAATACAATTTTCTAATTTGGTGAAACATCATCAAAATTACACCAAAAGACCTTCCCCTTTAGTATCCTTAACTAAATACATTCTTTATATCATCGGGAAAGGAAAACATAAAAACAATTTAGAGGTCAGATACAAAGTGAATGTAAATAAGTGATACATGAAAACATACTCATTAACTAAAGGGTATGAGAACATGATCATGAGAATCGAAGATCATTCCTTTGTGATAACGGTCATAGAAAAAATCATGTAATAAATATTGGAAATTAAAAAAATAATAATAATTATGAAATAAATAAATCAAATTTTAGAAATCGTAAAATAATAATAAGACATGGAATTTGTGGAAGCTATATAACCATGTAAAATGATTTTCATAGTACTCAGGTAATCACATACAAGGCCATTCTTGTAGTATGGGTTCACACCCGATTCCATCTTGGTAGTTATTGTTCACTCCCATAACCCTATTGGTAGTCATTATTGATTCTGATAACTATCATAGTAGTCAAGGATCACTCCTAAGACTATCTTAGTGGAAAAATTCATTTATGTCTATCTCATGAGATATAAATCATTAACCAATTATTTGGAGTGACATATAGGTCCCACCAATCTCATAATGAAATCATAATTATTTTTTCTAATGGAACATAAATCATTTTTCATATCATAACCCATGGGATGAAATGTGTTTCACAAACATCATGCAATCATAATAAAACCATAGAAATGAAATGGCTTTGTTAAATGTTGTTAATGTAAACAATTACTAGAAATAATTACAATGAGAAATTTGAATAAAAAAACTATGAGAAAATAAGAAAAATCAAATAATATTATCATGGATTGAAAATAATTTTGACATAACTCTTGAAAAAAATTATCGAGTAAAATATCATTTCTCTTAAAAATCATTTTCTTTGCATAAAATGATTTACAATTTTGAAATAGAAAATTTTCATTGAAAATATCCTTATGATATTTTAATGGTTTTTCAATTATACTAGGAGTCATGAATGAATAAATAAAATTCCATTCCTTATAAATTAAAAAATATTATTCCCATACTTTTTCCATAAACCTCCAAAAGTACCACAATCTGAAATATAAAAACAATTCCTTTCAAACCATTTAATAAGAAGTAATAAATGGTAAAAATTATTTAAAAAAGTAGTATAAAAATAGTAAAAATATATTTGAATACATTTTTAAGATACATGGACATGGATAATAAATATTTCCTAGAAGATTCTTACATATAAACAATCATAATGGTAATGAGATTGGTGAATTTACCATTACCTTAGGTGTGATTACCAATGTCCAAAACTCATGTATTGTGGTTTTAAACAAATTATTAACATGTTCCATAATAATAATAATTTTTATTACAATATATATGATTCTTTTATTACATTACATTTCACATTTATTAATAAATCAATGTCACATGAATGTTTTGGGTAATAATGAAATTTTTTATCCTATGTGTATTGATATGTTATTCATCATTGTATTACATAGATCATGATTTTTTATGTCAATAATGTAATATATTATTTTTATATCATATTTATATATTATATAAATTTATATAAAATATGTATATATGAAATACAATACACAGTTTATGGAGACAATAAGTTGTACGTACAAATGAATGTTGTTTCCATTTTGTTATAATGTATAAGGGAAGATTGTAACTTACATATACTTTTGACTATATATATAAATTATTCCATTAGAATAATTATGAAATATATTATTTATTTATTTATCATATACATTTGTATAATCATTCTTGATATGGTTAATGTTGAAGATGAATATCATTGCGTCATAAAGATGGTAGGTTATAAGTATACACAACTGACTATATAATAATTGAAATATTTAATGCTTGAGAAAATAAATGGTATATTAATCATTAAAATTAAATATTTTCTATTTTAATCCATTATATATATCATTACAACCATCCATATAACGTACTAATAAATGATTATACCAAAATGTGGGGATGGTAAGACATACACACGCACGTGTGGTACTTTAATGTTTATAGGATGAATAAAAGGGGGAATATAGTTGTTCCATAATAAAAATAAATATCCTAAAGTATTTTTTATAGAAGTTATTCTATTATAATGGAATCAACACATGAAGAGGATGTACAGTAAAAACAATTTTGAAATAGTCGGTAAGAAGATATAGACTTCTTTGTTGATCTCCCTCGATATATCCCCTTAAAGAAATTATATATGGTCTTTTGAGAAGACCATAACATCTAAAAATTTACTAGCGGTGGTTATAATTGAAATGGGTAGGGTTTGGTCGATCATGACAGTGTAATTTATTGTGAGTAAGTAAGTGGGGAGATTATCTTTTTTAATTGAGGTGAGGGGAAAAATAGAAAATCTTCAAAATATTAAAATATAATAAGGATATTCTAGATCCAAATACATTAAAATGAGATATACAAGAATATTGTGTGAAATTTTTAGCCATATATTATCAATTATGTGATTAATTATAATTTTTCGTATTTCGGAATAATTCAATAATATATAAATTCAATAAAATATCATTATCTTTCAAATTTTATATTATTCATTGATTTCATTATTAAATACATTAATACAAAGAGGTAATTAGAATATAATGTTTTCAAATATCTATAATACAACTTAATAATCTATAAAAATTCATTTTAAATTTTAATTCTTCCGAAATGTATCCAAATTAATATTATTAAAATCAGTAATATTAATTATCTATTAATTAATGGAATATTTTTTTAACATAGAAGAATAATATAATTTAATTATAATGTTCATAAAAATTAAAAATAAAATTCTTTAACAATATTTATTTAATTATGATCACTATAATCAGTTTTATTCATTCATATATTGATTTTGTCTCCATGTGGACACATAAATGTATTTAAATACATGAGAGTGATATATTTTGACTATCCTTGACATTGAATAATATATAAGTTAAATTCATGGAAAAATTCATTAAAAAATTACAATTTGATCATAGGGTGGTAAGGGTATAATAATATTCATGAGGTAGTTTTTGGACGAGTTTTTATTTTATTGTGAACCTTATCATTTTGATTTACCCTTACTTAATTTATAGTAATTTCAATTCCACTAACAATATATTAAATATGACGTGGTTATAAATATATACATATATGAGTTAACTTATACATAAGTGAAAAATTAATGAAATTTTTGTCCGTAGAATAATCTTTTAGTATTTGTTGATATTTTTATATTTTTTATTTAATTAAATAGAATATAATTAACATAAAATATAGATTGTTTCAATTTTGAACGGATTCAAATTTTTGTATTTAAATAAAATTGAAACAACATGATAATTTGGAACCAGAAATTTTAAGACACTCATAGAATGTCATATACACCTATAGAATTCTTATATCACATTAATTAATTGAAATTATATTTCATTAAATATTTTCAGTATCATTTAATTGATCCTTTTATTAATTAAGCAATTACAGGAAAATCATCGTATCACCATTTATGCTAATTATTTTGTAACTAAAATTTATAAATAAATTATCATGATGTAGATAATCATTTTATATTCGAAATGTCTGTTCTTAGTGAAATATATCATCTGTAAAATACTATATTAGAAATATTATAGTTTTTAAAAAATTGTGTTTTCCATCTTTAACATATATTTAAATATAATATAATAAACAGACTACTCACACTAATGTTTTTTAAAAATGTTATAATTTTTTTATTTGGTTTATTTTCATCAAATTATATTTATCAATGAAATTAGAACAAGTGTTATGGTAATTTTATAATATTATTGTATAATTTTAACTTATAATTATCAATTTTATCCTTAAATGTTTTAAATAATAATTTACCATTTTTTGATTCATAATATACAAAGTATTTTGTTGATCCTATTAAAATATAGATATCAAAGTTTTTACAAACATGAATGCTTATATTATTATGATCAATTCATATAAGTGAAAAAATTATGTTTAATGCAAATCTCATCGACAGGGTGTGAAGGTGGGTAAAATGAAATTTTAAATGCTCAATATGTTTTTATATATAGTTAAAATATAGCTAATATTTCAATGACTAAAATTTGATTACAATATATATAATTGATTTATATTGACATTAAAAATAAATTTAAAATATAATAAATATTTAAACATAAAATTTATTTTTTTAATTACAATTCAATAATTTTCTTATTCATCAAAAAATGAATCATATCAAAAAATTAAAAAAATCCACACTTAATAAATTTTGAAATTACAAATGAAAAATTTATTTTTATTTTATAAAATTCAATTTCATGTAGTTTCTAAAATTATTTTAATTATTTTTCGCAGAAGGACAAAATAGAAATTATTTATAGAAAAATGTATTTCTAAACATATAAAGACATTAAAAAAATTAAATTTAATTAAATATATATTTAATTAATGTGAAAGAATTATTATAATCAGTTATTAAATTTTATTTTACTATGTCTAACGAATATGTTATAATTCTATCACTTTAATAATTATAATAGTATTATTTTATTTCACAGTAACCCAGTGTTACATGTAACACAACCAAAGTATTTGTTTAGTGTAGTGAATTATTAAAATGTATATGCTTATATAAAACTAAAATAATATTGATTTAATTAATAAAAAATAATATATTTATTGTTTATTAATGTTAATAATATAAAATATATTAAATTAATTCAAAAAAATCACAGAATCTTTTGGTATTACATTCAACCCCCCCTTTAAATGAATTTAATCCTATAAATTGATTTGATTTTTTTAACATAATGGTTACCTAATGTAACGTAAAAGTTGGTTTCCTCTTAGGATGACAAATGTGTGAAGAAAAAACATACACATGGAAGATAAATTTAACTATAACATTCTGATGAAGAGTTATAGAGAACATGGTTAGGAAAATGTTTATAGTCACAAGGACATACATTTTTGATGTTCTATGGAATGATTTGATTAATCAAAATGGAATTCACTACGTTAAAATGTTTTATTTCCTGATCCTTTCCCAATAGTTGATTAATTTTCATTAGAATAAATACATATTGGCTTTCATTGCAACCTATCCCTTTGTTATTCCTTGATCATTTTCCACACATTCTATTATTCCATGAAATGATGTTGAATTGGAAATTACAAATGCATTAAAAGATCATGAGATATATAAATTCAATGGTAGGACATTCTATCAATAATTCGAAAAAAAGGTCAGCATAATTTTTCAAATATGCATAAATCCATCAATATTGGGATAATACTTTAGTCTCTAAAACATTAAGCAATTTCATTAATGTTAACCTTTATGATCCTTCCAAAACATTAAAAAAGAACTCAAATTATGGTCCATAATTTTACATATTCATATTATAATTAATCCCCCAAATAACTTGATATAGCTTTTTATATTAACATACCAAACATTTGTATAAAATCATCCTATATTCTCCTGAAACATGGTAATAACCTAATTTGTCCTACATATTTATTGAAAACGTGCATGTTTTCGTATTCCATTGTTTATTGGATATATTCTTCGTATTAGAGATATTTAAACATCATACATTCAAGCAATATGCACTTATCAACAAATTATGAATCGGGTCCAAGGAAATCAGTATAATGTGATTACATTTTCATATTTAAAATATATTTATCCAAATATAATTATCTCAATATTATGCACATATTAAGCTTTATCATTCTCTTAATATTGTGTTTTCTAGAAAATATCACCTTATTACCTCAAACACTTATTTGGTAACCAGTACCATTCAAAAAATTATCATAAATCCATACATAAAAACAATATTGGACTTATCCATTAAGGCTTAATTATTTTCTAAAACCATAAAGTAAATATATGACAATATTCATGAATTCCAACACATAAAAACTCAATCATTTCACCAATTAATTATTACAAGACACATCAATAATAGTGATCATATGATATTTCTTATTATGAGACATAAGTGGTAGATTACATCAAATATCATTTTTAAACCATGGATTTACAGGTTGGTTATCATAAATATAAATTTCATTGAACTTGAAACAATGACATATTGGAGGAGAACACTTTTGATATTTTTGTTAATTAAAATAACATTGGTAGTAAAATGACCAATGACCAAATTTCCCACACTTAAAACATTTATCAGTCCCATTAAAACAATGTACTCCACGTTTCCTTCCACTCATTGAGAATAATGTAAAATTAATTTTATTCTCCACAATGTTCATAGAGTTTCATTTTAATCCTTTCCTTATTTTAAAATCATAATAATGAGATAGATGGGTGACATAAATTTATATTTTTTAAGAGGAATACAAGGAAGTTACTTATTATAAAATATGTTCTTGAAATATTCCCATTTCATATTGAAAAATTAATCCATTTCCATCATATTATCGATGAATTTCATCTATTTATTCACTTCACCTTCAATGAGATAAGTTCCAAACTCCACTTTTTCACATTATGAATGGTGGAAAATGAAAAATATCATTTCAAAGGTACAGATCCATTTATTAAACACCTATGAATCAATCATTCTATTAAATTAAAGAGGATGTTTCCTTAGGGAGGATTTAAAAAAACATTATACCCTCCTTTTTGTCTTTGGGATGTATAACAATACTCATAGGTTGATAAGTTTATGTCTTCAAAAAATTATGTTTTTTCATTCCATATCCTATAAAATTATGTTACTCAAGTGGAAAAACATTTCACTTTCCATCGCATACTTTAATAACATTGTTGCTTCTGGTTCCATCCATTGAATTTAACGAGAATGAATATTTTGAGAAAAATTAATCATAGTGGCCAAACCACATAATAAAGGGATAGTTTGTTGTTATAATTCATTATATGAATCCTTAGGAATAATAATATGTTATTTATAGGGAAATTATATTTAAATACTTCATGATTATCCATGAAGAATTTGTGAGTTCCTAATGAATATCCCCCGTAGTGTGAAAAATTAGGAGTGCAATAAGGCATGTTGTCGTGTACTAGGATACTCATGAGTATGGCTCGAGTCACTTTTTCCGAGTTGTTACCCCTAGGTAAATATATGATAGATCAATGTCCACTTGTAATTTATATATATAGGGATGTATTATTATGAATCCACTTACTCTATCCACTACCAAAATTCAATACATTTTCCTATACATCTACATATCCTTAGACTAATCCATAGACATGTCATTAGTTTTCTCCCTATGTTTTTTCCATTTGAATTTCCTATAGTTAACAAGTCATTTTATTTCATTCCAACTATAATTACCCAATATTAACAAACATTAACATTGATTTAATTTTTAAAATACTTAATAAAATACACAAACACACACCTAATGTCCATATTAGTTTTGTGCCATGGAAAATATGGAAGATATTGTTATAATTTATTTAATGGTATTAAACGTCTACAAAAATGTTCTTCCCCTCTAGTACACCTACATAAATATAATAATTATTACATGGGGAATAGAAAACATAAGAATATGGGTGATAGAAGGTTATCAGCAAGGGTAAATAAGGGATATAAGTAAAAATAATCATGAGAATAATGGTATGATAAAATTATCATGATAGTAGAGGATCATACCCTACATGTCAATGATCATAAATAGGAACCATCGAATAAATATTGTTAGTTAATAAAAGATGAATCATAATGATAAAAAAATTTCAATTCATGAAATCATAACTTAAGAATAAAACATGGAATCTAGCTTAGTCACGTAATCATAGAAAAGGAATTCAATTGTAGTCAAGGAATCACTTTAAATCCATTTTTTAGTGTTACTTCACTACCCATACCATCTTGGTAACAATTGTTCCCTCCCACATCCATCTTGGTTGTCATAGTTCACCTACATAACTACCTTGGTAATCAAGGTTCACTCCCAAGAACATATTAGAGGATAATGTATTTAATTCCTATCTCATGAGATATAAATATTTAACCAATAATTTTGAGGTATATATATGTCCCACCCATCTGAGTACAATATCGTACATATTGTTTCCATAAGAACATATATTAATTATCAAATTATAACCCATGGTATTAAATGGGTTCCATAAACATCATGAACTATTAAAATAACAAATGGAAAAGAAATGGGTTTCAAAAATAACTATATCATAATTCATATAATATATGATAATTGTCTAAAATTTCAAAAAAAAACATATCAATTTGTTATAAAATTATCTAATACATTAAAATTTCATTTTTGAATATTCTTTTCATCTTATAAAACTTATGTATAATATTTTAAGAGCATAAATAACATTTTATTCAAATTATCAAATTGTTTTACGTGTTTTCAGTTGAAATATTTTTTTTGGATTTATTTGGAATCCACATAATTATAATTTTTTTAAAATAATGAAAATTTATTTCAACAATTCTAGTGAATTTGGTAAATTTTTATCACACATAATTTATTATACTAAATTAATATATTTTCAAAAATTGGTTATTGTGTGTTATATGTATTAATATTAAAATGAACTTCTCTACAAAATAGAAATTTTGTATGAATTTATTTTATATTTAATATAAATATTTTAATATTATATAAAAATTAAAATTTAATTTTTGTTCATAATGTTATGTTTGGATGGTAATAATTAGTTACTACTGTAAAACCATAATTTATAAATGATTCATATTTTTCTAAATATATTTCTTTTAGTTCGATATATCTATTTTAAATAATGAATCTAATATGTGGTATATAAATTAATTAAAATAACATATAACTCATTTAATTTATATTTAATGATAAATAAAATTAATAACAAATAACTTTAAAAATGTAATTTTTCTAAAAACCAGTTTCTCTACACATTATATGTTTTAATTTAAATATTATACTACTCTTATTTATCATTTTAATTTGGTTAAATTGTGTCCAAATTTGTATTTATCATACCAAAATTGGGTGTGTAGTATAATATTATATTTTTAGTATTAAATTTTTTACAATGAATAATTTTATATCAAGATTAATAACAGTAAAAATAGTTAAATGAAGTATCCCAAATTATTTATGATCAAAAATATTAATGACAACTTCTTGAAATACTTTCTAGGTGAGAAATTCATTCCCAAATGTCTGACAAACCATATCAATATCTAAATAACTTAAAATACCCTTGTACCAAGTGATTCCTTTCATACCCATAACCTAACATAAATTCCCATGAAAACATCACTCATTTTCATTTCTCAAAGGATATCACTCCCACAGACTCTATCACCCTTCTCCAAACCAAAGTTATTTACCTGAAATTTACCATACCTATCCCTCTCAAAATCCTTCCCAATGTGTATCAATGGTTCCCACCTTAGCAGGAGGGTCTACATGGGTATCTCATCATCAGGGACTACGTTAACCAGACTACTTAGAGGTTCATCCTGAAATGTTCTGGTAATCATGCCTAATTTCTTCCATCATCGGGGGTCCTGTCTATGTCTTCCAAACCTGAAACATCCACATCAAAACATGCATGCCACTTCTGAGGGAACCATCATGTTCTACATGGACAAAACACTCAGGATATGCATCTCGCGGCCTAAATTATAACTTAAAAAAATAAAGATATGATAGATAGAATATTTCTCAGATGAGCTCAAATAGTACACAACATGTTAGGGGGGCCCACACAGCATGTGTCCCCTCTGGGATAAATGGTCATGTCTCTTAATAGACACGATTACCATCCCATGTGCGTGAAGATTCCTTGTAGCTTCACTACACAAAATGACCAATCATTCTAGGAATATGGTCTTCTCTTATGGCCTTGTCAGCGTACTAGTACTTCCAGTCCATTTACATCACTACACAATGAGTTGGTCCCCATTAGATTATGCATGTGTGACCAATTCATGTCCATGTGGCCTGCATAGAGCTTGTTCTATTCTATTTTCTCCTTAAAATATCTCATCTCACATATAGGGGTGGTACACGACATTTCATATGGAGTACACACTATGGCATCCTTATTTTTTCCCAAACCCTAGTTTTAATTCTCAAGGAGGATACAAGTCATATGTTCATTGTTTATCATAGTGTGTAGTTGAATTTTTTTCAAAAGCTCTAGTTTCATCCAAAATCCACATCAGCACACCAAATTGGATTAATCTATGGTCAAAGTCCCCTGAATTTTCTCTATGAACATAAAATTTTTCTAAAGAATTAATGATTGCTTCATCGTTCATTGCAAAATATCCTCTTTGAAAAACATGGTTTTTTTATCTTTCGAAAAACATAATTGTTTTGTTCTTCATTATATTATCAAAAAAAATTCAGATTCATCAGCCTCGATTCATATTGTTCCCATATGCATGACATACAATAAAATCATGTGTCATTCAAAGATTCAGTCTAGTTTTCTGGTGCCCAATCAAGCCCAGGTCACCCCAAAATCATCAAACCATGATCCATAGGGATTCCACGGTGATAAATCCAATGCAAATGGTGGGATTTTCCGAATAACCAAGGTTTTAATCATCACAATCCAATTTTTATTGGTATGTGAATGTAAATGGTGAACTAAGGCTATAAAATTTTATAAAAAATAAAACATTTGGTATATATGTGCATGACAAGTTTGGAATCAGAGGCTCAAGTTGAAGATATTTGTTAAAACGTTTTGAAACATTTAATCCAAGGCATGAAAAGTCTAAAGATGAGTCTTATCTAGACTGCATCATTAATTTTTTATGATGAATGTAATCACCTATTAAAGATAAGGATCCAGTGTGTTTAAGATAACTTAATCTGTCTAGATTAAAGGATTCATTGTTTGTTCTTTGTAGTTCATTCTTCGTCAATGAAGAGTTAACAAGAGAAGAGTTTATCATAGAAAAAAAAGCTGGATTATGAGGTGAACTCTTCATAGTGATTTTTATATAACCATTTACTATTTAAAATTATTTATGTTATTAATTTATTCAATTAATTATTTTAATAAATTAAAGGTCCATCCATTGAGTGAGGGATCCAAATGTCCAATGTTGAATCATTTTATGATACGGCTAGGTGAAACACTACATTCTGGATCCGATATTGGTCTCAGATTCCCAATCAGATCAATTATTTTCGAGTTATAAAATTTTTTTACAAATAAAACATGTGTAATACTAAATATTATTAATATCTTTATGAAATTATTTCCAGGCACATTGGGCCTCATAATTACATGTCATATCAGTGCCTAATACTAGAATGATATTAAAAAATATTTCAATTCATTATTTGAAAAAATGGGGTCTCTAAATCATTCCCTCCTTCATGATTTTTCACTGAAAAGAATAACATAAAAAATATGTACACACACAAAGCCTTCAGGTGACTCTTTACTCCGTATAAGTCAAATATACATTTCTTTACTGCCACAACATGAGAACGAGAGGGATGACTTTTCCTCGCAGGTTTTTATACTATTGGTCGTTGATCACCACCAGGTACTCCACAATGGTGGATCCATTCCTGATGTCCATATCACACTTTTAAATAATTTTTTTAGGTCCATGCACATATATTCTCACCTATGACATGTGTACTACATCATAAACTTTCTCCATCAATATGGGTAATGTGATGTGGTAAGAAAACCCATCGATCCTCTAAATGATTTTGAATTGATTGATGATCCTTGGTGTTATCTTACTCCCCTGACCGAACCTCCACATTTCACTTCATGGGGAGATTCTCAATAATATGTGGTATCCTTTCTCAATAGATACTAGACTTTGAAAGTGATCTCAAAAAGACATTTTTCATCTATAGGTTTTCATCAACCATCCATGGATGACTCACACCTTCTCTGTCATTTCATGCACCAACACTTGGCCCACAAGATATGATTATCCACATCCATCCATCATAGGGGTGACCTATAATGTTTCCCATATTTGGACTCAAAACGTTTCATGCCTTGGTTTTAGTAGTATCTATTGTTGTAAAAAACCTCTACCAAAGTAATGTGGTCTTCTCTACTCCAATAAAAACCCAACTCAATTTACATCTACATATATTGTATCACCAGAATAGTGCTCTCAGAATATCCATATTTCAGAAGGAGAAAGGTTTTACTCATCAAAAATGAGGTCTCTAATGCTCCTGTATTCCTCACCACAATCGTGATGTAAATTAAGCAGAATAATCAGATATAATAGTTGTGGGTACCCCAAGAAGGCAGATGATCTATTGCATATTCAGATACCCCAAACTCTCCATCGAACTCTTCTTTCAGATAGCAAGGAAGTGTTCTAACTTCGTGAGTTGGAAAACTATCACCTATATCGAATCTTGTATCTTCTATGTGTGTCAATATCCTATGAAAAAATCCATGGATATATCTTCCCACATAAACATCAAGATATCAAGAGGCTGTAATAACCCTACTACGACTTGATGCCCAATCTTTACCATATGATAGGTAAGATAACATGAGATTAACTCAACTATACTCTAAATCATGAAAGGCCACCAAAACATCAACTGAATATCCATATGAATCTTCCCCCCATCGGGATGTACAACTAAGGGAGATGTGTGGTACTCCCACAACAATTCTCCCTACATTTCCATTGGAACCACATTTCACCCAAGAACAAGATCTCATGATTCCATTCTTCTGAATATTTATATGGTATATAACTTGTGGATATTTGATCATACATAACTTCATAGTCATTGAATCCTAGCTAAGACTCTTCAACTGGATTGTGAAATAAATGAATCAACAACATCGACTATAGGAAAATGGCAACTTCATGCTTCATCATTATCAGTTGTAGGAAAGATTACTTCTCTAAAGATTACCAAACTAGTTGATTCATGGATTTACTATTACAAGATTCTACTAAAATGTTTCCCTTACCTAGTGTATAGACTATATCAATGTCATATTATGGTTATAAATTCAACCTATGTCACTACCTCTGGTTTAGGTCACTCTGATTGAAGATGTGCCTATGACCCTGGAGTTATGAGTAAACCACAAAACACTCCACCTGATGATACATCCTCTACTTCCTCTAAGTGAATACATCCACTTCATGCACCAAATAATGAGTCGCATTGTTTTTCGCATATGGTATCAACTTCCTCGAACCAAATGTGATGACCATCTATCATTGCATTTTTTCACAAATGAATCCAGATCTTGAGGCGTCACAATACGCCATGAATTCAACTCCATCCTCTTATAGTCTCAATATTGGAGCAGTTTCCAGCCTCTCCCTCAACTCCTAGAAGGCCTTATAGACCTTCTCAAAATAGGTTAAATTCTATCCCTTATGCATCAAATAGGTTAATAGGGCTACGATTATATATATTTTTTCCTCAATTCTATGGTATTACACTACCAAACCTAGAAACCTCCATACCTATGACACATTCATGGGTGTATCACATGAATTAGCTGCATTATCCTTCACTTTATCCTTGGATAAATCCTAGTTGGAAATTAAACTCCCTATAATTTGAACTTGATGCATCTAGAACTATCATTTAGAGAGAATTTCGTAATGTTGGTTCTCACGAAGTAAATCAAGGACCTTCCCAAAGTGTTCTACAGGATATTACACTATTATAGAGTATATGAGTATGTTGTCAAAGAAGATAGTTAAAAAATGGTCCAATAATGGCTAGAATATCTAGTTCCCCAAATCTAAGAAAATTGTTGGGGAATATGTCACACAAAATGGAATCACGAGGAACATGTAGTGTCCATCACAAAATCGAAAGGCCATCATTAGAATGAGATCCCCAAGAACCATTAGTGGGTGTTTTTAGACCATAGATTGATCTTGGAGAACTATCTAACACCTCACAAGAAATATAAGAGGTCTTAAATCCTTGGATAGGGGTACATGTTCTTTATCATTTCTCTGATTCAAGAGACGATAATTCATACAAATCTGTAATCTCTCGGCTTCCTTTTTCACAAAATAAAACTAGAGCCACCCAGGGGGATACACAAGGTCTAATGAAACCATTATCACTATTTTAGTCTAACATTAACCATTGATCTAGGAACTCAGTGGCTTCCATTCGATATGGTGTAGAAGATATTGGGGAATTACCTAGCAGTAATTCAATCAAAAACTCGAACTCACATCTAAATGTTTATCTCAGAATGTCTGCAGGAAATATTTTCATATAATCCATCACAATTGAAGGAATCCAGATGCCCAAAGAGTCTATTTCACCAAGGGTCATACATTACTGATAATGGTTAATGGTTTGTAACATTATTCTAATTTCACCCACTCATCTTAATATGAGGTCTCTCTTGCTCGGAAAGGAGAACCTTTTCGCATAAACACATAGGTGTCAGACTAACCTTCGATGAAAACAAATATGGGATCAAAACACGGAATTCCAATCCATGCAGAAGATATATTCATAGGTTTGCATCATGATTATTATTTGGTCCCATGTGGACCTCTCTCTTCCAAGAAATATCTTGCACAACTTTTAGATGAAAGATACAGAGGAGGTGTTCCATCTAAGAACATCAACGAATATGTGGTGTGCTAGATTATCTATTATGAGATCTAGATCCCAAAAAATGATTAGAGAGATAAAATAATGTCAAGACCAATTTTCTACCAATCCTAAGTAAAATTTGTAGTAAAAATATATCATACATAAAATCATCCTTCGTTTCACCAGGTCAAAGACTTCCATAGCTTGTTGCTATCCATAGCCATAGCCATGAGATCCCAACCCCTAACATGGGACACTTGGTGGTGGTGGATGGAGAACCTCATACAATCCTGGTGGTGGTGGTTGGAGAACCTCATCGAAAACTCATCCCACTCCTCATCTAACAGTGCTTCTGTAGTGACCATCCTATCCCCACTGGAGAGATCCTGGATCACAGTGTTGCCTCTACTGTGCCGGTCCATTTGTTGCCTACTTAGGATACTCAATATACATGCTTAGGATGTTTGGGGCCATGTGGAATCACCCATAAGATGTGTATAATTATCCATCTCTAGGTTTATCTAGTGCTATATGATATCCCAGAACTGGTCGACCAATCCCCTGAGTCTGATCATGCAAGTGTATCCTGTTTCGGGACCTCTAATGCATGTCTACTACTAAAGATGGTTTATCCCTGTCACACCTACCACCACCTAAATCTATCCAGTCTCCCTCTCCTAAGAATCTATAATTCATATGTTCCCACTCCATCACCCAGAAATAGGATGGGATGAAAAAGGGAAATACTCTACTCTAGATCTCACTATAAAGTCCCTTCTCGATCATCCATTCTTAGAAGTAACTAAATCTGATTTTGGAAAAAAGGATAGCATGTAAGTTTGGTGAACCTAACTGGGTAATATTCTATTGTCATCCCACTCTACAGATGCCACATAATATCTTGAATCAAGATAGGTCATAAGTAGTAGGGGTTGTACTCTTCACAATAGAACAATTGAATATAATCCCATAAGAGTGTCACCTCATCGTGCATCTGGGAAAATAATCTAAACTATATCCCACCTACTTCATGGAAATGGATAGCTTCCAAAGCCATCATATGATCCATTGGGTTGAAAACCATTCCAAAAATGTGTACTACTGACTCCAACAAATATTCTGCATCCAAGGGTTCCAGCTCACTATGGAACCTCAGTAGTCATTGACACAGGAACACACGAAGTGCGCTCAGTTTACACATGTACTCATCCTACCATAATGGTAAAATCTACTTCTTGATAGTTAGTGGAAATTATACTGGTCAATCTAGATGAGGGGGTCATATTCTGGACTTAATAAAAAGTCCATTCCGCTCATAGGGTCGTCGCCAAGAACAAGAACTACAATCCTAGGTGGCTATAATCCAAGACAGATACTAATAATTGTCATGGAGTATCGTAGTCAGATTAGAATATATATATATATATATATCAAAAAAGGAATGGGGTGATAAATCAAGAATGATAGTCAAAGGCTCAATCCTATATGATGCATGTACCATTGTAAACTGCAATAATTATATCAAGGTGCCAATTCGACAAGCGGGTAATGAGGGTCCTGGTTAATTGATACGTCGTCCACTCGTAACATTACTAGACTACCTAGCCTAAGATCCAATTTTGGGAAACTTTGACATTGTTTCCCTAACTCCCAAAGAAATTATTTTTTTCTGAACACCAAAACAATACCCCAGGGAACAAACCACCTCTGATACCTCTATTTTCTGATCTGACCCATGTTGTGGCTCGAACCGCAACCACCCCAAGAATTCCTCCAAAGTCCATGGATTAGCGACTAGCGTCGAAGGTAGAATAAACATATGGAGGCCTTTTCCTTAGAACGCATACACATGAAACCAACCAACTCAATGAAAAAAAGTAGTGAAAAGTAGAAAGAGATACTAATACTATAAAGTAACATAAACATGTATAAATGTATAGAGAGTACAAGGGGAAGATAGTTAATACTAAAATGTTAAGGGGATAACACATGCCCAACATATAATCTAGTCCAAATGAATAGATTACTAGAAATGAGTATCCTTTGAGAAAGCCCAACTCATGTAGCCCAACTATGAACATTGTACATGGTCTACACAACTCATATCTTTAATCATCTGTAGTCATGATTGAACTTTCTTCCATCTGCAAAAGACTCAACATGTGTTGGGAAAATCCCATGCAGGGGTGAGTATATACATACCCAGTAGAACTCTCAAAAAAGGAAAAAGGGTAGAATCAAGTGATACAACTAAATAGAATAAGTAAATGTGACAAAGTTTTATAAAAGAGGATTGAAAGAGTGTTGGTTAACCCAAAAATAGTCTAAATATTGGATCAACAAAACAATGTTGGCTCTAACAGTGATAAGGTGAACCAACCATTGAGTCTTCTTGCCCTATATCTGGAAAGGGGACTTGTCCTACTAGGAGAATCTAGAAAATAAAAGAACATGGAATACCCAGTGCATATTCAACTATCATGGAAGGAGAGTAACCAATATCCAATGATAGGGGTATTATAGGAGGATAGGTATATAAATATGCTCAGTATAAGAATACCAAAAGAGAGAGTAAGGGGATATCCATGTCATTGTTTAGCCCAAGAATTTGAGAAGCCAATTTATCAAAGGTAAAACCATATGCAATTCCAGGAACTTCGAGAACCATCCTAGGAGAAATAGGTACAAGGTTATCTAATCACCACACCATGATACATTCTTCATTGGGTAGCACTATCTCACCCACACAGTTTTAGGTAATGTCAAAAGGACGCATCTCAGTGGGGAAAGGTCACCTCTTCCATGTAAGTACATAGGAAAGACTAACCATTACTCACCATAGTGCCAAATAGTCAAGGGTCTTCTCTAAATCGTTAGGGACAAAAATATTGATCCTATCTGGAGTATCATCATGGAATCATCAAGGACTATACCACCCATCCCATCTAGAGGGTCAACCCAAAATCATCAGGGACGATGCTACCCATCCAAGATGGAGGGTCAACCCTAGTATGTCATCATTAGGGACTACACTACCCAGCATAGCTGGAGGGTAATCCAATAATGATCTAGTAAGACTATTTGATCTATGTCATCATTGGGTGTTTTCTATACGCATTACAAGCACAAAATATACATATAATAAGACAAAAGATTCTTCTGAGGGTGACATTGAATTCAACATGCAATGAACACTCATGAATTACCAGGATGGACTTATAGGGTGCCAATTTATATTATCCATGATTGATACCTCGATTCCAACATTGGACTTCCATAGATGGGATCTAGATCATAAATGCATACTGAATGATATTTATTATTTGAAGAATATTCCAAAGGAATTCACATGCTTGGAATTGGTCTTCACATACACAATATTGATGGAATGTTTTTTCAAAATTTGATACAAGTGAATATAGGGAAAGATGGTCTTTATGCCAGTTCCAAAGACATATTTATTTAATAAATTGTTTAGTTAAATGAGGATTATTATAACTAGCATAGGTTTGACTAATATCTTAGAGAATTGTTATTTAAATGAATTGATTATAAAAGAGAACCAAGACATTATAAGATGTTTAATTTTAAGACATCCTTTACATTTTTATTTCTATATAGACAATATTGTTATATGTATTCACTTAATGAATTGGAAAGACCTTGGGTGGTTACCTATAAGGATTATCTCTCACGCACTATTTGTGACGCATTGGGTAGAAAAATTAGTATATTATTGGATGTATGGATAATGGAAACCACCGTAAAATTGTACATGATTGTTTCTTAAGAGTATGATAGTATGAGACCGAGTTGAGGCTCATGATACTAGTTAGGATACGTTGTGAGCATTTTTTGATTTTTTACATTAATTGTACACATTACATGAATTCATAGTTTTTCTTTTATTTAAGGACATAGTACAGTTATCATCATATTTTAGATTATTTGTGTTCTAGAATTATTTATATATGAGTCTTCAATAATTAAATTTTTCTCATCTGATTTCATTACAAATTCTTATAATTTTATATATTTTTTATGTTGATGTGAAAAACATTGGTGATGAGGGAATAGAATCCCCAAAGACACACCTAGACCTTTACTACTAGTCGACATCATCTAGAAAATGGGGAGATTCTCTTATGGACATGTGGTCAACCGGGCATGAGGAATGGTTGATTTTCATATAGTTATAGGATGTTACAAAGTGGTATTAGAACTTGATTTTATAGTTTTATATACTATTTTTGGACAATTGAAATGTATAAGAAGGTATATGTATATATACATGATCTATTCATTTGAGTATCTAATCCTCATTAAAAAAACAAATTATCTTCAATTAAACAAAAAAGTTTCATGATTTTGAGTATTAAAATTGATTTGATTCAACCATGCAGTGATGTAGTTGAATTATGATATTATTGATGATATAATTATGGGATATATTTTGTTATAACATTATAATATGAGAGTATTCCATCTTATGCATCAATTTAGACACATTACAAAACCAACATTCCATGCATTATGTTATGCTAAATAGGATGAATTACTTATTTCAAGCTATAATGACAGGATTCATGATATATATATATATATATACATGTGATTGTGATAGATATTCTATAATTTCATGGTTTGAAATACATGTACATTAGAATTTTCTTCTGGTATAGTATAGTTCATCATGGATCATTATTTTGTGAACCATATTATATAACCTATTCATAGTGAACATTGATAATTGGTTAAATTTGTATGGAGTAAAATGAAAAAGATATATTAATTCAAGTGAGAATAATATGGAAATTTGAGTTTCTTATAGTTGATAACATGACCTAGACCTTCATCTGTACTGTGATGTCAGTATTATATGTGGCTTATATATGATCAATACAATGCTCATACCATACACAAGTTGTAGACAAGGGGGTGTGTTCATATAGAAGATAGATTGTACCTATATAGCTTAGATTTATTCATTATTTATTTATGAACATTGATAATGATCTAGAACTGAGTAATGTGTATGGAATTATAGATTTATTTAATCACGAAAACCCCTGATTATACAATAGAAGGAAGATGGAAACCACACATTGGAGGAGGTGTGCTATGGGGAACTGATGGATCATCGAGTCATTCAATATGTAGCCCTTGAAGTTGTATAAAAAATAGGTGATGTGGATAAATATCATGATGGGTTCCTGCTCTTCATACAGACCATTCAAGTATCATCATGACCTTCCATATCAATGGAAGAATTGATGTGTGAATTCTAGTAGAGGAATATAAACATGTTTTCATGGGATGGCAGAACACAGGGAGAAAAGACTTAGTTAGTGGCCAATATATCTATCTTAATGCATTTAGATTAGCCTCCAAAAAGAGATTTAATGATCCCTACATATTTTATGTTTGATTCCACTAAGATATGGTGAGATTTTTTTACAGATCATCATCAAGTGATGGATTGCAGGGAATTTCATATGAACTTATAGGATGTTTTCTATCATAAGATGTTGAGGACCGATCGACCATGGAAGTTCATGCATCAAGATTAGGGTGTGTTATTATTTTTGGATTACTCATCCTATTTTACAGAGATATACTGATTCACACCTTTTCTAATGTTTGAATAGTTATTGAAATATAGGATATTTAAGGGTGGTATTTGGTTAAGAATATGATCATAGGTGAATTTACTTCGACTAACTACCTTATTTGGAATTGTGAATTAGGAACTTATCATAGAGCGTTACATGAGAGAGGATATAGGTGTGAGCCTAGGAATTTTTTATTCTAGATCTGGCACTACATTGAATTGTAGTTGGAATAAAAGGAAGTAACTTCCATGTGATGATATTATTAGTCAGAACACATACTTAAGTATCTACGTGTGGTGATACCGGTGTTTTATGATGATACATACTAGTTCCCAATATACAAGTGACCTAGTTGAGTATTTATCATTCTAAAAGATGAGTCATGTACTAGGCCGCTATAGAATGTTCCCTCTAACAATCTAGTGAGAGAATTTTTTTCACTGACTCCACATTTAATAATGGAGTTAGTAACTTCTCATTAATTAGGGATATGTTGTACATCTGACTGGTCAGACCAAGGTGGTGATCATAGTCATGGTAGTAAGACCCATGTTTTATAGAGACTACAAGGTGGAACATATTCAAAGTAACAATGTTTAATAATAGGTCTAGATTGTAAGCAAGATATATGCAGTGCAATAGAGCCTTGAGGAGAAGGATCCATGAACTTTTATTATTATTGGTACTACTCTAGTTTCATCTACATTATAATTTACAAATTTATATATAAGGGATTCAAATAACTTTATATCAATTCCCATTATGGTGTTTTTTTACATAAGATTCAAAGCCTAGTTGGTTTCAGGTTTCATTACACTCTATTGGGGATTAGAACAGAGGTTGTAAGATAGTTGCTATGAGTTTCCCATTTATTTTAGAGGGTTTCATATAATATGGGACCTATTTTTAGTCAATATGATAGTTTTTATGTCATTTGTAAGAAATATTGGTTGGTTCCCTTTAAGGATTTTTTTTTATTTTTATCACAATAGGGTGGCCTTAACATCACTAGTGGGTGTAGAGTTCACTCACAACAGTAAATGAGATATCTAGAATTGATGATCTAGACTCAATAATCAATGGATGAGCAGGATGATGGTACATATTTTGATTTTATATCTAGTTGATCATGGAACACATTAGCATTGTTTCAGTCCAATGGTTTTTTATTTCATGAATGTTTTCCTAGATGATATTTTTGGTTTACCACCACTGAGATAGGTATATTTATCTATGAGGATAGTTCTCAGAGCTTCACTAGTATACACTCCTCATTATAGGATAACTACTACTATGATCCAAGATATCAAGAGGTATCTATAGGATTTAGAAGAAATTCAGTTCATCTATGCCAATACATCCCTAAGGGATTCACCTGTACTTTTGGGAAAATTGTGGACATAACTCTCTAGTGATGTGTGGATTATTCAAAAATGAAAAGATAATGGTTATGAACTAGAAACCTCTACCTTGAATATTTAATCTCCTTGAACTGATCAAAAGATATTTACTCTTCTCAATGATATTTTTGAATTATGTTACCATCTATTTTATGTTAGACCATCATATATAATTCACATAGATTTTTGTATAAGGTATAGTCTATATGTGTAGTCAGTTATGCCTTTCAACCCCATGAATTCCCTATTGGCCATCAGGAAACTAATTAACATAGTATTTATTCCTTATCCAGATTCATTAACAGTGGTTTAAATGTATTATATATTTTTTTATTCTCATTATTAACACAACCATGAAAAACAATATTGAGATAATTTTGAATACTCTAAGATAGAATCAGTTATATAGTAATATCACAAGTATCTTCATTTTGATGGATTATATTCATTTCCAGGGTGACATTATCTTAGAGAGAAGAGTATTTGGTATCCCATATAAGGTGAGATAATTATTTTCTACAAAGGAACTAAAGAAATTTTTTTAGGTACATTGTTTCTTGGGGTCTTCTAATTACTACATGAATTTCTTACAGAACATCCCACACATAGATAAGTTTCTTATAGTACTAACTACGAATGTTTGGATTTTTTTATAGTCATATTCCTATGATATAGAATTTTATGAGTAGAATTTTAGATAGATAGTTTCATTGGTAATATTTTTTCTAGAACCATGTATGAGATTTACTATTTAACAAGATGTATGAAGTATTAGGCTTGGAGCAGTTTTCATGCAGAGAGGTAGAGCCATGGAATGTTGTTCTAGTATGTTTAAACTACCAGAGATAAATAACCGGATGCATGATCTCGAGTTTTCTGTAGTTGTTCATGCAAAGAGTTTTTGGATACATTTCTTTCTTGGTGTCTATTTTGTGGTTTAAACAGACTACAAAATCATCAAGTATATATTTACACACCATGAAGTAAATTTGTGGTCGTGATGGTGGGTAGAATACCTATAGTCTTTTGATTTCGACCATACCTACAAGCATGGTAACAAGAAATGTACTGGGCAAAGCATTGAGTTAGAGGACTCAGATTCAAGCAGTACAATTGGCTAGAAGCCAGTGGAAGCTCATGGATTTATACTTTTTGAATCATAAAGAGGTGATTTATAGTAGAGGTGTGGTTTTACATTTTTTCAAACCTATTACGCATCCCTTTATGAACAATGTTATGATGAGGTAGCTATAAGACAATAAAAACCATGTCATACTAGAGAGAGTGGTTGGTGAGGACACTCCTCCCAGTTGGTCCGCATGTGAGAATGAATTTCTCTATATAGATGGTTGGTTATGGGTATTATAAGACCTTTTCTATGTGATAATGTGAGACTTTCAGGATTTATCTTTGGAATTTAACCCTAAAATCATTAAGATGTTTATATTTATTTATATGGATCTCACAACTGACCGGGTAAAAAATTAGTGAAGATGGTTTTTCATGATATGTTCCACCTATCAACAAGTGAAGGTGGAACACCAGCGACCATCCAGACTATTATATTAGCATTTCATTCATGAGTGAAAATATAAAATCATTGTGATGGATTTATTTATAGATTTATTGAGGTATCCAAAATTTAATGATGTTTTATGTGTTTTTATTGAAAGTATTAAACTGTTCTCACATTTCATACCTATGAAGGATAACTTTTCAATTGATGATACACGGATGTTGTTCATTTGTGAGATAGTGTGAGTTAATAGGGTCTTGTATACTATCTTCCAAGATAGTGAATCCTAGTTTACATCACAAATTTGGAGTGAGTGATAGAGGGTTTTAGATTCACATGTTTTTTGAAGCAAGGCATACCACCCAAAGATAGATGGTCATTCATAACACACAATTCAGGTGCATGAGGATAGTCTATGAGAATGTGTCCTCGACTTTTGGGGATCTTGAGAGAGGAATATATCCTTGCTTGAATTATCGTAGAACAATATATTTCATGATACTATTCAGATGGTGCCTTATAATGCTCTGTACGATAGTCCAATCGAATCACCCCTTTGTTAGTTTGAGGGAGGAGATACAACTATGCTTCACCTCCTATTTATCATGAAACCAAAGTGCAGGTGATGATGATTCAAAGAAGGATGGATAGTTTGTACTATTGTCAAAAATCCAATGGGGATCACTGAAGATAACTCCTACAGTTTAAGGATATAGAATGGGTTTTCATAGGTTATTTACCAATGCTGGGACATAAAAGGATTGTTAAATATTGTAATATTTCACCACATTGTGATTTACAATTTATCGTTCTTGAGGGAGTTAGGTCGGTAGAGTATTGGTTATAGTTACCGGGGATGATTTAAGCCATGCACGACATCTTCAATGTTTATCATCTACAATGTTACTATTCAAACTCATCTCATGCCTTCCACGCCAATGATATTGAGTAATAGTTATAAGTTTCCTTTATGTATCATCTTATACATATTGGGGATCATAGAATGTAGGTTCTATGAGTTTGGCTAGTTTTTTTTAGTACGGGTGTTATGGGTGCACGACTGAGTACATGATGAGAAATTGGAGTTGGAGGATGATGTACGATCTCATTGGATAGAGCTGTTGTCATATCATGCTTCACAACCCTTGGATTGGAAATTTGGGAATGAATTTATTTAATGGTAGATTTATGTAAGAACATAGTTCAATCATGAGGTATCGAACTTTTAATTCGCATCAATTTTTAGTTTAATTGTTTCATTTTTTTCATGATGTGAATTCCCATGGATGTTATAGAGGTAACAGTGGTATATGAGGCTGTTTCGAAGCCCTAAACCCATTTATTGAGGTTTAGAAAAAATGGTTCGTAGTTTGATAAAACCATATGGGATAAGACAAGTGTTTAGATAAACATGTGCGAGGATGGATATAGAAAGATACAACCAACAATATTAGAGAAAAACAAGTGAATTTGGGTGAACAACCTTGAGTCCATGTCTCCAATTTTGAAAGAGGTGATTTTTAAAATTTTCACATGTGTAGTAACCCCATGTGGATGGATTGTATGATTTACCCTTGTCTACATAAATGCATAAAAAGTAGGTGTGTGGTTCTGCCAAATGGTGCGGGAAAACAATGCAACCCTATATATTGGGTGAATAATGAAACTACCCATATTTACATATTTAAAAAAAATACTATATAATATATATCCTCCAACAAATAATCCATTCATGTTGGAGCTCCTTCTTTGATCATATTCTAGGATTTTCTTACGAGTTTCCATCTAATTTTCAATTCAAGAGCCACACATCTCGTAGGATCTATATTGGTGTGTAATCAATTGTTTTTTTACCATTACACATTTGATTTGGAATCATATGTACAATTCATGTGCAAGTAAATTTTCCCTCTTTTTATATTCTTCATCAATTCATCATTGTTCTTATAATCTAAGCTGAACCAGGATCAGATACTCTATGAGCTATCAACAACAAACATACAGTTGTTGGGATCAAGCCTTTCATTAAATGTTGAATTATATTTGTATTATCATTGTTTTGCGTAACCAATTCTCAGAGCATGTCACTTTAAGTGATTTTTAATCCTTGAATTGATTTTCGTCAAATGGCCTATTTATATAAATAGTCCACTGATGAATGGTTATAGGTTGAATACCTTGAAATTTGAACCACCCCATCCAGGGTGTTATTTCATTATAATGGTTTATGAATTTGGATGCCTTTGACATCTACCTATTTACCCCTTATTAGAGGATGTTTATTGTTAAATTGATCATTGTAATTTTGAAGACATATAATTAGAATTTTAATGTCATGTTTAATGGAATTTATTTAGAAAATGGAATGAATTCAATGCCTGTAGTCAATTCTATGTAAAATCATGAATATTCTTGGGATTCTTGATATAATGAATTTCCCACATGATTTAAATAAAATGAATTGTGTCTATGATTACACAATACATTTTTCTCCTATTCAAGTGATATTTACTTAAATGTTATTTGTTTTGACAATGAAATGACCAATTTAATTTTAATAACTATTATTAAATTGGTTGAATAATTATATGTATTGGTATACATGTGGATCAATGAATATTTACTTGGACGGACACAATTGGCATGTACCTTTCTAATGATTTATTTATAATTACAATCCCTAATGGACTTCCATGGGTGGATTCTGGGGAATGACTTTTATATACCGAGTGAGACATGGAATCCATAGGGATAAGTAAGGATTGGATTAAATGTAATTTGAAAAAAAAAATATGGGTGAACCTTGGGCTCACATAGTGGAATGCCAAGGATGGGATCATGTATAAATGACATTTTATATCCCCTAGGTCCATAACAAGATTCTTGGGGATCACCCTGGATATGCTTATTGGCTGTTGGTTTATAAAATCATGGAGAAATACCAAGATTCCAACAAAGGAATTCCATGGTTGGTATCAACTTCTTAAATGAATAATAAATGAAAGAACTTATATAATGTGTATTCCAATCCAAAGCAGAATATCATATTAATTATTAACATACCCTTTATGGATAGTACATTTAGGCATCCTAGGATGTAAGTGCTAATGGGGGAAACTATGATTTATGATAGGTCCCGAGACATATTGATTGAGTGAACATTTTATTTAATGGAGAATGATTATAATTCAGAAATTACTTACTATTATATAATAAATATGTTTTTTTAATAAATTTGATTAAATGAATTTTTTTTAAATAAGAACCTAAAAATTATAGGTTTTTTACTTTTAAAAAATTCATTACGTTTTTTTACTTCATGAACACTATTTTAATTTATATGTAACTTGCTTGGGGTAGAAACCATGGGTCGTGGCCTACTAGGATTATGTCTGACATCTTGTTTAGGCTGGCTTTGTACCTAGATAGACTATACCATTGCATTTAAAGATAATGTAATGTTTCATACAATAAGAAATTGTTTTCTTCTTAGGATCATGGGATAATGGGGCTGAGATGAGTCCCATGATTCATGTTGATTACATTTTGACATTTTTGTGCACTTTTTACTTATATTTTTCACCTTCTATGTATTTATATTGTGGATGTGTTGTTTAGATGAATGACATGTATCATATTTTTTTAAATGATTTTTCTTCTATCATTTCTCATATATCAATCATTCACTATTTAACATTGTTATATGATTGTATTATTTCTTCTTCTACATGTTTGTAATTAAAATTTTTCTATGCTATAATTTGGTAATGGGGCACTAATCTCTCCGTATACCCACCTATGACCTCGATACAAGTGGTTAGACTCTCATGTTTTGGGGAGATGTTCTTGAGTCCATGTGGCCAACTATGCTCATGGAAATATTTAGTGGTTTTCGTGTTTTTGACATTATATATTCCATGAATCCCTCTTCAGGAAGTACATACCATATCACTCACAAGTACTCAATACAATTTTTATATCATTTGAGAATGATAACTCATATTAGAAGAATCTATTGAATATTTAGATCGTAGAGAAAAATTTATATGAAATACAAAATTAATAGCGTTAATGTTCCCTGGAGAATCCAAATGTTTATAGAAGCATTGTCGGAACAAGAGGAAGTGGGGAAATAAAATTATCCTCGTTTATTTTATTATCAGGGAATTAAAATATTAGGGGTAAAATTTCAATATGCAGATATATTTTAATGTCTTGAAGTATTATAAATTAAAATACCCTTGTGATATAATTAAATGTTTAATTATGTAATATGGTTATAGGGATCATATTCTTTTCGTTGGATTTATTGAATCACATTATATTTAAAATATCAATATGAATATTTATCGTTTATAATATAGTTATTGATATGTGGTAACATGATTAGTATAAATATTTGGTTTTATCAAATCTAGATAACAAAAGGAAAAGGTTTTGATAGCCTCAAAAATTTTGTAATGGCCCGGACCTGTCCGGTCCTTTTCTTTGTAAAAAAATTTGATGTGGTCAAACATGACACATGTTGTAATAATAATAATAATAATAATTGATAATGGTGGCGTGAAAATATTTGGTGGTTTTAATTTAATCATTGTAAAATATAAGAAATAAAATCGAATATATTTAATAAAATGATGGGAGGCGCATGGAATAAGTTATAAAGGAATAAATTACAATAAATGAGGCTCATGTAATAAATTATAAAGGAATGAAATGCATGGGGTGCATGGGTGTGACCTTGTACAGGAGGCGTTGTACGGTTCTCCACAATTAAAGTTGGAATTGTGTTAATAACATTGGAAGGGTATTATTATATAATAATTTGTTATAATAGTAATAACATGTAGATGCACGTGAATGTGGTTCCCAACCATGCGTGAATATAATGTTATGGGATATATGGAGTAATTATATGAAAATAATGGGTGTCAATAATAATAATAATTATTAATGTTAATGATGGGGACTCGTTGATGAAATTTAAAGAGGATTTATTACTATTTAATTAAATAATAATTATAAAGGTGATAGAAATATGTGTGTGATTGGTAAATTAAATTAAATGGGTTTAATTTTTGGTTAGTAAATTAAATTATTTGAATTTAATTAAATGGAATGGTTTTAACTTAATAACCATGGTAAACTAATTTAATGGGATTAAATTAGTACATTAATTATGGGTGTTATTATTATTCATTTTATTAAATAATAAAGTTGAAGTGAGAATGGAGTTTGGGGCGTTCCACATGGGGTAAAAGAAATGGGAGGCGCCACTTTTGGTGGTGGGAGAGAATCATGACAGAAAAAAAAATAGATTGGAGAGAGAAACAAAAAAAAATAATAATAAGAGAAATAAATTAAATGACAAATAAATGAAAAAGGAGGAATTGTTGTTTAATTGTAGTGCCCATGAAGACTCCAAAACGTGATTGCTTTTGGAGTTATGAAAAATAAATAAATAATTGATTAATAATAATAATAAAATATTGTTATTATTAATTTTGTTGATAAAACACTTTTTTCACAATAACTTCTTCGTGCGACCTCAGTTTCACGAACCGTCAGTGGCAGTGCGACCCTGACTGCGAGACGAAAATTTTGAGTCCAATATTGGATGTCTTTTTCGGGTTTCCGGATTGGGTACCCGAAATGCTCATGAATTAATGGATTTAATATAGTTATTATTACAGGATCTTGTATCCAACGTATCTCCCTCATACGGTATCGGATTGACGAACCGTCAGCGACAGTGTAATCCTGTAATTAAGATGGTCATTTTAAGACCAGTGATGGATACCTTTTTATGAGTTATGTCTCGGGTCAACGAAACACACATATTAATAAAATTAACTTTTTTTTTATTAAAACGCGTGGAAACCGTATGACGTGTTAACCAATCAAAACATGTAACGTATGTACGGTCACATCGTGTATTCATTAATGAACACTGAATACGGATTTACCTATTCGTTGCCTATATAAGAACGAGGTCATTTTTTATCTTCCATATTGATCACTTCTTTGTCGCACGACGACGCTCTTGGACAACCGAGAAGTATTCCTCCTCTAACTTCTTTGTCCGAGCTCTGAATTACGATCCGTCAGCGGCCACAGGATCGTAGCGACGAGACTAAGCTTCTAAGCCCAGACTTGTCACCTTTCCTTCCAGCCTTCCTTCTCCAGCTTCCATCCTAGGAGGTGTTTTTCGGGTTTGGCGAAGTTAGAGGACACCGAAGGACGTCGTCAGAAGCGACGTGATCGGGACCTTTTGAGGTAGGGGTTTACCTTCGTCTCTCTATTTGGTGCAACATGCGGGGTGGGATATTTTTCTTTTGTTCCATGGGATTCAGTTGAACTTTAAATAATGATAATAACCGGATAAAGAAGGGTTTGGGGTTTTGTGCTGTTTCTATTGCCTTCCAGTTTCTTTATCTTCTGATTATGATTTTGGATTGAAAGGCCTTTGCCTACTGAAAATCAAGGCCGTTGGTGGCCTTTTCATGCGCAATTGATATCTGAATTGTTTGTGGTTGGTTTTGTTAAAACATGGAAAATGAATAAGCATGTAAAGACTGGCTGATTAAATGAGAATGAAAACCTTGTGTGATTACCCCGGTTGAACAAAATTGGAATAATGAACATGTTGGTGGTTTGGTTGTTTTGTGGGAAATGTTTTTGTAAACGATGGGGTTGAAATGGGAAGTGGTTGGTTGTGGAAAATTCCTTTATTTATGAAAAGTGTTTTGATTATGAAAAGTGTTTTGGAAGTAAAAGGTGTTTTCAAATGCGGAAATTTTTTGTGTGTGGAAAGGGTTTTATGTGTGGAACATTGAAATAAATGAATGATGGAATGTTGTATGGTTGTGATAATCTTTTGTAAATGAAATGGCATGTGGTTGCTTGCGTTTTACCTAACCTTGGTTGTGGATGGCAGGGATATGTTTGTGAAAGGTTTTTCCTGGATGATAGTTGCCCAGTAGTAATAATTTGTTAAACCATTGCATGAAACATGAAAACCTAAATGGGGTTGGGGGATGATTGTTTGGTTGTTGATGCATGCTTCGTGGTAGAAGTGCCGAGGCACATGCTCTGTTTCTCTTTTTAAGAATCCATAGGTTGGGCTGTGTGTTTGGTATATGTATATATATAATTTTATCATTGTGTTCTGTCGCACCACACCCATGTCCAGCACCTAGTGCCGAACACTCCCATTTTATGGGAGAGGGTGTTCCCCCTTAGTTACTAGCTCCTTACAACTCCTTCTTCCATAGGCTATGATGGCTTGAGGTGACCTTACACCCAAGACTCTTTGGGTAGGTCTCGGAGGCTGTGATGGCTTGAGGCGACCTTTATCCCAAGACTCTTCGGGTAGGCTTACCGTTCCCAAGAACCTTCGGGATGAGGCCCAGGTGTCTGCGGGCGGGTTAGTGGTTGTGGACCAGGTGTGTGCGGGCGAGATGCGTGGTTGTGAGGCCCAGGTGTGTGCGGGGGGGATGCGTGGTTTGGCCCAGGTGTGTGCGGGCGGGAAGAGTGTGGTAGCGTCAGGACGTTTTCCATTAGGAAGAGCAGCATCTAATTAAGTGGGAAATGGTGCGGGGTACCCAATACTTTTGTTCTATATATATACTAAACTTGTTTGTGTTACTTGGTGAGTGTGACCAGTGAGGCTGGGTGGATAGTTTTTCCTTGTTAGTTTCTGGTTCTTCTGTTTTCTCACGGGACCTTAGGGCGTCTCCCCACTTGTGCACGAGAGCTTTAGGTTCTCTACTGAGTATACTTGTATGCTCACCCTACGTTGTTTCAGGTTTTCAGGAGGACTACCAGGGCTGTGCGGGACCCTACTAGTAGGGCAGTGGGAGCTGTGCAGTTGTTGTTTTCTTGTTTTTCTTTTGGTACTGTACTCACTTTTACTTTAAGCTTATTTGTACTTGTACCTATTTCAGTTTATTTATTCGTGCATATGGGACTGGTTTGGGTTTCTTTTCACACCTTGTTCTTTTCTCTTTTTGGTGGTTGACTTGTCCTATTTCCCGATCCAAAATAATAAAAAGGGTAATGCCTCCCATATTTGTGTAAACTCATACCCTTGGTGCTAGTCGCCACCCCGGGGCCTACTGGAGGCGGGACTCGGGGGTCATTATCTCCCTTTCACCATTGCCAACTCAGGAGGGGCATCTTTGATGGAAGGGGGTCATGACAGAATGGTATCAGAGCTGATGGTTGAGAGATAGGATGAAGTCTGGTGTTAGGAACAGTGAGGATTGCATGGGATGGTAGGGCAATAGTGTTCGTTAATCTTGGTGCGTGACATAGTCCAGGGAAGACCGGCTAGGACACGGGATTTTAGGCCCCCCCGTGATCCGATGCAAGGACTCTGAGCCTACCGAACGACCAAGTG
The DNA here is from genome assembly GCA_963277665.1 of Viscum album. Lineage (NCBI taxonomy): Eukaryota > Viridiplantae > Streptophyta > Magnoliopsida > Santalales > Viscaceae > Viscum > Viscum album. The sequence goes on along the minus strand of OY728126.1, from coordinate 927,600,253 downwards.
AGACTATATTGATTGTAGGGTAGAGACCCTAGGGAAGGTACATGCATCATCATGTTTGTGTTTTACTTGATTTGGGTGTTCTAGGAAAGAAATTAAAATAAAATGATAATTAAAACTTTGAGTTTTTCATTACTACTTGGGCTTAGGCGTTCCCTGGTTACCGAACAACTATGGCACCTGGACGTCAACAGAACGGCAGAGGAGTGGGACACAGACAGTTTCACGCAATAGAAGTGGCAACCCTAGCAAGGCCAGAGATTGAGAGAGATGTTTCCGGTTTTACTTAAATTCTCTCACTTATGCTTTGTTTAAATTCAAGATCATCGCACTCCTTTGTTGGAACTCTTTTGCTCATTCTCTGGGCCTGGACCTTGTTTTTGTGAGTTTTTAATGCTATGTTGTTTCCCGCTTTTCTTTAAATGTACGTGAAGAGCCCTATCATGTGGGGAGGGGAAGACATAATCCCTAATCGAGATTCATTAATGTGGATGCGATTTAACCCGTGCAGGCGAGTCAGTGTCGCCTAAAGCGGATAATATCTCGACATGGGAGAAGGAATTCCTCAAGCCATGTGTCCGGGCAGTGTGTGGGTTGTACGTTGTTGGGTGCAGTGTAAGTTGGAAAAAGAACCTAATATATGGAAGTGGGAAGGCCCAGTCCTTAACTAAGACGCATTAATGCGGATGCGATTAAACATGTGCAGGCGAGTCAGTGCCGCCTAAAGCGGATAATATCTCGACATAGGAGAGGAAATTCCTAACTCACATAATTAGGGTTGTCGGTTGTTTCTTGTTATGACAATAGGTCTAAGAGATATCTTAAGGGGTGGTTGTTCGGACCTTTCCCCCTTTTATGGGTTGGTTTTAATTCTCGAGGACGAGAATGTTTTGAGAGGTATCTGGTGTAATGGCCCGGACCTCTCCGATCCTTTTCATTGTAAAAAAATTTGATGTGGTCAAACACGACACGTGTTGTAATAATAATAATAATAATTGATAATGGTGGCGTGAAAATATTTGGTGGTTTTAATTTAATCATTGTAAAATATAAGAAATAAAATCAAATATATTTAATAAAATGATGGGAGGCGCATGGAATAAGTTATAAAGGAATAAATTACAATAAATGAGGCTCATGTAATAAATTATAAAGGAATGAAATGCATGGGGTGCATGGGTGTGACCTTGTATAGGAGGTGTTGTACGGTTCTCCACAATTAAAGTTGGAATTGTATTAATAACATTAAAAGGGTATTATTATATAATAATTTGTTATAATAACAATAACATGTAGAGGCACGTGAATGTGGTTCCCAACCATGCGTGAATATAATGTTATGGGATATATGGAGTAATTATACGAAAATAATGGGTGTCAATAATAATAATAATTATTAATGTTAATGATGGGGACCCGTTGATGAAATTGAAAGATGATTTATTACTATTGAATTAAATAATAATGATAAAGGTGACAGAAATATGTGTGTGATTGGTAAATTAAATTAAATGGGTTTAATTTTTGGTTAGTAAATTAAATTATTTGAATTTAATTAAATGGAATGGTTTTAACTTAATACCCATGGTAAACTAATTTAATGGGATTAAATTAGTACATTAATTATGGGTGTTATTATTATTAATTTTATTAAATAATAAATTTGAAGTGAGAATGGAGTTTGGGGCGTTCCACATGGGGTAAAAGAAATGGGAGGCACCACTTTTGGTGGTGGGAGAGAATCATGAAAGAATAAAAATAGATTGGAGAGAGAAACAAAAAAATAATAATAAGAGAAATAAATTAAAAGACAAATAAATGAAAAGGGAGGAATTGGTGTTTAATTCTAGTGCCCATGAAGACTCGAAAACGTGATTGCTTTTGGAGTTATGAAAAATAAATAAATAATTGATTAATAATAATAATAAAATATTGTTATTATTAATTTTGTTGATAAAACACTTTTTTCACAATAACTTCTTCGTGCGACCTCGGTTTCACGAACCGTCAGTGGCAGTGCAACCCTGACTATGAGACGAAAATTTTGAGTCCAATATTTGATGTTTTTTTCGGGTTTCCGGATTGGGTACCCGAAATGCTCATGAATTAATGGATTTAATATTGTTATTATTACGGGATCTTGTATCCAACGTATCTCCCTCATACGGTATCAGATTGAAGAACCGTCAGCGACAGTGTAATCCTGTAATTAAGACGGTCATTTTAAGACTAGTGATGGATAACTTTTTATGAGTTATGTCTCGAGTCAACGAAACACACATATTAATAAAATTAATGTTTTTTTATTAAAACGCGTGGAAACCGCGTGATGTGTTAACCAATCAAAACAAGTAACGTATGTACGGTCACATCGTGTATTCATTGATGCACGCTGAATACGGATTTACCTATTCGTTGCCTATATAAGAACGAGGTCATTTTTTATCTTCCATATCGATCACTTCTTTGTCGCACGACGACGCTCTTGGACAATCGAGAAGTATTCCTCCTCTAACTTCTTTGTCCGAGCTCCGAATTACGATCCGTCAGCGGCCACAGGATCGTAGCGACGAGACAAAGCTTCTAAGCCCGGACTTGTCACCTTTCCTTCCAGCCTTCCTTCTCCAGCTTCCATCCTAGGAGGAGTTTGTCGGGTTTGGCGAAGGCGGAGGACACCGAAGGACGTCGTCGGAAGCGACGTGATCGGGACCTTTTGAGGTAGGGGGTTACCTTCGTCTCTCTATTTGGTGCAACATGCGGGGTGGGATATTTTTATTTTGTTCCATGGGATTCAGTTGAACTTTAAATAAAGATAATAACCGGATAAAGAAGGGTTTGGGGTTTTGTGCTGTTTCTATTGCCTTCCAGTTTCATTATCTTCTAATTGTGATTTTGGATTGAAAGGAATTTGCCTACTGAAAATCAAGGTCGTTGGTGGCCTTTGCGTGCACAATTGATATCTGAATTGTTTGTGGTTGGTTTTGTTAAAACATGGAAAATTGATAAGCACGTAAAGACTGGCTGATTAATTGAGAATGAAAACCTTGTGTGATCACCCCGGTTGAACAAAATTGGAATAATGAAAATGTTGGTGGTTTGGTTGTTTTGTGGGAAATGTTTTTGTAAACGATGGGGTTGAAATGGGAAGTGGTTGGTTGTGGAAAATTCCTTTATTTATGAAAAGTGTTTTGATTATGAAAAGGGTTTTGGAAGTAAAAGGTGTTTTCAAATGCGGAAATGTTTTGTGTGTGGAAAGGGTTTTATGTGTTGAACTTTGAAATAAATGAATGATGGAATGTTGTATGGTTCTGATAATCTTTTGTAAATGAAATGGAATGTGGTTGCTTGCGTTTTACCTAACCATGGTTGTGGATGGAAGGGATATGTTTGTGAAAGGTTTTTTCTGGATGATAGTTTCCCAGTAGTAATAATTTGTTAAACCATTGCATGAAACATGAAAACCTAAATGGGGTTGGGGGATGATTGTTTGGTTGTTGATGCATGCTTCGTGGTAGCAGTGCCGAGGAACATGCTCAGTTTCTCTTTTTAAGAAGCCATAGGTTGGGCTGTGTGTTTGGTATATGTATATATATAATTGTATCTTTCTGTTTTGTCGCACCACAGCCATGTCAAGCATCTAGTGCCGAACACTCCCATTTTATGGGAGAGGGTGTTCCCCCTTAGTTACTAGCTTTTTCCTGCTCCTTCTTCCATAGGCTATGATGACTTGAGGTGACCTTACACCCAAGACTCTTCGGGTAGGTCTCGGAGGCTGTGATGGCTTCAGGCGACCTTTAGCCCAAGACTCTTTGGGCAGGCTTACCGTTCCCAAGAACCTTCGGGATGAGGCCCAGGTGTCTGCGGGCGGGTTAGTGGTTGTGGCCCAGTTGTGTGCGGGCGAGATGCGTGGTTGTGAGGCCCAGGTGTGTGCGGGCAGGATGCGTGGTTTGGCCTAGGTGTGTGCGGGCGGGAAGAGTGTGGTAGTGTCAGGACATTTACCGTTAGGAAGAGCAGCATCTAATTAAGTGGGAAATGGTGCGGGGTACCCAATACTTTTGTTCTATATATATACTAAACTTGTTTGTGTAACTTGGTGAGTGTGACCAGTGAGGCTGGGTGGATAGTTTTTCCTTGTTAGTTTCTGGTTCTTCTGTTTTCTCACGGGACCTTAGGGTGTCTCCACACTTGTGCACGAGAGATTTAGGTTCTCTACTGAGTATACTTGTATGCTCACCCTACGTTGTTTCAGGTTTTCAGGAGGACTACTAGGGCTGTGTGGGACCCTACTAGTCAGGCAGTGGGAGCTGTGCAGTTGTTGTTTCCTTGTTTTTATTTTGGTACTGTACTCACTTATACTTTAAGCTTATTTGTACTTGTACCTGTTTCAGTTTATTTATACATGCATATGGGACTGGTTTGGGTTTCTTTTCACACCTTGTTCTTTTCTCTTTTTGGTGGTTGACTTGTCCTATTTCCCGATCCAAAATAATAAAAAGGGTAATGCCTCCCATATTTGTGTAAACTCATACCCTTGGTTCTAGTCGCCACCCCGGGGCATACTGGAGGCGGGACTCGGGGGTCATTATCTCCCTTTCACAATTGCCAGCTCAGGATGGGCATCTTTGATGGAAGGGGGTTGTGACAAATTTAGATCGAACCCTATGAAGTGAATTTATTGGAGATTAAGTGGGATATTTCTTAAATGGAAATTTCTTTAGACCATGTCAAAGAAGATACCCAGAAATATAAGCATGATAAAAATTTATTTATGGGAGAATTTTAATCTCATCAAGATCACACCTCAAACCATGAACGTCGATCCACCCTATGAAAGTCTCATTGGTGCACACCTTACAATTGAGAAATTTTCAATTAGATTATATTGATGTGAGACATTAACCTTGAAATATGTGTATGTACATTATTTTCATATAATAATGTTTATATTTATTTCTTTTTATAGTCACTTTTAAAATTATTTTTTTAACAATAAAACATGATTTGTATTTTTAATGAGTAATAACATTAAATTATTACATTTATATTGATGGATTAAGGGTTTTTTTAAATAAATAATATTTTAATAAAATATTATTAATAAATAAATTTTTTCAAATACAATTTATCATATGAATTTTATAAATTCAAATGATATTTTCAAAAGCATTTTAAAACTACAATAGTCCAAAAAAACCCATCATTTCTAAATAAATATGTATTATTATATTAAAAGTAAAAATTATCATATATAGAATATTATTTATATAAAATGAGTATTATTTCCTGAATCCTAAATTTTAATTTATCCAACAGTAAATATTTCTTAATATTTTGAGAATTGAATATTTTGAGTTGAAAATAATAAACCGTTTAAATATAAATTATTAATTATGAAATCATAATGAAAAAAAGTTAAATAATAACTAATACAAATGTTATTGATGACGAAAGATATTTTTTCCCACTAAAATAATGTTATTTTATTTTTATTTGGTCATTTATATAAATCATTTATGAAACCTGCATAACCGATAATAAATTTAATATTTCCAAAATCATTTCATTAATAATAAGAATCACTTCCAAATTATTAAGGGTATTATCTAAATATTTTGGATCATGGACATATAAAATAGGTAATACAAACCCTCACTGAAAAAAATATTTTTAAAATAAATTTTAAAAGTTATTTTGGTAATTTTATGATATAGAGTCCAAAAACTATGTTTCAAAAATAAAAAACAATTTTTCCTCTCATTTCATATATAAACCAAACAACACTCCAATTTTTCTTCCCCAAAAATACTTGGATAACATCATCACACTATAATTACATCTCTATATTCCTCCCATTGTTTTATAATGCTCTTAATATTCTCCAATGAATAATTTTGATTAACACTCTCATTTAAGAGATCCTCTCTTTATCCAAATTATTATGGAATCACCTTCATTTAATGCCATTTCATTATCAATTCATAATTTTCTAGTTTTTTTACACATAACACCTAATATCCATATATATATATTATATAATGAGATACCCATTTAACTCTCATTAATCCTATCCACGAACAATTATGTTCCCCCATTATTCCTCCGTAATTTCAATATGGGATTCTATGCCAAAAAAGGACTGGTGAATGCCCACACCTAATTCTTATAAAGGGATGAAAATTATATATATATATATCTATAATATTATTTTATTTGTGAAATTCATGATTTTATTGGACAATTATTTTTCATTGAGTAATATATTATGATAACTGTTTCTAGGTTCTATAACCTATGTGTCACATGTAATATTGAAAATGAAATGGATGTGACAGATTCACCCGAAATTATATAGTGATCCAATGCATTGGGAAATATTTTAGTCCCGTGTGACATCATAAAAGGGAATAAGTAGTGAGGCTAAAATAATATGCGACTATATTCATTATTATTTCAATGTATTTTTTAATAAAATATGTTCATGATTCCTTGTTTTATGTTTCTTCCACATTTCCAATGTTGAAATTATTTTATCAAGAAATATCATGCCTCATTATACATTTTTTATTCTCGCTCCTTTCATGACCCATTGATATTCATATTTCCCAACATATATTACTTCCTTCTTAGTATTATTTTATTATTTCTTTACTGGTCTATATATTTATATCCTTTATTATGTATTTCCCATGGTTATCTAATTAATTTTTATGTACAAATATGTTAAAGTATCATTAAATCAAGATGATGTATTTAATAATATTTTTTATTACGTAATGTGGCTAATTTCCAAAGACACATGAATTCTCAATCCTATGGGTTTTTTATGAGAAATATTATGTAATAAATTATAAATTTATGTTTAATAAATAGATGGATATTCATATTTTTTATACTATTTTATAATAAAATCTTATCTATATAATGAAACCACATGGCTCATGATTAATGTCACATGATTTCATAAAAATTTTATTCTCTATATATAATTATTTCAGATTACATGTCATTCTATCAGTACTTATAAAAAACTATTTTAATAAAAAATTTATCCCATGTTGATATTTTCAAGTATACTTATGACCATACCATTTATTAGATGTTTTATTTTTCCTCTTTTATTTCATTTTATCATACCCATTAATTAATATTTTATCATACCTCAATTGCGAGTAAATGTATAACATGTGTATGATATATAAGGGATTAGATAGAAGTTACTATAAAAAGTAATGATTATAGATTTAAATGATTATATAGAAAATCCCAATTTCAAAAATACATTTTTCCTTTTATTGATTTAAATTTTATGAGATTTATTATTTCAATTATTACAAAAAATTGTATAATTTATGTCCTGATTATAATTTCTCACTGTAGACCCTATCTTAGTCATATAATAACAATAATTCCCAAATTTATTTAGTTATAGATTTATTCCTTAAATGTCCAATCTAGATAGTGAACATATGGGTGACTACTCTATCTTCCCCACTCTCTTAATTATATGTTGAATGGTTATTATGACTAGAGGTTTTTTGTATGCACATTGATAGATAAAATCCAATTTTGAGTTTTTTGGGATGGTGTGGGTATTATGGTGTTCTATATAGTAGGAATCATGAAACTTAAGAGGAGGGAATGGGGTTAATATCATTCAGATTCACTATATCCTAAATTGAAAAAACTCAATGTTCATTTTTGATATGGATATGTGATTTATGTTCCTGATTTTTTTGGTTGGTTCTATAGTTGTCATAAGATATGAATATATATGAATAATTTATTGATTATGTGTAAGGGATAATGTATCGTGGTAATTTTCATTCTGGAATTTGAGTGAAGAACTTGTGGGGAAGTGGTCTAGGAAACCACCTTGTAGTATTCAGTTATATATTTTTTATTATAGTTTGATGTGATATTTTGAGATTTATTGTGTATGAATTTGGTTTAGTTTACTTAGTGTGGGTTGATTTGAGTTCTTCTATAAATTCAATGATGAATAGTTTTATTTAGTATACATTGGAATAATGGGACATGATGATAATCCAAATTATTATACATGAATTCCCATAATTTTATATATAAATAAATTTTAATTTTTTTGGAAGAATTTTGGGATCAATCTATACAATTAATTTGTATAAAATCGATGTTTTTTAGTCATTTATAACATATGAGTTTAATTTTTTTCGCAGACTTCTATATATTTCAAATTTTCATTCATTGGGAATATTATAGGAATTAGGTTTATGTATATTGTGGGTTTTATTAGTTTTTATTCTTGTTATCTTCATATAATTTTTATAGGTAATACATCTTTTTTATCAATTCACTTATTTGGAACATTTTCCATCCCATGGCCAATTAATGGAACTAAACTATTAGCTCAAATATAGTCTTATAATGGGGTTTTTTATTTTCTTATATAAATATAATGTTTTATTATATATATTAATGAGTTTCATAATTGATATTGGATTAATTCACATTTACTGATTGCTTAGGTTTTCTAGGTAAACTATAATATTTTAACCTATTGAGTGATATCTAATGGGACTCACTATTACTTAGTTAACTAAGTACCTATTTGATCTAACATAAGGATATTAATATTAAAAACACATTATAGTATATAATGATGATTTCATGTTAGTGGAAATTTGATGGATTTTACATCGTACACCGTTGAATCTGTGATTAAAAAATGTGTAATATTTAGGGAATTTTATGGAAACCAATTTATATGTAAATTAATAAATTTTGTACAGTTGTTACTAGAATATTCATTTTTTATTTATAGTGATGGACCTTGAAAATTATTTTAGTGTTTATCAAGTTATAGACTGGTTTTATGTCGATCCAATTTACTCTCAGATGTTCAACCAGGTGAAGAGTGATATGTCTTACTTGAAATCATTATGTTAGTTGTGACAACAAGGTTTGTTCAACAGAATGATCAGTGTATAAGATTTATAGAAGTGATACAATATGGATAAGTGGGTTATATATTTCTATTTAAAATTGTTTTGGATGTTTTTTGGATAATTATATATATATATACATATAAGTTGTGATTTGTTCCAATTGTGGATTTTATATCATACAGAATGAAATATGGAATATATATTATGGGATAAATTTTAAAAGATTTTATTTAAACATTTCATATAATTAATGATGATTGTAGAGAATTGGAATATGTTTTTATTTATTCACTATATGATTCAAATCATATAGTAGATCACGATATTTTATGATGACCATCATCTAAACAACAATGATGTTTTTCATGTTTATGAGTTTATATTAATGTTTCATAAGGGGAAACAAATCATTCCATTCATTTTATTCTTTTCTATTTATATGTTCTATATATATTGGGGGGAGAAGAATTCATATGTGATATACAAGATGAATTCACCAGGGAAATCAACTCAGGAAGTAATTCATTCGAACATTTTCACAAGAATAGTTTAAGAGAAAAAATATCATACATTGTTGAAATAGTTGTTCTATAATGTAGTGAGTTACATACTACTCTCTAATTCAATTTTTCATAAATTTATGAGTTCTCACACATCCCTTTAGAGAACTATATTGGTGTTCTTATGTTGTAGAGCTAATTAATATTAGTGATATTAGTTCCATATATTTATAAAGTTCTAACAAGTTGAGGGTTTTCATATTCAGTATCATCTCTAGTACCAATTTCATCTATGGTCATAAAGGAAACAAAGAATTTAACTACATTATAAACTTATATTCCATAGATTATATATATATATACCTTGGTTTATCATTGTAAAATCCCCAACTATAGTAAACTAGTGATGGTGTATATTTTATTATATTTTTATAAGAATCAGAGGATCACAACCTAGAAGATCGATTGGTTTAGTAGTATTAACGAACCACAATCCTACATGATTCCATTATTATAATAGAAATGTAAAATAAAAAAAATAAAAATATTCTTTCATTACTGATATTGTTTATAATACCATTATTCATATTTTTTTAAAAGTAAAACAAATAAATCGGGACCAAAAAATCTTATTAATTGATATGTTGATAATAATATAAAATTAGTAAATAAGATAAAAAAAATTAATGATAAAAAACTGAAACAAATTTCATTTATTAATTAATTTCTTAATGAAAATTTTCAATGAATAATATCCATTAACTAATACAATGTATAATGATTAATTTATTTTCAATTAAATAAATAAAAAAAATAAGACATCATGGTCCTATAAACCATCCCATCTATAATTCTTACTATTTTTCCAAAAAAAATTAATTGATGTGTATGTATACACAAAAAACCTATTTAATTTGGACAATTATTTTTCCCAAGAATCCAATTGCATAATAAAATGGTTATATATAATTGGGAAGCACATTCACAGCATGTCCAATGCATTCATCATATATTGAATGATCAATTCAATTCAAAAAAATCAACATCTAAAAATATCCAAATTAACTAATGAATATGTATTTATCATTGTTTTCCCAATTCAATAAAATAATGATCATTATAAAACATACTATATATATAAATTAAATTTGGGTTATGTGGTAAGATTATAAAAAAATGATATTTTATTAATATATAATGTAAAATGAAAAATGATCAGATGAATGTGAATGTATCAACAAATATATGAGGAATGAAATCCTAATAAGACATAAATGATACCCTTCAATTCTTCATAAATAAATTATTCAAATAAATTATTATCTTTAAGAGAATAAAACAAAATATATGAGAATCCTGATAAAAAGACATCAAAAATTATTTTTCTTCTTAATGAATTTGAAAACTAGTGGATAAAATCAAAATAACATAAAATTTATATGTCTATGGAAAAAATATAATGTCTAACATCTTTAAAATTATTCCTTTTGACTATATTTTAAAAAGATAGAAATGAACCTTTCAAAAAAATATTTGACTAGTATCTCTAAATTTTTTTAAAAATTCATGGATAAAATAAAATTTCCAATGACTAAATAAAATAAAAAAGATTTTGAAATTTTTTGAAGTGGATGAAATTTATACCTAATAAAAAGAAATAACTAAGATCATTATATATTTTAAACCATTATTTTTTTTTATTCCAATGCCAATAAAATGAAAAAATGGTTGAAAAATTGAAAAATAAATAAATGAATAAACCTTCATTGTATCATTATTCATCATTGAATAAATATATATTCATGTTAAAAACCTCAATGGGGTCTAATATACACTATAAGAATATTACTAGGTGCATAACACAACTTATGTATCAATGGAGTGGAAATTGCGAAGAAATACATTACAAAATGTTCAACATGCATATTAGTTTATATAAAATCTTATATAATATAATTTTATTATATAAATATATATATATATATATAATCAAAATTTAAGTCTGTATAATTAAAATTTATCCATTTATAATGATTTATCTACATTTCGTTACTAATATATTATGTTTTCATTTATTTGAGTTTAAATCTCTTTTTTTGTTTTTATTTACATGTATCTATAATTTCATAATTTACATGGTAACATAATCACCTAAATTTTATACAATATATAAATATAATTATTATTATTTATTTTTTTCTTTTGAATGTCCCACAATATAATATGATAAAAAATGAATTACATCATTCATGGAGATGGTATTCTGTATGTACATATGAACATTGTTTTGACATCACATGTAATGAATTAATGAAATGTAAAAAATAATTCACATTTAGAATATATTATATATATTATATATTAATAAAATTGATAATTATTACCATAAATGTAATGGATAAATTAAAAAATAGATCCCATCACGGTATCAAGGTGGTGGTGGACAAGTGCACACAAGTGACATTATCAAATTATAACATATTAAAAGGTAATAATTTATATAATATATTAGAGTATTAGAAAAATAATTATTTCATAGATATTATATAGATTCAATAGCTCCAAATTTATAACCATCCAACTAAAATGCTAATGAAAAACAATTACACCACAATGTGGAGATGGTAATTCATATGTATGCACAAGAAATATTATATCTTTTCATATGATGATAAATTCGTTGAAAAGAGTCAAGAAATTTTTAGAATAAATATCATTATATTGTTAAAACTAATTTAATTATTTGAGAAATGATAAAAAACGTTAGTAAGAAGTAAAAGAAGAGATTTTTTAGATAGATACGGCTAATACTATTATGTCTCATTCGATCTGGATCCTCTATATCTCATCATATATGTCATACAGTTCGTCTATTAGGTTGTAAAAAACTTTTAAATCATCTAAATGTATTTTAAGATTTGAAATAGAAATGGAATTTATATTAAAGTATTTTCAATGTGATTTTGTATAAATACATAATAGGTTTTCTTAAATAAGTTACAACATGCGCATTATTGGAGTTTTTTAAAGTTTTAAAATAATTGTATTTATATTTTATGGAAAAATGGTCAAATATTTATATAATTTGATTATAATATTGGTATAAATCTACATCCTATAATATAATAAAATTATAATAATTTTATATTGGGGTTGTATCCATATATTTTACTTTTAACCCTTGTTAACCCTTTGGACAGTTACAAAAATATTAATTTTCCCCCAACTATTGGCCATGAATTTTACAATAATAGGAAAAATGGAAAATTAATGGAACATAGTAGAAATTTCCATCATATCTCATTTAATTATCTGATTATAGGGTTCTCTAAAAAAATATATCTTTTAATTAAATAATATTACAAATAAAGTTTCATTGGATTTATTGTCTTAATTTATGTAATATTATAAAAAAATTTATCATACATAATGAATAATGAAATATTAATTTAACACATACATAAAAGTTTATATTATTTTATAAAAATCCTAAAAATTGTAATAAATACAAATTATATTTCTTTATATATTATATAAATATTTAAAAATATTTTTATATTAATTGAAAATATAATGCTTCATCATGGGGAAATCATTTATGCTAAATATTCAATCACTATGAATTTATACTAGATTTAAATGAAGTGAAATATAAGTTAATATTCTGGATAAATATTTGATAATGATAAAATGTTGTTTTCAGCCCTATCAAAAAAATTATTAATATTAAAAGCAATAGAATGACATGTTCTACTTTTTTATTGACATATATATTACTAAGGTAAAAATGCCTAATAATAAATAAGACCAATTTTAAAAAATTTAAACTCATGATTCCAAATATGTTATTAATTTTATCAAATTATATTAACATATTTTTTATAAATTAAATTAAAACCCCCCAAAATGCGATGAAAAACGATTTTCCAAAAAATTGTGTTTTTAAGCCCAAAAATGGAAGTATACTTAAATTATATAAAATTATGATCCTAACATAAATATAATAAATAAAATATCAAATTAATTAACGAATAAATATTAGTATAAATCATTTTATATTAAATGATACATAGATATGATATTTTGATTTTACCAAAATCACTATTTTCACTACTCATTGAAAAAAAAATATTTTGATAAAAATCCCGACACTTCAACAAGAAAATATTAAAATGATTATTTTAGAAAAAGATATAATTTTAACATTATAAAAGATTTTATTTTATTTGTAAACATTTTTGTTTCTATTAAATCAACCTATCAATGTAATTATATTTTATTCAAATATATGATAAAATTATTAGCGATTACATTTTACCCCATTATAAGAACCTACCATAGAAATTAAATCACCCACATAAAAAAACTATTCATAATTATGCCGCATCATATTCTCTATTTCCCATGTACCCTGTAAAATTTTATTATTTATCATCAAATTATCGATAAGAAGAGGGTTCTTGTTTCACTGCACATTCACTCTAAAATCTAGAATTTGCACTTTTTGTTCCTCATAAGATTTATCTTCCGTTATTGGTATGAGCTTTGAGTTTAATGTGATTGAAGAATAAGTTATGTATTTTTTATAGATATATAAATATAAATTTTCAATATATAAGGTAATATTTTCTATAAGAGTCGATAAATTGGAAAAAATCCCATTATGATAAAAAATTTCAAAGATTCTTATATATATTGGTTTCAATATTACATTTTCTAAAAATATAATAACCATCATCCAAGGAGATAATCATTAAAAACCCTTATCAAAAAAATCAATCAATTAATCAATCCAATGATTTTAAACATAATTTTTTCTTCTTTATGAATCTCTTATATATTTTTAATTGGTCGAAACATCAATATAATTTTCTCAACAGTATAAGATCCCAAGATATTTATTTCTATAAATTTTTCACAAAACATTAGAGATCTTAACATCATTTTTTATATGAAATAAAGAGGATATATCTGAATGAATGGGTGAAACATATTATTATAATAAAATTATTAATAATAAATTTGGTAATACAAACAACATTTCTAGTACATGAATAAATCTCTCAACATGAATGTAATTATTTCAATGGTCCTCTTAGTCTAACCATGAATATAAAGATGATAAGATGTAATGAAACTCACCTATATATCAAAATCATTATGAATAATTCTCTATAACATCAATGTAATTATTTTATCCCAATAAAATTTTATTTGGAATAGTATGTGACATCTTTGACCCTACTAACTCTTGAGTAGCTAAACTCGATTGGACAAATAGACTCACGCATGTCTCCACGAATGACAATGTCTATCAACATGTAATGAGTGTCGAAGATGATTCCAAGGGAATACTATAAAAATAATATTGAGTATAAAACCAAATTTATAATATATTAACATATTGTGAAATTATATTTGGAGTGAATAAAATAATGGAACAAATCATAACCATCCATGTAGAAAATATTAAACTCAAGAGCAACAAATTCATTCACATAAAAGGATTAAGTAATATCTTTTCCTTAAAAAGGTGAAAACAAGCATACTTTTTATAGGTATTAACTACAATACATGACATTCAAAGGAATCAAAACAGTAAAAAATCTATCCATGTATAATAATATATGGCTCAGTCATCCACTACAAATGTACCATCTAAAAGAATACATGTTAGGTTTTCAAATTGGGATGCTTACCTATGTCTAAACTAGGGATTATATAATATTTTGGGTTACCAGGGGTGGCCCAGATAAGGTTTGGGAAAAATATTAGTATCCCACCAACAAATACTTCAATAAAATTTCAGATAGTAAATTTCAACTAAAATAGTGAGATGGTATATAGAAAGATAAATTATTACAAAATGAACAACAAATACCTACTTTTTCATCATACAATTCCTAAAAATCTTATAATTTATTTAATTAGGATTGAATTTATAATAAAGAGATCATTTATTTATGATTTAACTGGACTAAAATATGAAATGATAATTATAATAAAAATAAAGGCGGATCAATGGTGAAAACAAGGAATCCCTAACAATTGTGGTCGGCTAACACATAGTAGTAACTCATGATGTGTAATAATAAGAATATATGTATAATCCATGGTGTACAGTCAATTCATTTAACTATAAAAAATTCTAACCTAGTCCAGGGATCTTATCCATTGTAATCCGAAGCTACGAATGATCGGGCCCAATGGGGTGAATACATGCCCTCGTGTGTCTGAACACAACAAGATGAATCACTGGAGCGTGTCCGAGAAATTATAATATACCAACAAACATATGTCAACCATATCACTATTAAACATCTAATTCTTTAATATAATAGGACAAAAACTAGATTCTATGGTGGTAATATCTGACGCAATCGACCCAATGGATCAAAATAGTATCTTATGATTTCTCAGGGATTCCCTTGACAACCTAAGGATGGATAGTGTCTGAGAACTCCTATAAATAAATAATGGATCCAACAAATTAATTAGTATATATTCATTCCATTCATATCACATGTATACAATGTCCACATAATACTCCTACCACTTATTTATTCAATATGGTCATTCCTTTACCTATCATTATGCATTAAAAGGTGAGTTAAGTACATGAAACCAATTATAAATAATGTTTATAAATAAAAAATTTAATTTGATATATATATTAATATAGACCTCAAATTTTGTCATTTAATACTAAATTTTATTGATATGGAACACTGACCATAATAATTTTAAGTAGAGTACACTTGAACAGTGTCCCAAAAAATTTCAGTTTTTTCATGAAGTAATAAATAAACAAAAAAACGGGTTCTCCAAATTGAGATACAATCATCTAATGTTGTAAAAGAAGTCATTGTAGTTCCTTAAGATATAATTTATTAGTATTTATTTATTGAAGATAAATTTAAAGGGATATTTCGAGTGAAATAGATGTGCACATAATGAAATCAATTTTTAGGTGGAGATACATTATAGGATGAGACATAGAACGCCCACCATATTCCTATGGTAGATGAATCTCCATGTCTATGACCATTTATTATCCTAGATCAGTGGAAAATGGAATAATAGATGAACACCATGATGATATAAAATATTAACTTGTAAAAAATAGATGTGTTGTTAGGATGATGGTCTAAGAAAGGATCCTAAGCAATAATGATCATACTAGAAAATATCAAACATGAAAAATAGATCATGAATCATATTTTGGAGAGATGTATAGGTTCAAATAAATTATATCATCTCAATGGGGAGATTCTATGATATACCACCTATGAGATATTTAAAATTAAGGGGTGATCTATTGTTAAAAAATAGTCCCCTACTCCTTTTATAAAAAAAAGTCACAATAATTTTTCACAATCTGTTTTCATTCCATGTCATGTGATGTTTTGGTTATTACTTATAAGGAATGAAATTACATGCCATGAAAAGGATTTTTCCTAACCAATACACATCATGTATTTTACATATATGTAGATCTTATCCCTGCCAAAACCTTCCTTCCAATGTCAAGAATACTAACATAAAGTCTCAATTTTAAATTTAATCAAATTTGAACCTCAACTTCACTTTACCCAATAATTAAAAGCATCGATTCCTAATATGAGATCCAGGTTGTTAACATATTTTCCCATAATTAAATTGTTCCCTAATATTCTATTTCTTTAGTGGTTGAACTTATTATGATAATAACTCTAATCTTTGAGCACACATGTCTCCTTACCTTCCATAGTCACATCATGTACATTGTATTGATTAAATGAAACCCATTGCAAAAGGAAATAGCATTCAAAGATAGATTTTTTTCTCCGATCAAATTTGTGTTTGTAATATTCCTCAAAATATGCATATACATTTATTTCAACATCCTCATGATCAAAATTATATAATGTGTCTACATGATAACGGTGAAGATATGAAATGTGGATGAAATCAAGCATGAAATAGTACCAATGGGTTAATAGAAACTGATAGGTCACTTTCTTGACTCTATAAAATGTCTCACAAGTCTTGAAGAAATGATGGGGCATTATCGCAGTCCTCCTTTTTGACCCATGACCATGTATGCACGAATATTTTAAGAAAACATGATCCTTGACATTGAACTATAGATTTCATTGACAATGATCTGTAAATTATTTCATTATATAATGATCAGAATAAATTGATTTGAAAATCAACTTCCTGTTCTTAAATTATCATCCATGAGATATAGACCTTGTAGCACTACCTCCCCTGACTCTAGCTAGCACAATTGTATACAACATGGACTCCATAATAAGGACCCATACAGATCCATCTAAATATATTCCATATATCTATAATTTTATGAAAAATTAATGAGAGGGATATAATTCCCCTAAGAACTGCCAAAAAAATGATGTATGTTTGGATCATTTCCTCCTACACAATCATTGTATGTTCTAACGAGCCATCATTTTGAGAGTGAAAAGCAATTTATAGAAGAACCTATGTAGAAAAAAATTTCAATAACCATTTCAAAAACCAAATTGTAAATGATAATTCCTATCTAAAATAACATAATTAGAGACCCTATTTGATTTTATAATCTCATTGAAATGAAGACTTACATGTTCATCAAATGAGATAATTTATTGGATTGAATGGAAGTGGGATACCATCGTTATTCGATCAATGGTTATCTGAATTGTATCACTACCTCTAGGAGACCTTGGAAAACCAAACACAAAATATATCACAACATCATAAAATTTATATTCTAGTAATGGTAATAGTTTGAACATGATTTTATAATGTTGGGGATCCACCATGCCCTATTTATAGGTTGAGAAACTAGTGATTAATCCTAAAATATGATGTTTCATCCCAGAACACCAATACTAACAGTTAATGTCATGATATATTTTGTGATATGTCGATTCATAGACCATTGAGAATCTTGTTATTCTCACATCTGCTCCACTTGCATGTCTGTTGGATCCCAGATATTCTCATGTATACAATGGATGTCTTCTCTATGAGCAGACCATCACAGAGGCTAGTTCTCACTTGAAATACTCTCCCATATGATCAATCCATCAGTATCTGTGAATTTCCATTTCTTAACTAAATAAATGATTGAAGAGAAAATTCATACTAATTCATAAAAATGATCCTCATGCTCATGATGAAACATAGAAAATAGGTCCATAATCATACCTTTATACCTTGTTTCCTAAATGGATTGTTCATGACCATTATGGTGCAGGGCATCAGCTACCCATTTTCTCATTCAATGCTTATCGGCAAGCATGCAGTCCACATAATAGAGAAACTAATACCATATTCTTGGTCAGAGATTTAATCCATGTTGTGTAAAGATATATTTGAATCTCGTGTGGTATGTATAGGCCACAAGTATTTATCCCCTCAGATATTGAATATAGTATTTCAATTCAAAAAAAATTGGTACATTCTTATAGTTTTGTTTTGGATAATAACACTTGTGATTTCTTGACTGTAGAGACCCATATTCAACAACTCAATCCTCATGAATAAATATATCACCCATACCAATTTTAGATCCATCACTTAAGTATTTATAGCCTCTTCAGGATCTAGAAGGATCAAAATCATTGCCTAAGTAATCATTTTTTTAGATCATGAATGGACTTCATACACGCTTTAGGCCTAACGAAATTCACACCTTTCTTATGTATATTTATAAGGTGTGAATCAAGGAATCGTATGTCTCATATGAAATGTATATAATATGAATCCAAACCCATGAAATTATTTATATCAATCATTTTATTCAGATTTTTCCAAGAAACACCATCACTGACATTATCTAGGCCATCCAATACCCCGTATTCCAATATAACATTACCCATTAACATAACCTTGTTTATCGAGTTGTGGAGAATCATGATCTAAGAATACAACCAATGTTCTCTTACTGTATACAAAATGATGTCAATATTTTTAGCATGATTGATTTACATGTGAGAATAAACCCAGATGTAGTAAAAAAACCATGATAATGGAATAAAAATAGAGGGGGGAAAGCCTATTCCTCATGTATAGAAAAATGAAAGCCATATTTATAAGACTGAATAGAATAACTAGGTACTCAGATAAAAAATACCAAATTCCAAAAGGCATATTTGATATATCTAATGTTATAAATCATTGTTTATGATAACTTGGACTCATTTCCATCTTCAAGAACACCTGGTGTCATTAGAGCGAGAAAAATATTACATTTATTTGATGAAAAGGAAAATAGATGTTAGATTCAATATAGTTCTATCATTGGTAATCCATTAAGAGTCTAATGGCCTTGTCCTCCATCTTGGATAAAAATATTATTGAGATCCAAGATAATGTTGTAGTTCAGATAAAACCCTTTGAATAAAAATCCTTTGACAATCTATAGAGATCATGGTTTTTAAAACGTGCTATACTGTTTGGATGAATATATACTAGAGATGCTATGATAATTTTTTGGGTATGAAAATATTACTCACTACCATCTGGTATTCTAGAGACATCATTTTAGAAAATATCCATAAAATAATACACCCCTAGTGGAAAATCTATGAGACCCTTCATCTTATAATCTATGAAAATACCATCAATATAAGTTGTCAGTCCTCATATTTGAAGAATATTTGGTCTATATCTACCTACTAGGAGGTTTATCTCCCTATTTTGAAGATGATTACTATCATATCATGATTTAAAATACAACATGCAGTGATTATAGTCCACATTGGTGTGATAGGTAACCAACTAGTACTTTTGTGAGAGTTAATTGAAATCCCATTACATTGAGTATGAAGAGGTCCGAAAATAAATGATATCTACTTATCGCAATATGAATTTCTATAAATTGTTTTATACCCTTTGACAACACACAGAATGATATGTCTATGGTTCTCACCCCAAAAAAGTACAAAATTTCTATTATGTGGATTTCCATAATTAATAAAGTTATAATGTAGTTAGATGCACCTATATCGAACTATGCTGAAGTAATATTAGAGGCTATTAGAATAGTACCTCATACAATAAATGGACACACACTCTAATCATCATGTATCAGTTAAAATTATTTCACCTAGCATGATCCACAATCATGAGTTATAGCTAGACTACCCAATACACATCTTCTATGATGGTGAAAATAATTATAGGGTTGGCCACCCCTGTCACACCCTCCTCCTCAACATATTATTTCAAAGACTATTATAGTATCCATCCTAACATGACGTCACTAATCAATCCCTTCAAAGTTAATATAGTGTAGTCAATTTTTATCTTGATATCAATTTAATGTTCTCGATAATCATATAAAAATGTTCTATCCAACCATAAGCACAACACTAAATATGGTCTCTATAACATTGGGGTGTCACATTCCCCTTTCAGTGACACTAAAGGTGTGTAATTGAGATAACATTACATATACTCTAGTCATCGCCACTCTAAAGAGAAATTGCATGGCTATACTTCCTGAAACAACAAGAATTACTACCCTATCTCAATACTAAACCTATACTCCTAGATATATTGGCCTTTGTTAGGTTATTCACAATGTTTAGAGCATAATTCAAAATATTGAAAAGGAATACCTAAAAAAAATTCACATTAGCGTGGATTGAAATACCAGACCACAAACTCAATGCATCTCACTCATCATATCTCGACACTGGAAAGATGCAATAAAAATATTTTCAACTTAGTGAAACACAATGAATTGTCATTAAAATATTTTTTAACTTACTCTATGTTCACGAACTCTATTTCTTGTTAAACTTTTAGCATTTGAGAATGTATTTAATCATCAAATGAAATATAGATGTCCTCCCATACCATCCCGAGATGATAACCATCATAGGTAATAAATTCCCAGAAATG
The DNA here is from genome assembly GCA_963277665.1 of Viscum album. Classification (NCBI taxonomy): domain Eukaryota; kingdom Viridiplantae; phylum Streptophyta; class Magnoliopsida; order Santalales; family Viscaceae; genus Viscum; species Viscum album. Next base: position 927,578,931 of record OY728126.1, on the reverse strand, counting down.
TTTGGTAAAATCATTTATAATGAAGTGGTAGAGCTTGATCATCCTCCTTTGTGGGTTATCCAGATACTCAATGACCGATATGATGAATTCCGACCACAAATTAATATCCTAAGTATTAAAATCCCATAAGAAAAAATGAGGAATTAGTTTTTGGAACACATGAGTCGTATTAGACATCATAAATGTAGGTCATGGAGCATCCAACAGTGTTTGCATTGAATATTTGAAATCTTCATGAAGATAATAGTCAATTAAAAATCCATGAGTATAAGTTCATGCCTTGGGTTAACTATTAAATTTATCACTACTAACTCAAATCATACCCCCATTATAGCTTGGTCATCACCACCCTTTTAGTACATCACTATAAAAAATTGTGGTTTGAAAGATCTTATAATACCAATAAAATTCCTTTAAAAGACATTCAGAAGAATATATGATATCTAAAGAAGCATAACATTTGAAAAATGCATTGACTATCTGTGATATAATATAAAGACTAACATCTTGGAATGAAAATATATTTCTAAGTGTTTAAGGTTATAATTATAGGAGTTCTATTATATAAATTGTAAATTGAAATTTAATAGGTGAAACACCGTATAAAATACAGATTGTGTCTCCATTTTTGCAAATGAATTTTTTAAACCGGGTGAATTTCACATATACATTCTTCAGTTGACTTAATCATAAAATTAAGATCATTTAAATGAATTTTCATAATTCTATAACAAAGGCCCATAAAATGTATTATGGAATTTTAAACCCATGTAATTGAAACCAACTCCTTTAACATTCAGTGTAAGATTGTATTGTAAAGAATACAATCGATTGATTTTGATGAATAAACCTTTTTAATTTATAAATGATCATAAGAATTAGTAATTGATATTTTTAGTCATGAAATCATAGTAAAATCATAGCTCATGGATCTAGGGTTACACAGCCTAGATGAGTTAAAATATGATATTTATGATTCCACAATAAATCTATATTTGGAAACCCTACTTTGTATTATGATGTAATTAAAAATCCCAATTTTATTCCCCAAAGAAGTCATTAGAAGTAATGGAATATATATAAACCACAGCACACTCAAAAATCAGAATAAACACAGGAATTTCATGCATTAAAATGAACCTTTATGCTTTGTAATATGCAGGGAATGTGAATATTATATGCCAATATTGAAGAATTAATAATACTTAATTACATTGCAGGACCATGTAACATATCTATAACTCCAAAAATTCCACATTTCATGTGCATCACATAATGATTAACCAGAAAGATGCAGGCCCAGGCCGAATGCCTGGTCCCATGAGAATCTATTAAAGAAAAATCAGTACAAAGTACAAAGAAAATGAAATGATATGAAAACTCCCCCAACAATAGTGCCAGTCAAAATGTGTCAAAATCTCCAACATCTCCATCCTCCGAATCATCTGGATCCACCGACTCCCACTCATATGGAGCATATTGATTGAGCATGTTGAGGTATTGCTCCCTAAGACATAACTCACTTTCAGTCATAGATGTCCTGATCACTGCCTTATTCTATCCCTTCTTTGAGTTTACTTCTTTTCCTTTTCCATTCTTGGCAGAGGACCTAGTAGACACCGTCCTCGGCATGTTGGAGTAGTCTTTTCTTGGCTTCTTCTTTTTTGGATCAGTTCCTTCCCCCATACTCTCAATCCCATTATCAAGGGTTTCCTTCCTTTATCCTCAAACCATGTCACTATAAGAGGCTTTGAGCACCTCCATCTCATTCTCTCTCTCTCCATTGGAAACATCTCTCCCCTTCTTAGGAGCTTCTTCCAATCCCTTGAAGCAATCATTCCTTCCTGACTCCACTGTTCCAGCCCTCAAGGAAGTTTGATTTAAGTCGATAGGGGTTAAACACTGATTCTTTAAACCTAGAAATTCCACATCCTCAACCACTGCAACCTCCACAGGCTTCAGGTGATCTGCTTCAAAGTTGGAGGTCTCCTCCTCCATCAGTTTTCCACCCAGCAAGCTTGTCCCATTATCTGCTTGCTGTGGATCAAGCCGATCAGCTTCCCCCACTCCTAGACCATCATCAGGTTATTCCACCACATCCAGTGCAGCAAATTGGTTCATGGAGCAGAAATCTGGTCCAGATTTAACACCCCCTGGGTGCCCATGTCCGCTACCCATACTTTGAGGACATGGGACAGAGATAGGTGCCTCACAACATCCATTTTGGGTGTTGGGCAGCCTGCTTGAGTCCAATTCAGCTTCCTGGTCACCCTGCATCTTAACACCATCACACACATTCACCATTGACCTTGATGCATCCGACATAGAGCTAAGACTCATGTCATTCTTTAGTCATTCAAATACAGCAGCAACAGAGGGCCCTGACGTCCCTATCAAATCCTCCCTCACAGCTCGCATAACACCCCAATTTTCCTGAACATCACAGACCTTAGTGAAGGGGGCATCATCCTGTATCAACTCTTCATTGACATGGACAGTTGATTTCTCATCAATCATGGCCTGGACAGTTGGATCATTTGTAGCAGCAGGATACTCACGCACTCCCTTCTTGCGACACACATAAAGATCATGCCCCTGTTTGTGGCAGAAGGAGCAGTAATCAATCCAGGACTCATAGTATATGGGTTGTGCATACCTGTATTCCCCCTCAATTACAACCCACACTATCTCAGGAGGGGGCCGGGAGAGTTCCAGTTCAACACACAGCCTCGCAACACTCGGGTTCCTCAAGGTAGTCGTTCGCTGATCAAGGCACAGGAGACGACCAATAGAATTCCCTATTGAACTTAACAACGTTGGGTTTTGGAACGATAAAGGTAAACCAGGAAGTTGAATCCAAATCACAGAGGTAGAAGGGTCGCTATTCATATGAAATTCAAAAGTCTAGCGAAGCAGATGAAAACAAAATCCGCGAATCGACCTACTAGCGTTGGACCAAGACCGCGCTAGGTCATCTTCATCTAGAAAGTAAAGAAGGAACTGACGCGGACCCAAGATCCCGATAACCACCCGGTGAGTAAGACCCCAATTTTCGTTCACAAATTTCTCAAATACCTCTATCGAAGGCCGTCGTCGCACAAACCTTGCAACCAGTGCGTTGGAGAAAAGAGAGGATGCATCAGAGAACTCTTGAAGAGAGACTGGAACCACTGGATGTCCAAGGAAGATGCCAAGAACCTTCGGAGCAACCTTGATGTTGGGGAAGAGAGGCACATCCACATCTGATGGCCAACGATCTGCACGCCAGCATCTCCCAAGAATGGATTTTGACCTTGTTTCTACATCTTCCAAACACCAAGTCTAAATTTTACAACCCATATGGCCAGAAAATAAATTCTATTATATGATAATGTGACATCCTAGACCCAGATAAACGAGAGGTATCCAAACTCAGTTCGCCACATGTTCTCATGTGTGCCTACCTGAATGCCTGAGGCTTCTGACATCAAGTGGGGGCCTAAGGAGTGTTATGGGGGAGACTACTCCATTATGCCATACTGGAGAGAAATTTATATAATATATGTGAAGTGCATTGTGTTGCATTTGTTGTCAATGAGTCATGAAGTTTTCTTGGAATGAATGGAAGTCAGGGAATGTCAAGATGTGAATGACAAAGGTTGTGATGGTGTTGGTGAGGAATGGAGAATGGCCATGGTACTAAGAGGCATGTCACTTAGGATATTCACTAAGTGACATAGGAGATGATGGTTGAAACATTCTCCATGAAAATCAGACGATTGATGAGCTGATCTTTAAGTTCATAGAACTTGTATCATGATGATACAATGTCACAACATTGTTTGAAGACCATGAATTGTACTGACAATGCATGAGGAGAAGCAAGAGATCCATCCACAACTTCTAAGTGGATGGCGTGGATTAAAGAAGTCCATGTGCTAACTTTTAGTGCATGTGAATCAGAAGAAGATCCAATTGATCTCTGATTGGATCAATAAAGAACTTTGATGAATATGTTTGATTCAAGAGCTCGGTTGATGAAGAAGAACCTTCAAGAATTCACTCCTAAGTAATGAGTATATGTTGAGGAGAATTGAGGAATTCTAATGAAGAAGAGAAGGGAAGAAATGAAGAAGAAGAGAAAGGGTATTTGGCATTTTACACTTAAGTACTTTGTATACTTAGTGTATATTCAAGAAAAAAATATGCCAACCTCAAGGGCCAGCCTTAAGGGTTCAACCCAAGGCACATGTGGGAACCAGTCACCACGCCCAAGGGGATCCCATGGGGCCAGCCCAAGAGTGGTCGGGGTCGTGTATAAGCCCCGAGGCCACGCGGTGATGAAGCCCGCGCAGCGTGGGCGCAGGAGCGCGCCCGAAGGGTGCATAGTGGGCGCCAGTGGCGCGCCCGCAGGGAGCAAGAGTGGGCGCAGAGCGTGCCCGCAGGGAGAACACGGTGCGGGGCGGCACCGTGGAGGGAGAGAGTTCAATTGCGGTGAAGCGGGCAGCGCTTGTTTGTTAAACCGCGTGAAAACCAGGCGAGGATTCGATGTGGGACGCGGATTTTTCCCGCGGAAGAGATCCTGGCCGTCCGAGCCATCGCGCGCTTGATCTGCGCCGCACGATCCATCCGCGGCGCCGCGATCTAATCGAGGCCGTTGAAGATCTGATCCGACGGCCCCGGCTTCGTCCTCAACCTCGAGCTCGGCCGAGGCATCTCCCGCGACGCCGCTGAACCAGAGGCCATCCGACCACCCGTTCTCGAGCTCCCGACCACCGCTGATCGAAGTGAAGCCACCCTCGCGCTCGTCTGGCCATAACGAACATGATCATGCCCAAAAATACACGTGCATGCAACAAATGAGGGAATTCGATGTTGGCCGAGGCAAACGAAGTTGCCGAGGCACCGGGTTGATGTTTTGCATGAGATGGGCTTAAACAGAGCCATGCATGCGTTCTAAAACTCATGTACGTAGAGAAGGCCGAAGGTGAAGGAACCCGCGTGCAATAAAAAGAAAAAACAAGATTTCACCGAATCTTGAAAACCCGAAAACTTTGGGAATTTGAGTTATTATCACGCGGATGATGCGAGGCAGCCTCTGCCTATAAAAATGAGGCCGAGCCCTCTGTGAAGTTTGCTGATCCTTTATTGAAAATCCGGAGTCCCGTGAGAGCACCTTTTCCTCGCGAAGAAGACCCTGCGCGCACCACTTGCACGGCAGCAGCCCGAAGCCATTCTTGGCTTCGTGGGTTCCTTTTGCGCACCTATTGCACGAAAGAAGAAAGGGAGGTCCCCTGCGCGCCTCCTTTGCGCGACAGGAAGAACCCCAGCCGCATCTCCTTGCGCGCTCGAGGTTGGCACCCTCACTGCCCGTGTACCTGCGTGACAGGAGGAAGTGCATGCGGGTGCAGCACTTGCGCGCCCCGCGGCAGGAGGCCTTGCGCGCCTTGCACTGGTTGCACCCTTGTGGCTTGCGCGACCCAAGGCCACCACACCTTGCCCCATTGAGAAGGCCGAGTATTTTGTGTGCAAGAATAAAGAAAGGTCCGTGGAAGTGTGTGTGCCAAAGAAGGAGCCCCTACGGGCAGTAGGTGTGCAAAGTTGAGGAGAACCCGAGGCCTTAGTGCCTTTGTGTGCAAAGTGGAAAAGTACAAGTGGCAAAGAAGATCCGAGGCACCTTGTGTGCGCACCAAGTAGAGAAGGACACATTCAAGTGTGTGTGCAAGAAGGGAAGGAAAGGCCATAGCCTTGTGTATTTGAACAAAGAAGAACACACTTTAAGTGTGTGCATTTGAAGAGGCCGAGGGTTGTGACCTTGTGTGTGCACCAAGTGAAGACACATTTTGTATGTGCAAAATTGAAGAACAACCTACGGGTTAAGGGTGTGCAACAAGAAGTGGGAAGAGGCCAAAGTCAAGTGTGTTCAAAACAAAGAACAATTTATGTGTACATGAACAAGTAACAAAGAAGGCCGAACCTATGTGTGTGCTCTAAGAGGAGTGGACACACTTAGAAGAAGAAGAAGACTCACACAAAGTATAACACACATTTAAGTGTGTAAACACATTGAACAAAAGTGTGAAGTTCAAGGAAGAAGGTGTGTGCTTAAAGTGACTACACCCTTTGTGGGATTATTGCACCTAGAAGAAAAAGAGGACAGTGCATGCATGCATGCATGCACGTGCACACGTGAACAGAGCCAAATCAGTGGTGTGCATTTGAGTTGTCCAAGACCAGGACTGAGACTGAGCAAGACTGAAGTTAAAGAGATTGGTTGTCTGAGTTTTCAGTAGATTGAGAAGACCCTGATCATCACAAGTGATCAGAGGTACAAAGGAAGGCCAGCAGTCTTTATCCCAGACTGCTGAAGATACTTGAAGAGCTGAACAAGAAGAAGAGCTACTCGTGTGACTCGAGCAGCCAGGAGAAGACCCTGTGGGACTCAGGGAGAAGAAGTCTTCAGTGGGATTCTGGAGCAGGCCAGTGGGACTCTGGTAACACTGTGGGACGCAGTATAAAGACCCTCCTGTGGGACTCAGGAGAGATACGGTGGGAAGCTGTATCGACCATTGTAATTCTAACAAGTTATAATGGGAAAATCCATGCTGGGAGAGCATGGCAAGGATGTAGGCCTTTGGTGCCGAACCTTGTAAATCCTTGTGTCCTGTGCCTTTTCATTACTGCATTATCTGGGAAAGGTTGAGAGACATAAGAAGAGTGGATCGAGGCCTTAACAAGACATATAGGTTTAATTGATAAGGAATCAATTAGTAAAAAGTTTTTAGGGATCACTGATTCACCCCCTCCCCCTCTCAGTGATTCACACTGATCTGGGCACTTCAATTGGTATCAAAGGGAGGTTACCTCTAAAAGATCCAAGGGAGTCTTTATGAAGTGTAGATTTGAGGAAACGAGCAACCAGCCTCAAATGGAGATATCTGCAAGGCTCTGAAAAATAGAAAGAAGAAACATGCCAAGAAGATGAAGAAAGCCTGTCCTAGCTGTGATGAAATTGAAACAATGAATGGTCTTCAGAGTGCACTCAAATATCTTCAGAAGACAGTTCCCATGGAAGTGGCAAAGTGTATAGCTACAGGCATCCATGATCTTCAAGAAGAAAAATTACAGCTAGAAGAAGAAGCCAATGAATGGAAGATCAATTGGCTAAAAGGGTTGGCATAACCAACACTCTCAGAAAGCTGGTGAAGGCTAAGGAAGAAACAGTTTCTCTTTGCATGATAGATATGAAGATACTTGTGAAGAATTGCAAAGAAGCCTTTCTGAGAAAGAATTCTTTAAAGTAATAATCAAAGATGTTGTCCATGCACTGGAAAAGTGGCACAAAGTGTCAATGGTTGTTAGAGATGCTCAACTGGCAGACAAAGTCAAAAGGGTGAAGGAGCTTGACAACTCATTGCTTGAAATGAAGCAGGTGCATGAAGACCAGATGAATCCGCTGAAAGAAAGTTGGGATGAAAAGCTAAGAGCTGTTGAGGATGAGAAGAACTCCCTTAACATGAAGTGCTTAGAACTAGAGGTGATATTGAACAATCAGCAATCACCCAAAGCCAAAGCCTCCCAGTCAGCTGAAAGAAGAAATGTTGCTACTCAAGTATGCATTGAGCAGGATGATTCTAAAAGAAAGACATCCTCTAATAAAAGTGCAACATCTTCTAGAAAGAAGGTACCATCCATACCATCTTGTACTCATGCTTCTAAAAGTGTTTCTACTAATAGTGCAGAATGGAAGAATGAATCCAAACAAGTATGGATGAAGACAGTGAAGAAAGAATTCTCTCCTGAAACAACACAACAGGTCAAGAAAAGTACCCTACAATCAGAAGGACTGAAAAGGTCAAGAATCGTGGACAATGCTGGTGTTGTAACAAGTATGGGCATTGTGCAAAGGATTGTTGTACAATCCACTGAATTCCAAAGCACAGAGGAAGCCCATGCCAAGGGTGAGCAAGCCAGAAGAAAAGAAGCAGCATCCACAGGTCCAGAGACATCTGTTTACTGCAAATAGATTTGGATTACTTGACAACATCTGGATGATTGAAAAAGTGGTCAAATAGATACATGTCAATCTCCAACTGTATCCAGAGCTCAAAAGAAGAAAAGATCACTGAACCTGGCTAAGAGAGATTCCTTGGGAAGCAAGCAGAAGAAAGTGGAAGATGCTCCCAAGAAGAGTTTGAAGAATGAAGAGAAGTCCTTGGAATTGAAATCCAAGAAAGGGTGATGCATCCAGAAGGACCACCAAGAAAACATGCTTCTACTGTGGAAAGAAAGGACACATCATGGACCTTTGTAAAGAAGCCATGAAACTAAATAGAAGCAGACTGAACTCCAAAAGACAATCAATCCAGAAGAAGAAGGGATTTATTGAAAACAAGTTGCCTAAGAAAGGTAGCTTGACAGAATCAAAGGAACCATGTGGAATATCCAGAACTCTGAGGCCACACTTCCAAGTGACTTACTAGTCAAATGGCCAAATCAGTTGCAACTTTCCAAAGATCTGCAAGAGCTGAAGATGAAGTTTCTGGCAATTGCTAAGGCAAGAGGGAAGAAGAATATTTCACATGAAGATGTATTGAGATCCACACCAGCACCAACATCATTGAAGATCAAATGTGCAAGTGTGAAGAATGGTTGAAAATGGGACATCTCGGTTGAGAGAATCTTCTCAGACCTTGTTGTTCACATTGATGAACCAATGAGGTTCCATCTTATTCCCTTATACTATTGGTATTTACAAGTGCTGACATTGCAGGGAATTGAAGATGATTATCATTCTCAACTGGAGGATGGGTTGGACAGAATGAAGTGCACCCCTTGAGGGGGAGCCAATCAGAAGAAGATGGGATTCTAAGATTTAATACCATCTTGAGAAAAGTGAAGGTATTCCAATCATACTTTCATCCCTTGTTTCTGAATTGAGTTTATCTTGTCATTAAGGGGGAGTATGGATTGAAGGCAAATGGATGAAAGGGGGAGCTTTATCTTTGCACCTGAACTTTCTAATGAGTCTTGTGAAGTATGTGCAGGATTTAGCAATTCATTGTTATATCTGAAAAATTTCAACCCCTAAGCATGATCTCACATGTGTAGAGAATATTGGACAGCATTGAGTACCATTGGTTACATCACTCTTGGTTTTCTACACCGGGTTTTCCCAAGTAGACTTAGAGCTGATTTACTAAAGGTTCATTGCTCAAGTGAACATGTGACATCATCCCCTCTCTTAGTGATTTTGAAGAAAATGCTTTTATAAGGGAGGAAGTGATTTGTGAAAATGAACCACACCACACCTTTGCATTTGATTGCCAATAAGGGGGAGAAAATATTGGCACACATATTGACCCATTCATATGTGCTGAAGTGGTGTATTGACAACAAATACAAAGGGGGAGATTGATGTGCATTGTGTTTCATTTGTTGTCAATGAGGCATGAAGTTGTCTTGGAATGAATGGAAGTCAGGGAATGTCAAGATATGAATGACAAAGGTTGTGATGGTGTTGGTGAGGAATGGAGAATGGCCATGGTACTAAGAGGCATGTCACTTAGGAGATTCACTATGTGACATAAGAGATGATGGTTGAAACATTTCTCCATGAAAATCAGACGATTGATGAGCTGATCTTTAAGTTCATAGAACTTGTATCATGATGATACAATGTCACAACATTGATTGAAGACCATGCATTGTACTGACAATGCATGAGGAGAAGCAAGAGATCCATCCAAAACATCTAAGTGGATGATGTGGATTAAAGAAGTCCATGTGCTAACTTTTAGTGCATGTGAATCAGAAGAAGATCCAATTGATCTCTGATTGGATCAATAAAGAACTTTGATGAATATGTTTGATTCAAGAGTTCGGTTGATGAAGAAGAACCTTCAAGAATTCACTCCTAAGTAATGAGTATATGTTGAGGAGAATTGAGGAATTCTAATGAAGAAGAGAAGGGAAGAAATGAAGAAGAAGAGAAAGGGCATTTGGCATTTTACACTTAAGTACTTTGTATACTTAGTGTATATTCAAGCAAAAAATATGCCAACCTCAAGGGCCAGCCTTAAGGGTTCAACCCAAGGCACATGTGGGAACCAGTCACCACGCCCAAGGGGATCCCATGGGGCCATCCCAAGAGTGGCCGGGGCCGTGTATAAGCCCCGAGGCCACGCGGTGATGAAGCCCGCGCAGCCGTGGGCGCAGGAGCGCGCCCGAAGGGTGCATAGTGGGCGCCAGTGGCGCGCCCGCAGGGAGCAAGAGTGGGCGCAGAGCGCGCCCGCAGGGAGAACACGGTGCGGGGCGGCACCGTGGAGGGAGAGAGTTCAATTGTGGTGAAGCGGGCAGCGCTTGTTTGTTAAACCGCGTGAAAAACCGGGCGAGGATTCGATGTGGGACGGGGATTTTTCCCGCGGAAGAGATCCTGGCCGTCCGAGCCATCGCGCGCTTGATCTGCGCCGCACGATCCATCCGCGGCGCCGCGATCTAATCCAGGCCGTTGAAGATCTGATCCGACGGCCCCGGCTTCGTCCTCAACCTCGAGCTCGGCCGAGGCATCTCGCGCGACGCCGCTGAACCAGAGGCCATCCGACCACCCGTTCTCGAGCTCCCGGCCACCGCTGATCGAAGTGAAGCCACCCTCGCGCTCGTCTGGCCATAACGAACAGGATCATGCCCAAAAATACACGTGCATGCAACAAATGAGGGAATTCGATGTTGTCCGAGGCAAACGAAGTTTCCGAGTCACCGGGTTGATGTTTTGCATGAGATGGGCTTAAACAGAGCCATGCATGCGTTCTAAAACTCATGTACGTAGAGAAGGCCGAAGGTGAAGGAACCCGCGTGAAATAAAAAGAAAAAACAAGATTTCACCGAATCTTGAAAACCCGAAAACTTCGGGAATTTGAGTTATTATCACGCGGATGATGCGAGGCAGCCTCTGCCTATAAAAATGAGTCTGAGCCCTCTGTGCAGTTTGCTGATCCTTTATTGAAAATCCGGAGTCCCGTCAGAGCACCTTTGCCTCACGAAGAAGACCCTGCGAGCACCACTTGCGCAGCAGCAGCCCGAAGCCATTCTTGGCTTCGTGGGTTCCTTTTGCGCACCTCTTGCGCGAAAGAAGAAAGGGAGGTCCCCTGCGCGCCTCCTTTGCGCGACAGGAAGAACCCCAGCCGCATCTCCTTGCGCGCTCGAGGTTGGCACCCTCACTACCCGTGTACCTGCGTGACAGGAGGAAGTGCATGCGGGTGCAGCACTTGCGCGCCCCGCGGCAGGAGGCCTTGCGCGCCTTGCACTGGTTGCACCCTTGTGGCTTGCGCGACCCAAGGCCACCACACCTTGCCCCATTGAGAAGGCCGAGTATTTTGTGTGCAATAATAAAGAAAGGGCCGTGGAAGTGTGTGTGCCAAAGAAGGAGCCCCTACGGGCAGTAGGTGTGCAAAGTTGAGGAGAACCCGAGGCCTTAGTGCCTTTGTGTGCAAAGTGGAAAAGTACAAGTGGCAAAGAAGATCCGAGGCACCTTGTGTGCGCACCAATTAGAGAAGGACACATTCAAGTGTGTGTGAAAGAAGGGAAGGAAAGGCCATAGCCTTGTGTATTTGAACAAAGAAGAACACACTTTAAGTGTGTGCATTTGAAGAGGCCGAGGGTTGTGACCTTGTGTGTTCACCAAGTGAAGACACATTTTGTATGTGCAAAATTGAAGAACAACCTACGGGTTAAGGGTGTGAAACAAGAAGTGGGAAGAGGCCAAAGTCAAGTGTGTGCAAAACAGAGAACAATTTATGTGTACATGAACAAGTAACAAAGAAGGCCGAACCTATGTGTGTGCTCTAAGAGGAGTGGACACACTTAGAAGAAGAAGAAGACTCACACAAAGTATAACACACATTTAAGTGTGTAAACACATTGAACAAAAGTGTGAAGTTCAAGGAAGAAGGTGTGTTCTTAATGTGACTACACCCTTTGTGGGATTATTGCACCTAGAAGAAAAAGAGGACAGTGCATGCATGCATGCATGCATGCACGTGCACACGTGAACAGAGCCAAATCAGTGGTGTGCATTTGAGTTGTCCAAGACCAGGACTGAGACTGAGCCAGACTGAAGTTAAAGAGATTGGTTGTCTGAGTTTTCAGTAGATTGAGAAGACCCTGATCATCACAAGTGATCAGAGGTACAGAGCAAGGCTAGCAGTCTTTATCCCAGACTGCTGAAGATATTTGAAGAGCTGAACAAGAAGGAGAGCTACTCGTGTGACTCGAGCAGCCAGGAGAAGACCCTGTGGGACTCAGGGAGAAGAAGTCTTCAGTGGGATTCTGGAGCAGGCCAGTGGGACTCTGGTAACACTGTGGGACGCAGTATAAAGACCCTCATGTGGGACTCAGGAGAGATACGGTGGGAAGCTGTATCGACCATTGTAATTCTAACAAGTTATAATGGGAAAATCCATGCTGGGAGAGCATGGCAAGGATGTAGGCCTTTGGTGCTGAACCTTGTAAATCCTTGTGTCCTGTGCCTTTTCATTACTGCATTATCTGGGAAAGGTTGAGAGACATAAGAAGAGTGGATAGAGGCCTTAACAAGCCATAGAGGTTTAATTGATAAGAAATCAATTAGTAAAAAGTTTTAAGGGATCACTGATTCACCCCCTCCCCCTCTCAGTGATTCACACTGATCTGGGCACTTCAATATGATTGAAAATTAGGACACAAATATTGAATATGAAAATGTAAAAAAACGAAATATCCATTTTATAATTAATCAAATCGAGTGCCTTAAATTGTGTCATATACAAAGGATGATATAATTTCATATCAATAAAAAATTTAACACGATATTTTGTTGTAGAAAGTTGTCATAAATATTCATTATTTGTAGAAGAATAAAAAAATACAAGCATCTCTGCCATTTCCATGGTCATCAACTACACAACTCCCATATAAAATCATGAATTTTAGGTGTGAAATATTTGATTCTTCCTTTTTTCCACACCTATGATCATATAATCATTCTATATATGAAGGATGGACTAGATATTGTTTGAGGTATATATCTATACGCCATAAGAAATAGCATCTATAAGAATATTGTCAGAAAATAAAAACAAAATTTATATATAAGTATATATAACTATAAAGAGGTATAAAAAACCCATACCTAATTCGACATCAGTTAGTGTCTGATATTTTAATAATTGAAATAATTATGATTCGGCTTGTTAAAATTGGATCACGACTAAAATATTCATAAAAACAGTGATAGAAAATAATTATAATAATAAACAATTATCCAATGTGAAAGGAAGGAACCCTTGACCTCATGTGTCGACTAACTCATATAAGTAAATCTTACAGTCATGAAATAAGGGGCTCAGTGTAATAAAAGGGGTACTCCCAAGGCATTTTACGATAATAGACTCCATCGAATTCCACTGATATCATTAATAGAAATCCTTAACTATGAATGACAATTTTGAATGGGTTGAATCAACGACATTGCATGCCCAAATACATCAATTTAAATCAAATGAGTGTCTCCGAAATATTATTATATATGTAAAAATGATTTCAAGAAAATCATTTCTGAAATTTCAGGGAATTATTGTATTAATGATATGAATATACTCCAGCGTGATTATATCCCATGAAAACTATCTCAATTAATTGGAATGGATTCCACTAATTGGTCAAGGAATTCCCTTTGGAATATATGCTTGTCTCATGTCTGACCTCTCCTATAAAGATGAAAAATGACCAACATAATAGAAACTGTATACAAATTCCACACACACACACCCATATATATATATATATATATAATATTTTCATAGTCCACATAATACCCATTCCAATAAATAATTCATTATGTTTATTCCATGAACATTCATTATGCATGACACGGTGAGCTAAAGACAAGTAACCAGTTATCTATTAAATTTATAATTGAACTACCCCACATGATATCTATAAATATATATTCCATATGGCCATTTAAATATTAATATACTTATAATGGAATACATATCATAAAGAGGAATAGAATAATAAATCTGAAAAGTGTCCTAAAAATCACAATTTATGTCCTAATAGAATACATAATGGATGCACCCTAAATTCCTACACCATGTTGAGGTTTGAACCTCCAATGGTGGATATGTGGTTATAGTAGAGACATAAATTATAATTTATACAATTGAATATATGGAATAATTATATATTGGTAAATTCCTGATGAATTCGACATCTGCACATCCAAAAAAATTTATACATGGTGATAAATTATATGATGAATCATAGACCACTTACCATATGCCCCCAATATATTGTGCACCCATTATCACTATTATTGTTTCATAGATTTTTTGAAAATTTATTATTAGTAAAACAACCAAAAAATATGTAATAATATTTTTAACTTAAATATTAGTTTCCATTGGATAAAAAAGGAATACTGGTGCCTAAGAAATGAAGAGTTTACCGGTAGTTATCTATGGTTTAAAATGAATCTCAAATAAGAGTACGTCGAAAGAGAATGGATCAAGTCCCATGTTTAGGCTCAATGGGGATCTCCGATAATGGACCTCCTTTGGGATAATGAATAATGTGGGATTAAGATTCTGGTAAGAAGGATTCACAACATTCATTTTATAAAATATGGACCCCGTTCATTTACAGAACTTGTATACATTACTTATGGTGTAATGATCAGGTTTTTTCATCCTAGGAAAAAATACTACATTCCTTTGAAGGGGTCTGTCCAGACCATTACACATCATGCATTTCATACATTCGAGGTATTTAAATTCTCATAATGTATTTGTCCTGCAGCTGGGTTCCCGCACCCCTGAAACCATCTATCCAAATACCCCATAACCGGCCTACAAACATGGTATCATATTTATTTCAAGAGGAAGATAAAAAATTGTTTAACAAAAAATTAGTAGTACTAGTACATGATATGAGAATTAGTATACGACATAGTAATCCATTCAATCTCAAAAATTATTTTATATAGAAATGATTAAGCCGAGTAAGAGATAAATATTCTCTAATAAATTAAAATATTCATATTTTGTAATCTGATCAACTATATCCAACATACCATTTTTCCTTTTACATGTGTTTGGGAGTCATATGATAAAATTTACAGTAATTTTATACCATTTATGTTATTGTATGGGTAATGTTTGTAAAATCTATATATAATTTTACCTCATAATATTAACATGGTGACACCCTATGTATTGGTATACACTCATGGAAATATCACTTTTCAGGATAACCTAATAGAAAGATTCCTTTTTTGTATCTATAAATCATAGTATATCTTTAATTTATAGTGAATGATGAACTATGTCTGCATCAAGAATATTATGCTTCATCTCTTTTGATGAAGGGACACATAAACAATTCTTGAAAATTAATATTCCAACATGATCATATTCTATCTTATTAATATATCTCATGTTATTCTATAATTACACACCTCAATTTATGCATTCATACTCCTATCATGAACTAATGGTTGAAAAATAATTTGAGAAATATAATACCTATCAGCATTCAAAATGATTTCTAGATCAAACTTCAATAAATAAATAAATATCATATCTCAGTCAATCCTTATCATTAATCATATAGATTTATCATTCTAACTATGGAATCCCCCAATTTTATTAAATAAAAAGTTATTACATTATAAAAACAAATTATCTTATGATGTTCAGTTTCATGAAAATATAGTACATAATACATGAAAAAATAAATCAATCATTTAAATACAGTCAAATAAATATTCATGGTTTCACACTAAGTTTTGTTTTCAGCATCTCATATCTTGGGGTCATACATCAAATGAATGGGGTGAGCATGAATCCTAATAAGAGATAAAATGGGGGAAAAGATTGTTAATTTGAGTTATATCAATAATAAAAAGAGATGTAACACTAAATCCGGAAAAAGATAAGTAACATAAAATTCCATAACATGAGTAACCCATATAAAATAAATAATGAGTTTCTTATCAAAACTTTGACATATATAAGATCTTAAAGACATGATCATTGCATCATTTTAAAACCATGAAAGGAAATGTTGGTATTAGATATGTAAGTACCTGAATAAAAATGTAACTTTTAAATCCAGTTAAATAAAGATTTATTTGAAACGTTTTTTGGGTATTGAAATGAATTTGATAGAGTATTTAAAAAGTAAAAGAGGTAAATTTTATATGTAAATTCAGTAGCATGATAGGTGTATAAAATGGTTTCATAAAATCGAAAAATGAAAGGGGAAATGGTTACACATTTTATATAAGACTATTTTTTATTAATGGGATTTTTGAAAGAGTAAGAATGGAATTATATTTGAAAATAGATTCCATACCATAGAAAACATGATTTGAAAGAGAGAGAAGTGGAGATTTTACATACATTGATGAGTTGTTCCTAAAAGTTGAGGAACGAACATTGGGGGCATTGGAACATTATAGGGAGATTCCATGGAATAAAAAATCACCATAACCTCATGGAGGATGGATTGGTTGTGAAGAGTAATGGTGAAAGCAGATGGTATTTAAATAAAAATTGGAGGAATTTATTAATAATTTACAAATATGTGTCTTGTAAATTTAGGTTGTGAAAAATGAAAAAATATTGGATTTAAAATGTTTTTTTCTCGTATTTTTATATTAATATATTTATAAGAATCTATATTTTTTTATACTTCTTGTGGCATGAAAAATAAATATAATGTTTTAAAATATCAAATATTCCATTTTTTATTTTAGAATGACAATTATAATATTAGATAATGATTAAAATTGATGAAAATAAATAATATTAATAATATAAAATATGCTAATGTATTCTGTTTAATTAATTATCACATTATTATCATATAAATATGAAGTCATAAAATATAAAGAAAATACAAAGTGTATTAATTACTATTTATGAAAAAATAAAGTATTTTATAAAAATTTATAAAATCACCCTAAATTAATTTATACTTTCCAATTTGAAATATAATGTTTATTTTAAAAGAATAATTCTATAGAAAATAGAAAATTAAAAAAATTTATAAAACTAAATTATTATTTTAGAATAACCTTTTTTAGGTACAAAATAATTATTAATGGTTATAAAACAATTCAGGGCCATTATAGAAGTTTTATTAACATATATATTTGGTTTCTAGTGGTTTAAAATTATATTTTTTTAATACATATATTATTTTGAATACAATAGTTTACTATAAAATTTTATATATTTTTAGAAAATTAAATTTATTTTTCATTTGTATACAAAAAATATTTATCAAAATAATTTGAATATTCCATATATTTTATTGAGAAAATTTATTCTCATAATGAAATTGAAGGAATAAATATTTTCTTTATAGTTATGAAATTTTTCTTCATGTAATTAAGTCTTGAACATGTTGCACCTTATTACAACCGTGCTTTCCCTATGGGTGAGATTTTGATCTGGACATTGTTTAATGTTTTTCCTTGGAAAACATTGACTGACTGGTAATCTCATATAACATGAACTTCACTAATATAAAATTTCATTCAAGATTCACTTGTTGAAGATCATCTTGGCTTGGTCAAGGGATAAACCTAGTGATTCTACCGCTCTTCCTAGTTTGGAATAATGGCATTCAAATGACAAGACTCTTCTGGCTGATGTAATTGAATCTCCGTTCTTTATCAGTTTTGGATTTCATTAATACTTATAAGATCTAATTATAATCGTGATATTATTAAACAAGTGTTTAATTTAACATCATCATATTGACTAATGATCATATTTACTAACATTTATATTTTACCATAGTTCATATAATGGTGGAATCCTAATGGTATCATTTCCTAATATACCATATAAACACCATATTAATATTTATTCCAAAATTCACTATGATATTTATGTATGGTAATATTTTAGTTTTATTATATTTATTTTGGTTTACTAATTTATTGTTTCATTTATATAATATTATCGATGGGGGAATTCATTCTTGTAGACTATGGTGATCAATAATTGAACATTTTATAAGTTATTTTTTATATTTGTTTCACTTGTAATGTTTGACATTTGAATTTGTATTAACGGTGATAAATGTAATGATAATTACTAATGAGATAAATTTTTTATTGTTTATAATTATTTTGTATATGTATAATATTATATAAATAAAATTTAGGAATAAAATATCATTCAAAAATTATATGTCGTTATATTTATCCCCCTTAGGAAATTTCAACCTCAAAATTTCAACTAATTTCACAGTTGAAAAAATATGCAGGTACTTTTTTCAATTTATCCCCTTGTTTCCACATCAGTTATACATATTTATGGTTACCTTATAAATCTTTGAAAAGGTGGGTAGTCATGATTCATGGAACATTGTCTCTATTGTGCATGATCTGCAATGACCTCTTCTTATATGGATGAGAATGTTATATTTATACCGCATCTGGATTCAGTAGATGTTATGGATCTGGTAAGTACATCCTCAAGAGTGATACATGGAACACATCAAGAAATGAGAATGATTTTTTGGAAATGATATCAAATATATTGTTTATCTTATGAAATCAAGTATTTCAAAGGTGCTAATGTACATTTGGAGAAGCTTCCATTTCATTTCAAATTTCATGACTCCCTTTCAGTGTGATATCTAAATGAAAAATTTATCTCGAACATCAAACTCCAAGACCCATTGATGGTTGTCATCATAGATCATATTGTGACTCTGAGTATGCTTTGTATGTTTTTGAATATAATTAACCTTTTCATCCATCTCTTTTACAATATCTTGTAAAAGTATCATTCTATTACAAAATTCATCGCATCATGGATGAGTTATATAATGGTTCCCATATTGATATTTACGTGGTTCCTTTTTAATTCTTGAGTAGATAATTTTATTACATGGTTTCTCAACTAATGTGGGGGGTGTTGATCACCTCAACCTTTAAATTCCATTTAGAATATTATAATAATTTCTTCTGGTGTATGAATAGATATTTCATATTGGAAATAATTTTGGGGGTGATATGTAATACTAAAACAAAATTCAATATTCATAGAATGTTGTATACTTCTCCATAATTAAGTTGTTAAACTTGGATCATGGTCAGAAAAGTAGAAATCTGCACCCCAGGAAACCTCACCACTTCCATTACATAGATCTTTCCATCTTCATCAATGAATAAATATTTTTTAATAGAAACATATTGGGATGTGACTGTGATTTGTTCGCCTATAAGACATATTACATTGTTTCCAATGGATTCTATTTGAAAACAAGTGATTATGTAAATAGTTTTTTCCCACATCCATTTTAGTTTCAGAAGTTGTTATAATATGACATTAAGAACTCATGTCTCTAAATTTACATAAAGACTCACCAATCCCTTTTCAGTGTAGTCAGAAATCTACCATTTCATATTATGCCAACAATAATTATCTAGAAGTTTACTATAAATTAATGGGATTCCAATATGTATAGAGAAAATAAATATATGATCTTCATCCATCAGGTCACTCATTATCTACAAGATAAGTGGCACATATATCCATGCAATATATTTTAAGACACCTTCTAGATAAATATTAATCTCGCGAAACATCACATTCTTAAAATCCATTATATTAATTTTTTATGATAGTATTTTTCCTTCATCATTCTTAATTTTATCTAGTAATAATGGTTGAAAATATTTTTGGATAGGGTAGGTGATATACCTTCCCTTAAGATTCCTATGTCTAACATTAATAGGATCTTGATCAATGGTTCTCCATGAATCCATACAATAATTATCACAACCTATTCGTTCCTAATGAATTCAAGAACAACTTTGTATTATCTTCTTGGGAGACAATTAAATGAACAGTTATAATCGTTAAGAATATCCAAACATCTCCTTTGTCTCTTGTTAAAATCCATTTTATTGAAAATATACATAAATTTTTTTGGTCAGTTTATATATCACTCTTCTCTACATAATGATAATACGTCAATATTTTTTGATAAAAAATAACTATACCTATCTCCAGGTCATGCATAAGATAATTTGGTTCATAAGGAATTATCATTGTAGATTCAAATAAAATCACATTGACATTTTTCAAGTGGCTGAACCAAATACCTTTGATTGATTCGTCACTATTAACAATGAATCCTCCTCTACTAGTGGGTATAGTTAACATAGGTGTGGTTACCAATATATTCTTCACCTCTTAGAAAAAACATTCACACTCCGTTTTCTAGATGTAAAAAAGACCCTTTTCATGTTAACTTGATCAGTGGATTATAAGTTAATGAAATTTTACGCAAAACAAAATATAATATCCTTTAAACCATGGAATCTTTGAATCTCTTTTACTATTGTATA
Source organism: Viscum album (assembly GCA_963277665.1). Lineage (NCBI taxonomy): Eukaryota > Viridiplantae > Streptophyta > Magnoliopsida > Santalales > Viscaceae > Viscum > Viscum album. The sequence goes on along the minus strand of OY728126.1, from coordinate 927,558,536 downwards.
ATGGTACCAATCTTTTATAGCCTTTGTCTTTGCATGGTCATGTGAGATTCCTTTATTGGTTAAAATATTCCCCAATAATGAAACATGTAGTAACCTGAATTCCCATTTTCTATATTTTCCAAATATCTTTTCCTTCCTCAATGATCCCAATATAATTCATAGAAAATCTTCATGCTCCCCATGAAATTTTAAATATATCAAAATACCATATATAAAAACTACTGAAACATTATCGAGGTAGTATATAAAAATATATTCCTCAAATCCATAAACAAGAAAAGAAATTTAGTCTAGATATAGATCATAACTATATAGTCAAAATGACCATATATTTTATTTTGGAATGTATTCATTACAATATTATCATTTTTCACACAAAATCGAAGAAATCTAAAAATAGAGTTCAATCATGGAGAATAATTGATCCCCATGAGGGTAGAAAAATAAATAAAAAATAATTGGTAGAGTGTACTTGTTCATAAATGTGATTTCTCTGTGATCAATACAATCATGGAATAGCTGCAAAAATTATTCCTATATCAATAACAATAGAATAGTTTCTCTCCACAGAGTCAATAATGTTTTGATACATTCCTTCCCCAAAAGACCATGATTTTTTTAATTAATTTATTTGACTCTTTATCTTCATTTATATATAGGTTCATTGATGTTGGAATGGATCTATGTATGAGTTCAATGGATAAATGTACCTATAATTTAGGGGGAGGTCCATGTATCTATTTCAATAATATGTTAATGTATTCCTAAATTTTCGGGACATTATCCATCTTTATAGTTACGTTTCATTATCACTCTTCATCGATCATCTCAAAAAAGAAGGCTATGGTATGTAATTTTATTGAATGATCAGATCAAGATATATATATATATTAAAAATGTATATAGGTTTTCCATTGAAGAATAATAATTTTTCCTTTATTTTATATTCTATTATAGAAGTATTCATTGACATCATGTCCTTCAATATTATTGTGTCAAATTCTACCAGAGGAATGACTACTAGATTTTTGATGAGGTTATACTCATCAAAGTTAATAATATAGTTCTTAAAAACAATTAATACTATGATAATCCATTAATGAGTATTGAATGATAAACCTATTCATATACTAGAATAAAATAAAGTACTTTCCATATTTGAGAGAATGATTAGTGTACCTTCTAGAACATCATTTGAAGTCTCTAAATCAAAATTCATGTTAGAAACTGACTGACCTTTTCCATTTTCCTCTTTTGAGTTTGATGGAAGTTCCCCTCCATTTGTCTTCTATTTTGGGAATTTATAGGAAATGATACCTTGTTTACCACAACTGATGAAGTGATCTTCCGGTCGGGAATGTATTATCTTCCCTTTATCAAGAGTGTTAAGAAATTTAGGCCTCAAATCACCATGATAGTTTTATGATATATTCACATATATTCCACAGTTTTTATCACAATATTCCCCCATTAAATATGTTTCCTAATGAATTCTTCCCACATTTTTGGAACATGAAAATTTAAAATTTCAATCCTCAACTTAGAATATTGAAAATCTTTTCATAGTATGGATCAATTTCTCTCTTCATTCCATTTGATCTATTTGAAATATTCATTAATAGAAACCACAATTCAACCATAATATAACAATGCACTATCTCCCCATAGATTTCATAGTATCTATTTTCTAGATTCCTCTGCAGATAGGGTCTCACTGGACCAATGAATCTATCAAAACTTACTTTAGTATCCATAACAAATATAGAGGTGTATAGAGAATGACTTGAAATGTCAATCTCATATATTTTAATAAATTAATTTTTATTCATATTTAGTTCTTGGAATTCCTTCTCTATATTTTTTCATAATGAATAGTGGAATTATGTATTGAAAATTATTCCCATGATGACTTCTCACTCCAAATCATATATATCCCATTCTAGATTCATGTTTTTTATCATTTTCTACCAGAGATATGATTCTCTTTCTAAGAAGCATAGTTCAACAATAAATTTATGTTACTCTAAAATATGGAGTATAGAAAAGATCATATCTATGGATCGTATCCATTTTTCAGACATCAATGGGTCGGTAGATCTAGTAATAAAATGTGGTTTTTGATTCATAACTCTATCAACAGTAAGTTGTTCCCTTCGATTTGAGCCTAATCTCAAAATACGATTAATGTTATTATTCATAACATGAGTTTGTTGTTTCATTATCGTCATGATATTTCCATTATACATTTCATAAAACTATTTTATGTTCATCATCCATTTCACTCATAATTTATGAGGCTACTCTTATTTATGGAAATTTTTCTAAAATATGAATACCATAATAAGAAACATTTTAATTTTATGAATTTTAAAATTATAAATGTATTTTATGTATTAATTAACCATTATTATATATTTATTAAATATCATCTAATAATGATTACATTTTCTATATATCCTTCATTGTGGTTCATAAAATATTTACCACTATACAAAAATATCCTATCGTAGTGTCCATGGAGGTGTGTAGTAAGCCTCATTGACATGAACCAGTTTTTAATTTTGTATAGAACAATTTATTATTTTTGGGTGTTATCACTATGAATATATTTTTGAGATCCACATTCAATTGTAATATCCAGATAGGGATATATTTGATAGTAAACCACTTAATTACAACATCCAAAAATACAATGACATTTTCTAATATTAAGAATTATCTAGAGAGTTCATCCACATGTATTAAATTAAAAATTTACCCAAAAAACTAAGCATTATTTGCTTACAAAACATGGGATAAAGCCATTTTATTAAATATATTTTCATTACATGGTAAAAATAGAGGAACATTTAATGTATCTTTTCTTCTAAATAAGGAATATAATCTTATAAAACATAAAATATTATTCTAAATCCAGTAAAAGACATCTACATTGGTACATCCTTTGAAAATTTATTTAATATCATATAATGGAGACAAAGATCAATGGAATGGGGGTAGAATGAAGCTGATTAAGGGATATATATGGAGGAATAAATCATGGGAATGTTAGTCAATTCAAAAATATCATGAGGAATAAAAAATGGAATGAAAATTTTGAATAGAATAATATAATGATCAATATTTATAACATGGAAATGTGGCTACAACATTTAAATTTTAAATTCCTAACAATATCTCAAGGGGTTATCACGGACATGTCCTTAATGAAAATTTCAAAGGTAATTATCCAAGGTATCATAAAACATCTTATCCAAGGAGATTAAATTTATTACCCAATACACTGGAGAACTATCATTGAGCTCCCTTAAAATTCATTAATTTCATGTTGTCTACATATATCAGAATAAACAATTTCCGTAACAACTCATATAGATTGATTAAATAGTTTCTTGTCAATACCATGACAAATAAGAGAGCATAAATGCCTAATCATTTAGTTATTTTTAACTCATGAAATGAAATGCGAGTTTGATATATGTAATTCACCATGTAATTAGGTAAAATTTAAAAAATGTTTAATACCCCATTAAATAAAAATTGGTTTAGGTATTCAAATGATAACTGAAAGAGTAATTTTCATGAAAAATTTAGAAAATTTAAGATGTAAATTCTACAACATGAAAGGTATAAATAACGGTTTTAGGGAAGAGTAAAATTAGAGTCGGTAATGATATCCAATTCATAAAGTACTAGTGTTACTGTAAAAGCATAATTGATTGTGGTGAAAAAGAAATTAGTTTGGAAAATATAAGATTCTCCAAAAAACATAACATGAATTAGAAAAGAGGTGGATACATCTTATACATTATAGAGTTGTTCACAAATATTGAGAATAGAACCTTGGGTTTGAGGGAACGTTTTGGGGACTCCATGGAAGGAAAAAATACAAAATAATCATAGAGGAAGGATTATATGTGATTTGAAATGGTAAAATAAGTGGGTGTGTTTATAAAAAATGTAGCAATTGTTTAATAATTTCAAAATATTGTTTTTGGAAATATAAGTTATGGAAAATGAAAAACATTTTGATTATCAGTGGTTTTTACTCAATGTTTGTGTAATTTGGGTGACCTTTATTTTATTTTTATCCACTCAAACATAACCCCATTTTTAATTCTTCTTTTGTTAGGGAAAAGTAAATATTACACAAACTAATATTTATAACAATAAAACATCCATTTTAAAAATATGTAAATTCACTTATTGTTTTATAAATATATTAAAATATCTTTAAATAATAAATAACAATAAAATAAAATATTTTAGTTCTTAGGTTTTGTTTAATTAAATATTACATCCTTATGAAATCATTATGATTTTATAAAATAAACCATAAACCAAAATTGAATATTTTACTATTCATGATAAAAATTCATTTTATAAAATTCTAAAACATTATCCCTAACATAATTTAGACTATATAATATCCAATATAACTTTCATTTTTCTATAATATGTTATATTTTTAACAAATAAATCTCTATTTAGTTAAAAATATAAATATTTAATGTTGAAAAAAATTTGTTACACATATAAAAAATTTCATAATCCATTATCAAAAATATTTTATAGTTTATAATTAGGTGATATTGATTTAAAATTTTATTTGATTAAAAAATATTAATTTGAATAATTTTTTTTCATATAAAATTTTAATTATTATTTTAAAAAATACATTAATGTATCATTTCCGTCTGAAAACCATTTTTTTCAAATTAATCTGAATTAATCATATATTTTATTTGAAAAAAAACCATTATTAAAGAGGAATTGGAGGAATAACTATTTTTTTATAAATAATTAATTACACTTTATGAATCTATGTCCTAGTCACGTAACCCCTTAGTAACCTGGTGTATTCATTAAGGGTGATGCTTGAAATGGTCATAGTGTCATGTGTTATCTCCTGTAACATCGATCGAGTGGTAATCTATACTAAAGTAAACACATAGCTTTCTGTATTTAGTTAAATCATTACATACTGAATCTTGGAAGGGGATATGCTGTGGCTAATCCCCAATGACAATACATCTCTCCAATTTTCAGAAAATTCGTCTTGAAAAGGCATGACTCAACTCATTGAGGTCATCGATTCCCCATTATGTATCTATTATTCTTTTTCATTACTAATTTTAAATTCTATTTACTATAGAGAAATTATCAAAAATAGATATAGTTTCCAATGGTCATATTGATGAATATTTATATTATCCAATGATCAGATTTTTCCAAAACATGTATAATGGTCAAACCCTGACAATCCTATTTACATTTATATATAATAAATACCTTAACAATTATTTACTAAAAAATCAATACAATTTCTCCATAAATTAATATTTTCATTTATTAGGATTCTAACGAGTATTCAAATATTTTTTTTCATTTCTATTACACTTTTAACGAAGTGATAATTCATGCATACTATGGAGATCCATACATTACCTTTATTGGTATTGTATTTTAATTATTTTTTCCAATTGTAATGATCAGAATTACAATTTGTTTCACAATTATCTAATATAATTATCATTTTTAATAGTATAAAATTTATTGTGATTCCTCATTATTTTGTATGTGTATTATATTATAAAATGTGTAACAATCATTTATTTTGGAAATAAATACCTTTAATAATACAATGGTTTCACAGTAAATTAGAGCATTAGCTATATTATATACATTCTTAAGGTGGTTCCAATAGTATTATGTAGACCAATTTCAACACATAACATGTTAATACATACTTTAGAATTGTATGATTAGTATATATGTCACACCATTTATCATGATAATAATTCATCCTTATATATAATTAAAAAATTATAATATCATTCTCTAAATAATAAAATTGGTAATTGTTCTAATGAATTTTCTAATTAATGGAAAAATAATATATCGCCATATCATTCTATCTGATGAATAATCCCAATAACTTCTTCTAATCATCACTATCTATCTAAAACCCTTCTATACTATATGGTAGAATATACACAGGTTCACTAACCAAAATATTTTTAATTCCAATATTTTCACCACGTGTTCATAAGTCTGCACAAACATATCCCCTTTCCATGATAACATGAATTGTGTATTAGATAATCAAGTAAAATCTCTCATAAATTTACTGTGGTATAATTCCATTCTAAGAAAACTACAGATCTTTATTACAATGGTTGTTAAGTGGATTACTCAATATAATTGTTAATTATAGTATACACGAGTATAACTTCACATGAAATTTTATAACTCATGAATGGGAACAATTATATCTAAAATTCACACATAGTAAATTAGGCATATTACTTATGCTTCCTTAGATTCTTCAACAAATTAAAAAAAATTAAAAAAAACATATCTAATCATGAATTTTTAATCATATAATATATAATGAATATAATAATATTTTCACAGAAATCCATAATGACTCCTCATTAATTACATGTTGTTATCAGAAGAATATTGTATGTCCAAATGGAATAAATTTAGTTTCATAATATACATTCTTTAAAAATTATTATATATTGGGTATGTTTTCCTTGTCGACCCATTACAAAAAATATATAGATCAATTTTCTAACATGGAAAAATTATTAATCCCCAATTTATTGGTCAATCATATCATAGTATATGGGGTAGAGGACACAGGTTCCTATTGGAGGTTCAGTTAAGTTTACAATAATTAATGCAGCTATTCATTAACTATGTTTATTCATAATAAAAATAAATGGTGATCCTCTTTGTGATGAATAAGGAAAAATGAATACTTTTAAAGGATCATCCAAGAGTTTATTCCTCAATTCCGACAATGTAGTCATGTATATGATATATATAGTCATTTAAATAGTTGTTTCTCTATCTATATGATATATTTGAAATTCAACATCATTATATGTGTCCATACTAGGAAACCATTCTAGAAATACATCAAAAAAATCTTTTAAAATACATACACCATAAATTTAAATGCACTCCCCATGGATTTGAGAAAAATACCAAATATGAATATATTGAAAGAAACGTATTATTTATGTAATTTTCATGGGGACATAATGTTTATTTTCTCCATTAAATACGTATATAGTTTGATCAAGAATATCAAATGAAGCTTCCCTTCCATGATAATTCATATTGAATTTATATTGAGTGAGCCAATACATTCAAAAATTATCTCAAATTATAAAATAGGTACAATAAAATGATTTTAATTAATATAATACAAATAAACATATATCATATAGGTTCTATAATCATAGTGTGTGATAATTCTAACATTTGTATTTTTACAATTATTCTCAACATATAAACCATAATATGGTTATGTGATGCCCTTTGAAAAATTTTTAAGCATTAAATAGATTATATAAGAAAAATCGAATAAAAAATTTCACATCTAGAGTGCATTATATGTGAACTTTTTTCTTGATCACTTGTAACTTACACATATTTTTTCTTAATATGATATACTTGTCCCTTTACCTAGTAGATTATTATGTTATAAGTTCCCTACATTTTTTGGGAGAGTATTAATAATTTGTAATCTAATTATATATAATGAAATTTATAGAAATTGATTTTCCATATATTAGTTAATCATTTGAAACTTATATTTACACTTGTAACAAACTCACATTCCCTAAAATCATTTCCCAGAATGTTTTATTCTTGAATGTATACATGAGATGAATTTCATGATTAAAATAACATTCAATAATTTGTTACATTTTCTTCATTATAATATGATCACATATTCTCTTAATTTACCTTATATATATATATTATATAGATATTTCCATCACTATATTATTATCACATCATACAACATTATCAATTTATGATATCATTTGGGAATGTAAATCCCCAAATATATTGTTCTTATTTATAATATTAAAATAGTCAATATTGATTTATAGATTATTTTAATAGGTTGAAACATGTCTATATAAACAAATAATATAAGGAACCAGCCTTAATCATTATATAATCATGAATTAAGTAAATAATTCATATTTAGGATCTTTTTAGGTTTACAGTTTTATAGAAAAAGGCCATAACTAAAAAATTACATCACAAAAACAAATGTAGACCCATCAACTCATTATCCATTTCATTCATAAAATATAAATTCATAAAAGAGATAAATAATACTTTTCTTCATATAAATCATCTTGAGTTATTCCTTTCTCTTACACTGCCTTATACCCTGTGAAAGACATTTCAAAAATATGGAATGAGATTAAAAATCTCTGTAAGGGTTATAAAATAAATAAAGAAAACATTAGTTCAACAATACATACAAAATTGAATATTTTTATCATACCTCATTTAATCAGAAGGTCAATGAATAACACATAGAAATCATCAATCATAAAGGTAAATTGAAGAATCCATAAAATACTTACATTTAATCTATCACAACTACATAGGGAGTTACATTGGAATACCCATAATAGTATATTCAATATATCTCTTAGGATAAACATTAATGTTTACCTCTGTCACATTACCCAATGCATTGGAGAGATATCCCAACTCACCCGCCATAGATTTATCACGAAACCACCCATAAACACGAAAAATTACCAATAACCATAACATATTCATAACACATAAAATAATATTAAAGGAAAGATAACATTTCCAAATTTCAATCACAATATATCATTTTAAGATATTGACATAATAAATGATTTATAAAACCAGTTTCAAAACCGTTTAAAATTTTTAAAAAAGTTATTTTTGAATCAATGATCCACAAAACACATTGAATCTTTTAAAATAAATATTAATTTCAAAATAATAATGTTCATATAAAAAAATCATTAAAACCATTTTTAAAATATGGGCATTAATCAGAATGATTTATAAGAATAAATATTTAAATCTTTTAAAAGGATATTTTAGTTAAAGAGATCACAACCAAATGAGAGATGCTTGAATAAAAATAATTGAGCAATAAAATTAATCAAAACATTATAATATCATGAAAATAAATGGATTCATTATATAAAATTCCAAAGGACAATATTAATACCATATAAAATTAAATTGGTGTATAACAAGGAATATGTCTCAATGGAATCTAAATTGATATAAAGTCCCTTATAATGATCATATCCTGAGATTAATGAAAAATTAACGAAATAATTATGTGTGAAAAATAATAATACACCCAATATAAGTGGAAATTATGTATAAAAAATCATAGTACATTGAAACATATTCAATGCACAACATAATCATGTAGTATATGTTTAACCAAAAGAAATGAAATTGGGCTAGGAAGTTCTCTTACCAAAGTGTAGAAGCCTGAAGGCATCAATTTATAATTAATAAAATGAGTTAATGAGAGAGTAAAGGGACTCTCATCACCTGGATATAAAATTTACAACAATAAGGATATAGAAGACCATATCCCAACATAAGAATATGTAAATTAAAATAATTCTTCGACTAGAAGAGGAGGGTAAAGGGTTCCCTTACCTATTCGGTAACATACTAAACATAATCCACGTGAAAGAAGGATCATAAAATGAAGATTTAAATACCATTAAATTAAACTATATTAAACAATGAATAAAATCATGGGCAGTATAAACTCCACACAAAAATAAATAGTGGAAAATATAGCATGAATCTCATAGGAATAAAAAGTGAGATGAAAACACCTTACCACCTTGTAATCAATCGAGTAGTATGGCCAAAAGTTAATAACCACCAAATAAATCACAGAATACCATGAATATGAATTGAATCATGATAATATATAACAAATGGTAGTACAAAATACAGCACATGGAATAAATAAGTGGGGAATAATGGAAATCTCATAGAATTAAAAGTGAGATAAGAAGCCCCTTACTTCGTGTCTGACATGACTCATATGTTCCATGTTTATCCTGAATAATAAACCTATGTATATTTATACTTCCATAAAAAGAATTTTAACATTTATAATTCATTTTATATCACTTATTACCTTACTATAACAATTATATTATTATTTTTGTTCATATCAGACATATTGTCAATGTTCAGAACGTTAATAAAAAGTGACTTCTTATAATTACAAATTGTCCATTTGGTAAAAATTCCATTATATCCATAATTAAATTTATGATGTAGATATCATATATATCATATAGATCTGGTGTTTATGTATTTATAATATTCCATATCATTTGGAGTTATGAAATGAAACACATCATTCTTGGAGACGGTAAGTCATATATACGTATGAACACTTATTTCTTTTCTAATTTATATTTAAAGGAATGAGAACATAATAATTCATAGGTATATAATAATTCATGTATAATATCTATGTTATGTGACTTAATAAACTCTATCCTTTATACATTACATGTATGACATGAACTAGTCATATCACTTTGAGGGGGTATAGTCTGCACTTTCTCACATGAAATTATCGTATTTTCCAATTATGGAAATCATAAAGGTATGACATAAATAAAAAATACAGATGTATAGAGAAAATATAAATGAAATATATATCACATGTAAATATAGTTCTAACTTATTTTTCACCATATGATTTTGTAGGAGAATATTGAACAATCATTATTTCGTGAGACAGTAGTTCGTCATCCATAGAAACAGTATGTTCTTTACCAATTAGATATAGGTCTCTATAAGTGTAGTTCGAATACTTATCATATCAGAAACCTAGTATATTTTGGATACTAGTGTTTATCTAATGAATGGAATAAATATATTTTAGTGGTTATAAGTTAAATAAAATAAAATAACTTAAGAGAAGATGTTACCTATAAATCGGGTAACTTCCTTTGGATTGAACCAAAAGGATTTCTTCAAATTACTTCTGCCGAAGGTACAGCTTCTAGGTGGAAGATAGGGATATTCAATGCTTATTTTCAATGAGATTGGAAACGTCTCGGAGCTTGAGAGGTGTGAGTAATGGGTAAGAGGAGATGGAATGTTATAAGTGGAAGGAGGTGCTTATTAGAAAACAACTGAAAATATTATTTTATTATATACAAATTTTCCATTTCAAAAGGTCTAAGACATAATAAAGCAGAATATATGATAACTCTAGTTCGAAATAATATCATCCATGAATAATTGGACAGGTTTTGGTTATTTTTTTAATCTTTTTAATATTATTTATTTTAATGATTCGTTAATGAGGTAATCAATACATCATTATTATGTCATAAATAAATTTATTTATAGGATATATAATAATTATTAAAAATTAACATGATGTAGGAATTTTTTTTGGAGTTCAAATAATATTTATAGTTTATGATATAACTTATATAACCCCATGTAAGAATTTATTTACATAAAGATATATGTTTATGTCATTTCTATTAATACTTTAAATTAATTAATATAATGTTTAATTATCACTATTAATTAGCTATATGGAGACCCTAAATTTACCCGAGGATGCCCATGGTTGGAAATGTATCATCCAATAGGATTATAACACATTCTAGGGTAATTAAATAATATTATAAAATTATTTTTTCTCTGAAATACCATATTTATATTTAACTGTGGTAAATAAAAGTCAAAAGATTCAATTTATCAAAAATTATTTTCATCTTACTGACCCAAATTTGACTTACTAATAACAATCATGTATTTCATAATTTTGAAATTCAATTAACATATTCGATAAAATTTAATTTAAATGAAAAAGATGGTTTTTAACTACTACTAATTGTTTTTAGAACTAATCAAAAGTTGATGTTTTAATTAAAAATACCAAAAATTATACCTATGTTATATTTGATATTCCGAAATCAAAAATGATTTACATTTTACCATATTCAAAAAATAGAAGATTTATTATTTAATTTAAAATTAATTCCTATTTTCAAAACAAAAAAGCTTGTTTTTTTAAGAAATAATAACTATCAAAAGATTGACAATTGTTTATTTCCAATTTCAAATTGAAATTACATCAAATTACCAAAATTGGATTAAATGATAAAAACATAATCTAATTAAACTTTAAACCCAATTAAAAATATAATCAAACCATATAAATAAATTTGTTTAAAAGGTAATTTTGAATAAAAATATAGTATTTTTCATTATTCACTAAAAAATGAATTTCATCAGAAAAATAGAAAAAATTTCCCAAAAGATAATATTGATGTATTAGTTCTAAAGAAAATTTTATTTTTGAAAATATAACATATAATAGTTACCAAAACTATATATAATAAGGGTTTACCATCAAAAGGTGGTAAATCGGTCATTTAAAGAACAATAGAGTATTTATGCTTAAAATTAGATTCAATCAAATTTTAAGCCTCTATCTTTTATTGGATAAATGTAAAAACATTTATAAAACATGCTTATTCACAATATGGTTAATTCTATTCATTCCTGTTAATACATATTCTAGGCTTAAACTATCATTTAAAATAATATTATATTATTATTTTTCAGTATGACCCAACGTTGTGTGCAATGTTTGATTTCAAAGAAACCTGTTGTTTTGTGTCATGTATTAAATCAAACATAGAAGACCCTTTAAGTTAAATTTATATTTTGTTATCCAATATTAATAAATATGAAAATGTATTATTCATTATTTACTTGGTATGTTATATCCTTCCCACCTTTTAGAAATTGCGTCCTCATAATTTTAAAAGTAGACATGGAAACATCAATAAAAGTCCCTCATCTGAAAAAGTGTAAATAAAACTATCAATTTAAAATAATAAAAGACAGGTATAATGGTCACCCTAGATAACCCATACTAGTTTTCCATGAAAACCTAGATATGAGGAGAAACTAAGTGTCAGGTTCTAATGGAGACTGATAGAAAATATGATTCGGAAAAAGTTGACCAACAGAAAATCACAAACATATGATAGGTTAAATGGTCTTTGATTTCCCAGTAATAAATGTAAATGAAGAAATATTATTTGGTTTCTATTACTTTTCATAATGTTGGATAATTATTTTAATGAGATTGACTTCGGACATAAGGAAATATTCTTAATTTTCAAGTATAGTGTCATCCTTTAATAATATTATACCAAAAACTCATCGTTTCTCCAAATTATCTGTATTCAAGATGGCTTGTTCACATCTAATGTGCTAGAATAAACTTTTAGAGAATCAATTAATCCAAAAAATTTGATCTAGATATTTTCCCTACCATTATAAATTAACTAAAACACAAATGGTTAGTGTAGGATAATTTAATCACCAAAAAAAGAAAACCCATTAAAAAATATATATTATTCATAATCTCCAAAATTCAACAAAAAATACGTAAAGTTAAACAATGGCCATTTAATAAACTATTGTCTATAAAATTATTAAATTTAAACAAAACTAAGATTGAAACCCCAAACTGAGATGGATATAATCACATAGTCTTCCATAGTAAATCATAACATTTATCTCCAAAAAACATCGACTACTCTTAATGTATCATAATAATGTTTAATTAACCTAATCAAATATTTTCTATGATAGTTTAATCATTTCCATAAATGACCCAAGTATCCATCAAACACAGATTCATCCAAAATGAAATTTCAACCATTATTCCACAAATTAAATCCTAGAGTATTCTATTTTCTTTATCTATATAAATTTTACTCTAAAAAGATAATTTCTTCCAAAATAACCTTTATCACTTAATCACTACACCATTTACTTATACTAAGGATATCTATTTGATAGAATAGAAGTTTCCAAAATCATCTTTTTATTGATCCATAAATTCATTTAACTAATGGAATAACTCATACTAACTATATAATTCATGTAGGCTAGTGGCAGACGATACACCCTTGTCACCCTTCGGTTGTGGGTTTGATTCTCATGGCCTTTCCAGATGCGACATGTTGTCACCCATCTTACAGCTTTTCCTTTTTATAAAACTCAAAAATAACCCTATGATATTATAACCTCAAAGGCTATCTTATACCTATCATTTTCATTCCAAATCATTAAGACCTTAACATATTAACGAATACTCATATATATTGTCGTTTTTTCACATCCATATGATAAAACAAACCTATTCCCAAAAGAAAGACATCATACTTTAATCACTGTTACCTCATGGTTTCATTATCATCTAGCTCACATAAAAAGTAGTTCCATGAATTACTACAATGATTTAGATTTCCTTCAAAATCATTTTCTTCTGTTATCCAAATACACCTTGTACAACATGTGTCATATGGTTGTTTACAAAAAATAGTCTCGGAAAATAATCATGTATAACATATAATTTCAAAACAAATGATAATATATTATTTTTATAAATCATTCATACTATGTTTTAGTTGAAAATTTAAATCAATGGTCCATTTAAATACCATATGAATGTGGTGAATCACTATAATTTAAAAGAAAATATAAATAGGTTTTGCACGGGTCTCCTTCTTCAGCACATTTTTTCAAAATCCAAATATGCTTCACAATCTTATGATAAGGTAAAATATTTGAAAATGCTTTGATAATATTTACATTTCTTGAAAATATGATAATATTGAGAAAATAATATTTGATTAAATACAACCCATGATCCATGATGGTATCAAGGTATAGAGGAGTTTTTTGATATCTCAAATAGTTTATTGCAAGTGAGTTGATGTTAGAATATGTTTCAGTGTCTTCTAGACAAGAATTTGCAATAATTATTGCAAGAATATCACTAGGAAGAGATAGGAATGTTGTTTGAGATACTCCTATTTCCATTTTTAATTTAATTTCCTTGATCCAAAAAAGTTATAAAACATGGATTTAATATAAAGAGTAGATATATAGACTAACCATGTATCTATGAAAAACTCATAATCCATAAGTTTTCTAAACTGGCCTCTGATACCAACTATAATTCCCCAACAAGAAACATTAAAAAAATTTAATTTATGTTAATAATTCAAATTTAGGACATTTTCAGGTTTAGATTTTTAGAGAATTAAGCCATAACTATTACATTACATCTAAAAAATTACAAAGTAGACACTTCTACTCTGTATCCATTATTTTCAAAAAATAAAAATTCCTAATGGAATATAATAATTATTTTCTTGATATAAATCTACATGAGTTCTTCCTTTCTCTTACCCTGCCTTATACCCTTTTAAATACATTTCAAAAACATGGGATGAGAATAAAAAAATCAGTAAGGGTTATAAAATAAATAAAGAAAACATTTGTTTATTAATAAATACATAACATTATATCTTTATCTTACCTCATTAAATCATTAATTTTATAAATAACACATAGAAATCCTAAATCCTAAATCTAACATGGGGAATCCAAATCATACCTACAAAGTAGATATCACAACTACATAGGGAGTTACATTGGAATACCCATCACAGTATAGTCCCTAAATCTCTTAGGAGAAACATTATTGTTTACCTCTATCACATTACCCAATGTATTTGAGAGCTATCTTGGGCTCACGAGCCCTTGGTTTATCATGGAACCACCCATATACATCAAATATTCCCAACAACCATAACATTTTATAAAAAAATAAAACATTAATAAATGAATGATAAAATTTCAACATTATAATAACAATATATCATTTCAAGATATTGATATATTCAATGCATTATCAAACCATTTTAAAAACCATTTAATATATTTAATAAAGAGATTTTTGGAACAATATGATTCATACCACTATGAAAATTTTGAATAAAATATTAATATCAAAAAATTTATGGATATGTAACGATATACTAAAAACCATATTTAAAACATGGACATTGCTGATAACGATTTAAAAAAATAAATCTTTAAAACAGTTAAAAATATATTTTAGTTAAAGAGTTCTTAACCAAACAAGATATGCTTGAATATAAATAATTGAGGAATAACATTAATCAAAACATTATAATATCCTGAAAATAAATGGATTCATGATATATTATTCAAAAAGATTCTATTAGCACCATATATAAGTGAATTGGTGTATAACAATGAATAAGTCTCAATGGAATGTAAATTGAGATAAAGTCCATTGCAGAGATCATTTCCTTAGATGAAGGAAAAATCAATGTCATAATTATGTGTGAAAAATAATAATACAACCAATTAATGTTGAAATTAAGTGTAACAAAATCAGAGGTCATTCACACATATTCATAGTATGATATAATAATGAATTAGAAGTTTTACTCAAAGAATTGAAATTGGATTAAGAAGTTCTATTAGAGAAATTCTACAGCCTAACGGTGTCACATTAAAATTAAAAAAATGAGTTCATGAGATAATATAGGGCCTATAATCACATGAAAATATAATTTATAGAAATATGTATATATATGAACAAATCCCAACATAAGAAAATTTAAATTAAAAAAATATTTTGACTAGAAGAGGAGGGTGAAGAGTTCCCTTAGTGATTTGGTAACTTATAAAACATAATTCACATGAAAGAAGGATCATACAATTAAGTTGTAAATACTAATAAATTAATTTATATTACACAATGAATATAATCATAGTCTTTACGAACACCACACAAAATGAAATAGTGGAAAATATAGCATAAAACTCACAAAAATATAAAGTGAAATGAAAACCCCTTACCATGTTGTAATCAATCGAGTTGTGTGACCAAAAGGTAATAAAAAAAAAATAAATCACATAATACCATTAATAAAAATAGAATCAATATAATATATTTAAAATGGCAGTACAAAATACACAACTTTCAGTAATGAAGTTGTGAACAACTGAAATCTCATGAAATTAAATGTGAGATAAGAAACTGTTTACCTCGTGTTCGACTAGACATGTATGTTCCATGTAATTCCTGAATAATCAACATAAGTTAATCTATACATCCTTAATAAAAATTTTCAATTTTATTATTCCTATTATATCACTTATTACCTTGGAATAACACTTAGTGAATTATTTGAGTTCATATAGGACATTTTGTCGATGTTCGGATCTTTCGTAAAAATCAACTAGTTATAATTACAAATTGTCCATGTGGTCAAAATTAAATTATCTCCAGAATGATATTCATTATTTATATATAATATATATCATATATATCCATTGTATATGTATTTATAATAATCCATATCATTTGGAGTTAATAAATGAAATGCATCGTTCAGGGAGATGGTAAGCCATATGTTCACATGAACAATACATTCATTTATATTTTATATTTAAATGAATGAAAACATAATAATGAATAGGATTATTATAATTACATTATAATATATATGTTATGTAATTTAATTATATCCAACGTTTATAGGTTCCACATATTGCGTGAATGGGTCATATCACATTGAGGGGGCGGTAGTCAGCACTTCCTTTAATGAAATTATCGTATTTAACCATTATGGAAATCACAATTGTGAAATAACAATTGTTTGATATAAATGAAAAATACTGAATTATAGATAAAATATAAATATAAAATATATCACATTAAAAAACAATTAAACCTTAACGGCCACCATAAGATGTCGTACGAGAAAATTGAGCAATCATCGTTTCGTGAGGCAGTAGTTCACTGTCCACGGAAACAATATGTCTTATACCCATTAAACAGAGGTGTGTGTAAGTGTTTTTCGAATACATCTCATTTCAAAATCCTAGTATACAGAGGATAAAGGTTTATTTATAAAATAAAGTAACCAAAATATTTTAGGGTGTTGTAGAAGTAAAATAATAGAAAAGAAATTAAGAGAGGATGTTACCTTTAAATAGGTTAACTCCCTTTGGTTTGAACTAAAACAATTTATTCATGTTACTTATGCCTAAGGGAAGGCTTATAAATAGAATATAGGGATCTTGAGAGCTTATTTGTTAGATTTTTTTCAATCCAATGGTCTTGAGTGGTGTGGGTAATGGGATAGAGGTGAGGTCTTTTTATAAGGGGGACGAGGGGCTCATTGGGAAAGTTTGAAAATATTATGTCATTATATAATGATTTTCTATTTCTAATTGTCCAAAACATATTAAATTAGAATATAAGATTAGTCTTGTTCGAAGTAAAATCAACATATAAGAATTTTACAGGTTATGGATATTGTTTTAATCCTTAAAAATTTATTTATTTACATCATTCATTAATGACTGAAATACTGCATCAATATTGTGTCATTTGTAATTTTATTTATTTGATTTATAAACATTATAAAAAACCCCATGTTGTATGAAATCATTTTATAATTAAAATGAATAATTATAGTCTAAAATATAACTTATATAACCCCATGTAATAATTTATCTACTAAAAGATATATGTTTTTATTATTGTTGTCATTACATTAAATTAATAAATATAAAGTGTCGTTATCACAGTTAACTTTCTCAATGAGGTCCCAAACTAGACCCAAGGATGCCTATGGTCAGAAATGTATCAGCAAATAGGATTAGGAAACATGTTAGTGTAATTTAAAATTATTATAATATTAATTTTTAGATTGATTTACCTTATATAACTTTAACCTTGGTAAATAAAAAGTCAAAAAAATCTTATTCACCAAAAATTATTTTCATCTTATTGAACTATATTTTTCTTACTAATAACAACAATTAATGTCATACTTTCGGAATTCAATTCACAGATGTGGTAAAATTTCATTTAAATGAAAAAGTTAGTTTTAACTACTGTTGAGTGTTTTCACTATTCATCACAAAATGATGTTTTTCATAAAAATACTAAAAATTCAGATTAAGATAGATTTGATATTCCGAATAAAAAAATGATGAATATTTTACCGAATTTAAAAAATAGAAGTTTCATTAATTAATTTAAAATTATTTCCTATTGTCAAAACAAAAGAGTGTTTTTTAAGAAATAATAACTATTAAAAGGTTGACACTTGTTTGTGACCAATTTCAAATTGAAATTACATCCAATGACCAACATTAAATTAATTTGTAAAAATATAATTTAATTACACTTCAAAACAAATTAAAAAGTTTGTATATTCATATAAATAAATTATATTAAAAGGGAGTTTTGAATTAAAATACCTTATTTTTTTTCTATTAATTTAAAAATGAATTTTATTAGAAAATTACGAAAAATTTTCCCAATGTAAATTTTGATGTCTGAATTGTAATGAAAATTTATATTTTGTCAAATATAACATATACAAATGACCAATACAATATTTAAAGAGGGTTCACCATCAAATGGCAGTAAATCAACCTATTAAAGAATATTAGATTATTTATGCTAAAAATTAGATTCATTCCGATTTCATGCCATTAAATTTTATTGGATAAATGTAAAAACTTTTTAGAAACATGCTTAATCATAATATGGTTAGTTCTGTACATTTTTGCTAATATAAAGGCAATGAGTTAACAAAAATTTGAAATAATATTATATTATAAATATTTACTGTGACCCAATATTGTGTGCATTGTAAGATTTCAATGAAACCTATTTTTTCATGTGAGGTATACCGTAAATTATTGCATCCCCTTAAAAGAAAAATAATATTTATATCACAAATATTAATAAATACGAAAATTTGTTGTTCTTTATTTATATAGGATGTCACAATTATTGTTCACATTATTTTATTCATCAAATTAATCTTAATTCTACATTAATTTGAGTAACAATAAATATTTTTAATTTCATTGTTATTGGGGATGTAATCAAGAAATAATATCCTTTTAAAAAATTTAAATTTTTATATTTATATTAATTTATTATTATTATTATTATTATTATTATTATTATTATTATATCAGTGAAAACCATTGATCATTGTATAATTTTAAACAATACCAATCCAAAATAATAATTTCACATTCATTATATACAAGATGGAAAAATATATACATAGTAGACTATATACATTAATTTGATACCATTGAATTAGTAGTTATATTCAAATATGGGGCTTGTATCACATGAAGTGTTCCTATATGGGAAAATCATGGAATTGAATGATATGTTTATTCATTAATGAATGCTTATTCATCATAAATTGAGAAATATTCCATCATATAGAATGGAATTTCCTGGTTATAATAATAGTTTTATTATATATTTTTTGGTAAATCTATAATTATTCTTTTAGTATGGATTACCTTTCATATATAGGTGAAATCAATGAATAATTAAACACACATACTCCACCTATAATCATTATGAATATTAATCCATATACAAAAAATATCTCTAATGGTAAATTTTATCAACTAATATTATTTGTTATTCGAATTTACATGTTAATTTTGTTCATTTAAAACATAGTTCCCATTATTTAAAAAAAACTATGATGCCAAATATATAAAATGAAAATAAAATAAACTAGATTTTATGTCTACTTTAATAAATTGGTATATGATATGATGAAACTCATCATGGTGTACTATTCATTTTAGTAGTATTTATGAACCTGTTAAAGACCTGATTATAATACTACATTGGAAATATAAAATACACTGCATAAAAATAATATTGGATCCGTAATATAATTCATAAAATTCAAATTTGTATTCAAGGTATATGAAGAAAATAAAGGGTTTGTTCAGATGCTCCAAAATTGTTATGTACAATAGAATCTATCATGAGTAAATATGGAATAATCAATATAGGAATGTAAATAACTAAAATATATTCTATTTAATCAAAAACATGAGACTAATATGACTCCATGGATAAATTTAATATAACTATATAATGATTAATAATAATTAATGTCCTAATTATGAAAATTGAAAATATTATATTCGATGATCTTAGACATCATGGAATCTATTCCTCAAAACCTTGTTAATGGGATTTTATTAAACATATATGTATACACTAGAAAACACATACCTCCACCAATTGATTTTACTCATGAGACCTATAGATGAATAATATGTATATCCATAACTAGTCCCCCTATATCACAGTATTTATAACATCTTCCTCACATATTTATTAATTTAATTAAATATGAAAAAAAATTCTTTATGAACATTTATCTATATTGATTATAGATTAAAGGTTTATCAAGACTATCATTATTCAATCAAATTACATTCATTGTAAACAACTATATATATAAATGAAATTTGGATTGTAGTAGAATGATATCCATGGTGAATATTTATGGTAAATTTTCCCCAATGAATGTATTATCCCAATAAAGTGAATGTTTCAAGAGAATGATAATTAAAAATATTAATAATAGATATAATATAACCAACAATTTATTTGAAATACATGTTTTAAAATAAATTAATTTTTTCTATATAATTATATAAAATAAATGAAAAATAAAAAAATAAGGTTTCTTAAATGTTTTTTATTTGAAAAAACCTGGAAAACATTAAAAAGATGCTGAAAAGTGTTTACAAAAGTTTATCCCACACCCAAAAAAGGAAAATTATTGATATAACTAGGCCAATCATGTGTTTAATGTCTTGGTTTATAGCCTTTGTATCAGAAATTTTATGATTATGTATATTCCATGAACATATTGATATTTAATTATTATATTCTCTTGTAAAATATGATATGAAATCAAAATGATTTAGGTAATATGAGATAAAATTATTTTTTCTATTACTATGGAATATGATCTTTGATAAGTTGTGTAGGTATTTCTAACATTAATCTCATGTTTCTATACTCTTATGTTATTGTAATTCTTAAATGTCTCACTTATTTACCATTACTAAGCATCAGATCTCACCCATTTTTTTGTTTTTATTCCTCGCATCATGATTATGTAGTGAACTAATGGTGAAGATCTATATGGATGATACTAAACATGTTGGACCATGTTAGATTATTGTGTACCTAGTCCCCACAATAACTAATTTTTTACAGTCCTCGTGCATCTATTTGTTTAATTTATTGAATATTCATCTCATAAGATTAAATATCAACCTATGAAAACAATGGATCATCATAATTGGTTATAGAGAAAATATTTTCATACCCATTAGAAATTATGAGGATAATATTTAGTGAAATACATAGGGATGTTTCTAAATACATGCCAATATATGATGTATGAATAAGTTTAAGGATATGTATACCAATCGTAAAATGTTCTAAAATTCAGGTAAAGGATAGAGAAATTTAAATCCATGAAATTATAGCCATATATGGATATAAATAGTGGACTTGGAATTTTCGTAGAGGTATATAGAGGTAATAACTTTGAAAAAATATCATTGAGATAGACATGATAATTAATTGTTTAACAACAACGGGCCTTGTTGAACACTTGATTTGAATCTCCCTAGGGTTATTCTTCAGAAATTTTGACTCATTTCAAACCATCATGGAGGATTTAAATTGATATTGAATACGAATTTCCATTGATAAAACTATGGGTTTTATAGATTAAAAATGTTTTTCAGATTTAGAAATATTATACGTTGTTTTCTTCATTATTAAGGGGTTTTATAATATGATTAGTATTTCAGACCCTATTATATTAGATTTTAGTAAATGTAGGGTACCCAAGGGAACTGGGTTAACATTGATTGTTAAGGAACATTTGATAATGAGAATACAAATAGAATAGTTACTATAATGAATTATGTTTAGATTTTTCATAACTAGTTATTATGAGACATGATCATCCAAATATAACTTTTCTAACACTTAGAGTCACCTTATAATAGAAGTATACCATTCAATGATATTTAGGGTAGTGTAAACCATTAAGGAATGAAATTCAATTTCAAATATGTCTATAATATGGAACTAAGATCTCATGGTAATGTCTACATGGGATAAGAATCTATTTTGGGTGTAGAAAATATGGATACAATTAAAGTAACTACATATGAAAAATGAAAAATATTTTTATTTCAATAAATGATAATAAGTAAATCTCTAACATATCATCATATATTGAATGTTTTCAATGTAGATATAATGGGAAATATAAAAAGTAATGTCTTATGGTGAATTATCATGAAGGGAAATGAAGTTATTTTTTAGTAATTGTTATATAAAATATGAAGTAGATACTGTAATTGACATTTGAAATATATGATATGTTATAATAATATTTTTTTGATAAAAAAACACTAATTATTTTGAGGATGTGGATTATTATGAAATCATTATTTTTCCATATTGATAGTAAGTGCTAATAAATAATAAGATGATGAAGATTACATATTTTTTGTGAACTAAGTGGAATGATTTATGCTTGTGGTTGTATTTGAATTCCTAAACGTTGTTATATGAATCCTGAAATATATATTGATTATTATATGGATGATATTCATTTCATATTTTCATGAAAATATTTATAGTAATGATGACCATGAAATTTTATTTAATAAAACTGGGACATTTTTTTGTAGAAAACACATTATTATTGGATGATAACTTATTATATGTTCTTGACATTGATATAATGATGATTTTATAAGAAGAAAATTTACATCAAAAATATTAATTTTATAGTATTAATGTCCACTGAAATGCTTAATGATTTATTGATTGATTTGTTTATTTTATATTTTAATTAGTTTTTATAATTTTTTTTAATTTATTAAATATATACAACAATCTGTATTTTATTTAAATGACAAGTAATAATATATATTTTCAATATGGTTTTATGTTAATTCTGATTATTACTATGTGTCAAGATAATAGATGACTAATGTTTTCACTTGATTAGAAAATGAAATCCAAGGGCCATGTTATTATATATGAGGATATTAATGTAAACATGTTTTTTTGAAAGATAACGATTTTATTTATAAATATTTAATTTTAGAAGGGTTGTAATGTTAATAATTTATGGGATGGTTTATGTTGAACCTTGTATGTGGTTTTAGATTTTAGCATATGACATAACCATATAATGACTTATCCATATTGGTTAAAAAGGTTCAAAATTAGTTTTAACAATAGATGGAAATAATAAATTATAATTAATTTGTGGATTTAATGTTGTGCTTCATAAATTAAAAATTAAACTTCTATACTAGGAGATAAATTAGACATCAATCTAAGACAAATATAGAATGAATTTGATCTTATGAAATCAAAAAAATATCATGTAAATTTTATGGTATTTTCATTCTATATGGATATGTAATTAAACATCATTTAGTAAATGTTCCTGAAAAAAAAATTCTTTTTATCGAAATTTTTTATGATATCAATGATCCTTTGAGTAATTCATTTTTTTTTGTGGATTTGTATTCATTATCATTACCCATACCACATTCTAATTCACACTCAATTAGTATTTTGGTGTCAAGTTTCACTTATATAACAATGTTTTCACTTCCCAAATATTTTATCCACTTTGGAAACCTATAATGTGCTATTGGACATATCTTTCTCACATCTATTTGTCGTTTTTATTAATTTTTGCTAACTCTTTTAATGATGTATGTTTTTTCAAAGTAGTTAGAAAATGATAAATGCTGGATGGTGGAGATAAATTTTGAGAGAGAAATTTATTTTTACGGTGGTAGAATATTACAACATGATACATTTTGAAATTTTAAAAATATATTTATTCATTTTAGAATATTTTTCTGCATGTGACATTGAGTTTATCTTTCCTTACATGAAATGATGATATTAACTGAAACATGTCATATTATTGATAAATTATTCTTTGATAATTATCACCTATATATTGCAATTATGTGTATAAATGGGATTATAAAAATTATAAAAATATAAGGAAAAAAATTATATAGAAATAACTTTTTGGTTATCCAAATATTTTTAAATTAAAGTAATAATTCTTTTAAAATTAATCTAATCTGTTTATGAAAAAAAAAATTTATACACACAATCTTCATTTTCATAAATAATATAATCAAATAAAACATGGAAATTTTTTTGATAAAATATATATATTGTATATTGAATACTTTTTTTATCATTTATAGTATCATTTTTCTATAAAACAGATAATAATATGTCCTTTGATGCCTCAAAAATCTAATGAAAAATCCTTGTATTTGACAGTGTGTATGAAACGTGATAAAAAGCACGTAAGGTAATATAATATCGAGTAAATTTATAATATATTTACTATTTATATTATATTCTAGTCATGAAATACCTATATATTGTGTGTTATACCCATGACATTCCTTTCTCGATAGCTTTCAATACATGCAAGAGCGGCCTTCCTCAAATGCTTGTTGTGTATATAAGATCGAGTTTCACCACACAATGATATATTACAAAAAATATAAGATATTAACTAGAAATTATAAATTTTATTAACTGAATTATGAAAATATATAGTTTAGTCAACTAAAGTTTTGTTTTCAAATAAATTATAAAATAAAATAAAAACCATTTGAATATTAAAAGGATATTTTTAAAGAAAACTATTTTTTGCACACGAAGATATTTTTAATAATAAATAGAAGTAATTAAGTTTTTGTAACTGTTTTAATTTAATATATATGTTATATATTCAATAAATTTTTTTTGATATTCACCCATTTGATTAGATAAATATAAATTAACAACAAACCCAATGATTTTCATAAAAACCAAAATTTTTATAAAGGCTATTTTTGAACCCTCTAATGGGGACCCCATTTTAAATCATAATTTAGTCACTAATATAAATTTTATTTGATAAAATAAACTTAATTTTTGAATTAATATTTTCATAATTTGTATATGATGAATTGGTGGGTTTTTTTCCAAAAAACGTTATTTTTACTGAATTGTGAAAAATAGTGTGTTTTAAATAAAAATTGTATTTTCGTTTAAATAATTAATAATGTTAAATTATATTATAAATTTCATTTGATATCACATTGATTCAAATGTTCATCTATTACTTCAATGTATTTAATTAGAATCAATTTAGCTTATAAATTGGTTACAAAAACATAACAATCTTTTGAACATTTTGCTATTAAACCCAGTTAATCCATTTATATGTGAGATTAGAGTTAATCATAATTATTCCTCTTATAATATTTGTCATTTTAAAATACTAAATAATCCATTTTATAATAATAATAGTTTTTTTTCTTATAATATCTACTTATTTTTTTACAAATTTTTTTACTAAAAGTGAATAAAATTAATCATAGTGATTTAGATGTAATTAAGATTAAAATAGACTAAAAACATAAATTTAAGGGCCCAAATGAGCTAGAACATATATAAAACCCACTGGATGTAAATATATCTGTCATTCAAAAAACATTAATTAGTTTTATTTGTTTTTTATGACTTTCATTAGGTAATAATATGTGCACACCTAACTTCATTTCAAGAGTACCATGTGCGTCCTTTTCCTTTCCCATAAAAGGAAACCACCTCTACACATTCATAACACCTCTCCAACCTATTTAGTTAGGAAAATATCTACTGAAATGTCCCCCCAATATCCCTCCAATCGACCAAGAGTCCTTAGTTTTGTTATAAAACCTTCCATGGATTCCTTTTGCTTTAACCAAAAGAGGTTACCTGATTAAAAGGTATAGTCTTTTCTCAGCATCTCTAGTTTCATTTCTATTATCAAACCCCTAAAATATCCTTATTCTATTCCTGTTTAACATCATAATTATCATAAATATACAAGTCTGTTTTTAGTCTCTAATTTCTACCTACACAATCACACACGACCATCTATTGGGTAACAGACATAATGATTTTGTCTACGGTGATCTACTACCTCACGAAATGATGATTGTCCAATTTTTCCCAACCACCTCTCATGGTGGACATTATGATTAACACTATGTTTATATATATATTATACATTATATTTTTTTCTTTAATAATTTTGAAATCATTTTATTATACCTATATTTAATACATTCTATTTTACATTAATATGATAACTTAGTTTGAGAAGGTGGGGACAACCACCCCTCGAAGCATTGTGATTCGTCCATACTATACATAGAAAAAATAAAATATGGTTTTAATTAAACAAATGGGACATAAATAAATTATATATTATATTCCTGAAATAATTATATTTTGGTTAATATAATATAGATATATTTAGATATCATCTCCTTAATTACCCTTTCGTAATCTTTAAATGTGATAACGTTGTTCATGGATGTGTGGACTACCGCCTCCTCGACATGAGGTGATTTATTTTACATAAAAAATAAATTATATGAGAATTTATGAATAAATAAATGGAAATTATTATATAATGATCATTATGGAATTATATGGTGTTACTTACCTTTTATCCATATTGACCATTGAAAAATCGCAACGTTACACATACGTATGTACGAATTACCGTCTATATGATTGTACTGTTAATTAATTTTTCATTACCATATTTAATGATTTATTTTTAAAGTATAATTTTGGTAAAAAATAATTCAATTATTTCATGGTTATTATTATTTATATGTCATTTGATGAACCCTATGTCCATAGTTGACCAACAATCATTTTTGGACATGTAAACTGAATTTGATCAAAAACACCTGATTTAAACATAATTGGCATAATAGTTATACACAACATGGTAATAATTGAATTATAAGTAATTATAAAAAAAGGTTATAAATCACATAGAAAATTAAAATAATTTTATTATACAGTAATTTATACAACGCTCACATGAAAGGAAACATAAGGTACAACATTTTCATCTCAGTTTCTAAATCTGTGAGATTAATTTCATATTCATTTCTCCATTATTTAGTGTTATCTAACTACTTCCAATTTTGATAAATAAAATCATTATTTCACTATATCTGATGATATTAATATTTTAATTTGATTTTACACCATGGAATCCATGACTCGAAATCAACTCATGTAATAGTGGATTTTCCACTCAATTTACATTCCAATTAGGCATAATATTTTTTATGCACCTAGTTTATTTCGCATGGTCTATATAATTCCCTTTACATGATATATGTTCAATGTAATTACTATCATTATATTTTAAACATTCATATATATTTTTTTATTTATGAGGATTGTATTTAAAAAAAATTAAACATGGTATGGGACAAATTGTGATGTTTAAAAATTGTCTTCCTCTTTATTAACATTAATCATCTAGAAATGGTCTTTCTTTTATATGAAATTATATAACCATTTTTCAATTTAAACATTTATTATAAAATGGTTATTCAGGATAATTTTCCTGTATTAGTTCCATTTATCCACTCCTTGGTACTAATGTGTTTTTAAAAAATGTTTTTTAGAAAACTCAACTTTATATCTCTATTTATTGAGAGAAACACTTTTATTAAAGAAATCAATTTTTATTAAGATGTTTTGAAATATGTTTCTAAAATTATTTGGTAATTTCCTTTTGACCATATTTTTCTTTTGATGATTATTCAATATAATCTTCTTGTCACGTTCCTAATGAGGCATTTTATAACTGTTTTCTGTACAAAAAGAATATTCATTTTACCACATACAACATGCAATAATTATTCCACATGCATTTATGTAAAGAATCCTTTTCTAGTTTAGATGTATTATTTTCAATGAAAAATATTTTCAAAATGTTTTTTCAAAAGAAATTGAAATTTTCCACAATAATATTTCTAAAATATATAAATTTATATCATGAACAGAAACCCCACTATTTTTACTCTATATGGGATTTGTTGTATTGATACTATCATAAATCTTTTCCATGATGGTTTATGATTTATATATCTAATGATAGTATTCACATTCACTTCATATATTTATTTATTAGTTCCCATATAATATTCAATATCTTATGATCATTGATCATTGAATTTCCTCTAAATAATCCATTTCATTACCATGAGTATTACTATTGCCTAATCTTTATCCATTTTACACAAATTGTATACATTAAATGTTTTGGCATTAATTGGTACCATCTAATCCCAATAGATATTATATAAAGAAAATTGTTAAATTGAATATTATATATGTAATAATTTTTTTTTGGGCTGGTACGACAGAGGAGGGTCCCGATTATAGATAGCTCCTCGATGCATCAATTGACTCATGGAATGGGCAATTTGGTGATCTGCCTTTGATTGGGTTATACCCAAAATTTTGTTAATATTACTTTGAAAGTTATTGATGGTAAAGTTAACATGAACCTATGAAACATGGTTTCATATAATTAATCATATGCTTCATTTATATTCTGATATGATACATCCATGAGATTTTGCGTCGACAAATCTATGGTTGTGTTTCATTTTTAGGATTTACTTATTATTCACCAATGAGATAATGTGTTGGCATATATATGGATAATTTTCATTTTGAGTTCATTTAATAAATCGAATGTGTATTAGTTTCCTAATATTCCATATTGATATTGACTTATCTATTTATTTGAATGGCTTGTTGTTCTAGTTATTTCAATTCTATATTGCTTACGTAATTCCCTTCAATTAATTGAACACATGGAATATGAAATCCATTATTCACCTTTTCATATTGACTATTCTCATAGATTAATTATTTCAAATGCTATATTTTTTCCTTTCTTAGAATTTTATCATACTATTGTTATGTTTCTTTCCCCATGAATCCAAGAAGCGTACTATGAACGATAGACACATATTTTAGTAGATGGATTAGAGTTATCCTCATAGTTGTTTATTTAGAATGAATAAAATTATTTATTATTTTGTAATCAATGTATTAATTTGTAATTCAATACTTATTTATGGATCTGGTTTACTAAGACTTCAAATATTATCTGTCCTTTATGGATTCATTAATTATAATCGCTATATTGTATTATGTAGAAGACGCAATATTTAGGCTATTTGGTGCTTGCTTGCAATGGTTGATATCATCGGATGTTTAGTAGAATCCATGGGAACTAGATTTTGAAAATCCCATATTATAAAACATACCCTAAGGTACAATTTGGAAAATTATAGGCAAAAGGCCTAAAATTTTGGAAAATCCTATATTATGTTAATATTTCTAGACTTATATACTTTTCTGGATAGTACAAGTGGACGTGGTTCTGGCACACATGTAACTATGAGTAATAACATTGATAAGGTGTTATTCGATTTACTATGGATATCCTGGTACCTGAAATCGGTCCATACTACACACCTAGTTTGACACTCTTTGGGATATGCATATGATAATCCATTATTTCATTAAAACACATAATGGAGTATTTGCAGACATAACAAGTAGCATGGGATAAAACCAAGGAGTTTTAGACTAAAGACAAGGTTTCATGATTTAGACATCCAATTAATGATATTTTAGATACACCCTAGTCCATGGATGGACCAATGTTGAAAAAAATGGATGAAGTATTTATGTATTGAGGTTTTACTGAATATCTTAATCAAAATTCTATTTAGATACTAACCAATTGTTAAGGATGTCCATAATATTTATATATGAATGTCATATTAATATGGTTTTAAAATTTTATTAATTGTAAGACATGTGTCAAACAATAAAATCCAGAAAGGTTGTGGGACATTAAACTGTGATTGAAGGATGATAATGGTTTCACACCAACCACTGACCTATGCAATGACCTAGTTAATTTCTCTTTATTTTTAGTTAAAAAAAGTAACAAATATATGATAATTATTACCTAGTAATATAACTTTTAAAGATTATGGACTAATCTAATATCCAAATTGTTTTGAAACATAGTTAAGGACAAATATTTAGAATTTTCACTGTTACAATAATTTAATGGTTTTTTTCTTCTTCATGAAAAAAAATAGTTATTCGTTTTTAATTCCTGGTATTAAAGGAATGAATTAGAATTTGATTGAAGCACAACTAAAATTTAATATTGTTAATATGAAATTGATACATACAAACTGAGAATATTCCATTATATTTTTTGTTAGTAAAATAATTAAAAAACATTAATAAAATGAATTCGAAATTAAATGTGGTCCTAATACCTTAATTTATGTTGAAACAATGGACTTATAAATCATCACAGATTTACAAATTTGAGGCCCACAAAATTCCTATAATTGTTAAAATGTATTTTATTAATAACCAAATTCAATCCGTGTGAATATTTCTTCTTTTCCTCCAAGTATGTATCTCTACATTCTTCTATTGTTCTCTTACTTAGAGACCTTGTTACATGGTATTCCATGTGGCATTGTGCTTTCAATTGAATCTATTTTAGAAGATGTTTTATGAACAATTATCACGATTTAGGATTTTAATGTATGAAATATCAAGATATATATTACCATGATTGAGTTTAAATAGAACGGAAAAAATTTAAATGTGGTGGGGAGAATGTGATGCCCCAAAAAATGAATGTAAGGACATTGTATTCGATAGTGTGTATGACACACGACAATAAGCACGTAAGGTAATATAATATTTATGATACATAATAATATATTTAAAATTTAAAATTTATTTCATGCATGAATCAATAATATATCATGTGTTACACGTAAGAGTGATATTTCTTGATAGATTCCATTATAGGAAAAAGGGACCTTCCTTAAAAGATGGTTTTGTACGCAAGACCGAGTTTCACCAAACAATGATGTATTATAAAAATATTATAATATATAAAAAATCCATTATGAATCTTATTAGATAATTTATAAAATTATATAGTTTAGACAACTGAATTTTTTTTACAAATAAATTATAAATAAATATAAGAACAAATTAAATGATATAATGATATTTTTATAGAAAAACCATTTTTTTGCTCATAATGTTATTTTACAAAAAATAAATTAAATTAATTAAAATTAATAAATTATTTTAATAGAATATATATTTTATATATTCAATGAAGTATTTTTTATATGTATCCATTATATTATATAAGCATAAGGTAAGAACAAACACAATATTTTTCTTAAAACCCAATATGTTTATGAAGACAATTTTACAGCCTTTTAATGGATAACACATTTTAAATAAAAATTTCTCACAAAAATATCTTTGATTTTATAAATCAATATTTAGTTTATAATTCATAAGGTCAAAATAGGATTTGTATTAATTTTTGGTATTTTTCTGTGAATCATAATTTTTTTTCAATAGTGAAAAATACTATGTTTTAGATAAAAAAGACTTTTTGTTTAAATAAATATTAATGTTAAATTATATTCAATTTTTTATTTCACATTGGTTCAATTAATAATCTATTAATACAATTTAGTTCATTATATTAAATTTAAATCTTAAATTGAATATATAAACATATCAATATTTTGAATATTTTGTTACCAAAACTAGTTAATCCTTCTTTCTGTGAAATTAACATTAATCCTATTTTTTGCACCTCTAATTTAAATTTTTTAAATCCAAAATACACCATTGTAATAAATAAATTATTTTTGGTGTAATAATATAAAATTAATTTTTGGAGAAAAATTATTAGTGAAAGGAATTAAAATTAATTACTGTCATTAAGGTGTAATTAGGCTTAAAATGGGCTAAAACCCTATGATTAAGGGCCCATATAACCTATCCACTTTCCCAAAACCCATTTTATTTACATATATCATCCATTAACCATATATTAATGAGAATTTTGGATTTCTATGAATATTATTATGTATGAATATGTGCACACCTAACATCATTTCAAGAATACCATGTGAGTCATTTTCCTTCTCTGTAAAAGGAAATCACCTCTAGCCATTTCTAGCACCTCTCCAGCCACATAAGGTTTTCTAGGATCTACCAAAATTTAATCCCTAAATATATCCCCATTTCCATGAAGCCACACATTGGGATGAATACCTTCCATGGATTTTTTATGGTTAAACCAAAATAAGATAGATGACCAAAAGGTAATGTATTTTCTCTATCTCTCACGTTTAATTTCCATTATCCAACACTAAAAATATCTATATACTATTATGGTGTAACAAAACCAATATCATAAAAATACTAGATATTTTATCTAATATTTCAACATACAATTACAAACACCACCTTTTAATGTGTAACAAACATAATGTTTATGCGTACGATGAACTACTACCCCATGAAACGTTGAATGTTCAATTTCTCCATATCGCTTCCCTTGTTTGAAATTATGATGGACACTAAATTCATATATATTATATAAGATATTTAATTTTCCATCATACTTATGTAATAATTTTATTACACATAAATCTAATACTTTCTATTTTACAATAACACAATAACATTATTTGAGGAAATGTGGTCTAACGCCCCCTCAAAGCGTCGTGATTATTTCAAACTAAACATGGAATGTATAAATGATGGGTTTATTTTAACATTTAAGTCATAAAATCATATATATTAAATTAATGGAAAAATTAGTTTTCATGTAAAATAATATAGGTGTATATATATCATCTTATTTATTACCATTTCACAATCATTAAAAGTACTAATGTCATTTGTGGATGTCTGAATACCTCATCCTTAAAAAGATGTGATTGAATTTAAAGAATATAATTATCTATATAAGTATGTATGATAAAATAATATGATATTTTTGAATATATTTATAACTCTATGATGATATGGTCTTACTTACCTTTTTTCCATAATGACCATTAAAAAATAACAACGTTACTCATCTGTATGAACGTCCTACAGTCTCAATGATTATATTGTTAATTAATTTTTCATAAACAGATTTAATAATTGTATTTAAAAGTATAATTGACCTCTATAAACAATTATTATAATAGTGTTATTATTCTAGAAATGTTATATAATGAACACAACATCGATAGTTTAAAAAAATAGTTATTTTGATTCATAAACAAAATTTAATAAAAACACATGATGTAAACATATTTGTTTGAGTAGTTGAATAAAGAATGGTAATAAGTTAAATAAAATTAAATATAAACATGGAAAATTTGATGAATAAATTATAAAATTAACATAAGTTTATTTTACAATATTTTAATGGACGTTCACCCGAATGGAAATGTAATGTAAGGGATTTTCATAAGAATTTTTAAATTTCGGAGTTTAATGTCAAATTCACCACTCCCTAATTTTCTGTGCTATAAATACTAACCATTATGATATATTATACCTTTATTTTACATTATATCATGATATTAATCTTTTCAATTGATTTTACATCTTCATGGAATCCTTGACTAAAAACATAAATAGTATGGGATTTTCGACTAAATTTACATTCCAATAAGGATTAATTGTTGTTATGTATCTTGATTAGTTTACCTAGTGTGTTTAATTACCTTTAAATTATATATAAATAATCTCCTTAATCTTATTGTAATTTAAACACTCATATAGTTTTATTCTTTCAATAGGATTTTGTTTTAAAATATTTCAATGTTGTATGGGACACATTGGTATGTTTAACGATTATTTTCCTCAACAAATAAAATTAATGATCTTTCTATAGAATTTATATTTTAGAAAATTATATAACCATTTTTCAATATTCCCATTAAAAAGTATCTGGTTATTCACAAAAATTTTAATGTATTAGGACTATTTTACCAATCTATGGTACTAAGATGTTTTTAGAAAATGTTTTTTTAGATAACATGATTTTATATCTCTCATTAGTCAGAGATAATGTTTTATTTTCAAAACCATGTTTTATTAAAAGGTCTCATTTAATATTTCTAAAATTATTTATTATATTCATTTCCCATTTTTTATAATTACCATTGTTTCAATGAAATGATTTTGTTACTTTCCTAACGAGGAATTTTCTAACCTTTTTTCATACAAAAGGAATATTCATATTACATCTTTCAACACGTACTGATTCATCCACTGTTATTTCATGAAAGTGTACCTTTCATGTATTAAATTTTTATTATAAAATAAAAATATTTTCAATTTATTTTCAAAATAAAATCATATTTTCCTAAATAATTATTTGAAAATATATTCTTTCATTTCCTCAATGATAACAACCCGTTATTTTTACTCCACAAGGGATTTTATTATTGATACTATCCTTAATGTTGTTCTATATGGTTTATGATTTATTTTCACAGGTATAGTATTCAAATTCACATCATAGATTTATTTATTATTCCCATTGAAATACTCAATCTCTTTTGATCATTAAGCATAAAATTTTCCGAAAACAATCCATTTCATTTTTCATGGATATTACTATTGCCCAAAATGTATACCATTTTATATATTGTGTATACATTGAATATCATTTGATTAATATACATCTTCTATGCCATATAGATATTATGTAATGAAAATTGTTAAATTGACTATTTGCTAGTTGAAGAATGTTTTGGACATGTACATCATAGGTGAAACCCTGTTAGAAATAGCCCCATGATGCATCCATAGTCTCATGGGGGGAGTCATTTAGATATCCTCTTTATATGTGTTTTTATGCTAAATTTTTTAAACCATCATGTGAATAGGATTCATGGTAAATGTACCATATACCAAGGAAACATGGTGTCTAATAATTAATCTTTTCCTTTATTTATATTCTGATATTTTTCATCCATGATATTATTCATCGATATATAATTGGATGCTTTACATTTTCTGGATTAAGTTATTATTAATCCAAGAGATAATGTTTCAATATATATATATATATGGATACATTTAATTTTCTGTCAATTTAATAAATGACATGTCATTCAATTTCCTAACATTCCATATTGGTGTTTACTTATCCAGTTATTGGAATGTCTTGTGCTTCCAGTTATTACCTTGCCATATTTCTTAGGTACTTTCATTAATTTTATTTATTACATCGATGTGGGTTCCAAAAATAGAACATAAAATAATAAATCAAATAAATATATGAAATAAATGTGTTTATTAATTGAAACATGATTATAGAAAAATAATAATAAAAGTGTAATGAATTTTCTTATTAAATAAATATATGATATACTGACTATATATTTATTTCTCTATAATAGGATTTTAATAAATATATGTTAATTATATTGGTTTTTTAATGTGTATGAATTTATTCAAGCCTTATTTTATGATATTTATAGTCTCTCTTTTATTTTTGGGAGTAATATTTCATATTTACTGCGCATTTGATTCATGTGGTGCATATTATTCATAATTTACATGTTTTATCATGAATGTAACCTATTTAGTTATATGCATGTTTTATATTGATGTGATTCTTTAATTTGAATTATAAATCAAAATAATTATAATGTTATAAGGTTATATAGCCTCACTTTTCATTTCTATTCGACACAAGCCATATTCACCATGTATTTAATTTATGTGGTGTAGACACATTCCATGAATATATATACTAATTATTAACCAAATAATTTTTTGGATTACATATTTAATGTTTTATATATCTTTAATTTGGATTATTTTTTAAAGCATACATAAATGATAATAGATTTATGTTTCCATCTCACAGTCTATTGAGATTGATCATAATTATGACTCCAACGTTCGAATATTATGATCTATCTCATAATAATTTTGATAATTTTTTATCCAGTAGTTATTAATTATATTATAATTAAATAATTAGTTTTCATCACTATTTGGTAGTAAATAATATTTATACAATGTTTTAGTGGGATTCTTACATTATTTGCCTCTTCAGCTAGAAATCCATTTGATTGAATCCATGTTATCAGAAAATGTTTTCATAATTGATCAAAACATTTTTAAAATTCAATATTAATAAAATTATTAACCGTGTATTAATTTTTTTCAACAAAAAATGTAATTTTATGTTCATTTTCCAAAACAATTATTGTTTGTCTTTTACAAATATTATAAATAATCGTTCTCTAACATGGACATCATGAATTGTATTTCACAATTTAATAAAAATACAATGATTTAAATCATCCCATATAAGATCTCAAACTTATTTTCAAATTAAATATTTTCCACAATATTTCTGAAACATTTATATTTTAAATAAAAGAGTTAAAATTAAAAGTATTTTCAAATTGTATTATGTTATAAAGATTATTTTACAAAAGAATAGTTCAATATCTCTCAAGAAATGTTTTATATTGTTATTAAACATTAAATTATAATATTCAAAGATTATTTTCATTGTAAACGATTATCAAAATATATTAGTAAACATTTGTTTAAAAAATTTAATTTCTTATAAATTTTATTTTTTCATGAAACATTCAACATGATTTGACATTGAATATAATTATGTATCATATATGAAATCAGTGGATATATCATCTGATTTTTGATTGATTGTAACAAAAGATATCATTATTCTTCTTTTGTGGAATAGATTACCCAAATATAAATTTTATAGAAACTATTTCTCTTCCCCTGGTTATATGATGATAAAATTCATAACTATCGTGATACTATTTCATTGGGTTTTTCTGTGAGGAAAAGTATACATTATTATGAAAAATGTATATTTTTTATTGGTTATGATTTGAGGAAATGATTTTTAACAAAATTTCTTTTCATGGATTATGATATTGTAAAATATATTTTTGGAACGGGGCACACTTAAATTTGATTTTATTAATGTGATATTAAATACCTACATCTCCCTCCAATTAATTGGCTAATGATAAATTATATATGAGATGAAAGGGTATATGTGAGGTGATATCAAACCTAAAATATGTTACACTAGATGTTATCCCTAGTATGAAATAGGGTATATGGGATATTATCCCACGATCTACGTAAGTAAAAATTTGGATACCATTACTATTACATGTAATGAATGACTTGGTGGGTTTCATTAACATAAGATTCTCTATGATTGTATATATCCAAAAAATATTAGTTTTATGAAAATATTATTACTTCTTGCTCTGTGTTATTTTATTTTTTTATGATTCATGAATTATCAAATCCCAATATTTATTCCATGCCACATGATTATGATATTTGACATGTAGGATATGGTTTTTAAAAGTTATTCTCATATTCTAATACCCTTATGCTCATGTTATGTTTATATATCCCCCATGTATACCATTATTGAGAATATGTGTCATCCTCTCTTATGAAACCATTCCATATTTAGTTAAGAGAGGTTTTAAATAGGGTATTGTTGTTATTAGTACTAAAGGTGATAATCATAATGGGAGATGTTTAATATTATTACCCAAATTATATTATTATGTACCATCTATCCATTGGAACTAAAATATTATTGTCCTCAAGCATGTGTGAGTGAAATGTATTGAATATTATCAAAAAAATATGTAATGTATATATATTAAACCATATGTTATTATTCCCACCAATAGGGAGAATGGATTATTAGGCTTTTTAGAGGTGGTCATTATTCGACCCATCTATGTAGTGGAATTAAAAAATGATAGTTCAATATAATGGATATGATGGCAAGGAAATATATTATATAAGGAACAAAACACTATTATTTTACTACAGTGTTCTAATTTTTTGATATTTGTACATTGAATTATTTTATCTCTCACACCATATTTTGTTTATGGGGACACAAGGTAGTTTAGAATCCATTGAATTATATATTGACCTAATAATTGGAGTCCCAATTTTTAATTCATATATCTTAGGATTTTTATATAATTATGTGTTTTCAGAAAATAGTATTGGATTTTATTTTATTTTATATAAATCCAAACTATATCTTTATTGGAGTTTTTTTTTCTTGTATTTCCTCTATGTGGAAGAAAATTTCTTTTTAATGATGTTATGTTTATTGATACAGATGGAAAACAGGAAATAATCATCTATAACTAGCACTATATAATGGGATATAACCAATCAAAGAATAAAATATATCATATATCATTACTACCATTGGACTTTGTGGGGTATCTTGTAATGGAGTAACATGGTTACATATAGTAGTTTTTGTATTCTTTTTTCTAAATGGATTGTTTTGATATCTCCTCCATATTGTATATAGTTGGGGATAATTTGTTGGGTATAGAAACACTGATTTTTTATGAATTATTCCTAGATCTAAAACTATTATTTAATAAAGATAATGGTATATATTTTTTATTTAATCTATAAGAGTTTCATAAGTTCTAGTTTATTTCCCTTGGGTTCTCTAGTTTTTTTCTCCAAAAGAGGAAATATTTCACAATCTTTAAAATACTATAGGTTGTTAAAATGGGATTAGATTTTTTAAAATTAACCATTTTAGAGGGTAAAAGACTTATTTGATTGGTTGAAGGCACTTATGTAGTTTATAAAGATGGATTTGTTGTATTGTTATCGTCACAAATGGATGAATAAGGTATATATCACAAAGAATAAATTAAATTATCACCATAATTAAATTCAGGACAAATTTAAGATAGTTGAGGTCACAAACATCCTAGTTTTTTCATTGATGAATTACTTATGTTCATGAAGTTAAAGGATGATCATACAAATAATATCTAGGGAATTTTCCATTTTCATCAGGACATTTCCTCATTGAAATGTTTGTCATT
This sequence comes from Viscum album, assembly GCA_963277665.1. Lineage (NCBI taxonomy): Eukaryota > Viridiplantae > Streptophyta > Magnoliopsida > Santalales > Viscaceae > Viscum > Viscum album. The sequence goes on along the minus strand of OY728126.1, from coordinate 927,519,236 downwards.
ATATTTTATTGGGTCTAAGTGGTTTAATTTCATATTCATGTGGCATGGAAATAATGGTTAGTAGTCAAAATTTCAATCATTAAGGTTGTTATTTCATTCAAAGAACCTATATACATAATATAGGCTTATAAATTCCTTGATCTCATGATATATTATCAATTGTTCTTTTATTATTTATCTTATATTTTATGACAATTTATATCCTATATCGTGAATAACTATTTTTTTATATACATATCACGGTGATGCCACATCCAACTACAAAAAAGTGAAATTGACTACTGATATTGTTTATTGGCTACTAAAGGAAGAGTTTATATTTCTAGTCTTATATAAATCATTTCATATTAATTTCTATTATTCTTAGATATAATACAATGAAGTTATATCATAAATTTATAACCACAACACCATATAAATAAAAAAACCCATGAAATTGATACTGATGTAATGGTGTTTTATCTAGATATTTTGTGAAATTTTGACATTTTTTATTACATTTTAGTATTCACATATCATATTAGATTGAGTTTTATATTATATAAATTTTATTTAAATTTATATTGGTGTTGGTTGATTGAGTTTGTATAATACTCTGACTGCTTGAACTCATAGTCATAGGGAAGAGGGAATGTAGTAGGTGTTGTGTTTGGTATGAATTCATTAGGGGATGTAATTAATGAGTTCATGGATTCATGGAGAGGAGTATTGGATCTTATAGTGATGAATCGTGATTTATTGTAGGATGGATGTAGTGTTTTCTTATAATATATGATGGTTCAATAATATTTTATGATATAGGTAAAGGATTATAATCTGGTAGACTCATAGTGGAGATAATTTATGGCCATGTCTTCCCTAGTGATAATAATTGGGGCTTGTAAACAGAAGAGGAATGTTTTTTCAATGGGTATTAATAGGTATGTTTTACATGTGTATTTTAGATCACCAATAGTAAAATACTCTATTATAACCATGTAATTCCATTCCTTGATGAGGCAGTTCATATGGACAGAGATGAAGTGAATGATAGTTTTGTATATATCATGATGTTTTTTGGATATTAGTTGAAGTTTGAGGAAACAAGTATTTATTTTCATATTGTAGTCATTTGATGTTCCTATATTGAAGTTGGAGGACATAATTACAGATTTCATTCGCAATAAGTGTTTCCAATCAAGGGAATATAATTCCGCTTTTTATAACATGGAACATAAGGAAAAATCAGATCATTTCATGGTAATTTGATAGTTGGTTATTGTGGATAATCTCTTGGGGTATTATGTTTCTATGATTGTGTGTCCTCACAGGGTGTTGAGGACTATTGTCTTTTACCAGGTTTTCCATTTTACATCATGAGTCTTGGGAAATCATATAACATATTTTATCACTACGGCACACTATAGAACAACATTCCATCTTAATATAGATTTATTTAAACAAAATGAAAATTATATTTTAAAAGATATTTTGTATTCCCAAGATTTAAATATTACATGATCATTTATGAATCACCATACATTGGTAGTGTTTTCTAATAATAATAACTTATATAATTTAATTAGCATGGCATTTCTCATTTAATTTTTTAAAAGTCCATGAAAATAATTCTTTTTCAAGGATGATGTAAAAATATCAAATCCCCTTGAACCATATGAGGTCATGTACATGAAAATAAACATTTATATTATTAAAGATAAGAGGATGGTGTCCTAAAAACATCAAAAATCGTATAAAAATCATAAAATAAAATATATTGGGTTATTTTTTAGAGATCATGTGTTCCTATGGATATTCCATCATTGTTGGAAATATTATGTTTGGTTGAGGGAATACTCTTCCATAAAGGATTATTAACAATTTTCTCATGTTGGTTCTCATCATCATGGTGGAATATCTACAAAAACATCCACCATTGTTGAATCATATCGATGATTTTTTGTGTCTTAATTATTTTTCAATATCATCATGTAAAACTCAACTTCATTGATTGGAGGAGGTATGGTAAATGTATAGGGTTGTTTTCATTGTGACAACCCTGGTCCTAGTATCTTGGACTTATTTCCAAACATTTTCATAGATTAACGATTCAAATCCCTACGGATAACTATTTAGAACATTAAAAAAAATACATAAATTTTACACATATTATATAGGGAAAAAATAATCCTAATATATAAAAAAAGATAAAGAACTGCATTATTAAAACTCAAAAAAATATCGATTATTCTTAACCTTTTTATATGAAACAAAATATTGGAGAGCTTAAATTCTGTAACACACCATATTTTATGAATTAATTTTTACCAAATTAATTTAATATCTTGGATATTTTTTACCTAACATAACACAAAATATATATTTCTCATATATAAAAGAACTAATATTGTATTAAATTATACTCAAAACCAATATCTGATTGCACTGCATGAAACACTAACTTGTCTTGCATTACATGCAACCCTAATTCTTTGTGAAACAACAATTATTTTTTATATTAACATAAATGGTATAATTGTAACATTTCTATGATACTTATAATATTTCTATAAATAACAAATATTTAGATGTTATTTATAATTTGTTCATATAATAAATTGTTTATAATGAAATTTTTAGTCATTGGTAAAGTCCTTTTATATTTAGAAATCAAATTTTCATATATGAACTTCTTTTTATGTCTTTTTGTGAACAATAAAAAATAAAATTTATAAAATCTTATAAATTTAATTGGATAAAATGAACTTCATTTATGAAATTTGAATGTCAAAATTTTCTTATAGTGATTTTTTTGTATTTTTCTTAGATGTTTAATTTTTGATGAATAGATAAAAATATACCATTATATTTAAGACATTCCATTTTCCTTTAAAAAAATATATTATTAATTAAATTAATTTTTAATGTTGAAAATGATAATTTATAAATATACTAATCCAATTTAGGTTATTGAGACCATTTTAATATTGAAATTATATTTAAAAAACATATTTTTCGTTTGAACATTCTTTTTACACGTCTTCTCGGCACATCATTGAGATTAAATTCAAACATCATTTTCCGCTTATGTGAACTGAATTTTGAAAAAAAAATTCACACAAGGATATAATTAGTATTATATTTGGTCACTAATTTTATGATATTAATATTTTTGATATTATGAATAGTAATATTAGTAAAACATTGTTTACAGCTGTCTAAGTTGAACTGGATAATTAAATGTAACAATAATATTATATTAGTTTAAAATTACCCTAATAAATGTACTAATTTCATTGGATAAGTCGGATTAAACTAATATATACCTTATGTTTTAATTATAACCATTTTAATCCTCTTGGACAAGAATATGAATTTTATTATATTTTATTTAAAGATGAGTAAAAAATGTCAAAAAATTATTTTTAACAACTATAACAACTTTAATATTCAGTTATACTAAATGGAAATTCGACTATAAATATTATTTAGAAAGATAAAATTGTAATCAACAACGTGATGACTAATTTATAATTTTTACTAATAAAATAATTATCTTAAATGGTTTCATAATAAAGATGTAGAAATTATTTAATTAATAAAATGACCAAAAAATGGTATTAAAAATATTAACAAAATATAATTTAATTATTTAAGGTGTTATAATAATTTTATTGGTGAATTTGACATTTTAGGAGATCATTAAATTGATTTATTCTAAATTATCATTCTTTGTTGACTTTATTTAAATATAATGTTTTTAGTACTGTCAAAACTGACAGTACTGATATTTTATATAAATAATATTTTATTAAAATAATCAAAAAAAATAAAAAAATATTATGATATTTTTTTAAATGTAATAAATTTACCAATTACGGATAACATATCAAATATAAGTAGTAATTTGATTCATAATATTTATAATTTTGTTACCACAATTAATAGTACAACATATTAATTAAGGGTAAATCAAAATGATTTGGATTAAAATAAAATAAATACAAGTCCAAAATTTATTGGATAAATTTTTTCATCCCATATCACCCTATTATCCAAATGAAGTTTTTTTATAGATATAATTCTATAAAAATAATTTATATATTATTTAAAGTCAAGGGTTGTTTCAAAATATCAATTTCTCATTTTAAAGACTCAAACATTTAGTAATGAAAATTATTATTGATATAATTAAATGTATTATTATATAAAATGGTCATATAGAATATGATCTTACTTGGTTTTAGATTATTGGGTTTTAAAATTATGTTAATAATTGTGACCATTGGTAATATAGTCGTTGAACAGTGATCACATTAATAGTAAGAATATAGGGCATTAACAAATCCAATTTACTCTGGAAAAGGAAGAGATGACCTCTTCTAGAAAAAATCTCATTACAAACCCCTTTTCCAGAACTCAAAAATGAGGTGGCATCACTGGCCTTCCCACGTGACCAATCCCTAAATGATCTCCAACATGTTATGCTCGAATGGAACCACCTACTATAGTAGTAGAATTTGATAGTCATTACCACCTAGGCGATGTTATCTGAGCCACCAAAGAGTCTGTCACCATCGTAACCCGTTCCCTTAGGTATTATGCAGGTATTAAATGTACTTATGTGACAATACCATATAACTATGGTAATGTTCTTTATTTTTTTATATTATATAGAATAAACATTCATTTTATTATTATTACATTTAAATAGTTTTTAGGGCACAAATAGTATTTTTTGTTAATATTCAATTATGAAATATATTTTGCTGAATTGATGTATTTTTTAATTAAATAATATTTTCCATAAAAATTATTAATAATATTTTTTTACTGAATATAAATCATCGTATAATTTTGATGAATACAATTAAAATTTTTACTAAGGTTGGGAAACTATTTTTTTCAAAACCCATGAATTTTCAATATATGACGGATTTTATTTTGAAATTTAATATTCAGTTGTATTGAATTTTTTTTTGTATAAAATGAATATTATTTTTCGATTCTAGTCGTCGAAATTATCTAATTCTTAATTATTAATAATTTTCTAAGAAAGTCACATTTTTTGGAAAAACTTATATTGCGTTTAATTATATAATGGGTATTATGACATCATAATGACCTAATAGTGATGTAATAAAATACTATAAATGAGTTATTCAGCCAATATATGTTATACCATTAAAATAATGTTACTTTATATTTCATTGATTTATATTACAAAGACTTAGTGTACCCTTTAAGATTTATAAAACATTGTTTTCATTTTAAAATGATTTCCTTGAAAGTGTAAATCGCCTCCACATAAGCAAGCCTGGTATTTTAAGAAGTTCGACAATTGGTATAATAAAGTTATTTTTTCCACTCCACTTTGAATTAATCCATGGGAAAAACCATGTGTTGGTATATGGTTTTGATTAGTTTAATGTGTGGTGGCCAAAACCTATATAATAAAGAATTTCCTCTCTTTCCCTATATAAACCCACCCTAGATATTACTTGCTCTTCACTAAAAGAATTTATTGCTTGACCAACCACTTATCTCCTCTCTATAGGATCCTAAAAAGGAGCCCAAGATCCCAAGAATCCTCTCTCAAGACACTCCCAATCGTTTGGGATCACACTTTCAAGTAAAGGATTTCTTCTTTTCTCATTTTGTCCAAATATCATTATGTTATTATGCCATTTTATTGTCAATTAAAAATGTTGGGGTATTATTTATCACATCCCCATACTTCCATTTATATTTTTTAATGATGATAGACCCATTTCTCTCTCATCCATTCCTCCCATGTACACATGTTACCATGCCGAAATTCCGTATGAAATTTATATCTTCTTCTTTGCATTCAAGAAATTATTGTGTTTTATGAATCTAAATTCCATTAAATATATTGAGAAATGTATCTATATGACCACTTAACTTTCCATTTCTTGTAAATATTACGTGACACCCCTTTCCCTCTCATCAACCATCTTTATGAATTCTTACGTCATGTTGTTATGCTCCGAAATTGCACAGCTATTTTCGAAGCCAAAGTCACTGTGTAATGAATACCATGCCCATTTCTCAATAAAGTGTACTCAGATTTATGAACATTTACATATTGATTATATAGTTTCATCCATTAATTCCACATTCTATTATCATGGAATAAAAAATGATGGTTGATGAATCCATGTTATATGATCCATGTGGCACACTTATGCATTAAATTAATTAATTAAGAAGGGTGTGCCCTGATAACACTCCAATACATTGGGGAATGATTAGTATAATTATACATGAAGGTCAATTAGGATTTACTTATTTTAATTCTAGTTAAATGAGGGTGTACTCATGGTCCATGGGACAATATCATTGGCTCATACTAATACCGTGTTAAGTGTTTTGGCCACATTTCCATGTCATGATAATCATATTGTATCATCCCTTTATGTTCATGTATCTATTATTCTCCATTGATATTAATATTTCCTAACATGTATTTTATTCATCATGTTATGCCTTCTATTTCTCCCTTATGAGGATTTATAGGTCATCCTTTTCTTAGGCATTTTCTCTGGTTATCCCATGAAAGGCTTTGTAACAAGGAATTTTGTGGCCTTGTAAATGAATTTTTCGATAAAGATGTTGTGTTTTATGGTTTATGTTGTTATGTATTGTTCCTAATAACCAAATACACTAGAACACTCGATCTTATATATTGTATTAAGATACAAGTTTATGTAATAAATTATTTTTATGTTTGAAATAATGAGTAGGGTAGTTATAGTATGTGTCAAATGATAGGATTAGTTATTTTTGGGATTATGATTATAAAAACCTAGTGAATGACTTAGGTATAAGACTATGAATAATAAAAACATCCCGATATTTTGGTGATTACTGAGTATGTGATTTAATAAAAACATACATTCATGTCTTGATACGAGCAGGTACAGGCGGCTATAGCCCATATGTATATAGGGGTAAAACCCGGAAACAACGATTTGAGATAGAATCGAACGGGAACTAGTGCATGGAAATGGGCCTTGATACACACTCGGTTATGACACTATCAAGGGATATTCCGTAGTAAATGGAGAAGCGTATAATGAATCTTTATTAAGGTAATTTTAAATTCACCCCTAAGAATATATTATTGGGAAGTAGATCATGGAGAACATAGATTGATGTCGATAAATTCATAAGTTGAGGAAGTAAAAGTAATTTATAATTAATTTGTTTCTGTATTTGGATTACCCTTTATGTGTTATCCCTAACATTCATTTTATTCCAGGCAATGGCTAGTAATAGGAAGGCTTCAGCTAACAACTGATATGACGATCAATGTGATGATTGTTCTTATGAGATGCGCAATCAAATTGGAGAATCAATCGCAATATTGGTCATTATAGACATTCAGTTAACTCGTGTTTTGAATAGAATGACGTGCCAATAGGAACATTCACCCCCCACCCCCACCCCCAGAATAATGGACAAGTTGCAATTATGAGCTTCATGATACAAAGGCCTCTTACTTTTAATGGATCATCAGATCCCTCAATCATGGAACAATGGATCTACTCCACTGATAAGATATTATACATCATTCAAGGTTTAGAATAAGAGAAGGTACTTATGGATTCTTATCATATAGATGGTTAAGCTGGTCAATGGCAGACATTGATAAAAAATGTGAATCCTAAGGAGATGATCGAGGCATTGGAATGGAACGATTTCTAGAAAAAAAATCATCAAATATTTTTCTCGCACACTCTAACATATGATTGAAAGGGAATTCATTGACTTGAAGAAAAATAAAGATGAATCCTTCAGATTTTATGAGGAAAACATTATAAGGCTTGAATGATACACCTTCAGCTTCGACATTACCCCTGAATTCAGGGTTGACCGCTTCTTTGGTCAGCTAAAACCTTTCCTAGAGAAATCCCTAGACATCCAAGACATCGAAAGCTATGAGGAAATTTTTTGATGTTCCATCAATGATGAAATAGAGATCAGTGATATAAAGGGTATCATAATGATAGGATGTGTAACTTGGACTTCAATTCAGGATGTACGATATATAAATCCTATGGTTCTAAGAAATTCAAACACTATACTTCCCAAAGGTGCAGAAAGAAAGTCCCCTGAAATTGCCTGAAGGGGACGAGGAAGTGCTTTAGATGTGGAAGTGAGGGACACCTGTCCATTAACTAATGAGAATAAAATCCCATGGTTGTGACTGAGAAGGGGAACTCTTTGTTCGATCCTCAACGCATTGTTCATTTCTCATCTGCAAGGAACCAAGACACTTCTCAAACCATTTCTCAAAGCCAAGGGTTTTCAAAGGAATCCAACAATGTCCAAGCCAACAAGGGAGTGTATTTTACATCACTACCAATGATTTGAACCCTGAAAATAGAATTAGTTAATGGTACACTAGTTATTCATTCAATAAAAGAAAACAAAATTTTTTATTCTCGTTCTAGGCATTCTTTTATATCCCAAACATTTAGTAGAATAATCCCAACACCAACACAAATCATCGAAGTATAAATTTCAGTTAGAATTGAAAATGGGGAAATCATTTCAACCCATGAATATAACTCGTCCCCTATCATATTTGTGGATTGAACATCCTAGCTAACCTCTTCGTAATCCCTTTGGTGGAATTTGATGAAATTATGTGCATGGATTGGATTTACTTCTATAGATCCAACATAAATTTCCATGGGATGGAAATCAATATTCATATGGTGAATCGACCCTTGATTCTATACAATATCAAGAAGGATGATGAATCCTTTTTAGCACCATCATCTCATGAGTGGATATTACTTCCCCTTAATCACGTATATCTTTCTCATATGATTGATTATAAGGATGAAATCATCCTTGAAGACATGCATATTGTGAGGGAATTCACTGATGTGTTTCTAGAGGAATTTTATAGTATGACATATATAAGAGATATTTAATTCTCAATTGATCATATACATGGGGTGTTTCAAATATCCAAGACTCATTATAGAATTTTTGTTTTGGAGCTTGAGGAATTGAATAATCAACTATAGGAAAATATTGATAAAGGGTTTATGTTCCCAAGTGCATTGCCATGGGGTGCACCAGTCCTCTTAATCATGAATTAGGATGGGTCAATGAACACTTTCATTGATTATCCTGAGCTCAACAAAATCACGTTAAAGAACATGTTTCCTCTTCCCAAAATTAATGACATGTTTGATCAGCTATGTGGGTCACAATTCTTATCCAAGGTGTATTTGAGGTCATGATATTACCAGGTAAGGTTGATGAAGGGGGACATCACCATTACAACATTTTGTACAAGATACCAACTCTATGATATCATAGTAATGCCTTTCAGACTCAATAATGCTCCAACAACCTTTATGGACTTAATGAATACATTCTTTAGAGATTACCTCAAATAAAATTGTTTCTCATTGTAGTTGATATTATAATATATTCAAAAACCAAGGAGGGTAATGAGGAGCATATATGAATTATATTAAATTCCTTGAGAAAAGATAATATCTATGAAAATTATAAAAAGTGTGAGTTCTATTTGAAGGAGGTATCCTTCTTGGGTTTATCATCACAATAAATAGGATACCTGTGGACCCCTCCAAGACTTATAAAATTGTGGGATGGCCAAGGCCAACATCAATAACGGATATCAGAAGCTTTCAGGGTTAGCTGGATTTTATTACTGATTTTTGAGCAAATTATCACGATTTTAAAACCCTCTTACGAAGGTAAAATGGAAGGGAGTCATGCTTTCTGGGAGTGATGAATGCGAATACAGCTTTATGGAGTTGAAAAAGAGGCTTATCTCTAACATCGAGCTCATGTTACCCACATGTGGAGATCTTTTTTTAGTATTTAGTGATTATTAAAAGAAGAGGGTCGGTGGTGTGGTGATGAAAAATGACAAATTCATTTCCAATGCTTTAAGGAAGTTGAATGTTCCTGAGAAAAAATGTCCAACACAAGATTTAGAGTTGGCTTATGTAATCTTCACTTTACAAATTTTGTGGAATTACCTCTTTGGGGAGAAGTGTAAAATATATAATAAATGAAAAATCTTCAATAATATATTCACATAGTATGATTTGATCATGCTCCAATAAATATGGTTATAGGTAATCAAAGACTCTGACTACAAAATCCATTACCACCCTGAGAAAGAGAAAAAGGTGAAATATGATCCCCGTAGAAAGGACCTTGCAATTCTATCATTGATGAAAATTGAAAAGGATAAAATCATATTATATTTGATGAATATGGAAATGGGAATAAAAAATAAGGTAAAATCATTAATCCATTCACAAATGATTGCTCAACCATATATTTTGGTAAGGTTAATGGATTCTCATAAGGATGATGAGGGAATTTCAAAGAAAGTGGAAACTTCTGGTAAAGGTAAATCCTCTGATTTCAATGTTATTGAAGAATGAATTGTATGATTTGGTAAAATGCTATGTGTTCCATCAAGACTAGAGTTTATGAATGAACTTTTTTATGATGCACATAGTTAGAATTTTTTCATTCACCCCGGAAACACCAAGATGTATCGAGATCATTGGGGGCATTAATGGTAGGATAACATTAAGAAAGAGATCATTGAGTATATATCAAAATTCCTGGTATGTCAGCAAGTGATGGACGAGAGGCCAAAGTCTAAGGGGATGATGAAACCATTACCCATACTATCATGGAAATTTGAGAACATCGACATGGACTTTATCACCAGACATCTGACGACATCCAAAGGAAACAATGATATCAAGGTTGTTGTGGATTGTCCTACAAAGACACATATATATATCAGATAATTGGTAAGGATTCATGATGTAACACTATCTATTTTTTTGATTGAGATACAAGATTCACCTCTATCTTCAAGATGAGTCATCAAAATTCAATGAATACAGATCTGATCTTCATTATGGATTACCATCCTCAAACTGATGGCCAATCTGAGCAGACATTCCAAACACTTGGGTAAATGTTGAGATCATGGTTAATAGACTTGAATATAGGATGGGATCAACATCCTCCTCTGGTTGAGTTCTCTTACAACAATAGTTTCCACTCATGAATCCAAAGGGCTCATTATGAATCCCTTTATGGGAAGAGTTATACAATACCATTAGGATGCGATGAATTTTTGTAGAGAAAACTCATAAGTCTATAAATGGTCGAATAAATGGTGGAGAGAGTTAAGACCATTCAGCGGCATATTAAAGATACTTAAATTTTACAAAAGAGATATGCTGATAATCAATGATGAGACCTATAGTTTTATTTTATAGACATGTAATTCCTCTTCATATAACCGTGGAAGAGAGTTAAGAGACATGGGAATAAGGGAATTAATAGTCCAAGGTACATTGGCCCTTTTGAGACCCTTCACCGCATTGGAGCAATGTCCTATCGACTAGTATCCCCCCCCCCAAACTTGTCTCAAGTACAGCATGTATTCTAGGTATCACTCTACAGAAATTACATACCTGATCCATCGTATATACACAATCCAGAGGTGGTACCACTGGAGAATGACCTCTCCTATGAAAGGAAGATTTTGAAGATCTTATATCTTAGAGAAAAAGCTAAATGAAAAAACGACAATTCCCCTGGTCAAGGAGTTATGGAGACACCAAAATTTTGAAGAAGTATTGTGGGAATTGAAGGAAGTGAAGAAGCAGAGTTAGCCTAATCATTTTTGGTGTGGGAAAAGGAAATTTATGAGGTGAAATTTCATAATGGGGGTATATTGAAATGACCTAATAATTTATTAATGAAAATTTTTCTTGATCTATATAAATTTTATATTGTGTAAAATGGTTTTATAAAATATTCACTTCCTTGGTTTTATGTTTTTTGATATTAAAATTCCTTTAATCATTATGATTATTGCTAGTATAGTTGTTGAGCCAAGATAACATGATTAGTATAAATATTGGTCTTTAAAAATCCAATTAACTCCGAGAAAGGAAGTGATGGCCTTATCTCGTAGAATTGCACCATACAAAGCCCATTTTTCAGAGCTCGAAAAGGAGGTGTCATCAATGGGATTTACTCTGGACTAAGCCCAAGTCAAGCTTCAACATGTAAAACTCTAATGGAACCGACTATGAAAAATGTGGATGTTGATAGAGATTTCCACTTAAGCGATTTTATCCGAGCCACCCCAAAAGTTTGTCATGATCGCACACCATACCCTTAGGTATTATGCATGTGTTATAAGGGGTTATGTATCAAGTCCTTAGAAATATGATTATGTGCATTATTTTATATATAATAATGAATATACATTCATTTTATTATTTTTACTTTGAAAATAGTTTTTAAAGAACAAATAATATTTTTAGTTAGCATTTAATTAAGAAATATATTTTAATTAATTATGGATAATTTAATTAAAAACTATTATTATAAAAATATTTTAAATAATTTTATTTTTATTAAATATAAAATAGCATAAAATTTTTATGAATACAATTTAAATTTTTATTAAGGCTTGAAAAAAAATTGTCAAAAAAAAGAATTTTCAATAAATGAAAGGTTTTATTTTAAAATAAAAAATTCAAATATTTCAAAATAAATAGATAAAATGAATATTATTTTTGGATTTACGTTGTCAAAATTATCTAAAGATGATTTTTTATAATTTTATGAGACAGTCAAATTTTTGGGTAAAAAATAAATATCGTTTAATTATATAATGTGTTTTATGACATCATAATGACCCAATAGTGATGTTATAAAATACTATAAATAATATTATCAAACAATATATGTTTTACCATTAGAATAATGTGATTTTAGTTATATTTTATTTATTTTACAAAGCCATAGTTTAGCCTCGAAGATGTACAAAACATTTTGTCATTTTAAAATGATTTCCATGAGAGAGTGACTCACCTCCACATAAGAAAGCCTACTTTTTTAAGAAGGTCAACCATTTGACATATTAAATATTTTTTCCACTCAAATTTTCAAAAAACATGGGAACAACCGTGGGTTGGTTTGTGGTTTTGATTAGTTTAATGTTGGGTGTCCAATAGCTAAATAATAATAAATTCTCTCTCTTTTCCTATATAAACCCAAACAAGATCCCACTTACTCTTCACTAAAAGCCTTTTGACCTAGACCAACATCTTTCATACTCTCTATATAATCCTCCTAAGGCTCACCAATCTCTCAATAATCCACTCTAAGCCTCTACCAAGCCTTTGGGATCACAATTCCATGTAAGGGGTTTCTTTTTTTCACATTTTTGTCCAAATTTAATTATGTTGTTATGCCCATTTATTTTGAATTACAAATTTTGGTGTATGATTCATCACCTCTTTTATAATAAAATATATATTTTTTAATAATGAGATACCCCTTTGTTTCTCATTAATTTCGATCATGTACACCTGCTATCATACCAAAATTCAGTAAGGAATATCTCTCTTCTCATTTACATTCATGAAATTATTTTGTTTAATGAATCTAAATTCCATTACATATGTTGGGACATGTATATATATATGACCCTTTTATTGTCTATTTCATTTAAATATAATGAGACACCATTTTATCTCTCGTCAACCATTTTTTGAATTCTTATGTCACGTCGTTATGATTCCGAAATTGCACCGCAATTTACCAATCCAAAGTCGTTGTGTAGTGAATAGCCTACCCATTTCAACATCAAAGGTATTCACCATTATAAAAATTTACTTATTGATTATATAGTTTCATGTATTAATTCATAATTAATTTATCATGGAATAAATTATGATGTATAGTGAATCCATGTTATACGATCCATGTGGCACACTTCTGCATGAAATGAAATGATTGAGAAGGGTGCACCATGATAGCGCTCCAATGAATTTGGTAAAGATTAGTATCATGATAAATCAAGTGAAATGAGAGTTTAACTATGATAATTCATGTGAAATGGGGGTTTACTCATACTCCATGTGCAATAATCCTTGTATCATGTTAATACCATGTTAAGTGTCATTGCCACATTTCCATGTTATGATAATCATGTTGTATTAGGCCTTTGTGTTCATGTATCTTTTATTATCCATTGATATACCTATTTCGAAACATTTACTTTATTCCTCATGTTATGCATTTTTTACTCCCTTACTGGGCTTTATAACTTACCCTTTTCTTATGCATGTCCTCATGTTATCCCATTTAATACTAAGTACGAAGGAATTTCATGGTCATGTAAACAACATTTTAGATAAAGATATTGTGTTTTATGTTCTATGTTGTCATGTTATATTAGTAAGCCCAAAAGACACTAGACCACTTAATCTTCTATCTTGTATGATGTGATGATTTTATGTAATGAATTATGTATATCTCTGAAATAAAGAGCAGTGTTGATATAATTGTTCTTAATATCATATATGTTACTACATAGAGAAAAAACGAATCTATGAACATATGGAAATCTATATTTTAAAAATAATGAAATTAAATTCATTATATAGTTTTATTTTTATTTTTTATAAATTATAAAATTACCTGTATGCTTCATCAATGTTAATCAATAATTATTTAATTAATAAAACAATAAAATAATTGATTTTAATAAAATTAGTTTTGATAAATATTTTATGAATTACAATCTATAGAAACTTTTACAGATAAATAAGGTATATTATATGTGTTTAAAATAATTATATTCTAATTTAAACTTTATCTTGATTTATTTAAAGCCAAGTTAATTGAATACTATAAAATTTAAAAATAATGATATTTTATTGAATTAATATATTACTAAATTGTTTAAAATTATCAAAAATGAAAAATAATGACAAAGGGTAAAGGATATGGTATAATTTGAAACACACCATTCATTTATATCTCATTTTTTGGTTTTTTAAATCAGTAATAATTATATAATATTTTAACATTTTTGTAGTTTTCCAAAATGCCCCTCAACTCAATTATAAAAGGGAACTACCACCATCACTTTACCACCTTATATTAATCATTAATGATTGATTAGACCATTAAAATATCAATTATTAACTTAACTACTAACATTATATATTCTCTAGTCTTCAAAAAATACCAACTCTAGTGTCCCTAAGAGGAGATCTAGGGGATGATTGTCGATGAAGTGGTAATCTTCTTACCGATTTATTTAAAAAATATTATTCTTCTAAATCATCATCATGTGTTTATTATATTATAATGTAATAAATATAGTATCCCATATATTATAACGCATTATTATAATTATGGGACAATAATATTCCACATTTTATTCATCCTATGAAAAAATATTGTACCACTTATGTGTACGTACGACTTATTGTTTCCATGCAGTGGTGTAATCTGTTTTTCATCACAAAATTTTTTAGATGGGTGAAATGGTAGATATAATGTGTAATGACCCTGGTATTTATCGATTAATACTTTTTATATCTATTAATAATTATGAATAAGATATTAATTTTCAGTTAAAGGGGACAATTTTTCTAATAACATGCTAGACACACAATAATGGGTTTCTCTGAAATCTTACATTGCCTATAGAATTGAGGTATTCTAAAAAAATAATACAATATTATTATTATTATTTTAAATGATATTTAATGCCTAGAATTTGGAATGGAGGGAATGAATTGTATAAATTGATATTTAAAATATTTTTTACAGATGTTTAAATGATGATTTTTCTATTACCAAATTTATTAAAAATGGAAATGAAAGAAAAATGGATATAATGGATGAGTTTTTATGAAATCCTGTTATGTTTTCATATCACTATTTATATATTTTTATTTAAAAATATATCATATATATTAAATGTAATTTTCTAAATTCATCATATATGTTTTCTACATATGATATAAGAATAAATTTATTTTTTTGGATAAAAAAAGTATTTTTATAAAATATAGTTTTACCTCCATTTAATAGAGAAAATTTTTTAAATCCATTTTTTACACATTTATCTATTTTACTTTAAAAAATATTCTTCTTCTTTAGAATCGAGACATTAAAATTAACTTGGGATGAATTTTGTTTATATTTCTTCTGAAGTTCATTTTTAAATGTGTAGGGAAAATAATATATTTTAATTGAAAACACCCTTTTAATCTAATTTATTTATATAGTTAGATTGTAATTTTAATTGGTTTTAAAGTCTAATTTGATTATCGTTTTTCATTTAACCCAATTTTTTCCATTGAATTTAATTTCCCATTGAAAATCGATATAAACGTATGTCAATCTTTTGATTGTTTTTACTTCTTAAAAACATACTTTCTAGTTTTGAAAATGAGAATTAATTTTAAATTAATTCTTGCAATATCTTTGTTTTGAGTTTAGAAAAAATAGATTCCATAATTGAAATCATGATGTCCAAATTGTGTAAATAAGTAAATTTTATTTTTAGAAATTATGAATAGTAACTTCAGTAGATACTATATTTACCATGGTTAAAGGGAAAATCAGGCAAATTAGGGTAAAAAATTACATTAAATTAATAATGAATTACCCTAACACTTGTCCTTATACTATTTGTTGAGATTTTTCCAACCATGGTCATACTTGGGTTGGGTTGATTTTATGACCCCATGGAGCCACTTGGGTGCGAAAATGTCATTTAATTAATTTTTATTAAATGTTATGGAAAATATCACACAAACATGCATCTTCCAGTAAAAAAAATTATATTGGGTTATATTAGTGGTGTTTTTTACTATAAATTTTAATTAGAAATCAAAAAAATTCCTACATCATGGTATTTAATTTACAGTTTTTAGACATCAAATCAATAAATATTTTCCTGACACAATAATGATGAAGTGCCTACATTATTATTGAATGATTTAATTAAATGACATTATAAATATTAAAATAAATATATTTTGAAACATTTTATGCCATCCACTAATTTTATGGATGATTATGGCATGTTATCTTTTGATTTATGGTGTTTTTTTGAAGAATCAATTGTCGTAAATTAATATAAACATACATGAAAATCTGGACAGCACATGGGTATAGTAGTGAATAATTAAATGTAATTTTGTAGAACATAGGCCAAAACTAGAATCCATACCCAACCATAAGAAAACTCAAAAAATTTATCCTATAAGAGAGTCAAGCTCTAGAATCCCAACTATGACCATTGTACACAGTCCACATAGCCCATGTCCTTACACTCCCCTCTAGTCATGATCGACCTATCCACCATTAGAAAACAATGTTACATGTGTTGGGGAATTCCTATGTAGGGGTGAGTATATACATAACCTGTAGAATTCCGAAAAAATGTGGAGAGGGAGTAGTAAGAGACACAACTGAAGGGAAGTAGTAATTTTAACATGGTATAATATAAGAGGATGGAATGTGTGCAACTCAAACCAACAATAGTGTAAAAGTATTCACATAAAACAAAAGGATCATAAAATGATGTCGACGTGAACCCCCCATCGAGTATTAGCTACCAATATCCCAAGAGTATACCCATCTATCCATGAGAATCAAGACACCAAAATCATGGGGCATACCCTACACATCTTCTTCTCTCTTTGAAGGAGTGTAACAAAGACCCAAAGTGGGGGGGAGTACTATAGTTGTATAGGTGTATACATATATATATATATACAATCAGTAAAAGAATCCAAAATGAGAATGTTTGGGGATCCTTATCTCACATATCATCCCATGAAAGTGAGTATCCAATAGTTCCAAGGTAAAACCATCTCTATCTCACAACAACTCATGCATCTTCCCATGAGACACAAGTCCATGGGGATCAAATCAACACACCTCAATACTATCCTATTTGGGTGGAAATGACATAACAACATTGTTTTAGGTCACATCACAGGGAAATGTCCCTAAATGGAGGGAACCCCTCTTCCTCGTGAGTCCTTAAGTAAGTTGACCAACTTTTTAAAACTGTGCGAAATAGTCGAGAGCTTCCCAGAATCGTCGGGGACTGCACTACCCAACATAGATGGAGGGTCAGCCTAGAATCATCTGGGACTATGTAAATCAGCCCAGATGGAGAGTCAACCCTGGTATCTAATCTGTGGGGACTACACTAACTTGTCTAGATTGAGGGTCAGCCCAGAATCATCATGTACCATGCAACCCAACATAGCAGGAGGGTCAATATTGGTATCTCATAATCCAGGACTAAAATACCCATTCTAGCTAGAGGTTTACCCTAGAATGTTCTGGTAGTCATGTCTAATTTCTACCAGCATTAGGTGTTGTCTCTATGCATGCCCAAATTGAAACATCCACATCAAAACATGAACACCACTTTTAATGGAACCTTCATGTTCTACATGGAAAAAACACTCTGGATACACATCTCATGATCCAAAACCTGAGTTCAAAAGAAGAAGATATGATTTATAGAATATTTCTCAGATGAGATTAAATAGTACGTCGTGTATTAGGGGGTCCACATAATGTGTGGCCCCTCTTAACTGACTGATCATGTCTCAGTCTAGCCATGGGTACCATCCCATGTAGGTGAATACGCCATGTAGGTTCACTATACAACATGTCCAATCATTCTGGGGATATGGTCTTCTATGCCATCCATATCTGTGTACATGGACTCGTTGTCTGTGTACTTCACAACACACCATGTTGGTCCCCATGGGAAGATGAATGTTTGACTAATCAGTGTTCATGTTCTTGGCACGGAGCATGTTCCTTGTCGTGTACTCCCTCAAACATCCCATATCAAACATAGAGGGGGTACATTGCATGTCAAAGGGAGTATACACCATTCTATACCTATGTCTTCCCAAACCCTAGCTCTAATTCTTACGGATTCTACACACTATATGTTCATCGCTGAACATGTTGTGTAGTTGATATTTTCACCAGAAGATCTAGTCTTCCCAAATCCACAATGGCACTCTAAATCAGATTTATTTGTTGTCAAAGTATGCTGAATTTTATCTAATAAATACAAATTTGGCTAAAGAATGCTGGATTTCTTCGTCGTCCATCACAAATTGGTCTCTTTCAAATACAAGGTTTTTCTAGATCTTCTAAACACCATTTTGCTTTTGATCCTCATTATATTGTCACAAAACATTAAGATTCATCAAACTCGCATCATGTTGTTTCCATATATATGCCTCACCTAGAAAGACATTGCAATTCCATGATTCTATTTCATTTTAGGGTGTCCAATTGAGCTCGGGTCACCTGAAAATCATAAAACCAATATCCAAAGGGATTCTACAGAGATAAATGAAATGAAAAGGGGGGGGGGGGATTGACCAAAAACCAAGGTTGTGATCATCATTAACCATGTGTTCATGGATGATGAATGAGAATGGGGAACTAGGGTTAGAACATGTCAGAAATAATAATAAATCTTGTACACATGCTCTGGAAGTGTATAGAATTAGAGGAACATGTTGAATAAATTAATTTAAACATTTTCAAACATTTAATCCAATGTGTAATAATTCTGAAGAAGTGTCATCTCTATAATGGATAAATCATTATTGATTATGAATGTATTTAGCGATGAAGGAGGAGGATTTTTTGTTTTCATCTCATCATAAATCTTCTAGATCAAGGGATTCATCGTTCGGTCTTCATTGTTCATTCTTCTTCAATGTAGAGTAGAAAAAAGGAGGGATCATCATTGAAACAGAACTAGGATTATGAGGATAACTCATCATAAGGATTTATATAAAACAATTTATTAGGTTAAAGGGTTTATGTTTTTAATTGAATAAATAAATTCATTTAATCAATTAAATATCCTTCCATTGAGCATGGGATTCGAATGTCTTGTCCCGACTCGTTTTTTGAAGCGTATAGAGGAAACACTGCATTCCAGACACAATTTTAGTCTCAGATTTCCAATCTGATCCACCATTTAAGAGTTATCACATTTTTTACTAACTATGTGCCTGTAATATAGAATATATTTAATATCAATATGAAATTAATTATGGGCATACTGGGCCTCATAATTACAAGTCACCTCAACGCCTAACTCTGAAGTAATATTCAAAAACATTTCAATGTCTTATTAGAAAAAATTGGGGTCTCTACATCATTACCTCCTTCAATCATTACATAACATAAATGAAAAACTAAATAAATATGTCAGGATACTGAGCCCACATATCACTCTTCCACTCATTGGAAGTCTCCTGCACATGTCATTATAGCTAAAACATGTGAACGATAGGGATTACTCGTCCTCGAAGGTTCTTCTATTGTTGGTCCTCGATGAACACCAGGTTCCCTACAAAGGTGGATACATCCTTGATATCAATATCACCCTATTGTGTAATGTGTGTTTCTTCATGCACATATCTCCTCTCCTGTGAAAAATGGAAAACATCATAAACTCGCTCCAGCTGTATGGGTAAGACGTTGTAGTAGGAAACCTTGCTGATCCTATAATTGATGTCAAATAGATCGATGATCCTTGGAGATATCTTTCTCCCCCAGCTGACCCTCCACATTCCACATCATTGGTAGACTCTCAAGAATTTGTGGTCTCCTTGCTCAAACTCCAAGGGCCTTCGACGGTGATCTCTATAGAGAATTGTTTTTCTCTATGTTGTCTTAAACCATTCACAGATGACCTACATCATTCCTATCATTTCATGAACATTCATGCACTAACTCTAGGCCCTTAAGAGATGACTGTCCATCTCTATTCAGCACAAGGGAGACCTTCATGGTCTCCCATGTATGTCCTCAAAAGGTGATTTTCCCATGGTGTAGTGGTCACTATTGTTTAAAAACTATAATAAAGGCATGTGATCCTCCTTGATCCAATAGAAATCCAACATGCATGCCCTCTAAATATACTATACCACCAGGATATTGCACTCATACTATCCATATGTCTGAGGGTGAAAGGTTTTACTCATCAGAAACATGGTCCCAAATTCTCAAATTGGCCTCACCAAAATTGTGATGTAAACAAAGCATCAAAATAATATACAATTGTCATGGGTACCCCATGAAGGCGGATGATATCTTGCATATAAAGCTGCCCCAAACTCTCCACTGAACTCTTCATCCGGATTAAAAAGAAGTTCGGACTTTGTGATTCTGTAAACAATCACCTATATTGAATCATGGCTCTTCTCTCTATGTTTAAATCCTATGATAAAATCCAAGGATATGTCTTCCCACTTCCACATCAAGTTATCAAGGGTTTGCAACAACCCTACTTGGACCAGATGCCCTGTCGTCACCTTGTGATAGGTAATATATCATGAGATGAACTCAACTACACTCCATATCTTGATGGTCCACCAAAACAATAACAAAATATCCATATACATCTTCCCCACTTCAGGATGTATAGCTAAGGGATACGTGTGGAACTCCCACTGCAATTCCTTCCACATTTCCATTGGACCTAGTTTTTACCCATAGAAAAGTATGTTATGATTCCGTTCATCTGAATATTCATATTATTATCCCACAAACTAGTCCAGATCCTAAGGCATCACAATACACCATGAACTCAACTCTTTCATCTAGTTGTCTCAAAATTGAAGCACTTGACAGTATATCCCTCAACTCCTGGAAGGCCTTTTGTAACTTCCGTGAATTTGTAAAATTATATCCCTTTCATCATAGCGTTCAATGGGGATGTGATTCTGTAGGGTTTTTGCCACAAATATCCAGAAGTACACCCCCAAAACAAGAGACTGACAAACGTCAGACACATTCATGGGTGGATCCCAAGAATAGAAGAGCATCAACCTTCAATAGATCCAAGGTTAACCCCTGATCGAAATTTAAAATACCTAGAATTATAACCAAATGTTTCAATCACGGGAATTTGCAGCGCTTTCCATAATGTTAGTGATCGCAAAGTAAATCAAAGACCTTCTTCAAGTGCTATTCATTATCCTATAATATCATAGAGTATACGATTATGTAGTCGATGAAGACAATGAAAGAATGGTTCAATTAGGGAAACAATATCTAGTTCACCAAATCCATAAAAATGGTGGGGGAATATGTCACACAAAACAGAATCACATGGAACTCGTAGTTTCCATCATGACATCGGAAGTCTACCCTAGTAATTTCATCCCCAATAAACTTCATCGGGTGGTAGTCAGAACTCATATCCATATTGGATAATGAAATCGCACATCACAACAGATATAATTGTTTTTAAATCCGTGTATAGGGGTATATGTTCTTTATCATGGCCTGATTCAAGAAATGATAATAAATGAAAATATGTAATCTCTCGACTTCCTTTTTCACAAAAAAAATCGGATCCACCTAGGATGATACACTGGGTCTAATAAAACCATTCTCACAATGTTCCTCTAACATTAACAATAGCTCCAGGAGCTCTATGGGTGTCATTCGATTTACAGCAAAAGATATCAGGGCAGTACCTAGTGGAAAGTCAATGAAAACTCCAACTCACACCATAGAGGTAGTCGTGGAATGTCTCTAGGAATGATTTCCATATAATCCTACAAAATTGAAGGGATCAAGAATTATGATGAGTCTAATTATCCAAGGGTCTTACATTATAGCTACTTAGTAATGGGTTGTAACTGATTTATCACAGCACCCACACATCCTACAACGAGGTCTCTCTCCCTGATAAATGAGAACCTAGCCCCATTGACACATAGGAATCTAATAATCATTCGATGATAGTCAATTTGGGCTCAATACATGGAATGCCAATCAATGTACAAGATATCATCATAGGGTTCCATCGTCATTACTAGTATGTCCCATGTCAATATCTCTCCTCCAAGATATATCTCTCACTACTTGTAGATGAAAGATATGGAGGAGGTGTTCAATCTATGAACATCAAGGAATATGTGGTGTGATAGTATCTCTACTATGATCTCTAGATCCCACAACACATGTTGAGAGATAAAATAATGTCTACGCCAAGTGTCTTCCAATACTGAGGAAAGAGTAAATTAAACATATATCATACCTCAAATCATCTCTTATTCCACTGGGTTGTAGATGTTTATGTCATGTAGTTGTCCACATACATAGCCACCATCTCTCTCACCCTGACACGGTCCACCTATTGGTGGTGGTTGGATAACCTCATACCATCATCACCCACCTAATTCTCTTCCCACTCCTCTTAAACATAGCCTCCATGTGGACCACTCTATCCTAACTGGGGAGATCTAGGTTCACTATGAAACCTCTGTCATGGAAGTCCATCTGATGCCTCCTTGGGATGCTAAATATTCCAGGTCAGGCAGTTCAAGGCCATGTGACCTCACTTATCACATGTGTTGAATTAACCCTATCTGGGTTTCCCTGGTGCTCTATGATGACCTTAAACTGGGAAACCATCCTTTCAATCTGATCATGAAATGATCTCATGTTTCAGGACCTATGACGTATGCATGCATCTAAAGGTGACTCAACCCTGTCACACCTACCACCACCTCCGTCTATCTAGTCTCCCTCTTCCATGAATCTCTTCGTCCCATGTTCCAACTCCAGAACCATGATGTAGTTGTGGATACAAAAGGGAACTAATCTAATATATATCTCTCTACAATGTCCCAACTTGATATTATGTGCTCAGATGTAACCAACTCTAATCATTTCAATATAATAGCACGTAAGGTCAGTGAAACACACTGCATAATCTTCCACTATCAACCAACAATACTAATTCTCCATAACCAATCGAATACAGATAGAGCATAAGTACTAGGGGTAGTACTCCTTGAAAAATAGCTTCTCAAAGTAATCCCATGAGACTATCACCTCATCACGCATCTGGGAAACTAAGCTCCAACATCTCCCACCTACCCCATGGAAAAGGATTACATCCAAATCCACAATATGATACATCGGGGTCCAAACCCTTCCAAACACGTGTTCCACTAACTCCAACAAATAGTTTATGTCCTAAGGGTAAGGGTCAATGTGGAAGATCAATAGTCACTAACACTGAAACACGCAGAGTAAGATCAGCCTATGCATGTCATCAGCCTACATTAATGGGACTATATTTGGGTAAATAGCTATAGGTACTTCTACTTGTCCACCTAGAGAAAGGGGGCACATGATGGACTCAGAACAGAGGCATCATCACTCATGGGGTCATCGTTATGAACTAGAACTATTATCCTGGGTGGATATCATCATGAACGGATCCTAAAAATTTCCATGGAGTAAAACACTCAGATGATAATATATATATATTAACAATGTAATGGGGAGATGAATCAAGAAGGACATCTAAAGGCTCAATCCAATATTATTCAAGTACCATTGTTACATACATCAAACGTATCAGGGTTCCAAGTCGAAAAATGCGTAATGAGGGTCATGGTGAATTGATACATCATCCAATCATACAATCACTAGAGTACCTATCCTAAGATATACTCTCATATAACTTCAACATTGTTTCCCTAAATCCCAACCGATTTCTTTTTATTTTTGGAACATCTGAACAATGTCCCAAGGAAAAACCGCCTATGATACCACTCTGTCATGACCTGACCCAAGTCAGCCCTTGAACTGCGACCACCCCATGCCTACCTCCATAGAACATGGGTTAGAGACAATCACATAAGGTAGAAAAAACTCTAGGAGGCCTTTTCATATGAACTTTTACACATGTACACAACCAACTGAATGAAAAAATGTAGAGAAAAGTAGAAAAAGATGAAACTATTGTAATGTAACAATAACATGCAAGAATTATTACATTGTACAAGGGTACGATAGTGAATACATAAATTTAAAGGGTGAAAAACATGACAAAAATAGACCCTGGTCCCAACCTATAGATTACTCGAAAAGTGTATCATATGAGACAGCCCAGCTCTAGTATACCAACTATGACCACTGTAAATGGTCCACATACCCTATATCCATACACAAACATTATCATGAGCAAGATTTCCACCATGTAAAAAAGACACGACATGTGTTGGGAAAATCGCATGCAGGATTGTGTGTATACATACCAGGTATAACTCCCCAAAAGGTGAAGGGTTAGCAGTAAGAGATACAACCAAAGAGAATAAGTAAATGGAAAAAATTATTGTAAATGTGGATTGAAAGAGTGAATCTGAACCCAATAAAAGTCCAGTCAATCTTCACATCCCTTGGAAAAAGAAAAACCAAAATCCAATGAAGGGGGTACTATAGGAGGATATATATATATATTCCCTATCAAAGAATCCCAAATGAGAGAGTAAGGGGATATCCATGTCATATCTCATCCCAATAAACAGAGTAGCCAACTATTCCAAGGTAAAACCATATGTAATTCCCACCACCTCATGCATCTACCTAGGACACACATGTCAAAAGGGTTCAAGTCACCACACATTGATACTATCTTCTTTGGTCATCCATGAATCACCCAGACGGTTTTAGGCCGTGTCACAAGGTTGCATCTCAGTGGGGAATGTTTCCCTCTTCCTTGTGAGTCCGAAGGCAAGTCAACCCAAACCTCTCCATAGTGCCACATAGTCGACAGTCTTCTCTGAATCATCAGGGACTACACAATCGATCCTAACTTGAGTATCATACAACAATCATCATGGACTATACTACCTAGCCCATATAGAGTTTCAACCCTAGTATCTCATCATCGGGGATATCATTACCCTTCCTATCTAGAGGTTCATCGAGAAATCATCGGGGAATATATTACCCATCCAAGATAAAGGGTCAGCCCTCGTATCTCATCATCAGGGACTGCACTACCCATCCCAGATGGACGTTCATCCCAGAATGTTTTGGTATAGATATCTGATATCTTCAATTATTTGATGTCATCTCTACACATTACAAAACTGGAACTAACACATCATAACAAAAATGATTCTTATTAGGGAACAATTTCATTCAACATTGAAAAGCACATAAGAATCCCACAGATTGACTATTAGGGTGCCAATTTATATTATCCTAGAGTGAGACCTCGATTCCAACTTAGGAATTCCTTGGATGGTCTCTCGTTCATAAATGAAGAATGAATGAAATGTCTTATATGAAGAATCTTCCAAAAAGATTCACAGGCATGGAATCAGTCTTGACATACACTTTATTGATGGAATGTCTTTTTATCCTTGGATACATATTCATATTGGAGAAGTTGGAATTTATGACAGGTCCCAAGACATCTTTGTTAAATAAACTATTTAGTTAAATGAGCCTGATTATAAATGACATAGATCTGACTGTTAACATATAGAATTGTTATATAAATGAATTTATTATATATTAAAACCTAGACATTATATGATGTTTAATTTTACGACATCATTTACAATGTTATTTCTACCTATACCATATTGTAATATATATTCAATTACTGAATAGGAAAGAACATGGGTGGTTAACTACTTGGATTATCTCCCATGCACTATTTGGGTCGCATTGGGTAGCCAAAAGACTATATTATTATAGGTACGGATAAGGGAGACCACCCTACAATAGATACATGAGTGTTTCTTAAGAGGTGTGGAGTATGAGACTTAGTTGAGGATCGTGATGATTTCTAGGATACATTGTGATGATTTTTTTTATTTTTTTCCATGAATTTTACACATTCTATGAATTCTTATTTTCTCTATTCTGAAGAGACATAACACATGTATCATCTTATTTTATATAATATGTCTTCAATAATTATTTATATATAATTCTTCAATAATTTAATTTTTTAATCTGATTGCATTAAATATACTACTAATCTTATGTCTTTTTTATGTTGATGTGATATAAATTGGTTGTACAACACCAATCTTCCACGGTACGCTTCTGTGTGAACAATACAGTAGTGTGTGTTATACACAACTTCGATTTCTAACACACCACAACCAATCAAACTAGCTGTTATGAATAGTATTCCCCACTTTTTGAAATTTTATAAATTTTATCTTTCAAAATGGACTTCATTTTTGGATTTATAATATCAAAATTATCTTAGGGTTATTTTTTGGTATTTTTCTGAAAAAATTCAATTTTCGATGAATAGTGAAAAAACTGAGTTATAGTTTAAAACCGAATTTTTATTTAAATAATTATTTATTTTATTTAAATTTATTTTAGGTCTAAATAGAAACATAATACCTATATAAGATCAATATAATTCATTAGAGTTTATTTATAATAATTTTAGATATATAAAAATTTTATTGAACTTTTCACCATCTTTTACCCATCTCCTAGGAGAATTTGAAAATTCACATAAAACCTAATTTTATCATTTTTTGTGATTGTAATTTCAAAAATCCGAGAGAAATGGTTGATATCTATAAGTAAAAATGTGGTTCATTGAGATGAAAATAATTTTGGTGAATAGTATATTTTTACATTTATTTACCACGGTTAAAAGTAAATAAGGTAATTGAAGGTAATGATGATAATATTTTTACCCTAACACATTTCTTATTTCTATTTGAAAAGTATATTTTGACCAAAAATAAACTTAGGAATAATATATGAACCTCTTTGTTCCATTTGGATTAGATTAGGACATTTATCATTATTTAATTCAAAGAAGAGTAAATGGAGTTAAAATCAGAGTTTAATAACTAAAACATTTTTAATATTGGGTTATACATAATATAAATTCTACTATAAATATTAATTATAAATATAAAAATATTTCCTACATAATGACAGTTTATTTATATTTTCTAGAAACTAAATAATTTAATTTAGTTATAACACAATAATGATGCAATAATTACTTAATTAATGAAATATTAAAATAATTGATATTATAAATATCCAAATAAATTTAATTTGAGACTTTTTATAAATTCCAGTAATATTATAGGTTAATATGTCATATTATTATTGATTTTATGAATTTTTTTTGAATTAATAATTATGGTATGAATTTATCAAAAACAAAATACCCAATAGTGTCAAAATTGACATAAAAGAGTTTTTAAAACAAATATTATATTATTAATTGATATTATATTCCTAAAAATATACAGTTCATCTGAAGTACTTATATAATGACAGTTGTATCATTAATATACCCCTTAGGAGTCGCTTGGAAGTTTATAGTATGTTTATTAACCATATAATATAAAAATACAAAGAGACATGGAAAATTTCAAAATAATTAACTAAGAGTTAAAACTAAAAGATAAGGTTAATAAAGTGACCCAAACCTATCTAAAACCTATTGGTTGATTTATTTATACCCATACCCACCTTATCATATAAATAAATCATTTTGTAGGAATTAGAAACCGAATATGAATTTATTATAAAATAATATTTCTATCTTTTCCTAAGGTGCCCCTCACCCCTGTTATAAAAGGTAATTCCACATTCTCTCTAATTAAAAACATCAAAGCCATTTGGATCGGCCAAAGCCTGCAAAAATATCCTTAAAAACATCACTCAATTCAACATAGAGTCCTTAGTTTGATATGAAATCCAACCTATAGATCCATTTTGATCAAATCAAAAGGAAGAAGCTGAAGAAGAGGTAATAATTTCACCACCCTCTTTCAAGTTCCTTTCTTCTTCCACTTCTTCTTTATTTTTTATTTCCTTTCTAAAATAATTACTCCATTATATTCTATATACTGTGATGTTATTATAAATATGGTACAACCATATTCAGTATTCTATCCATCCATTGAATGACATGTCAACATAGGTGCATACGTACAGATTACCGTCTCCATGTCGTGGTGTAATTGTTATTCAATACATTTTTATTTGGATGGGTATAATAATGATGTTTAATTCATGTAAATAATATATATAACTTGGTAATGATTATTTATATAATATATAACATCCAGTTATATATTATTTTAAAATAAAAATAATGATATTGTCGCTCGTGCATACGTACGGATTACCGTCTCCACAAACACGATGAGATTCATTTCCCATCTTATCGATTAAAGACTAATTTTCATTTGATGATTAAAAATATTGTTTTAATACATGATATAATTCTGTATATGAGTAAGATACATCCCATCGATAATGATTATGACTCACATAACAAATAATACAACAGAAAATGAATTTATTAACACGTGAAACGACAATAATACTAAGATATTATTAACAAATAAATGTTAAAATATCATATATGATATCATATTAATGTATATGATTATTTTATAATTTAATAACAATTATTTTTACCATTATACAGGAGGTTAACCTACCCTTGACAAAGGAAATGTACAAGGTAAGGGTTTATTTCACAATTTCTTCATTATCCGAGATTGTTTATACGTAATAATCTATTGGGACCTTTTTATCATCAACATCCATGTTTCTTAAAAATGTATTTGAAATCCTTTTAACTATTTAATATAAAATGGTTTAAATTCATTTATAATCTTGTTTGACTTTTTATAAGATGTTTATAAAGGAATCTTTCTGTCATTTTCCAAACAAGTTCCTTTTTAAACTTTTCTACAGAATTAAGGTAAGAATATCTTTTTTAACTTTTATGGTGGGTGTGGCTATTTTCTGCCATTATAGAATCTCCGAAGCTTACCTTACATGCTTCAAAGAATATTTTTAAAGTAACTGTTTTATTTTATAATTATGTGACTTTCAAATAATTTAAAAAAGGATATATTTCTCTCAAATAGTTTTGATTTCATCTATGTATACTTCCTTTTATGGATTTTATGCTTATTTGAAGATGACATGTTATGATACAAAACTTCCATACTGTATTGAAGGTTTTGTGATATGTTTGACTATGGATGTGTTATTTTTATACCATTCATGGTTTATGGAGAAAGTATTGACATTTCATATGCTATTTTTTGATACGAATGTTTATGTTTTGTTTAAACCTGTTCATATGAGGAATGTATTGGACATTGTAAGTGACAGGTGGAGGCCGCAATATCTTCTCGATGAATCGGTAGGTCTCATGAGACAAACTTGTGTCTTGGCACAAGGCCTTGAAAAAATATTATTTGTAGTCTTAGCACATGGCCTTGACTATGTGGTTATGATAGTCTGGCCTTATGCATTCCATCATTATGAAAGTGGTTATTGATATTGAATGTCATTATTAGACTAGTAGAATATCAATGTGAAGAGGTAAATGGAATTATTTCATTTTATTTCTGCCGAATTATGCTGAGGTTCTAGTTTAAAAGGATTTTGTTTTAGTTATACATTTCCTTAATTGTTTATGCGTATTTATGAATGTTTCCACTATATTGTTATCCTTACTGGGCATCTGAGCTCACCCATTTCGATGTTTTATTTTTCCCAGGATGTGATGAAGTATTTCATGAATGACCTGTAGGGATAGTATGAGGGGATATGAGTGTGGTCTATATAGAAAAGATGTTGTTGTAGTTTTTCACTTTATGATGTAATGTAAACATTATGAATGTATCAAGTGAATCCAAGGATACTAAACTAATCAGTCATTCGAGACTTGATCTTTTGTGATCATGAAAATGTTATATAATAATGCACCGACTCTGGGTAACTGGGGTTGGGGAATTAAAGTTGGTATGAGAGAAGGTTTTGTACAAACCATGGAATCTAGATTTAGATAAACTCTGATTAGAGCACATAGCCTTAAGATAGATTTTGAGTATTAGTATAGAAGAACTTCCCATAATTTTGGTATTGTAGAGATTTTGTGATTTTTCTGAGAAATAAATCCTTGTCTAGATACGAGCAGGTATATGCAGCTGTGGCACAGATGTACCTAGCGGTAAAACCCAAAAACACCTCTTTGAGCAAGACTCGAATGGGAACTGGTGCACGATAACGGGCCTTGCTTCACTCTTGGTTATGAAACTTCTGGGGGGATATGCTTAGGATAATTCTCATTTTATTTACAAACCATTATAAAGTGTTTATGAGTACATACATCCTCAAATAAAACATTTTTTTATGATTATGGATTATATCCATAATCATTCCAATTTATGTTAAGTGTTTTAGATGTTTGGAATTATGTATTTCTATTCATAAACTATTCTAGTTTATGCCATTGTTTATACATGGTGCCTAGTGGAAGAAATGGAAACCATATCAATGAACACACTCCATGTAGGGATATCCCTCCTGCTTAAGATAATTATAGTGGAGTTGGCGATACAACTGGTGCTGATCATCTTACCACCATACCGGGACAACTCACTTAGGTTATGAATAACAACCTTACCCGTATGGAGCACCCAGATCCACAGCGTGGAGGATCAGTGTTAGATTTCTTTATGTGGTCACAACCATCAACATTCAATGGGATTAAAACTCCATTAGTAGCTGATCAATGGATAAATTACATAGGGAAAATATTTCATGCCTTGGGGAGTAGTAAAACGGAAAATTTTATCATGACAGTTTACCGCCTCACTGGAGATGCTGACCTATAGTGTTCATTGATTAAAAAAAGGAATATGATGAAGTATCTAATATGTAATGGAGGGAGTTTAAACAATTTTCTTAAAAAAATACTTTCCTCTTGACCATCGAGTAGATATGGAAATGAAATTTCTGAGTCTGAGACAAACAGAGGATGAGAATGTCTCAATGTATGAGGCTAACTTTACATGGTTAACGAGGTATGCTGGAGATTATATATTTAACCAAAGAATTAATATTTATCATTTCTTTTATGGGTTAAAATCGTTTCTCCGTCGAGCATTAACCTCACATTCCTTCTCATCATATGAAGATATTGTCTCATGTGCTATCATACAGAAAAAGAATTCTCTATACCTTACTACTTTGAATAAAAGCAAGATAGGAAAAGATCTACTGATCACTCTAGAAATGTAAATAAGGGGAAGAAGGGAATATTTGACTATCCATCTAACAATAAATGTGGGACGAAACACCCCGGTACTTTCTTGAAAGTAATGGGTGTCTTTTACAAGTGTGTTGAAAAAGGCCACCAATTTTGTGATTGGAAGGGGATGAAATAATCTAACGATGTTCATTACTACAACTGTAGGGACATGGAAAATTATGTAAATGAATTTCCAAAGCATCAGAAGGAAATACCTCAGAAAAGACCAAGGGATCATGGCCAAGATTATACTATCAATACTGCTGAGGTAGATGCTCTAAAAGACTTGGTGGCAGGTAATATAATGGTTTCCTCAAGTTTAGAAAATTCCTTATTTGATTCTAGATCATCGCATTGTTTCATATCTTCCCAGGTTTCGATGAAATTTAAATATTTCTAATTTGATTTAACATTGTAGTTGTCAGTTAAAATTCATAAGGGAAGTGTCATCATAATAATGTTTTGCGAATATTTTCCCATTAGAGCATATAAATTATCTTTATCTACTGATCTCATCGTCATACCCATGATTGAATTCGATATAATCCTTTGTATGTATTGGCTTTCGGACCATGATGTGAAGATTTATTGTAAGAAGAATGAGGTTACAATTTTTGATGACGATGATAATGAACACATTATCATTAGAGCAGAATCGTCACAACCTGATTCTTATCTAGATCCACCCCCAGTAGCTTAACTAAATTCAACTAATGGGGAGGAAGAGAATGAAATAACTGTGGGTGAGGAAAGTAATGTTCAAATAGTGGATGCACCTATTGTGAAAGAATATGTAGATGTGTTTCTGGAAGATTTACCTCGACATCCTATAGAATGAGAAATTGAGTTTTCCATTGATTTAATTCCTAGTTCAAGGCCCATATAGAAGTCCCCTTATAGTATGGGCATTGTGGAATTAGTTGAACTAAAGAAAAAACTAGAGGAATTGAGTAATAAGGGAATTATTCTACCTAGGGTTTCTCCATGGGGATCCCTTTTCATTTTTGTTATGAAGAAATATGGATCAATGAGGTTATGTATCAATTATAGGGAAATCAATGCTATAACAATATAGAAAAAATATCCCCTACCTCACATTGATGATTTATTTGACCAACTTCATAGAGCTCAACATTTTTCAAAGATTGACATTCGATCTAGATACCATCTATTGTGTGTGACGAATGATGACATTCTGAAGATAGCATTTCAAACCAGGTATGGGCATTACGAGTTTATAGTAATGCCTTTTGGATTGACAAATGCACCCATTGTATTCATGGATCTAATGAATAGTGTTTTCAAGGAATATCTCTATGATTTTGTGGTGGTATTTATTGATGATATCTTGGTATACTCCAAATGCTACGAAGATCATGAAAATCACTTGTGCGTTATCCTGAAGACTCATAATGGACATGAAATATTTGGGAATTTTAGCAAGGTTGAATTCTGGCTTCAGGATATTTCTTTTCTTGGCCATTTTTTCTATAAGGATTGAATTTACATTGATCCTTCTTTGACCAAGGTAATCCATGAATGGCCAGAACCGATGAGTATAACAGAGGTACATAGTTTTATTGGTTTATATGGTTATTATCGTTGTTTCGTCCAGAATTTTCCCGGTTAGCGAACCCATTAACAAAGATCACATGTAAAGGGGTTAAATTTGTATGGACAAAAGAGTGTGATGAATGTTTTAAATAAATGAAGAGAAGATTAGTCCATTCTACTATATTGACTCTACAATCGGGGAATGATGGGTTCGTTATATATAGTGATGTATCGAAGAAAGGACTTGGTTTTGTCCTTATTCAGAGCGATAGAGTTATTTCATATGCTTCACGATAGCATAAAATTCATGAGAAAAACTATCATACTCATAATATAGAGTTAGGAGCTGTAATCTTTGCATTGATTTTTTGGAGACACTACCTCTATGGTGAAAAATGTGAGATTTATACTGATCACAAGAGTTTGATGTATATATTTTCTCACATAAAGAACCCAACATGAGGAAAAAGAAAAGGCTTGAATTACGCAAGGATTATGATTGCATGATACACTACCACTAGGGGAAGGAAAATAAGGTGGTAGATGCTTTTAGTAGAAAGGATCATGGATTTTTGGAAAAGATGAGATTTGAAAGGGATCCTGTATACATGGATCTAGTAATGATGGATATGGGAATCACCTTTGAAGGTGAAACGTCAATACATTTTCGAATGGTTTCCATACCATCTTTACTATAAAAGATAAAGAGTTCTCATAATAATGATGAAGAATTTAAAATTAAGATTAATGCTGTGAAGGATGTGAGATTGAGTGTCTTTGTGTATGATGATGGAATTTAGAAATTTCAGAAGAGACATTGTGTTCAAATTATACCCAATCTAGAAAGGGAATTATTGGAAAATGCTCATAGTTACAATTCCTATATACACCCCAAGGGCACCAGAATGTATAGATATTTGAAGGAACATTTTTTGTGGGACAACATGAAGAGGGAGATTTCTGATTTTGTGTCAAGATGAATAGTTTTGTCAACAATTGAAAGCTGGAAGGCAACAGCCTAGACGAGTCATGCAACCTCTTCCCATACCTGAGTGGAAATGGGATAATATCACGATGGACATTGTCATGGGACTACCAAATACTCTTAGAAGGAACGATGAAATATTGGTCCTTATTGATCATCTTACCATGTCAGTACATTTTCATGCTATAATGAAGGATTTACCACTTGGAAATCTAGCAAGACTATATATCAATAAAGTTTTGAGACTTCATGGAGTATCCATATCGATTTTTTCTGATCATTATCCAAGTTTTACATCAAAGATAATACAAAAATCTTCAGAAATACCTGGATACTGAACTTGATTTGAGCACTGCCTACCACCCCCAAACTGATGGAAAATCAGAATGGACTATTCAAACCATAAAAGACATGTTGAGATCATACTCACTTGACTTTCAAGGTATATATGATCAATATTTACCTCTGGAAGAATTTTCCTATAACAATAGATTAAATTCAAGTATTCGGATGGCACCATATGAAAAGTTATACGGAAAGAGATGTCATACACAAACCTATTGGGCTGATATTGGTGATAGAAAAATTGTAGCCGCAGAATAGGTGGAGGAAATGATGGAAAAGGTGAAGGTAATCCAAAACCACATTAAAGTATCTCAAAGTAGGTAGAAGATCTGTGCTGACAACTGAAGGAAGGATTTGGAATTTCAGGTAGGAGATCATGTTTTCTTAAATGTATCTCCATTGAAGGGAGTTATACGTTTCAGTAAGAAAGGTAAATTGAGTCCTAGGTACATAGGACATTTTGAAATTCTTGAACGAATTGAGGTTCTAACTTACCATTTGGCAATGCCACTAAGTCTCTCCAAAGTTCACAATGTCTTCCATGTATCATTGTTGAGAAAATAAATGTCTGAGCTAATGCATGTACTCATTTATGAGGAAGTAGAACTAGAACCTGATCTGTCTTATTGCGAAGACCCCATCAGGATTCCTGATACTAGAGAAAAAGTGCTGAGAAAATGGATGACTCATCTGGTAATAGTTCTCTGGAAAAACCATAAGATGGAAGAGGCAACATGGGAACTCAAGGAACTTATGATGAAGAACCACCCCAGTCGTTTTATGTAGTAATATTCTAGAAATTTTCAGGAGGAAATAATTTGAATTAGGAGAGAATGTAACACCCCAATCTTCCATGGTACGCTTCTCTTTGAATAATACAGTAGCGTGTGTTGTACGCAACTTCGAGTTCCAACACACCACAACCAATCAAACTAGCAGTTATGAATAGTAATACCCACTTTTTGAAATTTTATAAATTTTATCTTTCAAAATGGACTTCATTTTTTGATTCGGAATATCAAAATTAGCTTATGGTGATTTTGTGGTATTTTTCTAAAAACATTCAATTTTTTGATGAATAGTGAAAAACACTGAGTTATAGTTTTAAACCGATTTTTTTTTAAATAATTATTTATTTTATTTAAATTTATTTTAGGTCAAAATAGACACATAATACCAATATAAGTTCAATGTAATTCATTAGAATAAATTTATAATAATTTTAGATATATAAAAATTTTATAGAACTTTTCCCCGTCTTTTACCAATCTTCTTGGAGAATTGGAAAATTTACATAAAACATAATTTTACCGCTTTTGTAAGTGGAATTTCAAAAATACGAGAGACCGAATTGATATCCCTAACAAAAATGTGGTTCAATGAGATGAAAATATTTTTTTTGTGAATAGTATCTTTAACTTTTATTTACCATGGTTAAAAGTAAATAAGGTAATTAAAGGTAAAAATGATATTATTTTTACCCTAGCACAATTCCCAATTCTATTTTATAAGTATAGTTCACCAAAAACAATCATATGAATAAAATATGAACCTCTTTGGTCCAGTTGGACTAGATTAGGATATTTATTATTATTTAATTCAAAGAAGAGTTAAAAGAGGTAAATCCAAGTATAATAATTAATCATTTTTAATATAGGGTAATACATAAGATAAATTAGACTATAAATATTCATTAAAAAGCTAAATATATTTCATACATAATGATATTTTATTTATATTTTATAGACACTAAATAATTAATTTTTTTTTGACACAATGATGATGCAGTAATTAATTTATTAATGAAATATTAAAACAATTGATATTATAGATATCCAAATAAATGTAATTTGAGACATTTAATGAATTACACTAATATTATTGGTTAATATGACATATTAGGATTGATTATATGAATTTATTTCAAAATAATAATGCTGTTATAAATTTATCAAAAACAAAATACCCGATAGTGTCAAAATTGACATAAAAGTGTTTTTAAAACAAATATTATATTATTAATTTATATTCTATTCCTAAAAATACAAGATTCGTCCAAAAGACTTATATAATGATATTTGTATCATTAATAGACCACTTTGGGGTCTCTTGGAAGTTAATAGTATGGTTATTAACCATATAATATAAAAATACAAAGATACATGGTAATGTAAAACTAATTAACTAAGAGTAAAAACTAAAAGATAAGGTTAATAAAGTGACCCAAATCTCTATAAAACCTATTGTTTGAGTGTTTTTTGACCCATCCGAACCTTATCCTCGAAATAAATCAGGTTGGAGCCATTAGACACAGAATTTGAATTTATAATAAAATAATATTTCTATCTTTTCCTAAGGTGCCCCTCACCCCTCTTATAAAAGGGGACTCACCCTTATCACTAATTAACACCTTCAAATCCATTTGGATCGACCAAACTCTTCCAAAATATCCTCCCAACTTCTATCACTTAAACATAGAAGATTTATTTTGATCAAAAAGCCAACCAATGGATCCCTTTTGATCAAATCAAAAGTAATAATCCGAAGAAGAGATAATGATTTCACCACCCTCATTCATGTTTCTTTATTCATCCACATCCTCTTTATTTGTTATTTTCATTCTAAAATAATAACTCCAGTATCTTATATATACTATGATGTTATTATAGATATAGTACAACCATATTCTATATTCTATCCTTCCTTTGAATGACATGTCACCATACGTGCGTATGTACGGATTACCATCTCCATGTCGTGGTTTAATTATTATTCACTACATTATTATTTTGATGGCTGTAATAATGATGTGTGATTCCTGTAAATAATAAATATATCATGGTATTGATTCTGTATATATGATATAACATCCAATTATATATTATTTTAAAATCAAAATAATGATATTGTTTCTCATGCGTACGTACAGATTACAGTCTCCATGAATGCGATGAGATACATTCCCCATCATATCCATTCAAGAATAATTTTCATTTGATGTTTAAAAATAGTGTTTAATGACTTGTTATCATTCTAGATATGAATAAGATACATCCAAATCATAATTATTATGACTCACATAACAAAGAATACAAAGGAAAACGAATCCATTAACAATAGAAAGGACAATGATACTAATATATTTTTAACAAAGAATGTTAAAAGATCATATATGATATCATATTAATGTATATGATTATTGTATAATTTAATAACAACTATTTCACTATTATAAATGAGGTTAACCTACCCAAGATAAAGTTAAAGTACATGGTAAGTGTTTATTTCACAATCTCATCACTATCCGTGGCTGTTTATACATAATTATCTACTCTGACCTCTTTATCATTCACATCCAAGTTTCATAAGAATGTATTTGAAAACATTTTTACTATTGAATCGAAAATGGTTTAAAGTCATTTATACCCTTGTTTTAATTTTTATAATATTTTTATAATGGAATCTTTCTGTAGTTTTCCAAAGAAGGTCCTTTTTAACCTTTTCGAAAGAATTAAGGTAAGAATGTATTTTTTACCTTATACGGCTGCTGGGACTATTTTATGCCATTATAAAATCTCTGAAGAATCCCTTAAAATATTATAATAATATTTTCAAAGTAAATGTTTTATATTATAAATGTGTGAATTTTAAAGAATTTCAAAAAAAATAGATATTTCTATCAAATAGTTTTGATTTTAACTATGTCAACATCCTTTGATGAATTTTATTCTTATTTGAAGTTGATTTATTATGATGCAAAACTGTTATAATGTATTGAAGGTTTTTTGATATGTTTGACAATGGATGTGTTATTTTTATACCATTAATGGTTTATTGAGAAATTATTGACATTTTTTATGCTAGTTTTAATAAAAAATTTATGTTATGTTTAAACCTGTTCACATGAGGAATGCATTGGACTTAGTATGTGACGGGTGGAGCCCGCTATAGCTCCTCGATTCATCGGTAGGTCTCATGAGACAAACTAGTGTCTAGCACATGTCCTTGATAGGATCTTATTTGTATTCTTGGCACAAGGCCATGACTATGTGGTTATGATAGTCGGGGATTATTCATTCCATCATTATGAAAGTGGTTGTTGATATTTCATGTGATTATTCAACTAGTAGAATATCCATGCGAATAAGTAAATGGAATTATTTAATTTTATTTCTTCCATATTATGATGAATTTCAAGATTAAAATGATTTTGTTTTAGTTATACATTGCATTAAATTTTTATACTTATTTATAAAAGTTGCTGCTATATTGGTATCCTTACTGGGCATCTGAGATCACCTCTTTCATTGTTTTATTTTTCCCAGGATGTGAAGAAGTATTTTATGAATGACCAAAAGGGATTGTATGAGGGGATATGATTGTGTTCTATGGAGACAAGATTTTTTGGTAGTTATTCAATTTATGATGTAATGTAAACTTTACAAAAGTATCTAGTGATTCCAAGGCTACTAAACTAATCTGTCTTTCGTGACATGAACTTTTGTGATCATGCCAATGTTATGTAATAATGCACCGACTCTGGGTAACTGGGGTCAGGGCGTTACATTTCTGATGATGGAATATTATCTCCATAGAATCACATAGTCCCTTACTACTAGTTGGAAGCATCTAGAAAATGGGGAGATGCACTTGTGGCCATGTGGTCAACCAGGCATGAGGAGTTGTTGATTTTCAACTAGTTCTAGGATGTTAAAAAGTGGTATTATAAGATTATTTTCTACTTTTCATTACTATTTGTGGAAAATTGACATAGATTAGAATGAATATGTATATATACAAGAACTATTATTAGGAGTAGCTTACACAGGTAAAATAAAAAACCAAATTATACTGAAATAAATTTTTTTTCTAGATTTTGAGTATTAAGGCTGATTCGATTCAACCGTGGGGTGATGAAGTTAAATTATGATGTTATTAAGGATATTTTTATGGGTTATATTTTTTTTTCATGATTATATGTGAGTATTTCATCTTATGAATCAATTAAAGCATAGTGCAAAAATCACATTCCCTGCATTATGCCATGCCTGTTAGGATGCATTACTTATTTCAAGCTATTATGATAATTACAATATATATATATATATATATATGTGAGATTGTTGTAGTTATTTTAGAATTTCATTGTTTGAAATAGGTGGGAACTAGAATTTTTAACTTGATGGGTCTGGTTCCTCATGAATCATATTTTTGTGAACCATGTGATTTAACCTATTTGTAGTGTAAATTTAGAATAAGTTAAATTAGTATGGATTCAAATGGAAAGGAAAAATAAAATCAATTGAGAATAAAATTGAATGTTGAGTTTCTTTTAGTAGAAAACATGACCCGGACCTAACATTAGTAGTGGTATGTATGCATTATATCTTGATTATATGTGTTTCATATGATGCTGAGACCTGGCTCATGGAGGAGACAAAGGGGTGTGTACTCATTGTGGATAGATTGTATAGATACAGCCTATATTTCATCATTTTTTATATATTAACATTGATAATGAACAATAAATAAGGCATCTATTTGGAATTATAGACTCGTTCATTCAGGAAAATCTCCAAATGTATGCTAGGAGGTGGATGGCAACCACAGTTCAAATGTGGTGTGCTATGGGAACCAGATGGATCCTACAGTCGTTCACGTTGTAGCACTAGTAGTTGTAGTAGAATTAGGTGATGAGGAAAAATATCATGATTTGTTCATTCTCTTCATACATACCATTAAAGAGGCAACATGAACTTCCCAAAATATGGAATATTTGATGTGTGAATTCTACCAGCGAAATATGCACATGTTTTCGGGGGATGGTGGACCACATGGTGGGAATACATAGTTAGTGTGCATTCTACCTATCTTCATGCACTTATAGTTGCCTCTAAATATTAGTTTAATTCACCCTACATATATTATGTGTGATTCCACTAAGATTTGTTAGGATATCATTGCCTAGAAGGACCATCAAGTGATGGATTGTAGGGAATTTCATATGATCTTCTGTGATTATTTCTATCCAGAGATGTTGACAACCGAAAAATCATGGGTGTTCATGCACCTATATTAGGTTGTGTTATCAGTTTTGGATTACTCATCCCATTTAACTGATCTCCAGTGATTCACACGTATTCGGATGTGTGAATAGTTGTCGAAATCTACAATATTTAACGGTGGTATCTGGTACAAAATCTGATCTCAACTGAATGTATGTTGACTGACTACAATTTTCTTAATTGTGAATCAGGAACATATCAAAAAGAGTTGCATGAAGAGGGATAGAGGTGTGAGCTAGGGCAATTTAGTACCCAGATCTGGCACTCCACTGACCAGTAGAAGGATGAAATGTATGGAGCATCCATGGGATGATATTAGTAGTCAAACCACATACTTAAGTATCTATGTGTGGTGCTACCATTATTATATGATGATACATACAGGGTCTGAATATTCAAGGGACCCAGTTGAGTATTCATCATGCAATAAGAGGATTTATCTACTACTCCCCTACAAAAATGTTCCTTTAAAAGCTAGTGAGAAAAGATTTTCACTGACTCCATGTTCAGTATTGGATTATGTAAATTTTCATTTGGAAGGGAGCTGGAGTGAAACTGACTGGTTAGACCAAGGTGGTGGTCATGGTCATTGTAGTCAGACCCCTGTTTTATAGATACTAAAATGTACAACTTCTCATGGTTACTGAGTAGTATCTTATTGCTAGACTTTAGGCATGATTTATTAAGTGTAATGAACCCTTGAAGGGAAGGATCCTAAAACTTCTATTATTATAGGTAAAATTACTGTGCCTCTACATTACCATCTACAAATTTAGATATAGGGGATTCACATAACATTATATCAGTTCCAATTATGGAGAGTTTTTGGCATACTATTCAACCCTATGATGGTTTTATGCTGCTTTACATTCAATTGGGGATTAGAACAGAGGGTGTAGGATTGTTCTAGGATATTCCCCTTGATATTTGGGGGTTTCATATAATAATGGACCTTTTTTAGTCATAATTATTGTTTTTATATCATTAATAGGAAAGACGGGTTGGTTCAGTTTAATGATTTTTTTATTTTTATCGCTATACAGTGGCCTTCACTTCACCAATTAGTGTAGATTTCATTCAGAAGAGTAAATGAGATATCCACGAATGATGAGCTAGACCCGAGCATCATGGGATGCGAAGGATGATAGTACAAATTTTGAGTTT
The DNA here is from genome assembly GCA_963277665.1 of Viscum album. Taxonomy (NCBI): domain Eukaryota; kingdom Viridiplantae; phylum Streptophyta; class Magnoliopsida; order Santalales; family Viscaceae; genus Viscum; species Viscum album. Next base: position 927,477,328 of record OY728126.1, on the reverse strand, counting down.
ATATCTAGATTATCATGGAACACATCAGCAACATTTCCCTCCATTAGATTATTTATTCATGTATGTTTTCCAATATGAAATTTTAGGTTTACCACCACTGAGATAGGTAGAGTTCTCTATAAGTGTAGTTCAAAGATCAACTCTAGTTTATATTCCACATAGTAGGATATATACTACTATGATTCAAGACCTCAAGACGTAGTTATAGGATTTAGTGTAAATTCTTTTTATCTTATACAATTTTTCTCTATGGGATTCACTGGTACATTAGTGAAAATGGTGGACGTATCTGTCTATCGATGTGTAGATTATTCAAAATTTAACCAGCTAATAGTTTTGAACTGGTAACCTCTTCCTTGGATAACCGATCTCTTTGAACTTCTATAAGGATATTTACTCATCTCAATAATTTTTTTGATTTCTGGGTACCATCATTATTATGTTAAACTATCATACATACTTCACATAGATTTTTGTAGAAGGTATAGTCTATTTGAGAACTTGGTTATGCCTTTTGGATCATGAATTCCCTCATGAACATCATGAAACTAATTAACTGAGCATTTCATCATTATCTAGATTCATTTATAATGGTTTTAATGGATTATATCTTTCTGTTAATCTCATAATTGACACAACCATGAAAAAAATATTGAGATAATTTTGAATTCTCTTAGAGAGAATCAGTTATATGATTTTCTATCAAATTTCAACATTTTTATGAATTAGAATCACTTCTAGGGTCACATTATCTCAGAGATAGGATTATTAGTTATCCCAAATGAGGTGAGATAATTATTTTCCATGAAGCAACCCATTAAAATATTTGAGGTATGTAGTTTCACGGGGTCTTCCAGTTACTACAATAAATTCATACAGGACATCCTACACATAAATAAGTTGCTTATTGGTCAAACTAAGAAGGATTAGATGCTTTTATAGTCATATTCCTTTGATATGGCCTTCATGACCAGAATGGTATATTGACTGTATCTTTGGTACTGTTTTCTCTAGATCAATGTAAGACATTCACTATTACTAAGGTGTATTAGGTTCCAGGATTTGATAAGTATTTATAAAGAGAGATAGACCCATGAAATAAGGTAATAGTATGTTATAACCACAAGAGTAAAATTACATAATGCTTGATCTTGATTTATTTATAGTGGTTCATGAATATCGTTGTTGGATACATAACTTACTTGGCATGTGTTTTGTGGGTTACACATACCACAAATGCTTCAACTATATATTTACACTTAATGATATAAATTGGAGGTGGTGAAGGTGGGTCGACAACCTATAGTATTTTTTATTTTGACCCTCCCTACATTCATGGTAAAGTGAATTTACTGAAAAATGAACTGATTATGAGGACATAGATGCAGACATTTCAATATGACAGTAGTGAGTGGAATCTTGTGCCTTGGTTCGCTGAGAAGAACATGGAGGTGAATTATAGTTATTCCTAGGTTTTCCTATCATCCAAACATATTGCCCCTCCCCTTATGGAAATAGTTATGATTAGGTTGATATTATACAAAGAATACGAAGTTATACTGGAGAGAGTGGTTGGTGAGGACCATCCTCATGGTTTTACCATACGTGAGGATGAAATTATACATATATATGGTGTTGTATTGGTATTAAAAGTCCTTTGAAATGAGATAATGTGATACTTTAATGATTTATATTGGTAAGTGAACCCTGTAATCATCATGATGTATAGGGTTGTTTATAAGGATAGAACTTGTGACTGGGTATGAAATGAATTTAGATTATTATTTCATGAGATGTTCCACCTATCAATAGGTGAAGGTTGAAGATGAGAAACTAACCATTATATTATAGTAGCTTCACATTCATGAGTGAAAAGGGAATGAAATCATGATTAATTTCATTATAGGTTTAATGAGGACTCCCAAATTTAATATTGTTGTATATGTTTGTTTTGACAGGATCACAATGTTCTCACATTTCCTAGCTATGAAGGATAAATTTTTAATTTATAAGCCTAGGAAGTTGTATACTTGTGAGGTAGTCTGACTTAATGGGGTCATGTATACTATCTTCCTAGATAAGGATTTATAGTTTAAAAAATAGTTTTGTAATTGGTGATAGAGAGTTTTGAGCACACATGTTATTTTAGGCAACACAAACCACCCACTGATAGGTGCCCATTCATAAAACATGATTCAGGTGATTCAGGATAGTCTATGGGCATGTTTCCTTGATTTTAGGGGCTCTTGAGGGAGAGATATAACCGTTTTGAGTTCACATACAACCATATATTTCCGGATACTATTATGATGGTGCCTTATAATGATTTGTACAATAGGCCAAGTCGATCGCCCCATTTTTTGATAGAGGGAGGAGATAAAACTATGCTTGAACTCCTCTTTATCTGGAAACCACAATGAATGTGATGTTGATTCAAATAGGTATCGATATTCTATAGTCATGTCAAAAATCACATGTTGATCCCTGAAGGTAACCTCTAGTGTTCAAGGGTAGAGAATGGGTTTTCATAGGTTTTTAACTGAGGCTGGGATATAAGAGGATTATGAAATAGTGTAAGATTTCACCACATTGTGATTGACCGTTTGTGATTCTATATGGAGTTAGGCTCATAGCCAATTCATTATAGTTACCTTATACGTATTGATCCATTCAGGACATCTTCTAGCTTAACCAGCTATGAAATTACTATTCAGACTCATCCTATGCCTTTCACATTAGTTATGTTGTGTAATAGTTATAAGTTTCCCATGTGTGTCTTATTATATATATTATGGATCATGGTATGAAGGTTCTCTAAATCTGGTAAGTTCTTTTAGTATGGGTTTTATGGCTACACGGATGAGTACAATATGAGATGTTGGAGTTTGAGGATGATGTGTGATATCATTGGATGAAGATCATTTCATATAATGCTTTACCACCCTTGGAATAGAAATTTGGGGATGAATTTATTTAATGGGAGTCTTTTTTATGAACCTGGATAATTCTTGAGGTATGTATCCTTAACTTTTCATCAATGTTCTGTGTCATTGTATAAATTTTTCTTAATGGTAATTACCTTGGATGTTATGGGGATAACAATGGTTTATAAGGCTGGTTCATAGCACAAAACCCGTTCTTGAGGTTAAAAAAGAACGGTTCAGGGTTATATAAAACCCAATGGGACAAGGCACATGGTTAGATAAAACCATGTGAGGCTAGATATAGAGAGCTACAACCAACATGATTAGAGAAAATCATGCGTGTTTGGATGAACGGCCATGAATCCATGTATTCTATTTTGAAAGAGGAGGTTTGTATAGTTTTCCCATGGGTGGTAACACTGTGTGGATGGATTGTGTGATGTACCCTAACCTACTTCAATTCATGCATATTAGGTTCATAGTTTGGCCAAATGGTGCGGATAAACCATGAGACCCAATATATTTGGTGAAATAATGAAACTATCGATATTTATATATTTAAAACAATCCTACATTATCTATATCCTCGAGCACATCATCCGTTCATGTTAGAGCTCCTTCTATGAGACTATTCAAGTATTTTCTTATCAGTTTCCATTCAATTTCCAATTCAAGCACCACACATCTCATAGGATCTGTTTTGATGGGTAATCGATTATTTTTTATCCATTACACATTAGATTTGGAATCAGATGTACTATTCAAGTGAAAGTTAATTTTCCCTATTAAAATATTCATCATTTATTCTTCATTATTATTCCAATCTAATCAAAATCAGGATCTGATACTATATGAGCTATCAACTACATACCAATAGTAGTCTTCCTTATGAATTTCATTAAATGTAGAATTATATATATATTATCATTGATTTGCGCACCCAATTATCATAGCGCCTCCCTTGAAATTAGTTTTAATCCATGAATTAATTTTTTTTGAATGACCTATTTATTAAAATAGGTCATCGACGAATGGTTAGAGGTTGTATTCTACGATATTTGAACCACCCCTTCAAGGGTGTTATATCATTGTAATGGTTTATGAATTTGGATTCCTTTAACATCTTCTGATTTATCCCTTATCAAGGGATATTTATTATTAAATTGATAATTGTAATTTTGATGACATATAATTGGAATTTTAATATCCCGTGTAATAGAATTTATTTAGAATTTTGAATGGATTCCATGTCCCTAGGACATTCCATCTATAATATTGTTTAATCTTGAGATGCTTGATATAATTAATTTCCCCCAACATTAAAATTAAAGGCATTTCTTCTATAACTTCACAATTCAGTAGTCTCCACTACTTGTGTTATTAACTGGAATGTTCTTGTTTTTAACAATGAAATATGTAAATTAAATTGAATAACTATTATTGAATTTTTTGAATAGTTATATTTATTGGGTGACACATTGATTCAATGAAGAATTACGTGGATGGATATAACATGCTTTTTCCTATCATATGACTTAGTGATAATTTCAATCCCTAATAGACTACCATGGGAGGATTCTGAGGAATGATTATTGTATACCAAGTGATACATGGAATCTATAGGGATAACTAAGGATGGGCTCAAATGGAATTTGATCATATTTTTATGGGTGATCCATAGGGTCACTTAGTGGAATCCCAATGAAGGTATTAGGTATAAATGACTTTATATAACCCCCAGATCGATACCTAGATTCTTGGTGATCACCATGGATATTCTATTAAGGTTTTTTTTATATTATCATGGAGGAATACAAAGATTCCAACATAGGAATGCAATGGTTGGATCGACTTAAAAATTAATAAATAATAAAATGACTTATATGATGTGTATTCCATTCCAATGAAAAATATTCCATTCATTATTAATATACACATTATGGATGTCAAATTTCGGCATCCTGGGATACATGTGCATAAATAAGAAACAAGAATTTATGATAGGTCCCGAGACATATTGATGGAATTAACAGTTTGGTTTAAGGATAATGATTATAATTGGCACATGTCGGACTACTATGTAAGATATATTTTTTTTAAAACAAATTTGATTAAATGAATTTATTAAAAATGATATCCTAAAAATTTTAGATTTTTTTTTCTTCTAGAACATTGTTTACATTTATCTATTCATGATCACTATTTTCATATATATGTATATTTCATGGGGTAGAAACCTTAGGTCGTGGCCTACTAGGATTATGTCTAACAACCAATTCGGGTTTACATAGTACGAGGATAGACATTACCATTGTATGAAAGTATATTGCAATGTTGCATACAATAGGTTATTGATTTATGCTTAGGGTTAGGGGATAATGGCACTGATATGAGGCATGTGATTCAAGTTGGGTACTTTTTGACTCTTTTGAACATTTTATATATATATGTTTCACCTTCGATGTATTTCGATTGTGGCTATTTTTTTGATATGTATGACTTGTATCATCATTTTGAATATGATTTGTCTTCTCTAATTGGTCACATATCAATCATTAACTATTTAACTTTGTTATTTGATTTTACTCTTTTTTATTCTACATATATAAAATTATTATTATTCTATACTATAATGTGGTAATGAGGGAATAATCTCCCCATAGAAACTGCTAGGTCCTCCCCACTAGTGGGCATCCTCTCATGATTATGGAGATGTTCTTGAGTCTATATGTCCAACTACTCTCAGGTAACTATTGAGTGGTATCAATGTTTTTTAAATTATATATTCCATTTATCCCTCTTGTCGAAGTACATAACATAGACCTCACATGTACTCAATCCAATGTTGGTACCATTTGAGAATGATATCTCATATGAAGAGCATTCACTTAATATCTTACATCATATAGAAATTGTTTTATGAAATATGACAATTCATAAGGGAAATTTTTTGTGGAGAATATAAATGTTTAAAGACGCATTGTGGGAACTAGAGGATGTGGTGAAATAAAATTATCCTCATTTATTTTATTGTTGGAAAAATAAAATACCAACGGTGAAATTTCTATATGGTGGTAGATTGTAATGACCTGAACTGTTATAAATGAAATTCCCCTTATGATTTAATTACATGTTTTATTATGTTATATGGTTATAGAGAACAAATTCATTTCTTTGGTTTTATTATATCTTATTATATTTAAAATATCATTAAGAATATTTACTATTTATAATATAGTTGATGCATAGTGATTACATGATTAGTATAAATATATGGTTTTATCAAATCTAAATAACAAAAGGAAATGGTTTTTATGGCCTCAAAAATTCAGATCATACCATTTGAAGTGCATTAATAAGAGATTCAATCATAGATTTTATAAATGGGAATTTACCTTGACCAAGAAATAGAAGATATCCAAAAATATAATCATAAGAAAAACTATTCATGGGATAATTTTAAGCCCATCGAGGTCAAAGATCAAAAGATATACACCGATCCACACCATGACAGTATCACTATTCCACACGAGACCATTATGTAGTTTTTTATTAGAATAAAGGTATATGTGATATTAACCATAAAATATGAGTATGTCCATTATTTTACATATAATAATGGTTATATTTACTTCTTCTAATTGTTATATGATAAATTATTTTGATTTTTAATAATAAAACATGAATTTTATTTTTAATTAGTAATGAAATTTTATTATTAATTTCATTTTGATGAATTAAGTGATTTTTAAATAAATAATATTTTAATAAAATATTATTGTTAAATAAATTTTTTCAAATAAAATTTATCATATAACTTTTATAAATTTGAATGTAATTTTTATAAGCTGTTGAAAACAACAATTGTAAAAAATCCATTTATTTCGCAATAAATATATATTATTATATTAAAAGTAATAATATTCATATTTAGAAAAATATTTATATAAAATGATTATTAATTATCAAATCATAAAAATATAATTTATCAAATAGTGAGTATTTTGTAATTTTTTTTAGAATGTCATGATTTTGGGAGAAAATTTAAAACCGTTTAAATATACGATTTGTATTATGAAATAATAATGAAACAATGTGATGTAATAAATAATATAACGGGTATAAACAAGAAAATATATGTTTTAGCTCTAAAAAATTGATTTTTTTTATTTGGTATTATATATAAAGCCTTTATGAACCCTGAAAATACTATAATATATTTTATGCTTTTAAAATCATTTCTTTAATAGTAAGACTCAGTTCCAAATTAGTGATGGTATTATCTTAATATTTTGGATCTTGGCTATATAAAATAGGTAATACCAACCCTCAGTGCCATAAATATTTTGAAAATAAAAATTAAATGTTTTTTTGGAAATTTTATTGTGTAGAGTCCAAAACCTATGTTTCAAAAATAATACAGAAATCCCCCCTCATTTATTATATAAACCCAAAAGGCTCCAATTTTTATTCCCCAAAATACATGGATCAAATAATAACACTATAATTACCTCTCTATATTCCTCACATGGTTCACCATTGCTCATAAGATGCTCCTCTAAAGAATTTGTATCCACAAACTCAAGTAAGAAATCCTATATTTATCCCTTTTATTAAGGAATCATATTCATGATATGCAATTTCATTATCAATTCATAATGTTCAAGGTTTTTATAATTGTCCCCTAACTTCCATATTTATTATATATCATGAGATACCCATTTAAATCTCATTAATCCAATCCCTGAACATTTATATTCCCCAGTTATGCTTCCATAATTTCACCATGGGATTCTATTATAAAAAATGTTGTTGAATACCCATACCTAATTCCAATCATGAGTTTTAACCTTTTTTAAAATATTCATATTTTTTGGGACATTCATGATTGTATTACACACTCCTTGATCATTGAATAATATATTATTATTAATGAATCTAGGTTTTATGAAATTTATGGCACACATAAGCTGGAAAATTAAATGGAAGTGACTGATTCACCAAAAATTATATAGTGATCCAATGAATTGGGTATTATTTTGGTCTCATGTGACATCATAAAAGTGATTAGGTAGTTAATCTAATCTATTTTGTGACTTTTTTCATTATTATTTCATGATGTTTGTCCTCTAAATAAGTTAATGATACCATGTTTTATGTTTCTTCTACATTTACATTGTTATAGTTATGTTATAATGTAATACAATGCCTTATTATTCATGATTATGTATTACGAATCCTTTCATGGTCCATTGATATTCCTATTTACCAACATGTATTACTTCCATCTTTGTATTCATTGATTGTTTCATTACTGGTATTTATATCTCACCCATTTCTTATGTATTTCAGAGGGTTATCTAATGAATTTTTAATTATAATTATGTTAAGGAAGCATTCAATAAAGATTATGTATCTAATAATTTATATTATTACGTAATGTGCCTAATTTTCAAAGGCATTAGACTTCTTGATCCACCTGGATGTTTTATGAGAAATCTTATGTAATAAATCTTCAATTTATGTGTAATAAAGAGAATTATTTTCATATTTATTGTATTCTATTATAATATAATATTATTAATATAATGATACCACATGACTCATGATTTATGTCACTTGATTTTATTAAAATTTTCTTCTCTATATGTTTTATTTTTGATTATATGCAATTTTATCGAGACGTATGAAAAAAAATTGTTTTTTATTTTTTTTTATTAAAATATTTATCCCATGTCTGTGATTTATCAAATAATTATGATCATACCCTTGATTACATGTTTTATTTTTCCCTTTATTTACATTTTAGATCACCCATTAATTATAATTTTATTTTACCTCGGTTATGAGTATATGTATAACATGTGTTAGGTATAGAAGGGATTATAGAGGAGTTCTAATATTGAGTAATGGTTAAAGATTAATGTAATTATATATCTATTCCCCATATCACTAAAACATTTTTTATTTTTATTTGTTTCATTTTATGTGATTTATTATTTATATTATTACAATAATGTATAATTTATGTTGTAATTATAATTTCTCCCTCTAGACTCTATCTTAGTCAGATAACAACACTATTTCCCAAATTTGTTTATATGTAGATATCTTCCTTAGTATCTAGTCTAGATAGTGAACATATGGATGACTACACTTTCATCCCAACTCTCTCAATTAGATAATGAATATTTTTAATTAATGGAGGTTTTTTTTCAAATTGACGAATAAAAGTAAATTTTGAGTTTGATGGCATGATGTTCGGATTGTGGTGTTCTATATAGTAGGCCTTGTGAATCTTAGGAGGAGGTAATGGGGTTAATATCATTCACATTCACAAGACCCTAAAATGATTAAAATCAATGTTCATTTAAGATATGAATATGTAATTTATGTTCTAGGATTTTTTTTAGTATTTGGTTCTATTTTTGTTATAAGATATGAAGATATATGAATATTTTATAGATTTTGTGTATGGGATAAACATGTAATAATATTTTTCATTATAGAATATGAGTGAAGAACTTGTGGGGAGGTGGTCTGGGTATGCAAACTTTTTTATTCAGTAATATTATTTTATTTTACATTGAATTGATATTTTGAGGGTGATAGTTGATGAATTTGGGTTACTTCACCTAGTGTTGGTTGATGTGGGTTTTACTATAAATTCAATGAAAAGTTTGTTTATGTATTCTACATTGGAATGATAGGACTTTAGGATAATAATAATGATTATACATTCATTCTAATACTATATATATAAATATATTTTATTTCTTTTGGAAGTATTTTGTAATAATTCTATAAAATAAATTTGTATAACATGGAAGCTTTGTTGTCATTTATAACATATGAGTTTAATTTTTCAATTGTTTTTTTTTCATGCTTGTATATATGTGAATTTTTTTTCATTTTGAATATAATGGAAATTTTTTTTATGTATATTATTATTTTTATGGAAGGTTATTCTTATTATGTTCATATAATTTTTGCAAGTAATACATCCTTTTTTATCTATTCAATTACTTGGAATAGTTTTTATTTGATGGGCTGTTAATTGAATTATACTATTAACTCCAATATATTCTTATAAGGGGTTTTTAGTTAGGCAATTTCCTGAAAACGATGTATTCAATCTTTTAATGAGTGTCATAGTAAAGATTGGAGTAATTCATTTTTAATGATTACTAAGATTTTAAAGGTAAACTATATAAAGTTAACCTAGTATGTGATGACTGATGGGGACTCACTATTACATAGTTAACTATGTACATATGTGATCTGACATATGTATTTTAATATTAAAATATTCATTATGGTATATAATTCTAATTTTATATTAGTAGGCTTGGGAAGGTTTATACATCATACATAGTCTAATTTGGGATTAAAACATGGTAATATTTAGTTAATTTTATGTAAACAAATATCTATATAAACTAATAAATGTTTTATTGTTGTTATTATAATTTTCATATATTATTTGTAGAGATGGCCCCTGATAAATATTTTAATGTGCATCGAGTTTTATACTATTGTTAGGTTGATCCATTTTACTCTCAAAGGTTCAACCCCGTGAAGGGTGATAAGTCATAGTGGAAATAATTTTGTTAGTTATGACAACAAGGTTTGTTCAACAGAATGATTGGTGTGTCTAATTTATAGATGGAACACTATATGGATCATTTGGTTATATATTTCTATTTAATAGTGTTTTTGATGTTTTCTTGGATAATATTATATATATATATATATATAATTATGATTTCTGATTTGATCCAATGGTGGATTTTATATCATATAGAATGGAAAGTGGAATATATTTCATAAGATTACTTTCACAAGATTTTTTGTGAAGAGGTTATATAATTGATGGTGAGTGTAGAGTAGTTGCATAATTTTATCTTCAATAACTATATGATCCAGATCATAAAAGAGTTCATGATTTTTTATAATGACTATATTCTCTATAATCATGACATTTTTCATGGTTGTGGCCTTATATTAGTGTTTCTTAATGATAAAAAAATAATTACATCTATTTTGTTCTTCGCAAATTATATATCCTATAAATATAGTTGTGAAAAATAATTTTTATGTGATCTACAAGATTTGTTCACCAAGGACATCATCTCATGAAGGAATTAATTAGAAAATTTTCAAGGGCATAGTTTTAGAGAAAAAATCCCATACATTGATGAAATCGTGGTTCTAGAACATAGTGAGTTACATAATACTCTCTAAATCAAATTTTTTAAAATATGTAAGTTCTCAAAAATCTATTTAGAGAATTATATTGGTATTATTATTTTTTAGAGCTAATTATTATTGGTGATATTAGTTCCATATATTTATCTTGGGCTAACAAGTTTTGGGTTTTCAAATTCATTACCATCTCTAGAACAAATTTTTTCTATGGTCATAATGGAAACAAGGGATGTAACTATATGGTAAACCTATAGGATAGGGAGTAGGTATATATAAACCTTAGTTTATCATTATATAAACCTAAACTCTAGTGACATAGTGATGGGGTATATTTTTTATATTGTTATAAGAAATAGTGTATATAGTCCTAGGAGATCGATTAGTTCAGTAGTACTAAAGAAGCACAGTCAGACATCATTCCCCTATTAAAAAAATTGTAAAATACACAAAATAAAAAATATTCTTTAATCAATGATATTATTTAAATTACCATTATTCATATTTTGGGGAAAGTAAAACAAATAAATGGGAACCAAAAATGTTTTAAAGTTTTATGTACATAATAATATAAAACTTATCAATAGGATATAGTCAATTTGTAATGATAAACAAATGAATCACATTTTATTTTTTAGATAACATCTTCATGAAAATTTTCAATGAATAATTTCATTCCAGTAATACAATGTTTAATGAAAATTTTATTTTCAATGAATGAAACACATAATATCATACATTATGATCATATAAATTATCCCATATATAATTCATAATCATTTTTCCAAAACAATTTAATAGATTTGTATGTAAACACTAGAAACCCATTTAATTTGGACAATGAATTTTCCCCATGAATCCAATTGAATAATCAAAGGGTGATCTATAACAGCAACCCAAAATTCAATGCATGTCCAATGCATTACTCATATAATGAATGGAAAATTTTATTCAAAAAATTCAATAACAACACATATCGAAATTAACTAATGAATATGGATTTATCTTTTCTTCCCATTTAAATAAAATAAAAAACACTATAAAATACCATATATAAAAACTAAATAGGTATTATGTGATAAGATTATACAAGAAAGATATTTTATTAATATGTAATTTAAAATGAGAAATTTATTACAAAATTGTGAATGTTTCATGTGACTATTGAGGAATGAAAAAACAAGAATATATAAATGATACCCTTCAATTCATCAAAAATACATGTTTTCAAAAAAAGTATTATCATTTCGGGAATAAAAGAAAATATATGAGAAACATAATAATAAGATTTCAAAAATTATTTTTCTTCTTAAATAAAATGAAAACATATAAATAAAATCAATATAAAATATAATTGATTTGACTGTGGAAGAAATTTAAAGTTGAATACATTAAAAATTATTTCATTTTGACTATCTTTTAAAAAGGAAATAATGAACCTTTCAAAACAAATTAGAATGATTTCTCTCAAATTTTTTAAAAAGTCAAGGATAAATTAAATTTTTAATGATTAAATAATATTAAAACTATTTTGAAAAATAGCTATATAATTGAAATTTATCCCAAATAAAATGAAATATTTAAGATCGGTATATCTTTTAAACCATTGTTTTCTTGATTCTAGTGCCAATGGAAGGAAAAAATGGTTGAAAATATGGGGAATTTATAAAATAAGAAACAGTAATTGGATCATTAAAAATTATTAAATAAATATCTATTCATGTTAAAATACTTAATGTGGTATAATATACACTATAAGAAGATAACTAGGTGCATAATACCAATAATGTATCAATAGAGTGTAAATTGGGAAGAAATAACATACATAGTGTTTAACATGAATATTATATTACATAAACTCCTATATAATATAATATATATATATATATATTATTATATTTATATGAAATTCATATGAGTAAAATTAGATTTGTTCTATTTATAATGGTTTATCTACTATTCAATACTAATCTTTAATGTTATCAGTTAGTCGTTGTTTAAATAGCATCGTATTTTTAGGTTTTTATTTACTTGTCTCTATAATTTCATATTTCACATGGTGATATATTAACATAAATTTTATTCAATATATAAATATAATTATTATCAATTATATATCTCTTTAGAATGTTCCAAAATATAAGAAGACAAAAAAGGAATTACACCATTCATAGAGACGGTAGTCCATATGTACGAATGAACATTGTTTTGACATCCCATGGATAGAATTAATGAAATGTAAAAACTAGCTAACCTTTACTATATTTTATATATTTTATATATTATTAAAAATGATAATTTTTACCATCAATGTAATGGATAAATGAAAAAACCGATCCCATCACTTCACCAAGGTTATAGTGCACATGTTCACATAAGTGGAATTATCAAGATCAAACATATTAAAATGTAATAATGTATATATATTATGTTATAGTATTAGAAAGATAATTATTTTAGAGATTTTATATATATATACTAGATCCATATTTATAACCGTCTAACTACAGTATTGATGAAAAACAATTACACCACTATGTGGAGATGTTAAGTAATATGTATACACAAGAAATGTTGTCTCTTTTCACATGATGAAAAATTGGGGGAAGATTATCATTAAATATTCATAATAAAACATCTGTATACTAATGAATATAATGTTTTTATTTCAACTTTGATAAAAAAAAAATATTAATAAGATGTAAAAGGAAAAATTATCTAGATAGATTTAGTAAATATTATTACATCTCACTCGATCTCATTCCTTTAGATCTCCTTATATATGAATTATAGTTGGTATATTAGGAAGTAAAAAATTGTTAAAATATTTAAATGGATTTTTTGATTTGAAATAGAAATGGAATAGATATTTTTGGATTTTCAATCTGTTAAACTAAAAATAGATAATAGTTTTTCTTTAATAAGAAAAAATAGGTGCATTCTTGTAGTTTCTAAAACAATTAAATGAATGGGAATTATTTTTTAAGTCCAAATGGAATAAAATTTAGATAATTTGATGATAATATATATATGAATCTATATCATATAATAAAATAAAATTGAAATATGTTTTTTGGGGGTTTAACCATATATTTTATATTTAACCCCCATTAACCCTTATCACAATTAAAAAAATATAAATAGTTTCCCCTAATTATGGGACAAGATTGTTTCAATAAAAGGAAAAATGGAATATTAATGGACTACAGTTGAAATTTCCAACCATATCTCATTTCTTTTCTAATAATATAGTTTTCTATAAAAATTATCATTTAATAAAATAATTTTATGTATAAAATTTCATTAATGGATTTTTTTCTTCATTAATTTAATTTTACATAAAATAAATTTCTACACGTAATGAATTTTAATATATTTATGTAACACATCCATAAAATTTTTTATTACACTATAAAATTGTCAAAAACTATAAATATTCCAAATTATATTTCTTTAAATATTTTAAAAATAATTTAATATATTTTCATATTAATTGAATATATAATGTTTTAGCACTGTGCAATCATTTATGCTAACTATTCAATTACTATGAATTTATACTACATTTAAATGAAAAGAAAAATTAGTTCATATTTGTGAAAAAACATTTAAGAATGATAATATGTTGTTTTCGTCCCTATCAACAAAATATTTATATTAAAAAAATAGAATGACATATTTTACATTATTGTTGACATATATTACTATGGTAAAAATCAAAAAAAATCGAAAAAAATATAATACTTTTCAGTTCTGATTATTATGGATGAAATAAAGTCAAACATATATGTTGATGAAAATGTTTGATTTATTTTTAATTTTTTATCACATTATTTGAAATCATAAATATCTGATTTACTCTTTACCGAAATGATATATTTTATTATTTTTACTATTAAAAATCCCTAAAAATAAATGAGATCAAATTTAAAAATTTGAAACTCATGATTCCAAACATGTTATAAATTTTATCAAACTATATTACGTTGTGATCTATAAATTGAATGGAAAATTAACCCCCAAAATGTGATGGAAAACGATTTTCCACAAAAATTTGTTTTTAATCGAAAAAATGGAATTATATTATAATTATATAAAATGGTTATCCTAATGTAAAGACCCATAAATTTCATATAATTTTTTTTGCTTAACTCTTTTGAATTTTACGAGTCTGCATATTCTGACGGCGCCGGATTCCGATGCCCGGTGTGCCCTGAATCAATTTCTGAAGTTTTGTTCAAGTACATTCAGTAAACGTATGTGCTGGTTTTTCTATATTTTGAACTAGTGCTCAGAATTTAAATATGAGGGCACCGATAAACTTGCCGCACAGGTATTCTCTTAAGGGGACCTTTACCACAGTTGTGTTTGCTCGGGAGGAGAAGTTACTTTTTTGGGGATTTATATATTATTAAATAAAATTGTTGTACACAATTTTCTTGTTTAAAAGTTGGTTATGTCCTAAATGGGGGAGTTAGTTGTGGGTACCACACACA
Source organism: Viscum album (assembly GCA_963277665.1). Taxonomy (NCBI): domain Eukaryota; kingdom Viridiplantae; phylum Streptophyta; class Magnoliopsida; order Santalales; family Viscaceae; genus Viscum; species Viscum album. The sequence continues at coordinate 927,461,703 of OY728126.1, read as the reverse complement.
CATAACCTCCCATGAGAGGATAATGTGTGGTGGGGCCCACATGAGCCCCTACCCCTTCAACTCCCCATTAAATCCCCTTCATTTAATTTGACAACTCCCATCTTTTAATGTGAACTATCCACCTCCTATCTTTTGAATTTTAAACTCTTAACCTCCTCTTAATTAATTTAAACAACTAGGATTAAACAAATTCCACATTTAATTAATGTTTTAATTATTTCGAATCAATTTGAATTGCATTGAAATTATATTAATGTTGGGTAGCTTTTATAATATTTGCATGACAAAAATTTCGGTGGAGAAACCTATGTAGAATTAGAAGAAGGTGTTCCTCTATCAAAGAAGAACAATTACTCTCCCCAATGAAGAACTCAAGGCCTGAGACCATCGTCTTTTTCATTCTTCTCCATCTGCGTCAAGGAAGAAGACTCTGCCTGTGAGGAACGTCGAATACACTTCCTCCTCGGATGTGTCCCGACGTCAACAAATCCATATCATCTTCGAATCCTGTTTCCGTGACACGGCAAGAGAGCATCAGAATCAATGTAAGGGGTTTGATATAATTTTAATTGAACGAAATTATATCTTGTCCTTGGTGAATGCTTGATTTTCATTTAGCCAATTCATATTGCCTAATGCGGAGGGTGCGGGCTGAACGAACACAGGCCAACAACCCTCCGATGGTACTTGAATATCTATTTTAGCGGCGGAATTTGGAAGCAGTGGAGACCGGACGAAGCCACGGTCGTGTGTCGGCCGCAATGAGAAGAACCTCAGCCCACATCTGCATACCACTCATCCAATGATGAACCGGCCGGCAGTAGCCGGCCGGGCTAGAGAACCGCGACCCCTCTAAGGCACCACGTTGCGGAGAACTGTAGCTCGTGCTCCGCGGGCCACTTTGGTGGCGAACCGGTCGGCCGCCTTCCCGCCGGGTAGAAGGAGGCCGTGACACTCGCAGGTGCTGCACAAGAGAAGGATACAGACAACAGACAACACTAATCGAGGTGGAGGCCTATGGAGCTGGATGGTACCTGGAGGTGGAACACTTGGAAAGATATACAAGGAGCCGACTGCCGGACCCGTGGTGTTTTGGAGGCCAACAGTACCCACCCTTCAGGTGGGATTCTCGGAGGACGACTCAGTGGTTTCTATTTTAGTTTACTGCAGTTGTACTAGCTTTTTAGTTCTATGGTACATACTATTGGGCTTGTATATCTATCACATTTCCTTTCATCAATTACTTTAGTATTCATTATTACTTATTGTTTTCTCCAATTGTGTACTCTGTTGTGTTTTTTTAATTTTATAAAGGTAATGCCTTCCCTTTTAACGGGATTTATGCCTTTGATGCTAGTCGCCAGCCCCTGGCCTAAGGAATGTGGGCTTGGGGTAGTCACAGCATGGGCCCCGATGATGGGTTGGGAAGAATCAGTATCAGAGGAGTCGGTTATACCGTAGAAAATAGGACTCTGATAGATCTACTGTTAAGAAATAGTGTTAAGAGTATAGATTGTGGTTTTCAGTCCAGTGAGTCCAGTGTTGGTGCGGCAGCCGACGTATCCATAATCCAAGACCCTGACCTCTTCTTTTTGACCCCGTGCACGAAAACACTGATTGAATGTGTGTTTCCTTTGAAAAGTTTTCTTTGTGATTACGTTGTGTCAGCTCATGAGGTATACTATTTTATCCGTTGTGCACCTGTTTCTTTTCAGGATGCCCAAACGAAGGCATCCAGCTACGGTTCCTAGTCACGTTAGAGATGGTAGCCAACCGAGCAACGAGCCCTCAGTGCAGGGCCCCATCACAGAGGAGGCACCTGCAGTACCACTACCCACAGGGCCACCGATACAACCAGCCCCAGCAGTAGAGAGTCAACGCCGACTAAGTGCGTTGCATGAGTTCCTGTGCCAGAATCCACCCAGGTTCCTGGGAGAGAGGGACACAAAGGCAGTTGAGGATTGGCTGGATGCTATCATTAGAGTTTTCATATTGTTAGGGACACTATCCGAAATTATGGTGATCCTTTCTGTGAGTCTCTTGCACACAGCAGTAGGTAGATGGTGGAACTTGATGCTCCAGGTGCAGGATGAGGCATCATTACTTTGGACAGACTTTGAGTGCCTCTTTCGCTTGGAGTTTTCTCCTGCCACCCTTCATGCGGTGTGGATTCAATAGTTACTTCATATACAGTAGGGCAGCAAGACAGTAGATCAGTACTCAGCGAGGTTCACTAACCTCTCACACTACTCCACGGACATGGTATGAGACCCATTTTTCAGGGCCCATACCTTTGAGCAAGGAACCATACATGATATCAAGAATTTGATGATCTCCCTCAGTATTCAGACGCAGGTGGGAGTACTGGAGTGATCTCTTCTTGTGGAATATTTCTTGTTGAGCCAACACCAGGTATGAGACCCACCGCAGGACGACACATAGTGGATTCTTTTACATCTGGTAGTAGACAATTGATACAGAGGTCCAAGCGGACCAGGCCATCAAGTGGGAATCCTCAGGATACAGGTTTGGTTGTGCGGGGCACACAAAACCAAGCTAGCTATAAGAGGATCAGGAAGTTCTATGAAGTCTTTGGGCAGGGTCACATGTCTTGGGACTTCCCGACCCACCATTCAGATGAGCAGCAGACAGTAGAGGGACCTCCAGGGCAGAGGCAGAGGTTCGACCGGGGTGGTCCACCGGTAGTGGGAAGACAAGGCAGAGGAGCTGGCTTAGTGGCGGGTGATGGAAGACGTTTCAATCCTCTACCACAACCACCACCTGGAGATCCACCCCCCATATGGAGCTGGCAGACAGGGGAAGGCTCAACTCCATGTCGTCGAGGCCTACGACCACGGCACACCTGAGACGATTCGAGGTACTATCTGTGTATACTCCACCCTTGATGTAGTACTTATAGACACAGGTGTGATTCATTCTTTTATTTTCGCTACCCTTGTTTGGAGCATGGATATTCTAACAGAGCCATTGGCTCGATCCTTATGGCTAGAGACTCCTACAGGAGCTGACTCCATGATTATGCACTGGTTCCTGTAGTGTGAGCTTACTCTAGGAGGCGAGAGCGTCGGTTGGGATCTTTTTGTAGTGGCGTCGAGGACATACGCCATCATCTTGGGTATTGAATGGTTGTCAATAGTCCATGCTCATATCGACTTCATTAGGTGCAATGTACCATGTGTCCGCACGGATGGGACCAGGTTTACCTTCACCAGTGAGAAGGGATCCTTTGCAGCGTAGGATGGACTTACGCAGAGGAGAGGGCAGCTGATCACACATCAGTTGGCTAGTCTCATCCTCGGAGCAGTTGATGTGCGGAGTTCGAGTTTTCCTGTCGTGTTGGATCAGTATGCGGTCGTTCTTCTTGACGATGTTCCAGGACTGCCTCCTCACAGAGAGGTAGACTTATACCTAGACCTGTGCCCCGGGAAAACACCGATATCTACTCCAGCATATCAGATGTCTCCCGCCGAGCTTTGTGAGCTGCAGGTACAGTTGGAGGACTTGCAGGGGGAGGGATTTATCCAACCCAGTGTTTCACCCTGGGCATCTTTGATTTTGTTCTCCAAGAAGGCAGATGGGATCTTGAGAGTGTGTGTCGACTACCGTTGCCAAAATCTGGTGATCGTGAAGAACATGTTCCCACTCTCGAGGAATGATGACCTCTTTCATCAGCTCAAGGGAGCACGATGGTTCTCGATGATAGACCTCATTTCAGGCTATCACCAACTCAGAGTTTGAGACGAGGATGTTCCGAAGATGACCATCAGGTGTCGGTATGGCCACTACGAGTTCTTGGTTATTCACTTCGGCATAACTAACACTCCAGTGGTGTTCATGAGTATCACGAATAGGATCTTCCAACCTTACCTCGATCGATTTGTTGTAGTTTTCATCATAGACATATAGATTTACTCGAAAACTTAGGAGGAGCACGCATACCACTTGCGGGTTGTACTAGATACACTCTAAGATCACCAAATTTATGGTAATCTCTCGAAGTGCTAGTTTTGGATTTGAGATGTTAATTTCTTTGGACACGTTATCTAGGAGGCTGAAATTGTAGTGGATTCAGTGATGATCGATGCACTACTTGCTTGGGAGCCACCTAGGAGCGTGACGGATGTGCGGAGTTTCCTGGGTCTGGCTGGGTACTATTGGAGATTTATGACATACTTCTCAAGAGTTTCAACACCATATTCAACATTTAAAAAGAAGTGGAAACCCTTTTTGTGGTCAGATAGATTCCAGCAGAGCTTTCAGGAGCTTATACAGAGATTGACAGGTGTGCCCATCTTGAGGCTACTAGAGGAGGGAGTTGGGTACGTAGTTTACTGTGACGCATCAGGGGCGGGAAACGGGTGTGTCCTAATGTAGGAGTGAGCGGTGATCGAATATGGTTCGCGATAGTTGAGAGATAATGAGAAGAACTACTCTACCCATGACCTGGAGTTAGCAGCAATGGTCTTCACCTTGAAGATGTGGCTACACTATCTGATGGGTGAGCACTTTACAGTATACTCTGACCACCAGAGTCTCAAGTACATATTCTCGAAGATGGACCTGAACCTGAGACAACAGTGATAGATCATGTTCTTCCCGGACTATGACTTTGATTTATTATACACTCTTGGGAGGGGGAACGTTGTAGCTGATGATCTTAGCACGATATCGGGCATGCATCTGCTAGGAGAGGCGACGGAGCAGCTAGCCGCGTTGTAGATATCCTTTGTGGATATATATGGATTATCCTTTCTTCAATCTCTCACAGTCACTCTTCCACTTATCCAGCGATTCAGGGAGGCACAATGTCCAGACGTTGACTGTGAGACGCGACATGCTTAGATATCCATTGGGAAGGCACCTGATGGATTTTCTGAAGGATGGGAGCATGTCATCCTCTTTAGGGGACATTCTATTGTACCATTTGAACTATAGGAGGATGTTCTGAGAGAGTTTCACACTTCCCCTCTAGTGGTACATCCAAGTGTGGAGAATATGTATCAGGACCTCAAACAACAACACTGGTGGACGGGTATGAATAAGGTTGTTGTAGAGTTCGTATCATGATGACTCACTTGTCAGCAAGTGAAGGCAGAGCACCAAGTACTAGCAGGTGTAGTACAACCCTTAGAGGTCCCAGAGTGGAAGTGGGACGGGATATCCATGGATATCATGATAGGGATTCCACATAAATCCAGAGGACATGACTCTATCTAGGTGATCATAAACCGACTCACCAAGTCGGCCCACTTACAACCGATCAGAGAGAAAGGCTCAGTAGAGAGCATGTGAAGCCTCTACGTTCAGGAGATCGTACTGCATCATGGTGTTCCATATTCTATAGTTTCTGATCTAGATGCTTGATTCACTTCCTGACTATGGAAGTGGGTAGAGGAGGCTTTTTGGACACATCTACGTCTGAGCACCACCTTCCACCCTTAGACGGATGGCCAGACAGAGAGGACCATTCAGAATATTTAGGACATGCTTTTTGCATGTTTCCTTGACTTTGGTCGTAGCTAGGAGGATCACCTAACCTTGTTGGAGTTTGCGTACAGCAATAGTTACCAATCCACCATCAATATGGCCCCTTACGAGGAACTGTACGGCTGACCTTGCAGATCACCTCTGTGCTGGACTGACCCGGGAGAGTCAGCACTTGTAGGACTAGAGATGGTTTAGGCTATGACAGAGAAGGTTCATATCATCCAAGAGTGGATGAATACTGTACAGATCAGACATTTGTCCTATGGTGATAGGAGACGGAGACCACTGGAGTTCGAGGATGGTGACCACGTCTTCCTACGGGTCTCACCATGACGACTTCTACAGAGATTTGACCGGGGCGATAAGTTATCTCCGTGTTTCATTGGACCTTTCTAGGTTCTCAGTAGAGTAGGTGAGGTGACTTACTGACCTTACCCTTCCATCTCAGTTACACTAGTTTCATGACGTCTTCCACATATCTCAGCTGAGGAGATACATGAACGACCTGTCCCACATCATCGACCACGAGGAGCTGGAAATCAATGACGGGGTGACAATCACGGAGGTCCTATTGGATATTGAGGATCAACATGAGAGGGAATAATGTCTTCACTGGTATCACAGGAACCTCTAGGAGAGCACATGGGAGAGGGAGGCTCAGATACATGATCGGTACACACTTTTGTATCCCTAGTGTATGTTGTAGCTTTTTAGGGACATAAATCCTTGATGTGGTGTAATGTAATGACCTGGAAATTTCAAGGACATTTTTTTCTTAATTCTTTGGAATTTTACGAGTCCTTAGTTTCAGATAGCACCTGATTCTGAGGCTCGGAGTGCCCGCGATCAATTTCTAAAGAATTTTTTGGGTACATTCAGTAAACATATGTGCGGGTTTTTCTATATTTTGAACTGGTGCTCGGAATTGAAATCTGAGGGCACCGATGAACTCGCGACACCAGTATTCTCTTAAGAAGACCTTTACCATAGTTTCCTTTTTTCGGGAGGTGATTTTAATTTTTTTGGGGATTTATATTAAATTATATAAAATTTTATTACACAATTTTATTGATTAAGAGTTGGTTATTTCTTACAAGGGGAGTTAGAGGTGGGGCACACACCCAGATAACCACCCATGAGAGGATTGAGTTTGGTGGGTCCCACACGAGCCCCTATCCCATCAACTCCTCATTAACACTCCTTCATTTAATTTGACAACTCCCTTCTTTTAATGTGGACTCCTCACCTCCTATCTTTTTAATTTTAAACTCTTCACCTCCTCTTAATTAATGACAAAAACTATGATTAATTAAATGCCACATTTAATTAATCGTTGAATTCTTTTGAATCAGTTTGAATTTCATGGAAATTTTATTAAAGTTGTGTTTCATTTATAATATTTTCTTGGCAAATATTTCGGTGGAAAAACCTATGGAGAATTAATGGAAGGTGTTCCTCTTCCAGCAAAGAACATTTACTCTCTCCAACGAAGAACTCAAGGCCTACGACTATCGTCTTCTTCATTCTTCTCCCTTGGTGTCATGGAAGAAGACTCCGCTAGCGAGGAACGTTGACTACACTTCCTCCTCGGACACGTCCCCATGTCAACGAATTTATGTCATCTTCAAATCCTCTTCCCACGACCTGGAAAGTGGGCATCAGAATCATGGTTGGGGGTTTGATATAATTTTAAGTGAATGAAATTATATCTCATCCTTGGTAAATGCTATATTTGTCTTCGACCAAATGATATCGCCTAACGCGGAGGGCGTTGGCCGAACGAACATGGCCTGACGACCCTCCGATGGTACATGAATATTTATTTTACTGGAGCCAATGGGAGGTAGTGGCGACCGGAGGAAGCGGTGGCCATGTGCTGGCATCAAAGAGAAGAATCGCGTCCTGCATCCGTAGGCTGCTCAGCCACAGAAGAACTGGTCAGCCCAAGATGTCCGGGCTGGAGAACCGCAGCCCGCACTCCGCGGGCCGCTTAGCAGTCGAATCAGCCGGCCGCCTGCTGGCTGGGTTGAAGGAGGTCGCGGCACCCGCAGGAGCTGCATGGGAGAACCGTGGCATGCCCGTCCAGCCGCTCGTACTGGGAAGATTGACAGGCTTCGGTCGGCCGGATAGGAGGGTCGGTGCCGCTCTACGCCGCCAGTTCAGGAAACTGGGGGGTCGCACCCCCCCCCCCCACACTGCTTGGCCAGCCCGACGTGGTGCGGCCCGTCGCGGACCAGGTCATGCCCCCCAGGCTGTGCCCCACCGGGCCGGGCTGGGTCTCGCTCCACCGGGCTGAACCGACCCCCCTACGGGGTCGGAACCACCGAACCAGGTCGGGCTGACCCTCCTGCCCGCTCAGCTTGAAGGGTCGGGCCCGTTTTCACTTAAACATGAATCACATTTAGACCGTGTGTCTGATCGATGTACAGTCTGTGGCCTTAGGATCCTCGTGACGAGAAGGTCCTTTTTCAATAATATAATTGAGTTTTGGACATCTTTGTAAAATGGCCAGTATTTGAACGAGCGTAATTACAAACGGGCCCCTAAAACAGAAAAACCAATATCTCTCAGACCTAGCGTCTGACTGACTCACCGTCTATTGTGTTGGGTTTCATTTCACGAGACAAAACTTCAGAATAAATCAAATCTGTACTTCGTGATAGTTGATGTATCTACCCCTTGGCTCAAGAAACGGAACCTCCTAGAATCGAGCGTGTTGTGTGAGGGAACCCTAGAGCTTGTTGCGACTGCGATGACTACTGTACTGAAATCCTCCATGGGTTAAACAGTGACGACAACAATACTGGAATCCTCCATGGGTTCAGCAGCAATTACTAATGTACTTGTATCCTATGTGGGTCCGATAGTTTGACTTTTGTACTAGTATCCTGAGCGGGTCTGACAAAGTAGCGGGTCTAGTATCCAACGTGGGTCCCACATCTTAGCTGTCCTAGTATCCTAAGTGGGTCTGACATCATTGATGAATCAGTTACTAAATCTGATCATCTCTATCGATATTCGAATGATGTATACCTCTGTGATCTGAGTCTTCACTTTCAATCATTATGATCGATGTGATTGACTTGCTTCCCTGTGTGGACTGGGTTATTCTTGGGCTCGATAGTTGCATCCGAACTGTGATTGATAACGTAGGTATATGTATGGGCATATATCTATGTAGAGTTGGTTGATAATTCTTTATTGTATCTTCTTCTGTGGTTTATCCATCGTGGATTTTGGGAGACCATCGGGGGTCTCAGGGTCCCTACTGAGTATCGTATACTCACCCATGCACGGGCTATGCCCGCACTACATTGTGTTGTATGCAGATGACAGACATCACATATTAAGGTGGAGGCTTGTAGAGCTGGACGGTACCCATAGGTGGACCACTTGGTGAGACATACATAGAGCCGACGGCCAGACCCGAGGTGATGAGGTGGCCATCTGTACCCACCCTTCATGTGGGATTATCGGAGGACGACTCAGTGGTTGTTGTTTTACTTTACTACAGTTGTACTAGATTTTTAGTTGTTCTGTACTTACTATTGGGCTTGTATTTCTGGCCCCTTTCCTTTTAGCACTATCTTTTGTATTCAGTATTACTTAGATCTTTCTCCTATTGCGTACTTTATTGTGATTTTTTACTTTTATAAAGGCAATGCATTCCCTTTTTTTCAGGATTTACGCCATTGGTTCTAGTCGCCAGCCCCTGGCCTATGGAAGGCGGGCTTGGGGTAGTCACGGCACAGGCCACTAGTATGGGTCGTGACACCTAGAATAAATATAATAAATAAAATATCAAATTAATTCAGGAATCAGTAATTGTAAAAATCATTTTAAATATATGATATAGTGAAATGAAATTTATATTTTAATAAAATCATTGTTTCCACTATTCATTAAAAAATAATTATTTCTGATAAAAATCCAATAAATTCAACAGCAGAAAATATTATTGTGATTATTTTAGACAATGATACAATATTAAATTTATATTATATAATATTTGATTTGATAAAATTGGTGTTTCTATTAAAGATATCAATCAATGTAATTATTTTCTAGTCAAATATATGATAAAATCATTAGTGGTTGCATTTTACACCATTATAAGAAATTAACCATCCAAATTAAATCACTCCAATGAATAAAAAATGAAAAATTATGCCACATAAAATACTCTAGTTCCCATGTGCCTTCTTCAATATTATTATTTCTTCTCAAAAGATTGATATATTTAGTGTTCTTGTTTTAGTACTCATTCACTCTTGAATCTATATTTTACACAGGTTGTTCCTCATAATGATTATCATGAACTATCTATATGAACTTTTAGTTTAATATGTTTGAAGAATAAGGTTTTCATTTTTCAAGATATATACATGTAAATATTCATTATATTAGGTGATATTTGGTGGACGAGTCAATAAATAGCCCAAAATCCCATTATGATAAAAAAAACATAGATGATAGTAATATATATTGGTTTCAATATTCCATTTTCAACAAATATAATAACCGTCATACAATGAGATATTCATTCAAATACCTTATCACAAACTCCAATCAATTGATCACTCTGATGATTTTAAACTTTATTTTTTTCATCTTGGTAAATCTCTTATATATTATTAAGGGGTCGAGGCCTCTGTATATTTTTTCACCTATATAAGATCTCAACATATTTATTTCTATAACATTATCACAAAACATTGGAGCTCAAAACATCCCTTTGTAAATGAAATCATGAAGAGATATCTAAATGAATGAATGAAACTTATTATCATAATAAAATTATTAAAATAAAATTGGTAATCCAATCATCTTTCGGAATACATTGAGAAATCTCTCCACATGAATTCTAGTATTTGAATGGTCCTCTTAGTCTATCCATTGATATGAAGATGATAAGATGTAATGAAACTCACCTCTATATTGATATCATTCTAAATGATTATCAATGACATCAATGTAATAATTTAATCCCAATAAAATTTTATTTGGAATATTATGTGACAACTCTGACCCTTCTAACTCTTGAGTAGCTAAACTTGATAGGACACATTGAGTCATGCATGTGTCCATAAATGACAGAGGCTGAAGATAATAAATAAGGCATGAAGATGTGTCCAAGGAAAAACTATTACCCTAATATAAAGTACAGAATAAAAAAAATAGATAATAATAGTGGATGTTTTTTAGGCGTGAATAATATAATAGAATAAATCATAAACATGCCTACAGTAAATATTAATCTTAGGAGTGTCAAATTATATCATATAAAAATTATTATGTAATATCATGTCCTTAGAAAAAAGTAAAACATGCATACAATGTAGTAGGTAGTAACTACAATACCTGACATACAAAATAATCAAAATTATGAAAAAGCTATCCATGTATCATAATATCTGGCCCATTCATCCACTACTGATGTACCAACAAATAGAATTAATGTTACGTTTTCAAAGAAGGATGTGTCCTCATTTCTACTCGAGTGATTCTATATTTTTTTTCATTACAAATGGTGTCCTAGATAGGGTTTGATAAAAATTTCAGTTGTCCACCACCAAATATGTAAGGACCTGTCCCCAATTACCCAGAGACAGAGCCTTAATGGTTACATTGGCATAAAAAATAGATATAAGCATTCCAAATTATTGATTAGTTTAGTATTATTGGAAACAAGATACATACATGAGTTCATTATTACATCTTCAAATGGAAAACAACATAGAAAATCCATAAAAAACTTCCATAACTCCTTGTTTATTTCATCATGTCATTCAATATAGAATACATCCTGCCCTGTGGAAATTAAATATAATAAATGGGTGAGCTCAAACGGTCGGTAAGATAAAGCAATATATTGGAAGATAACATAAGCATTATACAAGGTAAATAATTCAAAACACATGCCTTTTGAAAAAATATTGAACATAATATGGTTGAAATACGAGCTGATTAAATATTGTCATAACATAACATAATCATGGGTATTCTACTAGTCGAATAACCACATGAACCATCAAAAATATATTCATTTTGAGGTAATATATAATGCAGGACAACAAATCTATAACGTCAAGGCATCATGCCAAGACAGTAAATAATTATTTTGTAAAGGCCCTGTACAAAGACGGTAGTTTTTCTCATAGGACCTACCGATACACCAAGGGGCTATAGCGGGCCCACACGACCCTTAATAGGTACAATTAATTCCTCATATGAATGGGGATAAACATAAACAATATACTCATTAATATATGAAATTTGAATAGCTTTCCTAGAACATTAAGCAGAAACACTAACCATTCGTAGTAAAATGATGAATGGTTTTAAGATAGAACATCCATAGAAAAAATAATCATAAACCCTTAAATTGAATATGGTATATGATAATATGGAATAATAAGTCCAATAATACATAAGAATCGACAAGTGTTGTGAAATAGGGTAAGATACTCTTATAAAATATTCGAGTAATTCTTCAAATAAATACTCTTTTACTTTGAAAAGAAGTGTAATTTTGGTAAAATTTTTATATAACACCAGAAGTGTTGTGAGATATTATTTTTATAAAAATATTAGTGATTTTAAATATATAATGGTTTCTGAAAACAGATTAGGGATTTTCCTTGAAAATAGGTATGAAATTCAGATATTCCCTTGAATCGGGCATGTATTTTGGAAACAATTGGAATGATATTTTTAACGAATGTAACTAACCATAAAATAAAAAAGTATTCCCATTTATGAACATATATAGAAACCTCAAACAGAATTTATTATGAGTATATAATAATACATAATAATTTCATTGAGGTACTTTGGACAATGAAAATAACCCGAATGGAAATGGAAGTTCGGGTGGAAAACCCCTTACCTTAAATCCGAATGTGTTCCCCTCTTGAACTTATGGTCTGGGAGTATGAAATTATAAATATCAATAACTTATTTCAGAACCTAATTGACATGAATTTAGTTTATAATAATTCTTTTTAGTTCATTTATGTTATTATTTATAAGTTATTATATTGAATTGCATCCGTCCAGAGTGATTGTTTTCTTGATTTTTCTAATCAGTTCACTGTTCTTATGGAATGAAGTTCATGTGGAATGGTTCCAAATCACTATAATTGAATTTAAAAATTATTTATGAACATATAGAATAGTTAATGGTCATTTCCATCATTCTGTTACAGGGAAAGATTATGAATCATTAGATGACAACCACTTCGATTATTAGGAGATATTTGTATTAGTATGAACTAATTTTGTCATATGATTTAATAATATGTACATATACTTGTTACTAATTATTAATTAAGTTATGATACATGTATTATATTATGGTGCAACAATTAAAATGGTTTCATGACTAGTAATGAAGTAGAAATTTACGAACAAAACTTCGTCGTCCACGAAGGTTTTAAATTGGAACCTCATGGACATGGATTCCGTTTATAAAAATAAAAGTGAGGGATTAATAATATTGTTGATAGATCTTACATTAACATGATATTATTTCATTATATATATGATACTTTATTTTATCATGGTAATTTGGATAGAAGAAGTGAAGAGATAAAATAAAAAGTGATGATGTTGAAAATAAGAGAAAAGGTGAGATATCCCTTAAGAAAATTCGGCAGCCTAACTCTGTTGCTTATAATTTCATAAGATGAAATGTTGGGATAAAAATGGTACCTCATCATATTGAAATTAAAAGTAAAGTAAGAAGAATAAATAAAATCAATCCACAACATATTAGAATGGAAATTCAAATATATAACATAAAATACATGTCGACTAAAAGAGGAGGGTGAAGGATTCCCTTACCTTGTAGAGTAACTCCTAACCATGAAGGATGGAACCTTGGTGGCTTAAGGACACCTTGGGAGGACAGCTAGAGAGGTGAAACCATCAGAGCGTTGAGGCTGAAGGATTTGGAATGAACTATCACAAATGGATGAGTGGGTATTTATAGAAAAAGAGAGGAAGATGTTTTATAATTTCAAAGGGACAACTCATTAGTGGTTTTTGCCAAACCATGGGAATTCCCATGGTTTTTTACCATGGTTTAAGCCACTTGGGAGACCACATGTAATATTTTACAGTACAAAAGTCGAAAATTTTTTTATTTTAATTATTATGTCATTATGATGTCATTAAACTACTGAATACACAAAACTGTATTTTTCACTATTCAAGAAAAATTCAAGTATTTTAGTAAACTCACCAAAATCCAGCCCTAAAATTTTTCAACATGTATAATTCTAATGTGAACTCCATTTTTCAAAATTAATTTTCTAAATATTATAAATTTTATTATTAAATAATGTCATAGTTAATTCGAAAAATAACAATTTTAAAGGTGCAATTATTTTTATATGACATTGAAAAATTAATTAAAATCTCATTATCTTATTGCCTTATGAAAATATAATAATATTATTATATACTATTCATAAGGGTCATATTACTATTCATATAACTATTAAAAAGGTTATCTTACTATTCACCAAAAAACCAAGATTGTTCTATTAAACATCAAATGACTTACTGATCACAACTCTAGGAGACCGTTTCTAGAAATTCCAAACACAGTAGAGGCAAATTTGTTATTAATGGCTGGATTATAAAATGAATTAAATATTTATTTTCAAAATTTTAGGGTGTTACATTCTCCCCTCCTTACAGAAATTTTTTCCTAGAAAAATCCTTTTACACACTAGGCCAAAACAGGTGGGGGTACTTTTCCTTCATTTATTCCTCCAATTCCCATGTTTCCTCTTCATACTTATGGTTTCTCCATAGTACCTTGTCTAGATAAGTAGTCTAGTTATGCAGAACTTTGTATCTACGATCCAAGATTCTCACTAGCTGCTTCTCATAGGAAAGATCATACTCCAACTATACCACCTCTGAAGAGAGTACATGGGAAGGGTACGGTAGGTACATCCATAAGAGGGATACATGAAAGAAATTATGTACTTTCGACGTGGTAGGTGGAAGTGCAAGTCAATAGGCCTAAGCTCCGACTCGATCGAGGATCTCAAAGGGGCCGATATACCTGGGACATAGCTTTCCTTTATTCCCAAACCTCATGACCTTCTTCCGTGGATATATGAGTAAAAACATAGGGTCTCCAACATTGAATTCATGGTCTCATCGATAGTTGTCCACATAGCTCTTCTATCAACATTAGGCTTCCTTGATATGATGTTTAATGGTTTTCACCTTCTCCACCATTTCTTTAACCAATTCAGGTCCTCGAAGCTTTCTCTCACAAACTTCAACCCAACATGTCGGTGTTCTACATCTTTTCCTATAAAGGGGTTCATATGGTGCCATTCGGAGGCCTTAGTGGAAACTATTGTTGAATGAGAATTAAACCAGTGGAAGATGTTGGTCCCATCCTCCTTTGAATTCCATAGAACATGCTATCAACATGTCTTCTACTATCTGAATAGTCCGCTCATATTTTCCAACAGTTTGAGGATGAAAGGCCATACTATAGTTCAGTTCAATGCTTAGTTAATATAGGAGACTTTTCAATAACATTGAGGTGAATCTAGGGTCACGGTTGAATATAATTGATAGTGGTACTCCATGCAGCCTTACCACTTATTTGACGTAAATCCGTTCAAGTTTATCCAACGAGAAGTCTTCTCAAATTATGATAAAGTGATCTATCTTTGTAAGACGATCCACAACGACCCATATAGCATTGTTTACTTTTGATTTCCTTGGATGTTCAGTGACAAAGACCATGGTAATGTTCTTCCACTTCCATGTTGGTATGGGTAGTGGTTGCATCATCCCCTTAGAATTTTTCCTCTCTGTATTCACTTTTTGACATACCAGGAACTTTGAGTTATATTAAGCAATCTACCTTTTCATATTGTCCCACCAAAAGTATTCTCAAAGTTCTCGATACATATTGGTGTAACCAGGGTGTATAGAGAAATTAGATTTATGTGCATCATCAAATAGTCTCTCTCTTTAGCTCTGGAATAGTGGGAACACAAAGCCTCTTCCCAAATTTTAAAATTCCACCTTTATATGTGAATTCAGTCAACTTCCCATCATTAATAGATTTAATTTTCTTTTGAAACTCCTTATCATCAGCCTGAAATCATTTTATCCTCTCCAGTAAATATGGTTGGGAAACCATTTGAAAAAAATGTGATATGTTACCTTCATTGATAATTCCTATATCCATCTTTACTAGATCTATAAAAAAGGATCTATTTCATATCTCATCTTGTTCAGAACTCCATGATCATTTCTGCTCAATGAATCTTATACTTTATTTTCCTTTTCTGGGTGGTAGTGTATTGTGAAATCATAGTCTTTGATTAGCTCAATCCATCCCCTTTTTCTCATGTTCAGTTCCTTCTATGAGAATATATATTTCATACTCTTATGATCTGTATATATCACACATTTTTCGCTATAGATGCAATGTATCCAAATCTTCAGAGAAAAGATTACCACTGCTTACTCAATATCATGAGTGGGATAGTTTTGTTCATGAATTTTTTGATATCTAAATGCATAGGCAGTTACTTGTTAATTCATCAAAAGGACACAACCAAGTCCTTTCTTTGATGCATCGCTAAAGATAACCAACCCATCATTCCTCGATGGAAGGGTTAGGATCATAGATTTAACTAACCTCCTCTTCAATTCTTCAAAACATTCTTAACATTCCATTGCCCATAAGAACTAAACCCCTTTTCCTGTGAGCTCGATCATTAAGTTGACTAAACAAGCAATATTCAGAATGCAACGCTAATAATAACCTCCAAAACCAATAAATATATGTACCTCGGTTACATTAGTTGGAGTAGGACATTCTTGCACTTCTTTTTCCTTCACAGGATCTACATATATTTCATCCTTAGAGGCAATGTTGCAAATAAAGGCAACTGATTGGAGCAAAAAATCACACATGCAAAACTTCCCATTAAATTTATTTCATCTCAGAGTCTTCAGAATAGTGTACAGGTGATTTACATGTTCATCTTAGATTTTAGAGTACATTATGATATTATCAATAAACACCACAACAAAGTCATCACGATATTCCTTGAAAACTCTATTCATAAAATCCATGATAACAGATGGTGCATTAGTTAGTCCAAAAGGCATTACTGTAAACTCTTAATGCTCGTACCTAGTTTGGAATGCTGTTTTGGAATTTCTTCTTTCCTCACAAGTAACAGATGATATCTAGATCGAAGATAAATATTTGAAAAATATTGGGCTCCATGAAGTTCATCAAATATGTCATCAATTCGTGGTAGAGGATACTTATTTTTTATTATAACAACATTGATCTCCCTCCGATCAATGCACAACCTCATAGACCCAACTTTCTTCTACACAAACAGAATAGGGGCTCCCCATGGAAAACTTCTCGGGTGAATAAATCCTTTATCACTCAATTCCTCTCATTTTTTTTATCTGCACTAACTCAACAGTGGCCACTCTATAAGGGTTCTTTGATATGGTCCTTAAACCAGGAATTAAGTCAATGGAAAACTCAATTTCCCGCTCTAGAGGATGTCTATGTAAATTCTCTGGACAAACATCAATATATTCTTGCAAAACAGTTACATCTTCTATTTGAACATTCATTTCTTCACCCATAGTTATTTCATTCTCTCCTTCCCTGATAATTGAATTCAGTAGAGCTACTGGGGGTGGATCTTGATGAGAATCACATGGTGATGTTTCTTATCTAAAAATAAGGGATTCTACACCATTCTCAAAAATTGTAACTTCCTTCTTCTTGCAATAGATCTTCGCATCATAATTTGGTAGCCAATCCATACTGAGAATTATATCATAATAATCCATTGGTATGATGATATGGTTAGAAACTAAAGCATGTTTATTTGTCATGAGGGGGAATAATCAACACACCTTTGTTGTAATGATACATCCACTAGGAGTTTTGACGGATAACTCCTTTATTAAATCAAATTACACATATCTAATTTTCATGGTAAATTGGGAAGATATAAATGAATGTGACAATGCAGAATCAAATAATGTATGGCCTAATTTGGATGAAACAATCAATGTACCTTCCACCACTTTTTTAGGAACTTTGACCACCTCAATTGTAACCGCATAAGCATGGCTGTGTTCCCTTGGCCTTCTTTGGGGAAAATTTTCTTGATGCTTAGGAAATTCATGTGCATAATGTTTCATCTCCCTACAATTGTAGAATAGAACATTTGTAGCTTTTTTATTCCCCTTATAGTCCGGAGATAGGTGGCCCTTTTATCGGCACTTGTAACAGACTCTCATTCCCTTCAGGCTTGTCCTAGGGGGATTCTACCCACAATTACTACATGATGGAAATTCAACATTTCCCTTCTTCCCCATTTAATTATTTTGGTTCACAGTGTTTTTAAATTCCCTCTTCTTCCCTTGCAATTATTTAAAGTCATAAGACTGAGAGAATTCATTTTGTGTCTTGATAAAACGTGATAATATATCTTTATTTGATTCAAATATTTGGGAGATAAGAGCCCTTCCTAGGAAGGGTTTTAAACCGTCAATTAATCAATCAATTTTTCTCTTTGGATTACGTATGTAGTCCGTAACATGCCTTTCCAGCCTTGTGAAGTTGGATTCATACTTGGCGTCATTTTCATCATCCTTCTTCCACAGATTCAAAAATTGCCTCTCTATATCTGCTCATGGTTCACGATGGAAATATTTTTCTAAGAATAATTCCTTAATATTATTACATTCCATATCTTCTATTTCTTCCTCCTCCTTTGTATTGTGGAATAAAGACCACCACTGATATTTACCACCCATTAGACGATAAACTGCCATGGAAACTTTCTCTCTTTCATTACATCCCAAAGCGAGAAATATCTTCTCCAGGGAACAAATCCACTGCTTTGCAACAAATAGGTCTGTAGTCCCATTGAATGATGGAGGTTGTGGTCGCATTAAGTGATCTAACATAGATCCTCCATGTGGTTGATTTGGATGCTCTATACGAGTATGGTTATTATTCATAACATGAGTATGTTGTACCAGTATAGTTATGAGTTGCTTAACACCAGATCCAACATCATTTTCTTTCATTAAAGAGAAATATATACAGGGGACACGTGCGTTTCTGTGGATTCCATTCCTCCAACTTGGTGCCATTTCTAAATAATGTTATACAATAGAATAAGTTATGAATCATAATTTATAATCACACTGTAGAAAAATACTAAGCATAAATTGAAATTAAACGCATAACTAATCTCTTATTCATAAACTTGGTATCATTTAGGAAAATTTACATTTAAATCCTTCATAATGGATTTTAAAGAAAACATGAATTATCCTAAGAATATCCCTCTGGAGTGTCATAACCAAGAGTGCAGGAAGACCCGTTGTCGTATTCCAAGATACCCCGGGTCATGCCTGAAACTCCTTGTCAGAGCTTTCACTCCTTGGTATATCTTTTCCAGATCCACCTCTACCAGCTCATATCAAGACAAGGATGTATTTCTTGAATGATCCACACGATCTATTCCTTACCAAAATACCAGGACGTCCTTGTATATTTGTCCACAAAGACACACTTAGGTATTCTTCCCTAATCTACGTTTCAAAGTTTTCAACTAAACTTCCTCTGATACCAACTGTAAGGACACATCCCCGGTTACCCAGAGCTAGTGCCTCAATGTTTACATTGGTATAAAAACAAAGAATAAACATCACAAAATACCATGTAGTTTAGTATTATTTGAAACAAGATACATACATAAGTATCATCATTACAACTTGAAATGAAAAACAACATAGAAACTCCATAGACATGTTCCATAACTCATAGTTTATTTCAGTATGTCATTTATAATAGAATTATTATTTCCCCGAGGAAATGAAACATATTAAAGGGGTGAGCTCAAATTCTCAGTAAGGGTATGAAATACAACAGAAGATAACATAGACATTAGACATGATTAATAATTGAAAACACATGCCTTTAGAGATTATCATGAACATAATATGGTAGAAATATCAGTTGAGTAAATATTTCCACAACATAACATAATCATGTGTATTCTACTAGTCGAATAACCACATGAAACATCTATACTATTTTCATAATTAGGGAACTCATAATTTGGGACAACATATCTATACCATCAAGGCCTCGTGACAAGACCATAAATAGTCATTATGTCAAGGCCTTGTGCCAATACTGTAGTTTGTATCATGAGACCTACCAATGAACCGAGGGGCTATAGAAAGACCCACCTGACACAAACAATTTCCATTTAATTCCTCATATGAATGAGAATAATCATAAACAACATAAACATTACTATATGTAATGTAAATAGCTTTCCCTGAGCATTCAGTAGAATCACTAACCATTTGAAGTAAACTAATGAATGGTTTTAAGATATCACATACATAGTTAAAAATATCATTAAAAATTAAATTGAACATGGTTGATGATAATATGGAATACTAATCCCAATAATACATAAGAATCAAGAAATGTGTTTAAATAGAGTAAGATACACTTATAAAATCATCGAGTAATTCTTTAAATAAATACTATTTTACTTTGAAAAGAAGTGTTCTTTTGAAAAAATATTCGTATAACACCAGAAATTAAGTAAGATATTATTTTTATCAAAAAATTAATGATTTTATATAAATAATGGCTTCCGAAAATAGATTAGATATTTCCCTTGAAAATAGGTAATAAATTGAGATATTTCCTTGAATCGGGCTTGAATTTTAGAAAAAATTTGAATGATCCTTTTAAAGAATGTAACTAACCATAAAATAAAAAAGGATTATGGTTTGTATACATATATAGAATAGTCACACATAATTAATGATGAGTATATTAAAATAGATAAGAATTTCATTGAGGTAATTTAGACAATGAAAATAACCCGAATTGAAATGGAAGTTCGGGTGGAAAAACTCTTACCTTAAATCCGAATGTGTTCCCCTCATGAACATAAGGTCTTGGAATCTGAAATTATACATATCAATAAATAATTTTAGAACATAATAGACATGAATTTAGATTATCATAATTATTTTCAATTCATTAATGTTATTATTTATAAGTTATTATATTGAATTTCGTTGTTCTAGCGTGTTTGTTTTCTTGATTTTCATAATCGGTTAACTTATTTTGAAGTAATTAAGTTCATGTGGAATAGTTGTAAATCTATATAATTTAAGTTAAATATTATTAATGAACATCCAGAATTGTTAATGGTCATTTCTATCATTTTGTTACATGGAATGGGGATGAATCTTTAGATTACAACCACTTCGATTATTTGGAGGTATTTGGATTATTATGAACTAGTTTTGTCATATGATTTAATAAAATGTACATATAATAGTTCCTTAATATTAATTATGTTATGATACATTTATTTTAGTCTGCTTCAACAACTAAAATGGTTTTATGACAATTAATGAAGTGGAAATTGAAGAATGAAACGTTGTCGTCCACAAAGGTTATAAATTGGATCCTCAAGGACGTTGATTTCGTTTATAAATATAAAAGGGAGGGAGTACGAATAATGATGATGAATATTCCATTAACATGAAATTATTACAGATTATTGATGATACTGGAGTTTATCATGTTCATTTGGATAGATGATGTGAGGAGAGAAAAAGAAAATAGATGATCATGAAAATAAGAGAAAAGGTGGGAGATCCCTTATGAAAATTCGGCAGCCTAACGACATCGCTTAATATTTCATTAGATGACATGATGAGAGAAAAAGGGTACCTCATCATATTTAAATTAAAAGTATAGTAATGAGAATAAATAAAATCAAACACGAAAATATTAGAATGGAAATTCAAAGAGATAACATAAAACAAGTGTCGACTAAAAGAGGAGGGTGAAGGATTCTCTTACCTTATAAAGTAACTCCTAGAACAAGAAGGGTGGGACCTTGGAAAATTATGAACAACTTGGGAGGACAGATAGAGAGGAAAAAGTACCAGAGCTTTGAAGATGAGTTATTTGGAATGAATGATAATGAATGGATGTGTGGGTATTTATAGAAAAATAGAGGGAGTTTTTTAATAATTCCAAAGGGACACCTCATTAGTGTTTTTTTCCAAACCTTGGGCCTTCCCAAGGTATTTGCCCAGGTTTTTAGCCACTTGAGACACCTAATGACATATTTTACTGTACACAAGTCGACCAACCTTTTATTTTAATTATTATGTCATTTGATGTCATTAAACTAGTGAATACACAAAATTGTATTTTTCACTATTCACGAAAAATTCAGGTATTTTGGAAAAATACCAAATATTCACCCCTACCATTTTTCGACTTGTAGAGTTCATAAAAGAACTCCATTTTTAAAAATTAATTTTCTAAATATTATTTATTTAATTTTTAATTAAATTCATAGTTATTTTAAAAAAACTCATTTTAAAGGTGCAATTAGTTTTATATCACATTGAAAAATTAATTAAGATATCATTATGTTATTGACCTAAGAAAATAAAATAGTATTATTATTTTCTATTCATAAGGTTCATATTAATATTCATAATGGTATGTTACTATTCACCCAAAAACCAATATTGTTCTATTAGACTCCAAATGACTTACTGATCACAAATCTAGATGATTGTTTCTCAAAATTCCAAACATAGTGGATGAAAAGTTGGGTTTAATGGCTAGATTATAAAATGAATTCAATATTTATTTTCAAAATATTGGGGTGTTACAAAATACTTCTATAAAATTTCAGTCAGTTAATATCAACTGAAATTGTGTGAAGGTATATACAAAATTAAATTAGTAAAAAATGAAAAACAAATACCTAAATTGGAATCATATGGTGCCTAAACATATAACTATTTATTTGATTAGAATTCAATTTATAATGACGGTATCATTAATTAATGACTTATCAGGACTAAAATATGAAATGATAAAAATAATTATAATAGTGAAATAGGATCCAATGTGAAACCAAGGAATCCCTGACTATAGTGGTAGGATAACACATAGTAGTAACCCGTATAGTCTTCCAATAAGGATCTATGTATAATCCATGGTGTACAGTAAATTCATTTAGTGATATAGGATTCTAACCTAGTCTATGGATCGTTTCCATAGTAATCCCATGCTATGAATGACTGGGTCTAATGGGGTGAATCCATGGCGTCGCGTGTCTGGATACATCAAGATGAATCCAAGGAGTGTGTACAAGGAATTATAATATCTAGAAAAAAATATTTCAACCATATCATTATTAAAAATCAAACTCCATCATATAATATGAAAAAGACTAGATTCCATGGTGGGAATCTCTGACAGCAATCGACTCAAAGTATCAACAGGGTATCCTAGGCGTTCTCAAGGATTCTCTTGGGATTCCAAGACAAGATCAAGTCTCACCACCCCATTAAACACGGAAATGATCCAACACATTAATTATTTTATATTTATTCCATTCATATCACATTAAACTAATTCCATGCAATAGTCTTACCACTTAGACATTCAATCTGGTCATTCATTTGCCTCTCATTATGCATGAAATGATTAGTTAAGTACACAAAACCAATTATAAATACAATTTAAAAATAAAAAATTTCTATTTGATCTCTTTATATATAAACAAGACATGTATTAATTAAAAGATACATTTAATTGATATGGAACAATTAGATTAATAATTCCAAGTAGAGTATACTTGAATAGTGTTCCAAAAATTATCATTTTTATGAAGTAATAAATAAAAAACAACCAAAATGGGTTCTCCACATTGAGATACAATCTTATAATCATATCAAGGTGGACATAGTTGTTCCATAGGTTAAACTTTAGTAGGATTTATTTATGGAATATAAATTTAAAGGGAAATTTTAGGTGAAACAGGTGTTCACACAATGAAAACAATTTATAAATCGAGAGACATTAAGGGCTGATACGTAGAACACCTACCTTATTCATATGGTAGATGAATCGTCATTTAGCTGACATTTGTTTTTCCTGGATCAGTGGAAAATGTAATAATGGATGAGCACTATGAAAATAGGGCATATTATCTTCCAAATAGTATGATTTTTCTTAGGATGATGGTTGAAGAAAGGAGACTAAGTAATGATGATCATACCTACAAATATGAAACATGAAAAATAAGTCATGTATCATATTTTGGATATAGATATAGGATCAAATACAATATTTCATCTAAATGGGGAGATTCTATGATAGACCACCTATGAGAGAGTGAAAATTATGTGGTGAGCTTTCATGAAAAAGAATACGACCTTCGTCCTCTTTATAAAAAACTAACACTATAATTTTATATGATATTTTTTCATTACATGGCATTTCATTTTTGGGTGTTTACTTCAATGGAATAAAATTACACACCAAGAAAATGATTTTCCCTAACGAATACACAACATGTATTTGGCCTAAAGCCTGTTCCTTGCCCTCCAATGACCTTCTTTCAAAATACTAGACTATAAACATAACGTATTGGTTTTGAATTTAATCCAAATTAAAACATCAATATCAGTATACCAAAAAAATTAGAAGGATCCGTACCTGATTTGAGATCAATATTTTACTAGATTTTCCCATAATGTAAATCTTCCCTGAGATTATCTTACTTTGGTGGTTGAACTTGTGCTAATAATAACTATAATTGTTGAGCCTTTTATGCCTGCTTCTCATCTATAGTCACTTCATGTACATAGTATTGATCCAATAAAACCCATTTTAAGGGGACAAAACATTCATGGAGGGTGTTTGGCCGCTGCTCAACATTGTGTATGTAATAGTCATTAAAAGAGGTATAGACATTTATTTCAATATCCTCATGATCAAAACAATATGATATATTGTCATGATAATGGTGAAGATGTGAAATATGAAGGACATAATGCATGAAATAGTACCTATGTGTTATTAGAAATGAATAGGCCACTAGCCTGAATCTATAGAATATCTTAATATGCCTGAAAAAATGACGGGACTACATCTCAACCCAAACTTTTGACCCATGTCCATGTCTAAGTGATTCTTGATAGAAAACATGATCCTCAGCCTCAAACTATAGATTTCATTGATAATGATTTGTAAATTATTTCATTATATACTGATCAGTATAAATTGTTTTACTAATTCACTCCATGTGCTTACATTACCATACATGAAATGAGGACCATGTTGCACTACCTCCCATATCTTTAGAAATCATAAAGGTAAAGAACATGGACTTGAGTATAAGTCCCCATACAGATCAATCTGAATATTTTCTATATAGCTTTAATTGTATGAAAAAATAATGAGAGGGATATGATTCACCTAAGATCCACCCAAATAAAGGGTGCAAGTTTGGAGCATATCCCCCTACATAATCATAGTCTCTTTTGATTAGCCATCATTTTAAGGGTAAAAATATGTGTATATAAGAAACTGTATAAAAAAGGCTTTCAATAACCATTTCAAGAACAAAATTTTAAATGGGAATCACTATCTAAAATTACATAATGTGATACCCTATTTAATTTTATAATCTTATTGAAATGAAGTATCCCATGGTCATCAATTGAGATAATATATCGGGAAGAAGGGGAGTGTGATACCATCATCATTCAATCATTGACTATTCAAATTGTATGACTACTTCTAGGGGACCTTGAAAAACATACACAAAATCCATCACAACATCATCCAATTTATATTCTATTAATGCAAAAAGTTTTATCAAGCTAGTATAATGCTGGGGCTCCACCTTCCTATACAGACAGGTGGAAAAAGTAGTGATAAATCCTAAAATCTAATGCTTCAGCCCAAAACACAAATACTAATAGTTCATGTCATGATATATATTGAAATACGTGGACTCATGGACCATTTAAAATCATGTTATTATCACATCTGCTCCACTTACATGTCTTTTGGAACCTATATATGCTCATGTATACAATGGATGTGTTCTCTATTAGTAGACCATCACAGAGGCTAGTTCTCACTAGAAATACTCTCCCATATTATCAATCCTTCAAAGCCATTTAATTTCTTTCTCATCACCATATCAATGGTTGAAGAGAAAATTTCTATAGATATATGAAAATTATCCTCACAAATATTATCATGTTCATGATGAAACTTAGAAAATAGGGCCATAATCATTGCTTTATCCATTGTTTCCTAAATTGATTGTTCCTGACCATTATGGATTACTGCATCTGCTACCTCAAATTTCATTCTATGCATATAGCATGCATTAAATCAATAGAATATTGGAATTAATCCCATATTCTCTATCAGAGTTTCAATCCATGTTGTGTAAAGATATATTTGAGATTTTGGGGGTATGAATAGACCACAAAGAGCTCTAACATCAGATATTGAATATAGTAATTGAATGAATGAAATATTTATACAATATTACAGTTGTGTGTTGGGTAATTACACTCATGATTCCTCAAATTTTGAGACACATATTAAATAACTCGATCCTCATGAATTAATATTTCACCGATCCCAATGATAGATTCATCACATAATTATTTATATCCTCTTTTAGAATCTGGAAGGATCAAAATAAGTACTGCAATAATCATTAATTTTAGATCTTGAAGGGATTTCACGCACACTTTAGACTAAAATAACATCACAACATTCTTCTTAAGACCGATAAGAGGTGAAGCATGGTAAGGTAATTCTTATATGAAATTCATATAATATGAATCTAGGAGCATGAAATTATGTATATCCAACATTTTCATCATATTTTCCCAATATAAAACATCACTCACCCTATATATATAATCTAATACTCCTTTTTCCAGATAATATGACCCATTAACTAAACCTTGTTTATAGATTACTGGAACTTCATGATCTAAGAATAAAACCAATAATCTGTTATTGTATAAAAAATGATGTCAATATTTTTATCATGATTGAAATATTTGTGAGAATAAACCAATATGATGTTAAAAAACTATGGTAATGGAGTTAAAATAGTGGTGAGAATCACTATTTGTCATATTGTCAATAACAACTACCATATTTATAAGACAGACTGGAATAACTGGAAACTCATATAAAACTTACCGAATTAAAATTTGCATTTTTGATATATCTAATGGCCTAAATCATAGTTTATGGAAAATAAATCACATTCCCATATTTGAGAACAACCAATATTATAAGAGCTAGAAATTGATAACATCAATTTGATAAAAATGATAATAGACATTAGTTTCATGATAGTTCTATCATCAATAATCCATTAATATTATGATGGTTCCATATTCCTACTTGGAGAAAAACATTGTGGAGATCCAATGTGAAGTAATATTTCAGATAAAACCCTTTGATTCTAAATCCTACAATAATATATTGAGATCCTATTGATTAGTAAATGTCATACTGTTTTGATGAATATATACTAGATCTGCTTTGATAATTTTGTTGGTCTTAAATTATTACTCTCTATGATGTGGTATTCCAGAGACATAGTCCATGAAAAATTCATAAAAAACACACCAATAGTGGAAAATCAATCAGAACCATCATCTTATCATGTATTAAAAGTCCATCAATTTAGGCTATCAGTCCTCATAGTCTATGAAGCTTTGGTCTACCTATACCTACTAGGATGTTCAACTCCCTCTTGTGAAGATTATCCCTATCCTTCAGTGATTTAAAATACACCATGTGGTGGACATTGTCCACATAGGTGTGATAGGGAACCAACTAGTATATATTGAGGGTGAATTCAAATTCCATTACCTCTTATATGAAGAGTTCCCATATGAAATGATAACTACTTACCACAATATGAATATCCATAAATTGTTTTAAACCCTTTGACAGCACACAGAATGATGTGTCTAGGGTGCTCACCCCACAAAAGTATAGAATATATATTTTATAGATTTTTAAAATTGATAAAGTGATAAAAGAGTTCGATGCACCTATATCGAATAGTGCCGAAAAATATTAGTTTCTATTATAAAAGTACCTTATACAATAAATAGCCACACACTCTAATTATCATGTATCATTTATAATGATTTCACCTTGATTGATCCATAGTCATGAGCTATTGCTGGACAACCTAATACATGTATTCTCAGATGGTACAAATAATTAGAAGGATAGCCACCCTAGTCACACCATCCTCTTCAAAAAATTCTTCTATAACTATTGAAATATCTTTCCTAATAGGGCGTCAGTAATCCTTCTCTTGAAGGTTAATCTAGTATAGTCCATCTTCATCTTGAGTTGGGTGGAGTGGTCTAGTGAATCCAATAAAAAGTTTCTATCCACCTGTATGAACAACACTAAAGATGGTCTCTATCACAATAGGGAATCACATTCCCCTTTCATCGAAACTGATGGCATATAAAAGAGCTACCATTACAAATAATCTATTCACCACTTCTCTGAAGAGAAACCGAAAGGCTATGCTTCCTACTATAATAATAATTACTACCCTATCTCAAACCTAAACCTATATTCCTAGTAATATTGACTTCTCATAGATTTTGAATAGTGTTAATTGCATAATTTTGAATATTTAATGGGTATAATAAAAAAATCTCATTTGAGTGGATAGAAATACTATAGCACAATATCAATGCATCTTACTCATGGTATCTCATCTCTTGAAATAAGTTGTCAAACTATTTTCAACATATTGAAATACCCTAAATTTTCATTGAAATATATTTAGACCTACTCCATGTTCATTAAAATTGTTTCTTGTTAAATTATTAGAATTTCAGAGAAAATGTAATCATAGAAGGCAATCTAGATGACCTCTCATACCATGCCAGGATGATAACCATATTTGGTAATAACATCACAAAAATTATTGGTAGAATCAATTATCATGAAGTTTTAGATCTTGAACATTTTCCTTGGAGGGTTATCCAAATTCTCAATGATTGATATGATGGATTCTAGAAAAAAACTAAAACCCTAAGTACTAGAATCCCATGAGAAGAAAGGAGGAATTATTTGTTGGAACACATGAGTCATATTAGACATCACAAGTGCATGTCATGGAGCATCCGGCATAGTTTTCATTAAATATTTGAAACCCCCAGGAAGATAAGTGTCAATACTAAATTGATGTGAAGAAGGTCATGCCTTAGGTGAACTAAAATATTTATCACTACTATCTCAAGGAACACCACCACATAATCATGGTCATCACTGCACTATTAGTCTATAAAAATATTAAATTGTGTTGTAATAGACTTATAATACCAAAAAAACACCATTTAACAACATTCAAAAGAATATGTATTATCTAAAGAAGCAGGACTTTTAAAAAAACGTGTTGACTATATGTGTTATGATATACAGACTACCTTCTTAGAATTATAATGTATTAGTATGCTTTAATATTATATTTATAGAGGTTCTCTTGTATAGAGGTTCAAATGAAATTTAATAGGTGAAATACCCTATAAAATACACACTCTATCTCCATTTTTGGAAATGGATTGTTTAAGTAGTGTGAATTTACCTTCAACATTATTTAGTGGATTTAATCATAAAATGATGATTAATTAAATTGATGTTCATGCCCCTATAATTGACTCCCATAAAATTTATAATGGAAATTGACAACTATGTAATTGCAACAAACTCCCCAAACATTCGTTCTATGATT
The DNA here is from genome assembly GCA_963277665.1 of Viscum album. Taxonomy (NCBI): domain Eukaryota; kingdom Viridiplantae; phylum Streptophyta; class Magnoliopsida; order Santalales; family Viscaceae; genus Viscum; species Viscum album. The sequence continues at coordinate 927,432,484 of OY728126.1, read as the reverse complement.
ATAATTCAAAAAATAAAATCTATTGATTTTGATGAATTGCACTTTTTAATTTATAATGGATCATATTCATTTGTAATTAAAATTTGTATTCATGAAATAATAGTCAAACCCTAGATCATGTAACTAGGGTTACACAGCCTACGTAGGTTTGAATATTATATTTATGTTGCCATAATCAATCTATATTTTAAAATCCCATTTTTTGGATGATGTCATTAAAAACATAAATTTACATTCCCCATAGAATACATTATATGTGAAGGGAAATATATAAACCATGGATCACTCAAATATCAGAAGAAACAAAGAAATTGCATGCATTAAAATGAACCATTTGTTTTGGAATATGCATGGTCTGTGAATCCTATATGCCTATATCTAAGAAAGTAACAATATTTCATGGAATAGCAGGACAAGGTAACATTTCCATAAAACATAAAAAATTCCACAATTCATGGGAATCACTTAATGATGAATGTATATAAATATTAGTTAGTGAAATATTGAATGATAATATCTTATTCTTAGAAAACATTGTATTTACCCGGATTGTATATTAGAATCTCACTAGAATGGATTATGGACATATTTCTAAATCTTCCTATTAATGTGTCAAAATTTTCCATCAAATAATATAATAAATGATATTATATTATATCATCATGTATCATCCCAGACATAGATCACCTAGATGAATCCAAACTCAATTCGCCATATGTTCTCATGTGCCCCTCCATGAATATATGTGGATTATGTCTTTATGTGGGGGCATAGGGACTGTTTTTTAGAGAATATTCCCTTATGTTAGAGTGGATAACAATAGAGATGAAGAAAAAGTAGAAGCATATTAATAATGAATATGAAAATGTAATAAAACACAAATGTCCATGTAATAATTATTCAACCTCAGAGTCTTTAATTATATCCTATACAAAGGATGATATAACTTTCTGTCTATAAAAAAAGAGAACACATGATTATTTGGTAGAAATATGTCAGAAAAATACATGATATACAGAAGAATAAAAAATAAAAAAATATCCAATCATATACAAAATTTCCTTGGTCACCAACTACAAAACGCCCATCCAAAATCATGAATTTTAGGTGTATGATGTTTTATGATTCCCCTTTTCCACACCTACGATCATATTATCTTTCTAGTTATAAAAGATCAACCAGATATGGTTTGATGTATATCTTAATAGGCCACCACTAATATCATCTATAATAATCTTGTATGTGAATAAAAAAAAATATTTGTATATATAAATGTATCGAGGTAGAAAATAAATAACTCATACATGTTTCAACATTAGTTAGTTTCTAATATTATAATAATGGATATAATTATGATTCACCTTGTAATAAAGGGATCATGACTAAATTTATTCATAAGTACAGTGACAAGAAAGATTAATAATAAACAATTATCCAGGGTGAAAGGAACACATCCTTGACCTCATTGGTAGACTAACTCATGTAAGTAAATCATCCATTCATGAAATAAGGGTTTCAACGTAATAATAGGGGTAATCCAAAGTCATTGAACTATATAGTACAATGGAGTCCATAATATCATCCATTGAAATCTAGGATAGAGATTGACTATACCCAATGGGGTGAATCCTCGATGCTGCAAGTCCAAATACATCAATCTATATCAAATGAGTGTTTCCGAACATTTTAATATATGCTAAAATTATTTCAAAAACATCATCAATGAAATGTAATTGAAATAATTTAATAATATTATTAATATACTCCATCGTGATTATAACCCATTAAATTCATCTCAATGAATTGTAATGTCTTCCACTAATAGGTCATGGAATTCCCCCGGGAATATATTGTTTGTTCATGTCTGACCTCACATATAAATTTGAAAATTTTCCCAAAAATAGGAACCTTATACTAATTACATATATATATATATATTATTCTATCCTTTACCACATAATGGTCATTCAATTAAATAATTCAATAGGTTCATTACATTAACATTTATTAAGCATGACACAGTGAGCTAAGGAAAAGTATCCAATTATCAATTCAATTTATAACATAACAACCCTAAGTGATATCTATAAATATATATCACATATGTCCATTTAAATATTAACATGCATTAAATGAAAGACATATCATGATGAAAAAAAGGAATACTAAATCTGAAAAATTCCCTAAATAATCCCAATTTATGTCATAATAGAATAAATAATGGATGTACCCAAAATTGCTACACCATGTTGAGGTATCAACCTCCAATGGAGTCGATGTGGTCATAGTAGAGAATTAGGTTATATTTTATTCAATTGAAATTAGGGAAGAAGTATTTAAAAGTAAATTCACAGTGAACCATCAGGTGTACATCGAATAAAATTTATAAACAGTGATGATTTAAATGATGACTCATATACCACCTGTCCCATTCCTCTACTAGATTGTTCATCTAGTATCACCCGAAATTTGTCTCAGATTAGATGAAAATTTATTAATATAAAAAAACTAAAAATAGAGAATAAAATATTTTATGAAAATTTAATTTTATATATGATGAAAAAATAATAATAATGCCTAAGGAATGAAAAGATTACTACCAGTTATCTAGGGTTGAAAAGGAATCACAAATTGGAGTATGTAGAAATATAAAGGAACAAAACCCATGTTTATGCTCAACAGGGAGATCCTACAATGGAAATCCATTATGATATGGAAAAGGGAGGGGTTCATATTCTGTTAAAATAGATTCCCTACATTTGTATTATAAAAAATGGACCGCAGTAATTTTTAAATCTTGTTTACATTACACATTGTGTAATATTCATTTTTTTCCTTTAAACGGGTATGTCTAGACCATTACACATCATTCATTTCATACATTCTATGTATTTAAATGCACATCATGTATTTGTCCAGAAGCTAGTTTCCATCAACCCTAAAAATGTCTGTCCAAATACCCCATAATTTTCCTACATGTTTCGTTCCATATTTATTCATAAAAGAACCTAAAAAGGGTTTAACAAAAATAATTAATAGGACTAGTACCTAATATGATAAATGGGATCCTACATAGTACTCCATTTAATCTTCAAATTTTTTTTTAAATATAAAAGAATAAGTTTATTAAGAGATAAATATTCTCTAATGGAAATAAAATTTATAAAATTTTTATAGTGATCAACTATACCCAACATACCATTATTCCTTTTACATGTTTTTGGGAGTCATATGATAAAATATTTGTTAATTTTTTTTACCATTTTTTCTGGTATGGGTAATGTTTGTAAAATTCATATAGCATTGTACAACATATGATTAACTTTTTGACACCCTTTTTTTGGTATACACACCTGGAAATATCACTTTTCATTTCAACCTAATAGAAATTGTCATTTTTGTATCTTTAAATCATTGCAGATCTTTGATAAATAGTTAATGAAGAACTAAGATATTCCTCAAGAATCTCATGGTTCAACTATTTTTCTGAAGGGACACATAAACAATTAATGAAAATTAATATTCTAGGCTGATCATATTCAATCTTATTAATATTTCTCACATTATTCTATAATTACACACCTCCATCAGAGCCTTCATACTCCTCTCATGAATGGATGGTTGAAAATTAAACTACTAAAGATAATACCTATCCTCATTCCCCATTATTTCTGTATCAAACATCAAAAAATAAATAAATATCAGATCTCAGTCAATCCTCAACATTAATCGTATAGTTTGATCATTCTAATTTTGTAATGCCCTTAGTTTATTACATAAAAATTCCTCACATTATGAAAATTTATGATCTTATGATGTTTAGTTTCATTTAAATAAGGTACATAATACATGAAAAAATCAATCACCCTTTTAAATACACATGAATACATATTGAGGGTTTCACCCTATGTTATCTTTATTGCATCTCATATCTTAGCGACATACATCAAAGGAATAGGGTGAACATTAATCAAAATAAGGGAATGAAATTGTGAAAAAAAATATTATCATGAGATATATCAATTATAACCTAAGTTATAACAATAATTAATGAAAAAGAAAAGATAAATAAACATCAATTTCATGAATAACCCACAAAAAATAAATACCGAGTTTCTTATCAAAATAATGAAATATAGAAGATCATAAATACATTATCATTGAATCATTTTAACACCATGAAAGGAAGTGTGGGTTTTAGATAAGTAAATACATGAATAAAAAAGTTAATTATAAATCTAATTTAATACAGTTTATTTTTGAAATGTTTTTTGGGTATTCAAATTAATTTGATAGAGAATTTCAAAAGTAAAAGATGGAGATTTGAGAATTAAATTTAGTAGCATGACATGTGTAAACATGGTTTCATAAATTTGTAAAATGAGAGGGTAAAAGGTTAGACCATACATAGATGACTATTGTTTTATTAATGCGATCATTGAAAGTGTAAAAACAAGTTATATTTGAAAATAGAATCCATACCATATAAAGCATGCTTTGATGGAGTGAGAAGTGAAGATTTGACGTACTTTGACGAGTTGTTCAAAAATGTTGAGGATAGAACATTAGGGAATTAAGGACAAGATTGTGGGATTCCATTGAATTAGAAACCACCATACCCTCATAAATCATGGATTGGGAGTGAAGGGTAATGGTGAAATTGGAAGTTTTATATAGAAAAAGTGGTGGAATTGTTTAATAATATCTAAATATGGCTCTTGTAAATCTAGGTTGTGGAAAATGAAAAACCATTTGCTTACCAATTTTTTTTCTCATATTTTATGTCATTTGGGTCATAGATTATTTTATTTTAATCAACATATACCAATATACATTTTTTAATACTTCTTCTAGCATGAAAAAGTACTTTATTGTTTTAAAATATCAAATTTTCTATTTTAGACAATAGAAAGAAAATTATATTATTATATATTAATTAAAATTGATGAAAATAATTAATATTAATAATATAAAATAAATTAGGTCATGGTTTGAGTTTGATTTATTATTACATCATTATAACATAATTATGAAGTGATAAAAAATACTGAAAATCCAAAACTGTAAATATTAAAATTTATGAAAAAATAAAGTATTTTAGAAAATCTCAAAAAATCTCCATTTAATAATATATACTTGCTGATTTAAAATTTAATGATTATTTTAAATGAATAATTATCTAAAAATGTTAATTTTATGAAAATTATATAAACAAAAATTTTATTTTAGAATAACATTTTTTAGGTGTAAAATATTTTCTATCAGTTATAAGAAATTTGATTGGCCATTATAGAAATTAATTTAACATATATATTTCAGTGAAAGTGTTTTAAAAGTATATTTTATTAAAATAAATATTATTTAGAATAGATGAGTTTACAAAAAAATTGTATATATTTTTTTAATGATTAAAATTATATATCATTTGTATCCAAAAATAGATTTATCAAATGCATGAGAATTATCCATATATTTTGTTAAGAAATTTTATTCTCATAATGGAATTTACTATGTAATAATTTTATTTATTCAATTAGAATTATAATTTATGTAATTAATTCTATGACATGTAGTGCCTTATAACTACTGTGTATTCCCTAAGGGAGATCTTTCATATGGTCATTGTGTAGAATTGTGGCTTTGCTAACATTTACTGACCGGTAATCTTATGAAACACGTACTTCTCTAATAGGAAATTTAATTCAAAATTCACTTTTTAAAGATCAGCTGAGCTCGATCAAGGGATAAAACCATTAATTCTACCTCTCACTCATGTTGGGACTAATGGGCTTCAAATGATGTGACTCTACTGGATGACGTAATTGAATCTCCATTCATTATAAGATACCCTTTTCATTGATACATATAAAATTTAATTATAATAGTGACATTAAAAAAAGTGTTTAATTTCATATCATCATATTTACTATTGATCATATTGACCAATGGTTATATTCAACCAAAGTTCATATATTCGTGGAATCCCAATAGTATCATTTCACATCATACTATATAAATACCACACTATTATTTCTTTCAAAATTCACTACGATTTCTAAGTAATGTAATATTTTTTGATTCATTATATTTTGACTGGTTTTCTAATAAAATGTTCCATTTCTATAGTATTCTCTTTACGGGTTCAAATTCTAGTATAATTGGTTGGTACATAATTTAAAATTTATGAAGATATTTTTTATATGTTTTTTCAGTTGTAATGTTTTACATTAGAATTCGTTTCAAAGGTAAAAAATTTAATGATAATTATTAATGAGATAAATTTCTGTTGGTTTATATTTATTTTGTACATGTATAATATTATTTAATATTTTACAAACATTTTTTAGGAATCAAATATCATTAAAAAATTATGTGTCGTTATATTCATTCCCATTACGAAATTTCGTCCCCAAAATTTTAACAAATTCTCACATTTCAGAGAAGATGAGGGTACTTTTACATATATATTTCCTAGTTTCCACATCATTTTTATGTATTTATAGTTCCCTAATAAAACATTGACAAGGTGGGTCATCATATTTCATAGAACATTGTCTCTATTGTCGAGGATCATCATCGACTGATCCTCATTCGAAAGGACTTGTTGAATTTTTACCCCCTCTAGATTCAGTACTTTTGATAGATCTGGTAAGTACATTATCAAGAGTGATACATAGAATACATCATGAAATTAGAATTATTTGTAGGATATTTTATATAATATATTGTTTCTTCTATGAAATAAAATATTTCGAAGGGGCTAATGTACGTCGGTAAAACCTTCCCTTTCTTTCAAAATTTCAGGACTCTCTTTCATAGAGATATCTATATGAAAATATTATCTCCAACATCAAACTCCACGTACCTTAAATAGTTTCCATCATAGATCTTATTTCTACTCTGAGTATGCATTATATTTTTTTGAATGTAATGTACCTTTTTTGTCTTCTCCATTACCATATCACATCCAAGTTGCTTTATATTATTGAATTCATCACAACATCAATGTGATTTACAATGGTTCCCATGTAGATATTTATGTGGTTCCATTTTAACACTTGATTGGATAATTTTTTTGCATGATATCTCAAGAAATTGGAGGTGTTGATCCTATCCACCTTAAAATTTAATTGAGAATATTATATTCATTTCAACAGGTTTTTGAATTGTTATTTCATATTGAAAATAATTTTGGGGGTGATATGTAATATTCAAACACTATTCAATATTCATAAAATTTTGATGTCTTATCCAGAATTGAGATGTGATATTTAGATCATGGTTAGAAAAGTAAAAATTGGAACACGTGGAAACCTCACCACTTCTTTTACATATATTTTATCATATTAATCAAAAAATAAATATTTCTCAATAGATACATATTGGGTAGTCACAATGACTTTATCCACTGTTAGACATATTACATTGTTTCCATTGGATGTTATTTGAGAACTGTTGATTAAGTACATAGTATTGTTTCCGACTTCCATGTTGGTATCATAAGTGGCTGAAATATGACATAATGATGTTTTTTATAAAATTTCACTTAAGGACAGAACAATCTATTTACAATGTAGTTAGAAATATACAATTTCATATAATCCCAACAATTATTATCTAGATGATTCCTATAAATTTATGTGATTCCAATATGTATATAGAATATAAATATATGAGCATTATCCATCATGTCACTCATTATCTTCAAGATATGTGGAACATTTATCCATGTATTATATTTTAATACACATTCTTAACAAATAATAAACACATGAAACATCACATTCTTCCCATCCACTATCTTCTTTTATATCCAAGATTTTTCATTGATCTTTATTAATTTTATCTAGTAATGATGGTTGAGAAAACATTTGGGATAGGGTAAGTGATATTATTTCCCTTAAGATTCCCATGTACAACATTAATTAGTTCATGATCAATCGTTCTCTTTAAATCCTCACCATTTTCATCACAACCTGGTCTTTCCAAATTAATGCAGCAGCAACTTTGTTTTCTCTTTTGGTGTGATAATGAATTAAATAGTTATAATAGTTAAAAATATCCAAACATATCGTTTGTCTCTTATTCAAATACATTTGTGTGAAAATATACTTAATTTTTTTGTGTATGGGTATATATCAGTGTTCTCCCCATAAAGATAATATGTAAATATATTCTGAGAAAAAATAACTGCAACTATCTCTAGGTAATGAGTAAGATAGTTTGGCTCGTATGGTTTTCACATTCTAGATTCATAAAAAATAACCTTGAAATTTTTGATGAGGATGAAACAAATTACCTTGATTGATTCAATGCTATAAATAAGGAATACTCCTCTATTAGTGTGTATAGTTATAATAGGTTTCATAACCAATATATACTTCACTTATTGGAAGCATCATTCACACTCCATTTTCAAGATGAAAATAGACGATTTTCATGTTAACTTGATTAGTTTCTCAGTTGTTAAAGTAATTTTACACAAAACCCACATATAATATCAATTAAACCATGGAAATAATGAATATCATTAACAATTGTAGACTGAGGCCACTCTTCTACAACATTTGTCTATTCAGGGTCAACTGCGATTCCTTCATTGGTTAAAATGTTCCCCAAGAATGCAACATGTAATAACCAAAATTCCAAAATTATATATTTTCCATATATATTTCCCTTCCTCAATGATGAAAATATAACCCATTGTTGATCCTCATGCTCCTCATGAAATTTTAAGATTTTTTAATATCATATATAAAAACTACATAAAAATTATTGAAGTATTCTAAAATGAAAACGAGCATGTACCCTAGTGGTACATACTCCTTCTTGGAATCTAAAATTCCCATGATCAAATCCTTGCAGCGGTGAATTTTTGGGTACTGTAGCAGCACTACAGTAGGGGGACCTATAGCAGTGGTGGAAATGTAGCAGCGACAACACTGTAGTGGCGGAGGGCTGTAGCAGGTATTGTAGTGGCGGCTGTATAGTATCAGGAACTGTAGCAGTGATGTAATGTAGCAATATTGTTCACTGAGGGGTACTTTGGGCCAAAAAAATGGGGTTTTGCCTTGTATTCAGGGCACATGGCCTTGGGCCTTTGGGCTATGTAATGGGTCTCCCCCTACACATTCTAAATTTGTCTTTGCTTTAATAATAAATATAGGCTTCAGCCCCAACCTTTTAAAAAAATCGAGGTAGTCCGAAAAGACTATATTCATAAAATCCATATACAAGACAACAAAAATAGTCAAGATGAAGATAATAACAATAGAATAATAATTCCCTTATTTTTTTGTAAGGTATTCATTGGAATATCATTTTTTCCCACATAATTTAGGAATCCAAGAACAATGGTCAATCACGGATAATCATTGATCCCCATGGGGATAGACAAAAATAATAATAAATCATTTGTATAGTGTACTTGTCCTCAAATATGATTTCACTATGTTTTATGTAAACAATGAATAGCTTCAATGATTCATCCTACATAGTTAAAAATAGAATAGTTTTTCCCAAATATACAATGATTTTTGGATAAATCCCTTCTCTTAAAAACCCTAATGTTTTTAATTAATTCCTTTGAATCCATATTTTCCATTATATACAAGGTCATTGATGTCTAATTGGATCAATTTATGAGTTCAATTGATAAATATACCAATCATTTAGGGGGAGGTCTGGGTAAGTCATTCGGAAATTTGTCAATGTATTCCCGAATTTTTGGGACATTATCTATCTTTATATATTTATTTCATTCTCCCACTTCACATATAATATCTAAAAGGAATGCTATGTTAAATGATTTTAGTGAATGATCAGATCAAGATATCTATACATTAAAAATTACTATAGGTTATACCTTAAAGAATACTAAATTTTCCATTCATTTATAATTGATCATAGATGTATACAATGAGATCAATTCCTTCCATAGTATTGTGTCAAATTCTACCATTAGAATGAATAATAGATTTGTGATGAGCACATACCATCCAAAGTTAATAATAGTGTTCCTAAAAACTATTAATACTATTATAATCTCTCAATAAGTATTGAATTTTAACACTACTTATATCCATTTTGATATTGATTATCAGTTGTTCAAAAACATGAATTAAATATCAGAATGCGTAGAACTAGAATAAAATAATGTTCTTTCTAGTGTTGAGATCATGATTACTGTACATTCTATCACATCATTTGATATCTATAAATATTCTTTCTTGTTATAAATTGACCAAAGATGTCCCTTTTCTTATGTTGAGTTTGTTGGTGGTTCCCATATATTATCTTCTATTTTGGGAATTTATTAAAAAAATTACCTTATTTTCCACAGATGAAGCAGTGATCTTCCGACATGGCATGTACCAACATCCCTTTATCATGAGTGATGAGAAATTCAGGCTTCACATCACCATGATAGTTTTAAGATATATTAAAATAACATGTTAATTTTTAAAACATTACACTCCCATTAAATAATTTCCTTAAATAATTATTCCCACATTTGTTGCATGTGGATATTTACACTTTTGTTCCTCCTCTTAAGTGACAGAAATTCCTCATATAGTTTGGCTCCATTTCTCTCTTCTTTACATTTGATCTATTTTAGATCTTCATATATCGAAACCCTAATTCAAACTTCATAGAACAATGCACTATCTCTCCATAGGTTTCATAGTATCTATTTTCAGGATTCCTCTGTAGAGAGGGTCTCATTCCAACAATGAATCTATCAACACTTACTTTAGAATCCATAACAAATATAGAGGATTATAGAGAATGAATTGAAATTTTTTTGTCATATATTCTCATAAATCCAATTTAATTCATCTATAGATCTAGAAATTACATCCCCATATTTTTTCTCAATGAATGATGGAATTATATATTGAAAAATATTCCCATGATCTCTTCCCACTACATATCATAAATATACCATCTTAGTTTCATGTTTTTAATTGTTATCTACCTCAGATAAGATTCTCCTTTTATTAATAATAATTAAATGTTGAATTAATATTAATATAAAATTTATAGTATAGAAATGATCATTTATATGGATCATATCCATTTTTCACCAATCAAAGATTCTGTAGATCTAGTAAAAGAATGTGGTTTAGGATTCCCAAAGCTCTCAATAGTAAGTTGTTCGCTTCTCTTTGAAATCAATCTCAAAACATGATTCAATGTATTTTTAAAAACATGATATAGTTGATTCATTATCATCATGAAGTTTTCCTTTCCAACATTCATCAAATTATCCTCAAAGCATCATCCATTTCACTTATAAAATATGACGTTCCTCCTATTTCAGGGGATTTTTTTCTAAAAGAAGTATAACATAAAAATAAACATTTTACTTTTTAGAATATAAATATACTAAATGTATTTTATATCTTCATAAAAAATTATTAAATATGTATTAAAATCCCTTAAATAATAATTAAATTTTCAATATATCATTCATCATGGTTTATAAAATTTTTATGGCTATACAAAAATATCCCAAGGTAGTTCCAATCTATGATTATAGTAAGCCTTATTGTCATTAACCAGGTCCTAATTGAATAGATAACCATTTATTCTATTCCGCTGTTATCACGAGGTACATCTTTTCCATAGCCAAATAACCTTGTAATATCATTATAGGAATTTGTTTTAAAGGAAATCATTTAATTCATACATAAAAAATACAATGATGTTTTATAAAATTTATAATTATATATAGGGTTCTTCTATATATTTTCAATTAAAAATTTACCCAAATAACTAGAAAATCCTTGTATATAGACTATAAAATATAACATTTTTATAAAATATATTTTCATTACATAGTACAAATATAAGAAAATTTAATGTATTGTTTCTTTTAAATAAGGTATATAATATTATAAATCATAAAAAATTATTTTAAATCCACTGAAATACAGCGACATTGGTTCAACCTGAGTAAATTTTGTAGAGTTTCATAAAATTGGGGACATGAATCAATGTAATAGGGGTGGTATGAAGCTATGAAATGGAAATAAATTGAGGAATAAATCGTGGGAATGTCAGTCAATTCAACAAAATAATAAGGGATAAAAATATTGAATTAAAAAGACATAAAAAATAATAATATGATCATGAATCATAACATGGAAATGTTGCTAAATACTTTAAATGATTAATTAACAACAATATATCGATGGGTAATCACTGATGTGTCATTAATGAAAATTTCATAGGTAATTAATCTACGTATCATAAAACATCTCATTTGAGGAGAATAAATTTTTTAACCAATGAACTAGAGAACTATCAGTGAGCACCCTTCATATTTCATAATTTCATGCATTCCACATAGACCATAATAAACCAATTCATTAAAAACTCATGGAGAATAACGAAATGGTTTCATATTAAAAACATAGAATATAAGAGAGAATAAAGGAAAGATCATTACATCATTTTTAACTCATGAAAGGTAATTTGATTTTCATATATGTAAATCAAATTCTAATCAGGCAAATTTCAAATAAATTTGAATAACCCATTAAATAAAATGTGGTCTAGTTATTCAAATGAAAATTAAATGAGTATTTTCATGAAAAATACGAAAACTTAAGAAGTAAATTTTGTAACATAACAGGTATAAACCATGGTTTAAGAGAAGGGTAAAATTAAAGTGGGTAGTGGTATCCCATTAATCATGTAATAGTGTTACAGTAATGTCATAATTTATGGTGGTGAAAAAGGAATTAGTTTTTAAGATAGATCATAGTCACACACAAAAATAGAACATGAATGGGAAGAATGGTGTATATTTCTCATACATTATGGAGTTGTTCCACAATATTGAGAATAGAACCTTGGGGTGGGGGAACTTTTGGGGGACTCCAGAGAAGGAATAATTACCATAACATCATGCAACATGGGTTGTGAGTGAATGGAAATGGTTAAATTAGTGGGTATTTATTGAAATAATGTAGGAATTGTTTAATAATTACCAAATATAGTTTTTAAAAAATATGTTAAGGAAAATGGAAAACATTTTAATTAGCCATCATTTTTTTCAATGTTTTGGACATTTGGGTGACCTTTATGTTATATTAATCTACTCAAATTGAACCCCATTTTTTAATTCTTATTTTAAATGGAAATGTAACGATTCTACAAAGTAATATTTTTAGAAATAAAATAAATCTTTTTAGAATTTTTTAATATCCTTATAGATTTAGTAATTTATTAAAATATATTAAAATAATAAATATCAATAAAATAACACATTTTGGTTTTTAGTTTGTGTTTAGTTAAATGTTAAATTAGTATGAAATCATTATGATGTCATAAAATATAACATAAACCCAAAATGTATATTTTACTATTCATAAAAAATCATTTTAGAAAATTCTAAAACATTATCCCTAACATAATTTATATTTTATAATATAAAATATACTTTTTATTTTCTATAATTACATTTATTTTAAATATAAAAAACTTTATTTATTTAAAAATAGTAGTTTTTAATGTGGATAAATGATTCATACACATATGAGAAATTTCATAAGCTATTATAAAAATTATTTAACGATTTATAATTATGTGATATTGATTTAAAAACACTATTTGATTAAAAATATTATTTTGAATTCATGGTTTTCATATAAATTTTTAAATATTTTTTTTACAAAATACATTAGTGTTTCATTTCCATCCAAAAATCCTTCTTTCAATTTAATATAGATTAAAAATTTATTTAATTTTGAAAAAACTATAATAAAAGTGGATTTTATGGAATAAGTATTTTTTATAGAGAATTAATTACATGTTATGAATCTATGTCATAGTCACATAACCCTTTGGTACCCTGGTTTATTCCCTATGGATAAGGTGTGTGATGGTCGTAGTTTCATGTGTTTTATAAGCTAACATTAACCAAGTAGTAATCTCCACTAACATGAAAATCAACCTTTCAGTATATTGTTAAACTTTTACTTACTAAATATTGGAATGGGATTGGAGAAGTATGAAATGCAGTGATACTACATCTCTCCCATTTTTTAAAAAATTGACTTCAAAAGACATGACAATACTAATTGATGTCATCAATTATCCGTTCTGTATCTGTTACTCTTTTTTATTACTACTTATAATATCTAATTAGTATAGTGAAATTATAAAAAAGGATATAATTTCCAATGGTCATATTTACCATTATTAATATTTTCCAATGATCATATTTTTCCAACACTTTATTAGGTTCGAACCCCATCAATCCACCACAATCTATTTTTTTAATTTATTAAAATCCACTTTTTGGAAAAGTGGGAACCATACAAAGAAATCCAAGCAATTAATAACCCTGTCCACATGACCCTAGTTAAAAAAAACAAGAAAAAATAACTCAAATTTTCAATCCATGGTTCAGAAACTCGCCAAAGGCAATTTAAACCACGAGCTACCCACCTAGATACATATCTCGGGAGACCTCGAACCACACCACTATGCCCCATCATCATGTCACCGGCCTGACATATCATCGATCACACCCATCAGGTTTTCACATCATCAAAGACATCATCCTCACCAGAATAATGTCATCGACCGCATCACTGATTTCACCTTCCAGAATTTAGAAACCTGTCACTTAGCATAGTCGGGGCTGAAGACAACCTCACCATCAATGATTGAAAGTTCGTCATCGTCAACCTCCAGAAGCCGTGATCAGACTCACATCCCAAAGGCCATTGAAGACCTCCACGTAGATCCACCTTGGAGATAATGGGGGACTATTTGATCCAGAGCAGAGGGAAAGAATGCTTAAGAAGGATGAAAAAACGGCAAGAACCTCTTGTAACCGTCGACGCCGAAGAAAGTCAACACCGTCCCACCGACATAAAAAAACCTAGAAATGCTATCTGATAAACCTCCACTGCAGCCTTCACACCGACTCCAACACCAAAAGAGAACAACCTGTAGCAAAATCACCAGACCTAACCCATCACGAAACACAACCGAAAAATATTAAACACCGCATCGAAGAAAATGGAACCAAGCAGACCATCGAACCCAAAAACAACCACAAGAAAGAGCTTCAACCACAGAAATCCTCCTCTTCCCAGGACAAGACCTGGGATCGCCTTCAAAAATTATTATATAATGCTCCAAATAATGAATTTGTTCGTAGTTCAAATGAGTTTTAATATTTATGGAAGAATAATATATCAACATATCTTTCTACGTGAAGAATCGTCCCAATCCATTATTTTAATCATTTGTATCTATATGATGCCCATCTGTACGATATGGTATTATATGCACTGGTTCCCGGACCAACCTCTACTTTAATTCCATTATTTTCTCCTTGTGTTCATAAGTCCACAAAAACATATCCCCTTTCCATGTGAATAAGATTTTTTTATTGGATAATAATGTAAAATCTCGCACAATTTTATAGTGGTATCCATCCATCCTATGTAAACTATGGATATTTATTACAATGGTTTGTAATGGAATTACTCAATTTAGTTTTTAATTATATTTTACACTTGAATAACTTCACATGAAATATTATAAACCAAGAATGATAACATTTATATATAAAATTTAAACATATTAAATTAAGCTTATAAATTATGCATCTTTGGCGGCTTAACCCATTTCAAAAAGTTTCTCAAAAAAAACTTATTTAATTATTTAATTTTTAATAATAACAAATATAACGAATACTAAATTATTTTCACTCATATCCCTAAAAACTATATTAATTAATTACCTGATGATATCAGAAGAATTTTTTATGTTTAACTGGATTAAATTTAATTTCATAATACACATTTATTGAAAGGTATTATATATTTTGTATATCTACCTTGTTGACTGATCACTAAGAATATATGGATCAATTATCAAACATGTGAAAATTATTATTTTCCAATTAATTGTTCAAAAAGATCATAGGATATGGGGTAGAGGACACTGGTTCCTATTGGAGGTTTAATTAATTTTCCAAAAAACATTCCAATGAGGTAATAAACCTGCTTTATTCATAATAAAAATAAATGTAGAATTTCTTTGTGATGAAAAATGAAAAATGAATCCATTTAGAGAATTTTCCAAGATATTATTCCCCAATTCCAAGAACATAATCAACTCTATTATATATATATATATATATATTCATTTAAATAGTTGATTCTCTATGTATATGTTATATTTGAAACTCTGCATGATACGGGTCCATAGTATGAAAACCTTCTTGAAATACATCAATGAACTATTGTAATATAAAAACATCTTAAATTTGAATTATCGCCCAATTTATTTGAGATAAATACCATATATTAATATATTTTAAGACACATATTATTGATGTAATTTTCATTGGGACTTTATGTTCATCATCTCCCTTACAAAATTATATAGTTTGATCTAGAATATCAAAAGCAGCTTCCCTTCTTCAAAAAATGATATGGAATTTATTATTAGTAATCCAACACATTCACAAAATTATCTAAAATTCTATTATATGTAGAATAAAATTATTTTAATGAATATAATACCAATAAACTTATATAATAGAGTTCTTATAAACATGGTGTGTGATTATTCTAACATTTGGATTTTTCACTTCATTATCAACATATAAAATTTAATATGGTTATGTGATACCCAGAGAAAATATTTTTGACATTAAATAGATGGTATAAGAAAAATCAAATAAAAACTTTTACATCAAGAGTGCATTGTATTTACACCATTTTCTTGATCACTTGGACCTTCCACATCTATTTTCTTAATACGATATTCTTGTCCATATCTCCCATAGATTTTTATGTCATAAGTTCCCTATATTATTGGGAATTGTATTTCATAATTAATCATACAATTATATTTAACGAAATATATAATAACTGGTCTTCCTAATATTAATTAACCATTTTACACTAATCGTTACACTTGTAACAAACTCAAATGCACTTAAATCATTTCCCAGTATACATTATTCTAGAACGTAAACATGGTGCAAATAGCTTGATTAAAATAATTTTCAATCATTTGTTACATTTTTTAATTATTATATGATCATGTATTCTATTTATTTCCCTTATATATATAAGATATAGAGAATTCCTTCACAAATATAATATCACTTCATACAACGTTTTCTTTTTGTGAAAACATTTGAGAAACATGATCCTGTAATATAATATTCTTACGTCCATTAATAAGATAATAAATATTTCAATATAGATTGTTTATATATGTTGACACATGACTATCTAAACCATTAAATATTACCTTATTTTATTTAATATATTATTCGTAATTCTAAGTTAATGGGGGTAAATTTATATCTATTTAATCTCGTTATAATCAGGTATGTATTCCTGAAAGAAAGCCTTTTTAAAACATCTCAATTCTTCTATTTATATAAATACATCATTATTTTTAGTATTGATCATTGTAAACTATTGATCATCATCTAATTTTGAACATTACTCATCCAAAATAAGATTTTCACTTTCATTACATACAAGAGAGAAAATATATATATATATAGTAGACTATATTAATTTATCTTCTACCATTGTATTAGTATTTCAATTTAGATATGGGGAAGTATATCACATAAATTTTTTCTATATAGAAAAACCATGTAATTGAATGATATGTTTCTTTATTAATGAATGTTTATTCCTCATAAATTGAGTAATATTCCATAATATGGAATATAATTTCCTAGAAACAATAACTATTTTATTTGATTTTATAATAGGTAAATCACTTATTATTATATTAGTATTGATTAACTATCATTTAGATGTTCAATCAATGAATAATGGAATACATATTGTCATCTATTAATCATTATGAATACTGATCCATATTCAAAAAAATCTCTCTAATGGTAAATTTTATCAACTAAAATAATTAGTTATTTGAACTCACATGTTCGTGTTGTTCGTTTAAAATATATTTCCAATGTTTTTTAAAAAAAATAATATGATACCAACTATATAAAATCAAAATAATGTATCCTATATTTGATGAATAATTTTTTATATTGTTATATGATATAATAAATCTCATCCTGGAATACTAATAATTTTTGTAGTATTTATGAACTAAATATAAACATGATTGTAATACTAAATTAGAAATATAATATATATAGCCTACCAATTAATATTGGATCCCTAATATTATTTATAAAATACATATTTATATCTAAGGAATAAGAAGAAAATAAAGGGTGTGTTCTTATGCTCAAAACTGATAATTACAATATAATATATCATGAGTAAAAATGGAATAATCAATATAGGAATATAAATAAATAAAATATATTCCATTTAATCAAATACATGAGACTAAAATTAATCCACCGATAACATAAATATAAATATATAATGGGCAATAATAACAAAACTCCCAATTAATAAAATTCAAAATATTTCATGCCATGATGGCATACATCATGTAATATATACCTCAAAAACATTTTTAATGAGAGTTTAATAATCTTATAATTATACAATAGAAAACATATAATTTGACCAATTATTCTTCTTTATGATACCTGTTGATTAATAATATGTATATCTATAACTATTCCCCTCATATAACTATATTTATAATATGTTCCTCTCATATTGAATGATTAAATTAATTATGAAAAAATTTCATTTAGAATGTGTTTCTATATTGAGTATAGATTAAGGGTTTATCAAGACTGTCACTATTCATTCAAATAACCTTCATTGTAAAATAATATATATAGAAATGACATTGGAACTGTGAAAAAAGGATATCCATGATGAATATGTAGGAAAAATGTTTGTTCGAATGAAAATATTATCTCAATAAAGTAAGTGTTTCAAAAGAATGTTACTTACAAATAATTAATAAGAGATAAAAGATAACTATAAATTCATTGAAAATAAATGTTTTAAAATAAATTTATATCTTCTATATAATAATATAAATTGGATGAGATACAATGAAATAAGGTTTCATAAAATATGTTTCTATGAAAAACCCTGAAAATATTTATAAGTTGCTGAATAAAATTAAATAATTATTTTGGTGAGAATTTTAATAAGTGCCATATATGATCAAAACTTACCATTCATATTTTGGTAATGAAATTTAGAAATGACCCATTCCAAAAACATTATACAAATTCCAATTAAAAAATTTAAAAATACCAAGATAAAATTATATTTATGGTATATAAAATAAATAAATATTGGAAAATAATTTTTAAAAATAAGGACATGAAAACAAATCTAATAAAATACTAAAAATATGTTCAGAATATCTTTTAAACCAATATTTAGTTGATTTATCTACCATTAAGTGGAAAAATTGTAAGGAAATATAAAAGATCAATAAAAGATTATAATTGAATTGAATCATTATTAATCATGGATAAATATATTTTTATTTTAAATACCTTAATTGTTTAGTAAATATAAAAAATCAAAACAAATTGTTCATAATTCCAATTTTGTATCAATAGATTTTAAATTGAAACTAAATCCCTTTACTCCTTTTTACATGCCTCATATGATCACTAACATTTTATAATATAAACATGAAATTATTATACATATATATTAGAAATATACTAAAATCTATATTACCATATATTATACAGTTATACCATTTAATGATCTATTTATTTTTCAATCATTTGTTATTATGTTTATTTCTAGAGTATAATTAAATATTTTTCATGAAAGTTATTATTCATTAATCTCAATACATGAAAATTTATCATTGTTCTATAATCTCCATAATTTTTTTCAAGAAAAAAATATCACATATATTTAATATATATTTTTTAAATAAATCATAAATATTAGAGATATAAAATTTTAGTCAACCATTCATGGAGATTGTAAGCCGTAAGTATGAATGAATATTGTTTTAACTAATTAATTTACATAAAAAACAATGAAATGTAGTAAATAATATTCAAAATATCAAATTTATATAATATTTATCTTATATATTGATTATATATATTATTATTACAATAATCTTAAATTACAATAGATAAAAAGATTACATCACATTGTTGGGGTGGTAGTATACATGTATGAATAATAAATGGTATAATTTTCTAACTGATATGAAGTTAATATAGTAGATCTGATATTATAATATTAGAAACATAATTTTTTTCATAAAAAATATATATTCATTACATCCATATTTATAACCATCTATTTATTCGTGTGATTAAAAAAAGTACATAGCTATGTGGAGTCTGTAAGCCGTACATACACACGAGTGATGTTTTCACTTTTAATAGGAGTGGAAAGAGATGGATAATTGTTGAACTATTATAATTTTAACATATAAGTATATATATAATAATATTTTTTATATCTTGGGATCAGTAATACACATTATGAGTAATTATAAGATGAAATAATTTTTAATGAGTCAGGAAAGTCGATAAGAGGTTCTTTAATATACTTTCATTATATATGTTATTATAGGAGATTGGGATGAAATTTTGGTAATTAAATAACATTTAGAACATAAATTATGTTTTTTAAAATATAAATGAGAATTTATTTATTATTTTCTGTAATGAAATTATGTTTTAATAAATATTTAAGGGGACACATTTTCGATGTGAGTAAAAGGGAATTAACGGAATTTAGTAATTTTTTAAATTAATAAAAAATTCCATTAATAATTGATAAAAATTTGTTAAATTATAAAATAAGATGATGATTACATTAAATCCACTCTGTAAATACTTTTTTTATTTTTCTTATGTTTTAACCATTTTCATTTAGTTTTAATCACCCCCACCACCTACCCTATTCTACCATTTTACAATTACAAATATATTATTTTTTCACACACCATCTGGATCATGAATACAATGAAATGGGAAAGCATACCAAAAAATGGGCCACATTTTATGTTTATGCAACCATTTCCCATTGACCAGGGAAAAATAAGATTTTTTTTAATTTTAAATCATTTAATAAAAAAAAATTTATTATAACATAAAAATAATTTCATTTTTTGAGATTTCTCATTTTTTTTCAATTCAAATATATTATCAAAAAAGTTTTATTTTAAAAATAAACCGTTCACACATCTCAAACATGTAATATAAATATATTAAATTCATATAACACTGTAAATCAATCTAATTTATATTACTTTTAATAATTTCAATATCACTACTTTAATTGTTTTTAATAATTGGATATATAATTTATCGACATTGTGTAATAAATTAGTCTATAGGTAAATGATTACTATGGTTATAAATATTACCACTATTTATATTTATAATTATAATAAATTACTAGTTATTTTTACATATTTTTAATATCCAAATTTTAAATATATAATTCATTTATCAGGTATAAATCCTACATTTTTCAAAAACATAATTTTGAAAAAGTACATATAAAATAAACCAAAAAATAATTTCCAAAAAAATCTAATTTTAATACTAAATTAGAATTAGATAAAACATATATAATTTTTTTATTATTATATAAATTAATTGGGTCAAATGTGATATTAATAAAAAATAGAGTGGAACGTTTTAAACAAAAATATTTATTGAATAGAAGTTACAACATTTCAATAATTTGTATTTTCACAATTCTGTGAAGAAATAATTTTTTAAATATCACAAATATTCAAAATTGGATAATTTTGAATGTATGATATAAAAAGGTTATATTTTTCATATAAGAAAATATTTTCATGGTTATTTTAAACTCAATGTTGTTTTTAAAATATTAAATCACTGAAATTTTTTTTATGAGAAACATATCATAAAATATCTTGTTATTAAATTCCATTTATAAAAACCAGATATTTTGTAAAATTTTATTTTACAAATAAATAATAAATTTTATATAGTTTTTTGGCATCATACATTACGTTTATAATTCTTTACAGGAAACACTGAGTTGAAATGAAATATTTTATATTACTAAAATATTATAGTATGATCGTTACGGTGTATCCATTAGGATAGATGGTATTAATTTTGTTAACCAAATTATGAAAATATATTTTAAAAAACTGTATATAAAATGAATATTATGGTTAATAATTAGATATAAATGAAAAATACAGTTTGAAAATAAATGGAATTAGTTTTAGAAACACTATTTTTATGCACACATTGATGAATAAACTAAATAAATTAAAAAATAACATTGGGGTGGATCATTTAAATAAAATTTATGTATTATATAATCAATAAATTTTTTGAAATTCATTTTATGTTTTTTCTATATAAGATGTAATAATAAATCTAAGTTTATACATAAAACTATCATTTTCTAAAAATCTATTTTTTCCTTTTTCATGAATATTTTAAATATAATTCAAGATACATTCATAAAATTTAATTTCAAAAAATTTATAATTATAATTTCAAAATTATCATAGGGTTAATTATTCCCAATTCTCTTAAAAGTTTAATTTTTTTAATATTGAAAACTTATAAATATGTATTAAAAAATACTTTTGATTTAGTATTTTTAAAATTAACATAAAAATTAAAATTGTTTCTAAGAAAAAATTAAAGAATTTATATATCTATTAAAAGAATTTATGTAGTTATAGTAATTTTAATATTTAATTTTGATATAAAAACTATGTAAACATTTAATCATTTTATCTTTGAAAATCCTATTTCTCATCACGTATGGTGGATTAATTTAAATTTAAATTTTTTAACTTATTTGAATTAAAATTTGTAAAATTATTTACTTATTTTTATTTAGATTAATTTATATTACATAATAAGGTCATATTAATTTTTAACCCTTATGAGTAGTTAAAATGTATAAAATAGTTATAGAAGTTATGGTAAAAATGGGTTTACCTGGGGATACACGAAAATTATAAGGATTAAAATGATGTAAAACATCTGTAAAATCAATATTATAACCATATTTCGACAATATAATGACTATTTTTCATGAATAATTTATTTTGGAAAGTTTCTTCTTTTAAAAACATGGGTACAAATTTCTTTTCTCAAAACATTACAAGTGCTACACTCGCCTCAACTATAGATGACCACCACTCACCTCCCCTCTCCACAACAAAAAATATTTTTGGTTCGGTCAATTCCTAAAAAAAAATAACTTCCCAAACTAACTCATTTAGTTTTATTAGATTTTCTTTTATAACACTATCTAGGGAATGATTTTGTTCATCAAACATAAGGAACTTACTTGAGGAAGAGGTAATGTTATTTATCAAGTATTTTTATTTTATTTCTTTCTCCCCCATAAATTTTTTGTAAACCATGATGATATAATAACATATATATATTTTAATATAATATTATTTTATATTAATGGAATTAAATAATACATCCCAAATTTCATTAATTTGATTATGAAATCACCATTTGGGTGTATAATGGAATATCTCCTAGTTAACTAATGGTATTCATTTTTCCATTACCACAACTAAAGGTTGGATATGATGAGGTATATCAAGTATATATATATACATATGTATGATATTTATTAAATAATTATACCTCTTGTGTCATTATATAATATATATTTATATTTATATTTATATTTATATTTATATTTATATTTAATTTCAATTCTGTATGGAATACAATAATGTCGCTCATGTGTACAACAAACTATAGCCTCACGAAGCGATGTAATTCATTTTCCACCAAATCATTGCGTGTAGGATAATATGGATGAATTTATTTAATATTTTTTATATAAATTGCATATTTATGATATTAATAAAATATTTATCTTTATAAAATGATAATATATCATTTTACTTCATATATTTTCACTCACTGAAAGATGACAATGTCATTAGTGTACAAGAAGACTACCACCTTCCTAGAGTGATGTCCCTATCTATTTTGACAAAGACACCTCATTTATTATATTTGTATGAATATATTAAAAAATAAATTTATATAATGACCATTATTAAAAGATAAAATATTATATAACTCCTTTCAATTATTGTCTTTAATATATGAAAATGTCATCCATGCATATGCACGACCAACCATCTCCATAATTGCAATATAATTCATTTCTCATGATACAAATTCATGAATAGTAACAAAAGTATAATTGATTTATAAGTATAATAATTATGTAATTATTAATAATCGTTAGATGATGGAACCATGATAAATTTTATCATACATAAAATAACAAATCAAAACATATATTATGAACACACTGGTTATCACCTAAAATATAATTTTAATATGAAATTTGTAATATATGTGTAATAAATGGTCATAATTAAATCATATAAGATTTAGTATATTTACATTTTTTTAAACATATACGATAAAATTATATTTATCATACCAGTGGTTTGAAACAATAAAATAGAATTTGAGATGTAAGGTAATGGATTTCTAGTACATGTTTTATTTTGAGAGATATGTTCCATTGTCACTCTTCATAATTTTTTGGTGTCATATATACTGAACCATTGAAATTTTATATCATTAATATAGATATTTTCATTATATGTATTATTTATTTTCATGTTATTTTTAATGGTTCTTTCATTTCAAAATATTTCTGTAGTGGAAATGAATTTTTGTCTCACATTTTACATTAATTAGACACAACAAATATTCCTCACATATTTCATTAATGTGGTGTGTATACAAACCCAGAATTTATATTCTTATTATTTTCATGAAAATAATTTGTATTTCATATCCATTTTTTGATATATATTTCGTGTTGATTTTTTTCGATTTATACCAAAGCATATATGGGTTTACATTATAATCTCATCAAATGTGTAGTTTCTTATGATTATATATCCAATATTGAAATACCATAATATAGCTCTCAAAATTCTTAATTAATTTTATTAAAATATTTAAATTAAGAACATTTTCATGTAATTATAACATTTTTATACTCTGTTAATTAATGTAATGGAGTTTTTATTTACAAAAACTAACTTTATTTCCCTCTTTTATATAAAAATCCATTTTCATCCAAAACCATGTTTAAAATAATTAATATGGGATTTTAAAAATATTAAAAGTCATTTGTACATATGATTTATTTTTTACATTATCATTTAAATGAAATCATAATTACTTTTTCCAAAACATTTCCTCCTTTTCAATTACCAAATGTTCGAAAAGAATAGTTGTTTTTAATAATCACTACATGAATAGTTTTTTTCTACTATCATGACCACCAAATGTGTTCAATGATCCATTATATGATTAAAATTCTAATAAATTAATATTTTTTGCATAATAATTGGGAATTTTTTATATTTTTAATTAATGATTACAAAATAAAAATGTTTTTAAATTTTTTTAGAAAGGGTTTTCCCAAATGAACATGATATTTTTCAACTCATATTTTCCAAATTATTTTTAATTATTACTTTATAAAACTAATTTTATTTAAATGGAATTTATTTCCAAAATATGTTCTGACTTTTTAGATAAAATTTTCTTTTTTATGAAAAATTATTCTCCAGATGAAAGGTTCCATGTTATTTATCTTTCAAAAACATTCTTTATATATGATGACATCCTTTGACATAACATAATATTTAATGAGTATATTAACCATATATTCTAGTCTAATTAATTATCTTAATGGTATAACATGTAATGATGTTTATTAAAACTGTTTGTATTAAATGGGTTAAACCATGATAAAATTATTATGAAATCAGATTCATTTTCAATGGGTTATACAATGAAAAAAATATGAAGTATTTATGAAACATCTATAATTGAAACATATTATGAAATAATTAAATAATTATTAAAACAATTTTAATTATTTAAATATTATATGATTAAATTGTTTTGGTTTTTTCGAACAAATACATATGATTTTCATTATTATAGAATGATGACCTATATCTTTATCCAATTCATTGTGTAATGATTAATGTTATATGATTACAAATGGTACATGGGAAGGTATCCAAATATCAGAAGAGGGTTTTTGGGTGTTTATTCCAAGACCAAAATTGATTACACATGTTTATCCCACCCCCCAAAAGGTAAGCGAGTTATATTACCATGCTTATCATGTTCTGAATGTCTTTCTTTATAGACTGGGTATTAGATTTCTATGATTATGTATATTCCACGAAATTATATATTATTAATTTTTTATATTCCCTTAGAATATGTAATATGATCTCATAGTGATTCAAATATTATGAATTAAAATTATTTTATCCATTACACAAGACTACGATATTTAATATGTATTGTATGGATTTCTAACGACATGATCATGTTCCTATACTCTTATGTTATTTTAATTCTTAAATTTCTTCTTTGTTTACTGTTACTGTGCATCTGAGCCCACCCATTATTATGTTTCTATTCCCCAGGTCATGATGGAAGATATTATTTTTCATATGATTATGTAGTGTGCTAAAGGTGAAGATCTATATGGAAGATACTTAAGATATCTCACCATATTAGATTATTGTGAACCTTGTCACCAGAGTCGCAAAAATATTACAGTACTCTAGAATATATTTCTTTAATGTATTGAATATTCATCTCAATAGATTTAATATCAATATATTAAAAGCATGGATCAATATAGTTGGATTCAGAAGAAGAATTTTTATACCCATTGGAAACTACAATGAAATTTTTTTCTGAAATACCTAGGATATTTCTAAAGACATTTCTTGGGAAGTTTGAGGGATAAGATCAACGATAAGTTTAAAAATATTAAAATGTTCTAGAATTTTTGTATAAGTTAGTGAAATTAAAATCCATGAAATTAAAACCATATATAGATACTACCAGTGGACTTGGATTTTTCATAGATGTAGATAGGGGTAATAACTCTGAAAAAGGATCATTGGGATGGACTTGATCATCAACTGATACACAACAACGAGCCTTGCTGAACACCTTATTTTAATATCTATTTGGTATTCTTATGAAAATTTATACTCATTACAAACAATCATGGAGGATTTAAATAGATGATTAATGTGAATATCCTAGGATAAACTTTTGGTTTTAATATATTAAATAATGTTTCATGATTTAGAAATACTATATGTCATTTTTTGCATTATTAGGGGGTTTTATAATATGATTAGTATTTCAGACACTATTATATTAGTTTTTGGAAAATGGAGGGTACCTGATGGAAGTAGGTTAACTTTGAATGTGATAGAAAATTTTATGATGATCATCAAAATGGAATAGTTCCTATAGTGAATTATGTTGTTAATTTTACTAATTAGTTATCATGAATCGTGATTAAAAAAATATTCCTTATCTAACTCTCAGACACACCATATAAAAGAAGTATATGGTTCATTGTTATTTTAGGTAGTGTAGACCATTAAGGAATAAAATTTCAATTTCTTATATGTCTATAATATGGAACTAAGAACTCATGGGAATGTATATATGGGAAAATAAGCTATTTTGGGTAAAGAAAATATGGATACAAATCAAGTAACTACATATGAAAACCAAAATTCTTTTTCTCTCAATGGATGAAAATAATCGAATCTCTAACATATCATCAAATATTGAAAGTTTTCAATGATAAAATAATGGGAATTATTAAAATTAATGTCCTAAGTGGAATTATCATGAAGAGAAATGTGAATTTTTTTGTAATTTTTATTTAAAAGATAATGAAGAGACTACAAATGATATATGAAATGTATGATATTTTCTAATAATTTTTTGTTAAATAGATTATCAATAATTAATTGGAGGTTGTGGAATATTATGGAATCATTCATATTTTATATCGATAGTAAGTGCTAAAAATTAATAAGATGATAAAGATTAGTTAAAGGTTTTTTAACTAAGTGGAATTATTTATGTTTTTATTTTAATTTGAATTCATGAATTTTGTTATATGAATCATGATATATATGAGGATTATTCTATATATGATATTCATTTAGTATTTCTATGAAAATTATATAAGGCCCCAACCATAATCATTAAATAATCAGGAATTAAGAAAAAAATTCACATTGATGATCTTTTCAGGTTTAGGGTTTTGCGGAATTAGGCCATAAATATTACATTACATCTAAAATATTTCCATGTAGACACGTCTACTCATGTATCAATTGTTTCATAAAATAAAAAATTTTAAATGAAAAAAATAATCCTTTTCTTGATATAAATCTTCTTGAGTTCATCCTTTCTCTTACCCTAGATTATACCCTATGAAAAACATTTCAAAATCATGGGATGAGCAATAAAATCTCAATAAGGGTTATAAAATAAGGAAAGGAAACTCTAACCCATAAATAAATACAAATCAATGAAACCATACTTTTCAATCATAACATACCTCATGAAATCATATGATTTATGAATAACACATAGAAATAATAAATTATAAAGGTAACTTGTGGAAACCATATCATACATACATTGTAGATTTCACAGCTACATAGGGAGTATCATTTGGAATAACCCTCACAGTATATTCCCAAAATCTCTTAGGAGAAACATTAAATTTTACCTCTGTCACGTTACCCAATGTAATAGAGAGCTATCTCTAGCTCTCCCACACTAGGTTTATCATGGAACCACCAATATAAATGAACAATACCCAATATCCATAACATATTCATAACACATATAACAAATATAAATGAAAGATAACATTACCACATTGAAATCACAGTATATCATTTCAAGATATTGATATAATCAATGCTTTATCAATCCATTTTCAAAACCATTTAAAGCATTTAATAAATGATTTTTGAATCAATGTGTCCCATGCCACAATGAACCTTTTGAATGAAATTTTAATTTCAAAACTTTCACGTCCATGTAAATAAATCTTTAAAACCATTTTTAAAATATGGACATTAATGGGAACTATTTATATGAATAAAAAATTAAAACATTAAAAATGATATTTTAGATAAATAGTTCTTAACCAAATGAGATACACTTTAACAAAAATAACTAGATAATAACATTAATACAAGCTTATAATATCATTATAATATTTATATTCATGATATAATATGTCAAAGGGTAGTATATACACCATATAAATGTTAATTGGATTATAGAAACAAATAATTCTCAATGAAGTGTAGATTGAGTCAAATTCTTTTGCAATGAACATATCCCTAGATTAAAGACAAATAAATGACATAATTATGTGTTAAAAATAATAATACGCCCAATATATTAGGATAATAAGTGCAATAAAATCATAATTCATTCAAACATATGTATATCAAGGCAAAATTAAGAAGTATAAGTTTAACTCAACGAATTGAAATTGGGTAAAGGAGTTCTCTTAAAGAAATTCGATTGCCTAACTGCATAGCCTTAAAATTTAGAAAATCAGTTGATGAGAGAAAAAAAGGGTTTCTCATCACATGGACACAAAATGTACCACTACAATAATATAAAGGAACATATATCAACATAGGAAAATGGAAATTAAAAGATGCGACATAAAAGAAGTCTTTTTCTAAATGATTGCGGTGAAAGGTTCCTTTACCAATTTGGTAACTTAAGAAACATAAATTCCATAATGGAAAGATCATACAATGAACATTAAAATACCAATTATTTAATTTGTATTACACTAATAATACAATAATTTGAAATACATAAACCACAAAAAATGAAATGGTGGAAAATATAGTATGAATCTCATAAGAAAAAAAAGTGAGATGGAAACCCCTTACTATGTTTTAATCAATCGATTCTTAAGAACAAAAGATTATAAACCAAAAATTAAACATAGAATACCTTTAATAAAAATTGAATAATTATAATATATATCAAATTTAAGTACTCAATACACCACATGCAATAAATTAGTGGAGAACAATGGAAATCCCACTGAATATAAAGTGAGATAAGAAACCCCTTTCCTCGTGTCTCACATGACTCGTTCATTCATTACTCTCCTGAATAATAAACTAATTTTAATTTAAAAGTTCTTCAGATCCTTTTTAAGGTTTAATATTACTTTTATATCACTTATTACAGTTTTATAAACATTATGAAATCATTTATGTAAATAATGGTAGTTTGGTCGATATTTGGTACATGAGTCGAAAATGAACTTCTATAGATTACAAGTTGTTCATGTGGTAAAATTTCAATTATCTAAAGAATGATATTCATAATTTAGATATCATATATATCATATATATCAATTATATATATGTAATTATAATAGTACGTAACATTTGGATATAAAAAATGAAATGTGCCTTTCATGGAGACGGTAATCCGTACGTACGCTTGAACGCAACTCTCATTTCTATTTCATATTTTAAGGGAAATAAAACATAATAATACATAGGTATATTATAATTACAGTATCATATCATACCTAATTTCGGTTACTTCATTCTTTATACATTCCACATATGGCATGAATGATTCATATCACTTTGAGTTGGCGGTAGTCCGCACTTCCTCAAATGAAATTATCATATTTACCCATTATAGAAACCATAATGGTATGATATAAATTAAAAATATAGAAGTACAGAGAAAATATAAATATAATATATGTCACATGTAAATACAATTTTATTTTAATGACTACCGTAAGAGGTGATAGGAGAATATTGAACAATCATCATTTCGTGAGGCAGTAGTTTTGCATCCACAGAAAAAGTATGTTCTTTACCCATTAGATGAAGGTGTGTGTAAGTGTAGTTTGAATCCATTTCATAAAAAATATTATATTTAATATTCAGGTTTTTTTTATAAAATTAATAATGAAATATAGTTTAGTGGTTGGATAAGTAAAACAAAAGAAATGTACTTAAGAGAAGACGTTACCTTTAAATCAGGTAATTCCCTTTGGTTTGATCCAAAAGGATTTATGGAAGTTCCTCATACCTAAGCAATGGTTTATAGGTGGGAGAGAGTATTATTTAGAGATTATTTGTGCATTGGTGGGATGAGCCAAGGGGCTTCAGAGGTGTGAGTAACGGGCTAGCATTTTTATAAGGGGGCGGTGGGGCTCTATAGGAACTATTGAAAATATTATTTTATTATGTAATGCTTCTCTGTTTCAAAAGTTCCAAAAATTATTAAAGTCAATGATAAGATGACTATTATTAGAAATAATATCAACCAATAAAATAGGGTTTGTTTTGGAAATTTATTTAATCATTATAATCTTATTTATTTAAATCATTCCTTAATGAGGTAAACACTACATCATTATTGTGTTAGAAATAATTTTATTTAATTAATGTCTAAACATTAAAAATAAAATACCGGGATGTATGAAATATTTTTAGATTTATAATGAATATTTATAGTCTAATATATCAATTATATAATACCAAATTAATTTTTTTTAGCAAATTAATACATGTTTGTGATATTTTATTTTAACATTAAATAAAAAGTTATTAGTTTCATTATCATACCCAAATTGAATTAAATTTCCATAATTCATACTCAAGGATTGTCTTGGTCAGCTATTACTCATCCAATATGGTTAGGAAAAGTGTTATAGTAATTTTATATTATTATAATATTATTTTTACCTTAAATTCTCCTATTTTCCTTGAATCGCATTAAATAAAAGTCGAAAGATATTATTCACCAAAAAATATTTTTATCTTATTGAACCCCATTTTACGTAATGATAACAAACATTTATGACTGATTTTTGAAATTCAATTCACATAAGTGGTAAATTTTCATTTAAATAAAAAATTTACTTTTTTAACTATTACTCATTGTTTTCACTATTCATCAAAAATTGAAGGTTTTCATAAAAATAACAGAAATTATTCTTAATCAATATGTCATAATCCAAATTAAAAAACGATGCCTATTTTACCAAATTCGAAACATAGATGTTTAATTCATTAATTTATAATTAATTCTTGATGTCAAAACAAAATGCGTGTTTTTAAGAAATAATAAATATCAAAATATTGACACTTGGTTATATCCAATTTCAAAGTGAAATTACTTCCAAAGACCAAAATAGGATTAAATGGTAAATATATAATCTAATTGCACATTAAAACCAATTAAAATGATAATATAGGCATATAAATAAATTAGATTACAAGGCAGTTTTGAATTAAAATACAATATTTTTAACTATTCATTAAAAATGAACATTATCAGAGAAATACCAAAATTTAAACCAAAGTAAATATTAATGTCCATATTCTAAAGAATAATTTTATTTTTTTTCAAATATGACATAAAAAGTGACAAAAACTAGATTTAAAAAGGGTTCTCCATCAAAAGGTGGTAAAACAACATTTTAAATAATATTAGAGTGTTTTATGCTTAATATTGGATTCATTCTCATTTTAAGCCTCTAAAATATATTGGGTAAATGTAAAATCATTTTAGAAACATATTTAATCGTAATATAGTTATTTTTGTTCATCCACTCTAATATAATGGCTATCCATTAACTACCATTGAGAATAATAATATTATATTAATATTTTTCAGTATCACTCAACGTTTTGTGAAACGTATGTTTTCAATGAATCCTGTTGTTTCGTATCAGGTATTCCCTCGAACATAGCATCACCTTCAAAGAAAAATTAATATTTATGTCACGACCTGTCCTTGGGGACCGTGTCGTGAATACCCCAAGCCCGCCTTCCATAGGCCAGGGGCTGGAGACTAGCACCACAAGCGTAAATCCCTAAAACTGGGAAGGGATTTCCTTTATAAAAGAAAACTAAACACCATAGAGTACAAGTGGAAGTAATACAAAAAGTACAAAATTAAGTGCTGAAAAGTAAGAGGGCCAGAATACAAACCCAACTGAAAGTACAGCTACAACTGAACGAAAGTACAACTGAAAAGACAAACAGCTGGAAGAATAGAAGAAACACATGGGTCGTCCACTTCGGATCCTACCTAAAGGGTAGGTACAGATAGAGCAACTCTGGGATCATCCACCACGGATCCTACCGGAAGGGTAGGTACAGATAGCGCAGCTCCTGGATCGTCCACCATGGATCCTACCTAAAGGGTAGGTACATATAGCCTCCACAATGTTCTCGCCCGTCGACCTCCTCCGAGTATCGTCTCGCCGTGGATTCCACATCCGAATACTGACTCGTCATAAGATCCACCGCCGGGTACCATCCAGTCCTCGAACACTCGGCCTCTGTCAGTGCTGCCCGTCGTCTGCAACCAACACAACGAGGTGAGGGCATATCCCGTGCAAGGGTGAGTATACGATACTCGGTAGGGACCCCAAGACCCTCAAGGTCTCACTAAATCCAACAAGGATAACCACAATGAAGGATCTCAACAGATAAACCTTACTTAGGTATAAGCCCATACTCATACCTATGTTATCAAGTAACCAATCTCAATCATGTGGAAACACAAAGGTTATGAAATACACGGATAACCACTACCTAGGTATATTCCCATACATATACCTAAGTTATCAAATAACCCATCTCAATCATGAGGAAACACAAAGGTTAGGAAATAAACGGATAACCACTACCTGGGTATATTCCCATACATATACCTAAGTTATCAAGTGACCCATCTCAATCATGAGCTAAACACAAAGGTCATAGACAAAGCTCAAACTAGGATTTTCATTATCGAAACTGTAACTGATGAAGAGCCCCATCTCTGACGAGTATAGTGATCCTGTCATGACTCTGAGGTACTACTCACTATCCTAAGACTGCTGAGGTACTCCTTCTATCGAGTACAGTGGTTCAGCCACCCAAACACAGTAGTACTTCCCGCAGGGGTCTTCCACCCAAACACAATAGCGCACCCCCCATAATAGCCTGCGGAGGAACTCCTTCTGTTGAGTACCGCAGTTATGCTTCCTGCTACCAGGTGCTCCGTCCGCCGTGGGTCTGCACCCAAACATAGTAGTGCTCCGTCCACTGGTCTAGTCGACTCACTCCAAGTTGAGTCAGTCAAGCAGTCATCAGGTCTCAGCCAGCTACACGGTCTCCGTAATCTGTACGCTTGTCTCTGGGAGGGTCTTCTCCAAGAGCTACATGTTGATACACCATGTATCACAAATTACCACAAAGAAGTGTCTCAAAGGACCGCCTCGTCATAGGGGTCTCAACGCAATAGACGACATGTCAATCGGATGCTCGATCATTGAGTTATTAGACTTTTCGTCCTAAGGGCCCAGTTGGTTTCATGTGCGAACCATCCCGGCCGTATCTCAACTGTACCATGCACTCTCATAGGTTATACTCATAGGGACCATTTCTCAACATGATCACCAACGCCACTGACGGTTCGTCAAACAGACGTCCGGTCTGAAAGTTATCAGCTTTTCCATTCGAGGGGCCCGGTTGGATTACCGGTTCAATCCAACCTGGCCACTATCCAACTGCGTCCAAAACATAGGAGAGGTATTCCAAAAGTTTAGAATCACCAATTGGAATCCAAAAAATCTATGGCACGTCAATCGGATGTCCGGAGCCCTAGTTATAAGCGTTTCCGCTCCGAGGGCCCGGTTGGTTTCGTGTTCGAACCAACCCGGGCATACCCAAAGCTCTCCGAAACGTTGAGTGTAATATACCGAAATGACCGTCTCGATCCAAGGATCTCATCGCAACTGATGGTGCATCAATCAGAAGTTTGCAGCCCACGTTATGGGAAAAAGTCCGAAAGTGGTCCAAAAGTAGGGGGTCTGGGCCCGGTCCGACCCGGCCCACCCCCCCCCCCCCCCTCCTTCGCTAGAGACGTGGCGAGCACCGCATCTTCCCCAGATCTCGCTTGGCCACGGGATCTGGTATCTCCACTGCCGATGAGGCTTCAACCGCGGCGACTCCTCCCGGTGGTGCGTCGGGCTGCCACTGCCCTGCTGGCGTGGGGCACCGACAGCGCCTTCCGCGGACCACTGGACGCTCTCCGGTGGTCCGTTTTGCGTGCCGTCTACGCCTGCAGTACTCCCAAGAACCAAAATTCATTACGGAGTCTCCAAGTCACCATTGTAGCATGTTCCGTCATCGCCGATCGATCCGAACGTCAATAAACAAACTGCAGAGTCTTTGAATTGCCTCTGCGTCCCCGACTCCGACCGCAGTTTCGTTCGGCCTCAACGGTGCGGCGCGACGGCACCGCGCTTCTTCGCCACGTTCTTTCTTTCTTCCGCATGGATCCGTTGCACTGCTCCACCTTTTTATGAGCCGCAACGAATGAAACATCAAAGGGGGAGGATGGTCGGCTGTGTTTGTGTGGTCCGACCTCCTCCCGTTATAATAATAGCAAGCGGCCAACAAATATCAACGAAGTTTGTTAAATAAACCTGAACAAAGATTAAACCCCTACCTCAATGTGTTTTCGAATAATGGTTCACCGCGGAAAATAATCATCACGGGAGATGGCGTTTCGGGACAAGGTCCCATAAGCGTCGTCGGCATCTCGGAGAAGAGAACAGTCAGTGTCGTGGTACACGGTGTCGCGTCATCGATCTCCGAGGATTCAGCATTCTTCGTCGTCCTTCGTTGGAGGCCGGCGTTCTTCATTGGCGACGGTGCGTTCTTCACGTTCTTCAAGGAATAAGAACATTCTTCAAGACTTAGAGAAAAACCTCTCCCAATCCTTCTCGCACAACGAAACTAAAACTTAAAGAAATAAGACCTTGTCTTATTTAATTAACTCACACAAGACACCAATCAATTCGAAATTCAAAATTGAATTCATGAATTAATTATATTGAACAACTTAAACAGTTAATTAATTAAGAGAGTTGACTTTTAATTAAGGGGGTTGGTACGGGTATGTTACGCAATTAATGGGGGTTTTTGGAACGTTAGTGAATTGAATAGGTGGGGACTCGTGTAGGGCCCCACCTCACAAATAACCTCTCATGGGAGGTTATGTGGGTGTGGGCCCCACCAACAACCTCCCTCGTGTAGGATATGACCAACTCAAATAAAAATGTGTGCAACATAATTTTTATTTAATTTAAGGTAAAACTCCAAAACATAACAACAAACCCGCATACAATGCAACTGCAGAAAAGGTCCCCTTAAGAGAAAACTGGTGCTGTGAGTCCATTGGTGCCTTTGGATTTAAATTCTGAGCACCGGTTCAAGTGATAAGAAAACTCGCTCGTTCGTTCCCTGAACGTACCCGATCTAAACTTCGGAAAATTATTCCGGGCACACCGGGCCTCGGAATCAGGCGCCGTCAAAAACTGCGTACTCGTAAAATTCTAAAAAATTAAGAGAAAAAAAATTCCTTGATATTTGTGGGTCGTTACATTACTCCCACCTCAGGGCTTTACGTCCCCGTAAATCTTAAACACAAACTAGGGATAAAAAAGTGGTACTGAGAATGCATCTGAGCCTTCCTCTCCCATGTGCTCTCCTGGAGGTTCCCGTGCTTCCAACGAAAGAACACAAGAGGAATCGACCATTCTCGTAGGACCCACATCTGTCGATCCTCAACCTCTACTGGAACCCCGCAAAATTCACACGATTGCCATAGTCCAGCTCCCCATGGTCGATGATATGCGTCGGGTCGTGCTAGTATCTCCTCAACTGTGATACGTGAAAGTCGTCGTGCACCTGGTGCAACTGAGGTGGATGGGTCAAAAGGTAAGCCACCTCACCTACCCTGCTGAGGACATGAAAGGTCCACTAAACCTTGGAGATAACTTGTCGCCTTGGCCACATCTCTATAATCCTCATCGAGGTGAGACCCGTATAAGGACATGATCATCATCCTCGAACTCTAGTGGTATCCAGTTCCCGTTTAGAACTGAAACTCAAAACTCCTGCTGCCACGAGGGTAAGGTTGACTTACTCAAGATTCATCGGCCACACCCTCCTATGCATGAGTTTATCTAGTGATGCATGGGCTTTCGTTTTCTCCAACCAAGGAAAAACCATCCCGAAGTTGTAGTTAGACCACATCCTTTTTTCCTAATACAATAAATATGAGCTTGAACTGTGAATCCAATCCATACTGAGACCAACGTTGTAAGGCCTCGACGCTGCCACCAAGAGATTCCAACCGAAACTCTCGTCTCGAGGGTCAGACCACACTGTCGGCATATGTGTGGTTATCGAGTCTCCTCCAAAGGTATCTCCAGATGTGAGGGTTAATTCTACGGCTTACCAGAAACGCTAGGTCTGGGACAAGATTCGTGGAAGGAAGGAATGATTCATATCAACGTCTATTACTACGGTAGCTAGTTTTGGACACAGACTGTCCCTTGATTCATTTATAGATCCATTGGGTCACACACCTTGACTGCATGCAGCCGCACTCTTCCCCTGCCCTTCGGCTCCCTGAGCCTGGCGGGGACAACTAAGGTGGGTGTTTGTAGCATGTTAAAATGTACACCACCTCATGCTTCTCTCATGGCTCTGCCTCCATGTCTGTTGCTTCGCAAACTCATCTCTCCTTAAAGCATCCTGTTCTTGAAACATTTAACATGCCCGAGTCTCTAAGACTGGCTCAGTTTCCTGTTTCTTACTGCACAGTGCAGTCTTCATCTGCTCCTGGATGATCTGCACCTTCTTTGCCTACGATCATAAGAGTTGCTACGATTTCTCCTTTGCCGAAAAGAGAAAATCAGTCTCATCCCCCGGATGAACCATAGACATTGCCTAATACAGTCAATCCTGAAATGAATGATGCATTCATGCCATGGATGACGTCGTAAGGCCTCGACGTTACTACCAAGAGATCAAACCGTAACTCTCTCCTCCAAGGGTTGAGTCACATTGTCGGCATCAGTGTGAGGTCATTGGGTCTCCTCCAGTAGAAATCTCAAAATTGAGGGTCAAGTCAACAGTTTTAACTGGGACCTCTCAGTATGAACAAAAGCACAGGAAAGAAAACATCACAAAGATAAGTGTCTTTTTATTACTACAGCTCATAGTAAAAAGACACAAATACAAAAACACCATGGAACTAGAAGTACCAAGAACAAAAGTAATCCACTAGTTCTGCTCCTATCCACCTGCATCCAGAGATCTACTTCCTTGTCCACTGCTCGGCTGTTGCTCAAGCACCCGCAGCTGCTTCTACCTCAGTGGCTACTCTAATGCCTGCGGATCAACTGTATGGGGGGTCAGACAGTCACGTTCCTGGTGACCCTTCCTGCCGCATTCATAACACTTCCTGCTCCTCGTATAGCCACCTCTGTTCCTCATGGACATCTGCATCATCTGTCTACTTCCCATAGATGACTCAGCTACAGATCGAAAATCCTGCGGCAAAGTTAGCATCTCCTGAACACGCTCGGGGTGTAGATCTACTGGTACAAACTCTACCCAGAAGAAGGTCTCGAAGTCTCACCAGTTGAAGGTCATCCCATCGCAAAACTGGAACATGTGGCTCCACCATCTCTTGTCTGCTGCCTAAAGGAGGCTGGTAGAAAAGATCACCATGAATTCTACTAGAGTACCCACTATCCTGAAAACTCTCACCATAGCCTCCAGATAATCCTCAGCTGGTTGTGGGTCCATCTCTCCCCGGAAACTAAGTGGGCTCTGGTGCTGGAACTCGTGCAGCGCGTTCAAGTGACGTGCATTCTCTGATGCTGGGGATGGTGGCATCGGTGGCCCAATATATGGTATTACCGCAGGTGCGTCAATAGTAAGAGGGCCTTGTACTGAAGCCTCATCGCTCGGCTGGCTGTCAGTACGTACATCCCTCTGGGATCTAGCTGGTCGTCCATGGAGAGACATACTGAAAGAAACATACGTGACATGGTCAAACAATTATACCCGGTGAGTTGACCTGGTTTGAGATGTTTTAAGGGAAAACCTTTGAAAACACACATGCAATTAGAGTTTTTGTGCGCAAAGTCGGAAATCAGTTGTCAGGGTCCTGGTGTATGGATACGTCGGCAGCCCGCACCAACACTGGACTCCTTGAACTGAAAACCACACTTGGTACCCTTAACCCTATTTCTTCATAGAAAGAAAATATCAGAGTTATAAGTTCCGCGGTTGAACCAACTCCTCTGATACCAATTTTTCACGACCCGTCCTCGGGGCCCGTGCCGTTACTACCCCAAGCCCGCCTTCCATAGGCCAGGGGTTGGCGACTTGCACCAAAGGCGTACATCCCTATAACTGGGAAGGCATTGCCTTTATAAAAGTAAACTGAACAACACAGAGTACAAGAAATTGTAATATACTATGTACAAAAGTAAGTGTTGAAAATTAAGTGAGCCAGAATACAAACCCAACTGAAAGTATAGCTACAACTGAACGAAAGAACAATAGAAAAGACAAACAACTTGAAGAATAAAAGCAGCTCTAGGGACATCCACTTTGGATCCTACCGGAAGGGTAGGTACAGATAGCGCAGCTCCTGGAACGTCCACCACGGATCCTACCTGAAGGGTAGGTACAGATAGCGCAGCCCTTGGATTGCCCACCACGGATCCTACCATAAGGGTGGATACAGATATCATCCACAACTCTCTCTCCCGCCGACCTCCTCCGAGTATTGTATCACCATGAAGTCCACCTTTGGATACTGACTCATCGTGAGGTCCACCTCCATATACCGTCCAGTCCTCGAACACTCGGCCTCTGTCAGTGATGCTCGTCATCTGCAACCAACACAATAAGGTGCGAGCATAACCCATGTAGGGGTGAGCATACGATACTTAGTGGGGACTCTGAGACCCTCAAGGTCTCAATAAATCCAACAAGGATAACCACAAATAAGTATCTCAATAGATAACCCTTACTTAGGTATAAGCCCATACTTATACCTAAGTTATCAAGCAACCCATATCAATCATGAGGAAACACAAGGGTTATGAAATCAACAGATAACCACTACCTAGGTATATTCACATACATATTCATAAGTTATCATGTGACCCATCTCAATCACGAGGTAAACACAAAGGTTATAGGCTTATCTCCATCCAGGATTGTCATTATCGAAACCATAACTGCTGAAGATCCCCGTCTCTGACGAGTACAATGATCATGTCATGACTCCGAGGTACTGCTCACTAACCTAAGAATGCTGAGGTACTCCTCGTGTCGAGTACCGCGGGTCAGCCACCCAAACACAATAGTGCTTCCCGCCGGGGTCTGCCACC
Organism: Viscum album; assembly: GCA_963277665.1. Classification (NCBI taxonomy): domain Eukaryota; kingdom Viridiplantae; phylum Streptophyta; class Magnoliopsida; order Santalales; family Viscaceae; genus Viscum; species Viscum album. Next base: position 927,392,408 of record OY728126.1, on the reverse strand, counting down.
CAAACATAGTAGTGTAACCCCCCCTAATAGCCTATATAGGTACTATTTATGTTGAGTACCGTGGGTTTGCTTCCTGCTACGAGGCGCTCCATCCGCCATGTGTCTGCACCCAAACATAGTATTGCTTCATCCACTGGGCTAGTAGACTCACTCCAAGTCGAGTCGGTCAAGAAGTCGTCCGGTCTTAGCCAGCTACACGGTCTACGTACTCCATATGCTCATCTCCAGGAGGATCCACTCCATGAGCAATAGGTTGATACTCTAATGATCACAAATTCCCAAGAAGAAATATATCAAAGGACTGCCTCGTCCTATGGGTCTCAAAGAAACAGACGGCGCGTCAATCGGATGCCCGGTCCGTGAGTTATTAGCCTTTTCGTCCCAAGGGACAAGTTGGTTTCTTTTGCGAACCAACCCAGCCGTATCTCAACTGTACCCCAAACTCTCATAGTTTATACTCATAGAGACAGTTTCTGAACGTGATCACCAACGCCACTGACGGTTCGTCAAACGGACGTCCGGTCTGAATGTTATCAGCTTTTTCATTCCAGGGGCCCAGTTGGATTACAGGTTCAATCCATCCCGGCCACTATCCAACTGCATCCAAAACATAGGAGAGTTGTGCCAAAAGTTTCTTCTCATCAAGAAAAATCAAACAAAGTCGACAGCACCTCAATCGGACGTCCGTAGATCAAGTTATATGTATTTCCGCTCCAAGGGCCCGGTTGGTTTCGTGTTCTAACCAACCCGACTATACCCAAAGTTCTCCAAAACCTTGATTATAATTTACCAAAACGGCCATCTCAATCCAAGGATCGCATCTCAACATATGGTGCGTCGATCGGAGGTCCACATCCCATGTTATGGGAAAAATACCGAAAGTGGTCCGAAAGTGGGGGGTCTGGGCCCGACCCATCCCCCTGGGTCGGCCTGAACCGGGTCCGGCCCGATGGGCGCGGCCCTGCCCGGTCCGCGCAATTTGGCCCGGCTCGGCCGGGAGGCTCGCTTGCTCGGCCAGCGGCCGAGCATGGGGGTCGCGGTCCCCCCTTCCTTCGCCAGCGGACATGGCGAGCGTCGCGTCGGCCCCGGATCCCGCGCGGCCTTGGGATCCGTTCACCCCGCCGCCGCCACGGCTTCAGCAGCGACGACCCCTGCCGGCGGCGCGCCGGGCCACCGCCATCTTCGGTCTTCCGGATGCCGCCATCTCCGAGCTTCCGGCTGCCGTCTTCAGCCCCTGGCTCTGCCGCGCCAGCGGCGCCTTCCGCGGACAACCGGATGCGCTCTGGTGGTCCGTTTTGCCCGCCGTCTGCGCATGTGGCTCTCCATGGACCCGAACATCACTGCGGAGTTTCCACATCACCATTTCAGCCTATTCTATCATCGCCCATAGATCCGAACGTCAATAATAAAACTGCAGAGTCATCGAATCGCCTCTGCGGCCCCGACTCCGGTCGCGGTTTTGTTCGGCCTCAATGGCGCGGCGCGACGGCGCCGCGCTTCTTCGTCGCGTTCTTTCTTGCTTGTGCGTCGTGTCGTTGCACCGGGCCACCTTTGTCCGAGCTGCAACCAACGCAACATCAAAGGGGGAGGATGGTCAGCCGTGTTTGTGCAGTCCGAAATCCTCCTGTTATAATGATAGAAAGCGGCCAACAAATATCAACGAAGTTCGTTAAATAAACATGAACGAAGATTAAACCCCTTCCTCAAGGTTTTGTCGAACGATGGTTCGTTGCGTAAAATAATCGTCGTGGGAGACAACGTTTCGGGAAAAGGTTCTGGAAGCGGTGTTGGCATCTCGAAGAAGTGAAACGTCGGCATCGTGGTACACAACGTCGCGTCGTCGATCACTGAGGAGTCAACATTCTTCATCGTCCTTTGTCGGAGGCCGGCGTTCATCATCGGCAACGGTGTGTTCTTCACGTTCTTCAAGGAGGAAGAACATTCTTCAAGACTTAGAGAAAAACCTCCAAAAATCCTTCTCGCACAACGAAACTAAAACATAGATAAATACGACCTTGCCTTATTTAATTAACTCACACAAGACAACAATCAATTCAAAATTCAAAATTGAATTCTGGAATTAATTATATTGAACAACTTAAACAGTTAATTAATTAAGAGAGTTGACTTTTCATTAAAGGGGTGGTGCGGGTATGTTACGCAATTAATGGGGGTTTGTGGAAGGTTAGTGAATTGAATAGGTGGGGACTCGTGTGGGCCCCACCTCACAAATATCCTCTCATGGGAGGTTATGTGGGTGTGGGACCCACCAACAACCTCCCCCTTGTAGGATATAACCAACTCAAATAAAAATGTGTGCCACACAATTTTTATTTAATTGAAGGTTAAAATTCAAAACATAACTTCAAACCTGCATAAAATGCAACCGCAGAAAAGGTCCCCTTAAGAGAAAACCGGCGCGGTGAGTTCATCGATGCCCTTGGATTTCGATTCCGAGACCCGGTTCAAGAGATAGGAAAACCCACTCGTTCGTTCACTGAACGTACCCGAGATAAACTTCGGAAAATGATTCTGGGCACACTGGGCCTCGGAATCAGGCGCCGTCAGAAACTGCATACTCATAAAATTTCAATGAAATTAAGAAAAACAAATTCCCTTAAAATTTTCGGTTATTTACAATTTAATTCACAAATTTTAATTAATATAAAAACATTATATTGTTTATTTACCTGGGTTGTTACATCCTTCCCTCCTTTTGGGAATTGCGTCCTCGCAATTTTAAAATTGGGCTTGGAAACATCATTGAACGTCCCACATCCGAAAAATAGTCAATAAAAATATCACATTAATATTTTGAAAGTGAAATAAAAAGGTCACTCGAGATATCCCATACTAAGATTCGATGTAGAAAAACATGGATATGGAAGACAAACAAATCATCAAGGTCTTTGATTCCCCATTAGGAAAAGTTAACAGACAATGTTTTTGTTTTATCTTACTTTTCAAAAAGTTGAGGAATTTATATATGAGATAAACTAAAAACATAAAGAAACATAATTACTTTGAATTTAGAAATTCATCCTTTACTATATTTCTACCACAAAATCTTCTTTTCTCCAAATAATGAGTATTCAAACTAACTTAGTCACAATAAAAGTGCTTGAATCCACTCCTAGAGTGTTAGATAATCCACAAAAGATAAAAAATATATTTCACATGTCATTAGAAATCTACCAAAACCAAAACGTTTCGTAAAAGATTAGATAATCCCCATAAAGGATAATAATTTATAAAAGGAAAATATTACTCTTGATCACCAAAATTTGACAAACAATACTCAATGTTCCGAAATGACCATTCAATAAACATATTTTCTTAAAATATTTTAAAGTAACCCAAAACTCATAAGGATTTAATCACATTCTTACATAGTAAATCTTTACATTTTTCTCCAAATAAAATCAGCTAAACATAATGTCTCATACTGAATTCCAATTAACCAAATCAAATATTCACTATGATAGGTTAATCATTTCCATAAATAACCCTAACCACCATATGTCCATAATAAAAATAGTGATTCATCCAATATAAAATTCCACCATTAATAATTAAAAGAAAAGATAATTATTCCTTGAATAACATTTTTCATATATCAAACATCATGGTTATACATAATATAAAGAGTTTTCCAATGTAATCCCATCATCAAAAAAACCTAAATACTTTTAAGCATTTCATCATCTTAAAATCTATCATCACTATTGAATCTCGTATATGTTGACTTCTAACTCATTCAATGTTCTTCATGATCCAATTACCATTATTTAACCACAAAATCTAAAAAACATATTTCCTACAAACAATATCATTAATCTTATCCTATGATTCCATAATATCAAAACATATGTTAATGAATAATCCATAACTTTCATTGGTCATTTTCAGATTCCTAATCCTCTATCGGAATGGCATTAGGTGTTGGTAAAAATATATTTGTATGATCTTGGTTATCCCATTCTCAAATATTCTTCATAGGACATCTGTTTTTATAATGAACATGCACACCACATTTAAGAGATTCAATTTATCCCTTAGAAAGAAATTCTTTCGCTATCTTAGAGTCAACTAGATGCTTCCTTCTTCCATGGTAGGTTCCTGCTTTATGACCGTCATTCACACATCTATAGCATCTTCTCGTCACTTTGAAGCATTTTCCAAGGCGTCTCTTTCCACATCCTTGACACATAGGTTTTTTAATATACACACCTTTATGATTATAACCTGAACATCCCTAGGGATTTGTTTCTCGCATATACGAGGCCTTATTAAAATCTCCAAGGTTCAAGTGTTCAATCATGACACCAGATAGTTGGTTGAGAATAACCACAAGGGTTCTTATTGCATCTCCCATTTCACTTAGTTTCTCATTTAGAAAATCATCACAATTTTATTCACATCCACTATTACATTGGTTCCTACGAGATCCATCAATTTACTAAATCCAAAATTGTCAATGTGATTATATCATTAAAATCATCATATAACATCTTATGAGGAGGTTAAATACTAATATAGACTTATTCATGTTATATTGAACTCGTTCAATTTATCTAAAATAACTATGTCTTTTTTTTAAATTCTAACCATTATGGTAATGTCACTTACGCTTAAATAACACATGAACATCAAAAGTTATCTAAACTAACCTCTGAAACTTACTATATGTCCCCATCCTTAAACATTACATAATCGTGAATTAAGTTAATGATTTACATTGAGGCTCTTTTTAGATTTAGGTTTTTAGATAATTAAGCCATAACTAATACATTACATCTCAAAAATAACAAATTATAAACTTCCACTCGGTATAAAGTTTTTCAGAAAAAATTTCTTAAAAGAAAAAAAATTTCTTTTCATTATATATATCTTCTTGAGTTATTCATTTCTCATACTCTACCTTATACCCTGTGAAAATCATTTCAAAAACATGGTATGATCATAAAAAGAACATTAAGGGTTATAAAATTTGGAAAGTAATAATTAACCCATCAATAAATACAAATCAATGAAACCATGATTTTTAATCATAACATACCTCCTGAACTCATATGATTTATGAATAACACACAAGTATCCTAAATCATAAAGGTATATTTTGGCATCCATATCAAGCTTATATTAATGCTTTCACAGCTATGTAGGGAGTTAAATTTTTAATACCAATCATAATATATTCCGTAAATCAATTAGGAGAAACATTAATGTTTACCTCCATCATGTTACCTAATGCATTGGAGTGATATCTCAGGATCACCCGCCCAAGGTTCATAACATAACCACTATATACATGAACTATTCCTAATAACCATAACATATTCATAACACATAAAACAAGAATAATGTAAAGAAAACTTTACCACATTAATATCACAATATATAATTGCAAGATATTGATATAATAAATGCTTTATCAAACCATTTTCAAAACCATTTAATAAATTTAATAAAGATATTTTTGAATCAAAGTTCCCTATAACACTATGAATATTTTTAATGATATTTCAATTTCGGAACAATAATTTCTATATAAATATATCCATTAAACCATTTTTAATATATAGACAGTAATGATAATGATATAGAAGAATAAGTCTTTAAAAAATTTAAAATGATATTTCGGTTCAAGAGTTCTCAACCAAATGAGAGATTCATGAATAAAAATAATTGAGGAATATTATTAATAAAAGACTATATTATAATGATAATAAGGTGATTCATGAAATAATATGTCAATGGGAATTATATAAAGCATATAACAGTGATTTGGTGTATAACAAAAAATAAGTCTCAATGGAATGTAAATTTAGTCAAAGTCCCTTGAAAATATCATATCCTTAGATTAAGGAAAAATCAATGAAATAATTATGTGTTACAAATAAAAATACACCCAAAATAAGTGGATATTAAGTGTAATACAATCATAATTAATTCATACATTTTCATATCATGACAGAATCAAGAAATATAATTTAAACCCAAAAAATTAAATTAGGTTAAGGAGTTTACTTACAGAAATTCGACAGCCTAATTGTGTCACATTAAAATTCAGAAAATAAGTTATTGAGAGAAAAAAGGGTTTCTCATCCCATGGACATAAAATTTACAGTAATAAGGATATATAAGAACGTTTCCAAACCTATAAAAATGAAAATTAAAAGACTTGACATAAAATAATCCTTTGCCTAAAACAATTCGGTGAATGGTTCCCTTACCGATTTGGTAACTTGTGGAACATAAATACCATAAAGGAAAAACCATGAAATGAAGAATTAATTACCAATGAAATAAATTATATTACACAATGAATACAATCATGGCCAGTACATACACAACCCTAAAGGAAATAGTGGAAAATATAGTATGAATCTCATGGGAATAAAAAGTGAGATTGAAACCCCTTCCTACGTTGTAATCAATAAAGTTGTAACACCAAATTTTAATAACCATCAAATGAATGATATAATTCCATGACTATAAAGAGAATCATGATAATATATATCAAATGGAAGTATATAGTACACTACATGCAATAAATACGTGGAAAAAAATCGAAATCCAACAGAATTAAAAATGAGATAAGAAACCCCTTACCTCATGTCTTATGTGACCCATTCGTTCTTTAATAACATTAATAATAAAATAATTTTAATTTATACATTATTGAAAACAATTTTCCAGTTTATTATTCCTTTTATATCACTTATTACCTTGTTATAAACATTATGAAATCATTTATGTTAATAATGGTCGTTTGGTCGATATTTGGTACTCGAGTCAAAAATGAACTCCATATAATTACAAGTTGTTCATGTGGTCAAAATTCAATTATATACAGAATTATAATCATGATTTATATATCATATATATAATATATATACAGTATATATGTATGTTTTTATAATAGTATATAACATTTGGAGACAAGAAATGAAATGCCTCATTCGTAGAGACGGTAATCTTTACGTATACATAAATTCCACTTTAATTTCTATTTCACATTTAAATCGAATGTAAAATTAAATATACATAGGTATATTATAATTCATGAATAATATGATATATAATTTCAGTTTCTCCATCCTTTATAAGTTCCACAAATGGCATGAATGAGACATATCACTTTGAGGGGGCAGTTGTCTTCACTTCTTCAAAAGAAATTAACACATTTACCCATTATTGAAACCATGAAGGTATGGTATAAATGAAAAATACACAATTATAGAGACAATATAAATAAAATATATATCACATTTAAATATTTTTCCATCTTAATGAACACCATAAGAGATGATATGAGAAGATTGAACAATCATCGTTTCATGAGGTAGTAGTTCACCGTCCATAGAAACAGTTTGTTCATTACCCATTAGATGGAGTTGTATGTATGTTTAGTTCAGATAATTCTCATAAAAAAACGTAGTTTATTGAATATAAAAGGTTTGTTATAAAAGTAAAAAATAAATTGTGTTTAGGGTTTGGAGAAGTAAAATAAAAGAAAAGGACTTAAGAGAAAACGTTACCTTTTAATCGGATAACTCCCTTTGGTTTGATCCAAAAGGATTTACTAAAGTGAATTCTACCTAAGGAAAGGTTTCTATTTGTAATAGAGGGATCTTGAGAGATTCTTTGGGAAGAGTTCAGATGATCCAAGGGGCTTGAGAGGTGTCAGTAACGAGATAGAAGTGAGATCTTTTTATAAGGTGGAAGAGGGTCTCTTTAGGAAGGACTAAAAATATTATTTTATTATATAATTATTTTCGGTTTCTAAAGGTCCAAAACATATTAAATTCTAAGATAAGATGACTCATGTTCAAAATAAAATCATCCAATAAGAATTGGACAGGTTTTGGATAGTGTTATAATCTTTATAATTTTACTTGTTTAAATGATTCATTAATCTGGTAAACACTGCATCATTATTATGTTTTAAATAATTATATTTATTTTATGTATAATATTTAAATAAAAAATAACATGATGTATGGAATATTTTTTGTCTTTATAATGAATATTTATAGTCAAATATATCAACTACATAACCCTAGATTAATTTTTTTGAAAAACAATACATATTAATGATAATTTTATTTTTACATCAAATAAAATTTTATTAATGTCATTATCTTAACCAAATGGATTTCAAAGGCCAAAATTTGTACCCCAGGACTATCATGGTCGTCTATTACTCATCCAATAAGGTCAGAACAAGTGTTAAGATAATTTTATATTAATATATTATTATATTTACCTTCAATTTCCATATTTTCCTTCAACTACGTTAAATAAAAGTCAGAAGTTACGGTTAACCAAAAATTATTTTCAACTTATTGAACCCAATTTTACATACTGACCACAACCTTCTATGACGGATTTTTAAATTTCAATTCACAGAAGCTGTAAAACACCATTTAAATTAAAAATTCAGTTTTTTAATTACTAGTTAGTGTTTTTACTATTCATCAAAATTGTTGGTTTTCAGAAAAATTCATAAAATTAAACCTGAGATATGATTGATATTATAAATTCACAAATGATTTCTATTTTACCAAATTCAAAAAATTGGAGTTTCATTTTTTAATTTAAAATTAATTCTCGTTGTCAAAACAAATGGCATGTTTTTATGAAATAATAACTATCAAAAGATAGACACTTTTTATGTCAAATTTCAATGTGAAATTACATACAATGACCAAATTTGGATTATATGGTAAAAATATAATCCAATTAAAATTTACAACCAATTAGAAGGATTATATAACCATATAAATAAGATAGATTAAAAGGTCGTTTTGATTTAAAATACATTATTTTCACCATTAATTAAAAAATGATCATTATCGGGAAAAAATATCCAAATTAAATATTGATGTCTTGATTCTAAAAAATAATTTTATTTTGTCAAATATAACATATAAAAGTGAAAAAACTAGATTTAAAAATTCATAGCCATCAAAAGGCGGTAAAATGACCTTTTAATGAATGTTAGAGTGTTTCATGATTAATATTGGATTCATTCTCATTTTTAGCCTCTAAAATATATTGGGTAAATGTAAAAACTTTTAACAAACATATTTAATCATAATATGGTATGTTTTTTTCATTCCCACAAATACAACCACTATGTGTCAACTACTATTTAAAATACTAATATTACATTACTATTTTTCAGTATAACTCAATGTTGTGTGAAACATTAGTTTTTAATGAAACATGTTGTTGCGTATCAAGTATTCCATCGAACATAGCATCCAATTTAATTTAAAATTAGTATTTAATTCAAAAAATTTAATAAATATGAAATAGATATATTTTTTATTTATCTGGGATGTTACAAATGATCAATAGTAATGGTGAACAAAAAATGTTACTTAATAGAACTGGGACATTTTTTATAGAAAAGACAATATTATATGATGATAACCTATAATATGTTCTCTACATTGAGATAATGATGATTCTATAAAGATAAATTTTATATCAACAATTCTTATTGTATTGTATTGATGGCCACGGTATAATTTGATGATTTTTCAAAAAAGAGGTTTATTGTATATTATATTCAGTTTATATAATTTTGGGATTTAATAAATATGTAAAATAATCCATATTTTATTTAAATAACTAGTAATCATGTATATTTTAAATATGTTTTTATGTGAATTTTGATTATTACTAAGTTTCATGATCATACATGTTTAATGTATTCACATGTTTGGAAAATGAAAACCAAGAACCATTTTTTTATATAAGGGGTATTAATTTAAACATGATTTTTAGAAATATGATGATATAATTTATAAATACTTAATTTGAGAATGGTTTTATTGTTAATAATTTAAGGTATTATTTATGTTAAACCATGGATGTGGTTTTAGATATTAACATACAACATCACTATATGATGACTTATCCATATTGGATAAAAAGTGTCAAAATTAATTTTCACTACATATGGAAATAATATATTATAATTAATTTATTAATTTGATGTTGCTCTTCATAAATGATAAATTAATCACTTAGAATATGAGAGAAATTAGACATTGATCAAGGCCGAATTATAGAATGAATTTTATACTATGAAATTAACAATATATTAAGTAAATTTTATGGTCTTCTCATTCAATATGGATAAAGAATTACACATCATTTAGAAAATTATCATGAAATAAAACATTTTCTTTTTATCAAAATTTTTTATTATATTAATGATATTTTTAATGACTCTTAGTTTTATTTATTTTTGTACATTGACATTATCTATACCACATTCTCTTTCACACTTGATCACTATTTTGGCAATAGTTTTCTCTTATATGATCATATTTTCACTTACCAAATATGTTCTCCACTTTTTAAACCTATATTGTATTATTCCACATTTATTTCTCACACATATTTATCATTTTATTAGTATTATTTATTAAATATTTTAATGATTTATAGTTTTGTGAAGTAATTAAAAAATGTTAAATCCTTGATGATTGAGATGAATTTTTTGTGATAAACTAATTTTAAGGGTTATATAATAAAACAACATGATACGTTGTGAATTTTTTCAAATACTTATATACATTTTGAAATATTTTTTTACATGTGACATTTATTTTAGATTTCCTTACATGAAACACTGAGATTAAATGAAAGATATCATATTATCCAAAAATTATTTTATGATAGATATCAATTATACATTGAAATTATGTTTATGAATGGGATTAAAAAAATTATCAAAATATATTGCGTAAACATGTGTATAAAAATAACTTTTTGGTTACCAATTATTTTTAAATTTTTATTTTAATTCATTTAATATAAAGGTAATCATTTTATGAAAAAATGTATTTTGAAAACAAACATCCTTTAACTCAATAAGTTAATCCAATAAAATTTGGTTAATTAATTTGATAATATTTATATATTTTATATTAAATAAATTATTCATCATTTATTATATATTTGTTTTATAAAAAATTTAATAATATGATTTTTGAAGCCTCAAAAAACTAATGAAAAATCCTTGTATTTGATTTCATATATGACACATGATAACAAGAACGTAAGTTAATATAATATATAGATACATTTTAAAATATTTATTATTAATAATATATTAAATTCAAGAAACACAGAGATATTTTGTCTTATACCTAAGAGATACCATTTACAAAAACATGTATTACATTTAAGAGAAGCCTTCCTCGAAAGCTTGTGGTGTACGTAAAATTGAGTTTCACGACACAATGATATATTATAAAAATATTATAAGATATAAAATATCTTTTATGAGTAATATTAACTAAATTATGAAAATTGTTTTTTTACAACAAAATTTTTTGTTTACAAATAAATTAAAAATGAAAATAAAAACTGATTGAATATTAAAATGATATTTTTATAGAAAACTATTTAATGCACACAAAGATATTTTTTCATATAAAATAAAAGTAATTAAAATTATATTCTTATTTTAATTGAATATATATGTTATATATTCGATAAAATATTTTTTATATTCACCAATTTTATTAGATAAACATAATGTAATAATAAACCAAATGATTTTCATAAAAACATATATTTTTATAAAGGCTGTTTTAGTGTCCTTTAATGGAAACCTAATTTTAAATCATAATTTAGAAACTATTATCAATGATATTTAATAAAATAAACTTTAATTTTGATTTAATAATTTCATACATAGCATAGGATGAAGTCATTTGTTTTATTCCGAGAAAATTCATTTTTAGTGAATTGTGAAAAATACTACATTCGAGTTATAAGTTACCTTTTTTATTAAATAATTATTAATGGTAAATTATATTCAAATATTACTTTAACTTCACATTGTTTAAATTTTTTATTATTTTAATAAAATTTATTTTATTATAATCAATTTATCTTTTAAATTGAATATAAAAACATAACAATCTTTTGAACAATCTGCTGCTAAAAACAGTTAATCCATCTATATGTGAGATTGGCATTAAACCTAATTATTCCACATAAAAGATATGACTTTTGAAAATTTTACATAATAAATTTTAATAATGATAATTGTTTTGGTTGAGAATTATCTTCTTAGTTTTTGACAAAATGATTACTAAAACTTAATAAAATTAATTATAGTGATTAAGGTGTAATTAGGTTTAAAATAGACTAAATTCTTATATTTAAGGGCCCATATGACCAAAACACTTTTCCAACACCCATTTTATGGAAATATTTTGAACATTAAGATTAATGTAATCATTTTGGGTTGTTTTATATTAATTTTATTCGGTAAGAACATGTTCACACAAACTTTTTTTCAAGAATACCATGTGAGTCCTTTTCCTTCCCAATAAAAGTCTACCAGCTCATCCCCTTTTGAACACCACTCTAACATATTTTTGTCAGAAAATATCATCCAAAATGGCCTCCCAAAATCCTTTCAATGTCCTGGAATCCTTAATTTTTATTGAATACCTTCCATTGATTCCTTTTGGTTAAACCAAAAGAGGTTACTGGATTAAATGGTATTGTCTTTTCTCAATCTCTCTAGATTAATTTCCATTCCTTTTCCATAAAATATCCTTAATATATTATGGTGTCACTTCATAATTATAGTAAATATACTAAATTTTTTTTATTCTCTGAGTTTTACCTACACTTGAACACACCCCCATCTAATGGCTAACGAACATAATGTTTCATTGTACGGTGAACTATTTCCTCATGAAATGATGATTGTTCAATTTTTCCCTACCACCTATCCTGGCAGAAATTATGATGGAAAACTTGATTATATATATTAAATATATTACATATTTTATTTAATATTATTTCATAATTCTATAATCATTATATCAAACCCACCTTTAATAGATTCTGTTTTACATAAATATGATAACATAGTTTGAGAAGGTGTGGACAACCACCGCCTCAACATAATGTGATTCTTCAATACTATACAAAAAACCTATAAAGGATGGTCTAACATAGTTATATGATCCATACAAAACATATGTATTATATTCATTAAATAATTATCTTTTGGTTAATAATATATATATATATATCATCTCCTCAATTACCCTTTCATAATTATTAAATGAGATAACGTTGTTCATGGACATGTTGACTACCGCCTCCTTGACATGATGTGACTTATTTTACATCAAAAATATCATTATATAAGAATTTATGATTAAATAAGATGTAATTTATTATGTTATGATAATTTTGTAATTATATGGTGTAACATACCTTCTTTCCATAATGACCATTGAAAAATTGCAATAGTAAGCATGCGTACATATGGCTTTTAATCCCGATGACTATAGCGTTAATAAATATTTTCAAAACCATAATTACTGATTTATTTAAAAAGAATAATTTATCTAGAAATATTATAATTATTTCATGTTTATTATTTTGGATGTTTCCTATGATGAACCCTATGGCCATAGTTGACCAAAAAAAATTGGACATATTAACTGAATTTGCTCAATAACACCTGATGTAAAATAAATTGTCTGAGTAGTTATAAACAACATGGTAATAAGTGAATGAAAATTAATTGTAAAAATGAAAACATTTCTAAGTAAATTATAAAATTAACATTAGTTTATTATACAATAATTTATAGTACGTTCACCTAAAAGGAAACGTAAGATAAGGTGTTTTCATTTCATTTTTTAAATATGTGAGATTAATGACATATTCATTACTCCATTAATTTGTGTGATATAAATACTTACTATATGATATATTATACCATGATTTTACTATATCTCATGAAATTAAAATTTTCAATTGATTTTACACTTTCAAGTAATCCTTAACTCGAAATCAACTCAAGTAGTATTGGATTTTTCACTCAATTTACATTCCATTGAGAATTAAATGTTTTTATGCACCTAGTTTATTTTACATGGTTTATATAATTCCCTTTACATGAAATATCATGAATTTTATTACTATCATGATATTGTAAACATTCAAATAATGTTATTTCTTCACTGGGATTATATTTTAAAAATTGTCAACTTTTTAGGGGACACTTTGGGATATTTAATGATTGTATTCCTTAGTAAAAACATTAATCAACTATAAATGGTATTTCCATTCAATAAAATTATATACAAATTGTTCATTATAGCCTTTAATTATTCTTTGTTTTTTCAAGACCATTTTCAAGTGTTATTTCAATTTTTCCACTATTTGGTTCTAATATGATTTTAGAAAATATTTTTTAGAAAAACATACATTATATCACTCTTTAGTAGGAGAACCGACATTATTCTAAGAAATAACTTTTATTAAGAAGTTTTCAAAATTGCTTCTAAAATGATTTGGAAGTGTAATTTTCAACATATTTGTCTTTGAAAATTTTTAATGGAATCTTATTTTCATATTCAAAATGAGGAATTTTCTATCCTTTTTTTGTACAAAATCAATATTCATTTTACCTCACACAATATGTGCGAAATCATCCACCGTTATTTCTTTAATGAATCCATTACATGTTTAAAGTTTTTATTTTTAATGAAAATTATTTTCAATGGTCTTTTCAAAATAAAATGATATTTTCCAAAAGAATATTTTTAAAATCCATTAATTTATTTCATAGAAAACACTCTATTTTTACTCCATATGGGATTTGACGTATTGATACAATCATTAATATTTCCCAGGATTGTTTATTATTTATTTGGATGATTATGGAATTCACATTCACTTAATTGATTTATTTATTAGTCCCCATGGAATATTTAATCTCTTATGATCATTGAACATTGAATTTCTCCTAAATTCTACATTTCATTTATCATGTATAATACTATTTCCTATACACTATACCATTTTATATACATTGTATACATTGAATGTTGTTTGATTAAACTGTATCTTTTACGGAATATAGATATTATATATGGAAAATTGTTAAATTTCATATTATATAGATGATGAATGTTTTAGACTGGTTGGACATTGGAAGGGCCTGATTATAGATATCCCCTTGATGCATCAATAGTCTCATGGGACGAGTAATTTCGTGAGCTTCCTTATAAGGGCGTGTACCCTATATTTGGTAAATTATCTCATGAAATGTCATTATCGTATAGGTAACACATACCTAGAAAACATGGTGTCCAATAATTAATTATTTCCATCATTTATATTCTAATATTATACTTCAATTTATTTTTCATCGACATATCTATGGATGGGTTTCATAATCCAGATTAAGATGTTATTTTCCAATGATATAATGTGTCTACGTATCAATAGATACTTTTCATTATTAATTCATTTAATAAATGGATTTTTTTTAGTTTCCTCACAATCCATATTGATATTGAATTATCTAGTTATATAATGGCATGTGAATTCAGTTATTTCCTATCAATATTTCTTACGTTATTCCTTTGTGTTTATTGATCACATGGAATGTGTATATAGTTATTCACCATTCCATATTTACTATTCTAATTGATTAATTATTGCTTCTGCTATATTTTTTCATTACTGAGATTTTGAGCTCACCCTTATTATGTTTTTTTTCTCATGAATCCAATAATTTTACTATGAATTATAATCATGGATTTTACTAAATGTAATAGAGTTATCATTAGAGTTATTTATTTAGAATGATGAAAAAAATTATTATGTTGTAATCAATTTATTAATTTTTAATGAAATTCTCATTTATGTATTTTATTTACTAATTCTACTAAACTGACTTTCCCTTCAATGACTCGTTACTTAAAATTATTTCAATGTATATATTAGAAGACACAAGATTAGGGCTATATGGTGATGGGTTGTTATAGTTTGTATCATTGGAAGTTTAGTAGAAACATTGGGAACTGGATTTAGGAAACCTTATATTAGAAAACATAAACTTAAGGTAAAATTTGATGAAGTGTAGATGAATACCCACAAATTATGGTAAAGTATACAATATGTTGGTATTCGTTGAAAGTACATACCTTTTTTGGATACTATAACTCGATGTGGTTCTGGAACACATGTAACTATTTGTAACTACATTGGAAAGGTGTCAAAAGATTTACTCTGGGTATCTTGGTATATGAAAATGGGCTGTAATTCCCACCTGGTTTGATACCCTTGGGGTATATGCATAGGATAATCCACTATTTATATACAAATAATTATGAAGGATTGGTTGCAGAACAAGAAACGTAGGTTAAACCCAAGGAGTAATAGACTAAATATAACGGGTAATGATTTAGAAATCTAACAAATGATATTTTAGATACACCCTATACCATTGAAGGACATATGTGGAAATAAAATGGATGAGGTATATATGTATTGAGACTGTATTTAAAACCATAGTTAAAATTCTTTTTAGAGATTTACCTAATTTTAAGGATGTCAATAATATTTATATTTTAAAGTCATACTAATATGGTTTTATAAAAGAACAAATTGTAAGCCAGGTGACAACCAATCAAATCCAGGAAGGCTGTAGGACATTAAAACTTGACTAAAGGATGATAAGGGTTTCACACTAACCACTGACCTATGCAATGTCATGGTTAATTAGACATTGTTTTTAGTTAAAAAAATGGATGAATATATAATAAGGATGAACTGGTAATAATAGTTTTTATGAAAATGTATTAATCTAATATCAAAATTTGTTTATAAGATAGTTATGGAAAAATAGATCGACATGTCACTCTTACAATAATTTAAATGTTTTTTAGTGATTTAGGATTAAAAAAATCATTATTGGTTAATAATTTTTGGTACAAAATGAATGAATTAGAATTTGAATGAAGCACAACAAAATTTTTATATTTTTCATATGAAATTGAAACCTACAATGTATGAATATTCTATTATATTCTTGGTCAGTAAAAGACTTACCCAATATTATAAAAATGAATAAGAAATATAATTTTGACCTAATACCGTAATTTTTGTTGAACAAATGGTCTTATAAATCATCACTTATTTTTGTATTTGAGGCCCCCAACATTCCATTAATCATTACCTTGTATGTGATTGATGACCTCATTCACTACCTAATAATATTAATTCTTTTATTCTAAGTATGTGTATCTACTTTTCAATAATGTTCTCTAACTTAGAGACCTAGTTACATGGTATTCTATGTGACATTTGTACATTCAATTGTCTCTTTTCTAGAGGATGCTTCATTAATACATCTCATGATTTAGGAATTGAATAATTGAAATATTAAGCAATATATTACAAATATTGATTATAAATGGCAAGGAATAAATTTGAATAAGGTGGGTAGAATGCGATTCCCCAAAATGACTGTAAGAACCTTGTATTTGGTAGTGTGTATGACACGTGATAACAAGCCCATAAGGTAATATAATATCACAATACATTATATTATATTTAAAATTTATAATAGATTTTAGGTATGATATACTGATTTATCATGTGTTACACATAATAGAAACTTTTCTCAATAGATTGAATTACATTCAAAGGGTACCTTTTGGGAAAGATTGTGTTGTATGCAAGAGCAAGTTTCACCAAACAATGAAATATTATTAAAATAAAATAATATATAAACTAGAAGTTATCAATATTATTATATAAATTATAATAGTATACATTTTAGAAAACTAAATTTTTGGTTTAAAATAATTTACAAATGAATATAAGAACCAATTGAATATTAAGATGTTGTTTTTATAGAAAACCATTTTTATGCTCACATAGTTTTTTTAACCATATTAAATAAAAGTAATTACAATTATTTAATTATTTAAATGTAAAATGATTTTTATATATTCCATCAAATATTTTTGATATTTATCCATTATATTTTATAATCATAAGGTAAGAACAAACACGATGTTTTTCTTAAAAACCTATATGTTTATAAAGGAAATTTACCAACCTTTTAACAGATTACACATTTTAAATCACAATTTCTTATTCAAATAAATTTTATTCGAACAAATAAATGTTATTTTTGAATTCCAAATTTCAAAATTATAGTATGATTAATTTTGGGGATTTTTCGGAGAATATTCATTTATTAGTGAATTGTGAACAATACTGTGTTTTAGTTAAAAATATCCTTTCATTTAAATAATTATTAATGTTAAATTATATTATAATTTTATTAATGTAAAATTGGATATGATATTAATCAATTAATACGATTTAGTTCATTATAATAAATTTAAATCCTAAATTGAATATTTAAATAAATCAATCCTTTGAAAATTTTTCTACCCAAACTAGTTAATCCTTCTTTCATTGAGATTAACTTTAATCCTGATTTTTATGCTTCTCTAATATGATTTTTTAAAATCCTACACACACTATTATAATAAATTTACTATTGTTTTTCAAATAATATGAACTAAAATTTTGAAAGAAATTATTTGTGAAGGTTATTAAAATTAATTACAGTGAATAAAGAGTAATTAAGCTTAAAATAGGCAAAAATCGTATGTTTAATGGACCAAATGACCTATCCACATTCCCAACACCTATTTGATATAAATATTTCTGCCATTAAAGCTATATTAATGAGAATTTTTTTTTGGTATGATTATTATTAGGTAAGAATATGTTCAGACCAAACATTATTTAAGGAATACCATGTGAGTCTTTTTCCTTCCTTATAAAAGGTCACCACCTCTACCCATTCCTCATACCTCTCTATCCTCTTATGTTCTGCCAGGATTCACCCAAATGGAATCCCTAAATCACTCCGCTTGACCTAAAATCCTCCCTTTTTCAGAATACCTTCCATGTATACCTTATAGTTAAACCAAAAAAAGCTACCTGATAACAAGTTAGCGTCTTTTCTCAATCTATCTAGTTTCATTTCCCTTATCCAACACCTAAAATATGTGTATTCTATTCTTGTGTAACTAAACCAAGATAAAAAAATAATATGTTTTTTATTAATAAATTTAAATCTATAATTACACACACCATTATCTAATGGGTAACGAACATAATGTTTATGTGTACGACGAACTACTACCTCACGAAACGACGAATGATCAATTTTTTACTATAGCCTCCCATGGTGGAAATTATAATTGAAACTCTATTAATATATATTAAATATGATATTTATTTACTATTTATACTTATGTAATAATTTTATTACACATAACTCAAATAATTTCCATTGTACATTAATATGATTACATCATTTGAGGAACTGTGGACTACCGCCCCATCAAAGCACTTTGATTAATTCAATCAAAACATGTAATGCATATATGATGGGTTTAACTAAACATTTGAGACATCAAAAACATATATATTATATTAATTAAATATTTATTTTTCTGGTAAAATTATATAGAAATATGTGTATATATATAATCTCTTTTATTACCCTTTCGTACTCATTAAAAGAGATAACGTTGTTTGTTGATGTGGGGATTACCACCTCCTTGACATGATTTGATTCCTTTTAAATCATAGTATTATTTATATAAGTATATATTATTGAATAATATGATATTTATTATATATTTATAACTCTAGAATGATATGGTCTTACTTACCTTCATTCGATATCGACCATTGAAAAATTGCAACGTTACTCATGTGTATGTACGACCTACTATCTCCATGATTATAATGTTAATCCATTTTTCATAACCAAATTTAGTTATTGAATTTAAGTTATAATTGATGTTTATTTAATATTATTATGTTATTATTATTATTCTAGATATGTTATATAATGAACCCGATATCTATTGTTTGAACAAAAATAGTTGTTTTGACACATAAACTGAATTTGATAAAAAAAACTCCTGATGTAAAAAAAATTTAATCAGTTGTAGACAACATGGTAATAACTAAAATAAAATTAAATATAAACTTTAAAAATATTAAATATCAATATGAAAATTAACATAATTTTATTTTTCAATAATATAATGTATGTTCACCCGAAAGGAAATGTATGGTATAGGATTTTCATATCAAATTTTCATTTTATGAGTGTAATATCGTATTCACTACTCCCTTATTTTGTGTTCTATAAATACTTCCCATTTTTATATATTATACCTTGATATCACTTTATATCATGATATTAAACTTTTTTCAATTAATTTTATATCTTCATTGAATCCTAGACTCAAAATCTACTCAAATAGTAAGGAATTTTCAAATCAATTTACATTCCAGTGAGGATTCATAATTGTGATGAAACTAGTTTCTTTTGCACGGTTTCAGTAATTCCCTTTATATGATATATCATAAATCTCCTTAATATCATTATATTTTAAACATTCATATATTTTTATTGCTTTATTATTATTATGTTTAAAAATACTTCAAAGTGGAATGGGATACATTGGGATGTTTAAAGATTATTTTCCACAATAATAACTTTAATGTTCCTTCAATGGTATTCCCATTCAAGGAAATTATATAACCATTATTCAATATAACCTTTAATAATTTATTTGTTATTCATAAAAATTTTAATGTATTAGTACCATATTTCCACTGTGTGGAAATAAGACTTTTTTGGAATTTTTTTTTTAGAAAACCCAACATTATATCTCTCTTTAGTCGGAGTAACTATTTTATTATAAAAACATGTTTTATTTAAAGGATTCGTAAAATGTTTCTAAAATGAATTTAAATAAATTTTAATATATTTTTCTTTTACCAATTTTTCAAATGAATTTATTTATTTTATTCCTAATGAGGAATTTTCTATCATTTTTTCGTACAGAATGAATAATCATATTATATCATACAACATGTATAGATTCAATCATCGTTATTTCATTGAATACTACTTTTTATGTATTAATGGTTTCTTTTTAAAGGAAAATAATTTCAATTTTTTTTCAAAATAAAATAATATTTTCATTGAAAATATTTCTAAATGATATTATTTTATTTCATCAATGACAATATCCCTTTATATTCAATCCATGTGGGATTTTTTGTATACATATTATCCTTAATATTGATTTGGATGGTTTATGATTTATTTTTCCATGGATAGTATTCACATTCACATCATTGATTTATTAATTAGTCACATTGAAATAATAAATCTCTTATGATCATTAAACATTGAATTTTCCTAAAATTATCCATTTCATTTATCATGTATATTACTATTTCACAAAATGTAAATGATTTTACATACGATGTAAAAATTGAATACCGTTTGATTAATACATATCATATAATTCATATGGATGTTAGACAAGGAATATTTTAAAATTTATTTTTGGATAGATGAGTAATATTTTGGACTCATACGACATATTTGGGGCCAAGTAATTTATAGCCCCTCAATGCAAAGATTGTCTCATGGGAATATTCATTTAGTTGGACTCCTTATATGGGTTTTTATGATACATTTTGTAAACTGTCATTTGAAAGGTCTCGATGGTAAGGGTACCATGTACCTAGGAAAATTGGAATCAAATAATTAATCATTTCCTTTACTAATATTTTAATATTATTTACCCATGAGATTTTTTATCGACATATCTCTGGATGAGTTTTATTTTCAGGATTACGTTATTATTCATCCTTGAGATAATATTTCAATATTTCTATGAATACATTTCATTTTATGCCAATTGAATAAATGTAATGTGTTATTATTTCCAAACATTTCATATAGATATTTACATATATAATTATTTGAAATCCATGTTCTTCTAGTTATTACCATTCTATGTACAATAAGTACTTAAATTCAATTTATTGATTATGTGGAATGTGGGTTCAATTATTCACCATTATATATTGACTATTCTCTTTGATTCATTATATCATCCACTATATTTTTCTGTGACTCAACATTTGAGATCACACTTAATATGTTTCTTTCCCTAGGAATCAATGAATAATGCTATAAAATATATTCATGGATTTTACAAGATGGATTTGATTTATCCACAACGTTTTTTATTTAGAATCGAGAAAAAAATTATGTTGTAACCAATGTGTTCATGCATAATACAACAACCATTTATGTATCTTGTTTACCAAGACTAATAAACTGATTGGTACTTAGGGTCTTGATTCCTTTTAATCAACCCATTGTATTTAGTATTAGACACTGGATCTGGGATATATAGGTTTGTGTCCCTACATGTCCAATTTTAATCTTTATATTTTATTTTTCTTAAGAGATCTTATGTATTCTTTTGCACAATTTTTTTTATAAAATATTGATAATTTTAGAAAACATTATTTTAAAAAATATATTTCATTTCAGAAATCTGAATGAAAGAATTATATTACAGTGAATATATGATAATTTTAAGTATATAATAATTGTTTAATGAATTTTAAAAATATATAATTTTAATTGAAAACTTCCACTTCAATTACATTATTTAAAAAACAGAATTATATTATATTAAATTAAATTTTGTTAAATTATACATCTAGTAGTCCAATTAATTTTATTTGGATAATTTTAATTAATATATTTTGATATAAATTCATTTTAATCATTTAAACATTTTCTCATTGTAAATCCACTTTCTTGTCACATCTGTGGGATTAATTTGAAATTAATGTTTTCATGTATGAAAAATGAATATTAATAATTGTATAACATATTAAGAATCATATGAATTTATATTATCTTAAATGGTTATCATATTTTTCAAATATAAATATTTTTCAATTCAATGTTAAAAATTATATATGGTGGTAAAGGTAAAAATGGGTTTACCTAGTGTTAAACTAAAAAGATATGTGTAAAAAAGATATTAAAACGTTTAGAAAATGTATTTACTGACCATATTTTAACCATATCATGTATAATTATTAATAATACTCAATTATGTAATATTATGTATTGTGGGATACATGGGTACACTTTTTTATAAACAAAACATTACATGTGTGCCACAAACCTAACATATAAAAGGTCACCACTTCTCATCTCCTATTGATAACATTTCTCTATTTAGGATAAAACATTACCTTCCCAAGTAACATAAAAAATTCCCTGCTATCATATAATTTTCATTATTTTGCTCAAAAATTAATCCTTTGTTGGTTTTTGGTGTAATCATGAGGAGGATTCTCATGAAAGTAGTAATGTTCCTCATGGGGCCTTTTTATTTTATATCTTCCTCAATATAATAAATTAATTATTAAATCAATATTATTTAATTATAAAAGTATGTATCATATTTTTATATTTTTATTTAATGAAAATGAACTAAAATAATCCCCCCATAAATCACATGGGTTATAAAATCATCATTCATGTGTACAACATCCTATCAACTCACAAATTGATATCATTAGTTCAACCATTACCACCTCACATTGTTTGGTTTGATGATGGATATACTATATATATATAACATATTTATAACATAATATTAATAACATAATATATTATATCATTTATATATTTTTACATTCCATTCTGTCGGTTTTTTCATGTTGTTTCATGTCTCTAAAAAGGATAACTGCCTAATAAATGATGTGATCCATTTTCACTCATTCTATAGATGGAATATGATAACGATAAATCAATGAATATAAATTATATTAATTTCATAATTTTAATAATTATGATATAATAATAATTCATAAAATATAATATATTCTTTTCATTCTTTCATTTTCACTAACTAAATGATGATAAAATTATAATAGTACATGTGGACTACTTTCATTACAAAGCGACATCACAATCTATTTTCTTCACCAAATCACATTAAGGACATGTATATGTATATTTTATTAAATAATATGACATCATGATTAATATTTAAATATAAAATATAATTTACATATTTTATATAACGATCGTTAAGGAATTGAAATGTTTCCCATGGGTACTCACTACCTACAGTCACCATGATCGTAACACATTTAATTACTCAAATTAATAATTCATTATGTATATTATAAATAAAATTTATGATAAAATAATAAAATTATTTCAATATTATAATTATTTAAATAATTTAACTAGGATCAATAATTGAACGTAAAATAAAAAAACAAAACATATACACAAGACATAGATTTTATTAACTCGAACATGATTTTAACAAAAAATTATTAATAAAAGTGTATTGAATTATCATATTTAAATAATATATGGTATACTAAATATATATGTATTATCCTATAATATATTTTTAATAAATTTTTATTCATTATATAGGTTTTTTGAATGCGTATGAAATTATTCAAGCCTTATGTAATGATATTTATAATCCTTATTTTATTTTTGGGAGTAATGTTTCCTATTCACAATGCATTTGATTCATGTGATGTATATTATTCTTAATTTACACGTTTTATAATGAATATAACATATTTAGTTATATGTAATGTTTATATTAATGTGATTATTTAATGCGGATTAAAATTAAAATGAATTCTAAAGTTATAAGGGACTCCAACCTCGCTTTTTATTTCTATTTGACACAAGACATATTCACCATATATTTATTTGATGTGGTGTGCGTACATTCCAGGAATATATATTCTGATTATTCTCTTAGTTATTTTTGCGATTAATTGTCTATTTTGGGATATCTCTTTCATGTGAATTATTTTTGAATGTATTCATAATTGATAATGGATTTATTTTACAATCTCACCATCTATTGAGATTGATCCTAATTAGAACTCCAATATTGAAATATTATGATCTATCCCTCATGAATTATAAATATTTTTTTATCTACTAATTATTAATTATATTATCATGTGATATTTAATTTTCATCACTCTTCGGTAGTAAAATATATATATATATATATATATATATATATAATGATTTAGTGGTATTATAACTTTATATCAATTTTCAGCTAGAAATAAATTTGATTGAAACCATGTTTTATAATTTTTTTCATAAATGATCATAACATTTTTCGATATATATATTAATGAAATTATTACACAAGTTTTATCTTTTTAAAAAAAATTAATGTTGTTTCATCTTTATTTTCCAAAAAATATAATTTAAAAAAAAATGAAAAAATATATTTTTTTAACATGCACATCATGGAAAGTATTTCCCACTTCCACGAAAAGACAATGGCTTAAATCATCCAGTATATGATCTAATAATTTTTTAAAATAAAATATTTTCCATGATATTTGAGAAACATTTATATTTTAAAAAAATGATTTCAAAATTAAGAGGATTTTCAAAATGTATTATATCTTAAAAATTATTTTACAAAGGGATAGTTCAATATCTCTCAAGAAATGTTTTATATTATTATTAAACATTACATTAATATATTCAGAGTTTATTTTCTATGACAATTATTATCATCATATTTTAGGAAACTTTTGATTAAATAATACATATCCCAGGAAATTTTATTTATCAAAAGAAACAATCAAATTTTTTTATCATTAAATATAATTATCCATATGTAATTAAATAATTTGATAAACCCATTGATTTTCAAGGGATATGAACTAGGGATATAATTATTATTCTTTCCTTTAATGGTTTACCTAATGATAAATTTTATTAAAATCATTTCTCTTCTAACTGTTATATGATGATAAAATTAATCTCAAACCCGATACTTTTTTAATGGTTTTTCTATGAGGAAATTTCTAAATGATTATGAAACTTTTCTTTTTTCAATTTGTTATAATTTTATGAAATTTTTCAAAAAATAATTTCATTTCATGGCTTATGATATTATGAAATATTTTTGATCATGTGGCACAATCATTTTTTATTTTAATTACATGACTCCAAATACCTATATATCCCATCAATGCATTGGATGATTATAAATTTTATATGAGATGAAAGGGTAAATGTGAGGTGCTCTCAAGCCTAAAAGAGGGTACACTAGATGTTATTCCTAGCAAAAAATAGGGTACATGGGAGGTTATCTCAAGATCGAAGCAAGTACACATGTGCATAACATAACTCTTACATGTTATGATGGTCTTGGTGGATTTCAATAACATATGCTTCTCTATTATTATATATATCCAAAAAAATATCTATTTTATGAAAATATTATGATCTCCTAGTATGTTTTATTTGATTTTCATCGGATTCGTGGATATTTTAATTACAATATTTATTCTATGACACATGATTATGATATTTGACAAGTAGGATATGGTTTTTAAAACCTATTTGTATATTCTCATACCCTTATGTTCATGTTATGTTTATATATCACCCTTGAATACCGTTATTGAGAATATGTGGTCATCCTTCGTTATGAAACCTTTCTATTGGTAATGAATACTAGTTTTAAATAGGGTATTTGGGTCAAAAGTACTAAAGGGGTTAATCAATATTTGATATGTTGAATATTATTCACCAAATAAAATATTACATACATAGTATCCCATGAAACTAAAATATTATGGTCATCTAGATTTTGTGTCTAAAATGTATTTAATATTATCCTAAAATATGAAATTTATATATTTGAAAACACTATGTTACTATTTACACCATTAGGGAGAGTAGTTTATAAGTGTTTTAAAGGTGGTCATTATTTCACACAACTGTATAAAGAAAGTAAACAATGATAGTTTCATATAGTGGATATGATAGCACTCTATTGGAAATATAATATTTGGAGAACCAAACAGAATTATTTTACTAAAGTGTTGTAATTTTTTGTTCTTGGTACATTGAATTATTTTATCTCTCCCACCTTTTTTTGTTTATGGGGACAAAAGTTAGAGTGGATTCCATTGAGTAAGCTGTTGACCTGATTGTGGGAGTCATATATTTTTGATATATCTGATGACTGTGAGAAAATTATATGTTTTCATAAAATGTTATTGGATTTTATTTTATTTTCTATAAATACAAAAAATATCATCATTGGAATTTTTTTCATGTATTTTCTCTAAGTGTATTAATTTTTTTAGATGATGTTATGTTCATTTATATAATTTAAAAAATTAACCATCCATATTTAATAGGGACAATTGAATGTTATATATCCATTCATAGACTCAATTATATCATATTTTATTACTACCATTGGAATTTGTGGAGTCTCAAGTGATGGAGTAACATGGTGACATAAAGTAGTTTCAAAAAAAAATTTCTAAAGGGTTATTGGTGAATCCCCTCTATATGATAAATTTTTGTGGATAATGTTGAAGCTATAGAATCTCTAGTTTATTGTGAATTCTTTATAGAAATAAAACCTTTGTTTATTATTGTCAAGGGTAAAAAATTTTGATTTAATCTATAAGGGTTTTATCAAGTCCTGTTTATTCCCATTGGGTTCTCTAGTGTTTGTCTCCAAAATATGAAATATTTAACAATTTTTTAAATTACTATATGGGGTTTAAATGGGTTTTCATTATGAAATATTAACCATTTTAGAGGTTATATGACTTATTTGATTATTTCAATGTACCTATCTGGTTTATGATGATTTTTTTGTTGAATGAGTATTATCAAAAAGGGAAGAATAAGGTAGATATCAGAAAAAATAAATTCAATTGTCACCATATTTATATTCAGATTATATTTAAGATAGTTGATGTTAAAAACATCATATTTTATGTAATATGGCACATGTAAACTATGTTCCTTGAGATCCTTGACTAATTTATTGAATTTTTCTTTGATAAAATCCACATGTTGTTGATGTTAGAGGATGATCATACAGATAATGTATTGAAAATTTTCCATTTCATTCCGGTAATCGCTGTATTGACATGTTTTCCATGAATTTTTTTTGGATTGATGTTGTTTATTTTCATATTCATGTGGTTTTACAATAATGATTAGCAGTCAAAATGTCAATGATTAAGGTCGTTATTTCCTTCAATGAACCTAGATAGTTTACATAAGTCAATAGATTATTTGGTCTCATGATATATTGTCAACAGTTCATTTTATATTTATCTTATATTTTATAATAATTGATATCCTATACAATGAATAACTATTTTTTATATACTTATCTTTGTGTGGCCCTATCCAACTACCAGAAAGAGATATTGGCCAGTGTAATTATTTATTTACTACCAATGGAATGGTTTAGATTTCTAGTCTTATATGATTGCTCTCTTATATATTGGATTATTTTTAGATATAACACAATGTAGTTAAATCATCAATGTCTAACCACAAACCCATATAAATAACCAAGAAACCCATGATATTGATTTTGATGTAGTTGTATTCTATCTAAATATTTAGTGAAATTTCATCATTTTTTATAACCTTTTAGTATTCACGTATCAAAATTCATTAAATTATATATTATTTAAATATTATTTTATTCTATATTAGTGTTGGTTGATTGAGTTTTTATAAGTCTTTGACTACTTGATATCCTAGTCATGGGGATGAGGGAATGTAGTAGGTGTTGTGATGGGTATAAATTAGTAAGGATATTTAATTAATGAGTTCATGTAATCATTAAGAAGAGTCTTCGATCTTGTATTGATGAATATTGATTTCGTATAGGCTAGTGGTAGTGGGTTATTATAGTAGATAATGGTTCAATCATATTTTATGTTGTAGGTAGACAAATATCATCAGGTAGACTCATAGTGGAGATAATTTATGGACATGTATTTAATGATGATAATAATTGGGGCTTGTTAAATGATTATGTAGGTTTTTACAATGGGGATGAATGGGATATTTTTACATGTGTTTTCCATATCATCATTTGTTACACACTCTATTTTAAGCGAGTCATGCCATGCCTTGATGAGGTAGGTCATATTGACAGAGATAAAGTGAAATATAGTTTTGTATATATCATGATGCTGGTTTGGATATCAGTTGATGTTGAAGATACATATATGTATAAGCATATTTTAGTCATTGGATGATCTTATATGGATGTTGGAGGACATCGTTTTGATTTTTATCCACAATATGTGATTCCAATAAGAGGGATATAATGTTGCTTTTTATAATATGAGGCATAAGAATAATTCAGATCATTTCATGGTAATTTGAGAGTTGGTTGTTGTGGAAATTCCATTGTGGTATTATGTGGCTATGATTGTGTATCCTTGTATGGTGTCGAGAACTGTCGTCTTTTATCTGGTCTTTCATTTTATATCATTAGTATTTGGAAGTCTTATAATAACATTTATCACTAACCCACAATATAGAACATCATTCCATTTGAATAAATATTGATATAGATAAAATAAAAAATAAATTTTAAAGTATATTTTCTGTTCCCTAGATTTAAATATTAATTGATTATGTTCGAATTACCAGACATTGGTTTTGTTTTCAAATAATAATAACTTCTACTATTTAATTGGAATAGATTTGACCATGTAATTTTATTTGAATTCAGTAAAATCATTTTTGTGATAGGATGATGTAAAAATATCAAAGACCCTAGAAACAGATGTTGTGATGTACATGAAAATAAAAATTTATATTATTTGATAAAAGAGGAAGGTGTCCTAGTACCATTAAAAATCTTATACAAATCATAAAATAAATCATATTGGTTTTTTTAATGGTATTGTGTTCTTAAACGTATTCCATCATTGTGGTAAGTGTTGGTTTTTTAGGAAATACGGTTCCCCAAAGGATTTTCATCATTTTTTGTAGTGTTTCTTCTCATCATCTTGGTGGAATATCTATAAAAACGTCTCCAAATGTTGTATCATATAGATTATTTTTGTGTACCCTAATTATTTTTCAACATCTTCATGTAAACCTCAAATAAAAT
This sequence comes from Viscum album, assembly GCA_963277665.1. Taxonomy (NCBI): domain Eukaryota; kingdom Viridiplantae; phylum Streptophyta; class Magnoliopsida; order Santalales; family Viscaceae; genus Viscum; species Viscum album. Next base: position 927,362,706 of record OY728126.1, on the reverse strand, counting down.
AATTGGAGGAGATATAGTAAAAAGATTATGTGATTTTCTTTGTAACAAACCTGGCCCTAATAGCCTGGATTTGTTGCATTATGTTATTACATTTTAATAGATACAAGATTCAAATCCCAAAGGATAATAGTTTAGAAACATTAGAATACATGAATATTTAAATTGTACCCATATTATATTGGAAAAAGAAAATAAACATTATACACAAAAAAGATAAGGAAATTTATCTTTAAAAGTCAAAAAAAATATTCATTCTTCATAAACATTTTAAATAAAACAAAATACTGGAGAACTCAAATGTTGTAACAACCCATGAAGTTAGGAATTAATTTTTCTAAAATTAATTAAATATTTTTTATATTTTTCACATAACATAACACTAAATATAGATTTTTATTATATAAAAGTTTGAATATTTTATTAAATTATACTGAACCCAAAGATATGATTCCACTATATGGAAAACTGACTTCTGAGGGATTACATGAAACCCTAATTATTTGTGAAACAACAATTAGTTTTTATAATCACTTAACTGGGATAGTTGTAACCTATCCATGAAACATATAATATAGAAAAAATAACTCATTAATATATGTTAAATATAATTTTTTCTTATAATAAAATATTTATAATGAAATTTATTGTCCTTGGTAAAGTCTGTTTATGTTTAGAAATACAATTTTCAAATACGAACATATTTTTATGCCCTTTTGTAAACAATAAAAAAAATTAATTTTAGAAACTCTAATAAATTTAATTTGATAAATTGAACTCCATTTTTTCATATGTAATGTAATTATTATCTTATGGTTATTTTTTAGTATTTTTCATAGATGTTTCATTTTTCGATGAATATTGAAAAATACATCATTGTAGTGAGAACATTCCTTTTTCACTTAAAAATATATTATACATTTAATTTATTTTTAAAGTTTCAATTGATCATTTAAAAATATATTAATCCAATTTAGGTTATTGGAATCATTTTAATATTGAAATTATTTATAAAAAAACTTATTGATATTTTGAACGTTCTTTTTAACTGTCTTCTCACCGTGTCTCTAGGATTTAAGTTAAACATCATTTTTATTCTTCTTTGAACTAAATTTTTTAAAAAAACATACATAGATATAATTATTATGACATTTGATGTATAAAAGGGTATAATTAATATTTTAGACATTACATATAGTATCTTTTGTAAAACATTATTTACAATGGTTAAGGTTAAATTCGATAATTAAATGTATCAATAATACTGTATTATATTAAAATTACAATAAAACATGTCATAATTTCATTGGATAAGTGGAAGTATATTATAATATAACATAGTTTATAAGTATAATCTCTTTCATCCAAACAGATAAGAATAAAAAATATATAATATTTTATTTACTAATAAGTTCAAAATGTCATACTAATATTATTAACAACTATAAAATCTTTAATATGAGGAAATAAAAAATATAAATTCGACTATAAATATTATTTAGAATGATAATAATTTTATCAGCATCATGATAATGTATTTATATTTTTTAGTTATATAAAAATTATCTTAAATGGATTCATAATAAAGATGCAGTAATTTTTTAACTAATAAAATGATTAAATAAATGTTGTTAAAAATATTAAAATATATATAATTGTAATTATTTAAGGTGCACTAAAAATTTTATTTGTGAATATGACATTTTATGAGTGCCTTGAATGTATTTTTTTAAAGTGATTATTATTTATTGATTTTATTTAAAGACAATGTTTTTAATACTGTCAAAATTGACACTACTAACATTTTATATAAATAATATTTTATTAAAATAATAAAAAATCATAAATTAAATGTTTAGAAAAAAATGATATTATGATAATGTCAAAAACATAATAAATTTTCCAATTATTGAAAATTTACCTAAAATAAGTAATAATTTTTGTCCTACTAATATTTATAATTTTGTTACCACAATTAAAATTACAATAGATTAATTATGGTTAAATCAAACTGATATGGATTAAAATAAAAACATGTACAGAAATTATAAGAGGATTTTTTTTCAACCCATATCACCCTAATATCAAATTTGAGTTGTCTTATGGACATTATTCTATGAATAGAAGTTATATATTATTTAAATTCATGGATAGTTAGAAAATATTACTCTCTTATATTTAATATATGTTATATTTCATCATAGTGAAAAGTGAATCTATAAATGAATAGAAATCCATATTGTGAAAATAATGAAATTAAATTCATTATTTTTTTATTTTTAATTTTTAAAATTTATAAAATCACTTATATGCATCATCAATCTTAAAATATATATATATAATTAACATAACAATAAAATAATAGTTTTTAATAAAATTAGTTTTGATATATTTTTTACGAATTACAATTTAAAGATAATTTTATATATCTATAGGATATATTATATATGTTTAAAACTATTATATTCTAATTTCCACTTTATCTTGATATATTTAATGCCAAATTAATTTAATTGAATATAATTTGAAAATAATGATATTTTATTGAATTAATATATTACAAAGTTATTTAAAATTGTCAAAAATGAAAAATAATCACAAAGGGTATAGGATATGGTCAAATATGTAACAAACCATTATTTTATATCTCATTTTTATGTATTTTGGACCAATAGTAGTCATATTAAATTTTAATATTTTGTGGATTTCCAAAAATTCATCACACATCAATTAATAAAAAGAACCACCTCCATCACATTATCACCTAATATTGATCATTCATGATGTATTATGACATTAGAATATAAATTATAAGTGTATCTAGTAACATTATAGGTTTTCAGATCTTCTCAAAATACAAACTCTTGTGTCTCTAAGTAGAGATCTAGATGGAGATCGTTAATGAAGTGGTAATCTCATTACCAACTTATTTAAAAAAAATTCTTTTTCATCCTCTTCATGTGGTGACTCCATTATAATGTAAAAATTCAGTATCCCCTATTTTATAAGATATTATTATAATTATGGAACAAGAATATTCAACCTTTCATTAATCCAATGGAAAACAAATGTACCACTCGTGTGTACGTTCCACTTACTGTTTCCATGAAGTTGTGTAATCCTTTTTTCAGGACTACATTATTTGGATGGGTGTAATGATGGATATAATATGTAATGACCCAGGTATTTATCGAATAATTATTTTTCATTTCTATTAATACTTATGAATAAGATATTAATTTTAAGTTAAAGGGGGAAATTATTTTGATAGCGTACATGACATGAAACAACGAACTTATCAAAAATCAAACATTGCCCACAACATTCAGTTATACTAAAAAATACTACAATAATATTATTATTATTTTAAAAGGTATTTAACCCAATCTTTTTGGAATGGATGGAATGAATAGTATCAACTGAGTATTGATATATGGTTTACACATGTTTAAATGATGATTATTTTATTACAAAATTTATTCGAAATGGAAATAAAAACCAATAGAATACATTGGATGTGTTTTATGGAAAAATCCTTTGTTTTCATATCACTATTTAGGTATTTTTATTTATTGAAAAAATATTATATATATTATATTTAAGGTCTTAATATCATATTATATATTCTCTAGATATTATATAATAATAAATACATTTTTTGGATTAAAAAGTATTTTTCTAAAAATGCAGTTTTATCACCTTTTGTTAGAGAACCCTTTTTAGTTATTATTCTTGAATCATTTATATATATTTTTTGACCAAGTAAACTTCTTATTTAGAATCAGAAAATCAAAATTTACTTTGGATGATATTTTGGTATTTTTCTACTAAAGTTCATTTTTAATGAATAATGAAAAATATGGCATTTTAATTCAAAACATCTTTTTAATATAATTTTTGTATAGTTATATAGTTATGTTAATTGGTTTTGAAGTTTAATTGGATTATATTTTTATCATTTAATCCAATTTTGGACATTATAAGTAATTTCACTTTGAAATTGGACATAAACGCATGCCAATCTCTTGGTAGGTTTTACTTCTTAAAAATACGCTTTTTTTTCTTTTATCAACAGAAATTAATTTTAAATTATTTTCTATAAATTATATGTTTTTTGTATGGAAAATTGATTCCATTTTTTTAATCAAGAGGTCCAAATATTTTAACTATTTAATTTTATTAGACATTATGAATAGTTATTCAATAAATATTTTATTTGCCAGGGTTAAATGGTAAAGCCGGTAAATAAGGGTAAAGACTGATATTATAATAATATTAAATTTCCTTAAAACATATCCTAACACTATTAGATGAGATATATCCAACCATGGGCATCATTGGGTCGATTTTAGGACCCCATGGATCCACTTGTGTGTGAAAATGACATTTATTTACTTTTAATTTAATGTTAAGGAAAATATAACCCAAACATGTCTCTTTTAGTAAATCAATTTTTAGATGGTGTTATGTAAGTGATATTTTCGAATATAAATTTTCATTATAAATCTAAATCTATTTTATACATAATGTTATTTATTTATTATTTTTATACCTCATATAAATATATATATTTATGACTTAATGATTATGTTGTGATTACCTTATTAATGAATGATTTAAATAATTGATATTATAAAAAATAAAATAAATATATTTTGAAACATTTTAATCCATAAACGAATTTTTTGGATGATTATTACCTGATATATTTTAATTTATAAAGTTCTTTCGAAATAATCAAGTTGGTATAGATTTTTAAAAATTCATGATATAAATAGTATAAAAATTATCTTAAATAATTCTTTGAAACAATTACTATTTTATGAAATGATATAATTGTCCCAAAAACTAATATTCTTCCAAATGACTTAAATAATGTTTTAAATGTCATTAATTAACCACTTTAGGTTATATTGACATTTTATGGTTGTTATATTAACCATATAGTACGAATATACAAGATGAAAGGGTAATAACTAAATTAGTTAACTAATGGTTAAAGCTAAATGAAAAGGTTAAATTTAAAACAAAAACATGTATCAAATTAATTGGATGACTATATTTCGATTAATAATCATCTTATATTTGAAGTAAATGAGTTTTGGACCTTTTAGAAATCACAATTTAGTTTATACTAAAATATCATTTCAATACATTCCTAAAGTACCCCTCCTCCCTCTTGTAAAAGGCCACGACCTCTAACCCCTAAATCTCATCTCTCATATCCCACAGATCATCCATCCTATGGTCCAATAAGATCCAAAAAAACCCTCTATTCCTCATAAATTCCATACCCTTGGTAGAATGAAATTCAATAAATCATTTTGGCTCAAATCAATGGGTGTTACCCAATTTAAGAGGTATCCTCTTCTCTAAAGCTCATTTCCAATCATCTACTTATTAAATACCTATTCTATTATTATTATTTTATTACATAAAATAAATATTATATTTAATATACTAGGATTTCTATAATATGGCTTCAAACTAAATTTATACACACCACCATCTAATGGATTTAGGACATACTGTTTATGTGGATTGTGAACTACTGCCTCATAAAATGATGATTGTTCAACTATCTTCTACCACCTCTTATTGTGTCCATTCGAATATCACTCAAATTAAATATGATTTATATATGAAATTTATTATATCTATATTCTACTTTTATTCCAATTTAGAACATACCTTTATTGTTTTCATGTCGTATAAATACCATAATTTCATTTGAGGATGTGGGAAATACTTCCCCCACAAAGTGATATGACTCATTATTTCATTATATTGAACATATAAAGGATTTAATTAAATATCATTTGTAACATATATAACATATATATTATACTATAATTATAATATACCTATGTATATTTTCTTTTTCATTCCATTAAATATGAAAAACGAAATTAAAGAAGTGTTCATGTGTACATACATCTTACCATCTCCATGAATGGTTCATTTTTTTTATATCCAAATGATATGAACTATTATAAATACATATATACTAGATATATATTATATATATTATATATAAATCTGTAATACCATTCTTCTGATAATGGAATTTTTACAACATGGTCAATTTATAATTATAAAAAGTTCAATTTTTATGCACGTTCTGAACATCGACAAAATGTTCGATATGAAATAAAATAAATAAGTAATTTCAATATAAAGTTAAAAGGTTATATAAAAGAGATAATAAACAAAAAAATCTTCTTAAGAAATTATAAATTAACATAATTTTTTTATTTATGAAATTAAAGAACAAACGAGTCAAATTATACATAAGGTAAGGGACATCGTGTCAATCTCCTATCATTGAGGAATATTTTGATAATGTACACCTCCATATTTTGCATGTTGTATAATAAACCCCTATGACTTTTACATTAATTAAAATGTAATTTTTTTCAATGATTCATTTTACTAAACAACAAAATGAATTTTTTTAATGTATTTTCCCCAAAAGACATCTCTACCGCCGTAACTGTTATTTGATATTTGGCTTCCTCTATAATCCATAATGTTTTCAAAAGGAAGAGAAATAAATTTTTCCATTTTGGGTTATTTGGTATTAAAAAAATTCTTTGAAATGTATTGAGTATTTCCATATCTTGAAATTATTTCTTTTGATTTAAAATACAATATTATTAGTGAAATGTTGATATTTTCAATATCTTATGTGTTATGATTATATAGTGGTACTTGGAAATTTGGTAGATGGTTGCATTATAAACCAATGATAGGTGGTTACATAATAAACCATATGATAGGTGGTTCCATGATAAACCATAGATTGGTGGTTATATTATTACCTCAAATGCATTGGGAATAGAAGTTGCTAGTATGGCTATTCCATTTTTAAAAATGATTTGTAGAAGTTGAGTGTATGGTTATTCCATTTAAGTATGATTATGTTCCCAGATAATCATTTATATGTAATGTGTGATTTATATGGGTATTATGATAATAGTTTGGTTATTAAATTGTTGTTAATGATATTTTATTTGATGAATTTTATTTTTCTAATTCATAACGGTGAAAAGTATTACTTATTATAATTTATTCTTGGTTTATATGTTGTTTGGAAAGACTAACAGTTTTACATCTTAATGTATCCATTACATATATTTTTATCATTATCCTAATACTTTGAAATGTTTTTCACATGACTTAAAGTATAATAGTTTCCTATATGGGATCATGGATATGTCATGTCATCTTAAACATAGAACTAGACTTGTTTCCTTTTTTAAGTGTTTTTGTTTTATGAAAAAACTGGATAGTGAGTAGTAGTGTCTACATGTATTATTCAAGATGTTATGTATAAGTTATAACATAACTCTCGAAATATATAAACATGAAAAGACAATAAATGTGAATTATTAACTTAAATCAATGTTATCTAATGTTTAAGAATGGGGGCTTAGAGTTGGTATCAGAGGTAAGTTTAGATAACTTTACAGGATAGGGTGTTATTTAAGCATAACTAACATAACCATAATGGTTATCTTATTAGAAATATTCATTGTTATTTTTGATAAATTGATTGAGTTTAAGATAATATGAATCAGTACATATTAGTATTTACCCTCCTCATAAAATATTATATGACGATTTTCTAGATACACTCAAACTGACCGTTTTGGTTTTACTAAGTGGATGGAATCTAGTAGGCACCAAGTACAAATTAATGTGAAGAAAACTGTGAAACGTTTCATTATAAGTAACTAAATGAAATGGTATCTAAAATTTGAACTCATGTGTTTATACTCGACCAACTATTTGGAGTCATGATTGACCCCCTAAACATTGCAGATTTTTATAAGGGATTGTATATGCGAGAAACAAATCCCTACAGATGTTTAGGTAATTATCATAAAGGTAAGTATATTCAAAACCTATGTGCCAATTATGTGGATAGAAATACCTAGGAAAAGTTTTCAAAAGGATGGAAACATTCAATAGATGTGGTAATGAAGTTCATAATGCAAGAATCTTCCTTTGAAAAAATGAATCGTCTAGTTGACTCTATGCATGGGAAAGATATATTTATAAGGGATCAATTGAATGTTTTAAATGTGGTGTTCATGGTCATTGAAAAATATATTTCCTATAAAGAAGTCATGGGAATGTGATCAACAATACTATACAAATATATTTTTACCAATACCTAATGTCATTATAACTAATGATGATGAAACTGACAATGAAAACTGAAAGGTACTGATTATTTCTTAGCTAATATTTTGACATTATTGACTCTTAGGATATTATTCATGATTTATTTTTAAGGAATTAATTATAATGGAATAAGTTGAAAAATAATAGTTAATAGATCATGAAGAATTTTGAATGAGTAATATGTCTACAAATAAGGTATTAAAAAGTTATGGTAGATTATAAGATGATGAATTTATTAAAATTGTTAAGGCTCTTTTGATGATGGGAATACATTGGAAAATTTTTTGTAGTGTGTGTATCCATGAAGATTGATATGTCAAAATGTTATTCAGGAATGAATCATCTTTTTTTGTGTAGACATAATGGATAAAGTTTGGGGTTAATATGATCTTTTGGTTTTTATGTAATAAATGGTTATTAAATTTTGGGATGAAAAATAAATGGTAATAGATAACCATTATGGATAAAATATGTTATAGTTATTTTTGAGGAAATTAACTTATTTGGAGAATTTTATAATATTGATATGGTTTTTAAGAATGGACAACACATATGATGGGTGACAACCCATCGCATCGGGAAAGATCATGGGAATCGAACCCATATCCAAAGGGAGACAAGCACTTTTGGAAAACTATTTTTCCCAAAAATTGAATACCAACGGTTTGAATAAACCATTGTTATACTTAATTTTTTCCAAAGGTTTCTTCAAACCATTGGGATAATGGGATGAGTAAAAGCTTTTCCCAATGGTTTACTCAAGCCAGGAGGAAAGTATATATATATACCAATGGTTTTTAAAAACCATTAATAAATACACTCTTTCCAAAATCTTTTAACAAACTATTGGGAATGATTCCCCCAAATAGCAGCACATCCAGAATCCCTCCATGCGATTGCATCCATAAACCTAATCACTCCTGATGCTCTCCCAACGCTCTCCCTTCACCCCAAGGTATCTCTCAATGCTCTCTCTTAAATCTGTTAGGAAATTCATTACTTCTACACTTCAAATCTATAAGTGGAATGTAGTGCATCAATTTTTGTTTGTTATCTATTTTGATTTCGCCTAAATGAGATCTGCGTGGTCTTCTTCTTCCTATATTTCTAATTCTCCTATCTTTTTTCCTTTCTACAAGACCTCTTTGTAAGAGGTGATCATGAGAGTGAGGTTTCATATTATTTAATGTGATGCAGGCCTTGGGTATATTCTCCTTCTATTTTTAATTATTTTCATTGGTATAGTAATGAATTCTAGTGTGCCATGTGGATAGTGAAAACCCATTTGAGGTGTGGAATAATTGTGGTTCTATTTTTTGTGGGTTATGTTGTAACAATTATGAGAGGTATTGGTTGTATAATGAATCTAGTTTTATGAGGGTTTTCATGTATAATTTAATAGAAATATGATTCATCGATTTCATGTATAATATGATAACCTGTTTCATTTATTTGTATTATTTATCTTGTCATCACTATTGATAAACGTAAGATGTTGTCTTAGTGTGGTTTTGTTTTGGTAAAATTTTGGTAATGAAACCTCTTCATAAGAAGATATATGGTGACATCCTTAGTTTTTTTATTCATTTAGTATGTGGAATGTGTCTAAAATGGATAATGGTCTGAGTGGCTCTTTGGGATATAGTATTGACTGAGTTAGATAAGTTGGAAATTTTTATGTGAGTTTCTTATAGCCTATGGGGTATGGTTATAACCTAGAGGGGTGTTATGTTGGGATGTGGATGTGGGTGGATAATGATATTTTCCATATATCGATTATGTCTTATGAGACTTTTTATAACATTAAGATATTTAATAGTTATAGGGTATTCCTTGCGTGGTATGGTATGGTCGGATGGGATAAGAAAATTGATGATGATTTCCTTATACAAATTTCACTTAGGAGGGGTGGTGAGGGATATCCAGGGAGAGAGGCAAGTTGTCCTCCCCTACCCCCCATTAGACAACCCCCCTGAACACTACCCCACCTCTTGGACACCCCCTCCCCAATAGACACCCCCACCACCTTCGACAGCACCCCTAGAAACCACCCCACCCCTTCGACCCCCCTAGATAGCCCCCTTAGACACCACACCACCCCCACCCCCTGGACAGCCCTCACCCCCTAGACACCCCCCCGGCTCCACCCCACCCCTTGGAAATCCCTCCCACCACCTGGACACCCCCAACCCCACCCCCTAGACCACCCCAGATAGCCCCACCACCTTGGACAAACCTCCTCCCCCCCCCCCCCCGGACACCACACCACCCCTAGACAACCCCACCCCCTGGACACCCCCACCCCCTTGGACAGCCCCCCTGGACACCACCCCACCCCCTGGATAGCCCTCCCACCCCCTTGGACATCCCCCCAAGACACCACCCCACACCCTTGGATAACCCCCACCTCCTTGAGCTATCTCGAAGGACATCCTTCTATTCTCAACCATTGTCCATTTATTTCACTATCTATAAAGATCATTTTCATTCTTACTTAAATATAGTTTCTATTAAACGACAATCTAATTGAATTTCTTATGATGAAATGACTTATAACAATTCTTTTTAAAAAATGGATATAAGTTTGATATATGAAAACGATCAGATCTCAAGTGATTTTCAACCCAATTTGGGGAGCTTTTTAGATTTTTCATTTTATAATACTTCAGATAGTGGTGACATACACTGCCAATGTTCTAATTGTGTTAGTAGAACTTGGTTGAGACGTGAAGAAGTTAGCTTCCACATAACCAAAAAATGGTTTTCAAGATAACTACTATGTGTGGTATCACAATGGGGAGAAACTGAAATCTCAAATTACTGATGATCGAAATGAAAGGACTGGACATGAGAATTTGTTAGATGACTGGTTTCCAATTATTCTTCATCATGAAAAATAATGTTTTTCGACTCAAAAATACTTTGAGAAGAGAACAGATGATGCATCTAATGAAAATGATGATATTTTAAGGGTGAAAAAGTGAATTATGCTACCACGACTCCAGTATATTGACAATGCAGTAAAATGAAAAGTCTAAAATATTTAATCTAATTGTTCCATGGGAAAACTACGTATGGGATTTCTAATACAATAGTCGATTACATTCATACCTTCTTGAAGTATTTACTTTCATATGATGCAGATATTAACTCAAACTACTCTATTGCTTGGAAGTTAGTTGAGGAACATGGATTTTCCAGAAACAAAATTGATGTATACCAGAAATATTGCAGTTTATTCTGGGAGGAAACTGCTAAATGAAATGATTGAATAAAATGTGGAACATCTTCCTGGAATTCAAAATCTAATGGAACACCATCCTGCTTTCCACAGCAATTAATGTGTCACACGCCATTGATCCACAGACTTCAGAATCTTTTTATGTCTGATGAAATGTCAATAAAAATGAGATGGCATGATACCGAGAGAAATAAGACAAGTGATGAGTTGGTTCACCCTGTCGATGGATTAGCATTGTAGAGATTTGATGCTCGATGTCCATATTTTGCAGATGATGTGCATAATGTGAGGCTTGGACATTCATTCGACGGTTTTAATATAATTGGGAAGATATGTACTTCGCACATCACATGGCCAGTTTATAAAAACATTTATAATCTTTCCCCAAGGTTGGGTATGAAAAAACCTTTCACTTTCATGATTATGCTCATATTTGGACCTTCTGATCCCATAATTTATATTTTCGTATACACGGAACCTTTAATAAATGTTTTGAAACGTCTTTGGGATGTGGGTCTGTGCACATAAGATGCATATTTGAAAGACATATTTCAGATTCGTTTTGTGCTTACGTGGACGATCAATGATTTTTCAGCTTATGCAATGATGTCTGGATAGAGCACGAAGGGAAAACTGTCATGTCATGTTTGTATGAAGAATAAATGATCCAGAAGACTGAAACATCACTGTAGTTTTAGTTTTATGGGACTTTGACGATTCTTTCCAATGAACCAACCATATAGAAATAATCGTCGAAGATTTGATAATACCATATAGACCAATTATCTACCTCAGCTTATGTATGGAACTGATGTGCTAAATGAATTGAAATATTTCAATTTTTCATTCTGTAAGAGTTTTATGGAATCTGGAAAGAGGAAGAATGTTTCCACTGAAACCTTTTACAATTGTAGGATGATAAGTATCTTTTTTGAGTTTCCTTATTGGTCAAACAATTTGTTTCATAATTTCATAAAAGTAATGCACATTGAAAAGAATATATGTGAAATGTTTCTTTTGATACTTCTAAATGTTAAGGGAAAGGAAAAAAGATGATTTATGGTCTCAGCGTGACTTGGTGGATTGAGGCATCAGAATAGAATTTCATCTTGTGTTTATCAGTGAAAATAAATGGCAAGTTCAATGTTCTTCTAATGTGATGAAACCTACAAAAAAACAATTTCTTGATGTATTAGATACTATTAGAGCTCCTAATGTCTATTCTAGAAACATATCTAAATGGGTCAACTTAAGAGAGATGAAGTTAAAATCATTAAAGACTCATGATTATCGAGTTCTTCTGCATGAGTTGATTCAAATTTCAATCAGTAATATTTTTTCCAATAATGCAAGGGTGGATATTATTCAGTTGTGCAAATTTGATTATAGATGTTTGTGCTAAGTAGTTTTTCAAGTCTTTCTTGCAAAAAATGTTGACAGATGCCCCCTTAATTTTGTGTGAGTTGGAGAAAAACATTCCTTTGTCATTTTTCATAGGCATGCTGCATCTGACGGTCCATATTCCAATGGAAATACTTCTTGAAGGACCTTTTTATTTTCATTAGATGTGTCCATCTGAAATAAATATGTACACATTAACATCTTATGTCTAAAACATGAATCATCCTTAATGTTCTATCATGACCATTTACTTGGCTCAAGAATGTATGGATTTCTGCTTAATGTATTTGTCGGATATTACTACAAGAATGAACAGAACAATGAGACATAAAAAAGAACAGTATGAGAAAATTGAACCTAGTTTTCCATCACATCCTCAAACAGGAGGAGGTTATGAATCATATACATTGAAGACATTAAGCCTTGAAGGGAAGGATATGGCACATCACACAGTTTTGTTCAATTGTGATTTGTTCAATGACTACATCAGGTAAGTAAATTAAATATGTATATCATACATATATATCTGTTAATCTATTCATATTATTTATCTACAGGGAACATAAAACACTGATAAATATAAATCACTTTTCGTTATCTTTGAGAAGGAGGGAGACTTTTCATAGAAAAGAGTTTTCTACTTGGTTAAAATTGAAGGTAAATATATTACTGTTTAAAATAATTAAATCAATATTTAATTAAGTTTAATATTCATTTATAATGCAGGTATTGAGTTTTCTTGCTGACTCTATCTCTAAAGAAATAAGAGATTTGGCTTTTAGTCCTAATACCATGGTTCGTGACTGTAAATCAATTGTTATCAATGGGTACAAATTTATTGTCACTGAACAAGCAAAAAACATGAGAACACAACATGATAGTGTTATCGTAACTGCCACAACAGATTGTTATGCCAGTGCATCATATAGTAGACTACGATTTAAAAATGTGGGTTACTATGATGTCTTTGAAAAGGATAATAATATTTAATTATTACTCTCATGGATGAGTCATAATGATGAAATGCCATTGGTTTTATTCGATGATGAGGCAAGTTACATTTATTGATGATTTTGGATTTCTAATAATTAATATGACTCGCACTCTTGCTACCGAAGAACCATATGCATTGGCATCAATGGGAAAACATGTTTTTTATGTCAAAGACCAACTTCGACCTGAATTTGGTTTCATAGTAGAACTACATCCAAGAAATATTTTTTATGATGGTGATGATGGAATTGACACTGTCCCTACTCCCATTGGAACAAATTTATTTATTTCTTTTGATGACTCTAATATCTCAATTGTCAGAGTTGATTGTGAACCAAATTTTGGGGTGGAAAATATATAGAATCTTTCATCCGTGTTCTCAATTATTTTGGTTTACCTCGTGTTGGGATGTTAAGGATTGTTCTATTCAAATTGATTTAATATTGATTACAAATGTGTTGTATCTGATTGGACTATTATGTGCATTTTAAATGTATGTATGTTGGCATTTTTAATTTACTTGCATTTTGTAGATTAGAAATTGAACTGTATTTAAACCTACGAAAAAAACATTTCTAACTTGGTAAACATTTCAATGCTTCAATTGTGATTTGTATAAAATTTATATGACTCTAAGACCTATCGTTAACATTTTACAAAGTAATGAGCATGATGGTTTGTATTCTTCTGAATAACATCTATTGAAACCAACATCATCTACTTGAGCTAAAGATATTAAAGTTTTCCTTAATTTTGACAACTACTTTACCACTTATAAATCTAGTAGAATCAATGTTCTATGATTTTAATAGAATGATGAAACATAGTGAATATTCATCCTTCTAAAAATTTACATTCTTCATTACATCTTCTATGATTTATTGACTTCATTATATATTTTCTCATCTTCACCTAAAACAATGGTTAGTTAAATTATCCATGAATCCCCCTATTACCTCTCATTTATTTTGTTTTTTGGGTTACATATTAGATATAATTTTATATTTACATCTATACATGTTTTCAAATGCAAGAAAATAAAGCCAAATGAAAAGAGGTGATGAAAACAGATTATGGACGACAGTCATCGCGTGGCTGAGTTGGGCATTCCACCACTAGTGCATGCACTGAATATTTTATTTCAAATATATTTATTTAAACAATATATAATGTCAAGTGATTAATTTTCATTAAACATTTTTTCAAGATCCATCTATTATGCGATAATTATTTGATTATCATCCTAGTAGTGGTCCCAGTACTCGGGGTGTTCATACGAGGGGGTGGTACGGGAGATAGACGATCTGTTCTGCATACCCGATTAGACCATACCCATCCAAATAACATACCATCCATCCCACATTCTGATCCCGGTGGGTTGTTAGGGTCACACGGGATGTTTATCCCTCCCATGTTTTCACCACCCTTTACATTTGATCCTCCCCAACTGTCTTTACCATATCTGATGATGATTTCCACTCCCCATCTATCATTTGGTCAGCCATCCATGTCATCTTTTATTACTCATACTTCCTTCTCTCTGGGATTTTATATTCCTTCTTCTTTGACTAATGCTCTGCCAGAGTATATCCCTGCAGAATATACATTTGGACCCACTCCATCTGTACAAGGTATTCCTTCAGTTTCAACGGATCCAGCGGCACCCATTGATCAGACTACCGTAGGTATACTTATACAACCTTAACAAATTATTACACCATTATTTATATTCATTATAACATCTATTGATAAAATATGTGTTATTTTTTCATAACAGATACATCTACTGATAAAAGGTAGGGGCGGGGGCATACACGCATGCGTTCGGTGTGGAACTTCCACACCCAGATGATGGGGGACTACAATAAAAGTAGTCATATGATTGAAAAAGCAGGGCAGCAAAGTCGGATTTTTTTGGCGACTCTTGCCAAATACTCCTACATCATTCTTGTCAGCCCGCTCTTATGGAGATAGCTGCCAAATGATGTCAAGGATATATACTGGGCAGAGATATGGGTAAAAAAAATATGTTGTATTTAATTCAATATATTAACTTTTGTATTTATATGAATTAATATTTTGGTGTTAGCTATGGTTTAATTTCCCTGATGGTGAGGGTGCACGGACAACCCGTCTAAAGAATTTAGGTGAGCTTTGGAGAGCTTATAAGCATGAGTTGTACATTTTCTGGTGTGTTAGAGTGAGCACAGAGTTAATGGCAGTCCCTGTCATGGATGATTGTTCATTAAAATAGTACCAAAAGATGATTACACGTTGGACGCCTAGCCAATTTATTCTACTAATCAAATTATAGTTATTTAAATGAAAATTTTCTTGTTTTTAGTTAATACTAATTATTGAATTTTATTTAGGATGAATCTAGAAGAAATAAAAAAAACATTGATGCTATGAATTACGTCCACACATTGGGACGTACTATGATGCTAGATCATGAGAGATGCAGGTATGACAGTTTATAATCATTCTTTACGACTTTCTCTTTC
Organism: Viscum album; assembly: GCA_963277665.1. Lineage (NCBI taxonomy): Eukaryota > Viridiplantae > Streptophyta > Magnoliopsida > Santalales > Viscaceae > Viscum > Viscum album. The sequence goes on along the minus strand of OY728126.1, from coordinate 927,346,380 downwards.
TATTGAATCCTCTATAATTTATTCGATTGCTAAAGTTGTTATATAATTTTAGTTAGGAAATTACTTTTTTTTGGTTTCTTATTTTTAACTATGGTTTTCAACATTCAATGTCATTATTGATACACAAATTTAATATAGAAGGATGTGTAACTCAAGCAAAATTGTTTTTCTCGAGTAAAAAGAAGAAAGACGGAAGTGCAGTTAATGAACTGACTCAGCGGAAGATTTTAAGTTTTACATTGTAGAATTAAAATTTTAATCTCTATTTTTTAACTTAATAATCTATTTATATTTGTAACATACTTCTTTAGAGGACCTTGATTTCCATTAACCTAACTATTTTGGTTTAAATGATCACTTACATCAGGTGTTGGGAGATGAGAACCCTGGAAGAGTACATGGCCGACCCGGAAAGCGTATAGTTCTGACAAGGTATTGGACCTCCTTATGTACGATTCGTAGTGCCACCAAGTTGCAGTAGGTTAAGGCATATGTAGAATAGGATGAAAAAAGGGCCAGAGAGATGGAAGATTAGTCTACTAGGTTATACACTACATTTATGAAATTGATGAAAGTTTTACGTCCAACACTTCCACCATAGGCCAGAACTACTTGTTTGGAATATATGTCCTCGATGCGTCATATATATGGTTTACTAGGTGGCAGTTCTAGTGGTGGTCGAGATGTTGGCGAGGAGGAGTCCAAGACATAGGAGGAGGGTGAGGAGGAGGCTGAGTTTGAGGAGGACGGAAAGGAGGAGGCCGAGGTAGAGGAGGAGGGAGATGAGGAGGCCAAGGATGAGTACGAGGGTGAGGAGGACAGTGGGGATGATGATTAGGATGGCGATGAGGACAAGGGTGTGGGTATTGATGATGGTGATGATAGTGATGCTAATGAGGGACAGATTGATCCATTACATTTTTTACTGATATTAATGTCCTTTGATGTTTATTTATTGGTTGTGCCTAGATATATGTGTGATTAGGTAGGTCACATTATCTTTATTTTTAATCTATTTTAATTAAATTTTAATTTTTTATTGTAATTTAAAAAATTGATGGTCTGATTAAAAGTTGATATATTGAAATTATATTATTAACCATGAATGAATTTTCATAGAAAATATGTAAATACCATCCCATTTGTTTGGGACAGCCCCCCCTGGACCCTAGATAGCCCCCACCCTCCTCCCTGGACCACGGACAATCCCCTGACAGCCCCCCTAATCGCCCCCACCATCCTCCTTAGACCCTAGACAACCCTCATACACCCCCCCCCTCACCATCTTCCTTGGACCCTAGACAACCCCCCACCCTCCCCCTTGGACCCCGGACCACACCCACCCTCCTCCCTGGACCCCAGACAGCCCCCCGACCCGAGATCCCAACATTGGGCAAGCCACGATTCAGCATATTTAAAACATCATGACAATTCAAAAAAGTCTAATGACCACCTACCTTGATTTCAGAAACAATAAAACTCTTAATTAGGCATCTTGGATCCCAATCTAAGATCTCTTTAAAATAGAAACCCTTATAAGTAAAAATAACTAGCATACAGAAAACTGACCAAATGAATTTGTATTGTGTTGATAATTTATCATAAGGATCCATGGGTCATTTTTGATGTGTATGTGTTAACCCTGCCACAATCCAAGCCATGGTCTGGCTAGTACCTCTCAAAGTGTCTCACTTTTATTTGAAATGGACAACATTTTAAGTGGAAACATCAACATGCATATGAAAAACAGACCAAATGAATTCGGATTCTATTGATACATTAGGAAAAGTATTCATGGGTCATATGTGACACGTACGAGTCAACCCTACCTCAATATGAGGCACGGTGGGCCGATATCACTCGAAGTGTCATTCTTTTGTTTAAAATGGACACCCTTTTAAGTAAAAACTACAAACATATGGAAAACCAAACAAATGTTTTAGGATTTGTTTAATACTTCAACACAAGTATCCATTGGTCACTTCTTACAAGTACGAGTCAACTTGGCCTCAGTCTGATGCATGGTGTGGCCGATACTACTCAATGTGTCACACTTTTAATTGAGTGGTCAACATTTTAAGTGAAAACAACAACTAGCATACCAAAATCCAACCAAAAACATTTTGATTCTAATGATACTTTAGGAAACGTATCCATGGGTAATATGTGATGTGTACGAGTCAACCCCTCCTCAATCCGAGGCATGGTGTGGCTGGTACAACTTGAAGTGTATTTATTTTCAATAAATTGGGCACCCTTTTAAGTAAAAAAATTTGGAATACGAAAAATAGACCAAACGTATTCATATTTTGTTGAAAATATAGAAAAAGGATCCATGGTTCCCTTGTGACGTGTACGAGTCAACCGTACCTCAATCCTGGGCACAGTGTGGCCGGTACCATTCAAAGTGTCTCACTTTTATTCGAAATGGACAACATTTTAAGTGAATACAACTACTGGATTACGGAAAGGTGACCAAACGCATTTGGATTATATTGATACATTAGAAAAATTATCCATGGGTCATTTTTGATGTGCACGAGTCATCCCCGCCTCAATCTGAGGCACGGTGTGGCCGGTATCACTCAATGTGTCTCCCTTTTGTTTAAAATGGACACTGTTTCAATAAAAACAAACATTTGGAAAACAGACCAAATGTATTATGATTATTTTGATACTTTAAAACAAGGATCCATGGAACATTTTTGATGTGTATGAGTCATCCTCGTCTCAATCTGAGGCACGGTGTGGCCGGTACCACTTAATGTGTCTCACTTTTAACTGAAATGGACAACATTTTAAGTAAAAACAACAACTGGCATACAGAAAACCAAACAAATGCATTCTTATTCAGTGGATACTTTATGAAAAAGATCCATTGGTCATTTTTGACGTGTATGAGTCAACCCTACCTCAATCAATGGCATAGTGTGGCCGGTACCACTCAAACTCTCTCACGTTTAGTTGAAATGGAAAGGATTTTAAGTGAATACAACAATTGGAATACAAAAAACTGAACAAATGCATTTGGATTATGTTGATACTTTATGAAAGATATCAATGGTGAATTTTTGATGTGTATGATTAAACCCTGCCTCGATCCATGGCAGGGTGTCGCCGGTGCCACTCAAAGTGTCACTCTTTTATTTAAAATGGACATTGTTTTAAGTAAAAAAAAGAAATTTAGAAAACCAACCAAACATATTCTGATGGTGTTGATACATTAACACAAGTATCCATGGGTCATTTGTGACGTGTAAGAGTCATCCCTATCTGAATCCAAGGCACAGTGTGGCCGATAGCACTCAAAGTGTCTCACTTTTATTTGAAATGGACTACATTTTATATGAAAACAACAACTAGAATATGGAAAACTGACCAAACTCATTCGGATTATGTTGATACTTTATGAAAACGATCCTTGGGTCATTTTTGACGGGTACAAGTCAACCTCATCTCAATCTGAAGCACAGTGTGGTTGATACCACCCAAATTATCTCGTTTTTATTTGAAATGGACTAGATTTTAAGTGAAAAGAACAACTTGCATATGGAAAACTGACCAAAGGTATTCAGATTATGTTGATACTTTATCATAAGGATCCATGGTCCATCCTCACATAATCAACTTCTCTTTTGAGTAAATCCTACCCCTATTTTAATACACATGACATTTAATATGCCAATCCCATCCTCAAAAAGTGGGTTCCTGGACCAAACCAATTTCTTTTAGGGAACCCAATACGAAAGACATAATTGAATATTCATACCCACTACCCAAAATGGGAATTCATCTCACATATCACCCAGGAGACCAAATTACAATTAGCCACATACCCACTTATTCCTATTGAAAAGTCTATAAAAATATGTGGACTATTTTGGTAACCAATTGAAAATTTCGAGATTGGCCAATGATTCCCAATAACACATCTGGAACCAATTATACATGGATACATAGTCATTAGAGGAATATAAACATCCCATGTTATTCAAATAACTCATCCTAGGTCTAATAACATGACCACTACCATTGTCTATCTTATGGGTATCATGATTCTTATCCACTCTACCAATGTTTTTCTGTTGGTTTTAAGGTAGTCAACCCATGACCATGAGTAAACATATCATGTGCTTCCTATAACATGTAGGCCTTTTTTATTTTGTGTATTAGTTTTGTGGTTTGAGTGAGGAGTGAATTATAAATTTTTAATACTATTATGGGTGTTATTCTTTTTCAAATCTAAATTTCTGAATTCTAGATGTATTGGATCTTGGATATATTGGTAATGAATTCTAAATTTTGAATACTATTATTTGTATTGGATTCTTGATGTATTGAATTTTAATTTTTTATTTGTATTATGGGTATTATTTCATTTCAATTATTCGTATATTGTATTGTGGATTTATTTGATTCTGGATTTTTCTCTTGTGTTGTGGTTTGAGTGAGGAATGAATTTTAAATTTCTAAATTTCTGAATTATGGTTGAATTTTAATCATCCCATATAGGCTTTTGGATTCTAGTTGTATGTCATCTTGCATGTCATGGAGAGTTTCAGGTTGTAGGTGGTTATTGGCTACTGTGGAGCTACAGCATATGTATACCAATGGTTATCCAAACTGTTGGTATAGCCTTTTGATGTATATTACACCAACGGTTTAGTTATAAACATTTATAAAATTCTACCAATGTATTTCAAAACTGTTGGTATACCCTTTGGATTTATATTGTACACTATATACCAATGGTTCTATACTATTGGTATAAGGGTAACATATACAAATGGTTTTTGAAACTGTTGGTATATCTCTTACTTTAACACATATACCAATGTTTTACAAAGAACAGTTGGTATACGACCATACCCATGGATTACTTGTCCATTGTTTTAGAAATATTTGGAATATAATATATCGATGGTTTCCCAGCCTTTAACAATGGTTTCGAACCGTTGGTAAATGGTAAAATTCCAGTAGTGAAAGGTTCAACTAGTAATGTCCCGATTCTGGAAGTTTCCCTGAGACGCCCCATACCCGGTTGGTCACATGGCCTCAAACGCATTTCCAAAAATTCTAGAGGTCGCTGACTAGCATCAAGGGCCTTGGGTGTGATTGTGGGGAAACTATGCCATCATTGGTAGAGTAACACAGCGGAAGTAAAAAAATGGTAGAAATGGAAACAATTATATTCTTACAAAAGTTAACAGTGGAAGACTGGTAGTAATAAACTAGAGCACACATATATAAATAAGAATGATGCATGATACATATGTCTAAGAAAATAGCCAAACACATCACAATTTTTGTATACAAATAGTACTAAACCAAAGTAAAAAAAGAAAGACAGGTAACAGCTCCTCATCATTGCAAGACTCAGCTTCGTCCCATGCACTCCAGCTCCATAGCAGTCATGTACCTAAAGTAGAAGTTAGTTTTACCTTATCTATACCTGCAACAATATAATCTATTTGGGTGCAAAATCATGGCCCAAACATGGCATCAGACTAAATCACTATAGAAAACCACCACAAGATATGTGCCTAATAATCAGTGAATATATGGTCGGTAATAAGTAAAAGGAAGCAGTGAAAAAGAAGTTACTGAGCATTAAAAAATCCACAGTTTCAATGAATACAATTTCCTATACCTAGCAACAACTAATCAAATCATGTAAACACAAATGGGTAACTGTCAGGGAAGTACTCACATCTTATCCCCTCTATTTCAAATTATATGGATATAACAAAGACTCTCTTAGAAAGCACTCCTAGTCAATTCCCCTTAAAGACTTATATAAATAAAAAAATCTGTAACTAATTACTCATAATAAATATCCCTCATAGCCAAAAGTGATTAAGGACTCTCTAGAAAATCTCTCACAATCAATTCCCCTTTATAGTCAAAAGTGATTAATGACTCTCTGAGGAAGCACTCATAGTCAATTCCCTTTATAGTCAACTACACCAGGTTCTCACGACCCTATGTAAATCAATCAAGCATAGTAATTCAATACGGACAAGTTAACCCTCAAGAACTACTTGGAAAAATAGTCTACAATATAACATAATGTCATATTAACATTTACACCATCCCACAATACTAGGAATGGAGAAAAAAACATAGCAGTCTAACAGGCTAAATAGGACCAAATAGTCATAAATGGAACATGCATGGAAAAACACTTCCAATTAATAACCATCAACTCTATTCACATTCTATTAACCTCTACACAAGCACACAAGTAAAGAAGACAATGCACAGGGATAAAAAAGTAATGACGCAATACCCTGTTCAGAGGTATTGGACACATTTTCACATATAACTCAAAAATTTATTCAAAATAAAGACAAAAACCACCTACCTCAGTTTTGGTAGAACACTATACATGACCCCCAGGCCTTGAATTTCCCAGGAACATGGTAGATCTACTAAAACACTCAAAAGTTTCAACTAAGGATAACATGAGAAAGAGGAGGAATCAGGAAACGAAGCTCTAGAACAAGGAAGAGCATATAAAGATGATCCCAACTCAATTGATGGTGGTCGAATTAGGGATCAGATGCTCGGTCAGGGGCTCAGAGGAATATCGTGGCCATACAGGTTCTCTCAGAGGAACTAGTTCAAGAAGAAGGCATTTCTGGTGATTAGATGCGACCCTAGTACATTTAATGAAAAAATACATGGTGTATACTTTTGAAGTACATGATGTGTACTTTCCATTTCCATACATTACCTTAAGTGGTCTCCATGTCATCCCCACACAGCCAGGAGTGCAGCCTTTACACGGCCAGCACATGGCATCATGCAAAACTACATAGAGTGTACTTCAAAAAATTCAAAAAATTACTCTTTTTCTCAAAAACGACCAAAAAGTAAAACATACCTAAAAAGAAGATCAGAGTTCTTAAAAACATACATACATAAAGAAATCCATCCCTAAATTTCACTAGAAAAGATGGAATAGAAGAAGAAACCCTGAACAGCTCCAGCCAATACGAACGTACATCCACCTCACTCTCCCAAGTATCGTCCTGTACTCACTCGTACTTCCATATAACTCGTACTAGGGGAATAAAATGGTCATGGGGGAACCGTCATAGATTGATCAACAATCTGAATAGGATTCGCCTCAAAATATGCATCCACTTCCAACTCAACCTCCTCAGTTTGGAAGACCTGAGACAGGTCTGAGAAGTACTGTCGAAGCTAAGAAACATGGAAGATGACATGCATTTTTCGGTACCTATGAGGTCACTTTAGCTGGTAGGAAACCATACCAACTCTCTCCAATACCTCAAACATCCTGACGTACCTATGAGAATGCTTACCCTGTCTCCTAATCCTTCAGTTCCTCAACCTCGGTGTGATACGCAGGAAAACCTGATCCCCGACCTCGAACTCCAGATGTCATCTATGCTGATCAGCATAAAATTTATATTGAGATTGTGCGGTATACATCCTATTCTAAATCAACTCTATCTACTATGTGGTCTCTAGAGCAAGACGAGGTCCCAGCATAGCTGCCTCTCCTACCTCTATCCAATATAAGGGTGATCGGCATGAACTGTCATTCAAAGCCTCAGAAGGTGACATCTGAATAGTTCCTTGAAAACTATTATTGTAGGAAAACTCCACAAGAGGTATGTGCTTCTCCCAAGAACCTCTAAAATCCAGAATGAATACTTGTAACATGTCCTCGAGAACCAAAATCATATGCTCAGACTGGCCATCTGTCTGGGGATGGTAAGCGGTACTCAAAAGTACATGTGTACCCAAAGCCTTGTGAAGCCCATGCCAGACCCAAGAAGTAAAACATGAATCTCTCTCTGAAACAACAGAGTGTGGAACTCCATGTAAGTGGACAGTCTCCTAGATGTACAACTATCCCAGTTCATCAAAACTGAAGGTCTCCTTGATTGGCAAGAAGTGAGAAACTTTTGTGATCCTGTTAATGACAACCCATATTGCATCATTCCCTAAAGGCGACCTCGGAATCCCTGTCATGAAATCCATTGTGACATCATTCCACTTCCACTCGGTAATGGGTAACTACTGAAAAAACTATGTTGGTCATTGATTATCCACCTTCACCTACTGATAGGTGGAAAACATCATGACGAAACCAGAAACATATTTTTTCATACCAGGCCACCAATAATGAATGTGTGGATAACGATACATCTTGGATACACTAGGATAAACTGCAGAAACTGAAATATGAAAGTCTCGCATCAGCTCCTCGCGTATGTCTTCTGGAACCCATATGTGCACCTGGAAATGCAAGAGCTCGTCCTCACCTATGGTCCATCTAGGAATAGGTTCTTCTCTTAATACGCTTTCCCGTAGGACTAGCCCTTCAGAATCTATGGGCTACATCATTCGCACTTGATCATGTGGAGTGGAGGTGACATCTCTAGAATAATGAAATGATTGCCCCTGTCTGTCGTGCACCACCAAATGCATATTAGGGGACATAGCCACAAGATTCCACTCACTACTGGCCCCCTAAATTGCATGTATCTAAGTACTCCTGCTCAACGCATCAGCCACCACATTGCCTTTCCCATGCATATAGGCAAGCTCAAAGTGAAAAGACTAAAGGTACTCGACCAACCTTTGCTGTCTCAGATTCAGGTCATGCTTAGTGAAGATGAACATGAGGATTTTTTGGTCGGTCAAAACCAGAAAATTCTCTCTTAGGTGATAATGTATCCAATAGTGTAAGTCAAGAACAATTGCCACCAACTCGAGATCGTGTGTCGGGTAATTTCGCTCATTTGGCCTCATCTGCCGAAACGCGTACACAATGACTCATCCCCCCTACATATACAGAACTCCAATCCTAATACCTGAATCATCACAGTAAACAATATATCTCTTTCTCTGATCTGAAAAGAGTAGTATCGGTGTTGAATTCAACCTCCCTTTATCCTCTAGAAATGATAACTCACAAGAATCTTACATCGAGAACCTTCCACCCTTCTTAGTCAAACCCATTAGTGGTGATTCTAATTCTGAAAAGTAATTTATGAAATTTCTATAGTAACCAACTATCTTTATAATTATTCATACCTCAAAATAATTCTTCTTCTTCTCCCAGGAAACTACTGATCTCACTTTCTCTGGGTCGACTGATACTCCTGACTCTAAGATAACATGACACAAGAAGTGAATCTTGTCCATCCAAATGTGGAATTATGAGATATTACCATATAAATGATTCCCTCTTAGTGTAATCAGAATGATCCCAAGATGGGTAGCATGGTCTTTTTGAGTTTGAGAGTACACCAAGATATCAACCACGAATCCCACCACGAAAGAATCCAAAATATGGATGGAACACTCGGTACATCAGTGCCCTGAGGACTGAAAGCCTGTTCATGAGACCTAACTGCATAACCATATACTCGTATAGAATATAATTGCTCTGGAAAGCTATAAGAGGTATATCAGATGGTCTAACAAGCAACTGATGCTAACTGGATCTCAAGTCTATCTTTGAGTACATTCGGGCTCCTTGAAGCTGATCAAAGCGATCATCAATCCTCGGCAAGGGATATCGGTTCCTGACCGTCAATTGGTTCAACATCAAATAATCCACACAAAGACTGCGGGTACAGTCTGCCTTCTTCTCAAAATGGATAGGCAAACCCCATGGAGAAGTATTGGTTCAAATGAAACCCTTTCCTTTTAACTCCTCCAACATCATCTTGAGATCCTGAAACTCGAGTGGATCCATCCTATAAGGTGGAATGGACAACAGTGTTGCTCCAGGCACGATCTAAAATAAATTCCTCCTCTCTCTCTAGAGGCAAACCTGTAATGTTTTCTGGAAATAGTTCCCTGAAACGATCCACCACTGGAGGAAATTCAAATTGTGAAGTCCCGTAGTTATCTATACATAGACTAGAAATATGGTATGTAACTCTTCCCACCCCATGATGCTCGGGTCTTACTATGCTTGCATGGAAATCCCATTCTCCCTTATGAAGAAAAGATCTAACTCTTGGGGATGTGAAACTCACCCTACAACGATAATAGTCAATGAATTCTTGGAAGGGAACTAACCATTCCATTCTGATAATGAAATCAATTCCCATCATCTCTAGAACATAGATGTCCCATAAATAAGTTACAACCAACATCCTCTATAGGGAACTCCTTACACTGATGCACACTAGCCGTTAAAGTCTCCAACGGAGTGTCTAGCATCATGATATTAGCAGAAGAAAAGATGCACAGCCCAAGTCTCTCCACAACAGTAATAGAATTAAATCTATGGGAATCCCCTATATCAAAAAAGAGTAGAAGCTAAAACTAATGCAACTAAGATTGTACCTTGAACTGTATAAGGTTTGGGATCCATCTTTTACTGGGTCTTCCCCATTGAAAAATTTTGTCTCGTACCATGTCCCTGTTACCCTTATTATCCACTCTAAGTTGATCCTCCCAGATGTCATTAAAAATAGGGTAACTTGGTACCATTACCATGACCTCCACCTAATAATGAAGGGCCAAAAAAACTCTAGTTCCAAGAATGGTGAGGAACTATTGGTGCTGCTCCCGAATGAGGAGTCATAGAAAAACCCTTGTCACTAGCTCCTGGTGAAAATAATTGATAGAAATGGTGAAGATAACCCATCCTATCAGAAGATCGGTACTCCATTTGATCTCTCATGAAATGTGGCCTCGTATTCCCACTCTTCCTGCACTGGTAGCACACCACCTGGCACCAGAAGATGCATCCCGCCTAATCTGATCTACATGTGATGTCTCCATACGACACTTTCAACTATCAGCTGGTGGATTACTAACATTAGATGCTAAACTACCCTGGCTCCCAGCTCTAAAATCCCTCAGATTGCACTCGGTGATCAGCGTTTGGTTTTTTAAATAAGACATCGAAGTCAACCTGAATATGTTCCCCTAAGATCGGATATCCTTCCTGAGACCATCCTCAAACTTTTGTGTAAGGAACAAATCATCTACCCTAGAATGGGTGTAAAGTGATGCTGCTCTGGGAAGCGAGTGGAATACTCGAAAACAGAAAGAGTACCCTACTCCAAAATCATAACCTATCGGATTGATCGACCCTCAACATATCTGTGTAGAAGTAGTCATAGAAGACGCACTAAAACACATCCCATGAAATGACTTTCTAGCATCCCGCCAATGAGATCACACCCCACCACCTCTTGGCAGAGTCATGAAGCATGTACGTAGTGAGCTTCACCCTCATCATTGGAGGTATCTTCAGATTCTCGAAGACTGTCAGCAAGACTTCTAGCCATGACTCTGTAGCCTGATGTCCTCCTTCCCCTTTTCAATGTGGGAGCATGCTGCTGCTAGAAAACCCGCATCATCTTTTCCATCGAAATGGCAGGATGCGGTGCTCCCTGAATTGTCTTCATCTTCCTCATAAAGAACTCTCTGAACTGTGCATTATCACCTTCATCAGGTATAACGTCTTAGTGGTGTGAATCTACAAGTTAAAACACCCACATTAGAACAAAATTTACATGGAATAAAAGTTGAAAGCATAATAAGGGAATAAGAGATAGAAAGAATTCAGGTTTTTCAAAACAAGACTACACTGTGTGTATAATTACTACACGGTGTGTTCTATTAATACTATTACATGGTTGTGTACTTCTACCAGAACATGTCATGTAACACCCCAAAAATACGGCGTGTTGTGATATCACACAATGTGTACTTGAATTCTAATCCCCTACCTAAGTCCTTCTACCTTTCTAGGCCACACGGTTCTCCTAACCCAAGATAGCAGGGCGTGTTAGTTCCAAAAATGTAGTGTACTAGACGAACTTCACTGACACGTGTTATTAGATACATGGCCAGTTTCCAAGATTACACTAAACGATGTGTTCCAGATGGAAATAACATGTAATAGAAAAAACTCAACTAACCCATGTTGTATGTGACACGGCTGAATACCAGGATTACACTGCACGATGTGCTCAATAATGACACGGCATGTTTTCCTTATGTTTTTATCCATCCTTATTATTAGTCACACGGGTGGAAACGAGGTCAACACAACCTGGAATATTCACCGAAAAATATCCCTATTTCGTGTCTCTGCCCACACGACCTATGACATAGTAAGAGACTATAGTACGTGTAAAAACAGTACACAACGCGTACTTAAGAAAAACAATTTTCCCAAATTGAAGAACATAGGGCATGTAGTCAAAACTACATGCTAGGTATTTTGGGTTTTTCCAGATAGTAAGCCACAGAAAGTACTCTGGAGCCTAGAAAAACACTTAAACGAACACCAAAGTGCTATATTCCGATCCATGAGGGCCCATACTCCCCACAAATCAATGTTTGTAATCTTATACATGTTATAAAAAGAATAAACAAGGCAATGATCCACCAAATTTTTATCCCTAAGGGCCCATAACACCTCAAGAACTAAAGTTTGGGATTCCTTCAAGAAAAACCTCCAAAAATCAATACCTTATAAAACAGCAGGTATTCTATCAAGGCATCCATCACAACAACACACATATCTAGCACAACATCTATCATGACAACATGAAATCACTAATTCACCCTAAATGGCATTGAAATTATGCATGAAATGTTATTTCTAGAAAGTTCCAATATGATGCATGAGATGTCATACCCTCATCTCATCAGGTTGTAACAAAAATAGAACCTCAATAACATCAAAAATATCAAAAAAATACATGTGAGTCACCCAACGATAAAAATCAAATCAACTCTAAAATTGAAAACTAGAAAAATTGCAATAAAAGTGGTATATTGGCTTTTCCATGTAAATTGGTTAGCTAATCCCAGGCACTTCTCATTACGAAGAACCTATTCTGCCGTATTTCTGGCTAAAGGCTTCAAGAAGTAAGTCAAGAAGAAAAGAATCCCTCTAATACCACTTTGTAATGTTCTAGTTCTGAAAGCCGGCCAGAGATGCCCCGTACCCAGTTGGTCACATGGCATCAAGCACATTTCCCCAATTTTGAGAGGTTGTCGACTAACAACGAGGGACTAGGGTGTGATAGTGGGGAAACTATGCCCTCATTGGCAGAGTAACATAGTAGAAGTAAACAAATGGAAATAACAGAAGAAGTAATAATCATGAAAAATTGAACAGCAAAATACTGACAGTTAGAAACTGGAGCACACACACACACACACACACACATATATATAAGGATGATCTATGATACATACGTATTGGAAAACAGAGAAACAAATCACAATGCTGGAATACAAATAGTACTAAAAAAAGTACAAAATAATGACAAATAAGAGCTCCTCGACATCGCAAGCCTCGGCTTGGTCTCATGCTCTCTAGCTCCAAAGCTGTTAAGTACCTAAAGTAGAATGAAATTTTCTCTTATCTATACATGAAGAAATATAATTTTTTTGGGCCTGAAATAATGGCCCAAATAGGGTGTGATACTATATCCCAGTAGAAAACCACTACAAGATTTGTGCCTATCAGTCAGGAAATATATTGTAGGTAATAAGGAAAAGGAAGTAGGGAACAAGAAAGAACCCAGCAGAAAACAATCCATAGTTTCAATGCATTCAATTTAATATACAAGGCAACAACTAATCAATGCTAGTAAACATAAACTGTTAACCCTCTAGGAAGTACTCACAGCCTATCCCCTCTGGGTCAAATTAAAATGATATAATAAAGACTCTTTGAGGAAGCACCGAAAATCAATTCTCGTTATAGTCTAATATAAATAAATAATCTCTGATGAAGCACTCACAGTCATTTCCCCTTATAGCCAAAAGCGATTAATTACACTATGAGGAAGCTCTGACATTAAATTCCCCTTATAGTAAAAAGTGATTAACGAATCCATGAGGAAGCACTCAAAGACAATTCCCGTTATAGTCAACCGTGATTAACGACTCTCTAAGGAAGCACTAATAGTCATCTCCCTTTATAGTTAACTACACCAAGTTCTAATGGCCCTGTGTAAATAAATCGAGTATAGTAATGCAATACGGCCAAGGTAACCCTCAAGAAATACTTGGATAAATAGTATACAGAATAACAGCATGTCAAAATAAAATTTACACCATCCTACAAGACTAGGCTTGGGAAAAACAACAAGGCATCATAACAAGCTAAACAGGACCCAACGGTCATAAACAGAACATGCATTGTAAACCGCTTACATAGCTTAACAATCAACCATATTCACATTAAATTAACCTCTAAACAAGCACACAAGCTCAGTAGGCCATTAATAGGGGTAAGACAGTAAACACACAATACCCTATTCAAGGGTATTGGACAAATTTGCACATATAGCTCAATGAAATTCAATAGAAAGACACAAACAACCGACACCTGTGTTGGGAGATACCTATATGTGAACCTCAAGCCTTGAATCGCCCAATAACATAGTAATTGTAAAAAATCTCAAAATGTTCATTAGAAGATTACTTGATAATGTGTAGGAATCATTAATTGATGCTCAAGAAGTAGGAAGAGCTTATCGAGTTAATCCTAACACAATCATTGGTGGTCAAATTGGATATTGGATGCTCGGTCGGGGATCAGAGGAAGACCACGGTCATACGGGTTGCCTCAGATGAACTATGTCTTGAAGATGCCCTTTCTGGTGATTATACGCGACCCCTGTATGATTAATGACAAAAATGAAAATACATGGTGTGTACTTTGGATGTCCACAACCTTTAATTACCATTTCCATACTCTTCTTTAGGCGGTCTCCAGGTTACCCCCACATGGACGAGTGCGTGACAATTACATGGAAAGCACACGACTTCATGCGGCAACCAAGTACATGGAATTTACTTATAAAGTACATGGCGTGTACTTCATAAATTTCATGAAATTCCTCATCTTCTCAAAAATAACCAGAAAATGAAAACCTGCCGGAAAAGAATATTCGGGTTCTTACACATCCCCTTCCATTGGCCTACATGAATTCCCTAGTTAGTATGAATTATACATTTTAGTTAAAGTATTTTATTGATCAATAATAAGATGATTTGAGTTCTTATGTTTTAATAAATTGATATCCTTACTTTAGGGAAATGATATGGGGATTAAGTGATAAAGGTTATTTTGGAAGATGATTTCTCTTTCAGGAACACAATAAGCCTAAGGAAAATAGAATACTTTAGGATTTCAATTGAGGTGTAATGGTGGAAATTTATTTGGGAAGAAACCATGTTTTTATTGAGGACTTATTGTGATTTGAGATATTTATGGAAATTATTAATCTATCATTGATAATATGTGATTAGGTTAATTAATTTTCAGTATGAGACTTTGAGGGTAGTCAATGTTATTTCGAGATAAAGGTTATGAATTTTGTGGAAGACTATGTGATCGAATATATTTGAATATTTGGTTTCAAACATAGTTTGGATTATTTTGAATAATTTTAATGACAATTTTGTTTCTAATGGTCTTTGTTGAGCTTTGGGTATTGTTTTTTCTACCTTGTATATTAAGATTATAATTTCTTTTTATAAAATATTATTCTTTCTAGATATTATCAGATCTTATACTAAAAATTTTGGTTTATTTAATGTCTAAAAAAGGGTAAATATAAGGTTCATCTTTTGTGGATCATTATATTCTATACAAGTTTAGTCTGAAACATCAGGTGAGACCAAGTCATCTTGAATACTTATCATTTGGAAAAAAGATGTGTTATTGGTTGAAACTTATTAAAAGACAAAACTCTACTTGAAAAGTTAGTATATTTTCTTATTTTATTAGTGAATATCATAAATCAATTCTCCATCATTATCAAAGAGAACTTAAACCAAAATAATTTCATATTTACTTGTCCTACTAGGAAATCAAAGACCATTAAACCTATCACATGTGTGTGGTTTTCTAGTGCTTATGCTTCTCCTCATTATGTTTTCTATCACTCTCCATTATAACATGATGGTTAGATTTCTCTTCTATATCCATGTTTTCATGGAATCCTAGTATGTGTTATCTCCAGTGACCTTTATACTTCTCTTTATTTCTTTTAAAGTGATTTTTTATTGACTATATTTTCGATGTGGGAATTTCAACGATGTTTCTAATCCCAATTTTAAATTTGTGTGGAAACAATTGTCCAAAAGGGGGAAGAATGTAATGACCCAGGTATTTATTGAATAATAATTTTTGATTTCTATTAATAATTATGAATACGATATTAATTTAAGATAAGGGTGATGCTTTTTATGATAGTGTACTCGACACCGAACAACATGCTTCAATGAAATCGTACATTTCACAAAGCATTGAATTATACTGAAAAATAATACAATATTTGTATTATTATTTTAAATGGTAGTTAATGAAAAGACCCAAAAATTCCATGTAAATTTTTATTAATTATATGGGAATTTTACGAGTTCATTAAAATTGACGGTGCATCATTCCGAGGCACGGAGTGCCCGTAATGAATTTCTGATCTTTTTGTCAGGTACGTTCAGTAAACCTATGAGTTGGATTTTGTAACATTTGAACCAGTGCTCAGAATTGAAATTGGAGGGCATCGATGAACTTGCATCATAGGTATTCCCATAAGGGAACCTTCACCTCGACCGTAGTAGGTCGAGGGTGAAAGATAAAATTTGGGTTTTTCGTGAATGAATAAAATAAAACAAAATTTGGTAACATTTTATTTTATTTGGAACTCCCATGTGGATGTTGAGAGGAGGGGACCACCAGAACTAAACCTACAATGTAAGGTAATGGATGTGGGGACCACCAGGACTAACCCCCCATGTGGGTTATGGTGGTGGGGACAACCTGAGGCTAAAACCCCCTTGAACTCTCCTCTCTATGGGAGAAAAACCTCTTGAACTCCTTCAATTTATTTGTTCCACCCCGTTAATTAATTATACCATCTCGTCAATTAAATAATTAATCTAACTTGAAATTATGCAAAAAAACATAATAGATAACTTTTTCTATCATGTGGGCTTCTTTTCTTTTTGGTCGAATTGAGAGGAAAGGGTTGGCAAGAGGAGAACTTGGAAGAACACATCATCCAGCGAAGAACACCGATGCATGACTTCGACTTCTTCCTCAAGAAATCCTTTAATGGTGGAAATGTTCAACAAAGAAGAACCACCTCCATCAGAGAGCGTTAATTTGATGAATGAGCTCAGGATCAGAGGCGTTTGGCAGGCATGATGAACATCGACAAATTCGACTTCTCTCCTCGACTTCAAAAATAAAATGAGGTAGGGGTGTGTTTTAAACTGATCAATGTTAATTTTTTTCTCACATTGAATCATTACCCTTGAATCGCTTGCTACTTACCTAACACGGAGTGTACGGGCCAAAAACACATTGCCTGACCCCTCCGAAAACATTATGGTTCTATTGCTATGTTCATCGGGGTGGAGGAGGATAGAAACCAACCTCAGTGGGGAACGAGAATGGAGGCTAGCACCACCACTTGTCGCAACAATGGTGACGGCGCAACGGCTCCGCCCTGCAGCCTCCACTACCTGCGGCCTCCGACACCACGTGGACTTGCACCACCCGAAACCTTACTGCCTTGCAGTCCCCACAGCCTCGCCGCACTACGGCCCCCCGCAGCCTCACTGTCCCACAGCCTCACGGCCCCTCTGGCCTTGATACTCTGTAGCCCTCTATGGCCCCTGCGTCCTCGCCACATCACGACCCCCGACGGCTTCGCCACCTCGCGGCCCCCCGTGGCGTCATGGCCCTCATGGAATCCCCACCCCATGGCCCTCCATAGCCCCATCATCCTCGCCATCCCATGGCCTCGCCACCCTCAGGGCCTCCGCACCGCCCTCCCGGCCTCCGCTCCGCCCTCACGGCCTTTGCGCCACCCTCGTGGTCTCCACGCGGCCCTCCCGGCCTCCACGCCAACCTTGCGGCCTCTATGCCGCCCTCATAGCCTCATGTCTTTCCAAGGCCTCCGCGCCACCTAGCGCAGGCTGGGGCAGACTAAGCGATCTGGTTACACCAAAACCGGTTCGGGTCAACCCAAGCTGGGTTGGGCCGGGTCGGTCCGACTGGGTTGGACCTGACCAGGACCATCTATGAGCTTTTTTCTCTATTGTTCATAACGTTGGCACCAATAATCCATTTGAAAAACCATCAATGACACTATAATCGTTTTACAGAGACATCCCCTTTGGTATACTCCACTTGATATTTGAATAAAGATGGGATACGGTCGGGTTGGATTGAGCAGGAATCCAACCGAGGCCTCAGGATTAAAAGGCTAATTACATACAAAACGGGTGTCTGATTGATGAACCATCTGTTGCGTTGGTACCCCTATGATGTGGAGGTCCTTTGGGGTACTACTTAATGGGATTTCGTGGAAGATGGAGTTTTGAATAGGGGCTTGAGGAGAAAACTCTCCCAGAGATGAGAAAGCCTAGTGTGGGCACCCAGTTGCTAGCTGTGACATGAAGAATGAAGAGAGATACTATATGGTTTAGCACCTAGTGATCCTGTGTGGGTAAGCATCGAGTGATCTTGTGTGGGTCAGCACCTAGCGATCATTTGTGGGTCAGCACCGAGTGATCATGTGTGGTTCAGCAACGAGCGATCATGTGTGGGTGAGCATCGAGCGATCTAGTGTGGTTCATCACCGAGCGATCCCATGTGGGTCAGCAGCAGAGGCACCTAACAGAGTAATATGATTCAATAGTTATATATAATAATCTCTACTAAAGTACCTAAGAATGACCTGGTTTGAGATTAGTCTGTACCGTATGGTACTTTCCTTCGTGGTAATATGTTGGTGGTATTTTTCTGTGTGGCGTGCCTGTGTGATACTTGGCTTAATGGTATTCCTTAAATAGTGGAATAGTTGAGAATTGGGATTTGAGTTGGAATCTGTGTTTTCCTCATGATTGAGATGGTTATAATCGATAACTTAGGTATGAGTACGGGCATATACCAATGTAGTGTTTTCAGTTGATTTCATGTTGTGGGGTTTATCCTAGGGGGATTATTGAGACCATGAGGGTTTGGGGTCCCTAATGAGTATATTTATACTCACCCCAGCATAGGCTATGCCCGCACCCTGTTGTGTCTAGTGCAAATCAAAACTGACTGAGGACGAGAGTACCAGGACTAGAGGTGGATCAGATGTGGACGTTAGACGAGGTGAACCGCAAAGATGGACGTTCATGAGATGTACCTACCCTTCTGGAAGGATTCATGGTGGACGATCCAGGAGATGCTTTTCTCTTATTAGGCATCTTGTACTTTCTAGTTTTCCTTGTACTTTCCAGTTGGATTGCATTATGGCCCCATTTACTTACTGTACTTACTCTGTTTACTATTTAGTTAACGTGAGTTTGTATCATGATGTATGCATGGTTGTGTGTGTTACAGTTCATAAAGGCAATGTCTGTCCTGCTTAAGGGAATACGCCTTTGGTGCTAGTCGCCAACCCCTTGCCTATGGAAGGAAGGCTTGTGGTAGTCAAGGAACGTGCCCCGGGGGAAGGGTCATGACAAATTGGTATTAAAAGGGTCAATTCTACCATAGAACATAGGACTTTGATCTTTTAATGACAATAGTTTTAAGTGTAGTGAGTGTGGTTATTAGTGTATGTAATCCAGTATTGGTGCAGTGGTAGATGTAACCATACACCAGGACATTGACTTCTGATTTCCGACTCAGTGCACGAAAACACTGACTGCGCGTGTGTTTTCAAGAGACTTCTTTGTGAACACTTTGATTCAGCTCACCGGGTATAACTTATTGACTCTGGCGCACCTATTTATTTTCTGTATTCCTCCACGCAGACAAATAGATAGGGTTCCGAGAGTTGTATGCATGGATATCCCACTGAGTGATGTGGCCTCGGTGTAGAGCCATCTTCCAGTAGAGGCACCAACGGAGGCACCGGAGGTACCATTTCCAGTTGGGACACCAATTCCACCTGCCCCAATAGCATAAGGTGAACTCTTCTTAAGCGCGTTGCATGATTTCTAGTGCCAGAGGCCACCCAGGTTCAAGGAAGAGACAGACCCACAAGCGGATGAGGATTGGCTAGAGGTCATGGTGAGAGTCTTCCGATATGTAAGGAAACCAGCTCATCTCATGGTGATCCTCACCTCTATTCGTCTACTTGAAATAGTAGGTAGATAGTGGAGCATGATACTCCAAGTTCACGACGAGGTGACACTTCTCTAGGTAGACTTTGAGAGCCTGTTTTGGGCAGAGTTTGTTCCAGCGACTCTTCACATAGTGCGCATACATGAGCTACTTCATCTGCATTAGGGCAGCATGACGGTGGATCAGTACTCAGTGAGGTTCAATGAACTCTCACGATACTCAATTGATATGGATCGGGACCGCTTCCTCAAGGCCCAGACCGTCTATTAGGGACTCAGGTGGGAGATCAGGGATTCTAAGATTTCACTCAGCATCACGACGCAGGTGGGGGTGTTAGAGTAAGCCCTTATAGTAGAGAGTTTCCTTGCTGAGCAGTCACCAGAAAGGATACCCACAACCAGTTATCTTGTATCAGAGTCTCCTGCAGCTGGCAGAAGACATATGTCATAGAGTTCCAGGAGGACTAGACCTACAGATGGGCCACCACAGGATTAAGGGCCGGTGGTGCGAGGCACCAGAGGTAGAGCCACTCATAACAGGAGCGGGTAGTGTTACGCATGTGGCAGGCAGGGTCACATGGCTCGTGACTGTAGAGACCCAAAGCTTGACGTACATGGACATTACATTACTTTTGTAGAATACTTAATACATAATGAAAATAGACACACAAGGACCATAGTAGTTTAGCGTCTAAGGAAGCTTAGAAAATAATCTTCTAATAGTGGTGAAAGATCTTCAACATCTCCCATAATGATCTTAACTTTTTTTTCTTTCCTAAAACGTTTCTTTAAATCCTGTGGAGAAGAAAACATATAAAGGGTGAGCTCAAATTCTCATTAAGGGTAAGCATAGAGAACATAAAACAATCCATAAACATTGGAATGCAAAAACATGAACATAAAATCTAAACATCAAAATCATGAGCAACGACATAAATCTTGGAAGTACACAAGGCATAGATCATAAATGAACATTATTCATGATAAAGTAGCATGGTAATAAAACATGTAATTGTGGCATACATTAAGCACATTTTATGATTTCCATAGTAGCCAAGGCATTGCTGCCAAGACCATCTTAGTGGAAAAAGTCCCATTCTAAATCGAGTTCACTCGTTGTTCCTGTCTTGTAACACTGAACCATATTAACATACCATTACAACCATGTCTATCTCATGAGATATAAATATTTACCCAATGCATTGGAGGGAGATAAAGGTCCCACCCATCTCATAATGAAACCATTCTTATGTGTGCCACAAAATCATTAATCATACATCATAGCATATTCCATAAAAAATGGGATTCTTAATCATCATGCCATCATAACATAATCCATATAAGATAAAAGGACATCATAAAAATAATTCCACCATAACATAATCAAAACAATGTAAAAATAGGTATAGAAACAGAACCCTATATTATTATAGATGGAAAATAATTTTGATAAAACACTTGAACTCCATTCATGAGGAAAATATCCTTTATACTTCAAAAACATTTTCCTTTCTTAATATGTCATATAATTTTAAACTAAAATAAGTTGATTAAAAATAAACATGAAAACATGTAAAAGAAGATTCATGTAAATAATGTTCTAAAAATCCATTGATGTCGTATAAGTTAAAAAAAGGCATCTCGTACTTTGGCCAGAAAAGTCAAAAAGTGCCTCGTATGAAAAACGACAAAAGATTTATTTCATATCATTAAATAAAAACTCACCGATGAGTAAAATTGGATTTAAAAAATTGTAAGTGTATGGAAATAATATTACATATTGAGAAAAATAGATGTGGATGATAAATATTCCCTAGTAAATTCTAAAGTATAAACAATCTTGGATAAAAATGAGATTGCGAGATTTTCCTTTACCTTATGTCTGATATGCTTTTTATGTATCTAAACCTCCTCTATAATGATATAAATAATTTCATTGACTTATTAAAGAATTATATTCGTTTTTATGATATCATATATGGTTTACTTATGACTTTATATTACTCGTTCTTTTGTAAATTTGATGTAAAAGCCGCAATTTGGGAAAATCGTTTCATTTATTGTACGTGTTTTGACTTGTTGTTCTTGATATTATTACTTATATCCTGATTTACTTAATTCCATAATGTAAAACATGATTTATATATAATATATATTCAGCATATACATATATATATTATTTAACGATAAATGGAATGAAATACACCGTTCATGGAGATGGTAGGCCGTATGTATGCATGAACGTTGTTTTTGTTTCCTTATTGAATTGAATGGAATTAAGTAGTTGAAATACATATATATATATATATACACATAATTCCAGTATAATTATTATGTCATATATTTCATTATTATTCATTATATATACTTTATAATATTCATGAATGGTTAACATGGAGAATGAATCTCATCGCGTCGTGGAGCCGGTAGTCCATACGTACGCACGAGTGATGATATCATTCCCATGATCGTGGAATTATATTTAAGTGTATGTATAATATTTCATAATCAATATAACATTAAAATAATCATACATAGTTATTTATTTACACCATTTTACCCATCCAAGTATGGTGGTGGTCGAAAACAGATTACACCACAGTGTGGAGACGGTATTCCGTACGTACGCACACGCGGTGATTTCTTTTTCCGTAGGATGGATAGAAGGTGAAATAGGGTTGCTTAATATTTATAATAACATATATGTATATAATTAATACTGATGTTATTACTTTTTAATGAGACATATAAAGAAGAATAAGTATAAGAAGAAAGAAACTTGTGAGAATCAGAAGAAGAAATTACCTCTTCTTCGACGCACCTCCTTTAAGATTCCTCTTATGGAATTAGAGTTGGTCTTTTGAGAAGACCAGAACCTACAGAATGTTTCTAGGGAAGTGGAGAAGAGAAATTTTTAGGGTTTGGATGATATTAAAGTCTCAAAAGGGTGTAAAGAGAAGAGGGAAGGGGTGCCCTTTTTATATGGGAGGAGAGGGGCACCTTTGAAAAAACATAAAATAATATTTTATAATGAAGTCATATTCGCTTTATAATGGCTCCAAATTAATTTATTTCGAAGATAAAGTGGGGATGGGTCGAAATAATCTCAACAAGTAGATTTTAGAAAAGTTTAGGTTACAATTTTAACCTTATCATTTAGATGTAACTCTATGTTAAATAATTTAACTTTTACCGTGTCTTCTTATTTTCTTACAATATATGGTTAATAAACATACTATAACAAGCCAAAAGATTTCCAATTGGTTCATTATTAATATATATATCCTTATCTAAGTCATTTTTCCGAACCTTATATTTTTAGGAATAAAATAACAATTAATAATATAATATTTGTTTTAAAAACTATATTATGTCAATTTTAACCTATTTGGTAATTGATATTTGTGAAAATCATAAAAGCATGATTATTTAGAAAAAAGATAATTAAATCAATAATAACATGTCATATTAACCTATAAAATTAATTTAATTCATAAAAAGTCTAAATTACATTTATTTGGTTATTTATAATATCAATTATTTTAATATTTCATTATTTATGTAAATACTGCATCACTATTGTGTCATAAATAACATTAATTTTTTAATGTCTAAAAATTATAAATATAATACCATTAGGTATGAAATATTTTTAGCTTTCTAATTAATATTTATAATCAAATTCACCGTATGTATAACCATATATTAAAATGAATTAGTTATTAAACGTTGATTTTAACTATTTTAACCCTTCTTTAAATAAATTAATAATAAATGTCCTAATCTAATCCAAGTGGACATAAATTGTCATATTTAATTTCTAAGGTTGTTTTGGGTCGAATTACACATATCCAATAGAATTACGACATGTGTTAGGGTAATAATAATATCATTTTTACCCATAATTACCCTATTTACTTTTAACCAGGGTAAGTAAAAGTAAAATGTTACTATTCACCATGAAATATTTTCATCTCAATGAACCACATTTTAGTCCTTGATATTAACGGTTTCTCTCGTATTTTCAAAATTCCACCCAGAGAAGCGGTAAAATTATGTTTTATGTGAATTTCCAAATTCTCCTGGGAGGTGGGTAAAAGACAATGAAAAGTTCAATAAAAGTTTTATATATCTAAAATTATAATAAAATGACACCAATGAATTTTATTGAACTTATATAGGTATTATGTATCAATTTTGACCTAAAATAAATTTAAATAAAATAAATAATTATTTAAATAAAAATTCTATTTTTAAATAGTAACCCAGTGTTTTAACTATTCAAAAAAATTGAATGTTTTCATAAAAATACAAGAAATTCACCCTAGGCTAATTTCGATATTCTGAATCCAAAAATGAAGGCCATTTTGAAAGATAAAATTTATAAAATTCTAAAAAGTGGTTATTACTATTCATAATGGCTAGTTCATAATAATATTATAATAATATCTCATTTAGTGAAACTTGGTATTACGTACTACACATGCTATCGAAGATGGTCTTGATTGCGTGTAATGAAAGCCAAGTCAGGGCTGCGGGTAATGAAAGCTCCGTTTGGTGTTGCATATAAATTAATCAAAACTTATTTCATTTATACATTAAAAAAATCTATACTTAATCTCGGGTAGAATAATTTCAACAAAATGAACATGAAATTATGTGTAACATGAGCCAAGAATAGTGTTGCGTATAATGCAAGATAATACAGTGTTGCGTATAGTACAAGTTAAACTTGGTGTAGTTTATAATAGAATACATCAATGAAATTAATTGAATAATTTTCATAAAATCTCGGGGTGTTACATTCTACCCCCCTTAAAATGATTTTCACCCTAGAAATTCGCCGGTGTTATAAATGGCTTACAACTTGAAAGTTTCGTTAATAGAAACCCACATCATAAAAAGGAATACCAAAACGTGACTTTAAAAACTAAAGTATGAAACTTAATGGTTACCCAAATCAACTAATCACTGGGTTTCCACATAGGAGAACAGAGGTGAAAGTATGGATATAAAAGAGAAATATAACCATCTACTTCTGATGAAGAGTGGTAGAGTACATGGCTATGAAAAACCCAACAATCACAAAGCCATAGATTTGTGATGATCTAAGGTACCATCTAATTCATCATATATAAGAGCACTAGGACAACATTTTTGGTTTTAAAGATCGTTTCCCTAAAGTTGAAGAAGTTGGAATTAGAAGAAATGCTTTATTTATTTTGGTATAGTCTCACTGTTGGTCGTTCCATGGACAATTTCCACTTAATATCTTAAAGAAATGAAGTTGAATTTGTCATTAGTGAAGTGTAAGTAGATCATGTGATAGAATGATGGGTCATTCCATCTGTCTCAAAAAAATACATAAGTCCATATATAGTGAGATTAATCATATATGGTTCCTAAAATGGTATTATACTTCATATATCATACTGCTTAATATAATAAAACTAGTTTCTAATAAACAGGCACTTCATGTAGGCTAGTGGTAGGGGATAAAGGCCTGTCACACTTCAGTTGTGGGTTCGATTCCCACAGCCTTGTCCGACACGACGGGTTGTCGCCTGTCCTGTAGGTTGTCCTTTTTCTAAATCTACATTATTATAACATTCCATAAATAATATCGAAAAAAAATTCTATCCTTAAACAATTCTATTTGATGTCCAACTTAATCCATTCCAACCTTTAAGCTTATCGAAAATACTTCTATCCAATCTCATAGTGTAAAGAAAATGATTACTTGAGAGGTCACATAACAAGTACATGAATATGATCATTTATCCCCCATATATCATACAATATATCATGTTGGTCACATTCCATAGATTCGAAGGCCTTAATCATGTATTCTCTTGAAAAATGAATACCCATTGAACCTTAGTGAACACATGAATATAGTTAAAATTTAACACTTTCCACAGACCAAAATCCCCAAAATTCTATATACTCAAACCATGATATCACTTAGACATTATATCAATCATGAGCTCATGAATACTATCAAAAAATTTATTTTCTCCTTGTCCCTTCATTATTTTCATATCATATGCTTTCCAAAATATTTGAATCAATTTTCATGGTTACCGGTACCATATTCTTATAGAAAACCACAATGGACCAATACACAAATATTTCAAAATTCCACGATACAATAAATGAGATTCCATGATACTATTTTGAAATCCCATTACGTAAACACTTAATCATTACACAACATCATTGTCATACTCAACATCACAAATAGTGATCGCACGTGACTTCCCTTTATCCTTTTCCTTATGAGGTTTCTAACGTTGATCATCATTAACCGATGGATTAGGGAATTGATTATCATAATTCCCCATTTCCTTTCACTTGAAGAATTGAAGTGTTGGAGGTGTGTTATCTGCAGTCTTTTCATTATTCACATCATTAGCAACCCTTTTTCCATTTTTCGACACTCAGCTACTCGATGAACTTCTTTTCCACACTTAAAAAAATTTCAAGTTACATTAAGACAATATCCACCATGCATCATTCCACACTTTGAGCATAAAGAAACATTCATCTTCTTTTCACCATTATTCTGATATTTCTCCTTGAACTCCATCTTTCGTTTCTTGTCAAAACCATGAGATGGATATGTTACACCAACTTCCAGTTCTACCTTGATAGCACAACTCACAATTTATTCATAGCTACTGAAGTCTCTTATAGATAATGCCCTTCGAAGACTTTGTTTTAAGCCACAGAAAATCGATAAACTTTACATTCAGGTTGGAGGATAGAACTAGATGCATACCTTGAATGTCTTGTAAAATTCACTTTGTATATACCAACGGATTCATCATCCTTCATCTTAAGCTCAAGAAACTCCTTTTCCATCTTTGTTCGAAGAATAGGAGGGATGTACTTACTGAAAAACAAGTTCGTGAACTCGTACCATTCCATGGATTCAATTTCATCTTGGGGACTTGTATTCTTAATTAGAGTCCACCACTGGTCTTCTTCACCTTCTAAACGGTAAATGGCTAAAATGAATTTTTCATGTTTTGAAAAACGAATTATGGGAAATATCTTTTCAATGGTACTAATCCATTGTTCAGCAACATGTGGATCAGAAGACCCATTGAATGACAGTGGACGTTTCCTTATGAAGGACTCAATAGAATATTGTTCTCTTCTATAATCATTTGGAAATCCAGAATGATTCATAGCTTCTGTAATTATAGAAATAAAATTTTTCACTCCATCTCCCGTCACATTTGGTTGCTCAGGAGGAAAATCATTGTGTTGTCCGTTACATTGATCAACACGGTTTCTTCGGGTTCCAGCCATCGTCTAAAACCCAAAAAGAACAGTGGGAGAGGAAAAATTCATGCTAGGAAAACAACATAATAAAGGGGAAGTACCATCACTATCTAAAATCATAGGTTTAATTCTATTATTGTTACCATAATTCTAGGACTATAACTTATACTTATACGTAACCTTAGAGACATCCCTAGACATACCTTAGAAATATCTCTGGGGATCTCACTAAAGTTTTCGCATCCTTGTTTCCAAAGGTTAACTAAACCTTTCCACTGATACCAACTGTAGAGAACCAAAGCTTGACGTACATGGACATTAAATTACTTTTGAGGAATACATAATACATAATGAAAACAGACAAACAAGGACTGTAATAGTTTAGTGTCTTTGGAAACTCAGAAAATAATCTTCTAATCGTGGTGAAAGATCATCAACATCTCCCTTTAGGATCTTCCCCTTTTGTTTTCTTACCTAAAACCTTTCTTTAAATCTTGGGGAAATGAAAACATATAAAGGGTGAGCTCAAATGCTTAGTAAGAGTAAGCATAGAGAATATAAAACAATCCATAAATATTTGAATGCAAAAACTTGAACATAAAATCTAAACATCAAAATCATGTGCAACAACATAAATCTTGGAAGTACACAAGGCATTGATCATAAAGTAACATTAGTCCTGATAAACTAGAATGGTAATAAAACATGTAATTGTGGAATTCATTAAGCACAAGTTATTATTTCCATAGTAGCCAAGGCATTGCTGCCAAGACCATCTTAGTGGACAAAGTCCCATTCTGAATCGCGTTCACTCCTTGTTCCAGTCCTGTAACACTGAATCGGATTAACTTATCGTTCCATCCAGGTCTATCTCATGAGATATAAATCTTTACCCAGTTCATTGTTCGGAGATATAGCTCCCACCCATCTCATAATAAATCCATTCTTATGTGTGCCACAAAATCATAAATCATACATCATTGCATAATCCATAAAAAATAGGATTTTTAATCATCATGCCATCATAAAATAATCCATATAAGATAAAAGGACATCATAAAAATATTTACATCATAACACAATCAAAACAATGTAAAAATATATATAGAAACAGAACCCTATATTATCTTAGATGGGAAATAATTTTGATAAAACACTTGAACTCCATTCTTGAGAAAAAATATCTTTTCTACATAAAAAACACTTTATTTTCTTAACATGTTATATATTTGTAAACTAAAATAAGTTGATTAAAAATTAACTTGAAAATTCGTAAAGGAATCTTCATTGAAATAACGTTCTAAAAATACATTCATGCCCTATAAGTTAAAAAAACATTCTTCTCATACTTTGGCCAGATAAGTCAAAAAGTGCCTCGTACGAAAAACGACAACAGATTCCTTTCATATCTTTTACTAAAAACTCACTGAAGGGTAAAATTTTTGTTTAAATATTTGTAAGTGGATGGAAATAATATTACATATTTAGAATCATGGAATTGGATGATAAATATTCCCCAGTAAATTCTGAAGTATAAACAATCTCAGATAAAAATGAGATAGCAAGATTTTTCCCTTACCTTATGTCTAATATGCTTCGTATGTATCTGAAACTCTTGTATAATGATTTAAATAATGTCATTTACTTATTAAAGTATCATATACATTGTTATGATATCATATATGGGTTACTAATGACTTTATATTAATCGTTTTTTTGAAAATTTGATGTAAAAGCCGCGATTTGGGAAAAATCGTTTCATTTAATGTACATGTTTCGAATTTTCGTTCTTGATATTATTACTTATATCCTGATTTACATAATTCCATAATGTAAAAAAAGAGTTATATATAATATATATTCATCATATATATATATATATGATAGATGATTAAATGTAATGAAATACACAGTTCATGGAGACGGTAGGTCGTACGTACGCATTAACGCTATTTTCGTTTCCTTATTGAATTGAATGGAATTAAGTAGATGAAATACATATATATATACATAAATAAAGTATCATTATTATTTCATATATTTCATTATTATTCATTATATATACTTTATAATAATTTCTGAATGGTTAACATGGAGAATGAATCTCATTATGTCGTGGAGATGGTAGTCCGTATGTATGCACGAGCGATGATATCATTCCCATGATCGTGGAATTGTATTGAAGTGTATGTATAATATTTCAGAATCAATATCACTTTAAAATAATCATATATAGTTACTTATTTACTCAATTATACCCATCCAAGTAAGGTGGTGGTCGAAAACAGATTACACCGCGGCGTGGAGACGGTTTTCCGTATGTACGCACGCGCGGTGATTTCGTATTCCGTAGGATGGATAGAAGGTGAAATAGGGTGGTTTCATATTTATAATAACATATCAGTATATAAGTAATAATGACGTTATTACTTTATATTGTGAAAACTAAAGAATAATAAGTTGAAGAAAAAACAAACTTGAGAGAATCAGAAGAAGAGATTACCTCTTCTTCGACGCACCTCCTTTAAGCTTCCTCTTATGGAAGTAGAGTTGGTATTTTGAGAATACCAGAACCTTCAGAATGTTTCTAGGTAAGTGGAGAATAGAAATGGGCAGGGTTTGGCAGATCTTCAAGGCACAAAAGTGTGTGAAGAGAAAAGGGAAGGGGTTCCCTTTTTATAAGGGAGGAGAGGGGCACCTTTGGAAAAACTTAAAATATTATTTTATAATAAAGTAATATTCGGGATATAATAGCTCCAAATTGATTTATTTCGAAGCTAAAGTGGGGATGGGTCGAAATCCTCTCAATCAATAGATTTTAGACATGTTTATGTTACAGTTTTAACCTTATTATTTAGATTTAACTCTAAGTTAAGTAATTTAACTTTTACCTTGTCTTCTTGTTTTCTTACACTATGTGCTTAATAAACATACTATAACAAGACAAACGAACCCCAAGTGGTTCATTATTAATATATATATATATATATATATTTATGTAAGTCATATATCTTAACCTTATATTTTTAGGAATAAAATAACAATTAATAATATAATATTTGTTTTAAAATCTATTTTATTACAATTTTGACACTATTTGGAAATTGATTTTTGTGTAAATCATAACAGCATGATTAGTTCTAAAAAAGATAATCAATACAATAAAAACATGTCATATTAACCTATAAAATTATTTTAATTCATAAAAAGTATCAAATTACATTTATTTGGGTATTTATAATATAAATTATTTTAATATTTCATTATTTAGGTAATTACTGCATCACCATTGTGTCATAAATAAATTACATTATTTAATGTATAAAATTTATTAATAAATTTCCATTAGGTATGAAATTTTTTTAGCTTTCCAATGAATATTTATAGTCGAATTTATCTTATGTATAACCCTATATTAAAAATGAATTAGTTATTAAACTTTGATTTTCACTATTTTAACCCTTCTTTAAATAAATTAATAATAAATGTCCTAATCTAATCCAAGTGGACCTAAATGGTCATATTTTATTCCTAATTTTGTTTTTGGTTGAATTACACTAATCCAATAGAATTACAACATGTTTTAGGGTAATAATAATAATATCATTTTTACCCTTAATTACCCTATTTACTTTTAACTGTGGTAAATAAAAGTAAAAAGTTACTATTCACCAAAAAATATTTTCATATCATTGAACCACATTCTAGTCATTGATATTAACTGTGTCCCTCGTATTTTCAAAATTCCACTCACATAAGTTGTAAAATTAAGTTTTATGTAAATTTCCAAATTCTCCTAGGAGGTGGGTGAAAGACAGTGAAAAGTTCAATTAAATTTTTATATATCTAAAATTATTATAAAATGAAATCAATGAATTAAATTGAACTTATATAGGTATTATGTATCAATTTTTACTTAAAATTAATTTAAATAAAATATATAATTATTTAAAGAAAAAGTCGGTTTTTAAATAGTAACCTCATGTTTTCACTATTCATCAAAAATTGAAAGCTTTCAAAAAAATACCAAGAATTCACCCTAGGCTAATTTCGATATTCCGAATACAAAAACGAAGACCATTTTGAATGATAAAATTTATAAAATTCCAAAAAGTGGGTTTTTCTATTCATAACGGCTAGTTCATAATAATATTATAATAATATCTCGTTTAGTGAAACTTGGTATTGCGTACTACACACGCTATCGAAGAAGGTATTCATTGCGTGTAGTGAAAGGAAAGTCAGGGTTGTGTGTAGTAAAAGCTCCGTTTGGTGTTTCATATAACATAATCAAAACTTATTTCATTTATACATTAATAAAAATATATACTTAATGTTGCGTAGAATAATTTTCACAAAACGAATAATGAAATTGTGTGTAACACGATCCAAGATTAGGGTTGCGTATACTGCAAGCTAATACGGTGTTGCGTATAGTACAAGATAAACTTGGTGTAGTGTATAATAGAAGACATCAATGAAATTAAAAGAATATTTTTCATAAAATCTCGGATTGTTACGGTGACTGTCCGACCCACCGTACGGATGATAAAAAGATGGTCGAGGGACCGCCCAGGCAGTCACAGAGGATCAAACAAGGTTTTTTGCAGGGAGCAGGTGGACATGGAAGAGGAGCTTGTCATGCAACTAGTAGTGGGCGATGATTCGAGATGTTATATCCAACACCATGAGGTTGTATACCCATACCATAGGAAGTAAGAGGAGAGGGGCGAGCTTAGCTCCAGGCAGCTAAGGCCTATGATCATGGTGCTCCGGATATGATACGAGGTATTATCTATGTCTACACCACCTTAGCTGCAGTACTTATATACATAGGTACCCATCATTATTTTATCTCCACTGCCCTCGTTCATAGATCAGATATTCTGATGGTGCCCTTGGCTCAATCCTTATGGCTAGAGACTCTTACACGAGAGGATTTGATGATTACACATTGGTGCTGGGAGTGCGAGATTACTCTGGGAGGCAAGAGCTTCGACTGAGTTCTCCTAATAGCAACGGTGAGACCTTATGATGTCATATTGGCATGGACTAGTTGACTACAGTCCATGCATAGACTGATTGTATTAGGCGCAAAGTTCGGTGTGTCCGCTCGAATGGGACCAGGTTTGCCTTCACCGGCATTAAGGGAGCCTGTGCAGCACAATATGGACTTACCTGGAGGAGAGTGCAGCCGATCACTCGTCAGTTGGCTAGCCTTACCCTCAGAGTAGTTTATGTGGAGAGTCTAAGCTATCCTATAGTGGTGGATCTGTATGCTGATATTTTCACTGATGTATTCCATGTCTACCTCCTTGTATAGAGGTAGACTTTTACATTGACATGTACCCTAGAACGGCACCAATATCTACACCAGTGTATCGGGATGTCTCATGTGGAGCTTCGTGAGCTTCAGGTACAGCTAGAGGACTTACATGAGAAGGGGTTCATTCAGCCCAGTGTATCTCATTGGGCAGCCCTGATTTAGTTCCCCAAGAAGGCAGATAGTAGAATGAGACTTCGTGTTGACTATCGGTGCTTGAACCAGGTGACCGTGAAGAACAGGAACCCACGTCTGAGGATTGAGGACCTCTTTGGTCAGCTAAAGTGAGAACGGTGGTTTTCGAAGATGGACCTCAGATCAAGCTATCACCATCACAGAATATGATATGAGGATGTGCAGAAGACGGATTTCAGATGTTGGAATATCCATTATGTGTTCTTGGTTATGCCATTCGGCATGACCAATGCTCCATAAATGTTCATGGGACTCATGAACATGATCATTCAGCCATACCATTATCGCATTATAGTAGTCTTCATCGACGACATTCTGTTCTACTCAACTACTAAGGAGGAGCAAGCCTACCATTCTCAGGTAGTACTGGACACACTCTGAGAGCACCAACTTTATGGTAAGCTCTGGAAGTGTCAGTTTTGGATCTGAGAGGTTCACTTTATGGGACATGTCATCTCAGAGGCTGGAGTTGCAGTGTATCTAGCCATAATTGACGTGGTACGTTATTGGGAGCCACCCAAGAGTGTGACATAGATACAGAGATTCCTGGGTTTTACTAGATACTATGGGAGATTTGTGATAGATTACTCTAGAGATGAATCATCGTTATTAGCATTGATGAAGAATGGGAAACCCTTTGTGTTGTCGGAGAGATGCCAGTGGAGTTTTTAGGAGCTAAGGCAGAGGCTGACTAGTGCCACAATCATGAGGCTTCCATAGGAGGGCATAGGGTATGTAGTCTACTGTGACAAGTCACGGAACAGGCATGGATGTGTTTTGATGTCGGAGCGAGCAGTGATCGCTTATGGTTCTCGACAGCTAAGATAGCATGAGCAGAACAACACTACCCATAACCTGTCATTAGCAATAGTGGTCTTCACCTTGAAGTAGTGGCGAAATTACATGATGGGAGAGCATTTTATAGTGTACTCTGATCACAAGAGTCTCAAGTATATCTTCTCTTAGAATGACCTGAACATGAGATAGTGATGTTGTCTTGAGTTCCTCAAGGACTATAACTTTGAGATAGTCTATAATCATGGGATGGAGAACTTTGTATCAAATGCAATCAGTCGTAGATCTGGTATACAGCTACTGGGTGAGTCGATAGATAAGTTGGACACTTTTCATATAACTTTTGTGGATCGGGATGGATCGTCTTTTCTTAAGTCACTTACAGTCACTCCCCCACTTCATCAGTGAGTAAGGGAGGCACAACGTGGGGACATTTATTGCGAGGCTCGACATGCTCAGATATCCACAGAATAGGCACTTGATGGATTATCTAAAGGTGGATAGCATGTCATTCTCTTTAGAGGACATACCATTGTATCTGTGTCACTTTGGGAGGAATTGTTGAAGGATTTACACGCATCCCCTCTAGCGGTACATCCAGGAGTGGTGAAGATGTACCAAGACCTCTGACGACAACACTAGTGGCCGGAAATGAAGAAAGCAGTACTAGAGTTTGTATCTCGGTGCCTCACTTTCTAGCATGTGATGGCAGAGCATTTGGTACTAGTAGTCTTAGTTCATCTTTTAGAGGTCCTAGAGTGGAAGTGGGATAGGATATCCATGGTCTTTGTGATAGGAATTCCATGTACATCCAGAGGTCATGAATCTATCTGGGTGATCATTGACCGACTCACCACGTCGGCCCACTTCATACCGATCAGAGTAAAGGTTTCAGAAGATAACTTGGGACACCTCTATGTGAAGGATATTGTATGACTTTATAGAGTACCCTCGACTATTGTCTCTGATCGTGATGCACATTTTACTTCCCGGATTTGGAAGCAGTTAGAGGAGGTTTTCAGGACACAGCTTTATTTGAGCACTGCCTTCCATCCTCGGATGGTTGGTCAGACTCAGCAAACCATTCAGACCCTTGAGGACATGTTTCGTGCTCTTGTCCTTGACATTGGTCACATATGGGAGGATCATTTGCCTTTGGTGGATCATGCATACAAAAACAACAATCACTCCACCATTGGGATGACACCTTTTGAGTCGTTGTATGGATGACCTTGCATATGACCTTTCTTTTGGATTGACCTAGGGGAGTCAACACTCGTGGGTCCAGAGATGGTACGGGATACCATAGAGAAGGAGAAGATCATCCAGGAGTCGATGAAGACTGCACAGAGAAGGTAAAAGTCGTATGTCTATAGGAGACAAAGACCTCTGGAGTTCGAGGATAGATACCAAGTCTTTCTACAGGTCTCACCTCCACAAGGTTTGTGGAGATTTGGATGAGGAGGAAGGTTATCTATGAGGATCATTGGACCCTTTCAGATCCTCAGTAGAGTTGGTGAGGTGGATTACCACTTAGCTATTCCACTTCAGTTGCACCGGGTGCACGACGTATTCTGCGTATCCTAACTGAATAGAAACGTGCATCACCCT
Source organism: Viscum album (assembly GCA_963277665.1). Lineage (NCBI taxonomy): Eukaryota > Viridiplantae > Streptophyta > Magnoliopsida > Santalales > Viscaceae > Viscum > Viscum album. Next base: position 927,311,054 of record OY728126.1, on the reverse strand, counting down.
TCTCACATCATCGACCACAGTGAGCTAGACATCGACGAAGGAGAGACATTTAATGGGGTTCCAATAGTGATTGAGGATCAACAAGAGTGGGTCCTTTGTGGTAGTTAGATACCTCTGGAGCACGTTTGTTCACAGCATGGGAACCAGCAGATAACATGGGAGCTGGAGGCTTAGAAATGTGCTCAGTTCCCCCACTTGTTTACTTAGTTTGTGATGTGGCTTATAGGGACGTAAATCCCTGAGGTGTGGAGAGTTTAAAGGCCAAGAAATTCCATTTAATTTTTTTAATTATATGTGAATTTTACGAGTTCGTGAAAATTGACGGTGCGTGATTCCGAGGCCCTAAGTGCCCGGAATGAATTTCAGAACATGTTTTGGGTATGATTAGTAAACGTACGAGTGGGTTTTCGTAACTTTTGAATAGATGCTTGGTATTGAAATCCAAGGGCACCGTTGAACTCACAACACCAATATTCACACAAGGGAACATTCACCTCGACCGTAGTTGGTCGATGGTGAAAGATATAATTGGGGTTTTATGTGAATGAATAAAATAAAATAAAATTGTGTAACATTTTATTTTATTTAGAACTCCTATGTGGATTTTTGAGAGGTGGGGGCCACTAGAACTAAACCTCCCATGTAAGGTCATGTAGTTGGGGACCACAAGGATTAACCTCCCATGTGGGTTATGGTGTTGGGGACCACCCGAGGCTAAAACCCCTTGAACACCCCTCTCTGGGGGAGAAGAACCTCTAGAACTCCCCCACTTTATTTTTTCCACCACCTCAATTAATAATACCAACTAATCAATTATGTAATTAATATAATTTGAAATTATGCCAACTAACATAATAGATAAATTGTTCTATTATGTGGGATACTTTTCATTTTGGTGGTATTGAGTATAAAGGGTTGGCAAGAGGAGAACATGGAAGAACACATCCTCCAATGAAGAAAGTCGATGCACGACTTTGGCTTCTTCCTCAAGAAATCCTCTAATGGTGGACATCCTAAAAAATGAAGAACCACCACCATCGAACAACGTTTATCCGAAGAACGATATTGGGATTGGAGGCATGTGGCGGTCACAAAGAACATCGAGAACATCGAGTTCTATCTTTGACATCAACAATCAAACGAGGTAGGGGTGTGTTTTAAATTTATCATTGTAAATTTTCCTCTCACATTGATTCATTCCCCTTGCATTTCTTTCTACCGCCCTAATGTGGAGGGTACGTTCCAACCAAACATGACCTAACCACTCCAAAACCATATGGTTATTTTGTTGTGATCTTCGTGATAGAGGAGGACAACAACAAAACTCGGTGGGGAACGAGAATGGTGGTCTGCACCACCGCCGGCTGCGACGCAGGAGAAGAAGCAACGACAGCACCCCACATCCCCAGTGCCACCCATGGCCTCCACCATTGGCGTCCTCCACCGCCCCATGACCACACACCGTCTGCGGGCTTCACCACCCTGTGCCCCTGTGCTGCCCTCGGCATCCGCCGCCCATGGCCTCGTGTCGTCTGTGTTCTCCGCCGCCCTGCGGCCTCGCTCTTCCCATAGCCTCCGCCACCCCCCGCCTCGTAGCCCTCCACAACACCCATGGCCTCATCGTCTTGCGGAACCTTGCGGCCTCACCCTACCATGACCGCACGGCCCCCATGGCCTAGCTTCCTAGCATCCCTATGCGGCCCCTTCAGCCTCACCTTTTCATGGCCCTCAGTGGCCCCTATGACTTCGCCACCTCACGACCTTCCGCGGCCCCAGCTGCCCCACCATCTCGAGGCCTCATGACCTCCTCGCCAACCTCACGGCCTCACGCTGCTTCGCGGCACCCGCACCGCCCAGCGCGGGCCAGGCTGGACCCAGCGGGCTGGGTTGACACAAACCGAGTTGGGTCGGCCCAGGCTGGGTTTGACCAGACCCAGATCAGCTACGAACGTTTTTCTCTATTAGCCTTTACTTTGGCACTAGGCATCAATTTGAAAAACTATCAAAGGCATATTAGACCGTGGAGCGAGATTGTCCATTTCATATACCCCACATAAGATTTTGATAATTTTGTGATATGGTTGGGTTGGATCGAGCACAAGTCCAACTGGGCCCTCAAGATTAAAAGGATAGTAACTTACTGATCGGTCATCCGATTGATGCACTGTCTATTGCATTGTACCCTTAGGACATGGCGGTCCTTTGGGTTACTACTTCGTGGGACTTCATGGATGTTGGAGTATCGACCAATGGATTGAGGTGCATACCATCCCAGAGACGAGAAACCCTATTGCAGGAACCTAGTAGCTGGGAGTGACATGAAGAATGAAGAGAGATCTTGTGTGGGTCACTACCTAACGATCTTGTGTGGGTCAGCACCAAGACATTATGTGTGGGTCATCACCTAGCTATCATGTGTGGGTCAACACCAAGCGATCATGTGTGGGACAACACTGAGAAATCCTATGTGGGTTAGCACCGGGCAATCCTATGTGGGTCAACACCGAGACACCGTTTTTGGGTCAGCAGCAGAGCCTCTTAATAGATTCAGATGTTTCAGTAGTAACATCTAATAAACTCTACTTCGATACATAAGTAATACCTAGTGTGAGCTGAGTATGTACCTTTTGGTACTTTCCTTCATGGTAATAACTTGGTGGTATTATTCTGTGTGGCGTACTTGTGTGGTACATGCCTTCGTGGTATTCCTTCTTTGTGGAAGAGTCGATCTTTGGGCTTTGAGTTGGACATTGTCTTTTCTTCATGATTGAGATGGGTATACTTGATAAATTAGGTACATGTATGGGAATATACCTAACTAGGGTTGTTAGTTTATTTCATGTTGTTTGGTTTATCCTTGGTGGATTTTGTGAGACAATGAGGGTTGCGGTTTCCCAAATGAGTATTGTTATACTCACCCCTGAATGGGCTATGCCCGCACCCTGTTGTGTCTGGTACAGACTACGGACTACGCATACTGAGTATGAGAGTACCAGGACAAGAGGTGGCTCGGAGTTGGATGATAGATGAGGCAAACCACAGAGACGTCCATTCATGAGATGTACCTACACATTAGGTAGGATTCATGGTGGATGGTCTAGGAGCTATTTTTCACCTATTAGTTATCTTGTACATTCCAGTTTTCCTTGTCCTTTGCAGTTGGGCTTGTATTCTAGCCCCTTTTACTTACTGTACTCACTCTGTTTACTATTTATTTTACTTGAGTTCATATATGTTTTTGTTCTTGGTTGTGTGTGTAACAGGTTATAAGGTAAATGCCTTCCCAGTTTAAAGGAATACGACTTCAGTGCTAGTCTCCTGCCCTTGGCATATGGAAGGCGGGCTTGGGGTAGTCACAGAACGGGCCCCAGGGGATTGGTCATGACAGTTAACACCTATCCATTAAAATTGAGTGAATTAAAAGTATCAACTAAAATTTTAAATATGGTTTACACATGTTTAGATGATAAATCATGTTTACAAAATTTATTTGAAATGGAAATAAAAAGCAATTGAATACAATAGATGTGTTTTTATGAAAAGCTATTGTTCTTTCATAGCACTAATTATGGATTTTTATTTAATTCAAGAAATATGATATATATTCAATGTTATTTTTTAAATTCTTCTTATATGTTTTTACGATATGATATAAGAATAAATTCAGTTTTTAATAAAAGATGTATTTCTCTAAAAATGCAGTTTTACCGCCTTTTGATGGAGGATAATTTTAAAAAATATCTCTTGACACCTTTATATGTTTTATTTGACAAAATAAACTTATTACTTAAAATCATAATGTCAAAATTTACTTTGGATGAAATTTTAGTATATTTCTTCTAAAGTTTATTTTTAATGAATAGTGAAAAAATACTATATTTTATTTCAAAACTACCTTTTAATATAATTTATATATATATGTTGATGGTAATTTTAATTGGTCATAATGTGTAATTGGATTATATTTTAATCATGTAATCCAATTTTGGTAATTAGAAATAATTTCACATTTAAATCGGATAGAAACGCATGTAAATCTTTTGATACTTATTACTTCTTAAAAACACAATTTTTTGTTTTCAGAAGGAGGATTAATTTTAAATTAATTTCTTAAAATTATGATTTTTAACTAGAAAAATGGATTCCATATTTGGAATCAGGCGGTCAATATTTTTTTAATAGTTAAATTTTATTTTTTGACATTATTAATACTAGCATCATGAAGTGTTTTATTTACCATGGTTAAAGGGTAAATCTGGTAAATAAGTGTATAAAAATAATATTATAATAATACTAATAAATAACACTAAAACAAGTCCTAAACATATTATATGTGATATGTTTGATCATCGACTTCCATGGGATGATTTTTGGACCCCGTGGAGCCACTAGTGTGTTGAAATGTCATTTAATTACTTTTAATTTAATGTTAAGGAAAATATAACCTAAACATATATCTTTTAGGAAAACATGTTTTATATACGGTTATATATGAGATATTTTAGAACATAAATAGTAATTAAAAACCAATAAATATTTCCTATATCATGGTATTTTAATTATAATATTTAGACATCAAATAAATAAATATATTTATGACACAATGATGATGTAGTGATTACCTATTTCATAAAAGATTTAAATAAATTAGACTATAAATATTAAAATGTATTTATTTCAAAACTTTTTTTTCCATGCTTTAATTTTATGTATAGTTATTTATTTTTATCTTTTAATTTATTATCTTTTCGCAAATCAATAAATTTGTTAGGGATTTTTAAAAATTCACGACATGAATACTATAAAAATTGACAAAAATGATTTGGAAAACAAATACTAATTTATTAAATGATATAATAGTCCTAAAAATAAATTATTCATTCAAATGACATAGATAATTTTTTAAATTTCGTTAATTAAAAACTTTAGGTTCTATTTTCATTTTTGTGTGACTATGTTAACCATATATATTAATATACAAGAAGTCATAGTAATAGTTAAATTTGATACTAAGGATTAAAGCTGAATGATAAGGATAAATTTAAAATGAAAACTTGTCTAAAATCTATTTTTTGATAGGATTTAGAACAATAACCATATTATCTCAGAAATAAATTATTTGGGTACCTTTTGAAAATCAATATTCATTTTAAAATAAAATAATATTTCAAGTCATCCCTAAAGTACCCCTCCTCCTATTATAAAATACCACAACCTCCAAACCCTTACTAACAGCTCTCAATCCCTTTGAATCATCCATAATCTGTTCCGACAATATCCTAAAATACCTATCTTACTACTAGTAGCATTAACATAGGTAGAAGGAAATTCAAGAAAGCCTTTTGGCTCAAACCAATGGGAGTTACCCATTTTATGAGGTAGCGTCTTCTCAAAAGTTCCTTTCCAATATTAAACTTCTTCACTACCTATTATATTCTTATTCATTGAATAAATAACAAAACTATTATCCTAAACATACTAGTATGTTTTTATTAAAATGATTCAAACTACACTTACACGTACCACCATCTAATAGGTTTAGAACATTCTGTTTGTGAGGACGGTGAACTGCTGCCTCACGAAACAGTGATTGTTCTATTATATTCTACCACCTATTATGGTGGAAATTATTATTGGAATTTAATTATATATGATATTTATAGGATATTAAATTTTTCTCTATGATAATTTAATTTTCATATATAACAAACCTATTTTCTTTTCTTGTTGTATAAAGACGATAATTTCATTTTAGGAAGTGCGGACTATCTCCCCCTAAAAGTGATAGGACTCATTCATGCTTGACATGGAATTTATAAATGATACAATTAATTAACTTATATAACATATATAACATAGTTATTATACTTTAATTACAATATAACTATATATCATTTATTATTCATTCCTTTAAATATGAAAAACAAATAAAAGTATCGTTCATGTGTACGTACGACTTACCGTCTCCATTTCTAGTGCATTTAATTTTTTATATCCAAATGAAATGGACACCTATAAATAAATATATTCTATATTTATATGATATCTAAATCATGAATTTCATTTTGGAGATAATGTAATTTTTACCACATAGAAAATTTATGATTATAATAAGATCATTTTTTGACACAAGTTCCAAACATCAACAAAATGGTTTATATGAACTCAAATAATTTACTAATTTCTATAGAAAGTTAATAAGTGATATAAAAGGAATAATAAACATTAAAAGTACTCTGAATCAAGTAGAAATTAACTTATGTTGTTATGAAGGTCATGATTTAAGGTACTTTGTCTCAATATCTTTTCATTGAGGAATATTTTGATAATGTACACCTCCTTAATTTACACAGTGTATAATAAACACTTTTTACTTTTACATTCATTCAATGGGAATCATTTTTTCTAAGATTCATTTTAATAAATGAGAAAAAATAATTTTTTTGACATATGCAGCAACAATGAACTCTCTGCCACCATAACCGTTAATTGATATTTGGATTCCCTTATAAGCCTTAATGTTTTCAAAAGGAAATTAAATCCTTTTTTTCTTTTTTTGGTGTTTTGGTAATGAAAATGGTTTTGGAAATATATTTATTATTTCAATAACTTTAAATTATATCCTGTGATTATGAATGAAATTTTATTAGTGAAATTTTTATATTTGAAATATTTTTTGTGTTTTGATTATATATTGGTCAATGGACATTTGACAGGTGGTTACAAGATAATCCAATGATGGGTGGTTATTTGTTAATATAAATGATGGGTTGTTTCATGATAATCCATGGATGGGTGGTTATGTTATAACCTCCAATTAATTGGGAATGGAAGTCAGTCATATGGGTATTCCATTTTTCCGAATTATTTTTGGATGTTGACTATATAGTTATTCTATTTAAGTATGATTACGTTCTAGGTATTCATTTTATATGTTATGTGTGATTTCTATGGGGTTTATGGTAATATTTTGGTTATAAAATTGTAATCAATGATATTTTATTTAGTGAATAGTATTTACTACTCAACAAAGTTGAAAAGTATTACTTATGATAAAGTATTCATGGTTTACATGTTATTTTGAAAAACTAACATTTTTCCTTCTTTATTTATCCTGTACAGAGCGTTTTTTGCTCATACCATGTTTTGGAAATGATTTTCACATGAATTAGTGTGTAATAGGGTCATGGATGGGATCCAGAAAAAAGTAATTATATTTTAAAGAATGAACTAGACATGTTTCTTTTTTTAAGAGTTTTTGTTTCATTAAGAAATTAGATAGTGAGGAGATGTGCTTAGATGTATTATTCAATTTGTTATGTATAAGTTATAACATAATTCTATAATGATATAAACCTGAAAAGATTCTCAATTTGAATTATTATCTTAATTCAAGATTATGTATTGTTTAAGGCTGGGGCCTTACATAATGGATATAAATAATTAATATTAAATTATTATTATTATTTTTTAAATTAATATACCATGTAATTCCTCAGACGTTTAATTTTAATAGAATTATATTGTCTCTCATGCATATATACGATCTATTGTCACCATAATGCGATGAGATTCATCTCAGATGGTAATGATTATAATAAAGATTATAACAATTTATATAATGCATAAATATAAAATATATCATTTATTAATTATATTTGTTATATATATAAATATTTTTAATTTACCTTACTTTTAATTTATATGATAAGAAAATAGAATCAACATTCATGCGTATGTATGTATTACCGTCTCCATGAACTGTTTATTCAATTATATATATATATATTTTAAATGTTTTTATATACTAAATATCTATTATATATAAATAATGTTTTACATTATTATAGTATGAAAATAATTATCTATGTAATAGGATTGGGGATAAATAATTTAAACATGTATGATAAACGAATTTGTTGTAACCTAAAATGTTTCATTAACTTGGAATTGTTATAAATGTGTAATATAATTTTATAAATGAATTATAAATGATATCATAATTATATTTATTATTTCTTTATAAGTTAATAATAGGTTTATAACCACTATAATTTAGTTTAATTCACGTATGAAGGTAATTTCACCTAGGGTAAGGGTTATTTCACATTCTCATTATTATTAGGGAATGTTAATATATAAGTATTTATTGGAGACTATTTGTCACCCATGTCAATATTTTATAAATATTGTTTTTCTAAAATATATTTATTACATTACTATAATTTTTTTGGGTCTTAATAACTGTTTTTTACATTTCATCAAATAGATTGAAAGGGTTCATTTTGTTGTTTTCTTAATGACATACAATTTGACTTTTCTTGAAAATGTATGAGAAGAATGATTTTTGTAACATATGTGACATGAACATATTATTATGATTTCAGATCACCACAGTTCCTTGAATATTCCCTTACAATAATACAATGATATTTTCAAATAAATTTTTTCTTTCCAAATTTAGTGGCATTTGAAGTAAAGAAAATGTTTCCAAAGAATAAAGTATATTTTCCTCAAAATTTATTTTAAAGATTTCTCTAAAAATTATTTTGAGTATAAGATAGATTGTTTCAATTAATATATGTTTTAATTGGATAATGATTCAATGTTTCCAAGGTTATTATTTTTATGAATGATTAATGTTTATAGTGGAATGATATTTATGAAGCCCATTTTTTCATGGGTTATGTTAGGATTGAATGATGTTTATGAAAATTTTTTAGTTAAATTCATTTTGAAATGATAAATGAATTATTTTCATATTGATCACATATTTATGGTTTCATTATGATATTGGTAGGAAAAATACCTCCTTTAAATTCATTGGCTGAATATTTATATTTCAGGATATAGACATAAAGGACCATGTCTGCTAAGATGGACTAGGGAGTGAACCTTTAATAACAAGATGGTTATAACACTGATCCATGACTACCAAGATTGTTATTGTAACATCCCAAGTAAATAAAAAATATTACTTTTTCATATTTATCCATATTTTTTAATAAAATGTTAATATTAATTTAAAGGGAACACTATGATCGATGGCATACCCATTACGCAACAATGAGTTTCATGGAAATCTTACGTGGCACTCTGAAAATAAAATAATATTATTTTAAATGGAAGATAATGCCTAGACGTTGTAATGACAGGAATGAACAAAACTAACTAAAAATGATTATATATGTATGTTAAATATTTTTACTTTTTTCCAATAAATGTTAGAGGCTTAAAATGTGAATGTATCCGATTTTAAGCGTACATATTCTAATATTCTTTAATAGGTCGAATAACCGCCTTTTGATGGCGAAACGTTTTTAAATCCACTTTTTTACAATTGAATATGTTATATTGGAGCAAATAAAATCCTTCTTTATAATCAGGACATCAATATTTACTTTGTTTATGTTTTTGTTATTTTTTCGATAAAGTTCATTTTTAATGAATAAGTGAAAAATGTTGTATTTAAATTCAAAACCTCTTTTCAATATAATTTATTTATATTATTAGATAATCTTTTGAATTGATTTTAAAGTTCAATTATAATATATTTTTACCATTTAATCCAATTTCGGTCATTGAAATTAATTTCACTTCGAATGTGGACTTAAACTAGTGTCAATCTTTTAATAGATATTGTTTCTTAAGAACATGCTATTTTTTTGACAGCGGTAATTAATTATTAAATAAATTAATGCAACTTATATGTTTTGAATTTTGTAATATAGACATCATTTTTGAATTCGGAATATCAAATATATCTTAGGGGGAATTTTTTGTATTTTTCTGAAAAACTTCAACTTTTGATGAATAGTGAAACCACTAAGTGGTAGTTAAAAAACAAATTTTTCATTTAAATAAAACATTACCACATCTGTGATTTGAATTTAAAATTTTTTACATACATGGTTATCATTAGGATTTAAAATTTGGTTCAATGGGATTAAAATAATATTTTGGTGAACAATAACTTTTAAGTTTTATTAATCGTAATTAAAGGTAATTACTGTAATTTAAGGTAAAAATAATGTTATAATAATATGAAATTACCTTGACACATGTCCTACCCTTATTGTATGTGTCATACACAACCAAAAAAATACATGGGTCAACTTAGGGACCCCATGGATCCACTTGGGTATGAAAATGAAATTAATAACTTTTTATTTAAAGATAAAATAAAAATGTCACAAACATGTATTGTTTTACTAAAACAATTTTTTCAGGGTGTTATACAAGTCATATTTTTTACTATAAATATTAATTAGAAATCTAAAAATATTTCCGACATCATGATATTTTTTTTATAATTTTTATAAATTATAAAAATTAAATTATTTATGACACCATGATGATGCAGCGATTACCTCATTATTTAACGATTTAAATAAAATGGAAAGATAACGTAAATTCTAAGACCTACACTTGTCAAAAACCTATTGTATGTTTGAATTTAGAACTATTATCACCTTATCCTAGAAATATATAATTTTGGGACTTATAAAATCTGAAAAGTATTTTATAATAAATTAACATTTTATAATTTTCCAAGAGTGCCCCTCCTCTCCTCTTATAAAAGGCCCCCACCTCTACCACCATATCCACATCTCTCAAGCCATTGGCTTGGCCAATATATGCTCATTTTATCTCTCTGCATCCCTCTACTCATCTTATAGGACTTACCTTCGGCAGAAATCTTTTCAAGAACCCCTTTTGGTTCAAACCAAAGGGAGTTACCCGATTTAAAGGTAATGTCTTCTCTTATGTTCATTTGTTTTATTTTGCTTCTCAAACCCCCTAAATTATTTTTATTCCTTTATTTTGTAACAAAAAAACTATATTAATTATACTAGGATGTTTTGATGAGAAATATTTGAGCTACACGTACACACACCTCCGTCTAATGGTTAATGAACATACTATTTCTGTGGATGGAGAATTACTGCCTCACGAAACGATGATTGTTCAATCTTATCTTAACACCTTTCATGGTGGCCATTATGATGTCACTATATTTTATATATGATATATATGGTATTTATGTTTTATATATTCTTGTGTATTTTATATTTAATACATACATTTATTCTTTGCATGTTGTACAAATGCGATAATTTCATTTGAGGTAGTGTGGACTACCGCCCCCTCAAGTGATGTGACTCGTTCATGAAATACATGGAATTTATAAATAATGAAATTGATGAACATATGTGATTTATATAAAATATATATTATAATGGAATTATAATATATATATATATATATGTCTCATTATTTTTAATTCCATTAATGTTCCAATGAAATTAAGTAGCGTTCATGCGTACGCACGCCTTACCGTCTCCATGAACGGTACATTTCATTTCCTATCTCCAAATGTTATGTACTATTATAAGTACATATAATAATGGATATATATGTAATATATTACATCTAAATGATGGATATCATTCTGGAATTATAATCTATATATATTTCATTTAGTTTTAAATCCATTAATATGACAATGAAATGAAAGTAGCGTTCATGCGTACGTATGGACTACTGTCTCCATGAATGGTGCTTTTCATTTTTTATCTAAAAAAGTTATGTAATAGTATAATATGAATATATACTAGATATATATGATATTTAAATCATTAATTCTATTTTGGATATGATGTACCTATAACTACATGGGAAAAGTATTTTCCAACAAGTTCAATTTTGACTCATGTACCGAACATCAACAAAAACGTCTGTTATGAATCAAATTATTATGCAATTATTATAGAATTATAATATGTGATATTAATAGAATAATAATATTTAAAGTAGTTCATTAAGAAATTATAAATTGACCAAAGTTTATTTTTCAGTGATATAAAGAAACGAACAAGACAAGTCAGACTTGAGGTAAGGGATCCTACCTCTCTCTTTCTTTTTAAGTACTCTCTTTTATGTCATTTCATTTAAGCTGATCATTATTATGTTTGGGGATGTTCTTTTATATTTATCATACTATAATTTTAATGTTCATATTATGAGAGACCCTATTTGATCTCATAAATCCATTTTTGGAAGTTTTAAGTGGCGCTGTTAGGCTGCCGAGTTTTCATAAGGGATTTTTAATCTCACTTTTATTCCCGTGAGATTTATGCTACATTTTCCACCATTTCATTTGAGTGGTGTATGTACTGCCTATTATTATACTCTTTCTGTTATATACGTTCATTTATGGGTATTTACATATTCATTGTATGACCCTTCTTTCATAGGGTGTACGTTTTAAAAGTTACCCAAATCAGAAAGAGGACCTTTCACCCTCCTTTTCATAAAAGACTTATTTTTTATGTCTTTTGATTTCCATATTATTATGTGGGGATATGTTATTCAATATCCTTATTGAAGTAAGTTTTATGTCCAAGTGATGAGATACCATTTTCTCTCTCATCAACTAATTTTATGAATTTTAAAGTGACGCAGTTAGGCTGTCAAATTTTTGCAAAGGAACTTATTAACTCAATTACATTTCTTTGGGTTCAACTTGTACTTCTTGAACATGTCATCCAAAGAACATTTTTGAATTTCCTATGATTTTTTCACACTTAATATCCACTTATATTGGGTGTATTTATATATATCACACATAATTATGTGAATGATTTATCCTCAATTTAAGGATACCATCATTATAATGGATTTCATCTCAATTTACATTTCCATCAAGACTTCATTGTTGTTATGAACCAATTCACTCTTATATGGTGTATATACTGTCCTTTGACATATTATATCATGTATCCCTTTATTCTCATGATATTATAATGTTATGATTAAATGTTATTTCTCAATTATTTGTATTCAATAGTCTCTCATTTTGTTAAAAACACTTTAACAAAAATATTATTTAAAATGATTTAAATATTTATTATTCTAAATCATTATATTTAATATCCAGGTTTTCAAAATGGTTTTCAGTATTTATTTATATGGACATTAAAGTTTTAAAATTATAATTCCATTAAATGCTTCAATGTGGTATGGGACACTTTGATTCAAAAAACTCTTTAATTTTTTTTTTTAAAATGGATTGATTAATTCAATATCTTGAAATTACCTAATGTGATTAGAAATGAAATGTTGTTATTGAAATTTTTATATTTGAAATATTGTATATGTAATGATGGTACTTGGACATTTGACGGGTGGTTAAGTGATAAACCATTTGACGGGTGGTGCCGTGAATACCAAGATGGGTGGTTATGTTATAACCTCTAATGCATTGGGTATGGAAGTCGGCCGTATGGCTATTCCATTTAGTGAAATGTGTGGAAGTCGACCATATGGTTATTCTATTTGATGTATGTTAATGTACCATGTTAACTTTATATTTTATATGTTCATTATATGGTTTTTGTGGTAATATTTTGGTTACAAAAGGGTAAGTAATGATCCTTTATTCAGTGAAGATTATTTACTACTTCTTAATGGTGAAAAGTATTACTTTGAAAAAGTATTCATGGTTTACTTGATGTTTTGAAAAACTAACAGTTTTACTTCTTTTTTTATCCCTTAATGAGCTTTTTGTGCTCACCCCAAGTTTTTTTTGAAATGTTTTTCATAGGAATTAATGTTGAATAGGGTTGAGGATGGGATCAACGAAAATTCATGCTATCTAAAAATGGAACTAGACATGTTTCTTTTTAAGAGCTTTTATTTTATTGAAACATAGTAGAACTGTCTACTTTGTAATATTTTGAGATGTAATAGTTATGTCCTATTTCTATACAACTCTAAACCTGAAAAGATCCTCTATGTGAATTATTCATTTACTTCATGAATATGTATTTTTTTAAGGTTGGTTCCTAACAGTTGGTATCAAATGTCGGTTTAGATAACTTTAGAGGTTAGGTTTTTGTTTAAGCATAAGTGACAAGTTGTGTGTAACCACAATGGTTATTATATTAGATATAGTCATTGTTATTTATGAAATATATAACGTGTTTAAGATAACATTGATAAGTATATCTTTGTTTTTTTCTTCCTCTTTAGTACATGATGATTTTGTTTATATACTCACACTGACCATTTTGGTTTTAGTAAATGGATGGATCAAGAAGGAACCAAAGTGACAATGGGTTTTAAGGAAACTGTGGTGGTTCTCTGATTAAGAGACTGGAATGAAATGGGGGATTCAATTAGAAATCTCGTGGTTATTCTAAGCCAACTATCCGGAGTCATGATCAACCACTTGAACCTTGTTGAGATCTCTAATGCATCAAGTACGAGAGAACCAACTTGATATGGAAGTTCAAGTAATAATTAAAAAGGTAACCATTAGGATTTATATGATCCTTACATTTGAGGTAATTATGGGTTACTATATGATATGATGGAATATGAAAGGCATTAGATAAACATGAGGTTAAAATATGTTATGGTTATTTTTGAATATTTTATTTCTTTTTTGGGAATGTTTTAATAAATATGTAGTTTTTGAAAAAGGACTACACGTAGACCATGTGATAACCTGTCACATCGGACGAAGCTGCGGGAATCGAACCGACAACCAAAGTGCGACTGGTATTTATCGCCTATAACTGGACTACATGAAGTCCCTAATATGTACGACTTATTCTTTTTAGTCAAAAGATTTGATGAATCAATAATAAGTTGATTTTGGGTTATCTAGGAAAACATTGACCTATCATGGAGGATATATGATTAGGTTAATTAATTTTCAATATGATACTTTAAGTGCAACTGATCTTATTTGGAGATAAATGTTAATTTGTACCTTGGAAGACTATGTGATTAAATCCTTCAAATATTTGGGTTTCAATTTTAGTTTGGTTTACATTAAAGAATTTTATGGACAAATTGTTTATCAAATGGTCTTCGTTGAACTTTGGGTTTTGTTGGACAAATTTTGAATATTAAGAATAGATTTTCTTTTTATAAAGGATTATCCTTTTGTGGATTATCTGATATTGTTCTAACAATTTTGTCTTTGGTTAAGGTCTAAAGACATGGGAAATATATAGTTCTCTTTTATGGATTTGGGGATTCTCTAGAAGTTTATTATAGCTCTCTTAATGTGAACAAGTCATCCTAAATACTCGTCTTTTGGAGAAAATATGTGTCTATGTAAAAAAAACTAGTAGGAGATGAGAGTCTACACGACAAGTATGTATGTATCCTTAGGACTTAGTTATGCTCATAAATAAATTCCACCATGAAAAGTAACTTAAAAACAAAAATGTTGTCTGTTAACATTCCCCACTGGGGAATCAAATACCGTTTAACCCATCACCAGTTTGTGATTTTCTGGTGGTTAACTTTCTCCTAAACATGTTTTCTATCACTCTCCCTTAGAACATGAACCTTTTTTTTGTTCCATATGCATGTTTTCTTACACAGAATCCTTGTATGGGTTAACTCGGTTGACCTTTTTACTTCCCTTTATTTCTTTTAAAGTGACGGTTTAATTTACTACATTTCCGATGTGGGGCTTTCAATGAAGTTTCCAAAAACAATTTTAAAATTGCAAGGATGCAATTCCCAAAAGGGGGGAAGGATGTAACATCCCAGGTAAATAAAAATATTAATTTTTCATATTTATCTATATTTTTGAATAAAATATTAATATTAATTTAAAGGGAACGCTATGCTCAATGGAGTAACAAATACACAACAACGAGTTTCTTGGGAATCTTACGTTGCACACTAATAATAAAATAATATTATTTTAAATGGCAGTTAACGCCTGTCCGTTCTAATGGTGAGAATGAACAGAACTAACTAAAAATTGACTATATATGTTTGTTAAATATTTTTACTTTTTTCCAATAAATATTAGAGTCTTAAAATGTGAATGAATCTAATTTTAAGCGTAAATATTCTAATATTCATTAAAAGGTCGATTAACCGCCTTTGATGGGCAACCCTTCTTAAATCCACTTTAGACAATTTTATATGTTATATTAGAACAAATATAATCCTTATTTATAATCGGGACATCAATATTTACTTTGTGTATGTTTTTTTTATTTGTTTTCAATAAAGTTCATTTTTAATGAATAAGTGAAAAATGTTGTATTTAAATTCAAAACCACTTTTTAATCTAATTTATTTCTATGATTATATCATATTGTGAATTAGTTTTAAAGTGAAATTAGAATATAATTTTACCATTTAATCCAATGGTGGTCATTGGAATTAATTTCACTTTGAAATTTGACTTAAACTAGTGTCAATCTTTTAATAGATATTGTTTCTTAAGAACACACTATTTGTTTTGACAGCGGGAATTAATTATTAAATTAATTAATGCAACTTATATGTTTGGAATTTTTTAAAATATACATCATTTTTTAATTTGGAATATCAAATATATATTATGGTGAATTTTTGATAGCTTTCTAAAAAACATCTATTTTTGATGAATAGTTAAACCACTAAGTGGTAGTTAAAAAACTGATTTTTTTTAAATGAAACATTACCAATTATTTGATTTGAATTTCAAAAAACCCGACATACATGGTTTTCATTAGGATGTAAAATGTGGTTCAATGGGATTAATATAATTTTTTGGTGATTAGTAACTTTTAACTTTTATTAATTGTGATTAAAGGTAATTAGTGTAATTTAAGGTAATAATAATGTTATAATAATATTAAATTACCTTGACACATGTCCTACCCTTATTGGATGTTTCATGGCCGACTAAAACAATCCATTGGTCAACTTGGGGACCCCATGGAGCCACTTGGGTAAGAAAATGACATTAATAAATTTTTATTTAAAGTTAAAATAAAAATGTCACAAACATGTATTGTTTTACTAAAACAATTTTTACAGGGGTTATACAAGTCATATTTTTAACTAAAAATATTATTTATAAAGATAAAAATATTTCCTACATCATGATAGTTTTTTTATAATTTTTATACATTAAATAATTAAAATTATTTATGACACTATGATGATGCAACGATTACCTCATTATTTAACGATTTAAATAAAATTAAAAGACAATGTAAAATCTAGGACCTAAACTTGTAAAAAACCTATTGGATTGGTGGATTTAGAAATATTATCACCATATCCAAGAAATATATAATTTTTTGACCTTTAAAATCTGAGAAGAATATTATAATAAAGTAACATTTTATAACTTTCCAAGAGTGCCCCTCCTCTCCTCTTATAAAAGGCCCCCACCTCTACCACCTTACCCAAACCTCTAAAGCCATTGTCTCAGCCAAGATCTGCTCATTTTATCTCTCCACATCCCTCTCCTCATCCTATAAGACTTACCTTACACAGAAATCTCTTCAAGAAACCCTTTTGGTTCAAACCAATGGGAGTTACCCAATTTAAAGGTAATGTCTTCTCTTGTGTTCATTTGTTTTATTTTGCTTCTCAAACCCCCTAAATTATTTTTATTCCTTTCTTTTGTAAGATAACCAGTATCATAAATATACTAGGTTATTTTTATAAGAAATATTCTAGCTATACTTTCACACACATCCATCTAATGGTTAAATAACATACTGTTTCTATGGATGGAGAATTACTACCTCACGAAACGATGATTATTCAATCTTCTCGTAACACCTTTCATGGTGGCCATTATGATGTCACTATATTTTATATATGATATATATGGTATTTATGTTTTATATATTCTTCTTTATATTATATTTAATACATACTTTTATGCATTTTGTGTTGTGAAAATGCGATAATTTCATTTTGAGGAAGTGTGGACTACCGCCCCCTCAAGGGATGTGACTCGTTCATGCAATACATGGAATGTATAAAGAATGAAATTGATGAAATTATGTTATCTATATAACATATATATTATAATGGAATTAATATATATATATATATATATATCTCATCTAGTTTTAATTCCATTAATGTGCCAATGAAATGAAAGTAGCGTTCATGCGTACGTAGGACTTACCGTCTCCATGAACGGTACATTTCATTTCATATCTTCAAATGTTATGTACTATTATAAGTACATATATATAATGAATATATAGGTCATATTATACATCTAGATGATGGATATCATTCTGGAATTATAATATATATCTCTCTCATTTAGTTTTAATTCCATTAATATGACAAAGAAATGAAAGTAGCATTCATGTGTACGTACGGCCAACCGTCTCCATGAACAGTGATTTTAATTTTTTATCTCCAAATGTTATGGAATAGTATAAAATGAATATATACTGGATATATATGATATTTAAATCGTTAATACTATTCTGGAGATGATTCACTTATAACTACACGTAATATTATTTTCCAACAAGTTCAATTTTGACTCATGTACCGAACATCGGCAAAAACATCTGATATAAACTCCCATTATTAAACAATTATTATAACATTATAATATGTGATATGAACTGAATAATAATCTTTAAAGTAGGTCCTTAAGAAATTATAAATTAGTTAAATTTTATTATTCAGGAATATAATGAAACGAATAAGACATGTCGTACTTGAGGTAAGGGATCCTACCTCTCTCTTTCTTTTTAAGTAAACTCTTTTATATCATTTCTTTTAAGCTCATGTTTCATATGTTTGGGGATGTTATTTTATATTCCTCATAATTTACATTTTATGTTCATATTATGAGATACCCTATTTTATCTAATAAATCCATTTTTGGCTGTTTTAAGTGGCATCATTAGGCTACAGAGTTTTCATAAGGGATTTTCATCTCACTTTTATTCCCGTGATATTTATGCTAAATTTTCCACCATTTAATTTGAGTGGTGTATTTACTACCTATTATTATACTATGTGTGTAATATAATTTCATTTATGGGTATTTACATCTTCATTGTATGAACCTTCTTTCATGGGGTGTACGTTTTCAAAGTTACCTAAATCAGTAAGGGGACCTTTCACCCACCTTTTTTTAAAGAAATCTTTTGTTATGTCTTTTGATTTACATATTATTATGTGGGTATATGTTCTTATATATCCTTAGTGATGTAAATTTTATTTAAAAGTTATGAGATACCATTTTATCTCACAGAAACTAATTTTATGAATTTTAAAGTGATGTAGTTAGGCTGTCGAATTTTTGCAAAGGAACTTCATAACTCAATTTCATTTCATTGGGTTCAACGTGTACTTCTTGAACATGTCAGCCTATTAATATGTCTGAATGTCCTCTGATTGTTTCACACTTAATATCTACTTATATTGGGTGTATTTATATTTCTCACACATAATTATGTGATTGATTTATCCTTAATTTAAGGATGGCATCTTTATAATGGATTTCATCTTAATTTACATTTCCATTGAGACTTTATTGTTGTTATGCACCAATTCACTCTTATATGGTTTATATACTGTCCGTTGACATATTATATCATTAATCCATTTATTCTCATGATATTATAAAGTTCTGATTAAATGTTATTTCGCAATTATTTGTATTCAAGAGTCTCTCATTTTGTTAAAAAATCATTAAAAAATATCATTCAAAATGTTTTAAAGATTTATTATTCTAAATTGTTATATTTAATGTCCTTGTTTTAAAAATGTTTTTCAGTTTTTATTTATATGGACATTATGGTTTTAAAATTATAATTCCATTAAAAGATTCAAAGTGGTATGGGACACTTTGATTCAAAAATCTCTTTTAAATGATTTTTGAAAATGGATTGATTAATTCAATATCTTGAAATTACTTATTGTGATTGGAAATGAAATTTTGTTATTGAAATGTTTATATTAGAAATATTTTATGTGTAATGATGGTACATGGAAATTTGATGGGTGGTTACGTGATAAACCATATGACGGGTGGTGCCATGAATAACAGGGTGGGTGGTTATGTTATAACCTCCAATGCATTGGGTATGGAAGTCGGCCATATGGCTATTCCATTTAGTGATATTTGTGGAAGTCGGCCGTATAGTTATTCCATTCAAAGTATGTTTATGTCCCAAGTTACCTTTATATGTTATGTGTTATTTATATGGGTTTTATGGTAATATTTTGGTTACAAAAGGATAAGTAATGATCCTTTATTCAGTGAATATTATTTACTACTTCTTAAACGTGAAAAGTATTACTTTGACAAATTATTCATGGTTTACATTATGTTTTGAATAAATAACAGTTTTCCTCCTTTTGTATCCCTTACTGAGCTTTTTATGCTCACCCCATGTTTTTTTGAATTGTTTTTCATAGGACTTAATGTGGAATAGGGTCAAGGATGGGATCAAGGAAAATTCATGCTATCTAAAACATGGAACTAGACATGTTTCTTTTCATGAGTTTTTATTTTATGGAAACTTAGTAGAAGTGTATACTTTGTAATCTTTTGTGATATAATAGTTAAGTTTTAATTCTCTAAAACTCTAAACCTAAAAAGATCCTCTATGTGAATTATTCATTTAATTCATTATTATTTAATGTTTTAAGGCCATGTCCTTAGAGTTATAGGAGTGAAACATGACTACCAAAATAATTATGATTGTGAACCATGGTGACCAAGATGGTATAGGGAGTCAAACCATACTACTAAGATGGATTAAAAACTGAATACCTGACTACTATAGAAATAATTTTATATTCTTTTGTGTATGAAAAAATTTCCATGTCTTATTCATATGTTATCATTTAATGGATTATGTTATTTATATATTTATTATTTATATTTAATTTAATTTTAATATTTATTCCATGCTTCTATTTTTTTTCAATGACATGAAGGGTATGATCATATATTTTCATCGGCATGCCCTCATTATCTTTGGCTCATGATTATGTTTATGTGACACCATTGTTTACACAAAATGATCATTTTATCTCACCCATTTTCTTATGGTTAGTTTTCCCCATAATATAAATAAAGCTCTTAGTTTGTAATATTAAAAGGGAAATCATTATGGGATATATTGAAGATCACTCACCGAATTAGTGTAGGTTCCGGGTGCAGCGGAAGTGCGTTGGTGGGTTTTCCCAACTTTAATTTTAACGTTAAACAACATTCAATCCGAGATCTGTCACGATATAAAACGCCAAATCTTTGGAATAGAATGAAGAAAAAAAGAAAAGAATAGTCCTGGAACCCTTGAGGAGGATCATCATATGTTGATTATAATTAATTTAATTAATGCATAAGAATTACCTTGTTGGAATTATTTCTTCCTTGATGTGTCCGGTCACAATTCGGTGATCCATCGTTGCGTCGTAGAATCCAAGTGTAGGATTCCTCTAGCAGTGATCCACACGTGTTTCACGTATCTCCGAACATCACCGAAGAGATCTCCGAGTGCTAGCGTGGAAGAACCTTCGCTTGCGATGTCTGACTTCGACCACCTTGATCCGGTAGAGGATCTTGCTCTCGTAACTTGAGGGCGTTCTTGGTGGAAAGGGAATTCTCTCTTGGCATGAGAGTATTGCCAAATCCGTTGTGCACAACAATGGCTCTTCAAAATGTTGGGGTTGTGAGTATATTTATAATCATGATTGTGGTTAATAGATTTATGAAAATAAATAAACGCGTTACGCGTTTTATTTATTTCATTAACTCTTATTGAAAACCCCCCCATGTCAAATTATTAATTCCTTGACATGTGCTCACGCTGATTATAATAAATATCATTTAATAAAATAATATTAAATCCTCAAAATCCCAACTGGAAAAACTACACGGCGTGTAATAATTAATACACGGCGTGTACTTGTTTTCCATAAAACTACACGGTGTGTATATTTAATATACACGTCATGTACTTTTATTTTCCATTTTTTTTCCCACCACATTTATTAGACCTTGAGTAATGACTATTTATTTTTTAAATAAATTTAACTGCATTACTCGCTAATAAATATATTATTTCGTCCACAATATATTCTCTCGAATAACTAGTGTCAAAATAAATGCGATCAGACATCCTTAAATAATTATTAAACCACAGTCAAGAATAATATTTATTTAAGTTATTAAATTAATATTTAACTAAGATACATGGACACACTTAGTGTGTGACCCTCTAGGCCTCTTTTTCAGTGGCATTAGGCTGAGCCTTCCTAAAGTCCAAGGTTAGCGTTTAGCAACACGCCAAGGCACCCATAGAGAAAGAAGTTAACGCCGCAATGACGTGTTACCTCCTACGAACGCTTACCGTGTAATATAATCCCTTTGTCTCGATATCTCCATTCAAGCGGGTAGCATGCTAGTGCCATCAACCCATGTTCTTGATTATTCTTTCTTTGACTTCCCAGAATTGAACTTTCCCGTACCTTACCATGGCCATGGATTTATTTAGGCTATATCAATTTCATCAAAGGGCCTGAGATATCTACTTCCGTTATGGAATGGAAGGGACAAATCCTTTCTCGCATTATCTATTAATGCGGTATTACTCGTGATGAACCCAACATATCCTACCTCGCTGTGAACAGTGTGTCATCACAGTTTTCATCAATACATCTAAGTGTGCGAGTTGTAATACCCATTAATAATAATCTTAAAGTCTAAGGATCAATACAAATGTCCGTAGATAGGAACATCCAATGACACTATGAAATGTGGATTTCCTACTGGCAGGTCTCGTTCTCATAATATCTTCCTGGATATTACCAAGGTCACACACCATGAGAAGGTTCCTCAATGTTTTATGAGTCCTCACCCCTAATGACCTGTATAGTTTGTGTCCCTCAAATTATATCATCCGGCTATAGAACATACATTCAAGAACAGTGTTATGGCACTTCCGGGTTCTCATCATAGCAGGGATCCGCTACGACCCTTTAATGAAACAGTTGTTCTTAGGATATTATCACATGACATGTCACGTAGAAGAACAATCAAGATGTGATAAGGCTTTTATTTAATGAATAATGTAAAAATTAGTTGGTTCTAGGCCACCAACTCCAACAGACTCCCACTTGGACTAGAGCCAACAGCTTACAACCTTTAACCCACTAGCTCTCACATGACATTCATGATTCTGCTGAGATAGGCCTTTAGTCATGGGGTCTGCCACGTTCCCTTCCGTGGACACTCTGCTCACTGCAACTTCACCCCTTTGATAGAAATCCCTCAAGAGGTGATAATTCCTGAGTATGTTCTTTGTCTGTTGATGTGACTGTGGTTCTTTTGCAAGAGCCACCGCTCCAGTATTATCACAATACAATGTAATGGGATCTTTACTGCTAGGCACCACATCAAGCTTCTGGAAAAAGTTCAGAATCCAAATGGCTTCTTTGGCTACCTCAGAAGCCGCTATATACTCGGACTCCGCTGTAGAATCGGCGACAAGTGGCTACATTGAATTCTTCCAGCTCACAGCTCCTCCATTGAGACAGAAAACATATCTAGATTTCGACTTCAGATCATTATGATCTGTTTGAAAACCAGCATCATCATACCCTCTGATGACAAGCTCCTCGTCTCCTCCATACACTAGGAACATATCCTTAGTTCTTCTCAGATACTTAATGATAGTCTTAACAGCAGTCCAATGCTGTTCTCCTGGATTTTCTTGATATCTGCCTACCATGCTCAGTGCATAGGCAACATCAAGCCTGGTACATAACATGGCATACATGATGGATCCTATAGCCGAAGCGTATGGGATCTTGCTCATACTATCTTTCTCCTGTTGTGTCTGGGGACACATTTTCTTAGAAAGTTGTATGCCATGTGACACTGGAACCAATCCCCTCTTGGATTTTTCCATTCTAATTCTCTTTTGTATATGGTCAATGTATGTACCATGACTTAGTCCAAGCAGCCTCTTGGATCTATAACGAATGATCTTGATCCCTAGAATGTAGGCAGCTTCTCCTATGTCCTTCATGGAGAAACACTTGTTCAACCAGTCCTTAACTGACTTTAAGGCTGGTACGTCATTTCCAATAAGCAATATGTCATCAACATATACCACTAGGATGACGACCGCATTCCCATTAAACCACTTATAAACACATGGCTCACATTCGTTCTTAATGAAACCAAATTACTTTATGGATTCATCAAATCAAATGTTCCATGAACTGGATTCTTGCTTTAATCCATAAATGGATTTCTGCAACTTGCAAACCCGTTTGGCTTCACCTAGTGTCACAAACCCTTCTGGTTCTGTCATATAGACATCTTCCTGAAGGTCCCGTTAAGGAATGTTGTTTTGACATCCATCTTCCAAATATCGTAGTCATGGTAAGCTGCTATGGAAAGTATGATTCTTATGGATTTAAACATGGCAACTGGCGAGAAGGTTTCATCAAAGTCAATTCAATGACGCTGTCTGAATCCTTTTGCCAGTAGCCTTGCTTTATAGGTGCTAACTTGACCTTCCATGTCCATATTTCTTTTGAATACCCATTTGCATCCAACAGGCTTTACATCAACTGGCTCATCGACCAGAACCCAAACATGGTTCTGATACATGGAATCCATCTCAGAATTCATAGCTTCTAGCCATCTTGCAGCTTCTGAGCTTTCTACTACTTCCTTGTAGGAGGGAGGTTCATCATTGTACAACAATAATGATTCACCATCCTCGGTGACTAGGAAACCAAATCTCTCTGGTTCCCTTACCTCTCTTGAGCTCCTACGCAGTACTTGTGTTTCTGGAACCTCTTCCACGGGGACCTGTGGAACTTGTTCCTGTACCAACTCCTGTGTATCTTGAGCATCAACTTCGTCAAAGTCAATCTTGCTCCCACTATCCTTCTTGAGGATGTGCTCCCTCTCAAGAATGACGGCTTGTGTGGCGATAGTCACTTTCTTGTCTTGGGGGTTATATAGGTAATATCCTTTTATTTCCTTGGGATATCCTATAAATATACACTTCGTTCCCCGGGGTGCTAGTTTGTTTCCTGAGAAGGCCTTAACAAATGCCTCACAACGCCATACACGTGTGTGCAACAAAGTGGGTTTCCTTCCATTCCATAACTCGGATGGAATTCCATTTGCCGCCTTAGTTTGTACTCGGTTTAATGTGTATGCTGCAGTTTGTAATGCATATCCCCAAAAGGATAATGGAAGATCTGCATGACTCATCATCGACCTCACCATGTCCAACAAGGTGTGGTTACTCCTTTCACTAACACCATTCCAATGTGGTGTATAAGGAGGAGTTTGCTGAGATAGAATCCCAGACTCCCGTAGAAGATTGATGAACTCTTGGTTCAGATATTCTCCACCTCGATCCGATCGAAGCTTCTTTATCTTCTTACCAAGTTGACTCTCTACTTCATTCTTGAATTCCTAAAACTTCTCTAAGGACTCTGACTTATACCTCATTAAGTAGATATATCCATATCTACTCAAATCATCAGTAAAAGTAATAAAGTAAGAATATCCACCACTAGCTTCTACTGAAAATGGTCCACACACATCTGTGTGTACCAATCCTAGAAGCTCTGTGGCCCTTTCACCTTTTCCACCAAAAGGCGGCTTGGTCATTTTTCCTTGTAAACAAGTGTGACATCTATCAAGTGGTTTTAGCTCAGTAGAGTCTAAATAGCCATCTTGGCAGAGCTTTGTCAAGCTCTTCACATTCACATGACCAAGGTAGTGATGCCATAACTGGGTGATGTATGAGTCATGTGGGTTTGTTTCGTTATTGATTGACAACACTTGGTTTTCGTAATTTAATACATACAAACCATTATTCAAATGTTCCATACCATAACATACGTTGTTCTTATAAAAGATAAAACACTTATTTCCAAAATTGAAAATAAATCCATCCATATCCAAACAAGATAAAGAAATTATGTTCTTGGTAACACTAGGCACAAAATAACAGTTTTGTAAAACCAAAATCATGCCAGTTGGAAATGAGAGGTGATAGTCGCCAATAGCCAACGCAGCCAGCCTTGCGCCATTGGCAGCTCGAAGATCCACCTCTCCTCTGGTGATCTTTCTAAATCTACTTGGTTCCTGCATTTGAATACAAATGTGAGCCCCACAAGTTGTATCTAATACCCAATATGTAGAAATATAATGATTACACTCGATAACGAACACACCTTTAGCGTCCCCACGCTTCTGGGTGCAGTTCCTCTTCCAGTGGCCCTGCTTGCCACATGCAAAACACACTGCTTCCCGTTCCTTGCCCTGCCTCTGGATCTTCCACTTCATGGAGGGACGGTGCTCGGGGGCTTTATACCGTTTACATTTCTTTGGCCCCTTTGCCTTGTCCTTCCTTTTCTTCTACACTATAAGGACCGCGGGTTTGTCACGCCCCATGTCCTTATCTACCTGGCGAATCATAGTCAGAAGCTCCGATAGACTCTTCTCATTGCTGCTCATGTTATAGTTGACAATGAAGCTAGAGAAGGTCTTGGGCAATGATGATAGGATGATATCTGTACGCAACTCATCTGGGAATTTAATCCCTAAGATGTCCAAGCGTTAAATGTAGCCAATAAGCTTGACCACATGAGACCCAGCTGGAGCAGACTCTCCAAGCTTCGTGGTAAACAAAGCATTGGAGATCTCATACCTCTCCTGTCTCGCCTTCTCTTGGTAGATATCTTTAAGGTGAGACATCATGCTATACGCATCCATGTTTTCATGTTGCTTCAAGAGCTCATTATACATGGCCGATAGCATGAAACACTAGACATTTGTGGCATCACCCATGTGTTTCATGTAGAGAGATAATTCCTCATCACTAGACTCTTTCCCAGGCGCAACTGGAATAGGCTCTTCCAGCACATATAATTTCCTTTCGTGGCGAAGGATGACGCGTAAACGCCTCTTCCACTCTTGGAAATTGGAGCTGGTGAGAAGGTTTTCTTTTTCGAGTATGGTGCACAATGATATGTTTGAAGTCATTTTCTTGTCGTTTCTACAATTTAAGATGAGCAAATGTTTAGTACATTATTATAAAAATAGAGACAAATAAATAAATTAATACTTATTAGTCTCCCACTATTTTATCGAAATCCAATAGCCCTCACCATTGACTTCGGAATATTCTATTGCGTGAATATTCTAGTGGCAAGGATCCATGTTTCCCTTCGAATTACCCCAACTAGGGTTGGTCAAGCAACTTGAAGGGGTTTAGGTAGGCATTCCAAATGCCAACTGCATTAACTCGCAATTCCTTGATCCGCTGAGTGGACTCCCCAATCCCGAAATCCTTTTTTAGATTTCCTCAACCTTTGCCTCTTGGTCACCCCAAGTCCTGCTGTGGCAGTCAACCCTTGATGAGAACCAAGTCAAGTCAACCCAAAACCTTGAATTAGAATGCCCCGATAATTGAAAGCACCCCAACTAGGGTTGGTCAAGAACTTTGAACTATGGTTCGATTCTAACCAAGATTATGGAAGGTTATTCCGACTTAATATTTATTTTGAGGGATTTTATCCTTATACGTAAACTTCCATTTTATTATCTTTGATTACATGCTTGTTAAAATTAAGTGGGATATACTTAAGTGATTAACCATGTCTAAGATAATATTTACGTATAAGCCAATTTTATTTTATATCCATCTTGCATGCTCGTTTAATTCATTAATTGTGTGATCGTGACAACACAACCACAATAAATAAACCATGCAACTGACAGAAATAAAATAAATGGTATGATCATGATCTTTTCTATTGGTTAGTTTATCTAGCGGTTGATAAACTAACCCAAGACCTAGGAGAGAAACACCTTGAACCTTTCAGGTTTGTGTTTACAGCTTTCCACATGTCCACCTTTGTATCTCCTTGGATTGGTTTCATCTTGGATCCTAACTTGAGCCTCCTCCACTAGATTGGGAGCTCCATAAATTACATATGCATTTATCTCACACACAGGTGAGGGGAAAAAAGGGGTTTTTACATAAAAGAATCCTTGGGCGCGCATGCCCTACATATTAATGAGGAGATGGCTCGCAGGCCAACAAATTTAATTTAAATAAATAAATTAAAAGAAACCATTCACATACAAATGTCTCGGTCTATCTCATGATCATCCATACATGCAACAATATTTACGCATAAATAAAACTAGAATTCAATTGTTTAATACTCCTTGTTTATGATAAATCACGCTCGAATCAAATAATTATCTTTAATTAATCAATCCTTTTATCTTAAATCCATTTTCTGAATTTCCTTGATATTCTCATCCATCATAATTTTAAACAAATAAATTCATTTAAAATTATCCTTGAACACAACTTGTACCATGGAGGCATCCCAGCGAATTCCCATTTATTACGCAGATGTTAAATTAAACACATATATATAAAACACCTATCACGTGTTGTGCCTTAGCTTTACGCCTGCACCATGGTACACGTCTCAAGGGTTTGTATAATATAATAATAAATTTTAATAAATCTGCGTAATTTGTGTGAGTACACGGCGTGTAGTTCCGACTACACGGCGTGTACTTTTTCTTCACCGTCCATCTGAAGTACATGCCTGGGGAAAGGGCGTGTTAATGTAATTCGGAAATTTTCGGAGTACACGGCGTGTACAGTGGGATACACGCCGTGTAGTTTCCGCGTTACACGGTTTCCAGCCGGGCATGCTA
The DNA here is from genome assembly GCA_963277665.1 of Viscum album. Classification (NCBI taxonomy): domain Eukaryota; kingdom Viridiplantae; phylum Streptophyta; class Magnoliopsida; order Santalales; family Viscaceae; genus Viscum; species Viscum album. The sequence goes on along the minus strand of OY728126.1, from coordinate 927,282,526 downwards.
TGTACGGAGTACACGACCCAACCCTAACCCGAAGGGACTACACACCGTGTTCATTGGACCACACGACATGTATTCTGGAAACCGTGTGCCACCTATTTCTGGTCAACACACGGTGTCTTAAATTCATAGAAAGTATCCAATACACGGCCTGATTTGGCGGATCGGTCAATGAATTGAACCTAGACTACACGGTGTGTACTTCCGAATACATGCCGTGTATTCTGGTGTTATATGGCCAGAAACATTTGGCTCCTCCGGATGAGTTCCTCTATTTTATTTTAATCAAAATTAAAAGAAAAATCCATTTCTGTGAGGTGAACGAGAAACGAGAGAGGAGGAACAGATCTCGATATTCAGATTTCCAGAATGATTAAACATGAATTGAAATAACTAAATTATTAAATGCGTAAATCACCAACAAAAAACTATATAATTATAACCAACGATATTACCCCCCTGATACCACTTGAAGGTTCCGGGCGCAATGAAAGCACATTGGTGGGTTTGCCCAACTTTAATTTTAACGTTAAACAACGTTCAATCCGAGATCCGTCACGATATAAAATGCCGAATCTTCGGAATAGAATGAAGAACGAAAAGAAAAGAAGAGTCACGGAACCCTTGATGAGGATCATCATATGTTGATTATAATTAATTTAATTAATGCATAAGAATTACCTTGTTGGAATTATTTCTTCGTTGATGTGTTCGGTCATGATTCGGTGATCCGTAAATGCGTCGTAGAATCCAAGTGTAGGATTCCTCTATCGGTGATCCACATGTGTGTCACGTATCTCCGGACATCATCGAAGAGATCTCCGGGTGCTAGCGTGGAAGAACCTTTGCTTGCGATGTTTGCCTTCGACCACCTTGATCTGGTGGAGGATCTTGCTCTCGTAACTTGAGGGCGTTCTTGGTGGAAAGGGAATTCTCTCTTGGCTTGAGAGTATTTCCAAATCCGTTGTGCACAACAATGGCTCTTCAAAATGTTGGGGTTGTTAGGATATTTATAATCATGTTTGAGTTTAATAGAACTATGACAATAAATAAACACGTTATGCGTTTTATTTATTTCATTAACTCTTATTGAAACCCTCCCCCCCCCATGTCGAATTATTAATTCCTTGACATGCGCCCACGTTGATTATAATAAATATCATTTAATAAAATAATATTAAATCCTCAAAATCCCAACTGGAAAAACTACACGGCGTGTAAAAATTAATACACGGCGTGTACTTTTATTTCCCCTTTTTTCCACCACATTTATTAGACCTTGAGTAATGACTATTTATTTCTTAAATAAATTTTACTGCATTACTCGCTAATAAATATATTATTTCGTCCACAATATATTCTCTCGAATGACTAATGTCAAAATAAATGCGATCAGACATCCTTAAATAATTATTAAACCACAATCAGGAATAATATTTATTTAACTTGTTAAATTAATATTTAACTGAGATACATGGACACACTTAGTGTGTGACCCTCTAGGCCACTTTCTCAGTGGCATTAGGATGAGCATGCCTAAAGTCCAAGGTTATCGTCTAGCAACACGCCAAGGCACCCATAGAGAAAGAAGTTAACGCCGCAATGACGTGTTACCTCCTACGAACGCTTACCCTGTAATATAATCCATTTTTCTCGATATCTCCAATCAAGCGGGTTGCATGCTAGTGCCATCAACTCATGTGCTTGATTATTCTTTCTTTGACATACCGGAATTGAACTTTCCCATACCTTACCATGGCCATGGATTTATTTTGGCTATATCAATTTCATCAAATGGCATGAGATATCTACTTCCGTTATGGAACGGAAGGGAAAAATCCTTTCTCGCATTATCTATTAATGCGGTATTACTCGTGACGCACCCAATGTATCCTACCTCGCTGCGAACAGTGTGTCGTCACAGTTTTCATCAATACATCTAAGTGTGCAAGTTGTAATACCCATTAATAATAATCTTAAAGTCTAAGGATCAATACACACGTCCGTAGATAGGAACATCCAATGACACTATGAAATGTGGATTTCCTACTGGCGGGTCTCGTTCTCAAAATATCCTCCTGGATATTACCAAGGGCGCACACCATGAGAAGGTGCCTTAAAGTGTTATGAGTCCTCACCCCTAATGACCTGTATTATTTGTGTCCCTCAAACAATATCATCCATCCATAGAACATACATTCAAGAACAGTGTTATGGCACTTCGGGGTTCTCATCATAGCAGGTATCCGCTACGACCCTTTAATGCAACAGCTGTTCTTAGGAAGTTATCACATGACATGTCACGCAGAAGAACAATAAAGATGTGATAAGGCTTTTATTTAATGACTAAAGTAAAAATTAGTTGGTTCTAGACCACCAACTCCAACAATTAGAACAATGTGTTTTATGTATCAAAATGCACCAAACTAATATGGTCATTGGTTTTGTGTTTGTTTAATATATTTATTATTCTACGAAATTAATGTGATATAATTGAATGAAATGATAGGGTCATTATAGTAGGATTTAGAAAAAAAACATTAATTCATTCATTGTAATATTGGATTAGAAAACTTAGTGATATCAATATTGATATTTCTAAGGATATTTTTATTGGTCCCTCTAAGGATAATCCTCCAGTTTCATTGATTTAAAACTAGGTATCATTGTCTAGAAATCCTATAATTTATTTTCTATGAAAATGTGTATTTTCATGAAGATAAATATTTCCCACACTATGTTTCGTGGTTTTATTCAATGGATGAATCCCAAAAGAACTAAGTTAATACTCAATGTAATGGGTAATGTATTGATTGTCCTCCTGAGAAACAGAATGTTATTACAGCTCGAATGTATAATCATGTTTTAATGAAAATAAAACCTTATCTAGTATTGAATTTTTATACACATCCAAATGACCCAATAAGTGAACAATATTCTCATTAATCCATATAAGTGAAACATTCACCTTATTTTAAAGTAATGTTTGATCCACTAATTGCTGATAAATTGATATATACGATTGATGTAAAAACCATGCCATGTATTAAACACTTAATCATGGTTTATTACACAATAAATCACTTGATACAAGATAGAAGATCAATATTTCTAGTGTAATGGGAAATTAGTAACATTACATAAAAACTTTGTAAATAAAACACAACTTCATTATTGAAAAATTCTTTTACATGACCACAAAATTCCCTCATACTATACATTACATAGGATAACCTGAGGACATACATGTGAAAAGGGTTAGCTATAAAGCCTAGTAAGGGTGTAAACATGGCATATCATGAAAAATAAAATACATCTTATGAAATTGGAATATGAATGGAGCATAAGAGAAACGTGAACATAAAGGCATGGAAAAACATTATTATCATAACATTGAAATGTGGCAACAACATTTAACAGGATATTAGCATGTGCCGAGGCTCATGGAAAATGGATCATGAGTAAACCCACATTGAACTTGAATTAGAACGAGTAAACCCTCATTTCACATGATGTATCATGATACCAATCTTTAACCAATGAATTGGTGCGCTATCAAGGCACACCCTTTTTAATCATTTCATTTACAACATAAGTGTGCTACCTCAATCATATAACATGAATTAATTAAGCATAATCATTTATTCCATGATAAAGGAATGTGGAATTATTACCTGAAACTCTATAATCAACATGTAAATGTTCATATAGGTGAAAACCCATGATGGAGAAATGATCATGATATTCCCTACACAATGACTTTGTGTTGGATAATTACATTGTAATTTCGGTAGCATAACATCGTGACAAAAGAATTCATAAAAATTGTTGATGGGAGGGAAAGGGGTGTATCATAATATTTAAATGAGATGGATAGTAAGTGGGTCACATTTATACATCTCCAAACATATTTAATGGATTTTAGATTTTTAATACAAACAAATTTCTTGAATGTAAATGAGAAGAGAGAAATTCCTTACAGAATTTCGACATAGTATCAGGAGTACATAAAAGGAATTAATGAGAGAGAAAAAGATATCTCATCATTCAAACATAATGAGGTCAGTATTAGAGAGGTGACAAATCATTTCCCATAATTTTAATATGACAAATTGTATAAAAATATAATAAAATTTGTAAAAAATTAGAAAGGAAGAAATATCTTATTTGGAAGTGTGATCTCAAAGGATTGGGAGAAGTTTGTGACAGGAAAGCATGGGGCTCCTTTGGAGGGTTTTAGAGAGAATATGGAAGATGTAGGTCGAGATACAAATAATTTGAGTTAAGAGTAGGTGGGATCTTGGTGGGTTTATATAAGAAAATGGAGGGAATTCTTTTTTATTTATGTTTTGGACTCCCCACATTAAACTATTCAAAACCACAAACCAGACCATGGTTTTTTCCAAAGGGGAGTGGAAACTGTTATTTTATATGGAAAATGGACGAAATTCTTAATATATTAGTCTTGATTATGTGGATGTGAGTAATATTCTTAAGGAAATCAATTTAAAAAAGATAAAATGTTTTATTAGTCTTCGAGGTTCCACTAAAACTATGTAAAATAAATCAAACAATCATAATATCACATTATTTTAATGGTAAAGCTTACATTGGACGAAAATTACATTATTAGTATTTTATTAAATCACTATTATGTCATTATTATGTTATAAAAAAAATTATATAATTAAACTGTATTTAATTTTTACACAAAAAATGTACATTTTCAAAAAATTATAAAAAATTCACCATTGGATAATTTTGACATCCTTATTCCAAAAATAATAGTCATATTATGTAAAAAAATTTCTGAAAATGTGAATTTTTACTTTTAAAATAATAACCGACATTTATAAAAAATTCATTGGTTTTGAAAAATATGGCTTTCAAACCATAATAAAATTTACATTTTATTTCTAAATACTAAATGATCATTTATAATTAATAAAAATTAATTTATTAATAAAATTTTATTAAAATTTTATTTAATTAAAAAATCTATGAATTCATCAAAATATATTTCAAAATTGAATATTAACATAAAATACTATTTGTGTTTTTAAAAACAAATTACAATGTAACAATTATAATATGAATTTATATTAATTATGCAATATAATTTAAATAATCATAGTGCTAGGGTATTATTACATAACCCCTTAAAACACCCACATAAGACGTAAGGGTAAGGTTCGCGATGGTGAAAAACTCTTGGGGTGGATCAGATAACAGCACTTGGGTGGTAATCTCTATCAACTTACATTTCTCACATGGTGGTTTGGTTCGAGCAAAATGTGTGTGTAACTTCCCGGTTCCGGAAGCCACCCAGAGACGCCTCGTACCCGGTTGGTCACATGGCGTCAAGTGCATTTTCCCACATGATCAGGGCTTCCCACTAGTAGCGAGGGCTTGGGTGTGATAATGGAGAAACTATGACCTCATTGGCAGAGTACAAAGCAGAAGAAAAACAAAATCAATAGTGGATGTAGTAAACATCCATACAAGAGTAAACCGTGGAAGACTGAACATAAAAAACAACATGAGAACATATATAAATGATGCATGAAACCTATGTCTAGGAATATAGAAAAACAAGTCAAAATTATGGAATACAACTATACTAAACTAAAGTACAAAATTATAGATTAACAGCTCCTCCGCATAAAAATCATAAGCATGGTTCCATGCTCTCCTTCTGCACAACAAGTCCCGTACCTGAAGTAGAAGGGCACTTTCCCTTATCTATACCTGCAGCAATATAATCTGTTTGGGCCCAAAAGCATGACCAAACAGGGTGTGATAATAAATCCCATTAGGCAACCTCCAGAAGATTTGTGCTTAACAGTCAGTGAATATATGGCAGGCAATATTACAGAAAACTAAAAATAGGAAACTACTCAGTAGTAAACAATCTACAGTTTCAATATCAAGAAATCAGCGAAACAAATAGAAAAACACAAAAAGGTAACCCTCTAAGAATCAATCATCTCCATCCCATCTAGTTCTACCTAACAAGTACAAGAAACTCTATGGGAAGCACACTCGGTATAACTCCTCTGGTGTTTTATATGATTTTTATATGAGGACGAACTCACAATCAATTCCCCTTATAGTATAAGGTAGTTAGGAACTCTCAGACGAAGCTCACGCAGTCAATTCCTCCTATAGCCCCAAGGTCAAGGACTCTTTGAGGAATCTCACTCGGTAAGTTCACCTTATAGCCCAGGTTGTTCATAGACTCTCTGGGGAACCAATCACAGTCAATTCCCCTAATAGTTTAAACAGTTCAGGAATAAAATCAAAGACCCTTTGAGGAAACTCAATTGGTCAATTCCCCTTATAGTCTAAAGCAGACAAGGACTCTCTGAGGAATCTTTCTCATTCAATTCCCCTTATATCCCCATGTGGTCCTAGGCCCTTTGAGGATGCTCACTCGGTCAATTCCCCGCATAGCCCAAAGTGCTCAAAGACTCTCTAAGGAAGCTCACTCGATCAATTCCCCTTATCGTCTACTACACCAGGTTCATACAACCCTATGTAGTTCAACGATCATAGCAATACAATATGGAAAAAGTAAACCTATAGAACTACTTAGATAATCAGTCTACAATATATCAAGCATGTTAGAATACACACTCTCCATCCCACAGCAACATGCATTGAATAAAGGTAAAGTAGCCAAAGGCTAAACATGACCAAACCGTCGAAAACAGAGCATGCATGGGAAAAACACATCCAAAGCCTAGCAATAAACCCTATTAATATCCAAATACCCTCCACATAAAATGTGATCATGGCATTCAATCAACAGAGGTAAAATGCTAAACAAGCAATACCCTTTTCAAGGGTATTGGTGGAATTTTCACATAATACTCAAAGACATTGAACGGAAAGGAAAAAACCACCAACCATGGCATTGTAGGAATGATATACATAAACCTCGAAACATGAATCGCCCTAGAATGTCAAATATCTGAAAAATTTCTGAAAACTTCAACCCACAATATCTCACAAGAGAGGAGAAATCACATGATGGTGATCTAGGAGAATAGAGAACTCACCGATGTAATTCCAACACAACCAATGGTGTTTGATTCGATGGACGAATGCACACATGGGGGTTCATCAAAGAATTTTGGTCGTATGGTGCTCTTGGTCAAATGAGACCTAAAAAACATTATTATGGCGATTAGATGTGACCCTAGTGTGTTTAATGAAAAAAAGTACACGGTGTGTAGTTTTTAAGTAAAAGACATGCACTCGCTATTCCCGTACTCTGCTTTAAGCAGCCTCCAAATCACCCACACATGGCTGTGTGTGTGGTGACAACACAGCCAGCACATGGCCTCCTACGACGAGGTAGTACATGGCATGTACTCGGAAAGTACATGGCGTGCACTTAAAAAATTTCTAAAAATTTCTATTTTCTCAAAAATGACCAGAAAAGGAATAACATACCTGAAAAAAAGATCTGGGATCTTAAAAATTTTCCCCCTTAAAGAAATTCAACCACAAATTTCTCTAGTGCGGCATATAAGAAGAAACCCAAAACAGAAAAACATGTGTCATGTATTCAAAACTACACAGAGTGTATTCTGGGTTTTTCCAGATAGTAATCCTCAGAAACTACTCATGTTCCCATAAAAACATAGAAACAAACATTAAAGGTGCCAAATTCCGATCTGTGAGGGGCCATACTCCCCACGAATCAAAGTTTGGCATCTTCTACTTGCTATAATAATGAAAACAAGGCAATGATCCACCAAATTATGGTCCGTGAGGGCCCATAACACCTCTAGACCCAAATATTTTCATTCACATAAACAAAACCTTATACAAAAATACCCTATAAAAACATCAGGTATTCTTGTCAAGGAATCTATCACAATAGCATACATATTTTACACAACATCTATCACAACAACATGTAATCGCTAATTCATCCTAGAGGACAAGACACAAATTCATGACATGGGATTTCTAGAAAGTGGCAATATGAGGCATATGATTTCTTAACCTCATAACATCAGGTTGTGACAGAAATAAAACCTAAATAACGTCAAAAATAATAACACAAAACATGTGAGGATCAGTGAAAATCAGATCAACCATAAACATGAAAACCCAGAAGAAATTGCAATAAACGTGGTTGATTGGATTTTCCCTGTACACAGGATAGCTACTCCCAGGCACAGCTTATTACCAAGTAATTATTCCTTTCTATCCCTGGATAAAGGCTCCATATAGTAAATCAAGAGAAATGATTTCCTCTGGTACAACTTTGTAACATCCTGGTTCCGGATGCCACCTAGAGGCGCCCTGTACCTTGTTGGTCGCATGGCCACAAGCACATTACCACGCATACTAGAGGCTACCAACATGCTGCGAGGGATTATATGTGATAGTGGGGAAATTATTCTTTCATTGGAAGCGTACTGTACAGAAAAAAAACAAAATCAATAGTGGAAGCATTAAACATCCATACAGGAGTATACAACGGAAGACTGAATGTAAAAACAACTGGATCACATATATAAATTATGCATGATTCATATGTCTAGGAAAGAAGCCAAAAAAGTCACAATGCTGGAATACAATAGTACTAAACCAAAGTACAAAATAAAATAAACAAAGCTCCTCAGCATCGCAAGGATAAGTTTGGTCCCATGCTCTCCATCTCCACAGAAAGTCAAGTACCTGAAGTAGAAGGGTGCTTTCCCTTATCTATATCTACAGTAATATAATCTGTTTGGGCACAAAAGCATGACCCAAATAGGGTGTGATACTATATCCCAGTAGGCAACCATCCAAAACTCTATGCCTAATAGTCAGTGAATATATATCAGGAAAAAGTATAGAAAATAGTAAATAGGAAAGTAATCAGCAGTAAACAATCAACAATTTCAATAGCAAGCAATCAGTGAAACAAAAAGCTAAACAAAAATAGGTAACCCTCTTGTAAGTACTCATAGCCATACCCTATGGTCCTACCTAACAAGTAAAAGAAACCCTCTAGGCAGCACACTCGGTCTAACCCCTCTAGTTCAATATATGAACACTCTCTGAGGAAGCACTCACAGTCAATTCCCCTTATAGTCTAAGTTGGTGTGGGGCTCTCCGAGGAAGATCACGCAGTCAATTCCTCTTATATCCCCAATGTCAAGGACTCTCTAAGGAAGCTCACTAGGTCAATTCCCCATATATCACAGGTCGTTCATAGACTCTCTGAGAAAGCACTCATTGCCAATTCCCATTATAGTCTAAATAGTTCAGGAATAAAATCAAAGAATCTTTGAGGAAGTTCACTTGGTCAATTCCCTTAATAGTCTAATGTACAAAAAGGCACTATAAGAAAGATCACAAGTTCAATTCCATTTATAACAACAAGTGGTCCTAGGCTCTCTGAGGAAGCTCACACAGTCAATTCCCCTCATAGCCCAATGTTCTCAAAGACTCTCTGAGGAAGATCACTCGGTCAATTCCCCTAATAGTCTACTACACCATGTTCTCACGGCCCTGTGTAGGTTAACGAGTATAGAAATACAATATGGCGAAATTAAACTTACAGAACTACTTGGATAATTAGTCTACAACATATCCATCATATCAGAACAAAAACACTCCATCTTATAGCAACAAGCATGGAAAACAGGTAAAGCAGCCAATGGGTAAACATGACTAAATGGTCATAAACAGAACATGCATGGTAAAAACAGATCCAAAGCATAGAAATAAACCCTATTCATTTCTAATTATCCTTTACACAACTTGGGAGCACAAAAGACAATCAAAAAGGGTTAAATGGTAAACATGAAATACCATGTTAAATGGTATTGGGGGAATTTTCACATAATACTCAAATACTATGAACGGAAAGGCACAAACCTCCTTCCTTGGCATTTTAGGAATGATATACGTGAACCTAGAAAATTGAATCACCCTAGAATGTCAAAGATCTATAAAAATGTCTAAAACGTTCAACCCACGATATCTCACAAGAGAAGAGAAATCATAATATGTTTCTCTATGAGAAGATAGAACTCACCGATGTGATTCCAACACAAACAACGGTGTTCGATTCGGAATATGGATGCACGCTCGGGGGTTCGTCAATGATCCATGGTCGTACGGTGCTCTCGGTCAAATGATATATAAAATAAGAGCATTCTGGCAATTAGACGCGACCCCGGTGCGTTTAATGAAAAAAATAAAGTACACGGTGTGTAATTTTGAATTACATGGCGTGTACTCTCCTTTTCTGTACTCCTCTTCAAGAGGCCTCCAAATAACCCCCACATGGTTGTGTGTGTGGCCACAACATGGCCATCACATGGCCTCCTGTGGCGAGGTAGTACACATCGTGTACTCAAAAAGTACACAATGTGTACTTAGAAAATTTCCTTAATTTCCTCTTTTTCTCTAAAACGACCAGAAAAGTAAAAAACATACCTGAAAAGAAGATCCAGGTTCTTACAGTATGGATAATAGGCTTGGGATTTGTCTGGAGAGAAGCCGGAAAAGATCACCTTCTTTAAGAGATTTGACAAATGGGCATCATGTAGAGCAATTCAAATTGATGAGTCCATCACTTCCGTTATCTGAGTAAATTTGATTTGTTAAATCCTAATATTTATATTAATCATTTGATTACTATTTAGTGGCTATATTGGAAATAGTCACAATTCTTAACAGTATTTTTAAATCTAAAAACATAAAACCAAGGATGTTGATTAGTTTTATATATCCGTAATAAGAAATTTAATTAAATAAAGATGATTTTTCATTAATGAATGTTTGGGTTGTTACATTCTTCCACCATTAAGAAATTTCTCCCTTGAAATTCTCTTTTTCTACACTAAAATAGATGAGGATAACTCTGCTTCATCACATCCTCTAATTCCTATGTTTCTTCTTTAAACTTTTCGTTTCTCTACAAAAACCTTGATGAGGGGTATTGTCTTATTTCATAGAACTTTTTCCCTATAATATAAGATCTTCACCAGATTCTTTTCATATGAGAGGAAATTCTCCAATGGTACCGCCTCTAGATTGAGTACAAGAGATGGGTCAGATATGTACTTCCTCAAAAGTGAAACATGGAATACAACATGTACATGAGATAGGTTTGGTGGGAGTGCTAGTCGATATGCCAATTCTCAAATGCGATCATGGAACTCAAAAGGGCCTATGTGCCTTGGACTAAGATTTCCCTTCTTCCCAAATCACATGATCCTATTCCACAATGATATGTATAGGAATACCATTTATCCGACATCAATCTCTAGGTCTCGTCGATGACTATCATCATTGATCTTTTGTCGAATTTGATAATCTTTAATGTGTTACTGGATGGTCTTAACCTTATCCACGATTTCATTGACCATTTCTGAACAGAAGAGTTTTCTCTCCCCAACATCATCCTAACATGTCAATGTTCTACACCTCTTCCCATATAGGGCTTCATACAAAACCATATTAATTCTTGAGTGGAAACTATTATTTTAACAGAACTATTCTAGAAGAAGATGTTGGTATAATAAGTCGTTCATGTCTATTCAGAATGATCTCAAAATGTCGTTAATTGTTTGGATAGTTCGCTCAGATTGGCCATCAGTTTGAGGCTGATAAGTCATACTATTGTTCAAGTCAGTATTTAGAGCGTGTTAGATACTCTTCCAAGACATAGTGGAAAATCCTGGATCTTGATCGGATACAATAAATAGTGGTACCACTTGTAGACTTACCACATAGATGATATATATATGTGTCTATTTATCCAATGAGAAATCCTCTTCAATTGCAATGAAGTTTGATGTCTTTGTAAGACAATCCACAAAACCCTGGATATAATTGTTTCTTTTGGATGTCTTTGGATGTACAGTGACAATGTCGATGGGGATGTTCTCCCATTTCTATGCTGGCATGGGTAATGGTGTCATCATCCCCTTACACTACTACCTATTGTCCTTCACTTCCTACCAAACTAGGCAATTTGCTGTATACTCAGTGATATGTTTCTTCCAGTTTTCCCACCAATAATGCTCTCAAAGATCTCGATACATCTTTCTGTTTCCTGGGTTAATGGAGAAATTCAAACTATGTGCTTCATCTAAAAGTTCTTTAATCAACTCGATATTTTAGGGAACACATAGTCATGAACCAAATATCACAATTCCTTCTTCACTGACATTGAAATCTAAGGGTTTCCTTATTCTTATAGTTTCCTCCTTCTTATGAATTCCCACATCATCATTATGATTATTTTTTAACGTTCCCAAAAGATGCAGTTGAGAAATAATTTGTGAAAGGATTGAAGATGTTCCCTTCTTTATGATTCCCATGTCCATAGTCATCATATATAAGATTATAGGATTGTTTTCAATTTTCTCAATGATATAATTGTTTGATACATTCTACCTAGAGAATCCTATAGAATGTTATCTTTCCCAGGTTGGTAATGGATTGAGCAGTTATAGTCTTTTATCTGCTCTAACTGTCTCTGTTGGTGTATATTCTACTCTTTCTGTGTGAATTTATACATGAGGCTTTTGTGATCTACATATATTTCACAATTCTCCCCAAATAGGTAATGTCTCCATGTTTGTATAGATAATATCACTATACCCAACTCTATATCATGTGTGGATAGTTTTTCGCTTGAAATTTAAATTACATTGAATCATATGAAATGTATTTTTCATTTTTCATCAACACACAACCTCGACCCTTCTTTGAAGAATCGCTAAATAAAAAAAAGTTCTCCACTTGTGGGTATTGTGAGAACCATCATAGTGATAAGCCTCCTTTTCCACACTTTGAATCTATCATCGCATTCATCCCTCTAAGAAAGAATGACCTCCTTTCGTGTTAGCTTGGTAAGAGGGTTGAACAATCGTGAGAAATTTCTCACAAATCAGTGATAATATCTAGCAAACCCGAGGAAGCTACATATATCTATCACCAATGTTGGCCATGCCCATCCCTAAATTGTAGCTATCTTAGAGGTATCCATAGATTTCCCATTTCTTGTGATGATATGGCCAAAAAATGAGACCCCCTTCAACCAAAACTCACACTTGTTGTAATTTTTATAGATCATCTCCTTTTGCAAGGTCACTAGTATGGTTCATAGTTTATCTTCAAGGACCTCCTTGGTTTCAGACAATATTTTAATATAATCTCTAGATACTACCATAAATTTCACAAGTTAATATTTAAGGACTCTATTAATAGAGTCCATGAAGATTTTTGGAGAATTAGTGAGTCCGAAAGGAATTACCATGAATTCATTTTTCCAGTATCTTATACGAAAAGAAGTAGTGGGGATATACTTATTCTTCACCCTCACTTGGTAATATCTTTACCAGAAATCCACCTTATATAAGAATTGTGCTTCACATAGCTGATCGAAGAAGTCGACAATATGGGGTAGAAGATACTAGTTATTTATCGTTATTTTGTTGATCACATGATAATCAATGCAAATTCACATTGACCCATATTTTTTCTTGATGAAGAGGACTGGTGCACCCATTGGTGAAGCACTTGGGCATATAATCCCTTTATCCAGATTCTCATGTAGTTGTTTCTTCTTCTCCTCAAGCACCAAAACATCCATTCTATATGGAGTCTTGGATATTGTCAATGCCCTAGGTATAATATTTATTGAGAATTCAACATCTCTTCTAGGAGGAATACTGGGAAATTCTTCAGGACACACTTTAGTGAACTCCCTTACAACAGGTATGCCTTCAAGGATAGATACTTCCATAGACTCAGTCATATGATATAGATACATGTGATCATAGGGTAATAAAATCCACTCTGAAGATGATGGTGCAAAAGAATATTCATCCTCCTACATTAACTTGTAAGAAATCAGGGGTTGATTCGCCATATGGGGATTGATTTCCCTCTCACGGAAATTTCTATTGGCTCTATATAAGGAAAGACAATCCATGCTAATAATTTCATCAAATTTTACAAGAGGGAGTATGATGAGGTTCGCTAGAAAGTTTGTACAACAAATTGGGACAAGGGAGTAGTTCTACTTATGGGTTGCAATTATTGCCCCATTTTTCATATTCACAGACGTATTATGTTCAATGTATTTTGTGGGTGTTGGGATTATTCTATTAAACATTCAGAATATTAAAGAATACGTAGAACCATGGGAGATAACCATACCTTTCACTTTTTGATTCTGGTTCTACTCTATCCAATATCAATTTATGGATGAGTATTTTTAGACTATTAAACACATAAAGGGGAATCCAAATTCAAAAATGGATGACTTATAAATTACTGTTATTTATTTTACTTGTGAATTTACAGGCTCCAATATATGTTATCCATTATCTAATGAACAACATATATTCTTAGGGGAATTTTTTAATCTGTTTCATAATGGTCAATTCTAGGATTTTTAATTTACCAAATCATATTCATCCCGGATTTTTTAACCAATAGTGATGTGAGGCTCATTTTCATGCACCAGTTCTCGTTCGAGTCTTGCTCAAAGTGACGTTTTTAGGTTTTACCCCTAGATACATATGTGCCAGAGCCACCTTTACCAACATGTATCTAGAAAATGATGTTTTTTCTTGATAAACCACTTACTCAACACTCACAAAAATATAGGGATGTTATTTATACTTAGTCATATGCTTAAGGTTTTAAATATGGTTTTCTAAACATAATCCCGAAAATAACAAAACTTATCCTCTGATAGAAACTATAACAACCCTTCTTTTTATAACAAAATTTAACATGGATTATTATATAAAAAGATCACATGATAGAATATAGAAGGTCTATAGGTCTACTGAAATGGGAAATTATGAACATTACATAACAATATAGTATATAAAACTAAACATTCTTATTGAAAACATCCTTTACATGTCCACAACAATCCCTCGTACCTAGCATTGCATGGGATACCCCGAGGACATACATGTGAAAACGGTGAACTGTAAAGCCCAGTAAGGGAGTAAAAAAGGAACAACAAAAATAAATATATATATGTTAGGAAATAGGAATATCAATGGAGAATAAGAGAAAAATGAACATAAAGGCATGATAAAGAATTATTATCTTAACATGGAAATGTGGCAAAAACATTTTTCATGATATTAGAATGAGCCAAGGATCATTGCACATGGATTAATTAAACATCATAATATATTCCAAGATAATGGAATGGATAATTAATATATGAAATTATATATTCAATATGTAAATTCTCATAAAGGTGAATACCCTTGATTGGGAAATAGGTATAGTTTTCACTACACAATGACTTTGTCTTGGATAATCGCGGTGCAATTTCTACACCATGACGGTGTGACATAATAATTCATAAAAATAGTTAATGAGATATAAAGGGGTGTCTCATAATATTTACCTGAATTTGATAGTAAGGGGTTCACATAGATACATGTCCCAATATTTTTAATAGAGCTTAGATTCATAATACAAAAAATTTCTTGAATGTAAATGAGAAGAGAGAAATTTCTTATAGTATTTCAGCATAGTAACAGGTTTATGGGGAAGGAATTAATGATATATAAATAGGTATCTCATGATTAAAAAATATTTTTGGATGTATGGGAGAGGTTAAAAATCATCCCCCAACATTTTTAATTGAAAAAAATGGTATAACAATATAATGAAATTTGGAAAAAAATGTGAAAGGAAGAAATCATGTACATGGAAGTGTGATCCCAAAGTCATGGGAGAGGTTTTAGAGAGGATTATTGAGTGCTTGGTGTGCCTTTGTAGGGTTATAGAGAGAGAAGGGTAGAGTTTGGTCAAGCTACAATGGCTTTGAGTGAATAGTATGTGGGAGTATGGGTGGCTTATATAGGTAAAGGGAGGGAATTCTTTATTATTTAGGGTTTGGACCCCAAAAATTAAACTAATCAAAACCAAAAACCATACCACAATTTTTTACCTTGTTTTTTCCAAAGTGAAGTGGAAAAAAATATTTTATTAGGCCAATGCCAAAAAAATTTAAAATATTAGGCTTGCTTATGTGGAGGTGAGTCATACTCTCAAGAAAATAAATTTAAAAAGTTAAACTATTTTATTAGTCTTGGAGGGTCTACAAATGATTTTTAAAATAAATAAAAGAAACATAAAATCACCTTAATTTAAAGGTAAAACAAATATTAGCATAACAGTACATTTATATTATTTTTTTACATCAACATTAGGTCATTTTGATGTCATAAAACACTTTATATAATTAAAAAAATTTAAACATTTCCTGAAAATTTGACTATCTCAAAAAAATTTAAAAAATTCATCGTTGGATAATTTTTACCTACTTATTACAAAAAAATTAATTTTATCTAAATAATTTTCTAAATATTTGAATATTTACTTTTAAAACAAAAAACAACATTTATCTATAATTCAGGGGTTTTGAAAAAAAGAAGCATCAAACATTAATAATAATTTCAATTGTATTCCTAAAAATTATTTGATAATTTATATTTAATAAAAATTAATTTGGTAATAATACATTATTAAAATTTTATTTAATTAAAAAATACATTATGTAATGAAAATATATTTCTTAACTGAATATTAACAAAAAAATCAATTTTTATTTTAAAAACTATATACAAAGTACTAAAGATAAAATGAATGTATATTCTTTATGAAAAATAATTTAAATAATCACAGTGATAGGGTATTGTTACATAACCCCTTAAACACCAAAAGTTTACATAAGGTTAAAGTGTGTTATGGTGACATACTCTTAGGTTGGCTTAGATAACATTGCTTGGGTGGTAATATCTATCAACTTCCACTTCTCACGTAGGTGGTTCTGTTTAAGCTTAATGTGTTGAAGATCGGGTTGGTCTTGGTTAAGAGAGAATCCCAAAGATGCCACATCCTTTCTAAGCTCTGACAAATGGTATTTGTATGGATAAATTCTATTGGATGAGGCAATCAAATCCATTTTCATAGTAAATTGGATTTGTTAAAGCCCTATATTTATACAAATCATGTGATCACTGTTTAACAGCTATATTAGCGACAATCACAATTATTAATGGTATTTCAAAATCCAAAAACATTAAACCAAGGAAGTGGATATTATTTATATATCCATAATAATAAATTTAATTAAATAAAGATGAATTTTCATTAATTAATGTTTGGGTCACTACAATTGAAAAGATAATTTTTATTCTCCATTGTTTAGTACATGAAAAACTAATGTTGGGTACTTACTTCATGGAAGGTAAATATAATTTTTGTTGGAGAAATATAATGAATATGAGGAAATATAATAAAATTGAATCTATGGATTGGAATGAGTTGAATGAACAATTTTTCATTATGTACCATCCTCGTATGCTTTTTTAAAAAAGAGAGATTGAAGTTACCCATCTATCTCAAGGCCATGATAAGAAAAGAAGGATACAATTCAATAAAAAAATAATTGGAGATAATAATATTAGGTGTATATTATGTTAAACATGTTAATGAAAAACAATAAGGAAATTTTCTCAACGGGACTGATAAATGTTTTTATTATAGGCGCGAATGTCATCTGAAATTTTACTGCTGATGCAATGAGGATGCGAAGAAAAATCCAAAGAGTAAGCCTCTAGAATTTCATTATTCCAAGAGAATGTGAAATAGGAATTATTCATAACATTTCCCAAATTCAAGGATTAAAATTGGTATTTATGTCAACAACCACGTAATGATACAGACAATGTAAAAATTCATGGAATAAATATTGTAGAGGTGGAGTACGACATTAATTTTATGGAATGATTGATTATTTATGGAATTAATTAATAAAATAAGAGAAATAAATTTATGGTATTATTAAATAATGAAACATATATTCATTATTCTAATTTAGTATTTCTGTAAGGAATAAAGAGGTTATTTTGATTGGTAGTAGTAACCTTGAAAATTTATTGAAGTAATTTAATAGGAAAACACATGATTAATGAATGGATACAACATAATATGTTAATGATGTTGAAATAATAATAATTTTAATACTATGTGTTGTATATAAATAAGTAACTTTTTGGTAATGATTTACATGGATCTTATTAACGATTTGTTGAAAAGTGGTTATTCTAACTTGGATGAATTTTAAAACATTTTGGACTTAAGGAATTATACAATAGACCTTGATATAAGGAAACATAATGTTTACCATTAGGGATATATTGTAATTCAGGTCATTATGATTCTTCAAGAGAATACCTGATTAAGGTATTTATATTTTTGGAATGTGACATCCTATAACTACTATAATATATAAGGGAGATAAATATTAATATAATTTAGTGTAATTATTTCTAATGTTTTTTATTTTTATCTTTTATAAGTATTGTAAGGTTATCCGTTTATGAATAGTTTATGTTAAAATTCTAATTATGATCATTAGATTAAATTATTATCTCAATGAAGGTGGACTTATTCATATTTGAGAAATTATTCTAACCTTTATATTTTGATTAAGATTGATGTAATGACATATCATTCTATATATGTATTTCATGATCTAATAATGTTTTAGGATTGATTAAGTCATCTTTATTTCATATAATAACTGATAATGTATGAATTTATTAATTAAGGAAAAAAGGGTGGTATTGTGCTGAAATCAAGTAATTATGTCTTCTCATGAAACTATTTTGTCATTTGTAAAAAGATCATGATGTAAAAAAAATTTCATGACAATATCATTATGATTATATCATTTAACCTTTAAAATTTATTTAGTTTATTGTTTTGAGAATGTTAAATTTTTCTACATCAACCACTTTCTTTTGATTAGTGAAATTTATCCATCTCTATCTTTAATTGTTCTTTTCTTTTTATTCACAAATCATTACATATTTTCTCCTTCATAGATACGTAGTTATGATTTACATTGGGTCACTAAGAATTTAAAAAAATTATTTTTAAAATGATTTTTTGGAATTAATATTTATGATGATTTGGGTTCTGTGAAATAATTGTTCAATTATTAATCCTTTGATACCAAATACATTTTTTTGAGGGAGAAATTCATTTTACCAGTGTTGAATGTAACGCCCAAAAATGTTGGGAATTACTTTTTTTTGAAAAAATTATTTTTTATGAAAATTTTCACTTCACGTAATAGTGAATATAATGTTTTATTATATTAAATCAATGAGTTTGGATTATGTAATAAACCACACGAAGTTACACTTATGCTATACACCACACCGACATGGATTGTGTTTCAAGAAACATTGAGTCTATGTGAAACAATAACTTGTTATTATAATTATTTAAATGAGATAGTTATAACCAAGAAAATATAAACCAATAATAATATAAATTACTAATTTATAATTTTATTTTAAAAATTTTCATATAAATAAATATATATTTATAAATAAATGTATAATGTATTGTCAAGTGTTTAAATGTTTAGAAATACTATTTTTTGTAAGAAACTTCTTTTTATGTTCTTCTATGAATAATAATATAATTAACTATAGATACAATTAGAAATTTAATTTTATTAATTAATCGTATTTTTTTAATTTTTAACTTCAAAATTGTTTTAGTATGATTTTTAAGTAATAAGATTCATTTTTCGATGAATAGTGAAAATACTACATTATAGTTACAAACCACCTTTTTTATATTATTAAATATTATTATTTAAATTTATTTTTAAAGTAACACTAGATCAATTATACATATATTATAAAATTTTACTTCACTGGAATCATTTTAATATTGAAAAAAGATGGAGAAAACCTTAGTGAACTTTTGAAAATTATTTTTACCCGCCTTCTTTCCGTATCTCTAGGGTTAGAGTTATACATAATTTTTTCACTACTTTGAATTTAATTTTGAAAATTGATCATACTCTATTGAAATGAGTATTTTATTTAGATTATAATTGGATTACATTAATAGTATGAATTTAATGAATAGATACTTTAATAAATTATTATTTACCATGGTTGAGGGTAAATTAGTAAAATAAAGGAATAAATAATTGTATAATTGTATAATATTACACTAAAACTTATCCAACATTATAATTTATTTATTAAAAAAAATTATAAAAAACATGATATTAAAAATATTAAGATAAAAATAATTTGAATTAAGTATGGTTCTCCACCAATTTTATAGGATACTAATACATGTTTGGAGTGTCTTAAATGGTTTCTATAAAAATTATCACACTGTTTATATTTTATTTATTGAAAATGTTCTGAATGGGGTTAAAATTAAAACTATGTATATATTATAAAAATAATATTTAATTAAATTAATTAATAAATTTATGAAAAATTATGAAAGTAAAATATATTATTATAATGTCTAAAATTTAATAATGTGTCCTTTAGGGATAATTTATCCCATATAAGTAATATTTTGTAACCTCTTAATATTTATCATTTTGTTACCTCAATTAAAATTATAAAAAGTTGGTTATGTGTAAATAAAAATGATATGGTTTAAAATAAAATCAAACCACATCCTAAAATTAAAAAATGAAGAGTATCAACCATTATCACCATGATATGTATTTAGAGTTTTTTAATAGGCACTAGTCCATGAAAATAACTTAATTATTAAATAATGTAAATAATAGTAATAAAATATCACTCTTGTATTTAATATCTGTTATGTTTCCACATTGGGACAACAACAAGCTATTAATGAATATAAATCTATATTTTGGGCATAATGAAATTAATTTTATTATAGTGTTTAATTTTTAATTGTTATAAATTATATAATTAAATTAAATTCTTCTTCAATGTTACAATAATATTTATCTAACCCATAGGAAAAAAATAATTGGTTTTCATACTATTAATTTTTCTATATTTTTTATGAATTACAATGGATAAAGAATATTATAGATCTATATGATATATATTAGATGTGTGAAATCATTATAGTACACTTCCAAATTTTTTCATATATTTAATTCCAATCTAAATAAATAGAATCAAATTTTAAAGTAATTATATTTTATTGAATTAATATATTATTAAATTATTTAAAAATAAAAGAAATGATATATAGTCACCAATGGGAAATTATATGATCCCTAATATTATAACCCATTCATTTACATCTCATTTTGAAGTATTTTGTCCTTCAGAATAGCCTTATAAAATTTTAACATTTTGAGGATTTCCAAAAATGCCCATCACCTCAATAATAAAATGAAACATCCTCCCTCACATCTTCACCACACATTGATCCCTCTTTCTTGATCAAACCAGGAACATTTCAATACTAAAAATCCCTATTAGAATTATATAGGTAACAAAATTCTTGATAGACTAACTCTAGTTTCCTTTAATAGAGAACTAGAGGGATATCATCGAAGAAGAGGTAATCTCCTTAGTGACACTTTAAAAAATTGTTCTTTTGTCTATTTCTTCTTCAGGTGTTTACTCTATTATAATGTAATTAATACATTATCACCTATATTATGAGATGTCAGTATGATTATAGAACATCCTCATCACACTTTAATTCATTATATAAAAAACAAAAGTACCATACACACGTACAAACGACTTATTATCTCCACAGTGTGGCGTGATCTTTTGTCATCACTACTTTATTTGGATGATTATAATGACAGATATAAGGAAAATAATTAATAAATATGACATAATATTCATTATTTATAAATAATATACTATATAATTACTCACCCATTTAACATTAAGTGATTTCTATTTTCCCTTATGTATACATATGTCCTACTATTTCCATGACACAATGAGAATCATCTCCCACATTACACCATTCAAGACTGGTTATAAAAATTTATATAATGAATAAATATGAAATATATGACATAATAATTTTAATTTAATAATATATATATATATACATATAATTCTTTTAATGCATTCCATTCAGTAATATAAGAAAATAGAAACAACATTAAGCATACATATGACTTACCGTCTCCATGAATGGCGTATTCCATTTCTTATCTCTCCCCTTTATATATATTTATATAATAAAGATATATGAAATCCATGTCATATTTTACATAATTAAATAAATCTAATAATGATCTTTGTAATTGGAAAATGAATAATAAGTTAGAACACATACGATAAATAAATAGGTCATTACCTAAAACATTACTTTGACATAGAAATTGTCCAAAAAAAGGTAGTATAAAGTCATAAATGAATCATATAGGTTATCATAAATTTTATTATTATTCTGGTTGAATTTAATAATATGTATAATACCACTATTTAGGAGTATTAAACATGTTTTGAGGGAATCAGGCCTAAAGAAAGGGTTATTTCATAATATCCTAATTATTTAGGATTGTTTATACATATGTATCTACTGGGTAATATTTATCATACATGTATAGGTTTCTAAAAAATAAATCGTTTTAATATATAACAATAAATATTTAGTGTATTTTATCCTGGGTCATACTTTTTATTAAAAGGTTTTAAAGGAACCTTTTTATAGTTTTCCAAACAATTGACGCTTTTACTATTCCAAAAAAAAGTATAAGAAGAATGTTTTTTAGCATATACAACATTATTTGTTTTCATGATTCCTTATTTACATGAATATTAAATACAAATATTAATATTTTATTTTCAATAAAATTATTTTCTTCAAAAACATCTTAGCATTTCACGTTATGAAATTATTTTCAAATGAAAAAATGATATTTTCCCAAATATTTGTTCTCAAGGGATCTCCCAAAATTGTTATCCATCTATGATAACATTGTTTCATGTTACTTTTGTTTTTATAGGGACATTATTCACTGTTTTGAAGATTTTATTTTTATGAATAGTATATGAATATGGTTTAATTGTATTCATGAAACCCATTTCATTTCTGTATTTATGTCATGATTTTATAATTTTTATAAAACCCTTTTAATTCCATGGGTTCTAATATGATAAATTTGTTTTATTCTTATCAAAAAAATATGTATGATTTAATTAAAAGATGGGTGGACCTGTATCTGCCTCTAATTAATTGGGTAAGGATTTATATCTCCTGAGATAGACATAAAGGACTTTGTCCTCTAAGTTATTCTTGGTAGTGAACCATGATTACTAGAATAGTTATTGTATTGAACCATTACAATAAATTTTGTTATGGGAGTGAACCATGACCAAAAATAAGGTATGGGTTGTGAAACCATACAACTGATATGGACTAGTAAGCGATTCCTTTACAAATACAAGAGTAATTTAATAAGATTAGGAGTTTGTCACAAATTATTTGTCTTATTCTTGTGATATTATTTCATTTATTGTGTTTTTTATTTCTTTGTAATTAAGGTTTTATGAACTACCAATAATTATTACAAGAATCATATTTCTGATCCATTATAAATAGGGAATTGTCTTATATTTTCATAATCATATTTCCATACCCTTATGCTCAAGATTATGATTATATGTCTCATTTTCTTACCCTTACTAATCATCTGATCTCACACGTTTTCTTTTGTTTTCTTTTCCCTAGTTTATAAAGAATAATTTTAGTTATGGGTACTAAAGGGTACGATCATTATGTGATATTCTGAATATTTTTCACCAAATTAGAAGAATGTGATCAATTTTTTCAAAGGCAGTAAAAAAATATGGTCATTGGGAGTGTGTTTTAGTAATTTAATAAGTATCCTACAAAATTATTTTAATATCTAAATATGAAAATCTAGGGTCATTATAAATTCCTAGTATGAGTTAAATACAGTGGAATATATCATGAATTAATAGTGAATATTCAATATGAAATTGTAAATTAATTTACACATATTCCATTTAAATAATAATACAATGAATAATAAATATGGAAAGGTAAATAAGTAAAACACATGACATTTAATTAATAGTATAATAATGAAATTGATCGACAAATAATTTCATATAAAAAAACTCTATCATAATGATAATAACTGAATTATAAATGAAGTAAATTCTTAAATATTTCACACCTTGTTTCCTAGGAACATTGAATTTCTATTGTCATGACAATTCATGAGACGATTCAAAACATACTCAGTGGAAACCCATCTGATTTTTCAAGGTATTTTATCTCATCGAAGTAATGATGCATCGATAGGATTACATTAAATATTATATAACTCATGTGATAAAATTACAATGAGTTATATATATATATATAATATTTTATTTATCTCATAATCAATATTCTTTATCAAATATACATATTGATTAAATAATATATATTTATCAATATTTCATTAGTAAATAAATAATCATCAAAGTTATTTTTTTTTGTAAAAATGTTGTATAGATTAAGAAATAATCATATCACTCACACAGAAATATGTACATTCATGATTAATCTAATTTCCAATGAAAAATAAATATAATACATTGATGGTTTTAAGTGAATGTTTACATTCACAAAATAAATTGAGAGTGCTGAATAATTCTTACCACATGATAATTTTCTTTTCAAATCCCATTAAATAATATAATTCAGATTTAATCATAAAATAACATGAAAGATGAATTATTAATGATATTAAATGACTATGGGAAAGTATTCACCCAACATAAAAATGAATCAGTGCATAACAACAATTAATTTACAATGTAATGTATATTGATACGGAATATCTTACATTATTCTTACTTTTAGTTGAATACATTTTAAACTCTAATATAATGATTTTGATCAAGTTATTAAATTAATAATGTAACATATTAATATTTATAACATAATATATGATCCTTTTATACATTCTTATGACACGTTTGTGAATAATCATTCGTTGTTTTCATTATTTCATGCGTTTATTGCCTTGCCTTTCAAGTAAGTTTTTACTTATTATTTTTGAGTAAACATACATAAGTCAATATTAATTCATCTACATAAATTATAACATGATGTAAATATCATATATTTTATTATAAATTAATCTATATTTTTTCATAAGTTTTTTTATAGGAAATGAAATACAACATTCATAGAGATTGTAGGTCGTACGTTCAGATAAACGTTCTTTCCATTTTCTTATTGTACGGAAAGAATGAAATGTAAATTATAAATATCACTCTTTATATATATTCATTACATTATTATTGTTATTATTTTGTATATATCACATGTGTTTATTAAAATAATCCTTAATAAATTCTTTGTAAATTGTGAATGAATCACATTACTTCATGAGGTTATAGTTCAATGTGAAAATGAATGATGTAATCATATTCCCATAAAATGGAAAGCATGAATATATGGGTCACATAATAATTACATAAGACTTATGACATAATAGATATTAAATATATCACATATAAATATTATTTCCATAATTATTCACATCCATGAAAAGTTATAATTGAAAAATGAACGTCATCGATTCATTTGGCGGTAGTCTGATGTACACATGAATGATTATTTAAATCCATTTGATAGAGGTGAGTGATTTTTTATGTTATAACAATAATATAAAAAATAACATTATATTGATTAATCTAGAACTATCATATAATCATGATATAAAAATAATTTATGTATTTTTATATGGAAAAAAATTAAAAATTCTTATTGATAAACATTACCTCAACTTCGGTAACAACCTTATGATTAGACATATGCCTTCCCGAGTAGATTTCATGCCCCTAAAAAACATATATGACAAGCGAATGACATTTAGAAAGTATATTGGGATTTTATTGGGGTAAAGTTTGTTTGAGAGTGTCAATAATGGGGGATATGGGTGACCATTTAAATTTGGGTGACATGACAGACATCATAATTTGTAAATAATGTTTTGTGAAACTACAGTTTTACCAAATAAAAGTTTTCAATAAATCACTAAATTTGATAAATTAATAGGTATATATGATATATTTCTATAAAATGGGTTATGTAAATGATTCAAGGTCCTTTTCCCCTTTTTGGATAATATCTAGTCCAATGGTAATCCCATTATTCTCTTAATCACTATAATTATTTTTAGATATTTTTATTTTTCAAATTGGTAAAGAATTTTTTTATTTATTGTTATAAAATATAAACTTATCATATTAATATTATGGAAACATTTTAAAAAAAATGTCACATAATTAGATAAATTAATTTAAAATTTAACCTGGAAATGGGAATAGAAAGCCGGTTATTAAAGTGAAAATGAAAAAAAGATTACTATGGTTTTAAATTTAAATTAAATATAAAAATTATTCCAATATAAAAAATGGGATTAATTTTCTTATAATATATATATATATTTTTTCATTAATACTAATTAAATATACAATTTAAAATTATATCTTAGTTAAAATTAAATTCTATCATCGAGTATAATTCATTACTTTTCAGTATTTATAAAAAAACAAAACATCTCAGAAAATACGAAAAATTGAAAATAAGATAATTTTGACATTATGAATTAGAAAATTAAAATAAATATATCAAATTAATTTCCTAAAAGTGGAATTATTTTTTAAAAAAATTATTTGCGCCATAAAAAGGTGAAAAAACTGATTTTAGAATAATACAGTTTTAAGAGTGAAATTTGAATTATTATTATCTCTTATTAAAAAAAATGATAGATTATATAATATATAGTCTTATAATAAAAATTGTAGAATATATTTGTTAAATTCATTGATATAGAAAACAAATCTATCTAAAAAAATATTTCTTAGAACTAGATTTTATTTTATTTTAAAAAGGGTCTTATTTTCATTTCTAATTGATGGTCAAAAAATAATTATATAAAAATGTGAAAAAATATTTTACAATTATAATAAATATTTTTCATATCATTGATTAAATTGTATATTAGATCAATATAATATTAAAAACTAATAGTAATTGTAATTTTTAATTTTGTATGATTGGGTCGTGCATGCAATACATGCTACCAAAAAAACAATGTATAGTTTGTGACCGAAAAAATTAGTGTTTTGTGTGATACAATCCATTATCATTATTGAATATAATATATTATTAACTAATTATTTCATATAAATATTTCAAGAAACAAAATAATATTCATTCAAATATGAAAATATTATAAAGTATCTAGGTTTAATTTTAATCCATCCCCCAAATATCACACCCTTGAAATATGATGGATATTACCTTATATAGCAATAATTTTAGTTCTTTATCATAATATCCTTGTGTACCCTCATTTCCACCTCAAAAATTTTATTTCTACTATGTACCTTTACCAAACAATTCATTTAATTCTATAATACTTTATCTCTACTATCATGATTCTGGATGGTTTCTTCACAATAAGATAGATCCATATAAATCACTATATTTTTAGAGGCGACCACATGGGTCCATAAAGTAAATTCGTAATAAGGATATTTAAAACACTTCATGTAATATTAATAAACTTTTCATCATTTAAAAATTACAAGAAATAACTCTAATTCATTCCATAATTTCAAATGGTCGGATGCACTTGGGAGAAAACGTCACTTTATTACCAAACATTAAAACTCCCTTACATAGAGTTACATTCAATAAAACATGATATCTAATATGTAATTCAATATATTCCCACCTGTTATCAATATAACACTTTTTCCTATATTTATAATTTCATTTACCTTTGTTTTTTTATTCAAGAACTTCTTGGCCTTTAATTTTCTTCTCACCTAACTTATCCCAAAAAGTAGCACTATGACATATCCTTCCATATACGACACAATATGAATACATGAATGAAAAAAATGTTATATAAAAACCCTAAAAATATTAAATAATGATACCACATACCTTTATAGTCATGTCAGCATGACATCCACATGTCATCCATTGTTTAAATTGTTCTTTTATATTGTACATTTTATTGTGGATGGTAGGAATTTCTCAAATAACACTCAGTGTCAATATCCCCTAGAAGATTCATCCATAATTTTTATATAATGTGAGGTTATTTATTCGAAACAATTTATATAGGTGTTATATTATGTCTATAAACATTCTTAATACAAATCCTTACAATGTGCTCATGAAGTAAACAATATCATATTGTCATGATGTATGATGATTTTGTTAGATGATCAAAGATAACCAATATTTTTTCATTAATTATAGGAATACTATAAAATTATAGTAAAAGCCTATAGTAATTTCATCCCATTTATTAAAAGATATATGAAGAGGTTTCATGTCATAACTACGATACAACCACACACTTTTAACATGTTGAAAACCCAATCATATGGAGTCAAAATCAGAAATTTATAACTATAAGATATCCAATAATATCTATTCCTTAAAATAATTATATATTTTGGTGATATTACTGTTTATATGGAAATTTTGATCTATGTGCATCATCCAAAAATTCACTTTTTAGCTCAGCTATAGAAGGAACACCTAATTTGTCTATAAATTTTTCAAAACCATCTTCACCAACATGGTCTGCTAATTTCCCATCATTCATAGGATTAATATTATTTTACATGTTCTCATATTCAATATTAAAATTCATTGTATTTAATAATAATGATTGTTTTGAAATAAATTTAAATATTATTTATGTCTCCCCTTCCAATGTAATTTTATTATAAATAATTAATTCATACTCAACAATATTATCATTCCAAATCATCATTTTTATCAAAACTCCATGGTCCTTCCACCTCAGTTCATCTAATAGGTTATTTTATTTTTCTAGGTGATTTTGTATTTAAAAAACATAATCATTGAGTTGATTGAGCCATTTCCTTCGTCACATTTTTTTGTGAAATGAAATATTTCAGGATTTTATGATCATTGTATATATCAAATCATTCATCATATAGATAATGTATCAATATCTTCAAAGAAAAAAGAATATCTACTAACTCAAGATCATGGGTTTGGTAGATATTTCCATGATTTATGAACTTCCATTTTGTGTATAAAATAACATTATCATCTTTCATTGGGAGACAACCAAGTCCCTTAGTTTTTTCATTACTATATATCACACATACATCACATCTAGATGGTGGTTTCAAAATTGGAGCATTGACTGATATCCAATTTTTTCATAAAAATGTTATTAAAATTTAATTTCCCAAACAAAATTAATCCCTTTATCTGTAATCTTCATTAACTAGTTAGACATGAATGAAAACATATGAATGAATCATTTCTTGTAACATTTTAAACCAATGAAACTATATAACTCAGTTATATTCATTGCAATACGGAATTCCATGACATCCTTTGTCTTTTGATGACCAACTCAGATTCCTTTTATAGAGACAACATTTACATGAAATGAAACTTCATGATTCCATAAATCAAGCATTACCAAATCTCTTGTATATATATATTTTTTCTTTGAGTCTTAAGAGTGATCTACATGTGGTTCTCATGGTCCTCATATCTATTGGAATACAAAATAACATCATCAATTAATATTAAACATAATCATCATAATATTCCTTGAATATATTTTTCATTAGATCAAAAAAACATAGGTTTCATTATTTAATAAAAATGTAATTACTGCAAACTCATAATTTTTCTTCATTTTTCCAAATAATATCTTTATAATGTATTCCTTATTTACATGCATGTGATGATACAAAAAATGAAGATCAATATTTTAAACATTTTTATCTCCATAAAATTCTTCTTATATTAGGGATTAAATCAATAAAAAATAAAACCTATATATTGTAGGTATTTCTAAGTAATTATTTTAGAAATTCATCAATTTATTACTATTTAGAAAGTACATCATCAATTTAATGATTACCTTATTCATCCCATTATTTTTTTGTCTTTTCCCTAAAGAAATTAATTTTGTACATCTACATGGGGTGGATCTATATATTATCCTTCAGATGATGTCTCCACTCTTAAGATAGAGTGTTATACATCTTCCTTAAAAATCATGATTTCCTTCTTCATGTTTTATGTTTTTTTATGAAATATTTATATCCATTTCATATGGGGGATTATATCAATGAAAACCACATGAATGGTGATATGGTTAGAAAATAGATCAGGATTATGTATCGTGATGGGGAATACATGATATGTACTTGTTGACCTGATATACCCCTTAATAGTTGTGAATGAAACCTTCTATATTATATCAAAGTGGAAATATCTATTTTTCTTATTAAACTCTACAGATATAAGAGATTTATATAGTCCTAAATCTGATTAATCATTATAAAAATTTTATAATAGGATTTATGTACTAACCTCCAAATTGGTGGGTACTTCTCTCTCAACAATTATAATCCCTTATGATTATCCATATCACATTTTCCTCTTAGGTGGTAGATTACCATGGCACTTGGGGAATTCATTTGGGTCGTTCTCTATATCCAAAAATTTATAAGACTAAATAGAAATGGTTTAATTCTTCCCCTTGCATTTGTTAACCTGATGACCCTTTTCCCAAAACATATGACAAATTCCCATGCCCATTATGAATTTCCTAAGATAATTGTACCCATAGTTCTCACATGATGATAATTTCATCATTTCCTTCATCTTGTATAATGAATTTCAATTTTAATGATTTTTGGAGACCATTTCATATCATTTTTTCCTTCAATATGTAGAATCTAGATAATTAATTCTCTAGGTTCATTGGAAATAGATATATTTCATTATATAATTGAAAACTAGGGGAAACAATGTCATTTGAGGACTTGTCTTGATCCGTTCAATGATATGGTCAATCCTACAATAAATGTTTTCTCTATAATCCATATTATAACATCCCATCCATTTATAGATAGATTCATAATATGAGACAAATTATTATTCAATTTTCTAAAATATAAAGAGTTTTCCTTTCACATCAATTTATTTCTCATGAGGGAAATATTTGTCGATGAATGTCACATTAATATTTTTCATTTCAAAGAGTTATATTTACCCTTCACCCCCAGTATTGTAGATCAAATACCACCATTGGTCCCAATGTAATTTGAGAAAATATACTACAAGTGTATGATTTTCCTTTTCAAAATATCTAGAGTCCATGAAAATCTAATATAGATACTAAATCCACTACTCATATATAATTGGATAAGTAGTATAACTATATGAATGAGTCTTTTGTCACGTAATGTTATCTAGAATCGGAGAATCACTCTATGGATGAATATGCTCCCCTTAAGAAATGTTTTTGTTCATAACCTAATTATATTTCCCTAATATTACCATAATTTTATGCATTATAAAAATAAATATACTAGTTTACTCCCTAGGAAAATTTCTACATTTTCAGTGAATATTGATACCATTCAACCATAGTGGGTCCATTTATAAACAGTTTAATATACTTGATTAGAACATAAAATTATGATTTTTAAATAATTATTTATAATTCCAAATATGATGTAAAATTTATAATAACAAAAGAAATTATCCATTATTAATCATAGAATCATAATCATTGGTTACATTTGGGGATATCATTACATTCAAAATCAACATAATTTTTTGTAACAATAAATTGAATTACCACTATAATATCCCCTAGGAGTGTCAAACGAGGTGCAATGTAAGGACCATTGATGTTTAACATGTTATTAATGAGTCAATGTTGATTCAAAATTTTCAGGGACATTACCCTAGGTACATTGTTTGGGTTTACATCCACTTTTAGAGTCCATATATGGATGTATTATTTTGAAAGACTCATATAACCAATACTATACAAAAAAATTATGATATAATTATATAATTATCCTCAAAAAATATGATAATGTAATATTCCCTAAAATATGTGTTACTACATATAGTATCTAAGGAATATACAAAACTTGTTTTTATACCTATTATATTAACCCTAACCCAAGTTTCCTCAAACTAGTGCCTTATATTATCACATTGGAAAAAATAAAATATTCAAATAACAAAGGGATATCCTTTTCAAAAGAATTGGAAAACTAATTACATGCATGGTACCAATATTAAATTCAGAAGAGAAAATAAATCATAATACATAACAAAATCTAATAAACTAAATCATTGAAACTTGTTTAACGACCTATTCTTTATATCCTAGGGAAATGAATCAAAATAAGGGTGATCTCAAATTATCGATAAGGGTTAAGAACAGTAGAATCAATCATTAATTACCAATGAATAATCAATATGGTAAGGTAAATAATCGAAAATATATTTAAATTAAAAAACTATAAAATTCATAATCCATATGAAAAGGTAATTAACCGTAACACATGACATTTAATTAATTAATTGTGAATAAAATTCATCCCTATATAATGACATAGAAATGATATCATGGATTATAATATCAAATAAATTCAAAATTGTGTAAATTTTGATATATTGGATTCCATGTTTCCCAGCCACATAGAACCATCACTATTATGACTATTCACAATATGATTTAAATAATACCATGTAGAAACCCATTTGATAGGTCCAACAGATTTGTCTCAGGAGACTACAGTTGTATCTACGATTTTACATTAAATGGCACCCTACCCATACCATTAAATTCAAATTCTTTCCTCATATATCTAATGATTGATTTTAATTAGAAACAATGTTCTCTATAAAATATATATTTTGAGTAAGGGATATTTATTTATCACAATATCCCTAGTTAATAAATTACAGTCAAAGTAAATATGATAAGTAATAAAGGTACAATAAAGAGGAAATAATAATATTAATCACAAAATTATGTGGATTTATATGAAAAATATAATTCCCTATAATAAATTAATACAATAAAATGATTTTTTCATGGTAATGTTAACAATCAAAAAATAAATTGATATTTCACAATACTTTTTTCCACTTGGTAATTTTGAAATCAAATCCCCTTAACTGACATAACTAAAATTGGAACATAAAATTCCATGAAGAAGGGGATTTTCATGATATTACTTGTCAAAGGTCCATATATAGAAAACATTAAATGAATTGGTCCAATACAATAAATAAGTCTTAATGGAATGTAAATTAAGACAAAATACCATACATTATGTTTTGTATTGGATAATTCCATTTACCCTATTTATATTTAATATTATCATTTAATTAACTTATAAAATAACCATATTAGTTTTTTTAATATCTTATATTAATCTTTTATTTCATTGTATCACCTCTTTGTTAATAACATTTCAATAATTTTATTTCATTGAGTTTTAATTTCCATATTTTTATCATGTTTCGACTTTTTATTTTTCGCATGTTGTAAATACATCTTGAATAAATTATCTCAATAATTTAAAACAGGATGTAAATATCTTATATTTTTAGTATACATATATTTATATTAATATTTCAAATTTTTTTATATGGAATGTAATACATTTTTCATGGATATAGTAATTCATACGTACACATGAACGATGATTCCATTTTCATATTGTATCGAAAGAATGAAATGTGAATTATATATATATATATATATTATATTTTAAGTATCATTATTATTTTATATATGTCAAATATATTTATTAAAATCAGCGTTAATTAATATTCATGTAATGTATTAACGAATCCCACCGCTTTGAGAGACATTAATCTTCCATAAACACGAATGACATTATCGTATCCCACATAAAAGAAATAATGAAGGTATGTATTGTATAATAAATAGAAAATAATCTTAAATATAATATATATAATATATGTAGTATTTTAATAATTATTACAAACCTGGAAAGATGGTTATGGAAAAATGAACGGCATCAATTCACGTGGCGGTAGTCCAGTATACACATGAAGAACAACATCATAACCCAGTTAACGGAAGTGTGTGAATTCTTATGCTTTTTAATTGGAAATAACAATATTTAACATTAATTGGTATACTTTATTATGGTATAATAATTATATAATATGAATTTAAGGAGGTTGAGGTGGAAATAAAAGAAACCCACTTTTAGAAAAACAATCCCTCTTTTTATGGTATCTTCATTATGATTGCACTAATACCATAATATGATGGATTTCTGTCCAATATAATGATTATATGATGAAGGGAGGAAATAAATGGATTTATTTTTTAATCGATTTCTTGAATATATTTGGTTTTTGTGGGTAATAATAGGGGGGGAGTGGGTGTCTTTTAATATGTGAGTGAATGGACACACCAGGTATTTTTAAAAAGAATGTTATGTAATCCCGTATTTTTATCTAAAAAGGAATATATAATTCACAAAATTAAATCTATGAAGGGATAACGTAGATACGTGGACAAAAAATCAATGGTATTCATGTTTTCATGTCTTTTTCCATTTATGAATATTGTTGCGTCCCTTACTATACTCATTTTCTTATTTATCACTGTAATTAATTCTAATTGTTTTCAAGAATCACATTGGAAAAAAATTATGTTACAATTATTAGACATTATAACATAGTCGGACTATAAATATTTAATCTATTTTAAAATTTTAAATTAATATATTATTTTGAAATTAGTTTAAAAATAATCCTTTACACAGGATGATAATGTGGGTTTTAAATGTGAATATGTTTAAAAGAGTACTTTGTTTTTATATTTAAATTAAATATTAAAAATTATTTAAATTTCATAAATTATATTTATATGTGTATAATTGATATAATTTAACATTATTAAACAATAAAAATATAATTTAGCATTACAAATTACATATATATAAAATTATTTTTGAATTAAAATTACGTATTGTTCACTATTCATTCAGAAATAAAACTTCTCTGGAAAAATAATAGAAACTAAAAATTAGATAATTTTGACCCAATTATTTAAAAATTGAATTCCATTTTATAAATTTAATTTTCTAAAATTATATAATTTTATCTTCAGTATAATTGTTCCATATAAATTTGAACAAACTACTTTTAGAATAATATAATTTTACGAATGAAATTTGTTTTATTCTTTCCTCTTGCCTAGAAAACATATTAGATAAATGTTAAACATTTTATTGACAATATAATATAAAATCATTATTTATGTCATAATCAAAAATATATTTAGTAAATTGATTGAAATAGAGAATACTTTTAACTTTAAAATTTGTTTTTTTTCTTTTGAAAATGATATAATTTTAATTTATTAAGGGTTTTTTTCATTTTTTAATTAATTGGTCACAAAAGAATTATATTAACTTCTGTAAAAAATATTTTCCAAATTTACATAATCCTTTTCATAACATTCATTTAAATTTCTTGTTTGTAACTATCATATTAAATAATAATATTAATAGTATATTATAGTTCAGTAAAACTCAGTCTTCCATGTAATGCATGTTATTGAAGGAACTTGGTATAGTGTGTAACACAATAAAATTTACTGTTTCATTTACTTCCATCCAATATCTGTGTTTCAATTAGTGAAATATTGATGTTTTGTTTCATATAAAGTAATATATAAAAATTTAATTTTATTCTAAATAGAAAACATTTTAACGTCTTGGAGTCTAATATTCATGGACGGATCGATTGACACATATCAATTCAAAGAGAATGTTTCATACATGTTCATCATTCCCATTATTCACATTCTCTTGAGGTTAGAAATACTGTTGGGATGAACATAGGAAATTTTATTACCAATTTGTTATCAATGTCCTTTTTTTGTTTAATGATATTTTTATAATAATATATATGAAAATTCATGATTTAATTTTTTTTCTAGTGATGTAATTATATTTATCTCCTCCATGTTGATGTTTATTTAACTGTGTTAATAATTAGCATGAAAAATGATTGAGATATTTCTCAAGGGTTTCTTTATAAATCTCCCATTATTATATTTTCCTCCTAGGATTAGTATTGATTCTTAATGAAATACGTTTTCATATGGGTATCTCTTTTATGGTATTAGATTTACAAAACCCATAATTGGATGTTTTATGAGGTTTGAGAGAGTTTTGTGATTTATGCCAGTAGCTTTTGGAAATATAGAGCAGTGTATTAAAAATAATCTACAGTTTTTATTAGAAATAAAAATCATTTATTTGTATTTTAATCTACATTTTTGGGTTTTTAAGAACCCAACTAATCTAAGAAAGAAGATAATGTTTTTATTCGTCATATAAATGAATCATATTATATATAGAGATTGTAAAAATTATAAAAACAAAAGAGTAATGAGAGAAATGTAGAACTAATTTTAATTATCATGACTACAGCCATACATATCCCCCATTAAATTATTCTTAAATCATATAGATATACGAAAATTAGTAAACCTAAGATTTATTCATCTGAATCATAAAATTAATTATCCCGAGAATATGATACTTTTTCATTGTCCTAATATGTCTTTTGTTTTAATGTTATTATTTTGTGTTTTATAAGAGTCAAAACAAAATCAATTATATTCAATTATCCAAATATTACAATCAAATTTCATTCAATAATACATTACTTATTTATTTTATTGACACATTCATAGTTATGATTTAGAATTATTTAGGAGTCATTTTAATTACATGTAAGAGGATTTCTCTTAGTAAAAATTGTTATTTTTTGTTGTTAAGAGAAACTATATTTTATAATTTACAATTATTTTTAAAATAATTACATAATAAAAAATATATTTTTGAAAATAAATATAAAAAATTAACTCATGCATGGTTTTCATCGTATTTTAATAAATTTTAATTTTATTAACTAATGTTTAATAAAACATAAAAAACTAAAAATAATTAATAATGATTTAGCACTATTTTCTGTCAATAATTATATAGAGAGTTTCGAAACTAATGTTTAATTATATTAATATTTTGTATTTACCTCTCAATTTAATCCTTCCAACTTTCTTGGGCCTACAATATTAAAACAAATACCTTCGTTTTCATCAAGAAAAATAAAATTAATTAGCGATTAGCTCTTGAGTTTTAGTCCTAAAATCATAATTCTACAATCCTATTTATTTATAATTAATTTTCAAGGGTTCAAATATATGTATGTGATTCATTAAATATCACATGTATTTTGTATATATTATGTAATTATCCTTATTTATTTTTCAAATATTCTATTTACTAAATAGATTAAGATACAAGTTTAAATTCTAAAAATAACGGAACAGATATGTCGAATGATATTTGTCATGTTTTTTATATCCTGGGTTAATAATTATCAATAATGTTATTAGATGTTTAATTAAATGTATTATTTATATTTTTAGTTATATAATTAGGTATTAGAAACAATTTCCAAAAAATTAAAAATATCTACGGAAGGTAATTGAACTGGCTGGTTAGAAAATCTAGAAACTAGTTTTGTTGATTTCTATATAAATTATTCTGTTTTATGGAACTAATGAATATAAAGAAACATTATTACTGATAGTGATGAAAATTTAAATTTGTTATGTGGAGAGGTAATTTATGTTTTTTAGTTAATAAATGAATGATTTTAGAATGAGAATTTGTGACTATTGTTTTATCAGTAATAATAATTATCTTTATTTTGGAAGAGATTCGTTTGGGAAAAAAATTTATGGAAATATAAATTTATTGAGTTGTGGTTTACATGAGGTATGGTTTTGTGATGTTGTGTTGTTTTAGTATATTATATATTATAGGAGATATTATAGATAATTACTAAATAAAAAAATATAGTGGGTTAGAGTCTTATAATTCAAAACTCATAATGAATTGTAATGATATTAATAGGAAAGAGAAAAGGTTGAAATGAATGTGGATGATTGATAATGAAATATTTTTCATTAAATATTAAAAATTAATATTTTAATGAATCTATTTTTTTCGTATAATGAAAAATCTATAAATAGTCAAATGTTTATATTGTTTTTAGGAAATAAACGGTACAATTGATTAAGTATAAGTGATAGTAGTGGGTAGAGAAATTTTATATCTCTGTAGGGATGGTTATGGGAATTGTTAATACTTTTTTTCAAGAACACTTTGGGTTGGGATTTCAGAGTTGGATATGTTACATTCATATATATATATATATATATACCAATATTCATTTAATTTCATACAAAATCCATTATTGTTGGGTAGCCATATAAATTGATTAATGATTATTGCTCTCTAAGACTTCCTCAAACATCCTAGTTGGTCAAGGAATGTATATAAAAGTAATTTTTATTAATTGATCTCTCCTCCAAACATGTAATTTTCTTCATTGTTAAAGTTTATATGCATGATTTGTGGTGGAAAACCTTAAATATCTTTATTAATGTGAT
Source organism: Viscum album (assembly GCA_963277665.1). Classification (NCBI taxonomy): domain Eukaryota; kingdom Viridiplantae; phylum Streptophyta; class Magnoliopsida; order Santalales; family Viscaceae; genus Viscum; species Viscum album. The sequence continues at coordinate 927,244,359 of OY728126.1, read as the reverse complement.
GTTGATTGGATAATAATGTGGTATATAGTAGGGTTAGTGAATGGTAGGAAGAGGTAATATAGTTAATTCTCATCATGTTCATGAGACCCAACTATAATTTAATGTGTAATGAAGTTCACATATGGATCTGGGATATGTTTATGTGGATTCATGGAATTTTTTTTATGATTTGGTTATGTTATATATAGTTTTTAGTCAGTGATTATGATGATATAGATGGGATCATAACATCAATATGTTTGTTATTTGTTAGTCAGATCAAAACATTTCTGCGGATGTGATGTAGGGTGCCTAAATTAAATATTCATTTATATTATATTATTTTACATTGATGTGACATCAAGAGTGTGATCCATGATTTGTTTGGTATAGTTGGACAAGTATAGGAGCATGTTGGTTATTCAATTTATTACCTAATGAATTAGTGCGCTTCATCAACATTTTAATGAGGGGACATAAGGATTATTCTTCTATGTATACATATATACTTAACTTTATATATAAAGTACATGTTTCTGGGATGAATTTGGATATTGAGTTGGGAATTTTTATCTTGGATCAGGATGATAGGGATTAGTAATCTACCCATTCAAGGACTACCACATGACCTTCAGTGTGTCTCTATGAATGTTAGAGTCCGTGGTCTATGGTTGAGGACAAAAATCATACATTATGGAGAAAATTACTTCAATATCATAACTATAACTTAGAAATTACTATCAATAAACAATATCAACGTAAAAATTAAGAATTCAAAACAATAATAAAAAACATCCATGTAATATAAAATTGAATACATTCTTTGAAATTTAACTCCTAACAAGTCATCCATTTAGATTACCACAAGTACAAAGTAAACAAAAATGAACTAAAACATCTTTAAAATTATACTTGATCCTTATATCCACAAAATCGAAATGAAATATAATTTTAGTCCATCCCAATCAACAATACGACATGTTCAATGATTCACATAAAATATAAATGGTCAATATGAACATTATGGTGCCTATACATTGTATGGGAAATACAAGTAGTAGGGTATTATAAATTCACTTTTTCATGTTAAATCATCTTGTTCAATCTAAGGAGCCAAGAATCTAGAGAAAACATACTTTAGGCAATTGTAGAAATAATGTTATATCATGTTAAAAAATATGACTGATACAAACAAACTATGGGTATGGTTTTATACAATCCCACAACCAATGCAAGATGATACAAGGTAGGGCCTCATACCATACCTCAAACATTATTGTGTGATAGAGGATAGGGTATCCACCACCACATTATTTGAATTTTTTTATAAGGATGACATATTGATTGATATAATCTCAAATAAATGACCAATTCACTTAAGGAAAGGTCGTAATGATACAATTTTTATTCACTAAAAAAATAAAATAAAATATATATGAAGGTAATTGTAAATTCCAAATTCATATATAAGATCATCTATAAAAACTCATTAATTATCCCGTGTTTAATAACACATACTTGTGATTTGAGGAAGTGTCTATAATATCCATCCTCTCCAACAAGTCTAACTATCCTATAAAGATTAGGTCACATGACTATCACACATCTCAAAAACTAATTTAATATAATCATACAATAATTTATTTTAGGAGGTATTAACGATTTCCATAATTATACATAAGATGAACTACCACAATACTTGGATGATCCCATGGTTTGGAATAATCATACAAAGATGATGAAAAATATCATCCAATGATCTCATACACATTTACCATATAAAATGTTTTCAATCCTATATATTTCCTTTTAATATAATATCTACATGACTCTATATATCAACTAATCACAATATCCCACATCATTATGTGCTCCTACTCTCCCATATGGGATTCAACGAGTTCCCATATACATACGTCAGTCTCTACCAACTAGCACTATATTTTACTCAACACACTATGGTATTCTGTCCGTACATAGGTAATTGTTGACCATATCATCATGTGGTGGAATCAAATCCTATTCCAATTTTTACATCACCATACATGTTTGGGTATTAAAGAGTCATGTTACACATACACATCATTTCCCCTTGGTATCTGATCACCTTGGGGTTTACAAAAAATTATTGAACATTACTTTGGACTTTTCCCATAAATACCATTTGAGAACTATTATTTCTATAATTTTTAGGAAACCCGCCCCATCATACAACATCAATTCTCTAACATGTTTCTAGATCCATAGTGTGTACAATGACTCTTTTTCACCCTTAAAAGACATCTTACCCAAATATGAGGTCTATAGTCATATCATATACCACTAATACAAAAAATAATATCATGAATTCCAAATATGATTATGAAACTAGAACATATAATTCACATCTCTTATTATTGATGAGACCTAACCTATGACTCTCCTAACTCAATTGAAACATTTACTAACATGTTTACATAGTCGACATGTGATTTTAAAATATTTAAAGTTATAAAGTATTATATTTTATAATCTTATAAGAATAAATCCTACTTATCTATTTATCCTTGGTGATATTAAACTCTATAGATTTTCCAAACCCCTGAGGATGCGATATCATGACCAATCTGAATTATAAATTTAAATAGTTTTGTATTATAGGGACCACTTTCCCCAAATATGGAATAACCATTTTTATATGTATCTCACATCCTTGACCAAGATCATCCATTCTCGATCCAAGATCATAAAAATTTATAAACTCCTATAACAAGAAGAATCATCCAAATAATATAAATGTAACTATTGATAATTATTTATTTTTTAAAAATAAAGGAGGTGTAATAATAAAAAACCCTTCTACTTGCATCTACTAACTGTATATTCGATCGAAACCTTAAAAATTTCCTAATTCATGTTCCAGATACTCTATAATAATCCATAATCAAATATATTTAATCAGATAATAAATTAAGATAAAAATAAATGAAAAATAAGAAAAATAAATAATGTTATTTATATCCAATGAAAATGTTTAAAATATTTTTTTTATCATCTTTGGTTTTCAATTATTGGATACATAAAAAATACCTATCATCCAATATGATTATTTTGGTATCTTATAGAATAACTACAAAAAACATTTCCTAGATCATCTTGAATTAGTGGGAAACAAAGGGGAACAAAACAAAGAGGAGTAAAATGAATTATCATTCCATAATTCTATTATTGATTCCACTATGAATCTCCCACATCAAAGGGGGTATGAAGTTGTTTAGTGGGAAATTATTTAACTAACTATATAACTTTACGTAGCCATATCCTTATAAATTGTGGTGGTTTGTCCTAAAAAATAAATGTCTATAACTCAATTGATGAAAAATGAATATTGATATGTACTATTTTGACCCATAGTGCCATGGTGTGATTCTCTAACATTAATTCTGTTCAATATGCAGCCTCATGAGTAACAGTGTAACACCACACTCATGAAAATTCCCTCATTAAATAAATGACCCATTTTAGAAAATCATCATGATGATAAATATATAGTGATGATGTGACACTAAAAATTATCAATGACCCAAAATTCTCAAATGAATTTCTTTGTAGATTAGACTCTCCCATAATATTCTATCCCTCACCCTTGTGTTTTTGTACATCCTTATACCTTTTGTTGCATTCTCATTCGTCACACACTACTCTCTAACACCTAATTGTGTCATGTATTCCTTAAATGTCTCAATGGACACACCATAACAATTATTATCTTTAAATACATCCAATGAAAATATATCATTATTTTTTCAAACCCACATATATGATTCTCCTACTTCATGGAAGAACATCCTCATCCATGGAAGGAACATGAATATAATGACATACACTACTATGGTATTTTATGTAAAATAGACCATAAATATTATTCTAGGGGAAGGGGTCATTTATATAATTGATATTAGGCTCATAATTCCATAAATGAGACTATCCTGTGGATAAATTATTATATATGAATTGATGATCAGGAGTGGTTATGAGTGGTCCATTAATTTATTAGAACTTTTCATTTTTTAACAATTTCTTTAAGGGTTTTAACTATAGAAAACAATCACCATAAGGTTAGATAAAATCAATTTAAAAAGAATTAAAATTTGTTGAATGGTTTTTAATTTTTTTTTTGAGGTGCATGGAATTTTCAGGGTGGTAATGAACTGCATGAGGAAACTATGCATGGTTTATAATTATCATAGGGATGCTTCATATTTATTTCATTGGTTGGTGATATGTATAGCCAATAAATTTTAATAGAATATGAATAAACTATGTGGTTCAAATATTTATACCATTATATGTAAAATTACCAATCCTTACAATGATAATATAAAAAAACATATTAATAACATTAAATTTAACATTTTTACCACTCATTAATTTATTTATTTCAATTAATTCTCTTCATATCTAATTCTTAAAACTTTTGTACTCCACCTTCCATTGGTCACATTGATTACATGTTTATAACTTTGTTTGTGATGGATGAACATAATGATTAAACAATATAACTCCCTCATGATCCATTATCTTTTCCCACAACCTGATAGATAGACAAAATAGATGTTTTCAGCTAGTGTTCCCGTGAATTCCAAACTATGGAATACTATAATACTCTAATATATATTTGTATTTTACTTATACTGGATATATCTTTTAATTTGATGAATAATTAAACAACTTATTCTCCATTTAGATTGAGATAATAAATTTATATCATTTAATTATATATTTTGTCAAATTGAAAGATAGTAGTGTTTTTTTAGATTTTAATTTGTATAAATTTTTCACATATCAATCTAGGGTGTTATCTAATACCTATCATTGTGTAATTAATAATTTTGTAGTCTAGTGGGATTCAATGGTGTCATTTTTGAAATTTAGAGTTCATTATTTTAATTAAATAATTAATAATTGATTTCAACATTTAATTATTTAAAATCTAATATATTGAGATACATCATTCAAATATGATATGAGTTCAGGGAGATATTAGGAATTAGTTGACGATATTTTTTAGAGGGAACAACTTCTTTTGATGTTGGTTGCCTATGAATATATTTTTTTATTTATGAATTTGACATGGCATGTGATATGTGGTCTCAATCTGATTTTTAATCAACCATTTCTATAGAATAAATAATTTTAATAATGGAATATTAATTTTAACCTATGAACTTTAAAAGTCCATAAGGTACCATTAGACATTATATGATTCAAAAAAAGAAAATAAATGGGGGGTACAAAAATGTGTGTCCAATAATATAAAAATACCAAAGAGGGGAAAAAGTTTGATGAGATGGAATTTAGTGTGTTTGATATGGGTTCCCAATATTACCTATAGTAACAGTGATTGAAAATCTATAGATGAATAGATATCAAAATTAAATTATATGTCCTTGAAGGGGAATATAGTATATGAGAGAGTTTATTAAATAGTTGGGTTACTTTTACACTACTTCTAATATGTTGGTATTAGGGTGGGTATAACTTGGGATGTATAATATAAAGGGTTAGGGGAGAAAACTAAACATTATTCACTATGATGGGAAAATGTATATATGTTATCTCTCATTTGGGTTGTTTTTATGGAATTTTATTTTTGGGAAGTGAGGCTATTATTTGATTGTGGGGATGATGAAGGACGTTATTCCCTTTAAGTGATTGGATAAGAGCAAGAGATTTGACTAATATAGAGGACCGCACAACTATTGTTTATAATGTTTTATGTTTTATGGGACATTGAAATTTACCATAGTATTATGTTTAACCTAAATAGGGTTAGTAAAAGGAAGCATGTATCATTGATCATAGGTTCCAACATAGAAAAAATAAGGTTAAGGTCATTATCCTAACTTAAATGTACTTTCAACAATGTGTTGTGTTCTTGAAAGACCATCCTCAAGGAAATTTGTTGAGTTTGAAACGTTATCCAACCCTTGTAGTATAATATGAGGTTTTTAAGGGATATAACATGGTATTATATTTATATATATGGTTTAATATGTGTATGATATCCCCCCAGGGTGGTATGTTTCCTCATAAAATGATATCATATTATATGTTTCTTTTTCGGGTGTGACCCTGGGTGTATTTTATATGATTATTGGTTTATATTTGTTCCACTAAGGTTAATAATAATTATATCCGTCTATGGTAATATGAGTTTCCACTTATTTTTTATACTTATGGTGAATAATAAGTTTCCTATGAGGCTTTCTTATATAGATACATGGTATTGTTAGTTTATCCCTTTGAGTTTCTATTATGATTCTTGGTTGAGATGAGATTCCACTCAGTGAAAGAAAATTATATGGTTCTATATTGAGTTTTTTTGTAATATATTGTTTTATTTTTTTATTTATTGTGGTTGGATATGGTTTCCACTGGGTAATTGTTTTATTCATTAATATGTCAATGATAGGAGAGAAAAAAATGTGACCCTAGGTTCCACCTTAAACGTTATGGATTGACATTACAAATTTTATTATGCAACAAAAGTGTAATGTTTATCCTAATCACACTAAAGATGAAAATATTATTTTAATAGTTATTCAATATACACCATTGTATGTGTCCTGTTGAGATTTACTTAGTTGTTAATGTTGAACACCTATCACCTTGGTTCCTGATATGAAATCATATTTATAGCTTATGGTAGGGAATAGTTCCATGATTTTACTACTCAGTTGGATATTTTTTATGGATTTTTCAGATAGATGTAAGGGTGATGGTAATAATATTTCCTTTTAAATTTACATTAATTTTTTTACATATATACATGGTCATCTTACTGGGATATCAGTTGTGATGTCTAAATTTTTTTTCCAAAATATATTTATTATATTATGATCATTATCAATTTTATTTCAACATGATCAAAATATTTATTATGCATACCTTTTTGTTATTTAAATTTTTATTTCACAGTGATATAATTATATAATTTCCCCATGATAAAACATTAAACCCTCACTACGAGTTTACATCATATGGTGTATTGGGAATCATGTCCAAAGTCACCTGACAACCGCTTGCCGATATTGTATCATCTGCACCTAGGTTAGTGGGGTGTTACAAAATGTTATCAAGGTGACTTTACATTGTGTTACTATTTACATATACGGCATACAAGGGATTTGTAATTTTCAATGATACTAAAAATCAATTGACTAGTGTGTCAGGAACACCTAATATTATAGTAATTCCTAGATAGTATGGCTATTGGATTTTTATTTATAGTTTCACTACTATGACTAGGATATTTATTCTTGTTGAATGTGTTTATTTGATATTTTTATTATGTTTTTAGCTATTTTCAAAACTGATAGAGGCCATTATACCTGAAAATTGATTGTATAATTAATTTACATAAAACTAATATACATGTGTGTGATTATAATTAATGAATACGATGGATTAGTTGGTTAGTGTAAAAAGGTATAACATATATTTCCCAATATAATATAACTATCAATTTTCTAAACATTACCATAATGTTTTCCAATAATAATAAGTCATGTGAATTTTATAATGGGATACTTCAATGAGGATGACAATATAGTACCTGAATGAAAGTGATGTATTAGATCCCATAGTGGGTTGGTAGATTCATTTATCATCTTGAAACTACTACAGTATATGGAAAAAAGGATTTTGTTACTTAAAGTGACATCAACTGTGTGTATGATGTTTTCCTAAATAACATATTAGTGGAGATATAGATAATTAAAACATACACCTTTGGTTTTACTCAATATTTGTTTTTAAAATATTGTTATGATATATTCACATGGATGAGACCATGTTCAAATGGGTTTATTAGGTATATGAACACTTGATGAGGATGGGTTTCGGAGGAGGGTGGTGATTCATAATTACTTTCCTAATGTTTAAATGTGAAACCTATTTGAGTTGTTGGGTTGAAACATCAGTTTCATTTCTATGTTGGTGTTGGTATACAATGTGGCTGCTCATTTTCTATAGTCTATTTGAGACATGGTTAATGGGATAGGTGGGAGAGCCTAGTCCATTTAGAAATAGATCATGATATTGGTTATCATAGTTGTATTTTTGAGTAGTAGGGTTCATTAATATAATTTTGGAGGATGGATTTGATGTATGTCGCTAACCCAAGAGATGGTTTATCCCAAACAAATGGTTTCCCCTAATTATAGGTTCTATGAGTGTTTGTATTGAGGGTGTTTTTCATAGACATAGTGTTTTCAGAGGCATGATTACAATTCATAATAGACATTCATGAGCATATGGATACCCTACTAAAATATTTTGGGTAGTGTTTATGTTTTAGATTGACGAATTGGTTGGAATCCAAGACATGTGATATATTAGGTGCTTTTTATGGTTTTTTATTGTTATCCTTTAGGATTGTATAAATTATGGGAAGTGCTTTGGCAGATGATTTTTTTTGTTGGATTTTTTGCGGATGAGTTATAATGAATTAAGGATTCACATATGATATATATGAGGCATGATAGAAAATATGAATAATGTTTCCTCTATCTATAAGAGATTGAAATGTATAAGATCAAAGTGGATTTTTTAGGCACATAATCATGTATTTGATGATTTGTTACTCATGATAGTGTATATGTTGTTTTGTTATCTGGTTGTATGGTAGAATAACAAATTGAGTTTGGACGAGACAAAGTTTTTTGTTCGGTAAGGGTAACGACCCAAAGTTTTTCAATGAAAATTCCCTTCATAAAATTATCTCATAAAATCACATGAATGAACAATATAATGAACTACTAAGTGATAAGTGACCTTTAAACATATGTTTGTCACTTCTGTGTTTGGAATTTTGAAAATCTGACATACGCGGTTGTGTTCAAGATGATTTTTGGAGTATGATAGAAGAAACTTGTTTTTTCAGTGAATTGTAACAAACACTTATGAATAGTAAAATGAACAGTAATATGACCCTTATGAATAGTAAATATTATTATTATTTTAATTTTTAAGGAAATAATATAATGAGATCTTAATTAATTTTTCAATGAGAAATAAAACTAAGTGCACCTTTCAGATTGTTATTTTTCGAAATGACTATGATATTATTTAAAAACAAAATTAATAATATTTAGAAAATTAATTTTGAAAAATGGACGTCATTTTTTAATTCTACATGTCGAAAAATGGTTAGGGTAATTTTTTTGTATTTTTCTGAAAAACTCGAATTTTTTATGAATAGTGAAATACGGTAAAATATCGTATATACAATTTAACTGTTGAATACACTATTCATGACATCAAAAGTGAAGAAAGTCCACTTTGTTAGAACTCACATGAATGTATTACTCTTAGGGGTCACATGAAACAATACTATTGGTTTTCTTGATGGAAATAATAAAATAATGAATTAAATATTCAAAATATACCCCTCACTTCCACTATAAAAACCACCCTTCCCACCGTCATTCCCTCACACCTCTCAAGCTCCAAGCCTTCTCTAATATCATCCCAAACATCCTCCCTAGCCCCTCCCCCACGTCCATGAGCTTATGTTCTCATCAAAAGACCATGCATCGGCCCTTAAGTAGGTTCTCAAGAGAAGGATTCACGAGGTGATTTCTCTCCCTCTTCTCCTTTAATATCCTTTCATATTCAAGTTCATTTCTTGATCTCTCCCCACCAATCATCACCCAAATGGTATTTTAACTCCATAATTATACATATACTGGAATTGTATGATTATATTGAGATATTATATCATCCAAACTCCCTTACCCTCTTTCATTTATTTTATTGAAGACAACGTTGTTCGTGAGGTGTTAATTTATCACCTTCAAGAACGACATGTTTTCTTCTTCCATTTATACCTTCAGATATGGTCATGAAACAATTTTTATGGTTGAAACAGAATATATTATATGTATTATGTCTTATTTAATGTTCTGGAACAGACTTATGAACATATTACTAAGTGATAAATTCAAACAAGAATGTTGTGATCGAAAAAATGCCCAAATTAACCCCAAAAATCATCATTTAATTATTATCTAACGATTCATCCACATATATATAATATAAATCATTATAGGATCTTTAAAACTAATGTAATATAATTAATAACATGTAATATCAGTTCTGGATGATTACCCATGTTCTACCCGAACATCAATTTAAGAATACAAGAGAACCACTCAAGAAAACCATAAAAACAAACATTCCCAAACAATGTTTCTATCTCTATAACTCATTAAAAGGCACATAAAATCACATAATGAAAACATAATGAACCCTAGTAATATATAAAAGGTTCTTTAATTTATAAATAATTAATATAATGTCATTATACGGGACATTAAAGAGAAGGAATGATTCGGATACAAGGTAAGGGGATATCTTGAACCCATTTTTCTTCCTTCGGGTTCTCCCTCTTTCACTCCATTTTGATATGGTTACTCCTTAAATATCATTTGTTCATAATTATCTTAACTTTTCTGGGATATAAGTTTTTTCTAATGAAGATTATTTCGAACCAAATTTTTTCCAAAAGAACTCTTCTTTTAAGAACTCAACTTTTACCTCTCATTCATGGTTGATGGTTCTTGTATCAAGTATGTTGTTCCCTCTTTCTTTTGGGAACCCAAAGCTTATGAATGAATTCATATGAGATGAAACCCATTACTTTACATGGGTTATTTATTTTCACTTTTGATATGTGTTCTATGTGGAAATCATGATAATGATAGTGTTATGATGTGACGGGTGTGCCCGGAATTATATAGCGCAATATGAATGTTTCAAATTGACGAGTGCGCCAGGAATTATACAGCGCTCCAATGCATTGGGTAAAATGATGAATGTCATGAGTGAATTTGAAATGATGTGTGAACAAGGTTCTATCTTTGTTCACCAGTATGTGTGGTAGTTTACCACTAGAACATGATATTTCATTTTTAGGCATTGCCACATTTCAAGTCTCTTATTTAAGTTCCTCTCATGTTCATGATCTTTTGCCTATGTCATGATTATTCTCACCCCAGGTTATATACTTCTTATCAATCCTCTTACTGGGATTTTATCTCACCCCTTTTGATGTATATCCTCAGGTGGATACATGTACTAAATAGAGGACAAGTGCCAATAAGAATCTATAGAAGAAGAAATTAATAAATTTTAAACTTGATGTTGTAATTGTTATGTATGGTCCTAGTTTTCCAAGACACTAATCCCTTGGATACTCTATGTGTAATACTATTATGTTTAATATCTTTAAAATTATGTAATAGTAATGTATGAAATGTCTCGGATGCTATAGTTTGTATCAGAGGAATGGTTTAGTTAATTTGGGAATTAGGATTAGTGAACCCTAGAGAAAACCTCCAGCATGGGACTATGTACAAGTAGGCACACATGAAAATCTACATAGGGATACCATAGGTTATGTTTTTGGTAAAAAAAAATTAAATGAAAAATTTATTCATATCATGTTTAGTTATGTTGTGTTCTATCCTTTTCTATTTTATAAAATGGTGGGAACTAGGAGAAATCAGGCCAACAACTAATGTGAGGGCCAATGCAATGATTGCCCGAATGACATCGCCAATGATTTTAGAGGTGGAGTTCAAAACATCATGGTGATGCTTACCCAATTATTTTAGAATATGAACAATAACCATAATAATGGGGAACGTCCTCCTTCACCAATGAGGGAGGAACTGGTTATCGAATATTTTATGCAGCAACGACCACCAATGTTTAGTGGATCTTCTGATCCACTAGTTGTGGAATAGTGGGTTAACTCCATGGAGAAGATCTTTTCTATTCATCACTATTATGAGATAGATAAGGTGACCCTATCCATTTATCGTCTATCTAGAAAAGCTGATCAATGGATGGAATTGATTAAGAACACCATGCCAAGGGAGGAAATTGAAGGGATGGAATGGGAAGACTTTAAGATAATGTTTCTTAATAAGTATTTCCCACGAACACTTCGTATGAAGATGGAGAGAGAATTTATAGAGCTCAAACAAAAATATGGAGAATCTATCACAACCTATGAAGTGAATTTCACAAGGCTTGCAAGGTAAGCTTCGGGTTTTGTTATCCACTATGATACTAAAATTGATAGATTATTTAGTGGATTAAAACCACACCTTCAAAAGGCTGTTGCAATTCGAGAAGTTGGGAATTATGAAGAAGTTGTTCGATGTGCTCTCAAATTGGAGATGGTGTTTTGAGAATGGTCCCATGGCTATGGTGATATGAAAATAAATATGGAGTTTCAAGCTGGTGTATCTAATGACAATGGTGGGAAGAAAAATCAAAGACTCACATACCAAAAATGTGGGAGGTTGCACCATGGGAACTACCTCAAAGGGAATGGGAAATGCTTCTAGTGTGGGAATGAATGACACCATGCCCAAGAGTGTCGAAAAGACATGAAAAGGATGAAGAATGTAGCCGATTGAAGGAGATAACCACATATGGTTCAATGCTACAACTGTAGGAAGCTTGGGCACTATGCAAACCAGTGCACTAAACCTCGAGCTCTCGAGGGTAGTCAGCGTCAGCAACCAGAAAAGCCAAAGGGACAGGGCAAGGCTTATACCATTACTTCTGCGGAGGTGTAGAATGATAATGAATTCGTACAATGTACAATCCCTATTCACTCAATAATGGAAAAATTATTATTTGATTTCTGTTCTGCACATTCCTTTATATCTTGAATGTTTTCTAGAACTATAAAACCGAAGCCCCTAATCCTTGAAGTAGAGATATCTGTAAAAAAACAAAGTTGTGAAATCATTATAACCCTAGTGTTTAACTCCTCTCCTGTTGGTGTATGTGGGAATATTCTTCTGGAAAATCTCATAATACATCCCTTGGTGGAATTTGACGCTATAATGGGAATGGATTATCTCTTATCATATAGAAAACATATCAACTTTCGGGAAAAGGAAATATCTTTTCATATTCTGAACCATCCCAGGCTCTTCTACAAATTCAAGGAAGATCATGAATATCCTTTGAAAAATCCTTCAATGGTGTGGTTGTTTATTCCTTATGAAGAAACATACCTCACCCAAATTGTTGAGTCAAAGGAAAGTACCAACCTTTAGGGAATGCCCATCATGAGGGAATACAGTGATGTATTTCCCGAAGAGTTACCCAGAATTCCCCCAGATCGTGTGGTAGAGTTCTCAATTGAACCAATACCCGGAGCTGATCCTATATCAAAGTGTCCATATAGGATGTCCCCTATCGAATTGGAGGAGTTAATGAAGCAGCCGCAATAGAATCTAGACAAAGGGTTCATACTCCCTAGTTCATCACCTTGGGGTGCACAAGTGCTCTTTGTGAATAAGAAGGATGGAACAATGCGGTTGTGTATCGATTATCGGAAACTCCACAATATCACCATAATTAACATGTATCCTCTTCCAAGGATTGATGACTTGTTCAATCAGTTAATAGGAGCTCAATACTTATCAAAGTTGGATCTTTTTTTGGATATCATCACGTAAAGGTGATGAATGAAGATATTCAGAAGACTAACTTCCGTACAAGGTATGGGCACTACAAGTTTTTGGTGATGCCCTTCGGACATACTAATGCCCCTGCAATCTTCATGGATCTGATTAATAGAGTCATTAGACATTACCACTTCAAATTTTTGGTAATTTTTATCGATGATATTTTCATCTACTCTAAGAGCAAGGAAGAATATAAAGAACATATAAGACATGTGTTGGTTACATTGATAAAGGATAAGTTATATGCCAAGTTCAGAAAGTGTCACTTTTGGATGAATCAAGTCATGTTCTTGGGACAAGTGATCACAAGTGAGTGATTTTATGTGGATCCTTCAAAGAGAAATGCGATTGAGGAATGGCCTAGGCCCTCTAGTGTCACAGAAATCCGTAGTTTTCTTGGATTATCTTGGTACTACCGGCGTTTAGTGAGAAACTTCTCACGAATATAAATCCCGCTAACTAAGATAACAAGGAAAGGGGTATAGTATGTCTCGATGAAATAATGTGAGGGACTCTTTATGGAGATAAAGAGAAGGTAGATCACTACACCTGTACTCACACTACCGAAAAGTGGAGAAAGTTTTGTGATATACAGTGATGCTTCAAAGAAAGGCATGGGTTGCGTACTCATGATAAATGATAATGTGATAGCATATGCTTCACGACTGTTGAAGATCCATGATCATGACTACCCAATGCATGATCTAGAGCAGGCAGCCATGATTTTTGACTTAAAAATCTAGCGGCACTACCTTAATGGTGAGAAGTGTGACATATACACCGACCACAGGAACCTAATGTATATATTCACACAAAAGGCCCTCAACAAGCATCAAAGGATATGGTTAGAGATAATCAAGGATTACGATTGATATATTCATTATCATCCAGGAAAGGAAAACAAGGTAGCTGATGCTCTAAGAAGAAAAGAACCTACTACTCTATCAATGATGTTGATTGAGAAATGCCCTATCTTCTTGGATTTGCAAAGAATAGATTTGGAAATCATAAGAGGAGGGGATACATCCTACCTTTACCAAATGATTGCACAACCATCCATCTAGGAGAAGATTACAGATGCACAAATGGATTATGTGGAGGTACAAAAGAGGGTGAATGCAGTAGTTCCATATCAACGATGATGGTGTGATTCGATTTGGAATGCGGCTTTGAGTGCCTTCATCACCTGGGATAAAGAAGGACCTACTGGACATCGCACATAGCTCAACTTTCTCAATCAATCCTGGGAGTACCAAGATGTACCGTGATCTCTGGGAACACTTCTAATGGGATAACATGAAGAAGGAGACTACGGAATATATATCAAGGTTCTTTTTATGTCAGCAAGTTAATGATGCATGAAAAAATTACAAAGATATGATGCATCCATTGTCTATAACAATGTGGAAATGGGAAAATGTTAATAAGAACATTGTCACGGGTCTCCCGAAGATGTAAAAGGGAAATAATGTGATATGGGTAGTGATTGACCGACTCACAAAGGCTTCCCATTTTATTTCTATTCGGTAAAATCTCTCGCTTGAACAACTTTCTAAGATATATGTGAAGGAAGTGGTGAGACTGCACGATGTTCCACTCTCAATTGTCTCTGACAGTGATTCGGGGTTGACATCTAAATTCTAGTGGAGCCTTCAACTTTTGTTGAGTACTGAATCAAATTTCATCATGGCCTATCACCCCCAAACTGATGGCCGATCTGAAAAGACTATTCAGACGCTGGAAGATACTCTTAGAGCCTGCTATGAAGAATTCAAGGGTGGATGGGATCAGCATCTCCCATTGGTTGAGTTCTCATACAACAATAGCTTCCACTCAAGCATTCAGATGGCTCCATATGAAGATCTGTAAGGAAAGTGATGTAGAACTCCAACCTGTTGGGATGAAGTTGGAAAAATAAATCTACTTGGACCTGATATTGTTCAAGTGATGGCTGAGAAGGTTCAAGTCATCCAGAAACACATCAAAGCTGCTCAATGTCGAAAAAATAGCTATGCTGACAACCGTTGAAGGGACTTGGAGTTTGACATTGGTGATAAAGTCTTTCTTTGAATATCTTTGTCAAATACAGTCATGCGATTTGGGAAGAAAGGGAAGCAAATCCCAAGGTACATTCGCCCCTTTGAGATACTTAATCGCATAAGAGTCGTGGCCTATCGTCTTTCAGTTCCACCGAATATGGATCGAGTTCATGATGTTTTTCACGTAGCACTCATGAAGATGTACATACTTGATCCCTCACATGTACTAAACTCAGAGGTGGTTCAACTGGAAGATGTTCTCCCCTATGAGGAGAATCCATTAATGATTCTGGACCGAAGTGATAAGGTTCTATGCAACAAGACAACCCACCTTGTCAAAGTGTTGTGGAGGAACCTTAAGATTGAGGAAGCAACTTGGGAATTGGAAGAGCTGATGAAAGAGAAATACCCTCACCTATTTATGTAAAACAAAATTTCGAGGGAAAAATTTCTTAATGGGGGAAAAATGTAACGACCCAATGTTTTTCAATAAAAATTCCTTTCATAAACACATGTCATTAAATCACAAGAATTCACAACATAATGAACTACTACGTCATAAGTGACCTTTAAACATAAGTTTGTCAGTTTTGTGTTTGGAATTATGAAAATCTGACATGCAGGGTTGTGTTCAAGATGATTTTTAGAGTCTGATAGAACAAACTTTTTTTTTGAGTGAATAGTAACATACCCTTATGAATAGTAAATTGAATATTAATATGACCCTTATGAATAGTAAATAATAATATTATTTTATTTTCTTAAGGATATAAGATAATGAGATCATAATTAATTTTTCAATGAGAAATAAAACTGAGTGCACCTTTTAAGTTGTTATTTTCCAAATTGACTATGACTTTATTTAAAAATTTAATTAAAAATGTTTAGAAAATTAATTTTTAAAAATGGACTTCATTTTTGAATTCTACATGTCAAAAAATAATTAGGATAAATTTTTGGTTTTTTCTGAAAAACACAAATTTGTTATGAATAGTGAAATACGGTAAAATACGGTATATACAATTTAACAGTTAAATACACTATTCATGACATCACAAGTTAGGCATGGCCACTTGGTTTGAACTCACATGGACATTTTACTATTAGAGGTCACGTGAAACAATACTATTGGTTGTCTTGAAGGAAATAATAAAATAATGAATTATATATTCAAAATTTACCCCACCCCTCCACTATAAAATCCACCCTTCACACCCTCATTCCCTCACACCTTTCAAACTCTAAGACTTATATAAACTCTACCAAAACATCCTCCCTAGCCCCTCCCCCACGTCCAAGAGTTTCTGGTCTCCTAAAAAGACCATGATTAGTCCATTAGGAGGTTCTCAAGAGAAGGAATCTTGAGGTAATTTCTCTCCCTCTTCTCCCTTAATTTCTTTTCATGTTCAAGTTCTTTTCTTGATCTCTCCCCACCTATATTAACACAAATGGTATTGTAAATCTAGTATTATACATACACTGTAATTTTATGATGCTAGTGGGATATTATGTCATACATCCTCCCTTTCCCTCTTTCTTTTATTTTATTAAAGAGAACGTTGTTCGTGAGGAGTTAATTTATCACCTTCAAGAACGACATGTTCTATTCTTCCATTTCTACCTTCAAATATTTCAATGAAACCACTTTTATGGTTGAACCAGAATATTTTATATGTATAATGTCATATTTAATGTTCTAGAACTGACTTATGAACATATTACTAAGTGATAAATTAAAACAAGTTTTTTGTGATTGAAAAACCTCCCCAATTAACCCAAACAATCATCATTTAATTATTATCTAATGATTCATCCACATGGATCTAATATAATTAATTATAAGATCATTAAAACTCTTATAATATCATTAATAACATGTAATATCATTTCTGGATGATTACCCATGTTCTACCTGAACATCAATTTAAGAATACAAGAGAACCACTCAAGAAAACCATAAAAACAAACATTCTAGAACAATGTTTTTAAACTCTATAACTCATTCAAATGCACATAAAATCACATAATGAAACCAGATTGAACCCTAGTAATGTATAAAAGATTCTTTAATTTCTAATTAATTAATATAATGTCATTATAAAGGACATTAAAGATAAAGACGCATTTAGATACAAGGTAAGGGGAAATCATAAACCCAATTTTCATCCTTCAGGTTCTCCCTCTTTCACTCCATTTTGATATCGTTACTCCATAAAGATCATTTATTCATAATTATATTACCATTTTTGGGATATAAATTATTTCTAATGAAGTTTATGTCTAACCAAATTTTTTCCAAAAGAACTCTTCTTTTAAGAACTCGACTTTTACCTCTCATTCATGGTTGATGGTTCATGTATCAAGTATGTTGTTCCCTCTTTATTTTGGGAACCCAAAGATTTTGAATGTACGTCAAAGCATGAAACTATTCAGGTATTCACAGGCGGTGAATTTTGGAAATGTTGGCCCTGGAGATGTTGATAGGGTGTCGTCGCTAGTGGGGAGACAGTTTGGGACTCCTCTGCCTGGGCGGTCTTCTGTTTGTGCAACCGAGGGGAATGTTTTCCTTCAGAAGGTTGTGAAGCAGGCTATAAAGGAGGCTTCTACTGAGCAGTAAATGAAAGCGGAGTCCAATCACATTCTTCAATGGAAGATGGGGGTGTACTGAAAGATATTGGAGGGGCTATTGTGGCCGCAACTGTTGTGAAGGAGGTGCAACCTTCATTGAATTCTTCTATGAAGCAGTTTTTTGATCATTTGAAAGGTGACCTTGGTGGCTGGAAGCAGGCTTCATCAGCTGACACTAGCATTACCCCTTGCAGTTGGCTAATGTTTTTATTAGCAACCAGTTTGAGGCTCTGGAGAATGAGGAAGCTGCTCCTAACGAGGATGGCCTTTAAAGTACTGACTCTGCTAATATGCAGCATTCTGCCTCTGATGTGCTTACCGTGACTGATGTAATATGTGTAATGGAGCCTCATTATGGTCATGGAATTCAGGTTCCCCTGCAATGCATCATTCTTATTGATTATAACATGCAAGTGCACTAAGTAGGAGGTGAATGTCTGACGGTTTCAAAGGGTATTTTGTCTTGACAGACTGATGAATATCAAGCAGTTGAATCTGTGCATGTAAATGGAAAGTGGGGAAATGTATCAGATAGTGACACAGAGAATGTTAGTGATGCTTCCAGACTATCTTACAGTGATGTGGATCAAGGTGGAAAAAATAAATTGCTTACAAGTGAAGGTGGTAAGTCTGATCCTCCAAGAAGAAGACTGAAAAAAGACTATTCTTTCCTACCAAGTCCAGTATCTACCAGATCATCCTCCAAGAGGTAGAGTGTTCATGGTACTATCATTGGTTTGAAAAAGGAATTGCAATCTTCTAAATAGTTTCTTTCATTTGAGAATTTGAATCTAAGAAGTAAATATATAAAAATCCTGATGTACTATGAGAGCTCGGAATGGGAATCAGTGACTGCGGATGAATATGGTGATGGGGATTATTTTTATGATATATAGCTATTTTTTTGGTGTGCTTTACTTGATTGTTGTACTTTTCGTTAAATTTAAAAAATGGTCAGAGGTTTTCCTCTGACTGTCCTTTCCTGGTTATATGAATTTTGACACAAACAACCTGTTAGTTAGGTTTGATACACATTTGATCTATAGATAAGTGATAATATTATTATGGGCCAATAATACATGTAAGCGATGAAATTCTTGTATCCATGATGACCCAGGATGATTGATTAGAATTTGAGTCATTTATGATAAAATAGTGGCTGATATTATTGTGGGATTGTGTTAGTGGTTGATATTTTGGGTAAGTGTGGTACAAGAGGAGAAACACACATGAAGTGGTGGAATTATCATGAATATCCTTTAATGTTTAATATAACATATGACATGTTATTTGATGTGATACATTTGATCTTGTATTGTGGGACGACATTGTATATGAAGTTTAGTAAGATCTCTTGAGTAATATTCCTATAGTGAATATAATGTGTAGTAATCATTGTATTATGGGGATGCTAATGTGTGAGTAGGAAGAACAGATTAAATTATTATATTTATTAAATGATATATTATGGGTCACATGGATCAATGTATTTTTTCGTTTAGTTATTATAAAAACACACCAATTATGGGGAACATCTTTTCAATTTTGGATGTATTAACATTAGGTTTGAATGGTTGTATATTCATGGTATCGGTTGGTGTATGATGGTGATTACACTAGGATACTAGTGAATGGTTATTATATGAATTTCTTTTGATCCCCTAAAAACATGTTAATTGATATTCATATTCAATATTGGATTATTTTTTTATTTCTTAATCAGTCTTGGGGTGGAGTAAATGTGATTTATGTAAGTTTCATATTACATCTCTAATATTTCTCCTAGAGATAAAATGATGGATTGTGGGTTTTTTTGAAATCAAATCATGTAATGATATCAATTATTAAAAATTAATAACAGTTTAAATTTATGGGAAATCCTAGGATGCATCTAAATAATTAAGGCTTCATGGTATATCTTTTTGATAAAAATATAGAGGTTGTGACTAAGATGTTACTAGAATAATCATGCTTAAGAGGAATAGAAATGGGATTAAAATATATTATGGTGTGGTGAAATTGAACCTCATAAAGTATGTGAATGGGACACAATAATTCTCTATTTTTTGGAGAATACTATATTGCAAAGAACTAGGGAAACAAATGAAACAATTTTATGATTATTATAGAGGGTACCCCCATAAATCTACACATAAATTATTCAAAAATATCTATATGTTTTGGAATATGTATTTTTGGTGTAAATATGTCTTGATATTGGTGATATTGAATTGATGGTGTCATATATTTTTATGAATAATTCTTAATTTTGTATGTTGTTACCCAGTGACATTTTATTTAACATTTTTTGATTGGTATCCATGATTTGATTTAGAATTATTGACTATATTAGGGTTTTTAGGGTATAATGACCACTTACCAATATTGGGCATGTGAAGTGGTCTATGTAGATTTCATAAAAACCGGTATAATTATGGGTTACGAGATTCATAAGGGCTTTGAATTTTTAATACCACAATGTAGTCCATTTTAATAACCAATATTGAAATCAGGATTAATAGTGTTAGATTATAATGGTAAAATGTATTTAGATATGGGTCAAATAATATAAGATATTTTTGGTTCCTAATTGAATATAAGATGTTTTGATTTTATGTTTACAATCATTTAATGGGATTTACCTCTATTCAAAATCATCAATGATTAAGGTAAAACTATTGTAGTTGTTGGAGAAAACTATTATGGATGGTTTTCCACAATGGGCAGAAATGAAAAACATGTGCATGATTGTATATAAACATATAGTAATACCACAATAGTGTAAAAAAAATCACTGTGAAAACAATATTGTTTGGAAAACCATGAGACCAAATTATTTGAGGGGTTGTACATTGAAAAATATCGGTTGAATTATTTTCAAAAAAATTACAAAGAATTGGGAAAAAACTATTAATCACTCTATTATATTTAAGACATTGACATTTTACATTTTCCCCATAGTATTTTAAAATGAAGGAAATCATTTCCATAGATCTAGCTCAACAAAACCATGTATGATCTTCATATCATTTTATCTATTCCTTTCCCAATAAAAAGATGTTTTTTCTTTGATAGTTTTTTATTCTGAATAATGTACATCTATCCCACTAGTTCATAACATTTCTCTTACCCCATAATAGAATATGGTTTTAATGTTTTCATTTAGGTTTTTTTAACCATTCCATTGGGGAGTGGATGTATAATCTCATAATAATCATTTATTAGTCAAACATAGATACTCAATGTCTCATTATGAATTTTTCATGTCATATTCATTTAATTCAATTTATATATTCCACAATATTAATTTTTGGGTGGTTATTGATTAAAAAATAGTGATTTTTTGGGTATCGATTGATTGGGATTTTACTTTTGATGTTGTTGGGGATACATCATGTTCTTTTTGGGTTTGATATATCATAATTATAGTTTGACATAATTTTTTAATGATATGTTATGAAATTTTAGATTGATTAATTAAAATGAAAATTCATTTATATTGTTTTGTAATTAATTGTTCTAAATGATACCACTTTAGATAGTACCTATATAGAGGTTATAGGTCTCAGATGACATTAGATGTTGCTGGAAAAGATCTCATTGATGGTGTTTCATTATATGAGGTTTGAGTAATATAATCATGTCCCAATGTTTATTTTTTTATCATAGTTTTCTTATGGTCTGACCACTATATGAAATAATCCTTTTTAATTAAATAAGTAGTTCCCTTTATATAATTATTTTATGTTTGGACTTAGTTTCAAGGGTCAAAGTGGATTTTTTGACATAAACTGATAACATAACCTCTAATATATAAGGGGCTGACTAAATTTGTGTTATATATGTTATAAAGACCCCTATTTTTTTATTTATAGATGAGGTGTAACATCCAAATGATTTGTATATACTGAATTTTCCATATAAATAAATAATTTTTGGCTTCATTAAGAATATAATAATGATTCAATATAGAAAACATGGAAGTCATTGTTAAATTAAATGAGAACATTGTTATTACAGAATATATATTTATCTAATAATTAGAAATATTAAAATTGTTAAATAAATATAATGACATAAAATTACATGTATAGAAAAATTTCAACAATCATGATCCCATATATTCTACATAGTGATGAACTACACTAAAATAAAATAGAATATTAATAAACCAATCCAAATTTTAGAAATGTGACCTATTTTAATTTGAGTGGTAATTAGTTGAATAAATATTGAATTAATGTAGATTTATTTAGAAGATGTAATCTAACCATTAGAATAGTTATTAGACTATTATAATATTAACCTAAAAATTAGGAATAGCATCCCAGCTGTTATAAATACCGAATTGGCTTTTGGAATGGATACCTGGAAATAAAATGGTTCTTTTTCATGTAAAGCATATTTTTCCTTGGTATTTGTTAAAAACATAAATATTATCATATCATAAAATTAATATAATGGTAAAAACAACTATAAAATATATATTTTCTAAATTAGTTGAATTATAATGTATCTCATAAAAATCATTATGATTTTATTAATAAAAGTTACATAGTTTTAAAAATAATTTTGGTCAAATGAATTTCAATTTTATATCTTGAACATAGATATTGTCAATGGGTAATTTTTTAGTAATTATTGAAAATATTGAATGATTTATGTGAATAGTCAAAATACCGTTTATTACATAATATGTCTATTCAAATTAAAACATCCATGTGGAATTATTAATATGATAAATAAAATATCTATTATCTCAGAAAAATATTATTTTTATAATAAATTATCCATTAATTAATAAATTTTAATTTAAATCCTAAAAAGGTTTCTCAAAGTCGGAATTTATAATGTATTCCATTAAAATAACAAAATATCAATATTCCACATTTTATTTAAATAAACTAGTGAATTATGTTTTGTGATGCTATCATAATTATATAATCATTTTATTTTATTCAAACATGGAATAAAATTTATTCAATATCACTATTAAATTGTTTATAATTTTGGTTATATTTCACACAATATTATAACTCAAAAATAATCATATCCTGAAACATAGATACTCATATCACCCATATTGGATTCCACTAATATCCTTATTTAATAAGTTATATATCCTTCCATATTACCTCTATTAACCCCCATAGAGTCAACAGTAGTTTTTATGAGTCACTCAACCCCAATAATTTGAGGCGTTTATTTCTCTATAAAAGAATCAACATGGAGGAGAGGGCATGGTTTCATCAATTTTTCTTATTATTTTCATTTTCCCATCTTTTTTCATACATTCCTTTCATACCCTAATTTTGTGAATTTAATAAAGTAGTATATTAATATTATATTAATTATGTTAATCTAATATATTTACTTTATTAATAACTTATTTATATTTAATAGATATATTCCTCCTCTTTTGACAATATACGGTCAACGAACAGTTACCCACCTCTGAGGACATTGAAAAATAAATTATTATCACCATAATTATGGTAGATTAGTTTGTATTATATGTAATATATAAATTTTTTATTACATGTATTTTATTTTTATTGAAATAAATTTTCACAATTCATAAATTAACAAATAAATGATAATTTAGTCCCAAGATGATATGTTAGTTAATTAAAACATGATCTCCATATATTTTACAATTAACAAAAAGTGTTATAAAATAAAATGATTTATTTTGAATAGATAGATATATATTTGTAGTTATCTTTTTATTTTTGTTTTCTTAAAAACCTAATTTTATTATACATGTTCATTACATGAGTCCAAGAATAATGAAATGTTTTATAAGGGAAATCATAATCATAACTCATTTGTTTTGGGAATATAAATTTTTACTCCCTATTTTTGGGTGAAATATTCTCAATTGCTTAATTTATTTATTTCAAACAATAATCCTCTTTTATTTTTTATAGGTATTCAACTTTTATACATTACCAAATACATTTCTATGAAAATTGAAATTAAGTTTCAAAAAATAAATTATTTTTCCACACCATCTATTTGACATCTATTGAGTTGTTTCATTATCAAAGAACAAGTATATATAATACCTAAATAGTATCTATCATTCATATTTAGGTACACCAAATTTTATTACATTTTGTGTGATATAGAAAATACTTCTGAGATCCATTGATTTTCCAGGGTTTGTTTCCTGCATGCCATTCAAATTTGTTCCCATTCAATGTGACTTGCATGATTAATATATTCTTATGATCTAACAGGTTGTCCCTGAATTATATATCCCTTATATGAATTTCGTTAGGTGATACATGTCATAATATTATGTGTATAATGTGTGAAAAATATTCTATCATTGTTTATAATTAATATGTTATAACTTATGAACATATGTTATTCATTATTATTATTTTATAATGGATCAAAACTATATATGGAATTTGACCACTATGATATGAGGTTTCCTTATAATTAAAAAAGCCAAATTAAATGAATTTTTTAATCGTTTCCTTATTTTTGAAATAATGATCCCAATATTTTGATATGGGGATGTCAATAATGATCACCAATGAACTATTGATTCATGTATATTATTGAATATATGTTATCAAAATAAAAACTAGGATTTTAGATTTCCCATTTATATGATGTACATACTCTATGATTACACATACTATGAATATTATGAAATCTCTATGTGTACTATGAAGAATGAATTAAATAATTTGTATAATTTAATATGTATATGAAATGTATGAAAGAAATTACCCAACATACAAATAATTTATATTCTGGAATGTGTTAATGTTACATTATTAATCATATAACTAATTTAATAGTCATGTATTAAAAATATTTCTCATTGTAGTTGGTATCAAGGAGTGGTTTATAAAATTTTGGAATTATGACTAAAATCATTTTTTGGGAACCCTATGGATAAGTATTATTTTTATGGAAAACAATCTGATGCATTAGTAATGTATAAAATTGTTTGGAATCCGAGATGAAAACTATATTTCAATATACAACATGTGCATACAGATTTAACATTTTTATAATAAAGGTTTACATCCCCAAAAGAGTTCATTTGTTGTTAATTATACTTTTACCAATTTCATGATAAAGATCCCATTATTTCAACCAATTTTAACATTCTTTAGAGAAGTAGTTTGTATATTTACATTTTATTTATATACCATACCCAACAATATTTTACTAGATTAATTATTGAATGTAGTGTTTCAAAAGAATAAGAATCATAATCTTAAAATAATCATTTGATAAAGAGGCTATTAAAAACAACGGGATCCAATAAGATATGACTATAATTTTATAAAAAAATAATTAATTACTAATGCTTTATTGATCTATGCTTCTTTTAATCCTTTACTATTTAAAAATATTGGGAGAACCAGGAAAAACTAGACCAGAACCAAATATATGGGATAATTTAAATGTTGTTCATATGATATACCATAACTAATTATAGTTTGAGTTCAATAAAATATGGTTGTAATTAATCAGATATTTTTTCCATGAACAGTACATTAATTATGTGGAATTCCCCCCATCACTTATAAATTAGAAATTTGAAACTGAGTCTTTAACGAGGTAGTGATCTCAGCTATTTAGTGTATCTTCTACTCTAATTTTTCTTGAATACTAATTTAACTCAATTGAAAATTACATATCTATGTTCCAATATTGAAAATTGTGGATTGATATTATGCTCATCTATAATTTAGATGGGTATTATGATCATTAATGGGTATTGATAAGGATTATTATAGTTCCCAATAACATATTTCTAATTGAGGGGTTGGGTGAATCAATGGTTTACATTTTAAAAATCTATCCATTTGAATTTATCATCTTGAAATTGGTATGGTTCTATATTTTCTCAATTATATTTAAATATCTCACATTATATAAATAAATAATTACATACATTACAAAAAATGATATTTACATTTTTTCGAACTATAAATCCACTCCATACAATGATGCATATTCTCCACAAAATAGATTATCCAGTAAATATTATAATTAATTAAAATGGATGATCCTAATTCACATTATCTATAATTAATAAACATAGATGTTTGGTTGAAATAAATCTCATGGTATTTCCATAATCCACACTACCTACTCTGGATTCCATTCTATAGACTTCTACTCCTGCATCTTATAAGAGGCATCCCAATCCCAACTCCAACGAGGGGGTTCTTCCTTTTTTTCAAGGAATAATCATCTATATGTTGATTGTTTTATATTACTTAAAAACAATTATGGATCTCACCTACCCATATACTTGTTCATGTATAATTTCAAATCATTTTCATCTTTCCCAAAAATCCAAAATGACATGTATTTGATCCATTACCTAAATAAAACAATGCTCACACAGTGATTTCATCTAATGATGAAGTCTTACACACAGTTAAGGCGTAAAATTGGTAGAAAAAAACACATTAAGGTTTTATGAAATATTGTACTCACAAAATATAAATACTCTTTTATCTCATATATAATCTCTTCTGATATTTTGTTCAGGATTCATTTTTGGGTTTACTACACACTATTCCGGAAACTCATATGCAATTCACCATTACCAATAATCATCATTCTTGGAATAATTATTTTGAAATACTAATGTATTCATGAATTCAATTATGAATTCATGTATTATAATTCTTGGAAATTCATTCATGTATGTATCTAGGAATTGATGGGTTTCGTGTAATATTTTTACACTCCACAATATCAGTATTTATTAGGAAATTCATGAACTATCTATGGTTGTGTGAGGAACATTACATATAATTTAATGTGGGAGAACATGTGTCTCATCACGTGGTTCTCATAAGATTAGGGCTTCACATGATCCAAACATATTTTCTCTAGGTAATTATTGTGAACATGTATGAATCCCATGAGTTCATTCACATGAAAGAATATTATAACACTCTATAAAACCACTATATTTTTCATGTATGGAATTAACATGTCAATGAATGGATCTCACAACAAATCATCACTGCCTTTTAATAATACATGTGATGATTTTGGGTTTTCCTCCTACATTCATGTGTAATGAACACATCATCATCAATTGGCCTTCGTGAAATGTATTCATATAATCAAGGCACGATCAATGAATTCCTTCATGTGATGAGAATTTATAGGCAGGTATATCATTCATGTGATAGTGTTGTATCCATTGTATTATCCTCCATTCCATCATGTTACAAAGGTGTTTTGGAATGTACTCTTTTGTTTTTTTTGGATCATACGAGTATACACTACATGTGGGTGATGAGATCACTCAGATGCTCTGATTCTAAAATGAGATCTCATGCTCTTGATTATGAATGTTTCATAAACAAATCTACATTTTCCATTCCTCTGTTTATATAGGAAGAGGTGATCTATATATTATGGTGTGTCAAAGATAGATTCAAAATCATGAGGAACTTGGATTATAATTAAATTTGAGTAATTCATTATCTCAATTCATCACTAGAATAATCACATGATCTATTGATTTCAATTCGTGGTCACTTAGTTAATCATTCAATTCCTCAGTAGAAATTCACTCTATAATAATCTATTATTAAAATGGAAGTTCTTGAAAAAACTAGATTCATATTCGGAGCGAATATACATTAATATTCAGGATACATCATCATGGTTTTCTCACTACTATCAAATGATACCTAATCAACACGTGATATCAAAATGATTGTATTCATTCCATTATGTGATGTCACATTTTCTCATGAGGGAAAATTGATCGTTTCCATTCTATTGGGTGATCATATTATCATTATGAAACACATCATGTGACTTTCAATAGTACTTATAACAGATTCATTTTATATATCCTTGAAGATAGAATGCATGGAAGTAATCGATTACACAAATTTTCTCGATACGATCGAGCATGTAAACTTGATAACATGTGGTTGATGGTTTCCTTCATTTATATTGAGATATCCATCATCGTTCAATGAATTAATGCTATGGTGATATTCAAATATTCATGGCATGAGAAATCATTATGAATATATCTTCATGACCAAATGGTTTTTCTGTTTTTCATCTTTTAAGTGGCTAAGGAAAAGTATGTGCTCTATTTATGTACCACAATTCTAGGAAACTAGTTTTCATCTTCTATTAATTAAAAATTATTCTACAAAAATGACACGCTAGATATGGGGGACCTACAGCCATAACACAATCACATAACACCATAGGATATGACTAAGATTGATTCTGAAGAAACCCATACACCTTCCAAGTTCTCTCTATACAATTCTTGGACATGATACCTTCATGTTATCTAGGATCTCTCTTAAATGGGACTTATATATGGGCCTCCCACACAAATTTCTACATGTGTGACTTCATTGAAGGCTCTCTATAAGATTACATCCTTTCAAGATTTGTATCATGCTCACATCCTTGTATAATTTTATCCCTATTTTTTGTATATCATGGTTGGATTTTTCGGGGGGTTTTAGGCGAATTTAAAAATTATGGCCCTTTTAGGGGATTTTTATAGTTCACTGTTAGAAAATTATTTTCCAAATTCATGTGATTTTCCATAGAAAACAATGCATTATTAGAAAACAAGTAAATTTATGTTTTTAACATGATTTCTCATTCTGTGCACCCTCTTAGTTGAACTCATTCTCCCCTTGGATGATGTCTATGGTTAGGATGGGTGGTTTTGAAAATTGGGTGCCCCATTCTGGGAAAAAACATTCTCAACTTTTAACCCATTAAAAATTTATTTTACTTTCCAAAACTACCATTTATTTCCCCCAGACTCCATATCTCATGACTAACCTATTTCCTATAATTGTTTATTCTCCCAAGAGGGTTCATGGACCCTGGAATTCATTCCATTATAAAATTATGTTCCAATTGAATAATCATCTTCTCTATGGTTGGTTAATACTTTATCATGATATTTTCCCTCTCTAGTCTCACATTTTTTACGAAGAAGAAGTTTTATCCTCTATTGGTGATGGTTTTAAATATAGGTTTTTATAGATCTAATATTTCTTGATATTAAAATAGGTTTTATTTTTAATTGCCTTTCACTATCATGAAATTTTTCATTCTGCTTCTTTTTGTGGATTTCATGTTTATCGATCATCTATAAATAATCATCTGATATGTGGTCTAAATATAAATTCATATATTCAAGATTTATAATTGTATTTATGCTATTGTGGAATTTTAAGTTTCATGTATGAAAATTGAATATTAAAATGATTTAATTTATTATTTAATTAATTAAGGTGATTGTATAATTGTTCAATTAATAGAATTATTAAATAGGTTGAATAATGTGATTATTAATTTACCTATAATGGTAATTAAGGGATATTTTGATTATCCTTGATGTTATAAAGGATAATATGGTTAGATTTTGGTAAATTGATTAATGTTGAATTGTTTATATTATTCTATGTGATTAATGTAGTGAATCAAGATTATTTTGTTACATTGAAATGATGCACCATGTTTTGAATAATTCATAAGGGGTTTTATGATGATTAACCTTGATAAATATGATATTTGTGTTATATATGTGTTGGATTTATAAACATGTGTGGGGTAGAGACTAGTGCTTCAAATTCCATCATGTGATAAATATGAATTTGGAACATAGATTAATGCTTCCAAGTACCATATATTTTAAAAAAGATTTGGGGATAAGAACAAACACTTCAAATACTCATTAGGTGATCGAAATGGGATTTTTGGACCAAAATGACTGCATTAGACTTTGGTTCCAAGTAACCATGCTATGAAATTTAATTAAATGGATAATTTAACCCCATGTTACATTGAATTGTGATTTCACTACGATATATAGTTCAGACATTGGAAGGGGATGATAAACGTATTGATGGAATGGGTTTCATTTGAACACATGAATGTATGTGTTCAATTAATGAATAGTGGATTTTTAAATATATTTACTTTTTGGTTTTATATTATTTTTTATAAAACTGTATAGAATATTGTAGACATTATATTATTTTAGACATTAGTGGTGGCCTATAGATTTTTTCTCCAATCCAATATAGACAAAGTGATATGTACATAAGCACCCATCATTTTTTCAAAAGATGAAATGGAAAGATTCCAATAATCGAGGGTTGGTTTGGGATTCAACATCGATGATAGAACCAAACATGATTTTCAGTCCTGCATGGGAGTTTTCAGTGTGCCTTTGTTTTTTATTTTTTATATTCCCTCGTGAATAATTGACATGTATATATCATGTATATATTTTATAGTTTTTTAATTATTTATTTATGTAATTAAATAATAAATCCTTCCAATATTTGAACATCTTAACATGTTATATTTGATTTTTGGTAGGACAAAAAAATATATAAAGAACTAATGAAAATATTTAAATAATTGATATAAAAGACAAATCGCATTAAAATAAATGTGATGTGACGTTACACAAGCACTTTAGAATGATAATGGAAAACATCTGAGGCATAATAATAAAAAATAGTAGTGAAACAAGGCTTCTAGATAAAGAAATTGGAATTACATATCTTTTAATAATTACTGGACCTATATAGATACATGTGGGGAAAGGAGTGAAATATCATGAAGAAAAAAAATCTTCCAAGAAAATTACACATAATGAATCTTAGTTACACATTGTGTAATTTCCCTGACATGTGTCC
This sequence comes from Viscum album, assembly GCA_963277665.1. NCBI lineage: Eukaryota > Viridiplantae > Streptophyta > Magnoliopsida > Santalales > Viscaceae > Viscum > Viscum album. Next base: position 927,213,471 of record OY728126.1, on the reverse strand, counting down.
TGGAAAATAAAATATGGTGAAACATATTTTCATGTGGTTTAATTTCCATGATGGGGCCATTTCACCTAGAATCACAAAATCTTTGTTTTTTTACCAAATCGTTGATGTGGGATGCACCCCAAATTACTGTTAGGCCATTCCATAATAGAATTCAATAATTCTAGATACAATATGGAGCATATAAAAGGAGCATTATACTGCTTGCAATGATGGAATTTAGATCCTTGTTCAGTAGAGACCAAAGCTCTTAGAAAGACATTACTCCCTTCCAATGTTCATTTTTGCTTTTCCTTATGCATTTTTTTCCATCACTATTATTCTCTCATCACTAAGATGAATGGTTAAACCCACCTTGTTCTTAGGTAATATAATAATTGGTGGGAAGGTACCCTCATATTTTTTTTCATTTTTTCATATATTTGGATGGCATAATTTCTTTCCTCAATTTCCAATCACTTTATTTTTCTATTTCCAAGACCATTTATTATTCAAACTAAACATAAAAAATAAATTTTTACAACTATAAATCCCTAAATAAGTCATGAAAATTGTCATATTTAGGGGAAATAAGATTTATATTTTGGATCGAGATAAAAATTATTGAACAATTCCCTAAATTACGAGACCATGGGAAGTGGGGAATTACTGTATCAAGGTGGGGATACGATGACAACTTGATCATTCTTGTCTTGACTCCAAAACTAATCATGAATCAACTTGTCATCCATAAATATAATTTCACCTAAACTGACATATTAAAAAACCACGAAACACATTAAAAAATTTTAATCCAATCTAATCATTTGTTCTTTTTATTTATTCATGTATTTTCTGAAAAATCAATCAAACCAACACATTCTCAAAACTTTTTTCAAATCTATTATCATTTATTATTTTTGAAAAACTAAAAAAACTAATTTACCAACATAGTTGATCGATATCAACCGACTTTTTTACTAAATTTTAATCACGTGAGTATCATAGTTTAGTTTTTATAATTTGTTTTTTGCATATACCTGTAGTAAATTAATGACACCATATGAACCTATTAAACCATCTTTTTTTGTTGTGTATATTTTGTTTTATGTTTTTTTATTTGAAAATTTAAATTTATGTAATTTTTTTATTTTTTTGTTTACAGTAGGTATTTTTGTGCTATGAGTTTTCATATTTCTAAATTTTAAATTCATGAAGAAAAAACTTGATAAAATTGGAAGGAACTCATCAAGGACCAACACAATTATGATAAATGCATGGATGAAAATGTCACTACAACCATGGAGGGTGCAGAATGAAATCAACCGAGTGGAGTTCATCAAAATTATCATGTGCTAAAAATGCTCAATGACTATGGGGGTCTATGAAACACTGGATTCCAACCAAGCTTCCCAACACCACCCATTGTATCAACGCATTTTGTTATCAAGAATGAAATCATTTTAATGGTCTCCAAAAATGTAAAATTCATTGGAAATCCACATGAAGATATGAACATATATATTTGATATTTCATCATGCTCTATGACACATTCGAATTCCAAAATATCTCAATTGATGTGGTAAGACATTATATTTTCATCTTATCATTACATGAGAGAGCCCAAGATTGGACTCAAATCCTATCATTGTTTTCCCTCACTACAAGGGATGATCAAGAAAAAAACAACCTCACCCACATATTTCCAAATTTAATATAGATAGAAAATTTTGAAAATATTTTTAAATGTTTTAAAATTGGAGAGGAGTCATTGAATTCTACATGGGAAAGATTTAAAGACATGACTTACAAATTCCCTCATAATTGAATGGAGCTATGGATGATTATAAAAAACATTTTATAATGGTTTTTAAAAGTGAAACAGTTCAATTATTTATGATGAAATTGGAGAAACCAAAATTGATAAATAACCTCAATCAAGTTAAAACCTATTGGATAAAATAACAAGAAATAATTTCTAATGGAAAAGAGATGAGAGTCGGCATAAAAGAGTTCATGAAATAAAAAATAATGACACGATGACATCAACATTGGATTCATTAACCAAGAAGATTGGCATCATGATGGGAGAATAGAAAAATCCCAAATGTTGGATACCACAATGACAATGCCAAGGATTTCAACAAAGACAACATGGGTACCCACAACACATCACAAGTTCCCTGAGAGACTAGCTAGGTCACTTCATTAGAAGAGAAAATAGAAACATTCATGACTAATTTTTGGTTTGTTTTCTAGAAAATAAAAGATTGTGTATAAAACCAATGGTCCACATTGTAGAAATGGGAGTGTCAAGCTAGACAAGTTGTTGGTCATCCTAGAGAGAGACTAAGAGGAACACTTTGACTAGTCCCTTATGTTCACCCATGTGAATATTTGATAGTTATAAAACATATAATATGATTCAACCAAAATTAATGGGTCCAAATTTTTTGATTCCTACCAGTAGAAGCTAGATAAGTGGAAGAAAAATAAATGCAATAAACAAGTAGTTAAAGACGATGAACCACCATAGTAAAATACCAGTATTTGTTTTCCATAATAATTGACACAAGTGAAGAACAAAATGTATAAAATTAAGCTTCTTGGAAACTTTTAAAAAAAGTAATATGAAATTACAATTTTTTTAGGCTTGTGAAAACATGAAAATATATGTGACATTCAAGAAAAAGATGGTATGAAATAAGATGACGTTCGATGATATTGGAACCATTCAACTCACAAGGGTTTTTTTGGTATTGGTATCAAATGACCTACCTAAGAAGAAAATATATCCATGTAGATTTCTATTTCCCATCATTTTTAGACCTAACAAATGTAGAAAATCTTTATTTGACATAGGTGCGAGTGTCAATATCATGTCATACATAACATTCAATAGTTTGGGACTATATGGAATGAATAATACTTGGGTACATATATATTTAGATAATTAAAAATTAATATTTCCTAGGGGACTCATATAAGATATCCTAATAATACTTTACATGATCATATTCCCAGTCGACTTCTTAGTTCTGGATATGGAAGAGGACATGAATCCACTCATTCTGGGAAGAAAATTTTTAGCGGCAAGGCGTGCACTGATCAATAATCCAATTGGATAACTTAGTCTGAGAGTTAGAAGATACCATAAAACTTTCAACATACAAAAGGCCATTAATAACTACAATGTAAATGTGGATAATGAGTTTGGAGAAAAATATCCAACTAATGTTGAGGATGTTGTGAAATAGAAGTGGTGTATGAGTAAGATGTTTGTCACGACCCATCCTCGGGGACCATGCCGTGACTACCCCAAGCCCACCTTCTATAGGCAAGAGGCTGGTGACTAGAACCAAAGGCGTAAATCCCGATAACTGGGAAGGCATTGCCTTTATAAAAGTAAAAAAACACTACAGAGTACAAGCGGAAGTAAAACACAAAGTACAAAGAGAAGTGTTGAAAGGTAAGTGGGCCTGAATACAATCCCAAATGAAAGTACAACAGAAAAAGACAACAGCTGGAAGAAAGGAAGCAGCTCCTGGGTCGTCCTCCTCGGATCCTACCTGAAGGGTAGGTACAGATGGTGCAGCTCCTGGTCGTCCACCACGGATCCTACCTGCAGGGTAGGTACAGATAGCCTCCTCAATGCTCTCGCCCGTCAACCACCTCCAATTGTCGTCTCGTCATGTAGTCCACCTCCGGGTCCTGACTCGTCTTGTAGTCCACCTCCGGGTACCGTCCAGTCCTCGAACACTCGGCCTCTGTCAGCACTGCCCGTCGTCTGCAACCAACACAACGAGGTGCGGGCATAGCCCGTGTAGGGGTGAGTATAATGATACTCAGTAGGGACCCCGAGACCCTCAAGGTATCACTAAAACCAACATGGATATCCACAAGAAGATCTCAACAGATAACCTCTACTTAGGTATATGCCCATACATATATCTATGTTATCAAGTAACCCATCTCAATCATGAGGGAAACACATTAACGGATAACCACTACCCAGGTATATTCCCATACATATACCGAAGTTATCAAGTAACCCATCTCAATCATGAGGTAAACACAAAGGTCAAAAGTCTCAGCTCAAACCAAGATTTTCATTTTTGAAACTATAACTGATGAAGAGCTCTGTCTCTGGAGTGTACATTGGTCCTGTCACGACTACGAGATATTTTTCACTAACCTAAGACTCTTTAGGTACTACTCCTGTCGAGTACCGCGGGTCAGGAACCAACTACCGGGCGCTCCGTCCGCTGTGGGTGTGTCGCCAAATACCGGGCGCTCCCCCTAAATCCTACAGAGGTACTCCTCCTGTCGAGTATCGTGGGTCTGCGGCCAACTATCGGGTGCTCTGTCCACTGTGGGTCTGTCGCCAAATACCAGGCGCTCCGTCCACTGGGCTAGTCGACTAACTCCAAGTCGAGTCAGTCAAGCAGTCGTCAGGTCTCAGTCGGCTATATGGTCTCCGTACTCCATACGCTCGTCTCCGATAGGGTTCTCTCCATGAGCTACAGGTCGATACTCCATGTATCTCAATGTCCCACGAAGAAGTATCACAAAGGACCGCCTCGTTATAGGGGTCTCAACACAACAGACGGCGAGTCAATCGGACGCCCGGTCTGTGAGTTACTAGCCTTTTCGTCCCAGGGGCCCGGTTGGTTTCGTCAGCGAACCAATCCCGGCCGTGTCTCAATTGTACCCCGAACACTAATAGGGTATACTCATAGGGACCGTTTCTCAACGTGATCATCAACGCCGCTGATGGTTCGTCAAACAGACGTCATGTCTGAAAGATATCAGCTTTCCCGATCCAGGGGCCCGGTTTGATTTCGGGTACAATCCAACCCGTCCACTATCCAAATGTATCCAATGCTTGGGAGAAGTATGTCAAATGTTCCCTCTCATCAAGAGAAAATCAATGAAACAGATGGCGCGTCAATCGGACGCCCGGCCTGTGAGTTATTGGCTTTTTCGTTCCAGGGGCCTGGTTGGATTTCATGAGCAAACCAACCCGACCACACTCCGACGGCATCAAACCGTGAGAGGAGTAATCCAAAAGATCCGTCTCACATAGAGGAATCCATCAAAGTCGACGGCATGTCAATCGGACGTCCGGAGCTCAAGATATGAGCGTTTCCACTCCGAGGGCTCGGTTGGTTTCGTGTACGAACCAACCTGGCCGAACCCAAAGTATTCCGAAACCTTGAGTATAATATACCTAAACGACCATCTCTATTCAAGGATCGCATCGCAACTGACAGAGCGTCGATCGGAGGTCTGTAGCCCGAGTTATTGGCAAATGAACCCAAACGGTCTGAAAATGGGGGTTTCGGGCCCGGACCGACCCGGCCCGAGACCCCCCCCCCCCCCCCCCCCGGTCGGCCTGAACCGGGACGACCCGCCCCAGTCAGGGTCCGCCCAGCCCGACCCGGCTGGGCGCGGCCCGGCCTAGCAGACCGGCCAGGCGCCGGTCCGGCTGGGCACAACGCGCTGTCTGGCTCGGCCTTTGGTCGAGGCGTTTCGGCAAGGGGGGGGGGGGCGCCTTCCCCCCGTGTGTAACTGCGGCCCCCCCCCCCTCAATTAAGGGGGCCATTTGAAGCCGGCCGGGGGAATTTATTTCCCCCGGCTCCTCCCTGTCCGGCCAGCCCGACCTGGCCATCCGGTTCCTACTCAACAGGACCTGCGGTGGCCGGTCCCCTTCCAGCTCCGACACCGGCGGCCCGGTCCGGCTGCCGGTCACCTTGCTCCGCTGCGGCCCAGAACCGGCCGCGGCCCTTGTCATCCGGCGCGGTGCGACGGTACTGCGCCCCTCCGCCGCAGCCCCGCTCAGGCCACGACGTCTTCACTTTTCTTCGACGCGGCGCGACAGCGTCGCGTTCTTAAACTTCTTTCCACGGCGCGGCGCGACGGCGCCGCGCATATTCTTCCGCATGAATCCGTATGGTGTTACGGCACCACGCTCTCCCGTACCAACCACAATGGAACCATCATGAAAAAAAGAGGAGGTTCGGCCGTGTTCGTGCGGTCTGGCCCCCTCACTTTAATCGTTATCACTTGGTTTTAAACCACAAAGTTCAAATTTGATATCAAATGGTTTTAAACCATGATGATCATCAAGTCGGAATTACCGAACAAATAAAAATAAATGAAAACAACCCCTACCTCGGTTCAGGAACGGTGTTCGTCAACGACATGCGGAAGACGAGCATCGCGGAGGACGGGCGTCGTGGGAAACGAACTTCGTCGTCGTGAAGCGAGGATTTGAAGACGTTGACAGCGATTTCGTCGCGGAAAACCGTCGAGGTAGAGATGACGTGGAAGAAGAACGTCGCGTCGTGGATACGGCGTTGCGGAAGAACCGTGTTCTTCGGCAGAGAAGTTCTTCGTTGAAGAACGGTGTTCTTCGCGTTCTTCGTCGAGGTTGAAGAATATGAAGAAAGCTTCCCAATCCTCTCAAGGTTGCAAAAGAAACTAACCAAAATAATATAAGTCCAAGCCTTATTTTATTTACACATCCCAACCTCTTTGAATTTCAAAGGTTTGAAATTGAGTAACTCATCTTAATTAATAACACAAGTTGTCAAATTAATTTGAGTGGAGTTATTGGGGAGTTTAAGGGAAGTTGAAGAGTTAGGCTCGTGTGGGCCCCACCACACTTAATCCTCTAAAGGGAGGTTATGTGGATGTGGGTCCCACCTCTAACTCCCTTTGGGAGGAAATAACCAACAAAGTTAAAAATAAATTGTGTTCCACAATTTATTTAACTACTTCTAATTTCCCCCAAAACTAATTCTCATCCCGCATAAAACGCAACCTCGGAAAACGTCTCCTTATGGGAATATCGACGCTGCGAGCTCATTGGTTTCCTCGGATTTCAATTCCGAGCACCGGTTCAAAAGTTAGAAAAACCCGCTCGTTCGTTCACTGAACGTACCCGAGCCAAATTTCGGAAAATGATTCCGGGCACACCGGGCCTCAGTGGAGAGCTTCGGACGCCTTTATGTTCAGGAGATTGTTCGGCTTCACGGTGTGCCATCATCTATCATCTCCGATCGAGATGCTCGTTTTACTTCCCGGCCATGGAAGGGATTGCAGGAGGCGTTCGGGATGCAGCTACGTCTGAGCACAGCCTTTCACCCTCAGACAGATGGTCATATAGAGAGGACCATTCAGACTCTCGAGGACATGCTCCGTGCATGTGTCCTCGCCTTGGGTCGTAGCTGGGAGGACCACCTACCCTTGGTGGAGTTTGCGTACAACAACAGCTACCACTCCACCATCGGGATGGCACCATACGATGCGTTGTACGACCGACCATGCAGATCTCCTTTGTGCTGGACAGACCCTGGAGAGTCAGCACTTGTGGGACCAGAGATGATCCAGGCCACGATAGAGAAGGTCCAAGTCATCCAGGAGTGGATGAGGACAGCTCAGATCCGGCAGAAGTCATATGCTGACAGGAGGCGGAGGCCACTAGAGTTCGAGGATGGCGACCACGTCTTCTTTCATGTCTCACCTCGCCGTCGTTTACGGAGATTTGGCCATGGCGACAAGTTATCCCCGCGCTTCATCGGACCATTCCAGGTCCTCAGCAGGATTGGCGAGGTGGCTTATCGTCTGGCTCTACCACCTCAGTTGCACCGGGTGCATGACTTCTTCCACGTATCTCAGCTGAGGAGATACGTGCACGACCCGACGCACATCATTGACCATGGGGAGCTTGACGTTGACGATGGGGCGACATTTACGGAGGTTCTGGTGGAGATCGAGGATCGACAGGAGCGGGTCCTACGTGGACGGTTGATTCCTCTAGTGCGCATCAGATGGCAGCACGGGAACCTCCAGGAGAACACTTGGGAGCGGGAGGGTCAGATGCGTGCTTAGTACCCTCATTTTGTTCCCTAGTTTTGATGTATCTTTACGGGGACGTAAATACCTGAGGTGGGAGTAATGTAAAGACCCGTAAAATTCAAGGGAAATTTTTTCTTAATTTTCTTTGGAATTTTACAAGAGCGCGGTTTCAGACGGCACCTGATTCCGAGGCCTGGTGTGCCCGGAATCATTTTCTGAAGTTTGGCTCGGGTACGTTCAGTGAACGAACGAGCGGGTTTTCCTAACTTTTGAACCGGTTCACGGAATTGATATCCGAGGACACCAATGAGCTCGCAGCGTCGATATTTTCATAAGGAGACCTTTTCCAAGGTTGTGTTTTATGCGGGTTGAGAATTACATTTGGGGGAAATTAGAAGAAGTTAAATATATTGTGGAACACAATTTATTTTTAACTTTGTTGGTTATTTCCTCTGAAAGGGAGTTAGAGGTGGGACCCACATCCACATAACCTCCCTTGAGAGGATTAAGTGTGGTGGGGCCCACACGAGCCCTAACTCTTCAACTTCCCTTAAACTCCCCAATAACTCCACTCTAATTAATTTCACAACTTGTGTTATTAATTAAGATTAGTTACTTAATTTCAAACCTTTGAAATTCAAAGAGGTTGGGATGTGTAAATAAAATAAGGCTTGGACTTATTTTATTTTGGTCAGTTTCTTTTGCAACCTTAATAGGATTGGGAAGATTTCTTCATCTTCTTCATCCTCGACGAAGAACGCGAAGAACACCGTTCTTCAACGAAAAACTTCTCCACCGAAGAACACGGTTCTTCCGCGACGCCGTATCTACGACGCGACGTTCTTCTTCCACGACATCTCTTCCGCGATGGTTTTCCGCGACGAAATCACCGTTAATGACTTCGAATCCTCGCTTCGCGACATCGACGTTCTTTCCCCGCGACGCCCGACCTCCGCGACGCTCATCTTCCGCGGGTCATTGGCGAACACCGTTCCTGAACCGAGGTAGGGGTTGTTTTCAATTATTTTTATTTGTTCGAGAATTCCGACTTGATGATCATCGTGGTTTAAAACCATTTTTTATCAAATTTGAACATTGTGGTTTAAAACAAAGTGATAACGATTAACGTGAGGGGGCCGGACCGCATGAACACGGCCGAACCTCCTCCTTCTTTTCGTGTTTGTCCTTTGTGGTTCGGTGCGGGAGACAAGGTGTCGTCGCACCATGCGGAACCTTGCGACACGAAAATGCGTGGCGCCGTCACGCCGCACTGTGAAATGAAGAAAAAGAACGCGACGTCATCGCGCCGCGTCGGAGATACCCAAGAAAATACCACAGCCAGTGCGGGGCCATGGAGGAGGGGCACGGTGTCGTCGCACCATGCCGGACGACAAGGGTCGTGGCCGGTTCCGGGCCGCGGCGGAGCAGGGTGACCGGCGGCCGGCATCGGGCCGCCGGCGTCGGTGCAGGAAGGGGGACCGGCCGTCGCCGATCCCATGGTGCAGGAACCGGCCGGCCATGGCGGGCCGGCATGACATGGAGAACCAGGGGAATTAAATTCCCTCGGATGATAGCAGCAAATAGCCACATGAAGGGGTTGCGGTTTCGAACGAACTGAGGGGGCAGCCCCCCCCCCCCCCCCCCCCCCCGTGCGCGGGCCGCCAAAACGGCTCTGCCTTTTTGGTTGAGCGACCGGACAGCACACCCAGCGCGCGGGTCGCCGGGTCACCGGGCCAGGCCGAACCAGACAGGGGCGGGTCGACCTGGTTCGGGCCGACCGGGGGGTCTCGGGCCAGGTCGGTCTGGGCCTGAAACCCCCGTTATCGGACTGTTTGGGTTCAAATGCCCATAACTCGGGCTACGGACCTCCAAACGATGCTCCGTCAGCGGAGATACGATCCTTGGATCGATACGGTCGTTTCGGTATATCGCACTCAAGGTTTCAGAATACTTTGAGTTTGGACGGGTTGGTTCGTACACGAAACCAACCGGGCCCTCGGAGCGGAAACGCTCATATCTTGAGCTACGGACCTCTGATTGACGTGTCGTTGACCTTGTTGAGTTCCTCTTATTGAGACGGATCTTTTGGCATACTCCGCCCGAGGTTTGGACACTGGTGGAGTACGGTCGGGTTGTTTTTGCCTTAAAACCCAACGGGGCCCCTGGAATGAAAAAGCCAATAACTCTCAGACCGGGCGTCCGATCGACACGCCATCTGCGACGTTGAGTTCCTGTTGACGATACAGAACTTTTGGATACATCATCTCTGGAATATGTGACAGTTGATGTATCAGCCTCTCGGCTCGTGGAGCAGACCCTCTTGAACGAGCTTGCTGTGTGCGGGAACCCTAGAGCTGGCTACGACTGCTACTGTGACTGCGACGACGACTGTGTAGAGATCCTCAGTGGATTCGTCGATGACGATTACAGCACTCAGTGATCCTGTGTGGATCAGTTCTACAGATCCTGTGTGGGTCCGATCCTGTGTGGGTCAGCGCTGAGCAGGTCTGTGTGATCCAGCGCCTACATATCCTATGTGGGTCTGATCCAATGTGGGTCTTTGCAGGGGTTAGTACCTATCGATCCTTTTTGGGTCTGATGACTTAGGTAGATCAGTGATCATATCTATCATCTTTCGAAGAATTATACCTGTGTGAGTGGAATCCTGTTTCTTTCCTGTGTGGATTGTGTTGTGCTATCCTATGTGGATTACGTTTGCTTTCCTGTGTGGAATACGTATACTTTCCTGTGTGGACTGAGTTGTACTTGGGCTCGGAGGTTGGAGCGTATTGGAATTGATGACTTAGGTATATGTATGGGCATATACCTAAGCAGCATTGGTTGTTACTTCGTGATTGTATCTTTCTTTTGTGGTTTATCCTTTGTGGATTTTGGGAGACCTTCGGGGGTCTCGGGGTCCCTACTGAGTATCTTATACTCACCCTTGCACGGGCTACGCCCGCACTACGTTGTGTTGGTTGTAGATGACGGACATCGTTGATCGTGGTTAGGCATGCAGAGCAGGACGGTACCTGGAGGTGGACCACTGGGCGGGACGTGCTCGGAGCAGACGGCAGGACCCGAGGAGCAGTGGAGCTATCTGTACCCACCCTTCAGGTGATATTTCCATTGGACAGCTCGGCATAGCGGCTTTACTTTATAGTTGTTGTTTTCCCTTTCGAGTTGTACTTTACTGTTGGGCTTGTATTTCCGGCCCCTTTTACATTCTGTATTTACTGTTGTACTCAGTTTTTACTTAGTGTTTACTACTTCCTCTTGTACTCTGTGGTGCTTGTTTACTTTACAAAGGCAATGCATTCCCTTTTTACTGGGATTTACGCCTTGGTGCAAGTCGCCAGCCCCTGGCCTATGGAAGGCGGGCTTGGGGTAGTCACGGCATGGGCCCGAGAATGGGTCGTGACAATGTTGTTGTGGAAAATGATGATCAACAGAAGAATAAATAAAAGATGAAGAAAAATGAATATGAAACTAAAGGTGTAAATTACTCCACTACTTTTGAAAAATGAATAAAATTATTGAAGGTAGATTAAGATCCATTTAGTTCATTATGACAATGGAAAAATGGTGGGACAATCTAATTGAGATCAAGAAAGTACTACCATTAGGGAGAGTAATGATGTTCTAAGATGATGGAAAAGGCCCAAAAAACATATATAGGTAACAACTAAGACCATCTATATACCTTAAAGTGGTACAAAAATTTTAGTCATCTATCACATAAGCCAAAAATGAATGAGGTAAGGTCTATCTAATTATTTTAAACAATATATCTTCTAAGAGGGAATCAACGCTTTTTGTTTTTAATTACTTATTTTATGTTTATTGAGGTGTTCATGATATCACAAAAAATATTTCTCAATTAATGGATAATGTCATGTTATTTCACTTATTTAATTTTAATCTAATGAATAGAAATACCCAAGGAAACATCAGGAAGAATGAATCAAAATAAGATGATTTAATATTAAACACAATGAAGGGAAATTTCACATCAGGAATTTGGGGTACGTAGTAGCTTCACATATAACTTCATATAAAAAATATGAATGGGAATTAACCATTTCGATTCATATTATTTCATTTGTACCCCCTGTATTTAAATTATTTCAGAGCCCTAACTGCCAATTTCGTCCTAATATTTGACTTAGTCTTTACTCAACTGACTAGGAGACATAAAATATATAGAAATATTATTATTCCATCCATTTAAATTTATTTTCCAACAAATATGAATAAGAAAAATTGGAAAAATAATTATTGGACATAATCATGTGGATTAGGATTTGAAAAATCATGATTTTGGGGAATATATTGACCATTTTAATAAAAATTTCACTATGATTTCACCATGATTTTAATTTTTGATGTTTGGAATAATTGATTTTATTGTTTATATTAATTACTATGAGGAATTTTCCCAACCATTATTTTCATTCTCAAGACATCCAATGAGCCAATATATTCCATTAATTATTTAGTAAATTTATGGAGAAACTCAGTCACATTTTCTTCTAGAACATTCATTGCATGTTATTAGAGTTATGATTGAACATAATCACATTTAAAATTATTGAGGCATTTTATCTTCTGGTTTATCCCATATCCTGAAACCCATTTTACATATATCCATTTGAAACTTGTATAATCCATTAATATTCTTGTTAGGAACTAAGACATTTTATATGCCTATCTTAACCATTTAGACCACCGCTTAAATATTTTTCATGATTATCAAACAAAAGAGTGGGGGAAGAGGCATCTAGTTTAAGGGATGGACATGATGTAGTGAATAAGTGTGGGGGAATTTTCATGTAAAATTTAGAAGGAAAATTCACTGTATTTATTACACCACCCCTTGAAAATATATAAAAAATAGGTTCTGTCTAGAGAAATTCACATAATCACCATTTTCATGATTGATTATCTTGTTATAAAAGTGATAAAATGTCAAAAAGGAGATCATTAGGGGTTTTTGTTTGGATGTGTGAATTCTACCTTTCACATATTTCAAGGAATCAAAGAAAAATTATTAAATATGTTGCTTCATTTATTTCATTTAAAATCTTATGAGCCTTCTCAGAGATACTTGGAGAAATTAGGACTTTCAATTATCTATTTTTAATAATAATGAATTATAATTTAGTGTTAAACCTTGGTTTTTTAAATTTTAATTTTAACATAATTTACCCAACTTCCTTATTCATTAGATTCATTTTTTCTTTAATGGTAATGCCCTCGTGATTAATTTTTATTTTTTTCTTCATGTGATTGAGATGATAGATTACTATCAATATTATGGTAAGTAAATTTTTTTTGAATTATGTGAATCACTATATTCATTTGTACCCTGATATTGAGAATAATAATTCATGATAGGTAGATTGAAAAAGTAATGAATATTAATAATGGATCATAAAATGAAAATGGATTAATCAAAAGTCTTTGATATTTCAATAGAGGAAAATAAAATTACATGGATTGTTTGTTTTTTTTAAGTGAGATATAAATGAATTTTCCTGCCTGATGATTTAAAATTTTATTATCCATTTTATTAATTGTTTTTTTGGAAATTATATTTGATTCATGGAAAGGTGAACATCCTTTTTAAATTTTTTTGATTATATCCTTGAGGAAAATTATGAATTCAAGTGTGGGGTATTTGATAAATATTTTTCATGCATAGATTTTATGGTGTTTTATTTATTGATTTATGTAATTAAATGTAGAATCTTACCAATTTTCAAAAAAATTAAATATTTTTATTACTTTTGGGGGGAATTAATTAATTTATAAAAATTTAATGAAAAATGGAAAATTATTATTATAAAAGAAACAATATTCTATATGCGATGTGAAGCGGTGACCACTAAATCATGGAGATGATCATTGAGAACATCTATGGCACAAAACTGAAGAAGTGAGGCCAAAAGAGGCATCTAAAGATGAAAAATGGAATCACACATAATGTAATAATTACGTATTGTGTACCAATACATTTGGAGCTAATAACGACATGTTTTGATGTAAATAAATGAATACTAGAATATTATACATGCTGAAACACAATGACACGTCATTTAATTTCCCAAATTGGAATCCTAAAAAATTACAGGTGGTGATACACAGTTACACGTGGTGAAACTTAGTTACATGTTGTGTAATTTCTCAGGCATGATTTTTTCACAAAGATTCACAAAATATTCAATTTTTGACCAAATGTTTTAGGTGGGATACAAAACAGATCATTGTTGGACCATTACATAATAGAATTTATTAATTATAAAGACCTTATAGATCCTATAAAAGGATGTTTATGCTGCTTATATTGAGGTAATTTAGATCCAGATTCAATGGAGACCAAATCTCAGAGTAAGACATTGCACCCTCCCGAAATTTTGGTCCTTATGAATTATTGTTTATTTTATCCTTCCATATTATACAGATATTACTAGGATGAGAGTTAAAATAGCATTGGGATATTTTAATATAATAAAATGGGGATACTGTAATTGGATTTTTTTCAATTATTTATGAATTTGGTTTTCTTAATATCTATCATCAACTTATAATCCATTTATTTTTCATTTTCCTTGACCATTGATAATTGAAACTAAAATGAACATTTGAATTGTGAAAATAAAAATAGTAATTATAGAATGACCATTGTAAATTTTAGGGTAATTTAGGATTAAATAATGTATCGAGGAAGACATGATTTAGTAACCACCTAAATTAATAGACCAAAGAAAATAAAGAACTATCACGTCTAGGAGGGGATACAATGATCATTATCCCATTCTCATTTTGAATCTGAAAAAAAAATAGGAATCAACTTATTTTCTAGAAATCCCATTTCCCAGAACTCCCATATTACAATACCCCGACACACTTTAAAAATATATTTTCAAATCAAAACAATCTACAATGATTTTTTTCTACATGTGATTACTAAAAATTTAATGAAACAAACTTTTTCTTAAATCTTTATTCTTATATAATTAAATTGATTTTTTAAAAAAACAAAATAAACTAATTCACTATCCTTGTGGATTGATCATGACTTAATGATTTATTACATTTTAATTAATTTACTATCACATTTGTGTTTTTATAAATTTGTTTTTTCATAAACCCTTAGGAAATTAACTACACCCCCTGGGCCTATCTTAGTTATGTGGTAGGACATATCTGCTTATTTAGTATGGATATTGTTCTTTGGTTTTGGTTTATCATGTGATACTAGACTGTATTTGGTTATGTTGTTATTATGGTTATTGGTAATGTCATTTTGTTATTCATTATTTATTTCAGTTATTTTACTTTATTTATAAACTGTGTATTGTTTCCCCATGTGATAGATTAGATCATCTCAGCTATTCAAAAGCAACTAGTTTATAGGGAGGAATTATTTTTCACATGTGACTGATCAGATTTGTGCACTGACAAGTGGCATCTTGGTAGGGGCATTACAAAGTGGTATAAAATTACTTTTCTTTTATTTTTTTTGTATTACTAATTTAGTAATTATTAAATGATATTTAGTTGAAGGAGGACCTAATTATGAGCTTATACAAGGGGGGTTTCTAAAACATGTATAGGGGAAAACCCATGTACCATTTGTGGGATTGATGTTATTGACATTTGTGTGAGGTTCTGATATTATTTCATCATGGGTGATGCACTAGTTATCTGATGGGATTATTGTTTCTGGGATTTTTCTTCATGGTTTGTTATGTAATGGTAGTCGAGAAGACATGAATCATACCATGAACTAAGAATTATTATGTTTCATTCTTAATTCTAGGAACACAAAAAATATGTTACTAAGGAATTTTTTTAAATGAATATACATTTTCTACTTTTATAATTTAAATTAAAATGGTTCACATCATGAAATTGACAAAAAAAATTGATAAAATTGAATATTTTGATAATTTTAAATGAATATAATGGGTTTATTTTGAGAAAAAATAATTATTAAAATGTTTTAAATCTTTTCTTAACCATAACATAGATGGGGTATTTTTCATTCTAGTGATGATGCCTTATTTTTTATCATGTTGAATGAAATGGGGAAATACTTGTTATGGGCTTATGTTTTTCCCATTTTATATGCATTAATGATGTGTTATGTGTACTAATATGTGTTATTTTCAAAGCATATATATGATTCCATGATGGTGCTTGTTGATAGGATAATGGGATTTATTGGATATAAATGATCCACCTCTAGTGGACCCCGAAGCCTTGATTGTCCTATGTGATGATTATAGAGAGTTGTTCAGTGATGAATTTTATCACAGTATACATTTTATAGAATGAAACACGACATGGTTTTGAATATTATTTAAGACTTGACAAAAGTCTATAATTTTAGAATCCTCTTACTTTCACTCGAGAGGGAGGACCTGAAGAAGTGGAGTTCTATATTGAGTCAATCCAAATAATCCTTGACCACCTAGAGACTCATGATAATATATAGTCATACAGACCTATTATATATTACATAGTATAGTGAAGTGTTGGTGGTTCTTCCTGATGAAGTTTGAACAACTAGGGAATATGGGTTAGAAGGACTTTTAATAAATGTTCTTGGAGAAATTTTACACTGAGACACTCAAGTATGAGTGGGAAGATTAGTGTAGGGGGAATTCCCATGGGAGTATGTCTGTGATGGACTATGATAGGTTATTATTATTATTTTCAAATATTTGTTTCTTTTTTGAGAGGATATGAGTCAACTGTGTTTAAATACTTTCAGGATGGGATTAAATTTGAAATAAATTATCAGTTTAGTACCATTATACTGAAGTATTTTTATATGGATTTGAATTAGGACCTTATATATGAGGTAATCTAATAGAAGGAATCTAGTGGATGACATCTATTTTCTATTAGAAGGATTAATGGAATGTTTCTTATGAGTTGGAAGTGTTACTATGAGAATATTTACCAGGGAGATAGAAAGCTTAATGGCCAGATTTAAGGGTCAGTTACTCTAGAAAATACCCAAGTGACCTTAGAAAATTTATAGTAGTCCAGGTCATGTTTGTAGATGGTGTCCCCAACTAGTAGTATATTGTTGATCATGTTGCGGTATTGGACACCTAACATAATTCAAAGGAACCCACATGAAATTTATAATGCTTGATGCTCTATGGTGAATCATACTACAGAAATGGTGTCTTCTACCACATATTCGTCTGGTAGTTGGAGTTCTATTATCCATTGTGGTCAAGGTAGTGTTAATCATTATTATGGGAAACAATTAACACATTTATAGAGTGTTGTAGCCCTGGTTACATAGAGTATAACATAAGTAAGAGATTTTGGAATCTTTAATTTATTCCAGCCTACAAAAGTGGATAATGATGCCCGTCCAATCATAATTATAGGTACAATTCAAGTAATTTATACTCTTTCTAGTTATTTATTTCATACAATATCCTCACAATCTTTTATATATGAAAAAATTGTGAATTTATTGAGTCTAAATGTGTATTTTGTGGGTGGGGTTATGATGATTGATACACCTTTTGGGATATGGTCAAAATAAATCATTTTGTGCATATTGTGTTCTCTCTACGTTGGGGAGTATAATTTTCCATGGTGTCATTATATAAATGATATGTCATGTTTAGAATTTATACTATGTTTTGAATGGTTTGAAGCATAATGATCCCACAATTATTCTTACAATAAGAGGGTGACACTTATGTATCTTGAGAGAATCTATTATTTTCATCATGGGGAGTGAGATATTTATACATGCCTTGTAGGAATAGTTCCTCAGCAACACGTGAGGGTTAATTCCCATGTTTCAAGCCTTTTCCCTGGTGATGGGGGTGTGATGCGTGATTCTATTCCACCTATATTGGATTGGTTCATGTATAAGCTTCCAGAGTAATACTAATGGATTCCCTAACGAGAGATGTGGAATTTATAATTGAGCTCATATTTGGGGGGATATGATAGATTCAATTCCACCTTATAGAATTTAATTAACATTGTATCAAGGGATTATGAATTAGATGGAAAAGTTGATTTATATAGTATTTATCCATATAAGTTCCTCACATTAAGGTTCTCCTATATAGTTTTCTAGGATGGATGATGGGACCTTGCCTTTGTGTGTTGATTATTGGTAGTTGAACTAGAAAATAGTGAAGAATCATTATCCCCTTCCAACATATCAATGATCTATTTGACAATTCAAGATGATAATGTGAGTTATAAAATATTATCATGGGATCAGAGTATCATTAGATGATAGTTAATCCTTTTGATCTACCTCAGACCACATTTAGAAGCATTAATTTCTAATATATGTTTCTGATTGTGCCATTCTATATAATGATCACTCTGGCAGTATTTATAGACTTGATGAACTAAATTACCCAACCTTATGTAGATTAATTTTTTGTTTTTTTGGATTACATCTTTACGCACTCCAAGACTAATTAATTATATTACCAATATAATTACATTGTTCTGAGTACCCTAAGAGATAATTTACTATTTTCCAATCCATCTAAGTAAAAATTAATTATTTCTCATATACATTTCTTAGGACACATTTTCATAGAAAAATTTTCGTACATAGACATATAGAAGGTGAATACCATTGTTTAAATTGGGCATCTCTTGAATTTTTCAATATTCATATCATTTTATGGTTGGTAGCATACTATATGATGTGGATCTAGGAATTTTTCCTCTATCTAATGCAACTTTAAGGCTTGACCAAGAAGAGATGAATTCTAGAATGGTTTAGATCATGTGATAATTATTTCCAAGAGTTGAATAAGTAGTTTACTACTACATAAATCATGATTCTACTTAATCTCAGGGAGGAGTACACAAGGTTCTGTGATGATTCACGATTAGGACTTGTAGTAGTTCGATTCTGGGAGAACAATATGGGTATATCAGTCCTAAAAATTTCATTTACAATAATGGAATTACCGTTTTAATGACATCTAGTTAGCCCAAAAAATTTATGCCTTGATTTTTTGGGCACATTTTCCATTGAGAGAAAATATTACCCTATATACTAACCATAATAGATTAAATTAAATCATTTCACAATGAGACTTGAATATTTCTTTGTAAAGATGGGGTGAGTATATAAGGCCATTGGATTTTTATCAAGAATATCACCTGGGATGGAAAATAGTGATGTTAATACTTCAAGTAGGGTAACTCAAAAACAGATAGATCAGGTGTATAGTTTTGAGCAGAAGATGTTTAATTTTTAATATTGAAAATAATGATGTGGTTTAGGAGGTCTAGGAGTAGATGAACCCTGTATCAAAATCAGTGTAGTCTACACTTTTGAGTCGGTTTAGGGAATGCCATAATAGGGATAAATATTTATTGTCCTTGGGATAATTCCTTGAAAGTGTGGTGTCGCCTTTAGATAGGACCATATATAAGGATGAGTTAATTTATTTCTAGGGCCTCATTTTTTTCTACATGCATGTCACACAATCATAGGTGTGAATTTTATTCCTCGGGTGTCGATGGATTCCAGATTGAACAAAATGTACCATGAAAAACATGGGTAATATTGGTGGATATAGATGAAAAATGATATTGTAGGGTTCTTGAAACAATAGTACAAATGTTAAAATGTGAACTCCATGATTTAACAACCCTATGATTTACTACAACCATTTCCCACTCTATAATGAAAGTGGGATGATGTCACCATGTACATCACGGTGGGTATCTTAAGGATTCCTTGGATGAATGGTTCTATTTTTTGAATTAGGAATAATTGATGAAAGTATCTCATCAATTTATTATCAAGAATACTCCCCTATGGGATCAATTAGGGAACTTATATGTTCAGGATATATTCCATCTACATGGGGAGAAGTAAAGGATAGTTTCAAATCATGACCCTTGTATTACATTATGATTCTGAAATGGATTACAAAAAGGGTCTGGATTTTATGAATTTGTATGTATGGATTTCCAAACACAGAATGATGGGAAATTAGAAAATATTATATAGGTTTTTGAGTATATTCAATGATTGTGGATTCTTTCCTTTGGAGGGTCTTGGTAGAATCACCAATATTTTTTGAATCCACCTATAACATTATTTATCTGGTGAAAATTATAATGGAAGCATGTGATGATCTTTATGGTAACTTCTGATGGTATCCTCTATGTTTGATAGTGGCTAGTGAGTCAGATCTATTGGGATAGAGTCTCATGAATGAGATTTTAGATTAGGATAAACAAATTCAGAAAAATAAATTTATAGCGTAGAGTAGACACAATTTTAATAATGATAGACATCGATGAACTAATGGGTTTATATTGGGTGATCATGTATTCCTTTGGGTTTCTCCTAGAGTGGATCATCATAGGACTCATAGGTTGGGAATTTTTTTGACCCGATTTGTTGGACCATTTGAGGTTGTAGAGGGAATTGAGCGTGTGGATTAATGATTGGATCTTCCATTTGGGTACAATGTCAATCATGATGATTCTCATGTCTCATATGTCTAGTGGTATCACCCTAAACCTTCTATAGTGATCCATTTTTATGTTTTTGAGTTTGAGACTGATGTGTCATTTGAGGTGCAAATGATTCGAATTTTGGATCGCATTGAAAAAGTGTTGTTGAGAATGAACATGTCAGTAGTTCAAGTAATGTATCAGAATGGCCATTATTAGGAGGAAACATAGGAGATAAAATATGAAATGAGGGATCATTTACTCAATAATTTTATCATAGAATATTTTAGTTGATTTGTGTTAATATCTACGAAGAGATATTATAATTCGGGGAGTCTATAATAACCTTAATAATAAGGACAAGAATAATTATCTCATCCATGTTTTATTTTACACTTAATTTTACTATTTCATCATTGGGTTATTATTATAGGTTATTTCAATTAAATATAGATAATTATATATTTTTATGGAGGGGCTATGGTCATTTAATGGTTGGTGCACAGTTTTCCAAAACTATGTGGCATGCCATAATAAACATGGATTCCCAGACAAAAGAAAAAATGTACAGTTTTGGAATGTTTCATGAAATACTAAACCCTCTTATTAGAATCTATGAACTCCTAAGATGAGTTTTATTGACCAGGAACATATTTTGGAAAACTATTCACCATATCCCATGATAACATGCACCCAAATTTTAATCCCGCGAATATTTGTTTTAATTTTCTCAAACCCTCAATTATTTTAACTAATCACTCTATATTGGGCCTAAACTATTTCCTCTGAATTTTGAATCTCTAAATTGGATTCCAAGACCCTTATAACATCATTTATAATGAATTGATGAATTGAAAAAGAATTTTATTTTATCCAATAAAGGATTAATCTCCCATGTGGTTTCTTTAATCTCCCAAATCTCTCTCTCGATCAAGATTAATGTTTTATCCTCCATTGGTGATGTTTTTATATCTATGACATGATAGATAATAATTTGATTTATCATGATCATGGTATTAGTTCTAAATCTATTCCATAATTTTTCAATTTTACATTCCACTTAATTTTAGGGATTTCCAATTTTGTGATTGTCCATCAATGTTCTAAAGATAGGTATTTAAAATTTTAATTACCATATTCTTGAATTATAATGGAATTTATGTGATTATGTAATTTTAATTACCTAATTTAACCATTTAATTAAGAATTTAATCCATTAATTAGTTTTTTAATTAATGTGGTAAAAAAATTGGTCAATTAAGATGGTTTTGAAATTGGTTGACTAATTTGATTATGAATTATTAGATGATGGGAATTTAGGGATGTTTGGATTAACAATTAATGGTTAGTGAATTAAATTATTGAATGTTGTTAAATGGTGTAATTGTTAATTGTTTCTATTACTGAATGTGATTAAATTGGTGAACCATGATTTTATTTTATATTTAAATTGTGAACTAGTTTTTGAATAATTTATAAGGGGTTTAATTATCTTTAACCTTGTTTAGTGTTATATTTATGATATGTGTGTGTTCGTTGGGTAAACGTTTATAGGAACAAGAATGACGCATCAAAAGACTAGATGTGATCAATACTACCATGGGACACAAACAAAAGATTTAATTTCCCATATATGGTTATGGTGAGTTAAGGGATAATGACTGATTATTCAAATATGGTAGGGTTCTACACATGGAAATATAGTATCAAAATATTTTCATTAAATTATGGTTGAAATTGGATTTTATATAATATTGAATTAAATGGATAATATAGTCCTATATTGTAATGAATTTTTATTTTCTTATGAAATGTGATTCATACTGTGGAACGATCTAAAGAAGGTATTCATGGATTTCTTGTCATCCTGACCCCACATAATTATGTTGTTAGTTAATGATTAATTAATTTTGAAACATTTTTCTTATTTTATTATAAAATATAATTTATAAATCTACATACACTATTATGAATGGATATTGTTTCATAATCCATTTTTGTTTACCTACTGAGTTGTAATCACATCCTACTCAACCTACCGGATCTATACTCTAACAGACTACATTTTTGTAGCAAATTTCTTGAGAAATATTCCTATGATAGATGGTTGAGTTGGGATGAATCATGGATTAAGGACCCATACGTTGGTTCAAGACCCATGTTGGAGTTGTTGGTGTGTATTTTTTTTCATATTGAAACACGAACCATATATGTCATGAAATATGTAATACTTTGGTTTGGATAATGTTTTACAGTTTTGGTTCATCATGTGATACTATTCATTATGGGCTATGGTATTATTTTTGTAACTGGTTATGTTATTTTGTTGTTATATATATATATTTATGATGCTAATATGATTTGATAAATTTGGAATAGTGTCCCTATTTATATATTATGCCCTATCATCTAGTTGGAATCCTCTGGCATATAGGGAGGCGCGCTTGAGGTTAGGTGGAAAACTAGCTTGGGGCATAAACATGTGGCATTCAGGTTGGGATGTCACACTTTCCCATGGGTTTTCACCCTTATGTCTCCCCAAAATTTGTTGAAGTCTACCCAGTGAGGGATTTTAGTGTTTAAAATGATTTTAACAAAAAAATACTATTATACTAAATATTGAATTTAATTACATGAACATCACAAATAACTTTCCAAGACAAAAAACCTTCAATTTTGTTTTATCAAAAATGTAAAAATTGATTTCATATCTTCCATTAAATCCACTTCATGATATTACCTTTAATGATAATATTATTCATCATATTTTAGTAATAAATTCTCATAATTTACACAAATCCTTGGAGCAAAAGATCGCATCATCAATAAATAGAGATAACATGTTAAATTTCATGAGCATGACATCAAATTTCTTCATTTGAGTTTGTAATACTTTTCCACACATCACCCCATTATCCAACCTCACTAAAAACATATTGACACATCATTGAAAAAAAAGAAGCACATGTTCCAAAAAATATGAATCAATAAAATTAAATATATAATAGAGTTATAATACATTAATATTAAATTTCATTAAATGTATTCAATAATAAATCATAAAAAAATATTTTCTTAATGATTTTAGGGTATAATAAAAGAGATATCGAATCTATAACGTCTTATAATATAAATTTCAAATTTTCATCATCATAAAACTCTTGTTTTTTATCCAGAATGACATAAAAATATATAGATTCATTATTGTTTTATAACCACTCCTCTAATATGATTTATCAATATGAGAGGTTCAGAGTAAAAATGAATTACATAAAAGTTATCTTATAAAAGATATGGATTATTTGTATGTTCTATTAAATATTGAGATAATATGAGTATAATAGAGTAGTATGAATGTGGATATAATTATAAATGATAAAATATAATATGACTATCTAGAATTAAATTACATTGAATGAATAATCTTGAGAATTTCCTCAATGGGAAATGGAAATGATTTATATTCGAGATAAAATGATACAATGCTTATTAATGTTGAAAATAAATGTTAAAGTTTTCAAACATGATATAGAAAAGGAATGAAACATTAAATTCACCTCCCATGGTGCAATGATTTAACTATAAGGAGAAAGAGATAAATGAAATATAGTGTATCAAAAAATGGGTCATATATATTAATAAACATCAAAACCCACCAAGTGTGAGTGCCCATGGGAAATCAATTTCCATCACAACAATTCAAGAGGAACATGAAAATGAATGAGTATAGGTTAACCATTCTATTTAATCATTAAAGGATAATGTTTTATTTTATTTTTTACCAATAAATTCAATTATATGCAAAATGTTTTCTATAACTATTTAATACCATCCATAATAAAATGTTGAAAATATATTTTTAATATTTCCGAGTATTGGGATAAATTCAACCAATGTGTTGGTCCCTTAGTCAAATTTCATGTCTAAAAAGATTCTTATATCATATTTTTATTCCTTACATTAGTAGAATTATATTTTATTATAGGCATGGACTATCTACCAATATCGTAATATGACATCATCTATCATGAAATTTATGTCTCTTTCTATATTATGAATAAACTCGATTCTAATTTAAAAATTCTATGATGACCATGAATATATTCATAAAAATAAAACCTCAAAATATTTTTTATTGAAACCAAGTCAAGAATAATACCTCTATGAAATGGTTTTTCTAATGGATTAATCGATCATAAATATATTAATATTGATAGAGAAATTACTAAAGTATTTATTGAATTTTTTCCACGATGTCTCCAAGAATAAGAGGTAAAATTATCAATATTACTCAAGCCATGAGCCACTCCAAACTCAATAATAACCTAGAGGATAATACTAATATAATTTGAGTGGTACATTATAAATATAGAGTAAAATTGGATTAAGGGTTTTTATTACTTACTGCTTCACTGTGGATTTTTCTTATGCACCTTTTCTTGAAAAAAGACAAATCTATGTAGTTGTGAATCTATTAAATAGAGCTCAAAAAATTAGAATAAAAATCTTCTATCGACATAATATGATTTTTTTTAAATGGTTGATCAACATCATGGATCTCAATTAATCTCAATATTGGAACAAAATTTTTTATATCATTAGTTATAGGGGATGATGAAAAATACATAGAAAGAAAACATATCTACAAGTTCTAGTTACTGTTACTTATTAGTGATTCTATTTAAATAAACATATACCACTACAAATAATCATTTATTTGATATATAGAGTTTTCATATACAACCTTGAAAAATTTTATACTGTCCTTATTGATGATATTTTAATTTTCTATCCACATTAAGGGAAAAAATGGATATCATTTCTTGATTAAACTGTTGATATTAAGAAGGGATAAGTTGTAGAATATTTTAAAAAAATTACAATTTTTATGAATCATGTTTCTTTCATTTTTTATATGATATCATGTTAGGTAATTTATATGGATCCATTGAAAAAATAATTTGAGAATGTACTAGAACATAGTGGGTTATAAAAATTAATATTTTATTAGTATTATCTAGAAATTACAAAAAATTTATGATAAAGTTCTCATCATTATCTATCCCACTAAATATGTGAAAATAATAGAGGTGATGTTTTATTGAAAAAAAACAAGTGAGGAAATATTAATCAGATCAAGATGTGGCTAATCATGGCACATGTACTGACAGTAATTTTAAGTGTATAGAGGTTTTTTGTGTATAGTGATAATTCATAAAATATTTTGGATTGTTTAGTCATAATTATTGATAAATTAATTCACTACACCTCACTAAATTTGTTAATTAATTATAAAAAATACTAGATGAATGATCCATATTTAATTTCGATTACATTTTCACAAATGATTTAACAAAACAGTCCTCTATAATGCAATTTCTGACATATATACCAATCATAAGAGTCTATGTGTATATTAAAAAATAAATATCACACAAAAATTTCTCAGAATATAGAATTATATGATCAAGGATACTGATTTATATATAAACTACCACCATATATTGGTCTTTATGGTAGTTGAATCTATTAGTTGAAAAGAACCTACTACATAATCCATCATTTGGAATGAGATAGAGAATTATCTCAATTATTTGAGAATAATGGACTGAAAATTGTTGATATGGTAATATATTAAAAAATCCCTAAATTAATTCCCAACCATATATCTTATAGAATATTAATGAGGAATAAATAAATGATTTATATAATCCTAATAAGGATAATGTAGTAATATAACGTTAGATTCATGAATTTAGCAGCGATGATGATGGTGTAATTCATTTTGAAACTAGACAATGTATGACTTCATCACATGAGATAAGAAAATATCTATCTAGTATTCATCAAAGCTCATACTTCATCATCCATCCAAGAAATTCCATGATGCATCACGATATACGAGTGAACTTCTCATGAGACAATATAATGAACTTGATTGATGAGGGCATCACAATGTTCATGGAATATACACATTATAATATAAAATGTAAATATAATATGTGAGTTATTAAACCATTTCCCATACTAACATGGGGATTGAATTACATTAACATATCCATTTACACTAGTCTCTTGATGACTTATAAAGGATGATTTGATTAGTGTAATTTGGTTGAATGAATAAAAAAGGAATCCTACTTAAATTCAACATAGTAAGATTTATCTATTGAAAAAAAATTATTATATATATAATTGATGTGTTGAGGCTAGATGGGGAATAATTTTTTGTCATCTATTATAGTTACCCATGGAAAAATTATAAATTTGGTAGAATCCATCATCAATATTTGAATATTGAATCGATCATCCTTACAACATATCACTAAAAAACAAATATCTAATCTGAAAGGATCGTTCAAACCATGAAAGAAATGTTTAGAGTTTGAAAAATGAAATTTAAACTATAATGGATTAAAAAAATCATTGGGTGAATTCACATACTATAGAAAATACCACTCATGTATTAAAAATTGACCTATAAGAATCTCTATATGAAATGTGATGTTGATCCCCATCAATTTGGGATGAAGTTAGTAAAAAAATATAGAACCCATCGTGTATAAGAAATTATAGTGAAGTTTAAGGTTTCAAAAAACAGATTAATTCATTATAGATTTAATGGAATTTGAATGATGAAAATTTTCAAATGGGCTTGTAGTTTAACGTGGGAGAAAAATATTTTCCTCTAATTTTACCATGGATGAGAATATTCCAGTTTAGAAAGAACGGATAGTTTATAAAATGTGTAAAATACAATATTTTTCTACGAATGTCTAACTTTGAGTTTTAAATTAAAATCAACCCATTTCTGTTTTCATAGTGGATGTCATCCATTTGATTAAATGCGTCATATGTTGATAGAAAACTTGACAAAACCAGTGTAAATCTAGGAAGAGGGAATTGTTGTGGGAAAAATTAATGTTCAAAGGTGTATGATTGTTTAAAATAATGGAGTCTAGGGGTAAATTATTTAATCATAAACATGGGATCATAGTATGTTGAGAAGCATAAAGGGGGGTTCAGTTTGTTAGAAATGAAAACGGGATGATAATTTGAGAAGATGAACATTTATAAAACATTAAAATTAATTACATGTCTTGTATTGTTTGGGTGTTTTTACTAAAATAAACCATATTTGAGCCATCATTCAATTTATTTTATTAAATAAATATACATGACATGTTACTATATAATGCGCCATGTAATTCCCCAACCAATTTTTTTAACAAGTTTCTACATTAAATTTTCATTTAATTACACTACATATCATCTTTTTTCAATACTAGGTAATATTCATACACAATTTGGGGTTCCAACCACCCCTATGACTGTCTTTTTCATGTGGGAAATCCCAAGTAATCCATTTCTTTTAATTTTATTCTTTCAATACCCCTTCTTCCATCTATGTCGGTTAAATCCTTTGGCCAATTGTGTTTTTGTTCTTGAACATTATATGTATTGATCTAGGAACCTCTTCATTATAATCCACACCTTCTTCCTAATGGGGTTTTCCATGGACTATTCTATTATAATGATAAATTTTAATTATCATAATTAACAATTAAAATATATGATTTGACATTGTGATATATATCCTTTATGATAGGACATGACTTCCATTTAAAAATTCATATATATCAGCCTCACCCTTGGATCATTCATACCTATATACTATAACGATTATATTGAGTATTCTTGTCCAAGTCACATTCAATAATTATTATAGAGAGTGGGATATGCCCTATCCCAAGTAATAATCCTCATAGGTATTTGAATCAAATTTTGTTGTGATTATATGGCATTGACCTAGATTGTTTTTATTATAAAATGGTTATATGGTTGTGGTTAGAATGACCATAAGACATGCTATGAGATATTCCATCATGGTGACAAATCCGGTTATATTTACATGATTTTATGGTTATTGTTGGAATGGTCATCAAATAGGATCCAATATAATCTTTCGTAAACACCAATAATGTGGATATGGTATTTTTTTAATTGTGGAATTAATTAATACACATATTTATCAATTTTTTACTTACACATATAAACATACAAGTTAGTTTTTAAATTGTAATTTCAACCTATAGATTTATTATCATACCCTATCTTTTCCTCCATAAGGTTCTTGAGAAGATTACATGGATACAACCTTCAATAAGATTAACAGACCTTGCAGTTGATTGATTATTTGCTGATGGGATAGAGTTTGAGGATGGGACTAATGTGGGGTTCATGACCAGGGTAATTTTGAGTATTTATTTACGACTACTAGTATATTATCCTATTTTTTATATCATTATAAATAGTTACATTCCATTATATTATTTCATTATTCATTTATTATTTATTGGAATATTTATTTGTCTTATATTTTTGTTTTCCACTATGTCTATACTAAGATGGCTTCCACATTTATGGTTTATTAATATTGTTATAACACTTCAGGCATGGATGTTCGGTCTCCCCAATATAAATTTCCCACCCTCACTACTATTCAGTAGCCTCTGGCGTACATGGAAGCATGGTTGAGCTATTGTAACCAACACTTTTTGGTCATGTGAGAGATTATCAGATCAAGGGACGTTGCCATATTGTATCAAGGAATTTGGTTCACTTTTAATCAACATTACTATTTGGGAAAGGTATAAATGAGACTACAATTTTTTAAGAAATATTAGTAATCTGTTTCATGGGAGTAGGTAACCCATGTATAGGGGAAAATCTGAGTACCGGGGATGGTATTGTTGTTTTTATTGTTTTCATATTATAGTTGATGTTATTTCAACATGGGTGATTCACATGTTGTTTGAGGTGGTTATTTTACATTGAAACTATTTCTTGAGATTTTTACTAATGGGACAGAATGGTGTGTGATGATAATACATGTATCATAATAGTCACTTTGGGATATATTGACATGTCTTTTTCAGGATAGTGGCATATATTTTTTTTCTTTTGATATAAAAATTCCTATTAAACTATGATGTGAGATATCTTTTTCATTGGATAATTGAAATGAGTTGAAGTGTTATGATAAAACACAATAAATCAATGTTTACAGAGACCATGGATCATTTATTATCTATTATAATCACCAATATAGGTTGAGCTTGTTACTAGACAGATCTCTAAGGTGTGTGTTTTCTTGAAGAAAAAATTCTTCATCAACATCCTTGACATTACCTCCAGGAGAGTCTAAATATGCATTCCCCTAATGTATATGGATTGGAGATTTTTATAGTTCTTGAGGATAATATGGATGTTCATCTTCTAAAAATCTTCTTATGGATCATTTGATCCAATTAAATGGGGATTTTTTACACCATTCAATCAGTGTATGCTTTGAAAAGAGTGTTTAAACTATAGAATAATCTAATTTTTACGTGGAAGAGGGACCCCAGGAAGCTGATTTCTATATTTGGTCTATCTAGAAAATCATTAACCATTAGAAGACACCAACTGATTGGAGTTTGAGGCCTGATGCATATATGCGTTGTGGACCTGTCAAGAATGGGGGGTATATTCTAGGGGAATCTAGGTACCAGGATGAACTATTAAGGAAGGAATTCCATATGAATTTTAAAATTCATTTAGATATTGAGATATTGAAGGATGAAAAATCATGCACGTTCAAGCATCTGACATAGTAGGGAATGTCAGTTCTGAACTATGATGGACATTTCACTAATCTACAACACATTTATCCCTCTTTGGAAGCTAATGATATTTATAGGGAGAAATGTTTTCAAGAATATTTTCATTATTATATCAAGTATAAGGTAAACATTTTCTGTTTATGTAGCTTTGAGGATTTGATGAACCAAGAAATATTCACAAAAATAAAAAGGAGAGTGTCCCCAAATAGAAGATATGCTATTTTAGTAGGGCCATTATTGATATTATCATTGAGAGTAAATAAGTATCTCTATGACAACTTCAAAAAAGATAGTATTGGGAAGAGAGGTTAGAGTAGTGTATAGCCATCTCATAGCCATGTTCAATTCCTATTTTATCAGTGTGGAAAATTGGGTCACTATAACACATATTTACCTCACTCCACAATTGAATTTCTTTTTTGGGATAGACTTGGACATATTTATAGGTTCTTTATGAACTTTACATAGCATAATATTGGTATGGTATTAGAACATGAATCTAATTTAAAAATGGGATTAGCTACTAATCAGCAAATGGGTAGATGGAGTTCCTCTAGCCTATCAGGTTATGGAAGGGGATGTGGTACCCCCGTACATGAGAAATTATACCCTAGAAGGGAAAAAGCTCAGGGTTTTCCTAGTAGATCCTAAGAAATAATGAAACGTAGATACTCATTATACAGACCACTACAACTATCATGGATGTTAGAACATATACTATATAAGGTACGATTCTTATATCTTTTTCATTAGCTTATGTTTTAATTATATTGGAGAACAAGATTATTTTCTATATACTCACTTTGCAATTAGTTTAGTTGGGGATATAGAAATCATAGATGGGTTTTTAACCATCGACTCACTGCTAGGAGTGAGGTAAAAGAATATCAAATGTTTCAAGGAATATTTTCTAGTGATTTGTGGATAGCATTTCATTTTGGAAACTATTTGAGATGAAAGAAATATAATTCGACTTGATTGTTAGTGTGAACTGGTTAGTACTATACTGGGACCATATCGTCTGTTATGAGAGGAAAATTACATTTTTATCTCCAAAATGTGGAATCTTCTCTCATAATTGTGAGTCGGAACATTAGGGTGGATATTTGGGATTAGTTCATTATATATTGGATTTTCTCATGAATTAGAAAAGCGCTCTTGATCTAGAAAATTGGGGAATGAATTATTATTATTATTTTCTTCTAGTGGTACACCCTTTTTATAGTGTCTATATTAATGATTTATATGTCACACCGTCCATGTGAGAGATCATGTTCCCCATCGATTTATTGCTTGGAGAAATGAGACATTCTGTCCAACTGTATAGAATGAAACCAACATATATTTGATTCATTTTGGTTTTATCATGTTATTATTGATTATTTATCTAGGATATCTATTGTTTGGAATCAACATTGTATGGTCTGAGTAGGAAAGGGGTGAATATTAATTGGCCTTATTGGTGTGAGAAATCTTTTAAAGAGCTAAAAGGAAGACGTACCTTAGCACCTAACTTCACAATACCTATTTAGGGTAAAGAATATAGTATGTACCATTTAACATATGTAGTTGGACTCATATAATTTTTTTTACAGAAGGATAAAGTTGATTCTCTTGTCTATAAGAAGCTAAGACCACATGAGAGTAATTACCTTACTCGAGATGTGGAGTTAGAAGAAATAGGTAATTCACTAAAATTTAAGAGACATTATCTCATGGGTGAGAGGTTTTTGGTACAAACAGACCACAATATCCTTGGGTACATATTTTCTCTGTGAGACCTGATCATTTGGAAAAGTAGGTTGGTTGACAATCATTTGTCTTTTAACATTAAATTGGCATATATAGTTGGAAACCAAAAACTTATTACCAGAACATTGAGAAAGAAGAGATGGACAGAGGTAGTATGGGAGTATTATGATGAGTGGTGGATAATAGACATTTTTCATACATTCATCTCGATGTTTAGGACTTTTTGGTATGGGTGTATCTATCTTTGACATCTATTGTAATAATTATTTTACAATACTTTAAGATCGAGTAGTATTCTGATCAATACGGGTAATTTATAAGAGAAAAAATATATGGTGGACAGACACCATCCAGATGGCCACTTTTTAATGGAATCAATCAGCTTTTATATGGACATTTATGTGTTCATACGGTAAAATTAGAGGAGGTGATAAGGGTGTTTCATGAATGAAAATGGGTGGAGCATCCTATATTAACAGATAATAATTATGATCTCTATAGATAGTAATGGTTTTAAGTAATGATGAAGATAGTGGAAACATTCATGGAGAGATTCTTCACTTATCATTAGGTGAAAGCTGAGAATCAGAAGACAATTATGGTTTTGAATCCTATTCCCAATCTAAAGAAGAAATAGGATGATTTAAAAGTGGATTCTATTATAGTATTACCTAGGACACCCAGTAATAAAGATTTTGTAAGAGTTGTTATGGATCGAATGAATAAAGTAGCCCATTTCCTGACAGTTTGGTAAACCATCTAGGTTGATGACATGGGAAGCATTTATGTGAGTGAGGTGGTTTGATTTCACTGTGTTATGAGGAGTATAATTTCAAACAAATATCCTCATTTTAGATTGAGTTTCTAGAAGTGTCTTTTTAATGCTCTATGATAGTATCTTCTTTTGAGAATAAACTATCATCCCTAGACTGATGGTCAATCTGGGCAGACTCCTCATGTTTTGGAGGATATGTTACAAACATATGTTTTATATTTTTGTTGTTTATGGGATAAACATATGGAACTCATTAATTATCTATTCAATAATATCTTCTACACATTACAAAAGTGTCACCTTTAGAGTCCCTATATGGAAGTAAATTCCATTTACCTATTTTTGGATAGAGGAATGTGAGTCATTGATTTTGGGAGCTAGTCTCATTAAGGAGACCTCCGAGATGGATCAGTTGATCATATTGTTGTTGGTTACTACACAATGTAATATGATTCCTGTGATGTCCATTAAAGATGAACTATATAATTCGAGGGGGTAATCAGGTTTTTGTTTTGTTGTCATCTATTTTGGGATAAAAATAATATTACTAAATAAGGAAAACTGGTGCCTAGGTCCAATTGGACATTTGAGAGAGACATGGGTTGGTCTAGTGGTGTGCCATTGGGACCTTCTAGAGCACTACTGTTCCATGTGTCGCAGCTACAAATATATCATTCAGACCCTTCATGTTTGATGAATGAAGTATATTTTGAGACTTCTCTTCATGTTTCATTTGAGGATAATCTAATACAGGATATGGATCAGAGTAATAATTAAATTTGGGGAAGTATTTTACCACTTTTTCTAGTGTAGTAGTTGAATGGGAGAGTTTTTTAGGAGACCTTGGAGAGGGAGTCTAATGTTCAAACATAGTTTCCATTCCTTTTTTTAAAGACATCATAGTGATTCTTAGTGTATCTTGGGGATGAATTTATTTTAGTAGGGGAGGTTGAAAGGTCCTATATTTTTTTAGGTATGTGTCTCTCTATATTTATATATCACTCCATTCTCTTTAATTTTCATCATGCATGTCTATCATTTGAATTAATTCAATCATAGGCCATGAGAAATCTTGACAAAAAACAAAGAAGATCCATATAGATAGAATAGTTGGGGAAAATAAATTAATGTTGGGGATGTATGATTTTTTAAATTAAGATAGTCTAGGTATAATTAGGGTAAATGTTAACAGAGATTCCTAGTATACTGAGAAGTTTTAAAATGGTTTTGTGTTATTGAAATGGAAAACGGGATGAAAACCCATAACCAGAACATTTACATGATATGTAAAACGATTACAAATCTTTTAATATTTTGGTTTTCTTAATAAAATAAATCTAAGGTGGTGGGTTTATTTGGCGTTTTTCATTAAGAATATTTACATGATGTGTAACTACATTGCATGACACGTAATTACCCCAGCTTCTCATTAAAGAATGCTATGTGGATGAATTTTCATTCCATTCGTCTAGATCTCCTATCATAATGACCCTAGGGTGTCTTCTAGGTGTGTTTGGAGTACCAACCTCCCTTATGAAAGTCTTGTTTATGTGAGATATCCCATGTATGAACATTTCATTAGGTTTTTCATTAAATACCGTTTCCCCCAACCAATACAGAGAACTCCTTTAATAAATTTCATTGTTTTTTGGTCATGATGCATTCTGATCTAGGAATTTCTTTGAGATAATCTAAAACTTCTTTCTTATGGACGTTTTTCATTATAACCATTGTTGCATTTTCAGTTAAAAATATAGGTTCTAAATATTATCCCAATGGTTTCATAATTTCCAAACTTATGAAATATTGTGATTATGTCAATATAGCGTGAAAACAAATTAAGTAAATAATTAAATGTGATTATTATTTGATGATCTTTAGTTTCAATCGGCTTCTAACCTATCTTATTATTACCCATGGGGTGATCAAAAATTAATATAATTGAATTGGAAAATGGAATAAAGTGATTTTATCATGACATGAGACACTAGGTTATTTCTTGATATAGAATCCCTATGTTGTGGGATATTTCATATTGATATAATAGTTAATAAATTCTGATTTAATTAAAAGTGAAATTTTAATGATAAATCGTAATTATTATAATAAACCATGGATATATATGATTTGATATTAGTATATCCATCTTCTAAAAAAGGAATTGTGTTCCATATTGAAATGCTTATATATCGGTCTCATTACTGGCACTAGAACACTTATATTAATTATTGTATATATTGAGGGGGGTTAGGACAATCCCATACATTAATGATTATAAAGTGTGGGATATGGTTAGTCCCATTTTGTATTGATTATAGGGATTCGACACTGATTTTATAATTCATATATGTATTTGACCAAGATTATTGTGAAAGAACCATAATTATTTGGTTGTGGTTGGAGTGGTCATATGACATGCTCAGATATAATACAGCATGGTCCCAAATTGGGTGTTTTACATTTTTATATTGTTGGGGTTAGAATGGCCATAATACATTCTTATATATATTTTGTTAAGAATCCAATTTTGGTGGTTTTTGGATTTTATTAATTATTGAATTATTTAATAAAAAAAATTTCTCTTTATTGCGTAATCTTCTTATCTGACATGTAAGATTATACATGGTTGTGTTTACCTACATAGTTATACTCAAACCCTACTTGGGCCACCATTTGGGACTCGAGATGACTACATGGATGAATGTTTGCACAAGGGTAGAGGACCTGCAATTGATTTCTTGTTTTCTGATCTACTAAAGATTGAAAATTGGGATAACATGGGGATTAGTACCTAAGCCTTTTTAAATCTTTCATGGATTCTTCTAGAGATTTTATTTTATTGTTTCTAGACTGATATTTATATCCATTCTAGCACATCATTCAATTATTTCATTATAATTTATTCAAATATTTACTTGGCTTTTTTGGTTTATTCCATGTATATTTTTTGATTGATTATAATTATATGTTTTATTTAAACTTATATGACAATCCATACTAGGTTTTATAGTCTTCACACTTTATATTTCACCCCCTATACTAGTTGAAAACCTCTCACAAATGAGTAGGTTCTCTTAAGGTATCGTAACCAACAATTTTTGGCCTCGTGGGAGAGTTCCTGATTGGGAAACATTACAACTAGTTTCATTAGAACATTTTATATCCTTGGTCATGAAGGAGTAGTTTCCTTTTATCCAAGGCTTCCCACAAATATGTATCGTGTTCATTATATGTTCTATGTATCTCTCATGGGGATGTACATATTCAATCCCTCATATATACTGAATCTGAATTTATTACAATGGTAGGATGGACACTCATTTGAGGAGTATTTTATGTTGTTCATGGATATAATTTTTTATGCTATATGAAATCTAACATCATTTATGTTCTTCGAGAAATTAATATTTATAAAGAAACAATAAGATATCAGGAATCAGCAACGAAATATAGGTACCCAAATTTATTCTCACATTTCATTTGAGATGAAATTTGGATGAAAACAATTTATAAAAGTGGATGAATTTACCATCAAAAATATTTATATGTATAGAATTTTCATTCTGAAAAAATAATTTTTGTCCTTATTTGGAAAATAATATTATTAAAACACACATAACACAAATTTATTTATTCAGAAAAATGATAACATTATGGACATAATATTAATATAAGCAATAGATTTCGAAATATGAGAATAGAAAATAAATTGATCATATTGAATTTTATGAAAAGAAAGAAATTTACCATCTCAGTTGATTGGAATCACCACACTAAAAAACAACACTCTTAAGAAAATACAAAACATTTGTAATCCAATTGGCATTTTAGAAATTTTTAATACCTAACCGTGAGTTGAATTTATGGGATTGATGAATGAAGTAATTTAACAATATTTATAAGAATAAATATAATAATCGGAATATTGATATGACTATTGGAATAGTAATATTTCCATTTGAAATAGTTACCCAACTATTATTAATAGTATCATATCCCTTGGAATCATAAATTAACTTAAAAATTTAACAATATTATATAAATTATATTTATCCCTTGAAATTAATTAAAATTTGAAAATTGTTATTTTGAAAAATAAATATTTGTATTAAAAGATAATAAAATTAGTAAGAATTATTTTAATAAACTACATTTTAATGTATTTTTTATAAATTATAACGATGATGTTAATAATTAAAATTATTATTGTTTGAAAAAAATTTCCATAAAATGAATATAATATTTCAAAATTTAAAATTGAAATTTTTTAACTATATCTTTTTGGTATTTTTCAGAATGAAATCAATTTTTATGTGAATAGTAGAAATAAAATTCTTACATATTTACTGTATTCTAATTATATTATCAAAAGAGAAGTAGTTATAAAAAAATTATATAAAAGTTATCTTAAAATTTGTAGTTAACCAAATAAATGTGTAATTTATAGAAAATTTCCATATTTTAGGAAACTCTATTTTTTCCAAATTCTAAAATAAAAAATTATTTCATTAAAATAAATTTTTATAATTTATTCCACATTACATTTTAATGAACTAATGAATTATTATTCATAATGTAATTAAGAGACCAAAAATCGTTATTATTATCCAAATATTGCAACAAAATTCATTAAAATCTGTATTATAGAATTTCCCTAAAAAGTATATTTTATTCAATATTTTTATAACAATTACCCATATAATTATTTCTTAATTCTTTATTTACGTTCATTTTACAAAAAAAACTATCTATCTCACAAACAAAATCGACTGATATATCCAAAATCTCTCTCATACTTCCCATATAATCCTTATTAACATTTTTTAGTCATTATATTTGAAGAATTAAAGTTGGTGAGTTCTATTGAAAATATGAAACTCTAACATACCAGTTAAATAATGAATAAGACATTTTCAAATTTATTAATATTTGTGAATTAAATATTAATTTAACATTAATGGGGTTTCTATGTTCGATGGCGTACCCAATACGCAGCAACAGATTTCTTTGAAATCTTAAGTTGCTCACTAATAATATAATAATATTATCTTTAATGGTAGTTAACACATAGCCGTTGAATTGGTAAGAATAAATATAAATAACTAAAATATGATTATATATGTTTTTTAAATATTTTAACAATTATTCAATAAATATAGAGGCCTAAAATGTGAATAAATCCAATTTTAGGCATGAATACTCTAATCTTCACTAAAAGGCTGATTTATCACCTTTTGATGGAGAACCCTATTTAAATATCGTTTTGTTCAATATTATGCATTCTATTGGACCAAATAAAATTATTCTTTAGAATCGGGACATCATAATTTACTTTGTGTATGTTTTTGTTATTTTTCCGATAAAGTTCATTTTTAATGAATAGTCAAAATCTTGTATTTTAATTCAAAAGCACCATTAAATCTATTTTTTTAGATGGTTAGATTATATTTTTCATTGGTTTTAAAGTGAAATTAGAATATATTTTTACCATTTAATCCAATGGTGGACATTGGAATTGATTTCAATTTGAAATTGGACTTAAAACAAGTGTCAATCTCCTGATATATATTGTTTCTTAAAAACATGCTATTTGATTTGACAACGGGAATTAATTATAAAATTAATTAATGAAACTTATATGTTTTTAATTATTTAAAATAGACATATTTTTTTAATTCAAATTATCAAATATAGCTTAGGGTGAATTTTTGGTATTTTTCTAACAAACTTCAATTTATAGTTAATAGTGAAACCACTTAG
Organism: Viscum album; assembly: GCA_963277665.1. Classification (NCBI taxonomy): domain Eukaryota; kingdom Viridiplantae; phylum Streptophyta; class Magnoliopsida; order Santalales; family Viscaceae; genus Viscum; species Viscum album. Next base: position 927,175,187 of record OY728126.1, on the reverse strand, counting down.
TGTTAGTTAAAAAAAACTGATTTTTCGTTTAAATGAAAATTTTCCACTTCTCTAAATTGAATTTTGAAAATCCTACATTAACGGTTATCATTAGTAAATAAAATGTGGCTCAATGGGAAGAAAATATTGTTTTGTGAAGAGTAAATTTTTATTTTTATTAAACGCGATTAAAGGTAATTAGTGTAATTAAATGTAAAAATAATTTTATAATTATATGAAATTACCTTTACACTTGTTCTACCCTTATTGGATGAGTCCTGGCCGACCAAGAAAATCCATAGGTCAATTTGAGGACCCCATGAAGCCACTTGGGTATGATAATGACATTAATACCTTTTTATTTAATGTAAAAATAAAAATGTCACAAACATGTATTGTTTTACAAAAAAAAATTATTACATGGGTTTATATAATTGATATATTTGACTATAAATATCCATTAGAAATATAAAAATATTTCCTTTATCATGGTAATTGTTTAATAATGTTTAGACATCAAATAAATAAAATTATTTTTGACACACTGATGGTGAAGTGTTTACATATTTATTGAATAATTTAAATAAATAAGAAGATAAAGTTTAAACAAATATCCAACACATGTCCAATTCTTATTGGATGATATTATTTAAAACATGGGACACCTTATATTTGACTTTAATGAATTTTGGACCTTTATAAACCGACAAAAATATAAAATAAAATAATATTTTCAAGCTTTCTAAAAGATCCCATTCTCTCCCTTATAAAAATACCCCACTTCCAACTCATTTCTCACACTTCTCATGCACTTTGACTCGTCCAACCTCTACTCAAATAAGCTCCAAAGATCCCTATATTCATCCTAGAAGCCTTACCTTAGGCAGAAATTTCTACAAGAAACCTTTTTGGTTCAAACCAAGGGGAGTTACCCGATTTAAAGGTAATGTCTTCACTTATGTTATTTTGTTTTATTTTGCTTCTCCAACCCCCTAAAATATTTTTATTATTTTCTTTTGTAACAAACCCAGTATCTTAAATATACTAGGATGTTTTTATGAGAAGTATTTGAGCTACAATTACACAGACCTCCATCAAATGGGTGAAGAACATACTCTTTCTGTGGACGGCGAACTACTGCCTCACGAAACGATGATTGTTCAAATATCTCCTACCGCCTCTCATGGTGGCCATTAAGATGTCAATGTATTTATATATGATATATATTATGTTTATGTTTTCCTTATTCTTCTATATTTTTCATTTATTACATACCTTTATGGTTTCAATAATGGATAAACGCGATCATTTCATTTTAGGAAGTGTGGATTACCGCCCCCTCAAAGTGATTTTAATCGTTAATACCATATGTGGGACGTATAAAGGATCGAGTTAATAATATTATATATGATATTATACTGTAATAATAATTTATCTCCATATCATAATTTTTTCATTCCATTAAATGTGAAATAGAAATGAAACTAGCGTTCATGCGTGCGTACGGCATACCGTCTCCATGAACGTTGCATTTCATTTCTTACCTCTAAATGTTATGTAATATTATAAATGCATTTATAAACTGGATATATATGATATATATTATATCTACATCATGAATATAATTCTTTGATATAGTGGATATTTTACCACATGACCAACTTGTAATTATAAGAATTTTATTTTTGACTCAAGTACCAAATATCGACAAAACGACTATTATTAACATAAATGATTACATAATGTTAATAACATGGTAATAAGTGATATAAAAGGAATAATGAACTTGAAAAATGTTCTTCAGCAAGTATAAATTAACTCTAGTTTATTATTCAGGAGATTAAAGAACGATCGAGTCAAGTCGGACACGAGGTAAGGGACTTCATCTCAAATTCCTTTCATTGAGGCATATTTATTAATACAAGACTTTCTTTTATACGCTGTATAAAAACCATTGAATTTTGATTTCATTAAAAGGGAATATTTTTATACGAAGCATTTTACTAAATGAAAAAAGGAAATTTTCTTTTAATGTACGCGGTGACAACGACCTTTCCGCAGCCGCGATTATTACTTGATCTTTGTCTCCCTTAACAATACGCAATGTTTTTAAATGGAAAACTAAATAACATATAATCTATTAGGTATTTTTTATTGAAAATGGTTTTGATAATGGATTTTTTATGTCAATATATTTAAGTGATATATTTTGATTGAAATGTGGAATTATTTTCTTTCCCTTATATTTGTTGTATGTGTTATCATTTTATAATGGTACTTGGACATTTGACAGGTGGTTACGTGATAATCCAAATGATGGGTGGTGCCATGATAAACTAGGATGGGTGGTTACGTTATAACCTCTAATTCATTGGGTATGGAATTTGTCTGTATGGCTATTCCATTTAGTGATATATGTGGAAGTCGACCGTATGGTTATTACATTCATGTATGATTATGTTCCAAGATACATTTAAATGTTATGAGTTCTTTATATGGTTTTTATAGTGATCTTTTGGTTAAAAAAGGGTAAGCAATGATATTTTATTCAGTGAAGAGTATTTACTAATTCATATAGAAGAAGAGTATTACTTATGATTAGGTATTCATGGTTTACTAGTTGTCTTGAAAAAAAACTACCAGTTTCCTTCTTTGTGTATTCCTTATTGAGATTTAATGCTCATACCAAGTTTTTGAAATGTTTTCACATGACATAAAGTGGAATAGGGTCAAGGATGGGATCATAGAAAGTCATTCTGTATAAAACATGGAACCGGATATGACTTTTTTTTCAAGAGTTTTTATTTTTATGAAAAAAATGGAAACTAAGTAGAAGTGTATACTTTGTAACTTTTGAGATGTAATGGATATGGCCTAATTCTCTAAAACTCTAAACCTGAAAAGATCATCAATGTGAATTATTCATTTAATTCATGATTAATTAATGTTTTAGGGTTGGGTCCTTATAGTTGGTATCAAAGGCCAATTTAGACAACTTTAGTAGTTATAATATTGTTAAATTCATGTCCATTTATTAATTTATGGTATGATTGAAATGATCTATCATTTCAATATTACCATGTTGCTTTGACTAAGATATTTCTGTGTTCAGAATGGTTTTCCACAGAGTAAACAAGGCAGCTATGTTGGAACGACATTAGGAGGAAAAAAACCTTCCAAATCAGCAACCTGAGATGGTCGGAATCAGAACTGAACAGTTTTTTGTAGTGACGACACATTTTAATTAGGCTATAAATGGTGGTGGTATCTATACATGGGATTAGCAATATCAACCGCAGAGGAACATGTCAATAGTAGAGCATTTTATGAGGCAACATCCACCATCATTTAGATGATCATCTGACTCTGTGCTAGCTGAAGGGTGGATTAAAGCACTGGAGAATATTTTTGATGTCATGGGGTGTTCAGAACATCTAAAGGTTAGTCTCGCTGTTTACCATTTTGAAGGTGGAGCTGATCATTAGTGGTTGATGGTAAAAATATAAGGGATAGTGAGGAGATTTATGATCTTGACTCGGATGAATTCAATGGTATGTTTCGTGACAAATATTTTCCTAAGGTCATTCGTCTTATTATGGGAAAACAATTCCTAGAATTGAGGCAGGAGGATGACTCAGTGGCTGATTATGAAGCAAAGTTCACTCGACAGGTAAAGTATGCTCCAAATTTCATTCGACATCTTGATAATAAAATCATTCTTTTTTACTCAGTATTAAAAGCAAAATATTGAATGTAATTAGCTTTTCGTGAGTTCAAAAGTTATGTAAAACTTGTTCAATGTGCGGAGAAAGTGGAAATGACGTTTTCCGATGATCAGGTGTTCTTTGTCAAACAACAGAATAAGAGGTCCAGTTGGTAGGCAAAGGGAAATAATTCATCAAAGAATCCAAGAGGTAAGAATACCAAATATCCATCCTGTGAGAAGTGTGGTAAAATGCATCACGGAGAATGATTATCCAAGACTGTAAAGTTCTTTTGGTGTGGTAATTCTATTCATATTGCTTGTAACTTTAATAAAGATGATCAAACAGGCAATGAAAAGCCATCAATAAGATGTTTTAAGTGTAATGAAATGGATCATTATGCAAATGAGTGTCTAACGAAGAACTCAACTGAGGGAATGAACCCAGACAACAAGAAGAAAGGGGTGGTGAAATCTTTTTAAACCACTTCAGAAGATGATGGGCCATCGAATGATGTAGTATCAAGTATACTGTTTGTTTGATCAGATTAGGCCAATGTGTTGTTTGATTAAGGGTTTACTCATTCATTCATTTCTGAGAAGATTTCTTGTAAATTGAGAATTCCATCTCAAGATATAAATCCTGAACTAATAGTGAAAATAGCCAGAGGAAACGTTGAGACAAAAAAGAAATTATAAAAACCTTCTTATCCTTGTCTACGGAAATAATCTACCTGAAAACCTTATTGTTTTTCCTCTAGTAGAGTTTGATGTTATTTTGGGCATGGATTGGCTTTATGTTTATCATGCTAAGATTGACTGCAGAGCTAAAGAGGTTTCTTTTCAGAAAGATATTCAATTTCTGTACAAGATTGAACCCTTGATTTTGATAACATATCAGGAAGTTGAGAAACTAGTAACATATGGAAATGAATTTTACCTTGCACATATTGTTGAAAACAAACGAACTGTTTAGATTAATGATGTGTCAGTGGTAAATGAGTTTCTTGATTTTTTCCTGCTGAGTTTTCTAGTACAATACCTGATCAGGAAGCTGAATTTACTGTTGAATTAGTTCCTGATTCTAAACCAATTTCAAAAAACCCATATCGAATGGCCCATGTTGAACTTTTAGAGTTAAAGAAGAAATTGTAGGAGTTATTAGAAAAAGGTTTCATTCAACCTAGCACATCACCATGGGGTGCTCCTATCTTGTTTGTTAAAAATAAAGTTTGTTCAATGAGACTTTGAATTGATTATAGAGAATTGAATAACATCACTATTATGAATAAGTATCTTTTTCCTCAAATCAATGATTTTTTTTATTATCTCAAGGGAGATCAGTATTTTTCAATGATTGACTTGAGGTCGGGGTACCATCAGATAAAAGTAAAAGAAGCAGATATTCTGAAGAACGTGTTTCGTACTACATATGGCCATTATTAATTTGTAGTTATGCCTTTTGGGTTATCCAATGCACCTGCTGTATTAATGGATCTAATGAATAGAATTTTCATGAGTTCTTGGATAATCTTGTGGTTGTGTTCATTAACGATATTTTGTTTTTTCTTAAAAGTAAAGAGGAACATGAAATCCATTTAAGGTGATTAGTCACTGAAAGTGGGTAATATTAACATTTAATATCTTTATATTGATTTTTACAATGTCCATAAACATTGTTTTTAATGAATTACATAAATAGAACTTCATTTCTCATCATAAATGCAATTTATGTTTAAAATGAAATTTTGGGCACAATCATTCATCTCTTTGTGGACAGCATTATATTCATTTTATGAATTTTAAATTTTGGGATATTATTAACCACATTTTTAGAACATTTTATCTTTTAGGTCTGATTGATTAATCGCAGTGGAAGATGGAGATTTTTTCGCCTGAATGTATAAATTTGCTGGAACAAGAATAATGGAACTAAGGCCCATCAAACAAATGTGGGGCCAACACAACAATCCCAATGAAGCTCAAATTTTCACAGTAGAAAGATTAAAATCTAAGGATCATTTTATTCAACTGTGGATAGATCAAATTATTATTTTTTCATGATGATAAAGGGATCTGAAATTGATATTTAAATGGTCGGCCCGACATTGATGCACATAAAGTTGTTCCACCATTTTGACCATAACGTACAAACGGATGCGCCAAATGACATCATATTTGGACTGCAGATATAGGACGCATGGGAAAATATATTTTTCTTCTACGACCTCTAATGATTAGGCATCCTTCAATTCCAAATTCACGCCTAAAAATGGTGGACGAATCTGAACGAAATTTTCGGGTCAACTTCGAAACGTCAAAATCTCTTAATTTTCTCGCCATCCTTTTGACTCTCTAAATTATTGGGGATGGAATTTATTGTGGTGGGTGTCTCTAAGGCTCCTAAATATGCCTATATAAAGAGCTGGTGGTGAAGGGAATTATCATCCAATATTATTCTTTCAATCGGAGTTTTTCTTTCATTCATTGTATTTCATTCAAATGTAATTTTCTTTTATCAATTTGTAATTGCATCGTCAAGTTTTCCTATGTATGTTTTTCATTCTTGTTTAGTATTTTTAATAAAATTTATTCTTCTTCTTCATTTATTATTTTACTTTTCTTCACACATTGATACTGTTGAATCACGGTGTGAATTTATTTACTCCAGCACTTGTGAATTCAATCACACAATGGTGGAGTGTTCATTCAATTAATAATTTTTTCTTCAATTCCGCCCTTATAAGTCTACATCCTGCTTACATTGGTAGAATAGCATCAATGGAGGGCTAACCACTTAAGGTTTGATCAAATGGAGTAGCAAGGTCAGGGATTGGATGTTATTTCATATACTTCATATTTATATCTTTTCATTATTTTATGATTTCCATTTGATGAGTTACATTCTTTTTCATCTTTTCTAACCTTAACGATGACACATTTTGAGTGCTAGTACGATCTATTTCCTTTGAGTTCTCAGTAAAGTGATCCTCAAAGTGAATTGGTGATTGGACTTGGAATTTTGTTGGTATTAAATTGGTGAATCATTTTGGGACAATTATCTCATTGTTTTGATACGTCTTCAATTAATGACATGAAATTTTTAAGAAAAGAAATTTATCCAATCCGGCCCAAGAGAAACCCTAAGATCATCCCATTTTAATTGAATTGAATTCACTTAGGTTTCACAGTGTTCTTAAAACCATCCAAAATCAAAACCATAGTTGGTCACTTCACATCCCATCCTCCACTAAATTATAGCATCTCAAGTTTAGTTCTTCGGTCCTTATAGATTCGACCCCTACAAGTACAACATTTAACGCTTTTACTAGTAGAGTAAATTTGGGCGCAACCAAATTTTGGCGCCATTGCCGGGGACCAAAGTAAGTACCTTAGACACTCATCTTATTTTCTCACCCCAAATTCTCTATTCTCACCCCAATTTCTAATCTCTATTCCCCTTTATGTTTATATGTGTCCAATAAATCCCAAAACCAATTTTCAATCAACTCAAATGGATTATCTTCTACAATACCCATTAATAGACCATGGCTATAATCAACTGAAAAATCAATATTTGGAATCAACTCAAATAGAGAATTTTATTGACCAATCCTTGATTAAATACACCACACCATATGAGATGTACAATCAATGGGATGCTTATTTTTTAAAGGATCAATTTCTATACCTCTCATGGATGATTGAAGAGATAAAAAATAATGAGATGTATGACATCCAAACATCTATCAATCCTAATCCTGAAAAAATTATTGAACATTTCTGTGAAAAAAAGGTTAAAATGAATTCAGAAGTTTCATCCATGACAGTAGAACTACAAAGCATTGAATCATTTTTGGAACCAACTCCAACTTAGGTTGTCCCTTCCACATCACTTATAGAAGAATCTTGTTACCCACATTACTCATTTGAATTTAGTGAAGAACCCACTTTAAAATATTTGAAAATAGAGTTGGATAATGAAGATAATTGGATAAGTAATGTTGGAAGTCAAGATAAAGAACATGAGGGAATTTTTAATGAGTGTTAAAATCAGGGTGAAATAGAGTTCATGAATTCACAAGAGGGAAATCTTTTTTCATGGATGGAATGTCCGGTATATTTCTCCAATGATGTTTTTTTAGAGACACCAATCATTAAACCATTAGGAGAAATAAAAAACATCAAATCTATACCCATTCATGAAACTCATCTAGACAATTTTCTAGTTGAATATTCAACTCAAAGTGAACCAATTGTGTTGGGAAATTTGGAAAAAAAATTGATTTTGATTCTAATTTTTTATCTTTGTTTGAATTTCCTGTCCAACCGGAACTCAAAATCAATTTCCTTACTTCCCCACTAAGGAATCCCATCATAGGTGATAACCATGACCTTTCATTAGTCATTCATTCATCTCATGAAACCCACAAAGGGGTTTTATCCCTTGAAATTGTAGGAAATACTGTAGAAGAAATTAAATCAACCATTACTGAAAGACCTTGGATTTTCCCACCCCTTGTTGAACATGGATTTTGACATGACATGAAATCAAAGAAAACAATAAATCTCAATCAAGTTGAAGTGGAGAAAGATGGGTTCATTAAAATTTTCAATGTTGGAATTGGATAAGTTAGGGGGTTCAAGTCGAGCTAACGACATTAAACAAAACCGTGACATGGGAGGAAACCCATGGTTTTCATGTTTCCCATCATTTTGAATAATTTTCTTTTTCGTATAATAAATTACCACAGACTGTTGACCTGTTCTTATTTTGTGAGTAAGGATGGGTATGAAAGGTGAGCACCGTATTCATCTGTGTCATGCGGTGTGATCCCGGAGTAATACCTTCCCCAGAAAATATAAAGAAGACAATGTAGCGTCATTTGGTTTTTAAAAACATACAAAAACAAGGAAAACCATAAAAATATTGATACTTGGTTTTAAATAAATTGTTGTGTTGTTTGTTTTTCCTGGTTTTTTCTTATTTTTATGGTTCATGGACTATTTTGAGTGATACATATTCGATCAAGGAGGTGCATACCTCTCCCAAGAGATCAAAGGAGTAAACTAGAGCATAATGAACTTCAACTTCAAAAACTAGGTGAATTTGTTCCAAGTTTATTGTTTCCAATTACTTTTAGAACACCTCTCATCTTCCACTACCCCCTTCTAAGTTTTCTTTAAACACTAGGGACAGTGTTATTCTATGTTGGGGGATATGAAATAAAAAATGATTTTTTTTAATAAGAACATGCATTGAAAGAAAAATTCCATTAACCTTGGACATGAAAACACACATTGCAAACTATGAAATTGGATATCGAAAAAATAGGATGCCTTGATTCTGATTTTAATGCATGTTTAAGTTCAAGATAATAGTTTTTGGAAAGTGCGGTTGTCCGATGTGATTTTTCAAAGTTTAAATTTTCATCCTCCTAATAAAAATGACACAACGCACGTCTACTTGATCGTGGATGTAAATTTGAGTTGTTGGTTCCATTTCAGTATAGCATAGGGTTCTGGGGTCACTTTTAGTTTAATTTGAGTATCCAAAGAAAACAAAAAAAAACAAAAAAAATTGAAAAAAATTATGACCACATAGAGAATTGTTTTGTCTAAATGTGTCGCATCCGGCACTTGGGGATCGTGACTCCATAGCTGTCTTGCCCAGAGTTAGGCTTTATATCTCTATTGTATAGCATGTAATTGACAATATGTGTGGCGTCTGACACTTGGGGATCGTGACTCTATAGTTGTCTTTCCCAGAGTTAGTCTTTTCATATCTATTTGTGGTTAAAAAAATAAACAAACCATCAAAAAAATCAAAAAAAAATTGGATATTCATCTTAAGGGTTAATGTGATTCCCACCTAGCACTTCCATTTTTTCCCCTTGAACAATAAAATGGGCCCCATATCTTTTGTGATGCACAATACTTTATCATGCTTAATTGAAATTGGATGAAATGTGGTGATTAATTTGAACAAAGGAAGGGGCTTGGGCAAGGGATATGCTTATGGGCATATCTTGTTTTAAATTATTTTTCTGGGTTTCATAATTTTTTTTGGGTATGAGGTCTTTGATTTAGAAATGTCTATGAAAATGTTTTTGGAAAAGGGGATTTGAATTTTATATTTGTAATATATTTTGCTCGGGACTACAAAAACTCAAGTTGGGTGGTGTGATTAGTCACTGAAAGTGGATATTATTAATTTTTAATATCTTTATATTAATTTTTCCAATGTCCATAAATATTTTTTTAGTGCGTTACATAAATAGAACTTCATTTCTCATCTTAAATGCAATTCATGTTTAAAATAAAAATTTGGGCCCAATAATTCATCTATGTGTGAACAACATTATATTCATTTTATGAATTTTAAATTTTGGGATATGATTTACCACTTTGTTTGGAACATTTTATATTTTAGGTCCGATGGATGAATCTCAAGTGAAGAGGGAGATTATTGCCCCTGAATGCAAATTTTTTTTGGAAAAATCATAATGGGCCTAAGGCCCATCAATCAAATGTGGGGCCCACACACCAAACCCAATGAAGCTAAAATTTTTACATTAGAAAGTTAAAAATATGAGGATAATTTTATAAAACTATGGCCATATATAATTTGAAAGTTTTCATAATGACAAAGGGATCTGAAGTTTAGATTTAAATGGTGGGCCCGACATTAATGCACATAAAGTCGTCCCACCATTTTGGCCATAAAATACAAACTACTACGCCAAATGACCTGAAATTTGTACATATCATAGATGACACATTGAAGAAGTTATTGTTATTCTATGACTGCTGATGATTTGGAAGACTTCAATTCCAAATTCACACATAATTATGGTGGACGAATCTGGACGAAATTTCTGGGTCAACTTCAAAACGTCAAAATCCCTTAATTATCTCACCCTCCTTTTGACTCTCTAAATTATTGGGGATGAAATTTATTGTTGTGGGGTGTCTCAAAGGATCTTAAATATGCCTATATAGGGAGCTGGTGGTGATGGGAATTATCATCAAATATTTTTCTTTCAATATGACTTTTTCATTCATCCACTTTATTTCTTTCAAATGTAATTTCCTACATTCAATTTGTAATCGCATTGTCAAGTTTTCTTATGTAAGTTTTTCTTTCTTGATTAGTATTTTAATAAAATTTATTCTTCTTCCTCACTTATTATTTTCCTTTTCTTCGCACATTGATACCATTTAATCATGGAATGAATTTATTCACACCAGCACTTGTGAATTCAATCACACAATGGTGGAGTGTTCGTTCTTTTAATAATTTTCTTCTTCTTCAATTCCGACCCCATAAGTCTACATCCTGCTTCCATTGGTAGAATAGAATCAATTTAGGGCTAACCACTTAAGGTTTTATCCAATGGAGTAGCAAGGTTAGGGATTGGATGTTATTTTATTTACTTCATATTTAAATATTTTCGTTATTTTAAGATTTCCATTTGAGGAGTGACATTCTTTTTCATCTTCGCCAACCTTAACGATGACACATTTTGAGTTCTAGTACAATATATTTCCTTTGAGTTCTCAGTAAAGTGATCCTCAAAGTGAATTGGTGATTATCCATGGAATTGTGTTGAGATTAAATTGGGGAATTATTTGGAAGAATTATCTCGTTGTTTGGATACCTCTTCAATTAATGACATGAAATTTTTAAGAAAATAAATTTATCCAATCCACCCAAAGAGAAACCCTAAGATCAAACCATTTTCATTGAATTGAATTCACTTAGGTTTCTTAGTTTTCTTTAATACCATCCAAAATCAAACCCATAATTGGCCACTTCACAGACCATCCTCCACCAAATCATAGCGTCTCAAGGTTACTTCTTCGGTCCCTGTGGATTCGACCCCTACAAGTACTACATCGACTTCTTTTACCAGTACGGTAAATTTGGGCAAAACCAAATTTTGGCACCGTTTCCGGGGACCAAAGTAAGTACCTTAGACACTCATCTTCTTTTCTCACCCCAAATTCTCTATTCTCACCCCAATTTCTCTTCTTTATTCCCCTTTATGTTTATGTGTGTCCAATAAATCCCAAAAACAATTTTCAATCAACTAAAATGGATTATCTTCCACAATACCCATTAATATACCATGGATATAATCAACTGGAAAATCAATATTTGGAATCACCTCACATAGGGGATTTCATTGACCAATCCTTGATTAAATAAACCACACCAGATGAGATGTATAATCAATGGGATGCTGATTGTTTAAAGGATCAATTTCCATACCTCTCAAGCTTGATTGAAGAGATAAAACTTAATGAGGTGAATGACATCCAAACATCTATCAATCCAAATCCTGAAAAAATTCTTTAACATTTGTGTGAAAAAATGGTTAAAATGAATTCAGAAGTTTCATCCATGAGAGTAGAACTACAAAGCATTGAATCGTTTTTGGAACCCACTTTATCTCAGGTTGTCCCTTCCACATCACTTATAAAAGAATCTTGTTACCCACATAAATCATTTGAATTTTTTGAAGAACCCACTTTAAAATCGTGGAAAACAGAGTTAGATAATGAAGAGAATTAGATACGTAATGTTGATTGTCAAGATAAAGAACATGAGGGAATTGTTAATGAGTGTTTAAATCCGGATGAAATTGATTTCATGAATTCACAAGAGGGAAATATTTCTTCATGGATTGAATGTCCGGAATATTTCTCCAATGATGCTTTTTAGAAACACCAATCACTAAACTATGAGGAGAAATCAAAAGCATCAAATCTATACCCATTCATGACACTCATCTAGAAAATTTTGGGGTTGAATCTTCATTTCAAAGGGAACCAATTGTGTTGGAAAATTTTGAAAATGATATTGATTTTGATTCTAATTTTTTATCTTTATTTGAATGTCCTATCCAACCTGAAATCAAAATCAATTTCCTTACTTTCACACTTAGGAATCCCATCATAGGTGATAACCATGAATTTTCATTAGTCATTCATTCATCTCATGAAACCCACAAAGGGGGGTTAACCCTTGAAATCGTAGGAAAGACTGTAGAAGAAATCAGATCAACCATTACTCAAAGTCCTTGGATTTTCCCACCCCTTTTTGAAAATTGGTTTTTATATGACATGAAATCAAAGAAAACAATCAATCTCAATCAAGTTGAAGTGGAGAAAGATGGGTTCATTAAAAATTTTAAAGTTGGAATTGAATAAGTTGGGGGGTTCATGTCGAGCTAACGACATTAAAGAAAAGCACTGCATAGAAGGAAACCCATGGTTTTCATGTTTCCAATCATTTTGAATAATTTTACTTTTCATGTAATAAATTACCATGTACTATTGACCTGTTTTTATTTTCTGAGTAAGGATGGGTATGAAAAGGGAGCATCTTATTCATTCTTGTCATGCAGTGTGATACCTGAGTAATACCTTTCCCAGAAAATATAAAGAATACAATGTATCATCAGTTTGATTTTTAAAATTTATAAAAAATAAGGAAAACCATAAAAATAATGATACTTTGTTTTAAATTAATTGTTGTGTTCTTTGTTTTGTCTGATATTTTCTTCTTTTTATGGATCAGTGACTATTTTTAGTGATACATATCTGATCAAGGAGGTGCCTACATCTCCCAAGAGATCAAAGGAGTAATCTGGAGCATCATGAAGTTCAAATTCAAAAACCATGTGAATTTGATCCATGTTTATTGTTTCAAATTCATTTTAGAACACCTCTCATCTTCCTCTACCCCCATCTAAGTTTTTTTAAACACTCTAGACAATGTTATTCTATGTTGGGGGGAGATGAAATAAAAAATGATTTTTTTAATAAGAACATGCGTGGAATGAAAAAATCCATTAACCATGAACATGATAACACACATTTCAAACTATGAAATTGGATATCGATAAAATTGGATGCCTTGATTCTGGTTTTAATGCAAGTTTATGTTCATGATCATAGTTTTTGGAAAGTGCAGTTGTCCGATGTGATTTATCAAAGTTTAAATTTTCATCCTCTTAATAAAAATTCCATAATGCACGTCTACTGGATCATGGGTATAAATTTTATTTTTAGGGTCCCTTTCAATATAGCATAGGATTCTGGGGTGAATTTTAGTTTAATTGGAGTATCCAAAAAATCAAAAAAAAAATAAAAAAAATGAAAAAAATTATGACGACATAGAGAAATGTTTTGTCTAAATGTGTGGCGTTCGGAACTTGGGGACCATGACTCCATAGTTATCTTGCCTAGATTTTGGCTTTATATCTCTATTTTAGAGCATGGAATCGAAAATATGTGTGGCATCCGGCACTTGGGGATCGTGACTCCATAGTTGTCTTGCCCAGAGGTAGTCTTTTCATATCAATTGTGGTTAAAAAAAATATAAAGAACATCCAAAAAAATTAAAAAAAAATTGATACTCATCTTAATGTTTAATGCGATTCCTACCTAGCCCTTGCATTTTTTCCCCTTGAACAATAAAATGGGCCCCATATCTTTTGTGATGCACAACACTTTATTATGCTTAATTGAAATTGGATGAACTGTGGAAATGAATTAGAACAATGTAATGGGCTTGGGCTAGGGATATTCTTATGGAAATATCTTTTTTTAAATGATTTTGATGGGTTTCATAATTTTTTTGGGTATGAGGTCTTTGGATGAGCAATGTGTATTAAAATATTTTTGGAAAAGAGGATTTTATTTTCATATTTGTAATATATTTTTCTCGGGACTAGAAAAACTCAAGTTGGTGGGTGTGATTATGCCCTAAAAGTGGATAATATTAATTGTTAATATCTTTATATTCATTTATCCATAGTCCATAAACAATTTTTTTAGTACATTACATAAATAGAACTTCATTTCTCATCTTGAATTCATTTCATGTATAAAATGAAAATTTGGGCCCAATCATTCATCTGTTTGTAGACAGCATTATATTCATTTCCTAAATTTGAAATTTTGGGATATTATTGAACAATTTGTTTGGAACATTTTATCTTTTAGGTCCGTTGGATGAATCCCAAGTGAAGATGGAGATTATTTCACCTGAATGAAGAAATTTTCTGGAAAAAGCATAATGGGCCTAAGGCCCATCAAAAAAATGTGGGGCCCACACACCAAGCCCAATGAAGCTCAAATTTTATATTAGAAAGATAAATATATTAGAATCATTTTATTCAACTATGGCCGGAGATAATTATGAATTTCTAATGATGATAAAGGGATATGAATTTGAGATTTAAATGGTGGGCCCGACATTAATTCACATAAAGGCGTCCCACCATTTCAAACATAACATACAAACGGAAGTGCCAAGTGACCAGAAATTTGGACAGCTGATAAAGGACACAAGGTCAAAGATATTAGTCTTCTATGATGGCTGATTATTTGGAATCCTTCAATTCATAATGCACACGTCAAAATGGTGGATGAATCTGGACAAAATTTCCGGGTAAACTTTAAATTGTCAAAATCCATTAAATTTTCACCCTCCTTTTGACTCTATAAATTAATGGGGATGGAATTTATTATGGTGGACTATCTCTAAGGCTCCTAAATATTCTTATATAAGGATCTGGTGGTGTTGGGAATTATCATCTAATATTTTTCTTTCAATCTGAGTTTTTCTTTCATCCATTGTATTTCATTCAAAAGTAATTTCCTGCTTTCAATTTGTAATCGCATCGTCAAGTTTTCCTATGTATGTTTTTCTTTAATTTTTCATATTTTAACCAAATTCATTCTTCTTCTTCACACATTGATACCATTGAATCAAGGTGTGAATTTATTCACACCAGCACTTGTGAATTCAATCACACAATGGTGGAGTGTTCATTCTTTTAATAATTTTCTTCTTCTTCAATTCCACCCCTATAAGTCTATATCCTACTACCATTGGTAGAATAGCTTCAATGGAGGGCTAACCACTTAATGTTTGATCCAAGTTAGTATCCAAGTTAGGGATTGGATATTATTTCATGTACTTTATATTTAAATCTTTTCGTTATTTTAAGATGTCCATTTGATGAGTTACATTTGTTTTCAACTTTTCCAACGTTAACAATTACACATTTTGAGTGCTAGTATGATCTATTTTCTTTGAGTGCTCGTTAAAGTGACCCTCAAAGTGAATTGTTTTTTTGCCTTGTAATTGTGTTGGGATTAAATTTGTGAATGATTTGGGAGAATTATCTCGTTGTTTGGATACGACTTCAATTAATGACATGAAAATTTCAAAAAAGAAATTTATCCAATCCACCCCAAGCAAAACCCTAATATCAAACCATTTTCATTGAATTGAATTCACAAGGTTTCTTAATGTTCTTTAAAACCATCCAAAATCAAAACCATAGTTAGCCACTTCACAACCCATCCTCCACCAAATCATAGCATCTCAAAGTTACTTCTTCGGTCCATATGGATTCGACCCCTACAAGTACTACATCGACCACATTTACTAGTAGGGTAAATTTGGGCGCAACCAAAGGGTTATCATGAAAACCTTAAAAGAAAATAAATTGTATGGAAAATTCAGAAAGTGTGATTTTTGGTTACAACAAATTTCATTCCTTGTTCACATTGTTTCAAAAAATGGCATAAACGTTGATCCTGCTAAAAAAAGTTGTGGAATAATGGACAAGAACCACAAATATACTCGAGATCCGTAGATTTCTTGGTTTAGTAGGTTATTACTAGATCTTTGTTGAATAATTTTCACAGTAATCTATTCCAATGACTATGTTAACTCAAAAAGGTTTTAAGTTCATTTGGAAAAAAGAATGTGATGATTGTTTTCAGGCATTGAAAAGAAGATTGGTGAATGCTCCAGTTTTGGCACTGTCTTCCAGAAATGATGAGTTTGTTATCTATAGTGACGATTCACTGAAGGGACTTGGTCTTATCCTTATGCAGAATGATCATGCAATTTATTATGCTTCATATCAGTTGAAAATTCATGAGTTAATTTACGCTACACATAATTTTGAATTAGCCGCTTTTGTTTTTTCTTTAAAAAGTTGGAGCCATCATTTTTATGGAGTAAAGTGTAAAATATATAACGTTAAAAAAAAGTTTAAAGTATATATTCAATCAGAAAGAATTGAACATGAGTCATTGGAAATGGCTGGAATTAGTCAAGGATTACGATTGTACAATTCATTACCAATTGGGGAATGAAAATAATGTGGCTGATTCTTTGAGTTGAAAAATTAATGATTCATTAACCATGCTACATTTGGAACGAGATCCTTTGGTTTTGGATTTCATGAACTTTGGAATATAAGATTTTGGTTCAAGAAGTTCTTCTGTTTTTTTTTCAGGTGTCAGTGAGATCATCTCTATCAGACAGAATTAAGCAATCGCAGAAGAAATATATTGGGTTGCTGAAAAAGTTAGAGATGGTTTAGAAGGGTAAGTTTCCGGAATTTATCATTGGTAATGATTGTGTTTTGAGGTTTGGGAAGAGATTATGTGTGCCTTGTGATTCACAGTTGAAGAATGATTTGTTATGTGAGGCTCATAGTTCCCTTTTTTCAGTTCATCCTAGAAGTACTAAGATATACAGAGATCTGTGGGATTATTACTGGTGGGTTCAAATGAAATGAGATATTGCTGATTTTACTGTGAAGTGTTTGACTTGTCAGCAGGTTAAAGCAGAGCGACAGTTACCGAATGGGATTCTTCAGTCATTACTGGTGTCAAAGTGTAAATGGGAAAATATATCCATGGACTTCATATTGGGATTACCAAAGTCATCTCGAGGTAATAATGCAATCTGGTTTATTGTTGATCGACTGACTAAATCTGCTCATTTTCTTCCTTTTCGAGATACATTCTCTCTAGATCATCTTTCTCGATTGTATATTAAAGAGATAATAAAGTTACATGGAGTTCCCCTTTCCATTGTATCTGATCATGATCCCAGGTTTACTTCTATCTTTTGGAAAGGCCTTCAGAAGTCGTTGGGTACTGAATTAAATTTTAGTACAGCTTTTCATCCGCAATCATATGGGCAGTCAGAACAAACAATTCAGACCTTAGAGGATATGATACATGTTTTCATGATGGATTACCAGGGAAGTTGGGACCAACATCATTCTTTGGTTGAATTTTCATATAATAACAGTTTTCATACCAGTATACACATGGCTCCATTTGAGGCATTATATGGAAAGGAGTGTCAAACTCTAGCTTTTTGGGATGAAGTAGTGGAAAGGAAGCTGATCAGACCAGAATTGGTAGAAGAGATGGATGAAAAAGTTCAGTTTATTAATAAGAACATGAGAACAGCTTAGAGTATGCAGAATAAATTATGTGGATAACCAGAGGAAGGATCTATCTTTCAAGGTAGGTGATCATGTTTTTCTCAAAGATTCTCCCTGGAAAAGTATGATGTGCTTTGGTAAGAAGGTAAAGTTGAGTCCAAGGTTCATTGAACCTCATGAAATACCAAAGAATGTTAGATCAGTTTCATATAGAGTGGCTTTACCTCTAATTTTATTGTAGGTACACAATGATTTTCATTTTTCGATGTTGAGAAAGTATATACCAGATCCTTCTCATCTTTTGAGCTGAGATGTAGTTCAGTAGGAAGAGAATCTCTCTTATGAGGAACAACCGGTCCAGATTCTTGACCGTAGAGAGAAAGTGTTGCGGAATAAGGTAATTTTTCAGGTGAAAAGTTTTTGGAAAAACCATATGGTTTAAGAGGCAACATGGGTATCTAAAAATGCTATGAGGGATAAATATCCCCATTTATTTTATAAGTGAATAAAATGGCGAGGATGAAATTCCCAAAAGGCGGGACGGATGTAACATACCAGGTAAATAATGAATAATCCATTTTAATATTTATTAATATTGGTGAATTAAATATTAGTTTTACTTTAATGAGGTTGCTATGTTCGATGGCGTACCCGATACGCAGACAACAGATTTCATTGAAATTTTACATTGCACACAAATAATATAATAATATTATTTTAAATGGTAGTTAACATGTAGCCATTGTATTGGCGAGAATGAACAAAAAACTAAAATATTATTATATATATTTTTTAAATGTTTTTACATTTATCCAATAAATTTTAGAGGCTTGAAATGCGAATAAATCCAATTTTAAGCATGAATACTCTAATATTCTCTAAAAGGACGATTTATTGCCTTTTGATGGAGAACCATCTTTAAATATAGTTATGTTCACTCTTATACATTTTATTGGGCAAAATAAAATTCTTCTTTAAAATTTGGACATCAAAATTTACTTTGTGTATGTTTTTTTTATTATTCCGATAAAGTTCATTTTTAATGAATAGTGAAAAATGTTGTATTTTAATTCAAAAGAACCATTTAATATAATTTATTTAGATGGTTATATTATCATTTAAATTGGTTTTAATGTTCAATTAGAATATATTTTTACCATTTAATCCAATGGTGGACATTGGAATTAATTTCACTTTGAAATTAGACTTAAACAAGAGTCAATCTCTTGATATATATTGTTTCATAAAAACATGCTCATTGATTTGACAACGGGAATTAATTATAAAATAAATTAAAGAAAATTATATATTTTGAATTTTGTAAAATATACATCATTTTTGAATTCAGAATATAAAATATATCTTTGGGTGAATTTTTGGTATTTTTCTGAAAAAAAATCAATTTTTGGTGAATAGTGAAACCACTAACTGTTAGTTAAAAAAACCGATTTTTCGTTTAAATTGAAATTTTACCACTTCTGTGAAATGACTTTCAAAAATCTTACATAAATGGTTATCATTAATATGTAAAATGTGTTTCAATGGGATGAAAATAGTTTTTGGTGAATAGTAACTGTTAAGTTTTATTAACCGTGATTAATGGTAATTAGTGTAATTAAAGGTAAAAATAATGTTATAATATTATTAAATTACCATTACACTTATCCTGAACTTATTAGATGATTCATGTATGAAAATACATTTCATGGGTCAATTTGGGGACCACATGGAGCCACATGGGTATGATAATGACATTAATACATTTTTATTTAAAGTAAAAATAAAAATGTCACAAACATGTAATGTTTTACTAAATAAAATTATATAGGGTTTTATTATTGATATATTTTACTATAAATATTCGTTATAAAAATAAACATATTTCCTACATCATGGTAATTTATTTATAATTTTTAGACATCAAATAAATATAATTATTTATGACACAATGATGATGCAGTGTTTACGTCATTATTGAATAAAATAAATAAATAAGAAGATAGTGTTTTAAACAATATCCAAAACTTTCCCAATTCTTATTGGATGATATTCTTTCGATCTTGGGACACCTTATCTTCAACTTTATTGATTTTTGGACCTTTTGAATCTGAAAACATTATATAATAAAATAATTTTTTCAATCTTTCCAAAAGAGCTCCTCCCCTCCCTTATAAAAAGAACCCACTTCCTGCCCATTTCTCACACTTCTCAAGAACTTTGTCTCCTCAAACCTCTACTCACATAACCTCCCAAGTTCCATATTGTTATCCTAGAAGCCTTGACTTAGAAAAAAAGATCCTCAAGAAACCCTTCTGGTTCAAACCAAGGGGAGTTACCCGATTTAATGGTAATGTATTCTCTTATATTCATTTATTTTATTTTTCTTTTCCACCCCCTAAACTCTTTTTATTCCATTATTTATAACAAAAAGAGTATCTTCAATATACTAGTATGTTTTTATGAGAATAATTTGAGCTATATTTACACACACCTCCATCTAATGACTGAAGAACATACTCTTTCTGTGGACTGCGAACTACTACCTCATGAAACAATGATTCTTCAAATATCTCCTACAACCTATAATAGAGGCCATTAAGATGTCACTATATTTATATATGATATATATTGTGTATATGTTTTGCTTATACTTATATATTTTTTATTTATGTCATACCATTATGGTTTTGATAATGGATAAACTCGATAATTTCATTTTAGGATGTGCGGACTACCGCCCCCTCAAAGTGATTTGAATCGTTAATACCATATGTGGGACGTATAAAAGATGGAGTTAATAATATTATATATGATATAATACTGGAATTATAATGTACTTCTATATCATAATGTTTTAATTCCATTAAATGCGAAAAATAAATGAAATTAGCGTTCATGCGTACGTACGACTTACCATCTCCATGAACGGTGCATTTCATTTCTTACATGTAACTGTTATGTAATATTATAAATGCATGTATATACTGGATATATATGATCTATATGATTTCTACATTATGAATATAATTATTTAGATATTGTATATTTTACCACATGAACAAATTTTAATTATAAAAAGTTTATTTTTGACTCAAGTACCAAATATCGAAAAAACGATCGTTATTAACGTAAATGATTAAATAATGTTCATAACATGGTAATAAGTGATATAAAAGGAATAATGAACTTGAAAAAGGTTCTTAAAAAAGATTAAATTTACTCTAGTTTATTATTTAGGAGATTAAAAAACAATCGAGTCAAGTCGGACACGAGGTAAGGGACTTCATCTCAATCTCTTTTCATTGAGGTATATTTTGTTTTAATACAAGACTTTCTTTTATACGCTGTATAAAAAACGTTGACTTTTCATATCATTTAAAGGGAATATTTTTATACAAATAATTTTATTAAACGACAAAATGGAATGTTTCTTTTAACGTACGCGGTGACAACGACTTTTCCACCTCCGCGAGTATTACTTGATATTTGGCTTCCTTAACAAGCCGTAATGTTTTTGAAAGGAAAAATAAAAACCAAATTATTGGTGGTGCCATGGTAAACCAAATGACGGGTGGTTATGTGATAAACTAAAGCCTAGGATGTTCCGTGACAAACCAGGATGGATGGTTACGTAATAACCTCCATGGCATTGGGTATGGAAGTCACTCGTATGGCTATTACATTTTGTGACGTGTGGAAGTCGACCGTATTGTTATTCCATTTAAGTATGTTTATGTTCCAAGTTACCTTTATATGTTATGTTTTCTTTATAGGGATTTTATGGTGATATTTTTGTTACATAAGTGTAAGAAATGAAATTTTATTTAGTGAAGAGTATTTACTACTTCATATAGGTGAAATGTATTACTTATGATTAGGTATTCATGGTTTACTTGTTGTTTTGAAAAAAACTAATAGTTTCTTTCTTTGGGTATTCCTTACTGAGATTTTATGCTCATCCCATGTTTTTGAAATGTTTTTCATAGGACATAAAGTGCAATAGGGTCAAGGATGGGATCAAGGAAAGTCATGTTGTCTAAAACATGGAACTAGACATGACACTTTTTTTAAGAGTTTTTATTTTTATGAAAAAATGGAAAATGAGTAGAAGTGTCTACTTTGTAACTTCTGAGATGTAATAGTTATGGCCTAATTCTATATAACTCTAAACCTGAAATCATCCTCAATGTGAATTATTGATTTAATTCAAGATTAAGTAATGTTTGAAGGTCGGGTCCTTATAGAAACCCCAAGAATAGTGTATGATCTCATCAAATTTTATTTTCACAATAATATTATCTACCTCATTACCTATATTACATTGAAACAAAACCCTTATGAAATTTAATAATTAGTATATTAACAATATATTAAATATATTAACCTCTGGAGGTGATTATCTGTATGATTTAATTATATTTAATTCTTCCTTGTCCTCATCTTTTTAAAATGTCTTGTTTGTTGTTTGTTAGAACCCTTTGAGTAAATTGAAAACTAACATATTATCACTATCTTCATGGTTGTTTTTTATGGATTATATATAATATATGAATATTTTATTTCAATTATTTTTTTATTTTTTTATTAATAGTATTAATGTTTAAATGAAATTGGAATTAATAACAATTTTTATGTAAGATGAGAAAATATAATCAAAATACATAATCCAACCAATTAACATATAGAAAAGAGTATTATAAAATAGTTTCAAAAAAAGTTAATGGATCAATATTTACATAATTGAATATAATTTGTTTTTGGTTTCGCTTTTTAACAAAAATATGTTATTTATATAGGATGTGTGATGAACACATGTTACCGGGTTTGGAATAATATATAATTTAATATTATATAGTGTATCACAATGGATAAATGGGGTCAATTATCTTGAGTATATTCATATTATAATCACATAAAAATTGAAATTCACATAGAACTAAATTGTTTTGTATTTATTATTTTATTTTAACATTAAAAGTATTGGGGTAATATAAAACAATTATATTATAACCTGAAATGAAATGTATAATGTGGGTTAGTAATGAAATTACATGTCCTTTATGTCTGGTTTGTGTTTCCTTCATTGTTCCTATTGTTTGTTTAAAATAAAACTTTATCATAATATTTTAAATTATTAAACTATAGTTACTAAACATTTATTTATATATTGATAAATAATTAATTCCATCAAAAACTAAATTTCACCTTCTTCTATAATCACGGATGTTGAGACACCTCTGCTGAGAGGATAACATCATATAAGACATTGTTCAATCAAATATCATTTCATTAATTGAAATAATTTATATCATTGTTAAAATATCTATTGATCAATGGAAGGGATGGAAATGGTAGTAATAAAATAATATAAATAGAATCAAGATCCATTTCATGGTTTAAAATCATTACACTTATACATATTACACTAATTCACTACAAAAATATTTAAAACATTAATGTAATAAAAGTCCAAAATGAAAATACATTCTATCCTCCTGTAATTCCAAGCCTTGAGATAGTCTCCCATAATAGGAATTAAGATGTCGTCGAGGGAAGATAAAATAAGGGAAATATAGAAATTGTGAGAGGGGGAGAAGAATAATACAATAAAATTAATGGTTCACTTTTAATAAAAATAGAATGAATTAGTATAGAATGAAATTAAATTCAAGATTAAAAATAATGAAAATAACAAATAGGATAGTAGTATTTGTTTGGTAATCCCTCTTCCCATGATCCTAAGGGTTAGCAGCCCTCAATTTTATTTGTAAATTGAGTAATCTTGTATTCTTTCATGTATCATAATTTATAATTTTTAATTTTTAATATTTCATTATTTTTAAATTCATAATTGAATCTATACTGAAATATAGTGATTCTGATTTTAGAAAAATTATATCCTCATAGCATTTATTGGTGCATGGAATATGGATATAAAGAATATTTGAATGTTTCATCACCCATAAAAACTCATTGTGGATTTTTTTGGCCATGGATATTCATTTTCATGGGACTCATGTCCACGTGGTTGTGTGGGGAATCTACTGCCTCTCTTATCCATGGTAGCACACTATTTGTAGTAATTTGGCATCTACCATCCCAGCCTCCTCTACGATACATTTTCTCATCATATAAAATCATTATTCACTACTATAGCACAAATTTATGATGAGTTCCTCACAATGGTATCACAACCAGTGTTACAATTCATATGCAACTTCCATTGATATTTGACTATAGGGGCATCTATGATTGGAGAAGATGGTACAACTCATCCACCTATGATTCTCGATTTCACTTGGTATTGTGTCAATATTTAGGGAAATAGTATTTTCCATTTATAAATGTAGTGCTTCCAAATGGTGTAGCACCATCATCCTCATCATCCCATAACACAACAGGTTGTAGAAATATTTCATGTGTTATCATTGGTAACACCTATATGTGATACATCCTTCATAGTGTCTATATTGGCCTCTTGTAACATGGAGATCATATTTCTCTTCAAAAAGTGATTTAATATGGTCACCTAATAACATAGAAGATATCTGTGGTATTCATATGTCCTTAAAGTGATACTTCACTAAAGTTAGATATTCATAGCATTGGCCATGGTATTTTCTAGTATTTGTAGGAATTTAAAGGAGTTGAAAAGCAGTTCAAGGAGGTGTCTAGCAGTGGAGGAGGTGGAGAGGTAATATCCAACAGGGGAGAGTGGGTCTTATAGACTGAATGGTATTATTTTTTTATGAGGATGTCTGCATGGTGTCATGAACCCTACATCAAATGTGTTCACATTCAGCTACATCATTATATATAATTATATGAAATGTTTTGGTAATTCTAAAATAGGTGGGGTTCTATCCCCACAGATAAAAATCATAAACATATGTTTGTTTATTGTGACATGCATGATCCCACACAGACCATGGCCCACTCTAGTGGTGTTCCATGAATGGACTAGTATTCTTCCATAGTTCTAGCAGTCCCACCAAGTGTTATAGAAATTCAAGATACCCTTCTAGGATAGCTATGGGTTTGGCTTGACTACTATTTGAGGGATATCTAGGTATTTCTCATTTTCATTACCAAATGAAATATCTCAACAATTTACCATAATTCCACAAAAAGTTTACCTATATAGTTAAAATTATATAGTTGATAATATTATTAAATTTAATCATTGTATGTCTAAAATTTTTAATTGAAAAATAATAATAATCAAATAATTTATTTGGAATGTTAATTAAAATAAATTCCAAATCAATAGAAATTATTCATATTTTCTTGAAAAAAATGAGTTCATAAAATACCCCTACACATGAACAATACTTATCCTCATGAAATTAACGTTAAAATCGAATTAAGTAGGGAACCAATGACTCCGATATTTACATCTCAATGTAATAAAAATTATTATTAATGATAAATCATATTTTTAGGTTCCATAAAAACAGAAATATAATATCTCATTTTTAAAAGAAAAAATCCTCAAATAATTTGACATTTTATCATTAGAAAATGGGGGATTTTCCATTTTAATCTTTCCAATAATCCATATTGTTTGATATTAAATATTTAATGTCATTATAAACCCCACTTTGGAATTATTTTCTATCATCACCCATATTATAAATTCAATTAGATTTATACTCATGTCCTGAGAACATAATCGATTTCATTAAGATTCAAATGGGAATAGTTTCCCTAATTTATAATGGAAAAAGTAACATAAATTCAACATGACTTTTCAATTAAGGATCAAATGACTCTGAGTCTTTAAGGTTGGTTAGTATTTATTTGAAAAAACTATGGCCCAAAGAGAAGATTTCTCTATTTAAGAACATTTCAAGAGTTCAAAAGTATAAACACAATAGAAATTTATTCTTAAATTCTATATTTCAATTGTGTCATATTATATAAGAGGTATTGAATAATTAAAACATAATGATTTTTTATAACCTTCATTAATTTCAATAATTGTCTATAATTTTTTTAACTTTCCCAAAAAATAGTATTTTCATTTTTTTAACCATTTCAAAATTCATTCTCCAAACAATCCTCTCATCCACCAAATATCCACACAAGATAAAAAACAAAAGTATATTAATGGTGATTTTTTCTATTCCAATATCAAAAAAATTATTTTTTACATTTAATTAATAAGGGAAGAATATAATTTACAATGAATGTATCATAAAACCATTCTAAATTGCCAATGTTATATCCCCTCACTTTTTCCATAAAATTTAGTGAATCCATTTCACTATGAAATACACCATAAAAACTTTTCAACCATAAAATATCATGAAAAAATATGTGGGTGTATTGATAAATTTAAATGGATAAAAATTTAACTCATTATTTATAAGGTAATTTGTGGTCACTATGCAATAATATTGTATTAATATAAAATATAGTCTCAAGTATAATGTCTTCTCAATAAAAATATATTAATAAAATTATTTTTTTTTGAAAAGTTATATATTATACATTATCCAATGCATCTTCTAGTATGTGACATGCAACATGATCACTCTAGGAATTTATTCAAGGTAATGTAGAATGTATTTTTTCAAGAAATACCCTTCTAAATGGGAATATAATAAGTGAAAAAAAATTATGGAGTGCATAATAGTATCAAATAAATCCACCTGAATTTCATAAATTAACCATATTAAAAATGTTAAAGAAATTGAAATTACAAGAATATACCAATTAATTTAAATCATGAGTTATCCAATTAAGGAATATCAATTATTTTAATATAACTATTAAAAATAAAATCTATCTTTATAAGATATAAATTATAATGTCATGAACTTTTATAATTCCCCAAACGGGTTTAATGTTTTTTACAACCATATAAAAGTTATCGACAATCCTTTGGTGGCAGGAGCATCATTGCTTCGAACCACCACATGCCCCTTTTCTCATTATTACATTCTTCTTTTTTTGGTGAAAAATCCATTTATATAGTACACAAAACCCATCCCTCTCACAATAAGGTACCACTTTCATAGAGGGGTTGGATAATGTATTGAAATTATTCCTCATTATCTAATACCCATGAAACCTCCCTTTGACTATGAATTAATTCCTCAATATTGGTTAAATGAATTAAATATTCAAATGAATCACTAGAATGTTTTTTGAGTGATGAAAAAAATTACAAATAATCAATATGAAAACTATCCCTTTCATGTTTAGTGACTTGGGTCTTAGGTTCCATAGGCTCATCCAAAAAATCTATTTATTTTTTGTTTTGACTATCATATAAAATTAATTTAAATAGATTGAAATGATAATAATAATTATATACTAACATGACGTTTAATAGAGAATGAGGGTCAGTAATGAAATCACATGAACATCAGGGTTTGTGTCAAGTCCCTTCGTTACAGATGTTGGTTTTTTAAATTTCACTTTAATAATAAATTATGAAATCAAACTCCTGAATTACTATCAAATTATTTTTTTAACATTAAATTTTGTGGATAACAATTTAACCACTCCTATAGTCATTGTTGATGAGATGTCGTAATGGATAGAATGTAATCCTATATAACCCGATCCAATAATATTTAACTTCATCTATTTAACATTTAACATGAGAATTTGAGAATATATTTTTCAAGGAATGGAAGAAAAAAGTTATAAATAAAATAATATTAATGGATTTATGATCCATTTTATTTATGAAAATCATTACACTGGTACATGTCTCTCTCTTTCTCTACAATCTAATTTAGAGAATTAACGAATATAAAATTCATATTTCAAGAACACAATTTCCCCCATCGGCCCAATCCTTGGGTATTTCTACTAATATTAGATGTAAGAGGTCAGTAGTGGATGAGAAAAGAGTGAAGACAAGAAGAGAAATATAGAGATAGAAAATACAGTGGAATAAAATTGAGTTTTCACATTAAATTAAAACAAAATTATTTAATATAGAATGAAAAAAAAAATTATTGTTGGATGAATGGATCTGTAAAATAGTAGAGCCTTGATATTTTCATCTATCTATCCTCTCTTTGTCCAATGTCGTAGAAAGCTCTAATTAATTTATAGACGATGGAATCCTAAATTATTTTTCGTATAATTATTTATCATGGTGAATTCTAAATGTATCATAACTTATAAATATTTCATTTAATCTTTTCGGGAATAATATTTTTCATATTTTTTTAAAAATAAATCTTTAAAGTGTGTATGGGTGCATGAAATCATTACAATATGAAGTATATGAAGTTTCAATCACTCCTCACTCTCATGTCTGTGTTTTTTCTGTTGAACAAGTATTTCATCGGATTCATTTCATTGTGACCATGTCGACAATATTCTACTTCTCTTATATATAGTAGTAGAAAATTTTATATTTATCAACATATAGTACCCTTAATCTTTCATGGTAATTCATTTCATAATTTATATTCACCCCTTAGTATTTTATCACACATGAACTATTTGTTCTCCTGCACAGAATCACACCAACGACAACCAATCATAAGCCACAAACAATCACTTGTATTTTAATGTAATCTACATTCAATTATGGGGGAACCTATCCCCTTTAGTTTCTATATCATTCACTCGGTTTCTCTTTATCATTCATTGATGTAACATATTATGCGTTTATATCACGTTGTTCCCAATGGCGATTCCCCTTCAACCTCATGATCACACTTCACAACATGTGTTATTAATGGTGAATTTAAGTTCATTGGTTCTTATAAAATTTATTTAGACTTCAATTCTTCCAAATAATGATATCATAACATAATGTGAATTATCTTCTTGTAAAAGGGATTCCCCTCTATCACTTGAGATGTTAGAAGATGTCTATGGTGGTCTAAAGTCACGAAGATGATCCATAACATGAATTTAAGACTCCTTTAATCACCAATGGTATTTTTATATAATTTTTAATCGATCATTTTTGTGTTGAGTTAGAATAGGTGGTGGCCACTGGTAGAGGATGGAGTGATGAAATGTGAATGTGAAGAGAACTTAGATGAATCTTCAAAAAATTGTGTTTTTGTTATGAAGAATAATGCATATGCCTTGAGATTCAAACAGTGATGTTGATGGTGTTAAGCTGAATGTTTTATATAATTATATAATATCATTTGATTTGTCTATGTATTTAGTGGATCTGTGCCCACAGACACCAGTCACATATTTGCATAGGCTACTAGTGACATACACAAACCCGGACTGTTCTAGGGCCACACTACGCATACACCATGCACTTCCTAGTATCCTACTAATCATGTAGGCCCTCCTGGTGTGTGGCCTTGGTCAATATCCATTATAGTCTACCCAAGTGTGTAGTTATCATACTAGATGAGGTATCTCATGTGTCGTCCATATTTTTACCTATAAAACATTTCATCACTTGAAAATAAATCACTAGAAATTCCCAAATGTAGTAAAACATTTTAGATTAAAAAAATTATTTATTTTCAGCCATTATAATCCATCAACTATAAATTCCCAAATTTTTAATAAACAAATAATTACATGCTAATATTAATTAAAATCCATTTAAAATCATTTAAAATTGTACAATTTTTTTGAGAAAAAATAAGGGTACGATGGTGTAAAAGAGATGAAATGTAACAATATATAAGGTAAGTTAGATCATCATATAGACTTCATGATTTTAAATTTATAATTTTTTATTATCATTATAAATGTGTAATCTTCATAACTATTTCCAGTAACCCAATCACACTTATGTCCCTTTTTATTTTCATGGTATATACCTTTTTTACCTTTTTAAAATGACTTATAATCTAAATAAAGTGGATTTTTAAAATGTATTGTATTTTCAAAATGACACTTTGACTACAATTATATTATTCCTTTATCCAATAAAACTGGTAAATTGAGAAAAAATTATATCCCCCGCATTCTTTTGGTAACACCAAAAGATATTACATGAAGTATGATATAATATATTCAAATGAATTCAATTAAATTCAATGGTTTTATTTCATATATATCATTGAAATATGTTCTAATTATATGTTGAATTCATTATTATGGTCATTTAATTTTGTGATGGGTGGGTCTATAATAACATGTCCCTTTAAATATTTGGGTTATGTGGTATATATGATTATATTATTCTTATTAATCATGAAAATGATGGTATTTTTGTTCATATTTTTGAAAAAATTATTTATGAACATATGTTATGCATTAACCTAAAGATATCCTTGTTCACAAATTTGTTTTTATTTGACTAATATGATATTATGTTTCATTATTATTCATTTCCAACATCCCATGAATTTTTAAAATGCATTTTTCTTTCTTACGATAATTATATAATGATTATGAAAGCTGATTATGATTATTCTCACCAATTTTATATTAATTCAAGTATCTTATTCATTTTATATTATCCCTCACCATACAAGGCATTTATCTCAACCACTGTTTGATGTATATCCTATATTGACTACATTTTCTAAGGAGAAAATGGGATCATTATGAGGACTATAATGTATGAATTTAATTTATTGTTTTATTTTCTATCATTTTTGTAAAACCCTAAATATTCCACTATACTAAACCTTTTAATTCTAGAATGTATATTTATTTTCCAATATCTCATAGTAATAATATAATAGTAAATTTTGACAATTTTCTTATTATTTTGGAAGAAAGTAGTTGGTTTAAGATGGGTTCCATTAGTTCTGTTTAGAAGGGGTGAGTAACGAACTAGGGATTATTGGACTCCAGATAAACATAATAGAGACCTATGATTCCATATATTCATAAATATACTTTACTATAAAGTGTGGAATGTGTTTTATCACCCATGGATATATTATTACTTAGGAGGGTACACCTTTGATAGGATTAGGGAATGTTTTAGGTGATAGTACTATCCTAAATTAGATTGTAAGTAATATATAACCATTTTATCGTATCTTTAGTGTGATGTGGATATAGAGTTTTTTATGTGTTAAATGACACAATAATATGATTACTATTATGTTGAGAGATGTTGCTGAATAAGAGTGAACTAATATTCCATAGATATATGATTGAGATACAAGAACTAATGTAGGATGTTCAAAATCTATTATATCATAATGGATAATAGTAATGTTCCCCCATATCATATTGACCCATTATTGGGTTACTATGAGGGAGTAGTTATTATTACTCTAATTCAAATTCATATGACATGTTTAATGGTGTTGTCATCCTAGTATTGATGTAGTGACATGCATGGTTTGTATGCTTGATAAGACGAAAAAAAGTTCCATTTGATGGGTTCATGCAGCTAGTAAATCGATATAGTCTATAAATATTGAAACAACCATAAAATTGTAGAGATCATTAGTATACCAAATTTGAAACTACCTACCTTCCAAAAAAAATTGATTTTGTAGGTGACTTGTGTTTAGTATGATTATCTCTAAAATTGTATGCCTTATAAAAAATAAGCATTATACGTGAATAATACCATGCACTTCACAATCGTGAAAATTAAATGATAGTAACTACTAATGTTGAAACCGAATAACATAATGTTCTCTATAACATTAAAATAGTAGAAATGTTAATATAAAAAGGGTATGAAATGGAAAATAAATATTTCAAACAATAAGTAGAGATAGGCCCAACAAAAAAATATAAAGTGGAATGACATGATCACGATCTCTAATATTGAACAACAACCTATAAACACTATCATAGAGTAGTTTTAACACTAGGTATGCAAGTCCTAAAAATATCTCTATATAATTATCTTTTTCCTATATAAGATACAACACATTCATGTAAATTCCATTAGTGTAAAAGTACATAAAAACATAGTAGGATATCCAAAGTACCAATAAATTGGAATCAATCTAAAGGTATCACTTGATTGACCCACGAGAAAACTAAGGGGTCAAACCTATAAATAGATATGAATAATAATGAAACATAATTTAGAATTAGAGATATGAGACTCTCAATCTTCATATCTAATAGTGGATGATTTGTTTATATATGACCCAGTGTTATAATTATTTTCTTTTTCTAGTACCCCAATGTAAACATAATAATATTAAATTCCCCCACTCCTCACCAATGTAAAATCAAGATAAAGGGTGTTCTTACCAAATGTGGGAGGAATTTCAATCCATCTTTAGTGATAGATGGTGAGAGGTTCCCACTAGACATATAAAGTACTAATGTTATGGGGTGTGTAGGGGGTGAGGTTTGAAACGTTTTCTAAAAACAGTATAGGGGATCCTCTAACATTGATAAACATTCTATATTGGTGTTTTCTAACATGGATATCACTTTAGTGATTATATTTGAGTCTCAATGTTCTCCAACCATTCTAGAATGAGTGGTTTACTCATTCCAACACGTTTCATAACTCGGGCTTCCAAAATAATATCAGCATCATGTTATATCGATAAGTATTCATAGGAATGACTACACATTGGATTGATTTTGAGTCTTAAAATAGGAGACAATGAATATATAACTACTGAAAGAGTGTTTCAGAACATGTCCCTTGTGGATCTTTAGGTTTAATCCCTGATCCAGACTTGGATTTTTCAAACCACTTATCTTGGCATTAATAAAAAATTCATTATGTCTTTAAGGAGAAACAAGGTTTGTGGGACCACAAGAGGTCTCAAGGATGAACGCACAATAATAGGATTTGTAGGATATGATGTGTATAATAAAATGTGGGACATGTTATATAGTGTTTTATATTTAACATATTTAGGAACACAATATAATGTATAATGTGATCTAGATAGTTTGTGTTCATCTAATGTACATGGCGTGTAGTCATGTTTCTTAATGATGTTTCAACCATTATTCTACTGAATATCTACACTATAATCTACACAAGATATCACAATAAATCAATCATGATATTGTGTATGATTCCTAATATAAAAGCTAACCCATCTATTTAACGATTTCTAAGATTCAATGGTCAGAAATTGGTTTTTTTTAACTTGTGGGAATCATGTTGTGCTTACATCACCGTCTAAGGGACCAATACACAATATTTCATACAAAAATCATCACCACTTTTTCGAATCATTTTTTCATTCCCAAATTAATAAAATAATATTTCTCTAGTGTTTTTTTCTGTCATGTAACATAATTTATATTGAATCTATTTCCCACTATAGGTAGATTTATAAGGACAAAAAAAGAGGAAGGTAAAACAAATGATATTAAATAATAATTGGTTATAAAAATCCTATCCATCGATCATAAATTAAGGAAACTCAAGAAAAAATTTATGCAATAGAGTTGAATCAATATAATTAGTCCTAAAGGGATAATAATTAAATTGATATGACTATGATGTTTGTATTTAAATGAAGAAATAATAAAATAAATATAATCCTTTATAGAGAACTCAAATTACATGGAATGTATCTAAAATTTAAAATTAAATATAACATTAATGGGTATATTATTAATGAAGAACATTTTTTTGCTTCTCGTGTTGATCTTGGTGATGACTTCAAATGAACTTAATTATTGATCCTCGAACCTCCATCATTTTCAAACATTGATCTTCTCTATAGTGGATATTTCAATATTAATTGTTTTGTGGGTAAACATGGAAAGTTACTATAATAGTAATAAAATGTAGAGACGGTAACACCTGAGACTTTTATAAGAAATATTTTGTTTTTATGTTATATAAATCATCAAAGTAATCTTTCACTACACACAACACTAGCTTGACTTTCTTTACACACAATCGCGGCCTTCCTCGATTTCTTGCGTCGTACGCAATACCGAGTTTCACTAAACAATGA
This sequence comes from Viscum album, assembly GCA_963277665.1. Classification (NCBI taxonomy): domain Eukaryota; kingdom Viridiplantae; phylum Streptophyta; class Magnoliopsida; order Santalales; family Viscaceae; genus Viscum; species Viscum album. Next base: position 927,141,414 of record OY728126.1, on the reverse strand, counting down.
TATGCTATTAAAATATTATTAAAACTAGGCGTTATGAATAGTAATACCCACTTTTTGAAATTTTGTAAATTTTATTTTTCAAAATAGACTTCATTTTTGGATTCGGAATATCGAAATTAGCCTAGGGTGAAATTTTTTTTCTGAAAACATTTAATTTTTGATAAATAGTGAAACCACTAAGTGGTAGTTAAAAAAACTGAATTTTTCATAAAATATAATTTTACCACTTCTGTGAGTGGAATTTCAAAAATCCGAGAGACAAAGTTGCTGTCAGTAAGTAAAATTTGATTCAATGAGATGAAAATAATTTTTTGTGAATGGTAACTTTTTACTTTTATTTACCACGGTTAAAAGTAAATAGGGTAATTAAGAGTAAAAATGATATTATTATTACCCTAAAAAATGTCTTAATTCTATTGGATAAGTGTCATTCGACCAAAAACAACCTTAGGAATAAAATATGACCATTTAGGCCTACTTGGATTAGATTAGGACATTTATTATTAATTTATTTTAAGAAGGGTTAAAATATTTAAAATCAAAGTTTAATAAGTAAATAAATTTTAATATAGGGTTATACAGAAGATAAATTAGACTATAAATATTCATTAGAAAGATAAAATTATTTCCTACATAATTTTATTTTATTTGTAATTTTTAGACATTAAATAATTTAATTTATTTATGATACAAATATGATGCATTAATTATATTATTAATGTAATATTGACATAATTGATGTTATAAATACCCAAATAAATGTAATTTGAGACTTTTAATGAATTTCACTAATATTATGTGTTAATATTACATGTTACTATTGATTTAATTAACGTTTTTAGAATTAATAATTCTGTTATGATTTTCACAAAAATAAATTACTAAATATTGTCAAAACTGATATAAAATAGTTTTTAAAACAAATATTATATTATTAATTATTATTTTATTCCTAAATATCTATGGTTCTACCAAATGACTTAAATAAGGTTATATATATTTATAATAAACAACTTGGGGTTAGTTTGGCTGGTTATAGTATGTTTATTATCCTTAAAGTGTAAGAACACAAAAAAAACACGGTAAAAGTAAAATTATCTAACTTAATGTTAAATCTAAATGATAAGGTTAAAATAGGAACCTAAACTTGTCTAAATTCTATTTTATGAGAGTCTTTCGACCCATCCCCACCTTATCTTAGAAATAAATCAATTTGGAGCTATTTAAAACCGAATATGACTTTATAATAAAATAATATTTTTAGTTTTTCCAAAGGAGCCCCTCTCCTCCCTTATAAAAGGGCACCTCCTCCCCCTCTTCCACACACCACTTTGAGCCTTCAATCTCGGAAAACCCCTGAAAATTTCTTCTCTCTACTTCCCTGGAGAAAATCTATAGGTCCTGGTCTGCTTCAAAGACCAATTTTAGTGCCCTAAAAGGAGGTCTCAAAGAAGCGCTTCAAAGAAGAGGCAATGACCATTACTGATTCTTTCATCTTTATTTCTTCTTCCACTTGTTCTTATTTAGTTATTTCATTATGAAGTAATAAAATCAGTATCACACATATACTGATATATTATTATAATTATCAAACAAAACTATTTCACCATCTATCCATCCTACGGAAAATGAAATCACCACGAGTGCGTACGTACGGAATACCGTCTCCACGCCGTGGTGTAATCTATTTTCCACCACCACCTTACATGGATGGGTATAATGGTGTAAATAATGAATAAATATAATTATTGTGATGTGATATTGATTCTGAAATAGTATACATACACTCCAATACAATTCCACGACCATGGGAATGATATCATCACTCGTGCGTACGTAGAGAATACCATCTCCACGATGTGATGCGACTCATTCTACATGATTTTCATTGCATAATGATTACATACATGAATTGAGTGAATTAATATGATATATATTACACTAATACCATTCTGGAAATGAGGTATCTATAACCTAAAAAGAAGAATAATAATTTACTCGACAAAACACGAATAAGAACAAAAAGTAATAAACACCCTAATAACTAGTAGAAATGAAATATTTCTAATAATAAACTAAGAGTATGACCATATATGATATCATAACAATGAGTATGATTATGGAATAAGTTAATGAAATTATTTAAATCATTATAAAGGATGTTTGGACACTTACAAAGCAAATCAGACCTAAGGTAAGGGAAAAATATCACAATCTCATTTTTATCTGAGATTATTTATACTTTGGTATTTACGGGGGTGTATATTATCGTCCACATACATGCTTCCTCAATATGTAATATTTATATCCTTATACAATAGTTTATATCCAATTTTACCCTTCTGTGAGGTTTTAGTAGAAGATATGAAAGGAATCTTTTGTCGTTTTTCGTACGAGGTACTTTTTGACTTTTCCGACAAAAGTATGAGAAGAATGTTTTTTTTAACTTATACGGCATGAATGGATTTTTAAAACATTATTTCCAAGGAGCTTACTTTACAAGTTTTAAAGTTTATTTTTTCTTTTAGTTTAAAATTGTATTACATGTTAAGAAAGTAAAATGTTTTTAAAGTAGAAAGGATATTTTCCTCAAGAATGGAGTTCAAGTGTTTTATCAAAATTATTTTCCATATAAGATAATATAGGGTTCTGTTTCTATCCCTATTGTTCCATTTATTTGATTATATTGTGATGGAAATATTTTTATGAATTCCTTTATTTTATATGAATTATTTTATGATGTCATGATGTTTAAGATTCCCATATTTATTACATGGGTTATGCTATGATGTATGGTTTATAATTTTGTGGCACACATAAGAGTGGTATCATTATGAGATGGGTGGGACCTATATCTCCCTCCAATGTTTTGGGTAAAGATTTTATATCTCATGAGATAGACATGGCTGGAATGGAAGGTTAAACTGGTCTAGTGAAACAGGACTGAAACAAGGAATGAACTCAGTTCAGAAATGGACTGTGTCCACTAAGATAGTCTTGGAAATGAGTTTTGGCTAATAAGAAATGATTTTCTATGATTATGTGTTTTTTCCACAAAGTTTCATGTTTCATGTTATGATTATTGGGATTACATTTCACTACTATGATTTATCCCATGTTATGAAATTATGATCTCTTTTGCAGGTTATGATTTCCAAAATTATATGTTCTTATGAATATGATGTGATTGATATTTCTTTTTTTACCCTTATTGAGAATTTGAGCTCACCCTTTTTTATGTTTTCTTTCCCTAGGTCAGGAATAATGGTATTAAGTAAGATATGCCAAAAAGGGACTATAGATATGATGAAATAAATGGGAGACAATGTAGATGCTTTATGAACCAGTTGTTTATGTTTCCCAGTTTCTAAAGACACTATACCTATGTGGTACTTTCGTGGTTTTGTTATATGTTGTAATAATTGTACTTCAATTTTGATGTATTAACAAGGTATGTATTGTATACATTGTTATAGTTGGTATCAGAGGAAAGGTATAGTATAACTTTGGAAACTAGGATGTTAAAGCCTGAGTAAGAACCCTAAGGATAATTCTAAGCATAGAACACAATCTTAGCGTTTTAGAAATGGCCATGAATAACCTAGGATAAGACCTTATGTGTGAAATTTTATTCTTCATTATGTGGTTTTCTTATTATAATTAGTGTTGCTCACACTATTTTTCTTGGTTTTAGTAAATGGCTGGAACCTGGAGGAACCGTGTTAATGCGGAATGCGACGGGCAATGCAGCGATTGTCCCCCTGAGCAACCAAACATTATGGGAGCTGGAATGAAAAATATTGTAGCAATGCTCACACAACTTTCTCAAGCTATTAATCATCAAAGACTTCCAAACAATCAAAGGAAGGAGCAACATTCTGGTGAATCCTTCATGAGGCAGCGTCCACCTTCTTTCAGCGGGTCTACTTATCCATTAGTTGCTGAACAATGGATTAGTACTACTGAAAAGTTATTTTCAGTTCATCAATGTTCTGAACATGATAAATTCATCCTAGCAGTGTATCGTTTGGAAGGAGATGCTGATCAATGGTGGAATCTTATTAAGAATTCAAGGCAAATGGATGAAATTGAGTCCATGGAATGGGACGAGTTCAAGAACTTATTTTTCAATAAGTACATACCTCGTATTCTCCGAACAAGGATAGAGAAAGAGTTTCTTGAACTAAAGCAAAAGGATGATGAATCTTTTGGTACCTATGAAGAAAATTTTACAATACTTTCAAGGTACACTTCTGGGACTATTATCCAACCAGAGAGTAAGATCGATCGATTCTTTAGTGGATTAAAACCAAGTCTTCGAAGGGAGTTATACATAAGGGACTTCAATAGCTACGAGGAAATCGTTCGATGTGATCTCAAAGTTGAGATGGATATTGGAGTAACCCATCAGTCATATGGGTTTGATAACAAGAGGAAAAAAGGAATTCAAAGGAAAATCTAAAGAGCACACTGAAAAGAATACGAGCTTTCCCCTATGCTCAATGTGTGGAAAGAAACGTGGAGGGAGTTGTATTAAATTTACAAGTAAATGTTTCAAATGTGGAAAGGAAGGTCATCGTGCATTTAAATGACATAATGATGGGAATAAGATGTATAATGATGCAAACAAAGGAAGGTACACACATAATGAACCTACTACACTTCATTGTTTCATGTGCAAGGAGATGGGGCATTATTCCAATAAATGCACTAATCCAAGGGTTATTGATGATGATCGACATCAAGAAAATCTTAATGTTAAAGACAAAGGAAAGTCACGTGCAATTTTTATCAGTGATGTGGAGTACGATAACGATGTGGTGAAAGGTACACTTCCCATCCACTCTAAAGTAGCAAATGTTTTATTTGATTCTGGATCCACCCACTCTTTTATTTTTGAAGAATTTTCTAAAGGTGTCACTGTATTACCTCAACAATTAGATGTTGAGTTAGCTATGACAACCCCTAATGGCACAACAGTCACATCAAAAGTTTACAATTCTTCTCTGATTTATGTTTGTGGGAAAGTGCTTCCAGTAAATCTTGTGATCCTCCCTATAGTGGAATTTGATGTGATTCTTGCCATGGATTGGATTTCTTTATATGGATCTCATATCAATTGCCAATGAAGGGAAGTCACATTTCATATTCTAGATCAATCTATGATCGGCTATCGATGCAAGGAGGAACATAACATTCTAGTGTAAATTTCTTCCATCTTATGGGTCTTGATTCCACTAAATGAATGTTATTTATCTAAAATTGTTGGTGATCAACTCACGATTAAGAATATGCCCATTGTACGAGAGTTTAACGATATCTTTCCAGAGGAATTACTAGGTCTCCCACCAAATTGTGAAGTTGAGTTTTCAATAGAACTCATATTGGGTGCTTTACCTATTTCAAAGACACCTTTTAGAATGGCCCCAATTGAGTTGAATGAATTGAAGAAGCAACTCCAAGAGAATCTTGATAAGGGGATCATACACCCTAGTGCGTCACCTTGGGGAGAACCTGTTCAGTTTGTTAAGAAGAAAGATGGATCAATGAGACTCTGCATTGATTATAAAGAACTTAACAAGATCAATATCAAGAACAAATATCCTCTCCCGCGCATTGATGACTTATTTGACCAACTACACAGAGCTAAATACTTTTCCAAGACTGATCTTCGTTCAGGGTATCATCAATTAAGGGTCAAAAGGGAGGATATACCAAAGATGGATTTTCGTACAAGGTATGGACACTATGAATTTATATTGATGCCATTTGGTCTTACTAATTCCCCTGCTATCTTCATGGACATGATGAATAGAGTCTTTAGAGACTATCTTGATCAGTTTTTGGTAGACTTTATAGATGATATTCTGGTATATTCAAAGAGCAAGGAAGAACATGAAGATCACTTGATAATTGTACTGAAGACCCTGAGAAAGGAGAAGCTTTATGCCAAATTTTCCATGTGTGAATTTTGGCTTCAAAAAGTTTCATTTTTGGGTCACATAATCTCAAAAGAGCTGATATCTATGGATCCATCAAAAATAGAGGTTGTCGAAAGATGGTGGAGACCAACAACAGTAACTGAGATACGAAGTTTTCTTGGTTTGGATGGATATTATAAACATTTTGTGAACGATTTTTCATGATTATCTAATCCACTCACCAAGTTGACTCGGAAAGGAGTTAAGATTGTCTGGACAGAGGAATGTGAAGAGAATTTCAAGGAGTTGAAAAGAAGGTTATCCAGTGCACCTGTGCTCACACTACCTTGTAGTGGAGAAAGGTTTGTGATCTACAGTGATTCATCCAAGAAGGTACTTGGTTGTGTTCTCATGCAAAATGATATGGTAATAGTTATGCCTCACGACAGTTGAAAATCCATGAGAAAAATTACCCAACTCATGATTTGGAGTTAGCTACGGTAATATTTTCATTAAAGATTTGGAGGCATTATCTTTATGGATAAAGGTGTGATATTTATACTGATCATAAAAGTTTAAAGTATATCTTCACACAAAAGGAGCTGAATATGCACTAAATAAGATGGTTGGAGCTGATTAAGGATTACGACTGCTCAATTCATTACCACCCTGAGAAAGAAAACAAGGTGGCAGATGCATTAAGTCGACAAGACCATGCTAGCTTATCCATGATGAGGATCACAAAAGATCCAATATTCATGGATTTACAAAGGATGTATCTTGGAATTATAATGAAAAGGGAAAAATATTATCTTTCTCAAATGAATGTTTAACCATCTTTACATGTGAATATTAAAGAGGCACAGAAAGAATATGTAGAGTTACAAAAGAAGGTGATAAAAGTTCCTGAATTCAACATTGATTGTGATGGGATAATAAAGTTCAGGAACCGGTTTTGTGTTCCTCCCATCCCCGAATTAAAGAAGGAGCTGCTGGATGAGGCTCATAGTTCATAATTCTCTATTCATCCTGGAAGCACGAAGATGTATAGATATCTGAAAGAGTACTTCTGGTGGGATGGCATAAAAAGAGATGTTTCTAAATATGTCTCTCGATGCTTGGTTTGTCAGCAAGTTAAATCTGAGAGACAAAAGTCTAAGGGGATGTTACAACCATTACCCATACCAGAATGGAAATTGGAAAACATCACTATGGACATTGTCACCGGACTTCGTAAAACATCCAAAGGAAATAATGCTATCTGGGTCAATGTTGATCGTCTTACAAAGTCTGCACACTTCATTGCTATTAGAGAGGATTTCTCTCTGGATCATCTTGCCATGATATATGTAAAGGAAGTGGTAAGATTCCATGGAGTACCACTTTCTATTATATCTGATCGGGATCTGAGGTTTACCTCAAAGTTCTGGCGAAGTCTTCAGCATACTCTGGATACAGAGTTGAGTTTCAGCACTTCTTATCATCCTCAGACAGACGGTCAGTCTGAGAGGACAATTCAAGACTCTAGAAGATTTGTTGAGAGCTTTCTCTATGGATTTCAAAGGTGGTTGGGATCAGCACCTACCTTTGGTGGAATTTTCTTATAATAATAGCTTTCAATCTAGTATTCAGATGGCTCCTTATGAATATCTCTATGGAAAGAAATGCAGGACTCCAACTTGCTAGGATGAAGATACGGAAAGAAAGCTATTAGGACCTGATCTTGTTGATGAGATGGCAGAAAAGGTCAGATCTATTCAACAACACATAAGAGCAGCTCAGAGTCGAAAAAAAATTTATGTCGACAACCGAAGAAAAGACTTAGTGTTTGAAGTGGGTGATAAAGTGTTCTTACGAATATCTCCCTGGAAGAGGGTCATGAGATTTGGAAAGAAGGGAAAGTTGAGCCCTACGTATATCGGTCCTTTCAAAATACTGGATCGGGTTGGGAAGGTAGCTTACCGATTAGCGCTTCCACCGAATCTCTCTCAAGTTCACGATGTGTTCCATGTATATATCCTGAGAATGTACATACCTGATCCTTCACATGTACTCATCTCAGAAGTTGTATGGCTGGAACAAGAACTTTCTTATGAAGAATAGCCGATAGAGATTCTCGATCGTAGTGAAAAAGTCTTACGGAACAAGACCACTCGTTTGGTGAAAGTTTTATGGTGGAACCACCAATTAAAAGAAGCTACATGGGAGCTTGAGGATATGATTAGGGAGAGGTATCCTCATCTCTTTGTTACAAGTGACGAATTTCGAGGGAAAAAATCATTTTAAGGGGGGTAGAATGTAACACCCGAGACTTTTATAAGAAATATTTTGTTTTTATGTTATATAAATCATCAAAGGAATCTTTCACTACACACAACACTAGCTTGGCTTACTTTACACGCAATCACGACCTTCCTCGATAGCTTGCGTCGTATGCAATACCGAGTTTCACTAAACAATGATATGCTATTAAAATATTATTAAAACTAGCCGTTATTAATAGTAATAGCAACTTTTTGAAATTTTGTAAATTATATTTTTCAAAATAGACTTCATTTTTGGATTTGCAATATGTAAATTACCCTAGGTGGAAATTTTGGTTTTTTTCTGAAAACTTTCAATTTTTGAGGAATAGTGAAACCACTAAGTGGTAGTTAAAAAAACTAAATTTTTCATAAAACATAATTTTACCGCTTCTGTGAGTGGAATTTCAAAAATCAGAGAGACACGGTTGATTTCAGTAAGTAAAATGTGATTCAATGAGATGAAATTATTTTTTGGTGAATAGTAACTTTTTACTTTTATTTGCCACGGTTAAAAGTAAATAGGGTAATTAAGAGTAAAAATGATATTATTATTACCCTAACACATATCCTAATTATATTGGATAAGTGTAGTTCGACCAAAAACAACCTTAGGAATAAAATATGACCATTTCGGCCCACTTGGATTAGATTAGGACATTTATTATTAATTTATTTAAAGAAGGGTTAAAATAGTTAAAATCAAAGTTTTATAAGTATATAATTTTTAATATAGGGTTATAAAGAAGATAAATTCTACTATAAATATTCATTAGAAAGATAAAACTATTTCCTACATAATGGTATTTTATTTGTAATTTTTAGACATTAAATAATTTAATTTATTTATGACACAATGATGATGCATTAATTATCTTATTAATGTAATATTGACATAATTGATGTTATAAATAGTCAAATAAATGTAATTTGAGACTTTTAATGAATTTTACTAATTTTATGTGTTAATATTACATGTTACTATTTATTTAAATAACGATTTTAGAATTAATCATTCTGTTATGATTTTCACAAAAATAAATTACTAAATATTGTCAAAATTGATATAAAATAGTTTTTAAAACAAATATTATATTATTAATTGTTATTTTATTCGTAAAAATCTAAGGTTCGTCCAAATGACTTATATAAGGTTATATATATTAATAATAAACAACTTGGGGTTCGTTTGTCTGGTTATAGTATGTTTATTAACCTTATAGTGTAGGAACACAAAAAAACAGAGTAAAAGTAAAATTATCTAACTTAATGTTAAATCTAAATGATAAAGTTAAAATAGGAACTTAAACATGTCTAAATTATATTGGATGAGATGATTTCGAACCATCCCCACCTTATCTTCGAAATAAATCAATTTGGAGCTATTTAAAACCGAATACGACTTTATAATAAAATAATATTTTTAGTTTTTCCAAAGGAGCCCCTCTCCTCCCTTATAAAAGGGAACTTCCTCCCCCTCTTCCTCACACCACATTGAGCGTTTAAGCTCAGCCAAACCCTGAAAATTTGTTCTCTCTACTTCCCTATAGAAATCCTAGAGGTCCTGGTCTTCTTAAAAGACCAATTTTAGTGCGCTAAAAGGAGGTCTCAAAGAAGCACTTCAAAGAAGAGGTAATGTCCGTTACTGATTCTTTCATCTTTATTTCTTCTTCCACTTCTTCTTCATTAGTTGTTTCATTATGAAGTAATAAAATAATTATTACTCATATAATGATATGTTATTTTAAGTATGAAACAACCCTATTTCACCATCTTTCCATCCTATGAAAAATGAAATCACCACGCGTGCGTACGTACAGAATACCGTCTCCACACCGTGGTGTAATCTATTTTCCACCACCACCTTACTTGGATGGGTATAATGGTGTAAAGAATGAATATATATGATTATTGTGAAGTGATATTGATTCTGAAATAGTATACATACACTCCAATACAATTCCACGATAATTGGAACGATATCATCGCTCGTGCGTACGTACGGAATACCGTCTCCACGATGTGATGCGACGCGTTCTACATGATTTTCATTGCATAATGATTACATAAATGAATTAAGTCAACAAATATGATATATATTATAGTAATACCATTCTGTAAATGAGGTATCTATAACCTAAAAAGAAGAATAAGAATTTATTCGACAAAACACGCATAAGAACAAAAAGTAATAAACACCCGAATAACAAGTAGCAATGAAATATTACTAATAATAAGCTAAGAATATGACAATATATGATATCATAACAATGAGTATGATTTTTGAATAAGTCAATGACATTATTTAAATCATTATACAGGAGGTTCGGATACTTACGAAGCAAATCAGACCTAAGGTAAGGGAAAAATATCACAATCTCATTTTTATCCGAGATTGTTTATACTTTGGTATTTACGAAGGTGTATTTTATAGTCCACATCCATGTTTCCTCAATATGTAATATTTATATCCTTATAAAATATTTTATATCCAATTTTACCATTTGGTGAGTTTTTAGTAAAAGTTATGAAAGAAATATTTTGTCGTTTTTCGTACGATGTACTTTTTGACTTTTCCGACAAAAGTACGTGAAGAATGTTTTTTTAACTTATACGGCATGAATGGACTTTTAAAACATTATTTCCAAGAAGAGTCCTTTAAAAAATTTAATGTTTATTTTTTCTTTTAGTTTAAAATTGTATGACATGTTAAGAAAGGAAATTGTTTTTAAAGTAGAAAGCATATTTTCCTCAAGAATGGAGTTCAAGTGTTTTATCAAAATTATTTTCCATCTAAGATAATATAGGGTACTGTTTCTATCCCTATTATTACATTGATTTGATTATGTTGTGATGAAAATATTTTTATGAATTCCTTTATCTTATATGAATTATTTTTTGATGTCATGATGTTTAAGATTCCCATTTTTATTACATGGGTTATGCTATGATGAATGGTTTATGATTTTGTGGCACACATAATAATGGTATTATTTTGAGATGGGTGGGACCTATATTTCCCTCCAATGCATTGGGTAAAGATTTTATATCTCATAAGATAGACATGGCTGGAACGATAGGTTAAACCAGTTCAATGGAACCGGACTGAAACGAGGAATGAACTCGGTTCAGAAATGGACTTTGTCCACTAAGATAGTCTTGGCAAGGAGTCTTGACTAATAAGAAATGATTCAATATGATTATGTGTTTTTGCCAAAAGTTTCATGTTTCAAGTTATGATTATTGGGATTACATTTCACTACTATGATTTATCCCATGTTATGAAATTATGATCTCTTTTGCTGGTTAAGATTTCCAAAATGATATTTTCTTATGAATATGATGTGATTGATATTTCTTTTTTTACCCTTACTGAGAATTTGAGCTCACCCTTTTGTATGTTTTATTTCCCTATGTCAGGAAGAAGGGTATTTAGTAAGATATTCCGAAAAGGGACTATAGATATGATGAAATAAATGGGACACAGTGTAGATGCTTTATGAACCAGTTGTTTATGTTTCCCAGTTTCTAAAGACACTATACCTATACGGTCCTTTCTTGGTTTTGTTATATGTTGTAATAAGTGTACTTCAATTTTGATGTATTAACAATTTATGTAAAGTATGGGTCGTTATAGAGACTATGTTTTAAGGTAATAATTTATAAGAATTAATTAAATACATTATTTTATTTATTTTTTCATATAATATTTACTTGTGGCTAATCATTGACTAAATATTATCTAGGAACACTCTCAATGGAGTTTTTTGGGTAAAAACAAATTATCAATAGTATGATTTCCTTATAATTTCAATTTAATACTATGATAAATGGGAAAACCCTTTAATCCCAAAAAGATACACCCATGTGGTTTAATATATATTAAATTTTATATATATCAAATTTGAGGCCTTAAAGTAACTGTGAAACCTAACCAACTCCAATTTATGTCCCATATATATATATATATATGAATATCCAATAGGTAAAACAATAAAAAAAGATTTTCCATTCTATAAAATTCGAAGGGTTCACACCTAAAAAAATCAATTAAAACTCCAAATTATGTGGGAACTAAAATACTATATAGATATCATTCCCCCATGAGCTATCCTCTAGGTACCTATACAGACAAATAACATACCCTAGAGGGAAACTATACAATGATTGATCCTATTATGTATATCCTTGATCATTATTATCTATATTGTAATGGTGGCTCCATCCTTGATGTCAATTTCATCCCATTCTGTAATGTTTGACAAGTCATGATGTTATATCCATAGTTGAAACACATGAAATACATCATGCACCAGATAAAACTATGTTGGTATATCTCTTTGGTAAGATACCTTTCGAACCCTGTGATAAAAAAAGAATGGATTGATGAATCATTGGGGTATCTTACTACCCTGACCAAAAATTTAAAGAATATATTGTGGAGTTACATTCGAGAACACAATGTCTCTTTACTCTAATTCAAACAATCTACAATTTCTATCACCTTATGATTTTTTTAAACTCAGAGTTGTATTTATTTTATCATGGATAACCAAATATTCTCCACAATATCATTCATAATATATGTTCCCATAATCAATGATTTCACTATATCCATATAGTAAAAGGGTGACCTGTAGAGTCTACCATATATATAATAGAATGGTTTTAGGATTATAGTAGTGTGATAACTATTACATTAGCTTAACTCCATAAATGGTAATTGATTGAAACAACTAAAACAATAGAATGAAATCTAGGCCCTACGAATGTCTTCCAGATCCTAGATGATTTCATAAGTCAATTCACCTTTCAATGGGTGAAACACTAGGGTCATTTATAATTGGGTCCTAAATTTCTCATTGAAACCTCTCTAAAATCCTGAAATAAAACAAGAAAAACCTCAAATAAATTTAATGAGGCATAACCATGAATTAGTGCAATCTTGTACATCATTAATCGCCCAATAATCTCCCCTGAAGTCTTCTCTGTGACAAAAATAACCTTAGATGAATTATTATGCTAATCAATAAATGCCCAAAGTGTGTGATGACCAATTTTTTTCTATTATATCCCCATCAAAAATTCACTAAATATTTAATCCCAATTTATCTTAGGAATCTCAAATGTTTGCATGAAACCCAATGGAACCCAGTTCAATACCTTCACATATTGATAAGATAGGAATCAAAAAATCATACTCATCAATACTTAGCCTCATTCATGAAAACCAAAACAATTTTACAAGGTCCTAGTTTGTCATAGTAACCCCATGAGTAAAATCTATACAATATTTATATAAATAAATCATAAATTCTTCTTGTTATAGGACTGGACCCATTTATCATCTCTAATTAATGTTATTTTCATCACCACCTTACTTTTTTGTATATCATGATGACATATAGTCATGTAGATCATTTCAATTGATATCATCTAATAGGCCCTCTATCATATGATGTAGAAGAGGTGGATTTATAATTATTTACTAAATATAATTTTTACTTCTATACTCTAACCTAGTTTGAAGTAATGAGTCTCACTCCTCTAAAACCTCTAATAGTATGTAATATTGATAGTATCTACTTAGTTCAAGTTCTTTCATGTTTCCCTTAACTATAGAATAGAATATCATGAATATATTATTTTTTGGATTAAAACATTATCTCTATAAACAAATGGGAATATATAAACCTTAGACTCTTGTGGGTTCAGTATACTAAAAATTGGTCACATCTAAGATAATTAATTATTATGTTTTTTGATAAGATGATTTATTATTGTTCTAGGAGATGAAACAGACCATCATTCTCATTATTTCATAACTAATTATACTTATGAAAAATCAATGCCTTCCACTTCATCAATATACACCCAAGACCATCTATATAATCACCACAGATCTTAACATACTAAACAAACACCACTTTTAGTTTCAAAATAGGGGATCTAGTGAAACAATGACTTATCTCCGTGAAGGAAATTTGATAATTCTCAGTCCTATAGAAATAATTTGATTTTTATTATTTAGTAAAAAAGGGATACATTACTATAATATTATTTCATATACATATAATATTTCCTTACCATTTCAAGGAACCTATTCGCCATAGAAAGGGTCATTGGAGGTTATTAATATAATAATGCCACTATCTCGAATGAGGGTAAAGCTATACTAGTTTTTGAGATTTTGTTCCAAAAAAATTAAATCTCACTAATCCTAAACTTACACTTTGAGTGTTTTTCGTATAACTAGTTATCTAGGAGTATGTTTAAGATATCTTATAATAAATTTAATGATCCTCATTCGATAAAAATAAAATTAATCTTAAATTGAAAAAAATCATGATTATTTCCTTTAAAGGAAAAAAATTAGTTTTATAAGTCCTGTGAATACAGTAGGGGAATTCGTTAATATAGGTCACATCACATGAAACCTATAGTGAATGAATCGACATATTAATGTATTATTTTTAATATCCACTACATTAACCCTAAATTATTTGTAATCTGAACTAAGATATTTATTTTAGATCAAAATCATTCCATTAAGTTGGTCATTTAATTAATTAATCCATTGGTATGATTTCATAATCAAGTAATTCACTTTATTTAAGGGGTTTTTAAAAAAAACACAACCATTATCTATGGTCTACCTTCTTACTGAACAATGTAGAATCCACCAAAGGGGACAAATTAAATCTTATAATGTCATCATACTAAAGGGCCTCAATCTAAACCACTAAATAATGATGTATAACATGGGACATCTGTTTTTTCACGTAACATACCATAGCAGTCACACGGTTTAATACAATATAGATATTGATCACTTTATAAGGAAGTAGTAAAAAAACATATTTTTGGAATACTTCCATATACTAAAACATTATCATTGGAATCCATATATCTAAAGAGATCACTAACCAAGTGATAAACACACCAATATCAATGAGATATGTTATAGATTTATAAACTCAATCCCAAAATAGTATTTCAACATATCTCTAACACGATTAAAAGTGAATCCAATACAATCTTTCTTTGAATATATATATATCATGTAATAAATGTATATTTGAAAACATATAATAGATTGATAGCCTGTAACTATAATATAATTATACATTATAATAGAGTCTACCATGAAGATCCTTCTGAATATGCCTCCATTGATAAACAGCTCACACGTTTGAAAAATGTTTGAAAAAGTGGACCAATTATTTTTTGATTTTCCTACCACATAGAGTAGGTAAAAGGTCCATATATATCAAATTATCTTAAACAAGGTTTTAGTATGTAAATTAATAACTCTATATTTTTTATAAAAGTACTAGTAGATTGTTGTAAATGATATTAATTGTATCTAATTCAGGAGAAGTACAACCAAATGATATCCCTCCACAACCTACAACATACCATGTCCTCACCCACCTTCCCTTGGAAACTAACATGGTCATCATGATGGTAATATTTGATGTATTTTATTACATCACCCTCCACCAATAGCGCCTCCTATGGTTAATCAATAAGAACCTCTACTAGAAATGCTTCACTAGGGTCCTCCAAGAACACCCATATTAGATCCACGATTGTGACTACACATCTACCGTAGAATCCCATATACTATCTTCCCATCATTTATAACATGAAATTTCGGTGAATGATATACCAAGTGACCCTACAAATATAATTATAGCACCACATGTCTCTCACTTGACTAGATATATTGTAGGGTACCATCTATCCTTATCCATAAGATTGAGTGTACTTTAATGGAGACATACAATGCTTTGAAAATGAATTATAACATCTTCTAGAAGTATCACATTACTATTATTCATGGATTTCATTATCATCTTAGAATTCATGATTCTCTTCTACCTGAAGTTACTCTGTCATGAATTCCCACACTATTACACCAATATATGTAGGAATTTAGGGAGTTATCATATTGACACTAATAACCCTATGATGGGCCTACTCCTATATAATTTAATGTAACTATCTATCTCAAAACGTGTAGAGAGAGTGTAGTATGGGGTATGTTATCATTAAGTATTTCTCAAAAATTGTTACTAGAACTCTGGGAGATCCTTGATTTAAAAAAAGAACATTGTTGAAAGGTAATACTCAATGAAAAATATTTTATAGAATTCTATCTGTGCAAGACTCGTCTCATCGTGTGTCTTGAATAAATCCCCTCCCCAACCATACACCATATTTATCTATAATAATGTACGTTTTCAAGTAAATCCACATGATCGGCCAGGGTCAGAACAAGTTGTAATACTCGATCAACCAAAGCATGATAATTTAGGTATCCTGACGGACCTTCTCAATTTGAATATTGATCCATCATTACCACTGAAACTCAAATTATTCCACCATCCTATGGGAGTCTTCATACTAACCAATTAGAAATATAAATTTCTCAATGGGAATATTATCATCAGATTGTTCTAATTATGGTGAAACAAATTTCCTCTAATTATATCAAAAAAACTGATCACTACTATCCTAAATGAAACACATCATAAAAAACCACTATAATTATGCATCATCAATAAAGTAGTCATCATCATAACCCTAACTAGTAATCCTAGATGGTTGTAATTTATTAGAATTTTAAATGCTGACAAGATGTACCATTGTTAAAGGATTATAACTACAGATATAAATCAAGAACGAAATAAATGTCAATGACTTGTTCATATAAGACTCGTGTACAATTGGTTTTCCTATAATTTTTTTCTCAACATGGTGAGTTAATGAAAATGTTACCATTTTCCTATTATTTGAATATGTTGACCACTACACCATCATTAGGTTCTCATACATGAAGTCCAAAATAAAAATTCATCTACATAGTTTCCCAATGATCCCAAACCAGACCCAATAAATCAAAAAACCCTATAAAATATCCCTAAAAGAGACAATATTTGGTACCTTTATTTCATCATCTAAACCATTAGGTGTCCAAAATATATGGTATGTATTTGATGTTTGATAAAAAATCTCTCTTCCTATTGGTTTTTAGCTAGTGACATGTTTTGAGTATGCCTATTTAAAAAATTAGAGTCCATCGACTAATGAACTAATAAAAATTCATACACCTGAGTACATCACCACCATGATGGTTCAATGAATATTGTTTCACAAGATGAAATAAATCCTTATAATAAACTCTAGACAACTAGATTATTGAAATATTAATACAACAAATATTTCAATAAAGGGAATGATATTTGTAGCAAATTATTAATGAGTCCCAAAAAACATTCTTATAATCAAGAAAGTCCAAGTAATAATATACTATATTTACCACAAACCTATGATCATTGTCACTAAATAATGATTATCCCCAACTACACCATGCCCACCAATTTCACCATAAAAGTTATTATTTTCTATAAAAAAATAGAAAATATATTTGAAAGGAAAATGATGGGATGAGGATATAACACATAGTTGGGTTTCCTGATTATTGAATTGGGTGAAATAGTAGAAAAATGTTATTTTAATAGATAAGTCAAATAGTGAAGTTAAAGCTCAAAAAACATTCTCAAAGAAGATATTGAAATTACAGAGAGAGGAAACTATCATCATTAAAAACCTAAAAAGGATAATGAGTCTATTATTAGATAAAATTTAAATATTTTTTCCATTGAATGTTTCCCACGATAAACCTCAAATGATATGGCTACACATTCTACACTAATAGAAAATCATTAGTTAGGGGGCGCTTACCCCATTTGATGACGGACCTTGAACCATCTACACTAAATGATTAAAGGGTCCCACTCTCATGATATAACACCCACACCACAAAGTATCTATAGGTTGAGGGTGTTAATTATATCAATCCTAGAAATTGGATATTGATTCCCTGAACTATATATTTTGTTAGATGATTCACCGACCCCTATATATTTATAAATATCATAGACAATCCTCTATGTCAAAAAACCTTGGTGGAAGTAGTAATATGATCACTAATCCATGTTTAATAACTCTAATTTTTTAATTAAGATCAATATCATGTTCTATATAGATTTATACTATGGATGGACTACTCAAATGTGTAATTTAGTGTCATGAAGGATGATATGTGGAAGTCATTACATCTAATAGAGGGATTCATGATGTGAAAGCTGGGTTATATGCGGTATACTCCCAAGATCATGCCTAGCTGTGTGATTTCACACAATATGGAATATAGAAAAGAATATACATTGTGTATCTATGAAAGAACATGACTTGTATGAATATTTGGGGTTCTAGGAATATATATCCTATAGATATCTCTATTGTCTTTGTATGGTGACATGGTTTGTGGTCCAAGTTACATAGTGTGTGAATTATAACTCTATTGGGAAACTTATCCACAGTACAAAGAGTTCTACAAATGTGTATTCCAATGGAGAAAATGATGTGTATTTGATATTCTCATAGAAGTGTCAATCAACATCCTTGTGATTCATCACATCGTTTTCTATTTGAATCAATTATTTAATCATGATGAATGCATAATTAAAGGCACTGATCATTATAAAAACATCTCTAGTCATCAATTTCTAATATGCAGTGTGCTAAAATTGTTTCCTTTATTAACTCTTATGTTTTCCATATAATATTTATTATTTAATTGGGATATTATCCATCTTTATTAATCTATAAATTATTATTGGATCATAAAAACATATAAAAACACTACATTCACTACCAAACAAATTAACCAACTTAAGTCTTAGGTCTAATTATGTATCAAACCATATTTTTTATATAATAATTGACTAACTATAGGTTCATGATAAACACATGATGAAATGATAGAGTAAATCATAATAAAAGAAGTGAATTAATTATTATTTATAATGAAACCTACTATTGATCCTAATCATGGTAAATCAAGAAAAAATAATGAAATCGGGTTGAATGAATATAATTATGGTTAAATGAAAATTAGGGACATTCCATAAATTGGGAAAAGGAAGAGTTAATTAATTAATAAAACAATATGCCTAAAAGCTAAAATAACAGGGAATCAATCTACATGTAATAATCCCTTATGACTTAATTGGACGTATTTCCGATGAAGAATGGTTATATGAATTTTGTATTGATTTTCGTGACATGCTTACATGAATCAGGTTATTTATCCTCAAACCTCTCATTTTTTTTAATAATAATAATATAGGTTTCTCTATTAGTATATATGGTTATTATGAAAACCCAATTGAATTATAATATTATGTATTAGAGAGTTACTCAATATGTTAAGGCCTTAAATTTGTAAAGTAAGCAAATAATTTGCATTATTTTATTTATTTCACTAATAGTTTCACATGAACATTCTTGATCATTGATCAAATAAAAGAAAACCATATGATATTTCAAGGGTATACCTCATGTGCATAACCTCACAACAATCATAGATATTCCATTCAATGATATAATTTATGGGAAACCCCTTTTATTACAAAAAGATATGCATATATGGTTTAATGTAATTATTGTTTTTAGTATATTGAATATAGGGCCATTATTCCAATAAATGCACTCTAAATCCAAACAAAACCCCTATATATATATGAAGGGTCCAATAATAACAAGTGGAATAATTTAATTTCATTAAATGTTGTTAAAATAGGATGTTCCATAAGTATTTGTTATTATTGTTATTTTTATGTGTATGTGTGTGATATGTCAACATATGTTTAGGTGAAAGGGTTATATATTTATCTATGTACTGATGGAAGATTCTATATTCAATGGTTGTGTGTTTCCCTTTGGCCAAAAGTGATATTATTCAAGGGTTATCTGGGTACCCTAAGGTATATGGTATGTAGAAGGTTTCAAGGTCGGATTATTTTCTTCCAAAACGTTTTTATATATTTTCATGGTATGATGATTTTTTTCTATGTGTTTATTATATTGTTTGGATAAGAATTAGTTTCTATTAGGTGATACGGAATTAGATCCTAGGTGTGGTGTGTTTCTATTGATTAAATATTAAATTTATGGATCTATGGTTTTTTGAGTTTTCCCCAACTAAATTACCATGTTTGTGGATTATAGTCTCAACATTGTTCTCCAAGGGTGGTGTGATTTGTATTTAGATATAATAGAATATAGCCAATGAAATTTTAGTTGAACCCAAGAGTCCATTAGAATAAAAGTATTAATGCTAATTACTTTATAATTTTTGAAATCTATATTTATAATCATGATAATAACACATATAGATAAAATCTTTTACTAGTTATGTTAGGGATAATTGGTGGTTCTACACTATTGATTTTTAATAATATTGTGCACATGTATCCCTCTAACATTGGTATATATAGTGACGTCATATTTAAATTACATGGTTTGTTAGAGGCCATGTATTGGATCGGTCAACTATATATCATGGATTATATCTAGATATGGATGTGATAGGGACAAGGATTGAAGTAGAGCATATTTTTATTGTATTTTCATTATTAATTTAATATAAATTATTATATTTTTGAGTGTTTATTTGGGAATAGAGTTTGTATTCTTAAATCATAAAGTTATTATGTAATTATTATTGTTTATTTGATTTTAAAATACATTCGTTATTTATTATGGATAATTTATTTTATTATTTCGACTATTGATTTACTATAAAATTAGAGTATCATATCCGCAATGTAACACTGCTGAACCTAAATTCTTGTCAATAGACATTATTTTATGGTGATTCACACCTCAATAAACATGATGTCCATTTTAAAAAGAATTTTCAAGGGGACCATGGAAAAATGATTTTAAAATAATATTTTTTCGGAGAAGATAATAACACAAAAATTTTTATTTCATTATAATACCTTGTAATGAAATGACTTATTAATTTTATATGTTGTTATTTACATATCTATGATAGAATCATCACCCTTCCATTTATAATTTATTTTTATCTATGATCATATCATGATGATACATTTGTAGAATCAATTTCAAAAATAGTCCATCATGAGACACTCACCCGAGCACTATAAAAACATTTCAAGAAACTAACAAAATTTACAAAATATCTACATATTAAGTTACAACCATATATAAATGTTTTGATAACTAACTTAGAATACATATCATATTCCTGGGGTAAAAATTTAAATTACGCCTAAAAATAACTATTGTAAAATTTTCAAATCATTACATTCAATATTATTATCTATTTAATATCTAAATACTATTTATAATAACATTTGAAAATAATATATAGGAAAATAAATTTCTATATCCCCTTGAAAACTATCATTCCAATATTAGTAATTACCAGTAATATAGAATTTTTTATTTCTCATGTTTTTTTGGATAGTTTTGACTAGTACCATGTGATTTTATCCTTATTTAATATGATATCTTCCAATTGTTATTCACATATATGAAAATAAAAATATCTATTCATATAATTGAATAATTGATATATTCATATAATTAATCAGATGATATCTTATTTATCGTAATAATGTTGTTATCTACCATAACAAAACATTATGTAGAGATTTTTCACCATGCTGAAAAGTAATGAACTCACAATTAAAATTTTCATTATTTTGTTCACTAATACATTATCAGTAAGTATTTTATAAAAATTTATATGATAATAATTGGAGATATCTTAGATAATATTATTATCTAAAACATTGAATGAAATATTAATTGATTCATAGAGGAATAATTTTATCTCATCATTATGTAACTGTATGAGTTAACATCTATTTCAATATCTTCTCGACATGTTTGACATGGAAGACTTATTTTATACCAATATCCTCATATAAGATATTTCTCTTTTATGTTTTTAATAATTTCAATTACTCTTGTGGATTCATCTAAGAAACTTTGTGATTAAAATTCTTTCCGGAAGTGTAAATAGATCCCTAAAATGATCTTCCCTTATTGGAATTATTTATTAGGACCATTTTCTTGGTGATTTCATATTGAGATCATTCCTAATGTCTATATTTAGAAGGTGGTATTGTGAACCATTATTGATATTTAATGATCATGTTGACCCATGAAATGGGTTCATTTTAAATAATTCCATGATGGGGAATGAAATATTCAGTAAGGATTCTTGAATTTTCATTACAAACATATGCATACATATCAAGTTTCATTAGGAAATCCTACTAATGTATTTATTTCAACTATAGAAACAAATTAAATATATTACTATATTTTGGGATATGGATTCCAATTTAATGATTGTATTAACAATAAAAATTTATCATGTATTCATTTACTGATTCATTGTATGATATGTATTAATTACTCTTATGAAATAATATATCACCAATAATAACCCAAACTCTAGTATCTCAAAATTAAATTGTAAATTCAAATATTGGAATAACAAAAGCGGTATCACATAACCAAGGATCATGAAGTTTTGTAGTATTGGTTGAGTAGATACAAATGTGTTTTAAATATTACATTCAAAACCATAAAAATAGAATCATAATCTTTATTAAAAAAATTATTATTCCTTTTATCACATCCTTGAATTCAATCAAATATCCCTTGTTTGTACCATGTAGAAAAGAAACCAAATAAAAGTATGATCTTACATTCTTAGTAGGTGTTTCATACAAGATAAAAAATTATTGGAAAAAATATATATACAATATGAAAGAGTGAATAATCATTAAACATTGAATATATTTAAAAACATGATAATGAAATGCTTCCATAGATAAAATTTAAATGAAAAAAGACACATTAATGACAATAATTAAATTCATATTATATAATATAAAATGTCTGACATCATAATATTATGATAAATACCAAATATTAAACACCATACATATCATAAATACCATAGTTAATAAAATATATGTACAATTATGTCCATGGCCAAGATATCATGTTTCTCATCAAGAACATCGAAATTACGTTATTAGTAAATTGGTTGGCATATAATAAAACCCAAAATATTTTTTTATTGAGATGTACCAATTCCTTTGTGTTATATATAGTTTATACCCCACCTATAAAATTCAATGTTCAAAATCCTTCCTCATGTATTTATTTATAAATACATTACACAATCCAATTTCCGAAGTAATAAATAAATATCTATGTTGGATTATAAAATATGGGATAAAGATAATTTTATAATTATTATATTCAATAGAATTATCAAATTAATTTTGGATAAGTCATATAAATCATATCATTTCTTGATATCCCAAATGAAACATTATATTATCAAAATAAGTTTTCATTGATTTAAAAAAACCTTCCGAAGATTGTTAAAAATTTAAACTGTCAATACAAATATAAAATCATTAAATTTTTTATAATTTTTCAAATATTACATTATAAATAAAATATAATTGAAATATAATTAAATGAAAATGAAAAATATATAGAGGAAAATTCTTATTTAAACTGATAGAATAAATTGGAAATAGAATTTGTATTAGAAAATATATAAATGATATTTCGTTCATAGAAATTCAATGATAATAAAAAATTATTCTTCAACCTTATTTTAGATATCATTTTCAAGAATCTCACTATAGGATAATTTGAAAAGATATATAAAATGAAAAGTCACTATAATTATTACTTTCCAAATGAATCAAGTCACCATCCATAAAGGTGTAGTGAAATATAAAATATAAGATTGAAAATAATATTTTAAAAACATTTATTGAAATCCACATCATGAAATGATTAATATGAAATTATGTTGAAAATAATTAAGGGGAAATAAAAAGGTCCTAAAAAATAATTCAAATTTGGATATCAAAATAAAAAACTAAAACATTGGATAATAAAATAATATGTATATCTATGGGAAGTATACTAGGAAAAAAATAGTATTATTGATAATGAAACCCTTATGAAATTGGTAATGTAGAAATAAAAATACCATAATGTAGGAAACATGAAATAGAATGTGAGATATAATGAGTAAATATAACATCTCTATCTATATTTCACTAAAACACTTCATTGAGATTTTTCATCATAATTCCTTGAACATTCCCCCACATAAGCCAGAGGTTTCTGACCAACAGCGATGGTCTGACAGGTGTATAGTGGGGAAACTATATCCTCATATAAGAGTAAACACAAAGAAAAAAATTAGATATCAACCAAGAAGTAAATAAACAGAGTGTGGAAATAACAAAAAACTGAAATATAACATGGATTGATAATAAATTAACTGATATAAAAGCCTGAGTAGCTGTGTGATCTAAAATATTGTTCACCCACTGGGCCAACTATACATGGATAAATAAATAAAAGAAACTAAAATGAATGTAAAATTCCCCAATACTAAGGTTGAGATAGACCACATACCTAGTCATTGGGACATTATCGAACTGCATTATCCCAATCAATATAATCCACACTTGAAGATTCACATGACCATGAAACACCATGATTTATACTTATCAATCATGAATATATTCTTGAACAAAAAAATAAATAGAAACTTCAGTCATCCCAAGGTGGATTATAAAGGGGAGAATTAATCTCAGTAGGCCACCCCAATGATGAACATATAAATTTATTCTCATAAGTACATGTTCATGCAATATGATTATCCTAGTATAGACACAAATGAAAAGGAAAAAACAAATAATGTAAAACAAAAATGGTTCACCCAGTCTGTGATCCCACTTTAATTGGGAAATGTGTCATTATATATATTTAAATTTATTTCTATATATATTCTTACAAATATTAATATGTCCATAATAATGAATTATCAATAGTATAGTGTTTGAATAACATAAAACCAAGCGTTCGATCATTGGTAAGTTAATCCCAATCACTAGGATATCATGTCAAAATTGGTCTTGAGCTATATGTTTTAAAACTCCTACCATGTAACATTATGTTTTTCTCTATGTATGTAATCCCGATCAACAATACCTATATCAGTCAATGCCTAAATTTTATCTTAGAAAGATATGTCACCAAAGGGGATTCTTGTCCTAACCATGGGAGAACCCCAAAATATAATCCATTAAATATAATGATGCATTCAACAGAGTACATAAGTCAAATTTTAAATACGAGATAGATCTCGAGGTCATACAATGGAGTGAATGTAAATCCACTCCAATGTATGAGCCCTATGTCCCAATTCACAGGCCTTCATAACATGATATCTCAGAAGAACACTAAGGGTATTACCCTTTGGGGAATTGTATGAAGATCTCACCAGTGGGATGTCATTTCCACCAATCGATGTCACTAATCAAGGATAAAATAATATTTCCTGTCATTCAAGAGGGAATAATCATTCATGAGTAACAAATGATTGGAATCTCAATGTCCATCACCATAGTCAAGTAATCGATCAAGGATAACTTAATCATCCATATTTCTTAAGAGACCACATCCTCCCATGAGTACAGCCAAATTAAATAGAGATTAAGCCTCCTAACCATATATCAATTAAAGGATAGAATGAGTATATTCATTATATAAAAATTCAAGGATAATAAAATCATCCTCATCATTCGATTGAGTATAATCTCCGATGACTATAATTTTTAGGGACTCCATGCTCGTATCTAAATATTGTACGCTCTAAATTTAGATCACAAAGATAAATTATCTTGATATGAAAATAATATAATTCTCATACATAAAGGAATAGAATCATGGTATTAGGTATTAACAATATGTGTGTTAATAAATATAAAAAATAATATGGCTCCGAAGCTAGATCCTTGGAAATACATTGGGGATACCCATTGAAAATGACGAAAAGTTGCATAAAACTCAAAATTAAAAAAATATATGATGAATTCCTTGAAATAATCAATGAAACATCAATAAACCAGTGATTTAATAAATAAAATGTTTTGGGTGGCCAAATTCCTAAACCACCACTACTTCAACAGCCAGATGGGCTTAAAAGTTTAGCATAGTTTGAAAGGTTCCACTTGCTACCATATTTACTCAATCATGTCGCACTAGATCAGGTCTGGTCAAATATTCTGTAACCCATTGGTTCCCTCTTGTAAAAAAACTAGTAATGTATCCCACATGGGATCCCCGAATGGAATGTAAAAGATGCATTGTACATGGGATCCTCTAATTTGAGGGTAAATGGAATAATTATACATGGGATCTTCTAGTGGTATGTATATAGAGGAATACTACAAAGGAACCTCAAGAAAACATAGTTTAAGGGATGATACAAGGGGTTACCATGACCAAATTTTTAGAAACAGAATCCCTAAAGGGACCATTAGTAACAGTAAATGCATAGAAGAATGAAAAATGGGTTCCTCATGGTCGGATCGTAAGAGGAGACATCCTACGAGGTATTTTCTAATTCAACATACCTCATGGACTTCTAGGCCTGTAGGGCACATCTCACATGGGATCCAACCTAAATTAATATGCTAAAAAAGTTTAAGTCATGATAGATTACTCATGTAACATATCTCATCAATGAGTCTTGCTCTTGGTATATGAATGGAATCAATTAATGGATGAAAAACCTCTCAATTTATAAAATAGCGACAAAAGAACATAGGATTCCTCAAATAACCCCTTATGTTTCTCCAGAATAGTCTTCATATAGAAAATAATAATAATTGACAAAGCATGGATCCATTTGAAACTATTGGGAATAATGATATAAAAAAAATAATAATGGAAGTAAGGGGGAAGTACACTGATTTTTTACCTAGGGAAAATTGTGTACCCAAAAATCAACACCTTGGTTTGTACCTTAGATATACATGGAATGTAAAATCCCATATAGATAGTTTTTATGAAATTAGCCTTGAATTTACACTTCATGGGGAACCTTCCAATGTACCTCACGTGAAATTTGTATGTACTTATCTTGAATGTGTACATTTACAGGACATACAACCCACACGAGGTCTACTCGTGTACAATATGTGTCCATGTGCCTCTATAGGGGATTTCTATCTGGGTACTCAGCTACAAATTTGAGTCCTAGTACACTGTGTGTATCATCTATAGAAGTTTTTTAATGAAAAATTTTCTTAATCACCAAATATGAAGCATACACTGTGTTTTTTCTTTAATCTACATGTCGTGTGATCGAGATTAGGGAATGAGAAACCCATAATTGTAACGCCCCAAACCTAGTTACCCAGAGTCGGTGCATTATTACATAACATTTGCATGATCACAAAAAAGATCAAATCTCAAAAGACCGATTGGTTTAGTAGCCTTGGAAACACAAGATATATTCATAAGTTTTACATTACATCATAAAGTGAAAAACTACTACAACAATATAATGTCTCCATAGTCCACACTATTATCTCCTCATAATATCCCAGCAGGTCATTCATAACTTACTTCTTCACATCCTGGGAAAAATAAAACTTAAAAAAGGGGTGAGCTCAAATGCCCAGTAAGGATAACAATATAGCAGAACATTCAAAAATAAGCATAAACATTTAAGGCAATGCATTACTAAAACAAAAGCCTTTTAAACATGAACTTCAACATAGTATGGCAAAATTAAAATTAAATAATTCCATTTACTTATTCACATGGATATTCTACTAATCGAATAATCACATGAAATATCAATAACCACTTTCATAATGTCGGAATGCATAATTCTGAACTTTAATTTCTTTGTCAAGGCCTTGTCCCAAGACCTAGGGGCTAACTGTAACCGGAACCCAACCCGGAGAGCCTCTAATAACCGGACACCAACCGAGAGTGCCTCTAATAACCGGACACCAACCCGGAGTTCCTATAATAACTGGAGACCAAACCAGAGTTCCTCTAATAACCAGAGACCAAACAGGAGGGCTTACTTTTACCGGTCCCCAACCCGGAACACACTTTTCTAACACATTCATCTGAATGAAAGGGTGAAATATAAATTAAACATTTGGATTACAAATAACTTATAAAATGTAAATACATTAAACAAAAACCATGAGTGACATAACAATAACTTATCCACAGTCAAAAATATCACAAAACCTTCAATAACATATGGATGTTTTTTTATCATAATAAATCAACTTCAAATAAGCTTAAAATCCATCAAAGGATGTTGACATAGATGAAATCAAAACTATTTTAGAGAAATATCTCTTTTTTTGAAATCATTTTAAAAGTAATATATTTATAAAATAATACATTCAATTTGAAAATATTCTTATAAGCTTGTAAGGGAAGCTTTGACGATTTTATAACGGCGGTAAATAGTCGCACCCGCCGTATAAGTTAAAAAAACATTCTTACCTTAAATTTGTCCAAAAGGTTAAAAGTGCCTTGTTTGGAAAATGATGGAAAGATTCCTTTAGAAACACATAAGGGTATAAATGACTTTAACCCATATTCTTGTAAATAGTAAATTTTTTTTGAAATACATTATTAAGAAACATGGATGTGGATAATAAAGAGATCCCAGTAGATTATTACGTATAAACAACCTCGGATAATGAAGAGATTGTGAAATAACCCTTACCAATTTGGTAACTTATGAAACATACAACCCATGAAAGAGGTATCATACAATGAATATGTAAATATACATAAATTAGAGTGTATTACACAAAGAATATAATTATGGGCAGTACATACACCACACAAAAGGTAATGGAGGCAATATGGCATGAATCTCACGGGAATAAGGAGTGAGATGAAAACCCCTTACCTTGTAATTTTCCTTTGTTGGGGTAGTTTAAACTCTTGTATAATGGTGAAATAATTGTTATTAAATTATACAAGAATAATATACATTAATATGATATCATATATCATCTTTTAACATTGATTTTTTAATAATATCTTAGTATTATCGTTGTTTCGGGTGTTAACTTACTCGTTTTATTTTATATGTTTTGTTATGTAAGCCATCGTTGTAATATATAGGTTGTATATTATTCATATCCAGAATGATATCAAGTCCTTTAACATCATTTTTAAATCATCAAATTATAATTATACTTGAATGGATACGATGGAGAATGAATCTCATCGCGTTCGTGGAGACGGTAGTCCGTACGTACGCACGAGCGACAATATCATTCTTTTGATGTTAAAATAATATATAAATGGATGTTATATCATATATACAGAATCACTAACATGTTATATTTATTATTTTCATGAGTTACACATCATTATTATACCCATCCAAATAATAATATATTGAATAACAATTACACCACGACGTGGAGACGGTAAGCCGTACGTACGCACGTATGGTGACATGTTATTCAAAGGGTGGATAGAATACTGATTATGGTTGTACCATATTTATAAAAACATAACAGTATATATATATATGATACTAGAGTTATTATTTTACAATGGTAACAACAAAGGAAGAAGAAGTGGAAGAAGAAAGGAACTTGGAAAAGGGTGGTGAAATCATTACCTCTTCTTCGGTTTCTTCCTTTTGATTTGATCAAAAGGGATCCTTAGGTTGGCTTTCTGATCAACCTAAGGCCTCTAGGTTGTAGTGAGGGATGTTGGGAGAGTATTTGGGAAGATTTTTGCCGAACCAAATGGTTTTGAAGGTGTGAAGAAAAGATAAGGAGGAGTGCCCTTTTATAAGAGGGGTGAGGGGAACCTTTGGAAAAGCTAGAAATATTAATTTATAATAAATTCATATTCGGTTTCTAATGGCTCCAAAGTTTATTATTTAAATGTTAATGTGGGGATGGGTCAAAAACAACTCAACCAATAGAATTTAGACAGGTTTGGGTACTTATATTAACCTTATCTTTAAGTATTAACTCTAAGTTAATTAGTTTGACTTTTACAATGTCTCTTTGTATTTTTATATAATATGGTTAATAAACATACTATATACATCCAAGAGACCCCCAAGTGGTCCATTATTGATGAACCTATCATGATATAAGTCTCTTGGCCGAACCTTAGATTTTTAGGAATTTAATATCAATTAATAATATAATATTTGTTTTAAAAACTCTTTTATATCAATTTTGACACTATTCAATAGTTGATTTTTGTGAAAATCATAACAGATTGATTACTTCGAACAAATTCAATTAAATAAATCATAATATATCTTATTATCCTATATAATTAGTTTAATTTATTAAAAGTATCATATAATATTTATTTGGGTATTTATAATATCAATTATTTTATTTTTTCACTCTAATAGTAATTAATTCATCATCATTGTGTCAAATATGAATTAAATTATTTAAGATCTACAAATTATAAATAAAATATCATTATTTATGAAATATTTTTATCTTTCTAATTAATATTGATAATCTAAAATCCAACATATATACCCCTATGTAAAAATTGTTTTCCTAAAAGATATATGCTTGTGTAATTTTTGTATTCATTTTAATTTAATTAAATTAAAGTGTCCCTATCAGCTACAAGTGGCACCATGGGGTACCAAAATCGACTCAAAGATGCCTATGGTCGAACATGTATCAACCAATATGGCTAGGACACGTTTTAGGGTAATTTATTATTATTATAATATTATTTGTTAACCCTTATTTACCGGATTTATCCATAACCATGGTAAATAAAATATTTACCGCAGTAATTATTCAAAATGTCTAAAAATAAAATTTTCCTATTTACACAATTTGGACATCCTGATTCCAAATATGGAATCCATTTTTCTAAATTCAAAACACAGAAGTGGCAGAAATTAATTGAAAATTAATTCCCGCTGTCAAAACAAAAAGTGTGTTTTTAAGAGATAATAACTATCAAAAGATTGACACTTGTTTATGTTCGGTTTAATTGAAAAATTATGTCCAATGACCAAAATTATATTAAATGGTAAAAATATATTCTAAATATACTTTAAAACCACTCAAATTCATAATTTATCACTATTAATTATTTTTATTAGAAAAGTTGTTTTTAATTAAAATTTAGTAATTTTCACTATTCATCAAAATATTAAAGTTATCCGAAAAGTACCAAAATTTCACCTTAGGATAAAATCGATATTACGAATCCAAAAATGAAGTCTATTTTGAAATATAAAATATATATAATTTCAAAAGGTAGGTATTACTATTCATAACGGCTAGTTTGATTGGTTGTAGTGTGTGTTAGAACTCGAAGTTGCGTACAACACACGCTATTGTATTATTCAAAGGAAAGTGTACCGTGGAAGCTTGAGATGTTTCATTTTAAATTTTTGATGTCCCCATTTAGTCAAAAAGTTTAAAATATTGTATTTAAAAAGGGTTCACTATTAAAGTTGGTAAAAGTGCAATACTGAAAATGAATTTGTTCTTACATTGTGTCTAAGAAATTCAAAATATGGATTCTAAAATTATAGGGATTATATAAAGGTTAAAATTTAGTTAATACTATTCATAAGCCTTTTTGAACGTCTTTTTTGATAATTCATGGTGTGCTTGAACTCAGTGTTGCGTGTAGTGCAAGTTATTGAATTATTTTGAAGAAATAACACATTATAAAATCTTGGGGTGTTACATTCTCCCCTCCTTCAATAAATTGAGTCCTTGCAATTTGAAATTGTTCTTCGAAAATAAAAGGTTTAAAATAGAAAATATCTTTGTGGAAAAACCCAGATCGGAAATTAGGTTACTAAAATCTAGTCTTAATATGAGGAAAAGAGAAATGAAAGGGTCACCACCAAATTATGATCTCGATTAGGAGAAAATTCGTGTAAATTAGAGACATATAATTGGAGGAAAAACGTAAATATTTATAGGTAGTGATTGAGGTCATCAATCACAAACAATTATAAAATTGAGGTCCTTAAACTCATCAATCTATGATGATTTGAAATACCATCGGTTCAACAAAACATAGGGTATTTGGATAACCAATTTTTGACGTTTCAAAATATCTTAGTTGAAATCCCACATCGAAAAATGAATTAATGAGGCCTCTATTTAAAATAAAGAGTGGAAAGTATGAAGATTACCGAAAATAACACATACTAGGGTTCCATATTGGAAAATATGGATATGGAAGAGAAATATAACCATCAATTATCTGATGGAGAGTGGTAGAGAACATGGCTATGAAAAGGCCAACAATCCCAAAGCCATAAATTAGTGATGATTTAAGGTACCATATAGGACAAAATTTTTGTTCTAAGTTCCTTTTATTAATGTTGAGGAATTGATTTATGAGATTGGATAAGATCAAAAGGAGATATACTTACTTTATAATTAGAGTTTTATCCATTAATAAATTTCTACCACAAACTCATCTTTCACTCTAAAAAATAATATAACGTAATTTTTTTTTTCTATTTATACTATTCATAGAGGGTTCCAAAATAAATGAATTTATAATTCAACTACTAGATATTTTAAAAAAACTACAATATTTAATCCAGGACATCTCGTGGGCTAGTGGTAGGTGATACACCCTTATCGCCCTTCAGTTGCGGGTTCAAGTCTCACGGCCTTGCCGGACGCGACGGGTTGCCGCCCGACCTCTGGGTTGTCCTTTTATGGAAATCCAAAATAATCGAAACTAGAACTATCCAAAATATTTCTGTCCAAACTCACAGTACAACATTTATAAGGAAGGTAAACATAATGTAGATCCTTTTTACCCCATAATAGCATATGAATACCTTCATCATGTTTTCTTTTAATACACTGAAACATCATGAATTACCATATTCCTTATTGATTACATTCATGCTCACTTATTCCATATAGAATGTTGGATATACTTCATCAATCCAAAAATGATTGAAACCCCAACGATGATGGAATATACAAATCATTAATCAGCTTCAAGGTAGTCAAGAATATCCAATATAAATTATCCAAATCAATCATGTATTATTCTAAAATCACTACCTGAGTATCAGAACCATATTATGGTTTATCTTTCTCTCAACCATATATTTTCCAATAATTTAACCTCCTATTGAGTCACTTTTCTTTGTTCTACACAATATCAAGTCCTTAATGGAATAGTATTGCAGTACAATCCTTATATACTCCATAATTATTATAACAAGTACATTGCTGATACAACACTCAAATGACATAATCAACACAATAACTCTAATCATTCCTCTTCATCTTTGGTAGTATCATAACTTGATTATTATCCAATAGCATCATTTTTGGCATATTCTAATGACTGGGACATAGGTTTGCGTAGTGTCCAAACTCCTTGCAAATGAATCATTGTACATTTGAAACCATTTTCTTACCCTTGTAGTCACGTACATTGTGCCCTTTTCCTCCACACTTATAACAAACTCACATTCCTTTCAGGCAAGTTCCAGGGTGTTTCTTTCCACAGTTATCACATATGGGAAAATTCTTCTTTTCCCTCTTCCCTTTATCCATCTTTATCTCTTCCATCCTTTTCTTCTCTTTCTTCCCTTCAAAGCCATAGGACTCAGTAAACTCTTTACTTATCTTATCAACACATAATATTATTTCTTCATATGATGATAATACATGTGAGACTATTTCTCTTGTAAATTCTGGCTTAAGACCATAAAATATATGATCCTTCTTTCTCTTTGTATCATGTGCATTACTAGAGTTCTCATTCCTTATATTGGGCGCCATTTCTAAACAATGGAATACATTAGATTAGTTTATGAATAACAATACCTAATCCCAAAATTGTAAAACACATAACATAAATTAAATAGTTTATGGAAATAATCCATAATCATAAAAATGTCTCCTTTGAGGAAGTATATACTCATAATCCCTTCATAATTGTTTGTAAAGAAGATGAGAATTATCCTAAGCATATCCCCCAGGAGTGTCGTAACCAAGAGTGCAGCAAGGCCCGTTGTCGTGCACCAGTTCTCGTTCGAGTCTGGCCCAAGGCGGTGTTTTCGGGTTTTACCCCTAGGTACATCTGTGCCAGAGCCTCCTCTACCTGATCGTATCCAGACAGGGATGTATTTCTCGGAAAACTCAAAAAATCTCTACAATACCAAAATTCTAGGAAGTTCTTCTATACTAATCCTCAAAATTCATCTTAAATCTATGTTCTCTAATCAGAGTTTATCTAAATCTAGCTTCCAAGGTTTGTACTAAACATCCTATGATACCAACTGTAACGCCCCGACCCTAGTTACCCAGAGTCGGTGAATTATTACTTAACATTTGCATGATTACAAAAAAGATCAAATCTCGAAAGACCGATTGGTTTAGTAGCCTTGGAAACACTAGATATATTCATAAGTTTTACATTACATCATAAAGTGAAAAACTACTATGACAACATAATGTCTCCATAGTCCACACTATTATCCCCTCATAATATCCCTGCAGGTCATTCATAACTTACTTCTTCACATCCTGGGAAAAATAAAACATAGAAAAGGGGTGATCTCAAATGCCCAGTAATGATAACAATATAGCGGAACATTCAAAAATATGCATAAACATTAAAGGCAATGCATTACTAAAACAAAAGCCTTTTAAACTTGAACTTCAACATAGTATGGAAAAAGTAAAATGAAATAATGCCCTTTACTTATTCACATGGATATTCTACTAATCGAATAATCACATGCAATATCAATAACCACTTTTAATAATGTCGGAATGCATAATGCCGGACTTTAGTTTCTTTGTCAAGGCCTCGTCCCAAGACCTATGGGCTAACTGTAACCGGAACCCAACCCGGAGAGCCTCTAATAACCGGACACCAACCCGGAGTGCCTCTAATAACCGGACACCAACCCGGAGTTCCTCTAATAACTGGAGACCAAACCGGAGTTCCTCTAATAACCGGAGACCAAACCAGAGGGCTTACTTTTACCGGTCCCCAACCCGGAACATACTTGTCTAACACATTCATCTGAATGAAAGGATGAAATATAACATAAACATTTGGATTACAAATAACTTATAAAATGTCAATACATAAAACAAAAACCATGAGTGACATAAGAATAACTTATCCACAGTCAAAAATATCACAAAACTTTCAATAAAATAGGGATGTTTTGTATCATAATAAATCAACTTCAAATAAGCTTAAAATCCATCAAAGGATGTTGATATAGATGAAATCAAAACTATTTTAGAGAAATATCTCTTTTTTTGAAATCATTTTAAAAGTAACATATTTATAAAATAATAAATTCAATTTGAAAATATTCTTATAAGCTTGTACGGGAAGCTTTGAAAATTTATAACGGCGGTAAATAGTCGCACCCGCCGTATAAGTTAAAAAAACATTCTTACCTTAAATTTGTTGAAAAGGTTAAAAGTTCCTTGTAGGGAAAACGACGGAAAGATTCCATTCGAAACAAATAAGGGAATAAATGACTTTAACCCATATTCTTGTAAATAGTAAATATGTTTTGAAATACATTATTAAGAAACATGGATGTGGATAATAAAGAGATCACAGTAGATTATTACGTATAAACAAACTCGGATAATGAAGAGATTGTGAAATAACCCTTACCAATTTGGTAACTTATGAAACATACAACCAATGAAAGAGGTATCATACAATGAATATGTAAATATACATAAATTAGATTGTATTACACAAATAATATAATTATGGGCAGTACATACACCACACAAAAGGTAATGGAGGCAATATGGCAAGAATCTCACGGGAATAAGGAGTGAGATGAAAACCCCTTACCTTGTACTTTTCCTTGGTTGGGGTAGGTTAACCTCCTGTATAATGGTGAAATAATTGTTATTAAATTATACAAGAATCATATACATTAATATGATATCAAATATTATCTTTTAACATTTATTTGTTAATAATATCTTAGTATTATCGTTGTTTCGGGTGCTAACTTACTCGTTTTATTTTATATGTTTTGTTACGTAAGACATGGTTGTAATAGATAGGTTTTATATTATTCATATCCATAATTATATCAAGTCCTTTAAAATCATTTTTAAATCATCAAATGATAATTATACTTGAATGGATACGATGGAGAATGAATCTCATCGCGTTCGTGGAGACGGTAGTCCGTACGTATGCACGAGCGACAATATCATTCTTTTGATGTCAATATAATATATAAATGGATGTTATATCATATATACAGAATCCTTAACATGTTATATTTATTATTTTCATTAGTTACACATCATTATTATACCCATCCAAATAATAATATATTGATTAACAATTACACCACGACGTGGAGACGGTAAGCCGTACGTACGCACGTATGGTGACATGTTATTCAATGGGTGGATAGAATACTGATTATGGTTGTACCATATTTATAATAACATCACAGTATATATATATGATACTGGAGTTATTATTTTACAATGGTAACAACAAAGGAAGAAGAAGTGGAAGAAGAAAGGAACTTGGAAAAGTGTGGTGAAATCATTACCTCTTCTTCGGTTTCTTCCTTTTGATTTGATCAAAAGGGCTCCTTAGGTTGGCATTATGATCGAACTAATTCCTCTAGATTGTAGTGAGGGATTTTGGGAGAGTATTTTGGCAGATTTTTCCCAAACCAAAAGGTTTTTATGGTGTGAAGAAAAGAGAAGGAGGAGTGCCCTTTTATAAGAGGGGTGAGGGGCACCTTTGGAAAAGATAGAAATATTAATTTATAATAAATTCATATTCGGTTTTTAATGGCTCCAAAGTTGATTATTTAAATTTTAAGGTGGGTATGGGTAGAAAACAACTCAACCAATAGAATTTAGACAGGTTTGGGTACTTATATTAACCTTATCTTTAAGTGTTAACTATAAGTTAATTAGTTTCACTTTTACAATGTCTCTTTGTATTTTTATATAATATGGTTAATAAACTTACTATATACATCCAAGAGACCACCAAGTGTTCTATTAATGATGAAACTATCATGATATAAGTCACTTGGCCGAACCTTAGATTTTTAGGAATTTAATATCAATTAATAATATAATATTTGTTTTAAAAACGCTTTTATGTCAATTTTGACACTATTCAATAGTTGATTTTTGTGAAACTCATAACAGATTGATTAATTAGAAAAAAGTCAATTAAATAAATCCTAATATATCTTATTATCCTAGAAAATTGGTTTAATTCATTAAAAGTTTCATATTATATTTATTTGGGTATTTATAATATCAATTATTTTATTTTTTCACTATTATAGTAATTAATTTATCATCAATGTGTCATATATAAATTAAATTACTTAATGTCTAAAAATTATAAATAAAATATAATTATGTAGGAAATATTTATATCTTTCTAATGAATATTTATAATCTAAAATCAAACATATATAACCCTATGTAAAATTTTTTTTTCTAAAAGATATATGCTTGGGTCATTTTTGTATTCATTTTCATTTAATTAAAATAAAGTGTCCCTATCACCTACAAGTGGCACCATGGGGTCCCAAAATCGACCCAAAGATGACTATTGTCGAACATGTATCAACCAATAAGGCTAGGACACGTTTTAGGGTAATTTAGTATTATTATTATATTATTTGTTAACCATTATTTACCGGATTTATCCTTAACCATGGTAAATAAAATATTTACCGCAGTAATTATTCAAAATGTCTAAAAATTAAAGTTACCTATTTACACAATTTGAACATCCTGATTCCAAATATGGAATCCATTTTTCTAAATTCAAAACATAGAAGTGGCAGAAATTAATTTAAAATTAATTCACGCTGTCAAAACAAAAAGTGTGTTTTTAAGAGATAATAACTATCAAAAGATTGACACTTGTTTATGTTCGGTTTAATTGTAAAATTATTTCCAATGACCAACATTATATTAAATGGTAAAATTATATTCTAAATATTCTTTAAAACCACTCAAATTAATAATTTATCACTATTAATTATTTTTATTAAAAAATTTGTTTTTAATTAAAATTTAGTAATTTTCACTATTCATCAAAATATTAAAGTTATCCGAAAAGTACCAAAATTTCACCTTAGGCTAAATTCGATATTCCGAATCCAAAAATGAAGTCCATTTTAAAATATAAAATATATATAATTTCAAAAATTAGGTATTACTATTCATAACGGCTAGTTTGATTGGTTGTAGTGTGTGTTAGAACTCGAAGTTGTGTACAACACACGCTATTGTATTATTCAAAGGAAAGCGTACCGTGGAAGCTTGGGATGTTTCATTTTAAATTTTTGATGTCCCCATTTAGTCAAAAATTTTAAAATATTGTATTTAAAAAGGGTTCACTATTAAAGTTGGTAAAAGTGCAATACTGAAAATGTATTTGTTCTTACATTATGTCTAAGAAGTTCATAATATGAATTCTAAAATTATAGGGATTATATAAAGGTTAAAATTTAGTTAATACTATTCATAAACCTTTTTGAACGTCTTTTTTGGTAAGTCATAGTGCGCTTGAACTCTGTGTTGTGTGTAGTGCAAGTTATTGAATTGGTTTGAAGAAATAACACACTATGAAATCTTGGGGTGTTACAGTAATATTACTCCAACACACAATTTTCTCATAAAAAACAACATATCATCCAAGTATGCTTCCAATAAAAGATTAATAATTTTTTAAAACTCTAAAATATTAATACTATTAGGATTTAAATCAATACTATAAAACAATCAAATGTTGCGAGTAATCTTTTTTTGATTCTTCTACTTCCACACTCAATGGTTACCACATGATGATATGGAACATCCCATACCCTATAGCGGTACTCCTATACCTCTAACAATATTTCCCATTCTCCCTCTCCATATCCTCTCTTAGTCACATGAAGAAGAATCACATAGAGGTTCTTACACGACATGCCTAAGGAGTAATACGAAAACAAAAATAAAATAAAATAAAATGTATAAAAAAGGGGCCCATATTGGCCCTAATACCTTAATTGACTTTATGCTCTATCTAGGGAAAAATCCTTTTTCCATACAAAATTGTGGAGAAAAAATCTAATTCTAAAACATTGTTAAAATTTTATCTCCAACAAAACCTATATGAATAATTTTATATTAAACTAATTAAATATTGAATAATTATTATTTTACAAAAATTTAAACATCTCATAATTTTCACCAAACACTTTTCTAAGAGAATAAACCATGTTATCAGACCAATAGAGTTGTTACAAATATATTTTATATCATCTTCTTGTGTAGAAGATTATTATATCCCCTAGAATCATCCAAATGAAGTCATTCAAATTTCTCATATAAATTTTTGTTCAGAATAACATGGAGCCTTAAAATATCCCTTAAATATTATGTCTCATACCCATGAATCCTTGGGGGAGAAACTTGGAGTATTTCTCTCAACGTGATCATATACGCAATTAGAAATAAATATTTTCCTTTGAACAGTATAATAGAATCATCAGGTTTCCCCTACCTGGGAGACATTCAAACATGACTGATCAGATACACCAAACCACAGGAATACCATTATATCCATCTCAACAACCAAATCATAATTAAATTGCCCATGAAAAATGATGAATCCTTCTTTAAAATGAGTTTTAGTACACTCAAAACATCAAATGGTGTAATCCCCAACATATCGCTTATATTATACCACACTCCACATATAACTTAAATAGGTACATTTCCAGACTACGAATGGAATTTGAAAATAAAATAACCTTGGCATATAGAGTACCCAATATCAGAATACTCAATATGTGATAAATA
The DNA here is from genome assembly GCA_963277665.1 of Viscum album. Taxonomy (NCBI): domain Eukaryota; kingdom Viridiplantae; phylum Streptophyta; class Magnoliopsida; order Santalales; family Viscaceae; genus Viscum; species Viscum album. The sequence continues at coordinate 927,101,574 of OY728126.1, read as the reverse complement.
TATAGAATGATCATATCTAACTATTATTACACTAATATTCCATATAAATTCATTTATACCATTGTTTAAGCCATTCACACAAGAAACATTCCAACATTCCTTTAACCAATTTCTAACACCATGTCTTTGGAAAATGCGTTTCCCTGTCCAAAAAAAGGTTATCTTGTGTTAGAATGACTAATTTATCCTTGATGTGTCATCTACCAAAGTGTACCATTCACCATTTAACCACAAATTCTTGGAAACCATTCCCATGGAAAGTGTAGAAAATATCGCTCCTCTTATATCATATAAACATTAAATGATTTTCAATTTAAATGGCACCACACATAATAGATGGGTAACTTATCACCTGACTCATACCCCGATGAGTCTTAAATTACAAGGATATGTTGACATTTCATCCAGACACATTGGTCGCACATATCTGGAAGCTCCCATGGAACTCATATTCAAACTATGTCACCTCACATGTGGCAGGATATATACCATGACCATGAATCTCCCTGAATAATCCAAATAATGATCATCTACCTATAATCTATTTAAATTTTCAAAAGAGGAAACACTATTCCTTAACGATAGTAACTTCAAATTCCTTACCTAAAAAATCTAGTCTCCAAAATATGAACCCTTAGTGCTTCCTTATAAAATGATGGAATTTCCCTGATTATATCACAAAACCAATGCACCTTCCACACATCTATATCATCAAAACTATAAAACAATGATCAATATATAAAAATGCATCGATTAACTCGATCCAACCTCACTAAAATCTATACCTTGATCAAAATAGAATATTATACTAAAAGGGTCAAAGCCAATACTAAGCGCCTCAAGGTCTCCCTCCAAGCCCTACTGATCGTGTCTCATAACGAGGCCACAAGGTCTAACCAATTATCCCATAAAATCAAACCACCTCAACGGTAGAAAAGACCATAATGACCTACAAGTGTCAAAACCTTAAACATCACCATTTTAGACACCTTATCATCCTTATGATCCCTCAAAAGGAACAGGTCCCTAGTTTTCGGGATATTGAATTTGAAGACATACTGAACTAAAACTCATTGATTATCTGCATATCATAACATTCTCTCATGTTCTGGTTCACCAGAACTACCTTGGTCACTAGGGACATCTTACATTGTTTTTTGACTATATTACCACAACGATGGTTGATTAATTGGAATTTTATTCCAATCAATGAATGAAAAAAAATGAATATATTATCACCAACACATTAAATAATTGAATCTGAGAGACCGCATCGTACAAGGGATACAATATATGTGCATCATGTTCCCTATCGACCTTCTAGGGTGATTACACCTCCCATTCATGTTCACTGGGTCATCAACCTCACCACCAAAAGTGTCAATGTATATCTACATAGCATCCCTTTAGATGGAAATATTTATGCATGTTGACTCAATTGACTATCATGCAAATAAAAACCTATACCAAAAAACAAAATTTATTATTTTTTACACATTAATAAATTTTTTTCTACCAATCATTAAATCACACTAGTATCCCTATAACATGTGAATCATAGATGCCAAATCTGATGAATGAGATTCCTCTTACTATTTCATGTGTAGAAAAAAATCAATCAAAGATTTCTTTGCAATCGGAAAGAGTCTATTAAGAAAAAAAATACACACAACAAGTTTGTTTGTCAAATTGAAAAATCATATCAAACCATAAAATCGTAGATTGAAATAGAAATATAGTGACACTAAAACTAGGACTACATGCCAAAACTAGTATTATTGATACAATATCAGAATATCCATCATTGGTTCTTGATAATTCCAAATACAACTATCTAACATATCTCACATAGTAATAAAACATTAAAGGAAAAACTCTCTTAAGTATTTTGTAATATCCTGACCTGGTTTCAACTAAACCATTTCTCCAATATAATTCATAATGAGGCCTCAATAACACCTACCAATATAAAAAATATTATTGACAAATAGAACGGTTCTAAATGTAGAAAATTAGTGATATTATACCATTATATTAGATAAAACGCCATAGAATTAACAATATATTATCCCTTAAATAATTAAATAGATTGTGGAAATGATAAAAAACTAAAATATAAGTTGACATAATAATAAATGTATTTCTATAATATTATGAATATCCACATCGTACTTAACACACTAGTCCCCCATTAGGCAGACCATACATGTATGGATACAAAAAAGAAACTAAAAAAGGTACAAGGATTCACAACTAAATATGATCTATGTCACATACCTAGTATCCAAGACACTTTTTAACTCCATGATCCCTATAAAAATATTCAACATGAGTGGCACCAATTGTTCAAGAAACACTAGGGCTCATCTTTATCAACTATGAATGTATTATCCACCTGGAAAGTAAACATAAGGAATTAGCATACATCAATGTGAATGTATATTGGTGAGATATAATATAACTATAGTAGCCCAACAATGATTGTATAAATATTATTTCTTATTTTCATGATCTCAAAATATTCTCATCATATTGGAGAGAAAACCAAAAAAGACAAATAAATCAAATAATGTGAAACCATAGTCAATATCTAGGTCTTTGATCCTGATCAACTAGGATAGTTTTAAATATGTAAATTTATATTTATATGCTTATATATATTAATATAAATATAAATAATAATATACATGAGTAATATCGATTAAATACATAAAATAATAGTAAATCATTCTTTATGTAATTTTGATAACCTAGACATCCAGCACAAAGGGAATTGAGTTAGATATTGTACCACTCAAACCATGTATCATTAAGTTGATCTATTGGTCTATAAACCCAATCAGTAACACCTTCTTCATCCATTTCTAGAAAGGTATCATAGAATGCAATTTCACTATAGGGGTACTCATCCTAATCCTAGGATAACCCATACTCATCTTTAATGACTATAACAAATGATTCTAGGAGTACATATGGAAATATTATAAATATGGAAAATTGATGGATGTCATACTGCACTCGATTTGTAAATACATTCTAATATATGATCCATAGTTCATGGTCAATAAGTGGTCACAACATAAAAACTCAAATGAACCCTATGGTTATGGCCATTAGGAAAACAGTAAGGAGGGCTAACTGGGGGGAGGTCATGCCCACCCTTCGGGGTCACTATTTAGGGAGAGAGTAATCAACCCTATTACTCAGTATAGATTAATTTTTCACTAGTGAAAAATGATATGAACTTCCATATCCAACATCATAGTCATATAATTGATTAAGGAGAGCATAATCATCACTATCACTTGGGAGAGAATATTCATTCATGAGTATATCCAGATTTGGGAGAGTGTAGTTATCCTCATAACATGAAAATAAGAAGACATCATGATCATTCTTAACATATAATTTTTTTTGGAGATTTGAATCGTCCTCATCAGTTGGTATACTAAAATGATCCCTGAGAATCATTATATGGCACACTATGACTGCATTTCGAAATTGTAGTATCAAAATATATATCTTGGGAAGCTCCTTTGGAAATCACATTAATTTAATTATAATACACACATGATAAACTTCCATATACCATGTTGTAACTTTGGTTATGAAAATAAACATATGAAATAACAAGTCTGATAATTTGGATCCTAAGAAATGTTTCTTGGCATCCCAAATAAAGGAATTCTTATCGAGTAAATCTTATCAATCACTAGCTAAAAATAAAATTTTATAATCAATTCAATATATATTTTGTAAATTGGTGAATGCATAAATAAATGAAAAATGGTGGATGAATGAATAATCCAACCCTACCACTGCAGAATTTGGGTCTTACATGTTTTTCATGAGTTAAAAGCTGATAACCACTACCATATCTACCCAATCCCGAAATACTAGATCAGGGTAAATAAAACATCAAGGCACACAATGTGTTACTCATATCAAAACATGGGAGAGAAATCCTATTGTGGATTATCAAAAGATATGTAAATAGAGGTATCCTACATGAGATACTTTTATGTAAAGGTAATATAAGGAATCAATTATGGTAATATCTAGTTATATGTATACAGAAGTATCTTTCATGGGATCCTCAGAATGATACATAGGTTTAGGGGTCCTGAAAGGGGTTCCTTATGTCATCATGTATGATATTTAATCCCATAGTTTAAATTATGAAATAGTAAATGTATAGATTCATCCTACATGTGATCATATAGGTAATATAATAAGTAGAGGAATCCAACATGGAATATTCTTAAACAACATACCCCACTACATACTCATCTAGAAATGGACATCTTTTCAAGGGAGATGTCCACAATGGAAAAGCTATAAATCATTGTTTAGTATATATATATCTCATAGATCATCTCAGATAAAAGGATCTTAATCTTAGTATACAACATGATTCCATTACTAAATGAAGTACCTGTTCACTTAGATAAAATCTTGAAAATATCACCAAGGAGTCCTAAAATCACCCAAGACGTTTCAGAATCACAATATAAGTGTAAAATTGCTCAGAAATGACTACTCATGAGCCCTGTTCTGAGTCATGGGTGAAATTATTTGATAAAACAATTCAAATGATAGTTAGGTGGTAGTACAGGACGTGTGTACCTAGTACACAGAGAATACTCCCAAATTCCCACATAGGTGTGTACCATAGCTAGAAATGGCATGTAAAAGCCCATGTACGTTGAGTGTATGACACATACATGTTCGGTGGACAACCAGGGGTACCTACACGTGTATATAACATGTCTCGACCATGTAATTATTCACACTATGTACCTATACATGTTGTGCAACCCACATGGGGTCTACACATGTACTCTACAAGACCATGTACACCTACATGGGATGTCTGGTTCGGTACTAGGTGACACAGCCAAGTATATATAAATGGTGTGTGTACTCCACACATGGTTTTTATATAAAAAATATCAGCATCCCCAAATAGGATGAACACATTCCATGTATATCTGAATCTATTCACTGAGTGATCGAGACACCCAAATGGGAAACCCATCAATCATCATGAACCACAATTTTCTCCCCAAAAGTGAAAGATTGACCCTATAGGGGTCCTATGCAATTATAATGGGTTTACAGACCTAGAAACCAATATTTCCACTTGTATTCATGGAAATATTAAAAAAATCATATCTCTGGGCAGGATCATCCATTGCTTTTATAGTTTCAATGATATAGGAATCACATTTGATGATCTGACACATCCCGTTCTTCATTGAGGTACCTCTATTCCCCTACCCCTATTTCTCATTCTACCTCTCTATCAACTCTCTCAATCACATTAAAATGAATCCCATAGAGGGCATACATAATAATCTTGTAGAGAAAGGACAAATGATACGAAGAAGAAAATTTTTAAAATGAAAGGAAAAAAAGAAAAAGGGGGATGGAGATAGACTCGACACCCGATCATTGTTTATGCCCTAGCTAGAAAAAAAATTCAAATTTAGGATTGAACATTAGTGGAATAATGTCAGTATTATGTTCCATTCAAAATATATGGCTGAATGAACCTGCACAAATAAATTAATATTTAATTAATTAAATATTTATTAATAATTTTTTTCTAAAATTTGAAGATATCAGAATTTTTACCAAACTAGGTCATATGGTATAAAATATATTCAAGGTCCAACAAAGTGGTTAGAAATGTTATCAATTATAATCTAATAGTTGAAAAAAATATTTTACCCCATATGATTATCTGAATGAAAAAATATAGTTTCTACTCAAAATTATGATTCCTAAAAACTCGAGTCCTTACTATAAAAAATTCATGGTAAAATTTTCCAATGATGCATAATATATACCATTTATTTTAAAAAAAATTATAATGAATAACATTACTCAGAGAAGGGAATTTTTGAAAGAAAAAGTCACTCATATTGTACAATGGAATTTCACGAAACCTCTTTAACAACCTATATTGAAAATATATAAATACTAATAACCTATTAAATAACATTATTTATATATATTACAGTATATATTATTTAAAATAATCATACAAAATATATATATCATTTAGTTAATGATTATTTGAATCATCATATTTTTTTAATTTCAATTTTTTTCATGTGGTTTATAATGGAAATGTTAGACCACAGTAATTGATAAAAAATTAATCATTATACGATTATAAATGGTGTTTAAATCAGTTTCATTAATTTTTCATTGAGCCTATGTCTCATTTTATTGAAAATATAGGTATGATTCATTAGAATGGATTCCAGAAGGATATTATTTTGGGTAATTTAATAAGATAAGCGGGTAACTTTGTAATGATCCTCAATTTATAATGTATAATTTTAGAAAATTATTCCTTTAATATATTTCAATGTAATATCATAAATATTCATTAAATATTTTTTATAAATCCCCATTTATTGTGTTGATAATGAATGAAACAAATCACTTATGGATGTAGTATTCCTGGCACAAAAACACACAAACATGTGACATTTTCATTTTTCAATTAATGGATTCAAATAAATGTGGATAATGATTTAGCTTCACATAATCTTAATTAGTTAAAAAATTATTTTTTACTTTACCAAATAAATTCTTTTAACAACGTATTTACAATTGTTATGAAATATTAAATTAGTCATTTATTGGTATGGTTGTCAATAGATATGCATGAGTGACATATTCATTTTTAGAATTGAAGGAAGGGTAGTAAAAATTAATTATTCCTTAAAAATAGATACCATTTAGTATAATAAATATAATTAGATAATTATGTAATTATGGGTATAAAATTTGGATTAGGTAGAAATAAAAATAAGGGAATGTAAATGGGAGAGGGAGATTATTGGTTATTACCTTCATCCTCGATGAAAATCCTTATCCTTTCTTTAATTAGTATTTTTTGTCAGACCAACAATGAAAAAAATTTGGAAAGGGAGTTTGGATAGGGGATGGGATGATTTTAATTGATCTATGGGTCCAATGTGGTATGTAGAACGGGGTGGATAACGGATGAATTTTTTAGTTATAAGGGTTCTAGCTTTCATAATATTTTTAACATTATATTAAAGGAACATCAGATTCAAATGAATGTGGCTCTAAAAGTGGATATTAAATAATTTGGTGTTATTTTTGTGAGAGACACATATCATAAAAAAAATATGTGATATTGTATTTAGTAAAATAGTCCTTTTTCCAATAATTTAAAATTTTATCACTGTTTTATTTTACCATGATATTTCATTTTTTATCATTTATCACATATTTATAATAATAAAAAATATTTCTCTTATATAATCATTTGGTTTTTATAATGACAAAATTGAATATAATATTTTAATAATAAAATTATAAAATTGAAACAAATTATTTATAAAATTGTTACTCAATTCCAATAAAATTATTATTTTTAAATATAAGCTGGGGTGAAAATTCATTATCAGAATTTTCTAAATTATATAAAGTATTAAATGTATGATTTAAATGATTAAATGTCAATTTTATTTGGAAAATTATTCAAAAATTATTATTTTATTTTTAAATCATATTGGCGTTATAAAGTTCAATGTATTTGTGAGCATGTTATGTTGTATTGTTCACAAAAATTCAATGACTCAATGTTTTTCCAATAATTTTAATTTAAGATTACTTTTAGATAGAGAATAAAAAAATAAAGATAATTTCATGAAATTTAAATCATAATATTTAACAATTCATCTTTTAAATGGAATTCATATAATATAATGAAAATTATTTTTATAATAAAATGGATTTATAAAATATTAATGTTCATATTCATATTTTCAATAGATTAAAATATTAGTAAATTTTACTCTATTATTTATATTAATAATATATTCTGTCAACATTTAATCAAAATATAATTATCATCTCAATGTAAAAAACAAATAGCTCATAAAATGATTATTTTGTAAAATTAAAATTTAAGAAAAAAATGAAATTTTTTACATTTATAATAATTTATATGGGATTATTGTCAATTCAAAACATCCAATATATTAAAAAAATCAGTAAAATTATTCTTTTTTATATCATTATTCTATTAGGATAAAAATTTAGATCACTTTTATAAAAATAAAAATTGGTAAAAAATTATATTAATTTATATTTATTAAAATACAATAAAAGTTTATTATTCATAATCTAACGATTAAATTTAATCAATAAAATTTAGTAAATATAATTATTTTAATTTTATCATATCATTAATAAAAATAAATATTTTTAAAATAGAAATATTTTTCCACAAAATATCATAATTTAACTACTCTATTTTGTATTTTATTATTTTGTATTTATAAATTATTATAATCCAAATAATTACTAATAATATAGAAGTAAATTATATATATCAAATAAATGTATATAAATGATTATTTTTCTAATTACCATAACTCTAATGAAAATACTTCTCACAAAAAAAATTTAACTATAATATTTTTTCATATATTTTTCCTCAAAAAAATCATTCCATTCTCACTTATTATGTAACAATTACCATTCTTCGAAATTTTTTCTTAATTTATTACTTACATTCACATTACTGGATTCTTCCGACTACAAAATATTCTCAATGTTGAGTATATTCTAGTGTATCTCCTAATTTTGAATACATTTTTCATTTCTATTCCTTATCCACATATAATTTGTGAAATTTTAATGCATTTAATCATCATGGTATGTAATTTATGGGTTCAAATTCATTATCATCATATGAGGACACAATATCATAAATTATCAGGATAGAAAAATAATTCTATATGTATTATGGATTTTAAGGGATGTCATAGAAGAAGATAATTTTATATCAACAAATAGATATAAGGAAATGGGAAATTAGGATTTTCCCACGTTTGATAATTGTGTAGAGAAACATTCTGGTACATTCTTTAATGGAATTGGTGTTTTCTTCATGTGTGGATATAAATGACCCAATGCACTTAATTTTAAGGGATTAAATATATTTCTAATGTTAAATGGTTCAACTGGAAGTAGATGGGGCACTATGCATATGAATCCACCAACCATCAAGTGATTATATCTCAAAAGTATGTGAGGGATCATGGTCAAGCATATTATATTACTAAATTAGAAATGGAATGATTAATTTTCATGATTTGGATTAAGAATTGTATTATTGGACAATTTTATCAATGATATTCTGGTTTTATGAATCACACAATGTATAAGGATTGTTCTAAATTACCATTTCATAAATGTTTTCAGATCATATGTTGAATGTAATCGATGGACAATAAAAGTGATTCAGTGACATATTTATCCTCCTAAAAATAAAATTATTAAGAGGGGGGGGTAACCCATAATATGTACTTGATGATGATATTATAAAAATATGTTTATGGGACTGTGTTTGTGACCATGAAATTTGTAATATTATTGATGTTTTCTATCATCTTTAATGTAGTTTAATGTAAGTATTTATTTATGGAATATATAAATCAACTTGATAATTTATATTTATAATAATTAATTATTTCATTATGTTTTTATGGTGATCAAGGTATGGAAATATTTTAAATATTACATTAAGATCCATTTTATATTGTTAAGGGAAGATAATGTTGATTTAGTGACCATCCTTCAATTTTTTTAGACATTGAATTTATACATGAAAACTTTGGATATGGATTTAGGTTAACTATTTATTGAAGGGAATCCGTGGAAAATTGGGTTTTATTAGATAACGTTTTCCACCAATTTTGGTCTTGGAAAATATTTTTTTATAGGATGAATGAATTTTAATTATTTTATTGAGTTACTAATATCTTTATTACTAATTTTAGTGAATCAGGCATAAAACGACATATTAGATATTCATTTTTGGAGTAAAAAAAATGTAGTAATTGAATAAAATATTTCCAACGGATGAAATATTTCCTATGAAAATATAAAATTTAACAATATTTTCGTATGTTCTTAGCCTTGATGGTAGAATAATTCCAAACCTCTAGTGAATGGTTTTTGAAATAAAAAATATTATGTAGTACCTATATTTCTAATTTATCAAATGGTCCCTTAACTCATAATTGATTTATGGTTTTATGGATGTTAACCTTATCTATATCACCCACTTTATTGTTATTAATGATCTTTATTAATAAATATTAATACTTGGGCATTATTATTCGCTTCCATGTCCATGTTTTCAATTCGTGTCAATGTCATCCTATATAATGACCTTGTAATATTTTATTCAAGATGACCTTCATACATCCATTTTTATCTTATCATGACTATGTTTGTTAACCCTTCTTATGTTATGTTATCCCAAAAAAGGTATTTTCAAATGCCAAACTATTGTTTATCGAGTTCATATTAAATAAAAAGGTTGACATTTATTTAAGAGGGTACAATGTATCAGCTTGATAATTTAATATAAGAAAATAATGTTCGATAGAGTATATTACATCCAACAGTAGGATTATAATAATATATAACACCCTTATACTTTATGATATATTTATTTTTAAATAAATTCACCCTCTTCAATAGATTACAATGCACACAAAATTAGGATTAAATGAAACATGATACTCTATTAATATATTTTTATTTTAACATGATCATTATTAATTAGTTGGTAAAATGACAAATATGAATAAAACTATTACAAATGGGTTTTAATTATTACATGGTTCCAACTGGGACTAGGTTCTCTCATATTATTCTTGGGAACTGGGTGTGATGGGTTTGATTTTTTTTGCATATCATTGGTCAAAGCATAGGTTTTAGGTTTGGGTGTTGGCACCGCACGGTTAGAGGAATCCATGAGACCAGCCTGAGCACCCATGCAACTACATTTAGAAATGGAATAAGCTAGATTTGCGCACGATATATTGAGCCATGTGCGAGCTGTATGATTTCCAAATATTCAAGTAAATAAAATAAAATATTGTAGAATGAGAAAATAAGAAAAATTAATATAAAGTGAAGTAATTGTTTTAACCATAATAATAATATTATCCTTATTGTGGATAGTAATATTATATTTATTAAAATAATTATCATCATCATTATTATTAAAATTATAGTTATCATTATTATTATTAAAAATAAAATAAATGTTATTATTATTTTTACCATTATGTTATAAATGTTATGAATGTTATTAATTATTATTATTATCACTAATTTTATTATTATTATTATTATTATTAGGATAGGTTCATTTTTTAGGGTTTTTTCAAACCTTCTACCCTCTTCTCCCCTTCCCCGCACACTCCATCATAACTCTTTCCCTATTTGGCCCACCCCCCTTATTGCACAATCATGTCTGACACCACCCACTTCTCCGGTGGCCTTCTCTCTAGTGTGGCCTCATTCTTTCAATGGAACCTTCTACTGGTGTGATCCCCTGCTGATGCACAAACCCTCAACGGTGCACCCCCTCCCAGTATGGCCCGTCCGACGCACATGGCTTCACTAGGGACCCTATTTCCTATGCCGGTCACCAAGGCTTCTCCCCCCTCCTTTTTGTGTGACTACTCTTACGACCATCCTTATGGTGTGACCTGTCGGCACTGCTCCCCTCTCCGGCATGCTACCTCCCCAGTAAGCTCCTCCTTCGACGACGATTTTCCTGTCCAGTAATTTCACATTAAATTTAAGGTTTGTCATTGAGGTTTTTGTTTCTAGTGGATAGGGATTGTTTTGGGGGGGTTAATTTTGAATTTTTGGTTCTATATTCAGGTTTAGGGTTCCTTCTTAACACTTGAAGGTGCTATTGAGGTGCAATTGAGGTTCTGCACTAGTTTATAAAAGTTCTTAATCAATTTAGGTATAATTTATTTTAACATTACTTTTGAATTTATGATTTTGTGGATTTCTTTTTTTCACAAACTTTTCATATATTTATTAGTGATTTATTATTTTAAAAACAGTTGTTCTTTGTGAAATGAGGTGTCATGGTCAGTTTGTTTGACTAGGCGGTGAGAAATTGTTGAACTGTGTACATAATTTATTTGAGAAAGAGCCTGGTTGGCTTTTTCAAGTGGTTTATAATTTTTTGATGCATGTTCTGGTTATATATATATATATATATAATTCTGAAGTCCAAAAATAGTTATTGGGGTTTTCCAAAATGGATTTCTATACTGGTTTGGTAGGAAATTGGCTATATTTTTGTGAGTGTTTTGTTATAATGTATTATGAAAATGTTTTTATGAATTTTTTGAAGGGTGTAAACCCTGTTTTTAAGGGCTCTTTAGGTGTAGATGAATTTGGAATAGGGTATTAAAGAAAAATTAAATACATTACATGTTAAATGTAATGTGCAATTTTCAATATGAATTGTAAAATTTTTATTGATGAAAGGTGTGTTTATGACTTGATTTAGGTTTATGTTAGGATTTCTAAGAAGTTCATTGGACCAAGGAATTGGTTGATAAATGGTGTGATATTCTTTTATTGGTAAATATGGAATTTTTAAAAGTGTTCCACTGACGGTTTAGTTTTATTAAATGGGGTTCTATGTTGGATTTCAGTTCTCAAAGAGGAATGCATATGGTTCGTTATGAAAATGTTGATATGTGAAAGCATTGTGAGGTTCAATTGAAACATTTGGAAGTGGTTTTATTTCAAAACCCATCTATGAAGATTTTACTTTCCTTTTTTGTTTATAAAGTGGTGGGAATGTCCTCGGTTTGGGACTCCACATTTGTGATAGTTATTTTAAGTCAAAGGACTACTCCTTGAGGTGAGAAGGGTGGTTCCAATTATGTGACTACATGATGACATGTACGTATGTATTTTTTTGGGATTTATTGGATGAACCCTTTCTGAAAATAGAATTTGAATCTATCATAAATATAAGGGTTACTGAGAATGACTGATTCACTAGTCTTGGTTAAGAACTAGCTACTGTGCTATAACAAGGTATTATTTTGTTATTATTGTTGCTATGGGATTTGGCCCCTTGGTCAAGCTAGGTGGAGCGATGATCGAGAATTTGGGAATTATGACATCATCTAAGAGGGTATTCCATGAGCTTGAGTCAACTATATAGTATTTTCTGATTCTCCTTTGAGTTCCTAGGTCTTCCCATTGTTCTCTAATACTAGTAAAATTTGTTTTATATCCCTTATTGTTTGGAATTAGGATATTTTTGATTAGATTGGTATTCGTCTGCAAATTTTTAAAAGTGTATTTTTTGTTAAAATGGTTTCATGATATATGTTGGAATGAACAAGTATTTCTCCTTTTATTTTTCTTGAAAAATAATTATTTCCAAATTGTTTAATGTTTTATTCCTCTACATGAACCTAAATCTCCCCCATGAGTGATGCTTATTTCAAAATTTTGAGGGAAATAGATTTTTGATTTCTAGTATTTAAAATGAAAATTGCGGAAAACCTATAATTTTGTATTATATTTAAAACCTAAAAATCAATATTTCTTTATTTAAAGAATTTTGATTGGGAATTGAATTATTCAGGCCTACTTACTAAATTTTAATACTCAAGACTATCGTGCTTTATTTTTTTAGATTCTACTATAGGATTTGGTTCAAGTTCGATCACCTTGGGGGATATTTGGTTATATATTCAAGAGTGAACCTTAGGGTCACATGGAGGTGTCTTGGGTGTCACGTTCATTTTTTTTCTAGTATTGTTTTTTTTAGTTTTGTTGGTTCTTTAATTGTAATTGTATATAATGTATAACTAAAAAACATATTTAGTTTGGTTATCCTATTTGTTTATTTTGTTTCATTAATTTATTTCAATAGTTTAAACTCTTACCATTGTCATTTATAATGACCTTAGTTCTTGTCTCCAACCTGGGAGGATCATGAATTCTTTTCCGCCCTTGCTATAGATAGGTTCATGTGACCGAATGAGGGTTATCCTAAGTTGGTTAGTAAAAAATTGTATTAGGGAAGGTTGTATATTTAGTGGACCATGCTTTTAGAGATCCCATTTTTATGTGCGAATTTCAAACTATAATGAGTAGGATTGTTGGGTCTCAAGATATAGTAAAAATATGGACATAATGAACCCTTTATCATTTTTATCCTCAGGATACCATGGGATGTTCAGGTTTGTTGGAGTCTTTTGATTCTTGTGACTTTTTTGGTGTTAAGAAATAAAAAGGGAGTTGGGAAAGTGGTATTTATGAGCTCATAGGGCCTGGAAATCCATGTGGAAATGGATACATTACCCTAGAATTATATATGTGATGGTTTCGTGACTGGCATATGCAAACTAACCATTTTTCCAAGTCACCAACCAACACTAGATTCCCTTTGTGAATAGCTTGGATCATCCTTAGTTATGAATATTATTTAAAAAAATAATTTCTTAGAAATTGTGAAAAACATAATTTAAAATGTTAATGATGTTGTTTTTGATAGTATAAAATGGATTTTCAAGACATATCATTAAAATGTCTTAGAATATTGTGTTTTTTTAAATGACTTCTTGGGGTTTGAAAAGGAAGTGTGAGTTTAATTTTTTTCCTTGAAAGGTGTTATTAACCATTGGTGTTTCCTTGCATGATTTTATGAATATGTATGTATGAGATAGTGTGTTGGTGCCCAATGAGGCATGAGGATATGCATGGGTGAGGCCCATGAGATTCCATTGGTTGGTGTGAAATCCTTTATTCTTGTTTCTATTTCATTAATAATTTTTTCAGGGAAAATTTGATAATTTGATAGATTGTAATGGTGGGGTGTGACCATTTTATTTTTGGTATTGATGTTTCTTTTATGTTGTTTGAGATAAATATTCCTTATTATTGGATTAGTCTTGATTGGTTTCTTTGTTTCCTTGTTTCTTAGTGTCCATCCACATGAAGATTTGAAGGATAACCAAGGTGCAACTTCAAAAGAAACATATTTAGAAAAAACTCCAATTTATCAACCCATACACCATGTCCTTCAGTTTTAGAAGTGGAATACCCATATCATTTTCAGTTATGAAGATCATCTTGAGGATGAGGAGTTGATGTAGAGTATTGATAGGAACCTCAGGTTTCTTTTTTTACATAATTCATTAAAGGTAATGTTGGATGCCTTCATTTAGGATGGTCCAACCTGGAAATGGTGGAAGTCTCTATATCTAAGAAAACCCCAGAAATATCTCATTCATCCAACAATAGTTTTATAAGATGTTTAAGAAGATGAATAATATGAAGATGTGTGCTCTTTAGAAAGGTGTTGTATCAGTATTAGAATTCTATCGATGCTTCTTCGATCTAGTACTGTATGACCCAGGGTATGTTGCAAAAGATCTCACGAAGGCTTGAAATTTTTAGCTTGGGATCTCTCTAGAATTACAATCAAACGTGATAAATATCAACCGATCCACCTTATCTGATGTGAAAATACAATACTTTCGTGTGGAATTTGAGTTAGAAAGAGGTATTGAGATGGTTATTCTACCTATGAATTTTGGAAGTGGAGAAGGGGGTTCCAGTAAGAATAATGGGAAGAAACCTGATACGACTGGAGTTGGTAGTGGAATTAAGAGGCCTATAGACCTCTAATCAACCTCTTTAAGGAACAAAGATGTGATATTTCACCAGTGTGGTGAAATCCGTCATAAGCGGTCATCATGCTCGATTGATTCGATACCCTGAAACACATATGGATGCTTGGAGAACATGAAGATGATATTTATAAGTGTTTCCAAGAAGCACCGTGAGGCTAGTCCTAGCCCCTCAAAGGTCACCCCAGCCCCTTTGCTGGAGTTGGGTGATGTTTTAGATCAGTTTGAAGTTTTCTCTCTTTAATAGTACAAGGACGCAATATCCATATCTTGTGGATTATTGTGGTGTTTCTCTATTTTTAAATAGTGAGGAAGGTTGTTGTTAAACCCTTTAAAACATCTATTTTAATGGCATAATGTTTTGTAAAGTTTTTATCTGAGTGTTTTATTTAGAGGTTTCTAATGCCTGAAAGTGAGGCAGGAGATGCTTCAAACACCAGAGCTCTTTCCATAGTTCGTAGAGTAAATTTTTCACATATTCTAGAGAATCCTATGGATATTAAAGGCCATGGTTTAGTTTATATCCTTAGTGTGGATGATAATGGTTTTTCAAGCCTCAAGTGTAATGGATTTGTTCTAGTTGGTCCTGTCTGGTAGAATACGGTGTTTGGACCTCATTTTCATGTTATGACACATTTGGGTGTAAATATTTTCCCTTGTTTAAGCGGATGTATAGTGGTATCATTTTCTTAAAATTCCTATGTTTGTGTCTCACTTGATACTAGCTATATTTAGAGGTACCTTGTGTGTCCTATTGGTGTGAATCAAGGATAGTTTCAGTTTATGTCCTTTTGAGGGGATTATGTTGTTGGGATGTGTCAGTTGTGGTTTTGATGCTCTTTTAGTTGGTATCATACCTATCCTCCCCTTGTGGTGGGATTTTTTTTGTCAGTATTAGGAAGGTTATCAAGTTCATTTAATTTTGTTAGTTTTTATAGTGGGGAGACCCATCGCAGGTCTCTCTGGTTTCAGTGTTCACCTCTTTCTTATGTCTGGGAGTCCGTTCGGGCCTCCCTGTGTTGGTACTCTGGTTTAAACATAGGTGTTGATTTTTTTCTAATGGTGGAAGTTCATTCAGGCCTCCACATATCAGTATCACAATTTCATTCCTATTATTAGTTTGGTGGTCAGATTTCATGTACAGAACCACCTTATTATATGTTCATCTTTGAATAAATGGTGAGATGGGTATGTTATAAGGGGTTTGTATGAGTAAGGTTATAATGGTATTCACTAGATGTTGATTGAATTTATTTGGTTGTTTTCTGTTAATGGTTTAGTACTGTTTGATGTTGGTTAAGTTGTACATATTTTAATGTTGGATTTAGCATTGTGAAAGTTATTATCCTTTTTTGATCAATCAACTATAGGTTCCCAAGTGAATAGCTGTCAGTGACACTTAGTGGGGTGTCTGTTTCAGTCTCACAAGTTCATCTTATTAGCCATTATCTCATTAGTGATGTTTTTGGTGATCAATTTATTTATTATTCCATGGGAATATCCTTGAAATATAATAGAGTATCATTTTATATTTTTGGGTTTGGTCGTGTTTCAGATTTCCATGGGTGTTAAGCATTATGGTGGGGAGAATTGCCACGCTAGTATTTAAATTTTTCCTTGGTTCTATCTCAGGTTGGGTTCTTGTTTGTTTCTCTCAGGAATGATGTGTGAAGGGTTTGATATTTTGGGATATCATTGGTCGAAGATTAGGTTTCATAATGGTGTGTGGGAACCACACGGTTACAAGAAACCATGTGGTTAGTCTGAGTACTCGTGCAGCCGTATTGAGAATGGGTAGAAGCTTCCACATGGTTCAAACACACAGTCTCTTGAGTTGTGCACAGGCTGCGCTATAGCACATTATTCAAATAAATGAAATAATATTATGTAGAATGAAAAAAAATTAAAATAATGCTAATCTATTATTTTAACCATAATATTAATATTATCATTATTGTGGATGATAATAATATTATTATTAAAATTATTATTATCATCATTATTATTATAATTATTGTTATCATTATTATTATTAAATAAGAAAGGAATATTATTATTATTTTTATCATTATATTATTATTATTATGAATGTTATTAAATATTATTATTATTAACATTATTATTATTATTATTATTATTATGGTAAGTTTATTTTTAGGGGTTTTTTCACCCTTACCTCCTCTTTTCACCTTCCCCTCACGCAATCCCACCTACCCACCTTCCTTGTTCTGCATGCCACCCCCTTGTTGCACTCTACTCTCCAGTGTCTCCCCCTTCTCATGCTGCCTTCTCTCTAGAAAAACATCCTTCTTCCAACACAACCCTCTATTGGTGTGACCCCCAACAGAATGACTCCCTGACAATGCGACCATTTCCCAGCGCGACCCCCTAACGGTGAACTGACCCTCAACGACACACCCCCTCCCGGCTTGGCACGTCCGTCACATACAGCTCCACCAGCCACCCTAATTCCTGCATGACCCACTAACACCACTCCCCTCTCTAGTTCAAGCTGCTCCTCTCGCCACCGTCCTTCCAGCACAACCCACCGTTGTCGCTCCACTCTATGGTGCGCTGACTCACCAGTAAGCTCCTCCTCCGACGATGACTTTCTCCTCCAGTAGGTTCTCTGTTTATTTAAGGTCTTTCTTTGAGGATTTGGTTTTCTTCATTTGTAGTTTTTTGTGTGTTTCATTTTGGGTTTTTGAGTTTGATATTCATGTTTCTGGTTCCTTCATAACTCTCGAAGGTGCGGTTGAGGTGCGATTGAGGTTCTGCACCCATTTTGGGATTTTCATCTTTAATTTAGGTATTATCCCTTTGCACATTTCCTATAAATTAAATATTTTCATGATTTATTATCTTCACATAATTGTTAGTTATTAATTAGTGATGTATTAATTTTATAATAGTTTTTCATCGGGAAATGAGGTGTTTTGATAATTTTTTTTGAATATGTGGCGTGGAATTGTTGAATTGTTCTCACCATTTATTTGAGAAATATCATGGTTGTCTTTTTCATGTGGTATATAATTTTTATAAGCATGTTTTTGTTATATATATACACACACACACACACAGATATATATATATATATATATGTATATGTATATATATATATATATATAATTGTGATGTCCAAAAATGGTGATTTTTGTTTCCCAAAATGGATTTTAAAATTGGTTTGGAATGAAATTGGGTATATTTTGTGTGAGTGTTTTAGTATAACGTTTTTGGAAAATGTTTTCATGAATTTTATGAAAGGTGAAAACTTTTGTTTTATGGGAATATAAGGTTCTGATGAATTTGGAATGGGGTTTTAATAGAAAATGATATACTTTACTTGTTGACCTTAATGTGTGCTTTTCAATTTGAATGGAAAAATTTTAATTGATGAAAGGTGTGTTTCGAATTGTTTTTGGTTTACATGTCGATTAATAAAAATGGGTTTGGCCAATATAATTGGTTAAGAAATTTTATATTCATCTTGTGTTTATAAAAAATAATTTTTTGAAGTGTTCCGGTGATGGTTTGGTTTTATTAAATGTGTTTCCATGTAGGTTTCTGGTTTTCAATGTGGTGTGTGTATGGTTCATTATGAAAAGGTTGATATGTGAAATAATTTTGAGTCCAGATTGATATTTTTGAAAAAACCTTATTAGAAAAACCTTCTTTGATGATGAAGTTTGCGTTTTTTATAAAGAAGTGGGAATTTCATCATCTTGGGACTCCACTTGTGTGATAATTATTCTAACAAAATGGAATACTCTTTGAGGTGAGAGGGGTGTTGTCAGTTTTGTGACTATATGATGACATGTATGTATAGATTATTTTGTATATTTTTTGGCACACCCCTATTAGAACATACCATGTGATCCTATAATAGATATGAATATTAGTGAGAATGATTACTACACTAGTCTAGGAGAAGCACTAGCTAGTGGCCCATAGTAGGGGAAAATATTGTTATTATTGTTTCTATGGGATTGGGACACTTGGTCAGGCTAGGTTCAGATAATATTGGGAAGTAGTGCATTATGAAATCATCAGTAAAATAATTCCTTTGGGATGAGTCACATGTATAACATGTTTTGATTTTCTCTTAGTTCCTAGGTTTTCTCGTGTTTCTCTGATACTAAAACAGTTTGTTCTATTTCCCTCATTGTGTAGAATGAAGATCTTTGGGTTTGGATTGGTATTCTTTTGGTAAATTAGGAAAGTGTGAATTTTTTAAGAAGGTTTCATTATACATGTTTTATTGAACAAGTGTTTCTATTTTCCTTTTTCATGAAAAATAAATGTTTCAAAATTGTTTCTGGTTTCCTTCCTTTCTTTAAACCTGACTCTCTCCCATATGTGAATCTTATTTAAAAATTATGAGGGTAATATATTTGTGATTTTTATTCTTTAAAATAAGTACTTTAGAAAACAAATATTTGTGTATAGTATTTCAAACCTAAAAAAATATTTCTATATTAAATCCATGTGCATTGGGAAATGAATTATCGGGCCTAGCTACTGTGTATTAATACTCATGCCTATAGTGTTTTATTTTTTTAGTTTCTAATGAAGGAATTAGATTGAGTTTGATTACCTTGAGTGATAGTTGGTTTTGGATTCAAGAGTGGCCCATCTGGTCACATTTAGGAGTCTTGGGTGTCAGGTTGAGTTTGGTTTTTCTTGTATTGTTTTTTGTTTAGTTTGTTATTTCATTAATTATAATTGTAAATAATGTAATGTCTACAAAATCCTATTTAGTTTGTTTTTCCTATTTCTTTATCTTGTTTCCTTTGTTTATTTCATTTGAAAAAACTGCTCTTATTTTCCCTTCTGATTCCATTGGTTTTTTTCGCTAGCCTATGAGGATTAGAACACCTCTCGGGCCTTGCCACATATTAGCTCGTGTGACTGGTTCAGGATCAACTAGGGTTGGTTCAAGAAAACTGCTAACTAAATAAATAACTTATGTTCATAAAATTTTATAAAATAAATTAAATGGAGATATAATGATTAGAAATAATATAATAGTAATATTATAGTAAAAGAAATTTTTTCTAAAAAACTGAATATTTCAATAAAATAGTTTCCTCCCTTATTTAGAACAAATAATCCAAATACTTTTTTAACTTTTAAAAATTTTATTTGTCCAAATTAATTCATTATTGAAATCATAATATCAAAATTATCTTTGGTTTAATTTTTGTTATTTTAATTTGATGATTTATTTTTCAATCAATAGTAAAATATAATGACTTTATTGAAATCTCCCATTTTATTTTAAATGTTTTAAAAGATAAATTATATTTTATTTGTTTTGAATTATAATTGATTAAATTATATTATAAGAAATAAAAATTATGTTATTTGAATAAATATTATATTTAATTTTGATGTTAAAACATTCTATTATTATGTGAAATTTCACTTTGGAATCCTGATTTTTCATCACGTTTATGGGAAGAATAATGCCACTTATGTGAATTGAATTTAGAAAAATTGATAAATTTTTTTATCAAATTAATAGATATTATCTAATAAATTCAATATATTTTTTTTACCAAAATTAATATTGAAAAGATTAATAATTAATTACCAGGATTAATGTAAAAATAGGGTTATTATGGGTTAAACTTAGAATATAATTGTTAAAATATACTAAAAACTCATTAGAATATTATTATCGAGACATATTTCCACCTTATCCTATCGAAAATGTGAAATTAAATTAATTTTGAATCATATTTATAATAAATTGATTTATCATACTGAATTTTTATTGGAAATTAACAAGTAATTTCCCAAAGGGCCCCCTTTCCCCACTTATAAAGGGGAAGTCCATCCCTATAATTAATAACAACACAGAATCCATATTTATTTGAGAGAACATAAAACATTCCTAAAAATCATTCTTATACATATTATAGAGCTGATTTATCTCCCAAAATACCAACCTTAATGTCCTTAAGAGGAGATCCAAAGGAGGTTTCTCTTTGAGATAGTAATTATTTTAACTAAGAGTGTTCATTTTCATTCTTTTGATCAAATCATAAATTATGTCTTAAATCGTCTAATGTATTTAAATAATTATATAAAAATAATAATATTTTATTATTTTAATGGATTAATATTTATCTGTCTCTTCCTCCATCTAATGGGAAATGAAATCATCGACCATGAGTACAACAGACTTCTGCCTCACGAACCGATGTAGTTTGTTTTCCATCACCACAATTCAACGACTGATATAATGAAGAATTAAAAATATTTACATTATATTTATGATATTATTATACTTCTTAAATTATTATATCCCTTATACCTTATTAAGTTTAATTAAATTTAAAATATTATATGTGGCTTTTGTATTTGGCGGACCACTACATTGCGAAGAGATGTGATTCATTTTTCACATATGATTTACATGGAAAGTAATAATCATAAATTTAAGGAATATATGTGATATAAAAGAAATGATAGAAATTATTAAAATTAATCATATTATCCCTTACCATGTAACCCATTATGTGGATGATATCATTTTCTCATGTGTATATATGACCTACCACCTCCACCAAGCGATGCGAATCATATTCAATGAAAAACATTTAAGAATTATAATAATAATGTTTATAATGAGTAAATATTAATTTTAAAACATTATTATAATTATTGATATGATTTATTTACATCTTCTTTACCAGAATCATAACTTTCTTTCTAAAATATGCATTAGAGAACAAGGAAGTTAACACATGAAATAATGAATATAATGATGTATTACTGACAAACGGGATGTAAAATTTATTAAGAGTGTAATATATATTATTATAAATGTGATTATGTTTATTTTATAAGTTAATAACTTTATTAAATTAATTATATAGGAGGTACAAACATGTATGAATGAAATCAGTAATGGGGTTAGGGTTTCTCATCTCACTTTTTCTTCCACGAGACATATCTCATATTCACCACTTATTTATTTTATGTTGTGTATATAATGTAAATTTTATAATTTATATCAGGAATCTATTTATCTTAATGATTTTTAAATATTCAGTTGATTTTATTTCATCCCTGATGCTTATGATTCATGTTTTACCAAGATGGTGAGGGTTTATTTTACAATCTCATCGTTATTCAGGATTATATTTTTTTTATGTTTTATTTGGTGGAATTATTCTATATCTCTCCCTAAAAATAAATAAAATTTATTATCCTATGGTTATTATTGAAATTTTTCATTAATATTACCATTTTTCATTTATTAGAACTTAAAATGACAAAGAAAACACTTTTAAGAAAATATGAATTTATTTATCTCTTCAGTCGTCTATTTTTATAAAAATACATGTTTTCTAAAAAAACTAAAAAACATATTATACCTTTTTAAATTTATTTGTTAAATAAATTTTTACCCATGTGTAAATTTTAGTTTTTTGAAACGAATCTTCTTGTCATTTTCAATATAAGGTTTTCGTGGATTTTACAAAAAATATAGGAGGAGTATTTATTTTAACACATATAGAATGA
Organism: Viscum album; assembly: GCA_963277665.1. NCBI lineage: Eukaryota > Viridiplantae > Streptophyta > Magnoliopsida > Santalales > Viscaceae > Viscum > Viscum album. The sequence continues at coordinate 927,078,502 of OY728126.1, read as the reverse complement.
ATGAAATTTTCATTCATGATGACCAATAAATTTTTTAATGACTATTTTACATTTCTCCTTATTTTTATTTTGGAGATATTTATTTTTAAAAAAATTGTTAACTTTTTTTAAATGTTATTTTCGAAGTGAAAATGTTATCTTCCTAAAAAATGTTTTTAATGGAATTTTCATGGTATTTATATTCATCAATGAAAACAAAAATTTATTTTAATTATGATACACTAGTGATATTTTATATTTAAATCAAATTTATTCTTTATATTGATGGTTTATTATTATTATGATTGATGATATACAATTTTATTACCATTAACCCTATCACTCTGGATGGTATATGATTATGTCTATTTGATTAGATAATGTAGTAAAATTTATTATGTTATTCTGAATAAAAATTTTATGTTGAAAACGTTTCACCCATTTCATATGAGTAATGAATTATACATAGTCTGTTTTGGATGGGGCCTGGTTATAGATATCCCCTGGATGCATCAACATTTCTCTTGAGATAAATCAGTTGGAAAAATTAGATGGGTTTCTAACAAAAAAATTTAACTATATTGAGTAAGGTCTTGATAATATCTTATGTATGAATTTATGAATTCTCTCATTATGTGATTGGTTATTTATATGTCACTATTCAATTATTTAGAATATCTATGGATAAATTCTAATCTCCATTTATTATTTATATGTCTTTATTTGATCATTACTTATTTTTTCTATATTATGATCAGTTTGTTTATTAAATGGAATGTATTTTAATTATTTACCAATACTTATTTAATATACTTATTTATTAATGGTAGATTATGATATACACATACCCTTATTGAGAATCTAGTCTCACCCATTATTTTTTTCCCAAGGATACCAGGAAATGTTTTGTGAATGGTATGTAGGGATATTCTAAGGGGAATAATTACATTCAAAAATAAAACACATTGTGTATTTTATGTTTAAAATATAACATAAATTGCATGTATGTATATTGTTTTGAAATACTTCTAAACTATTCAATCCATCATGATATAATAAATTTTATCTAATTCCAATGTAATAATCTGAGACCATGTCCGGTTTACTATAGTTAGGTCTGTTACAATAATGGTGTATTATATTAGGGATTCTATAACAAATAAGACAATGAGTGGTCTATTTAGTATTTTTTAATTAGTATCATTTTAAAATTATTATTCAAATTTTTATATAATATTTGGATTTGTTTTAATTAATTTATTTCATTTAATATATCATTAATGTTCTAAGTATTTTAGTTAAATACATTATCATATATGAATAGAAATGTTTTTAATTTAGATAAATCTTTTCTGTATTATTTTTTAATTTTTAATTTAATTTTACATATAATAGTTGGGTATTAATATTTCTATACTATTTGTTTATTTATTTGATTTCTAAGGTAACAGAAGTCATAAAACAACTAATTGACCCCCACGCTTTTAGGTATGACTGAAAACATACATATGGGGTGGATCATACACATACTCCTTTGGAAGAACCTCGTCATCCTTTTTCATATGTCCCATATACTTCCATATTGAGAGAGAAGGATTTTAGGGTAGCTAAACATAATAAAACATGTTTAATAAAATTATTAGTTTACTGTAGCCATAATCAGATAATGCTGGTTGAAATTGTTGATAATGATATCACTAGGGGTCCAAATTAAAAGTAATTCAAGGATCAATAATTTATTTCACCTATAGTCAGGAAAATGAGGGATATAAAAATAAAAGTTTATATTGTACAAAGACATAAATAAATTCAATTCTATAACATATTCTTATTTATCTTGAAATATATAGAATATATATTTCATAAATTTTTATATCTATTAATTTAATAACCACTAACATTCTATTTTTTTTATATTAGTATACATTGTATGTTTGTAGTTTTTTGTTAAAGAGAAATTGCACTTTACTAACAACAAACTATCCATGATGAAATGCTAGATAATTTTAAGAATGTATTGGACACATAAGTTTCATTATTTGAATAATTATAATCATATAATGAAATTTAAATTTTTTTAGGAATATTGTATCAAAACATGGAATGGGATTAATTTAGTGTCAAAATAGAAAAGAAGAGAGAAAAGATCATAAATTTAAAAGAGAAGGTGTGTTCTAGATTATAAATAATATTTTTTGTCTATAAGTACTTAAAATATTATTTTGAATTGAAATTTTTTAAAAGTGATGTTCACCCTTCAAGAAGAATAAATGTAATGTGGATACTATTTTCCAGGATTTTTGTTCGTAAAAATTACAACTGGGATAGATATAAAATTTCAGAATTTTGTATACTTTTATAAACCATTACTTTAATCTTCCATTCGTTATAATGAAAATACATTATCAAATAATTATTTTCAATATATATCCTTTTGATGACTCTAATACTTATACTATAGAATATATAATACACTTACAAATATAATTGGTGGATTATTTCATCGGTATGATTGGGTTTTACATTTTTAAATATACATTGTGAAGTTAAAATTTAAAATTGTAAAGTTGAAATGCATTTATTTTGTGATATTGTTTTCTATTATACAACATATATTTTTATATTTTTTGTATACTACAATAATAATTGAAGGACCAATTTATTGATTTTAATTTTAAAAAATATTTTTCACATCAGTTATTTTACAACTGATAATAATATTTTTCATTTTATATTTATCTAATTAGTTTTTTAATAACCACTGTGCTAATACAAGATCACATTATTTTATAAAAAATATAACATGTAAAATGGTATTCCACATCATTTTTCATATAACCATTGTTGAAAACCTCTTCTAAATCTGATTTTTAGGTTGTTTTCAATGTTGGTTATTAGAAACCATACAATATAATTTATTTTAAAAATGAAATTATAAGGCATTTATGATGTTAGGTTTTTCTAAAATTGGATTTGATAAATTAAATTCCTTTTAGGTTTTCATATAAATGACAGTGAAACCCACTATTAAATATATCAAATTTAAAAACCTATATTATTATAATTGACATAAAAAACATATTTGCAATGCCACTACTAATTACATCGTGAGGTAATTGATGGTAAAATCCAAAAAAAAACTGACATGAAAAACCTTTTTTATCTAGTGGGTCATCATGGATTTACTCTACTGATAAATGAATTTATCAAATATTATATATATATTACATAATTTTAAATGTTTTTTTAATATATATCACAAAAAAACATAGCCTTAAAACATATAGGTTTCTTGTCTTTAGGGACTATATACACACTCAACATATTTTAAAATCACACTTAAAAATCTCCCACAAATATTATTTACACATGATACCCTTATAGACATATAATACCTGATACTCTAATTTATAACATTGGAAATGGAAAAATAATAAAGGTTAAAATCAATTTCTTTGTAAGGGGATAACAAAACATATTTCAGTCAAACATCATAGGTGAGTATAATATGATCATATTAGTATGAAAATATAATAATAGTTCATGGAAATAACATAAGAGAATAAAAAAAACATATAAAATAAAACATTAGTCATAAAAAATCCTTAAGAATTGAGTTAAATGAGTGTAGATTAATGATCCAATAATCTTGATATATGAGAAAAAATATCAAAACCATACAGAAAATAAAAATTTTGTAGTAACATACTCATATAAATCATAACATATGTCATGGTAAACCACTAACACATTCATATCATAATGGTGTAGGATAACCACCAGCTCCAAAAATAGTGGAATTGGGTTAACCAATGTTGTCCTATAAGATAGTGGACTCAAGATAAGAACCAATGTCTCATCATGACACTATGATATTTAAAACATTACCCAATGCATTAGTGGGATATAATAGAACCACCCATCACATAATCATAAGTCATACATATATTTAACATATGAACATGGAAAAGTCATAATTCTATCATAACATAATTAAATCAAGTGAAATAAAAAAAGATTCATTAAAATATACATAGATCATGGTCAGAAGCCTTCTAGAGAAAGAAGGCGGGGGTATTATTAGAGAATAACCCTAATCAATCATAATAAACATTAAAAGAAATTGACATAAATTAAAATTAATGAATAAGAGATTTAAAATTTTATTTGTTAATGATTAATAAAAATCAAGTACATTTTAGATACCTTTAAAAATAAGATAATTTACAGAAAAAAGGATTCTACATTCATTTAGAAATTTAAGGAAAATTATAAAGGAAACATCAATAATATATAAAAATAGAAGGTGGGAAAAAATTTCATGAGGAAAAAGTTAAAAAGTACCCCTTTGCACTATTTTAAGTAAATTAATGTTTATATGAAATGATAAATTATAAAATGATAAAAAAATATTCCATTAATTATTTTTTATTTAAATAATTTTCTAATAGAAAATGATCTTATGAAATTATAGAAGTATAAAAAATTAATCTATAAAATAATATGACAAATATGGACATGTAAGGGAATGATTCATTATTGAAAATAAGTGATAAGGTTAGTTTCACTCACAATAATCCTTTTCAGTTTATTTTTGAACCAAATTAAAGTGAAATGGTAAGAATATATGAAAACCTTAGAAATAAATAGACAGTAATATAATAGATAGAGTATTAGAAAGAAAAAAATAAAGGTGTAGATGTTTTCTCAGGCCATTCCCATAGACTCGGGGGATAGAGTGTATAAGGGTGTTTTATAATGATTGGTAGGTTCAAAGAGGCTTTTATTTTTTCAGTATTTTATAATATGGTTAATTTTTTTAAATAAAATTAAATCATTTAAAAATTATATTATTAAATTTATAATTTATAGGATGATTTTTAATGTGATTTTAAAATATATTTATTTAATATTTGAATTTTATAATTTTTTTTAATTTTTTTAAAAAATTTTTTTTTAAGGAATATATTTATATATAAAGTTAGTGTGTCCATTCATGAAAGGTTCCTCTAAACCTCACCACATAAAGGAAATAATTCTGGCTATGTTATATTATCATAGTTTTCACATGATTCATAAAGGATTCTTACATCTTATGTAAAGGTAATATTATCCCAATTTATATGACACATTTAAACTTAATCTCATGTAATGGTATTCGCATCGGGGTCCTTTCTAGTTTATTTTCGTTTTGTTGGGGTAGTTTTGATGGGGTTTGCTGGGATGTGGGTATGACCTACGGTAAAATAAGGATAATATGTAGAAGTATAAAAAGGCTATTGGGTAATGTTAAATCCATTCCTTTTGATTAACCACTGTGTAATGGTGGATCTGATATCATTTTAGGGTAAAATCATAATGTTTTATTAGGGTGTAATTCATGGAGGACTCTCATGTAGGAGCCTCGTGTTTAAGTCATCTCTTAATGATGTTTAATGGTTGTCCAGTATATCATTATATTATGCACGATTCTCACATGCAGGTAATGTAATCTGTAATGAATATTGGTATTCCCTAACTTATTTCATCTATAACATATTTTTTTAAATACAAATCTGAATATTAATTTGACCCAAATCTTTGGAATTTATGCCAGGAGGTAGAATGTTTTTTTATTCCATGACCCTTATATATCGGTCTTTTATGTATTAAATATATATTAGGACTTATAAAGTCCCCATGGGTGTCGATATGTTCTTATTTGTGGGAAAATGGTGGTTTTGTGTTGTTTGTAGGGGTTTCCCATTCAGAAACCCTGACTACACAGTGTCTGGTATGAAGATCATACACTATGTGTTCATCTTGTTCGAGGAGGAAGAGAATAAGATGACTACACAACATGTAGTCTAGAAGAAACACCATGTAGTGTCACTCAGTAGGTAACTATGTACATGGAAAGATGACTCATGTATGGGCAAGGGGACACAACCGTGTAGGGTACACAACCAGACCCCATGTGTGTGAAACCTCGTGTATGAGTTCATGGTTAGATAGAGATATATGTCTAGACCATGTGCGGTACACTATTAGGTACACTGCATAGGGTACACATAGTGTACATGACTTACACATTGTGTAATTGGGATTTAAATTCCAATTTTGGATATAGTTAACATCTATGTGGGGTGAACAGAGTCCATGCCATGTCCTTTGGTATACATGTTATACACTTTCCCTTTGTTACCCTATTGCTGGTTTTGGATGTTTTGGGACCCCAAAGCCTTATTTTAACTCGAGAGGATACCATTTTGAGTGTTCTTACACACAGATCATTATTGTGGGATCTTTTTAGAACACAATGGTCATCTAGATGGTGTTTGGAAAAAATGTTGTTTAGAAGGATGATTTCCTTGATCTTCATATTTAGGATCAACATATGGATTGAGTTCTGTTCTAGGTGTCCCATGTAATGGTTTTTGCGATTAGTGTTTGTTCTTGCATGATCGTTTCATGTTTTTTATTGAGTTTTTTTAGGATGAATCCTAAAAAATGGGATTTGAGCAGTATCATGGGGTAAATCCTTTTTTTATATGTATTGGGATGAGTAGATCATAGTTAGTGAATTTGAGGTTTAGATCCTATGATTTAGGATCATTGTAAGAACCTAGATATACTTTTCAGGTATGTTTTTCTCTTTTTTGGTGTTTTTGAGAAAAATAGGTGATTCCGTAAATTTTAGAAGTACACACCATTTACTTATATGTACATTCCATGTACTCTTTTTTCATACATAGTAGTGTGTTGTCCATGTAATGGGCGAGCACACAACTATGTGTAGTGACTTGGAGACCACCTAATGTGGGGTCCGGTAAGAAAAAGTACATGATGTGTACTTCTAAAGTACATGCCCTGTACTTTTATTTTTCATTAGATGGACCGGGGTCACGTCTAATTGGAAGACTTGTCTTCTTCTTCACCTTCATTGACCGTGAGCATCCGTATGACATCGATCATTCCTAGAGCCCCCGATCGAGCATATGTTCTCCGAATCGAACTCTGTCAGTTGCATTGGAATCACATCAGTGAGTTCTATCTTCTTCTTGAACCTCATTTCCTAATTTCTATTCTATCATGAGTTATCCTCAGTTGAAAGTTTTAGACATTTTTATAGATCTACCACGTTCTAGGTTGATCCAAGGGCCGACACCGGAGTATATCAATCACACAACACTGAGGTAGGTTGTTTGTACCTTTCTGTATATTTTATTTGAGTTATATCTACTAAATTTCCCAATACCCTTGATTTGGGTATTGTGTGCTAAAAGTTTTAGCCCTGTTAATTTCATGCTATGCTTTTATGATTGTGTAGAGGTTAATTGATTTTTAATAGGGTTAGTTTCTATAATTTGGAAGTTTTTTCCCATGCATGTTTTTTTATGACCTTTTGGTCTTGCTTAGCTTGTTAGGATGCTTTCTTTACAATCCTAGTGCAGATAGGATGGAGTAATATTATTTATTTGACTTGCTGTTATGATGTAGACTGTTTATACAAGTATTTCTTGAGGTATAATTTGGCCGTTATATATCGTTGTACTTGATTGACTTACGTAGGGCCTTGAGAACCTGGTGTATTAGACTATAGGGAGAATGGATTCTAAGGTCTTCTCCTGAGTGTCTGTTTACTTTTATGATGCGAGACCTTAGGGGGAATGGATGTATGTTCTTCCTCAAAATTTCTACACTTCCTCGATGAGGGAAACATGGAGAATTTGATGTTGAGTGATACCCTAGAGCGCCTTTTAGTTACTAATACGAAACTATAGTGGAAATGACGATGAGTGCTTCCTCAGAGAGTTTGTGCTAAGATGAACCACTGGGGTTAGACTTTGTGTACTTCCAAGATGGTTTCTTGTGTTTGTTTTGTTTGGAGAATTGGGGTTTAGCTGTGAGTACTTCCTAGAGGGTTCCCTTCTTATAATTATCTAGTTACATGATATGTGTTATTTTAATGCATTTGAAACTATATGATTTTTTACTTTTGAGTACATCCTTGTTTGCTACTTCTCATTGCTTATTGTCTACCATATATATTCATTGTATGTTAGGCATAGATATTTGGTTAGTTTCCTACTGGGATTTAGTCTCACAATCTGTTTGGGTCATGCTTTTGGGCCCAAACAGATTATATTGTCGCAGGTTTAGATAAGGGAATGCACCCTTCTACTTTAGGTACGGGATTGCTGCAGAGATGGAGAGCATGGGGCCATGCTGAGGCTTGTGATGCTATGGAAAATTTTATTTGTTTTCTAGTGTACATTCGTTTATTATTGTATTCCAGCATTGTGACTTGTTTGGATGCTTTCCTAGACATATGTACCATGCATCTTTTATATATGTGTTCTCCTGTTGTTTATTACTTCTTTTGTATACATATTCCATGTTTTATTTCTTCCTCTATTGATATCTATTTTACTTCTATTGTGTTACTCTGCCAATGAGGACATAGTTTCAGTAGTATTACAACCAATGCCCTCGCTTCTAGTAAACATCCATTGGCATTTAGGGAAATTCACTAGAGTCCATGTGACCAACCATGTATTGGGCACGTATGGGTAGCTTCTAGAACCGGGACATTACAAAGTGGTATCAGAGGGGTTTCATTCTTCTTGACTTGCTATTTGGAGTTTATACCTAGGCATAGGAAGAAATATGTACTTGATAATATGTTGTGCCCGGGAGTAGCTAACTCGTGTATAGGGAAATACAAATCAACCTTGTTTATCGAAATCTCTTTTCTGATGTTGCAAATTTACAGTTGATTTGATTTCACCATTGGGAGATTCACATGTTTTGTGCTATTATTGTTGATGTTATTGAGGTTTTATTTATGTTTCAACTCGATAATTTGTGGTTATTCCATCTCATGCATCATATGGGAACTTTTTAGAGATCTCATGTCATGAATTCTTTCCATGAAATATTGTTTGCATTAGCAATTTCATGTTGTTTTGATAGATGTTCTGCTAGATATGCATGTTGTTGTGATATATTCCTTGATATAATGCCTTCATTTGATAGGGTATTGAACTGTGTAAGGTTTCTTTTAAAGGAACGCAAAACATTGGTTCCTGAGGTGTTATGGGCCCTCATGGACCTGAATTTTTTGGATCATTGTTCTGTTATTTTATATGTGATATGTATAAAATGCCAAGAATTGATTGGCGGGGAGTGTGGGCCCTCACAGATCGTAATCTGGCACTTTAATATCAGTTTCAGTGTTTTTCTGGGCATCTGGAGTTGTTTCTGAGGCTTACTGTCTGAAAAACCATAGAATACATAGTGTGTGTTGATGAATACATGCCATTTGTCCTTCTATTTGGGAAGGAATTGTTTTTATTGAGTACACATTGTGTACTATATGTACACACAGTGTAATCTCTAACCGTGTCACTGACTGTGTGGGCCGAGACACGAGGTTGATAAATCTTTGGTGCAATAGGCCGTGTACCGGATGTACACACCATTTTTCATAGACCATGTGTCCACCCATGTGGATAATTACATGGATAGATGAAAACATAAGTTGAACATGTCAGGTCAAGATTAAACATGCCATGTAGTGTAACTTGTGTATCCGGCCATGTAACTAACAACATGGGTCAGTGAGGTTTTTCTTGTACATCATGTAACGTCCTGGTTCTAGAAGCCACCCAGAGGCGCCCCGTACCTGGTTGGTCACATGGCCTCAAGGTCATTTCCCCAAACGCCAAAGGCTGCCAACTAGCAACTAGGGCCTTGGGTGTGATAGTGGGGAAACTATGCCCTCATTGGCAGAGTGCACAGTGGAAATAAATAAACATGGAAAAGCGGAAGCAGTAATAACCAAAAATATAAGCAGTGGAAGACTAAACCATAAAACTGGAGCACATATGTATTGTAACACCCCAAGCTTCCACGGTACGTTTCCCTTCGAATAATGCGATAGCGTGTGTTGTACGCAACCTCGAGTTCTAACACACACCATAACTAATCAAACTAGCCGTTATGAATAGTAATACCTACCTTTTGAAATTATATATATTTAATATTTGAAAATGGACTTCATTTTTGGATTCGGAATATCGAATTTAGCCTAAGGTGAAATTTTGGTACATTTCGGATAACTTTCATATTTTGATGAATAGTGAAAATTACTAAATTTTAATTAAAAACAACTTTTTTAATCAAAATAATTAATAGTGATAAATTATGAATTTGAGTGGTTTTAAAGTATATTTAGAATATATTTTTACCATTTAATATAATGTTGGTCATTGGACATAATTTTACAATTAAACCGAACATAAACAAGTGGCAATCTGTTGATAGTTATTATCTCTTAAAAACACGCTTTTTGTTTTGACAGCGGGAATTAATTTTAAATTAATTTCTGCCACTTCTGTGTTTTGAATTTAGGAAAATGGATTCCATATTTGGAATCAGGATGTTCAAATTGTGTAAATGGGTAACTTTTATATTTAGACATTTTGAATAATTACTGTGGTAAATATTTTATTTACCATGGTTAAGGGTAAATCCGGTAAATAAGGGTTAACAAATAATATTATAATAATAAACAATTACCCTAAAACGTGTCCTAACCTTATTGGTGGACACATACCCGACCATGAGCATCCTTGGGTCAATTTGGGGACCCCTTGGAGCCACTTGTATGTGGTAGGGACACTTTATATTAATAAAGTTAAAATAAAAATAAAAATGGCATAAGCTTAGATCTTTTAGAAGAACAATTTTTACATAGGGTTATACATGTTGGATTTTCGATTATAAATATTCATTAGAAATCTAAAAAGATTTCCTACATAATGATATTTTATTTATAATTTTTAGGCATCAAATAATTGAAATTATTAATGACACAATAATGATGCAATGTTTACCTCATTAATAAATCATTTAAATAAATAAGATTATAATGATTAAAATATTATCTAAAACCTGTCCAATTCTTATTGGTTGATGTTATTTAGAATATGAGTCATCTTATCTTCGACCTCAATTATTTTTGGACCATTATAAACCGAATATAATTATATTATAAAGTAATACTTTCACTCTTTCCTAAAGAGCCCCTCTTGTCCCTTATAAAAGGAGACCACTTCTACTCATTCCTCACACCTCTCAAGCCACTTGGATCGTCCAAACTCTGCCCAACTAAGCTCCCCACATCAATCTCCTCCTCCTTGAAGCTTCCCCTTAGGCAGAAATCATTTCAAGAAGTCCTTTGGTTCCAACCAAAGCGAGTTACCTAAATTAAAGGTAACGATTTCTCATAAATTATTTTCCTTTATTTTGCTTCTCCAACCCCCAAACTCTTTTTATTTCCTTTCTTTTGTAACAACACCAGTATCCTCAATATACTATGATGTTGTTATAAGAATGATTCAAACTACACATACACACAACTCCATCTAACGGATGATGAACATAATGTTTCTGTGGATGGCAAACTAACGCCTCACGAAACGATGATTGTTCAAATACATCTTACCGCCTCTCATGGTGGCCATTATGATGGCACTGTAATTAAATATGATATTAATGATATATATTTTATATATAAGCTTCTGTAATTCCATTTTATTTCATACCATTATTCGTTTAATGTTGTATATACATACGATAATTTCATTTGAGGAAGTGCGGACTACCGCCCCCTTAAAATGATATGACTCGTTCATACCACACATGGAACGTATAAAGGATGGTGTTAATGAACTTAAGTAACATATATAAAATATTATATTATACTGGAATAGTAATATACCTATGTATCATTTGGATTCAATTCTTTTAAAATAAAAATTAAATGGAAGTAGCGTTCGTGCGTACGTACGGACTACCGTCTCCACGAACGCGGTGAGATCCATCCTCCATCGTATCCATTCAAGTCTTATTCCCATTTTAGGGTTAAAAATAATGTTAATATCATTCTGATTATGAATAAGATTTAATCTATCCATTACAAACATGTCTTACGTAACCAAACATTTAAGAAGAACGAATCGATTATCACCTGAAACGACGATAATACTAATATATTATTAATAAAGCAATGTTAAAAGATCATATATGATATCATATTAATGTATATGATTCTTTTATAATTTAATAACAATTATTTAACCATTATACATGAGGTTAACCGACCCCAACAAAGGAAAAGTACAAGGTAAGGGGTTTTCATCTCACTCCTTATTCCTGTGAGATTCATGCCATATTGACACCATTACCTTTTGTGTGGTGTATGTACTGCCCATAATTATATTCTTTATGTAATACACTTTAATTTATGTGTATTTACATATTCATTGTATGATACCTCATTCATGGGTTGTACGTTTCGTATGTTTCCAAATTAGTAAGGGTTATTTCACAATCTCTTCATTATCCGAGGTTGTTTATACGTAATAATATATTGGGATATCTTTATCATCCACATCCATGTTTCATAAAAATGTATTTCAAAACATTTTTACTATTTACAAGAATATGGGTTAAAGATATTTATACCCTTTTTGACTTTTATAAGTGGTTTATAAAGGAATCTTTCTGTCGTTTTCAAAACAAGGTCCCTTTTTAACCTTTTCGACAGAATTAAGGTAAGAATGTTTTTTTTAACTTATACGGCGGGTGCGGCTAATTTCCGCCGTTATATAATCTTCAAAACTTCCCTTACAAGCTTATAATAATATTTTCAAAGAAAATGTTTTATTTTATATGGATCTTAAATGATTTCAAAATAAAAAGAGATATTTCTTTAAAAAGAATTTTGATTTCATCTATGTCAACATCCTTGGATGGATTTTACGCTTATTTGAAGTTGATTTATTGTGATACAAAACTTCTATATTGTATTGAAGGTTTTGTGATATGTTTGACTATGGATGTGCTATTTTTATACCATTCATAGTTTATGGTGAAATTATTGACATTTCGTATGCTAGTTTTAATACGAATGTTTATGTTATGTTTAAACCTTTTCATATGGGAATGCATTGGACTTAGTAAGTGACGGGTGGAGCCCGCTATAGCTCCTTGATGCATCGGTAGGTCTCATGAGACAAACTAGTGTCTTGGCACAAGGCCTTGACAAAATATTATTTGTAGTCTTGGCACGAGGCCTTGACTATGTGGTTATGATAGTCTGGCATTATGCATTCCAACATTATGAAAGTGGTTATTGATTTTTGCATGTGATTATTCGATTAGTAGAATATCCATGTGAGTAAGTAAATGGCATTATTTCATTTTATTTATGCCATACCATGTTGAATGTTCATGTTTGAAAGGATTTTGTTTTAGTTATACGTTGCCTTAAAAGTTTATTCTTATTTATGAAAGTTTCCGCTATATTGTTATCCTTACTGGGCATTTGAGCTCACCCCTTTTATATGTTTTATTTTTCCCAGGAAGTGAAGAAGTAAGTTATGAATGACCTGCAGGGATATTATGTGGGGATATGAGTGTGGATTATGGAGACAATATGTTTTTGTAGTAGTTTTTCGTTTAATGATGTAATGTAAAACTTATGAATATATCTAGTGTTTCCAAGGCTACTAAACCAATTGGTCTTTCGAGATTTGATCTTTCTTGTGATCATGCCAATGTTACGAAGTAATGCACCGACTCTGGGTAACTGGGGTCGGGGCGTTACAATTGGTATCAAAGGAAGTTTAGTACAAACCTTGGAAGCTAGATTTAGATAAACTCTGATTAGAGCATGTATACCTAAGATGAACTTTGAGGATTTGTATAGAAGAACTTCCTAGAATTTTGGTATTGTAGAGATTTTGTGAGTTTTCCGAGCAATACATCCATGTCTGTATACGAGCAGGTAGAGGCGGCTCTGGCACAGATGTACCTAGGGGTAAAACCCGAAAACACCGCTTTGAGCTAGACTCGAACGCGAACTGGTGCACGACAACGGGCCTTGCTGCACTCTTGGTTACGACACTCCCGGGGGATATGCTTAGGATAACTCTCATTTTCTTTACAAATCATTATGAAGGGTGTATGAGTATATACTTCCTCAAAGAAAACATTTTTATGATTATGGATTATATCCATAAATAGTTCAATTTATGTTAAGTGTTTTATAAGTATGGGATTATGTATTTTGATTCATAAACTAATCTAGTTTATGCCATTGTTTAGAAATGGCACCTAGTGGAAGAAATGGAAACCGTATCAATGCACGCACTCCATGTAGGGATTGCCCTCCTGCTCAAGATAATTATAGTGGGGCTGGTGATGCAACTGGTGATGATCAGCTAATCACCATACTGGGACAACTTACTCAGGTTATGAATAATAACCTTACCCGTATGGAGCACCCTGATCCGCAGCGTGGAGGATCAATGTTAGATCGATTCATGAGGCAACAACCACCAACGTTCAATGGGAATACAAATCCCTTAGTAGCTGAGCAATGGATATTTTCCCTAGAGAAAATATTTCAGGCTTTGGGGAGCAGTGAAAGGGAAAACGTTATCATGGCAGTTTACCGCCTCACTGGAGATGCTGATCAATGGTGGTCATTGATTCAGAACATGAAGGAATATGATGAAGTATCAAATATGGAATGGAGGGAGTTCAAAGATCTGTTTTTAGAAAAATACTTCCATCGCGACCATCGAGCAGATATGGAAAGGCAATTTCTGAGTCTGAGACAGAAGGAGGATGAGAATGTCACAAAGTATGAGGCTAACTTTACAAGGTTAGCGAGGTATTCTGGAGATTATATTCGCAACCCAAGAAGTAAGATTGATCATTTCTTTGATGGGTTAAAACCATTTCTCCGTCGAGCATTAGTCTCACAATCCTTTTCATCGTACGAAGACATTGTCTCATGTGCTATCAAGACCGAAAAGGAATTCTCTAAGTCTTATGACTTTAAAGCAAAGCAAGAGAAGAAGAGACCTGCTGATCAATCTGGGAATGGAAATAAGGGGAAGAAAGGAAAGGTTCAATATCCATCATGTGGTAAATGTGGGAAGAAACACCCCGGTACTTTCTTGAAGGGAATGGGAGTCTGTTACAAGTGTGGTGAAAAAGGCCACCAAGCTCATGATTTCAAGGGGAAGAAGGAAGCTACCAACGTTCAGTGCTATAATTGCAGGGAGATGGGGAATTATGAAAATTCATGTCCTAAGCGTCAGGAGAACTTACCTCAGAAAAGGCCAAGGGATCAAGGCCAGGCTTATGCTATCACTACTGCTGAGGTAGAAGCTCTGAAAGACGTGGTGGAAGGTAATTTAATGGTTTCCTCAAGTTTAGGAAATGCATTATTTGATTCTGGATCATCGCATTGTTTCATATCTTCCCAGTTTGCTAGGAAAATTAGATATTTCCAATTTGATTTAATAAGGGAGTTTTCAGTTAAAACTCCTAAGGGAAGTATCGTTGCAACAAAGTTTTGTGAATCAGTCCCCATTAGAGCACATAAACTTTCTTTATCTGCTGATCTCATCGTCATACCTATGATTGAGTTTGATATAATCCTCGGTATGGACTGGCTTTCGGACTATGATGCGAAGATTTATTGTAAGAAGAAAGAGGTTACGATTCTTGATGATAATGATAAGGAACACCTTATTTTTAGAGCAGAATCGTCACCACCTAATTCTTATTTAGATCCACCCCCAGTAGCTCAACTAAATTCAATTATTGGGGAGGGAGAGAATTAAGTAACTATCGGTGAGGAAAGGAATGTTCAAATAGAGGATGTACCTATTGTGAAAGAATTTGTAGATGTATTTCCGGAAGATTTACCTGGACATCCTCCAGAACGAGAAGTTGAGTTTTCCATTGATTTGATTCCTGGATCAAGGCCTATATCGAAGACCCCTTATAGAATGGCCACTGTAGAGTTATTCGAACTAAAGAAACAACTAGAGGAATTGAGTAATAAGGGATTTATTCGCCCTAGTGTTTCCCCATGGGGAGCCCCTGTTCTTTTTGTTAAAAAGAAAGATGGATCTATGAGGTTATGTATCGACTACAGGGAGATCAATGCTATAACGATAAAGAACAAGTATCCCCTACCTCGTATTGATGATTTATTTGACCAACTGCATGGAGCTCAATACTTTTCAAAGATTTAACTTCGATCTGGATACCATCAGTTGTGTGTGAAGAAGGAAGACATTCCGAAGACAGCATTTCGAACCATGTACAGGCATTACGAGTTTACTGTAATGCCGTTTGGATTGACTAATGCACCCTCTGTATTCATGGATCTGATGAATAGAGTTTTCAAGGAGTATCTCGATGAATTTGTGGTGGTATTTATTGATGATATCTTGGTATACTCCAAAACCTACGAAGATCATGAAAATCACTTGCGCATTATCTTGAAGACTCTGAGGAGGCATGAATTATATGGGAAGTTTAGCAAGTGTGAATTCTGGCTTCAGGAGATTTCTTTTCTTGGCCATATTGTCTCTAAAGATGGAATCTCTGTTGATCCTTCTAAGACCAAGGCAATCCAAGAATGGACAGCACCTACGAGTATAACTGAGGTACGTAGTTGTATTGGCTTGGCAGGTTATTATCGACGTTTCGTCCAGAATTTTGCCCGATTGGCTAACCCATTAATGAAGCTCACACGTAAAGAGGTTAAATTTGTTTGGAAAAAAGAGTGTGAAGAATGTTTCGAAGAACTGAAGAGAAGATTAGTCAATGCTCCTATATTGACTCTACCATCGGGGAATGATGGGTTCGTTATTTATAGTGATGCATCGAAGAAAGGACTTGGCTGTGTCTTTATGCAGAATGATAGAGTTATTGCCTATGCATCACGACAGTTGAAAATTCATGAACAAAACTATCCTACTCATGATCTCGAGTTAGCAGAAGTGATCTTTGCTTTGATGATATGGAGGCACTACCTCTATGGTGAAAAATGTTAGATTTATACTGATCACAAGAGTTTGAAGTATATTTTCTCACAAAAAGAACTCAACATGAGGCAAAGGAGATGGCTTGAATTACTCAAGGATTATGATTGTACGATACACTACCACCCAGGGAAGGAAAACAAGGTGGCAGATGCTTTGAGTAGAAAAGACCATGGAGTTTTGAACAATATGAGAATTGAAAGGGATCCAATTTTCATGGATCTAGTGAAGATGGACATGGGAATAACCAGGGAAGGTGAAACATCAATGCTTTTTCAAATGGTTGCCAAACCATCTTTACTAGAAAGGATTAAGAGTTCTCAGACCGATGATGAAGAATTCCAAAAGAAGATTAAAGCTGTGAATGATGGGAGATTGAGAGACTTTGTGTATGAAGATGGAATTTTGAAATTCGGGAAGAGACTTTGTGTTCCCAATATACCTGATCTAAAAAGGGAATTGCTGGATGATGCTCATAGTTCCAATTTCTCTATACACCCTGGGAGCACCAAAATGTATAGATATTTGAAGGAACATTTTTGGTGGGACAACATGAAGAGGGAGATTGCTGATTTTGTGTCAAGATGTATGGTTTGTCAACAAGTGAAAGCTGGAAGGCAACAGCCTAGAGGAGTCATGCAACCTCTTCCCATACCAGAGTGGAAATGGGACAATATTACAATGGACTTTGTCATGGGGATACCAAAGACTCCTAGAAGGAAGGATGCAATATGGGTTATTGTTGATCGTCTTACCAAGTCAGCTCATTTTCTTGCTATAAGAGAAGATCTACCCCTGGAACGTCTAGCAAGACTATACATTAATGAAGTTGTGAGACTTCATGGAGTACCCCTATCGATTGTTTCTGATCGTGATCCCCGTTTTACTTCAAGATTTTGGAAAAGTCTTCAGAAATCCCTGGATACTGAACTTCATTTGAGCACTGCTTACCACCCTCAGACAGATGGACAATCAGAACGGACTATTCAAACCTTAGAAGACATGTTGAGATCTTGCTCACTTGGCTTTCAGGGTATGTGGGATCAATATTTACCACTGGTAGAATTTTCCTATAACAATAGCTTCCATTCAAGTATTCAGATGGCACCATATGAAGCGTTATACGGAAAGAGATGTCGTACACCAACCTGTTGGGATGACGTTGGTGAAAGAAAACCTGTAGGCCCAGAACTGGTGGAGGAAACGGTGGAAAAGGTGAAGGTAATCCAAAATCACATCAAAGCAGCTCAAAGTAGGCAGAAGAGCTATGCCGATAATCGAAGGAAGGATTTGGAATTTCAGGTCGGTGATCATGTTTTCCTAAATGTATCTCCATGGAAGGGAGTCATACGTTTTGGTAAGAAAGGTAAATTGAGTCCCAGGTACATCGGACCTTTCGAAATTCTAGAACGAATTGGGGCTGTAGCTTACCGATTGGCAATGCCGCCAAGTCTCTCCAAAGTTCACGATGTGTTCCACGTATCTCTGTTGAAAAAATACATGCCTGACCCAACGCATGTACTCACCTATGAGGAATTAGAACTGGAACCCGATCTTTCTTATTGTGTAGAGCCCGTCTAGATTCTTGATACGAGAGAACAAGTACTGAGAAACCGGACGACGCGTCTGGTAAAAGTTTTGTGGAGAAACTATAAGATGGAAGAGGCAACGTGGGAACCCGAGGAACTTATGATGAAGAACCACCCGAGTCTTTTTATACAGTAATACCCTAGAAATTGCGAGGACACAATTATTTGAAGGAGGGGAGAATGTAACACCTCAAGCTTCCACGGTAGGTTTCCCTTCGAATAATGCGATAGCGTGTGTTGTACGCAACCTCGAGTTCTAACACACACCATAACTAATCAAACTAGCCGTTATGAATAGTAATACCTATTTTTTGAAATTATATATATTTTATATTTGAAAATGGACTTCATTTTTGGATTCGGAATATCGAATTTAGCCTAAGGTGAAATTTTGGTACATTTCGGATAACTTTCATATTTTGATGAATAGTGAAAATTACTAAATTTTAATTAAAAACAACTTTTTTAATCAAAATAATTAATAGTGATAAATTATGAATTTGAGTGGTTTTAAAGTATATTTAGAATATATTTTTACCATTTAATATAATGTTTGTCATTGGACATAATTTTACAATTAAACCGAACATAAACAAGTGTCAATCTTTTGATAGTTATTATCTCTTAAAAACACGCTTTTTGTTTTGACAGCGGGAATTAATTTTAAATTAATTTCTGCCACTTCTGTGTTTTGAATTTAGGAAAATGGATTCCATATTTGGAATCAGGATGTTCAAATTGTGTAAATGGGTAACTTTTATTTTTAGACATTTTGAATAATTACTGTGGTAAATATTTTATTTACCATGGTTAAGGGTAAATCCGGTAAATAAGGGTTAAAAAATAATATTATAATAATACAAAATTACCCTAAAACGTGTCCTAACCTTATTGGTGGACACATACCCGACCATGAGCATCCTTGGGTCAATTTGGGGACCCCTTGGAGCCACTTGTATGTGGTAGGGACACTTTATATTAATAAAGTTAAAATAAAAATAAAAATGGCATAAGCTTACATCTTTTAGAAGAACAATTTTTACATAGGGTTATACATGTTGGATTTTCGATTATAAATATTCATTAGAAAGATAAAAAGATTTCCTACATAATGATATTTTATTTATAATTTTTATGAATCAAATAATTGAAATTATTAATGACACAATAATGATGCAATGTTTACCTCATTAATAAATCATTTAAATAAATAAGATTATAATGATTAAAATATAATCTAAAACCTGTCCAATTCTTATTGTTTGATGTTATTTAGAATATGAGTCATCTTATCTTCGACCTCAATGATTTTTGGACCATTATAAACCGAATATAATTATATTATAAAGTAATACTTTCACTCTTTCCTAAAGAGCCCCTCTTCTCCCTTATAAAAGGAGACCACTTCTACTCATTCCTCACACCTCTCAAGCCACTTGGCTCGTCCAAACTCTGCCCAACTAAGCTCCACACATCCCTCTACTCCTCCTTGAAGCTTCCCATTAGGCAGAAATCATTTCAAGAAGTCCTTTGGTTCCAACCAAAGCGAGTTACCTAAATTAAAGGTAACGATTTCTCTTAAATTATTTTCCTTTATTTTGCTTCTCCAACCCCCAAACTCTTTTTATTTCCTTTCTTTTGTAACAACACCAGTATCCTCAATATACTAGGATGTTGTTATAAGAAGGATTCAAACTACACATACACACAACTCCATCTAATGGATGATGAACATAATGTTTCTGTGGATGGAAAACTAACGCCTCACGAAACGATGATTGTTCAAATATATCTTACCCCCTCTCATGGTGGCCATTATGATGGCACTGTAATTAAATATGATATTAATGATATATATTTTATATATAATCTTCTGTAATTCCATTTTATTTCATACCATTATTCGTTTAATGTTGTATATACATACGATAATTTCATTTGAGGAAGTGCGTACTACCGCCCCCTTAAAATGATATGACTCGTTCATACCACACATGGAACGTATAAATGATGGTGTTAATGAACATAAGTAACATATATAAAATATTATATTATACTGGAATAGTAATATACCTATGTATCATTTGGATTCAATTCTTTTAAAATAAAAATTAAATGGAAGTAGCGTTCGTGCGTACGTACGGACTACCGTCTCCACGAACGCGGTGAGATCCATCCTCCATCGTATCCATTCAAGTCTTATTCTCATTTTAGGGTTAAAAATAATGTTAATATCATTCTGATTATTAATAAGATTTAATCTATCCATTACAAACATGTCTTACGTAACCAAACATTTAAGAAGAACGAATCGATTATCACCTGAAATGATGATAATACTAAGATATTATTAATAAAGCAATGTTAAAAGATCATATATGATATCATATTAATGTATATGATTCTTGTATAATTTAATAACAATTATTTCACCATTATACAGGAGGTTAACCGACCCCAACAAAGGAAAAGTACAAGGTAAGGGGTTTTCATCTCACTCCTTAATCCTGTGAGATTCATGCCATATTGACACCATTACCTTTTGTGTGGTGTATGTACTGCCCATAATTATATTCTTTATGTAATAAACTTTAATTTATGTGTATTTACATATTAATTGTATGATACCTCATTCATGGGTTGTACGTTTCGTATGTTTCCAAATTAGTAAGGGTTATTTCACAATCTCTTCATTATCCGAGGTTGTTTATACGTAATAATCTACTGGGATATCCTTATCATCCACATCCATGTTTCTTAAAAATGTATTTCAAAACATTTTTACTATTTACAAGAGTATGGGTTAAAGTCATTTATACCCTTTTAGACTTTTATAAGTGGTTTATAAAGGAATCTTTCTGTCATTTTCAAAACAAGGTCCCTTTTTAACCTTTTCGACAGAATTAAGGTAAGAGTGTTTTTTTAACTTATACGGCGGGTGCGGCTAATTTCCGCCGTTATAAAATCTTCAAAACTTCACTTAAAAGCTTATAAGAATATTTTCAAATAAAATGTTTTATTTTATATGGATCTTAAATGATTTCAAAATAAAAAGAGATATTTCTTTAAAAAGAATTTTGATTTCATCTATGTCAGCATCCTTTGATGGATTTTACGCTTATTTGAAGTTGATTTATTGTGATACAAAACTTCTATATTGTATTGAAGGTTTTGTGATATGTTTGACTGTGGATGTGCTATTTTTATACCATTCATAGTTTATGGTGAAATTATTGACATTTCGTATGCTAGTTTTAATACGAATGTTTATGTTATGTTTAAACCTTTTCATATGGGAATGCATTGGACTTAGTAAGTGACGGGTGGAGCCCGCTATAGCTCCTCGATGCATCGGTAGGTCTCATGAGACAAACTAGTGTCTTGGTACAAGGCCTTGACAAAATATTATTTGTAGTCTTGGCACGAGGCCTTGACTATGTGGTTATGATAGTCTGGCATTATGCATTCTAACATTATGAAAGTGGTTATTGATTTTTGCATGTGATTATTCGATTAGTAGAATATCCATGTGAGTAAGTAAATGGCATTATTTCATTTTATTTATGCCATACCATGTTGAAAGTTCATGTTTGAAAGGCTTTTGTTTTAGTTATACATTGCCTTAAAAGTTTATTCTTATTTATGAAAGTTTCCGCTATATTTTTATCCTTACTGGGCATTTGAGCTCACCCCTTTTCTATGTTTTATTTTTCCCAGGAAGTGAAGAAGTAAGTTATGAATGACCTGCAGGGATATTATGTGGGGATATGAGTGTGGATTATGGAGACAATATGTTGTTGTAGTAGTTTTTTGTTTAATGATGTAATGTAAAACTTATGAATATATCTAGTGTTTCCAAGGCTACTAAACCAATCGGCCTTTCGAGATTTGATCTTTTTGTGATCATGCCAATGATACGAAGTAATGCACCGACTCTGGGTAACTGGGGTCGGGGCGTTACATGTATATATATGAAATGATGCATAATACATATATAGGGAAACACCTAAACAAGTCACAATTCTAGAAAACACTACAGTACCAAACAAGAACAAAATAAAAGTAAACAGCTCCTCAGCATCACAAGACAATGCTTGGTCCCATGCTCTCCTGCTCCAAGAAATCAAGTTCCAGAAGTCGAAGGGAACTTACCCTTATCTATACCTATAGCAACATAGTCTTCTTGGGCCCCAAATCATGACCCAAATAGGGTGCGAGAAAAAATCCCAGAAGGCATTCACCCGAAGATCTATGCCTCATAGTCAGTGAGTGTATGGCAGGTAAAAGTACAATAAGCAGTAAACAGCAACAACAAGAAATAGGCAGTAATAGTGAGCACTAAACAGGATGAAACATAACAAAAATCAATCCACAACCTATCAACAACAGTGAAACAAAGAACTATATAAGATGGAAAACCTATGGGAAGTACTCACATCCATCCCCTCTGGTCCAATCCAAAAAGTACCACAACCCTCTGGGCAGTGCACTCAGCCTAACCCCTCTGGCTTGGTCATACGCATTTATGAGACTCTCTGGGGAAGCTCACTCAGTCAATTACCCTTATAGTCTAAGGTAGTCAAGGACTCTCTTGAGGAAGATCATGCGGTCTAACCCTCTTAGCCCCAAGGTCTAGAGACTCTCTGAGGAAGCTATCTCTGTCAATTCCTCCTATAGCCTTAGGTATACCATAGACTCTCTGTGGAAGCTCACTCGGTCAATTTATCTTCTATCCTGGGAAGGTTCTTAAAGAGATTCAAACAAGGTAAGATTATCCGAGGAAGCGCACTAGGTCTACCCTCCTGTAGTCTATAAAATCCAAGACTCTCTGGGAGCTCACTCGGTACATCCCCTTTGCAGTCTGTAATGTCTAAGACTCTCTGGGAAGCTCACTCGGTCTATCCCTTATAGTCTACAGCACCAGGTTATCTCAGCCATGTGTTAGTCAGTGCATAATAATGCTATAAGTATAAAGTACACCTATAGAGGTACTTGGCTAGACAGTCTATAAGGCAACAAGCATAACATGAATTACACTTCAACCAATAATTACAAGGCATGAAAGTAGGTGTAGCAGCCAAAGGGAAATGAGACCCAAAGTTCATAAACAGAACAAATAAAGGTTAAAAATATCCAAGCACAACAAATTATCCTCTAACATTGTCAAATTACCTCTACACAAGCATACATGCAATGCAGGAAAACAACAAGGGCAAAAAGGTAAACACGCGATACCTCATTCACGAGTATCGGTGGAAATTCACACATAAACTCAAAGACAATGAATGGTAAGTCACAAACCACCTACCTCGATCCTAGGAGATTGATATACTTGAACTACAATGGCTGATTCTCCCTAGAACGTCGTAGATCTGAGGAAACGCACAAAACGTTCAACCTTAGTTAACTTGAGATGGAGGAAGAATTGGAAAACAAGGTTCAAGAAAAAGGAAGAACTCACCATTGAACATCCAATGCAATCAACCGTGCTCCAATAGGAGAACATATAGAGAAGCGGAAGCTCGGGGAAGATCTGGTCATACGAGACGCTCTTGTATGAACCAGACCTAGAAGAATACAAATATCGCGATGAGGCATGAACCCGGTCCGTTTAGTGAAAAATGAAAAGAAAAGTACATGGCATGTATTTTTAAAGTACACGAAGTGTAGTGGGTTTTTCCGTAATCCACCAAAATCGGCCTCCACGTCACCCCTACACACCATATGTGTGGCCCGGGCATGGATAACACACGACTTCGAGTTGGAGAAGAGTACACGACACGTACTCAGAATGTACACGGAATGCACTTTGAAATATTCCAGAAACGACAAAAATTCTCAAAAACTATAGAAAAGGAATGACATACCTAAAACGAAGGTCCAAGTTCTTACAAACTTCCCCCATTAATGAAATTTGTCCCCGAAATTTCCTAGATGGGCATAGAAGAAGGATCCACAAACAGCTCCGACCACTACGATCGAACCTCGACCTCCCTCTCCCATGTCTTGTCATGTACTCTCCCGTTCATCCATAGCACTTGTACCAGAGGAACAAACCGGCCTCAAAGAACCTTCGTGCTATGATAGAAAATATGGATAAGATTCTACGCAAACGACACATCTGCTATTAGATCAACCTCCTCAGGTTGGAATAGATGAGATGGGTATGAGAAGTAATGTCAGAGCTGAGAGACGTGGAAGATGTCATGCATAGCCTGGTACCTCTGAGGTAGTTGCAACCGGTAGGCAACTGGCCCAACTCTCCCCACAACCGAAAATGGCCCGACGTACCATGGTGAAAGCTTACCCTATCTTTGAATCATGTTATGTCCCAACCTCGGTGCGACAAGCAGGAAAACCTGATCTCCGGCCTCGAACTCCAGAGGTCGTCTCCGCTGATCAGCATAAGTCTTCTTTGGAGACCGTGTTGTAGCCATCCTCTTCCAAATCAACTCTATCTGCTCTGAAGTCTCCTAAACAAGACGAGGTCCCAGCAAAGCTGCCTCTCCTACCTCCAGCCAGCATAAGGGTGATCGGCATGACCTACCGTACAACGCCTCATATGGTGCCATCTAAATGGTCGCCTGAAAACTGTTGTTGTAGGAGAACTCCACAAGAGGTATATGCTTCTCCCAAGAACCGCCAAAGTCTAGAATGCATTCTTGGAGAATATCCTCAAGCACCTGGATCATGTGCTCAGACTGGCCATCAGTCTGGGGATGGTATGTTATACTCAAATGTACCTGTGTACCCAAATCCTTCTGAAGTCCTTTCCAGAACTGAGAGGTAAAGCACGCATCCATGTCTGAAATAATGGAGTGTGGAACTCCATGTAAACGTACAATCTCTCGGATGTACAGTCGTCCCAGATCATCAACACTAATGGTTTCCTTGATCGCAAACAAGGGTGCAACCTTTGTATGCCTGTCGAAGACAACCCAAACAACATCACTTCCCCGAGGTGACCTCGGCAACATGGTCACAAAGTCCATCACGACATCATTCCACTTCCACTCTGGAATGGGTAACTTTTGTAAGAGCCCTGTTGGTCCCTAATGCTCTGCTTTCACCTGATGACATGTAGAACATCTCATGACAAAACAAAAAATATCTTTCTTCTTACCTATCCACTAGTACTGGCGATGATGATCCTGATACATCTTGGTGACGCCAGGATGAACTGCCCAAACCGAGGAGTGAAAATCCTGCATCAGCTTCTCGCGTATGTTTGCTGGAACCCATACGCGTCCCTGGAAACACATGATCTCATCCTCTCCCACTGTCTATCCAGGAAGACGGTCCCCTCCGGACACACTCTCCCACAGGACCAAGGCCTCTGAGTCTGATAGCTGCCTCATTCGCACCTGATCAAGAAGTGTAGAGGTAACAGGCACAAATGAAAGGAAAGTCTGCCCCTGCCTATCATGCACCTCCAGATGCTTCTCAGAGAACAGAGCCATGAGCTGCCACTCACTACTGGCCTCCTAAACTGCCTGAATCTAAGTTTGTCTGTTCAACGAATCTGCCACTGTATTTCCCTTTTCCTGCGTATAGGAGAGCTCGAAGTCAAAGGACTGAAGATACTCGACCCACCTGTGTTGTCTCAGATTCAGATCATGCTAAGTGAAGATGTACTTGAGACTCTTGTGGTCAGTGAAAACCTCAAAGTTCACTCCTAGAAGATATTGTCTCCAATAGTTTAGCCCATGAACAACTACTGCCAACTCCAGATCGTGTGTCGGGTAGTTCCTCTCATGTGGCCTCAACTGCCGAGACCTGTAAGCAATGACTCTCTCTCCTTGCATAAGCACAACTCCTAGCCCGATACCCAAAGCGTCATAGTAAACAGTGTAGCGCTTTCCCGGCTCTTGCAAGAGTAGTATCGGTGCTGACGTCAACCTCCCATTCAGCTCATGAAAGGCTGACTCACAAGAATCTGACCATAAACACTTTTCCCCCTTCTTTTTCGGACCTATCAAAGGTGCTGCTAGGCGCGAGAAGTCCTGAATGAAGCATATGTAGTATCCGGACAGCCCTAGGAAGCTCTTCACCTCAAAAACGTTCTTCGGCTGCTCTGAGGAAACTACAGCTCTCACTTTCTCTAGGTCCACAGATACTCTAGCCTCTGATATGAAATGACCCAAGAAGTGAATCAGATCCATCCAAAAGTGGCACTTCGAGAGTTTATCATACAATTGATGCTCTCTCAGTGTACTCAGAATGATCTCAAGATGCGTGGAATGGTCGTGTCGAGTGTGAGAGTACACTAAGATATCGTCCACGAAGACCACAACAACGGAGTCCAAGTATTGTTGGAACACTCAGTTCATCAGTTCCATAAAGTCTTATGCCGCATTCATAAGACCTAACGGCATGACTATATATTCGTAAAGACCATACATACTCCTGAAAGCTTTCAAAGGTATATCTGATGGTCTAACGTGAAACTTATGATAAACAAACTTCATGTCGATCTTCGAGAACACCCGGAATCCAAGAAGCTGATCAAAGAGGTCATCGATCCTCAGTAAGGGATATCAGTTCTTGACCGTCAACTAGTTCAGTTTCTGATAATCAACACAAAGCTGAAGGGTACCGTCTACCTTCTTTGCAAACATGATAGGTGAACCCCAAGGAGAAGTACTAGGTCGGATGAAGACCTTCGCCTGCAACTACTCCAACTGCTTCTTGAGCTCTTGGAACTCAGGTGTAGCCATCTTATATGTAGGAATGGAAAATAGTGCTGCTCCAGGCATGATCTCAATAGAGAAGTCTACCTCACGCTCAAGAGGTAAACCTGAAATGTATTTTGGAAAGACATCCCTGAAACGGTCCACCACTGGAGGAAAGCCTAAATGTGAAGTCCCCTAGTCATCTAGATAAAGACTGGAAATCTAGGTTGTAACTTCCCCAAGCCCATGATGCTCTGGTCCAAATCTACCGTCTTGGACATCCCACTCTCCTCTATGAAAGAAGGAGCCGGCCTCTGGTGATGTGAAACTCACCCTACGACGATAGCAATCAACGACTGCCTAGAAGGGAGCCAACCAGTCCATCTAGAGAATGATTTCATAGCATGTCATCTCTAGGAAATAGAGGTCCCATAAGAAATGATACCCCGCAACCTCAATAGGGCACTCTCTACACTGTCGTACGCTAGGTTTCCTCGTTCCCAACGGTGTTTCAAGAGTCAAAAAATTGGAAGATGAAAGGATACAGAGCCCAAGGCACTCCACAACCACAACAGAGATAAAGCTATGGGAAGCACCCGTTTTGAAAAGAGCTGAAGATAAAACTAAGGCTACTAGTATTGTAGCTCGAACTGTAGATAGGCCGGGATCCTGCTCCTGATAGGTCTACTCCATGGCAAAAGACCGGCCTGCACCGCGACCCTGCGCCCCTGGCTGACCGCTCTGAGCTAATCCACTATACTGTTACTGATGACCTGGTGACTGACCACCACGGCCGCGACCTCCACCTTGGCCTGAACGGCTGGAAGAACTCTGGTTCCCTGACTAGTGGGAAGCTGGTGAGGCATCTCCAGAACGCGGGTCATTGAGGAACCCCTACCACCTGCTGAAGGTGAGAAGATGTGACAGAAACACTGAAGGTGGCCCATCTTTCCAAAAGATTGACACTCCATCGGATCTCTTTGGCACTGATTCCTAGTATGCCCACTCCTACCGCACTGGTAGCATACAACCTGGCTGCCAGAAGATGCATCTCGCAAACCTCGATCTCCTTGAGAATACTCTCTGTGATGCTTCCTACTGTCTGTAGGAGGAACACCAGCTTTGGATGACAAACCACCCTGGATCACTACTATAGAGTCTCTCAGATTTCAGTCAATGATCAGAGCCTGGTTGATGATGGAGGATATCGAAGTCAACAAAAAGATATTCACCTGGGAAGGGATCTCCTCCTTGAGACCGTCCTCGAACTTCTTAGCAAGGAACAACTCATCACCTGCTGGGATCGGTGTGAAACACTGAAGCTCAGTGAAACAGGATGATTACTCCAAAACAAAGAGAGTACCATGCTGCAGACTCATAAAATCCCAGGATCGATCATCCCTCAGGGTCTCCGGATAGAATTAGTCATAGAAGGTGAGGCGGAACTCGTGCTAAGACATATCCTGCTGATTCCCTGACCGTGAGATCACCTCCCACCACCTCTTGGTGGTGTCCCAGAGCATATAAGTAGCTAGCTTTACCATTTTCTCCGTAGGGATCTATAGGTCCTAAAAGATGGTCAGTGTGGCCTCTATCCACAACTCTGCAGCCGGAGGTCCTCTATCCCCTGAAAAAGTAGGAGGATGCTACTGCTAGAAAACCTGCATCAACTCAGCCATCGATGGGGCAGGAGGTGGCGCTCCCTGGAAGGTCTGTATCATCCGGAGGAATTCCTCCCTGAACTGTGCCTCGGTTCCTGCAACAGGTATGACAGCTGGTGCCAAAGCTGGCTCGATTGGAGGATCAACAGGAAGTCCCTAATCAGCCATATCTGGCGTCTAATCACTGCCTGAAGACAGACATACAACCAGAGGACGTCTCGGAGGTATAGCTCTGAAAGATCAAAACCAAACCTTAGATCAAGATTAACAAGGATTTAAAACACAAGATTACACAATGGGAACAGTGGATGAAACTATCATGTTTTACAAAAAACGACTACACGGTGTGTATAACAACTACACGGTGTGTCTTCTTTAGCCATTAACATCAGGGTGTACCCCTATTCGACAGGTCGTGTAACAACCCGAACTACATGGCTTGTTGACCCAACACATGGTGTGTACTTTAAGACTATTCCCCTACCTGAGACTCTTTACATGGCTAACTCACACGGTTCAAACAAACCTCAGACTACATGGCGTGTTCTCTAGGGACATGGCGTGTACTAGACAATGAATCGGCGGCCCGTGTTGTTAGTCACATGGCCGTCTACACAGCTGGCCCTTACATGGCGTGTTCCGAACAAACACGGCCTGTATAAGAGATGGTGACATCATCCCATGTTGTTCATGACATGGTCGGGTACCTGATCAAGACTACACGGGGTGTTCCGAACAAACCCGGCGTGTGGAAAAGAAGGTAACGCCGGCCCGTGTTGTTCGTGACACGGCCGGGTACCAGGACATAACTACACGGCGTGTTCCCCATGGACACGGCGTGTTATACTTGATCTTCCCTGACCTGTGTTGTTAGTGACATGTCCGGGTACAAGACTCGGAACTTACATTGCGTGTACCTACCATACATGGCGTGTTCCCAAAGTTACATTCATGATAATGTGTTCTGCTCATAGGGCCAGTGAAACGTCCTTAAAACTATAAGGCGTGTATCCAAAAATTAAACGCCGTGTATTTTGGGTTTTTATGGGTAGTAACTCAGAAACTGCACAGAATCCCAGAAACACTAAAAACAAGGCAAAGAGGTGCCAAATTCTGATCTGTGAGGGCCCATACTCCCAATGAATCAAAGCTTGGCACCCCCTACAGTCATGTACAAGAAAAGACAGGATCATGATCCACCAATTTCCGATTCAAGAGGGCCCATAACACCTCAAGAATCAAAATCTGGTGTTCATTTAATCAAAGTACAATACAAACAATTCTCTAACAAGAATCAAATATTCTATCAAGCATCTATCACAACAGCATGCTTAATCTACAGAACATCAATCACAACAACATGCAATCGTTAATGCACGCTACATGGCATGGAAAGAATGAATGGTATGGGATTTATACAAGTTCCTATATGATGCTTCAGATGACATACCCTCATCTGATCGGGTTGCAACAGAAATAGAACCATAATATCAAAAAAATAAAAGTACAAAGCATGTGAATCACTCTAGGTGATATCGTATCAACCGTAAAATCACAAAACATGAAAACTGCAATAAATGAGGTAGTATGGATTTTCACAGTACACGGGTTAGCTACTCCCAGGCAAAGATTATTACTAAGTACCGAATCTTTCCTATACCTGGAAAATGTCTCCAAACAGTAAAGCAAGAGAAAAGAATCTCTTTGATACCACTTTGTAACGTCTCGGTTCCGGAATCCACCCAGAGGCACCCCATACTCGGTTGGTCACATGGCCTCAAGTGCATTTCCCCAAATAGCAGAGGCTTCCGACTAGCAACGATGACCTTGGGTGTGATAGTGAGGAAACTATTCCCTCATTGGAAGGGTACACAGCGGAAATAAATAAACATGCAATTGCGGAAGCAGTAATAACCAACAATATAAACAGTGGAAGACTAAATCATCAAACTGGAGCACATATGTATATATATGAAATGATGCATAATACATATCTAGGAAAATATCCAAACAAGTCACAATGCGGGAAAACACTACTGTACCAAACAAGTACAAAATAAATGTAAACAACTGCTCAGCATCGCAAGCCAAAGCTTGGTCCCATGCTCTCCTGCTCCGAGTAGTCAAGTTCCAGAAGTCGAAGGGTGCTTTCCCTTGTCTGTACCTGTAGCAATATAGTCTGCTTGAGCCCAAAAGCATGGCCCAAATAGGGTGTGAGATAAAATACCAGTAGGCATTCACTCGAAGATCTGTGCCTAATAGTTAGGGAGTGTATGGAAGGTAAAAGTACAATAAGCAGTAAACAACAATAGCAAGCAATAGGCAGTAACATTAAGTAGTAAAAAAGATGAAACATAATAGCAATCAATCCAAAACCAATCAATAGTGGTGAATGAAACAGATAATAAGCCAGAAACCCCTTGGGAAGTACTCGCATCCATCCCCTCTGGTCCTGTCCATGATGTACCACAACCCTCTGGGCAGTGCACTCAGCCTAACCCATATGGCTTGGTCATTCACATTTATGAGACTCTCTGTGGAATCTCACTCAGTCAATTCACCTTATAGTCTAGGGTAGTCAGGGACTCTCTTGAGGAAGATCACACGGTCTAAACCTCTTAGCCCCAAGCTCTAGAGACTCTTTGAGGATGCAATCTCGGTCAATTCCTCTTATAGCCTCAGGTATACCATAGACTCTCTGAGGAAGCTCACTCGGTGAATTACTCCTCTAGCCTGGGAAGGTTTTTAAGAGATTAAAAAAGGTAACACTCTCTAAGGAAGCACACTCGGTCTACCCTCTTGTAGTCTATAAAATCCAAGACTCTCTGGGATGCTCACTCGGTCTATCCCTTATAGTCTATAGCACCAGGTTCTCTCAGCCCCATGCCAATTAGTGCATAATAATGTTATAAGGCCAAAGTAAACCTATAGAGCTACTTGTCTATCCAATGTACACCTATAGAGCTACTTGGCTATACAGTCTACAAGGCAACAAGCATAACATGAATTACACTTCAACCTACAATCACAAGGCATGAAAACAGGTGTAGCAGCCAAAGGAAAATGAGACACAAAGGTCATAAACAGAACAAAGCAAGGGAGAAAACATCCAAGAACAACAAATTATCCTCTAATGTGGTCAAATTACCTCTACAAATGCATAGAGGCAAGGCAGGAAAAATCAAGGGAAAAATGGTAAACACGTGATACCCCGTTCATGAGTATTGGTGGAAATTAGCACATAAACTCAATGACTTTGAACGGTAAGGCATAAACCAGCAACCTCAATCCTAGGAGATCAATCTACTTGAACCACGATGACAGATTCCTTCTAGAACGTCGTAGATCTGAGAAAACACACAAAATTTTCAACCTTAGATAACATGAGATGGAAGAAGAATTGGAAAACAAGGTTCAAGGAGAAGGAAGAACTCACCACTTCTCTTCCAACACAATTGCCCGTGATAGAATCAGAGAAAATATGGAGAGGCGGGAGCTCGGGGAAGACCCAGCCGTACGGGTCACTCTCGGACGAACCAGACCTAGAAGAATACAAATATCGCGATGAGGCGCGAACCCGGTCTATTTAGTGAAAAAAAGTACACTGTGTGTATTTTTAAATTACACTTTGTGTAGTGGGTTTTTCCGTACTCCGCTAAAATCAGCCTCCACATCACCACTACACACTGTGTGTGTGGGCCGGGCACGGCCAGCACATGGCTTCGAGCTAGAGAAGCGTACACAGCGTGTACTCAGATGTACATGGCGTGTCCTTCGAAATTTTTTCAGAAACACCAAAAATTCTCAACAACTCTAGAAAAGGAAGGACATACCTGAAACGATGATCCGGGTTCTTACACATGTCGTTTCTGTATGTAACATGTTGCGTAGTCCTTTTCTAGGAGAACCATGCGGCTTAGCCATGTAGAAGAAATAGGGAATGGGATGGAGGACCTCAGGCTATAGAGTCATGGTTAGAGGCCATGTTTTCTATCTTCCAGAGTCCAGAGATTCCCCCAGAGAGAGGGTGAAGCTCTCTATGTATATGCTTCAGGATTCATCCAAGATATGGTGGGATGTGATCTCATAGGCGGGACACCAGGAGGTTAGGGCATGGGATGAGTTCTAGTATTCCTTTTATGACTACTTCTACTTGGATACTTTGAGGGATGATCGAGACCGAGAGTTCAAGAGTTTAGAATATGGTACATTCTTAGTCAGTGAGTACTCTTCTCATTTCACTGAGTTGCATTTCTTCACGTCTATCCTAGGAGGTGATGAGTTATTCCTGGAATGGATGTTTGAGGATGGTCTCATGCATGACATAGTATCTCAGGTGAACATCTTCATAATGACTTCCATCAATTCTATTATCAACCAGGCACTGATCACCTAGTGAAATCTGAGGGATTCTGGATCTATGAGCTATGGTGGATTGGTATCTGGATTTCATATCCCTTCCACTGACAGCAGGAAGCACCATAGGGAGTCTACACGTGGGGATCCGAGGAGGGGGGACGCTTCGTCTAATATCCAATTTTTGTACTACTAGTGCGGAAAGAGCGGGAATATGAGGCCACATTACCCGAGAGACCCAGTGGAGTGGCGATCATGAGTCAAGATGGGCCATCTTCAGTGTTTTTATCATTTTTTTGTCACTGGCAGCAGGTGATAGGGGTTCTTCTATGACTCCTCATTCGCGAGAAGAATAACTAGTTTCTCACCAGTCTGCCAACTAGAGTTCTTCCAGCCGTTCAGGCCAAAGTGTAGGTCATGCTTGTGGTATCCAGTCATTAGTATTTCAGCGAAAACATGGTAGATCAGCTCAGATTGGTCAGGCAGGGTCATAGGGCCGCAATGTAGGTTAGAATTTTGTAGTGGAGAAGACCCAGTAAGAGTAGGATCCCGGACCCTCTACAGTTGAAGGTACGATTCTAGTTACCTAAGTTTTAGCTTCTGCCCTTTTTGATACGGGGGTTTCCCATAACTCTCTATCTGTTGCTGTTGTGGAGATCCTTGGGCTATGTTACTTTTCTTCTGCTGATATCTTGATGCGAGATAAACCGTTTTGGACAAGAACTGCTAGTGTACAACAGTGTAAGGAGTTCCCTCTAGAGGTTGGTGGGTGTCACTTCTTGTGGGAACTTTATGTTCTAGAGATGAAAGGCTATGATGTAATTCTCAGAATGGACTGGTTAGTCCCCTTCCAGGGAGTTGTCAATTTCTATCATCATAGGGGGAGTTTCACATCATAGGATGGTAGATCATTTCGTCTTAAGGGAAAATGGGATTTCCAGGCGATCAGAGTGGGACCCGAGCATCATAGATTGGGAGGAGTTACAACCCATATTTCTAGTCATTATCTGGATGACTAGGGGAATTCACAATTGGACATTCCTCCAATGGTGGATCGTTTTAGGGACATCTTTCCAGAAGAATTTGCAGGCTTTCCTGTGGAGTAAGAGGTGGTATTTTCGATTGAGCTTGTGCCAGGAGTGGAAACAATGTCTATTCCTCTTTACAGAATGGCTATTCTATAGTTTCAGGAGCTCAAGAATAAATTGGAGGAGTTTCAAGAAAAGGGTTTCATCCAACTCTATACTTATTTTTAGGGTTTTCCTGTCATGTTTATGAAGAAGGAAGATGGTACCCTAAAACATTCTGTGGATTATCTGAGGTTTAGCCAGTTGATGATCAAGAACTGATATCCCTTGTTGAGGATTGATTACCTCTTTGATCAGATTCGAGGAGCCTGGGTGTTCTCGAATATTAACGTGAGATCTTGTTATCATCAGTTGCACATTAAACCATCAGATATATCTCTTACAACCTTTCAGAGCAGGTATGGTCTATACGAGTATGTGGTTATGCCGTTCGGTCTCACGAAAGAACCTACAGTTTTTATGGCACTAATGAACCGAGTGTTCCATCCATACTTGGATTCTTTCCTCGTAGTCTTCATGGACGATTTCTTGGGGTACTCTCACACTCGACACGACCATTCCAAATATCTTTTGATTATTTTGAGTACACTTAGAGAGTATCAGTTATATGCCAAGCTCCAAAAATTCCAATTTTGGATGAAAAAGATTCACTTCATGGGTCATGTTATCTTAGAAGCACGAGTATCGGAAGACCCAAATAAAGGGATAGTAGTAGTTTCCTAGGAGCATCTGAAGAATGTATTTGAGGTATGAAGCTTTCTATGGCTGGATGGTTACTACAGACATTTTATACAGGAATTTTCATGCTTAGCAACGCCAATAATGGGCATGGATAAGAAGGGGGAGAAGTACTTATGGTCAGATTCTTGTGAGCCAGTATTTTAAGAGCTGAAATGGATGTTCAATTTAGCACCGATACTAGTATTTTTAGAGACGTAAAAAATCTATTCTGTATAATACGATTCATCAGGTATCAAGCTGGGAGCAGTGCTTATGCAGGGAGAAGGTGTTGTTGCGTATGGGTCTCGGCAGTTGAGGCCACATGAGAGGAAGTAACCGATGCACGATATCGAGCTAGCTGCAGTTGTTCATGCTTTACGTTTTTGGAGACACTACCTGTTGCGAGATAATTTTTTGGGTTTCATCGACCACAATATTCTCAAGTATATCTTCACTCAGTGTGATCAAAATTTGAGACAGTAAAGGTGGGTTGAGTAAATGTAGTCTTTGGACTTTGAGCTTTCCTACACGCCTTGGAAGGGTAATGTAGTGGTTGATGCGTTGAGCAGGAGGACTTAGGTACATGTAGTTTAAAAGGTTAGCAGTGAGTGGACACTTATGGATCTATTCCCTAAGATGTAATTGAAGGTACATGACAGTTAGGGGTGGACGTTTCTATCTTATATAGATGTTACCTCTACTATGCTTGATCGAGTGTGAACGTGGCATCTATCAAATTTGGAAGGGCTAGTACTACGAAAGAGTGTTTCAGGAGAGGACTTTATTCCTTGATGGAAAAAAGGTAAGGATGAGATCATGCATTTTCAGGGGAGCATATGTGTGCCAGCTGACATACACAAGGAGCTGATGCGGGAC
The DNA here is from genome assembly GCA_963277665.1 of Viscum album. NCBI lineage: Eukaryota > Viridiplantae > Streptophyta > Magnoliopsida > Santalales > Viscaceae > Viscum > Viscum album. Next base: position 927,042,660 of record OY728126.1, on the reverse strand, counting down.
TTCCATTCCCCAGTTTGGGCAGTTCATCCCAGTGTCACGAAGATGTATTGTGATCTACACTGTCAGTTTTGGTGGCCAGGTATGAAGAGAGATGTTTCAGGGTTTTTTCATGAGATATTCTACCTATCAGTAGGTGAAGTAGGAGAATCAACATCCAACAAGGTTTTTTAGAAATTACCCTTTCCCAAGTGGAAATTGAACAATTTCATGATGGACATCATGACTGGTTTACCGAGGTCGCCTCGAGGGAATGACGCATTATGGTTTATCATTAATAGACTCACGGAGGTTTCTCACTTCTTGCCGATCATGGAGACCTTCAGTGTTGATGAGATTTAGAGGTTATACATATGAGAGATTGTACGTTTACATGGAGTTCCAAACTCCAATGTTTTTAGATAAAGATGCATGTTTTACTTCTCTGGTCTGGAAGAGATTACAGAAGGCCTTGTGTACATAGGTGCTTCTGAGTACAACATACCATCCCCAGATAAATGGTCAGTCCAAGAATGCGATTCAGGTGCTTGAGAACATGATTCGAGCATGCATCCTGGATTTTGGAGGTTCTTGGGAGAACCACATACCTCATGTGATGTTTTCCTACAACAATAGTTCTCAAACAACTATTCAGATGGAACCTTATGAGGCTCTATATGGTAGGCCATTCTAATCACCCTTATTCTGGCTGGAGGTAGGAGAGGCAACTATGAGAGGACCTCGACTTGTCTAAGAAACCATAGAGTAGATAGAGTTGATTTGGAAGAGGATGGATACTTCACAGTCATGACAGAAGTCTTATGATAATCAGCTGAGATGACCTCTGGTGTTTGAGGTCAGAGATCAGGTTTTCCAGTATGTCACACCGAGGTTGGGACACATGAGGATTAGGAAGCAGGGCAAGCTTTCACTGAGGTACGTCGGATAGTTTGAGGTGTTTGAGAGTGTCAGTTATTTTCCTATCAGTTGCAGTTACCTCAGAGGTACCAGTCTATGAAAAATGTATTCCATGTTTCTCAGCTTCGACGTTATTTCTCTAACCCGTCTCAATTTTTTCAACCTAGGGAGGTTGAGTTAGAGGGGAAGGAATCATCCATGAAGAATCTTATCCATATTGATGATGGAAGTATCAAATTTCTCCGTGGATGGTTTGTTCCTCTATTACGAGTGCTATAACAGCACGAGCGATTATACGATGATCTTTAGAGAGGGAGACCGATTTACGATCACAGTTTCCAGATCATTTTGGGGATTCTTCTTCTACACCGCCTTGCAAGGGAAATTCCGGGATGAATTTCATTAAGGGGTAAAGTTTTTAAGAACTCAAATCTTCTTTTTAGGTAAGTTTTTCTCTCTTCTAGTGTTTTTGATAAAAAAATGATTCTAGAAATTTTGGAAGTACACGTTGTGTACTTATATGTACATGCCATGTACACTTGCCACATGTAGCCGTCTGATGGTCATTAAATGACCGAGCACACAGCCGTGTGTGGTGGTCTGGAGACCGCCTAATGTGGAGGGTGGTAAGGGAAAGTACACGTCGTGTTCTTCTAAATTACATGTAATGTGCTTTATTTTTTTCATTAAACGGACTGCGGTTGCATCTAATTAGAAGAAGTGTCTTCTTCTTCGCCTTCATTGACTGAGAGCGTTCGTACGATGCCAATATTTCTTCGAGCCCCCGACCGAGCATCCATTCTCTGAATTGAACTATGTCGGTTGCATTGGAATCACATCGGTGAGTTCTATCTTCTTCTTGAACAACATTTCTTGATTTCTCTTCTCTCATGAGTTATCCTCAGTTGAATATTTTAGATGTTTTTGTAGATCTTCCACATTCTAGGTCTATCATAGGGCCTACACCAGAGTATATTGATCATACAACGCATAGGTAGGGGGTTTGTGCCTTTTTGTAGATGGTCCTTAAGTTATATGTGAAAAAGTCCCTAATACCCTTTCTCACGGTATTTCATGTAACACCCCATGATTTCATTGTACCTTATTTCTTCCAAGTAATTCAATAACTTTCACTACAAGCAATACCGAGTTCAAGCGCACCACGACATACCAAAATTGTCATTCAAAAGCGGTTTGGAATATTATTATCTAAATTTTGAACTTTATATAATCCTTATAATTTTAGAATCCATATTATTAGTTTCTTAAACATAATGAAAAAATAATATTTTTTCCATATAAAATAAGTATTTTTTAAATGCAATTTTACCGCCTTTTATAGGCGAACAAATTTTAAATCCAATATTTTAAACTTTTATATATTCTATTTGACAAAAAAAACTTCTAATTTAGAATCAGTGCATATAAATTTAGTTTCAATAAATTTTAAGTGTTTTTCTGATAACATTCATATTTGGGTGAATAGTGAAAAATACTATATTTTAACTGAAACAACATTTTTAATCAAAATAATTTGTTGTGTTATATTATACATTTTAATGGTTTGGAAGTATAAATAGATTATATTTTTACCATTTAATCCAATTTTATTAATTGGAAATAATTTCACATTGAATTGAACATAAACAAGTATCAATCATTTGTTAGTTATTATTTCTTAAAAACACACTTTTTGGTTTTGACAACGGGAATTAATTTTAAATTAATAACTAAAACTTCTATGTTTTTAATTTGGTAAAATAGACTTAATTTTTGAATTCATAATATCAAAATTATCTTAGGGTAAAATTTTTGTATTTTTCTTAAAACGTTCAATTTTTGATGAATAGTGAAAAACAATAAGTTATTTGTTAAAACTGACTTTTTATTTAAATAATTATATATTTTATTTAAATTTATTTTAGGTTAAAATAGATACATAATACATATATAAGTTCAATATAAGTCATTGGTGTCATTTTATACTATGTTTAGATATATAAAAATTTTATTGAACTTTTTACCGTTTTTTACCCACCTCCTAAGAGCATTTGCAAAGATGCATAAAACTTAATTTTACCATTTATATGAGTTGAATTTCAAAAATTTGAGAGACACTATTAATATCAGTAATTAAAATGTGGTTAAATTAAATGAAAATAATTTTTGGTGAATAGTAACTTTTTAACTTTTATTTACCACAGTTAAAAGTAAATAGGGTAATTAAGGGTAAAAATGATAGTATTATCACCCTAACACATTTCCTAATACTATTAGAGAAGTTTAACTCGACTATAAACAACCTTAGGAATAAAATATTATCCTTTAGTTCCACTTGGAATAGATTAGGACATTTATTATTATTTAATTCAAAGAAGAGTTAAAAGTGTTAAATTCATATTTTAATAAATAAACCATTTTTAAGAAAGGGTTACACATAGGATAAATTCGTCTATAAAAATTAATTTCAAATATAAAACTATTTCCTAAATAATGGTATTTTGTTTTTAATTTTTAGATATTTAATATTTTATTTTATTTTTGACACAATGATGATGCAATAATTACCTTATTAATGAAATATTAAAATAATTGATATTATAAATACCCAAATAAATGAAATTTGAGACTTTTTATGAATTGCACTAATTTTATAAGTTCATATGACATATTAGGGTTTATTAAATGAATTATACTTGAAGTAATAATGCTGTTATGAATTTAGAAAAAACAAAATACCAAATAGTGTCAAAATTGACATAAAAGAGTTTTTAAAACAAATATTATATTATTAATTGGTATTCTATTCCTAAAAAACTAAGATTCGGCCGAAGGGATTACATACTATTATATATGTCATTAATGAGACACTTGGGGTTCTCTTGGATGTTTATTGTATGTTTATTAACCATATAATATAAAATTACAAAGAGACATAGTAAATAACAGACTATTTAACTAAGAGTTAAATATAAAAGATAAGGTTAATATAGTGACCCAAACCAGTGTGAAACCTATTTGTTTAGTGGTTTTCGACCAATCCCCACCTTCTACATTAAATAATTCATTTTGGATCCATTAGAAACTGAAAATGAAGTTATTATAAAATAATATTTTGTGTTTTTTCTAAGATGCCCTTCACCCCTCTTATAAAAGGGATCATCACCTTCTATCAAATTCACACCTCCAAAACCATTTGTCTCAGCCAACCCCTACCTGAATATCCTCCCAACATTCCTACCTTCATCCTAGAGGTATTCCTTTTGTCATAAAGACATCTTAAAGAGCCCTATTGATCAAATCAAAAGTAAGAACCCGAAAACGAGGTAAATATTTCATCACATCTTTTGGGTTCTTTCCTTCTTCCACTTCATATTTCTTTGTTATTTAAATTCTAAAATAATAAATCAAGTATGTTCTATATACTGTGATGTTATCATGGTAATGTTACAACCATATTCAATATTTTATCCATCCTATAAATGACAATGTCACCATACGTGTGTACGTACAGATTATCATCTCTACGTCGTGGTGTAGTTTGTTTTTCAAATACTTCATTATTTGGATGAGTATAATATTGAATATAAATTATGTAAATAAGAAATATAACTTCCTAATGATTATTTATATATGATATACCATCCAATTACATACTATTTCTCCATCAATATAATGTTATTTTCGCTAGTGCTTACGTACGGAATACCATCTCCACGACGTGATGAGATTCATTTCCCCGTTCACCATTCAAAGATGATTATAAAATATATATCATTAATAAGTATATAATATATTACATAATAGTGATACTTGAGATTTATATATGTACTTACATATATCTTATTCACTTATATCCATTCAATACGATATTAAAACAGAAACAACGTTTATGCGTACGTACAGACTACCGTCTCCATAAACAGTGTTTTCCATTTCATATATATGTCTATTATAAATATTTATATTCTAAATATATATGATATATAAATCATTTTTTATATTCTGTATGTATTTAAATCTTGTTCTATGTGATACAATCAAGAGTAACAAGTTAAAACACGTAGGATAAAGAAAGAGGTTATTACCCGAAATGTTAATTTAACATGGAAATTATTATTAAATGGATAGTATAAAGTCATAAATGAATCAGGTATGATATAATAAATATTAATATGGTTCTATTATAGTTGAATAACATACTATTTCCATCATACAAAAGGTTAAATGTACCCTTGACTAAAGGAAGGTGCAAGGTAATGGTTATTTTCACAATCTCTTTATTATCCGAGGTTGTTTTCACGTAAGTATCTACTGGGACCTCTTTATCATCCACATCAATGCTTCTTAAAAATGTATTTCAAAACATTTTTTCTATTTACTAGACAATGATTTAAAGTCATTTATACCCTTATTTGACCTTATATTTTTTGAAAGGAAACGTTCTGTCGTTTTCCAAACAAGGTACTTTATGACCTTTTCGAAAAATTTAAGGTAAGAATGTTTTTTTAAAACATATACGGCGGGTGTGGCTATTTTCTGCCATTATAAAAACGTCAAATCATTCCTTATAAGCTTATAATAATCTTTTAAAATAAATGTTTTCTTTTATAATAATATGAATTTTAAATTATTTCAAAATAGTTAGAGATATTTCTCTAAAAAGGTTTTGATTTCATCTATGAAAGTATCCTTCGATGGAATTTAAGCTTATATGAAGATGATTTATTATGATACAAAACTTCCATACTGTATTGAAGGTTTTGAGATATTTTTTACTGTGGATGTGTTATTTTTATACAATTTATGGTTTATGGGTAATGTATTGAAATTTCGTATGATGGTTTTAATACGAATGTTTATGTTATGTTTAAACCTTTTCATATGAGGAATGCATTGGAATTAGTAAGTGACGGGTGGAGCCTGCTATAGCCCCTCGATGCATTGGTAGGTATCATGAGACAAAAAAGTTTCTTGGCAGTAGGCCTTGACAAAATCATATTTGTAGTCTTGGAACAAGGCCATGACTATGTTGTTATGAACGTCTGGCATTATGCATTCCATCATGATGAAAGTGTCTATTGATATTGCATGTGATTATTTTACTAGTAGAGTATCCATGTGAGTATGTGAATGGAATTATTTTGAATTATATTTTCCATATTATGATTAAGTTTATGTTGAAAAATATTTAGTTTTATTTTTATACATTTCCTTAAATTTTTATGATTATTTATGAAAGTTTTTGCTGTATTGTTATCCTTACTGAGCATCTGAGCTCACCCCTTTCTATGTTTAATTTTTTCAAGGATTACCAGAAGAGAATTTTGATTAATGTAGAGGGTTTATCTAAGGGAATAATGGAATTCATAAAGGATTATTTAGGTTTTTTATGATATAAAATGTAATGTAACATTCATATATGTAATTTATTTTCCAAGACTGCTAAACAGATCAGTCCTTTGGGACATAATTCCTTGTAATCATAGAAATGTCTTAAAATAATGCATCGACATTGGGTAACTGGGGTGGGGAATTAAATTTATTGTTTACAGTTTTAGCCTTATTAATCGCCTGTAATGAATGTATACGTTAGTAGAGGTTAATTGAATGTGAATAGGGTTAATTGTTATGTTTTGGAAGTGTTTTCCCATGCATGTTTTATTTATGAATGTTTGGTCTTTCTTAGCCTGTTAAGCTGCTTACTTTCTATTCCTAGTTCTAATAGGATGTATAAATATTATTTATTTGACATGTTTTTATGTTTTGGACTTTTTAGCCAAGTATTTATTGAGGTATACTTTGGTCATTATATATCGTTGCGCTCAATTGACTTACACAGGGCCGTAAGAACATTGTGTAATAGACCATAGGGAGAATGGATGTTGAGGGCTTTTCCAAAGTGTCTGTTTACAATTATGATGAGAGACCATATAAGTAATGGAAGTAAGTGCATCCTCAGAGTGTCTGTATTCCCCCGATTTGGGCCACCAGGGGAATTGGATGTCGAGTTCTTCCCCCAAGATCCTTTTTCTTACCAATACGATACTATAGGGGGAATTGATAGTGCGTGCATCCTCAGAGAGTATGTGCTATGTTGAACCAGAGGGGTTAGACTGTGTGTACTTCCCAGAGGGTTTCTTGCGTTTGTTTTAGTTGGACCAGAGGGGTTAAACTGTGAGTACTTCCTAAAGGGTTCCCTACTAATGATTATCTACTTACTTGATATCTTTTATTTGAATGCAATTTAAACTGTAGGATTTTATACTTTTGATTTTGTCCTTTTTACTGCTTATTTTTGCTTATATCCTTCCATATATATTCACTAACTATTAGGAATAGATATTTGGTGGTTGAGTACTAGGATTTAGTCTCACGCCCTGTTTGGGTCATGATTTTGGTCCCAACAAGATTATATTGTTTCTGGTTTAGATAAGGGAAAGCACCCTTCTACTCTAGGTACTTGATTGCAGCAGAGCTGGGGAGCATAGGTACAAGTTGAGGCTTGAGATGTTGTGGAGAATTTTATCTATTTTTTTGTACTTTGGTTTAGTATTTTATTCTGGAATTGTGACATGTTTTTATGCTTTCGTAGACATATGAACCATGAATCATTTATATATGTTTCTCCTGTTGTTTATTACTTCTGATGTTTACCTATTGCATGTTTTACTTCTTCTGTTATTGCTATCTTTTTTACATCTGTTTTTTAACTCTTCCAATGAGGGAATAGTTTCCCAACTATCTCACCCAAGGCCCTCGCTGCTAGTCGGCAACCTCTGGCATTCGAGGAAACACACTTGAGGCCATGTGACCAACCAGGTAAGGGGAACCTCTGGGTGGCTACCGGAACCGGGATGTTACAATCATTGTTGATGGAACCATTTGGGCTTGGATGACAACATATGATGGTGGTTATGGAAGAGTTCCATTGTGTTGTTGGGTTGAGTCTAAGGTATTGTTTAGGATTACATGGGGGGTTGGATTCTGGTAAAGTGTTCATTGGATTCCATGGTTGGACATTGATATTTCACTCATGGATTTGGTTTGATATTAGATTAACTTGATGAAAAGTTGTTGATCAAGGATTAGATGGAGCCTATTACGGGCCTCTTGAGGATTTTTCTTATGATAGGGCCTGGCCAAAGAGTTTTGTTTTTATTGGGGTTTGGAGAGGATGCCTTTTATTTACTACTGATTCTATGGATCCAAGGAGGGATTCCTCATTTAATGTGTCGATCTAGAGGATCGAGTATGGGCTTGATTAATAGGACTACCCTAAGAAGTTGTGTGTGCATTTGTAGTTTGGTTATGGGTGTACCTTGGGGTCTGGTATGATGTATGAGCAGATGGGGGAAGAGTTTTTTCAGGCCAAGAAATGCGTATATCCAGTCCATATAATGTTTTAGTTTTTTCCGATTGAGACTTAGATTACATCGACAAGGATATTTTTTATGGTTTAGTTGCCACATTTTGGAAACCAGTTTAATGGTGAGAGATATAATAATAGATATAATTAGATAGATGATATGTAGGTATCCTTCCAAATATCCATGATTGAGATTTATGGATATTTGGATTTGGGTATGGTTAGTATACTATGGATTAGGTGTCATATCAGGGGTCTATATTTTGATAGTGTACTTTGATTTTTATGTTCGAGACTAATTTTCAAGGAATTAATGGTATACCCGCTAGATGGATGGTGGACCAAATATCTGCATCCATGGTTTGAGTTCTTGACTGAGGTTCTAGGAACATTATTTTATACTATTTAGTATAGTGTATGTGACATCACATGTATGTGGTGCGGTGCTAGAAATGAGGCTCCTATAAAAGGAGGTATACTACTGAGATTTTGTTAGAATGAAGATCTAGACACTAATATAATACTTCATGGTTATTAGTCATACTGAGGATCTGGGTGTTCAGGATGGAGCCCATGGTAGAGGGGCAGGTCAGCTTCAGGCAGTTCAGTTTGTGCCTAGTGATGGCGAGGCTGGACCGTCGACTGTTTGAGGTATGATCCTTGTAGCTTCTACTTTTTCTAGTGTGTTGTTTGACACATGTGCTACACACTCTTTTATCTCTACTCAACATGTGGTAGCACTGGGATTACCTGTGGAGTGGGTGTGTGGATCTATGTCAATTGGCACTCCGTTGGGGGTGGAGGTTGAGGATATCATGCAGTGCAAGGGTTGTGCCTTGGAAGTCGGTGGGTATCGTTTTTTATGGGATTTATTCATTCTTGTGATTTCAGGGTTTGACCTAATCTTGGGAATGGATTAGTTGGTTTTTTTTCAGGCACACGTAGATTTTTATCATCGCAGAGTATCATTCAGGTCACTTGAGGGTGACGCTTATGTCCACCGTGGCGAATGGGATGTTCAAGCAACGCGTGCGGGGCCATTTTGTCAACAGGTAAGTGGACTCACGGCTCAAGTGGAATTCCTTATTCTTGATGATGATGAGGGAGGGGAAAATCTTATTTTCATTTCATGGTGGATCGATTTCAGGATGTGTTTCTTGTGGATTTATTGGGGTTACCACCCGAGAGGGATGTCAAGCTCACGATCGAGTTGCTGCCGGGAGAGGAGCCAGTATCTATTCTGCCATACCAAATGGCACCAGCAAAACTCCAGAAACTGAAGGCTCAACTTGAGTAATTGGGGAATAAGGGATTTATCTGTCCTAGTACGTCTCCTTGGGGATCTCACGTGCTTTTTTCAAAGAATGCCGATAGGTCGTTAAGGTTGTGTGTTGAAAATCGAAAGTTGAATCAAATGATAGTGAAAAATCAGTACCCTCTTCCTATAATTGATGACATGTTTGATTAGTTGAGGGGTGCATCAGTGTTTTCTATGATTGATCTGAGGATGGGTTATCACCAGTTAAGTGTGAGGTCTTCTGACATACCATGTACAACTTTCCAGAGTCGATACGGGTTGTTTGAGTTTGTGGTTATGCCATTTGGCTTGACCAAAGAACTAGTGGTGATTATGGCTTTGATGAACCAAATCTTTCATCCCTCTCTAGATCAGTTTGTGATTTTATTTCTAGAAAATATCATAGTGTACTCGAAAACTCATGATGATCATGCCCAACATCTTGACATCGTCTTGGGTACGCTAAGAGAGCATCGTCTATATGCCAAGATATCAAAGTTTCAATTCTGGATAGGTGAGGTGAATTTTCTGGGTCACATCATCTCGGAGGCAGTTGTGACAATGGATCCAGAGAAAGTGCAAGCAGTTGTATCTTGGGAGCATCCCAAGAGTGTTTCAGATGTTCGGAGTTTTATGGGTTTGGCCAGATTTTAGTGAAGGTTCATTCAGGATTTCTATCTCTTGGTAGCACCACTCTCGGGCTTGACCAAGAATGGAATTTGGTTTGAGTGGTCTGAGGCTTGTGAGAACACCTTCCCAGAGTTGAAGAAGGGGTTGACGACCACACCCATCTTGATCTTACCAGAGCCGGATAAGAAGTACATCTTTTTTTGTGATGCAACTGAAGTCGGACATGGGGCTGTGTTGATGCAGGATGAGCGGGTTGTGTCTTATGGGTCAAGGTAGTTGACACCCCAGGAGTAGAACTATCCCACTCATGACCTTGAGTTTGCTGCAGTGGTGTATACCTTGAAGTGATGGAGGCACTATATGTTGGGAGAACGAGTTACTATTTTTACTGACCATAATAGTTTAAAGTACATCATCTCATAATGGGATCTAAACCTTCATCAGCAAAGATGATTTGAATATCTCCAGTATTTTGACTATTAGTTGGTGTACACATCGAGAAAGTGAAACAGTGTTTTTGATGCTCTGAGCAGGAAGGTTCAGAATCTGGTGGTTCAGGAGTCCATCACCGAGTTGAAGGTGATGGCTTTGGTTGCAAAGATGCACCTGGAGGTGTAGAAGGAGAGTGGTCAGGTTACACTTTCTTCCATAACGATGGAGTCGACGCTTTTGAGTCGAGTTAAGGAAGGTTAGCTTGATGATCTTCGGTGTTTGATTATGAAGGAAAATCATAAAGGTGGGTAGATGCCTTTTGGTTGGGCCGTCAGTGTCAATGGTGCTGTTCGTGTTTGTTATCGTGTGGTTGTGCCAAAATGTGTGCGGGAATAGTTGATGCGTGAGTTCCAAGATTCAAAGTGGGTAGTGCATCCTGGTTCGACTAAGATGTATCGTGATCTCCGAAGGTAGTTTTGGTGGCCTGGAATAGAGAAGGATGTTTTGGGCCTTGTGGCACAGTGCCTTACTTGTCAACCGGTGAAGGTCGAGCATCGACACCAAGGTGGTTTGTTGCATCCATTTTTCATCCCGTAATAGAAATTGGATGATGTAACGATCGATTTTGTCATGGGTCTTCCAAGGATGTCGTGGAAGAATGACGCAATCTGGGTGTTTGTGGATAGGTTAACGAAAGTTGATCATTTCATACCGATTCTGGAGGCCTTTAAAATTGACCCGTTAGGTGAGTTGTATGTTCGGGATATAGAGTTATTGCATGGTGTTCCACAAACCATATTTTTGGACCAAGATCCATGTTTCACATCACATTTCTGGAAACAGTTGCAGAAGGAACTTGGTACACAGGTGTTTTCAAGTATGGCTTTCAACCCGTAAACGGACGGACAGTTGGAGCGTACGATCCAAGTGTTGGAAGGAATGCTTGGATCTTGTGTCTTGGACCTTGGTGGTTCTTCGAAGAGGCACATATCTTTAGTTTAGTTTTACTAAAACAACAATTTTCAGGCTACGATTAAGATGACACCATTTGAGGCACTCCAAGGGAGGCCATGTAGATCTCCGTTGTAGTGGCTAGAGGCCGGTGAATCTGAGTTGTTGGGGAAGAGTCTCGTTCAAGAGACTTCAGAGAGAGTAAAGTTGATCAGGAAGCGGATGGCTACGGCTCAGAATAGATAGAAGTCATATTCGGATCAGAGGCATATACCATTTGAGGATGCGGTGGGTGATAAAGTTTTCCTTCGGCTGTCTCCATGGATGGGTCACTTTTGGATTCGAAAGCAGGGTAAGTTGGTGACAAGGTATATGTGACCTTTTGAGATTGTGGAGAGGATCAGATCAGTGGCTTACCGATTGGATATTCCATAGCGGTATGGTGGGATTTATGATGTGTTTCATGTATCGCAGCTTCAACGATATCACCCAGACCCATCTCACGTGTTTGACATGGAGGATGTGGGGCTTGAGGATGATGCGTCCATTAAGGAGCATCTAGTTCGTGTGGTGGATCATAGTGAAAAGGTGTTGTGAGGCAAGGTCGTGCCATTAGTGAGAGTACTATGGCAGCATGGGATAGTTCAGGAAGAAACATGGGAGAGGGAATTGGATATACGGGCTCAGTGGCCCAAACACTTCCCTTCGGTGGATCAATGAGGGTTGGAAACTCGGCTTGAGGACGAGCCATTATGAGGTGGGGAGGTTGTAAGATCCCGGTTTTATGGAAAGTTATGTTTTCAATATTTTTTGGTTGAATACCTGGTTTTGGGCTTCAAGTGATGTCTTCTAAAATTATGAGAGGTCTTGTGGGTGTTTCAGGTGTTCGGGGAAAGAAAGAATGGAAGACTCGGCAAGGCCAGCCAGGGCGCACAGCCTACGCATGGACAGGGCAAACCATGCGGCATGCCAAGGTAAATCGTACAACCCTCCTCCTCCAGACTGTAGCATGCGCACGGTTTGCGCACGGTTTGTCAAACTGTGCGGCTAAACCGTGCGGCCTCTTAATGTTGGGAAAAATTGAAAAATTGCCACCCCGGTATTCTAAGAACCCTCTCGGGATTTCATCTCCATTCCTCCCTCTTCACCCTAGGAACGAACCAAATCTCCCAAGAGCTCCAAGAGGTCGATCTACCTTGTTTCTAAGGAATTTTTGGTGTCTTTGGTTGTGGATTGAATCTCCGGGTAAGGCTAATCCCATCTTTGCATCTCTTTTGGGTTTAGGGTTTGTATCTTCTATCCCTCCTGTTCTGAAGCTCTAAAACCATATCTTTTGGGTGAGTTTTTGGTTGAATCCTCATAGGATGGTCATATAGAGGTCTAAGGACTCTATTGAGAGTGCGTTCAACCGCGGTTTCAATGTAGGTGGTCTACAAGTTATATCCCATGGTTATTGGGGTATTTGTGCATTTTTAGTTGTGTTCTTGTTTTCCCTTGGTTATGTTTTGAATAACCATGGCATGTTTGGTAATAATGGTGGTTGAAATGGAAAATGGGAACCCTCACGATCCCCGTGGGAAGTGTTGGGATTGACATGACCTAATTAGGGCCACCCATGGGCTGTGCCAGCTTTTCCCGGGCTTAGGGTTTGTTATTAAACTAGTGACCTTGTTGTAATGAATGATAGAGCCCTTAATGAATATGTTGGAATGATTGGTTGAACATGAAATAGAAGTTAGGTGATGCACCTAGACTTGGAAATAACGTAAATTTTAATTGGAATGGGTTGAATGGATTATTCATGGGAATGATGAACGGGTTAAATCGGTTAATGTGTAAACTGCTTAAAGACCATTTTTGGGATGAATTATGGGTCTAGTGTTGAATGCTTAGTGAGATAATCATAACACATGGGAATTGGTTGAATGGATAAATGATGTGAAATGGTAATGTGTTAATGGGTTAAGGCATTATGTGAATTCCCATGTGGTTTGTTGTGAATGGTTTTTCTAAGGGGAAATGGTATGGATGGTTGATGGTTACTTATATATAAGCATGTACACATTGATTGGTAGAGTGGGGAATGAACAGAGGATCTATGCCCATGGGTCGAGCGAAGACTGATGTTCTAAACTCCACCCTAAAAGCACGGGGTCAAAATGAGGACTGATGATCTATTCTTCTAACAGTTACATCCACCCAGACTGAGCTTCGGGGTGAGGATATGGTTGCATCCACCAGGACTGAAGCTTCAAGGTGAGAGTACGGTTAATTTGAGGGGGTTAGACCAATTGAGATAGGATAATGATGTGTTTACCCTATTTCATGTGATTGTTGGCCTTGGACCCATGTAACATATTATATGTGATTAACCCATGGAAAGTGATGAAATGGTAAGTGATGGTAAATGGTATGAAATGAATGGAAATGGAAGTGTAAATGGCTTTGACTCTAAACTGGTTAATGGAACCTTGAATAATCACTTGTTAATTATCATTCATTTTCCTTTTTCATGCACTACCTATTTATACTGGATATTTTGTAGACACCGTTGGTGGTGGCCTATTGATTTGTACTCACCCCCTAATGAGAACGCCATTGGGTACCTGAGAAGACTTCATGTTTGTAGGTTAGGAGAAGGGAAAGTTTCCTTGCTAGATAGTTTAGTGGACATGGGTAGCACTTGGTAAAGGATTCAGACTTGGAGTCGAGACCATTTTGGGGATTTTGGTCGTTGTCATTTTTTTGGGTTTTTGTTCACTCTTGAACTTGTAGTATGAAATGGCATATTTATTATTGGAAATGTTTGTTATACATATTCCTTGTTTATTGGTTATTGTTTACCCTATTTTTTTTATTTTTGTTGTGTCTTACTCTGATAAAAGGGGGTATAGTCTCCCCAATTGACTCCATAGACCCCCGCTGCTAGTTGGAAGCCTTTGCGTATGGGGAGGTGCGATTAAGGTCATGTAACCACCTGGCTCAGAGCACCGGTTTAGTGGGTTTTGGGTCAGGGACATTACAAAGCGGTATCATAGGAGGTTTTTCTTCTCCTTATCTAAGGTATTTTTATTTGGGATAGGTTTCCAAAGGTTAAGATGTGTCGGGCCTTTGTAATGAGCTTGTCCATGGGAGTAGCTAACCCATTTACGAGGGAAAATCCAAGTTACCCTGGGCGAGAAATGTTGTTCTTGGTTGTGTGTTGTTACAGTTGATGATATTTCACCGTTGGGTGATGCATATGTGGTTTGATGTGACTATTTTATGATATTTGGTTCATGGCCTTAATTGCACGAGGATTTTCATTCATGCATCATTGTAGGCACCTAGGGATATGAGTGACATGCATTGTGTTAGTTATACGCACGGGGCGGGTGTGTGGGGCAGGAAAGTAGGGTGCATCATGCATTTCATGAAACCAATAAATAATGAGAAGAATGAAATAAAACAAGTGGGTAAATGATGTTTAATGAAAAATAAGGGTTTGAAATGAAGTGGAAAATCTTTTTGTAAAATGCTGTGTGAGTTTGGGGGAAGTGCATGGTTGTTTACCCCATGTAGACCATGGCCCGCGGTGGGGATGGTCGGGGAGATGGATTTGAGGTTCTACTGATGTTGAATTAGTATACGAAAATGGTTTTTTTGTGGCTAGTAAAGGTATTTTTGATGAAGTCGTGAAAGTTTTATGGTATGAGTGCTAAACCTCGTGCTTGGCAATGTAGAGAGATGCCACCATGACGTCGACTTCCAGTTGGGCAACGGGAGGATGTTGCTAAGAACACTCCTCCGGTAGAAGAGCACGAAAATGTGGTAAACAATAAAGGTAGAGAAGACCAGTTCTGGGAGAACATGGCCCACCTTATGAAGATGGTGGATCGGGACCCAGGGTGGGTTGCACCGAGTATGTTTGAGCTGACTAGGGAGTTCCAGGTGCAGCACCCTCCGAACTTCACCGGAGAGGGTGGGCGAGAGGCAGTGGAGTTCTGGTTAGAGTCTATCTAGATGATACCGGATCATTTGGATACCCCTGTTGAAAAACGAGTAAAGATGGTCGTTTATATATTGCAGGGCCAGGAAAGGCATTGGTGGGACATTCATGATCAGACTGAGAAGGCTAAGGGGATCTCATGGGAGGTTTTTCAAGAATGGTTTCGGGAGCATTTCTACCCATAGACTTCGAGGAAGGAGCGGGATGTAGAGTTTATGAGCCTGACTCCGGGATCGCTATTAGTGATGGACAATGCTAGTCGCTTCACTGATGTGCGACGCTTTGTCCCAGTGTTAGCAGGGGATGAGGCAGTGATAGAAAGGCGTTTCCAGGATGGGTTGAGACATGAGATCAGGTCTCAAGTAAATGTCTTCTACTTGAATAGTATTGCAGAGGTGATGGATCATGCACTCATCTCTGAAGGGAACCTAAAGGATGATTTGGGTGGTGGGCTTGTCATGCCAGCTAGGAGGAAAACTGGTGCATCTTCTGAGGGTCGGAAGCGCCATTTGAAATGTTTCCAAAAAGGTGGTCAGAAGGGAGGGGCGGCCTCTCAGTGTGGGAACTAGGTGTTCTGTTATCAGTGTGGTAGGTCGAGGCATATGAGTGGTTAGTGTCCTTGACCTCTAGTTTAGTGCCATTGGTGCGGTAGGATGGTACATTTGTAGAGGTTCTGTAGGAAGCCTCGGCAGGTTGGCGAGTATGATGGTGAAAATGAGGTGTCGAGTACAGGAAGGGGATCAGTTGCCCCATTTCAGGCAGGCAGTTGGATCTCCACGGGCAGTACTGGCATGGGAGGTGGGAATGGAACTCTAGGGAAAGATCTCCCAAACTATTAGGGCAGCGCAGCATAGGGTGTTTAGGATAGAGCCGAGGTTAGAGGGGTAGGTCAACTGCAGGTAGTTCAGTTTGCACCTAGTGATGGAGAGGATTTACCATCGACTTTTCAAGGTACAATCCTTTTAGCTTCTACTTTTTCTAGTGAATTGTTTGACACTTGTTCTATACACTCTTTTACCTCTGATCAACTTGTGGTAGCGCTGGGTTTACCTATGGAGAGGGTGTGTGGAGTTATGTCAATTGACACTCCATTGGGGGTGCATTGACGATATCAAGCAGTGCATGGGATGTGCCTTCAAAGTCGGTGGGTATCGTTTTCTATGGTATTTTTTCTTTCTTGGGATGTTAGGGTTTGAACTAATCTTTGGAATGGATTTGATGGTGTTTTATTGAGCACACATAGACTGTTATCATCGTAGAGTATCGTTCAAGTCACTTGAGGGTGACTCTTATGTCCACCGTGGCGAATGGGATGTTCGAGCAGGGTGTGTGGGGCCATTTAGTCGATAGGTAAGTGGACTCACAGCTCAAGTGGCACATCTTATGCTTGATGATGATGAGGGATGGGAACAATCTCACTTTCCTCCCGTGGTGGATCGATTTCAGGATGTCTTTCCTAAGGATTTATCAGGGTTACCACCCAAGAGGGTTGTCGAGCTCACGATCGAGTTGATGCCAGGAGAGGAGCCAGTTTCTATTCCACCATACCGAATGGAACGGGCATGACCCCATGAAATGAATGCTTAACTTGAGGAATTAGGGAATAAGGGGTTTATCCATCCTAGTACGTCTCCTTGGGGATCTCCCATGCTTTTTTCAAAGAAGTATGATGGGTCGTTAAGGATGTGTGTTGAATATCAAATGTTGAATCAAATGACAGTGAAAAATCAGCACCCTCTTCCTAGAATTGATGACATCTTTGATCAGTTTAGGGGTGCATCATTGTTTTCTAATATTGATCTGAGGTGTGGTTATCCCCAGGTAAGGGTGAGGTATTTTGATATACCGCGGACAACTTTCCAGAGTCGGTATGGGTGGTTTGAGTTTCTGTTAATGAATTTTAGATTGACCAATGCACTAATGGTGTTTATGGATTCAATAAACCAAATATTTTATCCCTATCTAGATCAGTCTGTGATTGTCTTTCTTGATGATATCTTAGTGTCCTCGAAAATTCATGATGATCATGCCCAACATCTTGACATCGTCTTGGGTACTCTAAGAGAGAATCAGTTATATGCCAAGCTAACAAAGTGTCAGTTCTAGATAGGTGAGGTGAATTTTCTGGGTCACATCATCTCAGAGGCAGGTGTGACAGTGGATCCAAAGAAAGTGCAGTCAGTTGTATCTTTGGAGCAGCCCAAAAGTGTATCTAATGTTCGGAGTTTACCGGGTTTGGCCGGGTATTACCGAAGGTTCATTCATGATTTCTCTCACTTGGAAGCACCACTCTCAGGCTGGACAAAGAAAGCAATCAGGTTAGAGTGGTCTGGGGCCTGTGAGAAGTCCTTCCTAGTGTTGAAGAAGCGGTTGACGACCACACCTATCTTGATCTTACCTGAGCCGGGTAAGAAGTACATCGTGTTTTGTGATGCGTCTAGAGTCAGACATGGGGATATGTTGATGCAGGATGAGAGGGTTATGGATTATGGTTCAAGTATGTTGAGACCCCATGAGTGGAAATATCCCACTCATGACCTTGAGTTGGTTTCATTGGTGTACACCTTAATGTTTAGGAGTAAAAATCTGTTGGGAGAACGGTTTACTATTTTTACTGACCATAAGAGGTTATAGTACATCTTCTAACAACAGGATCTGAACCTTCGTCAGTGAATATGGGTTGAATATCTCTAGTATTTTGATTTTTTGTTGGTGTACACACCGGTAAAGGGAAACAGTTTTGATGATTCTTTAAGTAGGAAGGTTCAGAATCAGGTGGTTCAAGAGTCCATCACCAAGTGGAAGGTGATTTCTTTGTATGCATAGATGCACCTAGAGGTGTAGGAGGAGAGTGGTAAGGTCACTCTTGCTTCCTTAATGATGGAGTCGACAGTTTTGAGTCGAGTTAACGAGGGTCAGATTGATGATCCTGAGTGATTGATCATGACAGAAAATATTAAAGGTAGGGACCTTCTGGTTGGGTCGTTGGCATGGATAGTGTTTTTCGTGTTCGTGATCGTGTGGTTGTGACAAAATGTGTGTAGGAAGATTTGATGAGTGAGTTCCATGCATCAAAATGGGCAGTGCATCCTGGTTCAACCAAGATGTATCGTGATCACCGAAGGCAGTTTTGGTGGCCTGTAATAGAGACGGAAGTTGTGGGCCTTGTGGAATGGTTCCTTACCTATCAGCAGGTGATGGTCGAGCATCAATTCCCAAGTGGTTTGTTTCATCCATTTTCCATTCCGGAATGGAAGTGGGATGATGTAACAATGGATTTTTTCATGGGTATTCTGAGGACACCACAAAAGAATAATGAAATCTGTGTGGTTGTGGATCAGTTACTGAAAGTGCCACATTTCTTAGTGATTTAGGTGGCCTTTACAGTCGACCAGTTAGGCGAGTTGTATGTTCGGGAAATATTGTGGTTGCATGGTGTTCCACGGACTGTAGTTTCAGACTGAGATCCATGTTTCACATTGTGTTTCTGGAAAGAGTTGCAGAAGGCACTTGATACATAAGACTTTTCAAGTATGAATTTCCACCCACAGACGAACGGGCAGTCTGAGCGTACGATCCAAGTGTTGGAAGACATGATAAGAGCTTGTGTCTTGGACCTTGGTGGTTCTTGGTAGAGGCACCTATCTATAGTTGATTTTGCCTACAACAATATTTTTCAGGCAATGTTTCAGATGGCACCGTCTGAGGCACTCTACAGGAGGCCATGTAGATCTCTGTTGTGTTGGCTAGAGGCTGGTGAATCTATGTTGTTGGGGCCGAGTCTCAGGCAGGAGACATTAGAGAGAGTTAAGTTGATCAGAAAGTGTATGGTTACGGCTCAGAATAAATAGAAGTCGTATGCAGATCAGAGGCGTTGACCTCTTGAGGTTATGGTAGGTGATAAAGTGTTCCTTCGGGTGTCCCCAAGGATGGGTCACCGTTGGATTTGAAAATAGGGTAAGTTGGCACCTAGGTATGCGAGACCTTTTGAGATTTTATATAGGATGGGACCAATGTATTTCCGATTGGCTCTTCCATAGCAGTATGATGGGATGCAAGATGTGTTTCATGTATCTCAACTTCGAAGATACCACCCTGACCCATCTCACGTGGTTGACATGGAGGATGTTGAGCTTGAGGCTGATGCATCCTTTGAGGAGCATCCGGTTTGTATGGTGGATCATAGTGAAAAGGTCTTGCGAGGAAAGGTCGTTCCATTAGTGTGATTACTATGACAGCATTGGAAAGTATAGGAAGAATCATGGGAGCGGGAATCAGATATGTGGGCTCAGTGGCCCGAACTCTTCTCTTCGGTGGATCTATGAGGGTTGGAAACATGGCTAGAGGATGAGCCGTTATAAGGTGGGGAGGTTGTAAGATCTCAGTTTTTTGTAAAGGTTTGTTTCCATTATGTTTTGGTTGAATCCCTTGTTTCAGGATTCAAGGGATGTCTTCTAAATGTATGAGAGGTTTTGGGGGTGTTTCGGGGGTTCGGGGCACGAAATAAAGGAAAAATGGGCAAGACCAGCCAAGGCGCACGGCCTGTGCACGGCCAGCGAAAACCGTGCAGACTGCCCATGTAAACCGTGCACCCCTCCTCCTCCAGACAGTACCATGCACACAGTTTGTGCACGGATTTTCAAACCGTGTGGCCTCTTAATTTTGGGGAAAATAACAAAATTTCCACCCCAGGATTTTAAGAACCCACTCGGGATTTCATCTCCAATCCTCCCTCTTCACCTTAGGAATGAACCAAATCTCCCAAGAGCTCCAAGAGTTCGATCTCCCTCATTTCTAAGGCGTTATTGGTTCCATTGGTTGCGTATCAAAGCTCCGGGTAAGGCTAATCCTATATTTTCTTCTCTTTTTGGTTTAGTGTTTGTATCTTCTCTCCATCTTTTTCCGAAGCTCTAAAACCCTATATTTTGGGTGAGTTTTAGGTTGACGCTTCAAAGGATAGTCGGATCGAGGTCTAAGGACTCGATTGAGAGTGCGTTCAAACATTGTTTCGTGTTAGGTGGTCTACAAGTTATATCCCATGGTTATTTGGGCATTTTTTCATGTTTAGTTGTGTTTTTGTTTTCCCTTGGTTGTGTTTTTAATAATATTGGAATGTTTGGTAATAATGGTGTTTGAAATGTAAAATGAGAACCCTCACAATCCTTGTGGGATGGGTTGGGATTGAATTGACCTAATTAGGGCCACCCATGTGGTGTGCCGGCTTTTCCCAGGCTTAGGGTTTGATATTAAACAAGTGACCTTGTTGTAATGAATGACAGAGCCCTAGATGAATATGTTGGCATGATTGGTTGAACATGAAATAGAAGTTTGGTGATGCACCTAGACTTGTCAATATCCTAATGGTTAATTAGAATGGGTTGAATGAATGATTCATGGGAATGATGAATGGGTTAAATGGGTTAATGTGTAAACTGATTTAAGACCATAATGGGATGGATTATGGGTCTAGTGTTGAATTCTAAGTGATATTGGCATAAAACATTGTAATTGGTTGAATGGTTAAATGATGTGAAATGGTAATGTGTTAATGTGTTAAGGCGTTATGTGAATTCCCGTGTGGTTTGTTGTGAATGTTTTTTCCAAGGGGCAATGGTATGGATGGTTGATGGTTTCTTATATATAAGCATGTGCACTTGGCTTGGTAGAGTGGGTTATGACTTGAGGATCTATGCCCATAGGTCGAGCAAAGACTGAAGTTCTAAACTCCACTCTAAATGCATGGGTTAGGAATGAGGACTGATGATCTATTCTCCTAATGGATACATCCACCTGTACTGAGGCTTCGAGGTGAGAGTATGGTTATTATGAGGGGGGTAGTACTAGTGAGATAGGATAACAATGTGTTTACCCTCTTGCATGTGATTGTTGGCCTTGGACCCATGTAACACAGTATATGTGATTAATCAATAGAAATGTGAAAAAATGGAAAGTGATAGTAAATGGTGTGAAATGAATGGAAATGGAAGTGGCCGTGGCTTTGACTCTAAATCGGTTAATGTCACCTTGAATAATAGCTTGGTAATTTTCATTCTTTTTTCATTTTTCATGCACTATCTGTTTATTCTGGATAATTTGTAGACATCGTTGGTGGTTGCCTACTGAGTTGTACTCACACCATTCTCGGGCTGCCATTGGGTACCCAAGCAGACTTCATGTTTTCTGGTCAGGAGAAGGGCAAGGGTCCATGATAGATAGTTGAGTGGATATGGGATGTACTTGGTGCAGGATCTAGACATGGAGTCGTGACCATTTTGGAAAATTTTGGCCATTGTCCTTATATTGGGTTTTTTTCACTCTTGCACTTGTAGTATGACATGGCTTATTAATTATTGGAAATGGTTTTTATACATGGTCCTTGTTTATTGTTTATTGTTTCCTCTATTTGGTTTATTTCTGTTGTGGCTTACTCTGATAAAAAGGGGGTGTAGTCTCCCCACTTGACTCCATAGACCCCCGCTTCTAGTCAGCAGACTTTGGCATACGGGGAGGCACGCTTAAGGTCATGTAACCACCCGGCTCGGAGCAATGGTTTAGTGGCTCCCGTGTCGGGGACATTACAGAGGGTGTTGTAAATTTTGAATGTGTGATGTCCTAGAGTTGGTAGTAGGGTCTATTGTATTTACATTTCAGTTATTTGTTTTTTAAGTGTGATCAGCCAACCAGGTGATCATTTTTGTATTAGTGACATGGATATTCGATCCCTTACAATATATCAATTTATTACCAAATATTTTAATCTGGGATTATTTATTCATGCACATTACTCATATGTGTATGATGTTTGGTAATTTTCTTCCAGTTATGCACTATGATATGTGGGTATAGTGTCCCCATAGGTCCACCTTATACACACGCTACTAGTAGGTAGCCTCTGGCGTATGAGGAGGCAGGTTTGATGTCTTGTGGTGAACTAGATCAGAACACTAGTTTAGTGGCTAGCATGTTGGGACACTACAATGTGGTACCATAGGGGTTGATTTCTTTAAATATCTCTATATAGGGTTTGTGCTACTGGTGATATATGAATTTTTCAGAACTTTTTATGGATACAAAGTTACTGCATCATGAACACCTCTTCTAGTAGGATGTCTAAGATACCAATAAATGATATTGATGATCTAGATTTGTGATTTTGTGGTTTTATATGATTATTTCATTGAGTGACAGACATGTAGTTTGGATTTGATAGTTTATGATGGATTTTAGGCTATTGAACCATTGAAAAGTGGCATGTGTGTTGGTTTTTACTCTTTTCCCGTAGAGTCAAGAGAATTCACATTCATCATGATAAGCACATAGGATTCACATGTTATAGACCTACTACTGTGTAATTTTAAGGATTTATTTTTGATGGGAGGTTCGGAAGATCCACTGTGAGGTGATCATCAATGAGGACATAGGTGTTGATCTTGTTCATGGATGGTGTAGTAACCCTATTTGGTTACTATGGAGTTTTCATATGATCATTGGACCCCCTTGGGGTGGTTTTTTAGGGTGTTTGTATGTCCAGGTCCACTAGGAAGTGGTCTGATGTGTAGATTCTCATAGAGGAATAGTTCTCTTGTTGTGGGATGTGGGTGGAGATATGATTTGTTTATAGTGTGAGACCATATAGAAGGTTGTTTTTACTTTTTAATTTCACGTGATGATGATATGGGTGCACTTTGATTCCCTGTGAGCTTTAGCCTTCTATGAGTTGTCTTAAAACTAGTTGGATGGAAATAGTGGATTGATGTGAGAGATGATCCTTAGGGATAGGTGGGAGAGACTATTTCCCCTCGTAAATGATTCCAGAGTAGGGGTAGTGATGTTTGACATTATAAGGTGACCATTGAGTGGGGTTGGATGTGTTATAAGTTAACTTGGGTACTTTTGGAATAGATGGGTGTTTTGGATCATTGGATACCTGACAATGGTTCGCAAAGGGACTAACTGGGTTTGAGGTTTAGGATTTTTGAATGACTTTTGTTTTGAGATGGTGTGGTTTTGTGCCAGGTTTTATTCCTAATGGTTGGTTTTCATACTGGTAGGTTCATTCAAGTTTGTAGACCAGGAAATAGTGTTGTATCCAATTTGATCTCGGTGGCTCTGTGTTGGATCGGGAGATCATAAAGTGCTTAATTTTTCATGGTTAGGGATTATGAGTGGATTTTTCATTAAATGTGACTCACTGAAGTCGATAAGTTTTTTATTGGTTTCAAAAGGATTGATTAATGGTTACGTGTTAATGGAATCATGGAGACAAAAATACTAGTGATTCGTGGTATCATTTGGTTTGTGGATTGTATATTATTAGATTGTATGTTCATGGTGCTTGAGTTGGGAATGTGTCCTAGAGTGGGATGAGAATTGTTTTGGGTGTTTGGGGGGTGGGGGTATTGTCCATGTTTACTCGAGGAAATTGGATAGAACTATGATATTCTAAAAGAGATATGATTGTGGTGGTATTCATTGATGAAATATTAGTATAATCACAGTTTTGAGATGATCATTCCCAATATCCTGACATCATCTTGGGTATTTTAAGAGAGAACCAACTTTTTTCCATGCTATATAGATGTTTCCTTGGATTGATAAGGCGCCTCATGAGAGGTTGTGCACATAGTGTGGTGTATGTGAATCGAAATGGTAGGGAACAAAGCATTGGATTACTTTTAGGGAGGTCCCTATTGTGGATTAGATTCCGACGAATACCCTGGGAATTGTTCTCAGATTCTGGGAATAGGTGACAGTATTTGTTTTGTTATCTATTTGGTAGAGAAAGATGTTTATGTCTATTTCAAGGGTTCTATTGTGATTTGAGAATATAATGGGAGAAAAATTGTTTGGTTTTGAGGAGATAACCATAAGACACTCTTGTGTTTGGGAGTAATAGATCAAGTATGTTTGGTAACGATGTGACAACCGTAGTGTCATGTGTTTGGTTCCATCCCTAGGATACTCTTATAGTGGGGAGTACCAGATCAGGTATGGTGGTGTGGCCCATGTGTGGTTAGGTATTATGATATAGTGATGACCATGTTAAGCGGGTTGGTGGAATTTTTAGAATGTGTTTTTAAGGAAGACTTCTTTGATGGGATGCATCAAGCATCGTAATCTGTAGATGTGAGTAGATTTTTGTAGTAGGGAGCACCATGATTTTGATGAAGACTTTTAAATGAATATGTAATGTATCGGGATGGACGAGTGTGGTTTTGCATTATTCTAGTAGATATTTTATTGTGGAAAGAGGTGGATTGGACCTTTTATGAGTTTTACGCCTTGTCATATGAGTTCTATAGAGGAATTAGGTTATCATATATGAGTATAATGAAATGAGTTAAACATGAGTTGATGGGCATAGTGGGATAGGATGTGTGGTTGGAAGACCACCAATAATTCTCAAGGATGATAAGGTTTATGCTAGGGAGGTTGTTGAGACCCAAGTTCTCTAGATTTTGAAATATGAGCATAAATTTCATTTTTCATTTTTAGCTGCTAATAAGGGGTAAAATGGACTTTTTCCTATAGCATATTGTCTCAGATAATTTTATGACCACTTTGTTGGTCTTAGATTAGTGATTTTACCATAGGACAAGAGTTTGGTAGAATTTAGAGTAGTCGGAGCTTTGATGGATTATATAATATTTTATTAATTAAATATTAAATTGGTACAGCTATTTTGGGTGAATGCATCTTTTGAACGGTGTGTTAGACTAATATTTTGACTCCAAATTTGAGTTCATATTGGGGGTTTTGACTAGGAAAGGTATAATCTAACTTCGGTTTCGGGGACTTAGGATAGATGTTAAATGGGTGATTAATTAATTGATTGATTGATTAATTAATAATAATAATAAAACATATCTCCTCCACCATTTGGGGTTCCTATGAATGGAAGTAGAGGATGGATCCTCCCCCACATGCGACAGCTGAACCAAGAGGGATAACATAAGAAGATGCCACCAAACATCATCTTGGCATTGATCGGGACCGCATTGAGGTGAAGCAGCTTCTGAGAGTATATTTGAACTTGATGCCTTGAAATTTAAACCGTACGGTAGTACATTTTTTTATTCTTATTCATTGATACCCATATATTAGTTATTTTCAGGTATTAAATACCTATTATTACTGCTAAGGACCCCATAGGGGTTGATCAGTGGTTATTTATGGGAAAATGGGCATTTCAGGACGTTTACAGGGGTTTTTCATTTTGAAACTCCTACTAAATGACATGTAATTTTAAGAACACACTTTATGTGTTAATTCTTTTCAGGGAATAAGAGAATAATATGACAACATGGAGTGTAGTCTGGAAGAAATTTTGTGTAGTGTCACCTTGTGTGTGGCTGAGTAAAAGGACAAGTGACTTGTGTAGGGGGGACACAAAAGTGTAGTTCACATAGTGAGACCCCATGCTTGTTACATGCCTTGTATGTGTACACAATTTGACAAGGCCAGATGGCCAAGCCATGGGAGGAACACTGGTGGGAACCCCATGTAGGTTACATGTTTTGTACGTAATTTACACACCTTGTACATGGGATTTATACAGAACGTTTGGTTGCAGTACACACCCTTATGGGGTGAAGGGAGTAAACAAATGTTCTCTAGTATGCACACCTTGTGTTTCCCCTTTGTTACACTTTTGTGGGTTTTTTTATGTTTTAGCTCCCAAGAGTTATATTTTCACAAGATATGTGACTATGGTGAGTGGTTGTCTGCATTTATCTAAATGGTGTGATCTTTTATGCATTATAGGAATTCTAGATAGTGTTTCGGAAAAATGTTGTTTAGAAAGAGGATTTACATCAGGTTTGGATTCAAAATCCCCAATTAAGTTGGGTTGTGATCTAGGAGACACAAGTAAGGGTTGTGACCTTGGTGTTTGGTCTAGTATGAGCATGACATGGTATTTTATGAGGTTTCTTGGATGATTCTTAGAATATGGGATCTGAGAAATATCTCTATGAAGAATTTGGTTTTTCCCTTCCAATTATGTCTAGTTGCTTCAGGATAGAGTTGTTGATGTTTAGATCCTACATGTGGCAATTAGGGTGGATTGAGGATTGGGGGGACTGGTTGACATCCTATGATCATGGTTATGGCCATGTATCATTGTGGTGTTGAGTTGAGTCTGAAGGAATCTTGAGAATACCTTGCTGGGATAGTTTCTAGTTATGTGATTGTTGGATGATGTGGTTGGTTTTTGAGATTGAACACATGTCTTGGGATTTCTTTGGATTTTATTTTAGGTGATTTGCTGATCAAGGATCGATTAGAGGCTACTTAGGGATGTTGGATAACATTTCTGGGAACATGGCTTGGTCTGAGAGTTTTCTTATTACCAGGGTTTGGAAAGGATGACTACTCTTGAGTTCTTACTCTAAGGATTCATGAAAGGATTCCTTTGTTTATGTGTGGATCAAGAGGTTAAATTTTAAGCCCAATTTATAAAATTACCCTGAGTAAGAGTTTGTTATTATATTGTTCAGTTATTTTTGTTCCGTGGGAGCTAGAATGATATATGAGCTGATGGGGAAGAGGTGTTATTGGATGCGATGGAATTATTGGAAACCCATGTTACATATTAGTTTTATGAGGATGAAACATGGATTACGCCCATGAGAAGATTCATTATGGTTGGTTCACCACATTTTAGAACCCTGCTTAATTGTAAGAGATATGATAGCTGAGAGAGTTAGACAAATGATCCATATGTATCATCCCAAATATCCACAATTGATATTTTGGACATGATCCTCTCGGTATGGATTGTATACTACATAATAGGTATCAAAAAAAAGATCTAGATATAGTTAGTATACATTTTTGGTTATGTCCTAGGATAATGTTCTTGGAATTAATGTCATACAAGCTAGATAGATGGTGGACCGATGCTCTGCATCCCAAGTTGAGTGCTAGACTGAGGATCTGGTAATATTGTATTATACTGCGGAGTATAGTGGACGTGACGTCATGTATGTGTGGTATGGTGATGGACCTGAGGATCCCGACATAGGGGGCACACTACTGATATCTTGTTAGACTAAGGCTCTTGAGAATGATAATATACTTCATGGTAAGAGTGTATACTGAGGCTCTAGGTAATGATAGAATGCCATGTGAAAAAGGATGTTATACTGATGCTCTTTATCTTTAGGTTGGGAAAGACTTATTCTCTAGGCACCACAGATGTTTTGTATATATAGTGGTTGGATGGATGTTTTAGAAACTACCATTATATTTTGTGATGGATTTGATGTTCATGTTGTAATATATCAATACTGATGTGTTGGTTATAAGTTATTGGTATTGGACTGATGCTCTAGGAATTATTATTTTTGATACATGAGATAGATGTGACACTAAGGTTCTAGGATTGGTATCACATTTTTTGTAACTAGGAAAGATGTACTGATATGCTGAGTATGAGATGATGATTGGGTCATGATTACATGATTGGGGATTACTTATGTTAGTATCTTGATGATAAGACTATCTAGGATGGGTTTTTGGAAAAATCATTTTGTTTTTGGCTTTCATGAATATGGAGAATAAGGTTATTTTGGATTCACATTCATTAAGGCATGCTTATAGACATACTCTATCATTGGATAAAGTAGGTAGGGTCAACTGAGGTCTCAGAAGTAAGGATACCATTTTATTTTTTTATATTTTTATATTGACTAGGATAATAATATTTCATGAGTATACAAGTATGGGAGTAGTTTATAGGTATATCATAGGGGTGGAATACTAATATTAATTTATCACCCCCGGTACATGCACATTGATGTGTGTACATACCTTATGTCTACTTTTAAGTTAAGCACAGATGCACGGTGGATAAGGATAAGTCCCAGGATTTTACAATTGAGGAGGATGCTTGTGTAAATTTTATATGTTAGGCTATCCCAACATAATAAAGTGATGGATATTGGGTATGTGTTATGGACAATATTTTTTAATAGGGTCGATTTTATTTAATTTTTAGTAATTTGTATTGTATGTGTTACTAGCCCAATGGGAGTTCAAAGTTGTATCTATGACATGGCTCTTTGGGATCTTACATTATTTCATTTTATTACATCATATTTCAGTTTTGGTTTATTTATTCTTCCACATTACTCTGATGGGCATAATGTTTGGTTATTTACATCTAGTTTTTCACTATGGTATAGGTGTATAGCCTCCTCACAGTTCCAACTAAGACCCCCACTCTTAGTCAGCTACTTGTGGCATATGAGGAGACGCACTTGGGGTCTTTTTTCATATCAGCTCGAAGCACCAATTTAGTGGATACCCAGCTGGGATGTTACACAATTTCTACAAAGGGTGTTTTAAAAAAGGGACATAAATAGCTACCAAGATATTTCTATATGTGAAATAAATTAGGAAATTGAGGGTGGAGTTATGTATCAGTGTTTTTGTTATGGCGAGAAATGGAAGCTGGAGTTAAAAGAAAAATTTAGAAGTCACGGATAAAAGAATATGGTCTCTCCATTATTCTCAATGTTTGTCAATAACAATAATGAAAATTGACTTATGGGATATAATAAATGTTTTTAGTGTGGAAAGGAAGTACATTGGGCATATGATTTCAGAAGAGATGGTATAAAGTTAGATAACACCGTGAATGGAGATAAAACTGTATAGAATATACCACCCACACTTCAGTACATCATTTGTAATGAGATTGGGAATTATACTAACTAATGGCCAATAATGAGGGTTACTAGTGATTGTTGATGTCATCAAACTTCAAAGTCGAGGGAGAATGGTAAATCTCATGTGATAAATTTTTCTGATGAGGGTTGAAATAAAGATACGGTGAAAGGTACACATACCATCCACTCTATAACTGAAAATGTCTTATTTTATTCTGGATCTACCCACTCATTCAAATTTAACTAATTTTCTAATGGTATCATGATCCAAACCAAATGATTAGATGTGGAATCCTAAAAAAACCCATAATTTTATGATGATCACATATCAAGTCTATGTTTCCTCTGTGGTTAACATTGGTGGGAATGTGCTTTCTGTAAATCATGTCATTATTCATCTGGTTGAATCTGATGTCATATTTCACATTGACTGTATTATCCTTTATAAATACCATATTAGTTGTTGAGGAAGGGAAGTAATGATTTATATTTCAAACCTACCTATGAACATATATCAATATGATGACAAGTAAAAACTTCTGATGGAGATCAAATCTATTATATGGGTCTTGATTCCCTTTTAGAATGTCTGTTTATGTCAAGTGGTTGGGGATAATGTTGACATCAATTATATTCCTATTTTCTTAGAATTTGTTGGTGTCTTTTTAAAATAGTTTCCTAGACATCCACAAAAATGTGATGTTGAGTTATCCAAAGAACCCATACAAAGTTCCACCCTAATTTCAAAGACTCCCAATTAAATGAAATTGGTTTATTTGTAGGAATTAAAGAAGAAACTATAGGATAACCTTCAAAGGGGTTTTATTCAGCCAATAATTTCACCTTGTGGTGAGCCTATTATTTAAAAAAAATTAATTGTGTATTGTGGATTCTATACATTTCTTATCATGATCTTAACAAGACCACAGTCATGAATAAGTATCCCCTTCCCCATATTGGTGATTTTTTTGATCAACTATGTAGAGATCAATACATTTCTAATATTAACCTTGGTTTTTGATATCATCAATTGTTGGTAATGAAGGGGGTATACCCATGAAAGAATTTCAGGAAGGGTATAGACACTATGAGTATATCGTGATGTCATTTGGTCATAAAAATTCCCTTAATATCTTTATGGATTTGATGAATGTATTATTTTTAGATTACCTTGATCTATTTATGGTATAATTTATAGATGATATTATTATCTACTAAAAGAGTAAGGAAGATAATGAAAACCACATGAGAATTTTATTGATGTTCCTCAGGAAGATGTGATTGTATGACAATTTCCCAAAGTGTAAATTTCAGCTATGAAAGGTTTCATTTTTTGGTAATAAAATCTCAAGGGAACGTATAATAATAGATCTATCAAAGATAAAATCTATTTAATGATGGACCAATCCAACCTTGGTGACTGATATCCATAGTTTTCTTGGATGAACAAGATTTTATTGATGATTTGTGAGTAATTTTTCATGACAATCTAATCATTTGACCATGTTAACTCAGAAGGGAACCATGTTACACTATGTAGATGAATTTTAGGAAACTTTGAAAGAATTGAATATAATATAAGTCAACACACTCATGATTAAATTACCCTATAAAGGATAATGGTTTGTAATATTTAATGATGAATCCAAGAAGGGACTTGGATGTGTTATTATGCATAACAATAGGGATAGAGATTATGCCTCACAATAACTGAATATTGATGAAAGAAATTACCCAACTCTTGTTTTTTAGTTAGTTATGTTAATTTTTTCAGTAAATATATGGATGAGTTATCTTTATAGATAAATGTGTTATATATACACTAATCACAAAATTTTACAATATATATTTATATAGGAGTTGAAAATTCTCTAGATAAGATGGTTGTAGATAATTTAGGATCACTATTTGTTAATATATTATAATCCATGGAAAGTGAACAAGGTGTATTATTCTCTTAGTTGAATGGATAATTCTAGATTATTCATACTAAGGACCACTAAAGATGCAATATTTACGGTTTTGAAAAGGATGGATGATGAAATACTAAAGGAGGGGGAAGATATTCTCTTAATCACTTGAATGCTTAACCATCTACCCATGTGATGAATAAAGAGAGGACTGAAGAAGATGTAGAGATACAAAAGAAGGTTATGAATTTTCCTATGTTTAACCTTAATCAGGATTTAATGAAATGTTTCAGGAACCATGTATGAGTTCCTTCCATTCTAGATGTTAAGAAGGATTTGTTAGAGGATGCTCATAATTATTCATTATCTATTATTCATGGATGTATGAATATGTATAGAGATTTGAAATAATACTTATTGTGGGATGTAATGAATAGATATATCACAAAGTTTGTATCATTGTGTTTGGTATGTCAATAATTGAAGCTTGGAAGATAAAAGAATAAGGGGGTGTTACATGTATTACCCATATGAAAATGGATTTGAGAATACAACACCGTGGATTTTGTGGTCGGATACCACAAATTTCTATAGAGAATAATACTATATGGGTTTTAGTTGATAAACATAATATGTTGACACACATAATTTATATCATATAATACTTCCCTCTAGATCACCTTTCCAGGATATAAATTAAAGAAGTGGTCAGGATTCATGGAGCCCCACATTCCGTTATATCTGATCAGGATATGAGGTTTACCAAAAATTTGTCGAGATGTATTCAGTAATATATTTATATAGTGTTGAGTATCTTCATTT
The DNA here is from genome assembly GCA_963277665.1 of Viscum album. Lineage (NCBI taxonomy): Eukaryota > Viridiplantae > Streptophyta > Magnoliopsida > Santalales > Viscaceae > Viscum > Viscum album. The sequence goes on along the minus strand of OY728126.1, from coordinate 927,010,694 downwards.
CATATCATCTTTAAATAGATAGTTAGTCTAAATGAACAATTCAAACCCGATAGTATATGAGGATATTTTGTTCTTTGGATTTGAAATGTGGTTGGTATCAAAACCATTCTATAGTTGAGTCTTATATCAACAAGAGATTTCACTGAAGCATCCAGATGGCTATTTATGATTCCCTATATGGGAAGAAATGTAGAGCTCCATCATGATGGAATGATATAGGACAAAGAAAGGCATCGAGATCTGAGATAACGGAATAAATGGTATAGAAAGTTAGAGAAATACGGTATCACATAATGACAGATTAGAGACAATATAAAAGCTATGATAATAGTCATTATAATGATATAGAATTTATTATTTAATATAAGGTTTTTCTAAGGATTTCTCCATGGAATAGTGTTATGATATTCAAGAAGAAAGGGAATCTAATCACGAGGAATATCAAAACCATTGATATTATTGATTTCATTGGAATGGAGGCATATTTCTGGGAGCCTCCACAAAAACTATATCATGTCCATGATGACTTCAATGCATCTCTCTTGAGGATGTACATACCTGACCCTTCATATGTACTGAACTCATAGGTCATACCATCGGAGGATGATCCTTCTTTTGAGGAACAACTGGTCAAGATTCTGGATCATACAGAGAAAGTTCAAAAAAATACCACTCGCCTCATTAAATTTTTGTGACCAAACCACCATTTAGGGGAAGATATATGGGAACATGAAGATATTATGAGGCATGAATATACTCATCCATTTTCCTCAAAGTGATGAATTTTAATGGTGAAATACACTTGAAGTCTAGTAAAATGCCACAACCCATGTTTTTAAGAGTTTTTTCAAATAATTTAAATTTCGTTGATGAATTTAGTTATATTCAACACCAGTTCATGTTTTTTATTTGAAACCCTATGTTATCTTTCATAATGGACAACACACGGTTATCTTAAATGACAGAAGACATTGTGTTTTAAAAAAACCACGACATATTATTTAAAGATGAAAATTATAAACTAGAAGTTAGATTTTAAAAGTTTAATTTTAATAACAGATTCTTAAATTATTAATTATAATGGGAATATATTTATAATATATTATAAAATTTTTGGTAGTCAATATATGTTTGAAAATACTATTTTCTTAAAAATTTACTTTTTTGTGTATAATAATTAAATTAATTTTCATCACCTTTATAAATTTCATTTCATAAAATAAACATCATTTATGAATTCATAATGTATAAATTATTATAGGCTGATTTTTCATGATTTTTTTGAAAAGTTCCATATTTTGATGAATAGTGAAAATACTGAGTTTTACTTCAAAACAACACTTTTTTAATATATTTATAATTTAAATGAAAATTTAGTATTTTTTAAAGTCTAATTAGTTCAATTATGAATATATTTATCCAATTTAGTTCATTGAAATAAATTTCAAATTGAATTAGAATACAAAAACATTGTAAAATTTTGATCATGTTTGCATAAAACCCCAGCTTTCTCGTCATGTCTACGAGATTAATTTTAAAATAATTTTTTCAAATTATACAATAATAATTTGGGAAAATGGATTCTATATTTTGAATCATAATAATTTTTAATTTCTAATAACTTCACTTTGATTTTCACCAAATATTCTAGTGAAAGAAATAAAAAATTAATTACAGTAATTAAGGAAAAAAGAAGATTAATTAAGTGTTAAAATTTTAATATAATGTGTAAAAATGACCCAAATATTTTCATAAAACATTTTTCCCTCCATATATATACCATATAATATCTATGATTTAATTTTAGAAATTTTGGAAACTTTTTCTATATGGGAAACCTAGGTGGAATCTTCACTCTCAAATATTTACAAGTTTTCCACTCACCTCCCCTTTAAAACGCCAACCCCTCTCATCCTTTCATCACACCTCTCAAGAACGTCTTCAGGGGAAATAAATATCAAAATATATTCCAAGATACCCTTCCCTCATACTATAAGCCTTACTTTGGTTATAACTTCAACCAAGGAAGTCCTTTGGTGCAAACCAAAAAGGAGACACCCCAAGAAGAGGTAATGTTCATATACAGACATTTTCATTTTATTTATTCCTCAAATACATTAATCTATTATTATATAATGGTTATATAATAACATAAGTATATTAAATATACATAGATGTTGTTATTTTAATGTAAATACCTAGATCTATTAATAATTCCAACAAATGGGTTATGAAATAATATTTTATTTTTATAGTGGACTTCCGCCTCAGGTACCGATGTCGTTCATATTTATATTAATACTTCTCTTGGTCCAGAAGATTAATGGAAATAATATTTTTTATATGATATATATGATATATATGATTTATTTACTCTTCTATAATTTTTATATAACACATACCTTCATACTTTACATTATGTGGGAATATGATAATGGAAATCATGTGTACGGTGTACTACCGCCTCATGAAACAATGTCATTCATTCATGATGCACATGAAATATATTAAGGATGGTTTTAATATAAATAAGTGATATATATATAAAACATAAAAATTATAATTTTATGATAATATATAAATATATATATATCAATTAATTTTCATTCTATCAATATGACATGAAAATGGAAACATCGTTGAAGTATACGTACGACCTACCATCTCTATGAACAATGTATTTCCTTTATTATTATATCATTTTTTGGTTATTATAAAAAAATATAACATTTATATATATGATATTTATATCGTTTTTATCATTATTTTTATAAATAAATTTTGATAAAAGTGCGAGGAAAACATATACAATAAATCAAAATATATATGAAAATCAAACTGGTTATTTCACAAAACTTAACATTAACAAGTAATTATTAATTACAAGCTAAAACATTTTATAAGAAAATAATATATTGAATGATATAATTTGACATGGTTTATAATATATTTATAATATAATTAATTTTGTTATACAGGAGGATGTAACATGTACGATGAGTGTCGAGCCTTAAGGTAATGAATTTACACATCAATTATTACTTCTGTGAGAAACAAGCTACATTCATCACCACTTTATTCTATGTTTTGTATATACTTCTATAAATCATACCTTATGATTATTATAATTAAAATATTTGGTATTCACGTATCCTTTTTAGTATCTCTCTTTCATATGGTTATTGATTCAATGTTACCAAACTGTTAATGGGATTTTGTCTCAATTTACCCTTCATTGAGACACATCTTATGTTATGAATATATATTATTTTATGAGGTTTATATAATACAAATTTGAAATGTTATATCATGATTATATTTATTTTATAGATATTTTGATCTTCACGTAATGTTTTACTTTCATGGGTATTATGATTCAATGTTACCAAAGTGGCAAGAGGTTATTGTTGTAATCTCATATTTTATTAGGATTTTTTATGATTATGCTTCCATTGATGAAATTTTATGACCCACATCTATATAATTATGATTAAATTTATTATACTCTAGTTATTATGATAACTTCAAGTAACTCTTCCATTTTAAAACTATTGGGTACTTAAGTTAAATAAGATAATGGTTCTAGTAAAATTAAGTGATATTTTCTACTTGGTTAAATATTCATTTTATTTTGAAATAATTACTTATTAAAAAGGTTTTCAAAAAGGTTTTATTGTGATATTGTGATTATGAAATGAAATTTTTACCCATGTTTTATGTTTTTTCAAGTTTTCTTGAAAGGAATTTTTATGTTATTTTCCAAAATATTGCCCAGATGGCTTTAATAAAAAATGTGAAAGGAACGTTATTTTTAACATGTATAAATGAATTGAATTCCTCCCCACCATGATAAAAAATTAATTTTAATCATAAATTATATGTTTTAAAGGTTAATTTAAAAAAATGGATTCATATTTTTTTATTTAAGATGAGTAATTCAAAGCAGAAATGATATTTTTCTCATGAAATGTTCTAAACGTTCAAAATAAGTTTCAATCTAAGATGAAATCCATTCTTGTTACATGTTACTTATAAGGGATATCATCCATGTTTTCCAATTATATTATGTAGTTGATGATACATTTTCTGATATATTGATGTTTATAAAACCTGTTTATTTTACAAGGCTTATACCATGAGAAAACTATTATGGAACTCTATTCCTTTCACGAGTTATCCAATGGTGAAATGATTTTGAAACCTCTCTCTTTTTTGTATGTCATGATATGATGAAATGTTTATGAAATAACATTAAATTCATGGTTTTTATATAATGAATGTTTTATGATATCATGGACCACATATGTATGATTTCATTATGTGATTGGTGGGACCAATATCTCACTCCAATGAATTGGGTAATTATTTAAATATCACAAAATTGATAGCACGTGAAAAATGAGTGAACTCAGTTTAACAAAGGAATTTATCCACTATGATGTTATTGATATTTATCCTTCACTATAATGATTGTATTGGGAGGGAACCATAAATACTATGATGTTTTGGGGATTGAACCAATTTTAAGATGATAGCCTTGGAAATGAACCATGACTAATAGGAGAATGATTTTCTATTCTTATGTCTATACCAAAAAATCCATTTCTTATTCTAATGGTATTCCCTCATGGAACATCTTTTTGACTTCTTTATGATTCATGTTTTTTGAACTTCTAATATTTATGTTGTGATTCAATATAATGATATTTTATCTATAGGTTATGTCTTTAAAATGTTATGATCATGTTCTCATACACTGATGTTAATGTTATTCTTATGTATCTCCCTTATTGCCCTTACAGATTATCTGATCTTACCCATTCTTTTGTTTCCTTTCCCACAAGTTTGGAAGATAAGAATTATATATGATATGTATAAGAAGGGTTATTTTTGTGAAGTATATATTAGGAGATGAAAAAGATATCCTAAGGTCTAGTGTTTTTGTTTCCATGTTTACAAATAAACTATAGTATTTTGTTCTTCATGTGTGTTGTTGTGTATTGTAATAAATATAATTCCAAAAAAATTTAATGTATATGTATATTATGCATGGGTCGCACTTCCATTGGTTTTTTCCAAATTTGTGGTAGATGTAATATTTGAACCCCTCACTTTCCCATAACCACTATATGGTGTGGGTATTCATTCTATTGAGTTTAACCATCTCATAATTACCCTTAGGTGAGGTGTAGTTCCTCCACCATTTTGGTTTCAACACCCCCTCTTTTGTAATGTTGCATTGGTGAGTCTTGGCTAACCTATAGAGAATATAGTGAGGTTTACATTGAGATACTAGCAATGGTACAACACTAACTCTTAGAGAATTCGATAGTGTAATCATCCTTTTTTGGGAATGAAGATTGAAATATCTTTCTATCCCCTAAACTTGGTTTCTTATATGTGCATATCTTTTTGATTATTTTATTATCCCCTCTTCATTTTCTTGGTTGAGATAAATTTTTGTACTTATTTTCTCCCCTTTAGTTTTTTATACATCCTAATGGATATGTATTTACTCACACCTATATCGTATTTACATTCCAATGACATTTATCATGTAAATGATAAGATAATGATAGTGAATTTGGTGGTCTTAGTGTTGGCAATGCTTAGAAGTACTTAGTGATGTTGGTCATAGGTGGTGGTTGGTATCTATGTTCAAGATAAGGGTTCTAAATACTCATTAGTTGTTAGGAGGGGCTCCCTTTAATTATTTTTTGGAAATATATTTTTCATCTTTATACTTTGGGTATATTTTATATTACGATACATTGGTTTTTATAGAGGTTATTACATGCATTATTTTCCTCTTGGATTCATACAAATATATTTTTCCAACATGGTAGTAATGTACATGGAGGTGTGAGCATGTGAATTTTATTTATGATAATACCACCCATTTATGTCACATTCCTACTCAATAACAGTTTCCAGCTTCTATACTATTAGATTGGCTTACTACCAACCTAAATGGGGAACTGGTGGGTTGACTATTGATAAAGTTATAGCAGATTGTATTTTCCTATGGAAATTTTTTAGATATAGATGTAAGTGATGATTGGTTTTGAAACCTATGAAAATTGGGTTAAGGTGTTTCATGTTTGGATATTAGAAAAAATTAACTTATTGATAGTTTTGTGAATGACATATCCATACAATAAGACTCTGATACCTGCATTTTGACTCAATATACAAAGTCATTGGATGGATGTAAACCAATGGGGAATTCATCATATAGGTAATGGAAATTGAATTAAATTTAATTCATGAGATATCTCTCTAGATATTCTCAACTAAAAATGTTACATCTTGATAACATTCATGATTATTCTATGTTGACAACTAACAGGGATACTGAGAAAAGGTGGTGGTGATGACCAGTTGAGTGATGAGGCTTCAATGAAAGGTCTTGTTCATGAGGTGTTCTCTCAAAGAGATAAAATAGTATTACTTCCATATATTGGGATATTCGTGTCCCAAATCATAGTAGTTTGTGTTTATGTTCATATTTATGCTTTACAAATAGTTCCTCAAGTGGGATATATTGTCATTATGTACTGGTTGAGTGCACTATGTGAGTTTAAGAGGTAGAGAATACTTAGGATTCATGGTGATCTAGAAACTCATCCATTAGAGTATTAGATATAATATATATTCATAGTATTTAAAATAATTTTTACCCAAAAAAATAATATGGTTGTGTTCAAAACTAATTTCATTCACATAGAAGTAGGACACTGGTGGATTCTGGTAAAACATAACAATGATGGGGTGACTCCATTCCGAGAATAGTTCCAACACATATTATGTTAGGAGTATTATGCCTCTACATTGAACTCTGTATAGATTGAGGAGATTTTAGATTTGTAGTAGAATTATAGGACTATTGTGGTGTATGATTCATGGTTTATTGACCTCACAAGGTATTCTTTTGATATGGTGTGTGATGGATACATCCATTCATGCATGTTTAAGAATGGCCTTTGTATGGATATTGATGTTAATGTGGTCTATTTATGCATTCCTACCTATGCTAGGAGAGTTGAGAGGACCTTGGTGAAAATGAACATCATGTTATAGGAGAATCAAGTAGATGGAGCTAGTTATCACGACCCATCCTCGGGGATCGTGCCGTGACTACCCCAATCCTGCCTTCCATAGGCTAGGGGCTGGCGACTAGAACCAAAGGCGTAAATCCCGATAACTGGGAAGGAATTTCCTTTATAAAAGTAAAAAAAACATCCCAGTGTACAAGCATAAGTAATACACAAAGAACAAAAGAAAGTGCTAAAAATAAGTGGGCCAGAATACAAACCCAACTGAAAGTACAGCTACAACTGAACGAAAGTACAACAGAAAAAGACAAACAGCTGGAAGAATGGAAGCAGCTTCTAGGTCGTCCACCACGGATCCTACCTGTAGGGTAGGTACAGATAGCCTCCACAATGCTCTCTCCCGTCAACCTCCTCCGATTGTCGTCTCGTCGTGAAGTCCACCTCCAGATACTGACTCGTCGTGAGGTCCACCTCCATGTACTGTCTAGTCCTCGAACACTCGGACTCTATCAGCGATGCCCATCATCTACAACCAACACAATGAGGTGCGGGCATATCCCATGTAGGGGTGAGTATACAATACTCACTAGGGACCCCGAGACCCTCAAGGTCTCACTAAATCCAACAGGGATAACCACAAAGAAGGATCTCAGCATATAACCTTTACTCGAGTATAAGCCCATACTGATACCTAAGTTATCAAGTAACACATCTCAATCATGAGGAAACACAAAGGTTATGAAATCAACGGATAACCACTAACTATGTATACGCCCATACATATACCTAAGTTATCAAGTGACCCATCGCAATCATGAGGTAAACACAAAGGTCATAGACTCAGCTCAAACCAGGATTTTCATTATTGAAACTATAACTGCTGAAGAGCCCCATCTCTAGAGTGTACAGTGATCCCGTCACAACTCCGAGGTACTGCTCACTAACCTAGGACTGCTGAGGTACTCCTCCTGTCGAGTACCGCGGGTCAGCCACCCAAACAAAGTAGTGCTTCCCGCCGGGGTGTGCCACCCAAACACAGTAGTGCATCCCCCCTAATAGCCTGCAGAGGTACTGTCCAGACGAGTACCGCGGGTCTGCACCCAAACTCAGTAGTGCTCCATCCTCCATGGGTTTGCACCCAAACAAAGTATTCATCCTTCCACTGGGCTAGTCGACTCACTCCAAATCGAGTCGGTCAACCAGTCTTCAGGTCTCAGCTGGCTACAAGGCCTCCGTACTCCGTACGCTCGTCTCTGGAAGGGTCCGCTCCATGAGTGACTGGTCGATACTCCATGTACCACAAAGTCCCACGAAGTAGTATCTCAAAGGACCGCCTCATCATAGGCGTCTCAACACAACAGACGACACATCAATCGGACGCCCGGTCTGTGAGTTATTAGCCTTTTTTTCCCAGGGACCGGGTTGATTTCATGTGCGAACCAACCCAGTCATATCTCAACTGTACGCCAAACACTCATAGGGTATACTCATAGGGACTGTTTCTCAATGTGATCACCAACACCAATGACGGTTTTCCAAACGGACATCCGGTCTGAAGGTTAGCAGCTTTTCCGTTCCAGGGGCCCGGTTGGATTTCGGTTACAATCCAACTCGGCCACTATCCAACTACATCCAAATCTCAGGAGAAGTATGACAAAAGTTCCGTCTCATCAAGAGGAATCCAACACAGTCGAAGGAACGTCTATCGGACGTTTGGAGCTCAAGTTATATGCGTTTCTGCTCTGAGGGCCCGATTGGTTTCGGGTTCGATCCAACCCAAACATACCCAACGTTCTCCAAATCCTTGAGTGTAATATACCGAAACGACCGTCTTGATCCAAGGATCGCATCGCAACTGACGGTGTGTCTTTCAGATGTTTTTAGTCCATGATATGGGAATTTGAACGAAAACTACCCGAAAATAGGGGGTTCGGGCCCGGTACGACCCAACCCAATACCCCCCCCCCGGGTCGGCTCGAACTGGGTCGAACCGAACCGGGTCCGGGTCCGGCCCATTTGGGCACAGCCCGGCCAGGCCTGGGCACGGCCCCACCCAGCCTGGGCGGCCCAGCCTGGGAGGCCCAGCCCGGCCCTGCGGCCGGTTGGCCTGCCGTGCTGGCGCGACGCCCGCGTGGCCAGCGAAGGGCGGAGGGGGCGCTGCCCCCCCAGTTGACGGTGAACCGGCACGGCTTAAATGCCGCTCCCCCTTATTCCAGAAGGTCAAAGCCATTTCGGTTCAAGCCCTGCCACTGCGGCTCTGCCGCAACGGCCTTCTCCGGCGATACTCCGACGCCACCGCGCCGGTGTGGCGTGCTGCCGCCGCTTTCCGCGGACCACCGGACGTGCTCCGGTGGTTCAGTTTGCTCTTCGCCTTCGCCAACTGTCCTCCCGGGACCCGACCTTTATTGCGGAAACTTAACATTGACATTATGGACCCGTTTGTCTTCGCCCATAAATCCGCACGCCAATAAACAACTGCAGAGTCTTTGATTCGCCTCTATGGCCTCGACTCCGACCGCGGTTTCATTCGGCCTCAATGGCACGGCGTGACAGCGCCGTGCTCCTTCGTCACATTCCCTCTTGTTTCTGCATGGTGTCGTTGCACCGCGCCACCTTTGTTCGAGCCGCAATGAACACACATCAAAAGGGGGAGGAGGATCAGCCGTGTTCGGGTGGTCCGACCTCCTCCCATTAAATTGATAATAGGAGGCCCGAATATTTAACGAAGAACGTAAGGAAATTATTCGTCAAAAAAACCAAACCTCTACTTCGAAAAGACGTTGCATGTCGTTGAGCCGTAGAATTAGGCAAGCGTCGCGATGATCGATCGTCGCGGAAGATCAGTGCCGATTCTGTTGTCATCGGAGGAAGATCCATCATTGATGGTGACGTTCCTCATGGTGGTGTCTCCTCCCTTGATTCGGAGGAAGAAGAACAGAAGGCACGTCGTCGGTGTCTTCACGTTCTCCGTCGGAGGTGTTCTTCGTCAGAGATTCGATGTTCTTCAAAAACTCAAGAGCTCTCCCCCATAGTTTTCCCAACACACCAAATGCTCCCAAAATAAAATAATAGCTCATGCTATTGTTTTTATTCACACAACCAATTCTCATAATTCAAAACTCAAACCACTTAAATTAATGAAGAGAGTTGGCATGATTAAAGAGGAGAGAGGGGGAGGTGAGTGGTCTCACATTAAAGAAGATTTTCAAGGGGTTATGGGAATGTGAAAAGGTGGGGTCTCGTGTGGGTCCCACCTCTTCTTTATTCTCCCAAGGGGAGTTACCAACCACACTTCCACATAAGGATAAATCTACTTAGAAGAAATATAAAACTGGATTACAAATTTTATTATATTCTTCACTTACACCCCAACTTTTAAACAACTCCTCCCGAGAAAACGAACATTTGGAAAAGGTCTTCTTAAGAAATTATCGGCGCTGCGGTTTCATCGGTGACCTCAGATTTCAATTCTGATCACCGGTTCAAATGATAGAAAACCCCGCTCATCCGTTCACTGAATGTACCAGAGCTAAACTTCGAAAATTGATTCCGGGCACACTGGGCCTCGGAATCAGGCCCCGTTAGAAACTACGTACTCGTAAAATTCCAATGAAAATAAAAAAAATTCCCTTGAATTATACGGGTCTTTACATTACTCCCACCTCAGGGATTTATGTCCCTGTAAAGTAACAACACAAACTAGGGAAACAAAAGTGGTACTGAGCACGCACCTGAGCCTTCCGCTCCCATGTGCTCACCTGGAGGTTTCTGTACTGCCAGTGAAAGCGCAACCAATGAATCGACCGTCCTCTTAGGATCCTCTTCTATCAATCCTCAAACTCTACTGGAACCTCTGTGAATGTCTTCCCGTAATCGACGTCAAACTCCCTAAGGTCAATGATGTGTGAAGGATCATGCACGTATCTACTCAGTTGAGATACATGGAATTCGTCGTGCACCCGGTGCAACAAAGGTGGATGAGTCAAGCTGTAAACCACCTTGCCTACCCAGTTGAGGACCTGAAAAAGTCCGCTGAACCTCAGAGATTAATTGCCGCTTAGGCCACATCTCCATAAACCTCATCGAGGTGAGACCGGTATAAGGACGTGGTCTTCTTCCATGAACTCTAGAGGCTTCCTGTCAGCTCTATGTAGCCCCATCTGCCGTGATCCATAGGCGATCACTGCCCACTCCTACATCAGGCCACACCCGAGTCTGGTCCCTAATGCGTCGCAGTGAAGTATGTGACCAACGCCCACAGGATGGGCGCACCGGTCAACCCATCTCTTGAATGCTCTGCTGGAAGTGGTGCCGCATCTCTGGAGAGTTCTAGCACAAAGGTAAGTTTGGCCATCTCATGAGTGATCGAATGCACCCTCTTAAGCATGATTCCTTCCGGTGCTGCCTGGGTTTTCTTTTTTGCCGACCAATGAAAACCCCATCCCAATGTTGTATATAAACCAAAACATTTTTTCCTAATACCATCAATTTGTGTATGAACTGTGATTGACCAGTCCATACTCAAACCAACGTCATAAGGCCTCGACGCTGCCATCAAGAGATTCCAACCGAAACTCTCACCTCGAGGGTCTGAAGACACTGCCGGCACAAGTGTGATTATCGATTCTCCCCCAAAGGTATCTCCAGATGAGAGGGTCAAGTCAACGACTTAACCGGAAACTCTAGGTCTAAGAATATATTCATTGAATAAAGGGATGATTCGGATCGATGTCTGTGGCTATGGAAGCTAGTAGAAGACAATTTATGCACTTCGAATCATCCTTAGAGCCCTTTTGGTCGCACTCCATGACCGCATGCTGCTACTTCTTCCCCTGCCCTCCAGCTCCTTGAGCCTAGCGGGGATTACAAAGGCGGGTGGGTGCAACATGTCAAAATGTTCACCACCCCATGCTGCTCTCCTAGCTCACTTCCACGTCTGCTGCCCTACAGATTCTTCTGTCCTTTTCACTTCTTCTACTTGAAACATTCACATTCCCAAGTCTCTGAGACTTGCACCAGTTCGCTGCATTCCAACTTCTACCATTCTATAGCTGTATTCGTTCATCCAAAGAACATTCAACCACAAGGTTCTCTCTTGCACCATAATGTGAGTAGAAATGCATAGAGGAAAAATTGATGGCTCGAATATCCTTAAACACACCATGCTGAGAGGTCCGAGCTCTATAGCACTGATTGAATCGTATTCATCGAGTACCCGGAATGTTTGGTACACCTCGATTAATACTCAGCTACCGACATGTCGTCCTGCCGAAGCTGTATAAGCTCTAGAAAACTCTCAGCCACATCCTCAAGCCAGTCCAAAGCCACCTGTGAGTCAGGCTCACCTCGGAACTTGAGGGTATCTGATGTTGGAACACATGTAAGGCAGTAAGCCTACATGTGTCACCTACCGATACCGCCGATTCAATCTACTGACCAACATGTAGTGATGTATAGCTGACACACTACCCGAAGGCACTATCTCAGGCATCGGTCCACATACCGAAGCCTCATCACTATGTGGACCATCCTCATGGTCATTCACTGGAAAAAAATAGTAGCACATTCCACCATCCACTCTACTGATGTCTGAGCTAGGAGGAAAACTCTAGCAATCACCTATAGCCAGTGCTCTACTATGTGGGAATCTACCTCACCTCATAACCTCAGAGGCCTCTACTACTGGAACTCGTGCAACGCGCTCTGCCAGCGTGCACTGTTCGCTAGTATGGCTGGTGGCATCTTCCGCCCAACAGGTGGTGGTGCTGCTGGTACACCACCTGAGGGTGCCAACATAGTAAAAAGGGCCCCGCACCGGAGCCTCGTCACTCGGTGGGCCATCATCGAGTACACTCTCGGAACTCCAACTGACTGTCTGTGTGGAGACATCCTAAATAGATGCGACACGGTAAACGATTTATACTTGGTGAGCTAACCTAGTATGATCTGACTTTAAAACTCTTGGAAACACATACAAAATCAGTTTTTTTCATGCACAAAGTCAGAAATCAGTAGTCAGGGTCCTGGTGTACGGATACGTCGGCCGCCGCACCAACACTGGACTCCCTGAACTGAAGACCACACTCGGTACCCTTAACACTATTGCTTGACAGAAAGGAAATATCATAGTTATAAGTTCTGTGGTAGAATAGAATCCTCTAAAACAAATTTTTCATGACCCGCCCTCGGGGCCCGTGCCGTGACTACCCCAAGCCCGCCTTCTATAGGCCAGGGGCTGGCGACTAGCACCAAAGGCGTAAATCCCGATAACTGGGAAGGAATTACCTTTATAAAAGTAAACAAAAAATCCCAGAGTACAAGAGAAAGTAATACACTAAGTACAAAAGAAAGTTCTGAAAAGTAAGTGGTCCAGAATACAAACCCAACTGAAAGAAAAACTACAACTGAATGAAAGTACCACAAGAAAAAGACAAACAACTTGAAGAATGGAAGTAGCTCCTGGGTTGTCCACCACAGATCCTACCTGAAGGGTAGGTACAGATAGCCTCAACAACGCTCTCGCCCGTCAACCTCCTCCGAGTGTCCTCTCGTCTTGAAGTCCACCTCCAGATACTGACTCGTCGTGAGGTCCACCTCTGGGTACCGTCCAGTCCTCGAACACTCGGCCTCTGTCAGCGCTGCCCGTCGTCTGCAACCAACACAACGAGGTGAGGGTATAGCCCATGCAGGGGTGAGTGTACGATACTCAGTAGGGACTCTGATACCCTCAAGGTCTCACTAAATCCAACAAGGATAACCACAATAAAGGATCTCAATATATAACCCTTACTCGGGTATAAGCCCTTAATTATACCTAAGTTATCATGTAACCCATCTCAATCATGAGGAAACACAAAGGTAATGAAATAAATTGATAACCACTACCTAGGTATATGACCATACATATACCTATGTTATCATGTAACCCATCTCAATCATGAGGTAAAAACAAAGGTCATAGACTCGGCTCAAACCAGGATTTTCATTATCGAAACTGTTACTGCTGAAGAGCCCCGTCTCTGAGGTGTACAATGATCCTGTCACGACTCCGAGGTACTGCTCACTAACCTAGGACTGCTGAGGTACTCCACCTATCAAGTACCACGGGTCAGCCACCCAAACACAGTAGTGCTTCCCGCTGGGGTCTTCCACCCAAATACAGTAGTGCATCCCCCTAATAGCCTGTAGAGGTACTCTCCAGACGAGTACCGCGGGTCTGCACCCAAACTCAGTCGTGCTCCGTCTGCAATGGGTCTGCACCCAAACAAAGTAGTGCTCCATCCATTGTGCTAGTCGACTCACTCCAAGTCGAGTCGGTCAAGCAGTTGTCAGGTCTCAGCTGGCTACACGGTATCCGTACTCCGTACGCTCATCTCCAGGAGGGTCTTCTCCACAAGCTGCTAGTCGATACTCCAAGTACCACAAAGTCCCACGAAATAGTATCTCAAAGGACTACCTAATCATAGGGGTCTCAATGCAATAGACAGCGCGTCAATGGGACGCCCAGTCTGTGAGATATTAGACTTTTCGTCCTAGGGGCTAGGTTGGATTCGTGTGCGAACTAACCCGGCCGTATCTCAACCATACCCTAAACTCTCAAAGGGTATACTCATAGGGACCATTTATCAACGTTATCACCAACGCCGCTGACGGTTCGTCAAACGGACGTCCGGTCTGAAGGTTATCAGCTTTTCCGTTCTAGGGGCTCGGTTGGATTTGGGGTACAATCCAACCCGGCCACTATCCAACTGCATCCAAATCTCAGACGAAGTATGCCAAAAGTTCCATCTCATCAATAGGAATCCATCAAAGTTGATGGCACGTCTATCGGACGTCCTGAGCTCAAGTTATAACCGTTTCTGCTCCGAGGGCCCGGTTGGTTTCGGGTTCGAACCAACCCAGTCGTAGTCAATGTTCTCCGAAACCTTGAGTGTAATATACCGAAACGACCTTCTCGATCCAATGATCGTATCTCAACTGACGGTGCATCGATCGAAGGTTCGTAGCCCATGATATGTGCGTTTGAACGAAAACAGCCTGAAAATAGGGGGTTCGGGCCCGGTCCGACCCGACCTGATACCCCCCCCCCCCGGGGTCGGCCCGAACCGGGTCGACCCGATCCGGGTCCGGGTCCGGCCCTTTTGGGCGCGGCCGGTTGGCCTGCCGTGCTGGCGCAGCGCCCACGTGGCCAGCGAAGGGCAGAGGGGGCGCTACCCCCCTCGGTTTATGGTGAACCGGCATGGCTTAAATTCCGTGCCCCCTTATTCCAAAATGGAAAAGTCGTTCTGGTTCAAGCCCTGCCGCCGTGGCTCTTCCACCGTGGGCTTCTTCGGCGGCACGCCGTCGCCGCCGCGCCAAGGTGGCGCGCCGCCGCCGCTTTCTGCGGACCACCGGACGCGCTCCGGTGGTATGTTTTTCTCGCCGCCTTCGCCAACAGCCTTCCCGGGACCCTACCTTCACTGTGGAGACTTCAAATTGACTTTGCGACCCCGTTTGTCTTCGCCCGTCAATACGCACGCCGATAAACAATTGCGGAGTCTTTGATTCGCCTCTGCGGCCGCGACTCCGGCCGTGGTTTCATTCGGCCTCAACGGCGTGGCGCGACGGCGCTGTGCTCCTTCGTCAGATTCCTTTTTGTTTCTGCGCGGTGTCGTTTCACCGTGCCGCCTTTGTTCGAGCCGCATTGAACACACATCAAAAGGGGGAGGAGGATCGGCCATGTTCGGTCGGTCCGACCTCCTCCCGTTAAATTGATAATAGGCAGCCCGAATATTTAATGAAGAACATAAGTAAATTATTCATGAACAATACCAAACCCCTACCTCGAAAAGACGTCGCATGTTGTTGAGCCGCAGAAAGTGGTATGCGTCGCGTTGATAGATCGTTGCTGATGATCGGTGCCGATTCCGTTGTCATCGTAGGAAGAGTCGTCGTTGATAGCGACGTTCCTTGCGGTGGTGTCTCCTCCCTTGACACGGAGGAATAAGAAGAGAAGGCACGTCGTCGGTGTCTTCGCGTTCTCCGTCAGAGGCGTTCTTCGTCGAAGAGGCGTTCTTCGTCGGAGAGTCGGTGTTCTTCAAAAACTCAAGTGCTCTCCCACAATGTTTTCCCAACACACTAATTGCTCCCAAAATAAAATAATAGCTCATGCTATTATTTTTATTCACACAACCATGTCTCAAAATTAAAAACTCAAACCACTTAAATTAATGAAGAGAGTTGGCATGATTAAAGAGGAGAGAGGGGGAGGTGAGTGGTCTCACAATAAAGGGGAGTTTCAAGGGGTTATGGGGAATGTGAAAAGGTGGGGGCTCGTGTGGGCCTGACCTCTCCTTTATTCTCCCAAGGGGAGTTACCAACCCAACATCGACACAAGGATAAATCTACTTAGAAGAAAAATAAAATTGGATTACAAATTTTATTTTATTCTTCACTTACACCCCAAATATTAAACAACTCCTCCCGAGCAAACGCACCTTCAGAAACGGTCTTCTTAAGCAATTATCAGAACTGTGGTTCCATCGGTTCACTCAGATTTAAATTCCAAGCAATGGTTTAAAAGATAGAAAAACCCGCTCGTCCGTTCACTGAACGTACCCGAGGTAAACTTGGGAAATCGATTCCAGGCACACCGGTCCTCGGAATCAGGCGCAGTAAGAAACTGCGTACTCGTAAAATTCCATAGAAAATAAAAAAACTTTCCCTTGAATTTTATGGGTCTTTACACTAGTAGTGGGAATCATTGAGTAAAGTCATGTGGTATAATAAATAGACCTCATTTTTTATGTTATTCCCAAAAAGAACTTTCTTAAATAATTCTCTGACTCTAGGATCAACAACACATGGGTCCCTCCAAAGATTTAGTCAACCAAGAGATATTAAGTTATATGATTGCAATAGGTTGTGTCACCTAGCATTTGATTTCCACACCCATTGAACTGAGTATTATAGAATGGTTTTGCATGAACCTTCATGGAAGAAATAGTTCCATGATTAATTAAGGATATCTCTTAAGTGGAAAGGGTGGACCCAAGGGAGTCTATGCTATGAGAGGGGAAGGCGGAGCCACATAAAGAGTAGCTACATATATAGGATGACTATACATACTTCCCACCACCACCCTTAGTTTATCTACACCAGGATTAGAGGGTTGGTGGGTGAGAATATAGTTTTTTTCAATCTATGGAGGGATTTGATCAGGCTTCACATGAGATTGTTTTAGGTATGGTCTATGTATTCTCTACATTATCACATGTTCTTATTGACATTGGAATGAAAAATTATTTCATCACTGCATCCAATATTTAAGAGATTAAAATTCTATTGGAGTATTTATCACATCAATTCTATTTGGGTATACCTATGGTAAGTGATTTCACTATATCATACATCAATCAACTGTGCGAGCTAACACTCAGTGAAAGGAGCTTCATGTTGAAGATCTTGGTATTTTTTGTGATGCCACATGACAAAATTATGGGTATAGGATGGTTATCCATTATAAGTACCCCGATAGATAATCACTATAGGAGATTTATGTTCTTATATGTGTATGAGATGATATTCTTCATCAGTGGATAGTTGGAATGGCCAGTGGAATGAGTGAAGCTTGTGAACATGAAGATGAAAATTATATCCCATTAGATGGAAATTTTCTCCCATGGTGTAGTGGGATATTCATACACATACCTTCCAATGGTATCCAATGAGTACATGGATGACTTCCTTGAATATGTTCTGGGATTATATCCACATTTATAGATTAGATTTTATATTGAAATTCTCCATATGATAGAACCTATATCTTTTTTGGCATGTCAAATTCCCCTTGCTATGATTTTGGAGCTATGGGTGGTGTTGGAAAACCTTTAGGATAATGGTTTGATCAACAATAATGTGTCCCCCTATGTGGCCCTAGAGTTATTTTTTCTAAAAATGTGGATGGGAGATTGAGTATATTTATTGATTATCATATCCCAAAAAAGTGATGATTAAAAACAAGTACCTCTTGTTAAGAAATATTAAACTATTTGAATAGTTTAATGATGCAAGATGGTTCTCAGAGATTGACCTTAGGTCTAGCTACAACTAGTTCCAGGTTTACATATATGACATTTCAAATAAGAAATTCCGATGTCTCTTTGGGAACTATGAGTTCCTAGTGGTGTACTCAAATATAAATTTTTTTATTTATATTCATGGGACATATAAACCATATCATTTGGTATTTCTTGGATTATTTCATGATGTTAATTATTAATGATTTTAAAATTTACTCCATGTTTTAGGAGGAACAAAAAAACACTTGAGGAAGATCCTGTACTTACTCTTGGAGAACTCATTATATGGTTATTTATTTAAGATTCCGTTCTAAATTAGATATGTTCACTTTTGTGGATCATGAAATATATTAACATGGTGTAGATATGGGTCTTGTAAATAAATAGGTAGTGATTTCTTGAGACCCACCCAACAACAAATATGAGTTGTGGGGTTTTCATAGATTCTGTGAGAACTAATCATGGTTTTGGGTAGAATTTTCTATGATTTAGAACACATTTAATTCCATGACATAAAAAGGAATTTGTTTACTTATCCCAAGAAGAGTCATAAATCATTCGATGAGTAGTGTCAATGGATTACCCATGCATTTATTTTTTGATTACTTGAGGAGGGTTTTGATTATGTGCTGTTATATAGTGCCTCTGGGGGTGGTCTTGAGAGTGTGTTGATGTAGTGGCATAAATTGAATTATTAATGGTCTTGAATGTTAAGACCCCATGTGTAGAACTAAACTACACATGACTTAGAGTTATCAGTTCTAGTCTTCACTCAGAATATATTGAGTTATTATTTTATGGTTTTTTGGATTATAGTTTACTCAGATCACTAGAGTCTATCATATATCTTTTCTTAGTGATACCTCTACCAAAAATAGATACATTGGTTGGATTTTCTACAAGAATACAAATTTGACATAGTCTATATTATGGTACGAGAAACATGGTAGTTCACCCCCTTAGAAATAAATCATACTCTAACATGGAAGATTAGTGTTCTAATTTTTTTTTCCACTTTTCAGTTGACCCTAGTTGAGGTGATAGGTGAATCATATCTCCAATCAATGGTAGTGACTCTTCTACTCAAATAGTATTTGAGATAAGACTGATTGAGATACAAAGATTGTGAGGTGCTATATGACTCTATATCATAATGAGGTGAACTGATGACTTTTTTAAGGGGGGAATCATGTCACCCTTTAATAAGGATTGGAAATTGTTCCAGTCATTCTACATGAGATTGTTCTGATAGAGTTTCATACCCCCTGGAAGAACATCCTAGAGTGGAGAAGATGGACCTAGAACTTAGATGTTACTTTTAGTGGGAAGACATGTGTCAGAGTTTTGATGAGTTTGTTTCTCAATTCCTCAACTATAAAAAAGTTATTATAGAGAATCAAGTACTTGTAGTTTTTACTCAACCTCTTCAGATCACATAATGTATGTGATAATGAATATCGATGGATTTTTTGATGGGGTTACCATAGAAAATTGGAGTCAATGACATTATTTGTGTCATTTTTGATTGACTAAAAAAGACATCTCATTTCCTTTATATCTGGTAGTATAGTTAAGTGGAATGTTTGGAGTGATTGTATATATGGTAGATCATTATTATTCATGGGGAACCCTATATGATTTTCTATGACTATGATTCTTGGTTCACATCATGGATGTTAAGAGGTTTACATGAGGCCTTAAAGACTTTGTTATGGATGACCATGAGGTTGCAACCCAAGAGAGATAACCCAATTGAATTAACTTTCCATGTTTTGGAGGATATGATTAGAGTGTATGTGTTAGACTTCATATGGATCTAGAAGTATCAGTTATTATTTCAGTATTTTTTCCAATAATAATAAATATCACTCCACTATCAGCATAAAACCATTCATGTCTCTATAAAAAAGACCCTTCAGGTCACCATTGTGTGAAATAGTAATAGAAAAAACATCACTTATGGTACTGGTTCTTGTAAATGAAATAATAAATAATGTTTAGGTGATCCAATAATGAATGAATACTACAAAATATTTTAAAAAAACATATGCAGACTGACATCATAGACC
Organism: Viscum album; assembly: GCA_963277665.1. Taxonomy (NCBI): domain Eukaryota; kingdom Viridiplantae; phylum Streptophyta; class Magnoliopsida; order Santalales; family Viscaceae; genus Viscum; species Viscum album. The sequence goes on along the minus strand of OY728126.1, from coordinate 926,990,510 downwards.
CTTGGAGTTCGAGTATAGAGACCATGTATCCCTAAATGTCTATCTATGATGAGGTTTGTGATGGTTTGGTCAGGGTAACAATATATCCTTGAGGAATATTATACAATTATAGGTCTTATATAGGGTTGTAATGTTTTCTATCCTGTTAGCATTACCCTCACAGTTAAACCAGGTGAATAACATCTTTCATGTGCCACAATTGTGGAGGTATTTTCATGACTACCCACGTATTATTTATTGGGAAAAAAATGAATTTAAAATTTGGATCTACATTTATAGAGTGCCAAATAGATATTGAGTATATACAATATAGGCTTCTTCAAGGGAGAGATATTACACTCATCTTAGTTCCTTGGTATTGTGGGAACCATCAAGAGAGATCATGGGAGTGGGAGGGATAGATGCTGTCTTAGACCCTCACCTTTTTTAGTAGCTATATATTTTCAAGGTGAAAATAATTGAAGGTGGGGAGAATGTTAAACATAGACTCATATAGGGAAAACAGTACTACCAATGGGTTTAGAATTCTAGTTGAACCATAATAATGATATAAATTCTATTTTCATTAGGTACTATAATATTTTTTCATTGTGGGAAGATATTGGATGAATTAAAATTTTCAATTTAATTAAGTTAGTTTAATTTTAAAAATGAGTATTCTATCCTAGAAATAACCAATGTAACATCTATTAACAATATTATCCAAATTTATCTGAATAATGATAGATACTGAGATAAATCCACAATTGATAGTATATTCAATCAATGAACACAAGGGGATCCTGGATTGACCATCAGATTCAACAAAACACAACATTGAAATTGAGGAAGAACCATTATTCATTAGGGATTTACCCAACTAAGAGGTATTGATTTGTTATTTATGGGTTTCTCTCCTATTAATGACAATTTTGATCATAGATTTTTTGTCATATTTGTAATTTTTCTTATACTTTATCAAATCATGGACCAATTAATTTAATGATTTATTTTAACATGGATCTAATAAGTTTTACTATATTTTTTTTATTTTATATCTATTTCCATGATTACAGTCAGTGGAATGTTTCACAATGACCACTATTGAACAGAACATTTTTATTTCATCTTTTCCCTTTTATCTTCATATTTTCATCATTGGCTCATGATAAGTTGATGATTCAACTTCTAGTATGGTTTAAAACATGATAAAACCTTTGGATCATATATTTTTGTGTGATCGATAGTGAAGATGATGATTTAAAGGAGTAGTGTGGAGAAATTATAGATCCTGGAGGGATGATTGGGGATCAAGCCATCAAACAAATGATAGATAATGTGAAAATATTTACGTGGGTCAACAAAAATCTTCATTTTTGAGCAAAATAGGATAGAAATAGATTATCATAGGATTTTACCTTCAATTTTAGATGTATAAACATATAAACTAGTGATATTGATAATGAAATTTGAATAATCATGAATGTACATGAAGAATACTTTCTTTTATGTGATGTTCTAGACTACACATTGTGTAGTTAACTTTTTACGGAGGTAGGGTTTCCTTTCAATATATATATCACATAGCCATTTGGTTAGTCCATATTTCATTTGACCTTACCCAAGAAGAACACATGTACAAGGAGATACATGCATAGGACCCTGAGTGGTCTCACTAACCATGTTCCATGATGTACATTCCATGTACTTTATTCTCCTCATATAGAGTATATAAGTATGACATGACTAGTTTTTTACTTCAGAGTACACCCATTATACACCAAGGGACACACTATGTAATTCTCATTGAATCTTTTATATCTCATATATCTTTCTCTAGGATTTGAAATTAGTCTAACAAGCAACCCTTCCTATTTATAGTTCCATGTATGCTTAAATGTTGAGATATATGCTAAAAATATTGATATAAAGTGAGTTTTAGTGATCAAATTAGTTCACCGAATATGGGTAAATGATATTGAGACTTTGGGAATGTTCTCAATTGGAAAATTAGGGTTACAACCCATTTTGATTTCATGATTGGATCAAGGAATGCTTCCCCAAATTCCTTTATACATATAGGATTAGAAACCACCCCATGATCCACCAAGGGTGTAGGTCTTTTATCTACAGAGATGAACCTTTTCCTCTTTAAGCTCAGGCATGTCATGGTCCCTATACCCTTTTGGTTTCAGCACTCCCTTAATCGTGATGTATCATTGGTGATCAATGGCCTCCCACAGCTGATGTATTGAGGTTTAAAATGGGATAATGGCGCTGGGACAACACTAAATATGGGAGCTATATAAGAATCATCATGTGTAAATAGTTTTTAATTTGAGAAACCATTTAAATATTTATTTTCAGGTATATTTCACATTTATACTTTTAGTATAATTTATATTGATACGTTATAGTTGTTCCAGATATTATTATAATATTTTTTTATTTAGTATAACATTTTTTGTCATGCATGGTTTTGATATACTTAGAGGTTTGCATGTGTATAGGTTCTTTATGTTAAGGGATACCATATGTTCAATATTCCTACTTAGTGATATTTTCGTTCCTTGTCCCATTTAATATAGTCTTAAAGAGTCACACTTGGTTTATTTCCAGCCACTGTTGGTCCTTGGTGGGACTGGTCGTGATATAGCTTACTATATCATAACCAATTTGGGATGGAAGGACCTTAAATTGATAGGTAAAAGTGGTGGAATTATATTATTGGTTCTCAATATCTATATATATTATGGTATTATTTCTCTTGATTTGGGATGGTTATGTTATGATGGAAATAAGATAGTTATAGGGAAGGTGGAATAAATTATAATAGTTATAGATGTTAGACATAACTATTGATTATGATAGTCTAGGTTGTAGATAATTTTTTATGATATAATAGAACATTATAATTTTTTGGATACAGATAATGATAAAGGAAGTGTTGATTGTGATTATTTCTAAATATGAGTTATTATCCTTATTATTGTTTCTATCCTTTTAATTCTTTTGTTCCTAGAAAAATATATCCTATCACATTGATTTACCGTGATACTTTTTTGTTTTAAAATATTATCACACCGAGAACTCTCATATTATCACCCCTCAATAGTGTTTTTAAGTTATTTTACATGATAGATCAAGGGAGAATGAGAGCACTATTGTTTTGGGAGCTAAGGGGAGAATAAAATGTAGATCATGGATTAGAATTATAGTACTATATTTCCTTGGTTTTCGTTATTTTTGTTTCATGTTTTTATATATGGGATATAAATTATTAACCATTATATTTATTATTGGTTTAGTCATTTGGTGGATCATATCAATCTTATTAGAATTATATTTTTATTTTAATTCCTCCAATACTTGTGAAATATACCTTCGATTCTCATCACTAACTTAGGGACTATTGATTTCAATGTTAGATTTGAAAGAAACCCTTACCCTTATTCCTAATTTACATAAAGGTTCTTTAACCTAATGTATAATAAAAATAACTATATTAATCACTTATTTTGGAACATTATTCATATATATTACCTTTTATTCTATTTAATTATATTCCTTTGCTAAATAATATTAGTTATTTACTATTTATTTTCTTCACTAGTTGATAGCAATTTTGAAATATTTATACATGTTTCGTAGTGGAGATATTGATCCTCATTAATTAAAAATAAATTTACCATTCTAAGATTAATATAGGTAGTGTAATCATTGTGTTATAATTATTTATTTTTCCAAATGTTAATTTTATAGAAGGTAGGGTATGGTCCTTGATAATTGAATCTATAACAAGCTTGATTCATGTAATTTACTTATAATAAAATGTTATTTTATAATGAACATTTATTTTTTGTTTTTATTATTAGATTCTCAGTGAAGATACCTATGTGGAAGGTTGAATCATATTTTTTGAAATATTTTTCCTAAATTACAAATTAATCTTATTAAAAGTCTCCCCCTTTTGTGTAATACCCAGTGTCCATATGGGTTATGAAATTCTGAAAGAATTTAAAATTTGGATTTGGTGGATAGTTCATTTTGAGAACTAAAACACTGAATGATTTTTCAAGTGGTTGGATAACCCTAACAGTTTTTTGGGGTATAATTAGGGGAATGGGTGGTGATATAGGGGTATGGGAAAGTATAAGAGGGGGAAAAGGCATCCAGAAGTTTTAAAAAACAGAAACAACAACCTTTTAGGATGTGAATGTTCTGTTCGTGTCATGAATGTCCAGGTTGATAGGAATCTTACTTCTTATGTAGTTCATAGTGTGTATCATGGGTTAATTTGGAAACATTTTGGACTTCCAATTTTAAATGGATATAACCTTTTTTGTTCTGGATGGAGTAGCACATGAGGGGAGGGTCTTAACTGGACCACCCCTCTACCTTATTTCCTATGTTTAAGAAAATATTGGGTACTATATAATAAAATTTTTATGTATATTATTACACACCTTCCATGTTTATTTACCTACAACTCTACTAAATTTGGATGATTCCTTTTTATGGTTTGGAATTGATTCCATTAGTGCATGGTGGAATCATTAATTTTACATGGGGCTATTACACATCCAAGCTAGATGAGACTGCGAGATGACATCAACATGCCATCACAATCCATTTCAATGAATTTTCATCTTAATTGGTATTTTTAAAGGTTTTGGAATGAGATTTAGTTTTTTCGATTAAATCAGTAATATTGATTCATGTTTTTTTCTTAAGACTAGGTTTAGTGGGGAGTGGACCACACCCCATTACTCAATGTTTTAGTCTGACATGGATGAAATTTGGGTTTTACACATTTTTATCATTTAATTGAAATGTTATAATTTATTATAAATTATTCTAATTAATTAATTTTGGATTTTTCCCATTAGTTATGGCCTCAATTGGTTTGGTTAATGGCCAATGGACTCAGATGATCCTAGTAAGAGATTTCGGGTTATGATTCAAAATGGAAATATCTTGTGATTGAGGTAGGCCATACCACATACATTTTCGATGGTATAATACATTATTTTCAATAAATGTGTTTTTGGTATCACTACAGTGGGTTATGAACATTTTTTTGACAAATTTTTTTATTTAAATGGAACTTCTTTAATGATATGTAAAATGATCTAAGGTAATGGGGGTCCTTTCACACCAAACAGTCTCCTCAACAATTATTGACTGAGGAATTTATTATTGGTCTATGTCTTAAGGAATTTTGACCCTAATTTAAGTAATTTAAATGAATTTAATTACATGGAGTTTCCCTATTGATTGGTAACTTATTGTACTATAGGTGGAGGTGAGCAATAACATGGGGTGGAAGGCCTAAGGATTATCCATGAGGGGATCATGAGATTCCTTACATATTATCAGGCTAGAATGATGACCATTTTGTGATCATTTAACTTCTTTATAGATGTAAAAACTAGGTACGAGTGATTTGGGTGACATCTGGAGAGTTTAGATTTCATATCGAACATGGATGGAATTGGAAACTAAGAAGGGCCTAATATTTCTCTCTAGAAAGGGTCTTATGAGACTTTCTTAGAATTATAGGGAGGCCTCGGTGAATTTTTTATGCTATTAATTGAATCTATCCCCTCTGAGTGTTGTTTTTGAACTAGAGAAATGTTTTTGAGATAGAAGAATCCATAAAGGGTGTACAAGATATGATGTTACCGTAGAGACCACAAAGGGTTCCCTAATGAGACATTGACCCTATAGAGGGTGTGTATAGGAATTCAGTAGTGATGATTAGGTGGGTCACATTGGACCCCATTTAACCGATTTGATCCAATGAAAATTGTGAATATGGAGGATCGTGTACTAGAGAATATGAAATCTAATTATAGGATGAGTTCAGGAAGATGTAAGACCCATCCGAATGATATTGATAATGTGTTTTATATGGACCACATTTCCCACTATGATGTATTTGAGATACATGGGATACATAGGAGACACTTTTAGGATATAACTATTGAGCTAGTCACACAATTTAATATACTTTAAACTGGGTCGTTAGATCTATATGGTGGAATTTATAAGCTAATGTGATTCTAAAATTTGGGATTCCATGTGTTGGAGTTGGAATACATCTATTTAGTCTAACGTGGATTTTATCCTAAGTGTTAGGATACAGTATTATGATTTTATCTGCCATGATTTTATATTCAGGAGAACCATCATTTAAGATTATTTATATTCATTCATTGGATTTTAGAGGACACATAGGTGTAGGGGTTTGAGGTTGGCCTCACATATTCTATTTGGTTTAATTTTTCATGTTCCTTATTAAAATTAGGATTTTGGGTTGCAAGGTTATGTGATGTACTCAAAGACAATCTAATATAAGACAAAGTAGGTTTAGGTCGACCCTATGATTAATAGCATAACTTGAGTATCTATTAAACCCACATTTGTGTGTTTATGTTTTCTTTATGGAATGATCATAGATAGATTTCAATATTTTTGTGAATAATTAGATTATTTAGAAAAGAGATCACATGAAGAAGTTTAATTATTCTGAATACCATCAATTCTTATGTTAGAATAAGTTTCATAGAATTTCATATCATGGGTATTTTGGAAATATTAAGGCCCATGTTTTTTTGAAGAGTTTTAGTTCATTTGAAATGACATTATAATTAGTAAATTTATATATCTCTATGATTTTGGTGATGAAGTATGTGATGGTTGAGGAATGTTTTTTGAAGGGTGGTCTTAAGGTAACTTATGTAGAGTATGCCTTTGATACACTATGACACATTTACATTATTAATTTAATTAAATAATACAATAATCGAGAAATAAGTTCTTTTATAACACATCACAGATTATAGAGTAATATATTAAACTTTTTCTTCAATAGTGAAGTACTAGTTCCAACCATGGGAAGGGTCACTCAACTGGCCACATGAAGAACCAATAACTACCATGTGAAGGTATACCCAACTGACCACATGAAGGAATGGGATGTAACCGCATGATGAAATTTGAATTAATGGTATGAACGCATAACATGATACTACATGATAGAATACAAACTGACCAATTAAAGGAATGAAAATAGTCAGTATGAAAAGAAGAGAAAAAATCATAAAATAATGAGAACCATCAATATGAAGAAAAAGAAAAATACCACATTGATAAATGTGAACCTACCACAAAAAATATTCTCAAACATAGTGGGAAAAACATCCATAGACACACTTGGTATGGTTAGTCGAAGAACTGGTATGGGATATTTCAATTCAGTAGATGAAGAGTAAAGTGTTCTCCCACCTTTCGATTATCATGATAATATTTATCATGATTTTTATAATTTATTTTTCTGTGTTGTTTAAAAGAAGGTAGTATAAAGAATAATTCCAAGTCTATATGTTATTTGAATAACTGTATAACCACATTTCCGAATTTATAAGCATACTGTCTATAAGGAAATAACTATTTAAGATTTTTTTACTGACACATGAAAATTGGTTTCATATGTGAATGGATGAACATAGGTTAATGATTTATGTATAATATTTTTCTATGGATTCAAACTGGATGGGTAAAAAAATGGTCTACATGTATGGATGAATATGTAATGTTAATATACCTTATATTTAAAGTTATATATGGAGATAAATAAGATATATTGAAATCAGTATATAATAGGATATGGTATTGTGTTCATATTTATTGGTTAAACATCATAATGAGATTTTGATTCAAGAAATATTAGTGAAGAATATTGGATTTCAATTGAACAACATAAAACCAAATAAGATTCTATGAAGTAGATTGATTATTTTCTATATTAGGGACGAGATTAAGGATTTGATCATAAGACTCATGCTTATATTAATTCACTAAGATATATATTTTGAAAAGGCATGAGAATAATTATTTAGAATATGATCATAAGACATTGAATCTGATCATATGAATATGGTGTTGAGAAAAATTAATTATGAGAAAAATAATTTATGATCCTAAGAATTCATGACAATATTATTTCTTGAGAGTAGAATAATGGAAAATGTATGTGTGTAATTAGTTGGATAAATGTTTTAATTCCGTGTAATCCATCTATACTTTTAGAATATGATGTTTAAATTTTTTTTATGGAATTGTTGATAAATACCTAAACCACATTGTGCTTAAATTCAGATAAATTAATCAACAAATGATGAACATGGAGAATAAAATTAATGGGGATGAAGATAGTATGAGGGTTGTTCCCCAAATGAGCAATGCACTTGGACAACATTTATTTTGCAAGCATGAATATTAATATCTATTTTAAATGAAAACAAATTTTCATGGATTGTAGGATCCAATTTTTAAGATGATGTGGTAGTTTCAGTTACTATATCCTAATATAGAATTATTGTGTGATGTTATTATAGTTTAGGGTATGTTCTAATGTTTATTATCACCGGAGAAGTTAAAGTTCATCCTTTAGGAATTTTAATGAGAGGTACATATTACTGAAAATTATGGATCCAGTGGAAGATAATGACGGCTATGATCCATGGGTTATTAATTATTGATAATTTTGGTAATTTAAAACATCTCATTCACATGGTGTTTTTAATATCGAAGAAAGAAAATAATTTGATGGTGACTGACACTGTATAGTTTATTATCATATTTATTCTTATGGGATGAAATAGTCTATAGTGAGTGAGGTTAGACACTATTATCCAAGAATGAATATTTTGGATTCAGGAACAAGGAGACCAGAATATGTTATAATCATCCTCATACACATGTTATTAGTTAAATATAGGATGAAGTAGAATAACTAGTGAAAATCATATTCACTAAAGAAGAATAAGTTAAGAATATTGGGAAGAAGAGAGGAGATGTATATCATTTTTTTCATATCAATTTGAAGAAAATATGAAGAAGATAGGATTAGATAAGAATGTGATAAGAATTCGAGGTTGCATAGATTGGAGAAAACTTCTTACAATCTGGGAAACATATGGATTAAAAGAATATGGTATTGTGTTATACTACGAAAACAAGAGAATTAGAAGAGGAGTTGTTCATATATGGGTATAAAAGTAATAGAAAAATGTGTAGAAGATTATTATAACACTGTAGAATTGAAAAAGATACATCTGGTGGAGGAATATCTCTATCTATCAATATACTTTAGCTTAAACATTAATTTTATGTTGATCCACTATAATAGGTAACTTATTTTAGGAGATTCTGTGGTCCAAGGTTATTTCCTAATTAAAATAAGGAATATATTTTTTTGTTGATAGTAATAAATTATAAATATTTTACACATGTTGTGCGTGTGATAATGAAAAAGTTAAAGGTACTAGAATGAGAGAATAAAGATTATAACTAGTCAAGTAGTAGAAGGGATAAAAATATTTAACATTAGAATAAGGACATTAACACTGAATCACCAATATGTATATTGAGAATATACCATGTGATCCTAAAAATTGGTATCATAGGATTGCTCAACTCTATTGGATTCTATATTTTGGATGTTTTCACTTATGAATATTCGAATTCTCGTTATTTATTTACAATTATGTGATGTTTTTGAGATGAAATATTAGTTTTATATTAGAATTCAGCTTCTACAGATGATGTATTATATAAGGAAGGTAAGGAGAGAAAGATATTAAAGAATATGTCCCTCTTGTCAAGTGAAATGGATGTTTCAGGTTGTCCATGTCAGGATACCAAAGAATATAGGTAATGTTTCCAAAGATAAGATAAGGTGGATGATATAACTACCGATATAGTACATAGTCATTCTACCTTAATTGATTAAATACATTGTAGTGATTATGTGGTATGTTTTAGTTATTCTTTAAAACTTCGTAAATAATATCTAAGAACAGGTTGGATTGGTTACATGTTAGTTTATTTTTTAATTGATGCATTAAATGGAATGTTTCCTATATATCCCAATAAAATAGTCTATATTATTTGTGGACTATTTGAATTAATATAGGATGATATCAATCAAATATTAAAAGAGATAGAAAACCTAGGGAAGAATTTTAATGAAAATTTTGTTTCTTATATAAATAATTTCTAAAGAATTGAAACAAAAAATTTTGGGAATATGAAACTAAAGAAACATTCTATAAATTTGATGAAGGGTGTATCAACATAATTTTTTAGAATGATGATACCCCTAAATGAACTGAAAAAAATATCCCTTGTTTTAAAATAAGATAACATATATTTCATAGATATAAAAAATATTCTCTCTTGGTTTTGATATAAATAAACCCAAGGAACATTACCCTTAACATGAAGAATGAAATAAAATGAATGTGTATGAAAATAATGTAATGAAGAAGCATTGCAGATAAAGTGATTATTATTAAATATCAAAAGAAAATCATTAATATGATGTACCTAGAATCATAGGTTGAATCATTCAACCTTATAAAAGAAGGTTGAAATACACGACACCCAACCATATCAGTTAAACAAATATCCCAAATTTTCATATAATACACACTATAAAGAAACATTACACATAACTAAATTATAAATTTTGATTTTAGAATTTTAGAATTTTATTTTAAAAAAATAATTTTTTTTTAAATTTCGTTAAAATGATATTTGCTGAATATGGATTCTCGGGATTTTCTATAAAATAATTTTCAGTTTAAGAGTTTAAAATACCAATATTACTAATATTGTGTATTTTATATTATTAGTATATATGAAATTTATAAAACCCTTTTATTTAAAATCATTTCATTTATAATAAAAATTATACATTTTCATAAAGTTATTATATTTTACAAACCCATTATTTTATTTTCAAATCCAAATAATATTTTTCTAAATAATTGTTTAATATTTTATACATTTCTCACAAATAAAATTTATTTATAACACATATAGAAACTGTATCATAAAAAATTCATTTTAAATTTATTATCAATAGGTCCAAATTATCTAATAAGTATCTTTTTATTTTTATGAATAAATATTAGGTTACAATATAAAAAAATTAGTTTCCACGATAAAAGTTATAATGGTATAAATAATAATTAAATTAGTAAAGGGATTTAAATATGATAAAACATGTCTATAATTGAGTGAATGAGGGGTATCATGGCCTTAAATATTCATAAAAGTTTTATTTACTATTTTTGGATCCACATGACATTTTTAACTTGTTATCTCTCTTTTTTAAGTTGGAATATTTTTAAAAATTCCATTCTCATCACATATAGAAGGGGTCTCTCACCACCCCTTTAAAGAAATCTTAATATTAATATTTTATACTGAAACAAGACCATTATTACTTCCACTATAATTATATTCTAATCTTATAAGCTTATACTAAGTATTGGTTTTTATTATTCATTATGCTTTAAGGAAATTTCTAAGGAAAATTAAATATCTAAACATGAGTATTATCAACTACTTATGTTTTCCTCTTAGTTATATTATTTACAAATTTATTCTATTCAAAATAATATAACAATATTGGTATCAATTATATATTTTAATGTTACTAGATGAATTTTTTAAATTTTTTGTTCATATACCCCATCAATTGAGAAAAAAATTGTTTTTCATGTGGTTTGCATAGTATCACCTCAATGAAGTAGCATGTTTTTTTCCTCATTACCTTACGAGGATGAATGAAATGTTGAGATAAATGGATAAATATTATTATTTTTTAATAATTGAGTCTAGGTTATGAAAATTTTGATAAATTATTAATGGTATCATTAACAAATGATCTCCATTAATTTAATCATTTAAAATAATCATACTAAGAGGATAATATTTTATTCAGATAGTGTAATATTGTCATATCCCTTACATATTTTAATAATTACTATAAATTATGTTATATATCATTAATAAAGAATAAATATTATTATTTCTCTAATATCTATTACTATATTACAACAAAAACAGCTCATAATTATTCATTAAATTAGGGTATGTTCGTGTTTAGTTTAATTAAACCACTTACCTGAGTAGTACGTTGAAATTATACCATGAATGAATATGGGAATATAAATAAATTTATAATATTATATAAATGTGTAAATATTTAATTTTTTGGCATGGAAGATATTATACCAATATCTTATTAATCAATTAAAGAAACACCCCTCATTCATCAAAAATCAATAATACATTCTTATTATCGAATTCAACATTGACGATAAGGTATAAAATACATATGAATGAAAATTAAAACATGATAAATTTTTATTAATCATCCTTAGTAGTGGAATTAATTAATTATCATAATTAAATATGTAATTGGGATGAATATGACAAACACTATTATGAAATTAGTACAAATGATCAAAACTATAATCACTGATGTGGAAAATCAGAAGAATTCATGTAGAAAATGATTCTTTATGAAAAGTATTGATCAAAATTTTTATGAGTAAGGTTAAGAATCATGTTATTATGATAGATATGTTTTTTTATGTGAGGTTATTTTAGGTTCATAGAATTAATGATAGGAGGTAATGAGTCTCCATCTCAAATTCATATCATTGATCCAAGTTTTGTATTATGATTATAATTTCATTTAGATGGAGTATATACATTATATTTGGATATTTTTGATAATAAAATTACATTATTCATGGTATCTTAATATTTTTTTAATATGCCTTTCAAAATGATATGATTTAATTGTTACCAAATCCATAAGTGGGTGTATTCCATCTCAAACTTCATTCATTGATACTCATGTTATTTAGTGAACCGGGATTATAATACATAAATATTACATACTTTTATAATAATGATGAATAAATTAAATCAAAACATTCCTAATAATTATAATTTTTTAGTGTCATGGGATACTAGGTACACAATCATTGAATTGGGTTTAAGATCCTCAACATCCCCTACAAATATCTTATCCTTTGTCACTCTTCACAAACATACCCTATAAATAATTTACGTGATACACCTGATAAGTGTAATATAATAAAGTTTGATCCCATTTTATCATTAATGGTAAACAAGGAAGATACAAAAGCATAACTTCAGAATAATTATATTAGAAAATGATGATAACACTTCATAATTAATCAAGCATATCAAATAAAATAATCTTTTGAGTCATGCCATGGAGATTGGTAGTTTATAAGAAATGAATCATAAGGAAATAAAATAAAATTATCTATGAGATCATAATTGTTGTAACCATAAAAATTCATCCAGGGAATGTACCTAATATTTCCAAACTCAATCCAAAATCATAGCCCATTTTTCAGGCTATTATTTTACCGGTCTTAGATCCCGAACAGAGTTACATATTATATATCATGGCTATTCAAAGTGAGGATACAAAAATGGTTCATGAATTCAATACAAGGATCCCGTAAATGAAGTCTCATTCATATAGGTATTATTTTTGGAGATTCTATTTGGGGATTAGCCTTCATTACCATACAAAAACTTTAATGAAACTCTCCGTGAGTTTGATGGAGCTCCATAACCGTGATGAATGTTTACGGATGGATCCGTGAGTTTGATCGGGCTATAGCCTTTCAAGAATCCCACATTTTCTTCGTGACATGATTACTAGAATAATGATACCCCATTGACTATAACTAGCCTTCATGAACTCATTCTATGATGGAGACAGTTCTGGGTTTCATTCTCACGATCTCAATTCAGGATGCTCATGGGCATCACGAGACCTCTTCTGTGGAGCCCCTAGGCATCATGAAACATCTACTTTGGAATTATTGAGATCCTCCCACCAATATAGATATTTATTTCATGGTGTCCTACACCCTCCAAGATAGAATAAGGTCCTATGATCAACATGACGGTTTTTGATGTATTCAGCCTTCGCAATGAACTCCCCTTGGGAATCAGTACATCCTTCCTGAGACCCTGAGATTCTTGAATCCTGATACATCATGAGACACATAGATTCATGATGCACCATCCTTATTGAGAACCTCATCTTTTGAAACCCATGTGATTCACAAATACCTATCCATCATGATGCTCTGACATACATTCTTGTTGGTGCATAACATGGGGGAACATCCCCCACCCCTACTTGTGATTTGTGTCAGGAACCGGTCCAGGGCATCCATCCAAATCCCTTTTATACTATCACCAGATCCCCTAAAATATCAATAGTGTTACCAAAAAAAATTGGTCGGGTAGACAACATTTCGTCCGTTATCCATGGGTATCATCACTTCAACCACAAGAATATTGTGATTTAAGATACTACACTTAATTCCTTGAAATTATCTAATTTTAAATACTATTATTAGTTACTTTCCCATGTCATGAGTTGAGGTTCTCACATTGGATTCCCCATCCACCTTGAGTTAAATCGTTCCTCAGGAATCCCCAAAAACCTCATTACATATTTCTAACTATTGTTTGATCCTAAGAGGTCCACTGTTGATTATGTCCCAAACTAGCCATTTATAGGTATATTCCACCTAAAAGTCCTTAATACACAACCATACACTATAACATACTCTATAACGCATGAATAGGTTTCCCTATGTCCGAAGAATAAGATGCCAATAGTCCTCACTACATGACATTAAACTATAGAATACACTATTTGACAAACATAGGATGCCTCTTGTGAGACACATGAGATGCGTTATGCATCATGAATAGGATGAATCATGGTATTATAATTAGAAAACCACCAAATAGAAATCATGGGCTTCGATTTTAGGTGTATTCCCTTAATATATAAATTGACCCAGAAGTATGTCAAAATTCCCTCAAGACCCAACATGAGGAAAAAATTATAGGTATCTCAATTTATAATCCCCAGACACCTCATCTTTCCAGATGATGTTAAATTGTGATCTTAAATCACAAAATATACATGATATAACAACATGGCCTATTATGAGGAGTACATGATGGGAAACATCCAATAATAATCCCCATTGGCATAATTGACACTCCATATAGGGATCCGGTAAACTCCCATGTGTAAGCCTCATTCACAGCATTCCAACTCCCTAGAAGCACTAAGAAGCTCCCAAGAATAAGAGACATTCACAACATTTCGTCTCTATAGTGGCTTTTGGGTAGTTCCCACTAGTAAGCCAGATTCACAACATTTCTGCTCCATAGCTTCACCTGGGAAGCTCCCACGCATAATCCCCATTCACAACTTTTCCACTCCACCGTGATGCCTAGGTAACATCCATGTGTATTCCCCATGTACACTACTTCCACTCCATAGTAGCACTAGGGAATCTCTCACCCATAATCCCTATCTACACCATTCCACTCAATAGTCGCACCTAGACAGCTCCAACACGTAATACCCATTCACACCATCACTACTCTATAGTGGAACTGGGGGGTACCTTCCATGTATAATCCCCTAACACAACATTTCCACTCCATAGTGGCACCTGAGAAACTTCCATGTTTTATACCATTCCACACTATTTCCGCTCCATAGAGGCAACTGGTCATTTATAATGTGTAATACCCATCCAAACCATTGTCTCTCTATAGTGACATAAGGACAATTTTCTTGCATAATCCTCACACCATCTCTCATTGACACTTCTTTCACGACATGAGAAATAGGTATACTGCTTCCTCTTATTTTCCTAACAGATCATGAATCACATGGTATTAGAGGATTCTAGTGACCACAACATCCAACATCCAATCCAATGAGAATCCCTCCCAGTGTAAGCCTCAGTCTTCATGTACTGATAGGACATCATATGCATACTCCAAAACATTTCCCATCCAACATTCATCGTTTTTAGGTGTAAGCCCCAACCATATTCAATAATTATATGCTTATCCTACATGTAATACCAACCCACTTTCCTCGACCCATATGGGCCTCCTCCACATGTATAAGCCCCAAAACGCTTACCAAAGTATGCGGGTTTTGATTCCTGCATCCAAGGCAGGTTACGTAGCATGCCACATTAAGGTTCTATCCTAACTAATGATAAAACTAGTTTCAACTTCATAAGAAAGTACCCTCATGATTTGAAACCTTCACTATATGGGACACATATAAAGGATCCATCTTCACAGGGTCTCTAGATCTATTCACTAGCCCTTTCTAGAACTTCATGGACATTGATTCCCAACTAACATGGATACATAGGAACCCATCCTAAGGTTTAATCCCAACACCCCAACAATTTATCCATTCCATACACTCCACCCAAAACATCCTCCACAACCATCCTCATTTTACCTAGGCAACAAAATTCCTGGGAGATCATGCAAACAACTATGGTCGTTCCTATATGTATTCCATATCCACATCATCAATGCTCCAAATAGAATACCTAGAATAACATATTCATATGACCTAGAAAATCCATTGAACCATGTCGGTTATGATACCTACCTCATAAATAGGGTACATAGGACTCCTCTATGATGTTGAATACCAACCAATGGTAATCCTTGATGACCCATCATAGGGGTTCCCCTCTATGATCTACCTCAAAAAGTGTCCAGATCAACCTCCACGGTGTGAAATAATTCCTTTATGGGACTCAACCCCCTCAAGTCCACATCAATGGGTATTCTTGGAAATCCCTTAGTAAACCTTCACGGTTTTTCATCATAGGGATGTATGTAAATGATCTGCCTCTATGGGGAATTCTGATCACTCAACATCATCTCCACAAATTTGAAACCCATGACCGGCCACATAGATACATCATGATAAACATGGGGTGCATGAAGAAAAAATCAAAAGATATGAATTGGGCATCAAATACCATGTGATTTACATGGGATTCCATGGGTTCTACAATGGATATATTTCTATGAAGTGCAATATTAAGATGGAGAATACAATAGCCTAACTCACATAGTGTCCAAACATTTGCAGACATTCTCAGTGTTTCTATATACTATGATGAATGGTTGTTGACCTTCCAAGGCCCCTTGGAATGTCTATAAAATATAGAATAATTAGATAGAATCCACAAATATATGGATACAAGAATGATTTTAAAAAACCCTACTCAAATCTATGAGGGAGACTCAGACTAGGTGACGAGTTCCAATGACGAATCCATGTAAGGAGGAACTTTCATCCCATCAACCAATTTTGATCAAAGAGCCAAGATCACCATCCATGGGGGTGGAGGCTTCCCACTGTTCGAAATTGGGAATGTTGGGCATGAAACACACATCACCACCATGATGTGTGGCCCAAAAATAAATGTGTTCGTAATAAAATGGTGAACCTGATGTGAATATCTTCTTCTTCCACTTTGAGAAATAGAAAAATATTTGGACTGGACAAATTGGGGCATCACCTTTTTGAATACCATGTCCTCCATGGGTTTGAGGATGAGTAACATTTGGTGTGTACAGATTTTGGAACATATTATCCTCTCCAACACTTCCTCTCTCAGGTCCCACATAGGGGGAAATCACCATGACTCCATTGGCCCCTCACCAAAACCACCTGCTGCATGGGACACATAGGGGCACCCCCACCCTAAACTCCATCATCTCCTCCCAGACACCACTACCTTGATGGGATAAATAGGGGTAAACCACCCCCAACTCCATTGGATCCTCACCAATATTATTTCCCCCATGGGTTTCATAGGGGCAACCCACCCTGAATGCATCGGCTCATTGCTGGCACTATTTCCCTCATGGGAATGTAGGGGGAAGCCCCCCTAACTCCATGATCTCGTCACGGACATCACCACCCTTATAGGATATATAGGGGGAATCCCCAGACTCAATTATATCATTTCCAACACCACCACCAATATGGACTGCACAGGGTTATCCACCCCTAACTCCATCGATGCCAACACCACCACCCTCATGGTCCGCGTAGGGGGAAACCACCTTCAAATCCATCAGCTCTTTGCCGATATCACTGACCTCCTGGGTTGTGCATGGGAGACCCAACCCCGAATCCAAATACGCGTCACCAAAACCACCTCCCTAATGGGCCACACAAGGTGAAGCCACCTCCGAATCCATTGTATCCTCACTGAAACAACCCCACTCATGGGTCGCATTGGGTGCTACTACCCATGATTCCATTTTCTCAATGTCGACACCACCACCCTCATGGGAAACACAGGGAAAAACCACCCCCAAATACATCAAGAACAATGTTCCTCCAAATAGACAACATCATCCAATGTGGAGGTTCTCCCCACACGACAATCATTCGGCGTAGAGATTATCCCAACTTCCATTAGTATCAAATACAGATGTCCTCCCCACATTTCCATAATCTGGAATATAGGTCCTCCCCATCACCATAAATATACACTGAGGAGGTCATCCCCTTAATGTTATAATAAGGTATGGTGGTCCTCCCCATTGCGATTGTCTTCCAGTGATGTGGTCCTCCCCACACCGATATCATCTTGAATAGAGGTCCTCCCCATCTCCATCAGCAGACATTGTGGAGGACCTCTCCACAATACTATTATCTGTCACAAATGTCCTCTATGTCACCATTAAAATCCATTGTGGAGGTCCTCCCTATAATACTATCATTGTGAATAGAGTTCCACCCCATCGCCCGCATCATCCTATATAGAGTTCCTCCCTGCACCACTATCATCCAACACAAATGTCCTCCCCATCTTCATCATCAGTTAGTACAAAGGTCCTCCCCACACTCTAATAATTTATAACAGAGGTCATCCCCATATTTATCTACATCAACTTAAAAGGTCCCCATTGTATTGATATCATCTGGCATGGAGGTCCTCATCATCAATGTTAGAAGAAATTTAATAGGCCCTCCATGTAATACTATCATTAGGCAGAGTGGTCCTTCCCATCGCCATCGTCATCCAGTACAGAGGCCCTCCCCATACTGCTATCATCCTCTATATAGGTCCTCCCCATCACCATTAACAGATTGTGTTGATTTCCTTACTTCAATAATGTCATCTGTTATAGAGTTCTTCCACATAACAATCATCATCCAATATCGAGGTCATCCACACACTCTGATGATCAGATGCATAGGTCCTTCCCATCCCCACTGGTAGCAATTGCAGAGGTCCACCTTGTATTTCCATCATCCAGCATGAAGTTCCTCCCCATCGGCATCAACAGACATTTTCGAGGTCCTCCCCACATTTCCATCCTCCGGCACATAGGTCCTCCCAAATGCAATCACTAGCCATTGTGATGTTCCTCCCTGTATTTCCATCATCTGGCTTGATGGTCCTCCCCATCACCATCACCATATATTATGGAGGTCCTCCAAATACTACTATCATTGGTCACATAGGTCCTTCCCATCACCACCATCATCCATTGTGGAGGTCATACCCACACTAAAATCATTGTCCTAGAGGTTCTCCCCATACCGATCACCAGTCATTGTGGAAGTCCTCCCCGCATTAACATCAACCTACAAGAATGTCATCCCAATTCCACTACTAGTACATGCAGAGGTCCTCCCCATGTCGACATCAACTACCATAGATGTCCTCCTTATGACATGATATAATAATTTAGATGTCCTTCCCTAACATCCACAATATTTCCCATAGGTCCTACCGGTGTTGAATACATCCATTACTCTGAAGAACAAATACTAATGGCATATCAATAATTTCTCTTCTTTGGTTACACTGTGTTGTGAGATGTCATTATAGGCATATGTGCCATCATGGATCCATTGCTCCATCATACCGATGATCTAGGATTTCGTGCCTCGCAGGCTCCATTTCCATTCATACCAACACTCTAATATTCCATGACTCAAGGGTTCCATCAACCCATTATATAGACACTCCAAGATTATAGGCCTCAAGGGCTCCATCACCCCATCGTACTAACACACTAGGCATCCACGTCCACAAGGCTCCATCATCCCATCGAACTAACTTTACAGGCTTGCATGCCTCCCAGGCTCCATCACCCTGTCATACCGATGCTCTATGAATCCAAGCCTCTAGGGCTCCACTCCCTTGTAGTACCGACGCTCTAGGATTCCAATCCTCTAGGGAGATATTTTCCTATCAAACTAATGATTCTGAAATCCACACATTCTAGGATCCATTTACCCATCTTTTCAACACTCATGGATTCTATTCTTCTAGTTCTCCATCCCATCATCGTACTGAATCTCCAGGATTCCATGCTTTCAGGGATCCATAGCCCCATAGGATCGATATTCTAGGATTCTAGGTCTTCTCAAAACCATCAACGTGTCAAACTGATGTTCCAGGATTCCACACATCATGGGCACTATTACCCCACCGAAACAAGGGTCCTCCATCATCGCTACAACAATAAGCCTAAAATAAATAGTTTATATGGTCCCTTACACCCTATGGGATCTCAATGTCACCCAAATTGCTACATGGAAAAGTGTTCTCATCTGAACTAACTAGGATCGAGATCCCAAGTATCTCTTAAGCATGGTATGTTAACTCTCCCTAATTCTTGTTCTAAAAGAACCCACATAGGTCTTCATAGAATCCCAAAAAACATCTCAATGTAATATCCCAATGACATAGCCTATATCATGTTTGGAAAACAACCTAACATATGCGGACTTCATTTTAGGGTGGAACCATGTTCAGATCCTCCCTGATTATCAAGGAAACCATAATGTCACAATGGTTCCAAAATGTGAATCCTAATGCGGACAGAATCTATATGGCCATACATCCTAGTTTCCTGGTGTTAAACAACATAACATCCATAATCCTGATCGTATGATGTTAAAATGTGAGATAACGTCTTAGTCAGATGACATTAACTGTATGACATTTTTTTCAAAGCTATGAGACATAAAACATCATTGACCATAGTCAATGTGACCTTAAATGACAACCATTGTGCATCCCAATCACACAATGTTAAATTGTGTGAGGCAACACCATTAATGTATGATGTTAAACCTCATTTCTATTGTCATCATAACACGACATTAAATTGTATCATTCCACATTATGAATATCATAGGATGCATCATATTCTAACCATGAGACAACTTCACATCCCCATCAAAATATGTAAAACTACATATCTCCATATGTTCTCTTATGAGTGTGCACTTTTCATTTGACGATGGTACACTAACATGAAATATCCATGCACTACCATATGACCCATTTCCAAGAGAAGTGGTTTGAATCCATCTATATTATATGCCCAATTTATGTTCTTGAATGTGCTATGGTGTAGAAGATAGAGTATTTTATTCCACATGGAAATTATACCAAGCCATATCCACACTACGTGTCACCCTTTATTTGGATCCCCACCATATTACAAATCGGATGGGATCCCCTAATGGCATGGTTCCTAGCCATAATTGCTCCCCTACAATCATGGGAAAATACTCGTAAAGACTTTGGAAGACATTTTGTGACAGGTCTCATATTTTTAAACACGATCATAGGTCAACCCTAATTTGTTTTTCCCTATCCCACATAATATGATATGATTTCTATGACCCAAATGGGGTCTGTAGTTATCTTTCATCCTCATTAAACCACACTGTGATCCAAGTATCGTGTTTCGTGATTATTATATTCGGCCTTCTTATTTTCCGGTGGAACTCCAACAGCCTCACTATTATCCCTTTGTGCACTCTATATAGTCTGAAATCTATGACATTTAATTAAGAACACAAGTCCAAGAATCAAGACTTTAAACATTATATAGTTCCTCCCTAGGAATGTGTGGTGCAACATGGGCATATTTTTTCCTCATTCACAATGGGTCATTACTTTTATTCTACACATGTCCCCTCTCTTGGATTCTCCCACACTTATAGTCTGATTTATATGGATTTATACTATATGGACATAGTCCAAGAATCATGACTTCAAACTATATGTGAGTTCTTCTCTGTAATATGGTGTGTATTTCTTGGCCTCATTAGATCATTCATGTTGGGTTTTTCATGATGTTGCACAACATATTTCTTCTTAAGAAGCCTTATACCTATTAGTACAAACTATATGACCATAAACCAAGATCCCCTATAGTCTAAGATTCACAATATCAAATTGTGTAACAGTCAATATCTTAGTTGCATGATGATGAATTGTGTAACAATCATCATCCTGGCCAAATGATGATAAACTACATAGTACCATAATATTCTCACCTGATAGGACATTTCCCCTGAAATAGGTCACCTATCTTGTCATCTTTGAGAACTGTTTACAACTTGATACCTATCCATATAAGATATGTACTGATTCAAAGAATCTATATCCTGGTCTAGCCACTGATAACATAATTCCCCTTCATCATGTATGTATCATACCTATGTGGGAATATTTCATATCCCATAACTACTTTAGGATTTTTTTCCCATCCTTATGGGATACATAGCGACCCCCATACATTTCACCTTTTGGACTAGAAATAAATTCAAAAAACCTTTATCCTCTTGTCCTCGATATATTCTACTTTACATGACTCCAAACTATATACAAGATGTTTTCTATAATCTGTGGTGTGGTGTTGGGCCTCCTTGGCCCTCATTAACATTGGGTTTTTCATAACACAACACTAAAAATACCCATTTTTGCTTAAATAACTATTGGATTAAATTCTATAACTATAAAAATAGATAAAATGTCATCAACACATGATATTAAACTGAAACCATGCCCTGAACGATTTCAAGATGCCTCATGATAATTTTTGGATGCCTCATTTCCATCCATAGAGAGGATTTCCCCTACCAAAATTATATGTCTTCCAATATTTGTTATATAACTATGTAGGGAATGATTCCCATCCTCATGGGATAAGTAGTAACACTCGAACATTTCATATTTTGTCTCGAGACTAAGATCCTTAAAACCTTTAGCTTCACATCCTCGATTATAGTCCAACCCATATGACCCAAAACTAAATGTAGTTCATCCTATGGTATCTATGTGGTTTGTGGTACGTATTTTCCCTAATTCACATAAGGTTTTAATCTCTTTTTTTCTACATATATACCCTTGGATTAATATTTTCTCTTATGGTCCAAGAATCATAATGTAAAACTATATGTGGGTTTGATCAGATTTCTATGACCATAAACTAATAGCTTATAGTCCATGAAACATGACTTTAAACTATTTTTCATGCTTCCAACAATATGAATTTAAACTCTATACAAAGCCCATGTATGATTCTCACTCTTCAGTGCACCCCATTTCACAATTCAATCCTTTCGGGTTTGGGGTTTCTATCATCATCCAAATCTAGATGGGCCACCTAGTAGTAATGGTCCCATACCATTTTTGTCTCACTACACATATTGGGACAACTCATTGATGGATATATGGTAAAAAAAATGAATCATATGTTTTTAACATGGTAAAAGGTTGATCCTACATTTTCTCACCACATTCTTGACTTGTAGGGTTATGTTTCATGTGTTCCAAACATGGTCAACAATCGTTCCCTACTCAATAGTCTCTCATTAATCTAGACCTTTCAAGTCACGCCATTCCTCCTTTCCCATCCCCTGAATTATGGTGCAATGAAAAAACCCTTCGCATCACCCCTTTGATCTCCGACATGTCCTGAGAACCATAATACATTTCCCTGTTTCCGGCATCGATCATGTCTCACATAGGCTTAGGAGTTCTAGTAGAGTGTTTACTATTGTGGTCGAGCCGTACCAAAGTCTTTTTTTCGAAACTCTATGACCTTAAACTAAGAACATCACTGGGAAATTTTGATGTGGAGATGTGCCTATTAGTTCCTCATTTTTGTCGGATTTGTCACTCTGCCACATAACAAATGCCCATCATGGGAGGAACCTTCCCAAGGTCTTACTTAGGTCCAATCTCTATGATCATAAACTGAGAGCTTATATTATGAGAAACATGACATTAATATATTCTCCAGGGTCCAGGATATATGACCTTAAAATATGTGCAACATCCTGGTCACATGACATTAAATTGAGGGATTCATCATGATTACATGATTTTAAAGTTTACTATGCAGCATCCCCATCATATTATGTTAAACTTTGTGTTCATCATCCTCATTTGCATAACCGGAAAATTAAAGGCATATTAGGACGTTATATGATACCCCTTCCTTTGATGTTGGCCGTCTATGACATTTTTGATGTTCGTTCATCCAAATCTCGACATCTAAGATGATGCTCTACCCAAAAGATTAGTTTGAACCTTGTTCAGATAGATACAATTACACTAATGTTCCATGAGCAACGGTGGTGTAATTACAATAGCATTGTAGTCTATTTTAAGATTACATCACTCTTTTCCCATGCTTCCAATCCCCCTTATTATATTATTATCCTCTTTAACATCTAAGGGGGCCCCTAATGGAATGGTCTCATGCCATATAACCTCACCGACCATATTGGCCCAGTGCCCCAAAATATGTTGGATGACATTCTGAGACATGTTCCATGTTTCGAACATGGTCAGATGTTGACCCTCTTTGTTTATTCCCATTCTTTTCTAAGATATATGGATACTCTGTTTTGAACACATGCATCTGTTTTCTTATATCATGACTCCACTCTTATTACGATCCTAATTTTGGGGCATTGTGATACACACTCTTCATTCCCCTTTGTTAAGAAAGAATTTAATTCCATTGGTATCTTCCCATTCATTCTCAAGATCATGTTGGAGAAGTAATTTAGATGTGAAGAGTTACACTCACCTTCTCAGGCATTCCCAGTCTAGAAACTCCCAATGGTGATGGATGTCCCATTCTAATCCCAACACATTCGCCAATGTGTTTAACTCTTTTATAGGTAAATGATATTTTATTATTTCTTGTTTCCCTAACTGAGTTTGACTAACACGGGTTTATAGTATTTTAGTTGGTTGTTTTTTCAATTATTTTAACATAGAGTGGGCCCCAGATATGTATTTTTTACATCACTTTCCTCATAACATGATCCACCTCACCCTATACATCCTCATTGGACCCCATTCTGAGGGAGTGGGGGAGAAATTTTATGGAACAGGAGAAACAAGTCCATGGAATGCACCTAATGTTGTGAAACTCAATCAAATATGGTAGCACGTTTTATGGGATTATATTATACAGGTCATAGATCCTGAACAGAGTTACAAATGAGATGTTATTTCCCTTCATAGTCAGGTATCCAAAATGGTTTTTAGATCAAATTCAGAGAGCCCATTCATGAAGTCCCATTCATAGAGGTCCAGTTCACAGTGGTCCGATTCACAGATCCCCCTTCGCAACTATGAAAACCCTTAACAAAACTCTCCCTGAGTTTGACAGAGCTCCCTGAAACTGATGGTAGTTGAATGATAGCAACAGAAGTATGATCGGAACATGATCATTCATTGATCCCATATTTTCTTCACGACATTCTTCATAGCATAATGAGACCCCTTACATATAAATACCCCCCATATGCCTTCAATATGAGGAGAGTATGTCATTATGATTCTTCCCCACACTCTGAATTCATAATGGTCATTGTATTTACGAGACCATATACTGCGGAGCCCATAGGAATCGTGCCACATCATATAATTCATTGTTGAGAGCCTCCACCCAATGAGTATATTCCTTTAATGTAGGGCTACACACTTCATGATGAAAGAAGGCCATATGAGGCACTTGAGGCTTTTCAAAGAATTCAACCTTCAGGAAAGTATCCCCATGATAATTAAGATATCCTTCATGAGACCCTGAGCTTTGCGATGATGAATCCTTGGTGAGACCATTTGCTTTTCGAGACCTATAGGTCCACGAACCCCCATCCTCAGAGAATCTATATCTTTCATGAATCTCTTAAGTCCATGCTCATCGGTTTATACAACTGGGGCTTAACCCCCTCGCCCTGGCTTGGTATCACTACTTGTCTACTGTCATGAGCATCTGTCATGGTACCTTCGCTACCATCACTGACCCTGATGAAATGTCAAAAGATTGAACATGAACTTTTATAGCCTAGCTGACCACCTTTCTCCTGGTATCCTTGTTTAGCCTCACATCCACCCATGGAATACCATGATTCATGACACTCCATATCATTCCTTGAAACACCTTGAGTCAACCTACTCCTCTTGGTACATTTCCCATGTCATGAGTTGAGGTTCTGAACATAGATTCCCTAAACACATTTAGTTGAATCATTTCTCAATATTGATTTGAAACCTTATCACATAGCTCTAATGTCGGGTTAAACAGAAAAAGACACTCTTGCGAAAGTTCCACACAAGCCATTGTTCATCATCTTCAACCAAAAAGTCCTTAATACAAGGATTTATATTGTTTCATATCACGTATCTCATAAATAGTATTCATTATGCACCAAGCATAGTATTCCAATATTCCTAACTACATGTCTTCACACAGTAGCAGACCCTATATAAAATAGGATACCTATTATTATACACATGATATTATTTATGAATTAATCATAACATGCCTCATTTCCATGATCACGAGAAAACCATCAAATACCATCCATGGGCCTCCATCTTAGGTGTAATACCCCAATATATACCTTGACCCACTAGTAAGTCCAAATTCATCCATGACATGACATGAGGAAGAAATGATTGGATACTCAATTTATAATCCTTGCAGATTTCATAATTCCACATGAAATTAAACTGTGATGTTACACCATGAAATTCCCATGGTATTCCCTCATGACCTAACACAAGGAGGAATAGATTGGAAACATCCATACGGATGCCGAATCTCCACCATTATCACTACACAATGGCATTTGTGTAGCTTCCATGTGAAATCCCCGTATACACCATTGCCTCTTCATAGCGTCACCCTAGTAGATCCCATTAATAATCCTCATTCATAACATTTCTACTCTATAGAGGCACCCAGGAAGATCCAACGCATAATCCCTAACTCACAAATTTTTTTATCCATAGTGGCTCCCGGACAGCTCCCAGGCATAAACTCAATCCTAACATTACTGATCCATAGTGGTACCTGAGAAACATCCATACATAAACTCAATCCAAACTATTTTCACTCCATAGTGTCATTTGGGAAGCTCCCACACATAATCACCATCAACAACATTTCTGATCCATTGTGACATCCAGGAACCTATGGCATGTAAACTCCATTCACACAATTGATTCTCCATCTTAGCAACCAAGAAACTTCCATGAGTAAGCCCAAATGATACAACTTTCCATCTATAGTGTCACATAGTCATCTTCCATGAATAATACCCATCAACACAATTTCATATCCTTAGTGGCACCTAGGAAGATTCTATGTGTAATCCCTATCCACACCATTGCCTCTACATAGAGAGAATCAGGAAGCATCCATGTGTAAGCCCCACACAATCTCTCATTGACACTTCTTTCACAGCACGAGTGTCATCTATACTACGTCCACTTGTTTATCACACTGAGCATGACTCACATGGTCTTATAGGTTAGTAGAAACCACTAAATCCCACATCACATCCCATGGGAGTCCCTCCCTGAGTAATCCCTACAATTCATCTATTGATGGGCCACTCATGCATGTAACAACCAAAATGTCCCATCCAATGGGCCTCCTCCTTAATTGTAAGCCCCAACCATATTCATACTCTATGGTCTGCTCCTATTCATAATCCCCAACCATTTTTTCCACCCTGATGGACCTCCTCATCATGTTTAAGCCCCAATCATCGTGCCGAACTACATGGGTCTTGATCCATACCTCTTAAATAGGGTACGCCGGATGCCTCCGTGAGGATCAATCCAAACTAATGGTAAACTTGAGTGATCCCTCCTAGGGATGAACCCTCATGATGTGACACCTTATCTTTATACAATTCATCTCTTATATCACCCTCCATAGGGTGTTAGGACCCATTCATGAGTCCATTCTAGAACTACATGGACTTTAATTCCGAACTATTTGGTATACGTAGAAAAACTAACTATTATTCTTGCCCAACACCCCAAAAATCCATATATTCCATCCAATCCACACAACAATTCATCCACATCCTTAATGATTTTATATGGGAGGCCACATCCTAGTGGGATCATGACACACACCAGGGTCGTTCCCAGGCATAAGCCCCATCCAAATCATCCCTATTCTTAGTAGGACCCCTACAAGCTCTAATGTGTATACCCAACACAATCCATAAAACTATGGGTTTTTTATCCCTACCTTCTAATCATGGTATGTAGGATTCCTCCATTCGGTTCAATCCTAACCAATAGTAAACCTTGATGTTCCTCTCATAGTGGTGAACCTCTTTGATCCACCTCCAATGGTGTCCATATCAACCTCCATGGTGCAGAATCTTCCAATTATGGGATACACACCCCTCGGGTCTACCTGGATTTGGTTTTCTAATCCATCCATTGGTGAACCTTCCAGGTGATCCCACGTTGGGATGTACCTCCTTGATCTACCTTTTTGTGGTGTTCTTATCACTCCACCTCATCTCTAAAATACACTAAATGAACGACATTCCAGACAGCTACCTAGTGATAAACATGGTATGCCTATATAAAACCATAGAAGATTTGAAATTGGTATTAGATACCCTATGATTGAAATGGGATGCCTCGGGTTCCACACCCAAGATGCCTCCATGAGGTTACCTATTAAGAGGAAGAATACAGGTCCCTAAATCACCCAGTTTCCCATAATTCCAAGACATGTCTGATGTTACCATCTTCTCTGAAGAAAATTTTCTACCCAATTAAGGCTACATGGAATGTGTTGATATAAGTTTCATAATAACCGACAACTACAATGAAATGGATCCATGAATGAGTTTCATGAACACGACCCAAATTTATGAGGGTGATCCGGAATAGGTTATGAGTTCCAAGGAGGAATCCATGGAAAAAGGAACTGACATCCTATCATCCTATTTTGATCAAGGATATAACATATACAATACTCTAATTCTTAAACATACCCTACTTTTAAACCCTATGCTAATTTCGATACTATGATACTATTGAAACATATTCTAATTTTGAACCATATGCTAATTTTGAACCCTGTGCTAATTTTTAACCCTAGGAAATTTTTGTTGAACTCTAATTTTGGTAAAATCTACTTTTGGTGAACCCTACATTTGGTGAACCCTTTTATTGTTGAAACATACTTTTAGTGAACCCTAATTTCTGTGAACTCTACTTTTGGTGAACCCTACTTTTGTGTACCCTACGTTCTTGTAACCTACATTCATGTACCCTAATATTTTTTACCTTATGTTGCTACTGTTTTTTTGTTCTTTTATGTTAAACATTTATCTGTTGCATATTGATTTTGATTATTTTCAGAGGTTTTCCATCTGGCGGAATTTATTATAAATATAATGATTATGATCATAAAGTTTTTGATGTTTTTGTTTCTTTATTAATAAGAAAAATTAATAATATTTTAAACATATTTTTCAAATAAATTAACGGGTTACAAATTTATTTAAATTCAAATATTAGAATTTACATTCAGATTGTTTTGATAGTGTTCATGAACTATTTTGACTAATATTAAAAGGGTTTGAATTGATTAAAACTAGAGAATTAAAATATTTCCATACTATGATTATTTTTGTTGATATTATTGGAAGAGTTATTCAAACTGTTTTAAATTTATTTGTTTATGTTTTATTCTATTGATATAAATATTAGACGGGGCTGTGATTTTTGTGGATATATTTATAAAATATCATGAAACAATTTATTACGAATATTCCAAGGATGTGGAGGAATTAAAACTTTGTAATATTTATCTTATAAATATAAATCCCTCTTTAAGATAAATGGAGTCACAAGTTTTATGATATTCGATAATCTGTTTTTCCAAGAGAAAGTACTTTGAACATTGAACTTGTTGTGTATTTTCATCATCTTTCAACACTATGTTTCATCACTTATACGATCCTTCCCAGGCTGAATATCTTTTTCTTAAACTTCTATGACCTTGATTTAAAGTTGTAATCTAAATATAAATAATTCATACTAGTTATTTCCTTCATTGTCCAATCTTTTATTGTTTTTGAGTCTGTATAACTGTTTCTCATCTCTCGCATCCACTTTCTATTTTTCTTTTTCGATTTTTATAATGAAAATAATTATCTGTTATTATTCTTCCTCAGGTTTTGACTCTTGGATTTTAATTTTAGGATATAAGGGGTGTGACCCTTTATATTTAAAGTCAGTACTATGTAGGGTATGACTCCATATTTTATATTCATGTTTAAAGGGTTGTGACTCCCCATACAAAATTAGTGTCATGATTTTCCCTCCACTAAAATATGATTCTATAATTTTCTATGATTAAAACTAAAAATAATTAGTGCACATATATCTCTCACATAGTAGATAGATTTATGAGTATATTAGGCCTAATTTAGACTAAACTACTAAAAAACATCCTTGTGTTATTGAATTTTTTGTTTCTAATTATCCTTAATAATTTTCATTGATAATTAATTAAATCAATAAATTTAATTATGTTATTTTCTTAATCTAGTCTGTGTGCACCCATTTAGAGCGTATTCTATTACCCTTTGACCTAACGATTGGTATAAAAGGATAAAATTATTAAGAATAGTTTAGCTCTATCATGGAATTTCTTGATACCAAACATTGGTATTATCGGTTGGTCCTTTTATAATTTATCCAACCCTTTTGTAGAATCTAGTTTTATATTTAATAATGCTTACCTATGAAAAGAACTCACATTATATGGATAAAGATATTATAATATGGTATTATTGAACCTGAATGATGCTTGGATTCCTCAACATCCACCTCACAATGAGGGAAATGATTTAGGATACTGGAGATCCCAAATAGAGGCATACCTTAATCAATTAATCATTTAGACCTTTTCAATCATGTCAACATAGTACACACTTTTTGAAGCTGACCCAGATACTCTTACTAGAATTGGTTTAAATAAATATTTTTTAAATTAAAAAGTTGTTACTATTTTATATTATTCGATTACAAAATGTTTTTAGTCATGTTTCTACTTGTATTATGGCTCATAAAATTGGATAGATTCTACAAGTCACTGACCTTGGATCTAACAAATTTATCTAATCTAATTTGGAATTCTTTTTTTTGAGTTCCAAGACTTCATGATCGGTGAACATGAATCTGTAAACCAAATTTTTCATATATTCACAGGATTATTGAATGGAGTGAATTCACTTAGAGAATCCGTGGAAAACCAAATACATGTTGAAAGAGTCCTATAATACATACAAAATAATTGGCATGAAATGAATTTTTTCATTGATGAACGAAATAATATTTAAGTGTACACAATTGATGAATTGATTGGATCACTACTCCAATATGAACATTAAATAAATAACATTGATGATGAGGAGACCATAAAAAGAAAATGTGTAGCTTTTAAATCTATGTATTTTGATTCTAATGATTCTTCTAATTCTAATCTACAATATAGTAAAAAAGATGATATGGCTAATATTTTGACTGATGTTTATAAAATAATAAAAAATAATGGATTCAAGAATCAATTTAGGGGAAACCCTCAAAAAGGAAAATACAAGGGAGATAATAAAGGTGACAAAAATTTAATGATTCTAATTTAACATATTATGAATTTATAAATAATGTACATATGAAACCAGATTTTCCAAAAATAATGAATAAAGAAAAATTTAAAATTAAGAAGTTAAAAAAGGCTCTGACCACTAATTGGAGTTTTAAAGAAGAATTTGATTCCATTGAAAAATATAGAAATAAAAAAATATTATAATATACACTTTATTGAATCACTAGATATAGTTAGTAATTCTAATTTTTTTTTCTGAATGTTTTGATTCTGGCTTTGATTCTAATAGTTTGAATATTTTTGAATTACATGAAGTTATTGAAAATTTTAGAAAAGTTATTTTCCAAGATTCTTATTTATATAATAATCTTGAATAAATCAATGAAAAACTTGTTTCTGGAAATAAAATAATTTTACCAGAGAATGAAAAACTAAGTAACACAACATCTTCTTCTCATTTAAAATTTTATGATTAGATTAAATCTCCTGAGTATTTGAAAGAAAATTTCAAAAAGTAAGTTCAAAGCCTTAAACATTGTTTATCGGATTTTATTCAAGGTCACGAAAAATATCATTAGATTATGTCATTGTATATGATAGAAAAAATAATGACGGTTTTGGCTATGACTAAAGATTACCTGAAATGTATAAAACACATTTTGTTTAAAGTAAAAATGGTATTACTTCAATGGTTACTTGTTTTAAATGTGTCATTAAAGGTCACTATACAAATGATTGTTCTCATAGATTTAAAAAATAATTGGGATTTAAAAAAATCTAATTTTTTAAATCCTTATTATATTGATTACCTTAAAATACATTCTTAAATTCTATATGGGTACCTAAAGAATTTATTACTAATATTATTGTACCCAAAGTAGATTGGGTACCAAAATTGATATGTAATTGATTTATGTAAGAAAAATGCCTTGGATGTCTCAAGAACGACATACAGTACATCAATATTGGATTATATAGGCATATGGCCAAACAACATTCATAATTTATAACATATAACACATGTGATGGAGGCACTATTCCTTTTAGAGAAATTTCCAAAGGCAATGTAAATGGGTTTGGTAATGTTGGTACTGATTATTATACTTTAATTTATTATGTTTTATAGGGCCTAAAACATTATTTAATTAGTACATCACAGTTATGGGATGAACGAACGAAATTTAAACATAAAAATGATTAATGATTAATTTTTAAGAATTATTATTTAATATTTTATACTAATAGAAATGAAAATAATTATACTATTGATTTTGATGAACTAAATATTCAACATGTATGTTTTGGAATATTGTACTAAATTACATCAACCGTTGGTATATACATTAACCTCATGTCAATTTAATAATGTTACATATTATATCAAATCATGAGAATGTGTCATATCTACAATTCTTAAAGAAATAAAAACATTATCTTTGTAACGCTTGTTAAAAGGGAAGCAACACAACATTTATTATAGACCCATCAATCATATAAGTACTAATAGAGCTTTACAGTTAGTAAATATTGATTTATTTGTCTCCAATATAATTTATAGTCTTGGTGGAAAGAAATATACTTTATTTATTGGGGATGATTATTATATATTTTCTTAGGTATATATTATTGATCCTAAAAATGATACTTTATCTCTATTTACTACTTTTTTAAATTAGTTCAAAAATAAAAAATGTTGTATGATTATTTCTATCCATAGGGGTAAAAGAGGTTACAATCATGAATTAGATTTTGAATTTTTTTAATGAATGGCTATTTTCAAAACATTTATACACCTAGAACACCATAGTAAAATGGTAATATAGCACATAAAAATTGAACTCTTATTGAAATGGATTGAACTATGTTAACTGAATATAATTATCATTGATATTTTTGCGCTTAGTCTATTTCTTCTGTTTACTATATTTCAAATATTATTCTTATTAGAAATTTGTTAAAGAAAATTACTTATGAATTATTTATGAATAGAAAGCCTAAAGTTGGATGGTTTATTGTTTTTTTGTTATAATGTTTTTTATTTTAGATAAAAAGGATAATTTAGATAAATTTGATTCTAAAAGTGATGAATGTATTTTAGTTTTTTATTAAAATATTAATATATATTATAGACTTTATAGTACAATATTTATAATTATATAAGAATATGTTGATGTTATGTTTGAGGAAAATAATGTTAATTTAAATTTTAATTCTAATGTTTTTATGATGAGTTTAGAGATTTTAATTTATGTGAGGAAATATCACAAGATAAAAATTACTGAATTAAGGGGGAGTGTACTTCTTCTCAACATGATCCAAGATCCTGGAAGATTCACATAGATCATCCTATTTATAATGTAATTTTCATTTTTGATTCTGGTGTAATAACTAGAGATTTTATAAAAAATTATTGAGAAAAATCTTCTTTTATTAATAATTTTGTTCTTATTAATGTAAAATATTATTTTAATGATGGAAAATGGATTGTTTCTATGCATGATTAATTAAATTAAATTGTTAGAAATAAAATTTGGACTTTAGTCTAATTTCATGAGGATTAACATGTAATTTGAACTATTTGTATCTTTATAATAGAGTTGGATGAATCTATATATATTGCTAAACCCAAATCCATGCTTTTTCTCAATGATACTATCAAGAAAAATTTATGGACTTTAAAGAATCATTTGAACCTATTTCTAGGTTATAGGCAATTAAAATATTGTTGTAATTATCTTGTTTTAAAGGGTTTAAATTTTATCAAATGGATGAAAAAATTACTTTCATAAATGGTTTTATAATTGAAGATGTTTATGTTTATTAAACCCCTTGTTTTGAAAGTGAAAAATTTCCTAACCACGTTTTTTAGTTATCTAAAGCTTCGTATGGTCATAAACAAGAACCCTATTCCTGGTATGAAATTATTTATTTATTTTTGTTAAACAATGATTTTAATAAAGTAAATGTTGAAG
Source organism: Viscum album (assembly GCA_963277665.1). NCBI lineage: Eukaryota > Viridiplantae > Streptophyta > Magnoliopsida > Santalales > Viscaceae > Viscum > Viscum album. Next base: position 926,956,053 of record OY728126.1, on the reverse strand, counting down.
AAACACTTTTTATCAAATTAATTTATAATAATATTTTAATCATACAAATTTATGATGATTATATATTTTTTGAATCATCTAGTAAAATGATCTATAATTATATTTCAACTATTATGTATTCTGAGTCTGACATGTGTTCAATATGAGAATTAATATTCATTATAGGAATTCATATATCTCAAAGGTAGGATGTAATTATTCTTAATCAATCTAAGTATTCAAATGAGTTGTTTAAACAATTTGGTTTTGAATCCTCTAAATTTATGAAAAATTATATGGGAACTAATTTTATATTAGATGTTGATGAATATGGTTAATCGGTTGATAATAAATTTTATTGGGGCCTGATAGGTAGCTTACATTATTTAACTGCATTTAGACTTGGTATCATTTCTAGAGTTTGTTTTTGTGAAAAATTTCAAGTAGACCCTTTAAGGAATTATATTAAAGATGTAAAAAAGAACAATTAGATATGTTAAAGGAACTATTGATGATGGTTTGTATTATCCAAAATATATTTTTTATTTATTTAACATCTTATTCTAACTCCGATTTTAGATAATGTAGAATTGGCCAAAGAAGAAAATCAGGTATGTGTCCTTTTCTAGAAAGAATTTTAATTTCATCGTCATCTAAGAAACAAATATCTATTTATCTATCTATTGTAGAAGTGGAGAATATCTCAATTTCTAGTATTTCTGCTAAATTTTTATGGATTATGAAATCATTATGTGATTTTGTTTATTTTGGAATAAATTTTTATTTATTGTGATAATACATCTACAATTTTGATTTATAATAACCCCTAAAACATTCTAGAAAAAAGCATATTGATATTGTATTTATTTTTTTAAAAGGTTATGTTAATAAGGGATATATTGTTTTAAAATTTTTACCTTATAAAAATCAGAAAGGTGATATTTTTACAATGCATTTAGACTCTAATAAGTTTGAAAAAAAATAATTTGATCTTGGTATGCAGAAATTGTAAATTTTAATTATGGAAATTGTTTCGGGGAAGTTTTTTTTCTCTTTTTCATTATTTACCAAAAGGGAGAGAAATACATTGTTTTAAAATGTTATTAAAATTGGTTTTGAATGATTTGAATTTATTGTTTTTATAATCCAATAAAAGGGAGATATTATTTTTTTTCTTTGGTTTGAGTATTTTTCCTCTATATATTTATGATATCTCATTCCACAGTGTTTGGTTTTGTGGGATCATTATCACGTTAGATAGGTAAGTTATTTATCTAAACTTCATTATTTTTTGAGTAAGTCTGAAAATTATTTTCTTTTACTCTAAAAAATCATTGAAATTTCTTGTGTAGTTTTAGAAGCATTAATGTCCATATTTTTGAAAATTTACTATATTTATTTGACATCCAGTTATACAAATATCATATTAGCACAAAAAATTAATTTATAGAAATCCATCATCATTATCTGGATTTCATTAGTATCCATTGAAGTATAAAAAGTTAATATGAGTGGTCATATAATTAGATGAAGTTCTTCAATGTTGTTTCATCATTATAGTTTTGCGTAATGTAGTTCCTTCTATTTTTGGACAATATCAAGAGAAGTAGAAGTCGTATTTTATAGATTCTTGATTATATTGAAAGATAATATTTTTTCTATAAAAAATTTTTTACTAAAGGATTTATCTACTATTACTAGCCTTTAAAAAGTCATCGAATTTTGTAAAATTATTTTGCCCAGTTTTTATCAAAGTATGGACCAACAACCCAACATTCAAAACAGTGAAAAGTACAGTTTGGAAAAACTACATTCACAATAGTGAAAAGTATGGTTCAGTAACACTACTTTCACAGTAGTGCAATGTGTAGGTTGACAACCCATTATTCACCATAATTAAATGCACAATTTGAAAACCCTCCTTTCACAACAGTGCAATGTATGGTTCGAAATCCCAACTCTCACAATATTACAAAGTATGTTTCAGAAAAACTATGTTTAGAATAGTGAAATGTATTGTATGGAAACCCTATTATACTTTTCATAATAAAACTACTTTTAAACCCTATGCTACTTTTGAATCCTATGCTATTTTTAAACCTATACTAATTTTGAACCCAATGCTACTTCTAAACCTTATGCTACTTTTTATCCCAATGCTACTTTTAGTGAACTCTTCTTTTGGTGAACCCTACTTATGATTAAACCTACTCTTGGTCAACCCTACTTTTTCTAATCCTTGGTTTTGGTGAACCAAACTTTTGCTGAACACTACATTCAGTGAACCCTATTTTTGGTGAAACCTACTATCGTGTTCCCTACATTTCGGTGCCCTATATTCATGTAACCTACTTTTTCTACCCTACTTTACTTTTTTTCTTTTGTGATTTTATGTTGAACATTGATCTGCTGCATATTTATAAGGAATATTTTCAGAAGTTTTTCTACTGAATAAATTCACATAAAATCTAAGGATTATGATCGAAGAGTTTTCAATGTTTTTGTAAAGTTTTTTAAAGGGAAAAAAATTTCAACTTATTTTTTCAAAAAAAATCAAAGGATATAAGTTTATATAAATTCAAATGTTTCAGTGTATATTCTGATTGTGATGCTGGGTTTTAGGAAATTTTGACTATTTTTAAAACGGTTAGAATGGATTTCAACTGGACTTTTAAAACCATTCAAAACTCTTGTTTTTTATGAATATTATTAGAAGAGTATGTCAGATTACATTAAATTCTATTATTTATGATTTATTATATAGGAATAAATAGGCAATGGTGCATTTCTTTTTATAGAGATATTTATGAAAGAACTTGACTCGATTTATTTTACATTTCCAAAGGATGTAGAGCCGCTAGATCTGCTGAAAATTTAATATATATATATATATAGTAGTTAAAAGGAGACACACAGGTTAACATATTTGACACACTATTTTTTAACGAGAAACTACATTTAACTATGAACCTGTTTTGCATTTGTAAGATATGATGGCACATTGTTTCATCACATGCACGATCTCTCAGGGTATAAATTTCTTCTACTTAAAATTATACATCCATGCTGAGATGTTATAATCCAAATAAACTGAACCAGTACTAGTGATTTCATTGTTTATCTTCTCTTGTCTGGATTCTCATTATGTAACACTATTTCCCATATCTCACATTCACTTTCTATTATAGGTTAATGGTTTTACACACGAAAGAATTATTATTAAATTTTTTTCTTTGGGTAGTGACTCCTGGATACTAAAGTCATGATCTATGGGTTGTGACCCACTCTATCTAACTTTTGGACTATTTAGGTTGTGACATTCAATGTCTAAAGTTATGTTATCATGGTAGTTACTCCCCATAAAAAATTTTGTGATATGGTTATCCTTCCACTAGAAAAGGATCCCATAATTGGGATATAATTACCCTTAAAATCATTTTAGTGCACATGTATCTCTTAATTAGTTGAGAAATATAATAGAATAGTAGGCCCACATTGGACCATACTACTATAAAAAATACTTTTCTTATTTAGTTATTTTATATAAATTACCCTTAATAATTAACTTTTCTAATTAATTCAATTAAAAAATTTATTTATTTAAATTTCTTAATCTGCTCTATTAACCCCATCAAGACCATCTTCCATTACCTTATATGACCTAAAAATTAGAATCAAATGTTAAACTTGTTAATAATAGTTTACCACTATCATTATCTTTCTTGAAACCAAACGATGGAATCATTGGTTATTCCTTCGGGAATTTAACAAACCATTTTATAGAGTCTCCTTTTATATTTAATTGTGCTAACATATTCCTAGACCACACAATACAAGGATAAATATCTTTTAATATAGAAATATTTAACCAGAATTATTATTGGATTCATCAAGAGATATATCAATTTGATGGAAATTATTGTGGCTTCTAGAGATCACAAATGTAGGCTTACCTCAAATTTTTAATAATTGAGCACTCCTCTATCATTTCAAAATAGTAAAAACTTCCTTAAGCTGACCTGAACACTATTATCATAAATGATTCTACTAGATATTTTTTAAATTACAAAGTTGTTAATATTTTATATTATGCTATTAATAGATGTGTTTTTTGTCTTGTGTCTTCTTGTAAGACATATCATGAAATTTGAAAGATTTGTTAATTCACTCACCTTTACATTGAAAATTGATCTGATCCAAGCATGGAATGACCTGTGTTGAGTACCAACAATTCAAGATGGGCGATGATGAAAGATTAAGTCAAATATTCAATAAATTCACATGTATTGTGAATGAAATGAATTAACTTTGGGATGCTCTAGAAAACCTATTACTTTTTGAAATATCCCTACGAGCCTTAATAATGAAATGGAATGATAAAGAAGGTTCTAATTGATGAAAAAAAGAATTTATAAGAGTAAACACTTGATTAATTAATTTGATCACTACTCCAATACAAACTAGAACTCAAGAACATAGCAAATGAGGGGACCAGAAAATAGAAAAGGTGTAGCTTTTAAATCTGTTAATGTTTTTTCTTCCGACACTTATGATTATGATCTACTAAATAGTGTAAGAGAATATATGGCTTATATTGTGACTGAAATTTACAAGGAATGAAAAAATAAAGGGATCAAGATTCATTTTAGATGAAACCCTCAGAAAAAAAAATATAAGGGAGTTAAAAAAAGTGGTCCAAGTTTAATTGAATCAAATGAAACATATAATGAATTTATAATGAAGGGACATATCAAACATGATTGTCCTAAACTAAATAATAATGACACATAAAAAAATAAGGGAAAAAGGATTTTACCCCCTATTAGAGTTATATAGAAGAATCTAATTCTAGTTAACAATATAGAAATGAAAAGGAATATACTAGATTGTGCATCATTGAATCACTTCATAATATTATAGAATCTAGTTTTTATTCTAGGTGTTCTGATTCTAACTATGATTATGATAATCTAAATATTTTTTACATACATGAAGACGTAGAATTATTAAGGAAAAATATTTTTTAAGATAATAATTTATATAATAAGCTTAAAAAATTAATAAGAATCTTTTTTCGGAAAATAACATAATTTTAGAGGAGAATGAAAATATAAGTGACACTTTTTCTATTTATTATTCAAAAGTTTATGAAAATTTGAAACTTCCTCAATATTTCAATGAAATTTTTAAAAATGAATTTGAATTCTGAAACAAAATTTATCTAGTTTTATTTAAGGTCATGAAAATTATCATGAGATAATATCTTTGGAAATAATAGATACAAAAAAAGATGGTTTTGGAAATGATAGGATGTTGCCTCAAATGTATAAAACTCATTTTAAAAAAAATATAGTATATCAACTGCTACTTGTTTGAAATGTGGAATGAATGTTTGATATGAAAATGATTGTTCTCATAGATTTAAACAATCTTTTGGATATACAAAAACTAATATTTCTAAATCATAGTTACCTATATTACATTACAATACATGTTTAATTTTTTTATGGGTACCTAAATAAATTATTACTAATACTATTTCACCCAAAGTATCATGGTCCCCAAAATTATGAATTAACTGATTTTTATAGAAAAAATGCCTTAGATTTCTCATGAATGGAAAATGATGCATTGATAGTGGATTCCCTAGGAATATTAATAGAGAACCATAAAATTTTATCACTTATAAAACATGTGATGGAGGCACTGTTACTTTTGGAGACAACTCCAAAGGAAAAGTAGAAGGTTTTGGTAATTTTGGTATTGAAAAGTCTACTTTTATTTCTAAAGTTTTGTATTTTGAATGGTTAAAATAAAATTTAATTATTATATCACAATTATTTGATAATGGAATGGAATTGAAATTTCAACATTATTAATGTTTAGTTTTTAATGTTGATTATTTATTATTTTAATCTAATTGAAAAGAAAATATTAATAATTTTTTTATAAACTATGTATTCAACGTGTTATTTTTTATATGTTTTAACAAAATAACAACATCCTTCAGTGTTAGTGTTTAGGTCAATTAAATTTCATAATGTTACAAAAGCACTCAAAATATGAGAATGTGTTACAACTACCGTCCTTGAAGAAATAACAACCTCATGTTTGTTATGCAATCATGACATGGAAACAATACTAAATTTCTATTTGTTACATTAATCAGATAAGTACAAATATACCTTTATAGTTTGTAGAACATTATCTTATTGTCCCAACATTAATTTATATCCTTAAAGAAAATAAATACACTTTAGTTAGTATTTAAAATAATAGTTTATTTACATGGGTATACATTCTTTCTCTGAAAATGATATGTTATTTAGATTTACTTATTTTTATAAATTAGTTAAAAATGGAAATGATTTTATAATTATTTATATTTATAATGATAATGGTAGTGAATTTCATAATTTATATTTTGAATTTTTTTTTGAAAAGAATGGATATTTTTTATAATTTTTCCACTCCTATAACACCACAATGAAATAGTGTGGTAGAATAAAAAATTGAACTCGTATTCATTTGGCTCGAACTATGTTAAGTGAATATAATTTTCCTATATGTTTTTATGGTGAAACTATTTTTTCTACTTCTTATATTTAAAATTGAATTCTTATTATACCATGTCAAAGAACACACTTTATTAATTATTTAAAAAATAAAAATCATTAATTTGGATACATTAGAGATTTTGGTTGTAATGTTTTTATTGTTAATTCAAATGATAATTTAGATAAAATTGAGGCTAAGAGTGACGAAGGTATTTTTATTAGTTATTGTAATAATATTAAATATTATATAGTTTATAATAAACTAAATATGATTATTAGAGAATATTGTTATATTATGTTTGATGAAAAAACGTTAAATTAAATTCAGATTCTAAAGTTTTTTATGATGAGCTTATAGATTTAAATTTTGGTGAAGAAATTCTTACTGATAAGAATGGATCAATTGATTTGGATTATACTCCTTCCTATCCTAATCCTAGATCATGGAAGACTCACAATAATCATCCTATAGAATATTTAATTGGAAATTTTGATTCTGGTGTAAAAACTAGAAATTATATTCTAAATTATTTTAGTAATTATGATTTTATTTATTATTTTGTTCCTATTAATGTTAATATATCTTTGGAAGATGCAGATAGGATAGACTTTATGGAAGATGAATGAAATTAGTTTATCAAAAAAATGATGTTTGGACTTTTGTAAAATTTCTTGTGGATAAATAGGAAATTATAAATAAGTGGATATTTAGAAAGAAGCTAGATGAATCTAGATAGACATTCAAAAAAAAAAGCATGAATTTTTACTCAAGGATACACTCAAGATGAATTTATATACTTTGAAGATTCATTTGAACTTGTTTCTAGGTTAGAGGGAGATATATTTTTTTTTCTTATTTTCAATGTTTTAAATTATATCAAATTGATGTAAAAAGTACTTTATTTATTGGTTTTATAACTATATAAGTTTTGTTTCTCAACCCACTGGCTTTGAATGTGAAAATTTTCCTAACCATATTTTTAAATTATCTAAATCATTTTATGGCATCAAATAATAACCAAGTTCTTGGTATGAAAGAAATATTTTTATTATTGGTTAAATAATGGATTTCAGAATGGAAATGTTGAACTAATACTTTTTATCAAAAAAATTAAAATAATAATTTATTGGTAAAATTTATGTGGATGATATATTTTATGGATAATCTTGTGAAATTATCTTCAATGATTTTTATAATTTTATGTAATATGGGTTTGACATGAATTTAATAGGATAATTAAAATTATTTTGTGGACTGAAAATTTCACAAAGTAAATATTGAATTTATTTTAATGAATTTCAGTATGCTAAATAACTGGTTATAATATACGGTCTTCATTCCTCTAAATCTATGAAAACTCCTATGGAAATTAATTGTAAAATAAATATTAATGGATCTAGTAAATCAGTTTATATTTATATTTATAGGGGCATGATGAGTACCATACATTATTTAGCTATACCTAGACCCAATATCATTATTAGTGTTTTTTATGTGCATGATTTTAGGAATACATAATTAAATTACTATTAAATACGTAAAAAATAATTATATATTTTAATTGAACTATTGATTCTAGTTTATTTTATCCAAAATATACTATTTTTATTTAACATCTTATTCTGAATCTCATTTTAGAGGATGTCAAATTGAAAAAAAATCACATCAGGTATGTTTCATTTTCAGGAAAAAAATTTATTTTTTTGTTCATCTATGAAACAACTATAAGTTTGTTTATCTGCTATATAATGTAATTATATCACTACTGGTAGTAGTTTTTCTAAAAGATAAAGGATTAAGGAAATGATAGGAGATTTTAGTGTTTATCTTGAAAAACATCCTATTATTTGTGATAATACATCAACGAATTATATTTATAAAAACCCCTTATTGAATTTTAGAACAATGAATATTGATCCAAGATTTGTTTTTTTGAAAGATCATATGAACAAGGGTGATATTTTTTTATAATTTATACCTTCTAAAAATATTCTAGTAGATATTTTTACAAAGCCTTTATACAATGATCAGTTTGAAAGAAATAAATTTGATCTTGGTATGTTGAAATTTTAATATTTTATAACTTCATTGGTTTAAGGGTTTTTTAACATTATGTTTATTTAACAAAATTTGGATAAATAAATTTTTTCTAAATGTTTTTACAATTCGTTTCAAATGGATTGAATGTTGTGGTTTTATAATCAAACAAAAAGGGGTAGATTGTTTGTTCATGTTCTTGTTTTTATTTTTTACTTTTTTTATTACATTCACTCAGTATTTTGATGATATATCAATTCAAACTATTTGTTTTTCTATGATACTTATCACATTTTATAGATAATGTATTTATCAAAAATTCACTAGATTATGAGGAAATCTAAAAATTATTTTCTAGTATCCTAAAAATTAAATGCAGTTTCTATAGTAGTTTTTGAAACAATACAGTATAAGGTTTTAAAGATGGTACTATATTTAATTAATTTCATGTTCTAAAGATATCATATTCACACAAAACATGAATTTATAGAAATAAAATATGGCTATATAATTTTTTTAGATAACAAAAAAGTATAAAAAGGTAATTTGAATGGTCATTTAATTATGTTATGTTCATTAAGGCTAATTTATGACTATTGTTTTCCAGAATATTGTTGCTTCAGTTTTTTTGATAATTTTTGGTTTAGTAGAAGTCAGATTATTTAGACTCTTGATTCGTTGGAAATATATTATTTTTTTCTATGAATAAGTATCATTTAATAAATCATGAATCAACTGTAAAGAGACTTTGAATATTCATTGATGTTTTTTTATATATATTGTCTCATTTTTTCAAAGTATGTTTTATCAAACCTCCATTCGCAATAGTGGATTATATGGTTTGGAAACACTTATTTCTCAAAATTTCAATTTATGGTTTGGAAACCCTACATTTTAAATAGTGTAATGTATGGTTTGGAAACCATACGTATTCAACATTTCAAATTAATGTTTAATAAACCTAAATTCACAACTATGCTAAGTATGGTTTGAAAACCCTACATTATCAATAGAGAAATGTATGGTTCACCAACTCTACTTTTTTAATAGTGAATAGTATGGTTTTGAAACCCTAAATTTAAAATATTTGAAATTATGGTTTGGAAACCCTACACTACTTTTCAAACCTATGCTACTTTTGAACCCTATGTTAATTTTGAACCCTATGATACTTTTGAACCCTACAATAAATCAGAACCCTATGCTACTTTTATACCCTATGCTAATTTTATCGATCCCTAATTTTGGTGAACCCTACTATTGATGAACCCTAACTTTGGTGAATGCTACTTTTGGTGAACCATAATTTTTGTGAACCCTAATTATGGTAAACACTAATTTTAGTAAACCCTACTTTTGTTGAACCCTACTATTTTATAACACTACTTTTAGTGAACACTACTTTAGGTGAACCCTGCTTTTAGAGAACCCAACTTTTTTGTACCCTACATTTGTTGAACCCTAATTTAATATCCCATCCATTTTGTACACTAAATTTATGCGGACTCTTTGGGATTTTCTGATGAACATTGATCTGCTTCATATTTATATGAATTATTTTTAGAGGTTTTTCTAATGGAAAAACTCACATTAAATATAATAATAATTATTGAATAATTATTGATGGTTTGTATATTTTTTTTAAAGAGAAAAATTTTAAAAAATGTCTTTTTCCAATAAAGTTCGAGGTTATATGATTATTTGAATTTAAATATTACAATTTCGATTCATGTTGTGCTTCTAGTTTTTTGGAACTATTTTGATTATGTTTAAAATGGTTTTAATGGATTTAAACATGAATTTTCAAATCATTCAATGCTATTATTTTTTCATAAGTTTTTTTGTGAAGAGTTATTCAAATTATTTTAAATTAATTTTTTATGATTTATTCTAAATGAATAAAGAGGAAATGGTACAACTACTTTTGTGGAGATATTTATGAAAGATCTTAAATCTCTTTATTTTGAAGATCTTATGGAGGCGAACCTATTAAAACATTGGAATATTTATTCCCTATATATTTCTCCCCATCTAGAAGATAAAAGGAGACATGTTTGCTAACATATTCGACACTCTATTTTCCATGAGAATGTACTGTGAATATTTAACATGTTGTGCATTTTCAACAACCTATGACACTCTATTTCATAACATGCACGATCTCTCAGGGGCTGAATTTCATCTCCTTTGACTACTACTACCATGAAGAGACGTTCTAATACAAATATCAAGTACCAAAACATGTGAATTCATTTTTTATCTTATCTTTTCTAGTTTATGAGTCTGTAACACTATTTCTAATCTTCCACATGAACTTTCTATATTTTTTATTATGATTTTACTCCAAAAATCATCATTTTTTATTCTCCTTCTTAAGGTTGTGTCTCCTAGATTATAAACACAATATCTAAGGGTTGTGACTCCATATATCTAATGTTACGATAGTTCAGGATGCAATTATTACTGTCTAAATTTGGGTGGTATGTTTTAGGACTCATGATAAAAAATTCAGTGTCGTGGTTATCCTTCCACTAGAAAATGATTCTATAAATAGGTTATGATTCCCCCTCAAAAATAATTCTTAGTATACATGTATCTCTCACTGTGTAGAAATGTATATGTTTAGTGTATAAAAACCTTGGACTAAACTACTATAAAAAACATCCTTGTTTTATTTACTTTTTCTCTAATAATTAACATTAACTATAAATTCAATTACATAATTTATTTGTTTTAATATTTTAATCTGGTCTATTCAGCCCCTATAGAAGATCTTCCATTACCCTTCCAACATAATAATTTCTAGGGTGGGGTTTCATTCCCCAATGACATTGATGTGATGATATGATTCATGTGTTGGGAATAATTCCCCTATACACTGATGGGATGAAATGATTTCATGGAGGGGTTTCATTCCCCCTGATGGTTATGTGATATGTTCAAATACATATGACACTAGCCAAAGTAGGTATGGTTTATCTTATATGTCACCATAAAACTCAAGTATCAATGTTTATATACTTTATTATGTTTACATACATTATATGGTTATTCTAATATTGTCACATTATGAATACACTATATTTACTATTTATATTAGGGACATTATTGGTCATGGATTATTGATTTATACTCACACCCTACATAGTTGTCCTTGACATAATGGTTCCTGAGTATACCGCGTTATCATTAGTGTAGGTAAGTTATAGGAACATTATTGGATGGTTGAGATGGATACATTGAGAGAGGATTGGATATGGGACTAGGTTTTTGACTTGAGACTAGGTGGTGATTATCCGTTTTATAATATTATTTTTTGTATGGGATTCATATGATCTTTCCATTAGGGGTCATGTTGATCTTTTCTTTTATCATATGAGATTAATATATTTTTAATTTTTATAGCATGTGGAACATTATTTATTTCAGTGTTCATCGATCATGATGTTTATTTATTTATTTATTTATTGGTCTTGTGATGATTGATTGTATGTTATTACTGTTGTTTTTCATTTCTCTAGAATGAGGGTATTGTCTCTCTATGGTATTTCCTTAGACACTCACTGCTAGTCAAAAACCTATATTTTATGGGAAACCATAGCTAGGGTCACATAATTAACTGGTCTAATTATAGTAGTGTGAGTCAGGATGAGTATGTTACACCTAAAACATATTCATCTTTTTTATTGAAACCTTATATTTCATAAATTCCAAAACAAATTAAATGTAAGAAAAAATTATATGTTATTTGAAATAAAAAGTAAATAAAAATTGAAAAACAACACATACCTCATATATTAATTGATGATCAAGACTATATTTCCAAAGAAAAAAATGATTAATACTCTCTTCTACTATAGAAACCACCATTGTAAGTAATCGGTAGGTAATTACATTGGAGCATCTTGATTGATGATATCATGAACTACTATTCTAATATGATCAAACTATGTATTCTAATGTTTTATTATAATACCACGGATTAAGTAAAACTTTATATGCTAAATATGTGTAAATTGGGATCCCTGGTATGTAACTCATGGTACGCAGTCAAGCCTTTAAAAGGTTGTAGCGTAACTAGATAGGTAGGATTTATATGTTTGGTATGTCTCTCCATTTCTACAAACAAAGAATGTAAATATATTTTAATCTTTTAATATATAAATTGATTAATATCTCTAATATCACCCTTAATAGAAAAAATTTCACCCTATAATTCTTTAATTCTCAATATTGAATTGTGAAATCCAAAAAAAATTCTAATATTGTCACCCACCTCATTTCCTCTTACATGTCTACGATATTCTTTCCTTCTAAAGTAGTCACAAAAATGGCCATCCTACCCTCAGGGATATAGATCCATTATGTAAATTTCTCTAAAAGGGTGTTTCAAAATGATATTATATATATATATATATATTAGTGTGATTTATTTACAAAATACAAAAAATTATGAAAAATAATAGACATATTCTGATAATTATATAAACTACTTGTTTTAATGGATCAGTAAGAAACAAATTTTTTCATTCATAATTTTTTAATTTTTCATCAAATGTTTGGGTTTGAGGACAAAGCTAATTCCATTTGGATCTGGTACTCTATTTAGTATTTAATTCAAAAAACATTTTGGTAATCATTTTCTCTCTTAGTAATGGATTCCCCTGTGTGAAAAATTATAAGGGAATACATTTTTAACTAAATCATATACTGAGATCTCTTGATTTCCTAATAGATAAGAATTAATGAATAAAGAATCATTTAATTAATAATTAATTTTACAAATTTATTTTATAAACAATCATTATCATTCCCAAAATCCTTCCTCTTACCATAAGGAGAAAAAAGACTCCCATATCTTCGCAAATATACACCCATATTTCGGAATAGATTACAATTCCATTTATTCAGAATTAATTAAAGTCAAAATTGATTTTAAATATCTTCTTCTAATTTTTAAAAAATACATATACCTATTATTAATTTCCTTAATATTGGGAAAGATGTGTTCCATATTTAATTGAATAAATCCAATTTTAATCATATGAAATATATAATATTTAAACTATTGGAAAAAATCTGTTCAAATATAATACTATTATGCACTCCCAAAACTAATATCTCTTCATCTGGTTAATACTTCTCTAATCAGGATCCAATATACTAATATTACAATGACATTGAATGTCCATAAAACTCATAGATTGCTTTGTATTTGGGAATAGTGTATTCTAGTTATTTTGACATCCCATATATTTAACAAACCATAGATTGAGATTTATTACAAAAAAGATACACATAATATAATTTCATAAGACTATAAGGACTAGTTTACAGAGAAAATTTGGTAAATAGAACATTATCTTAAAACATGGGTTCAACATGATTTTTTAAAAACTCTAAAACATTCCCCTATATTCCATTGATCTTCAAATATAGTACGAGATAACCTCGCAACATACATTAGAAGAATGATAAGTATAAATACCTATAAAGAAATAAGTAAAGCATAAAAAGATAAATGTAATACATGTTAGTAATGAGGCATATCAAGGTGACATAAAAGGGTTGACAGTCATAATGATGATAATCGAATCATGAACTAATATGATAACATCTATACAACATAGGAATTCATAAACAACATTAACCATTGTATAATATTCCTATGTCAAGGGTAACTGTTGAGACATCAAAACATCATGTTCTTAGGATAACCACTCATGCACTATACATGGTATCATAGGATTTAGAAAAATTATCCAATGCATTTGAGATCTATATAATTCTGGGTCCACTAATCACATTCATATTATATATATATATATACATTTTTGTTCCAAATTGTTCATAAAACATAAAAATTTATTCAAACACATTTATCCCTCAAATTAAAGAATACATGTTATATACTTGTAATTCTCAAATCAATAAATTTTAGGTAAAACTAGGTAAATACCATTGAGTGGGAATAAGGATGGGTATTCAATACAACAAAATTTGTATAAGAAAATTGTGGGATAAATTTAGCGTCCTAATGGGTCTACGTAATGTTTTATACTAGAGGTGGATGTGAGTGAAAGGTGGTATGACATTACATGGGAATCATAAATAAAGTAAAAGGATGCGTAAAAAGCATTACAAAATGGAATATTAGAAATCAAAACATCTCACCATAATGAATGTACATTAAATAAAAAAGAAAAAGAGGGTGTCTCTTACCTTGTGTGGGAAATTTTAAAGCATGGGATAATATTATTAAGAGAATATGAATAGATTGAGATAGATATATAGATGGAGAGGGATAATAACATTGTTCTCAATGTGTTTTCAATAAATAGGAATTAGAGGATGGGCGTTTGTTTTTATAAAAAGAGAGGTGGTTATTTATTAATTTTAATCATAGTTTATTTGCTCTATATGATAAAGATATCAAAACCAAATTACTTATTATGTTTTTACACATGTATTGCATATAAAAAATTTTATGACAGTAAAACCCTCTTATTTGATAAATGATACAATTATTATGGGAAGATTTAAATTTTCAATGATATTCAACCTTTATTTTTCCCTTGAAATACTTTGGAATATTCAATGGAATATTTTTATAGTAAGACACTAAGTTTATGTGAGATTCTAAGGCCTGAAGATCTTATTTTTACAAGGACTAAAAATATTAAATATATTATATTACATAAAATTTATTTTAACAAAACAATTAAATATATCCCAATTGGTGCATCATATGAGAAATCAGAGACAACCGTTAGGTCTAGGATAAAAGTTTTATCATAGGGAAAACATAACATTTGATCTTTTCAAATATTTAGTAAGATCACATAGTGGATAACTTATTTAATTTATTAATATTTTTTTTTCTGAAAATAGTAATATATTTCAAATAGGGCACCATATGATAATTGTGGGACCATATTTAGGTTCGAGATGTGGGTTTTTTCATAGAAGGCAAATAACATTGTGCACGTTGAGAATTTCATAATATCACATGTAGGGAAATTTATTTTACCCAAATTTAATATATAATAATTATTATTTCAATATATTTAAAATATTTTTTTTCTCCATCCTCTTCAATTTTTTTATAATAGAAATGAAACCACCATACTTTCACTATAATTGAATTGGAAATATTGAAAATCATATGTTTTTATGAACGTATGTAATTGGAAATTCCTTAATGACTCATAACTAATGACTCCATCATCAATATTCAGTTGAATATCATATTAAAATGTTGTTTTGTATTCATTCTAATTGTGTATCAGTGTTAGGGGTTTTAAATAACTTATCCATGTACATCCATTATGGGTGGAATCGATTGAATCAATGCAATGCTAGAACTCACTTTAGTGTTATCAGTGAGGTCTCTAAATATCTGATTTGGTTTCCTTTATACAATTATGGGTGTGATAATCTCCCCTTATTATTCCAGGTGTGTGCATATAAGGAACCATGATGTACCCAGAGCCTTGATGTGTTATAAAATTTGTTAATATGGCCTTTATAAAGTGTTTCCTGAATATTAAGGTAACCAATCCAACATTCAAACCACCCATGGTGGTTTATTCATTCTTTTAGCATCGAATGCATTGAGGTAGAAACTTCCTAACCTTGATAAGTTATTTTTTGTTCATGTTTCCATGATTATTATTTATGTTTCCCTTTCTTTACACCATTATTGATTGTAAACTCTTGTGGATGTGTGTTTGTCTCCATGTAATATGTTTTGATATATTATTTCCATGTGTGAAATTTTTGTTGCTTGTTTTCATGTTTGATTTGTTCAACGGTTGTTATATTACTATAATATACTCAAAATTATGTGATATGCATACATTTTATGTTTAATTTATGATATGTTTTTCCATTTCCTTAGATTTTGGGTTGGTACTTGAGATATGTAGACAATCATCTGGTTTAAAACCCTTGGTGGGGGTGTCTGCATGGCTTGTGATGATGATGATGATAGACCTGGGAATAGATTATAGAGAATGATGGACTGTAAGCC
The DNA here is from genome assembly GCA_963277665.1 of Viscum album. NCBI lineage: Eukaryota > Viridiplantae > Streptophyta > Magnoliopsida > Santalales > Viscaceae > Viscum > Viscum album. The sequence goes on along the minus strand of OY728126.1, from coordinate 926,939,447 downwards.
TAACATAAGGAATAATGTTAGAGGAATTATGGTATGGTGACCTAACCTAAGAGACATATTGGCCTCGTGACCCAACCTGAGGCATCGTAGGAACATGACAGATTACAAGCATGACTTGATAACTGAGTCCAGATTTTGTTCCATTAGACAATTTTTGACTTGATAACATTCCATTGTTGAGATATGGATTCCAATTGTATTATTGGTCCATTTACGTAATTAAAATCATAGATGGATTCTAAATTCCATGTAAAAGACCATTTAGATATGGATTCTGGGATCCATGCATTGGTATATTTTGAGATGTGTGTCGAGAACCATGTGCTGGTCCTTGATCCTTGAGAAATTACATGATTAACTTTCGGACATGAAGCTGAAAAAGGTAGAGTCAATGTTTTTTTGGTGGATTTGTTAGTACACTATCGCTCAGTTTTAGATTATTTGTTTATGATTCCTGCATTTATTATTGTTATTCAATACACTTGTTATACTTGATCAAACTAGGTACGGATGAATTGGTGGTGTCCTACTGTATCATATTCTCACACCCAACTCAGTAATTTTTATGTTCTTGTAGATTTCATAAGAGATATGAAGAAGGATAATTTCCATGTGTCAGATGGATGAGTAGTATAGAATGCACCTAGAGAGGATTAAGACAGACACTAGAGGTCCCTGTGATTCTTTTTTTATTATCTAATTTCATTATATTGGAAAAATTTCCACATTGGGATCACTAATCTACACACCACGTATTTTATCATTACTTTCTCCAGTTACTCCAATTAATCTTTTTATTATATTTTTAATGATTTATTAACAATCTTATGATGGGATATAAAGGGTATATTATACCCAATAATTTACTTAGACCTGCGCTGCCAGTTGGAAACCTCTTGCATATGGGGAGGCATGCAGGAGGTCATGTGAAACTCCTGCACAAACCTCGTGATTTTGATCAAGATGTTACAAAATGGTATTACTGCACTAAAACCCAGGAAATTATTTTTCCCCTTACCATGGGTTGGGACATGTTAGATACATGATATGATGGTTGGGATTTTGGTAGGGAAGCTCTTATAGTTCCTGGTGAGCACTGCATAGTGGACCTCCATGTTTTCATAAAGGGGGGAATTATTTTTGTTTTTATCATTGATTAAAATCACCTTATGTGATGAACATGATTTTTATATGTGGTTTATGGGATTTTTTTCATTAATGCATCATGACTAGGAACATAGGTTCATATTCCATATATATAATTAATGTTGTTCTTCATTGTAGTTATTAATTAAATACCATGATTAATGCAATATTTTCATGACAGTTATTCCTTGTGAGATATATCATTGTTTTTACAGGACATGTGTTTTATATTTACTATAATTTATTAGTATAACTGAGCATCAAATTTTTCTAATATATATATATGATGACTGTTTCTAGAATTCAAGGAGGATGTAATGATCCAAATGTTTTCAATGATAATTGTTACCTAAAAATGCGTGATATATTATTTTATACACAACAAAACTATATCTCTTAACTAATTAAGTGATCATAAATTTAAATGTGACCATCAATTTTTGACTGTTATATGAAAATTTGGTCAATTATAACTATTTTTCAATATTAATTTTGTATTTAATAATCTTGATAAAAAATGAAACTTTATAATTTATAAGTAGAAATGAAAAAACAATAATTAATGTAGAAAGGATAAATGATGGCCTCAACTAGTAGAGTCATTACATATAAATCCCACTGGTCAAAACATGGTAGGTGTGTAGAATCATTGATTTTATCTCTTGACCAAGTCCTATCCTAGGTTTATCATGTGATACATTATCAAAATCTCTTATAAGTGAAGTTCAAGTTAGTGGAAATTACCACTCATGAAATGCTAGAAAAGATGCCCCATGAATCTATCATCGTTACACACATTACCCGTATGTCGTATATGGGTGTTATAATGTGTTGTGTATCCCATTTTTAGTTACATAAAATGAAATTCCTTTGTATAATTTAAAAAATTCCATCAATTCTGTCTTAGGAATATTTTCACTTAATAAAGATAGATGGAATTTGATAAATTGATTTTTTCGGAAAGAAATTAAACATTATAGAAAATATATAAATATTTATAATAAACTGAGATATTATGAATAATAATTATTTTAATTTAATAGTGAGATAAAAACAATCTTATTGTCTTATAAATGATAAAATGATTTTTTTTTCAAGTGTCTGAAATTTCACTATGAATTTTCAATCCACTATTATATTTAATAAATAAGGGTTTTTATATTTAAAAGATAAAATTCCAAAATTTAATTAATTATTATGATAAAATAAATATAGTTTTTGAAATCATCACATAAAAATTAGGTTATGGTTAATTTATTAAAAATTACTAAAATAATATATTATTTGATGAATACTAAAATATATTATGAGTTATTATGTATGTTTATTGAAATAATAATTATTTCATAATGATATAACAACTGATTAAAAAATTACATGACTTATAATATTTTATTTTATTAATATCATGTATTTTTAAATATTTTATTCAATTTCAAAATATATAATTTACTTTCTAAATTCTATAATGGAAATTTTAGCTTTAAAAATGTTATTTTATGAAAACATTAATTTTCCTTTCAAAAACTAGTAATATAAAATTATAGAAAATATTGTGGGATAAAATGACATAAAATATGATCCATGTTTCAATATCATAGGCAACTAGCCTATGAAATCAAATTGTTTTGTATTTACCACTAACTAGGTTTCTAATGCCTTTATTTAGAAATTACTAAACAAATCCCCCACTTTTAATATATATATACACACTAATTAATTAATTTAATTTCACTACCAATTCATCCTTCATGAATATATTATAGTTTTAACTCCTAAGTAGTCTTAAATCCCCCAAGGTCCAATCTTTTGAGTTTTAGTAGTTACTCTTTAAGGAATGGTAAATTTCAACTTCTCTTTTTCTCTCAAATTCGCTTTTTTTTGTGAAATGTATTTCAAATTTTAAAAATATGTTATTATGTAAATTTTACTATATCCCATCATTATATTTATATTATCTTATGGGTGGGAGACACTTACCCCCCCCCCCCCCCTTATTCTTTAACTTTTTTAAACCATGTTTTATACATGTTATGTTGCCGATTTTACTTCTCAAAATTTCTCTCCTCACCTCAAAGAATTCAAATTTTTTTTAATACACAATACTCTTTATTTTCCATGGGTATTCACCAATAATTAAAAATTATTTATTTTATTCTAGAATTTATGTACATAAAACTCTAATTTCATTTTGGGGTTATAAATGACTTAAAGCTCTTGCCATTAATCACTATTTAAAAACTTGTGATATTTATTTGAAATCGATTTTTTTGTCTAATGGTTATTTCTAAAATCATTTATTATGGTATGTGTGGCTCACATTAATTAATACATAATAAGGGTTCACCCTAATAGTTCTCAAATGAATTGCGTAATGAATTTAACCTCTATAGATAACATGTTTCATGATACCTAGGTGAATAACCATGGTAATTTCTATGACACCTTTGTGAAAAACCATAGTGATATTCATTTGAATGTACCATTTATATGTTGTACCCATATTTACATAAAATTATTATTGTTATTTTTATTATTATATTACATTTTCTTATTCTTTTATGGTATTCCTCAAGATCTTATCTATAATTCTCGTGATCTCATGTAAATTGTTTACCTTACTAGGCCTTATAATCACCAATTTCTTTGATGTATATCCCAATGTTATGAGTTGTATTAATTGTACATTGGATGATCCTATGAAGAAGAAATTAAATTTTATTATAACAATGTATTATTTTTCCATTTATTATGTACCTTATTTACATGAAACAAAATTTTAATAGATCCTCTATTTGTACAATTTAATGTAATGTTATGTAATAAAAAGTCAGGATGTTATAGACTGTATCAAATCAATTTTTAATTATTGGTGTAAATTATGATTTTAAAAAATTTGGAAGAACAATAGATATAAGTTAAATTATATAAAAATATCATGGTAATTTTTAATGTACTTTGTAAGTGGTTTCTAAGAAATAAAACACATGCCTCAAAAGAAACATGTGGACATGATTCTAGCACAGTGGTACCTTAGTGTAACAACTCTAACAATGTGTATCGGGCCTAACGTATCATAACCTTGTACATGACAACTGAAATTACTAGTCACCTGGGTTGATACTCTCGAGGGATATAATTGGTTAATCACAGTATTTTTATTAACAATTATGAGAGATTTATAGAAAATTCAACTATTGATAAAGAATAAAATATTTAATCATGATGTTTGAAGGCATAAAACAACCATTAGAATTATAATATTCATAAAACAAACTTGTTTCTTACTACGTTTTTCTTATTTTATAAAATGGTTAGAAAATTGGAGAGAATTTGTAAACGGTGTACACAATAGGCCAAGCAATAGAGGCCCCCCGATGAAATCCAGAATGGAAAACTTCATGAGAATGATGAATCAATATAATGAAGTTATGAAAAATAACTTGAATCAAATAGAGGTATCAGATTCACCTCGAAGGTAAAATAAATTCCATTGAGTTTTTTATGTGTCACTGACCACCTTATTTCAACAGATCTACCAGCCTATTAATTTATAAAAAATGGATAAGAACTGTAGAAAAGATATTTTCTGTAATCTGCTGATCAGAAGAAGAGAAAGTCATAGTGGATATATACTGCATAGACAAAGAAGATGATCATTGGTGGACCAAAAGTAAAAACATAAATCCAAGAAGATATATTGAAGCTATGGAGTGGGAATAGATTTGGGGAAAATTTTCCAAAATATATTTTTCATGTCTTATATGAATGGAAATGTAGAATCAATAGCTAGATCTAAGGTATAAGAAAAATGAATTTGTTGGAACCTATGAGAAGAAATTTATATAAATTTATCTATAAACAAATAGTTCTTCTATGAATCCTAATGGAAATGTGGATATGTTAATTAGTGGAGTAATACCCCCATATATGGAAGATTAAATCCCATCAAGACTACCATAGCTATGAGGGGACAAGACGATGTTCTATTATGGTTGAATTGAAGTTTGAAGAGAAGTGGTGGTCTTATAAATCAAATGAAAAGAAGAGATGAGTGGATCTAGGATTTGGGAATATCTTTTATCATAGAAAAGGAGGAATGTAAGTGAAACATTCCACATGCAAAAAATATGGGATGAAGCATTCATGGAACATCATTCTTGGGCGGAGAAAATATTGTAAGTGTGGAAGAGATAGGTATATTTCTCATAACTATCATACTGAGTTGAAGCCTCAACTTATCAACACTAAAGAAAAACTGAAGATGGTGTAGGCCAAGCCTAATGTCTTATTCTTCATGTTTGGATATCATTGAAACTTTCTAATAAGTATCTCAATCTAAAGAAAATTGAGGGGAATCACCATAAACCACAACATAGGCCACAGGAGAAATGATAGACATTTGATATCATTATAGTTGATGTTAAAACTCTAAATGATATGGTTGAAGGTACATTCATTTTTCTCTCAATGTTGGAAAGTAATTCGATTCATTATAGTTCTATGCATTACATTATTTCCTCTAAATTTACAATTAATATATAATCAATAAATAAATGAATATAGGTATAGTTATCCATCAAGACACCTAGAGGGGTTATCCAAGAATCAAAAGTGTATAGAAACATTAGTATTCAGTTAAGAGAGAACAATCTCATCATAAATCTAGCATTCATTACCATGCTACAATTCAACATTATATAAGGTATGGAACATATACCAAAGTATAATTCTAATATCGAGTATAGAAAAAAGGAAATCTCAGAAGACATGAATGGAAAACATACATTTTTTTCAAAGGAGAAGTATCTCGACCAGAGAATTTTCTAGATACACATCTGAGGGCCTTATATATTAAAATGATAATTGATAATAAATAATGAAATGATTGTATAAGATTTGAGTATGTACCCATAATTAAAGAATACATTAATTTATTTTAAGAGTAGTTAACTATAAATACCCTAGAAAGAGAGGTAGAGTTTTCTATTGAACTCATTCCAGGATCCAAGATGATATCAAATCAATTGTGTAGAATGGAAAATTTGGATCTAGAGAAATTAAAGAAAAAACATAAAGAACCTTTGTAGAATTGTTTTATCTAACTAATTGTGTCTCCTTTGGGAGAACCTATTCACATTTTCAAGGAGAAGGATGTATCAATATTTCCATGCATTGATTATAGAGAACATAATGGGATCACATTGAAGAACAAGTAATATCAACCAAGGATTGATTATTTATTTGAATAGCTTTATAGGGATCAATTTTTATCCATGATTGATCTTCGAGATGGTTATCATTAATTGAGGGTGATGAAAAAAGATATTAAAAATACCACCTTTTGATTTAAGTATTTGAATTATGATTTTTTTGTTATGTCCTTCCTTCGAACTAATGATAATGCTATATTTATGGATTTGATGAATAGAGTCTTTAAGGACAACCTTGATAAATTTTTTGTGGTTTTTATGGATGAAATTTGGATATATTCTAAAAGTCTTGAGGAGCATCAGAATCATCTATGGGTTATATTACAAACTCTGAGGAAGGATAGGTGATTATGGGATGGTCAAAAAATGTGAACATTGGTTACAACACGTTTCTTTCTTGGGGGTAATTTTTACCGATGAATGAATATCAGTTGTCCCATAAAATGAACAGGGTTGTGGAGGAGTGGCCTCATATTATAATAGTTATTGAGATTTGTAGTTTCCATAGTTTATTAGGACATTATTAGAGTTCTTGGAAAAACAAATCAAGTATTTTTAATCTACTAACCATGTTATCTTGAAAAGGGGATATGTTAATTTGGATAATATAATGTGAAGAATGTTTTCAAGAACTGATGAATTGATTGGGTACTACACTTGGGTGAACTCTACCAACTATGGGAGAAGGATTAAGTATTTTTAGCGATGCATCTCTAAAAGGGATTGGGTGCATCCTGATGAAAAATGACAAAGTGATTGTTTATTCATATCAAAATTTGAATCCCCATGAGAATAATTATATTACACGTGACAATGAGTTGGGTATGGTTGTTTTTAATCTAAATATATAGAGACATGATATTTACGGTGATAAATGAGGTATATATAAAGGCCACCAGCGTTTGAAGTATATTTTCAGACAAATTGAATTGAACAAGAGACAGAGGAGATGTTTGACACTTTTTAAAGACTATGATTGTTCAATTCACTATCACCACAAAAGTGAAAACAAATTCACTAATGAATTAAGTAAGAAATTCCATGTTGTGATAGTAATGATGGGGATTCTTGTAGAACTTTTAGATGAAAAAACTAGAAAACCTGGTAAAGGGAATCATAATGGAATGGAAATCATCAATCCTATCAGAAATAATTTATCAACAATCAATAGAAGAGAATATATAGAAATATCAAAGATGAGATATTTTGTAATGGAAGAAGATAGAACCTGTGAAGAATGGGGAGTTTCCATAGTTCATTATTGATCAATAAGGTGTTCTGAAATTTCGTACAACGCTATGTGTTCCATCTATTAAAAAAATAAAAAAGGAGTTGATTGATGGAGTTGATAGCTCTATGTTCCCTATACATCATGGAATCACAAAAATGTATATGTAACATTGTGATCATTATTGGAAATATTACATGATAAGAGAGATTATTAACACCAAGACAAGGATTTTGGGGTGTCAACAAGTGAAGGAAGAGTAAAAATTTCATAGAGGGGTATTGAAACCACAACCCATACTAACATGGATGTGGGAAAATATCACTTTAGACATTCTCACCTGTCTCCCAAGAACATCCAAAGGAAAAAATGTGATATGTGTTATAGGGGATAGTCTCACCAAGACTACCCATTTCCTAGATATTCTAAAAGGATTATCTCTTGACCAATTTTTTGAGATTCACATAAAGGAAGTGGTGAGGTTTCATGGAGTTCCACATTATGTCACTTATAATCATTATCAAAGGTTCACATCAAAATTATAGAGAATTCTTCAATATGATCTAATACTAACGTTAATTTCCGTACGTCCTATCACCCACAAACAGATGACCAATATTAAATGACTATTCAAACACTTGAGGACATGTAGAGAAAATGCTTGATGTAATTTAATGGTGGATGGTATTAATATCTCCCATTAGTTGTTTTATCATACAAAAATAGCTTCTATTTGAGTATTAAAATAGAACCCTATGATGTTTTATATGGGAAGTGATGTAGAACTCCAATGTGTTGGGATGAATCTAGTGGGAGAAAGCTTCTTTGACCTTTTCTTGTCCAAGAGATAACATAAAATGTCCATGCCATCCAGAAACACATAAAGTCTTTTCATTGTTGAAAGAAGTGCATTTCTAAAATCCATTAAAGGGACTTGGAGTGTTATCATCCACTTTGAAATACTTGATCTCGTTATAGAACTAACCTCTCAACTATAACTTTTAACAAACCTACCTCAAGTTTGTGATGTTTTCCCTATATCTCTCATGGGGATTTAAATTCTTGACCCATCATATGTATAGAATCCATAAGTTATACAATGGGAACTTGAAGTCTCTTATTAAGATCATCTAGTGGAAATCATAGACTATAGAGAAAATGTTCTACGCTACAAGATTACCCACCTTGTTAATGTTTTATGGAGGAATAATAAATAAAAGTAAGAAATTTGGAAACTAGAGGATACAATGAAATAGAAGTACCCAAAACTTTTCTCAATTGAGATAATGAGTTGACATTTTTTGGACGAAGCTTTTTAAAGGGGAAGAATAAATTGAAACAAACTTTTTGAATGATAATTTTTTCTTATATGCGTGTGTTATATTATTTTATAAATAAGAAAAAAATATCTTGAATAATGAAGTAATTATAAATTTAAATATGACTATTATGATTCCACTATTATATGTTTATTGGTTAGTTATGGCCATCGATCCATAAGACAATTAGGAACTATAATCTTGATAAAAAATTGAACATTTTAATTTATAATGAAAAATAAAAAATGATAATTAATGAAAAAATGTGAATTGATGGACTCAACCAGTACAATCATGTCATATGAATCCAATTTGTTAGAACATGAGAGGGAGGTACCACCACTAAGTATCTATTTTGACTAATCCAAATCCTAGATTCAATAGGTTAATATTGAATTAAATCACATACAGAAGAAGTTCATGTTAATTTAAACCCCCACTCAGGTTATGATTGTAAAGCCACCCCATGAATCTATCACCATCACACAACATTATGTAATATCATAAGTGGGTGTTATAAGGGGTTACATGTCCTATCCTTAGTTATGTAAAAGTGTTATTACTTTGTGTAAAAAAAATTCCTATCAATTCTATTTTAAGAATATTTTTTCTTAATAAAGTTAGGTGAAGTATGATTAATTTGTTTTTTCAGTAAGAAATGGTAATTTTGAAGTATATATATAAATATTTATAATAGAAAAATATATTATTAAAAATAATTTCTTTAAGGAAGTAGTCTGATGAAAATTATCTTATTTAATTATAAATGATAAATTATTTTTTTTCAAGTGTCGGAAGATTCACTATACATTTTCAATCCCCTGTTATTTTTAATAAATTAGAATTTTTATATTTAAAATTTAAAATTATAATATTTAGAGAATAATTATTCCAAATTAATTTTCATTCTTGAAATCATCGCATCCATATTATATTATGGTGAATTTATGAGAATTTTATAAAATACATTATTTTTTCAAGAATATTAAAAATACAGTTTTAGGTATTTAGTATGTTTAATGATATAATAATTATGTCATAATTATTTCATAACAAATTAACCAAAATCTAAGAATTTAAATATTTTATTCTATTAATATATAATTTTTAATACATTTTAAACAATTTCCAAATATATATTTTACTTCTTGAATTATAAAATGGAAACTCTAATATTAAAAATGTTATTTTATAAAAACATTAATTTTTCTTCCCAAAATAAGTAATGTAAAATTGTGTTCCACTATTGTGGGATAGGATGACATAAAATATGTTCCACGTGTCTATTTTCAGGGGAAATACAATGGAAAATCACATAGATGTGAATTTACCCCTACTTAGGTGTCTAAATCCATTGTTTATAAATTAATAAACAAATCCCCCACTTTTTGAATAATTTCCAACCCATTTATTTATTTCCATTCACTCCGAATTAATCCTCCTTGAATATATAATATTATTACCTCCCAATGAGTCCTCCTAAGGATTCTATAAGCCACCAAGGTCACATCCTCTGAGTTTTAGGTGTTACACTTCTAGGTAAGGGAATCCTCAACTTCTCTTTTCTATCAAATTAAATTTAAATATACAATGTCATAGAAATATGAAAATTGTTTTCTTCTATAAATTTAACTCTATCCATTTAAGGTATTAATCGTTTTTTATTTGTGGTATACCCCTAACACATCTATTTTTACCATGTTTTAAAACAATGTTTTATACGCGTTATGTTGTCGATTTTACTTCTCAAAATTTCCCTCTTCTCCTCAAGAAATTCCCATTTATATGTTTTTGAATACCCAAAACATTGTATTTTCTTGGGGTATTCACGATTATGTGAAAATTATTTATTTTATTTTGTTATTTACATACATAAAACTTTTATTCACTTTTGTTTTGTTATAAATGACATAACGATCTGGTCTTTAAGAACAATTTAATAGGTCGTGATTTTTATATAAAACCCATTTCTTTTATTCTCTACAGGTTATTTTTTAAATTTTTTATTATTATCTCTGTGGCACACATTAATTAATACATATTAAGGATTCCCCATGATATTTCTCAATTTAATTGGGTAAAGAATTTAATCTCTTGAGATAACATGATTTAAGATACCTTGGTGATTATCCTCGGTCATTTTTATGACACCTCATTGACAAACATTGGTGATTTTCTTATGAATGTATAAATTAAATGTTGTAGCCAAATTTCCATGTTATGATTCATTTTATTTTTATTATGATATTCCTATTTCTCATTCCTTTATGATATTCCTCATGTTCTTATTTATTAGTCAAATGATCGCATGTATATTGTTTCCCTTACTTTCCCATACTAGGCTTTATTCTCACCATTTTCTTTGATGTATGACCCCAGATTATGAGATGCATTAATTCTAATTAGGATTAACCTATGATGAATCCATTAGTTTTTATTAGAATAATATTTTTTCATGTATTATTTACCATATTTCCATGAAACTAGACATTAAAAGATCCTATTTTTATACAATGTAATGTAATGACATGTAATAAAAAGGTGAGATTCCATAATAAAGAAAAGGATTAGTGATAGGAGAGGTATACATTGGGATAAGTGTATAATCTTAGTATAAAATTGTGTAATATCATAGATTATATATGTTCTATTTATATTTCTAATATTACTTATTTCTATAGAAAATAAAACCCAATAGTTTTGTGGGGTTGTCATCAGATCAAAATGGTTATCCTGTGTAGGTCCCCACACCTGCCCCTATTATGAAAGAAGTGCTTCAATTCCATCCATCATGTAAATCCATGATATACTACACTAATTATTTCTCGAACCATTATCCTCTAGCCTTTCAGGGCCCAGGTGGACCACAAGAGGTAGTGTATTATATGAACATCATAGAGAGCATCTTCAACCTCTTCGAGACACCGATTGATTGGATGATAAAAGTATAATAATTTATTATAAAGGGAAAAACAATTTATTATTGTGGAGTCATGGTTTTTGATATAATGTGTGATAGAATCTAATGGGAGTCCCATATGGACCTTTTTAGATAGTTTTTCCTCGACACCAAAATTCTCAACAGAGAACAGGATTTCATAGAGATGCAATAGGGGTCCACGATAGTATTTTACTACTATTTTAATTTTTTAAATCCTCCACTTTGCTTTGTTTTAGGTCAGTAATTAATCACAGAAGTCCAAAAAATTCTAAATTGGACTTCATCCAAACCTTAGGCAGAAAGTACAGAATTTAGACTTGACTTTATATACAAAGGTGTTGTGGAAGGCCCTAACCGTTCAGAAGATCATGAAAGAGGGTTGGGTATTTTGTCTCCATCAGTCCTTCAGTGCTCTATCAGTGAGCCTCCCACTGCACACATGAGTACCACATTAATTGATGGGAAGAGGAGTATTGGAAATGTATAGAAATGAAGTAGTATTCAAGAAGGGGAGTCCATCTTTTTCAACCCCTTCAGGAGGTGGTCCTATGTGCTTCATCTGTGGAAACATAGAACACTACAATAGGGAATGTAACACACAGTATACCATGTAAAATAGTGTGGAAATAATATAAATGTCCATTATTTTATTTCTAAAACATCAAAACCAAGGTTCTACAAGGGTGAAAAATGGTCTCAAACATCAAACCAAGGATCTGTCTAGGGTCATTAGAAGTAGAACCAATTAACAACTCAGATAGATCATGCATCTAATGGATAGTTTCATGGAGTAGATTAAGGTTGTGTATACACTATGGAATAGAATTCGGTAGATTGTAGTGAGGAAGAATCTACAGTCCCACCACTATGGAAATAATTGTTCGAGTGAGACCATTTGGATTACTTCTCTGTAAGAGAAGATGATATAGGGAGGAATGGTAACATCTTCAAGTTTTTTAAGATGATAAAACCCTATTATTTAATAAATGATACTTTTTTATGGTGAAATTAAATTTTTAAATAAAATTAACCCTCTATGTTTACAATGAAATACTTTGGAATATTATATGGAATATTTTTGGAGTCCACTGAGTTATGGTGACATTCCTAGGACTGAAGAATCCTAGGGTAGACGGAATAAAAAATTTAAATATCTTATATTATATTAGAATTATTACTCAAAAATAATCAAATATCCCGCAAATAGTGCACCAAAGAAGAAATTCACTACCATCGTTAGGTCTAGGTTGAGTGGTTTACCCTATGATCAAAATAACATTTCTGTGTCTTGGACATTTAGTAAGATTTCACAAAAGGATAATTTATTTAATATTTTTATTATATTATTTTTTTTTCAAAAAAAAATTATATATTTACACAATAATGTGTTCTATGTGAAATATGAGACCACTGTTAGATCTGGTATTTGGGGATTACCGTAGGAGGGATATAAAATATAGGTGTGATGTATATTTCCTTACATCATCTATAGAGTAATTTATTATACCCATTTTTAACATATTTTTATTATTTTAATATATTAATTTTTTGTATCTCTCTACATCATATTTTCCATGAAAATAATGAAACAACTATTATTGCACACTAATTGAAATGTGATGCTTGAAAATCATCCATTTTTACCTGATTTAATTGGTATCACCTTAATGATGCAAAATTAATGATTTCATTATCAATATCTAGTTGAATATTAGATTAAAGATATTATTTTATTTCATGTAGAATGTGCATGTTTGTTACGGGTTTTAAATAACTAATCCATGTACTTACATCATGGGTGGTATTTTTTGAATATCTGTAACCCTAGAATTATCTATGGCGTAATCCGTAAGGTCTCTAATGATATGACCTAGTTTCCTTCTTCTAATTATTTATGTGGGAGGGTCCCCCTTCTCCTTCCATGTGAGCATATATGAGGATCCCATGATGTACCTAAAGAACTTACATATAAGAAACTATGTCGATAAGGTATGTGAGGAGTTTTTCTTGACTTTTGAGGATACCATTCTAGCTTTCTAACCACACAGGGTGGTTTATTCTTTCCTTTGACATGAAAATAATTGAGGTAGAAAGTTCCTTAACTACTTGGGACCTCATTTATGCATGTTTCCATAATGCATATTTATTTTGTCCTTCCTTTACAATATGGTTGATTTTGATCACATGTGGGTGTCTGTGTGAGTATTCATGAAATATGTTGTAATTTTTGATTTCCATGGTTGATATTAATGCAGAAAGTTTCCATGTTTGATGTGTTCACAAGCTGTTATGTTGGTACAATAAAATCATGATGATTTTATTTTCATTCATTTTATATTTATTATATGATATGGGTTATCATTTCCATAGAGGTTGAGTGGGTAATTAAGATAGGGTGACCGTCATTTGGTTTAAATCCCTTGGTGGGGGAGTGTGTGCATGACTTGCATCAACGATGATGATGGAATTAAACACATAGTCTGGGGAATGATAATTTTGATCCATGACCTGAGGTAGCATGTTAGGGGAATGATAGTATGGTAGCCTAACCCAAGGTACATGATAGCCTGGTGTCATGGCCTAAGGAATCATGGGATGTGATAGATTATAAATTTGAATAGTGACATGAGTCCAGATTCTAAGCCATATTTTGGTCTACGACTTGATGCCTTACCATTTCCAATAGATTGATTCCAAATTTATTAATGGTCAACTCTCTTACAAATAATAATAGATGGATTTTGAGTATCATGAACTAGTCCGTTTTGAGATGGATTCTGAGCGCCATGAACTAGTCCTTTTAGAGTTGGATTTCAAGTGCCATGAACTTATCTATTCTCTGTGATACATTCCAGTTTTGTCTTTATAGAATGGATCCAAAGAGGGTATGGTCAAGATTTTGGGGAGGATTGGATAGGTTAATACCACTTGTTTTTGGATTGGATCTTTACACTTCCTATATTTTTTATTATTATGGAATATAGTAGTTATAATTGAACAGATCGAGTATGGCCGCATTTGTGGTTTTTTACTGAGTCTTATACTCACACCCTACTCTATAATTTTGATGTGCTTGTAGATTTCAAGATATAGGTGAAGAATAGAAAGGTCTTCGTGATAGATGGATAATAAGTGGAACATATGACTAGATAATAATAGGAAAGACACCATAGGACCTCACATTTCTTTAATTTATTAATTTCATTCATTATTCTGGACATATTTCTGTTTCGTTTGCTCTTATTTACATTCCATGTATGCCATTTTTTGTTTTGTTGATTACACTAATTGATTATCATATTATTTTTTGTATGATTTATTATCAATCCACTGAGATGGAACATAGGGTATAACATCCCAACTAATGGACTTAGACCCTCATTTTTATTCGATGACCTCTTGCATACAGGGAGGTGCACATGAGTTCATGTAGCGCTCATTCTATTTGTGAAAATTATACTCTTGCATATACCTTAATATATACCAATATTATCAGCCACTATAAGATGGATATATTTTCAATGGTTAAGATGAGTAATGAACTTTTAAATCCTATGGTCAAAATTTTATAGTCAGTCCTAAATAGAATAAGTATTTCATGTGTTTTCTATAACTATATTACTTAATAAGGAATTTATTTTTTCAAAAAGGTAATTCCAATTATAAATGGTTGGGTCATTGTAGTGATTATTAAATTCAATAAGTAAAATTTTATCCCCCATAAAAGGAGAATGTTTAAGTAAAAATGTAATCCAAAATCTATTAACTTTGGGTAAAATATTCTCTAGACAAGAAGAAGAAATTAAAAAGAATTGACAAATATAAGTCTAAATTGATTAAATTATTTAATTATTAAAGGGTTTTTATGAATAAACATACACATACCATGGTATGGGTCTATCAATATATGTTAATATAATTTAAATATATGTATGCTACATTATTGAAAATATTTATAATTATATTTGATTAAAATTAAATGATTCATATATGTAAAAACTGAGATTTTTTATAATTTATAGAAGAATATATCAATTTTGATAAATAATATAGTTAAACAAGGGACACAAAAAATTTATGAATAAAAATAAATAATCATATCAAAATAAATAATATCAAGATTATTAAAACAAAATCTGTGTAACTAAAATAGATGACTATAAAAATTAATAAAAAATGGAAGAAATTATCCACATCAAATAATTTATAATTTTTTGTACAATAATTTCAATATAATTAAATGATTGTTAGAAGTAATTTTTTTTTATTTTCCATAATTGAACGAAAATTATATCTATTCTACTAAAAATATAGCTAAATAAAATTTTATATCTAAAAAATGAAAACATAGAAATATTCACAATCAAATAATGATTTTAGGCAATCAAAAAAATTTGTGACTAAAATTCACAAAAACAAAAATTAACATAAAAAGGATAAATGATCAACATCTGAAATTTTGGAATTCTTCATACCGACATTTTATTAGAATTAAATGATTATTAAAAATAATTAAAAAAATATTGTTCATAATAATGAGAAAGTTATATCAATTAAATTAAGTAATATTGTATAATAAAATAACAAATTTGAATATGATGAATACAAATAAATATTTTTTTTAAAATAATAATTTTATTCGTCTCCAACCGAAAATTGTGATACTAAAACTAAAGAATATAAAAATGATTAAATAATTTCGGAAAAAAATATATAAAATTTTAAATATCCAAGTTATAGAGTGATTTTATATCTATACGTTTAAAAAATAAAAATAAAAAAAAAATATATTTACCTGAATAATTAAGAGAATAATAGAGTTTTTTTCAATATCCCTTATATGTGATAATTTTTTATAGCATGGACAATATCTATATCATACTCATTTTTAACCTTGGTTAATCATTAAATACGTGAAGATATATCTCATAACTCCAGAATATCATTAGCATAATCATCACCCAAATGAATTTTTCCCATTCAAAACTACAGAGCACTAATCATTTGATTAGTCAATAATATAATTTATTTTTTTAATGAATTATTATTATAAATGGATCAACTTTGTAACTAAATATTCTTAATAAAACAAGTGTAAATATATAATCATCATGTTTCACTCTACTATTACTATAAACAAAGTGACACTCAAACACACGTACTTTACATTTAATATAATCAATTTCTCGTATATCCTCAATAACATTAAAATATATTTTTGATATAGAAACTGAGTTTTAGCATTTAAACCTCAAAAATACATTCCTCTAGTGATATACATTACTCCTCTATTTTGAATGATACTAATGTTGTCCTGAATTTTTGTTTAAATTATGTGACCATTATTGTAAAACTGTGACCATGTTATCATATTAGCATAAAGTAACCCAATTTACAAGTTCAAGGATTTTGATATTGATGAATCAGTGTTGATATTCTTTTTACACCATGAAAAAATGTATTTTTATTCACATTCCAAAAAAAATATTTTTGTATATTGTACTTTCAATCCATCAATATATGAAGATATATATGGGTTAACCTCATATGTGTTGTTCACAATATATAAGTGAGCATGTAACACTATATCACATGAAATTAAATTAAATTTTTAAATGATGAATCCCCTTAAAATAACTATTAACAACCATATATTGACATATATAGAGACAAAGATGTTCTAATTTATATATGTAGTTAGTATAGAAATCAACCACCTCCTATTATAACTATTTTTTGACAATATATGCCTCTATTCATTGCATATTTAAAAAATATCACTTTAAAATTTTCATATATAGTTCAAAAGTATACATCCCATATAAAGATACATACCCATATGATGTAAGCCTAGCATTAGACACTCAAAAAATGATTTATGTATAGAATAATAATTCTGAAATTTTAGACTCATGTTTGTCTCTAAAGTGGAAAATTCTATGGGTGTGTTTTGCATTTGTTTGGTGGGTTTAGTTTGATAAAAAGGTAATAGAAAACTAAGACTAACTGCCTCTTAAAATAAATTTATAAGAAGTTGACTAATCTCAGGTATCCCCTTACCTACCCTGTTAAATCAATATTCTATCTTTACTCTATTTTTCTCTCTAAGAAAGTGAAATTTAACTAGGTTTATATCTCCTAAATTTTTTGTTTAACTAGAGGGATAGAATGATTACTCCAACCTCAAATCGCACATCGCCCAATAATAATAAAAATATAATTACAATGAAATTATCCCACTAATTATAAATGCATGAAATGGATGATACCTAAATGGCTTCTATGAGTTCATGTTAAGAAGAGAAGGTTAAGTTAGAATGTGAAGAATAAGAAATATTATATAATCATACACATTTTGAATAAATATAAAGAGATAAATAAATAAAATTGAACATTCAAAATATAGAATTCATTAATATAATATCTTTGTAATCTCCTCAGCATATCCTCTAAGCTCTTAGTGTTCCATCACTTGTTTTTTTGACAATAAGAAATTAATGAAATCAATAAAGTAGTAGCATTGTGTGATCACATGAAAATAAGGGGAATGAGAGAGATTGTGACAACATAATTAAGTAGAAAGTTATTTAAAGAGAAATGCTCGAGCATCTAGGTAAACTTCAAAATCCTCCACATGAACATCATGATCATCATTATGTTCTCTAAAAATATTATTCAATTTCACCATTGAGAACCAAATTCATGGTCATTTGATCGAATTTTTACCAGAATCTATAGTGAAGAAAATTTCTCCTTTTATCAGAACCATTGATAACTAATTCACACTCTCCTCATGATCATTATCTTTGTAATTCCACCTTTTTATTACATAAATATTCATTACATGGTAAAAAATAGAGGATAATTCCCATTTATATCCTTCAAAATGTGGACATAATACATGAAATCATTATAAATTCTTATAAAACCACTTGAAAAACATCTTAATATGTTTACAATAGGTTACATTTACTACATATCAAATCCTAGGTACATACATCAATGTAAAGGGGTGATCATGAAGCCCAGTAATGGAAATAAAGAGAGACATATAACAAGATATATTAAGACATCACTAGTAGAAAAATCAATTTTAACGTCGTCAATTTGACGTCGGTTTCTTATAAACCGACGTAAAATATTTTTGCGGATAAGTTTTGGCGTCAGTTTTTTAAAAACCGACACCAAAAACTAAAAAAAATTAGTTTTGGCGTCGGTTTTTAAAAAAACGACGCGAAAAAATAATGAAAAAAATGATTTGGTGTCTGTTTTTTTAAAAACAGAGGTGAAAAAATAAAAAAAAGTTATGACGTCGGTTTTTTAAAAACCGATGCCAAAAAAAAAAATTAGTTTTGGCGTCGGTTTTTAAAAAAACCGACGCGAAAAAATAATGAAACAAAAATTATTTGGCGTCGGTTTTTTTAAAAACCGACGTGAAAAAATAAAAAAAAAAGTTATGACGTCGGTTTTTATGAAAACCAACGCCAAAAATGTAAAAAAAATTTATAATCCTATAGATAATTCCCTAATCTTTTATTTGACTGGTCATGGAGCAAAAACGGAGTTACGGATTAAAAGTTATGGATGTTGGAAGTTGATATTCTCTAAAAGAAGTGTTAATTAAGTCCAACTTTCAAAGGCCATAACTTTTAATCCGTAACTCCGTTCTAGCTCCACGACCAGTCAAATCGAAGCTTAAGAAATTTTCTAACACATGGTAATTTTTTTTTTATGTTTTGACGTCGGTTTTCATAAAAACCTACGCCAAAAAAAACTTTTTTGTTTTTCGCGTCGGTTTTCATAAATACCGATGCCAAAACTGTTTTTTTTGTTTTTCATGTCGATTTTTAAAAAAAACCGACGCGAAACGTATTTTTTTTATCTTTTTAGCATCGGTTTATTTAAAAACAGACGCCAAATAGTATTCACTAATACGCAAGATCAAAATTTCAATTTTTTTCACAATGCGCGTTTAACTTTTTAAAATCCCGCCTATATTTTCATACAACTCAATCGAAAATATTTTCATTTACTATATATAAATCTGTTTGTCCTTCATTTATCATTTTCATCCTCTTCGATTCAATCATGTTTTCAATGCAGCATCAATCATTAATTTGATTACATTACATATTATATTCATTCGTTTTCATTATTATTAATGTCCTTAATTTATAAAAAACTCGATTAGATTTAAAATAATGATGATTTACTTTTTTATTGTGTTAAAAATATAAAACGTTCGGATGACATTTACCAAGCTTGGTGTAAGTTTAATTATCGATCGTCGTTTTTATTATCACATGATATCTACACTAAATATAAGAGATATGATGATAAACAACATATCATTTCAATGGAAGATCTAAAAATAATTGAAATGTGTTTGAAGTATTATTTATATTTTATATCATTTGGTGTACGTGATTTTAACTTGTGTTTATCTTGTTTTCTTTAAAACATATTGTATCAATCGATACTTTGACATGTTCAACTTCTGATGGCCATAACTTTTGATCCGTAACTCCGTTTTAGCTCCACGACCAGTCAAATCGAAGATTAGGAAATGCTCTAAAACATAAAACAATAAAAATTGATTTTTGGCGTCGGTTCTTGTAAAAACCGACGCCAAAAATAAGTTATTTCCATTTACGGCGTCAGTTCTTGAAAAAAACCGACGCCGAAACAATTTTTTAAACTTTTTGGCGTCGGTTTTTAGGGAAACCGACGCCAAAAATGACGCTGATGAGTTTATTTGGTGTCAGGTTTTTACAAAACCGATGCAAAAAAGCAATTGAAATTTGTTTTTGCCGTTGGTTTACAAAAACCGACGTAAGAAGTCATATTTTTTACGTCGGCGACTTCAACGTCGGTTAAAACCCGACGTGAAAAATAAAAAAAAACCGACGTTAAAGAACTTTTTCTACTAGTGCATATTAATAAGAACATGGGGAATAATGATAAGACATGAGAAAGATGCATAATATAATAATAAATACATGCATCATAAAATGGTAATGTTGAAATAACATTTAAATGATACTTTTTTAATAACATCACCAACGTTTATCACCAAGGTGTCATAAATAAAAATTACAAAAGTTATTCACCAATGTATCGTAAAATATGTCATCTTTAGAGATTAAATTATTTACCCAATGCGTTGTAATGATATAAGGGAGAACCATTCATATATAATAATTTAATGTTATTCACATATATCATAATAAATTATTTCATTAATAACATGTGGAGAATAATGAAGGTTTTATTACAAAAAAATCATTACATGAAAAGAGCTTTAAATACATGACCATAACCTTATTCTTAACCGAAAAAAGAAAATTTCAGTTTTATATTTGTAAATACTATAATAAATATACATTTTTAAAACTATTTGAGTACCCATTGTAATAAAAATAGTTTCGGGTATTCAAATAAAATACAAAATAGACATTCTCATTAAAAATATAAAATTTTGAGAAGAATATTGGGCGCCATGATGGGTATAAAACATGGTTTTAGAAAAGGAAAAATTAGAGTGTAAAAGGGTATCACATTTATAAAATATTCTTATTATTATAATTTAATAAAAGTAATTTGAAAAAATAAATTAGTTTTTAAATTTGATGGAAATACCACATAAAAGTGAACTTTAATGGAATGAGAAAGTGAATATTTCCATTACCATGAAGAGGTGTTCTTAAAAAATGAGGATGGAACCCAGGTGGATTGAGGATACCTTGGGGGGATATAGGGATGGAAAATCACCATAACATCATGAAGGATATATTTTTATTGAATGGAAATGGATAAATGGGTGGGTATTTATAAGATAATTAGAGGATTTGATTAATATATTAAAAATATAGGTCTTGGAAAACTTGTTTGTGGAAAATGAAAACTCATTGTATTAAGCATAATTTTTCAAATTTTTTTGGACATTTGGGTCACATTTTATGTTATATTCATCCTGATGAATTGAACATCATTTTTAAATACTTCATTTGGTATGGAAATGTAATGTTTCCACAAATTAATGTCTCTAAAAATCAATTTTTCCATTTTAGACATTAGAATGTAAAATATAGTTTTAACATTTTAAATAAATGTTTTAATATACTTAATAATAACATAAAAATAAATTTTCAGGAATTTATTTTGTTCAATTAACTATTAAAAAATTATGTCTTAAATATGATCTCATAAAATATCAAGAAAATCATAAAACTGTATTTTTTACTATTTATGAACAAATAAATTATTTTAGAAAATTCCCATAAATTCATCCTAGTCTAATTTTAATGTGATAATTTTAAAAATGATATTTATTTCATCTAAAAAAACTTTAAATATATCTTCTAAATATATAAATATTTATTTAATTAAAAATATTAGTATTTAAGTCACTAACAGGATTCTAACACTTGGAAAACATTTCCTAGACATTTTTAATATTATTTATTTATTTGTTATTTAAATACTTTTTTTAATAATTTTCAATTAAAACAAATAATATTCATAAATACTTGGTTTAAAATAAAAATTTTATAAATTTTCTAGAAAAATAAAATTATATTTTATATGCATCCAAAAACAAATTATAAAGATCATCTCAATAAAACATATATATTTTTTTATAAAAATTACACTTAAAAGGAATTTCGTGAAATATTAATTTCATTTATAAAAATTATGTTACACTTTAACTGACTAATGGATAGACATGCAACCCCTTGTTACACCCACATACACCCTAAGAGTAAGGTTCATGATAGTTGTAGTTTGGTGGGGTCAGCTGGAATCAACTAAGAGGTCATTTAAACTAACTTGAACTTATCCCATAATAGATTTCATTCTAGCTTTACTTTTTCAGTCACTTCTTGAGATTCTTCCAAGGATAATCTCAAAAATGATACCTCCCTCTCAGGTTCTGAAAAATGGGCTTCAAATGAAATGACCCTACTAGTTGAGGCTGTGAATTCACTTTTCTATATTGGTTATTTTATGTCCTCAATAATTATAAAAATAATCATAACAGTAAAATTATCATCTAGGGGAATATTTTATAATGGTCACATAGACCAATGGTAACATTGACCAACATTCATATAATAGTGGAAAATAAATAGTTTCATTTCCCTTAATACCCTATAAATACTACTTTATTCATTCAGCCAAAATTTAATACAATTTCTCAAAAGGTTGTATTTTCATTTTCATAATAACTTGATTGGTTTACAAATATTTTTTAGTGTATGATATTATATGTAAAAAACATTTATTCAATAAATAAATAACATTTTTAAAGAATGGGTCATTACATTCTACCCCCTTAAGTGATTTCGTCCCTAAAATTTAAACTCATTTTCTTAGTTGAGAAAATTTGAGGGTATTCATGTCTCATTATCACCTATAGTTCCCATGTCATATCTTCATATTTATGGTTCTTTGAAAATAATTTTATTATGTGGGTGTCTTTTTCTTTATAACTTTATCCCTACAGTCCAAGATCTCTACAAACTACACCTCATAAGATATGACATGTTCCAATTGCACTATCTCAAAATTTAGTATGTGTGAGAGATTAGGAATATACTTCCTCAAGATAGATATGTGTAATTAATCAAGAGCATGAGCTATATTTGGTGGATGTTTTAGCTGATAGGACACTTATCCAATATCATCATGGATTTTGTAGGGGCCAATGTAACTAGGGTTAAGTTTCCCTTTTTTCCCAAATTGCATGACTCTCCTCCAAAGTGATATCCAATGGAAAACATTCTATAAAAGAAAACTCCATTTACCATTGACGATTTTCGGCAAGAATCTTATAAAAAATATTGGTAATATTTATTTATTTTTGGATAGAATGAACCTTTTCAATCACCTCTTTTACAAGAGCAGATCCAAGAAATTTCCATTCACCAACTTCACCCCAACAAGTATGAGTTCTAAATTAGATTCCATATAAATATTTGAATGGTTCCATTTGAATACCTAAATGGATTTTGTTGTATGAAAACTCAAATAATTGGTGGTTTCGATCCCATCCACATTTAAATTTTCATTGAGTATGTTCGTAGAAAATCCTCGAGTGTCTGAATTTTCCTTTCAGATTGGCCATCAGTTTGGGGGTGAGAGGTCATACTAAAATTCAATACAGTATTTAAATAATTTTGGATAATTATCTATAATTTATAAATAATACATGTTTCATGATCAGAAATTATAGAATGTGGCACCCCATAAAACCTCACCACTATTTGCATGTATATCCTTCCGAGTTATTTATAAGATAAATACTACAGAATAGTAATGAAATTTTATTCTTTGCTAAGACAATCCACTATAACCCATATCACATTCTTCATTTGGTTGTTCTTAGGAAACTAGTGATGAAATATGAAGTGATATTATCCCATATTCTTGTTGGTATGGGTATTAGTTTTAATACAACTTTGGGATGTTTTCAAATTTCTTTCATGTGCTGATATAATAGGTACATTGAAGTGTAGTCAGCAATCTCTATTTTCTTATTATCCCACCAATAATGATCACAATGGTACCAAAACATTTTAGATCTTCCAAGATGTTTAGTTAATGTAGATATATGAGATCCATCCATTATATCCTTTCTTATATTTTAGATTTATGGGATGCATGGTCCTGTATGAAATTTCAATACACCTTCTTGATCAATACTGAACTTAGGAAACTTCTCAATCATCGTATTATATATATTCATTTTTAAAAATGAGATCTTCTCTTCGAGATTTATTAACCATAACTTGTAATAATGGTTGAGAAATAATTTGGGATAGGGTTGTTTGTGTACTTTACCTTCTGATTCCCATGTATAGTTTTACTTCATCCATGATCAGAGGATCTCATTAAATCCTCATCATTTCCAGAACAACATGGGTTTTCCTACATAATTCATTAGAGACCTTTTTTATTATTCCAGGATGATAATGAATTGAATAGTTCTAGTTTTTAAGATGTTACAACTATATCCTTCATCTCATATTAAATTCTTTTTTCATGGAAATATACTTCAAACATTGGTCGTCTATTTATATATCACATCTCTCCCTATAGAGATAGTGCCTTCATATTATTAGAGAAAAAAGAACGACAACTAACTTCAGGTCATGGGTAGGATAATTCTTCTCCGGAGGCCTGAACTATCAATATTTATAAGCAATCCCCTTTTTAGTTTTCATGATGATGCACTCAAGACTTTCATAAATTGATCTCTATTAATAAAGAATCATTCTCTGATATAATATAGAGTTAACATTGGTGTAGTAAAAATTATCTTCTTCAGTATTTGGAAAAGTTCTCCACACTTCTTTTTTGAAATGAACTTATTCCATTTTCAGGTTAACATGGTTAGTGGATTGGAATTTCATGAAATTTGTTTCACAATATTTTTATAAAAACATCTTAAATAAAACAAAACTAAGAATATTTTTTACTATTATAAGATAATTCCTCTCATCTACATCCTTTTACTTCATAGGGTCAACTAATATTCCTTTTTTAATTAAACTTTTTCTAAGCAGGTAACTTGTTCTAACCACAATTCACATTTTCTAAATTTTAAAAATATTCATACCTTCCTGGGAGTTCCTATGATAAACCTTATATGATACTCATACTCCTCATGAGATTTTTAACATTTCATAATTTCATAAATAAAAGCTACTACATATTAATCAAGGTAGTACTTAAAGACTGTATTAATCAAATCCATAAATATATATGTAGTAGTAGACAATTCAAAGGTCATAATAAAAAAACTCATAATCCCATATCTTCTTTTGAATGTAGTATTTGAAATATATTCTTTATTAACCCTCAATTAGTGATACCCACATCAGAAGTCAATCTTAGAGAATAATTATTCCCCACAAATCTAGTCAAATAAATCATCAATCATTTAGAGAGGGTACTTATTTTGTACAATGATACAATTTGATTAACTATAACCAATTCATAACTACATTGATCCATCCATCATCTACATAAATAAAATAGGTGATTCTTAAGGAGACACAATTATTTAGATAAACCCTTATCAAAGTGATCTAGAACATATTTTTTTAATTACTCTAACTATATATTTTCCATTCTATAAGGTGTCTTTGATATCGGCTTGGAGCCTAGTATTAGTCCAATAGAAATACTTACCAAATTTCTGAGGGAGTTCATGATTACTCTTCAGGAAATGTGTCACTGTATTCTTGAATAATGGGTATATTATATATCCTTATACATTCATTTCCTTCAACCTCATCACCAATCATCTTAATGAAAATGGATATGAGAGGTTCTTCAGAACAAAGCTTCAGATGGGAAAACACTCCATTGAAAATGATTGTAGGTTATGAATCTGAGACTACTAAAATTTCTTTCATTATATAGTTGGTCATAGAATTATAATTTGATAGTCAGTACATCCTTATTATAGTGTTGAATTCCACCATGGGAATTACTACTAGTTTTGCGATGAGGTTGTACACTCCCTTGAATTATATACACATTTGATTCTAGGATAATTCTTCTAGGATTCTTGGCTGATAACTCTAATTCTATCATTTTGAGGATTGATTATATATTATTTGTGAAAATGAAGAAATAAAGTAATATATAAAACTATAAATAGATAATTTACTTGATTGATTTGATATCACAACGAGTGTACCTACCACAAAATCATTCAGAACTTTAACTTCAGTCATCAATATATAAAATTAACGACCTCGCTCCCTTTGCCTAACATGAGGTATATGGTTTATCCCTTATATTATCTTGTAACATTGACATTGATTGGAAATGTTACCAAGATATCCACACATGAATCATTGAACAATTGGTTGGGCCTACACCATCTTTCCTTTTTCATTTGTGTAGAAAATTAGAGTCTTTAAATAACCATGATGGTTTTCAAATATATGGCCTTCTCTTCTAAACATGTTGCACTTTACACTCAAAATAATGTAGTTCCACAAATGAATCATCCTAAATTTGTTTCATGTGGTAAGTTTCACATTATTTCCACCTATTCCATGATCAATGTTCCTCCATGTGTTTCGATCCATATCTCTCTTATTTTCAATAAACTTGTGTGACCACTAAATGTCTCAAAACTCTAATTCAACCTTCATATAACTCCTCACTATGTCCTCATAGATTTTATATTCCTAATTTTCAATATTCCCTTGTATATGGTTTCTAAGTCTACTGAATAATCTATTAAACTTTTTCTTTTGGATCAACAATAAATCTACAGGTGTATTGGGATAGTTTTGTAAATTTCCTTTTATAGACTCCTAATGAATCATTTTTCTTATGATTTATTTCGTGGAATTCCTTCTCTATTTTTGTTTGTATTGGAGAGGGGAATTATTTATTGAAAATGATTCCCCATAACTCTTCCCACTCCATATCATTGACCTCCATTCATAGTTTTGTGTTTTTTATCAGTTTCCACAACTGATAAGATTTTTCATATAAGTGGTACACAACACATGTGAGTTTAGCTTTTTCCAAACAATGGAATACAAAAAAGATATTTTCAATATAGCTTTGCAATTTTTAATAAATCAACATGTTATTATATCCACTAAATGATGGTGTTTGTTGATGCATAAAGGACTCAACAAAATGTTGTTCCCATCAATATTAATTTTAGTTCCCCAACATGATTTAAGTTATTATTCATAACTCAAGATAGTTGATTCATCATACCCATGAATTTTTCCATTCCATATTCCTTTAAAATTCCATTAGTGCATCATCTATTTAACTCATAATTAATAAGATTCTTCTTATTTCGTAAAATTTTAATAAAAATTAGAAAACCAGAGTCATGAACATGTTACATTTATGAATATTGTAATACTAAAAGTATTTTATGACTTAAAACATCATTCATAAATTTATTATTAATATCTTCTAATAAAAATTACTTCTTCTATATTTCTTTCATAATGGTTTATAAAAATCTAATGATTAACCAAACATATATCCTATGAGTATAAAACCAAGAGTGTAATAATACCCATTGTCTAATACCATTTCCCATTTGATTATAACTCAATGTGGTGAATTTGATGTTTCCCCAAGATACATTTGTTATAGATCCACATCCACTTGTTCTTGTCCATATAGGGATTTAATTTCTCAGAAATCACTTACTTAATAATTCACCAAAATACAACGATTTTTTTATATATCTTGACTTGTACCTAGGGTCATTATTAACGATTTAACATCATAATTTCCAAAAATAACTAATACTCCCTTTGATACTGACTATGGAATATCTTCATTTTGTTACATAACTTTTCATTATATGTGATGAATCATAGGATCTTTTAATGTTTAGTCACATGGAAATATGGTACATTGTATATGAAAAATTTAAAAAAACATATAAAACAACATGAAAGAGATCTTAACAGATTCAATATATGTTACTTTAATTTCATCTCATGTCCTAGGGACATACATAAATGGAAAGGGGGGATAATGAAGCCTAGTAAGGAAAATAAAGAGAGACATATATCATAAAATATTGCGATATATAAATAAGAACACGAGGAAATAAAATAAGACACAAGAAATATACATAAATTAATAATAAAAATATGATTCATAACATGGAAATGTTTCTATAACATTTAACTGAGTCATTCCTAATCATATCACAATGCTGTCGTAAATAAACATTACTAAGGTTATTCACCAAGGTATTGTAAAACATGTCATCTATATAGATTAAATTCATTAGTCATTTTATTAGAGCACTATAAGGGAACACCCTTCATTTTTATTACTTTAATGTGATCCACATTGATCATAATAAATAATTTTATTAGTAATCCATATAGAATAAATAATGAGTTTCATTTAAAAAAACCTAACATACAAAATCACTTTAATGAAATTACCATTACATAATTTTTAACCCACGAAAGGAAATATGAGTTTCAAACATTTAAATACCTAAATAAAAATACATTTTTAAACCGAGTTTAATATAGATTTAAAGGAAATGTTTTTTTGGGTATTTTTATAAAAAGGAAAATATAATTTCTCCTTAAAAAGGTGAAACTTTGAGAAGAAAATTCAGTAGAAAGATAGGAATAAAACATGGTTTTATAAATGGGAAAAATATTAGGAAAAAAGGTGTTACATTCATTAAATATTCTTATTACAATAGTGGAATAAAATAATGTGGTCAAAAGTATTGTTTTGTAATTTTGAAATACATACCACAGAAAATAGAATATGAATGGAATAAGATTTAAATATTTCCCTTACCAGGAAGAGGTGTCCCTAAAACATGAGGATGGGACCTTGGGAGAATGAGGAAAACATAGGGGGGCTCTTTAGGAGGGAAAATGGCCATAAAGTTGTTGATGATAGATTTGGAGTGAATTTAAATGGTTAAATGGATGTGTATGTATAGGATAAGTGGATGATTTGTTTAATATTTTCAAAATTTTGGTATTAGAAAACTAGGTTGTGGAAAATGAATAACCAATTACCTAACCATGGTTCCTGGTCATGTTTTTGGAAATTTTGGTTACATTTTATTTTATAATAATCTATAAGAACCTATCTTAATTTTCAAATATTTCATTTATCTTGGAAATGTAATTTTTCCATAAAGTAATGTCTTTAAAAATAAAATATCCCTTTTTAGACATTGTAAAGTAAATAATAGTTTTAAAAAATGAATAAAATATATAAAAATAATTAATATTAATAAAATGAAATATTTTAGGTTTTTTATTGTCTTTAATTAATTATTACATCAATATGACATGAAAATGTTGTCATAAAATATTTGGAAACCCTTAAATTGTATTTTTTATTATTAATGAAAAATTAATGTATTTTTGAAAATTCCTATAAATTCACCCTCACCTAATTTTAATGTTATTCTTTCAAAAATGATGTTTATATTATCATAATTTTTTTAATATGATAATATAAACTTTTAAATATAAAAAATATTCAATATTTAAAAATATTCATTTTTTGTTTCAATAAAAATTTTGAATCTTATAAAAAATATCATATGCTATTATAAATTTATTTTATCATTTATTATTTAAATAAAAGTGTTTTAAAAGAAAATTTTAACAAAATAATTACCATTCATAATAACTTGGTTTATTATAAAAATATTATATATTTTATAGAAAAATACAATTATGTTTTATTTGTGGCTAGAAATCATATTATCAAATTCTTCTTAATAAAATATATATTTTATAAAGAAAATATATATGTAAAATTAATTTTTCAAAATAATAAATTAATGTATCCAAATTTTATTAAAATTTCTGTAACTATGGCCGTGAGATTTAACCCCTTATTACACCCACATATACCGTAAGAGTAAGGTGTGCAATGGTAGTCATTTTGTGGGGTGCCTCACTTA
The DNA here is from genome assembly GCA_963277665.1 of Viscum album. Taxonomy (NCBI): domain Eukaryota; kingdom Viridiplantae; phylum Streptophyta; class Magnoliopsida; order Santalales; family Viscaceae; genus Viscum; species Viscum album. Next base: position 926,909,137 of record OY728126.1, on the reverse strand, counting down.
ACATAGAACAATTTGTAATCTCAAATAAATTGAATTTTTCCCATAGGTGATTTAATTAAATATTATTTTATGTAATCAAAGATTGGTCTTGTTCAATGGTAAACCCCAACGATGATAACTCCATCCCATGTTCAGCCAAACGGTCTTCAAAGGACACAACTCTACTGGTTGAGGACATCGATTCTACTTTACGTATTAATTATTCTATGTCATTACAACTTATAAATACTAATTATAACATTAAAATTATCAACTATGTGTATAGTTTCTAATGATCATATTTACTAATGGCTATATTGACCAACGTTCATATTACAGTTGTAACTCAACAGTCCCATTTGTCAATATACCCTATAAATACTACATCATCCATTCACTAAAAATTCAATACAATATCTTTTATGGTTCAATTTTCATTTTCATAAGATCATGATTAGTTTTCTCATATTTTGTATGTGTATGTTATTATAAGTAACAAACATTTATTCTGAAAAAAATTGTCATTTAAAAATTTTGGGTCTCTACATTCTCTGTATATTGTTTAAGTGAATCTCTTCAGTACTTCACACATGAGGAAACATTTTAAGGAAGTATTCAATGATCAATTTGGACATTATATTTGGAATTAGGACTTTAAAATGTGGGAATTTTTTTAATTAGCCTCTGGATCAGTGTCTTCAAACTTGGATCTTCAAATATTGACATGTTTTTTTTAGAATAAACTATTTCTTAAGATTAGTGAAATTTAAAAGGGTGTTGTATAGAGGGATCAAGTAGGTGGTTTAAATTTCCAAAAATAGTTCATGTTGTGTTAATAATCATTGAAAATTATACATAGATGAGGATATTCCAAGTTGTAATCAATAATTGTTTTATGATAACAATGTGTATATTTTTTCAATGATATAGTGGAAATAATAATGTTGAAAGATGTCACTACCAGTCTTCAAATCCTGCATTGCAAAAAAAATAAAAAAACAATTTACACAATTTTATTTTCTAATAGAAGAACATTTTTGAAACCAGATTTCATGTATTCATTATTTATGTAGTGTATCTTGGTTTCATTTTAAATTAGGGTGGAATATAGTGTTTTGAACCAAGAAACACGATGATAATGCTTACATTTATCCATGTGGTGGCCATCATCAATCGTCTTCCACAAGTGATGGAGTGGTCTGATCTATTGGGTTTCAGTTTGATTTCCACACCCCAATAAAAATTGATTGGTTAAGTTATATCTTCTTCATACTAGATTATTTTTTTATCTAGATCAAATAGGTTCTTGATTAATGGGTACATAAGCATCTAACATCCCATGATGACAATATTGGCCATCCCATATCCGGAACAAGGTGGCATGATCTTGGTCATATATATTTAGATCAAAACTAGTGTCATGGAATTGGATTCACCATCCTGATTGGCAGACATTTGGGATTTCCCATTAGATGAAATTGCTCTCTCATGGTGGATCTTGGATTCGGCTCATCTGAAATGGGGTGTGTGGTGGAGACACTCCAGCAAGGGTGGATCAAGGTAAAATAAAATAGTTCTGATCATCTTATCCATCTATATAAGATCTGGAAGAACTATGATAATGATTTTTGTTGCCATTTATCATTATTATCCTCAGTAATCATCCTAGGAGGATATACCTTGGGTTTAGTAGAGGTGGCATGTCATGTCTTCATATTATTGGTAGTATTATCCAATAATTTAGGAATCTCAACATAGATAGAGATTTAGTTCTAATTTGGAATAATGGTAGAGACTATAACATCCCCATCTTGGTGGGTTGGGATTTGATGTAGAGGAATGAATGTTTCTGGGTGGTCATAAGGTCACTATAGTGACTGTGGGAAGTGATGTGTGAGAGATGGTGGCTCACGATAGATATGTAATAAAGACAAATTTACAATGATTATATCTCATTGTAGGTTGATGAAAGGGGAACTCACGGTCAATATGTTGACCCTAAGGAGGGAGTGAAATAAAAGGTTGGATGGTTCTGTGAGATGAAAATAGGGGGCTCATAGTATCTTATATGGGACATCCGCAGTAGGAATATTTTTCATGGACAATTGGTGCATGGGTGGAAACAAGTTAAGGTTAACAAGTGACTATGAAAGCATTGATAGATGATTTTTAAGTTTAAATGATCAATTTGAATTATAATGTGCATTCAATATGGTGACAATGCATTTTTTGATGATTTTTTATAACCTTCTAATCAATAGATAATTTTAATATTTGGGTGTATAATTTTTTCCAATAAAATCTCAATTAAATAATAATTAAATTAAAATTAGTATTCCAAAATTTATTGGAAATTTCTTAAAAAATAAAATTCCTATAAAATAAATTTAAATTCTGCTTTTTCATAAAATCAGTATCTAATCATTTTTCAAAATCAGATTTTTTTCCATCCTACAAATTAAAAAATAAAATATATTTTTAAAACTTATTTTAATTGATATATTTTCATTTAATTCAAAAAAAAACTATTAAAACACTAAAATTTTATCCTTTAAAGAGTTTTAATTTCTAATTGATATAAAAAAAATTATTTTCACAGTTCATAATTTATATATCACAAATAATATAAAAAATATATGGATTCCTAGTTAATTAAAAAAAATTAAACATAAAAAATAGTCATTTTAATCCCTTAACCAACTAAATTCAAAATTCATTAAATAAAAAAATCCAAGATTTAACCTTTAATTTCATAAAATATTGGGGTATTGTCAATGAATAATTGACAAAAAAAAATTAATGTTCACCTCACCCCTCCAGTATTGAATTATTGCACTCCACAAATTTATCATTGAATTTAAGTTATTTGGTTGTTCATTCTAACTTCAATACAGATACAAAATTGGATGAAATCAAAGAATTCATCCACTAAATTTTCATACCTCCTTTATGAATTTCACACATTGTTCTACTTCCATTCAAATTAAAACTCTAATTCCATCTGTGAATTTGATATATTCAAATTGAATAAAAATTTTAAAAAGTATAACCACCATCATTTCCTCATTTTTAACCTCCATAAACCAAAGATAATTTTCACACTACATTGGTAATCCCAAAATGAAATTATTATAATTTTATTACTCATTTCATGGGTTGAATGTTACCCTTGTCTTAATGAACTCATTTTTGACATATGAGAAAAATATTATTTTTATTCTTCGAACTATATCTAGCCATGAATGTGAAAATAATTATGCAAAAAACTTATTAAATTTGTATAGAGGGATTCTCACACAAACTTTGTCGTTGGATCATAAATTCATTTTTGGTTCCCAATTTCATATTTTTTACTATTTCAAAGGACTAATATAAATTTCTACTAGGGTGATTCACTGAGGCGATACATAATTTATAATGTTAGGCCACTCAAGATTGAGTTCAAAATTACAGTCACCACATGTTATAATTCTTATCCATAATGATCATTTTAGTTGTCAATATATTTTTCTAATCATTAAAAAGAATTTACATCTAAAAGAGGTTATATTCACTCAAAAATCATTCACATTTATTAATCCAGAATCAATTAAAATCTTATATTGTAGAAAAGTAATTTAATTTGGAAGCACATTGTTTAATTTTAGTTTTATTATTTCAATAATTTTTTATTTTTTATTTACAATCCAAAAAACATCAAATAAAAACCTAAAAAAATTGTGTAAATGTAACAAATTCATCTCCAGTATCCAATAGTTGTTGTCTACATTATTAAATTGGAATATTTATAATAAAATAGTATCCCAAAAGACCAAACAAAATAGTAGTATTAATGAACAATATATATAAATTCTTCCCTATTTTTATTGGAAACAAAAGATAAACATATCATACATAAATTTTTTTCACTACTGAAACTCTTTCAAAGAATTTATCTTCAAAACATGGGACAAAACATTAAAATATGGGTGATTTAAAATATTGTCTAAGGGATGTTTATAGTAGAAGATATCATTACTAAATAAGGAATAATCAATTTGGAGAGGTAAATAACTGAAAACACATTCAATTTATTCATAAATTTGAGTACAAAATGAATATATGGGTAGTATCGATATAGCAATATGAATGATAATAATAATTGAATACTCAATAATGTAATTCTATACTATTGGATATCATGATCTTAGAAATTAGGATATATCTAACCTAAATAATTTTCACCAAGATAATTTAAAACATTACGTAAATAACCATTTAATTTTACCAAATGATTTGTATCATGAAACCAGTCAATGCATCGAGTGGCTATTTAATTTCGGGCCCCACATGTCATTTCAAGTACATTTCATTCCCCATATATCAAATAATATAATTAATTACTAAATAATATGACTTATCGAAAAATATCTGTATTGTGTAAAGAATATGTATTTATCAATAGTTCCACTGTTAATCAAATACTCTCAAAGTACATCACCATTTGTAGAAATGGTATATGGTTTAGGAAATAATCATATTAATTATATAATAAAATGGATATTTAAGAGAAAATCTATAACCATTGATCACAAATAAGTGAATGTTTCAAATTATACTATAATTAATAGATATCCTCTACGGTGAATAATTAAAATAAAGTGATTTTTTAATTAATAAATAAAATTACCATAAAGTTATCATTAAAATATTTTTTGTAGAAAATATCTTTTTCTCATAGAATTTTACATTTAAAAACTCAATATTTAGAACTTATTAACGAAAAATCATCAAAAATAATCATGGAAAATCCTAAAATATAATTCAGAAAATAATTGGTTATGATAGTTGTAAATTCCATTCAAGTATTATAGGTGAAAAAATATTCCTTTCGCAATTTTTTAATAAAAATCAAAACCTACCTCATTTAGAAAAGGAATAGAAGATTCATTTTAAACCATTTTCAAAAATTCAATCATGGGAAACTGAATTTAGAACATATTTGGTTAATATTATTATTATTTAAAAAAAATAATGAAATTATGGCTATGGATGGAAAATATTACTTAATGTACAATTAAGCATATCCAATACTAAATATTGATGAGATTGTGAGATAACCCTTTACCTCAGGTTCAACATCATTAAACTGTTTTCAAAATAATGTATAATAAATATATATTTATTATAAATATTATAAATAAACATAATGATATGAACCATACCATATATTATTTTATTATAATATATTATCACTAGTTTATTAGAAATTATTTATAAAAATTATTATTTTGGGTGGTAATTTATTTTTTTCATGTTTTGTTTGGTTTAGTATATTTTATCTTTATACATTGATTATGGTTAAATAATATAAAAATTTTAAAAATGATATAAATATAATATATAATAATTATATATGTTTTTATAGAAATCCAAAATTTATTGATACTAAAATGAATTACATCAATTATTGAGACAATAGTCTGTATGAACACATCAATGTGGTTTTTATTCATATACAGACAGAATAAAATAAAGGTAAATAATAGTTCACATTTATATAATAATTTATTATGTGATATTAATCACATATATTTATTATATATTTTCTTATTTCCATATATGTAAACTAGGAATGGAAAACGAAACATATCACTTCATGGATGTGGTAGTCCACTTGTACGCACGGGCAACATTATCATTTCACAACCATTTGGAAGGTAGAAGTTAGATATAATATTATAATTAAATATGTATAATAAGGTCATAATTAAAATATATAATCTCATCCCCATCATAAAAACCATTCATAAAATATGATTACAAAAAAAATATTATCATTGTGTGGAGATGGTACTTTATATATACGCATAAGAGATCCTTTACATTCTATTTGATGTGGTTGAGCATGGATAATGGTTTTTTAATAATGATAAAACAATTTGTCCTATTTAGGAGTCATAATTTATTAAATTATGATAAATTATAGATATTTATAATAGGTATAAGAAGAAATAAATTAAATGGGTTTGGGTTTTAAATTTTTCTCTTTTGTAGGAGACCGCCTTTAGATCATTTATTAAGGAACATATGAATGGTATTTTAGGGATATAAGAAAATACATAACTTTAATAAGTATGTTGAGAAAATAAATGATCTTGTATTAGTTAATATATATGTCTAAATGTAGTGTAAATAAGTGGGAGAGGTGGTACATATATATATTTGAGGTGAGGGAAACTTTTGGAGTTTCCTATAATATTAAATTAATCTTAATTATGTTTTATGTAAAAATGGATAAAAAATTATAATATTAGATTATAATATCTTTATATGTTGAAATAATCTCATAAAATAAAATTTGGACTTGTTTTGGGAATGTTCTCACACTAATATTTTATTTTTAACCCCTATTAACATTTTAACAGTTACCATAATATTAATGTTTTCTTCCAATTAACAATAAATAATGTAACTATATAATTAAGAAGCCCTCTAAATAGACCATGTTTTATGTATAAAACCATATCCTATACTTTTGTCCATATATTATAATTTTATTATATATAAATCATTTATTAAAATATTAATTATTTTAAAATTTCATTAATGACTTTTTTAATACTATTCATGTAATTTGACTTCAAATACATCATGATAAATGAATAATTTGAATATAACACATTATAACCTCTACAATATTTCATATATATATAAATAATTCATGGTACACACTATCTAATTCAAATTATATATCTTTTAATTTTTTGAAAATAATTTATTTTATTTTCTATTAATTAAAAAAATATTGCATTTGCTTTGTACATGAATTTAAGGTAAATTTGTTGTTTATAAAAACTAGAAATATTTTTCTTCATGAAAATAGTTCATTCTTTCTAAAAATGAAATTAATTTTCCTTCATATCTCTCTTTTTTTCCTATGTGAACACGTAATAGATATTTAAAACAAAGAGAGTGACATTTTGTTACATTCTTTGCTTTAAATATTATAATTGTCATTTTCATTGACAAGTGTACATTAAATGTGTATATTTCTAGCCAATTGTGATAAGGATAAAATTAAACACATACAATAATAATTATGATCAAATAATTTGGCCTTATCACTTACTTTTAACCAATATTAACCTGACTTACCCATTTCTAGGATGATATGTTTTTACATGGTTACTATTCATAATTCCTAAAAAGAAAAGAGATCTATTTAACAAAATTATTCATATTGATGCCAAATATAAAATAAATATTATCAAATTAAATATCTATAAATGGAAGAAAATAATTTTAAAATAATTCTATAAAAAGAGACAAAAATTACTTTTTAAACAATACAGTTTTTAAGCTTAAAACTAGCTTTATTAGTGTCTTATTCCTAGTAAAAACTCAAGATGGATATTAAAACATTTTATTGACTATATTAAATTAAATTTTATGAAAATAACTCACCAATATTGACTAATTTAATTTATTATGATATAAATAAATTGTGCACACAAATATATTTTTTGTAGAAAAACATTTATTTTACATTCAAATGTTTTTTATTTTTATTGACAACCATTGAATTTGTTTTACAGATACATAAACCATGTATTTATCCTAAATTATTTTGTCCTATTAAAACCCACTAATTTTGGTAGCTTGTTAATAACAGTCAAATAATAATATTTTAATAATATATTGTGGTTTCATTAAACTCGACATTGGGTGAAATGAAAACTATTGAACTGATTAAATTTATTTAAATAGAAAAATACCATAAAATGATGGGGTGTTACATTCTTCCTGCCTTTAAAATTTTATCTCTAAATATTTTTATAACTTCACCTCTTGAATAAATTAGGGATGTTATTCGTCATAATTTTTCCATGTTTACATGTCTTCTCTTCCATATAATGATCTATCTGATGTTGATTTACCATCTGATTCATACGATTCCTGTAGAATTTTTATTTGGAGTACAGAATATGGATAAGATCTTTATAGTAAAATAAATCATTTTCTAATTCTATTTATTTAGAAGTGAGAACATGCATCAGGTTTTGTATGTACTTACTTAAAAAATATATATGGAACACATAATGTACTTTAGAGAGTCTAGGTGGCATTGCCAAATTGTAATAAACAACTCAAATTATTTCTAGGATATACATATGGCATAATATTTCCTTATAGAATATTGTAAAACACTTTCATGGATATACCTTCAAGAAAACATAATCACTCACCTAAAATTCCAAATATTTCCCTAGATAATCAACATAGGACTTTTTCCCTCATTGAGTTACTTTGATATGGGTTTGAATAGTCTATTCCATTGTTGTAGACTCCTCCACAAGTTTCAGTTCATTAAGAATTATTTTACCAACATTTTCCCAAAAAGTTGTAGTGTAATATTTTTTCCATATAATGCTTCATACATTTTCATTTGAATACTTTAATATATTATATTATTATAGGAAAATTCTTCAAAATTAAATAATGGTCCTACATGCCTTAAAAGTCAATTGAGAATGATCTAAACTTATCATATAAAGTTTGGATAGTCCTTTTTGACTACCCATCAGTTTGAGGATGACATGAAATTCCCAAATGAATCTCAATATCAAGAGCCTTATAAAGACATATCTATAATTTTGATATAAATCTTAGAATATGATCAGAGATAATTGAATATGGTGAATAAGAAATATCGTAAATTTTTAAATATAGTCATTCATAGTGGTACATAGTTAAATATTATTTAATAGCTGGGAAATATTCATATTTGAGATATTGGACATCATTCATCTACATCACATCATTCTTTCTAGGAGTCTTTGGTAATCTAGTGAAAAATTCCATAGTAATTTCATCCCATTTCTATATCAGAATAAGAATAGGTTGTATGACTTTTCTATGATTTTTTCTATGATTTTTTCTCTAATCCTTCACTTGTTTACAAAGAAAACATCTTGACACAAAAACCAGAATTTCCCACTTCATATTAACCCATCAAGAATGAACCTTTAAATATCTATACATGTTGGTGTATCCATGGTCTATAGATAAATTTGGGCTATAAACATCATCTAAAAATTCTCTTTTAGGCTCAGTTATAGATTGATCACATTGCCACATTCCAAATATTTGAATCTCATCCTCATATATATAGTATGAAAATTTGCAATCATTAATTACATAAATTTTACATTGAATATTCTTATCATCAGGTTGGGTACTTTATATATTTTCTAATTAAGATAGTTTACAAATCATTTAAAAAATGAGTGATATTTTCCCTTCCTTAATAATTATCATATCTATCATTACTAAATCGATGAACATAAATTCCCTATTAATCCTAAATTTTGTAATAACTATAGGTACATTCCTAATTAGTGAATCTAATACATTATCTTTCATTCTTGGATGGCAGTTTATCGGGAAATTATAATCCTTATGTTGTTCGAGTTATTTTCTCAGTCTCATATTGAGTTAATTTTATGATAAGATGTATTATAAACTCTTGTTATCTGTATATATCTCACATCGTTCACCAAATAGATAGTGTATCCATATCTTCTATGAAATGACTATGGATGTTAATTTAATATCATGGGTTGGATAATCAGTTTTAATATTCTTTAACTACCTTGAAAAACAAGAAATAACATTGTCATTATGCACAAGGACATAACCAGACCCCATCCACTATGCATCACTATTTATCAAAAATCCACCATTTCCTGATAGTAGAATCAAAATAATAGAATTCACGAATATCCAATTACATTATTCAAAAAAATTATTTACATTCATTAATCTATGATAATTTAATCACTTTGGTAGTAACATTGGTTAATATATTAGCCAATAGAGAATTTTTTTAATCAAATCAATAATAGTAACATTACAAACTAATAAAACTACGTGACTCAATTATGTTTTTTGGGGTGGGACATTATTGGAATTAATTTATCATCATATAATAACCTATTATTACATTCTTAAGGATAGTATGACAAATAAAAAAATTATTCTGAAGTCAAAATTAATACTCTCTAAATTTCTTATATAACTACTTTCATCTAAGATACTCAAGAATGATCTTCTTGTGATTATCATGGTCCTTTTAGATTTTGGAGTACACCAACATATCATTAAAAAATTCCATAAAAATACATCAAGATATAACATGAATACACTATTCATTAGATCCATGAAAACATATAGTGATTTTTTTGGTTCAAATGGAATTATTGTAATGTAACGCCCCGACCCCAGTTACCCAGAGTCAGTGCATTATTACATAACATTGGCATGATCACAAGAAAGATCAAATCTCGAAAGACCGATTGGTTTAGTAGCCTTGGAAACACTAGATATATTCATAAGTTTTACATTACATCAGAAAATGAAAAACTACTACAACAACATAATGTTTCCACAGTCCACACTATAATCCCCTCATAATATCCCTGCAGGTCATTCATAACTTACATCTTCACATCCTGGGAAAAATAAAACATAGAAAAGGGGTGAGCTCAAATGCCCAGTAAGGATAACAATATAGCGGAACATTCAAAAATAAGCATAAACATTTAAGGCAATTAATTACTAAGACAAAAGCCTTTTAAACTTGAACTTCAACATAGTATGGAAAAAGTAAAATGAAATAATTCCATTTACTTATTCACATGGATCTTATACTAATCGAATGATCACATGAAAAAATAAATAACCACTTTCATAATGTTGGAATGCATAATTCCAGACTATCATAACCACATAGACAAGGCCTCGTGCCAAGACTACAAATAAGATTTTTCCAAGGCCTTGTGCCAAGACACTAGTTTGTCTCATGAGACCTACCGATGAATTTTTTATGAAGATACTTACGTTAAAAATTGCTAAAATACACTCCAGTGTTTTTCTGAAAACATTATGCAAGCTTCTGAAAACAAAATAACTAATTCTGAGACTGCTCGACTAAATACAGGCCATGATGGGTCCACTCCCAATCCCTTCCTGTCTACTAAACTCGAGAGTCAGGTTTTCTGATAAGATTTTTAAGCTTGTGTTAAATACGTATACATTTGCACTGGATTTTCATATATTTGAGAGAAATATCTCTTTTTTTGAAATCATTGAAAAATAACATAATTATAATAGAAAATATTTATTTTTAAAATGTCCTTGTAAACTTGTAAGGGAAGTTTTGAAAATTTTATAACGGCGGTAAATAGCCACACCCGCCTTATAAGTTAAAAAACATTCTTACCTTAATTTTGTTGAAAAGGTTAAAAAGAACCTTGATTGGAAAACGACGGAAAGATGCCTTTATAAACCTCTTATAAAAAGTCAAACAAGAGTATAAATGACTTTAACCCATATTCTAGTAAATAGTAAAAATGTTTTGAAATACATTTCGAAAAAACATGGATGTGGATGATAAAGAAATCCCAGTAGATTATTACGTATAAACAACCTCGGATAATGAAGAGATTGTGAAATAACCCTTACTTTGTACTTTTCCTTTGTTGGGGTAGGTTAACCTCCTGTATAATGGTGAAATAATTTTTATTAAATTATACAAGAATCATATATATTAATATGATATCATATATGATCTTTTAACATTGATTTGTTAATAATATCTTAGAATTATCGTCGTTTCGGGTGTTAACTTACTCATTTTCTTTTATATGTTTTGTTACATAATCCATGTTTGTTGTATCTTATTCATATCCAGAATTATATCAAGTCCTTAAACATCATTTTTAAATCATCAAATGATAATTATACTTGAATGGATACGATGGAGAATGAATCTCATCACGTTCGTGGAGACGGTAGTCCGTACGTACGCACGAGCGACAATATCATTCTTTTGATATTAAAATAATATATAAATGGATGGTATATCATATATACAGAATCATTAACATGTTATATTTATTATTTACATGAGTTACACATCATTATTATACCCATCCAAATAATATTATATTGAATAACAATTACACCACGACGTGGAGACGGTAAGCCGTACGTACGCACGTATTGTGACATGCTATTCAAAGGGTGGATAGAATACTGAATATGGTTGTACCATATTTATAATAACATCACAGTATATGTGAGATACTGGAATTATTATTTTATAATGGTAAGAACAAAGGAAGAAGAAGTGGAAGAAGAAAGGAACTTGAAAAGGGGTGGTGAAAACATTACCTCTTCTTCGGGTTCTTCCTTTTGATTTGATCAAAAGAGCTCCATAGGTTGGCTTTCTGATCAAACTAAGGCCTCTAGGTTGTAGTGAGGGAAGTTGGGAGAGTATTTGGGCAGAGTTTGGCCGAACCAAAAGGCTTTGAAGGTGTGAAGAAATGAGAAGGAGGAGTGCCCTTTTATAAGAGGGGTGAGGGGCACATTTGGAAAAGCTAGAGCTATTAGTTTATAATAAATTAATATTCGGTTTAAAATGGTTCCAAAGTTGAATATTAATAGGTTAAGGTGGGGATGGGTCGAAAAAAACTCAACCAATATAATTTAGACAGGTTTGGGTACTTATATTACCCTTATCTTTAAGTATTAACTCTAAGTTAATTAGTTTCACTTTTACAATGTCTCTTTGTATTTTTATATAATATTGTTAATAAACTTACTATATACATCCAAGAGACCCCCAAGTGGTCCATTAATGATGAAACTATCATGATATAAGTCTCTTTGCCGAACCTTAGATTTTTAGGAATTTAATATCAATTAATAATATAATATTTGTTTTAAGAACTCTTTTATGTCAATTTTGACACTATTCAATAGTTGATTTTTGTGAAACTCATAACAGGTTGATTACTTCGAAAAAATTCAATTAAATCAATCATAATATTTCATATTATCCTATAAAATTAGTTTTATTCATTAAAAGTTTCATATTATATTTATTTGGGCATTTATAATATCAATTATTTTAATTTTTCACTATTATAGTAATTACTGCATCATCATTATGTCATAAATAAAATATAATATTTAATGTCTAAAAATTATAAATAAAATATCATTATGTAGGAAATCGTTTTATCTTTCTAATGAATATTTATAATCTAAAATCCAACATATATAACTCTATGAAAAAATTGTTTTTCTAAAAGATATATGCTTGTGTCATTTTTGTATTCATTTTAACTTAATTAAAATAAAGTGACATTATCACTTACAAGTGGATCCATGGGGTCCCAAAATAGACCCAAAGATGCTCATGGTCGACCATGTATCAACCAATAGGATTGAGACACGTTTTAGGGTAATTTAGTATTATTATAACATTATTTGTTAACCCTTATTTACCGGATTTACCCTTAACCATGGTAAATAAAATATTTACCGCAGTAATTATTCAAAATGTCTAAAAATAAAAGTTACCTATTTACACAATTTTAACATCCTGATTCCAAATATGGAATCCATTTTCCTAAATTCAAAACACAGAAGTGGCAGAAATTAATTTAAAATTAATTCCTGATGTCAAAACAAAAAGCGTGTTTTTAAGAGATAATAACTATCAAAAGATTGACACTTGTTTATGTTCGGTTTAATTTTAAAATTATTTCCAATGACAAAAATTATATTAAATGGTAAAAATATATTCTAAATATACTTTGAAACCACTAAAATTCATAATTTATCAATATTAATTATTATGATTAAAAAAGTTGTTTTTAATTAAAATTTAGTAATTTTCACTATTCATCAAATTATGAAAGTTATCCGAAATGTACCAAAATTTCACCTTAGGCTAATTTCGATATTCTGAATCCAAAAATGAAGTCCATTTTGAAATATAAAATATATATAAATTCAAAAATTAGGTATTACTATTCATAACGGCTAGTTTGATTGGTTGTGGTGTGTGTTAGAACTCGAAGTTGCGTACAACACACACTGTCACATTATTCTAAGGGAAACGTATCGTGGAAGCTTGGGGTGTTATATGTAAACTCATAATGTCCATACCTCATTTGAAATGACATTTTTGGATTATATTATTTATTAACTCACAATTGATGATATCCATAATGAAGTTCAATCACTGAAAAAATAATGAGATATTTGAATTTGATCAATTAATCTATCAATTCGAGGTAGATGATACGTTTTCATTAGTATAATAGCATTGATTTCCTAATAATTAATACACAACATTCTGGATACATATTATTATTATTAAAAAGAATAGATGCTCCCTAATGTAAAACCCTAGAACATATAAATTACTTACTAGAAAACTACTCTTTTTGTTTCTTTAACTGCACTAATTCTATAGTTTCTATTATATAGAATATTTTTTATATTTGTTTTTTATCCCCGATTAAGTCAATGCATAACACTAATTAATGCTCTAGTTTATCTCTAGCTAATTCCTATAGAAATACATCAATTTATTCTTTTATAATAGGTATATCCTATTTTTAAATATTTCCCTTTATATAAATTAGTTGTTTTCACTCAACTTCCCCATGAATCTCTCTAAAAATAGAAATGGGTTGGATCTAGAAAATATTCAAATAATAAATCCTCCCCTTTATAGATAAGGAAGTCCACATCTTTATTAAAAATTATAACATTATCCTCTTCAAAAAAAATTATCGGATATTATATTTAAATACAATTCATAATAAGGATTATATCAAAATCAATCGATGGTGGAATAATCAAGAATGTAAATAGGGCACTTTTATGAGTCATAATGGAAATATATTGACACTCCCTTAGTACATTGAGATTCTCACTACGAATTTTGAGATTCAAATCCCTTCGTAAGGTGATTGGAAAATATATAAATTTCTCAAAAAACAGGGATGATATAAAAGAGTTAAAATATCATAAATCAAATAATTGATTGGGTAAATATGATTCAATTGATAATTTACAAACCACCACATCATTGGTATCTTCAACCTCAGCTGTACTGATCATATATTTTGGGCCTTCTCTAAATATCTACTTTTATGGGATATTCCCATTACACTTTGGTAATTGGTGTGAATAATTCCTCATTTATTTATAGATTAATAAATGTAAATGATTGATTTCTTTCTTCTCTTATCATTCATTGGTCAGATGAACCTTGTCTCCAAACTTTTCACAAACTCTCATTCCAATCAATCATTTTCCAAGATTTTTCTTCCGACAATTTTTATATGATGGGAATTTATTTATTTAACTATTCATATTTAATGATTTATCTTTTTGGGGTTCAAAATGGAGCTTTTTTTCTCATCATTTTCTTTAAGGATATAGGATATAGAAACTAATTTCTATATTTTTATGGAATATAATACTATTCCATCATGTGATGAAATAGTATGAGCAACCAGTTAAGTTCAAGGGTTTGACATAAATCCTTTAAATAAATGTTTAATAATACTCTTTGGAGTACATATATATTCCATAGAAAACATAGATAGTTTTGTAATGTTAGCCTCATACTTTGAAATAATTTATTCCTACTTTTCCTTTAAGTTGGGGAACTTTCTCTCAATTTCATTTCAATGGTCACGAGGGAAATATTTATTGAATAATATTAACTAAAAATATCTTTGTTCCATATTTTTTATTTCTTCTTCCACTATTATATTGTTGATCAATTCCCACGACTTATCAGTATCAACTATAAAAAATACACTTTTAGTATAACCTTTTCACTTCAATTGCATCAAAATACTAGAAATATCATTTCACAAGACATGATCCATTTCTCACCTACCACTGGATTAGTTGGATGGAAGATTTTATCATATAAAACATTCCAATATTGGAGTATCAAGTCATGGAATGTCATGTTCCTCTATATTTCCAAGGTTATTAGACATAACCTAGGTATTATCCCTTAATACGGTACTGATTTTATAAGTTCCAAAGCTAATTTTATTGGTTTTCTCAGCGGTAAAATCTCTACATTGGTCATGAGTATTGATTCCCTTTTTTCTATTATGTGTATTCACAAAATAATGGCTCACAATGAGTTAGCTCAAAATCTTCATGAATATTGTGTAAAAAAATAAAATCCTTCTCAGAGATAAAATTCTAACATGCCACAATGGATTTTCATAGTTCTAATGTTATCTATGATTACCTAACATAATATTCTCAAGGTTTCTATAAAACTTCCTATAATAATAACTATAAAAATTCTTACTCTAGTAGCCCAATTATGGTGTCCATGTTATTAAATTAATATTTATACAAGAAAATCATATCACAAAAAACTAAATGTTTTAGTTGTATTGAAGAACCAGATATATATATTCTTCTCATTTTACATTGTCAATGAAATTTCAACATAAAAAATTAAAAATTTTCATCCTTAAATCTCATTAAAATATTTACTTTTCATTACTAGGTTGAAGGAATAAAAATATGTGTTAGATAAAATTCCTAGTAAGGGTTACATATTGTTGAAGAGATCATGATTAAATAAGTAATAACCAATAATGAAAGGGAAATAACTGAAACCAC
The DNA here is from genome assembly GCA_963277665.1 of Viscum album. Lineage (NCBI taxonomy): Eukaryota > Viridiplantae > Streptophyta > Magnoliopsida > Santalales > Viscaceae > Viscum > Viscum album. The sequence goes on along the minus strand of OY728126.1, from coordinate 926,892,652 downwards.
GTAATATTTTAGCCAAATTTTGAGCACAAAATGAATCCCAGTGAATTATAAATTTATAAATATCATGTATAATAATTACCTAATTATCAATGATATAAATTCATACTTTTGGATTTTATGATCTTAGGAATCCTGATTTCATTATCTTAATATAATTTTCCTATAAAATTGAAAACTATGGGTAAATATCCATTTAATTTGGTTACCTTAATTGTCTCTTGAGACAAGTTGTTGCATTAAGGGGTTATATAATTTATATCCCCTCACATCACTACATTTCAAAGGAATCACACATATATCAAATAATAGATTTAATTCATGAACAATATCCATGGTCAATAAATATTTATATTGATTAAAGAAATTAAATTTATCAATAATTCTCCATTTAGAAAATGTTTTTTAACTTATAACACCATATGTATTAATGGTATATTATTTAGCAATAATCATATCCATGATACAAGAAAATGGATATTTAAGAGAAATGTAATAACCAATGGTAAAAATTTAGTGAATGTTACAAATGATGGGATCATTAAAACATATCCCTTGTGATAACTAATTAAAATAAAGGTGTATTTTCATTGATTAATAAAATTAAAATAAAAATATCATTGAATTTTTTTTTGAGGGAAATATATTTTTCACTTTCAAATTTACTTTTAAATGTTAAAAATTAAAAAAAAGGGAATAATTTTCATTAAAAATAATTATAGAAACTTGAAAAATAATTTTAAAATCCATGACAACTAATATTGGTGGGGAATTTTATTCTTTCTATATAAGATTAAAAAACATTTCTTTCATAACTTTTTATGAAAAATCAAGAAGTAATTCATTCATGAAATGATAGAAAGATTCCATTGAAACTATTTTTAAAACATCATTCAAGGGGGGGAAATAATTTATCAAATACTTATATAATATAAAAATATTTCTGAAAATATATAATAAAACTATGTATGTGGAATAAAAATATTCCCTAATAGAGACTTAACAGTAAACAATCATAAATATTGATAAAATTGTGTAATAAACCCTTACCTCGGGATCGACATCCATGAAATGTGTTTCAAACTGTTTTATAATAAATATTTATTTATTATAAATATCATAAAAAACCATAACTATTTATATCATACCATATTTTATTTAATTATAATATTTTATCGCCTTTCAATTAACAATTCATTGTTAATATCATTATTTCAGATGATAATTGCTTCGTTTTTCATATATGTTTTGGTTTGGTATTTTTGATCTTTAAATATTGTTTTTTGTTTCATAGTCTCAGAAATATTGATATTTATTTACATATCTAATATATTCATTATATGTGTTTTTATAGTAATCTATAAAATTTTATATATGAAATTTAATTTCACCATTCATGGATATGGTAGTCCATACATATATATGAATGATATTTTCATTCTTATACGGACGGAATAAAATTATTGTAATTAATAATTCAGAATTACAAAATTATTATTATATCATATTATTCATATATATTCATTATATCCATCCTTATTACAATCCATGTAAATTATAAATGAAGTAAGAAACATTTCACTTTGTGGAGGTCGTAGGCCACACGAACGCACAATTGACATTATCATTTCACAATGGTTTGGATGGTATGAATATAAGTATATTATTATAATTAGATTGGTAAAAATATTTCAAAATTATTATATATAAGAATTGAACCCATAAAATACCCTTTCATAAAATATGATTATGAAAATTTAATTGCATAGTTTTTTTGGAGATTGTAATTAGTACGTACGTACAAGCGATACCTTCACCTTCCATTTGATTTGAACGATATTCGGTAATAGTGATACTACAGTTATAATAAAATTTAAGTATATATTATTATACATAATATATTATTTGAATATAAATAATATAGTTTTATAAATGGCAGAATAAGAAATAAATTAAAATATTTTTCGAAAGATAATTACCACTTTTTGAGGAGACCTCCATTAGATCCTTTCATAAGGAACATAGGCTTTGAATTTTAGGGATAATAGAACCTTTACAAACTTTCTATGAATGTTTATAATTGAAATTTTTAGGTATTGGTCAAGCTATATGGTTCGTTATAGTGTAAATAATTGAGGTAGGCCGTTCCCTTTAATAATTGAGGTGAGAGAAACTTTTTGTAATTCTTAAAAGATTAAATAAATATAAATTAATTTTAATATAAAAATGGATCGAAATTACTATGATTAAAATATAATATATTTATGAGATGATAGCCTCCCATAAAATTAAATATGTACATGTTTTGGGTTTGTTGTCACCCTTATATTTTAGTTTTGTCCTCATATTAACCCTTTCACAATTACTGAAATATTAATTTTTTCTAAACTTTATGTGTTAATAATTTTACAATAAAATTATAATAGACCCATAAATGAACTATGTTTTATTTTTAAACTTATATCCAATAGATGTTTCCGAATTTAATATTTTTTTATATTTGTTATATCATTTAATTCAGTATTATTTATTATAAAATATCATTAATTTCATTTTTATCACTGTTCATTTATTTTGAATTTAAATACATAAAGAAAAAATGGGTATTCTATTAGAAAAATTTTAAAAAACTTTAATATTTCATAAATATCAAAAAAAAATCATGGGACACATTTAATCATTCACATTAAATCACTGTTAATATTTTTAATATCTTTTATTATATTTTTATATTAATTAAATAAATATGTCACTAGTGTCTCACAATCATTTATAGAAATATTTTAATTTATAAAATATAGAAATAAATTTTTATCATGAAATTAATATTATTTTATTTAACAATTTAAATTTATTTTTATTAATATATACATTTTCCCCTATGTAAGCACATAATATAAATTTAACACTAAGAGAGTGATATTTTTTAACATTCTATTCCTTGAATATTATAAAGGTAATTTTCATGGAAACGTGTTAATTAAATAAGTAAATTTTGAGAATAATTTTATAAGGTTATATTTAAAAACATCAAATATAAATTAGGAAATAATTATTACACTATTACATAGTTTTAACCAAGATTAAACCAATTTACCCTTTATTAAGGTGATAAAATTTATCACGGTTACCATTCATAATGACTAAAAATAACAGGAGACCTATTTAAAAAAATATAGTCCTATTTAAAATATGTATTATATTTTAAAAAATATATATGCATACATAGAATAAATAATATTTAAAATAATTTTACAAAACGTGGTGAAAATTATTTTTAAAAAAATTACATTTTCTAATCATAAATTATTATTTATTATTATCATATGCCTAGTAAAAACTATAGACGAATTTAAGAAAATTGTTGAATATATAATATGTATATTTCATTAAATTCATTCATGAATATTGACTAATTAAATTTATTATGATATAAATATATTTCAAAAAATAGTTTTTCAGAAAACAAATTTCTTTTAATTTCCAATGTTTTTTATTTTTATTGATAACCATTGAATTTATTTTATAAATGAAAAAACCATATATATTTTAGAATATAGTTAGTTATATTCACACATTCTAATTTTAACAAATATGTTATAACAGTCACATAATAATATTTAAATTAGCTATTATGGTTTTTTAGATTTGGTGTTTCATGAAACGCAATCTACTGGGGAGATGAAATTTTATTTAAAAACAAACATACAATAAAATAATTTGGTTATATAGTATATACTTCAAAAAATGGTGTTTTTCAGGTAAAAGATAAACTTTTAAAAAAATAGAATTTACATCCTTAAACTACATTCTACTCTCCTCAACACTTGGTTCAAAAATGATTCCAATTGAATTACAGAATGCATTTGTTCAAGAAGAATAGTTTCTAAAAAATTAAGAACGTTCACCAACATGAGGGGAAGAGAAAACTAGACAGTTCCCAAATTTTCTATAGTATGGAGAAGTCTAGATTCCTCCATTGGTTCTTTACAAAAATCCTCCAGGTACTTATTAAATTCTTAGTCATTCGACTTAAATGGATTCATTGACCCTTATCCATAAATTTCAACTACACCAAAATGTATTAGATATAGTGTACATACCAATCCACTTAAAATGAAGATTATGAGGGAAGATATTCTTCCTTGAACAAAATAACAATATTTTTTTGTAACATTGAATTCACTTTTCTAGATCAATTTTCATGATCATATTTCATTTTCTCTTTGTATAGTAGTGATATGTCATGTGTTTCACTTCTTAACACCTGAAGCTTCATTACATGTTGCTTACCTTATTCTCCATCCTTTATAAACTCAAGTTTTAATCTTTTGACTACCCAATTAGCAATGTGTTTTAGCAAAATCGGAAATAATTTTTTTCCATAAAATAGTTCTTTAGAATGACATGCCTAATGGGGTTTTGTATGATGTTCAGTATGCCAATATTGCATACTCCAATTTCTTACTTTACTCTTTAAGAGTGGGCTATAATGGTTCCTCCTTACTTATTTTGACTTCTCTATAGAACACATGAGTTAGTACATTCATATGTGGTGGGTAGAAAATGGATCTTTTATGGTGCACTCCATATTTATTTATGATGGAATCCGTGTTTCTGTTATAGAGGTGTGTTTATTGGTCACTAATTATAGTATAATGAATTCTAAAACTATAAAAAAATATTTGATTTTATAAAGTCAATAATAGTTTTTTTTAAAAATCAACAGTAGTTTTCTTAAATCCACATAGAAACATACCCCACTACTAACAAAATATAAGTAAATCCAAAGGACATAAAAATGGTCCCATGAAAAAAAAATCAGTATACATCGAATACCCAAAAAAAGTCAAATGGTTTTGTGGAGTCTCATGTCATTTGGAAGTTCCACCGTTAAACTAGCATTTGGGTAATTTTTTTAGAAGATGATGTGATTTTTTAAAACATTGGGGATAAAAAAATCAAGCATCAATAATTTTTATAGTAAATTTTTGTGTTCCAAAATGGCCTTCACATGCATGTTTATGACAAAATATAAGGTGCATAGTTCATTTATGTAACACCCCATGATTTTTAGAATTATTTTTTTCAAATTAATATATCTTTTCAATATTGTTTAAATTTCACATGACACTGGAAATAGTATAATATATATATATATATATATTAAAAAACAAATTCAATCATTACTTTCACATGAAAGACCAACCTAGCTTGTGCTACATGCAATACCAACCTGGCTTGCACTGACTTGGTGTACGTTGCACGAGACACTGAATTTCTACAAAATAATTCATTTTGTTATTTTAATTATTTTAATTAGATAATTATAACCTATCTATTAAATATAGTAATATTAATTGTAATAAATACTTTTCAAATATTTTTTTAACTGTAAAAACATATTGATAATGAAAGAGTACAATTTTGGTAATGTCTTTTTTATGTTTTAAAACATTATTTTCTTAAATAAATCAATATTAATTATAAAATAATTGTTAGAAACATTTACATATCTAATTTTATAAATTAAACATAATTATTTAATTCAAAACATCAATATTATCTTAGGGGGTATTTTATGTATTTTTCTGAGAAACATCATTTTTAATGAATAGTGAAAAATATGTTTTTAGTTAAAAACGTCCTTTTTCTGATTAATTATTATTGATAAATGATAATATAAGTATTTTTAGGGTCAAATTAGAGTAATATTACATATATTAATAAATATTAATTCATTATAATCAATTTCACTTTGAAACTGGATATGAAATCTTAACAATCTTTTGAACTTTTTCCAACATGAAAACCCCATTACTTCGTCCCATCTACAGGATTAGCACTAATATTAATTTTCCTGATTCTATGATTTGAATTTCAAAAATAAAACATTTACCATTTTATTATTTCTGGTATTTAAATTTTAAGAATTCCTTGTTAATTTCTGACCAAAATTTTTAGAAAAGTGATTAAAATTAATCACAGCAGTTAAGGAAAAATTAATCTTAATTAAGGACTAAACCTTCAAATTAAAGGCTCAAATGAACTTTAAACTTTTCAAAAACAAATTTTAGGTCCCTATGTAGACCATAAACATTAAATTATTTAGTTTTTTTTGTTTTTTATTAATTTTGTTATGTAACAACATGTACAGACCAAACATGTTTTTAAAAATTACTTGTGTATCCTTTTTCTTCCCTATGAAAGGCCACCACCTCTAACCATTCCTCACACAATTAAAACAATTTATGTTCCTCCATGATCTACAATATTATTCTCCCAAAAATACTTCCTTCTAACTTGAAGCCTAATTTTAGGAAAAACCCCCTCTCAAATGAATCCTTTTGTCCCAAACCAAAAAGAGTTACTCGATTAAGAGGTAATGTCTTCTCTCTAACTCATTTCATTTATTTTCGTTCTTCAACCCCTTAACTCTATATATTCCCTTATTTTGTGAAAATACTAGTATCCTCCATGTATTATTACTTTTTTATGAAAATTTTATAACCTAATTTTACACACACCTCCATCTAATGGATGTTGAACATATTGTTTCTGTGTACGGTAAACTACTGCCTCACAAAATAATTATTGTTCATTCCCTCCTTGCCACCAATAATAGTGGCGATTATGATGGAAAATATGTTTATATACATCATATATTATATTTAATATTTATTTAATATTATTTATTCTTTTTATAACACATGTCTTTTTACCTTCCATTTGGTGTTAACACGATAATCTTGTTTGAGGAAGTGTGGACTACCTCCCCCTCAAAGCGTTGTGATACATTCACACCGGACATAGAATGTATTAAGTATGAATTTAATGAACTTATAATATATATATGATATATTAATTATACTTTAATAATGATATATACATACATACATATACATACATATTTAATTTATATACTTTCTTTCAATACATCAATAAAAACAGAAAACATCGTTCATGCATACATACGACTTCTCATCCCTATAAATGGTGTATTCATTTACATATATCATAATGATATAGATTATTAAAATATACATATAATTAATTTACCTTGTATTTATATCACATTATGTATTTTTTAATCATGGTATAGGTATAAGGATAAATGATATAACAAATTATGACACATGGGCAGAAGAGAGCGAATATTACACAAAGTGAAACCTTAATGTAGGATCATTTAAAAAAGGGTAATATAAGGTTATAATAAAAAATAATAAAATATATATGAATATTATTATTTATAATATATATAATAAACTTATATTTATAATATAAGAATCTTGTATTATTACGAAGTGAGTCCAGACACAAGGTAAGGAGAATTTGATCTCATCTTTTATTTTCTTGAGATACATATTATATTTTTCACTATTTCCTTCTATGTGGTATATGTATTTACTGTTAGTTTATTATAAAAATATAATACTTAATTATATTGGTATTGACATGTGAATTTTGTAATACTTATTTCATGGGGTTTTTGTTTCAAAAGTTACCAAATCGGTAAAAATGTTTGGTCTCAATTTTCCTTCTTTGAGACTCATGTTTTTTTATGCACAAAAACTTTTTTTGAGGTTAATATACTTAAATTTTAAATTCCATATCATGAATAAAAATATTTTCCGGATATTATATTATTTATTTAATTCCCTTTTCTTACAATGAGATCATTATCCCAAGATACCAAGTTATAAGAGTTTATTGAGACAATCTCATTGCTTTTCATGATTGTTTACGTTTATGCATATTTGATGAAATATTTGGATCCATATCTCAGAAATATTCATTTTTAAACTTATAATATAAGATTTTTTGATATAATCATATATTGGTACCATTTAATACTCTTATTTAGATAATATTTTTAAGAAAGTGTTGTTTAAAAATCCCGACTTTAACCTCTCTTTTCTTGAAAATCTATGCTTTCTAAAAATGGTTTCAAAGAATATTATACCATTTTCATATAAAATTTAAAATTTATTTTTACCATTTTTTCATTTACCAATCTTCTTATAGGAATCACCTTGTCACTTTTTGTGTTAGGATCTTTACTAAAATTTTCATTACGCAAAAGGAATGTTCGATGGATCTCGTACGACATGTACGGATTTACCCGCCATCATATTTTCAATGCTCCATTTTAATTTTTAAAAGTCTAATATTTAAAAATTGGTTTTTAAAATTACATTTCAAAAAACTTTTTTTAAAATTGTTTTAAAATTTTTTTATTAGTTTTTAATAAAAAAGTATTTTTAAAATTTTTTCAATCTTCTTTTATAAGTTTTAAGGAATTTTTTTTCAAATGCATTTAAGCCTTATTTAAGAGTTTTTAAAGTGTTTTAAAAGAAATAGTTTTCAAAACATTTCCAAGGTATGTATATATTTTTTGAATGTGTTTTCAAATAAATCCTTTTCAATATGTTTTCAGTCTTTCATTATATGTTTTCAATGTGCTTTCTATGGAAAAATTTTTGAAAATGATTTGAATCTTATTTTATATTTTTTCAATTAAAAATGTTTTCAAAATGATTTCATATGTTTTGAAGGTATTTTATAAGAAAATTATTTTAAAATGTTATTATGTTTTAAAAATACTTTTTCAAAAAAGAAAGAAAATTTTTCACAAGAATTATTTTTAAATTATATTTCAAAATTATTTTCCATATAAGATTAATGTTTTTGATGTTACTCATGAAGTTTTAGGAAATAATCTTAAGGACCCATTTTTTTATTTTATATGAAAGATTCATGGTTAATTACATGTTCTTTATGAAATATGTTTCTCCTTCACAGTTTATATGTTTATTAAACCCTTTTATTTTCACGGGTTATAATTTAATGATTATAAAACTGTTCGCTTTCCACATGTTATAATATGTTTACATGATTACGATAACCATTTCATTTAATGGGTTATGATATGTGTATTTATGATCTTGTGGAACATGTATGTATGGTTTCATTGTGTGATGGGTGGGACCTATATCTCCCTCTAATGCATTGGGTAATGTATAAATTCTCAAGAGATTGACTAAGATGGTATAAGGTGTGTTCTCATGCTACTAAGATAGTCTTGGGAGTGAACATTTACTTCTATGATGGCCATGGGAGTGAACCATGGCAACTAAGATGGTATGAGTAGTGAACTCATGATATTAATATAGACATGGGAGTAACCATGACTACTGAGATGGTCTTGGAAGTGATTCCTTAGATACTATATAAATCCTTATATGATTATGTGTTCACACAATACCATGTCTTATTCCTATGTCATGTTTTCATGGATTATGATCATTATTTCATTATGATTGATGTATAATGAACTATCAATCATTCGGCCTTGATTTTTTATATGTAGGCTATGATATTCTATTTTCATGATCACATTATCATACCCTTATTCTCAAGTTTATACATAAATGAATCCTTTTTTTCCCTTACTAAGCATTTGAGATCACCCCATTATATGTTTCCATTCCTCCTGAATATGAGGATATTTACTATGTTTGATATGTCTAAGAAGGGTATAATTCTAGAAGAACCTAGTGGTTGATTATGTTTCTTACATATGTACCTGTTTTATATTTCCATGTTTCAAAAGGCACTATAGAAACTACGGTCTTTCGGAGTCATTTCGTATAATGTTTATGTATTCCGTAAAAGTTATGTAAAGTAAATGTCTTTAAAGTGAGGGTCGCTATAGTTGGTATCAGAGAAAAAATATAGTTAACCATTAGAAACTAGGATGAGAAACCCATAGTGATATTCCTATGATTATTACTAATGATATTTATAGGGATGTCTCTAAGTATAATTATAAGGACTAGTTAACATTTAGGAAAGAGTCTTCGAATTTTGGAAAAGGAAAAATTGAGTGGTTTCAAAGAAATAAATTCATGCCTACATACTACAAGGGGATGTGGCTATGTTACATATGTACCTAGGGGTAACATCTCTCACAAGGTGTTCTAGGCTTGACCTAGATTAATCTTGTACACGATAATATGCCTTTCTGCACATCTGGTTTGAAACACTTTGGAGATATTCTTTTGGAATTCCCAAACACTTCATGAAAAATCACAATATATTTAGATATAAGTTAGCTATAAATAAACTAGGATAAACCCAAGATATCATAGATTATGTAAGGTGTCCAAATTTAGATATTCTGTATATAATTTTTTTCTTATATATTTGGTTTTCTAATATGATAAGTAATGATCACACTATGCTTCTTGTTTTAGTCAATGGAAGGAACTGGAAAGAGTTGGATTAATGTTGAATGTGATGGGATATTTTCTAAGGAGAAGTCAAGTGGGATGATCACCTGAGTGAAAGATGTTGTTATCATATCTAATCAGTTTTCATAGAACATGATTAATAATGATTACCTTAACTAACTCTCATACGCGAAAAATAATAGAAACACTGTGTTTGTTGAAATTTCAGTTAATAGAGACCATAGAAGAAATAAGATTTTGTTTCCTTTGTTTCAAAAATGTGGAATGAATCACCTAAGTGAATATATTAGAGGAAGAAGATAATGTTCTGACTATGGAAAAAGGACACAAATCAAGTTACTTCAAGGGAAAATGAAGAGTTCAGTTAACGAAATGGATGGTACTTTTGGCCTCCCAAAGACTTCATAGAAGGTTAAGTGTTTAAATTTTGTAGAAAATGGTCATTATGAAACTCAATATCCCAAGGGGAATGTTCCTAAATATAATAAACAGGGTGGTGTGAGTAATGGTTACATTATGTATGATGATGATACTATAAAAGAAACGCGGAAAGTAAAGAGGTATTATTGTTAATGTATTAAGGATGAACTAATCAAATTATTTATGTATTTGGATTCCTGAATTAATAATTGTTAATTATGTGTATATTTTTCTATTTAAGATTTTGATAAGGATTTACATGAATATGTTGAATGGTCACGATAGACCAGAAAGGTTATCTCATGAAAGACAACATTTTTACGAAGGAAAGGTAACCCTTAACAGGTTCTTTATGTTTAGATAATGTTTTATCGATAGAGATATGTGGGATATAAATTTGTAAATTTGAATGTATTGATTACCTTGGAACTATGTACGGACTTGTTGAACGGTGTTTTATGCTATCATTGATGAGGCTTGCAGTGTTTTTTATGGTATAAATCTAATATACATTGGAATGAGAAATCATGCATGTTTTGCAAAAGGATTTATGGTAATTCAGCTTGTTACCATGTTTGAATGGAATATACAATAAGGGTATTCACTTTTTTGGAATGTAAAACCAAAATATATATTTTGTTATATAGGGGAGTAAATTTTAATCTAATTTAATGACTCTATAATGTTTTATATTTTTCATCTTTAAGAAAGGGTTGTAAGGTTTAGCATTCATGAAATCATTATGTAAAATTTCAGAGAAATTATTTGTGCATTGAGATATTATTAAAAACCGAGGATAAAAGGATAATAAATGGTGAACATTATTTCATGAATTTTTATCTTATATTATATATTATTGAGGTTTTAAAATATGAAATATTTCATGTGGGGTGACAACCAATCATGTCCAGCAATGTTGTGGGTATTGAACCAATGACCGATGGATTATAAGGGTTTCATGCCTCCCACTGGCCAACATGATGTCCTTTTTAATAAGTATTTATTTTTAATGAATAAATTTTTATAATGAAGTATTAGTGTCACCTTTTATTTTTATAGATAAATTCATGTTGTTTTTAGAGAAAAATAGTTATACTTTTTATTCATTTTGGTCCATAAAATCCGTTAAAAGCATATTTTACTGCATCATTCATCAAAGTAAATTTCTAGAAATTCATTCCATGAGTTAATGGTTGTATTATGAATTTTATAAATCACAAACCAATAAATTAATATTTTTTATAATAATTTATCAAATATTACTCAATGTTCTGAAAGTGATAAAAAAATAGTTGTGTGAATACCTTAATTTTCATTGATCTAATGACCTTTAAAATCATCACAGATTTATGAATTTTACTACATCATCATTGCATAAATCATTCACTTGTTTTTTATTGATTACCTAAATCACTCCCAATAAATATTTACCCTTTCACTCCATGTCGAATATTTATACCCAACCTATGTTCTTCTATGTGGAAACCCAATTATATGTTACAATGGGTAGTCGTTATGGGTCCAACATTACCTTTTTAAGGGGAGTTTTAGTATCCATTTTTATGAAGTGGTTTTCTATGAATACACTATCAAGTACTAATCCTGTGATAACCTAGGAAAATTTTGAGGGTGAAATTCCTTTTAAGGTGGGTAGAATGAAACACCCCGATATTTTGAGAATTATTTTTTTCGAATTAATTTATTTCTTTAGTATTTTTTTCATTTCTCTTGAAACTATAATTAGTTCATTATATATATATTAATAGACTAATTAAAATATCCCTTTCACACACTAGTCCAACATGTCATGTGCTACAAGCAATACAAACTTGTCTTGCACTACAAGCAACACTGACATGGTGTACGATTCACGCAACACTAAGTTTCTATGAAAAAATATCATTTTATCATTTTAATTATTTTTATAAGATAAATATAACCAATAAATTAAACATATAAATATTAATGTTAATAAATAATTTTAAAATATTTTCTATAATTGAAAAAACATATTAATAGTAAACGATTATATTTTTGGTAGTCTTTTTTAAAAAAACATTATTTTCCCTAATAAATTGATTTTAATAATAAAATTAATTTTAGACACATTTATAAATTGAATTTGATAAAATAAATTTAATCATTGAATTTATATTTTAAAAACTATTCTATGGTGTTGTTTTCTGATTTTTCTCAGAAACTTAAATTTTTTATTAATAGTGAAGAATAATGCTTTTAGTTAAAAATTGGGATTTTGTCTAATTAAATATTAATTATAAATGATATTAAAAATAAGTTTTAAGGTTAAATTAGATGAATATTACATCTATTAATATAATTTATTTCATTATAATCTATTTCACATTGAAACTAAATATAAATTTTTAACAAACTTTTCAACTTTTTCCTACATTAAACCCATGTTATTTCATCTTGTCTATGGGATTAGCACTAATATTAATTTTTTTTCTATTATTTAATTTCCAAAAATCCAACATAAACCATTGTAATAAGAATAATATTTATTTTTAAATAATATCTTGTTAATTTTTGACCAAAATGATTCGTAAATGTGATTAAATTAATCATAGTAGTTAAGTCTAAATTAATCTTAATTAAGAAGAAAACCTTAAAATTAAAGTTCCAAATGAAATAGAAACTTTTCCAAAACCCATTTTATGTCAATATATAGAACATAAACATTATATTATAGGGTTAGGTTGGTTTTTTATGACATTTTTTAAGAAATAACATGGTCACAAATAACATGTTTCTAAAAATTCCATGTGAGTTTTTTTCCATCCCAATAAAAGGGCAACACCTATACCCATTCCTCAAACCTCTAAAAACTTTTAAGTTCTTCCATTATATATCCAGGTATCCTCTCAAAAATCCTATATTATTCATTGATTAATAACATTGGAAATATACCATCCCAAGGAATCCTTTTGGCACAAACCTAAAAGTGTTACCCGATTAAGAGGTAGCATCTTCCCTCAAGCTTCTTTCCTTTATTTTCCTTCTTCAACCCCTTAACTCTTTTTATTACATTCTTGTGTGACAACAACAGTATAATCCATATACTATGTTGTTTTTCTTCAATTTTTATGACCTAAACATACACAAACCTCCATCTAATGGATGTAGAAGATATTATTTCTATGTACGGTGAACTACTGCATCACGAAATGAGGATTGTCCATTTCCACTTTACCACCAATCATGGTGTCTATTATGATGGAAAATATATTTATATATTTCATATATTATATTTACCATGTATTTATGCTTCTTTATTCCTTTTACATGACCCAAATTTTTACATTCCATATGGTGTTAATATTATAATATCGTTTGAGGAATTGTGGACTTCCACCCCTCAAAGCGATTTGATTCATCCACACACCATATAGAATGTATTAAGGATGGGTTTAATGAAATAATATGATATATATTATATATTAATTATACTTTAATAAATATATATATATATAAACATATATATACTTATGTCATATACATACTTTAATTTAATATGGTAATTAAAATGGAAAACAACATTCATGGAAATGTGTAGCTTCCCGTCTCTATGAACGGTGTATTCCATTAAATTATTCATTATGATATAGATAATTATAATATAAATATACTTGATATACCTGATATTTATATACTTTTATATCATTCTAGAATCATTATAAATGTATAAGTATCAACGATATAACAAATTAATACATAGGTGACGAACAAAGTGAATATTACACGCATTAAAGCCGTAACATGTTATAGTTAACAAGTGGGTAATATAAGGTTATAATAAATCCATATATGTTAATATATATAATAATAAGATTCTGTAAAATATTTATAATAAACTTATATTTATTATACATGAAACTTGTATGAGTACATAGAGATTAAAATAGTATTATGTTTTAAAAAACCTTTTTCAATCAAGAAAGTATATTTTCCTCCAAAAACATTTTTAAAAGATATTTCAAAATTATTTTCCATATAAGATGACATAATTTATGATACTCATTAATTTCAATTAAATGATTATAAGGTTCCATTAATAACTTTTATTTGAATGATTTGTGCTTAATGTCATGGACTTTATGAAATATGTTTCCCTTTCATGGGTTATATTTTTATTATACCCTCTTTTCATGGATTACGATGAAATGATTATGAAACGTGCCCCTTTCCATAGGTTAGGATATGTTTACATGTTTTTTATACCCATTTAATTTCCTAGGTTATGATATGATTGTTTATGATCTTCTGGAACATGTATGTATGATTTCATTATGTGACGGGTGAGACCTTTATCTCCCCCTAATGCATTGGATACAGTTTTATATCTCATGAGATAGACTATGATGGTATGAGGAGTGAACACAGGCTACTAAGATTGTCTTGGGAGTGAACCTTGACTACTAATATGGCCATGGGAGTCATTCATGACTACAAAGATGGTATTAGGGGTGAACTTATGCTACTAATATGGCTATAGGAGTGAACGATGACTACAAATATAGTCTTGGAATTGATTCCTTGGCTATTATGATAATCATTATATGCTTATGTGTTTCCAAAATTCCATGTCATAGTCATGTGTTATGACTTCATGGATTATGAACTTTATTTCATTATGATTCATGTCTTATGAACTTCCAATATTTATGAAATGATCTTTGATATGTGGATTATGATCTTATATTTTCATGATTACATTTTCATACCCTTATGTTCATGATTATGCCTACATTTATCCCTTATTTACTTGTACTAAGCATTTTATCTCAATCCTTTATATTTTTCAATTCCCCTAGTTTATGAGGATATCTACTATGTTCGATATCTCTATGAGGGGTTCTAGTCATGAAGAACCTAGTGGGAGATGATGTACTCACATATGTAATAGTGTTTATATTTCCATGTTACCAAAGGCACTATACTAACTAGAGTCTTTGGGCATCATTTTGAATAATGTTTAAGTATTCTGCAATAGTTATGTTGTGTCAATTCATTTAAAGTTACGGTTTTTATAATTTTACCATTAGGGATGAATCTTATAATGACTTGGTAATTGAAAATTTTTCACAAATAAGGATCCTACAAAACATAATATTTCGATTCAAAGTACAATTTAGTAGTTCTGTGTATAGAAAATAACTTGTGTAAAGTTATTTTAAGAAAAAAATTCTATATGTCAGTATACCTAGTAACATGGCTGAGGCTTTATAGTTTCTCACCAGGATTTAAATAGTATATATTTCCATTTGGGATTAGTTATACCTCACCATTTTGTGGTATCTAACTCATATGGTCCACTACTATATTTTGATAGTCATTATTTTCCATAATCTCTGGGTCAAAATATTTTAGTAGACGAATCCATTTATCTAGTCTGGTCATTGCATCATATTTCATCATTAGATATATCAATTATACATGATTAGAATAAATAGTTTCTTTACTCCCTAAAATATAAGAACTTATTTTTTCAAAACCTAAACCAAGGGAGAAAACCCATATCAGTTGTTGTATAGTTAATTTGTGTAGTTTCAAGATTCTATTAAGTATAGGTTATCACTTATGGAATTCAATCACTATTTTGGTAAGGCACAACCCCTATAACTCTATTGGAAGTATCACACATAATTTCGAAGGGTTTAACCCATTTTTGTGGGATGATAATTGATGTAGTGGTTAATCACTCATTTAATCTATCAAACTATTTTATGTATGAATCATCAAAAACAAAATTTGTTTCTTTCGTGGATATGTTAGTTTTGATAATTTTCATTTTCCTAATGTCTCTAATATACCTAATATGAATTTCAACATGGCCTAGATATGAAATATTGTTCTCTAATAGTGGTTGGGTAAGGAAGTGTGGAAATAACATCAACTTTGTATTTTTCAACTTCAATTCCAAATTTATAAATTAAATTGCCCAAAAAAATCCCTTTTTCTACCATAAAATGGAACATTTAAACATTTAAAACCAATTTTTTCTTAGTACATTTTTTTAAAAAATTCTATAAACTATCTATGAATCTTTGAAAGTAAGTTCCATATATCTTGAAGTTGTCAAATAATACCTTTAATAAGTTCTCAATAAATTCCGAGAAAATAGGTACCATATAGTGCTAAAAAGTAAAAGGGTTATTGAAAAGACCAAAATACATTATCTAGTAGGAAAACATACTGAGGTGACATGTAATGGTCCTCTTGGCTTCCTCCTCAGGAGATAATAGAACCTAGAAATACAAATACAATCCATCAAGGAAGAAATAATATCCCTTCCCATCTAGTATCTTAAATATTTTGTCCAAAAAGTGTTTGGGAATGTGGACCTTTCTAGTCACATCGGTCAAACTCCTACATCGAACCATTTTTTTAAAATTCTCTAAAAAGCCACATTAGGAGGAGTGGTCACCATACAATAAACATTCAAAAATTCATACACTGATCAACCAAAGTTCAAAATTTTAAAATAAACATAGTTGTCACCCTTGAATCTAGCATCTTCACATACACACTGCCAGCATATCCATAGGCCAATCTTCGAGAAATTTTTATGCCTCCATCTATGAAAAATCACCATCATGTGTCAAATGAAGTCACATCGCAGGCCCCCGTCATCATTACATCTCCACCATTGACACTATCATCACCCCACCACAACTGGAGCCAATAACCTTAAAAATCAAACTAAGAAGAATAGCCATAACATTTGATCCTCCATCACCAAAGAAATAATCACCTTCACCATCACTGTTTTCAAAACACCATTCAATACTCACCTAGATTTTCATCACTTCACCCTCGTCAACATTCATTAAAAAAATCCCCAAAACTCAAAACTTCTTCACAACAAACAATAAGAATTTTCCACCGGAGCCCAACAAAACCCCCCATAAAAACTAATACAGGCAACCATAGAAAATGCTCCATATCCATTCAATTTGAAAAAACCACAAAAAAATTACATTTCTTTGAAAATCACAAAATATTTGAAAACCCACAATGGAATCCTAGAAGAAGAAGAAAATCCGACGTAGGACTCACCTCTTGGAACCCTGTCGGTTACTCAACTAGTAAGACCCAAAGCCTCCTAGGAACAATCGCACCAAACTGACCTAGAGAGAAGAGATGGAACCAGAAGACAAAGTAGAAGTTGAGTAGACTAAGGCCAAAAAATATGGATGGACCTACACCAGAACCATCAAATTTTTTTGAAAATCCTCATCGATAGAACATCACTAGAGAAATGCACCCCAAACCCCATTCCATGAATGAAAATTGTCTTGAAAGAACCACCGCAAACCAGAACAAAACCAACAATGGACACGTCTCCTAAGACACTGTAGACCGATCAGACATCAAATCCTAGAGCCTCTTTGAAACCACCACCACAGACTGACTAGGAGAGCCACAATGTTATATAAGTCCCAAGCAGAGTTCGAATTAGACTTGGGCACCACTATAGAATCTCGACCTTGCCAATACCACCAAATCTAGCCATAAAAACCATCACCCAGTGAGAAGAACCCCGAGAAAGCACTAGAAGGGAAGAGGAAGAAGGGAGGAAGGGGGGAGAAGAGGTGAAGCATGGGCCAGCCCTCCAAATTTCCACTATGGACACCCTAACTCATGGGTCAACCTCTTATATTCTATGAAAACACTCAACTATTCTGAATTGTTTTTTCCACTAACTCATTATTATCATTTTTAAAAATGATGTCACTAGTTATCTATGGGAAAATTTAAATGGGACACACCTAATGGAATCTTGAGATGGGGTAAATTATAATCTACTGTAAATGTATTTCTACCTACTTTTAAAATGTTGTGAAGGCTTAGTTTGATCCTTATTCGTGTTTGTATCATAGAATTGGATTTATCTTCTAGAAATATCCAATACATGAAGTGGTAGGAATAATACTTGGAATATCCTATAATGTATAGAATATGGCCCTGGAATTATGCTTCATAATTTTCATCCATTGGTTTTCTTCACAAAGATTCAAATTATTTGATATTATAACTATTAATTTCCCTTTTTTTGTTAAAAGGCATATTTTATGTTTGATAGAAGTGGTTTTAATTCTAATTCAGGGGGTTTCTAGAGATGGTTATATATCATTGTTCTCCATGATGAAAACCTACACATATATGGTAGAAATATTTGTATCATATTTCAGTAACTCATCCCAAAAAAAATTCATCAATTTCCTCAATTTTACCCACATTCAAATCTTCTATAGATTAAGTTCATTTTAGATGATATATTTATCATATAATTTAGGTCTGTCTAAAATTTCTCCTAATATTATTATTTCAAAAAGCATTTCTATCTTCTCCCTAGACGAATAAGGTAGTTAAAATTGATTTAATTAAAAAAAATATTTCTCTTAATGTGGGTGTTTCATCAAGTAAAGGATGTCGAAATGCACTTTTTCCTCTCAAAATGTAATGGAAAGGGTTCCATTAATGAAATTCTCTATACTTTTAGTAGTATTTATGGATATCCTACCTAAAATAATGGGGAAGTTGTTTTTAACGCTTCTTTATTGCATGTTGAGAATATAGAAGTATGTAATGAATGTGTAACCTTATACACCAACCACGACATTTTTAGGAACACCAACCAGTTAGGTAGTTCCTTGATTGGTGAGTTACATAACCACGCTATTGGGTTCTAGTTTTCCAAACTATTGAGACCCAAAAATGGAAAAAGTCATAACATTAATTGAATCCCTTGAATCATAAAATTATTTAGAAAATGGAAGCATTCAATAGTTTAGGGGATATAGAATGTACCTTGATATTAGAATGTTTTAAGTATTTTAGCATCAAAAGAGAGAAAATCCCATATAATATTTCCTCTTCATTTTCTCTCAATATCATTCTACCTATGCACATGTATTTAATGAATTTCACATACCTTGGGATCAATGGGATGGAATCTAGTAGGGGATGTTGATTTATACTTTTTGAACACTTACAACATTTCTTATTGTAAGGTTTATTCCAAGGTTTTTTGGGTTTATTGTATCCTTTCAAGGAAGGGAGGATAGAATTTTGGTGGATCTCCAAAATTATCATTCCATTGGTACATTATCAAAAGTATTGTTTTCACAACAATATCTATATTTTCTTTTTTATTAGGATACTTCATCATGTACATATTCACATCTGGTTTTTATCTCCAAGGGTGATCCTTTACTATTTTAAAGCTTCTTTCCACTCCTTAATGTAAAAAACTACAATTTATTTTACGGTTTGGAATTGGTTGAGCATGAATATTACTTGTGTGTTAGTTTACTGGATTATTGAAGGAGGATATGAGCTTGTAGAATTTTTATTTTATTTCTTTTCACATATATCCATGAGTTATGAGAGTGTCATATAGACTATTTTGATATTTTGTTACATATCTCAACATGTCCTTCATGGAAGGATCTTGATAACGTCCTTGTTGGTAGATTGTACATGGTTGTAAATTTTTTCTTTAGAATTTAGAGGGTTGAAAAGGATATTCAAAATCATTTTGGAATGTGTGTGGGAATGGTGTCCTTTTTTATTGGCTCCCAAGCATAAATTGATTAGTGTTAAAATCATTAAATCCTTGGTTTCCACATGGTTTATTGTTAAGTTCCTCATAGAATATGGCATCACCACTTTTAGTCACATGAATAAGAGGGAATCCATCAGTGAAATGCTCATGGGAATTGAAATGTTGGCAGATCATTGGTGTGTGTTGTGTGATGAATCCTACACTTTTTTCACAGTTATTGATCTCATATGATATGTTAATTATTTAATTTTATTTTATAATAATGGTATGTAGGAAATTTTTTACTCATATTCACCTCTAGTTATAGTTCATATACCAAATTTTTATAAATTTGGAGTGATTTTTTCAATCTATTCTCTAACTTTAACTGGCGAATTATCAATAAATGCTCCTCCTGAAGAAAAACGAAGTAGGTTCTAATAATTTTCATTTAATCCTAGGCAAAATAATTTTATGAAATATTGTTCTTTATAGGGTTTGTATAGGTATGATAAATTCAGTTTCTTGAACATTTTCAAAAAACATAGATAGAGTTTATCCAGTTTATTTTATGATTCTATAGATCTATTTCTTGGGTTGAGAACTCTATAAAGCTATTAATAATTCTATAGAAAGTCTCTATTTAGATCATCCCATGGGTGGACTTCTCATGGTTTCAAGTTATAAAGATACTCTTGGTCTACCCCTTTAAGATAGAAGTGGAAATCCTTCTAACTGAATTGAGCATTAGTGACTCTTATTTTTTAATCAATTGAATAAATATTTATATTCTCCCAAGTTCTTGTTACTGTATTCACCTGATAATCCATGAAATTTATGGAAAATATCTATCATTCTAATTTTGAATTAACAATATTTCTGAACATTTTATAGTAGTTGTTGGTTGTTATTATTAAAAAAGTGTGTGTACACTTCTATCGAAGCCCAATTAACATGAGGAAAATTACCATCCATTTTTTTACTTCCAAATGTATTTATTTTTTTGAGAAAAAACTGAGAAAAGAGAGTTATCTAATGGAATGGTGATAAAATATATTTCATATTCTTCCATTATTTTTTGATTTCAATGTCTAGTGATCACAGTTCTCTCAACCTAAGAATCAAAACCAATGAGATAGTATGAATTGGATCTAGTAATTGAAAACAACATAAATAATAGACCAAAAACATTAACCTACATGGAAATAGATTCAGGTTTGATGAGTTCCTATCACAACGTGATCAATATGATGATTTATAATACCATGAATAAAATAGTAAAGTGGGTTTCAAATTTTTCTTTCGAATGGATAGTAATATGGGTGTCTTCAATTTTTTGGGATGGTTTAGTTTGTGAAAAAAATATTGGAAAACTACGATTGATTATTTTTAAACTCAATTTAGTAGGAGAAACAAACCATGGATATCCATATAACTACCTTGTTAAATCATTATTCATTGTTTACTCTTTGTTTTCCCTCTAACCGAGTAAAGTATCCGAAGGTTACTTTCTCCAAGATTTTTTTAACTAGTGGGATACACTAATAGCTAAAACCACAAATATATCATATCCTAGTAAACTAAAATTTATGATTACCCATAAATAAACACAATGCTTAAATTCACATACAATAAAGGATACCTTGTGGCCTTTGTGTGTGATAAAGTGAATACGATATGATGAATTCATAATGTGAGGAATAATAAATATCCTATATCCTATATTTTTTAATAAAACAATAGAGGTTAATAAGATGAAACTAAATATTTAAAATCTATAATTCATTAATGAGGGGCTATGGGGATTTCCCTTGGTGTATCTATAAAGGGAATAGTGTTCCATCTCCAATATTTATTACAAAAAAATTAAAGAAACTAAGAATGTAGATGTAGCGAGTGATCCATCGAGAATGAGCGAGTGTGAGTGAGAGTCAACTAGTATAGTGAAGGAGTGTGATATTTATGAAACATTCTCATGCGTCTATGTTCACAACAAAATCCTCCACATGAAAATCATGAACACCATTATGTTCATTAGGAATGTTATTCAATTTCAGTATTGAGCACATACTTCTCTGTTGGAAGATCAGCATGTGTCTATGGTTGAGGGTGTAGATGACATTTTTTATCATCATAACCATTCATATTTTATTCACTCCCCGATCAGGATCATTCTATATACATTTTGCAGGAGAAGCTCTTCCTTACTTTAAAACATAGTAGAAGTTTTTGAAGTAATAATTTGATGATTTATTTGGACATCATATTTGGATTTTAGGATTTAGAACATGGGAATCTGTGTAATTAGGATGGGACAAAGTTCCTTAAAAATTGATATGAAAATAGAAAAACTTATTTATATGAAGAGATTATTTCAAAAGAATAGTTCGATGATAAAGGGTGTTGTGTAGGTGGATCAAGAAGATGGTTAATATTTCCAATCATTATTTGGATTTTGAACAATGTCTTTTCAAATGATTATTTGATGATGGGTTTCATCAATGGATTTTTATTGAGAATAATGTGTTCATTATTTGAAACATGCTTCCAAAAAAATTTATTTAAATAAATTCCTACCAGTCTTCAAAACCATTCATAGGTGAAAATTAATAAATAATTTATATAATTTTTTTATAGATAAATTTTTTTTTTCAACCCAATTTATATACCATTTATACCATGCTTATATCTGATGGGATTGGGATTGAGGATATCTCCCTCATAGAAATCGGTTGGCGTAGTTCTAACTTCTTCATCCTCAAAGGCACTTGATGATGGAGATGTCAAGTTTCCCACCAAGATTTCAATGGTGTCTATTACACAAACTCCACCCATCATGGTAGATAGATTTAATTTGGTCGGTCCAATGGTTAGTGGGGGTGGGAGTTGTGTCAAACCTGACACCTCCCACCATGTATATGTAAGGAGGGCCATGGGAGCTTCTGACAAATCATCAGATCCAAGAGAGATTGTTTATCCAGTTAGAGAGCCATGTGATCTCCAAGTGAGAGATGTAGAGAGGTGTAGAGAGATAAGTTTTTAGTCTTTATTCATGCTGAAATAAAGGTCAGTTTCTCTCTCTCTTCATCTCTCTTCATGTTTAGCGAATCACAATAAGTGGTAAGCAGTAGAGATTTTCTATTGACCAAAATTTCCACGTTTCCCAGAATCTTATTTTTATGGAAGATTCTATAATTAAATGTCTAGGAGATTCTAATGTCATAAAGTGCGTCTAAATGGAGATAATGTTATCTCCCTATTCTCGGTCAATATTTTCTCAACTTTGGGTTCTATAGTACAGCTTTTCCAGAGAGTAAGGTGTAGTTCTGACACCGGTGACATTTTTAGAGATATCCTGGAAGCTGTTCTGGTGGTCCAAATCATCTCGGCAGCATCTTCACATCATTGGTTGTGCTTAGTTGTTGACCATGATATGGTAATATATTAATCCATTAGTGTTTTATTTCGATGATCTATGAGTTGATTCCATCATTTTTGACCATTTATGATACAACGGTGATATCTATTTTTCAATATTCTTCACCAGTAATTTCATAACATAAATTTAATGGATAGACCATCCATAGGGAGGTAGTCTAGGGGCTAGAAACATATGCCAAATCTAGAGCATATAACGGTCTATAGATGGTGGGAGACCATCATAAAAATTGTACTATTGTGGAATAGAGTTACTCATGAAGTAGATCTTCTAATGGTTTCTACAAGAAAAGGGTCAAAGTAACAACCGAAAAAGAAGAAATGGAGACGTGTAAGTGAAATTCTTCAAGGAAGCCACGCGTTTATCAAATTATGATGAAGAAACATGTTATCATACATCAAGACAAGACATTGAATGGGTGGTTGATAATGCAGCATCATACCATATCACCTTGTATCGTGAGTATTTATTAACATATCAATCTAGGTGACTGAGGTGTAGTCAGGATTGGGAATACTGATTCCAAAGAGATTCTTGGCATGGGTGATATCCAAGTCAAGATGAACTTTGAAAACACATCCACCCTGAATGATGTTCATCCTATTAGAAAACTTAAACTCAACTTTTTATCAGGTAATGCCTTTTATCAACAATTTTATGAAAATATCTTCATCAATGGAGAATGTAATATGAAAAAATAAATCATCATCATCTCTTGATAAAACATATATGGTACCTTTTACCAAAATCATATAATGATATTTGTTGATATCCTCAACATGGTGTAAAGAGATACATCATCCAATATATGGAATAAAAGTCTCTGTCACATGAGTGAAAGAGTCTTATCAACCCTAATGAATAAGAAGTACATAAATATTGGAAAGGATGCATAACATGATACTTGTAAATAATTTTTTTTTGGGATGATACATAGAGTCACATTCAATACTACTTCATCAAGGATATAACTATTGTTGGATCTGGTGTACTCTGTTGTATGAAGACCCATGGAGGTTGATTCACTATGTAGTCACAAATATTTACTATCTTTTATTGATGACGAATGTTGAATGGTTTTGTTGTTCTTTGTGTGGATGAAGTTAAATGTAATAGACTACATCAATATGTTCCATTCCATGGTGGATAATGAAACTAAAAAGAAGATAAATTTTCTTCTTTCAAACAATAGAAGAGAGTACACATCCTTCGAATCAGATGCCTATTATTGTAGTAATGGAATATGACATGAGAGGATGCTCCCACACACCCCACAACAATATGGGGTTGAAGAAAGGATGAAAATAACCATCATGAAGAAGGCTATATTAATGATGAGTTTGTTTTGTCTTCTAAAACCATTATAGGGATACACTATTGAGGTTTCATTCAACCTTATCAATATATCACTATCGGCCCCATAGAATTTTGATATTTCACATAAGATATATCTTTTTGATCATCCATATTACTCTCATTGAAAAGTATTTGTATTTTTTTGGCATTTTCACATCTATCCAAGGAGCTCAAAAGGAAGCAAGATGGGAGTTATACTCCATGAATCTTCATCAGCTATAGAGATGATAAGTATGGATACAATATTTGGGACCCAAAGGATAATAATGTGATTAGGAGAAGAGATTTCATTTTTTATAATAACTAGAAGATAAAGGACATTCAAAATCATATAATTTCTCAATAAGAAATCATTGAGAAATCAATTAAAAATCCAACACCTATACCCACACCACATGACAATGAAGAAATTTTGTAGAAAGGAGAATCAATGATTGTGGATTGAGAGGAAGTGGAGGAGGATATTTTATCAGGTGGATATTTAATCCTCTATATAAGAATTTACAAGAACCATCACTGGAGCTAGGAGAAATTATTCCTATGGAACCTAACATTTCACAGGTTTAAGGATCTTCACGAGGAAGGAATCCATCAAAAAAATATCTGGAGTTGAATTACTTTTTTTATTGATGAGGGGGATCTATAAGTATAACAAGAAGTAATATATCATCCTAAAAAAATCAATTGTTCACATGAAATGGAAAATGATATTGACACTTTGATGAAGTACCAGACATATGATTTGGCGGAACTACACAAATTTAAGAATACACTAACAAAAAAAATTATGTTTTGGATGAAGAAGGATGGAATCCAATAAGAGGTCATAAAAAAATATTGGTTACATATTATGGGATACCTTCAAAATAAATGAGTTCAATTTGATAATATTTTTTCAATTGTGGTTAAGATGGATTCAATCCTATTAATTTTCATATTAGCTTATCGCATGGACATAGTGCTAGAATAGATGGACATTAAGATGTATTTTTCATGGGGAAATAGTCAAGGAGATCTATATAATGTATCATGATGGTTTCAAGGTTTCTGTATAAGAAAATCATGATTAAAAATTGAAGAGGAGGTTTTATGAGCATAGACAAGCTCCCAAGAAGTGGTACAAGATGTTTGACTCATTCATGGTGAGTCTTGGATACAAGTGGACACAAGCAGTTTAGTGTGATTAAATATATATATCTAAGGATTGTAACTTTTATTCTCTTCTAGTTTATTTTGATGACATGTATATCATTGGGAGGGATGCATGGAAGATCAACCAGTTTAAGAATGAGTTAACCAATTCATTTGATATAAAGGACTTGAGATAAGCTCAACAGATTTCAGTGTTGTATATCATTTGTGATAGAAAGAGTAGTTTGTTTTGGCTATCTTAGGAGAAGTATGTTGAACAAGTTCTAATATGTTTCAACTTGGAAAAGGCCAAACGAGTGAGAATTCCTCTTCCCGACCATTCGATGTTGAGAAAAAGTTCATGTGCATTGTCCAAGGAAGAAATCAAGGTTATAGAGATAATACCATAATCCTCAGAAGATGGAAGCTTCATTTATGCTATGGTGAGTATAAGACCTGACATTTCCCATGAAATGGTGATCATAATACAATTTTCCTCCAATCTCATGAAGTAGCACTGGGATGCAATCAAGTAGATTATGAGGAATCTTAATGGTACTTTGAGGCTATTTTTGTGCAACAGGGATAAACCTATCATAGAGGGATATAAATATACACATATGACACAAGATCATGATAGTAGGAAGAAAACAATAGGATACAACTATAATTTTTTAAGGATTTGTATTAGGTCATTCAAGGTTGGAGAAGTGCATTGCTTCATCTTGGACCAATGCAGCATACATTTCTGCTTAGGAAGAAAGAAAGGATATGTTGTGGAAAAAGAATTTTCTCTAGGAACATGGATTCATATAGGAGTTCATGGTTCATTGATAAAGTCATAGTTTATTAGAATTTAGCAAGAACTCCATGTACCATTTTTGTCCAAAGCACATCGACATTCTCTATAATTGGATATGGAATGTGATGGATCTATAACTACTGCAACTTATAAAGATCCACACAAAGGAGAACCCAAAGATATGTTGAAAAATGTGGTTTCTTGGAATAATATAGACCTTTGTAAATGTTCTTGAGGATTTTTTCTAGGGAGTGATAATTGATGGAAACGTCCGACTTCCCACCACCATTTCAAAGGTGGCTGGTGAACTAACTCCGCCCAACATGGTTGGTGGATTCCATTTTTTTATTCCAGTGGTTAGTGGGGGATTGTTGGGAGTTGTTTCAAACATGACACCTCCCACTGTTTCTATTTAATGCGGTCCGTGGGAGCTTCCAGTAAATCATAAAATACAAGAGAAATCCTCTATATGGTGTGAGAGACAAGAGAGCTCCATTTTTAAGGAGAATTAGGACTAGTGAGAGAGTTTTGTAATCTATATTCAAGTTGAAATAATGTTCAGATTCTTCCTCCATTTTTCTATATTCTTTATTAGTGAATCATAACACTTGATTCTAGTTTGAATCTATTCTTTGGTGATGGGGAGTTTTGTATCAGTCATCTCATGTAAAGATGGTTCCTATCTTCTCAGGATTTGGGAAGTGCACACTAGGTAATAAAAAATAAGATCTAAACCGATATTTTGTTTTTATCATCTCCATCCGTAGCATAGAATCCTTGGGATTCCACCTCAGGTGGAATTTTCTTCCTCACGGATTAGACTCAGCCTAAATGGGGGTTGCGATTGTGACTCTCTAGAAAGAGAAGAGTGAGGTTGAACATGGTGTCACTGATCATATTATCGAACTTCACAATATATAATAGTATTGTGATCTTAGATTCGATCATCAAATCTTAGTCATCTCCTTGGTTTTCAGATGTTGTCTACATTTCTCGAGTTCAACAATGACGATGCATCATGAATTATCTATGATGGTAATATTCTTCAATCAATCAGGTAAGTAAGTGTTTCAAAGGATAATATTCTAATTTAGCAAAGTGGTGGAATCTGTAGCACACCCTACACAGTTAGTTGGGAGTTGTGGTAGAGGCTTGGTAGGTTCTCGGTGGCTGCATGGTCTCTATAGTGACTGTGGGAAGAGATGTGAGAGAGATTGTGGCTCATGTTGGTATGGAATAAGGTGAATGATTCCATTATCATAGATCCTAGTAGGTTGATGAAAGGTGAACTCATAACCCTGTGGAGGGATTGATATGGTAGGTTTGAAACTTCCTTGGGAATGGAAATAGGGGGCCCACATTAGCTTATAGGGGACACCCACAATCATTTTTACCAAGCACAGTAGGTAGGTGCGTAGTGCACTATAGGTTCTATAAGGAATCATAAAAGAAATCTATAGTTTTTTTTTCAAGAATTCAGGGTCAGATTAATATATATCATGAGGTCAGTACTCATACAATACAATTTTTTTGTCAAATTTTACTATCTTAAAAATCACTAAAATAATTAACATGTTTTAGTGTAATAGTTTTTCTAATAAAATTGAATTTTAATAATAAATCAATTAAATTAAATATTCCAATAATTAATTAAAAATTTCAAAGATCATAAAATTCAAATAAAAACAATTAATATCAATCTTTTTATAGAAATTAATTTCTGATGATTTTTTTAAAAATCCCATTCCATTCCAGGTTGAAAATTATGATTCCCAATTATTTTTTTAATGATTTTAATTTATTATTTTTATTTTCCTTCAAAAAAATGTATTAAACTATTAAAAATCAAAAAAAAAGTAATCAATTAAAGAGATTTAATTCTTTATTGAAATCACAATATTTATTATCATAGTTTTAAAATTAATATATCGAATATCAATCCCATAAACATTTTACTTCCTAGTTAATTCCAAAAATTTATAAACATAAATAATCATTATTCTATCCATTTATAAATTAAATAAATAATTTTTTAAATCAATAAAAACACTAGTTTACCTGGTAATTGATAGAATTATTTGGTATATTCAATAAATAAAAAATATTTTTTAAAAAAATCAGGTTCTCATCACATAATATCCTTATATCATACGCTAAATAAATCAATACATGAATCATTAAATTAAAAAAGAATGGTGGAAAATAAAAATCATATTGAAAATTTATAAAGAAATATTTTTTATCTAACACATTTAATAAATTTGGATCCATGAATTTATAATAAATGGAATTGAAAAATATCACAACATAATTATACACATATTGAGAGGCATCAACAAAATTCTACATAGTGAAAATGGAAGTAATAGTTTCATCAATACATGAGAGTCATGAGATCTCATCCCTATTGAATTCAAATCCATCATTTTCAAAAAAAACTTTGCACTTTTAAATAATACCCACTATGTATATCTATTCTTTTAGACATTAATAGAAATTCGTCTTCTCACCCTTTCTTAACATGTTTGATGCCATATGTTAATGTGTTCTTTGTCACATTATAGTTTTTTTTCTTATATAAAAAATGTAGGTAAACTATAAAAGGGGTGTATTTTAGTAAAAAATATTACTTATAATTTTTCTCCACCTCAAATATTCATGTTGATTGAAAAACGTTGTTCTGATAACCCATAAATTATAAACTCACCAAATATCAATGAATGAATATATATACAAAGAAGAAATAAAATGTGTTGAAATTTTATGAACATCCAAAAAACTAAGTACGTAAAAAAATCAAACCAACTACTTAATA
Source organism: Viscum album (assembly GCA_963277665.1). Lineage (NCBI taxonomy): Eukaryota > Viridiplantae > Streptophyta > Magnoliopsida > Santalales > Viscaceae > Viscum > Viscum album. The sequence continues at coordinate 926,862,865 of OY728126.1, read as the reverse complement.
TAGTAGGTCCATTGGAAATTAACCAAACAAAAATTACTTATTTGAAAATTAAATAACCCTTAAAAGGGTATAGTGAATTTTACTTTTACTAAAAGTATAAGGAGAATCATAAACCGAATTCAACATATCCTATAATTTAAACTATTAAAATGTTTTTCTTTAAATTCTCAAGACTCCATTGACTTAACCTATCAGAAACTATCAGTCCACTTCTACAAAAAAAATCTCAATTCTAACTTCCTATCAGAATCCGTAGATCAACACAATCGGTTCCAGCTCAGCTTCTATGGGTTGATAGCTCAAATTAATGAAGTATTAGATATATCATTTCTACCTTTTTGTAATCTCTCTATCTCAATGGATTTAAAAATTAGATATCACAAAAGAAAATTTAATGAGTTTTTAATGAAAACCAATAAATAAATCAATTAGAGGAAACAAAAAAACAAATATAATAAGATGTTGTCTTACAAGAATAAGTTGGATTAGAATTATAGTGGTTTGGGGATCAAGACCATGTATTATTCTTTATTATGGTTTTTTAACATTTGGTTCTCTTTATAATAAATCCTCCAATGGTTAGAATCCAAAATCATTTAGATTAGTTTTTAACTTTATCTATAGCATCTTCATAATCATTTGATGGACTCAGAAATACACTGTGTCTTCTAATGAATATATCCCTACATAAAAATTGTTCTCTAATAATTGGTTAATATATTATGTAATGAGAATATTGTCCTCAATATTTTTCATGTTAAAATTTGTGATGCCCCGCTAATTCTCATTGGATTGAAAGTAGAATGAGTCATTACATAGCCTTAAATGATACCCCAAAGATGCCAAAGGCTGGAAATAATGGTCGAAGGGTTTCAAATGAATGTGGGTAAGGATTTAACCTTTAATAAATAAACCACTAACCAAAAAACTCAATATATGATGCATGAATAAAATGAAGACAAATCAACTACTTTATTCATATCAAAATACTCCAAACTGTGCAATAGTGGAGGACCACACAAGTATCATGTAAGCAGAGAAAAGAAATATAAAGATTCCAAAAAGTCCATAAGACTCCATTATCCCCTATCTCTATGCTCCAACATCACCAAACATCCAACGTATCATGAAGTGGTGTGAAAACGTGTGATCTGTTACCTTTTCCCCTATCCTGAAAGATAGTATCTACAAAATCACTATGTTTCCAAAGAAATGATGAATATAAAACTTATTAGGTTTTCCCCCAATGAATTTCCTAATCACTATACTAGGATTGAATAGTTATAAACATTTATATAATTTAGTTTATATTAAAAAAATATCAAAACAATTTGTAACTAAATATAAACTATCTTCCAAAACCATTTGCAACCAAAATAATAAAAGGGAAATTGAAACCAATTTTCCAGCAAGTTAATCTTCTAGAAAAATAACTAAACAAATATTTAAAACCATTTATCTATATTTTTTGGCATAGCCAAACCATTCCACACATCCACAAAACCAACCATTCATTCTTCACTATGGCAGTTTCATACACATGAGCAGTTCCTTTTCGATCTACGAATTCATCCCAAGGAGATTATATCCCATATTCAATTTGACTATTTTCACTAAGAAAAATGTCATATTTTAACCATTTCCTATAAGTTAAATATGAACTCACACACCAATATTCTCAAGGATCATGTAAAATTTCCATTTTAATAAAACTCGCTTTTTATTGAAAACCACTTTTTCATCAAAACCATTTTAAAGAAACCCCATTTCAATAAAACACCCTTTTCTATTGAAAACCCCATTCCCAAAAACCAATTTAGAAACTGTTGTAAATCCAAAATTTAAAATTACCATTTTTTATTCACGAAACTAAAAAAATTTAGAACAATTAAATGAAATTACACAATATCACAAAAACTATAAATCATCACAAAAGAATATTTATTCGATGAATTTCACCACGATTTAATGATAAAAATCATTATATTTAATAAATTTGAAACTAATAAAATAAATTCTAGAAATAGGAGAAGATATAGAAGCCACATACCTTGAATTCATTGATGAAAACCTATTGTGGATGAAGAATGCTCTAAAATGTGGGTTGATTCCCTACAAAAAAAGCCGCATATTCCTTCTCCTATCACAACCAAGACCAAATATTTTCATATTTGGAATCCAACATCTTATATCTTCTTATAACATGTGTGAATATTAGAATGAAAGATAATTGGAGAAGTTGATCTATGTAGATCTAAAAAACTGGTAAGAACGATGATGAATGTTCACATACTTCAAGAATTTGGATTCGACTCACGATGGGAATCCATCAAATTGACTACAAATCACTTATGAGAGGTTATACTACATTCATGGAAGAGAAAACCCATGTTTGGGATAATTAAGAGAAAAAAATATGTTTAGAGGAAAAAATGTATGAGATTCACCTTTTTAGGATCTCACCTTAACCACACACATGGTTAGTTCACACAGTTAGAGAAATCATCTGCCAACCTTGAGTTAGCTACTGTTTAGACAGACACTTGCACAATCTCTTTACTAGTGTAAAGAATATGCCTAATCTCTCTATTAAATCATAATTTTGCACATGGTTTTTTTAGGGATCTCTACATGGTATGAATAAACTGTGTGCATCCCATTAGCCTCTCATTTAGGCCCAAAAACTTATTAAAATTTCACCAAAATCTCCCAAAATTCCATATTATACTTTATATCAATAAAAACACACATAACATTTTTCATAACATTATCTTAGGGTACTACATTCTCACCAACATTAGTCTATCCCTCCTCAGAAAGTAAAAAACCATCACGTTCATAAATTTTTTCCATCCATTTATCTTTCATTTACTTCTCGCATTCCCAAGTATCTTCCTAAATCTAACCATGTTGTCCAAAAACTTGCACAAGATTGATGCTATTTCAATGCAAGATTTTCTCTTTCTCATCCACAATTCTTAATGGGATATGTACCAATGAAGAATCCATTTCTAGGTTAATGTGATCCCATTTTATAATGTGGTTAGGATTAGTATGATACTTTTTCAACTGAGATATGTACAACACATTATGCACTGAACTAAAATATGGTGGTAATTCCATCTGCTATGCCACCTCTCCAACCCATTAAAATATCTCAAAAGGGCCAAAATACCAAGGAGATAACTTAACATTCTTCCCAAAATGACAATTTTTAAACGTTGTATATATCCTCAAGAATACATGATCACTCATAGAAAATGACAAAGATTGTCGATGATGATTTTCATATGATTTCTGATGAATCGGTGTTTTCTCCATCCTATTTCAAATCAAATGAATCATCTCTATTATTTCATGCTCAATTATTGAACAAACTAGTGAAGTATTACCTATTTCCATCCTACACAATGGAGAACAATAATTACTTACAAACAATGATTCAAACAAATCCATTCGTATCGAGTCATGATGGCTATTATAATATGATTACTCCACTAAGGGTATATGATCTTCCCATGAACCACCAAAATCCATTACTCAAACCTGCAACATGTATTCCAATGTATGTATCATCTTTTTAGATTGACTAAGTATTTGAAGATCATACACCATACTCATAGTCAACTGAGTCTCAATGGATTTCTGTAAGAATTTGCATAATTGAGATGTGATCCTTGGATCTATATCTAAGAAAATTTAAACAGGTACGCCATATCCCTTTACCACTTCTAATATATATATTTTGGATAGATCCTCCACTGTATTATTCTCATGAATTTAATTAAATAAGCTAACTTGGTACGTTGATCCAAAATCTCCCAAATGGTGTCATATTTCTGAACCATTCTTGAGAGACCTGTAATAAAATCCAATGTTATTTTCTCTCATTTCCAGACTCGGATAGTTAATGACTACAACATACCCAATGGTCATTTATGCTCTTCAATAACTTTCTAGCAAGTTACGAAATTTTAAATGAATTCATCTACTTTTCTTTTCATTCCTCTAAAAAAACTACATGTTCATTGATTTGTATATCTTTTGTGTTCCCAGATGTACGAACAATCATGAATGGTGGTAAGCATGAAGAAGATGTTCCTAACAAGCCGTATATACAATGATCTAATCTATGAACCACAAAATCAAACTCCCATAAAGTTTGTATCCCTCAATGGTCTCCCATCCATTGAGTTTTGAACTCATAACTAGGTTATCTGCATCAGATGTTTCTTCCTATTTAACCATCATTCCAAAATCAGGAACCATATAGACTAAAAAAACAACAAAATCACCTTAGTATTCACATTCCACATGCATATTGGCTAAAACTGACCTAAACTACCAAACATATGAGGCTTATTTTTCCAAATGAGCATATGTCTTCCTTCTTAATGAATCAGCCACAGAATTGCTCATTCATAGTGTATACATTAAGTCAAAGTTGAACATCTGTAGAAACTCCATCCATCACCATTGCCTTATATTTAAGTCTCATTATGTGAAACTATTATTCACGATTATTTGGCTCATGAATAGAGTAAATTTATCACCAAAGTGGTAAGGACACCATGTCTTCAATGCATAAACAACTTCTACTAACTCCAAGTCATGTGTGGGGTAGTTCTTCTCATGCACTCTCAACTAACTTGAACCATAAGAAATAACATGGTCTCTTTGCATGAGAACACAACCCAACCCCAATCCCAATGCATCATAATACATCACATACCCATGTCCTGATTCAAGAAAAATCAATATGGGTTTAGTTGTGAGATAAACATTCATGTCTAAGAATGTCTTTTGGTATTTCTTATTCCATTGGAATGGAACATTCTTCTTTGTCAAAGAAATCATTGGAAAAGATATCCATGAGAAGTCATGCTCAAAGTGTCATTAATAACCAGCTAGACCAAGAAAACTTCGTATCTCAAAGACATTCTTCAAAGTTTTCCATTAGATCAAAACTTCTATATTTTCAAGATCAACTGAAAAACCTTTTTCAAAAATCACAAGGCCAAGAAAGCATACCTCTTGTATCTAGAAATCACAGTTAGATAATTTATAATACAAAATGCGATCTCTCAATATTTCCAACACAATTTCCATGTGTTTCCCATGTTTATCCACTTTATTAAAAAACGCAATGATGTGTTCCACAAACACCACAATAAAATAATCTAGATATCACTAAAATATTAGATTCATCAAATCCATGAACACTACTGGTGCATTCATTAGAATGAATGGAATTACTAGGTATTTTTAGTTTCTATATCTTCTTCTAAAGGCTTCCTTTGGAACATATTACTTCTGAACTCACAATTGGTTGTATCATAATCGCATGTCAGTTTTAGAGAACCAGTGGGTGCCCTTCAATTGATTGAACCATTCATCAATGCGTGGAAGTGGATACATGTTCATTATTGTAACCTGGTTATGTTTATGATAATAAACACATAGCTGAATATTTACCTATTCTTTCTTCACAAACAAGAACGGTGCTTTCCATGGATACATTCTCAGTTGAGTGAAACCCTTACTTTATAGCACCTCCAGCTACTCTTTCAATTCCCTAAACTCTATTGGTACCATCCTATAGGATATGAAGGGAAATAGGACTAGTCCCTTGAAGGAGATCAATTGTAAACTCCACTTCTCTTAGAGGTGGTAACCCTGATATGTTCCTGGGAAATACATTTGTAAATTGATCTAGAACCACTAGAAAAATCTTTTCTTCGGTCTCTTCCATTAATTCCAAAATTAACACCTCCAACTGGAAAGAGATATTCCCCACAGCTGGTGACAATAGGCACATTGCACTTTTTTTACATCCCTCTCTCTTTAGATGGTATACTCAATGTCGTCATCAGTCACAAAACTCACTATCCTTATATAATAGTTGATATGAGCCTTAAACATTGTCACCCAATCCATACCGAGGATTACATCATAGACATCCTTCGACAACACCATGAATTCCCACTTCAGCTCAACAACGTCAAATCCAACCCCATTTTTTAATTTTCAAATAAGCTACATTAGGGTTACTGAGATCCTCACAATTAAAATGTCTAGATTCCATAATTAAAACAAAAAAAACACAAGTTAACAAAATGTGAAATTACAACAACTCACTATGTATGTGACATGACAAACTCCACTGAAACAAGACTCCATCACACCATAATTGCTTCAACCATGTCCTCTCAAAAATTTGTATCATATCTTAGAAGATATTGAGTGAAGAAGTTCCAAAACATATCCAACCATGCCACTGCAATTGAGTGAAGTGCAAAAACATATCACACCATTCCATGCTCAAATCAAAAGATTTCCAGGAACCAAAATAAATCAAAACCAAATCACTAAAATAAGACCACCAAAGTTATTTGAAACAAGACGAAACCTTCCAAATTAGGGAAACACCAATGTCAGTAACCACCATGAATCATTAGCTCCATTTGTATGGACAATACTCATGAATCCAAGATGAAGCTGAATAGTCACCACTAGAGATACTGAAACCAAAATTATAAATAAACCAATTCCAAAGCCCAGATAAAAACATCGATGGGTCAGCCACACATCCCAACACTCCCCTAAACACCATCAACAAAGACCAATATAGGGTCTATAGAATGACAGATCAGGAAGCGAGAGCAGAAGAAGGAAAAAAATCAGGCTTCGACATAGGACACGACCAGAGAAAAAAACAAGAAGAAGCAAAAAATGAAGTCTCCAGCCAACACCCATCACAATCCCAAATCACCCTAAGCTCCATCGTTCCAGACCAAGATTTGATGAGGCATGATGGGTGTGGGAAAAATGGAAAAAGGCACATGACAGAGGACATCACTGCCAAGGGACCAGCAGTGAGAGAGAGAACATGAAACAATAGATGCCTAGAAGAGCGATTGGAAAACATAACGAAAAAAATCCCAATATGAGACCAGTGCCAAGGGGGAATGAAAAAAAACCTATGAAGAGAAGAGAAAATAGAAAAAAAATTAGAAGAAAATTGAGGAGGAGGAGGCGCCACTAGAAAAGAGGAGGTGATTCTCTAAAACCCGATAGACTTCCATTGAGCGTATTTCTCCAAATTAGGAACAAAAAGGGGAAATCGAAAATGGATAGAGTGAAAACGGAGACTCCACTAAGTAGGGAGCATAAAAGAAACGAGGCATTCAGCTAGCTGATGCCCGCATAGATCACTAAAAAAACAACTACCAAATGGAAGAAAAAAACAGCATAATGTTGGCTCAGGGAACCTGAGGGGAAGACATCGTTGGAAGGGTCATAATGGAAAGGGACCAGAGCCCACTAATGCAAGGGCCGAAACCCAATCACGTGAATGAGAGATATCAAGAGATAAATCTAGGGTAAAATGGAGGCATTTCTATCTCCCTAAATAGTTATAGAAAAATCTCTACACATGAAGTCTCAACATTCACTTTCACCAAGATGATTTTGTAGTTTTAACATAGAAGACGTCATTTCCATTTTTAAACATAGCAGGCCAACATCTTGAGAAGTAATGAAAGAGTGTGATACACCAATATCAAAAAAATTTACACAAAGCTATAATTATAAATAATTTTACCACTCACAATAGATAGTCTAGACTGGTCATCGACAATCTTCTGCTCAGCTCTATATAATTGCTTTGTCGCCACACACTACTCTTTATTCCCTTACTGTGATTTCCCTTGATGAGGATTCATGGTATTCCAAGAATCACCATGGCTATTTATTCTCTATTTCAGAGTTTGATTCTGTTTTCCTCACCCAATTGAAGCATATGATTCTTGCGACACCCAATAAGTGTCTCAAGAATATGACCTTGAAGCCCAACAACAAAATCACATAAGGTGTCTCATATTGTTTCATTTATGACATGATCATGGTGGTGTTGTACACTCTTACTTCATGTGTTCAATGGAACCACATTGGTAGCATCCATCTTGGCTCTTTAGTTGTTGAGAAAGATTTACTGATCAAGTTGTCTGATTCTGATTCCCGCTCACACCTTGGAAATAGGTGTCCCTTTTTCACTTACTCCCAGCATTGGAGTTTCCACCATATCTTGTGGGGATCATCATAATTCCTCCTCCCATATCATATTGAGATGCCCCGATCATCCATCGTCGCTCTATTAATCATCTCTGTAATTTCAGTAATATAGAGCACCCAATCTTGGATCTAATTTCCTTCCTTATCTTGGATTTGAAGAAGTGGGCCGTAAAGCATGCACATTCCCCAACTTCTGGTAATAAGTAGACTAAATTATTGAATTTAGCCACATATTTTGTGATAGATAGATTCTCCTGCCTTATACTAAATAATTCTTTCATCCCCTGAATCATGAATGTGTGAGGATAGAATTTTTTGTCAAATAATTCCTCACAATCCTCCCAATAAAGACCATGATACAGTCATCATGCACCACCAAATCCCACAACTATCATGAGATATCCTTGATCATGTATGTTTCAATCTTAAAATTAATATTTGATGGTGTGTCGATGAAGCCCAAGATATGATTCATCTTATTTAGCCACACCTCTTCCTTTTCAGGTTTAGAATCACCTTGAAGGTTGGGTGGATTCCGCTTCATGAACTAAATGGAAAGATCCACATGTCATGGATCATCCCTCTTTTTACCTATATCCCCTACTTGAAATTATTGGAAGATAATTTGAACAAGATATTGGTTCACCTATGGTCAAGGTGCCACAACATTCTCAACAGATTCATCCGATTGGTTTGTATGGCACCAACCAGCTTCCATTTTTGAAACAAACAAAAAAATAAGTAGGTCCTACTACATAGCAACTAATGGCTTAACATTCCAATTTTTATCACATCAACTATCACAATTTTTTTTCCTAAAACAACCTTTTTTCCATTCCACCACTTTTGGAAAACCATTCTTTCTTTTGAAAATCAAACAATTTTCAAAATACACAAAGTATCCACATTTCAAAATCATTCATGTGAAATGAAATACTACATTTTCAAAAATTTACACCATGGAAAAACATCATAAATCATTACTACAAATGTAATATGAAATCCTAGTGGAAATTAATTTCTCTACAATGCATTTTTGATTGTCTCACTGGTTAAACCCTTAAAAATGAGATTCCAAAATCATATATGTCTCCAAAACACTTTTTTCCCCAACTCCCTGATAACTTGATGTTCAGCATAAATGTGTTAGCTACATCCTATTATACTATAAATTTTAGGTTCCAAAAATCCAAATCATTCCTATGATTCCATCCGAAGGAATATAAAAGAATTAATTCAACTCCAAAACCAAGAAACAGATGATTATGTGTTAGTTAAAGAACAAAAAAGATGATACCATTTGTGATAACTTTCTAATTCACATATTCATGAGAGTACAAAGAGTAAATACCTGGACTTAAGAAACATCCCCAAGTTTCCAAATTCATGAAATAAATTCTGAAGTGTTTCAAATGCAAGTAGGCGATGATTTACCCTTTAAGAAATAATCTTCAAACCAAACAAATCACTATGTGATGCATCAATAAAAGAAAGACTACTGGACAACCTTATTCATATAAAAACCACTCAAAAGTGTGAAACAACAAAAGACCACATATGAATAAAATAAATAGGAAATGAAAAATAAAGGATCCAAATATACTATACGACTCTATGATACCCTAGCTCCATGCTCCAAGATCACCAAATATCCCACATATCACAAAGTGGTGCTAGAAACGTGTGATATGTTACCATTTCCCTTGTCCTAGATGATAACATCTAGAAAATAACCAAAGTGCCAAAGCAGGGGTGAGAATAAAACATAGTAGGTTTTCCCTAATGACTTACATACTCACACAACTAGGATATAAGTGTTAGAAACATTTATATAAAATAGTTTATAACAAATAATTTATCAAAATAGTTTATAACTTAATATAAAAAATCTTCAAAACCAATTTGCAACCAAAACAATACAAGTGTAATTAAATACAATTTTTTAGAAATTTATTTTTCCAGAAAAATACCTTAACAATTTTTTAAAATAATTTCTCAACAATCAATCAGCATACCCAAACCATTCAACACATCCACACAACCAACCATTCATTCTTCACTATAATAGTTCCATACTCATGAGCAGTTCATCATCGACATACCAAGTCATTACAAGGTAAGTATATCCCATGAGCCATTCAAAATCTAGTAATGAGTACAATTTTATGTTTCAACCATGCCCTTGAAATAAAATTTTAACTCACATGCCAATATTCTCAAGGATCATACCAAAAAACCTATTAAATAAAACCCTCTTTTTATGGAAAAACACTTTTCCATCAAAATAATTTCATAGCCAAACCATTTCCACAAAATAAACATTGTAATTGAAAACCCCATTCCCAAAAAACCTTTTATAATCTCCAGAAAATCCACCATTTAAAATCACCATTTTAAATTCATGTAACTAAAAAAATCACAAAATTCAATGAAATTAAAAAATTTAACAAAATAGATTATTCATTAAAAAAGAGGATTTATTCCATGAATTGCACCAAGATTTAATGATCTATTTAATTTAATTTAATATATTTTAAACTAAGACATTATTTTAGTAAGAATTGATGATATTGAATCTGTATACATCAAAGGTTTTGATGAAGACCGACAACGTATGAAGAATGCTCTGAAACTGGGTTGATTCTCCTCAAAAAAAGCCTTAGATCCCTTATCCTATCACAAAAATGACCAAATCTCATCATAGTTTTCACCCAGCATCTTAAATCTACCCATAACAGGTACAGATATAATAATGAAATAGAATTGAAGAAGTATATCTATGTGGATCTCAGAAACCGATCATGAGCATTATCACATACCTCAAGAATCTAGCTTTGTATCACCAACGGAAGCCTTAGTATTGAATCCAAATTTCATGGAGGGTTATACTACCTTCAAGGAAAAGAAATACCTTATTGAGGCCACTTAGGAGCAAAAAAATCCTTTTAAAGTCAAAAACATGTGGGATCCACCTTTTTAAGATCTCACTTTAACCATATGCACGATTAGTTCACACTGTTAGAAAACCTGTGTGCTAACCATGTGTTGCATACTATCTAAATAGACCCTCTTATATTCTTCGTAACCATGTGAACATGATACCAAATATCTCTGCCTAAAACCTACTATTGTGCACAGTTTCTCCTAGAATTTCCACATGGATTGGATAAATCGTGCACAGCTCGTGCGCCTCTCCTTTTGCCCCCAAAACATATTTAATGTTCACCAAACTCTTTGAACATTCCCCATTATACTTTATATCCATAAAAAAAGAAATGGTTATGTACCAAAAACAAGGTGTACTACAAAATCCTCTATAATTTCAATTACAAGAAATTCACTGTTGCATACAAAAAACACTTAAAAGAAAAACTCCAAGTTAAAAAAATATAACATGAGTGTAATGTGACTTTAAATACTAATGATAATGTGATTCTATAACTCAAAAATATACCCCTTTTTGTAAAACACAGTCAAAAATGAAAAAATTAAAACCAAAAATATTTTATAAAACAATCTTACCAAAAAAGTAAAATAAATAACGTTCCAAAACATTCCTTATTAGTGAAGTAATGTAGTTTTAAATTAAACATCTTATTAAGTCAATGTTTTAAAAATATAAAACTAACTAAAACAATTTTTTTCAATTTTTCAAAATATCTTCCCTGATTTATTTTTAAAAATAAAAACATGAAAGGAAAGGAATGCACACGATTTGTAATCATAAATTTTAAAGTATGATCCCCTTAAAATTGAATTTAATTAACTATCAAGAAAACTATCTTATCATTAAGATATAATTTTTAAATAACTTCTCCCCCATTAATCCTAAAATATAATAAAACATCTCTATATATTTTTTGATAATTATTAAAAACAATAATTCATACATCATAAAAATAAAAAAAACACATTAATAGTAAAAGAAGCATCTAAGGAATAGTAATTGAACCAATTAACAAATAAAGTCATATATTAAATGATAATAAATAATTGACAGAATAAAAAATTTAAAAATATATAAAAATATCCTTCTTCATGAGATAATCATAAATATATTTATAATAATTTGATAATTAAAACATAAAACAACCATCATCCATCAATGAGTATAAAAGAATTTAGTTTAGACAATAACAATCTCCCATAATTATAAACAAGTATATTCATAGGAAAATGAAAATTAGTCACTTTTTGAGTTCTCCTAGTCATGTGATTTTGCTTATTTATTTTACATTGTGGATATTCTATCATAAGTTCTTGATTCAACAATTTTTCTAGTTGTTATTCAAACATAGTTTTTTTTATTAGTTATTTTTTTACTTTTCTCCTCCATCCAATAATTTTGAAAAAAAAACTACTTATTCAGCTCCTCAATAGATTGATCTTATTGATATTTGTTTTTCTCCTTGTTCTTTAGTAACATTGGAACATTTTTTTTACCTCTTATAAAACTCTTCATGATCATTTTTAATTATAAGATTATAATCATTAATGATCATTATTTCATATTTCAAATACATTATATTACTTGAAAATATTCCTAGCATACAAAAATTAACTTCATCTACCTCTTTGAGTGTTTTTCAACAAAATTTTATTTCAACCATAGAATCTATCATTTTATTCTACCATTATTCTAGCAAAAAATTAACCTATTGATCATGAATCATATTTACCCTCGCAGTAATTTTTGGAAAAAAATTGATAAATTCTCATGATTTTTCCAAATGATATTATAATAATATATTTTATATCCCATTCATTGTTTCTTTGACATAGTGGTTGATTCTAATATAATATAAAATTTCTGAGCTCTAGCCTTATTAAAATTAAATTGAGCCATCATAACTATAACATTTATAGTATTATTATCTACAATATTTATCATCTAATTGGATTTTCCTATATTGATTTCATTATTACCATTTAAAACATTTAATATAAATTGAATCATTGTTTTAATTGAACTTCATGTGGTCGATCTTAACAAGCATTAAATTTATAATGAACTAACTTAATTTGATAAGATCATGGATGGAGAGATGGATTTATAACATTATATGTCTGAACAAATGACTACTCAAGGAAAAATATTTTTCAACATTTTTTTCAACAAGCTCTTCATTTGGGGTTTTATCATGTTTTCCAAATTATTTTTCTATACTAATTTCCTTCATCGAATATTAGTTTTTCATAATTGATTAAATTTTTGGTAATTATAACCAACATTTGTTGGACTAACATTATCCATATCAATAGTAGAAATTCTCTTAACAGATTAAGAAGTTTCTCCTACATCCTATTGAGGAGAAGATAAGGATAAAGATTTAAAGGGTGCTTCCATTGATTAGTTGTTTCCCTTTCAAATGAAATTATGCTTCTTTTTTAACTAAATACACTTCATGAAATGGATATTTGATATAAAAGTTTCATAAAATAGCTTTTTCAAATCAAGATTCCTTTAAATTAATATAATATCTATTTTTATTTTTCTCTACATCCAACATATTATGTTCATAAAATACATTTCGAAATAGTTATTTAAAATAATATTTCTATTTTTGAACATCCATTATTTAAGCTTCACATTCTCTAATGGTTTAACTTCTTATATGGGGGGTATTTTATTATACACATGTATTTATATACATTTATTTTGTATAATATTTAGTAGATTTTGGAATACCCATTGAAGCCATATCCCATGAGTTTTCTATAAATATATTTCTATTAAGATCTTATATCAATATTATCATAGATATTGTCTTTAAATTAGAAATAGTTTCTTTCGCTTGTTTAGAATGAGCCTAATTTTTAATTCCTTAAACACATACAATCATCAATAAAATTCTATTTATTATTTGGCTAAATAACCGAATTATCAATTTCAGGATTATAGTGAATTAAAATTCAATATAATTCTAAACAAAACTAAAATGGTTAGACATATTTAAATTGATAAAGAAATATAATAGATGAATATTATGAATTAAAATTATTTCTTTATTTGATTCTCTTGGTAAAAAATTATTGTATCCATTGAAGCGTGATTTTAGATTCTGGTAGAAAATGATTTATTTTATAAAATTTCATTTTGACAATGAACTAAATGTACATATAATAAGACTTTGAAAAGGAGTTATAAAATTTTAGAAACAGGTGAGGACCAAAAATATATTCTCCCTAAAGTATAATTTTTTTAGTTTAGAATATATTACAAGAGTTAGAGTTAATTTATACCCAAAAAGAACTAAGAATACCTTCTAATCACCACCTAATCATAATAACATAGTATAATTATAAAACTCATATATTTGAAAATATAAAAAATAAACATTCTTTTCTACAAATATCTACAGACACTTAGCCTTGGAATGTAATAACATCCCTCAATATAAAATAATACATTGAAAATAGGTATGTATTTTTTAACCTTTCTCAAAAAATTACCCCCAAATCAATTTCTATAGATTATTTCATTGCATAGATGGTAGATGTACCCTAATTTAAAAAAAATATGAGAGCTCCATCAATAATTTTAATATAAATAATTCAAAAAAAATCTATGTTTACTTATTTTATATTGGATATAGAAGAAACGAAGAGAAAATATTGATCAATTCTAATTATATGGTCTAAAAGTTCTCCCAAAAATGAACTTGACATAAAAACTCTCGAAAAATATTATTTTCGAAATTTATTAAAATTTAAAGTTAATTTTTTTAAAAATCGATAAAATTTATTGTCATGGGAAAAACGGTTCTAAAATAAATTCCCCAAATATGAAAATGAAAATAAAAAATACTATAAGTTATCTTCCTATAAATTGGCATGATCTTTTTATTTGAAATATGGTTATAAAATGATTTTTTTGAACATTATTTTATTTAGAAATTAAAATATCACAACATAATAATTTATAAAAAATTAAAAGCATTAACTCCCTTAGATAAAATTAATTAGAGGATGATATTAAGAAAGAAATTAAAATTATTTGAAACATATAAACAAAATAACTCTTAAAATATATAATGTTCATCCAACATAAATAAATATTTACAATGTACCAGTCATAAGTATTTAGAGGTTGGTATGCACCACCTTAATTTATTTAAAAATTAGGACTTAAGAAGATAGATCACTGTGGGTTTTTAGGTATTGGTGAAGATAAATTTTGAAACAGTTATTTTCATTCATATAAGGTGTTATAAATCATCCACTTTCCTAAAATAAAATCACATGTTCTACCAAAATATTGAATTCTATTCAATTAATTGTTCATCCTCTTGGGAAATCCTCTATAAAACATAGTGACAAAATAAACTTGAAAATAAATGAAATAATTTGATTGATAATTTGAACTTTTTTTCATTTACATCCAAGTCCACATATATTTTATTTAGATAGCTTCGGATTCCCATACATTTTATGAAGATATTTTATGCTAGTGATAAATTTACATAGTAAGTTATTCAAAATATTGATCTCATTTCATAGAAAGGTAACCTCATTATCTTATTGTGAGAGTGATATATACTAACCTTTCTTAATCATCATATAAACATTATCCACTTTATTCTTTGTAACATTCAAAGAATTTACTAACCATTTACCTACTTTATAAAATGTTATTTTCTTCACCGGGCTTCTCATTAAATCCAAATCTAATATAACCTTGGCATTATCCATTCATATTTAAATCAAAATACTAAGAGTCTTAGTAAAATTTTTCTTACTTTTAGGAATTTAATCCTTCATACAGTAGTATTTTTTTTATTTCCTGATATATATTTTTACATTGAACAATATATAATTCTATTTCATCATATATTAGAGGTTCTCTCTCTTCATCATTGCAATAAGGTGAACTCACATAATCACCCTTATCAACTAATAAATATTCTAAACTTTTATTCATAGAATATTTTAAAATATTTTTTGAACTTTATATTTTCCCTATATGGTACTCCACATTATCATGGATTTTATATTTCTAAAAAACTAGATGTTTTCCAACTATCACTACATTCATCTAATTAACTATCTGAAGTATTATATCATTCACCCACAATCTAATGTTCATTAAAATTAAATTACTATTATCTTTAATCATAGATGATTTTTTATAATACATCATATCTCATTTATTGAACAAAAAATAGTCTATTATAAGGTGACTAGGATTTCTAAACTCATAACAAATATATTCTATTTAATCTATCTCTTTATTCTTATCTTTGTTTTTATTTTATATAATATCTTCCTAAATTCTTTTTTATAATTATTCTCTACAAATTAACAAGTTTCCAATCTGAAGGCTTCAAACTACAATCATTAGAAATCATTATTAAACATTCATTAGATAAAATCAAATTAGAATTATATGATTTGGAATTTAAGACTCTATAATTTTATTTAAATTTAACACTATTATTATTTTTTTATTTTTAATCATCACTCTTCTAACAAAATTTTCTTGCATAAGTTCACCTATCAATTCATTCGGGCTTAAATTAGTACTATGATCTATATCATAAATCACTGTTCTTTTATATTCCAACTTATTAGGTAGTATATTAATAACATTATCAACAAAATAATCACTTTATTATAATTTTTATCCTAGTGATTGATAAATTTTGATGATATTAATAAAATTATTATGCATTTGAGAAACATTCTCACCAAGTAGAAAATAAAATTTTAGGTAACTTACCATATACATAGGACTCCTAGTTTTGATAACATTTAATGTTTTAGAATGTGTCATTTCAAAAAATTCATACATCACTTGTTGTTCTACATTAATAACTACATATATATGTGTGTGTGTGTGTGTGTGTTATATTGGATTATGCCTAATAGTGTATTTTCAAGACAAATATTCAATAGAAATTCAACTTTCTCCTCTCTTGAAAAAACTGCGATTTCTTTCTCTATAACATTGTATCATATTGTAAACAAAATATAATTATCTATACCTGTATTGATCACAAATTTTCCCATCCAATATATCAAATTATAATAGTCATTACAATTAAAAATATGAGGTCAATCATGAATAATGTTATTGATACATCCACCATGTAATCATTACATTTAAAAAACATTCTCTATAATACATTTGGTTGTAAACAAATATAGAATCCAAATCTGATAACCAAAGAGAAATAAAAATGTAGTAATATCAGGCTTATTCTTAAATATAGAAACCTGATCAGACATCAAACATTTTCCCAGATTACCGTAGTCGGAAAAATACAAGAGGGAAGAATCATAATAAAAAAATAGGACTTATTATTCTTATCCTCCTCATATATTAAATCTAATACAAACATGACTATTTAATAAAACAATAAATTACAGACCCACAAAATATTACATTAATAACAACTACTCATACAAGAAGTTAAATCTATTTAAATTTTATGAAATTCCAAAAAAATCACAACAAAAATTAAAAAATCTATATAATGCAGTAGGCACAATGTAAATTAAAAAAATGGAGTACTGATTCAATAATAAAGTACCCCTTAATAAGATATTATAAACCATAATTTTTTTCAATGTGCAAGGGTAATCATAAAACTAATTCTAGGTATCCTCAAATTTAACCATTCTAAATGAATATCTTCCAATACCTTTAAATCCCATGGCTAAACATATCATAAAGTATCTATCTATTTATACACAATAAAACCTTGAATTTTTCTTCTTATCATAAATTATCGATCATCTAGATCAACAATAGATCATCTACCACATCTCAAGGCTCACTATCATGAAGGATCAGATAAATATCTATATCCTTCTTTGGAAGCCCTTGAAATTGAAGGATAATAACCTCAATGGTTACAAAATAATACAAATATTTTAAAATATAAAAATACTAAATCAAATATATAGTAGAAACACATAAGAATACAATACAAATTGATGCATTCTCATGATAATAAATAGTTTTATACTTCATTTTATTGTGTCCTTAAGAGTGTATCTTGTTTATTCTTATAGTTCTTTAATTTCACCTATTTAATGGTTTATTTTTGAATACTATGTAATCCATTTAATTATTTTGTCATAAAGTATTAATCTATTTCTACACAATTGAATCTTGGTTTTGACTTCATATCGGAATCCCTCAATTAGCCCAATCAGTACCAGATCAACTTCCATGGGTTGGTAGCTCAGATTCATGAAGAATTAGATACATCTTCATCTTCCTTATTGAAATATATCTATCTCAATGGATATAAATCATAGTTATTAAAAAATAAATTTTATTTGTTTTATAATGAAAACTTATCAATAAAATAGTTAAAGTAAATATATAAAAAAATTAGAATATCTCTCATAGCAATAAGTTGTTTTGGACTTCAATCTATTCGTGGTTCATGACCATATTTTGTTTTTTCTATTGTGCCTTGAATATTTAGTTCTATTTACTATCAATAATCAAATTTTCAATATCCAAATTCAATGGGGTTATTGTTATCTATATCAGTGACATATTCACTATCATATATTAAATTCAATTAAACTTTGTGTCTTCTATTGAATCTACCCCTACTCTGCAATTGTTCTCTAATAACAGGTGAATTTAGTATAGAATGAATAAAATCCTTTATATTTTCATGTTCAAATATTCAATAATTACAATTAATTGAAATCCAATCTTTTATAACCAAAATTATTAAAATAAAAACAGTATGTTAAAAAACTATATCATGATTGTAATATATCCATCAAAACTAATTATAATGAGAGTCTATGACTTAAAAATATATCTCTTTTGGAAAACACAGTTACAATAGGAAATTTTAATATAATTTTTATTTTATAAAACAATCCCCCCACCTAATTAAAATAAATAATGTTTGAAAACTCCATATATAAGTAAATTAATGTAATTTTAAATTAAACAACCGATTAAATCAACTTTTTAACAATCTCCCCATGAATAAAAAAAGTTTTTCAATTTTTAAAAATATCTCTCCATTTGTGTTTTTAAAATAAAAATATAATAAATGAAAGGAATTCAGTGTATTTGTAATAATTTATTTTAAATTAATCTCACCTTGAAAAAAAATATTAACATTAAAGAGAACTCCCTTTTCAAAATGATATCGTTTTTAGATAAATAATCCTCATAAATTCTATAATAGAAAACATAACTCTATATATTTTTATATCATTCATAACAAAAATAATTAATACATCATAAAAATATCACAAAAATAGAAGAATAAGAATATATATAATAGTAATTGAACCAATTAAAAAATAACATCATATATCAAATTATGATAAAAAATTTATATAATGACAAATTTGAAAAAATATAAACATCTCCTCATTTGTGATACAACCATTAATATATTTATAATCAATCAATAATTAAAAATTAAAATAACCATATACCATCAATTAATATAAGAAAATATAAATCAAATAATTAAGATTACCCAAGAATAATATTTTAATATATGATTGAAAAATAAAAAATAGTCCTTTTTTGAGTTTTCCTAATCATTTGATTTAGATTATTTATTTTCTTTTTATGATATTCTAAATTAATATCTTGATTCACTAACTTTACTAGAAGTTACTCAAAAATATTTCTATTGAGATTTGGATTTTGACATTTCCCCTCCATCCCTTTATTTTGAAATAAAATAACTTATTAAAATCCTCAATTGACTGACCCTATTTATCTAGTTTTTATCATTCTTCTATAATAACAACAAAACATGTTTTGTTCATCTTATATGATTGTTTGTAATATTTATAAATAGTAAAATTATTATCATTAATGATCATGATGTCTTTGTTCAATGACTTCATATTACTTGAATGGATATCTAACATCCAAAAAATAAAATCATCTCCCTCTTTGAGGATTTTGAATGAAATTTAATTTCAAAAATAGAACCTATAATTATCTTCATCCATTTATCTACCTAAAAATTTACCTTCCCTTCTTGAATCATATTAACCCGATCATTAATTTTTAAGAAATAAATTCATGAATTCTCTAGATTTTTTAAAATTATATTATAAGATTCTATTTGTTAACAAATTATTTACTTTTTTTATATAGTTTTTGGTTATAATAGAATTTCATATGTCTCAACTATAGACTTATTATCATTTTATTGAACCATTGGAATTGTAGATTTGATATGAGTTTTATCTTCAATATTTATCATCTCATTGGATTTTCCAATATCAATTTCATTCTGACCACATAAAATATTCGACATGATACTCATACTAGTTTGAGTTGAAATTCATGAGGATGAGCTTCAACAACTTTTGGTTTGTGATTAAATGAATTTTTTATGTGATTATTGAAGGATAATATGTTATTGCATTAAATGAGTGAACTGATTAATCCTCCTTGAAAAATCATTTTCAATGTCTTTTTCACCAATCTCTTGATTAGTTTTTTTAATATGTGATTAAAATTATATTTACATACTTATAACTTCATATAAAAAATATATTTTTATAATTGATTAAGTTTTAGGCAATGAGAGGAAACTTTTTGTGGAATAACATTATCCTTTTCAATGATATAAATTCCATAAACTACTAGAGTAGTTTCCCATTTTTCATAACTAGGAGAGGATACGGATGAGGATTTTTATAGTGCTTCTATTTATTTTCCATTTCCCTTTCAAAAGAAGTTTTGTTTATTTTTAAATAAATTCTCTTTATTATATGGATATTTGATAAAAAATCCTAAAATAAATTTTTCAAATTGATATTCCTTTAACTTTATATAAAATATATTTTTATTTCTCTCTACATTCAACCTATGAAATTCATTAAATACCTTCTAAAATAGTTCTTGAAAATGATATTTCAATTTATAAAATTTCAGTTTTTTAGCTTCACTTTCTCAAATATTTTAACTTCTTCTATAGAGGGGATTTTATAGTAGATACAAATCCATAAAATTTTATTTTTTATACTTTTTATTAGATTTCAGAATATCTGTCAAATCTTTATCTGATGGAATTTCTACAAATACCATTTTATTTGGAAAATATATCAATATCATCATATATATTGTCTTATTTTTAATTAAATTTTATTTCAATTTTTACGAATGAGACTTATATTCAATACCTCAAACATATAATAACTTCATGGGAATTCTACTTAATATCTAGATTTATAACAGAATTTTTAGTTTTATGATTCTACTGCGTATAGCCTAAATAAAATTCAAAGTAAACATAAAATGGTTAGACGTATAGAAATTGATATTGAAATGAAATATATGAATATCATGAATGAAAATTGTATTCTTATATCATTCTCTTGGTAATACAAATTATTGTACGCATTGAAACATGTTTCTACATTCGCGTGGAAGATGATTCACTCTATGTTCCTTTTCCTTTACAACGATCCAACATTACTTATTATAATCATTTTAAAATGGGCTATAAACATTCACAATATTGTGGGGACCGAAAATATATTCTCCCTCAAGTAGAAGTTTGTGTGGTTCATATAATATTACATGATTAGATGTGTACATCATCCCAAAATGAACTAATTTTACCTTCTTCTCACCACCATACTATACAAACTTAGTAGAATTATAAAACTCATAGTTTGGAAATGATGAAAAAATCCACAGTATTCTCTCAAAATACATATAGACTCCCAACATTGTAATTTAATAGCATACCTCAATATAAAATCATACTTTGAAAATAGATCTAAATTTTTTATCCTTTCCTGCAAACATTCCCTGATAGTAATTTCTCTATATGATTTCATTTCATAGATGGTAGATGTAAAATAATTCAAAAAAATCATGAGAACTCTATCAGTAATTTCATAGTGAATTATTACAAAAACATTTGGGTCTAATTATTTTATATTTTAGATATAATAAATAAAGAGAAAAAATTTATCAATTCTGATCAAATGGTATAAACATTTTTCCACCAAAAAACATGACATAAAAATATTGAAATTGATTTTTTTCAAAATTATTTTTAAATTATAGTTAATTTTAATAAAAAAATTAATTAAAATTCCATTTAAAGGGAAAAAATTGTTCTAAAAAATCAATAAGTTTGATACGGAAAATAAAAAATATAAATTATCTTCGTATAAACTGGAATGATATTCTTCTGTTGAAGATGGTTCTACATAGATTAATCTAGTTGAATAGACTCTCAATAAATTTAAATATGACAGCTTAAAATTTTAAAAAATAAATTAAAATCTCTAACCCTTGAATAAAATTAATTACTGCATGAAATATTGAAAAAACTAGAAATATTTGGAACATTTAAATAAAATAACTCTAGAAAGAAGTATGTTTTATCAGTCATAAAAAATAATTAATAATTACTTGTAATAATTATTCATAGGTTGGTATATAGTGCCTTTATTTATTAAAAAATAGGTTTTTTGAAGATATATTACATTAGGATAAGTGGTATTTGTGAAGTGAAATTTTGTAACATATATTTTTATTTATCTTAGGTGATAGAAAGAATCCAGTTACGTAAAATAAAATCCCATATTCTTCCCAAATATTTAATTCTTTTCAAGGAATAGTTCTCCCTCCAATGGCCTCATCTCTAACAGATATTAAAAAGAGTAACTTGACTATAAATGAAATTATTTGATTGTTAATAATAATTTTCAATGGATTTACATCCAAGCCAATATATATTTATTTTAGATGTCTTCATCATCCCATATATTTAATGAAAAACTTTAAACAATTATCAAAGTTTGATAGTAAATTCTTAAAAATTTCATTCTTTTATTTTAGTATTTAATCAATATAATCCTCTAGTGAGAATGTGATATACTAACCCTTCCTAATCTTATCTAAAAATCTATCCACTTTCTTCTTTGTATATTTTAATGAATATACTATCCAATTAAGATCATCATCTAAAGTCAGTCTCTTATCATATCTTCTCATATTATCCAAATATAATAGCACCTTATCATTATCCTTTCATGTTTCAATCAATTTACTATCATAATTATTAAAATTTTCATTAATTTTAGAAATTTCATCCTTGAGACTCTAGTATTTTTTGTATAGTTTCTGATACATATCTTTACACTAAACAATATATGCTTCCATATCTTCATATATAAAAGTTCATCCCTCTTCCTCATTATAATAAGATGTACTCTCTTCATCACTCTCCTCAGATAATAAATCTTATAAAATATCATTCAATGAATATTGAAATATATTTTCTATATTGTTTATTTTCCACGTAGAGTATTTCACTTTATCAGGTATTTTTATATTTTTATAAAAACTAGTGATTTTCCTGCTATCAATATTTTTATCTAATGAGCTATCAGAAATAATACTACATTCATCCACAGTATAGTTGTTTATTACTTTTAAACTATTATTGTATCTCCTCTTAGAATATTTTTTATAACACTTTCTATATCATTTATAAAGATCAATATTGTTCAGAAAATGGTGACTAGGCATTCTAAACTCATTAATATATGTTCTATTGAATCTCTCTTGTTATTATTATATTTTTTTGTATCTTATATAATCACTTAAAAATAAAAAATTGACACTTGATGTTTTTTATCAACATATTGACATGTTTTTCATATGTAAGTTTCAAACTACTATCATCAAAAATACTTATTTTACTTCTATTAGATGATCCTAAATTATAATTATGTTTTTTGGAATTTAAACCTCTAGAATTTTATGTAAATGAAATACCGTTCTTCTTCATTTAATTATTAGAATATCATATCAAACAACTTTTTTCTTCCATAGCTATTCTAATCAATTTATCCAGAACTAAATTGGTAATGTGTTTTTTATTATCAATCACCGTTCTTTTACATGACAAATTTTTAGGTAGTATATTAGTAACTTCTTCAACCAACTGATCATCTGATAATTCTTTTTATATAATTAATTGATGAATTTTTATTATAGTAATCAACCTTTTTTGAATTTGACAAATATTTTCACCATGTAAAAAATAATATGATTTTCTAATTGACAGTATTTTTGTTTCTCCTAATATTGAGAACATGGAAGGTTTCAAAATGTCTAATTTGCAAAAAAATGCATATACCACCTGTAGTTCTAAATAATGAAATTTTTGTGTGTGTATATATATATATATTTATTTTAACTAGTAGTTTATTTTCAACACAAAATTTCAACATAAATTCAACATTATCTTTTACTGAATTTTTTTGATTTATTTTTCTTAGACCTTGTAAATTATATTAAACATAGTATAAATATCCATGCCAGTATGGATCACAAATTTTACCATCCAATAGCTCCAATAATACTTATCATCACTATTAAAATTATGAAGTTGATAAAGATTCATGTTATTGGTAGTTCCACCATGTAATCAGTATTTAAAAAACATTCTCTATTACACATTTGGGTTTAAACAAAAATAGAATCAAAATACGATAATCAAATAGAAATAAAAATGAAGTAATATTAGGCTCAATCTTAAATACATAGACCCACTCAGATACCAAATATTTTCCAAGATTATTATAGTAGGTAAACAAGAGAGGGTAGTATTGTAATAAAAAAATATGATGTATAATTTTTAACCACCTCGGGTATTAAAACTAATGAAAACATGATGTTTTAATAAAATAATAAATTATAGACCCATGAAATATTAGAGTAAGAACATATATGAAGGGAAGAAATTAAATTTAATGAAATTTTATGAAATTATAAAAAATGCACAATCGAAATAAAAACAACTTAAAAAGTTTTAAGGCATGGTGTAAATTTAAAAATAATGGAATACTAATTAAATAATCAATTACACCTTAAATAGATATTATAAATTTTACATTTAGCCATATCCCAAGGGGAATCATAAACCTAAATAACGATATCCTCACCTATAACCTATTTAAATGAATATCTTAAAATTCTTTGGAATACCATGACTAAACATATCTGAAGGTATCAGTATACTTACACAAAATAAAAGCTTGAATTTGTTTTCTTATCAGAATCTATCAATTATAGCGTGCACCAGTGGATCAGCTGCCACATATCGATGTTCAATATCATGAATGATCAGATCTAGCTCTGTCTTATTCTTTGGAATCCCTTGATCTGAATGGTTGTTAGGTCCACTATGATGAATACCCTGAAAGGGGCTGAATCAGTTTATGACAGATTAAAACTAACGCTCCTTTAGATCCCGACTGGTCCTTAAAAAACAATCTCTTCTCTTTATCTCATAATAAATATAATCTAAACAGAAGTCCTGCACCGGACACAACAATTTTACTTGGTTCACCCCCACTGGGATACATCCAAGGAGAATGCAATGGTTATGTGTTGATGTTCCAAATCCACTAAATCTCACTAAAAATTACAAGGTTCGTACAAGATCAACTCTATACCCAGGGTCATTTCCATTACAAGGTTTGTGGTCATCCCACTACTTTGCTAAGGGTCAATCGTTATTTCTCTTCCTATGGTTCATTACTAGTGGAATGTATAATCATATTCCTCTTTCTTTTCACACTACTCTTATAACTGATCCAATAATATTTTATGGACTTTTAGGTCCCTTAATTTTCAATAATGCACACATCATCAATTGTATATTGATGCTCTGCTGAAGACCATTTTTCACCCATAGTTCAAATTATCCTTTCCATAAACTAAAAGTATTAAAAAATTAACTTCAGGAACTATGTTAATCACTTGAAAAACTTCCTCAAGTCGTATGTGGACTACCTTTCACCATGTGCATGAGTTAAACATGGACCTCCATTGTCTTCCATGTACTTACTCTGCCTTTACCGACCATCCTCTTTCCATGGACCACTTATTATTTCACAGAAAAAATCTTCCTCTATGGATCATTTTCTTATATGATTTATATATCCCCAAGAAAACTCTTTCATGGATTAT
Organism: Viscum album; assembly: GCA_963277665.1. Taxonomy (NCBI): domain Eukaryota; kingdom Viridiplantae; phylum Streptophyta; class Magnoliopsida; order Santalales; family Viscaceae; genus Viscum; species Viscum album. Next base: position 926,836,836 of record OY728126.1, on the reverse strand, counting down.
TCCTGGGAACTACTTCACACTTCATTGAATCCTCCATCACGAACTCTTATTCTTCTCAGACTCCCTCATGAACTATTTTGGACATAGCTGAACTCTACCCAGAGCGATGATGTTTTCTAATGGGATTCACTCTCTACATAGTAACCAAATTAGAAGTCCTTATATAGGAAAAAATATAATAAACTCTCTAATTTTATTTACCTAAACTTGTGATGAGGTACATCCTTTACCATGGACATTGTTATGTGGAATTTATAACACTTTGATCTTCTATGGCGGATGATCTCTTATGAGCATGAAAACCCATTATGGTGCCTAAAATCACCACCTCTTTTATGTAAATGATGAGTCATCCTGCAAACTACAATCCATATATAGACTACAAGCCTCCTGCGAAATATTTCTGATTCATAGTCTGCATAGCATCTTTCTTAATCCACATAGTGATGCTATTCATAAATTATCCATTACTGAATTTCCTTCTCCATTCTGTGATTTTCATTTTTCCATCTACAAACTATGCATAATTCAAAAAACATGAACCACTTTAGGGAAGGCCTTCCTTTTCCAAAAAAACAAACTCATAATTTTTGGGGCCAAAAATTTGTTAAACACTAGGAAACAACTCCACCTAAAAAACCTAGTTCGTCAAACACCAACCATACAAATTCACGGTCATCTAGATTTATCATCAAACACAATCCCACTCAAAAACACCAAGAGGGTTACATGAGAGATTTTTTACAACAAAGGATAAAAAACTCATGGATTAAAAAATAAATAAGAATATGTTTATAATGAAAAATTCTAAATCAATCTTTTAGTGGGAACACAAATGTCTAAAATACAATAGGATGCACTCTCATTATAATAAAATGTTTTATATTTTATGTGATTTCGAGCATAAGATTGTTTCATGTTTGTTATTATAGTCCTCAAAATTGTAGTATTCATTATAAAAAATCCCTGAATATTTGTAACATATAATCATCAAGATCAATTATAACAATATTAGGATAATATTCATCATCATCTAATGAATTCAACAACGCTCCACATATTCCAATGAATTTGGTCCTACACCACTATAGTGATTTAAAAAATAGTGATTTCCTTCTATAATGATAATTTATTCCATTATATTTTCATTCAAAAATACATAACAATTAAAATTACTAGAAATTTGGTCTCACATATTTAAAAAAAATCCAAGTTAAAAAGAATTATACCAAGACTGTTATGAAATTTTCAAAGCTAAATATTGATTTATTTTGTAAATAAAAAAGTGGAATCAAACTTCAAACATATTTGAATAGGTATTAAGTCCCATGTTTCATAAAATGCTACTTTTTCTTCTATTTTACTTATAATTTTTTTTGATTAAATTGTAACATAGTTTTTTAAAATATTAATAACATCAATGATATGTTTCACCAAAAAAAATATCCAAGAAGGTATGTTGAAAGAGATAGACCATATCATCAAAATATTTATTGGACAACCCAAAATTTTTGTATTCTAAAATGTGACATTGATGTTTTCCACCTTTTTGAAATATCTATTAGTTGCTAAAGGTGGTGGGGGGAAATTGTAATCTTGTAAAATCTGAAATGAAAATTTTATTCTTCGGTAAGTGTGATCCATTAAAAAAAATATATTATTTCCCATGTTCATTTTCATTATATTATTATTTAATTTATCATATGAATTCCCATCTTTATAAATTAGATAGCTTTGTGTCCCTAAACACACTATAAAAAAAATTCTAAATGAAATAATGTTTTTTATGGTGAAACTTGAAAAACAATTTAAAATAAAATTCTTTTCTCATATTCATCAAAAAATTTAATACCTACCTCCCATATATTTTTTTGAAATCATCAATAAATGGTGAAAGATAATCATTAATATATTTTCTATACATTTTCGGTCTATAAATCGACAGGGTCATCATTATATATTTTTTCATTACATAAACCTTTAGGTAAAGGTTGTAAATTACTGAGATAATTGGCTATGAACTATGATAAATTATGAGGCTATTATATAGATTCATTCCATCTGGGCATAGTTCCTGTAACAACCCGAATCTGGAGCCCCTCCACTGGTGCCCTGTACCCAGTTCACCACATAAACTCAAGCTCGTTTCCCCAAACTCTAGAGGCAGCTGACTAGCAGTGAGGGCCTTGGTAAGTTATTGGGGAAACGACACCCTCATTTGGTAAGGTATACAAGGTAAGGAAAAAAACAATCAATAGCGGAAGTAGTAACAACATGAATAACAAGTAAAATAAAACAGCAGAAGAAATGAATATATATAGTAATGATGATAATGATGCAGGAGGTACAAGTATCTAAAGAAAGTAGAAAACATAACAACCTGCAGAAATACAACTGGACACAAGTACTAGGAAACAATAAAAGAAAAACTTATGAGAAAATCCTCAGCATCGTGTGCCTTAGCTCGGTCCCCTGCTCTCTAGGTCCAGTGCAATCAAGAACCTAAAGTATAAGGGCGCTTTCCATTATCTATAACTGCATCAACATAGTCTGTTTGGACCCAAAAGCATGGCCCAAACTGGGTGTAAGATACAATCCCAGTAGGCAATCAACCAATGATTTGTGCCTAATAGTCAATGAATACATTGCATTAATTAACAAGAAGCAGTAAATAGGAAAGCACAAGCAGCTACAATCCACCGTTTTAACAAATCAAGTACACAAGTAAACAGCCAGCAACAATAAAGAAATAGGTAACCCTCTGGGTATCTCTCACAGCCTAACCCTTATGGTTCAACCTATATGTACTACCAACCCTCTAAGAGGAACACACAGTCTCACCCCTCTGGTTTATCTATGAAATTAATAAACTCTCTGAGTAAGCACTAACCGTCAATTCCCCATATAGTCTCGTATCGTACTAAAGGCTCTCTGGGGAAGCACTCAATGTCTCATTCCCCCTGTGGCCTCCATCAAGGAACTAAAGACTCTCTGAAGAAGCACTCATCGTCAATTCCCCATGTTCTCTCGCATCATATTAAAAGAAAATTTGGAGAAGCCCTTATGTCAATTCTCCCTTTGGTATACTACTCTAGGTTCTCACAGTCCTGAGTGAAAGGTAAAACATGCTCAGTACATGTATCTCATCCACGTAAACCTCAAGAACTACTTGGCTATCAGTCTAAGGCTCACCAGCAAAGCAAGGCAACAGTTCCACTATCCTACAACTAGGCATGGCAACTAGAAAATTCCAAACAGGCATAAAAAGCATAGAAAAAATCCAAGGTACAGTAAAGCTACCATAATCACAGGCAAAAAATATACTCTAGAAATCATGCAAAGAAGGCAATACAACAAGGGAAAAACAGGAACATGCAATACCCCGTTCATGGGTATTGGTGGAATTTGCACAAATTACTCATCGACATTCTACAGAAATGCACAAACCACCTACCTCGATCCTATGAGATCGATATATCTGAACCAGGATGACAGATTCCCCATAGAACAATGTAGATTTGAGAAAACGCACAAAAAGCTCAACCTATGATAACATGAAAACAAGGAGGAATCAAGAAACAAGGCTCAAGCAGAAGGATGAACTCACCGCTGTGATTCCAACTCAATCAGTCGTGCTCGAATCGGAGAACGGATGAAGAGATGGAAGCTCGGGGAAGATTCGGTCGTACTGGTCGCTCTCAGACGAACCAGACCTAGAAGAAGACAATTATCGTGATGAGGCGCGACCCCAATCTGTTTAGTGAAAAAAACGTACACAGCGTGTGCCAAAATCGGCCTCCACGTCACCCCTACACACCGTGTGTGTGGACCGGGCATAGCCAGCACACGGCTTCAAGCCGAAGAAGAGTACACTGCGTGTACTCATAAAGTACTGGGTGTGTACTTCGAAAATTTACCGAAAGTTTATTTTTCTCAAAAACTCCATAAAAGGAAGGGTATACCTGAATGAAAATCTAGGTTCATACAGACTTCCCCCCTTAAAGAAATTCATCCCCAAATTTCCCTAACGAGGTGGAGAAGAAGAATCCCCGAACAGCTTCGACCATTGCGATCATACATCAGCCTCCCTCTCCTAGGTCTCGTCATGTACTCGCTCGTGCTTCCATAGCACTCGTACAAGAGGAATAGACCACCCTCAGAGATCCTTCGTACTGTGATCGAAAATCCGGATAGGATGATCCTCGAACGACGCATCTGCTTCAATCTCGAATTACTCAGGATGAAAGACGTGATACACGTATGAAAAGTAGTGTCGGAGCTGAGAGACGTGGAAGTCATCGTGCATGGCCCGATACCTTTGAGGTAGCTGCAACCGATTGGCAACCGGCCCAACTCTCTCCAAGAACTCAAACGGCCCAACGTACCGCGGTGAAAGCTTACCCTGTCTTCAGATGCTCTTGTGTCCCAACCTCAGTGTGACACGCAAGAAAACCTGATCTCGGACCTCCAACTCCAATGGTCGGCTCCGCTGATCAGCATAAGACATCTGTTGAGACTGTGCTGAATCCATCCTCTTTCGAATAATCTTTATCTACTCTGATGTCTCCTGAACAAGACGACATCCCCGCAAATCTTCCTCTCCTGCCTCCTGCCAGCATAAGGGTGATCGACGTGGCCTACCATACAGAGCCTCAAAAGGTGTCATGTGAATATTCACCTGAAAACTGTTGTTATAGGCAAACTCCACCAGAGGGATATGCTTCTCCCAAGATCCGCCATTGTCCAGGATGCAAGCTTAGAGCATATCCTCAAGCACATGGATCGTGCGCTCAGACTGACCATCGGTCTGGGGATGGTATGTTGTACTAAAAAGTACCTGTGTACCCAAGGCCTTCTGAATTCCCTGTCAGAACCGAGAGGTAAAGCGCGCATCCCTATCTGAAACAATGGAGTGTGGAACTCCATGCAGACGAATGGTCTCTATGATGTAAATTCATCCCAGATCATCGACATAGATGGTCTCCTTTATCGGAACGAAGTGGGAAACCTTCATGAGCATGTCGAAGACAACCCAGATAGCATCGTTCCCTCGAGGCGACCTTGGAAATCCAGTCATGAAGTCCATCACAACATTGTTCAATTTCCACTCCGGAATGGGTAACTGCTGTAAAAGTCATGCTGTTCACTGATGCTCCCCTTTCACCTGCTGACAAGTAGAACACCTCATGATGAAACAAGAAACATCTTTCTTCATACCTGGCCACCAGTACTGGCAATGAAGATCCCGATACATAATGGTGACGCCAGGATGAACTGTCCAAACATAGGAATGAAAATCCCACATCAACTCCTCACATAGGTCTGCTGGCACCCATACGCGTCCCTGGAAATGCAAGGTCTCATCCTCACCCATTTTCCATCCAGGAAGTGGGTCCCCTCCTGACACACTCTCCCACAGGACTAAGCCTTCTGAGTCTGATAGTTTCCTCATCCATCCCTGATCAAGTTGTCTTAAGGTAACAACTACAGAAGATAGGAAGGTATGTCCATGTCTGTCGTGCACCTCCAGATGCATCTCTGAGAATATAGCCATAACCTTCCACTCATTGCTGGCCTCTTAAACTGCCTAAACCTGAGTTCTCTTGCTCAGCGCATCTACCACTGTGTTTCCCTTCCAGGCGAATAGGCAAGCTCGAAATCAAAAGACTGAAGATACTCGACCCACCTGTGCTGCCTCAGATTTAGATCACACTGAGTGAAGATATACGTGAGAATCTTGTGGTCAGTGAAGACCACAAAGTGCTCTCCCAGCAGATAGTGTCTCCAACAGCGTAAGGCATGAACAGCATCTGCCAAATCCAGATCGTGTGTAGGGTAGTTCATCTCATGTGGCCTCACCTGCCGAGACCCGTACGCAATGACTCCATCTCCCTACATGAATAAAACCCCCAACCTGATACCTGAATCATCACAGTAAATAGTGTAACTCTTGCCTGGATTTGGCAAGACTAGTATCAGTGCTGACTTCATGTTTCCGACGCTTTTGTCAGGGCGCGCGCATCCGTCTGTGAGGACGCGCTTCTGTTTCCTCGCATTCCCGCTTTCCAAAGGCGGGAGGCATTCGTTCCTTATTCAGGGATGTCTGCTCCTTGATCGAAATCAGGATGATGGGATGTTGGTTCTTCCTTCTGTGGATTCCTCCTCCGAACTCGTCACCTAGTCCGGGTCTCCCTCATAGATTTAATTCGTTGTTCGTGAATCTCATTCCCAGTGCCATATCTTCATGGACACCGGTTAATTACAATAATTCTGTCAAGACATTCCATTGGATCTTGACATGGTAGAGACCTTCGGTCAGAGTAGATGACAACATCAGGAATGTCAGGGCATATCTAGGTGCATGGACATTGGGGAACCTATATTCTTCCTCATGAGAGGGCATCTCAAGGGTTCATAACCTGATTCATCCCGCGTCAAATGCGGGGAATCATATACCATAGGCATGTATCCGAGGTTTTCCTTAGCTTCTCGTGTCTAACACAGGGTATGCCACGAGTTTAACATCTTTCAGAGATGGTTACGCCAAAGGCATGTCATCCGAGGTTTTCCTCAGGCATCTCATGTTTATCAGATGGTAGGCCGCGAGTTTAACGTCTTACAGAGACGGAATTATAGTGATCAGAATGTCCCATAGAGACGGATCAGAATGGTATATCCCAAGGAGGGAATACCTAGAAGATCGATGGATCAGGATGCCCAATGGGGACGGATCCGAGGTGGTGCTCTCCAAGGAGGGGAGATGTCACACCGTGAAACCTGATCTAGACACCACTGAGGGCGGATCAGGGAGTGTGCACCCCAGAATGGGGAAATACCAATGTTTACCATTGGCTGGGATTGAACCTCAGGGAGGTTTTCTATGTACCCTATATAGACAACAGGGATCAAAACCCACGTAGTTTAAAGGGGTGATGAATCGGGGTGTACATAGAGAACAACGACCCAGAGACATGTTGGGGCTTACGTGTGGATAGCGGCCCATGTACTGCTTGGAGCAGTGAGGAAGTGGATGGAATGATCCCACCGGGATGTAGCGGCCCAGTTAAGAATTAGAGAATATGATGGAAAGATGATTGAAGTGGAGGGGGAATGAAATGGGACCATCGCAAGGGTGACAGTGAAGTTGGGATTGAGCCTCGAAGAGACCTCCTACGTATCCCAGTGGAAGGGAATCAAAGTCCGCGTAGTTCGGGATGGTGTCGGCGAGCTGACGTGAAGGTGGACCTTGGTCCGATGGATTTTGGGCTTGAACCTCGTGAGGTTTCCTACGTACCATGCCTTGACATGGATCAATGTCATCGTAGTTCAGGTTGGTGTGCCGAAGGACCGATGTGAATGTGGACCTCGGTCTGATGGGTGTCGTCAGCGAATCGACGTGAAGGTGGACCTTGGTCCGATGGGAATCATCAGCGAACCAACGTGAAGGTGAACTTGGGGGTCCACTGGTGGTGGGCTTGAACCTTGTTAAGGCTTCCTACGTACCATGCCTTGACGTGGATCAATGTCCCCGTAGTTCAGATGGAATGTGGAATACAGTTTAACGTCATGTGAGATGGGGGTGAACCAACATGAGTGAGGTCGGAATGACCGGGTGATGGGCTTGAACCTTATAGAGGCTTCCTACATACCATACCTTGACATGGATCAAAGACCACGTAGTTCAGATGGTGTGTCGGTGAACCAACACGAGTGAGGACCTTGGTCCGGATGGTGTGGGGCTTACACACTAAGCTGCCCAGGTGCTGGTGGCCTGACGTGAAGAAGGTCGGAGTGACCAACAGGTGGTGGGCTTGAACCTTTGGGAGGCTTCCTACATACCATTCCTTGACATGGATCAAAGACCATGTAGTTCAGGATGGACGTCGGAAGGCCAACGTGAATGAGGAGGACCAGGGGGGTCCCAGTGGTGGTGGGATTGGACCTCGTGGAGGATTCCTACGTACCATGAGTTAGCACGGATCAAATACCGCGTAGTTCTGGTTGGTCACAACGACTTTCCGCTGGACCGGAATGCAGTTTAACATTGTGCAGGATGAAGATGAACCGTGACATGAATAAATGATGAGAGGTGGGATTGAACCTTGTGGAGGCTTCCTACATACCATGCCTTGATATAGATCAAATACCCCGTAGTTCAAATGGGCTTCGTCGGCGAACTGATGTGAAGGTGAACCCGGGGGTCCACTTGTGGTGGGCTTGAACCTCATGAGGCTTCCTATGTACCATGCCTTAACATGGATCAAAGACCTCGTAGTTCGGGAATGACGGTGGGTGTCAGCGAACCGACATAAATGCGGGACCTTGGTCTGATGGGAGATGGGCATGAACCTCATGAGGCTTCTTACGTACCATTCCTTGACATGGATCAAAGTCCTCATAGTTCGGGTTGGTCACAATGGCTTGCCGTCGAACTGGAATGCAGTTTAACGTCATGCTGGATGAAGGTAGAACCCGACGTGAAGAAATGACGGGTGGTGGGATTGAACCTCATGGAGGCTTCCTACGTACCATGCCTTGACATGGGTCAAAGACCTCATAGTTCAAATGGGTGTGCAGTTTAATGTCATTGCGGGACAAGGGCATACAGTTTAATGTCATGCTGGACGAGGGCATATAGTTTAACATCATGCTAGACGAGGCCATACAGTTTAACGTCATACTGGACGACACATTGTATATGGTCATGTTGGACGGGGTGTTGTCATTGCCAATGCTTACTCTAATCCCACGTGATTCATGCTCGGTGTGAGAAATAAGGGGCAACAGAGACATGATGATCACATCGCGAAGGGTGTGTCCGTGAGAAACGAAGAGGGGCTTACGTGTTGGGCGGCCCATGGTGCTGGGACTTACTCCAGGATAGAGGCCCGAGGAAAAGGTTGACGATAGTTTCGGGCTTGTTCCTTGAAGAGGATTTCTATGTATCACCGTGGCTGGGAATCAAAGTCCATGTAGTTCTTCTGATGACGGCTTACCGCTGGATAAATATGTGAACGGATTACTGCTAAATGGGGTCGCAATGACTTACCGCTGGATGGGGATGTCAATGGCTTACCACTGAATAGGATCACAACGGATTACCGCTGGATGAGGATGTCAACGGCTTACCGCTGCATGGGGTTGCAACGGCTTACTACTGTATGAGGATGTCAATGGCTTACCGCTGAATAGGATCACAATGGCATACCGCTGGATGAGGATGTCAATGGCTTACCGCTGCATGGGGTTGCAATGACTTACCGTTGTATGAGGATGTCAATGGTTTTCCACTGAATAGGATCACAATGGCTTACCGCTGGATGAGGATGTCAATGGCTTGCCGCTGAATGGGGTTGCAACGGCTTACCACTGAATGAGGATGTCAATAGCTTACCGCTGCATGGGGTTGGAACGGCTTACCGTTGTATGAGGATGTCAACGGCTTACCACTGAATAGGATCGCAACTGTTTACCGCTGGATGAGGATGTAAACGGCTTACCGCTGCATGGGGTTGCAACGGCTTACCGCTGTATGAGGATGTCAACGGCTTACCATTGAATAGGATCACAACGGCTTACCATTGGATGAGGATGTCAAGGGCTTGCCGCTGAATGGGGTTGCAACGGCTTACCGCTGAATGAGGATGTCAACGGCTTACCACTGCATGGGGTAGAAACGACTTACCGCTGTATGAGGATGTCAATGGCTTACCGCTGAATATGATCACAACGGCTTACCGCTGGATGAGGATGTCAATGGCTTACCGCTGCATAGGGTTGCAATGGCTCACCGCTGTGTGAGGATGTCAATGGCTTACCGCTGAATAGGATCACAATGGCTTACCATTGGATAGGGTTGTCAACGGATTATCACTGCATAGGGATGTCAATGGATTACCGCTGAAAAGGGGTGACAATAGTGGATGGGGCTTACGCAAAGATGATGCCCGGATGTCGTAATGGAGCGGCAATGCTGAATGGAGCTTATGCAAGGAAGCATTCCGGGTGCCGCTATGGAGCGGTAATGGTGAATGGGTCATACGCAAAGATGCTGCCCGGATGCCGCTATGGAGGGGCAGTGGTGAATGGGGCTTATGCAAGGAAGATTCCTGGGTGCCGCTATGGAGCAGCACTGGTGAATGGGGCTTACGCTAGGATGCTTCCCGGGTGCCTCCACGGAGTGGCACTAGTGAATGGGGGTTACGCTAGGAAGCTGCCCGGGTGCCGCTATGGAGCGGCACTAGTGAATGGGGATTACGCTAGGAAGCTTCCCAGGTATCACTAAGGAGCGGCACTGGTGAATGGGGCTTACGCAAAGATGATGCCCATAATTTCTTCCTCATGTCTGGCCATGAGGGAATCCCAACTCACTGGTGAATTGAGGCCCTCACCTGTGCACTGGTGTACAAGAGGGGTAATGCCAAGGGGCGTTGGAATCATGCCACTGTAATAATGGGATTAGGAGGTCTTATGCTTTGAGAATAAGGGATATCTTGTTAAGAGAAAGAGGCATCCTATGTTTGGAACATAGGGAGAACTACAGTTTAAAGTCATATAGATAGGACTGTTGGCATCTTATGCTTGGAGCATAGAGCATCTATTGTTTGGAGTAAGAGGCATCCTATCATTTGTTAGATAGGGAGTAATACAGTTTAAAGTCATATATATAGGGCTGTTGGCATCTAATGCTAGGAGCATAAGGCATCTCTCGTATAGGGCAAGATGCATCCTATCATTTGTTAGATAGGGAGTACTATAGTTTAAAGTCATATAGATAGGACGATTGGAATCTCATGCTTGGAGCACAAGGAATCTCTCGTATAGGGAAAGAGTCATCCTATCATTTGATCGATAGGGAGTACTACAGTTTATAGTCATGTAGATAGGACTGTTGGCATCTCATGATTGGAGCATAAGGCATCTCTTGTTTGGAGAAAGAGGCATCATATCATTTGATAGATAGGGAGTACTACAGTTTAAAGTAATATAGATAGGACTATTGAAATATTATGCTTGGAGCACAATGCATCTCTTGTTTGGAGAAAGAGGAATCCTATGTTTGGCACATAGCGATTACTACAGTTTAGAGTCATGTAGAAAGGACTGTTGGAATTTCATGCTAGGAGCATAAGGCATCTCTCGTATAGGGAAAGAGGCATCCTATCATTTGTTTAATAGAGAGTACTACTTTTTATAGTCATGTAGATCGGACTGTTAGCAGAAAGTGCCTAGAAATGGTTGGTGTTGGGTCTTACGCTTGGGCGGCCCTTTCCGGGTCATCCTTGCATAGGATCCAAGTGATAGGGTTTGTAGGAGTTTCCCGACGAATGGATCGACTCAAGGTACTCGGGGAATTGATGATGAGAACCTCAACACACGACATAGGAAACGAACCAAGAGGAATACATCAAGTCAATTTGTTTAATGGTGTGTGGAGGAGTGTCTCAAATCATGGTATTCCATAGGGTGAAGGTGGGAGCGCATAAGTGCGCAATGGAAAATCCCGACATCCCAGCCCGAAAAGGTCGCGGTTTGAGTCTCCAAATTTCAAGGGGGTCTATGACGGTAACGAAGGGACCGGGGCGGAGGGCCAGGACCGCAGCCCGACAGTGACCCCGAGCGGGGGTGCGGGGGTGGAGCCCCCTGCGGTATGGACCGGTGGGTGCGAAGGTAGGAGCCTCGCGAAGGATAGGTCTTCGCGTAGTAGCTTCGCGGAGCAAAGGACTCACGAAGTAGCTTCGTGAAGCAAAGGTCTCTCGGAGCATAGGGATCTCGCAGAGCATGGGCCTCTTGCGGAGCAATGGCAGATCGTGGAGTACTCGCAGAGCATGGACTCGCAAAGCATCGACTCGCGGAGCAGCAACGCCAAGGAAGCTGCTCGTGGAGCATGGCCTCACGGAGCCACAAAGCGGATCTCCGTGGAACGGGAGATCGGCCGCCCAAGGGGAGGAAAAATGGATATCCTGGTGAAGGGGGTCGAGCTGGGTATTTATAGGCAAGGGGTGCCACGAAGAAAATCTCACTCAGCGTGAAGTGGGAATTCTGTTGCGTCGCGGCAGGTCACGAACATCAACCGGATTTGCAGAGCGGTATCGCCTCCTCTGCTTCGCGGCGTGTTCGCGAATGTCAGGTAGTTCGCTGAGAGTTACCACCTCCTGTGGTTCGCAGCAGGTCTTCATGGCGCGTCGAGAATGTCATCCGGGTTCACGGTGCACCCCGCCTCATTTCTTCGTGGCGGCGCTCCACGATCACGGAGGGGGGCTTCACGAATGGGATTTGCGAACCAGTTTTCCAGCCAAACTTCAAATGTCCATAACTCCTATTCCGTAGCTCTGTTCGGGCCCTACGACCAACCAAATCGAAGCTTGCGAAAAGGACTAAGATCTTGCATCGTGTATGGAAGCATTTGAAAAAAAATTGGGGATGCGTTTTTCGGTGCCAACACATCAACCTCCCTTTCAGCTCTTGAAAGGCTGACTCACAAGAATTTGACCATAAGAACTGCGCCCCCTTCTTGGTCGCTCTTTCAAAGGTGCTGCTAGATAAGAAAACTCATGAATGAACCGTATGTATTACCCAGCCAGCCCTAAGAAACTACATACCTCAAATACGTTCTTCCGTTGATCCGAGGAAACTACAGCTTTCACTTTCTCTGGGTCCAATGATACTCCGGCCTCTGAGATGACGTGACCCAAGAAGTGAACCTGATCCATCCAGAAGTAGCACTTTGAGAGTTTAGCATACATCCGATGCTCTCTCAGTGTACTCAGAATGATCTCATGATGTGTGGCATGGTCGTGTCGAGTGTGAGAGTACACCAAGATATCGTCCATGAAGACCACGATAAAAATATCCATGTAAGGATGGAACACTCAGTTCATCAGTGCCATGAAGAATACAGGTGCGTTCGTGAGACCGAACGGCATGACTGTATACTCATAAAGACCATACATGCTCCTTAAGGATATCAGAGGTATATCTGATGGTCTAAAGTGAAATTGAAGGTAACCGGACCTGAAATAGATCTTCAAGAACACACGGGATCCTCGATGTTGATCAAAGAGGTCATTGGTCCTCGGAAAGGGATATCACTTTTTGATCATGAATTGGTTCATCTTCCGATAATCCACACAAAGTCGAAGGGTATTGTCTGCCTTTTTCGCAAATATGACATGCGAACCCCAAGGAGAAGTACTGGGTCGGATGAAACCCTTAGCATGTAGCTCCTCCAACTGAATCTTGTGCTCTTAAACCTCAGGTGTAGCCATCCTATAAGGAGGAATGGACACCGGTACCGCTCCTGGCACAATCTCAATAGAGAAGTATACCTCACGCTCCAGAGGCAAACCTGAAAAGTCCTCTAGAAAGAAATCCCTGAAACGATCCACCATTGGAGGAAATCCATCTGTGGAGTCCCCTGATCATCCAGATAAACACTAGCAATCTGGGCTGTCACCCCTCCTAGCCCAAGATGCTCGAGTCCTGCCCGACTCGCCCGGACGTCCCATTCGCCTCTATAAATAAAAGAATCACCCTCTGGTGAAATGAAGCTCACTCTGCGGAGATAACAGTCGATGACTGCCTGAAAGGGAATCAACCAGTCCATGTCGAGGATGACATAATATCCTGTAATATCTAAGACATAGAGATCCCATAATAAGTGATACCCTGCAACCTCGGGGGGGGGGGCACTATCTACACTGGAATACACTAGATGTCCTCGTTCTCAAAGGTGTGTCTGGTGTCAACGAGTCGACAGAAGAAAAGATGAAGAGTCCAAGGATCTCCATGACAGAAACAGAGATAAAGTTATGCGTAGAACCAGTATCGAAAGAGATGAAGATTAGAATGAGGATACTAAAATCGTACCTCGAATAGTAGAAGGTCCGGGATCCTGCTCGTGATAAGTCTGCTCTACGACAAAAGACTGGCCTGCACCGTGGCCCTGTACCCCTGGCTGACCACACTGAGCTGAACCTCCCAACTAGTGCTGAGGAACTGGTGGCTGACCGCCACGGCCTCGACCTCCACCTCGGCCCGAACGGCCGGAAGAACTCCAGTTCCCCGACTGGTGAGATACTTGTGAAGCTTCTCCTGAACGAGGGGTCATGGAAGAACCCTGATCACCAGCTACTAGTGAGAAAACCTAGCAGAAATGCTGAAGGTGACTCATATTGCTGCAAGATCGGCACTCCATGGGGTCTCTCTAGCACTGTAGCCTCATGTGCCCTGAATAGCCACACTAGTAGCATGTCACCTGGATACCTGGCGATGCATCTCGCTTCCTCAGATCACCGCGCGTAGACTCCCTATGATGCATCTTGCTGTCGTCTGGAGGAAAACTAGCTCTAGAAGCAGAACCGCCCTGGATCGCGGCTCTAGTGTCCCTCATATTGCGCTCCACAATCAATTCCTAGTTGACGATGGAAGTGATGGTAGTCATCTGGAAGATGTTCACATGCGAGTGGATCTCCCGCCTGAGACCATCCTCAAAATTCCTTGATAAGAACACCCCACTCCCATTCCGTAGGGGTGTGAAGCATTGTAGCTCAGTGAAACGAGCAGAATACTTCATGACAGAAAGATTACCTTGCTCTAAGCTCATGAACACTCGGGCTCGATCAGCCCCCAGGGTCTCCGAGTAGAAGTAGTCGTAGAACATGCGCTGGAACTCCTCCAAAGCCATAGCCTTCTGTTGACCTGCCTATGAGATCATGTCCCACCACCACTTGGTGGAGTCTCGGAGCATGTAGGTAAAGAGATTGACCCGCCTTTCTGGAGGCATCTCCAGATGCTCGAAGATAGTCCGCATGGCTTCCATCCATGACTCTGCAGCCTGTGGTCCTCCTTCCCCCGAGAAAGTAGGAGGTTGATGCTGCGGGAAAACCCGCATCATGTCTGCCATAGTCATGGAAGGAGGCGGCGCTCCCTAGAGGCCTACATCATCCTCATAAATTCTTCCCTGAACTTCACATCAGCGCCTGCAATTGGTATGTCATATGGTGCCAAGGCTGGCCCGACTTCAGGATCGACAGGAATTCCCTGATTAACCATATCTGGCGTCTGATCACTACCTGACGACAAACGTATGCCCGGAGGACGTCTCAGAGGCATCACTCTGAAAGATCAAAACCACACCGTAGATCATGAAAACAAGGATAGAGATCACAAGAGTACAAAATGGGAAAAAGGAAGGAAAAACAGAGAAGTTTACAAAACTCAAGTACACGGCGTGTATAAAAACTACACGGCGTGTCTTCTTAAGCCACCGACATGGGCGTGTACTCCTTCCCTACAAGTCATGTACACCTCAAACTACATGGTTTGTTTCTCCCACACACGGCGTGTAATTGAACTCTACTTCCCTGCCCGAGTCTCTTTACATGTCCAACCCACACGGTTTGACTCAACCCGAGACTACACGACGTGTTTAAAACAAACACGGCGTGTACTAGACAAGGCTTCGGTGGCCCGTGTTCTTAAGCACACGGCCGTCTAAACGGCTTAACCTTACACAGCGTGATCCGAAAAAGCACGACATGTATAGGAAAAGGTGACACCATCCAGTGTTGTTCGTGAAACGGTCGGGTACCTGGAAAAGACTACATGGCGTGTTCCGGAAAAACACGGCGTGTTCCGGACCAACACGGTGTGTGGAAAAGAAGGTAAAGTTGGCCCATGTTGTTCGTAACACTTCCGGGTACCAGGACATGACTACACGACGTGTTCCCTTTGGACATAGCGTGTTTTACCCGAGCTTCCCCGACCCGTGTTGTTAGGGACATGGTCGTGTACACAAATCCAAACTTACATGGAGTGTACCTACCATACACGGTGTGTTCCCGAAGTTTCTCCATGACACCATGTTCTGCTGTCACGGTCAGTGACACAGTCTGAAAACTACACGGTGTGTATCCAAAAGTATACACCGTGTATTCTGGGTTTTTCTGGGCAGTATCTCTCAAACTACACAGAATCCCAGAAACACTAAAAACCAGGCAAATAGGTGCCAAATTCCGACCCGTGAGGGCCCATACTCCCCACAAATCAAAGCTTGGCACCATCAACTGTCATATACAAGAGAAAACAGGATCATGATCCACAAAATTCCACTTAATGAGGGACCATAACACCTTAAGAACAATAACATGGCGTTCATTTTTAGTAAAGAACAAAACAAACAGTTTTCTAACATAACAGTAGAGAATCTATCAAGCATCTATCACAACAGCATGCATAATCTACACAAAGTCTATCACAATACATGAAATTGCTAATGCACTCTAGATGGCATGGCAAGAATGCATGGAATGTGATTTATATAAGTGCCTATATGATTCATGAGATAGAAAACACTCATCTCATCAGGTTGCAACAGAAATAGAAATGAAATATCAAAACAATAATATCACAAGTCGTGTGAATCACTCTAGGTGAAATCAGATCAACCGTAAAATCCTAAAACTAGAAACATCAATCAACGAGGTAGTATGGATATTCCCTGCACACGGGTTAGCTACTCCTGATCACAGCTTAATACAATGTACCGAATCCATCCTTGCACTGGATAAAGTATCCAAATAGTACAGCAAGAGTAAATTACTCCTCTAATACCACTTTGTAACGACCTGAATCTAGAACCCCTCCACTGGTGCACAGTACCTAGTTCACCACATGACCTCAAGCGTGTTTCCCCAAACGCCAGAGGCTACCGACTAGCATCGAGGGCCTTAGTAAGTTATTGGGGAAACTATGCCTTCTTTTGGTAAGGTATACAAGGTAAGGAAAACAACAATCAATAGGAGAAGCAGTAACAACATGCATAACAACTAAAATCAAACAGCAGAAGCGATGAATATATATAGTAATGATGATAATGATGTAGCAGGTACAAGTATCTAAAAAAAGCAGCAAACACAACAACGTGTTGAAATACAACTGCACATAAGTACTAGGCAACAAAAATAGAAAAACAGATGACCAACTCCTCAGCATCGCGAGCCTCGGCTCGGTCCCCTGCTCTCCACCTCCAATGAAATCATGAAACTGAAGTAGAAGGGCACTTTCCCTTATCTATACTTGAAACAACATAGTCTATTTGGGCCCAAAAGCATGGCCCAAATAGGGTGTGAGATAAAATCCCGGTAGGAAATCACCCAATGATTTGCGCCTAACAGTCAATGAATACATGGTAGTAATAAACAAGAAGTAGTAAACAGGAAAGCACAAGCAGCTAAAATCTACAGTTCTAACAAATCAAGTACACATGTAAACAGCCAGAAATAATAAAGAAATAGGTAACTCTCTGGGTATCTCTCACAGTCTAACCCCTATGGTGCAACCTATATGTACGAGAAACCCTCTAGGAGGCGCACATAGTCTCACCCCTCTAGTTCATCTATGAAATTAATAGACTCTCCGAGAAAGCAATCACCGTCAATTCCCCCTATAGTCTCGTATTTTACTAAAGGCTCTCTGAGGAATCACTCAACGTCTCATTCCCCCTGTGGCCCACGTCGAGGAACTACAAACTCTCTGAGGAAGCACTCATCGTCGATTCCCCAAGTGATCTCGCATCGTATTAAAAGGCACTCTAGAGAATCCCTTACGCCATTTCTGCCTGTGGTCTACTACTCTAGGTTCTCACAGTCCTGAGTGAAAGGTAAAACATGCTCAGCGCGCATATCTCGTCCAAGTAAACCTCAAGAACTACTTGGATATCATTCTAAGTCTCATCAACAAAACAAGGCAACATTTCCAATATCCTACAACTAGGCATGGCAACTAGAAAACGCCAAACATGCAGAACAAGCATAGAAAACATCTAAGGTACAGTAAAGCTACCATAATCACCGAAAAAACATCTACTCTAGAAATCAATCAAAGCAGGAAATACAACAAGGGAAAAACTGGAACACGTAATACCCCATTCAATGGTATTGGTGGAATTTGCAAAAAATACTCATCGAATTTCTACATAAATGCACAAACCACCTACCTCGATCATAGGATATCGATATATGTGAACCACGATGACAGATTCCCCTTAGAACGATGTAGATCTAAGAAAATGCACAAAACGCTCAACCTACGATAACTTGAAAACGATGATGAATCAAGAATCAAGGCTCAAGCAGAAGGAAGAACTCACCGCTGAAATTCCAATGCAATTGACCGTGCTTGAATTGGACAACAAAAAAGAGGCAGAAGCTTGGGGAAGATTCGGATATATAAGTCGTTCTCAGATGAACCAGACCTAGAAGAAGACAATTATCGCGATGAGGCGCGTCCTCGGTCCATTTAGTGAAAAACAAACCTACACTGCGTGTATCTTTAAAATACACGGCGTATAGTGTGTTTTTTCGTACTCCGCCAAAATCAGCCTCCACGTCACCCCTACAAACCGTGTGTGTGGCCTGAGCACGGCCAGCAGACGGCTTCGAGCTGGAGAAGAGTACAGGGCGTGTACTCATAAATTACACGGCTTGTACTTCGAAAATTTCTAGAATGATTATTTTTCTCAGAAACTCCAGAAAAAGGATGGGTGTACCTGAAAGAAGATCCGGGTTCTTACAATTCCATTCTAATATTTCAAACTTCATTTAAAAATTTAAGAATTTTTTTATCAAATATATTTCATTATGGTGAATCAATAGGGTAGAGTATGAATCTATCGAAGATTCACTCATACGTATGTCATCGTATCCACATTGAATATTAAAATTTTCAAATAATTGCTTCATATAGGTAATTATTAAAGTTATCAAAATTTCTAATCATGAGGTTTGGTGTATATCATTGAGAATTAATCATGGATGGATCTACCATATATTTTATATCATGGTGTCCCAGTTTTTGAACACTCTTATAGTCTTTCATACTTCATCCTATATAGTACACTTACATTGGGTAAAACATGTACTATATTATACCCTAGTCCCCTTGAACATAATATTTTGATTCAGTCATTTTTGGAATATGATATCTCATTACCTTTTGGGAGAAACCCTTTAAAATGCTCAAGAAATTCAGTAAAATTTTTATCACACCATCCTTTTCATTCATTTTTGTTAACCAAATTCATAACAACTGATAACAAAAAAATTAGAAATACATGGAAACAATGGGTTTTCAGAATCTTCGTACAATCATTAAACACATTCTATTTTTTTCAATTATTTCAACACCTACATCATGAATTAACTCCTCATCATGATGCTTTATCTCATACAAGATATATTCATCAATATTAAATATCAATTTATTTTTTTATTTCACTATTCCAAATCCAACGTGTTTAACTATGATTAGAACAAAAAAATCATATGGCCTTTTATTTTTAGGGACCCTAATTATCTATTGTTGAAACATTAGATGAATGGATAGAAAATCATATATATTGATTTTAAGATTTAATTTATAAACTTTTAAGAAATCATTTACCCCTTTCTCATATTATTAACTTTTTATTCATTCATTTATCTAATTATGATCCATTAATTACCTAAAACAAAAAAATATAATATATAAATACATTAAAACATATAGTCATTTATACATATATATAATGAGATAAATTTAATACACATAAAAATATAAATTTGAAACATGTTAGTTTAAAATATTTAAATATATAAACATATAATAATATTAATATATTATATATAAATAAAAAACATATAAATTTTAACATATAAATATTTATATAAGAACAATATGAATCTAAAATATAAAAATTTAAAATATATATAGACATAAATTGAAATAAAATAAACTTATAAATTTATAAATGTAATAATTTAAAAAAAATATAAATTTAAAACATGTAAATAAATAAATAAAAATCTAATTATAAATTTATTGCATATAAATTTTAAAAATATAAATATATATAATTAAAAAATACAAATATATATTATTGTATATATAAATTTAAAATATATATGCAATAAATAAAATATATATATATATATATGTTCAACATGTGTATTGTATGAACATAAAAACATATATATTTATAAAAATATATTTTTACATTTATACTTTTATAAAAACATATAATATATAAAGATGTAATCATTCAATCATATTTAAATATATTTATAAACATATAAACATATATATATAAATTTAACAATGTTTTTATATCTTTCAATAGTTACACCTTAAATAAATATATATTCAACATAAATTCCCTTCTAAATATTGAAAATAAATCATTAAATCACATAATAAGTGTAGATATTCGAAATGGATCCCGAACAAAGAAGAAGGTCGGAAACTGAAGGTGGTGGCACATGAAAGAGTTTGAAAAAACATAGATGATGGGGTCGGAACACAACCAAGGAATAGTAAATACAGAGGTGGAATATGGATGAACGATCAAAACGGAATTCCTTTAAAATTAATATAGGTTAGGGTTTCTAAAAATAGAGCATTGATAAAGTGATGATAAAAAATAAAGCATATATTTTAATTTACTAAAATATTTTTGACTTCTGTTATTAGAATGAAAATATTAACCCCTATGTCTATGGGATTTAATGTTGTTCATTTGAAAACTATTGTCAAATATCTCTTTTAACATTGGTTATTTTGTTATTAACATTAAATTCCACTAACACAACAGTTTAAAAATCAATTATTAATATAACAGATGATAAAAATGTTTTTAGAATTTGTTATAGGAATAAATGAGTTAAAAACGCAACACTTAAGGGGTTTTAGTGTTAATTATTATCTACATTAAGTTGATTATTTTTTAAAAGGTTACTATATATAATCTATATTACAACAACAATTCATATTATACATTTTCTAATATTGTAAAATCCCTTGAATGTATTTTAATTACTTGATCAACTAAATTCTAAGTCAAGCTAATAAATTAAATAGTTAGGATACCATATTCTGTCAAATTCTTGACATAACAATGTTTGAGACCAATGCGTATGGATATATATATATATATATATATATTATTGTATACTGTATCCAACATTGCTTGACTATCATATTTTATAGAGCCCAAATACATTGATATTGACCACAATGGTATTACTGATAAAATAGATCTATGATATTAATATTCATTTCTAGTATTTGTTAAAGTAATAAACTCATAACCCATTGTGGAGTCTATTATTTAAGTATATTTCATTAATCCTAAATAGATCACCCCAACTCTAATTATAAAAACCAAACAACTCATTGAATAGTGACCCTCATAGTTAGTAATTTATATTGTATAAAAAATCATTCCCACACTGTTAGGATTCTTTTATAATATATATATATATATATATATATTCATATTACCCCTAATATATTCAAATACTCTTTTAACCGTATCCAATTTTGTATAACCCAGATTACTTGAATAACTTCACAACATTCTAGTAGCATGTGAAATTTAGTATATTTTTTTAATGATATCATACATGATACACCCAATAAACCTAACTTATTTTATTTAAGAGAATTCCCAACCCGAATATAATATTATCCTTACCCTAGAAGCATAAGGGGCAGAAACTGGTGAACCATAAAAAACAATGAGCCACATTCAGTAAAATTCAATATAATGATACTATTAAAGAAAAATATATTTCTTATTCAGAATGATTTTAATTCCCAAAATGAAAATTTTCACTTAAGGATTTTATATCAAATTTTCAAGATAAAATTTACTTTTCTACATTTACATGATTTATATCACTTCCAAATATTATCCTGCTATTAGTATATTAACCCACAACCACACTATAGTTATTATGGAACCTATTATAAACACATTTATGAACTTGGTTAACTATAAATAAATATGATAAAATTAGTTCAATAAATTTCTCATGAAATTTTTTTGGATCTTTTTTTAAAAGATAGAGTGGTATTTAAAGTATCAAACATTTATTTATTTTCCAAATACTATGAATCATTTTAGTTGTTCCATTTTTATTTCTTCATAAAATTCACCCTTAAAGAATATTATTTTTAACATTCATTTAGAAAATTTAAAATTTATATATATAATATAAAGATATAGTAATTCAAATATAATTAGTTCAATCCATAGAAAATAGGAATTAAAATGACCAATTCCTTCTTTTTGACTAAACCCCTTGGCTGCCAATCCGACTTTATATTTTTAATAAAATCATTGAATTTTTTTTCTTTTATATACTAACATATAACCAATTGGTTGTGAAACATTAGAAATATAAACTAATATCCAAGTATTTTTACTTGTTATGGAGTTTTTTATCATTTAAATTTTCAATCAATATAGATTCCTCAGAAGAAAGGTTAGCTTCTTTGAATATTTTTGGATCAAACTCTATATTAATTAAAATTGGAGTTTTTGATACAATAATTACATTAGTATCTCCCAACATGTTCATATATAAATCATATCCATGTGAATTTTTTATAATAGGCTATTTAAATATATAAATATTATTTGTTATATCTTCTTGAGAAACTATTTTTTTACAATATCCTTCTATTTATACTTTGTTGAGTAAATATGTGATACAAGGGATTGGATACAGAGAGACCCTGATACAATGATTTTTGGGTGTTGGAGGAACTCTTAGAAAGTTAGTGTGTTTGGAGAGTGTTTTGGGGGAAATAGGGGGGTTCCTCTACCAAAAATGGGGATACGCTACACTATAGTGTTGGTGGATATGACTTAGTGAATATGGTCATCACAGTGGTGGGATAAAGGGATATACAACCTTTTTAGGCCTATATAAACTATGTATGGTGACTGAAGTATAGGTTTAACCTTGGAAACTGAGCTCTACATCATTGAGCATCTTGTTACACCATTGTGAGTATTGAGCCCACTTCCAATCTAAATGTGGTTGCAGTGTGTTCTTTAGAATTCACCATAGTCCCTTCCCTAGAAAAAAATGTTTTAATCCTTGGATCTATCCCAATATTCTTGATGAGAATTTTACAATGTGGGTTACTGCATTGTCCCTTCTGTTATATCGAATTTTACCCTTTCTCAGGCGGTTTTATGGTGTGGTATAATGGGATATGTCATGGTCTTTTAATTTTCAGTTAGAAATAAATTCCCAAAGGACATTCAAACCTCATTTTCTCCCACTTATTTCTCTCAAACCCTAGGTTAAAAACGAGTTTTTTAGAATAGAATGATTCCCCTATCGATAGGGACTGATCTATAATTCATATGTTTATTCCTGAATAATATAAGGAATGTTATACCTTAATTTAATTTTAGTTTCTTCCAAGATCGATCATGTTTCCTCTTATTTCTTCTTTATTAGTTTTGAAATTTGATCTTCATAATTAAAATATATTTTTATTGGATTTTTTTCATTATGGTTGTGGTGTGTAATATTTTGATAGCCACATTTTCTTATGTGATAGTTGATCATAGATCTGTGATGTTGATCTATTCTCATGAAAAGAACATTGAATAATTTGAGGTACCATATTTTTTTCTTCTCTATTTATTTACTTTAATTCATAAATTAACCATGGTTTAAACCTTTAATGGAATTGAAATTAAACTAATTATTATTTAAATGATTTAAAAAATTATATTGGTTTATTGTTTTTCTGATCTAATTTTGTTGCTTCCCGCTATAATAATGCTTTTCCAATTGATTTTCTAGAGAGTTTTCTATATATATTATTCTTTTTTTTAGTATGATTTTAGGATTTTTTTCCTAATGTTGAAACTGATGGAATTGAATAATGAATGTAAATTGGAAACAACTAATTTTCTTATGAACTTAAAGAGGCATGTTCAACAAATCCAGTCCATCTTATAATTTTATGTTATCGACATTGATTCAAGTATTAATGATTAATTTAATATTTTATTCCATGATTTATGGAACTTATTAAGAACATAGATCCAGAATGATTTATAATGTCAATGAAATTAAAAAGGGCTTGTGAATGAATTGTTTTTCTATAATCTTGTTAAAGACGTAATAACTTCTTATAAGAATGATAAATAAATTATATCCTGAGATTGCTAATGCATTAGGTTGATCATAGTTAGAACCAATTATAATTAATTATTTAATTTATTATGAAATAAATACTATTTGTTTTGATAAAGACAAATATTTGGGTCTAGGAGTTCCCATTTTTATATAATGTTTGGATACCTAATGTTGGGGTTTGTGATAGTACACTTCACATGATGGGTGAATTCCTTATTTTTTAGGTCATATATTTCACTTTTGATTTTTATTGTTTTTTTCATCAATTATTGTGCTCTAGATATAATACTTATAATGTGATTCTAGAATGGGATGCCTGAGGAGACATGGTAAGTGATACCGAAGGTTGTGGAAGTAGTTGATGCCTGTAATGGATAGATGCATGGGGATATGAATGATGGTGTCAGAGATGGTATCGAGATGGTTAAAATGGGTTAAATATGGTTATACCCATTGATATATCAAGATATATATTCTTTCATGGTATTAATAGGATTAATGGACTATATTGGTGGGTTTCTTATTTTATCTAAATTATTTTCTCCACTTCTTGAGATAGTTAGGCGTGCTTGGTTTCGTCCCTTGTTATCAGCATGCGATACCTTCCTAGAGTTCCTAGAATTATTTAATTGCAACAATTTTTATTAAATGTTTAAACTCACTGTGTATATGTTTTTGTAATAAATATTTGATGGTCTTAAGAAACCATGGTCTCATTTTGGATTATGCATAGAGGGCATGGATATCATTCATATGGTAAATGAAATATGTTATTAGAATAATGTTAATTACTATATTATTAATTAATCAAGCTAAAATGAATTATTCCATGAAAATAAATTAATTTAATAAATCTCTTTGATATTATTATGTTCTCATAAGATGTGTATTCCGTAGATGTGAAAGTTAGGTGTTCGAGTAATGATAGCTATAGTTGATCTTCTAACCAATATATTCTCGTAGTGTGGTTCTGAGAAATATTTCATTTGTTTTGTCTTGTGATTTAATATGATACCCCCAACCTCATGTTAGTTAGGGAATGTAACACCCAGTGGGCCCTCTGAGGTCATTTTTTCTAACATCTTGGTGGGAGTATGGGCGGCTAACTACCCCCTATGACCAAGCACTATTCTCTGGGAATTATTATTTGTTGGTTAGTTTCCCCATATATGTGTGTAGAGGGTAGTGATGGCTCATGTATATTACACACACATTTATCATCGGATATAGTATCCAAAATATTATTGTGGGTATGATGTATATAGGTTGTGATGGATTGTTGTACCTTACTCTGTGTATGGGATGTGATGGCTTGAGGTATAATACCCGATGTAGGGAATGCATCATAAAAGATATGGTTTCTCCCAAAAAGTACTAAGTTACTATAAAAAGAGAATTAAGTGGGATTAAGTGATTATTTGGTTCTTTAATTTTACATTTTGATACTTCTCCAATGCATCTTTTGACTCGATTTCTTTTTCGAGAGATGGCATAAGACGTGCATTGTTGGGGAAAAGCTACAAACCAGTGGGTAAGTAGAATTAGGGTACCCTTTTTGTTTCATTATTATAATTTTTGATATCATATATGAAATACATGGTGATAGGTATCCATGGAGATTTTTGGAATATATTATTTCTCCTTAGGTGATAAGTTAGTTTAACTTGTTTTTCACTAATATTTAGTATGCGTTATTTATCTTTTACAAGAGAGGCTCTAGGTAGGATCCTATAGATTATATTGTTAAACATTTGTCATGTTTATATGAAATATTTTTTAGTTCTTCCGGATCAGGTTGTAGATAGTGTAACACCCAAATCATCCGTGGTACGCTTCTCTTTGAATAATATAATAGCTTGTGTTGTACGCAACTTTGAGTTTTAACACACCACGACCAATCAAACTAGCTGTTATGAATAGTAATACCAACTTTTTAAAACATTTTAAATTTTATTTTTTAAAATGGAATTCATTTTGGGATTCGGAATTTCAAAATTAACTTAGGGTGAATTTTTGGTATTTTTAAAAAAACATTCAATTTTTTATGAATAGTGAAAAACACTGCGTTATTGTTTAAAACTGACTATTTATTTAAATAATTTGTTATTTTATTTAAATTTATATTAGGTAAAAATATATAAAAAATACATATATATGTTAAATGAAATTCATTGGATTCATTTTATAATAATATTTGATATATAAAATTTTATTGAACTGTTGACCGCATTTTACCCACCTTTTAAGTGCATTTGCAAATTTTCATAAAACTTAATTTTACTAATTCAATGAATTTAATTTCAAAATACAAGAGACATGTTTGAAATCATTATATAAAATTTGGATCAATAAGATGAAAATAATTTTTGGCGAATAGTAACGTTTGACTGTTATTTACCACTGTTAAAAGTAAATAGAGTAATTAAAGGTAAAAAATAATATTATAATTAATCTAACACATGTCCTAATCAGATAAGTTCATTTTGACCCAAAAAAATATTAGGAATATAATATGATCTTTTTGGTCCACTTGGATTAGGTTAGGACATTTATTTTTATTTTATTTAAAGAAGAGTTAAAATTGTTAAATTCAATGTTTCATAACCGAACCATTTTTAAGGGTTATGCATAAGATAAATTCAACTATAAAGATTCATTAGAAATATAATAATATTTCATACATAATGGAATTTTATTTATAATTTTTATACATTAAATAATTAAATTTATTTATGACACAATGATGATGTTGTAATTAGCTTATTAATGAAATATTAAAATAATTGATATTATAAATATCTGAATAAATGTAAATTAGGACTTTTGATGAATTAAGATAATTTAATTTTTTATATTACATGTTAGGGTTTATTAAATAAATTTTTTAAATGATAAAGTTGTTGTGACTTCTAAAAAACAAACTACCAAATAGTGTCAAAATTGACATAAATGTGTTTTTAAAACAAATACTATATTATTAATTGATATAATATTCGTAAAAATCTATGATCTATAAAAAGGACTTAGATAAAGTTATAAATATCCATAATGAACCTCTTGGTGTTCTAATGGATATTTATAGTAAGGTTATTACCCAGTTATTATAACAATACAAGAATATAAGGTAAAAGTTAAACTATTTGACTTAAAGTTAAATCTAATAGATAAGGATAATATGGTGACCTAAACCTATCTAAAAACTATTGGTTGGGATGTTTTATAACCATATACACATTATCCTAGAAATAAATCATTTTATATCCCTTATAAATTCTATATGATTTTATAATAAAATAATATTTCAAGCTTTTCCTAAAGTGTCCCTCACCTCTCTTATAAAAGGGTACTTCCCCATCTCTCTTAATCACAACTCCAAATACTTTTTTATCGGCCAAGACCTATTCAAATATCCTCCCAAATACCCTAAAATAATCTTAGAGGGATTAGTTTTATCATAAATCCAACCTAAGGAGGTCTTCTAATCAACTCAAAAGGAAACACTTGAAGAAGAGGTAATAATTTCACCACTTCTTTCAAAGTTCTTTTCTTCTTCCACTTTCTCTTTATTTGTTGTTTCCATACCAAAATAATAAATCTATTAATTTATACATGTTGGTATATTATTATAAATATGTTAAAACCATATTCATTATTCTATCTATCCTATGAATGACAAGTCACCATACATGCGTACGTACGACTTACTGTCTCCATGTCATGGTGTAGTTTGTTATTCAAACACTTAATTTTTTGGATGGGTATAACAATGAGTATAACTGATGTAAATAATAAATAAAACATGTCAAGGATTAAGTATATATGATATACTATATAATTACAAAATATTTTACCATCAATAGAATGATATTATCGCTCGTGCGTATGTTTGGATTACCCTCTCCACAAATGCGATGATATTCATTCCCCACCGTAAACATTCAAGAATAATTTTCATTTTATGATTAAAAATAATATTTAAGAACTTAATATCATTCTATATATGATTAAAATACATCCTATCCATATCAAACAATACTTACATAGCTAAATATATGAAGAAAAACGAATCAGTTAACACCCAAAACGATGACACTACAAAAATATTATTAACAAAGAAATATTAAAAGATAATATGTGATATCATATTTCTGTATATAGTTTTTTTATAACTTAATAAAAATTATTTAACTATTATATAGGAGTTTAACATACCATCGATCATGGAAAAGTACAAGGTATGTGTTAATTCTAAAATCTCTACATTATCTGAGGCTGTTTATACTTGAGTATCTACTAGGACCTCATCATCATCCACATCTTTATTTCGTAAAAATGAATTTCAAAACATTTTTACTATTCCATAGACTATGGTTTAAAGTTATTTATACCCTTTCTTGAATTCTTGTATAATTTTTATAAAGTAATCTTTCTTTTGGTTTCCAAACAAGGTTTTTTACGACCTTTTCGAAAAACATAAGGAATTTTTTTAACTTATAAGGTGAGTGTAGATATTATCTAATTTTATAAATCATAGAAGTTTCAATTAAAATAATATATAAATATTTTCAATGTAATTTTTTTCTTATATAATTATGTGACTTTTAAATGATTTCAAAATAGATAGATATATTACTCTCAAATAGTTTTGATTTCATCTATGTCAATGTCCATTGATATATTTCACACTTTTTTGAAGTTCATTAATTATGATACAATATTCTATATTTTATTAATGGTTTTTTGATACGTTTGACTATGGATGTGTTATTTTTATAAAATTCATGGTTTATGGTTAATGTATTAACATTTCGTATGCTAGTTTTGATAAAATGTTCATGTTATGTTTTTACCTTTTCAAATGATGAATGCATTGGACTTAGTAAGTGATTGGTGGAGCCAACTATATCTCCTCAATTCATCGTTAGGTCTCATGAGAAAAACTAGTGTCTTGGAACAAGGCTTTGAAAAAATCTTATTTGTAGTCTTGGCATGAAGCCTTGACTATGTGGTTATGATGTTCGACATTATGCATTCCATCATTATGAAATTGGATATTGATATTACATGTGATTATTTAACAATTAGAGTATCCATGTGACTATGAAAAATGTAATTATTTTATTTATCTTTGAAATATTATGCTGAAGTTTTATTTTAAAAGGATTGTGTCTTATTCTTATACATTTAATTAAATGTTCATGCTTATTTATGAAATCTTCCGCAATATTGTTATCCTTACTAAGAACCTGAGCTCACCCCTTTATTTGATTTAATTTTTCTAGAATGCAAAGAATTATATTATTATAGACCTATAGGTATTGTATAAGGGAGATGAGTTTGTTAAAATGAGACACAATATTGTTTTTTTTTCATTTTATAATGTAATGTAAAACTTATGTATGTATCTATTACTTCCAATCCCACTAAACTGATTGGTCTTTTGGGAAATGATTCCTTGTATCATAAAAACGTTATGTAAAAATGCACCAACCCTAGATAACTGGGGTCAGGGTTTTATAGTTGGTATCATAGAAATCTTAATACAATCCTTGGAATCTATATGTAGAAAAAAATCTAATTATAGAACATTACCCTAAGATTGACTTTGAGAATTTGTATAGAAGAACTTCCTAGAATTTTGGTAATGATGTCATTTCGTGTATTTTCCCATTAATACATTTCTATCTAGATATGAGCAGGTGGAGGCGACTCTGGAATAGATGTTACTAAGAGTGAAAACTCTGACAAGTAGTTTCGTTCTTGACCTGGGGTATCATGGTACATGACAATGAGCCTTGTTGCACTCTTGGTTATGAAACTCCCTGGTGATATGCTTCAGATAATTCAAATTTTCATTACAAACAATTATGAAGGATTTATAAGTATGTACCTTCTCAATGAAATCATTTTTATGATTATAAATTATATCCATAAACTGTTCAATTTATGTTCAGGGTTTTACAAGTTTAGAGTTATGTATTGTGATTCATAAACTAATCTAGTGTATGCCATTGTTTAGAAATAGTGCCTAGTGGAAGTAATGTAAACTGTATCAATTAAAATTATCCATGTAGGGATTTCCCTCATACTCATCATAATTATAGTGGATTTGGTGATGCAACTAGTATTGATCAGCTTATCACCATACTGGGACAACTCACCAAGGTTACGAATAATAACCTTACCCATATGGAGCACCCTAATCCACAATACGGAGAATCAATGTTAGACCACTTCATGAGGCAACAACCTATAACATTCAATGGGATTACAAATCCATTTCTAACTGAGCAATGGATAAGTTCCTTAGAGAAAATATTTCTTATTTTGGGGACTAGCGAAAGGGAAAAAGTTGTCACGTCAGTTTATCACCTCACGGGAGATGAAAATCAATGGTTTTCATTGATTCAAAACACAAGGGAGGATGAATAAGTAATATATATCAAATAGAGGGATTTCAAAGATATTTTCTTAGAAAAATAATCTCCTCATGACCATCGAGCAGATATGGAAAGAAAAATTCTAAGTCTGAGGAAAAATGTGGATGAGAATGTCGCAAAGTATGAGGCTAACATTACAATGATATAAAGGGATGTAGCATATTATATATGTAACCCAAGGAGTAAGTTTGATTTATTCTTTAATGGGTTAAAACCATTTCTCCATCGAGCATTAGTCCCACAATCATTCTCACCATACAAAGATATTGTCTCATGTGCTATCAAGACAAAAAATGAATTCTATATGTCTTATGAAGTTAAATAAAAGAAAGAGAATAATAGATCTATTGAACACTTTGGAAGTATAAATAAGGGGAAGAAGGGAAAAGTTTAATTTCTATCCTATGGTAATTGTGAGAATAAACACTCTGGTACATGCCTGAAGGCAATGGGAGTATGCTACAAGTGTGCTGAAAAAGGCCACCAAGATCGTTATTTCAAGGGAAAGAAAGAGGTTGTCAATGATGAATGCTAAAATTGTAGAGAAATGTGGTATTATGAAAATGAATGTCCTAAGAACTAAGTAAACATACCTCAGAATGATCCAAGGGAGAAATTACAAGCATATGTGATTACTAATGCTGAGGTTGAATCTCTGAAAGACATGGTGTCATGTAATTTAATGGTTTCCTCAAGTTTATCCAATTAATTCTTTGATCCAGGATCATCTCATTATTTCATATCTTCCTAGTTTTCTTATAAAATTATATATTTTCAATTTTATTTGACAAATTATTTGTCAATAATAACTCCTAAGGTAAGTATCATTGCAACAGAGTTTCTTGAATCAGTTCCCATTAGTTCATATAAATGTTCATTATCTTATGATCTCATCATCATACCCATGATAGAATTTTATATAATCCTTGGTATGTATTGTCTTTCAGAACATGATGAAAAAATTTATTTTAATAAGAATTATGTTACAATTTTTGATGATGATAACGAGTACCTTATCATTAGAGAAGAAACGTCAGCACCTGATTCTTATCTAGATCCAACCTTAGTAGCTCTAATAAATTCAATTATTGGGGAGGAAGAGAATTAAATAACTTTGGGTTAGGAAAATAATGTTCAAATAGAGGACGTACCTATTGTTCAGGAAAATGTTTATGTGTTTCCAGAGGATTTATCTGGACATCCTCTAGAATAGGAAATTGAGTTTTCCATTGATTTAATTCCTGGTTCATGGCCCATATCGAATACCCCTGATAGAATGGCCAATGTGGAATTAGTGGAAATAATGATAAAACTAGAGGAATTGAGTTAAAAGGGTTTTAGTTTCCCTATTTTTTCTCTATGGGAAGCACCAATTATTTTTGATAAGAAGAAATATTGATCTATGAGTCTTTTTATTGAATGCATCGAGATAAATGTTATAACTATAAATACCATGTATCACCTACCTTGCATTGATGATTTATTCAACCAACATCATGGAGCTCAATATTTTTCAAAGACTGACTATCAATTTGGATATCATCAACTGTGTGTGAAGAAGGAAGAAATTCAAAAAATAGCATTTCACACAATGTACGGGAATTATCGGGTTTACAGTAATGCCTTTTTGACTAACTAATACACCCATTATTTTCATGGATCTAATGAATAGTGTTTTAAAAGATTATCATGATGAATTGTAGTAGTATTTATTGATTATATCTTGGTATACTCAAGAATCTTCGAAGATTGTGAAAATCACATATGTATTATTATGAAAACCCTTAGAAGAAATGAATTTTATGGGAAGTTTAGCAAGTGTGAATTCTGGATTTAGAAAAAATCTTTTCAGGGCCATATTGTATCTATGGATTGAATAGCTGTTGATCCTTTTAAGACAAGAGAAATACATGAATGACCAGCACCGACTAGTTTAACAGAGTGACACAGATTATTGGTTTAGCATGTTATTATTAGCATTTCATCCATAATTTTGCCCGATTGTAAAACCCATTAACCAATCTCACATGTAAAGGGGTTAAATTTTTTTGTAAAAATGATTGTGATAAATTCTTTGAAGAACTAAAGATAATATTTGTCAATTAACTTATCTTGACACTAGTATCGAGGACTGATGGGTTTTTTATTTATAGCGATGCTTCAAAGAAAGGACTAGGTTTTGTCCTTATACAAAATGATAGAGTTATTGCATATACATCCCAACATGTAATAATTAATGAACCAAACTATCCCATTTATGATCTTGAGTTAGTCGATGTAATCTTTTCTTTGAAGACATGGAGACACTATCTCTATGGAGAAAATGTGAGATATATACTGGTCACAAGAGTTTGAAGTGTATTGTCTCATAGAAAGAACTCCACATGTGGCAAAGAAGATGGCCTCAACTACTCAAGGATTATGATTTCATTATACACTACCACCCGGGGAATGGAAATAAGGGGGAAAATGAATTGAATAGAAAGGATCATGGAGTTTTGAACAAGATGAGAGTTGAATGGGATCTGATGTTTATGGATCTAGTAAAGCTGGATATTAGAATAACCATGGAATGTGAAACATACATACTTTTTCAAATGGTTGTCAAACAATCGTTACTATAAAGGATAAAAATATATAAGACTGATGATGAGGAGTTTCTAAATAAAATTAAATCTTCGAATGATGGTAGAATGATCAACATCATATATGAAGATGTGATTTTGAAATTTGGAAAGAGTCATTTTCTTTCTGATATACCTGATAAAAAAATAGAATTTTTGGATGATTCTCAAAGTTATAATTTCTATATAAACCTTATTTTCACTAAGATGTATAGATATTTGAAGGAATACTTTTGGTGGGACAAATTTAAAATAGATATTGCTGATTATGTGTCAAGATGTATGGTTTTTCAATAGGTTGAGTTTGGAAGACAACATCCTGGAGGAGCCATGCAATATCTTCCCATACCTAAGTGGAAATGGGATGATATTATGATAGAAATTGTCATGGGACTACCAAAGACTTCTAGAATGAATGATGCAATATGGGTCAGTGTTGATTATCTTATTAAGTCAGCACATTTTCTTGCTATAAGATAAGATTTACGACTTCAACTTTCAGTAATACTATATATTAATGATGTTGTAAGACTTCATGGAGTACCCATGTCAATTGTTTCTAATCGTGATGACTATTTTACGTCAATATTCTATAAAAGTATTCAAAAATCCCTAGATACTAATTTTTTTGAGCAGTGCCTACCACCCTCAAACAGATGGACAATCAGAATAGACTATTAAAACCTTAGAAGACATGTTGATATCTTTCTCAGATTACATTCAAGGTATATGGGATCAATATTTACCTTTATTATAATATTATTATAATAATAGATTTTATTCAAGTATTCAGATGGCATCATATGAAGCGTTATATGGAAAGAGATGTCGTGCACAAAATTGTTGGAATGATATTGGTGAACGAAAACTCATAGGCCCAGAACTTATTCAGGAAACAATGGAAAAGGAGAAGGTTATCTAAACCCACGTCAAATCATCTCAAAGTAGGAAAAATATATATGATGATAATCGAAGGAAATATTTGGAATTTCAAGTAGAGGATCATGTTTTCTTGAAGGTATCTCCATGGAAGGGTGTTATTTAAAGGATGGAAAAATGTAACACACCAAGCATCCATAGTATGCTTCTTTTTAAATAATACAATAGCTTGTGTTGTACGCAACTTTGAGTTCTAACACACCACGACCAATCAAACTAGCCGTTACGAATAGTAACACCCACTTTGTGAAATATTATAATTTTTTTCAAAATGGACTTCATTTTTGGATTCAAAATATCAAAATTATCTTAGGGTTAATTTTAGGTATTTTTCTGAAAACGTTCAATTTTTGATGACTAGTGAATAACATTGCGTTATTGTTTAAAACCAACTTTTTATTTAAATCATTATTTATTTTATTTTAATTTATATTATTTAAAAATATATACAAAATACCAATATATTTTCAATGTAATTCATTAGAGTCATTTAACAATAATATTATATTTATAAAATTTTATTGAACTTTTTACCGTATTTTACCCACCTTCTAGGCGCATTTGAAAATTTTCATAAAATGTAATTTTACCGCTTCTGTGAATTGATTTTAAAAAATATGAGTGACATGATTGACATAAGTAAATAAATTTGGTTCAATAAGATGAAAATAATTTTGGTGAATAGTAACTTTTGACTTTTATTTACCAGGGTTAAAAGTAAATAGGGTAATTAAAGGTAAAAATGATATTATAAATATACTAAAACATGTCGTAATTGGATAAGTTTATTTGGACCAAAACCATACTTAGTAATAAAATATTATTCTTTTGGTCCAATTGTATTATAGTAGGAAATTTAGTTATATTTTATTTAAAGAATAGTTAAAAGTGTTAAATTCAAAGTTTCATAACTAAACCACTTTTAATATAGGGTTGTACATAAGATAAATTCAACTATAAATATTCATTATAAATCTAAAAATATTTCCTATATAATGGTATTTTATTTATAATTTCTATACATTAAATATTTAAATTTATTTGTTACACAATGATAATGCAGTAATTAACTTACTAATGAATGATTAAAATAATCGATATTATAAATATCCAAAGAAATTTAAAGTGAGACTTTTGATGAATTAAACTAATTTTATAGGAAAATAGGACATGTTATTGTTTATAAAATTACATTTTCTTAAATTGATAGAGTTTTTATGACTTTCACAAAAACAAAATACCAAATAGTGTCAAAATTGACATAAATGAGTTT
This sequence comes from Viscum album, assembly GCA_963277665.1. NCBI lineage: Eukaryota > Viridiplantae > Streptophyta > Magnoliopsida > Santalales > Viscaceae > Viscum > Viscum album. Next base: position 926,801,576 of record OY728126.1, on the reverse strand, counting down.
TTGAAACAAATACTATATTATTAATTGATATAATATTCCTAAAAATATAAGGTTCATTAAAAGGACTTATATAATTTTATACATATCAATAATGAACCACTTGGGGTTCTATTGTCTTTGTATAGTAAGTTTATTAACCATTTATTATAATAATAAATGAATACATGGTAAAAGTTAAACTATTTAACTATGATTTAAATCTAAAATATAAGATTAACATGTTGACCTAAACCAGTCTAAAACCTATTGATTGGGAGTTAATCGACCCATACCCACCTTAACATTAAAATAAATCATTTTTTAGCCATTATAAAACGAATATTATGGAATAATAAAAATATATTTCAAGCTTTTCCTAAAATGACCCTCACCTCTCTTATAAAAGGGTACTTCCCCATCTCTCAAAATCACACCTCTAAAGCCATTTGTATCAGACAAAACCTACTCAAATATCCTCCCAACTACCCTAAAATCAACCTAGAATCCTTACATTGATCATAAAACCAACCTAAGGATCTCTTTTGATCAACTCAAAAGAAAACACCTAAAGAAGGGGTAATAATTTCACGACCTCTTTCAAAGTTCATTTCTTCTTCAACATCCTCTTTCTTTGTTGTTTCCATACAAAAATAATAAATCCAGTACATTATACATATTGTTATATTATTATAAAAATGGTACAACCATATTCATTATTCTATCTATCCTATGAATCACAAGTCACCATATGTGCGTACGTAGGGCTTATTGTCTCCGCGTCATGGTGTAGTTTGTTATTCAAACACTTCCTTATTTGGATGAGTATATTAGTGAGTATAAATGATGTAAATAATAAATACAAGATGATAAGTATTATGTATATATGATATAACATCAAATTATATATGATTTCACCATCAATAGAATGATATTGTCGCTTGTGCGCACGTACGGATTACCGTCTCCACAAACGCGATAAAATTCATTATCCATCACAACCATTCAATAATAATTTTTATTTTATGATTGAAAATAATGTTTCAGTACTTAATATCAATCTTGATATGAAGTAAATACATCCTATACATTTCAAACATTTCTTACATAACAGAACATATAAAGGAAAATGAATTATTTAACTCCTGAAACGATGATACTACCGAAATATTATTAAAAAAGCAATATTATAAGATCATATATGATATCATATTTATGTATATAGTTCTTGTATAATTTAATAACAATGATATAACTATTATCCAGTAGTTTAACATACCCTGGATCATGGAAAAGTAAAGGGTAAGGGTTAATTCTACAATCTCTGCATTAGCTGAGGTTGCTTATACGTGAGTATCTATTGGGACATATTTAACATACACATATGTGTTTCTTATAAATGTCTTTCAAAACATTTTTACTATTTTCAAGACTATGGGTTTAGGTCATTTATACCCTCATTTTACTTTTTATAGAATGTTTTAAAAGTAATCTTTATGTCATTTTCAAAACAAGGTACATTACGACCTTTTTGACAAAATTAAGGAATGACTTTTTTTAACTAATGCATTGAGTATGGCTATTTTTCGTCATTATAACATTTTCAATTCTTCCCTTAAAATACTATAGGAGTATTTTAAAAATTAATATTTTCTTTTATAATTATGTGACTTTTAAATGATTTCGAAATAGAAATATATATTTCTCTCAAATTGTTTTGATTTTATCTATGTCCACATCCTTTAATGGATTATTACACTTGTTTGAAGTTTATTTATTATAATGAAATATTCCATATTGTATTAAAGGTATGTTGATGTTTTTGATGGAGGATTTCTTATTTTTATACCATTCATGGTTTATGGTTAAAGTATTAACATTTCGTATTCTAGTTTTAATAAAAATGTTTATGTTATGTTTCAACCTTTTCATATGAAAAATGCATTGGACTTAGTAAGTGACGGGTGGAGCCCACTATAGATCCTCAATGCATTGGTAGGTATCATGAGACAAACTAGTGTCTTGTCATAAGGCTTTGAAAAAATCTTATTTTTAGTCTTCGCACGAGGACTTGATTATGTGGTAATGATGTCCGGCATTATTCATTCTATCATTATGAAATTGGCTATTGATATTACCTTTGATTATTAAACTAGTAGAGTATCAATGTAAATAAGTAAATAGAATTATTTGATTCAGATTTTCCATATTATGATGAATTTTAAGTTTAAAAGCATTTTGTTTTATACTTATACATTGCCTTAAATTTTTATGCTTCTTTATGAAATTTTCTGCTATATTTTTATCCTTACTAAGCACCTGAGCTCCCCCTTTCTATGTTTTATTTTTCCCAGGATGTGAAGAAGTTTATTATGACTGAACTGAAGGGATAGTATAAGGGAGATTAATGTATAAAAAAGACACACAATTTGGTTGTTTTCCATTTTATAATTTAATCTAAAACTTATGTTTGTATCTAGTACATCAAAGGCTACTAAATTGATCAGTCTTTCAGGACATGATTCCTTGTATCATGCCAATGTTATGTAATAATGCACCGACTCTGGGTAACTGGGGTGGTCATGTTATAGATAGAGATAGATATTATTATTTCATATTTGTATATATTTTTTAGGCATTATAGTTAGTGGTAGGTTATAATTTTCAGAACATATTATCTTTGTTTCAATTTTTTTATTATATATGAAATTACATGGATTTATATGGGATTTCTTTTATGTATATATATATATATATGAGTATGAGTTGATGGGTGTATCTTTCTTATATGTCACTTTCATTTTTTTTCTCTTATAGGGTAATGCCGATGATTTGTAGGTCTATAATATGTTAAGTGTTAGTCATCAACTTGAGGACAAATGGATGTGGGACTTAGGCAGTCACTATCTGCAATCTCTCATTTCTAGCCTAGAAGGGGTAAACATTGGTGGGAAACATTCATTATTGAGTGGAATCAAAGGATTAAATTTGATATATAGAATAGATTTTGGAGTTAGGAATAGGTGAGGACTATATTAGATGGTAGGGAAATAGTGTCTGCTAAGTTTAGTATGCAATATATACAAGTGAATCTAGATCAGACACAATTTTTTAGGGACCCAAGTTATATGACACAACGATCTTTATGTTTACCAATCCTACTAAAGTAAGTGATACTAGTTTCGAGGTAGAGAGACAAGAAAGGATCATTCATCATTATTTATTCACATTGGTTTCAAATGAGTAGACCTTGGGATAAGTTAAAACAAAAAATAATAAAATGAAATGTTTTTCTAATTATTATTTTTTATTTTCTATTCATGATTTTGGATTGAAGAACTATTTGTTATCTTGTAGGTATGGATCTAGGTCAACATACCCATCTAGGTCACACTAATGAAAGTCATTAGGATGTTCCAAAAAATCACAAAAAAGTATAGGTTAATGGAAATGAAACATGGATGGGTACACTCTAAGGGGTTTAGTGCTAGAGTATGTAGAAGTCTGAGGGATCTATTTTGGACTCAATAATAGAGAACTATTTGGAGGACATTGGGATAGATATTTATTTTAATTATTCTTATAAGGATGACTAGGTTTCATTGAATGTGACATTGTTATGTGAAGTATTCAAAGAGTGGGGGATCTTGTTTCTCATGGATCACATGGAGTTGATAGTCTAACACAAAAAGTTCATAGATTAGTTTGGAGCTTTCTTTATTTCTTAATCCATGAAGGTGGTTAGTCATCTGAAGCTGGTTACTCTTTGATAAGGGTGTTCAAGTATATGGTAGTTAGAGATCCATTTTAGAAACCTTTTCTAATATTCTTTCATCCCTTTTCAATATGGGAATGCAAGGGTGAGTAATTTTAAGGAATATTTTTATCCAGATATAGAGCGCCAAGTCACCACATTTAGGTTGTTGATATATCTCAAGGTGCTCAAAATGAAATATGTTTTTGTGAGGATAATATACAGAACCATATCATTATAGGAGTGGATTCATCAAAATTTCTAATGAAATAGTTGTGTGGGTAATTCTTTCATGATTCCTAGACATAAGATCTTTCGATAAACCATGGGTAAGTCATAGACATCATCATCTTCTTTCTCTAGGTATAGGGGATCTCAATCCATTACTAAAGGATCTAATGAATTTTTTCTTTTGTAGCCTAAGGGAATTATTAGATAGAGTTACTGATCATTTTGAGTAGTCATCATGCACCTAGTGTATGGATTTAGGTTCCTCTATTATGGAAGTTTGACCAAAGATAGTAGTTATAGGTGTCCTAGATTGGGATATGTATAGAGGAGATAGGGTATGTAAAGGATAACCTTGAGACATTCCACATACTCAGAGAGTAGATAATTGATTTGGGAGTAGCCATCACTTGTTTAAAATAGTTCATGGAGTAGATCATAGTTAGATTAATGGATTATGATTTCTATCACCAATCCATCCATACATCATTAAGGTCAGATTTTCTTATTTTGTAAATGGGTGCATGAGTTTTTGGATTCAGGACTACACACTCCTTCATATCACATTCCCACATCCCTACTTTTAGACATGAGGTGGAGAGACTTTAAGTTCCATAGGCATTGACTATGATAGTTAGAGGTTGAGATTATATATATAAAGTATGTAGAAACTACGATCTATTATTGGTGAAACAATATAAATAGTGAACCTCTCCATGATTGAAGATATAGTCATACAAAATCATCCATAGTATAGATTGGTTGTATTTAGTGAAAGCTATAATGTATTTCTTTATGAGATTAGTTGTGTTATATAATTCTGATTGAGATCCAAGAGTTTTTTGGTGAGTGATAACTTTGCAAGGGTCATTGGCATGTTCCATAATTATCATCCTTGATGGATGAGTTGATGTTGAGTTCCTCATGGGTTCAACCGATCATGTTTCCTAAGGTTGTGGAATAGTACCCTAATATTTTCCCTAATAATGTTACAGTATTACCCCAAAAATGAATGATTGAGTTTGGGATCAAGCTACAGTCGGGTGTTTATTTTATCTTGATGTATCTATATAGGGTTGGACCTTATGAGGTTAGAGAGTGGGGAGTACATCTCAATGATCTATTGTTGTGAGGTTTTTTCCAGCCAAGTTTGTCACCTTGGTTTACACCAGTCTTGTTCATAAAGAAGGATGATGGATGTTTGTATCTCTGTAACAACTATAATCACTTAAATCAAGTGATAGTGAAGACATTATATCATATTATATAGATTGATGATTTAATCAATCAACTGGAAGGATCATGTTAGTTCTCAAATTTCAATCATTGGTCTGGATAACATCACATATGGGTGAAAAAGGATGATGTTTTGAAGACCAATTTCCGATGTCATAATGGAAATATGAATTCATTGTAATGAAATTTTGTGTAATGAATTCTCCATACATTTTCTTAATTCTAATAAACCAAGTGTCTAAAGCGTTTTTTTATATGTTCATAGAGCATTTCATTTTTATAATCCTTGTGTAATCTACATCTATGGGGGAACATGATGAGCATCCACATGAAATTTTGGGATCTCTTCATCATTAGAACCTATTAATAATGTTATTGAATTGTGATTTATAGCATTATAAAGTTCATTTCATGAAGAATTTCATTTTCTAGTATAGGGTTTCTATGTATCCTTCAATTATTGAAGCATTGTTTCATGTGAGGCTCCCAACATAGTTATAGAGGTGAAAAGTTTCCTTTGTATTATAGGCTATTGAAGGAGGTTCATAGTCGATTTCTCATGGTTTATGACTCTTTTAGTGGATTTGACTAAACATTATTAGGTATTATGTTGTATTAATCAATGTCATATAAGATTTAATTTTCTGAAGTATAACTTGGTTGGTGCTCCATTCCTTTGTTTTCCAGTATAGGGGGTTAACTTGAGGATTTATATGTCACTTTTCATATTAGTTCGGGATGTATTATGATGTAGTAAAGGTCATATTTTTCTTGTTATTATTGGAAGTTATATCCCCATGAGAATAATTATTCCACCCATTATTTTTATTTGGTAGTATTTTTATTTTTCTTAAATTTGTTGTGAAATTACGGCATAAGTGATAATTTCTTGATTTTTATCGATCATATGTGTCCTAGGTATGTTTTATCATAGTGTGACATGTACATTTGATAGTGATGGGGGATTGAATTATTACAATATTAAGACTTCTAGTTTTACTACACACCATGAATGTGTAATGATATATAAAATTCACTGAGAAGTAATTCATGTTTCGATACTATGCATGAATATAGAGATTCTTGGATGATGTCCAAGATATCTGATACATATTTGTATAGGAGAGGTTGGGAGTAGATGTTATGTTTTTCAGATGAGATTTCAATCATATTTTTTAAATCATGTGATGGTTTCCCAACTAGGGGATTGATATTTAGAGGTCTGGAGAGACTAGGATATTTTTAGTGATTCTCATAATGGTTGGTGTGAGGATGATCATCATCGAGTGTTGTTTAAAGGAAGGGTTTTCATCACTTAGGTAATGTGTGAGATGGATATCCATGAGTCCTATAGCACTCTCTTACAGGTACATCATGGGGTGAAAAAGATGTACCAAGCACTAAGAGGATATTTTTGAGGTCCTTGGTTTAATCATATATTTTTAGAGATTGTGTCTCGATGTATAGTCTACCAAATAATGAAGACCGAGCACCATGTTCTTAGTGGTTTTCTCTATCCATTATATGTTTCTTTGTGGAAGTTAGAGGATAGATATATATAATTTGTCACTGTTTTCCCTCTATATCAAGGATGAATTGAAACAACATTGGTGAAAATAGATTGTTTGTTGAATTCATCACACTTTTTAGCAATTTGGGGGTCAATAATAGAAGAGGTTTGGTCAAGAAGTATCTAGAGGAGGTGGTGAGACTCCATGGAGTCCCAGTGATGATCATCTCTAATCATGATAATAATTTTACCTTTAGGGTGTGGTGAGGTATCTAGTATGATTTTTTCTCAATCATTCATATATACTACTTTTCATCTTTAGGTGGTTGGTCAGACATAGTGGACCATCCAGGCTCTTAAAGATAAGTTGTGTTCTTGAGACACGGATTTTTAAGGTTCATGATAAGTCAGCTGAATTTGGTTATTTTTCATATAATAGTGTTTTCACTCCTCTATTTTTATCTCACCATTTGAATATTTTTATGATAAACCTTTTTGTTTATTTTTTTTCTATACTAGGGTCATAGAGTCAGTAATTATTAGGCTATAACTAGTACTGAATATGATAGGGATGGTTTAGGTGATTCGTGAAAGGATGAAAGCAGTACAAGATCATTATAAGACTAGTGTTTATCATAGGTGGAGAGTAATGTATTTAGATTTTAGAAATCAATTGATCCTATTGGAGACTCCTAAACAACGGTAGTGATGTTTTGGTCGTGGGATTAATCTTTCTCCCAGGTTTTTGGGCCTTTCAAGTTATTTAATTGCATTAGAGTCCCGACGTATCATATAGAAGTTCCCCCACATATGATCTATATGAATAATGTTGTCATGTGTCATATCCCTATCATTACCTTCATGAAAAATTTCATGTCATTTATTTGGGAATGATTGATATTGAGGATGACGTGACCTTCAAGGAGTGTCCTATGGAGACCCAAGACCACCAATATAAGGTGTTGCACAGGTGATTTATTCCATTTGTCTGTTTCCTTTGGTGGCATGGTTGAATGAAGGAGAGTACCTAGTAATGTTATTCAAAAGTACATGATTAGTAACCCGACCTATTTCTTATCTCTTCTATTTTTTTAATTCTTGTTCTTCATTATTGACCATTTCTATTTATGAGATGGATTTCTATTATTTCCTTATTGTGGCTCCGATCTTTTTTGAGAGGTAACACTTCCAGGAGAGTGTTGTGGAGTGGTTCATTTTTTATTCATGGTTTTCCAATTTTTTCCATTGAGTGAGTTAATTGATCTCATGGGATGGCATGATCCTTCACAGTTATCTCATGGTGTAGTTGTTCATATGGACCTTCCATTACATTTATATCCGAATTGGTTTTGGATTCTCTAGAATGATAAAGTTTTTATATGTATCTGATGAAAGGGGTGGGATCAAAATATCCCTATCCATTGTGAGTTTAGGATTTTGGAGGCACAATGAGGAATTTCCAGGTTGTTTGGTGATTTTTTAGGGAAAAGGGGATTTCAATGAAAAAAATTGAATGGTTGTGGTGTGTAGGTATGTGTTGTATTGTAATGCTAGTGGATATAGAATTGTGGATATTATCATGATGTATGATGGATCAGGGGAGCTACTACCTTTTTAGTCCAAGATTCTTCATGGTGGGTGGTTGCAGCATATGCCTTTCCATGGAAACTAAGATCTGTTGTATAGAGTGGCCGATTGTGTTGTATCATGTTTTGATCTCACTACCAATTTGGAGGTGGATATAGTGAGGTCTATATACTACATCATATTCCATTCCATGAATAAATTGAATCATCACTGTGGATCTAGACATGGATTTTGAATGCATGTTTGACTAAAGGGTGATGATGTAGTCTCTTCCACTACGTTATGGTTTACCCTAGGTCAGGAACATATGTGGCATGGTCCAATGGGTTTCACTTTTGTTTTATAATTTTAATTTAACTTTAAATAGCCAAATTAATTTCAAAGAGCACATTCAAAAAATTCTTTCACTTGAAACCTAGGTTCCCCATGGTTGTTTTTTTTTTGATTCATTGAATCCAATTTCGATAGGGATTGGTCCAAGATTCCATTGTTTGATCTACAACAATATGTAATATGTTGTACCTACCTTTTCTCATCCTTTAAACTTGGTTCAATATGTTTTTCATCCCATTTCTTCTATCGATATTATTTAATTTCATCTCCATCATTCTAATGGAGTTTAATTTCCAAATCATGAGTTATGGAATTGATTATGAGCATGAAGCTATAATTCTTGATAATGTTAATGATATTTAAAAGGCATGTTAATGAATTGTTGTTCATTAAGATTGTCAAAGATAATATAATTTCTTAAAATCAGCTTAAATATAAGATATGTTGAGATAGATAATTCCTCAGTTTTATCGTAGCTAGAACATGTGATAATTAATTGGTTAATTCAATAAAGAATAAAAACAGTTTATTTCTATAAAAGTAAATTTTTGGGCCTAAGAGTGCCCTTTTTATAAATTTTGTATACCTTATGTTGGGGTTTTTGATAGCATATTACATGTTATGGAATAATTCCTTATTTATAGGTCCAAGATTTCCATTTTGTCATTTCTTTTTTGTTTACTACCTTTTATGTGTTCCATATATGATTCTTTTAATATGATATCAGTCTGTGATGGCTGATGATACATGAGTGGGGAGGCCTATAGTTATAAAAGTAGTTGATTCTTATGGGTATGAGATGCATGGGGATATGAATGATTGTGTTGGAGATGGAACCAGGATGGTTAGAATGGGTTGAATCTGGTCTACCCCATTGATGTACTAGAATACTAAATCATTCAAGATTGGAATATCTTTAATGGATCAAATGGATGTGTTGCTTATTTTACCTGCATTTTTTCACTTGTTAAGTCAGTTGGATGTTCTTGGTTTCATATATTGATGTTATAATAATATTCTTTCCAAGATTTCATTGAATTATGGAAGGGTGGTAATTTTTAGTAAATTTTTTAACTCATGGTTTTGGTGTAACATGAATATAAATTAGATGGTTTTGAGGAACTATTGGCTCAGTTTGGATTATTCTTAGAGGGCATGGACTTAATTCAAGTGTTCAATGAAATGTTTCAAAAAATAATCATAATTATTAGATAATTAATAAATACAAATAAATTACGTTGGTCAGTTAAAATAATTTAATTTTATATATCTCATAAAAATTGTTATTTTCGTAAAAGATATATATTTCCTACCAAAGAAAACTAGGTTTTTGAGTAGTTATAGAAACATTTGAGCCTAGGAATATGTTATTAACATAGTTTGGAAGTGAGAAATATTATATCTGATATGTTTGGTGACTTAATATTTAACCCCCCCCCCATATTGGTTAGAGATTCTAAAACCCAATGGAAATTTGGAGGGAATTTTCCCTAACACCCTAGCGGGAGGATGGATAGCTAACAACCCTCTCGGAGATTTCACTTTTCTATTAGAAGTATTATGTGATGGTATACATTGTGGTATGTTTCCCCATATATGGAGTAGATGGTTGTGATTTCTTGTGTCTATTTTACACACATGGATGTGTAGATATCGTATCCAAAATAATTATTATAGGTCTGGTGTGTATAGGTTCTGATGGCTTGCGGCACCTTTCTCGGTATAAGGTATGTGATGACTTGAGGTATAATACCTTATGTATGATATTGTTCATATAGGATATGGTGGTTCCTAAAAACTACATAGTTTTTATAAATGGGGATATAAACCGTATTAAGTGACGATTTGGTGTATGAAGTACACATTGTGATACTTAGCCCAGGTGACTTTGGGTAGCTTCATTTAGAGAGAGATGGCTTAGGAGGTGAAAAATTATTGAAAAGTGTAAAAATAGGGGGTAGAAGTATTGTGGAACCATTTTTTTCCATTATTATAATATATTATCTCTTGTATGAAATACTTGGGGAGAGGCATCCATAGAGAGGTTGGGAACATAGTATACCTCACTAGGTGATGACTCGGTTTCACTTATTTTTCACTAGGATTTAGAATTGATTCTTTATCATTTTAAATATAGGATCTAGTAAGGATCCTATTATGTATGTTATTATATTCACCTCATGTTTATATAAATTGTTTTAAAGTCCAATAGGTCCAGGTTGAAGAATGAGAAATTTGTTATTATCTCATGTTTTTTATGAATTTTTTAGGCTTCATGGCCACCGATTAGTTGGCATTTTTGGTATTTATTATCTACATATTTGTTTTCTTCTATTCTGTATGAAATTACATGTCATTAATTAAATTTTATTTTATATATTTCTGAGTAGGAGTTTATTAGTGTATCATTCATATCTCCATCTTTCACTTATTTCACATAGAGGTTAATGCCTAGAATTTGTATTTTCATTATATACATAGTGCTAGTTACTAACCTATAGCCAAATAGAGGCGGGACTTTAGTGGTCTGTATCCCCCATCTCTCATTGTCGACCTAATAGGGGAACACTTTGTGGGGGAAGGGGTCATAATAGAGTGGAATTAATGGTTTCCAGTTTGGGGATAGTATAGATTTTGGAGTAAGGAACATGTGAGGACTATATGGCTTTGTAGGGAATTGGTGTCAGCTAAATTTTGTAGGAAATTTATGTAATGGAAAGTTGCTAAGACATAGGTATTTAAGGTACCCTATGATCTGACACAAAAACCATTAAGTTCACCAAGTTTACAAAACTAAGTGATACTTGTTGTATGATTGAGAGATATGAAATGATCATGAATCATTATTATTTGCACCTATGTTTAAAATGGTTATATGTTAGGATATATTAAACTTTAAAAGAATAAAATTAAATAATTTATTAATTAATCGTATTTATTTTATTATCCATTTTTTGGATATTGTCATTGTTTTTTCATTTTTATGTATAATTCTAGTTCAATATCCCCATCTGGATCATGCTAAATATGTTAAGTAGGATGTTCCATAATATACCACATATTAGTGGATAATGAAAATGATACTTATATGGGGAAACTCTAAGAGTTTTATCTCCATAGTTTACAGAATTATGAGGGATCTGTTTTAGACTTAGTCATAGAGAACTGGTCGTGGGATGTTGAAATAGCATTTAATATGATATGTTCTCATAAGGAGCACTGGGTTTCACTTTTTGTTATGATGTTTTTTGAAGTATCCATAAAGCGGTGGATCTTGTTCTTCAAGGATTGTGAGGAGACGATGGTTTCATGTGAGATGTTCATAGATCAGTTCTGATCAGAGTTTATTTCTTCATCCATGAAGGCATTTAGTCTTAAAATGTTTCTTACCCTTCGATAGGTGTGTTCAAGCATATGGGAGTTTTAGATCCTTTTTAGGAACCTTCTCTGATATTATTCAGTCCTATTTCCATATGGGTAGTAAATAGAGAGGCATTTCAAGAAATATTTTCATCAAGTGATCTAGCACCAAGTCACCCCATTTGGGTTCCTAATATATCCCATGGTGCTGAAAAATTACACAGGTTTTTGAGATGATTTTTTCCAGATCCAAATAATCATGATAGGGGATTTATTATGATTTCTCATGAAATCGATCTCTGGTCTAGGGTTCCTAGTTTCCTGGACATAGAAGCTTTTGATCATCCAGGGTTTGGTCCCATCCCTCATCGTCTCATTTCTCGTGGTATGGAAGATATCAGGAATTTATTAAACGATAAAATGTGTTTTTTTCTTTTGAAGGTTGAGGACATCAGTTTTGTGAGTTCCCAAAATTCTTATGTAGCCGCAATGCACCATGTCCTCACCATTACGTTTTTTCATTTACTTAGTTTGAATAGAGAAAATAGGAGTATGTTTTCCATGTTTGTGATTAGTATATTGGTGATAGGGTAGGAAAGGTATATATTTGATAAATTCTTCAACCTCATATAGTATATTATGATCATGGGAGTGGTTGTCACTAGGTTCAAAGAGGTCATATAGAAGGTCATGGTTAACATCATGATTTATCATCAAAAATTCTAGGCAATCCAGACATCATTGATGTACCCATTTCTTCTTTTCAATATTGTTGAATGATTTTTTTATTTGGTACTACAGTCTTATTCATATCACCTATCTTAATATATGATTTGGGACATGATTTGGGGAGACTCCAAGTTCCCTTTTCATTGACTATGATAGATGTAATTTGAGATTATCAATATAAATTATGTAGGTACTATGAGCTAGGGTTAGGGAAACACTTCTCTTGTTGTACCACCATAGGTTAATAGATATATCCATATGACATCAGCCTTAGTATAGATTGGTTTTATTAGAAAAAAGATATAATTGATTTATTCAGGTTATATGTTTGGTACTATGAGGATGATGGAGTTACAATAGTTTTTTTTGGAGTGATACCCATGGAAATTTCATAGGCATGTTCCATCCTAACCATCCTTCATGGATGAGTTAATATAGAGTACTTTAGAGGTGAAGTCAATGGTGTAACCTATGGGTATGGAAGAGGACCATAGTTACTTTCTTCGTATGGTTGTATCATTAGCCCCTCAATTTTATATTGAGTTTTGAAATGATCTATGGTCGGGTATTTCTCTTATCTCAATGTCTTTGTATAGGATGGAACTTTTTGAGTTATGATAGCAATGAGTATACCTCAATGATCTACTACACTAGGGTTTTGTTCAGCCAATTGTTCCACTTGGTGTGTACCAGAATTGATTATGAATATGGCTAGTAGAAGTTTTCATATTTGTATAATTTATTATCACATAAATCTAGTGACAGTTAAGAACTTATATCCTCTTATATGGATTAATTATCACAACTCATCCATGTGGATCCTATATTATGAATCCCCAATCTGGCCTCCAATAGGCCAATGACTGGTGGCTAGCACCGAGTAGGAATATCTCTATCATTGGAGTCAATGTCTATGTACCTGTACACACACACAAATCTCCAAGCCCAAAAAATTATTAAATGTGAAAACCACTATGAAAAGAAAGGATGAATAATTCTATATCCCACAGCTAGAGTATGATAGGAATTAAAGTAAACAAATCCAAAAACAATCCCACCACCAAGACTCTAAAACCACAAGTCCAACCTGTAAGTAAAGGTACTAGGACTACAGTCATAAATCTATAGGAACACACCTCAGTCATTCTAGTCTCAGAAATCAATATCTTGTCCTAGTACAACTAGAACTCTATAAAAAGTTTGATCATCTGCACAAGACATAAAACATATGGGAAAAGACCGTGTAGGGGTGAGTATACAAATACTCATTAGGACACCCTGATACCACTATGTAATGTAACAAAGAAAAGTATAGTCATATCTACAAAATATATATCTACAACACATATAACAAGAATATCTAGATATAATCAATCCAAGACACACAGTCTAGGGGGAATCCATAACTATAGTATTCTAGCCTTATGATTTTAGTTTAGTGATTCTAAGAAGCACTCATCCGGGAGAACACACTCCTGAGTCCAAAATTCAATAATTAACTCATTCCAAGAGGTGATTCTCTTATTGTTATTCCATGATGAAGATACTATGATATTACATAGAGAATATGATAAAAAAATATGAGTATCATAGCTAGGTCCTTCGGGTGATACCAACAAATCAATATTGATTAACACTCTAAGTATAGGATTGGCATCTGCACCATTTTTATCATGTCTATACCAATAACTCCACCTATGGTGAAAAGATGAATAGAGGATCCCACACTTAGCCACCAATGGGAATTCCAACAACTCTATCTAAGAAGTCCTACTGAAGGGATCATAGTTCTATGAGTAGGAAACATTGGCACCAACCTTTAGAGAAAGGATAAAGTGAACAAACCCTGAAACTTTCAAATATATAGAGGAAAAGATAACCAATCCATGTATAATGGGGTACACAACATATAGTAGGGAAACATGCCATGTCCCTTGACCCTGAGTACTACCAATGACGACCAGACTGTTTCATTCAAATAGTGTCATGTCAAAGAGGAGTACATTGTGTGTATAGCGGACTATACACCATGTCCCTATATCTGGGGCCCTATACATTTACTCTAGTTATGTGTTAGTAGATGAAATAGTCTTGTGTATTCATTCCCATGTACTAGTACATAAGGTAGCCTGTGTACATCGTCCAGGTTGTGTCGTGTGGGGGAATACACATTGTGTAGTTAGGGACAACATTCCATGTGTATCGAGAATTTTCAGAACTCATCTTCTTCCTCTCTCTCACACTGAACCATCTTATGGATTCTATTATGGTGGTCATTTCACCATGAAACTCTATATCTGAGTTCATTTTTTTATTCCATCACCAAATATGAAATATTTGTTCGATCAATCTGCTCAAAAAATGAGATCATCTCTACTCTTTGTTATGTTCCATAGAATGAGGAAGAGGCACTGACCATTGTTCTCTCTACTACCAAAACCACCATCACACTTCCATCTAGTTGTATTTATTATGGATATATGCTTTCATATAGTTTCACTAGGAATAGAATGTGCAACAATCAATCATTCAAGGGAAGTCAAACTGTAGGGAAGAATGATAAATACCATGATGAATGATGAATCGAGGGATAAAAGATTAAAAAAATTAATGGGAAGAACCTCTATCAATTCTTATGTTGAATTGGTTTTCCACCATTAGGATGATAAATGAATCCAATAAATATCAAGGCCAAACTCCCAATAAACCTTCCAAAATAAGTCATCTTGCATAACGATAGATCTGTGGGCCAATCGATTCTTTGATTGGTCTGTATTCATCATAGATTTCATGAATGTGGAAAAAAATAACATGACCTACATTGATTTAGTTTATTGCTGCTGAATAAAAAAATGTTTCACATTTGTTGGTAGGATTTTTTGAATATGAGACTACGTTAATTGATGGATCGATGATCTGCGACTTTTTTTTCATTCATTCGAGAAAATTCTCTTGGAGTTCTTCAAATGACCCTAAAAATATTATAGGTTTATGTGGATAACCCTAGAATTATGAAGTAAGGATTTATTTAAGTAAATTTTAGGTTGTTATGTAGACAAAACAAATTAAAATAATTTTATGAAATTATTTTAACCATTTTATAATTGCGATAAAATTATCACAAAAAAAGCCATGATGAACAATGTTAGGTCACACCTAGGGTAAAACTTCCATTTTGAACTCAATGGTTATCTAGAATTTCAAATTTAGGCACCCTTCTAAAAGATATTACACTTTTTCATGAAAACTGCATGTGCATGCTATTTAATATTTTAATATTTTTCATGCTTTTATTCCAGGGACATCGGGCTTCAAAATCACACCTATTATTAGTTCCTGGTCTTTTAATTAATCCATATAATATATAAAATAATTCAAATAAAATATGAGACATTAAATTATCCCCACCTTGGGGGTTTACATCCTCGAATAGTCCAAAAAAGGCTACTCAAAAAGATGTGGGTACTGAGTATGAATCTAGATTTTTTATCCCAAGTGCTCTCCTAGAGATTTTTGTGCTAAAAAAAGATTGGAATTAAAGTTAGCAATCACCTATAATGGATCCTCTCAAATCGATCCATTATATGCACTAGGTACTCAAAAAATTCACTTTATCTTTGATTTCTAGCTTTCCCCAGTCGATAACGTATGATGGGTAGTGCATGTACCTCCTCAGTTTTCACACCTGTAAGATTTAATATACTCAATATAATAGTATAGGTAGAGGTATGTGGTACACCACCACACCAACTCTTCACTATAACTGAAAAGGGTCAATGAACATCGGATATATCTTGCTTCCCTAACCAAATCTCCATAATACCAATCATGTTTAAACCCATTAGAAGACGTGGTATCATTACAAGAAATCAAAAGTCCTTATTTTCCTCTCATTATAATACAGTATATGTATATATGTCATCTTTATCTAGTCCTAGATGATCTCCACCTTCTCCGTTATAGCACACACCAACTCTTTCCCATGATTGCGGACTCTCTTGGATTATTCCAGCAATGTGGCGACCTTTAGGTCGCTCGTACAATGACTATAATGGTTCCAGGTTAATGGAGTAATAGAATTTGTTCATGTATGAAAACTCCACCATTTGTAGGTGATCATACCCAATATGTCCAATGTATAACATGTAAGCATGTATCATGTCCTCTAGGACCTGAATTGTTTTCTTACTATGGCCGTCAGTTTTCGGGTGAAATGTTGTGGTCAAGTGTAATTGGTTCCCAAACACCTCATGTAATCCCATCAAAAAATAAGATGTAAATTGATGATAATAATAAGAAAAAATCTTCAATGGAACTCCATGGGGTCGAAAAATCTATAGAATGTAGAGGCGTCCCAAACTGTCTACTGAACTCAAATCTCGAATATTAAAAAAGTGGGTTGACATGGTGAATTCAATTAACAATCACATATATCGCATTGTGTCCCCTAGACATACATGGTAATTCCATCATGTATTCTATAGATATCACATACTACTTCCATTTGGGAACCTGAAGTGGTTGCGCTAAACCTGCAGGAACGTGGTTCTCAAACTTCACTTGATGACAGTAAGGAATCGAGAGACAACTCTATAACTCCTTTCTTTATCCCTAGCATCAAAAATTGACATCTAAGGTCTTTGTGATTATTTTCTATAATTGGATGTACCAAAAAAGGGGACGTATGAAACTCCCTCAGAACCTCCTCCTATAATGTCCCTGGTACCATCGTGCATCCTCTGAATATAATGACATGCTCCCCATGTTTAGAAAATCCATCAAGAGAATGCCCTATTGATATCTGAGTATGTTGGGTATCAAAATTTGTATCTCTGTATTGTGACTATTCAACTCTCTATAAGAGTGGACTGGTGAAAACCATCGAATGGAGATAAAATTCTCCATCTCCATCCACAAAGGATAACTACAAGAAGACTAACAGCTCTGATTCTGCATTCATTATCAGTGAACTAGATCTTCTAGTAATTTCATCCACCACCATGTTCCCCTTCCCAAGAGTATAGATAATATCAATTTTATAATCCTAAAGGAACTCTAGCCATCAACTCTTTCTCAAGTTAAGATCCTTCTAATATAATATATACTTGAGACTCTTGTGATCATAGTAGAAGACAAACTGCTCTCACATTAGGTAGTTTCACCAAATTTTCAAAGTGAAGACTATCACTGCTAACATAAGATCATGGGTCACATAGTTTTGTTCATGTCGTCAGAACTAGCATGATCCATAGGCAATCTATACTTTCTTCTATATCAATACTAAACCATGCGTGATTCCTATTGGATCACAGAACAGTGCATACTTGACACCTTCCTCCAGCAATCTCAATATGGGAGTGCTCATCAATCTCTTCCTCAATTGCTTAAAATATAGATAAACATATTTTCCACATGAAAGTATTCCCTTTTGAGTCAAATATTTTTTCGTTTATGATACCCTATAGAAAGTACATATAAATCACTAGTAATAGCCTTCCAACCCAAGGAAGCTCTGCACCTATGTCACACTCTTAGTTAGCTCCCATGCTAACACCTCCTTGAACTTGGAAAAAACCAATACCACTACATCCACTGAGATAACATGTTCCAAAAATTAGACCTCCCGAATCTAGAACTTTCACTTAGAGAGATATCTATAATGAAGGTTCTCCCATAGTATGTCCATAACTATCCTTAAGTATACCACGTGATCTTTCTTGGATGCTAAGTACACAAGGATATCATCATTACAGACTACCTACATCCACTCTGAGTAATACTGAATGATCTAGTTCATGAATCCTACAAAAACTATTAAGGAATATTCATGCCAATGGCATCACCAACTACTCATAGTAATTTTACAGACATCAGAATGTCATCTTCAGTATATCCTCATCCCGTAATCACAACTGGTGATAGCCTGATAAAATGTCAACTTTCAGGAACCATCATGTCCCTCTCAACAGATCAAAGTGTTCATCAACCCTTGGTAGTGGATACTTGTTCTTCGTGGTCACTTGCTTCAAGCACTGGTAGTCTACACACAACATCAGCCACCCATATTCCATCTTGGAAAACAAAACTACGGCTTCCCATTGTGAAACATTGGGTCTCACAATTCCATTCCTCTGTAATTCCTCCAACATCACCCTTAATTATTGAAGCTCTATGAGAGCCATTAGATATGATTTTATAGATATTTATGTAATCTTGTGGTGTATATTTGTGCACAAGTCTATCTATAGGCAGGGTGGTAACCTGATAACATCTTTAAGATGGACTTCCTTGTAATTTTCCACCACTAAAAAAACAAGGAGTTCACGAAATCCACTACATCAAGGGTTAGGCTTGCCAATTGGTGAGTAGTCAGTTTCACCCTCCTATGTATGATTCCATCCAACGCTTCGTGGGTTTTCTTTTCACTGAAAAGTTAAACCTGGTTTCTTCACTATTGACACACATCACCCTTCACGTAAAACCGTCAATATGGGCATGGATTGTGGATAATCAATCCATACCAATAATGATGATGTAAGGTCTCAACGCTAATACCAATATATTCTAATTGAAACTCTCACATCTAAGAGTAAAGTTATACCATCAACATAAGTTTTTAATCTTTGAGTCATCTCCAGTAGTATTCTCTAAGCATAAGGTTCAAGTAAATGGTTCAATTGGAATCTCTAGGTATAATAAATGGTATGCTAAAATAATGGAATGGTTAGC
Source organism: Viscum album (assembly GCA_963277665.1). Taxonomy (NCBI): domain Eukaryota; kingdom Viridiplantae; phylum Streptophyta; class Magnoliopsida; order Santalales; family Viscaceae; genus Viscum; species Viscum album. The sequence goes on along the minus strand of OY728126.1, from coordinate 926,782,134 downwards.
ACATCATCACTACAACTAAAGAGTAAATGACTCATATTATACCAAGAATCATTCTAGGATACCCTAGGTCATATGCCTCGACTACCTGCAGTTTTCCCCTCCCCTGAATTTTATCTCTCTGACCCTAGAGCGGACCACCTAGGGATAGTGGTGGTAGAAAGTCGAAATGTTTATTACATCCTACATCTGTCTTGTCTCCTCTAACATTTTCTCCATCATACAGATCTACCTACTCCATTCATTATATCTACCTCAATGGTCCTTCCATAGTATCTCTATCAACTGTAAGCCAAGTCAGACAATCTCGAATGATTTTTCCCCTATAGTTACATAAATAACACTACCTCTCTCTCTAGGATGACTGGATCCACCCTGTGGGTCTTGAACTATATATCCTCTATCCTGGGACCTCCTCTATAAATTTATCCCAAATTTTGGCCTTTGAGAATGATGTAGGATCACTTCTGCTGAGGTATTTGGTTCTACTTACCCACTGCTAACATTTATCAACTATATTTACTCATCCAAGATTCGTTCAGCCACTAAATCCCACTCAAACATCGAAATATATGTCAAAATGCATAGAGGGATAACACTGATTCGAATGTCTCTGTGCCAATATTTCATGAAGGTCTGATCCCTGACGTACTGATATCCAACATTATCAATGGAGTGCCTATAATGGTTGTTGAATCTGGATAAATAATTAGCCACTGACATGCTACCCTGTTGGATCTAAAGAATCTTGAGGATAGAAACATCATTTTGTGTAGCTAGTGATAACTCCTCTATAATGAAGTCCTCAAACTCTTTCCCATAAAGTGTCACCTCATCATATGTCTAGTTAACTAAAATCCACCATCATCCTTATAATACATGAATAAAGCTCACTACCATGAAAACCATCCAATCTTTTGGTTTCCTAAATATATAGAAAACATGGGTCACTACCTCAAGAAATTCCTTAGATACCTATGGTTCAGGCTCCCCTAGGATCCCGAGCAGTCTCTATTGTTGAAACTCATGAGGTGCGTTCAACATGTGCATCTCATCTGTTGGTACTATGGGTACCATGTGTTTCTCTACAGGTTGTGGTATGGATGGTTCACCACCAGGATGTAAAATCTCGAGAACCAATCCCTGTATCAGTGCCCCATCACTGCAGGATTCATTCTCATGGTCAAACAACTGAATCCTCGCTGGAACACATCACATGGGAATCCTATAAGAAAACAAGATGTATTGTGGTGAATGAGTAGAGCTGGAGATCAGACTCAAGAAGTACATGGAAACAACAAATCATTCATATATGATTCATGTACCATTTTGTCCCATGAAACCAATGTTCTAATGTACCATTTAAAAAAAGAAGGTGATCAAAGTCCTGGTGTATAGATACGTTAGCCGCCATAACAACACTGGAATCCCTTGACTGAAAGCCAAACTTGAAACACTTAACACTATTTCCCCAAACCTACCTCACATACTCCTGATCCTAAGGCAGAATTGACCTCCTATGATACGACTCTATCACGACCCATCCTAGTGGGGTCCATTCCACGACTCCCTAATCCTGCCTCCATTAGGCTAGTGCACCTGACTAGCACCCAGTAGGAATATCATTAACATGGGAGGCATTTCCTATGTACCTATACATAAACGCACATCTCCAAGCACATGAAATGGTGAAATGTAAAAATCACTAAGAAACTAAGGAATTACTACATATATATCCCACAACTAATCTATGATAGAAGGTAAATTAAATAATACAATTACAAAAACAATACCACCACAAAGAGTATGTAACCTCAAGTCTAACCTATTAGAATAGGTGTTGGTACTTCTCACTGAAATCTGTAAGAACACACCTCTAGCTTTCAAGTATCACAAGGAATTTTATGGTCCAAGCCCACCTAGAACTCCATAAAAAGTGTGATCATAAATATGATACAAGACACTTCCATGAAAATCCCATGTAAGTGGTGACTATACAATACTCAGTAGGACGCCTTAAAACCACAATGCAGTGTAACAAAAGAAATTACAGTAAGTTCTTCACAGATATACATCTCCAACACATATAACAAGAATATCAAGATATACTGAATCCAAGACAAATGTTCTATAGGTAATCCAAAACCATAGTATAGTAGACTTAGGATTTAGGTTCAATGATTCCCCGAAGCACTCATCAAGGAGACACACACTTGAGTCTGAAAGCCCAGATGACGTCCTTTCGAGTGGTGATTCTAGTCAGGTTTCACCATGAGAAATATATGTTGATTGTCTGAAGAGAAAATGATATAATAGATGAGGATCATAGCTAGGGCCATGGGGTGATACCAACAACTCAATCTGAATTAACCTTCTATGTAGAGGATCGACACCCGCATAGTGTTGGTGACATCGATACCATGAAATCCACCTTTAGTGAATAGAAAAATAGGGGATCCCAATCCTGGCCTCTTAGAAGAATTAAAATAACTATATCTAGGAATTACCACTGAAGGGAGCATAGTCCTAGGAGTAGGAAATGATTTATAGTAATATTTAGAGAATATATAAAGGAAATGAAACATAAAAAATTATACAGGATATAAAGGAAAAGAGAATCAAGACATGTACAAAGGGGTACATAGTGTTAAGTAGGGGTACATGGAATATACCTTGACCTTGGGTACTTCCCATGTAGAATGACAAATTTCATTCAAACTGTTTCATGTAAAATTGGTGTACATGGCGTGTAAGGGTGACCACACACTATGTTCCTATATCTAGGGTCCTTCTTTGTTTTATATAGGTATTCCAGTACATGGAATAATCCCATGTATCTGTTCCCATGTATCAGTACATGTGGTTTCATGTGTGCATGTTTTACGCCATGCTGTGTTGGGGAGTATACATCATTTAGTCAGGGACTATGCGCCATGTGTACAGTTTTTCCATAACCCTTCTTCTTCCTCCAACTCGCAGTAGAAAATCTTCTGAATTAGGTTCTGGTGTTTGGTTCACCATGAAATGATTGATTTGTTTTTTCCCTATTATTCCATCCCCAAATTAGTAAGATTCATGCCTTTAATCATCTTGGAAAATTATATTGTCATCATTTATCATTATACACTGAATAACATGAAATAGGCACCAACCATCATTAAATCCATTTCCACAACCACAATTGAACCTCTGTCACATCATACTGATGTGGGATCATTGATATCAGATCATTTCACCAATAATAGAATTTCAAATGATTGATCATTCAAGAAAAGTCAAACCATATGAGAGAATGATAAATATCATGAAGAAAGATGAATCAGGGGAGAAAATCACAAATCAAATCGAGAGGGATGATCCTCGATAGATGTTCATGTTGATATGGTATCTTCAACCTTAGGATGATAAAAAATCCAACAAATATCCACATAAAACATCTAATAAACATTGAAAAATAACCCATAATTCATATTGATCGATTTGCGGTCCAATATGTTCATTGATTTGAATGAGTTTTTCATATGATCCAAGAATGGGGGAAACATCAATATAATTAGCCCAACCTCAATATTGTTCCATCCCTGATGACGAACAATCAATGTGTCATGTTCATTGTGAATATCCATTGAATTTAAGGCTGTGTTGATCAATCGATCCACAATCCAAAACTTTTATATCATTCGTTTGAGATAATTCTCTTGGGGTTCTCTCTAACGATCTTCCAAATATTCCAGGGTTATGCATCTAACCCAATAATTGTAATATAAGGATGTATTTAAAGAAATACTAGGTCACTGCATCAACACAACGAATTAAAATAATGTTATTAGATTATTTTATCCAATTTATGTATGTGATAAATTTTTGAAAGAAAACATTTTCCAACTAATGTTAGCTTTCACATAGGGTAAAACTGCCATTCTAAACTCAACGATTCCCTTAGATTTATGATTCCGGCACCATTTTAGAATATATTCTAATTTTTTTCCAGAAAACCATGATCTTGTGCTATTTTATATTTTAATATTTTTAAAGTATTTATTCGGCGAACAACATGCCTCAAAATCGCACACCGTCTCAATTCTTGGTCTCAAAATAAATAAATTGAATATCTAAAAATAATACACATAAAAATTGTGACATAAATTAATGGTTTAGTCAATCAGCTGAAAGGAGAAATTTGGTTCTCAATGATCTATTTCTAGTCAATATATCACTATATATGGGTGAAAGATGAGGATTTTCTAAAGACATCTTAATGATGTTTTTATGGGTATTATGAGTTCATTTTGATGACATTTGGTGTTATGAATCTCCCATCCTTATTCATGGGTTTAATGAAAAATGTTTTAAGGAGTTTAATAAGTACATGGTGGTTTTCAATACCAGAATCCTTAAGTACCCCACATTTGAGGAGGATAACATAGGAATATTCATGCCATTTTGGGGGTTCTTCATCCTTAGAAGCTATTCCTGTTGTTTTTTTAATACCCTAAAATTTTAGACATAGAGAAATTTATTCGATAACATGTATGACATTCAACACCAAGAACATAAGAGAATATAATATCCTAAGACAATATAATATAATTACTATTTTAAATAAATTAAAATAATTATATAACTTTCAATGAACACAAAAACTAAGTTATCTTTTCTTACATGCAAGAACAACATTGTTTAATAGAATTCATTACACGTAAGTCCATGTTTTACCGAACAACAATATATTATTAAAATATAATTATTTAATATAATAAGACATAACTTGGATTTTAAATTGGTGGTTATGATTTTTATTATGTAACATATGAAAATATATGGTTTACGTAAATATAAAATGAATTCATCAGTTATAAATTGATTATAAATGAACATAAAAATCAATATTTTAATAAAGGTACTTTTACCCACTTTTAATGGTGCACTGATTTTAGATAAAAAATTTAGCACTTTTATATATTCAAAATGTCACAATAAACATAATATTTTAAAGATAATCATAAAAATTAGTTTTGTCTACATTTTTTTCCATAATGTTTCTTTTTTTTTATGAATACTGAACCATACTGAATTTTATTTCAAATTTGATTTTTCATATAACTTATTTATAAAATTAGATTTTTTTTACCAGTTTTAAATATTAATTAGATAAATTTTATACCATTTAATCAAATTTAGTTCATTGGAATCAAATTCACTTTGAAATTGGATATAATGACATCCCAAACATTTGAACATTTTCACTTTAAGAACTAGCTTTGTCATCCTATCCACGGGATAAAATTTAAAATAATTTCTGCCACTTCTATGATTATAATTTGTAAAATGGATTAAATAAATAGAATTAGAAATGTTGAGATGGTATGCGGAGTATGATATACTCTATAATACCAAATGTAGGATCGAAATAATATAGATATTGAATTAAGTATCTAATAATGATAAAAATATAAGAGGGGGTGTATTGTATCCTTTAAAAATCCTTATGGAAATTTAGGATAAACAAAATTCACAACACCTCTATGTTCTACTAATTTCCTTGATTTTGGAAAAGTGATTCCAGAAATGAAACGTAAATTTTTCTTACAGCCACAAGGATTCTACCTTAAATCATATATAATCCAATTTAATCAGAGTACAAGATTAAGGAAGTATAAGATACTTATACTTTCCTAAACAATCAAAATTACTTTGGAAAAAAAATTGAAGCACTACATGTAAAAATTAGTAAATATTTTAACCCAAAGAGAAGGGTATCCAGCAACCTTGGATAAATGTCCCTTGATTTATACTTTCAAGAAAGTCTGTCGTAACCAAACCTAGGTAAGCCCTAAATCCTATGATCAGTATTTGTCTTGATATCCTCGCAAGACCTTGATTTGTAAGGAAATCAGCACCTATGAATTCACAACCTAAAGTCTCTGATTTTAATGAAAACGCACCTCTTCACAAATCAAATCAACATGAAGCAAAATTTGAACAAGACGTTCAAACATTATGCATAAAGCCTGAGAGTTTATAAGAGCCTCCCTCTCTAGAATTCACTTCAACAGCATGTAAGAATGTTGTACCAAAAAAATTTTAGTCCAAAAGTTGTTTGTAAAGTTATGAGCTCATTCAAATGAGCTCATATTTATAGGCATGACTTCAACAGTCAGATCCCTCCTCCAACGGAAATATTTTTCTTTGAATTATGGAGGGACCTATACACATGTCACTCAAACAACGGTTAGTTAGTAACTAAATTCACGACATCATTTTATAACAAAAAAAGTTTAAGAAAAAATATAGTTACATAACTAAAATAAAATATTCGTAATGTAAGAAAATAAAGGTTCAGAGTCTAACCAAAAACATATTCGGTGTCTATAATACAAGGATATTCAGATTCTGTTTTCTAAGGAATTCATATCCTGAACTCTATAGAATTCCAGAGTCTAAATTTTAAGGAAATTTAAAATCTGGATTCCGAAGAATTCGGAATCAAAACATACAAAGTTCGGAGTTAGAGTTCATGAGATTTCGGAGTTTGAACTTACAAAGTTTGGAGTCAGAATTCATGAGAATTCAAAGATAGTACTTACAAAATATGGAGTCTAAATTTAGAGAACTTGGAGTTAGAAATCAGAAGAGTTCAAAGTCTGAATTCAAAGAAATCAGAGTCAGAACTCAGAAGAGTTCAGAGTCTAAATTCAGAGAATCTTGTGTCAGAACTCAGAATAGTTCAGAGCTTGAATTCAGAGAAATCTGAGTCAGAACTCAGAAGAGTTTCGAGATTGAATTCATAGAACTCAGAGTCAGAACTCATAAGAGTTCAGAGTCTGATTCAGAGAACTCGGAGTCAGAACTCATAAGAGTTCGGAGTCTAAATTCAGAGAACTCGGAGTCAGAATTCTAATCATGAAAAAAGAATTCTCTTTATCTAAGTATTATAAGATTCCGAAGTTTTAGATATGAAACTGAATTTTACACTTAGACAAAATAATGAAAAATTAAAATCATGGTAAGGATAAATTTCTTTGTGGAAGGAAAATTTTCCTTATAAAAGTAAAACATAGGGTAAAATGATATGAAATTTTCCTTGAGATAAGGTGTTTGTGACTTTCAAAACATGAAGATTGGTAAAGTCATAAGGAAACCTTATTCACTCAAAAATCTCCCCAAACATGAAGGAATAGAAAAGTCATAAGAATACCCTATTGACTCAAAAAGTAAATTTTCTTATTTTTAATAAGTTCAGCTTATTATTTTTACCAAAAATATTAGTGAATGTGATTATAATTAATTAAATTGAATAAGAGAAAAAATAGCCTAAAAATGGACTAAAACCTAAACTTAAGGGACAAAATAATCTATAAACTTGTCAAAAATCAGTTTTAAATCCATATTTTGATCTCATACTTCCTTTTATAAACTATGTACCATTATTGGATAGACTTTAAATGGGAAAAATGTGGGTGGAATTTCATTTTCAAAAATTTACAATAGTGCCACTCTTTTTCCACTATAAAAAGTCACTCAAAATTCCCACTTCCTCACACCTCACAAGCCACATTGGATCAACCATGATCTGACAAAATTTTTCATAAAAATTCTTCCCCTAAATCTATAATCCTATCATTGGCAAAAAAAATTCCATCTAAGGAATCCCTTTTTTCAAAACGAAAAGGAGTTACCAGAATAAGAAGTTACATCCTTCCTCAAGAAATTATACAATAGTTTCATTCACCACCCCCTAAAATTTCTTATTCCAACATTAAATAACTAAATTAGTATCATAAATATTTTTATATATTTTAATCCTAAGGTTTTTACATACACTTACACTCACGTCTATCTAATGGGTAATGAAATTACTGTTCATTTAAAGTCAAATACCGCCTTGTGAAACGATGATGGTTTCTTTCATTTACCAACTTTCATAGTTGGGAATTATGATGGAATTGATTTTTATAAATGATATAAATGATATTTATTATTTATTTATGTTTTATTAAGTCTTTTATAAAACATACCTTTATAATTTCAATTTTTTGTAAATATGATACCATCGTTTGTGGAAGTGTGGACTACCGCCTCCTCAAAACGATGTGATTCATTAAGAATATAAATTGGACATATTAAAGACAATTTTAATAAATATATGTGACATATATGATATAAATAGGGTACTAGAATTATAATATACAAATGTATCATTTACTTTTTATTATTTTAATACAACATATAAATGAAAGTATTGTCTGTGCTTACGTACGACCAACCATCTCCATGAATGGTGAATTTCATTTTTTATCTCCAAATGTAATGGATTATTATAAATAAATATATTCTGAATATATATGATAACTAATTATTTATTTTCATCCTATAGATGATTAACTAAATATCATCATAATAATAACAATAATAAAAAGTCAAAACATACTAAAAACACTAGGCAATAAACACTTGAAATAGTGGATATAATAAAATATTGTTACAAATGGCTAGAAAAATATTATAAGAAGTTTATATATGATATAATAGGTATTATTATGGCCATGGTATAATTTATAAACATGTTTAAACACCGTATACAATATGTTAATGTACATTCACCCAAAAAAAATTCAAGGTAAGGGATTCTTGTCTTACTTTTCTTTACATGATGTATACACCATTTTCACCACATACTTCTTTGTATCAAGTATTTATTATCTCTTTTGGTATATAATATCATGAATTATTCTATAATAATGGTATATAAAACATTTATTTAATTTTATTCTTTTATTAGGCATATTATTCAATTGTTTCAATGTGTTATGGGACACTTTTTAATGTTTAAATAATATTTTACTCAAGAATAATTTTAATGATCTTTTAGTGTTATTTCCATTCTTTGAGGTATAATTTATTATTTTGAAACTAATTTATTATATATAGTCTAAATAAGTCCAAATGGTAATATATTATCATGATTTATTTATTCTTCATGATATTTTATGTTATAATTTTAATTATTTCCTCTAAGTGATTTTACACTTAATGTTAATAACCTAATTTATTTTCATTGGGTTATATTACATCCTCATCATCATTAATAGTCTAATATTATGTGAGTAATAACTTTTTACTATCTTTATTTTATTTTCACTTATTTTATTTTTATATTTATTCGAAACAGATAATCTATTCATTAATGGATATACACATCAATGATTTGGGGTTATCAAGAATTTACATCAATTTCTCATTTATTTTGTATTGTTTATATAATAATTTCCATAAAATGGAATTATTTGATAATTTTTCAAAAAAACATTTAATTTTATTCTCATTTGTTTATTAATGATCTTTTTCAAGTAATATTACCATTTTTTCACTCTTTTGTACTCAGAATGTTATAAATATGTAATCATGAATACCTGAATTCATTTTTCTAATTAGTCGGAGAAACTGTTTTGTTATAAACCCCATTTTAGATTGAATTTTACCAATGTTTTCAAAGTAATATTTTTATCTATTTCTGAAAAAATCCAACTTTCTAAACTTTTAAAATGAAAAATGAATTTTCTTTTAACATTATATGGCATGTACGTATTTACCTGCCTTAATTTTTTAAGCTTCCTTTATAAGTATAAAAGGATAATTTTTAATGAATGTTTTTTTAAAACTGATTTTCAATGAAAAGGATATTCAAAAAAATCAAAATTAAAAATTGTATTTTCCTCAATAATGTTTTTAAATTTATTTTTATAGTATTTCCATTCATCAAGGAAAATAACCTTTTATTTCTACTCCACCTGGGATATGTTGGATCAATACCTTACATATTCTTCTTTTTTATGATTTATGATTGATTTGTCCAAGGATAGTATTTACATTCACTTCCTTGATTCCTATTTAGTCCCCTTGAATTATTTAATTTCCTATGATAATTTAACATTGAATTTCCCCTAATTATCCATATCATTTTTATGGAAATTACTATTGTGTAAATTGTATAAAATTTTCTATAAGGTGTCTACTCTATCAATTATTTGATTATTTGGGATAATATTGATAAATATGTATTCATTAGTCAATATAGATATTTGATAAGGCATATTATTTATTTTTATTATTTTAATATGAGGAATGCTTTATACTGGAAATAATGAGTGAGTCCCAGACATTATATATCTCCTCAATGCATCAGCAGGCTCTCCTGAGGCAAATTAGTTATGAAAATTAAATATTTTTCTACCTGTAGTTTTAAACCATATTGTCAAAGGTCTCGATGGTATAGGTTTTAATGTGTCTCAAACTTGACATCCAATAATTAATCATTTCCTTCCTATTGACTCAGTTATTACTTAACCATGATATGTTGTGTTCACACATTTAGGAATACATTTCATTCTCGTTTAATTGATTAAATGGCATGTGTTTCAGTTTCTTACATTTATATATTTATTTTTCCTAATCTATTTATTTGAATGTCCTGTGTTTCTAGTTATTACATTTCCATATTTTTTATGCACTTATTTCTTAGTTTATTGAATTTATGATATGAGTGTTCATCTATTTACCATGAAATAATAATCATTCCCATTGATACATTATTTCTTCAACTATACTTAACCCTTCTTGAGAATTTTAACTCATCCTTATAATGGTTTCATTGAAAAATAATACTATAAGTGTGCTATGAAATATATGTAAGGATTTCATATATGGAATAAAGTTATTATCCTTGGAAGGAAAAAAATATTTTGTAATTAGTGTATTGATTGGTTGTAAAAGACTCATATATGTATTTTGTTTTCTAAGTTTGCTAAATTATTCAGTCCTTTGGGATGTGATTTTCTTGTATCTTATGCCAATGTAATGGTATCATGAAACTGGATCCAGTATTTCTATAGTCAGGTCACTACATTCATGAAGTGTAATTTCTAGGATCATAAAATCATTTCTTTCAGAATTTATTTGTCCCAATTAAGGGTATATATGAATCTTTTAAAGATATAGGGATTTTTTTTAAGGATCCCTCACCATATTTGTAGAGGTGAGAATTTTCCTTGGTCTTGTGTGTAATTATAGTATTTTCATAGTATATTAATCTTAGGTTACAACTCATCTAATATATTTGATTAGAATTGTCTTGTAATTCATTTATATTGATCAGTGTTACACATCATTCAAGTGCGTGAAGGGAATGTTGGTTAGCGTTCCAGTCCTTTTTTCCAGTATAGGAAGTTAATTTGAGGTTTTTTGTGGAACATCATTTCAATATTTGGGATGTTTTTTTATATAGTAGAGATCAAGTGGTTTTTATATATCTCAAATGTTAGGTCCCCAGGATAATAAATATTCCACCCATGATATTGAGTTAGAGTCATTTGTTTTTTCCTTATATTTTTTATGACATTAACAAATCGATGACTGTTTTATGATTTTTTATGATCATAAGAGAAAGATGTATGTCTTATACCAGAATGAATTGAACTTGTGAGAGTGATGGTGGATGTAATTATTACAATATTAGGACTTCCAGATTTCGTATCCCTATGAATGGGTAATTTTATAGCCAATTCACTACGTAAGAAATCATATTGTGATATCATGAATTAACCTAGATATTCCTAGAGAGTTATGGAATAGCTCTCAATGATACATCTTGATATGGTAGAGGATGGGGAAGAGGAATTTTTTCATATAATAGTGATTTGATCATTAGTGTACTTGATGAAGGATTCCTAACTCTTGGATTCTAAGATATATTTCTTAAGATATCGTGTTTTTTTGTGATTCCTCGGATGGTTGGTCTGAGGATGGTCATCACTTGTGTTTATTTTAACTATGGATTTTAATACTCTAGGTAATGCACGATATGGTTCTATATGAGTTCCATAGCTCCCCCTTGGTGGTAAATCCTGCTGGGAAAAAAATATACTGATCCCTGATATTGTAGTTTTGGTTTCCTAAGTTGAATCACACAGTTACAGAGTTTTTGTCGCAATGTTTAGTCTTCCAGAATGTGATGGCCAAGCACTGTGTTCTCTATAGTTTTCTCCAGCCACTATATATTCCTCAGTGGAAGTGGGATGAAATGTTTATGGAATATTTTTGTCAATTTTCATTGATATCAAGGTTTATTTGATACTATATGGGTGATAGTGTATCATTTGATGAAATAATCCCATTTTATAGCGATCAAGGAGTCGAGCACAATGGATGTTTCATTGAGGAAGTATACATTGTAGGTGGTGACACTTCATGGAGTCCCAAGGATGATCATATATAATCATGATCCTCATTTTTTATTCTTGGTGTAGAGAGGTATCCAGTATTCTATATATCTTAATTATTTTTAATTATTTTTTTACAATAGATAGATGGTTGGATAGAGTGGACCATCAAACTCTTCATGAAATGTTGTGTTATTGTGTCCTTGGTTTTGAAGGTTTTGGATATGGAAGATTACTTTTGTTGTTTTTTCTTTTAATATTATTTTTCACTCCTGTATTAGTATGTCATTAATTTAAAATTTTTATATACAACCCTTTTGTTCTATGTTTTTCTCGTCTATGGTGATAGAGTCTACAATTATTGGTCCAAAACTAGTAAATAATATGAAATTGGTGGTTTAGGGGATTCATGAGAAGATGAAAGCCTCACTGGATCATTAAAAGTCATATATTGATCATAGGGGGGGACCAATTTAGTTTAATGTTGAAGATAATGTGTTCCTAAAGGTGTCTATTCATCATGGGTAGTAATGGTTTGGTCATGGTAGTAAGATTTATCCTTGGCTTTTTTGAGCCTTTTATGGGGATGGATTGTATTGTATCTATGTAATATCAAATAAAAAATTCCAAACATATGATCTAGATAAACAATTTTTCTTGATACTGAGCTCTATCATTACCTTCATGAAAAAACAGATGCCATTTATTTGGGTGATATCAAAATTTATGATGATGTGACCTTTGTAGAGTGGCCTATGGAGATCTAGAACTACCAAGAGAAGGTGTTTCAGGGGTGTGTTATTCCCTTGGTTCCTTTTTTGAGGCATGTTGTCATAGATGAGAGTATCATGTAATGTGGGTCACATATGCATGACTTTTAACCCAATTGTTTTATCTCTTTTGTTTTTGTAATACTCATTTGTGGTTATTGACCATTTCTATATATGATATGGTTTTCTCTTATTTTATTGTTCTTACCATGATCTTGTTTGATAGGAATATTCCCTAAGAGAGTGTGTTGGAGTGGGTTTTCATTGTTGCAGGGTATATATCTTGTTTCCTATGTGTGATTTGGTAGATATATTGTAATAGTGAGATCCTTAAGAGGTATCTTGTGGGGAGTTAATTCATATGACACTTTGATTTATTTTTTATCCATGTTTGTTTTGGATTGTCTAGGTTGAGATCAATTTGATACGTATCTGATGTAAGGGATCAGATCATGATATCCCTTTCCTTTGGGAGTTTTGGGTTTTGGAGGCACAAAAATTATGGTTAAGGTTATTTCTAGAATTTTTGTTGAAAAGGGAGGGTGAACCCTCCAAAAATGGAACAGTTCCGGTATGGAGGAGTGTTGCACTGTAATGATGATGGCTGTAACATATGGGATCTGATCATGGTGTTGAAGGGATCAGGGTATCTACGTAATTTTTATGTTAATGTTTTTCATAGTCTGTGGTTGTGCTGTAGGAATACATATAACACTGAGCTTTATGGCATGGAGTGTAATTTTTCATCATAAAAGTTTTGATCCCACTTCCAATATGGTGGTGGCTACGCTGTGGTATGTAGTATACACAATAGTCCCTTCCTCATTTACAGAGAATCTACCCCATGTATCTAGACATAGATTTTAAATTAATGTTTTACTATGGGGCTATGATGTAGTCCCTTACACTATGTCATATTTCCCCCAATGTGAGTCACTACTGAAACATGGTCCATGTTGCTTCCCCATTGTCTTATAATCTTCAGTTGGATATAAATACCTCCCAAGGCTATCCCAACCCCACTATTACCCAATTATTTCCCCTGAACCCTAGAATCCCAAGGGTATTTTTTTGGGGTCATTGAATCTCATTTATATAGGGGTTGATCCAAGATTCCCATGATTCATTCACAGTAATCTGAGATACATTCTACCACCCTTTTCTCACAATTTTATCTTTTAACAATCTCATTTTCTCCCATTTCTTCTTTTCGTATTCTGGAATTTCATCAACATCAGTCTAATAGAGTTTTCTTTGTTGTTTTTTGTTATTTTTGTGGCATTAAGTATTTTAAGGTAAGTAGTTTCTTGAGGGAGATATGATCAGTGATTTGTGACTTTGATGTGTGAAAATCAAAATTATTTATTGAGATGAATATTTTTAAAATGGATGCATAGTTGGGTTAATTTTTTATCTTTATTCCTTTCCCCAATGCTAGAGGAGTCTCCGTGTGCTAAATTTCATAACATAATGGTAGTTTAGGATTTTTTTTCCTACAATATCTAGAATTATAAAATGGTAATAATATTTAATAAATATTTCAACTAATGGGGTTTTTGTTTCTTAAATGGAAATGAGATGATCTAGAGAATATATGGAATCAGTTTTGATTGTGCCTAAAGATCATAGACATCACTCAGAGAGTCAACAAAATTTTTCGTCAGAAAAATATTTTCTAAGGGATAATTAATTGATTAAAATATGTGAATTTTTCAATAAAAATAAATTAATTTAACAAGTCTCTTTAAAATTATAATGTGATTGTAGGTGGTATATTCCCTATTAATGGATGTTTGGTGACCAAGTAAAAATAGATGATGTTTGATCCTAGGAATAGGTTATAACCGTAGTGTGGTTGTGATATATATAATTTCATTTATTTTTAGGATTTCATAGGTTACCATAACCATGTTTGTTAGTTATACTGACACATAGTAGACTCTTGGAGGGTGTTTTCCCCAATATCTATGTGTGAGGATAGATCGATGACTACCCCCTCCATCCACATTATCAGCTCTTAGTAGTATTATGTGCATGTATTCATAGTGGTAAGTTCCCCCGTATATGTTCATAGAGAGCTATAGTGGTCTATGGATCTTTCTCACACATATATCTATATATTTAGTATCCAAATTATTATTATAGATATGACATATTTTTGTTGTGATAGAATGATGTACCTTACTCAGTGTATGGAATGTAACGACTTAAGGTGTAATGCCCTATGTATAATACACGTCATTCCAGCTATGGTGGCTACAAGAAAAAACTTGGTTACAATAAATGTAGATGTGGATGGGATATTATAATGATATGGTGAATGAGGTACATGTTTTGATTCATAGACCAGCTATCATTTAGATGGATTCATTTGCAGAGAGATGGATCAAGACAAGTGATGTTAGTGCAGGGTAGAAAACTTGTGGGGAACCAGAAGGGGGTTACCCTTTTTCATTATTATCATATATGATCTCTTATATGAAATATATTATGATTGGAATCCATGGTGAGGTTGGGTACATGGTATCATTGTTTAGGTGATGAGTTTGTTTCACTTATTGTTCACTAGGATTTAGTATTCCTTCTTTATCTTTTTCATGAGAGGCTCTAGGGAGGATACTTCTAAGTATACTATTATTCTCACCCCATGTTTATATAAACTATTTTTTATGTTAGGAGGAGTAGGTTGAATATCAGGCTACATATTATTAGCTTGTTGTTTTTCAGAGCTATTTGGGTTTTGTGGTCATAGGTGAGTTTTCATTTTTTGTATTAGTAGTTATCCTTTCCATTTTTTTATATTTTGTATGAAACTTCATGTGTTTACATGGGTTTTACGTTATCTATAAATTCATATAAAAGAAGTGTTTTTTTGGTGTATTTATCTTATGTATCTCTTAAACATGTTCCAAATATAGGATAATGCCTTGAATTTTTGTGCTTATTATACCATCGGTGCTAATCACCAACCTGAGGCCTGTTATTTGAGGGAATCTGGCAGTCACAATCCCCAATCACTCAATGTCATACTTGGAAGAGTACTCTTTGGGGGTAGTTGGTTGGGATAGATAAACCTAGATTTATTAAATTCAGAATATCATTGTTCAATAAATCTATTAATAGTAACTAAATCATTAGATTTTACAACCATTAATTTATAAGTTCTTCAATTATCAGTAAATCGAAAAAAGATGGTATCAATTCCACTTTTACCTAAAGTTTCCCTATTAGGTTCTGGTAATCTTATGATTGTGTGATATCCCCAAACCTTTACAAAATTAATGTTTGTATTCTTATTCATACTTAATTCATATAAAATCATTGTATTACCTTTAATTGGAACAATGTTTAAGATGTGACAATAAGTTTATAATGACTCTCTATGAAATTATCTTGATAGATTTGATATTTAAAGCATGGAATTAATCATTTTCATTAATTTACTATTTTTCTCCCCTAGGATTCAAAAATAGTAAGACTGTAACACCCCGAGCTTCCACAATACGCTTCTCATTCAATAATGAAATAGCTTGCATTGTACGCAACATCGAGTTCTAAAACACCGCGACTAATCAAATTAGCAGTTATGAATAGTAATAACCACTTTTTAAAATTATAGAAATTTTATATTTCAAAATGGACTTCATTTTTGTATTCGTAATATCGAAATTATCCTAAGTTGAATTTTTTGTAACTTTCTGAGAACTTCCAAATTTTTTATGAATAGTGAAAAATACGTAAAACAACTTTTTTAATCAAAATAATTTATTGTGATAAATTATACTATTTAGTGTTTTTAAAGTATAATTAGAAGATATTTTTACCATTTTATCCAATTGTGGTCATTAGAATTAATTTAACATTGAAATTGGACATAAACAATTGCCAATCTTTTGATATAAATTGTTTCTTAAAAACACGCTATTTATTGTGACAACGGGAATTAATTATAAAATTAATTAATGCAACTTATATGTTTGGAATTTTGTAAAATAGACATCATTTTTGAATTCGGAATATCAATTATAGCTTAGGGTGAAATTTTGGCATTGTTCTGAAGAACTTCAATTTTTGAAGAATAGTGAAACCACTAAGTGGTAGTTAATTAACTGATTTTTCGTTTAAACGAAATATTACCACTTCTGTGATTTGATTTTCAAAAATCCGACATACATGGTTGTCATTAAGAAGTAAAATGTGGTTCAATGTGATTAAAATAAATTTTTGGTGAATAGTAACTTTTAAGTTCTTAATCGCTATTAGAGGTAATTAGTGTAGTTTAAGGTACAAATAATGTTTTAATAATATGAGATGAGGATGACACTTGTCCTAATCCTATTGGATGAGTCATGGCCGACCAATAAAACCCATGGGTCAACTTGGGGACCCCATGGAGCCACTTTAGTTGGAAAATGACATTAATATATATTTATTTAATGTTAAAATTAAATTGACACAAACATGAGTTGTTTTACTAAAACAGTTTTTAAGTGGGGTTACAGAAGTCCAAATTTTGACTATAAATATTAATTAGAAAGCTAAAAATATTTCTTACATCATAGTATTTTATTATTATTTTTAGACATTAAATAAATTAAATTATTCATGACATCATTATGATGCAGTGATTACCTCATTAATTAACGATTTAAATAAAATGAGAAGATAATGGAAAATCCAAGGCTTACACTTGTCCAAAGCCTATTGGATGAGGAGATTTCGAACCCTTATCACCTTAGCCTCGAATTATATAAGTGTGGGACCTCTAAAATCCGAAACTCATTTTATAATAAAGTGACTTTTCTTTACTTTCCAAGAGTGCCCCTCCTCTCCACTTATAAAAGGCCCCCACCTCTCCCACCTCATTTTACACTTTCAAGCCATTTGTCTCGGCCAACCTCTGCCCAAATACTCTCCCAACTTCCCCCTATTACTCCTAGAAGCCTCAATTTGGGCAGAACTCTTCCCAAGGAAGCCTTTGGCTCAAATAAAAAAGAGTTACCCGATTTTGAGGTAATGTCTTCTCTAATGTTGTTTTGTTTTATTTTTCTTCTCCAACCCCCTAAACTCTTTTTATTCATTTCTTTTGTAACAACACTAGTATCCTCAATATACTAGGATGTTTTTATAAGAAGGATTCGAGCTACACTTACACACACCTACATCTAATGGTTAAAGAACATACGGTTTCTGTGGATGGCGAATTTCTGCCTCACGAAACGATGATTGTTCAACACTCATATAACACCTTCAAAGGTGGCCATTAAGATGTCACTATATTTATATATGATATATATATGTTTATGTTTTACTTATGCTTATGTATTTCTCATTTATGTCATACTTTATGATTTCCATTATGGGTAAACGCGATAATTTCATTTTAGGAAGTGCGGACTACCGCCCCCTCAAAGTGATTTGAATCGTTAATGCCATATGTGGGATGTATAAAGGTTGAAGTAAATGTTATTATACACTATATTATACTTTAATTATATTATATAATTATGATTTCATTCCATTAAATACGAAATATAAATGAAAGTAGCGTTCATGTATACGTACGGCTTACCGTCTCCATGAACGGTGCATTTCATTTCTTACCTATAAATGTTACGTAATATTATAAATGAATGTATATACTGGTTATATATGAAATATATGACATATAAATCATGAAAATAATTCTGTAGATAATGGATATTCTACCACATAAACAACTTGTAATTATAAGAAGTTTATTGTTGACTCAAGTACCAAAGATCGACAAAACGACCGTTACTAACTTAAATAATTAAATAATGTTCATAACATGGTAATAAGGGATATAAAAGGAATAATGAACATGAAAAAGGTTCTTAAGTAAATATAAATTAACTCTAGTTTATTATTCAGGAGGTTAAAGAACGGTCGAGTCAGGACAGGACGCATGGTAAGGGAACTTCTTTACCCAATTTCTATTCTTTGGGTTAATCTCCTACTTTCAAATTATGTCATGATATTATTATGTCCTATCTTGTATTTTTATATTATTTATGTGTAATTATAGTGAATACACATAATAGACATACTTTATAAAAATGATCTTTTTAAGGACTTCGTCTCAATCCCCTTTCATTGAGGCATATTTGGTTTTATACACAACCTTCTTTTATACGGTGTATAAACCCCTTTGACTTTTACGGTTATTCAAAAGGAATCTTTTTATACAAAGCGTTTTGCTAAACGACAAAAGGGAATGTTTTTCTTTCCGTACTTACGCGGAGACAACGACTTCTCCGCCGTCGTGACCATTATTTGAGTTTCGGCTTACTCTACAAGCCATCATTTTTTTAATGAAAAATAAATACAAAGTTTTAACTTTCTTTTATTTTGGTAATGAAAATGGTTTTGAACGAGTTTTTATTATAACAATGTGTTGTATTGATATCTTGTGATTGAAATGTGGAAATGTTATGTTTCCTTTATGCATGTTTTATGTGATACGATTATGTTATGGTTTATGATATGTTTAAACCTATTCATATGAGGAATGTATTGGACTTAATAAGTGACGGGTGGAGCCCTCTATAGCTCCCCGATGCATCAGTAGATCTCATGAGACAACTAGACGTGGAATTGGCCGAGGCCCTTTCCTTATTTGATTTATGGTTTTTGGCCGAGGCCTTAATCATTTTAGACGTCTTGGCTGAGGCCTTGACAAAATGTTTCAGAATGTATGGCATTATACATTCCCTCATTATGAAAGTGGTTATTGATATTTCATGTGATTATTAGACTAGTAGAATATCCATGTGAGTAAGTAAATGGCATTATTTAATTTTATTTTTTCCATATTATTATGAAGTTCATGTTTAAAAAGGCTTTTGTTTTAGTTATACATTGCCTTAATTGTTAATGTTTATTTATGAAAGCTTTCGCAATATTGTTATCCTTACTGAGCATCTAAGCTCACCCCTTTCAATGTTTTAATATTTTCCAGGATGTGAATAAGTATTTTATGAATGAACTGCAGGGATAGTCAGAAGAGGATTTGAGTGTGGAATATGAAGACTTTGTTATTTGTAGTTTTTCACTTTATGATGTAATGTAACATTTATGAATGTATCTAGTGTTTCCAAGGCTACTAAACTAATCGGTCTTTCGAGACTTGATCTTTTGTGATCATGCCAATGTTACGAAGTAATGCACCGACTCTGGGTAGCTGGGGTCGGGGCGTTACAGTTGGTAGCAGAGGCAGTTTAGTACTAACCTTGGAAGCTAGATTTAGATAAACTCTGATTAGAGCACATAGACCAAAGATAGACTTTGAGGATTAGTATAGAAGAGCTTCCTAGAATTTTGGTATTATAGAGATGTTGTGAGTTTTCCGAGAAATACATCCCTCTCTGGATACGAGCAGGTAGAGGCGGCTTTGGCACAGATGTACCTAGGGGTAAAACCCGAAAACACCGATTTGAGCTAGACTCAAACGGGAACCGGTGACGACAACGGACCTTGCTGCACTCTTGGTTACGACACTCCCGAGGGATTTGCTTAGGATAATTCTCATTTTCTTTACAAACCATTATGTAGGGTTTATTAGTATATACTTCCTCAAAGAAAACATTCTTATGATTATTGATTATATCCATAAACCGTTCAATTTACATTAAGTATTTTTAAAGTTTGGAATTATTCATTTTAATTCATAAAATAACCTAGTTTATTCCATTGTATAGAAATGGCGCCCAGTAGAAGGAATGTGAACTCCAGCAATATGTATGATCCAAAGAGTAAGAAGGATCGTATCTTTCACGGTATTAAGCCAACATTTCAAATGGAAATAGTCTCCCATGTGTTCTCAACATATGAAGAAATAGTATCATGTGTTAATAAGATAAGTAAATAATTTTCTGAGTCCTATGGCTTTGAAGCGAAGCAAGAGACAAAAGGGATATAAGAGAGAATGATGGATAAAGGGATGAGGGGAAAGAAGAATTTTCCAATATGTGGTAATTGTGGGAAGAAACATCATGGAACTTGCCTAATGGGAATGGGAGTTTGTTATAAGTGTAGAGAAAAAGGACACAAAGTGCGTGACTGCAAAGGTAAGAAAATGGTTTCAAATGTGCAATGCTTCTTCTGCAAGGATTGGGGACACTACACAAACCAATGTCCAAATCATCAGAGTATGCCCCAAATGATGTTATTGGATAATAATCAAGTAATGATACTACCACAAATAAGGAGTAATGATTAGAGTTCTTATGTTGTTATTAAAGAATTTTGTAATTTGAGTGTTGTATCAATGATGTACTGGTTATAATAATTATGGAGTATATAAGGATTGTGCTGCAGTACTATTTCATCAAGGACTTGAGATTGTGTGGAACCAAGAAAAGTGAATCCATAGTGGGTTAAATTTTTGGAAAATATATGGTTGAGAGAAAGATAAACCATAATATGGTTCTGATACTAAGATTGTGATTTTGGAATAAGACGTAATTGATTTGGATAAATTATATTGGATATTCTTAACTTCCGTGAAACTGATTGATGTTTTGTATACATTTTGGGATAGAAGGAGTATATCTAGTATTCTATAAGGAATAAGGGATCATGGTAATTCAGTATGTTTAAAAAGAATACATGATGAAGGTGTTCACATGTTGTTACGTGGAAAAAAGGATCTTCATTATGTTTACCTTCCTTATAAAATTTGGACTGTGTGTTGGAAAGAAGTATTTTGGATAACTATAAAGGTTGGAATGGATTAATTTGATCATTGGATAGTATTGTTTAAGGTGAAAACATTTCTGATGATTATTTTTGGAATATTATAATACTATAGTTTTAGGAAAAGGACAACCTGCAGGGTGGGGTATAACCCGTCGCGTCGGAAAAAGCTGCAGGAATCGAACCCACAATCATAGTGCGACAGGCATTTATTTCCTACCACTAGCCTACAGGAAGTCCCTGGTTTTTACAAAATAATTTTACTAATCTAAATAGTATGTGTTAAGATTTGGAACCTTATACAATTAGGATAAGTATAATATTTTTGAGTTATATTATCTTTTTGAGTGAAATATGAGTTGAAGGTTGAAACTCTAATTGTCAAGAATAAATATATATATACCTATCTCTTATTCAATGAATAAATTAATTCTTAAACTTTAGTAAAGGGATATTAAAACAAAAAAATGTGTTATCCTAATACCTTATGTCTTGTTGAACAAATGATATTTTAAATCAACATAGATTGAAGGCTTTGAGGCCCTCAATTTGACAGTTGATTGTGATTGATGACCTCAATCAATCCCTACAAATATTTACGTTTTTCCTCCAATTATATGTCTCTAATTGCCACCAATGTTCTCCTAATCGAGATCATAATTTGGTGGTGACTTTTTCATTTCCCTTTCCCTCTTATTAAGGATAAATTTTATTAATCTTATTTCCGATGTGGGTTTTCCTCAAAGGTATTTTCTCTTTTCAAACTTTTACATTCAAAGAAAAATTTCAAATTGCGAGGATGCAATTTATTGAAGGAGGGTAGAATGTAACACCCCGAGCTTCCATGATATGCTTCTCATTCAATAATGAAATAGCTTTCATTGTACGCAACTTCGAGTTCTAAAACACCGCGACTAATCAAAGTAGCCGTTATGAATAGTAATAACAACTTTTTAAAATTATAGGAATTTTATATTTCAAAATGGACTTCATTTTTGTATTCGTAATATCGAAATTATCCTAAGTTGAATTTTTTGTATCTTTCCGAGAACTTCCAATTTTTTTATGAATAGTGAAAAATACTTAAAACAACTTTTTTAATCAAAATAATTTATTGTGATAAATTATACTATTTAGAGGTTTTAAAGTATAATTAGAATATATTTTTACCATTTTATCCAATGGTGGTCATTAGAATTAATTTAACATTGAAATTGGACATAAACAATTGCCAATCTTTTGATATAAATTGTTTCTTAAAAACACGCTATTTGTTGTGACAGCGGGAATTAATTATAAAATTAATTAATGAAACTTATATGTTTGGAATTTTTTAAAATAGACATCATTTTTGAATTCGGAATATCAATTATAGCTTTGGGTGAAATTTTGGCATTGTTCTGAAAAACTTCAATTTTTGATGAATAGTGAAACCACTAAGTGATAGTTAAATAACTGATTTTTCGTTTAAAGGAAATATTACCACTTCTGTGATTTGATTTTCAAAAATCCGACATACATGGTTGTCATTAAGAAGTAAAATGTGGTTCAATGAGATTAAAATAAAATTTTGGTGAATAGTAACTTTTAAGTTCTTAATCGCGATTAGAGGTAATTAGTGTAGTTTAAGGTACAAATAATGTTTTAATAATATGAGATGAGCATGAAACTTGTCCTACTCCTATTGGATGAGTCATGGCCGACCACGACAACCCATGGGTCAACTTGGGGACCCCATGGAGCCACTTTAGTTGGAAAATGACATTAATATATATTTATTTAATGTTAAAATTAAATTGACACAAACATGAGTTGTTTTACTAAAACAGTTTTTATGTGGGGTTAAACAAGTCCAAATTTTGACTATAAATATTAATTAGAAAGATAAAAATATTTCTTACATCATAGTATTTTTTTATAATTTTCATACATTAAATAAATTAAATTATTTATGACATCATTATGATGCAGTGATGACCTCATTAATTAACGATTTAAATAAAATGAGAAGATAATGAAAACTCCAAGGCTTACACTTTTCCAAAGCCTATTGGATGAGGAGATTTCGAACCCTTATCACCTTATACTAGAATTATATAAGTGTGGGACCTATAAAATCCGAAACTCATTTTATAATAAAGTGACTTTTCTTTACTTTCCAAGAGTGCCCCTCCTCTCCACTTATAAAAGGCCCCCTCCTCTCCCACCTCATTTTACACTTTCAAGCCATTTGGCTCGGCCAACCTCTGCCCAAATACTCTCCCAACTTCCCCCTCTTACTCCTAGAAGCCTCAATTTGGGCATAACTCTTCCCAAGGAAGCCTTTGGCTCAAATCACAAAGAGTTACCCGATTTTGAGGTAATGTCTTCTCTAATGTTGTTTTGTTTTATTTTTCTTCTCCAACCCCCTAAACTCTTTTTATTCATTTCTTTTGTAACAACACCAGTATCCTAAATATACTAGGATGTTTTTATAATAAGGATTCGTGCTCCACGTACACACACCTACATCTAATGGTTAAAGAACATACGGTTTCTGTGGATGGCGAATTTCTGCCTCACGAAACGATGATTGTTCAACACTCATATAACACCTTCAAAGGTGGCCATTAAGATGTAACTATATTTATATATGATATATATATATGTTTATGTTTTACTTATTCTTCTGTATTTCTCATTTATGTCATACTTTATGATTTCCATTATGGGTAAACGCGATAATTTCATTTTAGGAAGTGCGGACTACCGCCCCCTCAAAGTGATTTGAATCGTTAATGCCATATGTGGGATGTATAAAGGATGGAGTAAATGGAATTATACACTATATTATACTGGAATTATATTATATAATTATGATTTCATTCCATTAAATACGAAATAGAAATGAAAGTAATGTTCAAGTGTACGTACGGCTTACCGTCTCCATGAACGGTGCATTTCATTTTTTTACCTCTAAATGTTACGTAATATTATAAATGAATGTATATACTGGTTATATATGATATATATGACATCTAAATCATGAAAATAATTCTGGAGATAATGGATATTCTAACACATAAACAACTTGTAATTATAAGAAGTTTATTGTTGACTCAAGTACCATAGATCGACAAAACGACCGTTACTAACTTAAATAATTAAATAATGTTCATAACATGGTAATAAGGGATATAAAAGGAATAATGAACATGAAAAAGGTTCTTAAGTAAATATAAATTAACTCTAGTTTATTATTCATGAGGTTAAATAACGGTCGAGTCAGGACAGGACGCAAGGTAAGGGAACTTCTTAACCCAATTTCTATTCTTTGGGTTAATATCCTACTTTCAAATTATGTCATGATATTATTATGTCCTATATTGTATTTTTACATTATTTATGTGTAATTATAGTGAATACACATAATAGACCTACTTTATAAAAAAATGATCTTTTTACGGACTTCGTCTCAATCCCCTTTCATTGAGGCATATTTGGTTTTATACACAACTTTCTTTTATACGGTGTATAAACCCCTTTGAATTTTATGGTAATTCAAAAGAAATCTTTTTATACAAAGCGTTTTGCTAAACGACAAAAGGGAATGTTTTTCTTTCCGTACTTATGCGGCGACAACGACTTCTCCGCCGCCGTGACCATTATTTGAGTTTCGGCTTCCTCTACAAGCCATCATTTTTTTTAATGAAAAATAAATACAAAGTTTTAACTTTCTTTTATTTTGGTATTGAAAATGGTTTTGAAAGCGTTTTTATTATAACAATATGTTGTATTGATATCTTGTGATTGAAATGTGGAAATGTTATGTTTCCTTTATGCATGTTTTATGTGATACGATTATGTTATGGTTTATGATATGTTTAAACCTTTTCATATGAGGAATGTATTGGACTTAATAAGTGACGGGTGGAGCCCGCTATAGCTCCTCGATGCATCGGTATGTCTCATGAGACAACTAGACGTGGAATTGGCCGAGGCCCTTTCCTAATTTGATTTATGGTTTTGGCCGAGGCCTTAATCATTTTAGACGTCTTGGCCGAGGCCTTGACAAAATGTTTCAGAATGTATGGCATTATACATTCCCTCATTATGAAAGTGGTTATTGATATTGCATGTGATTATTCGACTAGTAGAATATCCATGTGAGTAAGTAAATGGCATTATTTAATTTTATTTTTTCCATATTATTCTGATGTTCAAGTTTAAAAATGCTTTTGTTTTAGTTATACATTGCCTTAAATGTTAAGGTTTATTTATGAAAGCTTCCGCAATATTGTTATCCTTACTGAGCATCTAAGCTCACCCCTTTCAATGTTTTAATATTTTCCAGGATGTGAAGAAGTATTTTATGAATGAACTGCAGGGATAGTCAGAAGAGGATATGAGTGTGGAATATGAAGACTTTGTTATTGTAGTTTTTCACTTTATGATTTAATGTAACATTTACGAATGTATCTAGTGTTCCCAAGGCTACTAAACTAATCGGTCTTTCGAGACTTGATCTTTTGTGATCATGCCAATGTTACGAAGTAATGCACCGACTCTGGGTAGCTGGGGTCGGGGCGTTACAAAGACAATAATACTCACCTTCCATTTCATATCTAAAGAATTTAATTGTATGTAGACATTGGGTTTTAACCTCGTTTTTATAGATAATAAATTTATATATAACTTCATATTTATCATTAAAATGATATACATCACAAAATATTGAAAAAAATTGTTGAATGTTACAAATTAAATTTTATTACTTATAGTTTATGTATCATGAAAAAACCTATCATAAAAATGTATTAATTAAAACAAATTATTTTTATTTCTATAGTTGGAAATAGTTTTATAACTATTCTAGTTTGCATGTAAGTCACACATTTATGATCATTTTTATCCATTATAGGTAATAATTACGTTTTTTTACAAGACATTTATTGTTTTTTAATTCATGTTACATAAGTGATTATTCTATAAATCAAAATACTCATGCTTGAAATTATAAATAACATTTATATTTAATACGAATAATTATCCGTACAAGTGTTCCTTTTCCATTAAAGATCCATACCATGGACAAAAAAATTTCTCAATCTAAAATATAATATTAAACTCGTTATTTTTTAATTGGATCCCTAAAAATATGTTTTAAAAAACATCAAGCACATATAATTTATCATTTTTAATATGGATCCTTCTTGAGGTAAAATTGAGATCTGCCTCACCCTTACCTTATAGGTTTATGCTTGAAAAGTTACACATGTAGATAAATATCTATATTTGATATATTTAATCCTATGGAAGAGTGGATCATTATTGATCATGTGTTATATACCACTGCAATCAATATTCTCAGAAGATATATATTCATACACAATAACAATAAAAATTAAGGCCACAAAGTTTACCTTAGAAGTAATATCATTACAATATTTATTATTATGGAGACTAAAATATCATTTGATATGTCTCAATATTGCATAGATTTAGAATAACCTTATCTTCTTCTTGAATTGATCCTTACTTTTGATAGTTAGATTGGTTTTTTTCCATTAATGACCAAGATGTACTAAATACCAATTCCATGAGGACCGTGGATATATCATCCTTAGGTGAATTTTAATCCTCATGAAAATTATATTCCTACTAAATTGGTTAGTATTTGACTAAATTATGGAAGGAAATATATTATATTTTATGATTTGGAAAATGATTAATATAATTCTAATAAGGGTAGAGTCAATAAATGATCTATGTGACAATAATGGCATCAACCATGTAATTATTTTATTTTTTATAGATATTGTAATATACATTTAATCTCATATAACATTTCTATGATAGATCTTATATAAACTGAATTATATTAAATTAACATAATTACATTGAATTTATTTATTTATAAATCCTCATTTATTTTTTTATTCAAAAAAATTAATATCTACATTATCATAGAAGGGTGTTGATATTTTTCAAAGAGATCATCAGCTAATGAATTGAGTATATATCCTTGACATATGAAATAATTATTTCCCCATATTTTTCTCATGTTGGTAACTTAATGTATCACATCATTAGATGTGGGGGAATTCATATTAGATATTATGAACAACACATTGAGTGCTATAATAATCATGTTTATACACCTTTTTTAGCTCCTGAAATTATAACCATTGAATTTCTCCACCTTCTACATGTTGATGAGCATCTCTGTATACATGTTGTTGACAATATACTCTTAATATTATTCTGATATTAGTGTATTAGTTTTTGAAATTTTTATGGATTCTAGTATATAGAACCCTTCAAGGAATATTATAATTTATCTGTCTATAAGATTATATCCTCCAACAGTAAATCATAGGTAACATTTTACGCTGAGGTGTGAAAATAATTTTTGAATCAAGTAAGTATAAATATAATAATGATAAATTTTAGAGATATGAATTCATATGATTTAGATGGAGATAGATGAGTGATATATTCTATATCTCATATATCTAGATAAAGGATAACCTAAATTTTTAGATCAACTAATGATAATCAAATGATGTCGGTCAGAATGCATGATCTGAAATTACCCCTTAACTCAATAAATGGAATCAATGTAAAAAGTGTAAAGTAATTCCAAAAGAGTAACTCTAGAAAATGTATCTTTCCCTATAAATATCTCTTATATACGTTTTACATAAAATTGAAAATTTTACACATAACCTTTATGGATCAAATGTTTAAACTCGTATGAAGTTCACGGGTGAGAACATTGTACTAATAGTGGTAAGTTGAGGTATTGGGAACACTTTACTAATAAAATATTCACATTTATTATAAAATGTTATAAAAATAATTTTAATAATCCTTTTTTCAATGAATCATAAAGAATCATGAGCTAATAGGTTCTCCTATAGGTTTTAATATGTAGATAAAAATGAAAATAATTCATGTCAAAAGATATTACAGATTTGGAACTCGCAAATTTAATCTTGAAGAAGAACCAAATTAAAGAAATAATTGAAAGCAGGGAGATATCTGGGGGAGAAGAGAGGGGATGTCACCAGTCGGGTTATGTATTATTAGGTATTGTTAGTGGGGAGGGGAGGAGGGGATGTTGTGTTCTATATTTATCATCCCAATTCCAATGGTTTTTTAAAAACCATTACTATAGTATGCTCTATTAAAATTTGTTTTTACAAAATATTGGTATAGGTTGTTGTCTATTACTCTATACCAATGGTTATAGAAAACCATTTTTATATAGATATGGTTATAACCTCATATTATAGTTGTATTTTATGGTTGTGGATAATGTAGTGAAGGATATAACATTGTTCCTCATGGGAGTATCATAATGTGTAATTCATGCTAGATAGGTAGCTTCCTCAAGGTATATTAAATATTGGTAACATAGAATAAAAGATATGCAATGATTTTATTTTTCTAAATAAGTAAAGTATGTCCTTCCAAATAGAAGGTAAGGAATTAAAGAACAGAACATTTCAGTTAGTACATATAGATGTATTGGGACCAAAACTAGTTCTCACTCATTGAGGGTCGTTGTTTGATATAACATTCATAAATAATTATAGATATAAATTTTGGGTAGTATTTCTCATGAATTATCCTAATGTATTGGGATTATAGAATTATATAGTTCTATAGGTTCTGCTAGAAGAAGGGAATATAGTTTTAGAATTCCATAACAGATACTCTAGAACATAAGGGATTTATAAAGAGGGTGAAACAATAATTAGTTTAAAAGGAAAGTAATATGATAATCCATGAATGGTTAATCAAATTTTTCTAGGCCGAAGCAGTGAATTTTAGGACATACAAAATCAATAGGAGTTCCTCCACTTCATTGGGGTTGGAACTAATGGAATTATTTAAACCATATTAAAGCAATTAAGCAATCTCATATATACAAATTGATGAAAAAGTGTGAGATAATCTTGAATATAAGTATTATGTGTGTTAATTTATTGGGTACAGTGAAGAAGAACTTGGAGTTTGACTATATGAGTACAACATTCAAAAGGTTTTTAGTAAGAAACAATTCATTTTCTGTGAATATATCTTGTGTAATGATCAGAATATAGTGTGATTTTCTAATAATATAAAAGTATCATCAAATGATGTAGTTAAATTTAATGTAGATTTTGAAGTTATATATATTTGAGATAATTTTGTAAGTACATCAGTATTGGTAATGCTATACAATCCATAATCAATAGTGGATATGACATTATTTTTTTAGGTGTTTCCAAAATAGGAAGTAACAAAAACCATGGGGGTTGTGGAAGTATGGTTTAGAGTTTTAGATGAAATATCATTAGTAGATAAATATAAATAAGTTAAATTACTATAAGGGGATTTTCTATAGAGTTATTTATATAGATCTTCTAGGGTAAGGCACCAGGTAGAGATGTATAGAACAGATCCACTTTACTTACATGTCACACAATATAGAATACATGCGATCATAGAATATGGCATAAATATAAAATATTAAAATCAATAGGTGTTAACCATGGTTGATGAAATTAATTACCTATAAAAATTTAGAACATGGGAGATAATAGATAGGTATTATAGGAAAAAATTTATTCAGAACAATTAATGTATCTTTTGAATGAGGAATAAGATGGTGGAAAAAGGTACAAGGTATGACTAGTCATGAAAGGGTTTTAGAAAACTCTGGGTGTGGATTTCATCAAGATAATTTCATCTATGATTAATTATATGATTATCTAAATGTTACACTATATTTTTTCCCTGGATGGTTTTCATCAGGATTAGTTTAATGTGAAGACAACATTCTTCATGGGGTCATAGATGATGAGATATATATGAAATAGATGGATGGTTCTGTAGCACATCGGAACTAGGACCCTATTTACAAGATGAATCACACACTTTACCATTTGAATTATGCTCTATGAAATTGTAATCAAATGTTTAATTACATCAAGGATTTGTTGAATTTTATTCAGGGTAATGTTCACCATTTCTATTACAGGAAAGTTTTTGATGATGTGAGTTTCATTATCTTGTTTCTGTATATTTGAGATATGTTCGTTGATATAATAGTGAAGGGAATGATTAATGAGTTGAAGGTTTAATCATTTGTACAATTTGAGATTAATAATCTCGGCTCAGATAAATGGATGTTGGGTATAAGGATTGTGAGGACATAATTTTTTTAGTTTATACTATATCTTTAAGGATTATATTCAAAATGTGGTAGGGCACTTTAGTATGAGTAAAGAAAAACTAGTGAATACACCATCGATATACATTTTGAGTTAGTAAAGTATAACTTTCAACAAAATGAAGTTGATGTGGAGTACATATCCCATATTCCCAATGCATAGGTAGTTATAAGCCTTATGTTTGACATGGTTTATACTCGACTAGAAATTACATAAGAAGTGGGAGTTATTATATGGTTTATGAAAAATTCAAGAAGGTAATATTATGAGGAATTAAAGTATATTCTATGATACTCAATGAGTTGTGGAAGAAGTTTACTATGGAATTGAATTAACGAGTCATTGTATGGTTTTATGAATAAGAATTTGGTGGAGAATCAAACACTTTAAAGATCACCATTAAATATGTGTTCATTTTTAGAGGGATGATGGTAGTTTGGATATCAAATATTCTATCAATGTTTTCATTCATGGAAATATAAGTTCAATATTTTTCCTTAGAAAAACTATTGAAGGGTTTTATCATGATATGAGGGATAGAAGAATATTTCAGATTGAGGTGAGAGGATGGGATGACATTTTTTTGACTCACAACGTGTTATTCACTTAAGAAAAAAATATAAAATTTCAATCACGATTGAAGCACATTAAACTAAAGTATCACCCCATATAAAAGATGTCAACTTATGGAGTGTTGGGTGTATATAAGACAAATGTATCACATAATTTATAAGTTATACTAATAATGGTCTTTTTTGGGTATGTGTTGAGGGATTGTTGTGTCTAAATAGTATTGGGTTGACCGAAAGTATGGTGGGGGAAACATGCAGCTATAAAGGAAGGATAAGGAACATAGGGAGTTTTTTGGAGAGATAATGGAGTTCGTGGTGTTTACCCTAGAAAATGAATTTCAAGTAAGATATTATTAGGATCATCTATTAAAACCATTTTCTACTTAACGAAGTAGAATTACCAAAATAAAAAATTTTGGATCTCTAACTTCTGGTGGTTCATATAGTGGCGGTGGAATGGAAATGACCAATGTTAAGGTGTCTAAATGATGGAAAATTGAACATTTTAGTACAAAATATAATGATTTTAAGATATTGGCTGGAAGGTGTGTCTAGAAATTACCCATTGACTCATGTGATGGAAGCAGCATGTGAATTGGAAAGGAATTTTGTAATCATAACTCTTCAAAAAATTAGATTCCACCAGTAGGAATTCCCTTGTGGTTTTGAGGCCAATGGAAAATGTAATAGTAACTTGAATATATAATAATAGAAAAATCATGAGTGTTTCGAGAATGAACATGGTGTACTAGTAATGGTAATTGAGGTAGTGAGATATTTTGACCAAATAAAGCGATAGTTGAAAAGATGGGACCTAAATGGAAGCACTTCCCATTTATATTGGAAGATAAGGTGACCAATTTCACCTAATGTACTCTACTATATTTATTAGAGTGAATTAGTTATGATAAATAAGATATTATAATGTAATTTTAATCATCCTAAAATTTTATAATCAATTCAAAATAGTGTCCCACCCACCTCCCCCGCTGATTATGACTCACATATAAACTGTGTAAATTATTTTGTTCTTTCTAATTACTTTCATTCAATTGTTTTATTTTGATAATTTTATTTGTGTTCATTCATGGGTTGTGTATTCTAGTGTTGTGATTTTGGATAATTTTATTCTATGTTCTAGATATCATAACAGAGGCTTATTTGGAATCACTTTGTTTTCCACCTAGTAATTTTTGGTGGATATCTTCTAATGGTTTCATCAAAATATAGTTGTGATACAAACCTAAAATTTATTTCAAATTAATTATATTTATCACACAATAGTGAATCATTACATTAAACATATACATAATGGAGTGCAACCCTTGAAGAAGATTTTTAATCAAGTGAGTAATGAAAAATATTTGTTGTTTCACACCACTAAAGAGACTTTGATTTTTTGTTTAAGACTTGAGAGAAATATTAATCTCTAATAGGGATTAGATTTTAGGGGAATTGAAAAAATTGAATTAATTTTACATGCCATGTATCATCCTTTTATAGGAATCAGATTACAAGTTTGGATAATATCACCTACCCCTTTGAATTGGGTAGATTCCTATTCAAGAAATTAATATCTTATCTAGATTAATCATTCCCATTTTACCACAACCAATCAAATATATTACCCATATCATATATTTATGTGAATGGATTTTACCATTAGATCTCTCCTGATTTGATCGATGATCAAAATTGAACCCAATTAGTAAACTGGGAATACACACCGAATATTACCCTTTGGTCTTGAACCCAAAATTTTATAACTTATTTCTCCATTATGAAAATTAAATGCCCCTCTAATCATTGTTGTTGAGTCTGAAGTGAAAGGTGAACCATTATAGCACCTAATTTCTTTATCGCACATACACATATGCATGCACATGGATGGTGTGTTACATCATCCCTCGTGGTATTTTCCTCAACACTTTATCATTTTAAAAAATTATAAAAAAATCGACCTTATAAATTATACCCCACTACAACAAAATTTCTAAGGTGGGATTATAAAAGTCCCCCCACTAAAATATCAAAGATAAAATCACATTTCAAATATTTTTAAAAACCATTAAAATCAAAAAATTAATTCCATGATTCATAACTTACATTATATTACATTGAAATATCATAATAAATAAATGATTAAAATCAGAATGTAGTTTCATTATTATTTCCATTTACAACATTCCCCATTATATCATTATCAAAAGATAATTATTATTATCTTTAATAATTTTTCATTCATAGTCTATTAAATTTCCCTCAAATAATCCATTATTTTCATTTTATTATCCTTGATTATTTCCCAAAATCCAAATATCTTCCTATGTAGAATAAATATATGTTTTGTATTCACTTATTAGTAAATATAACATTTATATACTTCAATAAATATTTGATCAATATTCATCTTGGATTATTCCATATAATTAATTCGGTAAAGTAACCCACATCATCTGTGTAATATTCCCTACCATTTATTTAATGTCACCAATGTTAATATTTTATTAAATTTATAATAATAATTTACTTACTTTCAATCATATTAAATATGGTTTAGCGGAATTTTCTAATACCACAAAAACAATATTTTCTAGTGATCTACATGAAAAAGTAAATAAAATAGACTTTTCATTTAAATAAAAATGACATCTAGTAAAAATAAAAAATTTAATCCAAACATAGACATATAATGTCACATGATGGTCCAGGGCTCACATCATGATTCATAATTATCAATTTCTTGTTGATCCTAAATTATTCATCTTGACTTCATGAACTCAATCTCATAGATGGAACATAAATCAATCCTATGTGAAAATTTTTCCAACATGGAATGTTTATTTATGATAATAATAATAGTAGTAACAATAATAATAATATATTATTATTATTATTATTATCATCATGAAGTGACTTACTTTATCTAATAATAATAATTTAAAACAATGTTTTCATTTAAAAATTTACTAAAATACTTTTTTTACATGCTTTTTAAATTAAATTCCCCTTTTTAATTTATGGAAAATATTGATTGATATTTTTCTATATCCATGAATAAAAGGAACCTCCCATACCCTCATTAATGGTATATTTTAAACTTTTTAATGTATATATTATTCTTATTTCCTCAAAAAATAAATTAATGTTTCCAAATGGATGAACGTGAATGTAACATCCCAACTCGAACCACCGAGTCTGAGATAAAATGCTACATGACCTCATTCATGCCTCCTCATACACAAGAGGTTTCTGACTACAAGTGAGGGTCTCAAGTGAAACATTGGGGATTTTTAATCAACAATAACCAATATAATAATGAATCATAGTAAAATTAAAAAAGTTAAAAATGGAATACATGTCAAAAAAATAATGTTTCTCCTAAAGTTGAAAGCATAACTAGTGTAATGAAAAGCAGATAATAAATAAAATAAATGTGGGGTCCTCCAGTTTCTATCCTATTATTCCCTAAATTTGTGGTCCACCAAGTCAATAATCCACCACAAGGCCCTATCCAGTTATCGGGTGTCTCATGTAATCTACAAGCACATAAATATTACAGAGTAGGGTGTGAGTATAAGACTCAATTGGACACCACCAATTATTCCTTACCTATTTTTCTCACATATTCAATTTTATTCCACAATAATAATCAATGTGTAATGATAATATAAAGATACAAAACAAAACTGAGTGGTGGTGCGCTAACTAGGCTACCACAATCCCCCGACCATACTTTCTTTTTCTCTATATCAAAATCTAATCATAGAATTTTTCAATGATTATGGACAAGTGAAAGGTGCTCAGTTTCCATCTCAAAATGGACTAGAACATGGTTCTTGGAATGAATCTATGAATGGACTCATGCATTGTTATCATAATTTATCTCTCATAAAAGTCAGGATTATCCAAACTAGTCACCAGACTAGTATTTTAATACCTGGAAACTACATGATATCATGTATACATGTGACTCACTTCACCCTATCCCTCAAGTATATAATTATTTTCTTCATCTAGGCATCGAGTGTGACACTTTCAAATAAAATATGCATCGATCATAATGATCATAGATCAACTACCCATCAAATGAACTACTCTCAAAACAAAAATACATCAAGAAACATGACACTTGGCTTTCAGTTCCCTCAGCACATCTTCTACACTTCTCTATAATCAGCATACCTTTGATTTTAATTATGGAATACTGTTTGATGACTATCTATGTATTGAGTACACCACTCGTAAATCAATTGGCCATCAAGCACACTACTTGAAAATCAACACAGCATCAAGTGTGCTCCTTGGAAGTCAACTAGGCATCGAGCATCCGGATACATAATAATTAATTACAGCTTTAACGTGGAATTCCATTGTATATCCACCCAATTATTAGGTCCATCATTTCAAAATAATGAAAATTGAGCATACTCTCCCTCTAAGGGGTTAACATGCCACGATGGTCCACCTATTCCGAGCACCAATAATGGTGTATCCAAATAAGTGAAACATACATACTAAATATAGAATACATTGTCTAGATTATAATAATATATCATCCTGAAAAATAAAGAAGAAAACATAAAATCATGCAATAACAATCAAACATGAAAAAGGATACACTAATATCACTAATGGAATCACAATAGGTCTCATGGCCTACACACACACACACATGTTATCACAATCAATCAAAACTCAAATAATCCAACAAATAAATAAAATATAAAAAACATTTGTAAATTTGAACCAAAGAGATATGTTACTTATTACCTCAAAAGTTGGAAGAAACACCACTTTTTTGTTTTATTATCAAAATAAGTTATACATAAAAATCTCAAGTTGTTCGCACGTCAATGCACAAGCTATATCAAGGGCTTTCTAGAATAAAAACAAATATTTTATTTCAAAAAAAAATCACATGCGATGATATTTTATCTCTATTTAATAATTATCAAATTATCATTTAATTTATCACATGAAATGATAATTTATAATTCCCACTATCATTTAAAATGAGATGATAATTTATTATTTTCAAATTAAAATTATCACATGCACTGATAAATTATAATTAGTATCTTTGTCATTTAAACTATTATGTCGGATGATAATTATATTTCCTGTATAATTTAAAAACTGATGACAAGTTATGTTTTCTACATTATAATTTTAAAAATAAATCATTTGTTTGAAGTTATCTTTAAATAATTTTCTATTATTATTTTTGATAATCAAATAATAATTTAATGTCAAAAAATATAATCTTTATTACTTGATGAATCCCTTGTAATTAACCTTGAGAAAATTTAAAATTATATTCTAATAATTTAATTAACAAAAACATTCATTTATAATTATTTTACATTAATAATTTTTTTCTACAAATTACCCTTTGGAAATATAGAAATTATCCATTTATAAGTCAAAAAATCATTATTTTCCAATTTAAATCTTGATAAATCCTTGTGATTATGATTGATAATTTTTTTTACAACCATTCTACTTTTATTCAATATTAATATTATTCCATTATTTTATTTAATTTGTTAACTTATTAAATTTTTTTCTAAAAACATAATAAGGAAAATAAAAAAATAAATAAAATAAAGTAAAATGAAGAACAACATTTGCGTGTGCAAGTGGAACGAGGATTACCCTTCTGGTGCCCAGAATCACAAGAGAGGCCTCCGGATACTCGAGTGATCATGTTCAATAAGGTTTCTATGATGCTCTAATGCAAGGGAATCGACCATAAATCAAAACAAAATGGTTCAGATATATATAAAATCCTAAAACATGTGTTCATCATTCCATGAATTAAAATACCCAATTTTAACCATTAAAGAACCCAAAAATAAATGAGGAGTCATTGATTTCCACTTATTTTCACATTTATATATTTATTATGGTCAAACAGTTGTATTTTGAAAGTTTCAAAAGCTATAACTATAAAAAATGGAGGAAAAGGCATTGAGGGATACTAATAAACACTAAATCAGAATTATAATTAATATATTAAAATTTAATTATTTCATATAAAAAATATATTTTTTAATTTAACTAGTGACATTTCCAAACACATTTTTTGAATAAAATTTGTACCCTACCTAAGGTAAACCCCCTGTTCAGGACCCAATGGTGGTCCCATATTTCTTATATGACATACCATTTAAGAGATATTAATTATTTAATATTCAATAAATGGATTAAAATTTAATTAAATACAAATTGGTTTATTTTTGTAAGTGAGGCATCCAAAAGTCTGACACTTACATATTTTATACCCCTCCTAGGGTAAACATCGAATTCAAGACCTATCGATCTTCTTATATTTTTTCTACGACACACTATTATGGATTTATTCCATTATTTTTAATAAATTATCCACACTTAATATAATATATTTAATATTTTTATTTTGTCGTCACCGAGGCTTTATGATCCTTGGAATCTCACACTAACTCAATGTCTTGCTCTGAAAATATTTGATTGAATGCTCCAAAGTGTTAAATGGTATTTTACCCTTATAAAAATCCTTAATCCATATTTAGTAATTTTTCACCAAAAAAATCTTTTGATATATGAAATTTATAATTTTCCAAAATGAGGGATTTTATAGTCATTGTGAAAATGATGATATTACAATTCTCATCCAAAATTGACATCTCATCCTTGAGAAGTATCTCTAGTTGTCTTTCTTGAACTACTCAAACCACTATAGTCAATAATAGATTCCCTTTACCCACCATATACTAGTTTGTGATCCACAACATATCCCTAACCAGCCTTAGTACTATAACCATGTCCTTGAGACTTGTGACTAGTCATATCCATTGGCTAGTTCTGTTACTGGGGACCTTTACTAGATCCCTAGATCGATGCACAATATGGTCATTCACCCCTATGGAACGTTGGCATTAACACTCCATGGAATAACTTCTAGAGATTTCATATCATTCCACATTTTGGGTATTGGATTGAGGGTGCTGTGTAGATCCTGTTGTAGTGTCTGAACATTCCCTAGTAGAAGTATTTTGGACCACCTTTATAAGGGGGTGGATGAACTATATTATTCTCTAAAAGTGTTCCATTACTTTCATGATCAGATATGTTCTTCCTCTTCCTACTTCTAGAAGAAACTCATTTATTAATGATAGAAATATTAGTTAGTGGTCCGAGAGTAGGCTTTTTCCCTTTCCTCCACTAGACCCTTCTCAAAAGTCATGACATTGGGAAGCATCTTTCTGTACATCATCATGTCAAAGCCCTTAACTTTACATCTATTCTATGCTCATCAAATTATCTCGAACTTTTAGGCCCTCTTTGCCTTGGTCCTAGCTAACAAAAGAGGAATGTGAAGTAACATCAGAAATTAGGTAGAATATGAAGAGAAAGTCAAGGAACCCCATCATAATTCCCCGAATTTTTATGCACAGTCTAGATTCATTATCTCTAGAAAATACTACTCAAGAAAAATATCCTTGGAGGTCATCTAAGTAAGACCCTCTTGTCTTAGAGATTTTTTAATCTAAATCCACAATCTTCTTGAGGGAACCTGAAAAACAAATGTCTCAAGGATCACATGCCCTTATTTAGGAGTCTATACTAGTTAAATATTCTCTCAATATACTCTAGAAAACCATATGCATCATGTGATCCATCGGTACCCTGGAATACTAAAGTACACTAGAGTTAGAAATAACAATCATGGTCAATCATGGTCCTCTATGTGGATCCACACTCGATAGGAACTATCAGAAAAATAACAATCTGAATGTTATCAATAACCTGAATACCTATGCTAGTATAGGATAATTCTAGGCTATATCCCCTAGTACCACACTACGGCAAAAAAGGCATTTAGCGGCGGTTTTTTTCGTTTCGCGGCGGTTTAAACCGCCGCTAAATAGATTGGCAACGGTTTTCAAAAACCACCGCTAAATCGTGCGTCGGAAAAACTATTCGCGGCGGTTTTCAAAACCGTCGCAGAACGTTTCGCGGCGGTTTTTTAGCGGCGGTTTTTTTATTTATTTTATTATTTTATTATTTTTTATTTTATTATTTTTGTTATTTTTTTGTTATTTTTAATTATATTTATTTATTTATTTATTTTTTTCATATTTATTTATTTTATTTATTTTTCGTATTTATTTTATTCATTTATTTTTCGTATTTATTTTATTCATTTATTTTTCGTATTAATTAATTAATTTATTTATTTATTTATTTATTTTTTTCCATATTTATTTATTTATTTATTTATTTTTCGTATTTATTTATTCTATATATTTTATTTCGTATTTATTTTATTTATTTATTTTATTTATTTAATTTCGTATTTATTATTTATTTATTTAATTTCGTATTTTATTTATTTATTTATTTATTTCATATTATTTTATATACTTTATTTATCCATGCATGCACATCATATGCCCATGCATTCCCATGCAATATAAAGAAATTCTGCGTTTGGTGAGATTTGAACCCCTAACCTCTTGCATATTTTTCAAAGACTTTACCACTCCAGCAAGCTCGCCATGTGGTTAATAAACAGAATTTAATATACTTATATATATTAATTGAAAAAACAAATAATACATAAATAATATATATAAACTCGATAATAATAAATAATAAATAATAAATAATAAATAAGGAATAATAAATAATAAATAATGAATAATAAATAATAAATAATGAATAATAAATAATAAATAATAAATAATAAATAATAAATAATAAATAATAAATAATAAATAATAAATAATAAATAATAAATAATAAATAATAAATAATAAATACATAATAGATATAAATAATAAATAATAAATAATAAATAATAAATAATAGATATAAATAAAAAATAAAAAATAAAAAATAATCAATAATCAATAATCAATAATCAATAATCAATAATCAATAATCAATAATGAATAATAAATAATATATAATATATAATAAATAATAAATAATAAATATTAAATAAATAAATAAAAATAATAAATAATAAATAATAAATAATAAATAATAAATAATAAATAATAAATAATATATAATATATAATAAATAATAAATAATAAATAATAAATAATAAATAAATGTAAATAATAAATAATAAATAATAAATAATAAATAAATGTAAATAATAAATAATAAATAATAAATAAATATAAATAATAAATAATAAATAATAAATAAATATAAATATAAATATAAATAATAAATAATAAATAATAAATAATAAATAATAAATAATAAATAATAAATAATAAATAATAAATAAATATGAATAATAAATAATAAATAATAAAAAATAAATAAATAAAAATAATAAATAATAAATAATAAATAAATATAAATAATAAATAATAAATAATAAATAAATATAAATAATAAATAATAAATAATAAATAATAAATAATAAATAATATATATAAATAAAAAATAAATAATAAAAAAATAAATAAAAAAAATAAAAAAAAATAAATAATAAAAAAATAATAATAAATAATAAATAATAAATAATAAATAATAAATAATAAATAATGAATAATAAATAATCATTAATAAATACAAAATAATAAATAATAAATATTAAAGAAATAAATATAAATAATAAATAATAAATAATAAATAATAAATAATAAATAATAAATAATAAATAATAATATATTATTTATTAAATATTAAATATTAAAGAAATAAATATAAAAAATAAAAAATAAATAATAAATAATAAATAATAAATAAACAATAATAAATAATAAATAAATATAAATAATAAATAATAAATAAATATAAATAATAAATATATATATATAATAAATAATAAGTAATAAATAACAAATAATAAATAATAAAATAAATAATAAATAATAAATAATAAATAATAAATAATTAATAATTAATAATTAATAATAAATAATAAATAATAAATAATAAATAAATATAAATAATAAATTATAAATAAATATAATTAATAAATAATAAATAATAAATAATAAATAAATATAAATGATAAATAAATATAAATAATAAATAATAAATAAATATAAATAATTAATAATATATAATAAAAAAGAAATAATAAATAATAAATAATAAATAAATATAAATTATAAATTATAAATAATAAATAATAAATAATAAATAATAACTAATAACTAATAAATAAATATAAATAATAAATAATAAATAATAAATAAACATAAATAATTAATAAATATAAAGAATAAATAATAAATAATAAATAATAAATAAATAAATATAATAAATAATAGATAATAATTAATAAATAACAAGTTACAAATAAGATAATAAATAAATTAAAGTATATTATAAATAATAATTAATAAATAATAAAGGAAACACATGAAAAAGTATGAAAAGACGTGATAAGGGATGAAAAATCATGAAAACGTATGAAAAAGGATGGAGAAGCATATGAAGAATGAGGCATTAGAAAGAATGAGAATGCATGAAAACTCGTGACAACTCTGGAAAACTCCTTAATAATTCAACATAATCATCATAATAACCCACAAAAAACCATTGATAATGATAACAAGTCATGGAAACCCAAATAAACAGTGATAAATGGAGCTACTGTTAAAACCCGTCAAAACGGTCATAAAGAGACAAAAACATTGGACTCATATTAACAGAGAAAACTTATGATCCGAGAGTCTTTTTTAGATCCGCGACCTGTCAAATAAAAGATCCTGAAATGATCTTCGACCTGAAAGGTGAAAGTGTACGAATGGACAGGCGGATCAGAAGTTATGACCATTTAAAAAAAGCTGACGGGGAACGGTAGCTAGAAACGAGGCATTGAAAAATATAACAAACCCGATACCCACTAAAAAAGCCATAACATTTGATGTAATAGTGCATGTGGGCGCCGCGACCAGTCAAACTGAAGCTCATGGAACGAGGTATGATCTGGAAGGTGGAGGAGGCCGAACTGACACGCGGATCGAAAGTTAGGTCTGTTTGAAGACAAGTTCGACGAGACACATGTGACGGAAATGGGGTTTTAGAGGCCTTCGGAGAGGTTTTTGGGGTCGAAAAACATGAAAAAAGCTTGCTTCTATCAATTTTGTGTGTAGATCTTTTTGCTGGCTTCAATTTTTTATGTGGTAGAGCCCAAACGGACACCCAGAGCGAAAGTATGGCCGTTTGAAGTTGAATAACTTTTTTCAACTTTCTTATAACTCTCATATCTTCTGCAACATAGACCATCTCATAGTTTTGATTATATGTGCCTCTAGATCCCTTCACGAGCTTCCATTTGACTAGTCGTGGCGTTCCAACGGACGTCCAGATCAAAAGTTATGGTTGTTTTAGTGATTTTGGGGTTTCTCGTGTTTTTTTTATTTTTTCATTTCATTTCGCGGCGGTTTTACTGAAACTTCCGGTATTTCACGGTGGTTTTTTAAAAAAATGCCGCTAATCATCGAATAAAATTTAAAAAAATAAAAAAAAAAATAATTTTTTTTCCGTTTAGCGGCGGTTTTCTTGTGGTGCCACTGGTGGTTGCACAAAAACATCATGGTCTTCCGTAGTAATTTTTCCCATCAGAAATCTAAAAGGAGATGTCTTTTACAAAATAAGGAACATTAGGAACATAAATAGATCCTAACTAACCTATGGGATCACAAATTGTTTCTATAGACCAGTCTATTAGAGAAAATAAGGTTTTCTTATGAGTCTACCCTTAACCCACCTCCTAGCACTAACCCATTTCTACGTCCCTACATGTCATTCACAGTCAATATATACATAATAACACAAACTTATGCATAACTCTACTAATTAATCCTATAATGATTTATCACACAACATGAGAACACATATATATCACACAAAAATAACTGTCCTAAATTTATAGACCAAATCAATCCATTTAATTAATGATCTATTATGACGCACAACAATAGGTAAATATATGGAATA
The DNA here is from genome assembly GCA_963277665.1 of Viscum album. NCBI lineage: Eukaryota > Viridiplantae > Streptophyta > Magnoliopsida > Santalales > Viscaceae > Viscum > Viscum album. The sequence goes on along the minus strand of OY728126.1, from coordinate 926,738,695 downwards.
CGACCCTACATTCCTAGTAATGATACATGAACATACTCAAAATCTCATAAATCATATATAACCTCAGGTGTGTCACCCAAGGTGAATTAATAGTAACAATAGAACATAAATTCCCCAATTTATGGAAACTTATAGGTCCACTATTCAATGTTGGATAGGCACTGACACAATTTCCCTACCCAAGTCCCAATTTCCTATCTCATGGATATCCTTTCCCTACCCAATGAAAGAGTAAAAACAAGTTAGTTTGTCATGATCCCTTGATTCCATTTTGTAACATCCATACAAAAACCACCGGGTCGAGTTGGAATGTTACATGTCATCATGTGCACCTCCCCATATGTAACAAGTTTTTGACTAGCAATGAGGGTATCAAGTGAAACCTTGGAGATGTTTTACCCTGTATATCAAGTCATTGGATTGATAATCAACAATAACCAATAATATAAATAATCACAATAAAATGTGGAAAGGTAAAATTGGAATAAATGACATAAAAATAAATTTTATCCCAATGTGTAATGTATAACTAGTGTAATTATAATAACATAATAAATAAAGGAAATGCAGTGTCCTCTGGTGTCTGACCTAGTCTGCTCCATCTCCATGCCCCACCTGGTCAATAATCCACCACAAGGCCTTTTCTTGTCATCGGGTCTCTCATGGAATCTACAAGAGCATCAAAATACCCATGTAAGATGTGAGTAAAAGTATTAGTAAGACACAATAAATGCATCCTTACCTTGTTTTCCCAATTATACACATGTATTCCATGATAATAATCATTTTTTGACAAGAATATAAACATAGAATGAAAAACTGAGTGATGGTGCACTGACCAATCTGCCACAAACCATCGCTCGTATCTAATTCAGCTCCATACTAGAAGATAATCATTTTATATTATTGAAGGAGCATGGACCAATGAATGGATTTAAAAATCCATCTGTAATTGTACTAGCACATGGACCTCAGAATCCATCTCTGAATGGAACAGTGCATGGCACTTGGAATCTATCTCTCAAAAAAGTCGGGATTAACCAAACTAATCACCTGACTAGTATATTGTTTCTTGAGAATTTCATGATATCATGTGTATAAGAAACTCGGTTCACCCTATGCCTCAATTATGTATTGTTGTTTGGAATCTAGGCAGTAAATGTGCCACTCATAAATCAACTAGGTATCAAGAATATTTCTCACAAATCAACTAGGCATCGAGTGCACTACTCAAAAATCAACTAAACATCGAGAAACTTGATACTTGGATTCCAGTGCCCATATTTCATCTTCTACACTACTCTATGATCATCATATCTTGGACCTCAATTGTGGAATAATAATCTAAAATCAACAAGGTTTCATGTACGCCACTCTCAAATCAACTGGTCATCGAGAACGTTGCTCGCAAATCAACCCAGCATTAAGTGTGCTTCTTGCAAGTCAAATAGGCATCTAGTAGCTTGATACTTAGGAATTACGTAAATCTTCAACATAGAATTACATTGTATCTCCACCCTGTTCGTTGTTCTATTATTTCATCATAAATTTCAAATTGATCATACTCCCCCTCTAAGGGGTAAACATCTTATGATGGTCCACCAATTTCGAGCACCAAGAATGGTACCTCCAAAAAAAGGTAACATAAAAATAGGATATCACATTTAGTGACTAGAATATCATAATATATAATCATGAGAAATAAAGAAACAAACATAACATCATGTGATAAAAAATTGGAAAATGATGTACTAATATCACTCATGGAATCATAATAGTTCTTATGGGATACACACAAAAACACACTGACATGCGATCACAATAAAGAATAATCTCAAATAATCCAACACATAAATAAAATATGGAAAACATGTATAAATGATAGCCAAATAGATAAGGATATTCCTACCTAAAATGTTGGAAGAAAACCCTCTTCATTGTTTTATCATCACCAAACGATATATTTCAAATTATCGAGTTGTCGTCACATTGATACACATGGTATATCAAGGGTTTCCTAGAAAAAATAAATCAAATACATTTCAAAAGAAAATAAAATATCACATGTGGTGTTATTTTCTCTATCTTGAATAATTCTCAAATTATAATTTAATTTGTCACGTGCTCTAATAAATTATAATTTCCACTATCATTTAAAATGCAATGGCTATTTATCATTTTTAAATTAAAATTATCATAGGAATTGATAAATTAAAATATTTTTATGTTATAATTTAAATTTTCATTTGTGATGATAATTATATTTATTGGATAATTTTTATAAACAATGATAATTTATAATTTCAAAATTATCATTTTAAAAACAAAACATGTTTTTGAAAATACCCTTAAATAATTTTAGATTATTAATTTTGATAATCCAATAATAATACATGGTCAAAAGGATAATCACTGTTATTTGACGGATCCCTTATAATTACCCAGAAGGAAACGTACAATTATCTTATAATAATTTATTTTATAAAAACATCCATCTATAATTATTATATGATAATTATTTTTTTCTATGAATTATCCATTGGAATCTAGAAATTATCCATTGATAAGTTAGTGAAATTATCATTTTCCAACTAAAATCGTGTTAGTTCCATGTGATTATCAGTGACATTTTTTTAATACCACTCTCATTTTATTAAAGCTCAAAATTATTCCTTTATTTTATTATATTTTTTTATATAATACATTTTTTCCAGAAACATAAAGAGGAAAATAAAAAAAATAAAAAAAACTGAAGAACAACTTGTACGTGTGAAAATGGAAGGAGGATGGCCCCAATAATGCCCAGAATCGCATGAGAAGCCACCAGATACTCATGAGATTGTATTCAAGGAGGTTTCTATTATGCTTGGACATAAAAAAAATCGATCCCAAATGAAACCAAGATGGTTCAGATATATATAAAAACCCTAAACATGTGTTCATCATTACATGAATTAAAATACCCAATTTCATCCATTAATCAACCGAACAAATCAGGGAGGAGTCATTTATTTCCACTTATTAGCTCATTTAAATATTTATTGTGGTCAAAATGGTAGTATGTTGACGGTTTCTAAATATCCACCTACAAAAATGGAGGAAAAGTTGTTGAGGGATATGGATGGATATTAAATCGAAATTATAATTAATATATTAAAATTAATTATTTAATATAAATACTATATAGATTAAATTAATTAGCGACCTATCCAAAAACCTTTTCCATATAAAACGTTACCCTGCCTAGGGTAAAACAACCATTTTGGACCCAACGATGGTCTCATATTTCTCAGATGATACACTGTTTGAGATATAATAATTATTTAATTTTCAAAAAATGTTTTAAAAAATAATTTCATATAAAAGGGTTATTTTCATGAGTGAGGCTCCAAATGTCAGATGCCTACAAATTTTATACAATTCCTAGTGTAAATACCATGTCCCTGACCAATCGGTGGTTTGGGGTTTTTTATATGATGTACCATTTTGGAGTAATTCAATTATTTTTAATAAATATGTTCCACTTAATATAATATATTTAATATTTTTATTCGGTCTTCATCGAGGATTTACAAGAATTGTAATCTCACACTAACTCAGTGTCTTACTCTGAAAATATTTGATTAAATATTATAAATTGTTAATTTTTATTTTTCACTTTTCAATACACTTAACCCATATTATGTTACTTTTCACTGAAAGATAATTTTTTTAATAATCCATTTATAATTTACTAAAAGAGCGCATTTATATTCATTGTAAAAATCATGATATTACAGTGAAAATTTATGAAATCTTATATATTGATCAATTTTGATCTGTTGTAAAATTTCCTCTTCAAATCTAAATTAAAAATATAAATAAATTAAATTAAATTTAAATTCATTCTTTTATATTCATAAACATTGATCTAATGGCTACCGCAACATGTCAATTTAATTTATATGAATCTTATATCATTTATTTACTCTCCCTCAAATAAATGTTTTTTATATTATTTATGGAACACAATCCATTTTTAATGATTTATATTAAAATCTAATTCATAATTGACCAAAAATATGAATGTTAAGGAAATATATATTATTAAAATCAACAAAAAATAAGTTGAACGAATTCGTTTCTTAAATGAATGAATTGATCTTGAAAAAAAATTTGACTCCATATTTATTAAAATAAATTTTCATTGGAGAATATATATATATCTATATATAAATGGAATAACTGATATGCCTAACTAGGGTTATGACATTGGAATAAAATAACCATACCTATCCCTAATGATCCATCATTCTGCAATGATGGTCCTCTCTTTATTGGTATCCCCCGCATTAAATCATTAAATAAATTCTATCCTCACTCTTCATTCATCTAAAATATGCTTATATAAGTTAATATAAGTCAATAAAATATTAAATATTTTGTATACCCTAAAATATTTCATCATCTATTGCGCATTATCTTAATAATTCCCAAAAATTAAAAAATTATTATCCCAATGGTAACACGTCATTCAACACTCATTAGTGATGTAAGCTTCTAGGCCCAACATTTTATAAGGATTAATTTATTGATTTAATTATTTCATGTTAAAATAATAATATTTACTTAAAAAATTCCTTGTGGCATTAAAAAAACCATTGAGGAACTTCATTTAATAAAAATGAGTTCTAATTAATGTAATGAAACTAAAATGTGCACTAAAATTAAATTACCCTAAAATTCATCACAGATAATAACCTGTATTGTTACATCATTCGCACCTTTAAACATCTCATCCTTGAAAAAAATAAACCATGGACAACATTATCATTATACCAGCTCCTCTAAAATTATAATTTAAGAGGGAAGACAACTCTAATAATATTTAAAACTAATTGGATTAAAATCCCTCTCAAAACCAATTTTTGTCAGTATTCCAACTCAAAAAACATGAGGAAAATTCACTTTCCTAACCTCTCCAATTTTAAATTCTTAAATTAAATATTTCATTAAATTTGGACATCACCATTTGAATGTATGAGACTATATCAACACTTACCTTCAAATATCAAAAAATTATATCCATCATGAGAGATATTCAAGATTCCCACCTTTAATAAAAATTCTAATATTTGTCACCCAAATTCATCAATATGAATTTTTATATTTTTTATATTCATAAATATTGATTATATTTATCCATTTTATTATTACATTATATAAAGTAAAAAGATTGATAATAATTATATTTTGATAGGATGAAACAAAAAATTAATTTTTTGGGAAATATATTATTACAATCAAGAAAATGTTTTTAGTGAATCTTGTAAATTTAGGAAATAAATAATATTTTAATTAAAAATTATTTCTAAATAATATCTATAAAATATAAATGATAATTTAATTTTATGAATCCAAATGTAATTTTTATAGTGCTCGGAAAAACTGTTATTTCCAAAAAAAATATTTTCCAATAAATGTGTATTTTTATTTAAAAGTGTAAATTATAATGTATAGAGAGTTATTTTAATAAAATAAATATAATTTTTTAAATCACCATGTCTAAATTGCCCAATTGTAATTTTTCATAATTTTCAAGGACATTTAAATTTCAGAGAAAAAATTGTATAAATATACGTTATGTATTATGACAACATAATGACCCAAAAGTGAAGTAATATATTCCATAAATGGTATCCATGAATAAATATATATTTCCACTTTAAAATAATGCGTTCTTAAATTTATTATACTAATTTTATAAATCCATAATGAATCCTCCATAATATATATTATATTTTGTGGGTTTTAAATCAATTTTTTATGAACATGACTCACTTCAACATCTCCAAGGGTGTAATTTCAATGAGTTAGGTTCATAGTGATATAAAATAATTAAAGCCATTAATCTTTATAAAAAACATCATAAAAAACTATTGTATGGTTTTTGGTTTTTATTACTTTATCATATAGGGTTTAAAACTAGAGTTTTAAAATTAATAATGAACTATCCTCTCTATTTATATATAAACCCACTAATCCTCCCTTTGCTCTTTACTCAAAACTCGTAGAGAATGAATTTACTCTACCATTCCCTCTCTAAATCCCAACCAAGGTTCCTCCAATCTCTTAAGAAATTCCTCCCAAGCTTTAATAAGCACCCTCTCATGGTATGGGATCATATCGATCTCCTATTTATTCTAGCACCTTCTTCATATCATGCATTTTTTTTTTCTATTTTATCATGTTGGAATATGTTTTTTACACATAAATATTAGTTTCCTTATAAAAACGATTATAATCATAAAATTATTCTATGAATTTCTGTTCTAAACAATAGTGTAGTGAATACCCATAACCATTCCCAATCAAGGGTATTCACATAGTTATGCCAATCATTTATTATTTAGGTATTTCAATATATATAACCTACACACAATAATCATGGGGTTAAAATTGATTAAATGCATCTTTTTTATGATCTATGTGGAAAACTTATGAGTGTTCATGACATAAAAGTGACAATGGTCCCGAAATTATATAGCCCTCCAATGCGTTAGGTAATGTTTTTAGCTCATGAGATTACATGGATGGTGAATGGGTGGTTATCCTTACAACAAAATGATATGTTATCTTCATGGATATCATTGAATTATGTTTATGATTCCATGTTTTATATTGTTGACACATTCATATGTTTCCTTTATGTTTTCCTATTATATCATGTCACATTGTTAAAGATTATGATTCTCATGCCTCTTATGTTACCCTGATATGAATCATGGACCACATGTACTCATTTACCTGATGTTATTTATTTTTTATTCCCTTACTGGGAATTATAGCTCACCCATTTCTTATGTACATCCCCAAGTTATATCATGTAGTTTTATAATATCCTTGGAATATAAGTGCATGTAATACAGTTTCTTAAATAATGTTTTTAAATTTATTTTTTATGTTTCTATGATATATTCCTAATTACACACTGACACTAGGTATTATGATCTTCTAGGGTTATATTTAGTGAATATTTTTTGGAATAAATCATGAAATAAAGTGTATTAAAACATAGGTTATCATGGTAGGAATGAAATAAATGTTTAGTTATTATTGGGATTATTATTATAAAACTATATTGAAAAAAATAGGGCAATGACTAAATATAATAAAACATCCCTAAATTTTTGTAAAGTTTAGATTAAGTGGTATCCATGAAAATTCATCCATATAAGGATATTATATGTGGATGAGGCTCTAGAATAGTTGTAACTAGGGATAATAACATGGAAAAGGGTGTGTTCTGTTAGATATCATCATCACAAGTGCATGAAAACGGGACTTTCTACACACCTAATTTGACACTCCCTTGGGATATGATTTGGCAAATTTACAAGATCATTATGGACCATAATTAAGTGAACAAAATGCCCATAAGATTTTATATTAGGAAGAATATCATAAATAACTTAGAATGAATCCAATAAATTAATATTTTATGGAATATATGTAATTTATGAGTTATAACTTTAATATTCATGGTTTACCATTTATATATTTAACAGCTTATAAATTCCCACCAATAATTTCCCCTTTATTTCTAGTCAATTATTAGAAATAAGAGAAACTAAGTCAACAACCAATGTGTGGGGGAAATTTGATGACTTCCAAAATTAGTTTCTCGACATTAAGGGAGAAGAAATCAAAAACATCATGAAAATACTTTCTCAATTGACATTGGTGTTGAATAGAAACCTGAATTATGAGGAATACCCAAATCCCCCTAAGATGGAACATATTTTAATTGAGACCTTTATATGATAAAGGAATAAAACATCCAGTTGACCTTATGAGCCTTTAATCATATAGTAATGTATCAACTACATCGAAAATGTCTTCTTCTTCCTTCCATGCTCTGATTAAGGTATGTTCATCATAGATATTCATCATATCGTGGCATAATTTGATCAATGGTAAACGTTGTTGAAAAATATAATGCTTGAGGAGTATATGATATTGATAGAGTGGAAGAAAATTCAAAAAATGGGTTTCAACAAATATTTTCCTCACTATCATAGAGAGGGATTTCCTTATCCTCAAGAGAAAGGAAGATTAATACATTGGGGAGTAGAATGCGAACTTCACAAGGATATAACAATACGTATCAAGAGTTTTCATTACCCAAAAATTTAATGTTGACCACATCATTAGGTAGATAAAAACGAGTCTATAAAAATAATTATCCATTTGGGACTCTAAAAAGTGTGACTAAGCTTTATTAAGTGCACTCAAAGTCAAAATGAATATTTATGAATCTTAAGGATCCCATGGGTAATGAATCAAAAAAATGGAGTTTAATTATAGTTCTATGATGGAAAATACTTATGGGAAAAATAAATTATAACTTTCCACTCATTAAATTTGTGGGAAGAATCATCATGGTAATTTCATGCAGGGGGAGAGGAAATTCTATAGGTGTGGGAAGGAACGTCACCTAGCTAGCAATTTTCAATGGGAGAAACCCACAAATGTGATGGAGGAATGAAATTATCCATTGAACCCTAAACTTTACATCCAATGATTCAACTATAAGAAATAAGGAAACTATGTTAATCAATTATCTAAGCTATTGGTTGTGGATGAAAACAGATGAAAAATAACCTCTAAGGCCTAGAGAGAAATGGAAAGTATATTTTATCACAACTATTGAGGTGGATCCTGAATATAAAGTGGTGATTGGTACACTATTCATTAATTCAAAGATGGTGAATGTAAAATTTTATTCTGGTTATATGAATTCTTTCATATCATGATATATTATTATAACTATACTAACACAGCCACAAACCATGAAAGTCTAGTTATCGATGAAAATGGAAAATGGATCAATTATTGCAACCCAATCCTATAACTCATACCCAATCCATATTTGAGGGATGAATTTCCTAGTAAACCATATGATACACCCATTATTGTAATTTAATTAAATTATAGGAATGGATTTTCATTCCTTGTATAGATCTAACATAAATTTGAATGAGAAGGAAATCACCCTCCATAACACAATTCACCCTCCAATTCTATACAAGTACAAGGTAGAGGATGAATCTCATTTGGAATCATCATATCAAGCAAAGATATTAGTTCCTTATGAGATATCATATCTATCTCAAATAATTAATACTAAAGAAAATATAATTCTTGATGAAATTATCATTGTAAGGGAATATTCAATTGCGTTTCCTAAATAATTTCCAACTCTTCCTAAAAGTTATGAGGCTGATTTCACAATAAATCTTATACCTAGAGATTTTCTAATATTTAATACTCTATATTTAATGTATGTTAACATAAAGATTTGAAGAATAAACTATAAGATAATATAGGTAAAGGTTTTATAAATACAAGTGCTTCACTATGGGGTGCACAAATCATTTTCATTAAGAAGAAGGATGGGTTATTGTGCCTCTGCAAAGATTATCCTGAGATAAAAAATACCACAATAAAGAAAAAGTGTCATATTCCAATGATTTATGAACTGTAAGATTATCTACATAGATCCCAGTAATTATCTAACATGGATCTTCAGTCGGGGTATTATTAAATAATGGTAAAGAAGGATGATATCCCCAATAATGCTTTTAATATATGGTACAGTCACTATGAGTTCAACTTGATTCCATATGGGCTCACTAATGCTTCAAAAAACATGATGGACATAATGAATAGTGTATTTAGGGATTACCTCAACATATTATTCCTAGTATTTATAGATGGTATTCTTATCAACTCCAAAAGTAGGTATAAATATAAAAGAGAATTCGAATTATATAGTGAATACCTTTGAAAAGGGAAATTTGTTTTTTAAATACAATAAATTTTATTTTTTAGATCTATAAGGTAACATTCTTAGGTCATTTTATCACCAAAAAGAAGATATCTATTGATCCTTTAAAAATAGAGGATATCAAAGGATAGAAACAATCAACCCCTATGTTGTAAATCCATAGTTTTATTAGATTAGTAGGTTACTATCATCGATTTTTGAGAAAATCCCTATAGATATCAATCCCACGGACTTAGATAACTCAAAATTGGGTGATGTTTTTATAAAATAGATAATGTGAGAAAATATTTAAAGAGATGAAAAAGAATAAAATCAATTCACATGTTCTCACATTATCCACTAATGGGGTAGGATTTGTGATCTATATTGATTCATCCAAAAAGGGTGTGGGTTACGTACTCTTCTAAAATTAAAATGTGATAGCATATGCCTCCCACCAATTAATGATGAATGAGTATAACAACCCAACACAATATTTTGAACTGGCTTTTGTGATATTTATATTAAATATTTGGTGACATTATCTCTATGATGAGAGGTGTGATATATATAGAAATCCTAAAATCCTAAATTATTTATTAACATAAAGGTAGAAAAATATCTGCCAAAAATGTGGTTTGAGATTATCATGTATTATTATTGTTCAATCCATTTTTATCCTAGTAAGGTAAACAATGAGGTAGATTCTATGAGAAGAAAGGATCCCATGATCCTGTCAATGATTAGGATTGAAAGGGGTCCAATATTCATAGAAATGAAAAGTATGGATATTGGAAAAATAAAATTATATTCAGCCTTCCTTTCTAATATTACTTCTCAACCACCTTTTTTTGGAGGATCAAGGAGGCCTAAAAATATGATGAGTTTCTAAAGATGAAGGTAGTGAATATTCTGTAGTCTGGCCTTACTAAAGATTGAATTATAAGTTTTATAACTCAGATAAAACCCAAAATTGAAGAGGGGACATATAGTTTATTTGTATAGATAATCCTTCTCTATTCATATAGGTTTCACTAAGATATACTGATATTTAAAAAAACTAATGGTGGGTGACATGAAGAGGGAGACTGCAGATTTTGTATCTCAATGCTTTGTATTCCAATAATTCAATCCAGAATAATAGAATTATAAGGTTGTGATGAAACTTATTTCCCATACCATTATAGAAATGGGAAAATGTGAAATTAGATTTTATTGTAGAACACCCTTGAACCCCTAATGAAAATAACACCATCATGGTGTAAGTCAATCACCTTACAACATCAGAATATATTATTGTTATCAAGGAAGATTTCGTTGTTAACTAAATTTCCAAGATAAACATAAGTTAAGTGGTAAGAATACATCTATTTCCACTCTCTATTGTTTCTGATTGAGATTACTGGATTTCCTCAAGGTTTTGGAGAATAATTTAGTAAGTTTTGGATGTAGAATTGAGCTTCAGTACTACCAATCACCCTCAGATGGACGGTTAGTCTGAAAGAACCATTCAATCTCAAGAGGATATGTTGAGATCTTATTTAATGTATTTTCAAAGATGTTGGGTTCAGAACCACCCCCAATTAGAGATCTTATATAATAATAGTTTCCTTTATATCATTAAAATAGAACAATATTAGGCTATATATGATAAGAGGTGTTAGTATATGACATGACAGTATGATGTTGGAGAGAGGAACCTAATGTTGCCTAATCTTGTCCAAGAAATGACATAGAAGTTTATAACCAATGAGTTTCATATGAAATCTACATAATGAGGAAAGAAAATATATATAAATAATCATCAAAAGATCCTAGATTTTGAGGTTAGGGATAAAGTGTTCCATTTTATATCATCATGGTATAAATTCCTGAGTTTTTAGATGATGTGAAATCTTATTCCTAGAAACATAAGCCACTTTAATATCCTTGATCACATCAAAGTGTTGTCATGTCAACTAACACTCCCACCTACCATATCTCAAAAACATGATGTGTACCATGTATCGCTCTTGAAGAACGGCATACCATACCCCTCACATGTACTGAATCTAGATCTTTTACGATGGAATAACTTTATTTCATATGAGGATTAGTTGGTGAAGTTCTATGATCAAGGGGACAATGTTCTACAAAACATAACAAATCACCTAGTCAATGTGTTGTGGTGGGACCAAAAGTTTGAGTAAGTGAAATGGGAACTATGAGATGAGATGAAATAGATGTTACATAATCTATTTTAGTTTATGAAATTAAAATTTATAGGATGAAAATTTTGAATTGGGGAATAATTTAAGGATGTGAACATTTATAAATGAAATTACTTTTTTAATGATTAAATTACTTATTATAAAATGAAGTTATAGTAAACACGTGCACAAATTAACTTATTTTTTACCACTATATGGTCTGTCAAATTTAAAATTCTGTTAAGTATCATAACATTTTATAATATAGACATTGTTAAGTGACCATTAATATAAGTATATAAAGGGTTGTGATACATTCCATTTGACAGAGATAATGGGACTGGTGACCTAAACCTGTAGGATCATACCCTATGAAGTAAATTTATCATGTATTACAAGGTAGATATCATCATTGGGATTTTCCCTTAACCAAGACCAATTCTAGATTTAAAAAATAAATCCTGAGTGGAAATATTTAAAGGATAAGTTCAATGTCATCAAGATCAAGGCCCAAAACATGTTCACTGAACCACCACATGAAAATATCAAAATCACGCACCATAATCTTCAAGAATATGCTGGTGTAATAAGGTGTTATGTATCTATAAACTAACAGTATGAATTCTTATATTTTATTTTTTATAAAATAATGATTTTATTTATCCCTTTTATTATTAATTTATAATTTTTAATTAATATTATTAATAAAAACTATATTTTGACACGATGAAACACAAATTGTATTTTAGGAAATATAGAATTTCCTTCAAGACAATCCTTTTGATGAATTCAAGATTTTTTTGAAATAAAAAATATTTTTATAAACTGATATTGTAAAATAATTTTTATTAAATATATATTATAATATAATTTTTTGAATCCAAATTTAATTTTTATATGGGACATAAAAACATTTATTAACAAAAAGAAATATTATTTTTCAATAAATTTATATTTTGATCTTAAATATTAAATTATAATATTTAGAGAATTATTTTTATACAATAAATAATTTTTTTGAAATAACAATTCCAAAATTACCAAATGGATATTTTTTCATAATTTTCATAGAAATAAAATTTTTCTAGTCAAAATTAAATACAGTATAAATATATGATATATATTATGACTTTATAATGACACAAAAAGTGATTTAATATATGCCATAAATGGTATACATGATAAAATATATATTACCTATTTACAATAATGTGTTCTTGAAGATATTTTATTAATTTTATATATCCTTAATGAATCCTCTAAAATCTATATTATATTTTAAGGTTATAAAATAAATTCATTATGAACCTGACTCACTTATATATCACGAATGGTGTTATATTAATGATTTAGGTTCTTGATTTTATTTAATAAATAAAACCAATCTTATTTTGTAAAAAATATTGGAAAATTCATGTTATTGTTTGTGTTTTGGATTACATTATCATATAGAGTCCAAAACCTATGTTTGAAGATTAATAAATAATTATCCTCTCTTCTTATATATAAACCCACGCAACATTCCTTTCATCTTTAAAAAACTATTGGTTCATTAATTTATTATAAAATTACTTATATATATCCCTCACAAGTTTTTGACAATCTCTCTAGAAGCTCCTCCCAAGCATTAAGATTAACCCTCTCAACATAAGGGATCCTCTCCTCCACTTTATTCAAGCACATTCTTTTTTTTCATGCCTTTTGATTAATATTTTTACAATTTCGGATATGTTTTATACTTCACTATTACCGTCCTTATGAATATAAATTAATTTTATACCCCTTTATCTCTCATTCAACACTTCTATAACCCTTTTTTCACACTCATTATGCTACTGAAATTATCCTACAATTTTTCATGCCAAATATTCCTATAGTGAATTCCCCTCTCTAGTTCCACTAAAGGGTATTAACCTGGTTGTAAATACCATTATTTATTGATAATTTACAAGTATATAACCCACAATCCATAATCCTAGGATTAAAATTGATGAAATGAATCTTTAGGTTGTATGATTTATGTGGAACACTTTTTAATGTACATGATATGAAATTAACTGGTGACCCATTTTTATATATCTCTCCAATGAATTGGGTAATGTTTTTATCTAATGAGATGCCATGGATAGTGCACAAAAGTTAATTCTAAGAACACTATTTTTTTTCTTGTCATTCATCATTTTCTTACGTTTATGATATCATGTTGTCTATTGTTTCCACATTTCTATGTTACCTTTATGTTTTCACGTAATATATTACCTCATGGTTCAAGATTATAATTCTCACCCCACTTATGTTACCTTGATATGGATATTTAATAATAGTTAATACATTAACTTATTTTATTTTTTTATTCCCTTGATGGGATTTATATCTCAAACCCTTCTTATGTACATCCTTATGTTATCCCATTCTGTTTTTGAAGATCCATGGAATATTAGTGCTTGTTATGGTGTTTTATAATATTTTTTTGTATTTCTTCTTAATGTTCTTATTTTATATATCTAGTTACCCAAATACACTAGGCCTCACGATCTTATATGGTTTTATTTTTTGTATCTTTCAGTAATAAATTGTGAAATAAAATGTATCAAAATATGGGTTGTCACACATAATCAATGTAGAGGGTTTCTAATTATCTATTTACATATACTAAAAATTATAACATTAGAATATAATATCCCCTAAGTGATACCTTATCTTGGGCCACCAATATTAGTGATTAATATCATAATATATCCCAGTTGATCCAAGATGGATTTCCCCTTGACAGTGATTGAAACCATTCATCATTTTTCTCTTCATGGATAGAGGAACTACATAGTGGTTATTGAAATATAATATTCCCTTAGGAGAAAAAGACAACTCATAGGTGGTCTACCCAATATATATAATTTTTTATATCTACTTAAATTCTTTATCCCCTAATTTTTTTTGATAAATCAACACAATAAGAGATGTTTAATTTTGAATACTATCTACAAACATACCTTATTTATCTCCCTTCACCACTATGTGAATCTCAAAAATGATTATCATTAGGTTAAAAATGTTGTTAATATCATTAAATACTTGTAATTTCAACTTCTATTTGTGGGAATGAGTGATGATATTTACCTTACCTTATGTATAAAGGATCTCAAAATATAGTTTTTGAAGATATTATACCCATAACCTTTATATGATATTTAAGTCCTTCTGTGAGAAAATGTAACTCAAACTTTTATAATCAGTATACACTATGAAATTATCATAGAAACAATATTGTACCAACACTTGAGAGAATGTATAATTACATTTTATCATTTTCATGGGTTAGGTACTTATTTTCATGTGGTTTAAGTTGAAGAAAACTATATGCCACCATGTGATCGCACTGTATATACACACAACCAAACCCCAGGCCTGACGCATCACTCTAAATAACATATAATTTACATGCCTCATGCACAATTATTATTGGATCTAAATTCAACCATTGTTTCAACTCATCAAATTATTCTTAATATTCAAGGATCTATACATTTTTACCTCTTTATATGTGAGAGTAATAGAAGGTTAGGTGAGAATAGATAAATCCTTAACAAACAATCAGTAGTATCCCACTAAACCCAAGAATTCATATATCTCAAAGAAATTATTTGTCTCTTCCAAATATATAATGGCTTTATCCTTCTTAGGATCAACTGAAATGTCTCATTATAACACCACATATTCCATGAACTTGAATTAGAAAATTTAAAATATAGTATTTTTATTATAACATAAAATTAGTGATTGTGTAGAGTTCCCAAGATAATCTTCAAGTGATTCGCATTCTCTTTGATAATTTTAAAATAAAAAATGGAATCAATGAACCCAATGAAAAAAACATGAGGTTTTGATGATATATATAGTTCATATGTTCCATTAACACTGAAGGAGAATCAATCAAGCCAAATAAAATCACTAGGTATTTTAAATAACCATATCTACTATGTAAAAAAGGTTTAGCGATGTGAGACTCCTTCACCCATGGAAAGTGATACCTTGGATGGATAACAATATTTAAAAAATACATTTTCAGTTTTAATTTATCAAATGGTACATATATGTGATGAAGTGGAAATATATTTTTGATAGTTTCATGATTTTGCATCATCAAGTCTATACTGAGGAAAAGAGTTATATAGGAATTTTTAGAAAAAAAAGGAATGGTGTAGCCTTTGGAGTAACAGAATGTGAATAAATACTTTGTCTACAAAATCATTCATCTAAAAATTCACCTTTTTAATCCTCTATGTTCTATACGATAAGTGGGAAATGAAATAAACTATATCTTGGATATCTGGTTAATGGAAACCATAAATTCTCATCAATGAGAAGTCACATGGGAACAATTTTTGGAAATTCCATGAATATATATGGTAAGCCACACCTATAATACACTTAATCAACCTCTATAAGAATGGATGATACCTACAATATTATCATTTTGAACATAATAAGGGTACATTCTACCTAACTAAATCTTAGGGCCCATCCTCCATAAAATTGATGAGATCTACGATTGAGATAAATAAAAGTTCCCCTTTATTGATAATAGTCAGTGTAATCCATTCATGATACCATAAAATCTATCTCAAGAATTAAATCAATTAAGAGTGTCTTAAGAATGAGAAAATAACATACTAGATCCATTTAATGTATAGAGATAATACATGAAGGATATTAGAATCCACAAACATTATTGTTTTCAATAGGTGTAGTTTTGTCTTTCATATATGTTTTCATCTCATAAAAAGACATTGTAAATACATGCTATGATAGTAAATAAATGAATTAGTGTCAAATATATGAAATAAAATAGTATCCATACATGATCCTATAAAGATGATATGTCAAACAATTTATGGTTCTTCATCTGATTCCACGGTACTTGTTCCAATATATACAACTACATCACTTATGAGTGATCTTGAGGATTCCTAATAGACTAAGGTTATACCCTCTGCTGACGTTTCCCATATATTTTACCACTACTACCTCCATACCCATATGTTTGGGCCCGTATGGATTTATAAGCATTTGATTTCACTTGTTACCCCTCGGGTGTGGAAGAACCTACACCATTTCATAGAGAAGGGTTTGTTCTACAAAATCTCTAATAATGGACCATATTCTTATAATATTTAAAAACATTGTGGATTATAACTAATATATATTCAAATTATTAACCTTATAAAACCAATTATATATAATATATTTTCTCTAGATGGAGGTGGAGGATACGAACATCAATTAATTCCTTAAGAGAATACTACCACACCATTTAAACTCATCTCACTTTTTATTCATTTTCAAAAATACACCTACTTTATTTCATAACATATAAGGTTAATTTATCATCCCTTACATCCTAAACTAGTATATTTCATCTTTTTGGGGTTAGTCATCCACTTTTTCATAGCTATAGAACAAAACGATAAAGACATGTGATCAGATTCTTGGTTACAGACCCATTTCAAACCATAGTGATTTCATTGTACTCATATTAAACCATATTCGATGAGAAATGAAAATTATTTTTAACTATTTTAGCATATTCCATAACCATTTCGTACTATGTGGAATGGAAACAAACTCTGAATACTTAACATAATCCAAAGTATCATAATAGAACAGGTAGGTGAACATGAACATGATGTCCCTCCACTCTGGGTTCTTCATATAAAATGTCCTTAAAATATAGTGTCACAATTTTTAACTAGGAACCTTAATTATAAATGAAACAATTCTCAGTTTAATGGATTCATAGGTCTCAATGAATTCAAATATTATTTTCATCTTTTCCAAACAATCTTCTATATCATGTGGATTATTTTTCCTTCGAATGGATGGAGCATTTTCAAGAAAAATTTCATGGGCTCTGTCTCTATTTTGAAATAAACCAAATCCTTCTTCCTTGAAAAAAATTGGGACAAGGCCTGCTCCTTGGTCAATAGTTAAAATACTTTATTCCACAATTTCAATCATATTCGATTCAACTAGAATATTATATTTCAGAAATTTATCTATAGCTCCCTCTGAAGGATTTTCTAAATCTCTTCATGGTAATATGTTAATATAACAAATATCTTTAATAAAAATTTAAAACTATAAATATCATTAAAAAACATCCAAAATTATATAAATAGAACCAACTAAATCTTAATCACTAAATAAATGACCATGTGAATCAAATAAAATCATTTAAATGAATAAAATAATAAATTAACAAATAGAAAGAAATATTGGGCATACTCTTACACTGAATTTAAATGTTTTTAGACCCTCCACAGTGTTATTTTATTAAAAATTGTCAAAAATATTTTTTTTCGAATTTTGAGCTTAATTGAAAAAATTCCCTAATTTTGGGATTTATGTATTTTATTTTTATTCCGTATTTCGGCCATAAGTATTTCTAAAAAAAATGAAATTGGGAAATTATTATTTTTAAGATCGCAAAAATTGTGGGTTACATTTCATCCTACTAGACAACAAGCTCAATACATCAATTAGTGTCCCAAAATCAACTAATAACATTGGCCAAGACAACTATTCACAAATCAAGAATGTTTTAAATATGTGCTTATATCTCAACGTTGGAAATCCTAATGAAGCTGTAATTGGACATGGATATAAATAAGAAATTTATTAACAAATTTAATTCAGTATGAAATGCGTGAATCATCCTTTTGGAAGGAAATTAATACATGGGAAACATGAGAGATGGAATATGGAGAGGCTATCTAAGAAGATTAAATTCTCAGAGTAAAATGGCCATAACTCTCACTACATAAGGCCTTATATGATGAACATTTTAGTGGATATGAGAAAAGAAATGGGGAATAAATTCTATAATGGGTTACATGTGTGAATATTCTATTTAATAGTAAAAACATGTGAAAACTTTTGAAGGGAAAATATAGCCTATAAAGGAAAGAGATATCCTCCTTCCCAAATCATTCCATCTCACCCCATTCCATTTAGTGGAAAGCATCCACAAGGATAAAAACACTCCCTTATTACTCCTTGTTCTTCATTCATATTTATTTCTTCCATGTTTATTTTTATTCAAATTTGATGACCCCTTTATGCATGGAGGGTTAGAATCCTTAATGATTGGGTAAAGGGAAGGGGGATCCAATTTTGTGATATTTGGTTTTTTCAAATGAATTATTTATTATTAAATGAATGGTTTCCAAATTAATTTATTTATGAATTTAAAATAAATTTAATTGTATTATTTTTTATTTTTAAATATTAAATTGGTTTGATTTAATTATTATTCTACCCCTTCTTGATATATTCATATTTACACCTATTGGTTAATATTTCAATAAAATCAAGTGAGGGGTGTTTTAGTAATTTCTAAAACATGTGACAAAATTAAGATTAAATGATTTAGTTATTTAAGGAAAATAAATACCATATTAGGTGTTGCATAAATAATTGAAAATAGTCTATTATCAGTTCTACAATTTGACATGTAATTAAATCAATGGTTAATCGAAGAAACAACTATTATTTAATTAATTTAAGTTTTTTTCTAAACCAAAAGATTTATTTTTCTTGAAAACTATGATAAAATAAAAAAAGGGAAACCCCAACTAAAATCTAATCAATTATCTCTCAGTATAAATTCACCAAACCTCTCAAATGTATCTTTATTACTAAATTTTTTCAAAATTGATATTTTATTAGAGACACCTAGATTAAAACACTAATCCTTGGAGAATGGCATTCTAGTTACCAATTTTTACTATACCATTATGGAGTTTATTCATTTTTTCCAGACCTCACGAGAAGCATGTATCAAAACTGGCACCACTACTGGGGATCAAGTGTAAATCTGTACGACTAGGAACTCTAATGATGAACTACACAATTTTGATCATGATATCAAGATAAAATTGTTTTCTAGAATTAAAAATCATAATCCTAAAAATAATTTTGAAAAAATATTCATATAAGGATCAAGAATAAACTC
This sequence comes from Viscum album, assembly GCA_963277665.1. Taxonomy (NCBI): domain Eukaryota; kingdom Viridiplantae; phylum Streptophyta; class Magnoliopsida; order Santalales; family Viscaceae; genus Viscum; species Viscum album. The sequence continues at coordinate 926,718,687 of OY728126.1, read as the reverse complement.
AAGACCGCCCATAATGTCACTAGACGATTAAAATACCTTAAGGGACCTTTTTTCCCTAAAATTCATCAACTAGAAGAATTAGTTACCCATGCATACAAAAAATACAAATTTCATGGCCTTGCTAGTGAGGATCTTAATCAGAACATTCAATAATTCTGAAATGTGTGTTCAAGCTTCAAACTAAGTGTAGTATAGTATGAGAAAGTCAAGTAGAAGGAATTCCGTTTTTCTCGTAATGGAGCATCTAAATAGTAGTTTTATACCTTATAACCTAGAGAGATCCAAAACGGGGTCCAATAGAGTTTCATGAAAAGGTAATTCCCAAAATCTGTTAGTATAGAAATCAAGATGGAGATATAGGCCATTCGACAAGTTACTTGTGATACAATTAACAAGTATTGGGAAAAATTCAAGAATCTTAGTGAATGTTTCCCACACCAAAAAGTATACGATCACCACTTCCTATTCATTTTATACCAAGGACTATTAGAAAATGATAGGAAAATTTTTCATGCATCCTCCAAATGAGAATTGATTGAAATATCACTACAAGGAGATAGATGTCTGATTGAGAAGATAACCTATAATTCATAGTAATTTGGAACAAGAGGCATTGGTACAAGAGGTATACATGAGGTTAGGACTTCTAACTCATCACCTCTCCATAAAACCCGAATTCAAGAATTAACAAGACTTGTGAGACAAAAGGATGTTAATAATGTAAATGATAAACCATACCCTCCTCAGATATGTGGATTGTGTTCATCTAATAATAATTACACTAATCAATGTGCCAAGATACAGGGTATGAAATGCTGTGCAGCTGCATTTTAGTAATGAAAATTTCAACAAAATCAAAAATGGAGAGAAGGGTAAGCCCAACAAGGATTCAGAAATTAACAGAACTAAGAAAGACCACCTTTTCTACAATAATATCAGAACTGAACACCATTCCAACAATCATATTAGATAACCTTATATAAAAAATAGACTTTTAAACCACCAATTTTCCAACGAAAGAATGTTGAACGGCCCCCTACAAGTTCTCAAGAATTGTAGATTTAATATCTAAAAAACAGAGTTATAATTTTGGACAATAAATTTGATATCATTATGGACCTACTGACTAATAATCAAGGAAATATTCCAGTACAAATAGTTCCAAATCTAAAGAAGAATGTATGTGCAATCAAAACCCAAAGCATGAAAGATCTCCTACCACCTGATTTAAATAAGTTAACTGATTCTGGGAAAAAACCTGAATAAAAACACATTCACCCCTAGAATAATATATAAAAAAAAGTACAAATACAAAAAAGGGATAAAATATATAATAGGGTACCATTCGATTCTACATTAACTTGATCATCAAAGGTTGAAGAGGAATAACTCCAATAAGAAATTTTTAGAAACCATCCAAAAAATGTGAGATCAACAATCCTTTGCTAGAGGAAATCGTCCCAATCCCAAAATATGTGATGTATCTCAATGAAATATTCAATAAGAAAAAAAGTGTGATGGGGATGAAGGAATCAGATTTTGAAGGGATGTCTCAACTGTGATCACCCCACCATTACCTGAAAAATGTCAAGATCTAGGGGAATTTTCTATTCCATACAAAATGTGTTCTTTAGATTTTTCTAATGGTTTGTGTAATCTTTTTACTACCATTAATGTTATGTATAAATCTATCTTTTATTCTTTAAAAATAGAAGAAATGAATCCCAGAAGAGTGGTTATCCAACTATCAGACCAATTCACTATTTTTCAAGCTCATGTTATAGAAGATTTGTTGGTGGGAGTTGAAGGACTCATTTTCCTAGTAGAATTTTACATACTCACAATGGAGTAAGAAAATTAACCAAGTCATTCACCCATAATTTTGGGAATAAAATTCCTTAATATTTCCAAAACAGTCATTAATATGCATGAAAGAACCTTGACCATAGAGCTTGGATAGTTCAATGTGAACATCAATGTCCATGATTCAATAACAAACCCATCAAACAATCATTCGATAATTATAATTTCTCATAGAAAAGGTAGTGATCCAACAGAATATTTAGTCAAGAAAACCAAAACTATTTGAGCCAATGGTGTGAAGACACTTTAAGAAAATATTGAACAGCATACAAGACACCCAATGGAATGAGATAGTATCATTTGATTTACAAAAGAAATTGTCACCTACTAGTAGAATTGAAGCACCAAGCATAATCGGTTGTGGAAAATGTGAATTTGGATTTGGAGAGTGATGGAAAAGACATAAAACTTCTGTTATACGATATGAAAGTTATTAGAAGAGTGTATTTTAAAATTTTAATAATTTACAAATAAATAACATGGGTGGCACATGATAAACTGATTCAACAAAAGGCCTTTAAACCTAGAGACCAAAAATTACTCTATACTTCCAAACTGAAGTTAATTCTAGGAAAACATCATTATTTGTTGGAAGATCCTTTTATTTTTACTAATATTTTTGGTGCCATTTATTCCAGGAACCAAGAATAAGGAAACCCATTCACTATAAATGGGAAAAGTCTAAAGAAGTTCAATGGAAGATTACCTCAAGAATTAATGGTGGTGCTCAAACGTCACCAACCCATCTACTAATTTCATATAATGAGGATAGGTCAGTCCAACAACATTTACCAAAGGAAATTCTAGGTGTAATCCTGATTTTCAATATTTTCTTAGAATTTAGGACTTAGTTACCTCTTAAATCACCCATTTAATCTTTAATGGAATATCTATTACACTTGTATGAGTGGTTTTGATTTTTCAAGAACCAGCATGGATGGAAAACATAAGGAATTCCTAAGAAGAAGAGTAAGAGGACTAAAATATTTGTGTACAAATTTAGTTCACTTATTATTATTATCATTTAAACACCCTATATTTTTTAAAAACATTTTTTGGAATATTAAAGGAAAATTTTCATGCCTGCACTTTATTTATTCTTTACATGACTAATCTAGGAGACATTATTTTCTTAAAAATCTTGTGATGTCTTGTTTTTGATTTTAATGTCAATGAAATTAAATGATTAAAATTTATAATTGAATTATATAAGTCAAGTGTGGATATTAAAATGAGGAATCATGATTTGAAGGAATTAATTGGTTCATGTAAATGAAATTTCCCAACCATTTTTCAAGAATTGATTTTGTAAAATTCATGTGAATTGAATTGTTATTATTAATCATGACCTTAGGGATTTATCCAAATAATATATTCTATTATCGAGTGGTTTTCTAGACCAATTACTTTCAATCATATATTAATCATATTTCATTACTGATCATGGCACATTCCACCTACTAGGACTTGAATTTGAACATATCAAAGAAATGACTGTACAAAAACTTATTTAAAATGATTGAGTCGAACTTTGAAAAAACATTGTCCTTAAAAGACCACTGGTGCAACAATCATTATTTATGCCATAGAAACCCTGAATGACCTTATTAGGGATGATCCATGTTTCAAGCCATTTTTATCTATTTCTACCCTCCTCTTAGTATTTTCATGATATTTTAAAGTTTATTTGTAGGTGTGAAGAGAATCATGGTAATTGGGATGATTTACATTGTAATGAAATAGTTAGGGGGTACTTATTATAGGAATTTTAAAATGATTTTGAAGTATTCATTGTACTATATTGTTTTCCCCTCTTGAATATAAAAAATTGAAAATGAAAAAAACAAAAAAATGAGAAAAATGGGTTATGATTTCGGTAAACCAAAAATCTCAATTATTAAACCTGTGATTTCTATCATACATGGTTAGGTTCTGGATGTGTGGTTTTTTCAAAATCACAACTTTTGAATCAAGAAAAAATGAAATAGGTTCTTTGAAAAATAAATAAAATAAAAAAACAAATATGATCAAGAGAGGGAACAAATCATTCAATATTCTTAAACTGGTCAAAATCATTACTTTGGTCTTTTTGGGATATTGGGAGTATATATAAATTAAAGGGGAGAATTTCATGATTTATGATTTAATAGTTAATCCTCTACAGTGATCTTAATTTTTAAACATCAAATCCTACCAACCATAAGCCTTTGAGTCATTAAAACCATATTTTCATGTCCTTGTGATTTCTTTTGCTTTTTTGCCTTTACAAATTGGATAATGTATTTCTTTTAAAAACTTATGGATAATGATCATGTTCTCAATAAATGTGTATAAATATAATTTAATTTCATCACAATTTATGAGAGAAAATAACAAAAATAAGGTAAATAATGACTTGTTATATTTAATAATAATTAATTCAGGATCTTGAATTAATGAAATGATAAGTTCCATAATCTTTCAAAGGGAAAAAGTAAAATAAAATAATTGATTGTTTCTTTGAAAAATGATAAATTCAATTCATATTTTATATAGAATTTTAAATATTGATTGATATTGATAATTTTTTATTATATTGCATTTAAATTTCAATATTAATAACATTGGTGCCCTTTAATTTTCGATGTTGAGATTTTATGCTTGAGGGAAAGCATTGTGTATGTGTCGTTGAATTTTGTGAAAAAATATTTTAAATAATTTTAAATTTAATTTCAATGTTTTTGGATCCATTGTAGAGTTATTTGATTTGAAATTGTCACATTTTTATGTTTTTTTGGAATTTCGATCTTAATTGTAAAAATGACCGAATTTTGGGATTTAAATATTTTATTTTTATTCTTTATTTTGTACATAACTATTTCTAAACCAATTGAAATTGTGAAATTGTTTGAGGATCCCATACATCTTGGGATACATTTCATCCTTTTGGACCATAAGATAAATCCATCAATTATTATCCCATATTTAGCTCACAACATAGGCCTTGAAAACTTTTCCCAAATTGGGAATGGTTTAAACATGATATTATATCTAGAATTTGGATGAACCAATGAATTTGAAATTTAACATGGTCCTAGATAATCTATTTATTAACAACTTAAATTGAGGATTCAATGTGTGAATTAGCTTTTTGTAAGGCTATTAATTCATGGGAAACTAGAGACAAGGAATATGGAGAGGCTATCTAGGAATATTAGGTTCTCAGATTGAAATAGTCATACCTCTCACTAAACATAGCCAAGTATACTAAAATTTTTATAGGAGACGAGAAAGAAAATTGGGAACTAATTTTATATAGGTTTCCATGTATGAATATACAATTTAATGGGTCTAACAAGTGGAAACATTCAAGGTAAAATCTGTCCTATAAAAGTAATATAGCTCCTACTTCCCAAATCATTGCATTTGATGTCATTCCATCTAGTGGAAAGCATCCAAGAGGGAAAAACACTCCCTTCTTCCTACTTTTTCTTCATTCATATTTATTTCTTGTATGTTTATTTTGTATTCAAAGTTTACTATCCCTTCTTGCATGGAGGAGTAGAACCCTTAGTAAATAGTTAACGGTATGTGGATCCAATTTTAAGATGTTTGAGTTTCTAAAGTTTTTATTCAAAGGAATTCTTTGTTTAAAAATAATTTTTTTTTCAATTGTAATTTATTTTTTAATTAAAATTAAGTAATATAGTATTTTAATTTATTCTTAAAGATTAAATATCTTTAATTTAATTATTATTCTACCCATTCTTGAACTATTCATTTTTATACGGATTCATTAATCTTTAAAGAAAATAAAGTAAGGGAATGTTTTAGTGATTAATAAAACATGTATAGAAATTAAGATAAACTAATTTAGTTATTTAGGGAAAATAAATACCAGATTTGGTATTAACAAAATAATTAAAAATAATAAATCAAAATTTCTATACTTTGACATGTAATTAAATCGATGGTGAATCAAAGAAATAACTATTATTCACTTAATTTAATTATTTTTCTAAAATCAAAATATTCATTTTTCTCAAAAATTATGATAACATCACAAAAGGGAAAACCTAACTTGATTCCAATCACGTATCTGTCATTATAAACTCTCCAAATATCTCAAAAATCATTTCATTCCTCAAATCTTTCAAACATGATATTTGTTTAGTGACGTCTAGATTAAAACACTACTCCTTGGTGAATGAAATTCTAGTTACCACATTTTACTAAACCCTTACGGGATTTGGTTGTTTTTTCTACACCTCATGACAATCGTATGTTAATTACCAAGTTTCCCACTATGCATTATTCGTCCACACAGTTTTCCAAATCATTCACTAACTATTAATAAATCCCTGAATAGTTTCATAACGACACCCGATTAGGATAAAAGGTTTACCAAACCATGAACCAACCATGTCTATATTACTATAATCCCCCAATAATGGGTTTCATGGTATCAATATTGTATGCATCTTCAATTCTATAATCATGTGCCCTATTGATACCCTTTAATCCTCCATTTCAACCTAAAAACCATTATAATGAAAAATTAAATCAAATTAAACCTAAGATATTAATTTCACAAGAAATCATGTTAGCTCGAGGCTATTTATGATGATTTTTTATAAACACTCAATCAAAATCCCCCTATCAAGGCTCTATGACCTTATCTTCTTCATATCTCCATTCCCTAAAAAGGAATTAAAATGGGGATTTGATACCATTTTATCATTAATAAACCCAACATACTCTTAACCCATTACCCAATACATCACATAATATATATTAAAAATAATTAATGATCCCCACATTCTTCCAACTAGTTACATGGAATCAAGGATAAAACCATGGGAAGGGTTTCTGCTAAAAATAAAAAAATAAGGGTTCATTCCAGAGAATTCATATGAACTCTCCATATATTAGTGAGACAACATTTTAAATAAATAATTTAGAAACATAAAAAAATAAACATGGTATAATAAACGATTACATAATATAATTGGGGACTTATAATGAATAATAGCAAGAAAATTATGGGAATAAACACCTAAACTTTGAATCATAAACCCAAAACGAAGGATAGTACATAAGAAAAAACAAAAGGAAACAAAAAGGAAAATGGGATAGGTAGATGGGGACATGATAAATAAAAAATGAGTATTCCAAAGAAAACCATGGAATAAAAGGGAACTAAAAAACAACTACTAATATCTATGTGACATGAGGTTCATCTCCCACCATGTTATCTCCAGAAACCCATTATGAGCTTATATGGAACCCACCGACTCTAAGAGGAGCCTTCCCTTAGCCCAAATATATTAAAGACAACTTCTAGATACACTTGAAGGGTGTATCTAGGGTGTGTCATTAACTTTACCAGTGGGATAATATAGTGTGTGTACTGAGAACCCATTTTATGATAATCCAACAACATAATTTTGAAAAAATACATATGAAAAACAATTAATTTTGAGGAACAAGTAATACAGATAAAAAAACTAAACAAACATTATAATAAATTAATCATGAAATTAAAAGTATTAATAAAAATTCATTCCCAACCAATAATCATGTGATATTCCCTGTGTAAATAATATCAAATATCACTTAGATCTTTAAACAAAACCCAAACTAATCCAATCATATCAAACAATTCACAGATTACTAGACAAAGTAGTGTCCTAAACTAGTAGGAAGAATTACTAATCAAAGAAAAATCCTTCCTTAGATATTTAATCTAGAATGAACTATATTGAGAGTAATTAATACCTAGGTAGGTACTTATTATATGTTCCACACCTAAGTACATAGTATTCCTAGGAATCATAGTAATTTCCAAATGAATCTAATTTCATTTCAAAACCATTTTAATTTGAAGAGGTATTACACTCAATGAATATCCTTTTTCAAAGAACCATTTCAAAAAACAAATTCATAGGGAAAAACTATATGTCAACAAATAATTTAATCGAAACAATGTGATACATTTCATAAAACACATAATAGTTTTCATAAAATTTCATATGTAAAACAGGAATTTGAGACCACATTAACTACTCGTTTCAAAATATTAAGATGAAAAAAACTATAATATATATATAAATATATATATCATCCCCCGATCAAAGTTTATAATAATTTAAAATTTTAGAAAACACATTTTAAATAATCATGTGCATATGGTTCTTTAAAAAAAAGAAACTCATTGAACCACCTAAATTTAATAGATTAAAATTATGGTTATTTATGTAAAACCAAAAAATATATAAGTGGAAGGACAGTAAACACTTTATTATAATCCTTAAACATCAAACCATACATAAATAAATTCATCCAATAAGGAATATTATGCTTTCATGCCCTTAGGGGATGAAAAAATCCAGGGAAAAATATATTGGTAGATAAGAGAGAAGTAAATGAACTAATTAATTGGTTAATATTAGTGGAACTTGATGAGAAATCCACATAAAATAAATATGTGAGGGAGATGATAAATGATTTGATGACATAAGAATGTAGAGATTTCAAATGGGAAGAAAGAGAGAGAAAATAGGGTTAAATTCAAGCATGGGACCTGTTTTAATTTTGTAATTTTATTTTTTATGAAATAAGAATAGTTTGGTTTCAATGTTTTGTAAACTATACACCAACCATGTGAATGATTATGGGAGCTTGGAGAAGATTCATTTCTTAGATACATAGTTTAAAAAATCATACATCAACCATGTGAATTTCATTGGAATGTTTTGGAACCCCATTCAATGGTCGGGTCGTATGATATTCTCTAACCTCGTACTAACCATGAAATTTGTAAAAATCCTCACTTTCTACTAAATTTTGAGAAAAAAAATAAATGGAACTAGATAATAATAATAAAAATCAATAAATTGGAAGTTTAATACAGGAAAATAACATTGTGGTTCTTAAAATTCATGAATATGCCTTCATTCGTACATCTACTCATTACATGAATTCATTATTCACTCTCCCATGAATTTAATCTGATGAAAAAATTATATAAATTATAGAAAATTAAGAAATTTGGAATTTCAACTCTTAATGTTAAAATGACTCATTAATCATATAATGGGATAGGTAGTGCTGTGGTATCACTTATACTGATAATTATTATATTCCATTGAAGGGAATAAAAGTTGTCTTGAACTTATGTATCTCATATTATACAACTTGCTTATTTAATACACAATAATTTAAGGATTTAATAAATATCACCTTTAATATTCCACTACAAAAATTCCATGTAGACTTAGTTACATTTCACCTTATATTTTTTTATATCTAATAACTTTCTAACTAATATCAAAATATTAATTTCAGATATCTTCAAAATCAATTTGGGAAAATATCATTAACTTCACAATCTATTACAACATATAAAATACAGTTTTAAATCCCATTTGAAATTTCATTTTGATAAATTCTAAAATAATTATAGATAATCTCTCATACTAAAACTTAATCCTAGTTTAATTAACACAAATGTGTGACCTCATCGGACTTTGTTTCATTGAAAAAAAATTCTTGAATTTAAAAATTTAAAAATATATTGGTTTTTAGGAAAATATCAATTCTAGTCATGTTATAAAGGTATATAGCATGATCTCTATTAAAAACATATATCTATATACTTATTTCCACCAAAAATAGAATATAAAATCATACATTTTTATATGATACCTCTATCAATGGAATTTATTGAATATGAAATGTGGAGTATTTCAATCACATGTAGCCTCCTTAAAAATTCTTGGTTCTCCAAGTATATGATAACTAGATTGTTGAATACATCACACTGATTTTATCTTTATAGATGAGAACATCACATTACCATTACTTGATATATAATCACATCATTTGTGTTATCTAGATATAGTTTTACACTTCGTCAGTCTAACTAAATCGAAGGAAAAAATTTCACTCTCATCATAGGAGAGGAAAAATCCCATTTTTATCAAGCTACAATGGATGATGTGATAAAAAACATACCCAAACACCCCTGATTAACTAAACCTCAAGGATTTCATAAGAGGGGTACCAAGGTATAAAGCCTCTATTTCTAATTTTCTCACCAATCTTTCTTGTTATGAAAATCTAAAAATGAACCATGCACCCCTATTATACCATAGAAATATTTTATGAAACTCCATGTTGTATAATTCATGGGTCATCCAGTGCACAAAACTTTTTTCAAACCTCAAGATAATATTGTGTTTCTTTATAAAACAATCTTAATAACACTAACCATAAATTTCATCAAAACATATAATAATTCATGAAAAAACGGTTAAGTAGAACTCAATTTAAAAAATTGTGTGTTAAACTATCATTTCACATAATGATGTGTTTGTGTGTATGTAGCGAACATAAATGAATTATAATGTGGATATTGACATTTTTATAACTTTATACAATTCATTTATTAAGACTTATTTAAGAATACTAAACAAAAATCATAAGTTCTTTTCTAACGTATCATATATGAAATACTTCTAGATAAAGCTTATGTTTGATGAACTATCAGGGGTTTTATTAAACAATTTACATATTTATGCGATTCCTACCATGTCTATATGTGACTAGCAGATAAACCACCCCCATTAAACACATTTGTGAGTAAAATCAAAAAATAAATAAATATTGAATAATTGTGATATTTAGAATTCACATACTTGATGTTATACTCCCTAGAAATAGAATTCAAAATTGTTATCTTCCCAATATCCATTTTAATTATTTTAATAAATTATTATTTTTACTTAGAACTCTTTTATGTTTATCATCATCATCCTTAGAACTTATTCCATAAAAAATTTCATTCATATCTTTTATCAAATAATATAACTTTCTACATTATTTTTCCAACAATATACATAGAACCTTTTTGGATATTAAGTTTTATTCACTTTTTATTTTTACTAGATTATTCTTTTAATTGTTAACATTGAACATTTCAAAGCCCAACCATACTTCCACTAGCTGATTAGTCACATTATAATCTTTAAAATATCATGTTAGGAAACACAAATGTGTTTTGTCTTTTCTAAATAACTCTAATTTCTTATTATCATTAACATTTAAAGAATAAACTATTACATCCTTTTTATAAGGTATTCTATATGTTTAAATAATTAATATAAATAGAATTTTTTGTCCCTTAAAATATTCCGAATATGGGTTGTGAAATCATATCTCTCATGTTTTGAAAAACATATGAATAAAAAAGTTATCCTTTCTAAAAAAATACAATTTTATTCTAGAATAAGTTCAATCATAACCCATTTGTATAACCTACTTATTTATTATTATACATGTAAGCCAATTTTAAAAAAAATCTTTTATATAGATCCATCTTTGTATTATAATATTCCTTTGTATCCAAGTTCATGATTCAGAAACACTTTTCCATATCTTTTAAATAAAAAATACAAACTTCATCAGTTATTATTTTGAAAACTTATACATTTAAATCATTTTTAAAGTATACTTTTAGTATTATATATCCTTCTAAAAATTATGAATTTATTTCTATAAAACTAATAAGAGACATGCACCTTCCATGGAGTCTCTCAAACCCCTTCATATATTCTATACAATTCCATTATATAAAATTATTACTCCCCTTATTAGAATACTTTTTATGGTTTTAATAACTTCAATTTGATTCTAGAAGAAACATCTTTTGACTGCCCAACTCAGTTTTCTTCTAATTCATTGAACGTTTACCCACATGTAAAATTGATAGAGAACTTGATCTATGACATCACATGTCCTCGCTCACCATTCATCAACACATTTAGTAAATTGGGTGAATAATTTTTGAACCCATTCACATTGTGAGAACATTTACAATGATGACTGACAAAGAATATTTTTTTTATATATTTTAATTTGATATTCTTGATTTTAATCACACCATTTTGATCAATTATTATGTAAATTTCACATTTATTAGTTTTAGGAATAACCAATAATATAATTTATAAATTTATTAGAACATCATTTTAAATTTTATATTTCATATTTCAATATATTAGAATAAATACTACACTTAAATTTGAGTGTTTTTATGATATTATAGAATATATGGGGATGATTTTGAGATCCCATAGTTTATTTCAACAAGTTTTGAGTTTATTTGAAGGAAGTCTAGGAACATTATGTCATAGTTGAGAAAAAAAGAATCAGGTAGTTTTATTTTGGGACTTTATAATAGAATCAGTGATACATGAAGGATATTTCAATTTTTTGTATAACATTTTAGTCATGTATATTATAATTCTTCTATTCATAATAAATTTTGATCCACCATATGATATTTGAATATGATGAAATTTTTCAAAGGTAAAACTCATACACTAATTTTATTTGGCAATTCATAGGTGATTTCACTGATTTATATGAAATTAGTATATGTTTTATGACATTTCACCTATGTGTGTGAGAATATTACAACATGTATGAAATTTTTTCCATGTAGGAGATCTGTGATCTCATGTAGTATAATTGAATTTGGTGAAAAATATAATAATTGATATCAAAATACAACTTCAATAGACTCATTTGGATTTAAATCTTAGACATCAATGTGGCAATTAATCATTCATGTAACTATTTATAGGAAGCTAAATGTTAAATAATATTCATAATATTTTGATCAAAAAAATTCAAGGAAGCTATGGATTTTTCGGAAGACTAGATCATGATAGAGACTTGAATCTATGAGGAATAAGGAAACTTATTAAAATTTCAACGAAAAAATATTTCATGGGATTTCAATTGATAAAAGAGAAGTTATCCATAACTCATTAAAAATAAAAAAGAGGGTAAACTATATGGTAGTCTGAACTCATGAAAACTCCTCATGGTGAACTTGCTGTTATAGAATTCTATTTTCATTCCAATTTAATTTATATATTTTTTATAATTCCTTCAACTTCGTACTTCATCTATGTGACCCTTTAAAAGGGATTTATAAATTTTTATTGATCTATGAAGGTAATTATATGCATTTTAGTGGTTTATTATTCTTATCTTAATGAATAAAAACTCTCTTCTATTTATTGATTTCATTTTTCAATTATTTTTTAAATCTTGTAATTTAATTGTGTTTATTTATTTTAAACATGTTCATTTTTTATAGATTTTTTGATAATTTATAATATCCCCCACCTAGTGTAACTTCCCTAAAAGTAATAGGTTGTATTAGGTAGTCAGTGTTTAGAAATTTTTGAAACATTCATGGAGTTAGTTAGATACTTTTAAATTACCCTAGAACACTAAAACCTGATTGGGTATTTCCTTTCCATTTTAGGATTTCATTACAAAATTTTCACACACACAAGATGTTAATTAGACCATGTAGTAATCATTATAATATCATACTCTGAAATAAACTTCATTTAAGGGTGATTTATGAATCAATTGATAAATCTCTCATTTATCTACTAATAAGAACATAAGTATAACTTTTTTATAAACTATTATAGAATTAAAAATGTAAATACAAACCTAACCAATATCACTTTTCATAATCCTTATTTCAAACACCATTATTTAATATTTTTTCTTAACTATAATACGATAACAATTTCAAAACGCCCTTTTCTCTTATGTAGAAATAAATTTTTGAGCACACCTCTCTGAAAAAACCTTAATCTTACTACTACTAATACATTTAACTTAGTAGATATAGTTTCTTTTTAATAAATACCATGATGGGTGTGTAAAAATTTACTATATTTATTGGAGAATAAATGAAAAAATAAAACCCTTTTACTGTATAAATAGATCTTAAAATTAATATATTATTTTTCTAGATCTAAAAATAGAATGAAAGTTTCTAACAAACCAGAGAGTTAATAATATAAAAACTAAATTTTAGGAGATTAATCATATGAACTAAAGTAAAAAATTATAGTTTTTACATTGATCATATCACCATGGTTGGAAATTTCAACCATGCCCTAAGAGATCCTTGTACACCATAATTCATAAATAGAAAAACTAAATTTATCTACCTACTTTAAAAAATAATTTTATCTGAAAACTAGCCAAATTCAATTACATCCATATTTTCATGGATTAACAAGTGATTATTTGAATAAATACATAAATTAATTCACACTTTCCAACTAAAAATTTAATAGCAAAGGAGGGGATTGTTAATAATTTATGTGGAGGGTATCCCATTTTCAATTGAATGTGAAATAAATGTATTTTTATAAATCCTACAATGAGGAGATTTCTATGAGGATGGTTTATAAAAAAATATTCTAATAAATATTTTTCCCTACCTCGATGATTAAAAAAACTAGTGATATATATCTATTCTATTAAGAAATAATTTGAAGAAAATCATTGCAGATATGATAAGATATTTAATAATTTTTTTTAGTTGACAACATAAATCTATATAGGATCACCACTTCTTAGTCTTCTTTTATCTAGGCCTTATAGAAAATGATAGAAACTTATTAGATACCACATCTGGAGGATCCCTCAAAGAAATATCACTAGCATATGTGAAGGAAATCATTGAAAATATTTAATGAAATTCACAATACTTTGAAACAAGATGTTCAATTGTAACGCCCCGACCTTAGTTACCCAGAGTAGGTGCATTATTACATAACATTGGCATGATCACAAGAAAGATCAAATCTCGAAAGACCGATTGGTTTAGTAGCCTTGGAAACACTAGATATATTCCTAAGTCTTACATTACATCATAAAATGAAAAACTACTACAACAACATATTGTCTCCATAATCCACACTCATATCCCCACATAATATCCCTGCAGGTCATTCATAATTTACTTCTTCACTTCCTGGGAGAAATAAAACATAGAAAAGGGGTGAGCTCAAATGCCCAGTAAGGATAACAATATAGCGGAACACTCAAAAATAAGCATAAACATTTAAGGCAATGAATTACTAAAACAAAAGCCTTTTAAACTTGAACTTCAACATAGTATGGCAAAAGTAAAATGAAATAATGCCATTTACTTATTCACATGGATATTCTACTAATCGAATAATCACATGAAAAAATCAATAACCACTTTCATAATGTTGGAATGCATAATGCCAGACTATCATAACCACAGAGCCAAGGCCTCGTGCCAAGACTACAAATAAGATTTTGCCAAGGCCTTGTGCCAAGACACTAGTTTGTCTCATGAGACCTACCGATGCATCGAGGAGCTATAGCGGGCTCCACCCGTCACATATTAAGTCCAATGCATTCCCATATGAAAAGGTTTAAACATAACATAAACATTCGTATTAAAACTAGCATACGAAATGTCAATAATTTCACCATAAACTATGAATGGTATAAAAATAGCACATCCACAGTCAAACATATCACAAAACCTTCAATACAATATAGAAGTTTTGTATTATAATAAATCAACTTCAAATAAGCGTTAAATCCATCAAAGGATGTTGACATAGATGAAATCAAAACACTTTTTAGAGAAATATCTCTTTCTATTTTTGAAATCATTTAAGATCCATATAAAATAAAACATTTTCTTGAAAATACTTTTATAAGCTTGTAAGGGAAGCTTTGACGATTTTATAACGGCGGAAAATAACCGCACCCGCCGTATAAGTTAAAAAAACATTCTTACCTTAATTCTGTCGAAAAGGTTAAAAAGGACCTTGTTTTGAAAACGACGGAAAGATTCCTCTTATAAAAATTTAAACAAGGGTATAAATTACTTTAACCCATATTCTTTTAAATAATAAAAATGTTTTGAAATACATTTTGAAGAGACATGGATGTCGATGATAAAGAGATCCCAATAGATTATTACATATAAACAACCTCAGATAATGAAGAGATTGTGAAATAAACCTTACCTTGTACTTTTCCTTTGTTGGGGTAGGTTAACCTCCTGTATAATGGTGAAATAATTGTTATTAAATTATACAAGAATCATATACATTAATATGATATCATATATGATCTTTTAACATTGATTTATTAATAATATCTTAGTATTATCGTCGTTTCGGGTGATAATCGATTCGTTCTTCTTAAATGTTTGGTTACGTAAGACATGTTTGTAATGGATAGATTATATCTTATTCATAATCTTAATGATATTAACATTATTTTTAACCCTAAATGAGAATAAGACTTGAATGGATACGATGGAGAATGAATCTCATCGCGTTCGTGGAGACGGTAGTCCGTACATACGCACGAGCGACAATATCATTTTTTGATATTAAAATAATATATAAATGGATGTTATATCATATATACAGAATCATTAACATGTTATATTTATTATTTACATGAGTTACAATCATTATTATACCCATCCAAATAATAATATATTGAATAACAATTACACCACGACGTGGAGACGGTAAGCTGTACGTACGCACGTATGGTGACATGTTATTCAAAGGGTGGATAGAATACTGAATATGGTTGTACCATATAATAACATAACAGTATATGTGAGATACAGGAGTTATTATTTTAGAATGGTAAGAACATAGGAAGAAGAAGTGGAAGAAGAAATGAACTTGGAGAAGGGTGGTGAAATCATTACCTCTTCTTCGGGTTCTTCCTTTTGATTTGATCAAAAGGGCTCCTTAGGTCGGCTTTCTGATCAAACTAAGGCCCCTAGGTTGTAGTGAGGGATGTTGGGAGAGTATTTGGGCAGAGTTTGGCCGAACCAAAAGGCTTTGAAGGTGTGAAGAAATGAGAAGGAGGAGTGCCCTTTTATAAGAGGGGTGAGGGGCACCTTTGGAAAAGCTAGAAATATTAGTTTATAATAAATTCATATTCGGTTTATAATGGCTCCAAAATTGACTATTCAAAGGTTAAGGTGTGGAGGGGTCGAAAACAACTCAACCAATAGAATTTAGACAGGTTTGGGTACATATATTAACCTTATCTTTAAGTATTAACTCTAAGTTAATTAGTTTCACTTTTACAATGTCTCTTTATATTTTTATATAATATTGTTAATAAACTTACTATATACATCCAAGAGACCCCCAAGTGGTCCCTTAATGATGAAACTATCATGATATAAGTCTCTTGGCCGAACCTTAGATTTTTAGGAATTTAATATCAATTAATAATATAATATTTTTTAAGAACTCTTTTATGTCAATTTTGACACTATTCAATAGTTGATTTTTGTGAAACTCATAACAGATTTATTACTTCGAACAAAGTCAATTAAATCAATCCTAATATATCATATTATCCTATAAAATTAGTTTAATTCATTAAAAGTTTCATATTATATTTATTTGGGCATTTATAATATCAATTATTTTAATTTTTCACTATTATAGTAATTACGGCATCATCATTGTGTCATAAATAAAATAAATTATTTAATGGTTAAAAATTATAAATAAAATATCATTATGTAGGAAATATTTTTATATTTGTAATGAATATTTATAATCTAAAATCCAACATATATAACCCTATGTAACAATTGTTTTGCTAAAAGATATATGCTTGTGTCATTTTTGTATTCATTTTAACTTAATTAAAATAAAGTGTCATTATCACTTACAAGTGGATCCATGGGGTCCCAAAATAGACCCAAAGATGCCCATGGTTGGCCATGTATCAACCAATAGGGTTAAGACACGTTTTATGGTAATTTAGTATTATTATAATATTATTTTTTAACCCTTATTTACCCGATTTACCCTTAACCATGGTAAATAAAATATTTACCGCAGTAATTATTCAAAATGTCTAAAAATAAAAGTTACCTATTTACACAATTTGAACATCCTGATTCCAAATATGGAATCCATTTTCCTAAATTCAAAACACAGAAGTGGCAGAAATTAATTTAAAATTAATTCCCGCTGTCAAAAAAAAAGCGTGTTTTTAAGAGATAATAACTATCAAATGATTGACACTTGTTTATGTTCGGTTTAATTGTAAACTTTTGTCCAATGACAAACATTATATTAAATGGTAAAAATATATTCTAAATATACTTTAAAACCACTCAAATTCATAATTTATCAATATTAATTATTTTTATTAAAAAAGTTGTTTTTAATTAAAATTTAGTAATTTTCACTATTCATCAAAATATAAAAGTTATCTGAAAAGTACCAAAATTTCACCCTAGGCTAATTTCAATATTCCGAATCCAAAAATGAAGTCCACTTTGAAATATAAAATATATATGATTTCAAAAAGTAGGTATTACTATTCACAACGGCTACTTTAATTAGTTGTGGTGTGTGTTACAACTCGAGGTTGCGTACAACACACGCTATCGCATTATTCGAAGGGAAACGTACCGTGGAAGCTTGGGGTGTTACATTCTCCCCTCCTTCAAATAATTGAATTCTAGAAATTTCTAGGGTATTACTACATAAAAATACTCGGGTGGTTCTTCATCATAAGTTCCTCAGGTTCCCACGTTGCCTCTTCCATCTTATGGTTTCTCCACAGAACTTTTACCAGACGCGTCGTCCGGTTTCTCAGCACTTGTTCTCTCGTATCAAGAATCTTAACGGGCTCTTCGCAATAAGACAGATCGGGTTCCAGTTCTAATTCCTCATAGGTGAGTACATGCGTTGGGTCAGGCATGTATTTCCTCAACAGAGATACGTGGAACACATCGTGAACTTTGGAGAGACTTGGCGGCATTGCCAATCGGTAAGCTACAACCCCAATTCGTTCTAGAATTTCGAAAGGTCCGATGTACCTGGGACTCAATTTCCCTTTCTTACCAAAACGTATGACTCCCTTCCACGGAGATACCTTCAGAAAAACATGATCACTGACTTGAAATTCCAAATCCTTCCTTCGATTATCGGCATAGCTCTTCTGCCTACTTTGAGCTGCTTTGATGTGATTTTGGATTACTTTCACCTTTTCCACCGTTTCCTCCACCAGTTCTGGGCCTACAAGTTTTCTTTCACCAACGTCATCCCAACAGGTTGGTGTATGACATCTCTTTCCATATAACGCTTCATATGGTGCCATCTGAATACTCGAATGGAAGATATTGTTATAGGAAAATTCTACCAGAGGTAAATATTGATCCCACATACCCTGAAAGTCATTAGAGCAAGATCTCAACATGTCTTCTAAGGTTTGAATAGTCCGTTCTGATTGTCCGTCTGTCTGAGGGTGGTATGCAGTGCTCAAATGAAGTTCTGTATCCAGGGATTTCTGAAGACTTTTCCAGAATCTTGAAGTAAAACGGGGATCACGATCAGAAACAATTGATAAGGGTACTCCATGAAGTCTCACAACTTCATTAATATATAGTCTTGCTAGACGTTCCAGGGGTAGATCTTCTCTTATAGCAAGAAAATGTGCTGACTTGGTAAGACGATCAATAATCACCCATATTGCATCATTCCTTCTAGGAGTCTTTGGTAGCCGCATGACAAAGTCCATCGTAATATTGTCCCATTTCCACTCCGGTATGGGAAGAGGTTGCATGACACCTCCAGGATATTGCCTTCCAGCTTTCACTTGTTGACAAACCATACATCTTGACACAAAATCAGCAATCTCCCTCTTCATGTTGTCGCACCAAAAATGTTCCTTCAAATCTCTATACATTTTGGTGCTCCCAGGGTGTATAGAGAAATTGGAACTATGAGAATCATCCAGCAATTCCCTTTTTAGATCAGGTAAATCGGGAACACAAAGTCTCTTCACGAATTTCAAAATTCCATCTTCATACACAAAGTCTCTCAATCTCCCATCATTCACAGCTTTAATCTTCTTTTGGAATTCTTCATCATCGGTCTAAGAACTCTTAATCCTTTCTAGTAAAGATGGTTTGGAAACCATTTGAAAAAGCATTGATGTTTCACCTTCCCTGGTTAATCCCATGTCCATCTTCACTAGATCCATGAAAATTGGATCCCTTTCAATTCTCATATTGTTCAAAACTCCATGGTCTTTTCTACTCAAAGCATCTGCCACCTTTTTTTCCTTCCCCGGGTGGTAGCGTATCGTACAATCATAATCCTTGAGTAATTCAAGCCATCTCCTTTGCCTCATGTTGAGTTCTTTTTGTGAGAAAATATACTTCAAACTCTTGTGATCAGTATAAATCTCACATTTTTCACCATAGAGGTAGTGCCTCCATATCTTCAAAGAAAAGATCACAGCTGCTAACTCGAGATCATGAGTAGGATAGATTTGTTCATGAATTTTCAACTGTCGTGATGCATAGGCAATAACTATATCATTCTACATAAGGAAACAACCAAGTCCTTTCTTCGATGCATCACTATAAATAACGAACCCATCATTCCCCGATGGTAGAGTCAATATAGGAGCATTGACTAATCTTTTCTTCAGTTCTTCAAAACATTCTTCACACTCTTTTGTGCAAACAAATTTAACCCCTTTACGTGTGAGCTTCGTTAATGGGTTAGCCAATCGGGCAAAATTCTGGACAAAACGTCGATAATAACCTGCCAAACCAATAAAACTGCGTACCTCAGTTATACTCGTAGGTGCTGGCCATTCTTGGATTGCCTTGGTCTTAGAAGGATCAACAGAGATTCCATCTTTAGAGACAATATGGCCAAGAAAAGAAATCTCCTGAAGCCAGAATTAACACTTGCTAAACTTCCCATATAATTCATGCCTCCTCAGAGTCTTCAAGATAATGCACAAGTGATTTTCATGATATTCGTAGGTTTTGGAGTATACCAATATATCATCAATAAATGCCACCACAAATTCATCGAGATACTCTTTGAAAACTCTATTCATCAGATCCATGAATACAGATGGTGCATTAGTCAATCCAAACGGCATTACGGTAAACTCGTAATGCCCGTACCTGGTTCGAAATGTTGTCTTCGGAATGTCTTCCTTCTTCACACACAACTGATGGTATCCTGATCAAAGGTCAATCTTTGAAAAGTATTGAGCTCCATGCAGTTGGTCAAATAAATCATCAATACGAGGTAGGGGATACTTGTTCTTTATCGTTATAGCATTGATCTCCCTGTAGTCGATACATAACCTCATAGATCCATCTTTCTTTTTAACAAAAAGAACAGGGGCTCCCCATGGAGAAACACTAGGGCGAATAAATCCCTTATTACTCAATTCCTCTAGTTGTTTCATTAGTTTGACTAACTCTACAGTGGCCATTCTATAAGGGGTCTTCGATATAGGCCTTGATCCAGGAATCAAATCAATAGAAAACTCAACTTCTCATTCTGGAGGATGTCCAGGTAAATCTTCCGGAAATACATCTAAAAATTCTTTCACAACAGGTACATCCTCTATTTGAACATTCCTTTCCTCACCGACAGTTATTTCATTCTCTTCCTCCCCAATAATTGAATTAAGTTGAGATACTGGGGGTAGATCTAAATAAGAATTAAGTGGTGACGATTCTGCTCTAAAAATAAGGTGTTCCTTATCATTATCATCAAGAATCGTTACCTATTTCTTCTTACAATAAATCTTTGCATCATAGTCCGAAAGCCAGTCCATACCGAGGATTATATCAAACTCAATCATAGGTATGACGATGAGATCAGCAGATAAAGAAAATTTATGTGCTCTAATGGGGACTGATTCACAAAACTTTGTTGCAATGATACTTCCCTTAGGAGTTTTAACTGACAACTCCCTTATTAAATCAAATTGGAAATATCTAATTTTCTTAGAAAACTGGGAATATAAGAAACAATGCGATGATCCAGAGTCAAATAATGCATTTGCTAAACTTGAGGAAACCATTAAATTACATGCCACCACGTCTTTTGGAGCTTCTACCTCTGCAGTAGTGATTGCATAAGCCTGGCCTTGATCCCTTGGCCTTTTCTGAGGTAAGTTCTCCTGACTCTTAGGACATGCATTTGCATAATATCCCATCTCCCTGCAATTGTAGCACTGAACATTGGTAGCTTCCTTCTTCCCCTTGCAATCATGAGTTTGGTGGCCTTTTTCACCACACTTGTAACAGACTCCCATTCCCTTCAAGCAAGTACCAGGATGTTTCTTCCCGCATTTACCACAAGATGGATATTCAACCTTTCCCTTCTTCCCCTTATTTCCATTCCCAGATTCATCAGCAGGTCTCTTCTTCTCATGCTTTGCTTTAAAGTCATAAGACTTAGAGAATTCATTTTCGGTCTTGATAGCACATGAGACAATGTCTTCGTATGACGAAAAGGATTGTGAGACTAATGCTCGATGAAGAAATGGTTTTAACCCATCAAAGAAACGATCAATCTTACTTCTTTGGTTACGTATATAATCACCAGCGTACCTTGCTAACCTTGTAAAGTTAGCCTCATACTTTGTGACATTCTCATCCTCATTTTGTCTCAGACTCAAAAATTGCCTTTCCATATCTGCTCGATGGTCGCGAGGAAAGTATTTTTCTAAAAACAGATCTTTGAACTCCCTCCACTCCATATTTGATACTTCATCATCTTCCTTCATGTTTTGAATCAATGACCACCATTGATCAGCATCTCCAGTGAGGCGGTAAACTGCCATGATAACTTTTTCCCTTTCACTGCTCACCAAAGCCTGAAATATTTTCTCTAGGGAAAATATCCATTGCTCAGCTACTAAGGGATTTGTATTCCCATTGAACGTTGGTGGGTTTTTCCTCATGAATCGATCTAACATTGTTCCTCCACGCTGCGGATCAGGGTGCTCCATACGGGTAAGGTAATTTTTCATAACCTGAGTAAGTTGTCCCAGTATGGTGATTAGCTGATCGGCACCAGTTGCATCACCAGCCCCACTATAATTATCTTGAGCAGGAGGGAAATCCCTACATGGAGTGCGTGCATTGATACGGTTTCCATTTCTTCCACTAGGCGCCATTTCTAAACAATGGCATAAACTAGATCAGTTTATGAATCAAAATACATAATCCCAAACTTATAAAACACTTAACATAAATTGAACTATTTATGGATATAATCCATAATCATAAAAATGTTTTCTTTGAGGAAGTATATACTCATAAACCCTTCATAATGATTTGTAAATAAAATGAGATTTATCCTAAGCATATCCCCCGGGAGTGTCGTAACCAAGAGTGCAGCAAGGCCCGTTGTCGTGCACCAGTTCCCGTTCGAGTCTAGCTCAAAGCGGTGTTTTCGGGTTTTACCCCTTGGTACATCTGTTCCAGAGCCGCCTCTACCTGCTCGTATCCAGACAGGGATGTATTGCTCGGAAAACTCACAAAATCTCTACAATACCAAAATTATAGGAAGTTCTTCTATACTAATCCTCAAAGTTCATCTTAGGTCTACGTGCTCTAATCAGAGTTTATCTAAATCTAGCTTCCAAGGTTTTTACTAAACTTCCTCTGATACCAACTGTAACGCCCCGACCCTAGTTACCCAGATTCGGTGCATTATTACATAACATTACCATGATCACAAGAAAGATAAAATCTCGAAAGACCGATTGGTTTAGTAGCCTTGGAAACACTAGATATATTCCTAAGTCTTACATTACATCATAAAATGAAAAACTACTACAACAACATATTGTCTCCATAATCCACACTCATATCCCCACATAATATCCCTGCAGGTCATTCATAATTTACTTCTTCACTTCCTGGGAGAAATAAAACATAGAAAAGGGGTGAGCTCAAATGCCCAGTAAGGATAACAATATAGCGGAACATTCAAAAATAAGCAGAAACTTTTAAGGCAATGAATTACTAAAACAAAAGCCTTTTAAACTTGAACTTCAACATAGTATGGCAAAAGTAAAATGAAATAATGCCATTTACTTATTCACATAGATATTCTACTAATCGAATAATCACATGCAAAAATCAATAACCACTTTCATAATGTTGGAATGCATAATGCCAGACTATCATAACCACATAGCCAAGGCCTCGTGCCAAGACTACAAATAAGATTTTGCCAAGGCCTTGTGCCAAGACACTAGTTTGTCTCATGAGACCTACCGATGCATCGAGGAGCTATAGCGGGCTCCACCCATCACATATTAAGTCCAATGCATTCCCATATGAAAAGATTTAAACATAACATAAACATTCGTATTAAAACTAGCATACGAAATGTCAATAATTTCACCATAAACTATGAATGGTATAAAAATAGCACATCCACAGTCAAACATATCACAAAACCTTAAATACAATATATAAGTTTTGTATCATAATAAATCAACATCAAATAAGCGTAAAATCCATCAAAGGATGTTGACATAGATGAAATCAAAACACTTTTTAGAGAAATATCTTTTTCTATTTTTGAAATCATTTAAGATCCATATAAAATAAAACATTTTCTTGAAAATATTTTTATAAGATTGTAAGGGAAGCTTCGACGATTTTATAACGGCGGAAAATAACCGCACCTGCCGTATAAGTTAAAAAAACATTCTTACCTTAATTCTGTCGAAAAGGTTAAAAAGGACCTTGTTTTGAAAATGACGGAAAGATTCCTCTTATAAAAATTCAAACAAGGGTATAAATTACTTTAACCCATATTCTTGTAAATAATAAAAATGTTTTGAAATAATTTTTGAAGAAACATGGATGTGGATGATAAAGAGATCCCAGTAGATTATTACATATAAACAATCTCAGATAATGAAGAGATTGTGAAATAAACCTTACCTTGTACTTTTCCTTTGTTGGGGTAGGTTAACCTCCTATATAATGGTGAAATAATTTTTATTAAATTATACAAGAATCATATACATTAATATGATATCATATATGATCTTTTAACATTGCTTTATTAATAATATCTTAGTATTATCGTCGTTTCGGGTGATAATCGATTCGTTCTTCTTAAATGTTTGGTTACGTAAGACATGTTTGTAATGGATAGATTATATCTTATTCATAATCATAATGATATTAACATTATTTTTAACCCTAAAATGAGAATAAGACTTGAATGGATACGATGGAGAATGAATCTCATCGCGTTCGTGGAGACGGTAGTCCGTACGTACGCATGAGCGACAATATCATTCTTTTGATATTAAAATAATATATAAATGGATGGTATATCATATATACAGAATAATTAACATGTTATATTTATTATTTACATGAGTTACACATCATTATTATACCCATCCAAATAATAATATATTGAATAACAATTACACCACGACGTGGAGACGGTAAGCCATACGTACGCACGTATGGTGACATGTTATTCAAAGGGAGGATAGAATACTGAATATGGTTGTACCATATAATAACATCACAGTATATGTGAGATACTGGAGTTATTATTTTAGAATGGTAAGAACAAAGGAAGAAGAAGTGGAAGAAGAAATGAAATTGGAGAAGGGTGGTGAAATCATTACCTCTTCTTCGGGTTCTTCCTTTTGATTTGATCAGAAGGGCTCCTTAGGTTGGCTTTCTGATCAAACTAAGGCCTCTAGATTGTAGTGAGGGATGTTGGGAGAGTATTTGGGCAGAGTTTGGCAGAACCAAAAGGCTTTTAAGGTGTTAATAAATGAGAAGTAGGAGTGCCCTTTTATAAGAGGGGTGAGGGGCACCTTTGGAAAAGCTAGAAATATTAGTTTATAATAAATTCATATTCGGTTTACAATGGCTCCAAAATTGACTACTAAAAGGTTAAGGTGGTTATGGGTCGAAAACCACTCAACCAATAGATTTTAGACAGGTTTGGGTACTTATATTAACCTTATCTTTAAGTATTAACTCTAAGTTAATTAGTTTCACTTTTACAATGTCTCTTTGTATTTTATATAATATTGTTAATAAACATACTATATACATCCAAGCGACCCCCAAGTGGTCCATTAATGATGAACCTATCATGATATAAGTCTCTTGGACGACCCTTAGATTTTTAGGAATTTAATATCAATTAATAATATAATATTTGTTTTAAGAACTCTTTTATGTCAATTTTGACACTATTCAATAGTTGATTTTTGTGAAACTCATAACAGATTGATTACTTCGAAAAAAGTCAATTAAATCAATCCTAATATATCATATTATCCTATAAAATTAGTTTAATTCATTAAAAGTTTCATATTATATTTATTTGGGCATTTATAATATCAATTATTTTAATTTTTCACTATTATAGTAATTACTGCATCATCATTGTGTCATAAATAAAATAAATTATTTAAAGTCTAAAAATTATAAATAAAATATCATTATGTAGGAAATCATTTTATATTTCTAATGAATATTTATAATCTAAAATCCAACATATATAACTATATGTAACAATTGTTTTGCTAAAAGATATATGCTTGTGTCATTTTTGTATTCATTTTAACTTAATTAAAGTAAAGTGTCATTATCACTTACAAGTGGATCCATGGGGTCCAAAAATAGACCCAAAGATGCCCATGGTCGGCCATGTATCAACCAATAGGGTTAAGACACGTTTTAGGGTAATTTAGTATTATTATAATATTATTTTTTAACCCTTATTTACCGGATTTACCCTTAACCATGGTAAATAAAATATTTACCGCAGTAATTATTCAAAATGTCTAAAAATAAAAGTTACCAATTTACACAATTTGAACATCCTGATTCCAAATATGGAATCCATTTTCCTAAATTCAAAACACATAAGTGGCAGAAATTAATTTAAAATTAATTCCCGCTGTCAAAACAAAAAAGCGTGTTTTTAAGAGATAATAACTATCAAAAGATTGACACTTGTTTATGTTCGGTTTAATTGTAAAATTATGTCCAATGACAAAAATTATATTAAATGGTAAAAATATATTCTAAATATACTTTAAAACCACTAAAATTCATAATTTATCAATATTAATTATTTTGATTAAAAAAGTTGTTTTTAATTAAAATTTAGTAATTTTCACTATTCATCAAAATATAAAAGTTATCCGAAAAGTACCAAAATTTCACCCTAGGCTAATTCCAATATTCCGAATCCAAAAATGAAGTACATTTTGAAATATAAAATATATAGGATTTCAAAAAGTAGGTATTACTATTCACAACGACTAGTTTAATTAGTTGTGGTGTGTGTTAGAACTCGAGGTTGCGTACAACACACGCTATCGCATTATTCGAAGGGAAACGTACCGTGGAAGCTTGGGGTGTTACATAAATAATTATAGGTATTCGTGGAGTGATAACTTCTATCTCAAATTTTTTTCTTCCATGAAGACTAGAATAACTAACTAGTTTTATGAGATAAATGGATTCAAAACAAAAAAATGAACAACAAGAACCAGCCATTGTATAGGTTATATGTTCATCTCTTTAGTATTTCACTAAAAAATGTGGAAAAATATATTGAATGGAGAGTTGTACATCAACCATCTAGCCAAGAATGTTTAACTTGTCTAATAAAGGATGGAGAAAAAAATCCCAAATCCAAAATGAATTTGAAAATTAGTAAAATCATGTTAGACCACCTCTATAATATCTGTACTATCACCAACCAAAAATCCAATAATATTATTAAAAACACACCATTTTAACAACCTTGCAAGGAACCCTATACCCAACCAATATAATATCCACCCACTTTCTGGTAAAATTAATCGTTTTATTGGACTCCAACTAGTGTACAACCTCCTGTACATTTGAAAAAAGATCACGAATTTAATAATCAAATGAATAAAGGGGAAGAGTTAATAAGCCAAATAAGAATTATTTTATTGATTATATCCAAAACAAGAGAGGAAAACTTCCATTCCAAACAACAAATAACCCTAATGGGAATGTAATAATGATGACCACTAGAGATGGAAAATAATTTAAACAACTAAAAACATCTAAACATAAACCTGGAAAACTAGAACATGAAGATAATGAAGTTTTAATTTAAATAAAGTTTTGATATATTGTTCAAAAACATCCCTGACAAGAAAAATTTATATAAAATAAGAATAAAGATAAATAGGATAATTTTAGAAGTAACAAGAAAATACTATACAAACCCATCGAGAAGATATAAAG
Organism: Viscum album; assembly: GCA_963277665.1. Lineage (NCBI taxonomy): Eukaryota > Viridiplantae > Streptophyta > Magnoliopsida > Santalales > Viscaceae > Viscum > Viscum album. The sequence goes on along the minus strand of OY728126.1, from coordinate 926,690,855 downwards.
GGAAAAGTAATATATTTTACACACATTCCTATCAATGATGATCCAATTCAAAAAAAATCAAGAGGAAGAACTGAAAAGAGAAATTCAGAAATATTCTTGAAATTGGAGATCAATATTCTATTTTTTAAATCCCACAAAAAACAATTATCAAGTACATCGTGTTCCTCTAAAAAATTTTCACTAATAGTTGCAGGATTCAAGAAAATGAAATAATTAATTAGTGTAGATGTTTATCTACATTAATTACACCAAATCCTAGAACAAAGTGTCAATATCTTGGTAAATATTATATCACATTCACCTTAAAAATATATGATTTTTCATAATGGTAAATTTGATTTATGTGCTTCCATAAATTTTATGCCTCACATTATTTTTACTTCTTTCTGGATGAGATAATGGAATCCTACAATGTTAGTGGTACTAATTGAAAATGGTTCCACTACATTTCTGACATGTGTTTTATAAGACGTGCTAGTTGGCGTTCATGTCATAATCTTCCAAGTAAACTTTTATATATGAAACATTGAGGAAAATAGAGTAAAAACCCATTCACCCATAATTTTAGTAAGAACCTTTGTTAATACAACCAAGACAATCATAACTTTATATGAAGGAACTCTCACCATGGAGTTTGGAGAAAACAGTATCCACTTCATCATTATTGACTCTATTATGAACCCATCATAGGATCATGAACTTTTTTAAATTTATTACATTAATAAGGCTAGATTTAGTAAAGATTTATCACTATTCCATTAAAATATATCTCCAAATAAATATTTAATGATTGAAAATTTCTTGTTGAATAAAATTTTCCATCATTCTGGAATATATATTTTTATATTAACGACAGAGGTTAATTATATGTTTATTGATATATTTGAATTTTTTAAATAATGAGGTATATTAATTGTCAGCTTCTGTATAATATATCCAAGATATGGATTTTAAGAACCCTAATTTAATTTCAACTTTACAATAACCCCGGAATTTAGAATTAAAACCACTACCCACTAATTATAAGTATGTAAACTTAATGGGAAAATAAAATTTACCAGTAATAATTTATAAAAAACTAACCGAAAATATAGAACATATTATTATTATGATTTTTAGAGGCAATTTTCAAGAAATAGGTTGGCGTTTAATTAATACACAACACATTAATACCCAAATATGTATGTTTAGGACTCTTCTTGAGAAAAATTATAGGCCTATTTGATATCCCCAAAAGAGTCAAATCCCACCATGATATATATTTTTAAGGAGATTAAGAATATTTTAGGCAAATATATCATCTATCTTATTTCTAACATACAATGGGTCATCCCCATTCAAATAGTTCCTATCAAAACAGATGTAAGGATATAGACTTATTATAGAGTCTTTATAGACTATAGGAAGTTGAATCATGACACTATGAAGAATAAACTTCCTTATTCCATTAATTAATCATATTTTAGATATATTATATTTCAAAACTCACAATTCATTTCTAGATGGTTTTTTAGGGTACTTCCAAGTTCCCAAAGCACTTAGGGACCAAGATAAGGATATCATTACCTACCCATTTGGATGATTTGTTTAAAAAAATTTATTTTTACTATGTAATATTATCAATAAATTTTAGGGGTTTATATTAATTATCCATTACGATCACATTAAATACATCCTAGATGTGTTTTAGATGTCTTTATTATTTTTTGAGATTCATTTGACCTTTTTTTGAAAAATATATAAAAAATTTGAAAACATAGTTTGAAAAAACCATGTTTATAATATTGAAAAGTATCATTTTATCATGTAAATGGTTATAGTTCATGGAAATTTAATATAAAAAAAATTAAGGTTTAAAAATAAAAAATTAAATTAATAAATTCATTACTTTTATGACTTTTGTGAAACATATTAGATCTTTTCTATGACACGAAATCTTTTACATAAGATTTATCAATAACTTCTAGATGATTGATTTTCCCCTTTCAAGGTTAATTTTGAAAGAATGTGATCATTTTTTTAATGTTCAGTGTAGGGAATATTTTCATGATTTTAAAAAAAGACTGATCACCGCTCCAATTATGCTTCCACAAAGATAGAAGAACCCTTTTGAGTTTCTCTATGATGATTCCAAAAAAAATATAGGATAAGTCAATTCTTAAGGAAACAAAGGCATAACTCAAGTAATTTATCATGAATTAGAGACATCATATTCTTCCCAAGTGAACTACATAACCATTGAATAATAATTTATAGTAAATTTATTTATTTTCTGTAAATTCGGAACTTCCACACCTAGATCTAATGTTATAATTTTTCCTGATCATGCAATGCCTAGATACATGATAAAAAGTATGACTAAAATATATGGCTAGTCATATGGATGTTTTTAATTCAATAATACAATTAAAAAATGAAAAATAATAAATAAATTAAGATCCAAGTAGATAACTAGCTGAGAAGGCTTCCTAATATTCAAATAGTTGAAATTCCAAACCAAGAACTGGTGGATGGCCACATTACAAGAGAGAAGGTTTACTAAATTGAATAATATTTTCCCCAGTATAATGATATTGTTATATATTTCGTAAAATCTGTGATATTATAACATTTAAATTGCCAATAAATTCAAAGACTAAAATCTGGATCAAAATATTTTATTTTGGAAGATCCTTATAGGTGAAAAATCTATAATTACCATGTGATAAGTATATGTTTACATCTAAGTGAATATAATATATTTTTTAATATTTTCACACTCTAACTTATGGAGAAAATTTTGGTCCTCAAATTATTTCAATAAGATTTTTAGAATCAAGGGTTTTTCCAACAATGATTAAATATGCAGATGGATTTTGTAAAAAATAAGTGAAATTTAAATTTCATAGGAATATTTTGAGGAGACAATAACTTCTCTATAAATAAATCCATTTTTATGAAAAAATTAAAGAATTAGGAGAACATTTTGTGGGACCATTCCTTATTTTTTTGGGAACTCTAGAATATTTCATATAGTTAATTATATTTCCAAATGGGTGAAATACAAGGCCACTAAAACTAATCATGAAAAATGATTGTGATCTTTTGTGGGTTCGGAGTTACAAGAAAGATCATCAATGGCTAAGGGATAAAATTTTTAAATATGTTCAAGGAGTATTAAATAAGGAAATTTGGAGTGCATCATAAGACAGCCACACCTTACCATCCATAAATAAATTCCAAGAAGATGTGTCTATTAGGGAAATAAAAGGTATTTTTGAAATAATTTTAAAATTTAATATGAAATATTTGAGCCAAATTTGGAGGAAACATTATGGGATTATAGAAATTACAAAAAAATTTGTATTGAGTCCATATAAATGATTTATGGAAAGGTATATCATCCATCAATATAATTATAACACAAATAATATTGGGTGGTGAGAGAAGCATATCTAGATCAAGATAGTGATATAATGGAGATGAAACTAAAGCTACATGAGTTATAGGAAACTAGAAGACAATATTTTTAGAATTCACGAATTTAAAAATAAAGGGTAATATTGGATCATTAAAGGTTAATCCAACTAAAATATTTCTATCTAAGAGACCATGTATTATTATACAACTCAAGACTCAAGATGATGCCAGGCATGAATTTTTTAGATTAGAAGTTCCATTAATATTTACTAATGTATATCCCTTTGGTTTTATGTAGATCCCTATTGAAGGAACCAATAAATCGTCTCTATTAAGGGGAATATATAAAATAAATTCCATGTAAACTTTCTTCAATAACCTATAGAAGAGACAAAAATCCTCTAAAATTATTATCACTAAAAACCATTAGGTTTTTCTACTCCTTGAAATTTACTTACATGTTAGGATTTAATTTAAAATCTTATTTATAAGATAAATAGTTAAAAATAATTGAGAACAATATTTAATTTATAACTATGGTGGGGGATATATAGATTGGGAATTTTAAAATTTATAATTTCGTTAAAATTCTATGTATTTATTTGTCAATAATTTGTGTGTTTTCAGGAACCAATTGAGTTTAATGTGAATTCCCTTGAGATTTTTGAATTTATGCTAATTTTTAGGAACATATTTAACCAATATGTAAACTATATATGAATTTTTATGTGAACTATATTTAAAATTATATATGAGTTAAATTTATAAAAATCCCATTTAATTTTTAATCACATGATAAGAATTATTTTCCGACACATTAATCATTTTCTTTAGAGAATTATAAACAAATTTTGTAATTTTTTACAATATTCTTTCATGAGAGAACAAGTATTTTCATGAAAAAAGGATAAATTTCTATATTATTGAGTCACACCCCTGGAGAATTTTTGGTCTTTGTGTTATACATGATTAAGGCATTGTTTTGATATTTAATCCTATTTTTCAATCAAATAATTTTTTATGCCTGATTTATAAGGAAGAGACAATACTAGATAAAAATATCTATCTACCCTTACGTAGAAGACAATTCATTATCTTGGTTGAATTAAAGTGTTGGGGAATGGAGAATGTGAGTTGAAAAAACATTTTTTTACCAAATATATGTGATATAAAGAGATATGTTTTATAAATATTGTGATACTAATGCATGTGAAAAACCATGTTATATAATATATAAAATGGCATAGATATCATCCAAGTATGGGCATGTAAGTCTATGTCTTTTGGTAAAAAAAGAAAAGAACCTCTATTTTCTTTTAAACACTCAAATCTACACATGATTTGTAAAATAGAAAGGCTATAACCATATCTAAATTCATAATGAAATAATTTTACAAAGAGATAAAGATCGAAGAGAGGAAACATTAATATCGAATTTCATTAATTTGGGCTTAACAAATTTATAATTAATAGTTTATATAAAAAATTGATATAAAATATATTTTCATGTGTTGTTTGGAGAAAATATTTCAGAGAGGTTTTTTATCAACTGTATAAATATCCTAGAACACATTATATGTAAGGTAAATTCATCCTTATATAGAATAAAATAATATCACACTAAATTAAATAAATTCAAAAGTACCCCTATGAATTTAAGAGAAGAATATAATTGAAATTTTTTTTAAGAAACAACATAGGTGAAAGTTTTTTGTGACTAAAACACCATGGGATACATATATTATAATAGAATATAAATAAAAGGGAGGAATTAATTCTGGAAGAAAACTTAAAATCTTTAATTATAATATAATATGCAGACTATACCTCTAAATTTTCCTTGGAATTTTCTCATTACAACCCACCAAACCATAATCCATAGAACAACCCTGAAAATTCTTCATTAAATGAAAGAATACATGATTCATTTTTTTAGGTGAATAAATTCATTAATACGATGGTGACCCTTTCATTATCTTGAAATAAGAAAAAAATTTCTTAAAATTCATACTTGAGAGTATAGTGAAATATTTATGAAAATTTAAGTAGAAATTTAATTGAAAGGATAATAAAAGTGTTATTCAATTAAAGTTTTGCGAAAAATGGAAGTATATATATTAAAGTGATAAGATAATACTGAGGATCATGTAATTGAAAAAAGGAAACTCATATTTGATAGTGTTTTAATTCTTCCTGTATAATCTTTTCGATGTTTACTGGTCTAGGTGTCCAAGGTTTTAGTGTAGGGTAATTGATAAAGACAATATATTTATATATTTTACTTTTATATTTACAATTTTAATCCCATTATTTGAAAAATTCTTATATAAATTTTACAGTTATTAGTTTTAGGAATAATCAATAATTTAATTGATAAAAGGCTTGAATCTTGATTTTTACTTATCTATTTCATATTTAGAAATATTTGAATAAATATTATACTAAATTTTGGGTATTTTGATGATATTATAGGACTTCAAGAGTATATTTTTAAAATTTTATATTTGATTTCAAGAAAATTTGAGTTTACATGAAGGAAGTATATAAACACTATACTGGAGTGGAGATAAAATTAATAAAAAAATAATTCGGTACCTTAATAAGAGAATTCATGATCCACATATGAGATTTCATTTATGTATAGGGAATTTTGTCCATGATTATGAAATTTTTTAAAAATGTATGAAATTTTATTTCAATATACGATATTCAAAGTATGCTGTGATTTGTTAATGGAAAATTTAATATTTAGATAACATTTTTCCATAAATAGGATATTCCATCTATGTGGATGAAATTTCAATAAACCATATGAAATCTCATCTATGAATTAACTACTATAAAATATGTCTTTAACAGTGCTAATAATGGCCTTTAACAGTGCTTGAGAAGTGATGACTTCTAGAGAGAGATTAAAACACAGAGTCTTTTATCAGCACTAAAAAGGCATTGATAAAGGGGTCCTTTATCAATGTTATTGAACTAATAAGAATCTCCTTTTTCAGTTCTTCTATAAGTGATGATTAAAGACACCATTATTATCAATTATATAAGGACTTATAAAATAAAACATTATCAGCACTTTTTAAAGTGCTGATAACGGACTATTAATGAGCACTTCTATAAGTGCTTGACAAGGAACCATTTATCAGTGCTTATAAAAGTGATGATAAAGGTTAATACGGTAGTGTACTGTTACATCACACCACACCATTACAATGTACTATAATAGCAAAACACATCACAAAAAATACAACAGAATTAGAAAAAGAAATTACGAATACTGAATTTAAATCAAGAGAAATTAATCTAGGATCGTTTGCCCATTTTTGTCTATGTGATGTTCTTTTTAAACTAAAATGATACTTATATATTGATAAAATTAACTCAGAGTTATACTGGTCACACTGTTAATCGTATTGAGGTTAGTTTAATTATTACATGTCTCAAATGACATATGAATCATTTTCCTAAAGTATCAAAATAATCTGAATTTGTTTTCTTTGATTTCTATATATCGCTTGCCTTTTTTACTCAAATATCATTTTAACAGGAAACATGCACTTTGACATATATTGATCACATCTTGAATCAGTATGATATTAGACCAATTCCTACACATCACAATGGACTTATGAATCGATATCACGTATTATCATGAAAATCTAAGAAAATTTTCTTGGTTTTCAGTGAGTGGCATGTTTTGAACTAAACTATTGATTTTAAACTGATAACAGACACATTGAGTCATAATTTTCACACAGTGTATCTATTTGAGATTTAGATTATTCCTAAACATCTCAAATGACTTTTGGATCATTTCCCTAAAGTATCGAAACAATTATAATATATTATCTTGGTTTTGAGTATGTCGGTTTTACTTTTTACTAAAATTAATGTCAATTTTAAATAAAAAGACACAATTGTAGTCAAACTGGTCACACCATACATAAAAGTGAGGTACGTATGATTCCTACACATCTAAAAAGACATATGGATCATTGTCTTAATGTATCAAAACAATCCTAATTTGTTTTGTTAGTTTTGAGTACGTCGCTTTCCTTTTTTAATGTTGTTATAAACTGGAAATAGGCACTTTGACCTAAACCAATTACATCATGTATCTGTTTGATATGAGGTTGATTCCTACAAGTCACAAAGGGATTATGAATCGATTTCCTAATTTATAAATAAAATCCGATTTTGTTTTCTTTTTTTTTCAGTGAGTGTCATTTTTTAACTAAACTCTCGATTTTAAACTAATATCGGACATATTGAGTCATAGAGGTCACACCATGCATCGAATTGCAATGCAGATAATTACTATAAGTCTCAAATGACTTATTAATCAATTATATAAAGTATCAAAATAATAAAAATATTTTGTCTCGGTTTTGATTATGTCAATTGTACTTTATACTAAAATTAATATCGATTTTAAATTAAAAGATGCACTTGGAGTCATACTAGTCACACCTAGTCTTGAATTGAGGTACAACTAATTAGAACACATCTCAAATTAAATATATATAGTTTAAATAATGTATCAAATCAATATGAAAGATATTACACAATTTTGATTATGTCGCTTGTTTTTTTACTAAAATGTCATTTTAAACTGGAAATACACACTTTGACCTATACCAATCACTTTGTGTATCGGTTTTACATGAGATTTATTCCTACATGTCATAAAAGACTTATGAATAACTTTCCTAAATTTTCTAGAAAATATAATCAGTTTTTCTTCATTTTCATTGATGGATATTTTTGGAACTAAATTATCAATTTTAAACTGATAATAGACACATTGAGTCCTAATGATCACAACTTGCATCAAATTGATGTGTGTTTAATTCGTACACAACTCGAATGACTTCTGGATCATTTCCCTAAAGTATCAAACCAATCAGATTATTTTGTATTGGTTTAGAGTATGTCAGTTGAAAAATTTACAAAAAATAATGTAATTTTTAAATAAAAATAATCACATAGTTTCATACCGGTCACAATGTGTTTCTGATTGAGGTGTGGATGATTCCTACACATCCCATAGTCTCAAAAAAATTCTAACTATCAATGTTACCAAGCATCCATTATCTTTCTTTGTCGAACTACCAACACTGCATATTGACTCAATTTTCTTAGCCAAAAAACCATTGTCGTTTGAAATTCAGAAGAGCATAGGATTTCAACAATGAGACAAAATTTCTGAATAATTATATCAAATAATTATGCAGTGTTGGTAGATCAATAAAAAAGGCCACGAAAATAGATTGCCTAGAAGCATTGGCAAAAAGAATCATGTTGTCGCTTTTATGGATTATTGCAAGTATCTGAATGAAAAATATGATTTCACAAATGATTTAATGAAAGAAATAAAAAAATCATAGGAAAAATTGATAAAGAAATTAACTTACAAATAATAGATAAAATGATGAGAAAATAAATTAAATTTGTAGTCGGAATTCACCTTTTTCTAATGGTTTTATTCATTATTAATGCATTTTCTTGTCTTCACTATCTCAATTGCATGCTCAAACAAAAGAATCCACTTTTACAAGAAAATAATTATTATATGAGTAATAATGAAAGAAAAAATTAAACATAAATATGAAACAATAAATTAATTCTGTGGATAATGATTTTACTATAAAAACATTGTTGACTAATAGGATATGCTGACGGTAAAGCAAAAATGATAATAAAAAATAAAAATAGCTCTCACCAAAAAATGTATCAATGAGTGATGAGGATGGGAATAATTTTTTCACTATGGTCAGTGATATCCTATGAAATCAATAAAATGTGAAAGTCATAGAAAACTATCATCCCCATAATCGCATCTCCTAAACATTTATTATTTCACTTTGTTTTTTGACACACAGCATACATATCTTGTGTACATGCACCTATGTTGCATGAAATACTCAAAACATTAGTCATTCATGGGATGACTAATGCTTAGAGTAGTTTAAGAACTATAAAAAGGATGGGGGATGAGTCTCAAAGAAACAAAATGTAACAACAACTATTTGAAAGAGGAAGCTGATGAAGATGAAAATTGTACTTCATTGTCTTCTCTAAAAGGATAAATGCCTCCCATTTATGATAATTACACCATTGTAAGTATTTATTAACTTGACAACTCAATTTCCACCAACTCCTTCCAAAGAAAAGAAACACACGATCAGAGAAATGATAGAGTGAATGGTGAGAATGAAATTGAGAGGGTGGAGATAGAAGAACCAGAATATGCAACCATAGTGCTACACAACCCTAGGGTCTTGGGTTTCAATAGTGAAATTTCAGATATTGATTATATGTTACTAAAATTAATTTATTTGATTTGATGTGGAGATAGAGTTAATGATTAATTACTTTCAGTTTTATCCTAGAATTTATCTATAAGGATCCGAATAAAACTTCAAAAAATAATTGGTTAAGGATTTTCATTATAATGTTTTTTTATAAAACTCAGTTTTTTAATATGATTTATTTTTATTAAAAAAATTATAGTGTTTTACATGATTGGAAAAATGGGTCAACTTGGTCATATACTTCATTCGAACATACCTTGATAGGAAATAATCTTGAATGGGGTTTACACCTTCCACGATCAAAAACTATAAATTGGAGGTCACTCCTAATTCAATACATAGTTAAATAAAGTAAATCTACCTAAATATTATGTATATATATGTGTTATACATATTTTATATGTGTGTATGGGTTATATTATTAACTTTATTTTAATATGGTTAGATATATATGTATATTATTTATTATATTTAAATTTACTTAAACATACAATATATTATTTGATATATATCTATTACTATTTTTCTAATGATACTAAACAAATACTATTAAAATAATAATTTTTAAATTATAGTTATTGTGAATAATTATTATTATGATTACTTGTGTATAAAATATAATTATTTAAATTTTGGAATGTTTAGTTATTTTAAAAATATATATATAGTTACTAATTTTATTATTTTTAATGTATCATGAGTTTAAATTATTTTATTGGTTTTTTAAGTATTATTTATATTACTGTTTATTAAATGTATATATATACACCTAAAATTTATATATAGACCTAAAATGATGATTTCCTATAAAAATTCTAATATATAGATATTGATAACTTCCATTCTATTTTTTGGAACAAGTTATATAGAAAACTATTCTAGAGGAGACATATAATATGAATTGACCCATCCTTCAGATTCTTGGGAGGTCCGTAAAGAAGTTATCATAAAGCAACAATACACATCAATAAGATATATCACAAAAAAAAAAAGAAAACACACCAACCCTTGCAACGCCTATCCCAAATACATTTAAACATATATATTTGTATGTCTGTGTGTGTGTCGTGGAATTTATAATACACATAATTGAAATACTAATGCACATTTGAACATAATTATTAATGTAAATAAATAAAATCCCTTCCTAATTTAGATATCTAGAACCATAATTTGTGAATGAATAATTATAAAATCACCCTCACATTATATGTTCTGAAAATTCATATAAATAGATAGAAGGATATATATTTAAATATGTGTGTGTGTGTGAGGGTTTGTATCTTCATAAAATAAGCTTAAATTAATAAAAATATATGTAACCCCTACAGAAGAATATCACATTATTGTAAAATAAATACAACCCCATACTAATTTTAAAAATAGTGATCCAATGAAAAAATATGGTATCACTCTTACTAATATTTCTCTTAAAATAGAAAAAAAAATTCAATGAAAATAATTTTTTTAGGAAAACCCCTTACATTAGAATATTAAATCAAAATTTAAACAAATAATGTCCCTTACACTAATTGCATAAAATCTACTTATGTTGCTGCTTCGCACTATCATCAAACTGAAAAATGGTTTTCTAGATCAATTTTTTCATTCGTTTAACATTTTTTTATCCAAAACCTTCATTTTTATAAAAAGGAATAAATATTTATTTAATTGGTTTATCTATGGAATAGGGGTTATTCACTAATATTTCAATATAGAGACAAAATCAAGCTTATGGAGCTAGATGTGTATATATTTAGAGAGAAAAGAAAATTGAATCACAACAACAATTTAAAAAGACCAAAACATGAAATCCAAAATATTATTCAAGAAGATAATGGTTTAGAAACAAAAGAAAAATAGTATAAATCAACTAGAACACAAATACATAAAAAAAATTAAACCTACAAAGGAAAATTGGAAACCCTCGGATCCAGATCTCAAAAAAAAATGCAAAAAGAAAATTGAAACCTACAAAGTAAAATACAATCCTACCTATCTAGGATGGATAAAATCTAAGATCCACGAATCTAGATCATGATGTTTTCCTCAGAAATCCTAACTGCAACTGAACACTGGATGTCAGAAGATGTTCAAGAAACTAGAGGTAGTGGGTTTGTGTGATTTGAGTGTGTTTGTGTGATTCAAACTTCTATTCCTTGAGGAGTGCTGACAATGGGTGGATTACACGGAAATATTCTGATAACGTGGAAGGTTTGGAATAAGAATTAGATTATAAAACTTTTATCAGTGCTTTTAAAAATTACACTCATAAAGTGTCCTTTTAACAATGTTGATTATTCAGCATTTAAATATATTTATTATAATATTATAATTATTAAAATATATAATTATTTATTATTAACTATATAAATATTTTTAAAAAATAATATTTATATCATTACGTGTATTTATATAATTATATATATATATATTATAAATATATAAAATATGTATATTGTAAATATATTCATTATTTTGGTAAATTTTTTATAAATTTAATAATTATTCATATATATATATATATAATTATATAAATACTTTGAAAAAATTATTTATTTGTTTATAATTATAAATATATAATTCTATAAATATACTATGTAAATTTTTAAATATTTTTATTTTTTAATATATTTTTTAAAATATTTTTTCACAATTATTTTTCTATCATTATTAAGGAATATCTAATTTTATGTGCATGCGTGTTAAAAATAAGTGAAATTGAATAAATTATAAATAAGTTAACCTTAATAATATTGAAAAAATGAATATGTTTTTTTGTGTGTACATTAAATATAAAAATTCATTGATTAGGTATATGTGAAATCAATATAATACACATTTGATCTATGTTAAATTGAAAAATCAAACGACACTCAGTTATACATCTATTACTCTATGTAATTAGTTAGTATTTTTAATTCATATTAATTTTTAATTATAAACCATTCTTCACTAAATATAGAGCATAAATATTTTGAAATAAATGAATCATATTTATATATGTTAATATATATGAAGAACGCTATCAAGAAAAAATATCCTCTCTTGTGCATTGATGACTTATTTGACCAACTACGTGGAGCTCAATAATTTTCAAAGATTGGTCTTCGAATAAGGTATCATCAATTAAGTGTCAAAAAGGATGATATACCAAATATGACATTCCGTACATGTTATGGACACTGTGTATTTATATTGATGCCTTTTGGTCTTACTAATTCCCATATTATCTTCATGAATATGATGAATATAGTATTTAGAGACTATCTTGATCATTTTTTGGGTGTGTTTATCGATGATATTCTTGTCTATTCAAAGAGTAAAGAAGAACATGAATATCGCTTGATAATTGTATAGCGCCAACAGCCCGAAGGCCTTCAAATTTTTATTATTAAGATAAGATAAGACCCCCTTTTTAGGAATGAAGGGGGAAACCCAAATACTTCAAGACATATGACAAATCACGACCCGAAGGTCAACGAAAAAAGTTTCATTTTTTGGATCACATAATCTCAAGAGATGGTATATCTATAGATCCAGTAAAAATAGAGGTTATTAAGAGATGGTTGAGACCAACAACAGTAACTAAGATCTACAGTTTTCTTGGTTTGGAAGGATATTATTGATGTTTTGTGAAATATTATTTATGAATATCTAATCCAGTGACCAAGTTGACTCAGAAAAAATTTAAATTCATTTGGATAGAGGAATGTGGAGAGAATTTCAAAGATATAAAAAGAAGGCTAGACAGTGCACCTATGCTCACATTACCTTATTGTGGATAAAGTTTTATGATCTACAGTGATGCATCCAAAAAGGTATTGGGGTGTGTTCTCATAAAAAATGATTTGGTGATAGATTATGCCTCATGATAGTTGAAAATCCATGAGCAAAATTACCCAACTCATGATTAGGAGTTAACTACGGTAATTTGTTCATTAGAAATATCGAGGAATTATCTTATTGGTGAAAGGTGTGATATTTATACTGATTATAAAAGTTTAAAATATATTTTCACATAAAAGGGTATGAATATGCGCAAAAGAAGATGGTTGGAGTTGATTAAAGATTATGACTGCTCAATAAATTACCACCCTGGGAAAGCAAACAAGGTGGAAGATGCTTTGAGTTAAAAATACCATGCTATCTTTTCCATTATGAGGATCATGAAAGATCCAATATTTATGGATTTACAAAGTATGGATCTTGAAATTTTAATATAAGGGGAGGAATATTATCTTTAACAAATGAATTTTCAACCATCTATACAAGTGATGATTAAAGAGGAACAGAAGGAACATGTAGAATTACAAAATAAGGTGAGAAATGTATCTAAATTTAACCATGATTGTGATAAAAGAATAAGGTTTGGGAACTGGGTTTGTATTACGCCCATTAAAAAATTAAAGAAGGAATTATTGGATGAGGCTTATAGTTATTCATTCTCTATTCACCCTAGAAGCTCAAATATGTACAGGGACCTGAAATAGTAATTCTGGTGGGATGGAATGAAAATAGATTTCACCAAATATGTCTCTTGATGCTTGTTTTGTCAAACATTTAAGACTGATAGATAGAAGTCTAAGGGGATGATACGACAATTACCCATACTAGAATGGAAATGGGAAAAAATCACTATGAACATTGTCAATGAACATCACAAAATATCTAAAGTCAATAATTCTATATGGGTTATTGTTGATATCCTTACGAATATAGCACACTTCATTTCTATTAGAGAGGATTTATCTCTTGATCGTCTTTCCTGGATATATGTAAAAGAATTGGTAATATTTCATGGAGTACCACTTTCCATAATATCTAATCGGCATACAAGGTTTACCTCAATGTTCTGGAAAAGTCTTCAGCATGCTCTGGATATAGAGTTATGTTTCAACACTACTTATCATCCTAAAAAAGATGGCCAGTCTGAGAGGACAATTCAATCTTTGGAATATATGTTGAGAGCTTTCTCTATGGATTTCAAAAGTGGATGGGATCAACACCTACCATTTTTGGAATTTTGTTACAGTAATAACTTTCAGTCCAATATTCAGATGGATCCTTATGAAGCCCTCTATGGAAGGTATTATAGAAATCAAACATTATGGGATGAAGTTGGAGAATGAAATCTATTAGGACCTAATCATGTTGATGAAATGGAAGAAAAGGTTGGATCTATTCAACAAAACATAAGAGCATCTCAGAGTAGAAAAAAAGGTTATGTAGAAAACCAAAAAAAATACAACGAGTTTGAAGTGGGTGATAAGGTGTTCTTACAAATATCTCCCTGGAAGAGAGTAATGAGATTTTGAAATAAGGTATAGTTGAGCCCTAGGTATATCAGTCCTTTGGAAATAATGGATCGTGTTGAGAATGTAGCTTACTGATTGGAGCTTCCAATAAATTTCTCCCAAGTACAAGATTTGTTCTATGTATCTCTCCTGAGAAAGTACATACCTAATCCATCACATGTAGTAAGCTTATAATTCATACTGCTAGAGAATGATATTTCTTATTAAGAAGAACTGCAACATATTTTGAATCGTAGTGAAAAAGTTCTATGAAACAAGACCACTCACTTGGTTAAAGTTTTATAGAGTAACCACCAATATGAATAAGGTACATGGGAAGTTGAGGATATTATGAGAGAGGGGTATCCTCATCTTTTTATTTCCAATTGATTAATTTTGAGGGAAAAATTCAGTTTAAGGGGGTAGAATGTAACACACAGATGTTTTTATGAAATATTTTCTTTGAATAATTTTTATTCTTCAGTATCTTGATATGCACACAAAAGTGAGTTTAAATGAACCAAGAGATTCCCTTAATATAAAATTACCATTATATCCTAGTTGTTATGTTAGTGGGAATAATTATAACTAACTTATGAAAATGCATTATGAATTCATTGGCTATTAATTATTTATAAAAAATATAATTCAATTATATATTTTTATTTTTATAGTGAATTACATTTGGTAATGAAATTAATGAGATATATTTCATATATACTTAATAAAATATTTTTTTATATTCATCCAATGGATATTTTATTCATAGGGTATGAATAAAACCCAATTCTATGTATAATATCCAATTTTTTAAGGTTAATTTTACACTTTTGATTAGAGAACCCATTTTAAATTATGTTTTTGACACATTAATAATTTATATACATAAAATAAACACATTATTTTATATTAGGATATAAAAATTTACTTTTGATAAATTTTTGATATTTTTCTGATAACTTTCATGTTTTAATGAATAGTAAAAATATGCTAAATTTTAATTAAAAACAACTGTTTTCATCGAGATACTTTATATGGTAAAATTATAATATTTAATGGTTTGAATGTATAAATAGAATATTTTTTTAGCATTTAATAATATTTTTGTCATTATCATTAATTTTACAATGAATTCATATGTAAAAACATTTCAATCTTTTGCAATTTTTTAACTTTTAAAACTCATTTTCTCGTTTCAACAACTAAAAAAAAATTAAATTAATTACTACAAATTCTGTGTTTAGAATATGGAAATTTTGATTCCATATTTGGAATCACAAGGTCCAAATTTTGTGAATATGACCCTTTTTTTGACATTATGAATAGTAACTTTAGTAATTATTTTATTTATCATGGTAAAATGGTAAATCTAGTAAATAAGGGTAAAATAATAATTATTTAATAATATAAAACTACAATAAAACATCTCTCAATTCTATTGTGTTAGATATTTTGGACCATTTTCATCCTTGGGACTATTTTTGGGACCCCTTGGATTCACTTGGATGTGTGAATGACATTTTATAAGAATTAATTTAAAGTAAAGATAATTATAACCTAAACACATATCTTTTATTAAATTGATTTTAATATAGGGTTATATAACTAATATCCATATCTATAAATAGTAATTATAAAGATAAGAATATTTACTACTAATGCTATTTTATTTATAATTTATATACATTCGATAAATATATTTATTTATGACACATTTATGATTTAGTGATTACCTCATTAATGAAAGATTCAAATAAATGAATTTATAAATTTTAAAAAAAAATTAATTTGGTTATTTTGATGTCATAAAACAATTTTATGGATGATATATACATATTATATTTGAATTAATTTCTTAGTATTGAAGTAATCAGGTTGTTATAAATTTTTTAAAGAGTCGGGTATGATTAGTGATCAAAATTGACACATTTCATAACATAAAACATAAAATAGATTATTAAATGATATTAAATTCATAAAAATATAAGATTGATCCAAATTGTTAATATAAGTCAAAATATGTCATAAATAATTTTTTCTTGTTCTTTTTACATGATATGGTAATTACGCAAACCCAGAATGTATAAATAACATGATATCAAGGTAATATTAAAAAGGGTAAAATAAGGGTTAAACCGAAAAGATAAGGATAAAAAAAATATTAAAAACTTATCTAAAATTTATTATATTATGGGTATTAAAACCAAAATCATCTTATAATATAATTAAATAAGTTTTTCACAATTATTATTCGAAATTGAATTTATAATAAATTAATATTTTGAGAGTGTCCTAAAGTACCCCTCTCCTCTCTTATAAAAGGGCCCCTCCTCCCCCTCCCATTCACTTTATATTGTTCCTTTACGCACCTCAAACCCCTAACCTTTTCTCTTATTAACTTCCCTAGTTACATTATATAGGTTATGGTATTCTCCAAAGACCAAATCTAGTGCCCTAAGGGAAAATTTAAAGGAGGCACGTCGAGGAAGAGGTAATATTTTCTACTGATTCTTTCAGAAAAACTCTTCTTCTACTTCCTATTATTAAGTTTTTTTCTTTATTAAATAATTAAATCAGTATCAATAATATACTTATATTTTATTATAAATATGAAAAAACCCTATTTCACTTTATATCCATCCTATGAAAAAGAAAATCACTGCACGTGCATACGTACGACTTACGATCTCCACACTGTGTTGTAATCTGTTTTTCACCACCACCTTACATGGATGGGAATAATGGTGGAAATAATAACTATATATGATTATTATAAAATTATACTAATTATGTGATATTATACACCATCCATTTCAATATCGTTCAACAATTATGGGAACAATATCATCGCCCGTGCATGCGTACCGCCTACTACCTCCACAATGCGATGCGATTCATTCTACAAAATCTTCATTAAATCATGATTATATAAATTAATTTAATGAATAAATTTGATATATATTATAATAATACCATGATTTGAATGATATACCTATGAACTAAAAATAGTAATAAGAACATATTCGACAAAACATGTATAAGAACATAAAGCAGGTAATCCTAAAATAACAACTGAAAATGAAATATTACTAACAAACAGATGAAAATATGATCATAAATGTTATCCTAAAAATGATTATGATTATGGAATTAATCATTAAAATTATTTAAATCATCGTACAGAGGGTTCAGATACATACAAAGCATATTAGACCTAAGGTAAGGGATAACTTTTCCAATCTCATTTTATCTAAGACTGTTTATTCATAACTATCTACTGGGGATATATTTTTCATCTATGTCCATGTTTGCTAAAATTATTCTCATAAATTTTTAATATTATTCTATTTATGTATAAAGTTATTTTTACCCATTTTGACTATTACTATATGGTTTGGAATGAATCTTTATTTTTTACCATACGAGGTACATTTTGACTTTTTCGGCAAAAGTATGAGGAGAATGTTTTTTAACTTATACGACATGATTGGGTTTTTACATATTCATAAGGAATTATTTATATGAATATTCCTATACATGTTTACATTTGTATTTTAAACTCAATTCTTTTCTTTTAAAATTTCATGACAATTTGAGAAATGAAATCATTTTTGAAGAAGGTAGGATATTTTCCTTAGGAACGAAGCTCAAGTGTTTTATCAAAATTAATTTCCATCTAAGATTATGTTGGTTTATGAATCTATACCTAATATTACTATGATTTTATTGTGTTTATGATGGAATGTTATTTAGTAAATCAATTTGTCTTATATCAATTATGATGGAATGATGTTTAAGAAACCCATTTGATTTCATGGGTTATGCTATAGTGAATGTTTTTATTTTTTTGTGCCACACATAAGAATTGTTCTATTAGGAGATGGGTGGGGCCTATATCTCCTTCCAATGAATTGGGTAAATATTTATATCTCATGACATAGACATGGCAAGAATGTAAAGTTAATTCGGATCAGTGATACTGGGCTGGAATGAGTAGAGAACTCAGTTCAGTAATGGAATTTGTCTTCTATGATGGTTTTGGAAATGATCCTTGACCAATATGAAATGATTTTCTATGATTATGTGTGAATTAAACCAAATTTAATGTATCATGTTATGACTATTTGGAATAAATTACACTTTTATGATTTATCCCATGACATGATATTGTGATCTTTTATATGCAGGATATGATTTTCAAATGTTATGATTTTATGAATATCAGATGATTGTTATTTCATTTGTTTACCCTTACTAGGTATTTGAGCACACCCTTTTATATTTTCCATTTCCTAAAGACATGAAGAAGGTTATTAAGTATGATATTCAAAAAAGGAGTCTAGTTATGATGAAATAAACAGAAGACAATGTAGATGTTTTTTTAATCAGTTGTTTATGTTTCTTAGTTTCAAAAGACACTATACCTGAATGAAACTGTCTTGGTTTTTGCTATATGTTGTAATAAATATACATCAATTATAAAGTGATATCAATGTATTTAAAGTATGGTTCACTATATATAACTATGTCTTAATTATCATATTTAATCATCAAATACATTATATTATTCATCCAAAAAAATATCTTCATGAAAGATGTATTGTATCACTATGTAGAGACGGTAATTCATATATACACACTAGCAATAATTACTCTTTACATTTTTTATAAAATGGGTGTATGATGGTGGTTTTATAACCATAATATCATTTAAATATATTTAGGATACTATTTCCATTATTTTATGAAAAATTCTACATATTTAAAAGTTGTATAAGACGAATTAATTTAAAGAGTTTGGGTAGTACAATAATCTCTTCTTCAGGATACCCCCTCTAGATCCTTTTATATGGAACTTAAGATTTTTATTTTAGGGGACCAAAAACTGCAAAACATAGATAATAATGTTCAAAATAGAAATGGGTCGGTATTGGTGATTCCATATAGCTAAAATTGTTGTAAATAAGTGAGGGAGTAGGTGCCCTTTTATAATTAAGGTAAGGGGAACATTTGAAATTTCTTAAAATATAAATTAATTTTGATGTCCAAATTGCTAAAAATTACTAGTAGTTGAATCAAATATATAAATGGTACTAAATATTCTCATCCAATAAAAGTTTGACATGTTTTATGTATGTTTTCACCCATATCATTTAGTTTTAACCCCCATTAACCCTTTCACAATTATTGTAATATTAATGTTGTCTACGCTTTAAGTGTTAATAATGTTACTATAAGATGAAAAACGACCCATAAATGGGCCATGATTGGTTTTTAAAACTATATCCCATCCATTTTTCCTTATCTAAAATATTTATTTATTTTAAATCATTTAATAAAATATTATTTAGTATAAAATATCATTAATGACAATTTTAACACTATTCATTTAATTTGACATTAAATACATAAACACTGAAGGGTAATTAAAATATAACACTTTAAAACCACTATAATAAGTAATATAGATCTAAAAAAATTCATGGGACGCATTAAATCATTCAAATTTTGTCACTTTTAGTATTTTTAAAATTATTTATTTATTTTTCTATTAATTAAATAAATATGGAATTAGCGTTGAAAAATAATTTATGGTAATTATTTAATTTCTAAAAATTAGAAATAAATTTATATCATGGAAATAATTTCATTTCATAGAAAATTGAAATTTATTTTAATTCATACCTTGATTTTTTCTTTATATGGACACATAATAGATATTTAAAGCTATGAGAGTGACATTTTGGAAATTAAATTGCTTTTAATATTATATGGGTAATTATCATTTAAAATTGTCAATAAAAAAATTATGTTATAATAAAAAGGTGATACGGGTCAAATTCTAAGCATCCAAAAAAAATTAGGATGAAAAATTATGGTCTTATCACTTAGTTTTAACCAAGATTAACCAAATTTACCCTTTACCGATGTGATAAATTTTATCGTGGTTACTATTCATAATGCCTCAAAATAAAAGAGACCTATTTTCAAAATTTGATACTTATGATTCAAAATATTGAATCCATTTTTTCAAATCCATTATCTATAAATTGTAGGAATTAAATTTAAAATAAGTGCGCAAAATGTGATGAAAATAAATTTTTTGAAAAATACATATATTTAAGCATAAAATTAAATTTATTCGTACCTTATACCTAGTAAAAACACAAAATGGCTGTTAAAACATTTGATTGAATATATAATATATAAATTTCATTAAAATCAGTCATTAATAGTGACTAATTCAAACTATTAAGATATAAATATATTACACACACAAAAATAGTTTTTCTTAAAATCAATTCTTTTACTTTCAAATGATTTTTATTTTTATTGATAACAAATGAATTTATTTTATAAATAAAAAACCATATGATTTTCAAATTTTAATTATTCAAATCCACACCCACCAATTTTAATGGATAGGTTATAATTGTCATATAATAATATTTTAATAGTAGATCTTGGTTTGTTTATACTTGGAGTTGTGAGTAACATAATATATTGAAGAGGCTAAATTTATTTAAAAAGATATATACCATAAATTTATAGGATGTTATAGTAAAAATTCCTAAAATAAATTTGGTATTTTATTTTTGTTTTTCAAAGGAATAATCTAAATTTAAAATTCAAAAAAAGTGTATTTACATCCTAAAACTACTTTTCCTTCTCCCCCATACTTGGTTCAAACCCGATTCTAATTTAAATATAGTATCCATTTGTTATAGAAAATTAGTTAAAAATATTGAAATATATATAACCAACATGACGGAAAGAATAAATATGAATTTTCTCTATATATCATATCAAAGGAGCAATGTGGACTCCTCCACAGGTTATTTCACAAAATCCTCCAAGTACTTCTTCAATTCTTAGTCAGTCACCTTGAATGACTATATCGAACCTTCTCTGTGAATCTAAACTACACCAAAAGGAAATGTATTATTTATGGGGTATGGACCTGTCCACTTAGAATGAAGCTTTCCTAGGAATAGCTACATCTTTGGACACAATAACAACACTTTTTCTCTAATATGGAATTGTCTTTTCTGGATAAAATTTTTATGAGAAGATTTAGTTTTCTAATAGTGCAGTATTGAGTTATCGTATGTTTCCCTTATCATCTCCTCATGCTCCTTCAAATGTATCCTCTTTTTTTCTCCAACCATTACAAACTACAGGTTCACTCTTTTGATAGCCAATAGAATTTGTGTTGTAGCTTAATAGAACAATGACAATGTTTACCAGAAAAAAATTATAGGGTGACATACCTAATGGGGTTTTATAGGAAGATATATTTGACCATAGTGTATCTACTAATTTCATACTCCATTCTCTATTATTGTGGTATAATTTTTTATCTAAAATTATTTTTACTTCTCTGTAAGACACCTCAGCCAGTCCATTTATTTTTGGGTGGTATTTAGAGGTAGTTTTACAGTGCACATCATATTTATTCAATAGGGCCTCCAAGTTTTTACTATAGATATGTGTTCCTTGGTCATTGATTATTGCTCGAGGAATTCCAAACCTATAAAAATGTTTTATATTAGAAACTCAATCATAGTTTTTTAATCATCAGGTCGATTATCTTTTTCTTCAATCCAATTATAAACTTAGTCCACTGCTAAAAAAATTCAAGAAAATAAAAATGAAATAGGAAATGGTACCATGAAGTCAATTCCACAGCTATCTATTATCTCATAAAAAATCAATTTTTTGGGGTATCTCATGTGTTTTAGAAATCCAACTAGAAAACTGGAATTTGTGACATTTTTTTTCAAAGATCATGTTAATTTTTAAAAAAGGACGTCCAAAACAATGTAGCTTCCAAAAAATTGTAAATATCTTATTTGAGGTCCAAAATGGTCTCCACATGAAAGTGTATAACAATAATAAATCACATATTTAATTTCCTCTACATTGTTGCACCTTATAATGACTTGTTCATTGCAAATTTTCCATAAATAAAGATCCTACCAAAAGTAATATTTTGTTTTTAATTTTAATTTAGCAATTTTCTATTTGGAAAAGAAGGAGGGTAAATTTTTTGTTAATAAAAAATTCACTATGTCAGTGTACTGGTGCACTTGGTTGAGGTTGTATAGTTTCTCACTAAGAAATTAATCATCCATATTGGCCTTGGGGGATGGTTTTACCTTGGCAGTGTGAGGTAGCTAGCTCATATGGTCTTTCAACATATTTTTAGAATTCCTCTTTTCTTTAATCACTATATCAAACTCCTATAGTGGAAATAGCCATGTTTCTAGTATGGGATTTTCATCAAATTTCTTGAATAAATATCTAAATGATTCATGATTAGAATAAACCTTTAAATTAATCCCTAAAAGATAATAAAATAGATTATAAAGCTATAATAATAAACAAAAACACATTCTCAGTTGTTGTAAAGTTAATATACACATTTTATAGGGTCTAGAAGTATAGGTTATCACTTGTGGAAGTATATCATTATTTTTATAAATAAAAACCGCTACATATAAATCGGAATCATCACACATGATTTCAAAGGGGTGACCCTAGATTGATGAAAAAATAATGGGGGATGTCATTAAGAAATATTTTAATTTTTTAAAAGCTATCATTTATGAATCATCCAAAATAAAATCAGTTTCCTTCTTGATTAGATTTTTTAGTGGAAAATAAACTTTCCTAATGTCCTTAATAAACCTTCTATAAAATCCAATGTTTCATAGAAATTACCTAATGCGCCTGATAGTAGAGGGGTAAGGAAGTGTGAAAATAACATCAACATTGGATTTGTAAACATGAATTCCATATTTATAAATTAAATAGCCTAATATGTTTCATTTTTCTACCAATAAATGTAAGATTTCAAATTTTAAAAATAATTTTTTTCAATACATATTATTGAAACTTCCTCTAAACTATCATGGTATATTTTAAAAAATGTTCCATACACTGTGAAGTAATAAAGGAATAACTCTAAGAATATCTCAATTATGTCTGTAAAAAACATAACATATATCACTAAAAAGTTTCTGGGTATTTAAAATACATAAAGACATCTCATGGTAGGAAAACACACTGAAGGAAAATGTGAAGGGGGTCTTATCTTGATCTTTAAGATCTATTAGAACCTATAAATACCCATAAAATACATCAAGGAATCAAGAATGATCCTTACAAGATTGTATCTACAATATTTTGTTCACAAAGGGTATGGGAATATGGTCTTTACTTGTCAAATGGTTCAATATCCTATAATATATGAAAACTCTCCAATTGTTCTAAATTTGTTTAGTCACTTACTCATTAATATCATTTTGTACCATTACGTAACTAGTTTTCTTTAGGACAATTTAAACTAGACTCACCTAATGGGATTCCATTATGGGTTAGATTATTCTAGCTTAAAAAATTCTTTCAACCTCTTTTTTATTACTTTTATAATCATAAATTTTATCCTTCTTTAGTTCTATGTCACTCATTTAGATCCATCTTATAGAAATACATAATGCATGTAGGTGGTGGGTATAATCATTAGAATATTCCCTAATTTACAACCAATGTACTCAAAATTATATTTCATAATTTTTATTAGTTGTTGTTCTTTTCTAGGATCTAAATTATTTAATATTATGATCATAAATTTATAATTTTCCATTAAAGGCATATTTTATGTTTGATGGCATCCGTTTTAATTCTGCCTCAATGGGTTTTTATAGATATTTTTATATCTTGGTGTTCTCTATTTTAAAAACCTACACTTTTAAAGCATAAATGTTTATATTATATTTGAGTTACTCATCAAAAAAATGTCATTAATTTCTTCAAATTGGGTAATACTCCAAACTGTCTCCAGATTATGTTTATTTTCATGAACTTATTTATCAAGAAGGTTAGGTGTTTATAAATTTTATCCTATTATAATTAATTCATTAATCATTATAAAATCATTCCTAGAATAATGAGATAGTTCAAAATGATTTAATTTAAAAAAGTATTTCTACTCATGAGGGTGTTTCATCAAGTCAAGGTTGTTGAAATCCACTATTTCAACACAAATATTCATGGAAAGGGTGACTTTATTTAAATTTATTATGTTTTTAGTATTATTAAATAATTTACTACCTATAATGATGGGGGTGTGGTCTTTAAATTTTCCTTCTTCCATGTTGAGAATATAGAAGTCTGTAGAAAATGGGAAACCTTGTACATTAACCAAAACATATTTAAGAACACCTACTAGGTAGATTGTGGCTCGATTAGTGAGTTTCACAACTGAAATATAGGATTATAATTATAAATTATATGGATAAGAAAAAATGTAATAATTCATTTCATAAATTGAAGATCCTAAACCACATGATACATTAGAAAAATAAATCCTTCCAATTGTGAAGGGGATAGCAAATTACCTAGATCCTAGAATATTTGGGGGATTTGAGGGTTAAAAAGGATAAAAAAATATTACCTAATCTTACCTCTTTATTTCCTCAAACTATCATTCTACCCGTTCATATTCCTTTAATGAATTTTTCATACCTTGGGATCTTGAGGATGAAATCCAGTCGGGGGATATTGATTTCTACATTTTAACTACTTCCAGCATCTTATTTTATAGTGATTCATTTAATTTTTTCTTGGGTTCTTGTATACTTATAGGGAAGGTAGGTTGGATTTGTTGAGTATAATTTTTCTTATATTTTCATTGGTCCTTCTTCACAGTGGGTTTTTTTCACTACTATCTCTTTGGGTTATTTTTCTTGTGTAATTTCATCAGGTACATGTCCACTTCTAGTTTCCATCTCCATGGGCGATCCTTTACTTTTTATAGAACCTTGTCACTACTTAATGTAATACCACTAGTATTTCCATTAGGTTTAGGAATTTATTATGTAGGAATCCTACAAGATAATTGATTTACTAGATTATTGAGGGTGGTCATGGGCTGGTGGAACCATCATTTTAATTCCTTCAACTTAGATCAAATAATGGGGATAATAGTTTTTTGAATATTTTCAGATTTCTTTCCCTGTCTCATTATGACCTTTATGGAAGGCTCTTCATCTGATCCTTTTTGGTATCTTCTGTATTGTTTGAATTTTTTTCTATAGAATTGAGGGGGTTGTAAAATATATTAGTTAGTCTTTTGGAATTCCTATTCAAATGGTGGCGATTATTGTTTTTAGATCATAACCTTGAATTTATTAGTGGGAAAATACCTAAATCCATGGTTTAAACTTGGTTGATTGTAGATTTTACTCTAGAACATGGTATCATATCTTTTAGTACCTTAAAATTATGAGTATTCATTAATAAATTCATCCTGGTAATTAAAATTTTGATAAACCCTTGGGGTTTTGTGGGTTATGAAACCTACACTTTTTTCATAGCTAGAGATATCATAAGATAGGTTGGTTACTTAATATTATTTTCTAAAAAATGTGATTTCTAAATTTTTACCTCATTTAATCCTCTGGATTTAGTTATCATAACAAATTGTTGGAACTTTTTATTGATTTTTTCAATTAGTTCTAGAAATTCAAATAGTGACTTATCAATCAATGATCCTCTTAAAGAAGCACCATGTATGTTAAAATCATTTTCCATCAATAATTGGAAAAATAATTATAAAAATTATTTTATTAATAGGGATAGTGTCGGCATGATATAGTCAGTTTCTTGTACCTTTCCCAAAACACATAGAGAGTTTCTCTATTTTATTTTTTGATTATATAGATCTCCTTCATATTTTGAGAAATCCTTAAAGTAGAGAAAAATGTCTAGGGAATATACCAATGTAGCTCATCCCATGAGTGTAATTATCTAGGATTCTAGTTGTAGATACACTCCTTATATTCATATTTAAGAGAGAATAGAAAATCCTTTGAGATGATTTGAACCCTAGTGACTCCTCTGGTTCGGAATCCATCGAATACTTATTTAAATCTCCCAAGTTCATATTGGGGACTTCAGCTGATAATCAATGACATTTATGAAAAATATCTATCATTATAGTTTTGAGTTCACAATATTTTTAATCATTTAATTGTATTTTTTATTAATATTAATTTTTTTTCCATTTCCCTCATATTCCTATTAACTTAAGGATGATTATCTTCTTTTTTTATATTCATAATATAACTTTTGTATAGGAAAAATCTGATGAAGGAGAGTTACCCAATAGAATAGTGATAAAATATATCTCCAGTTATTCTATTATTTTAAGAATTCATATTCTAGAGATTATAGTTATCTCGACCAAAGGATCAAAACCAATTAGTATGGAAGAACTCGATACGGTCATTGAAAAAAATTAAAACAAAATTAAAACAAAAACACTAACCTCTATAGTAACAGAGCCAGGTTTTATGTGTTCCTGTCATAAGATGCTCAATAAAATGATTTATAAACCCATGAATAATTTAGTAAAGTGGGACACAATATTGTATCCATAGATACAGTGTTATGGGTTTGTTCTACTTTAATTTGGTAGGATCAGTTTGTGAAAACAGTAATGGAAAACTATGCTTGATTGGTTTCTAAAGCAAATCTAAATAAAGTGGAATAACCTCAAATATCCCATAAATTTCCCCTTTATATTATTATTCTATCTTTACTATTTTTCCCTCTAACCAAGTGAAATCTCACTTGGTTACTCTATCCAAAAAAAATCAATTTAACACAAGGGATTCAATGATCACTAAACCTTATAACCTCACATATCCTAGTAAATGGAATTTTTTTTTTACCCATATATCAACCCACTACTTATGATCAAAAGAAATGGATAATACCTAAGTGTCATATGTTTGTGATCTAGTGAATAATATAATATGAATTTATAATGTGAGGAATAATAAATATTCATTTTCATATATAGTTTGAATAAATCCAAAGAGATTAATAGAAGAAATTGAATAGTTAAAATATTGAATTCATTACTATGGGGATATAGGGAATCTCCTCAGTGTGTATACTAAGAGATTAGAGTTTCATTACTATGGATTATTAAAATATGAAAATAAATAAACTATGAAAGTAGATTTACTGAGTGATTCTATGAGAATGAGTGAGTGTGAATGAGAGTCCACCGGTATATTAAAAAACTGTGATATTTAATGAACAATGATTGGGAATCTTGGTGAACATTGAAGTCATTCACATGAGTATAATGATAATATTTAAGATCTCCGGTAATTTTATTTAATTTCATCGTTAATCACTTACTTATTGGTTGGATGATCGATACATTTCCAAAATCAAGGTTTCAGACTACATTCTTTAGAATCAAAACCTTTCATAAGTTTTTCTCTCTCCCACCCTATACATTTTTAGAGGATAATTTATTTCATACTTCACAAAATAGTTTACTATTTTTAAAGAATAAAACAATGATCAATTTGGATTTTGAATTTGGATTTTTCGATTTGGAACGTGGGACTATGTAAAATTAGAATTTTTCTTACAGTCTTTGAATTTTTATCTACAAAGAGAAAAAAATTGAATTAATTATTTCAATGGATTAATAAAATTATGAAGGGTAATGTTTATAAGGATCGATCATATGTTTAGGATTTATTTTTAGGCATCATCATCTTCCTCGTGGTGGATCTAGGATTGTGGTCAGCGGAAATGGGGTTTACAGAGACGAATCTTCATCAAGGGCATTGTGAGGTCATACATGGTGGCACTAGTTAGATTATTTTGTTTCATGGGATCTGATAACACTATGATCTTATTTTATATCTTCATCTCTAGGTTATTTCCTTGGTTTTCAGATGGTGGCATTAGTGGTGTTCGGGCATCATGGAATCCACATAACAGTCGTCTTCTTTAATTGGTTAGGGTGGTTTGTATGGTCAGGGCTTCTATTTTGATTTGGAACTATAATGGAAACCATATCATCCCCTCCATGGTAGTTTGGGAGTTGAGGTAAAGGCATGGTAGGTTATGGGTGGATTCATAGTTACTATAGTGATCATGGAAAGAGATGTGGTGTATAGTAGGTATGGAAGAATGGGAAAGTCACTATGAAAAAATTTCACTGTAAGATGATGAAAGGGGAAATCATGGTCAGTATACTGACTACGAGGAGGGAGTGACATGGTAGTGTGAAAAATGAAATTATGGGCTCTTGGTAGCTTTAATTAGACACCCACATTCTATTCTTTTTCAACCAAGGTAGGTGGGTTTGGGGATGCATGGTAGGTTCTACAAGTGACCATGTAAGAATAGTACGTTTATTGTTTCAAGCACACATGGTAATTTTCAATTCCAATGTGTGGTCGGTATAGTGACCATGCATTTTCAGTCACTTTTTTCTCACATAAAATTACAAAAAAATTACATCATTTAGTGCCTAATTTTTATAATTAAATATAATTTAAATAATAAAAGTATTAAAATCAATATTCCAACCTATAATTCACAAATTCAAAGAACATAAAATTAAAATAAAATCAATTCAAATTCCACTTTTATCAGACACCAATTTCCAATTATTTTTTCAAAATTAAATTTCATTCCAGGTTGAAAATTAATATTTAGAATTGATTTTTAAAAAGGATTTTAATTTATGAATTTTCATTTAATAAAAAAATAAAAAAAATATCAAAACTCCAAAAAATATTCCATTGATGATTTTAAATTCATTATTGATATTGAACCATTTATTTTCATTGTTCAAAATTAATATATAATAAATCAACTCTAAAAAATTCTACGCTTCTCAATTAATTCCAGAATTTCATAAACATGAAAAAATCATCATTTCAATTCATTTATTAATTAAATTACAAATTTTTAAAATAAAAAAACACTAATTTACCCATGAATTGGATAAAATTAACATGTATATTTTATGACTAATATATTTTTTTTGTAAAATTAAGGTTGACATCACATATATCATTATCTCCTAAACACGATGTATCAATAGATGAGCCATTATATCAAAAAACTATGTTTAAAAATATATATCCTATTGAAAAAGTATAAGGAAATATTCATGATCCTATTAATTTAACAAAATTGTTTTATGACTTTACTATAAATGGAATTTAAAATGAATCACATATTAATGATAGAATTTCTAACAGGCATCGATAATGTTCCAAATAGTATAACCGATAGTAATTGATTCATAAATACATGATATTCATTAGATAACATCCCTATAAAATTAAAATCTTTTATAAACACAATATTTTTCACATTTTATGAATACCCACTTGGTACTTTAATTCCTTGAAGACATTGATAGAAATTAATCTTCTCAGTCTTGCTGACATATCAGAAGCCATAGGTTAATTTGTTGTTCTTTCCTTTCATAGTGGTTTTGTCTCATATTACCACTATATGTAAACTATAATGTGGGTGAATTGTGTTCAATAACATGACTTATAATTTTTCTCCGCCTCAAATATTAAAACCAGTGGAAAAAAGAAGTTTCCATAAACCAATAAATTAGAGACTCTAAAAATATAAAAGTAAGAAAATATATGCATGTAAGAAATTAAATATGTTATAATTTTAAAAACATCCAACAAAACTAAATACGTACAAAAATAAAAACAACTATTTAATGTGTTGGGTAAAATTGAATTAAAAAAACATAAATTATTTATTCTCAAATTATGTTACCGTTAAAAGTATATTATAAAATGTAATTGTACCCAAAGAATGAGAAGAATAATAACCCTAATTCAAGGTATCCTCACCGTTAACTTGTTCAATGTTTTTTCTTATAATACCCTTAAATCCCTTGACATAACCCATAAAAAGGTATCAGTCCACTTCTACAAAAAAAAATCTCATTTTTGTCATCTAATTAGAATCCCCTGATCAACCTGCTCAGTTGAATCTCAAATTCCTTGGGTTGAATACTTAGTTTCGTGAAGGATTATATAAATATATGTCTTCCTTATAAAAAATATATTTCTATCAAGGGATTTAAAACATAGTTATTAAAAAATAAATGTTATTTTTCAAATAATTAAAACCTCTTAATCTAACTTTTAGAGGAAACACTGCTACATCTTGGCCTTTTATCAGTGATAAAAACTGACTCTAACAGTGCTAGAAAAGCGCTCTTAATGCAAGCGTAGATAAGTGGGGGGGGGGGTCCCCTTTCTTAGTGCAGTGAAAAGTGCTGATAAAGGGGACCTCCCTTTATATACGACGAAATTAATAGTGCTTTTAGAGAGATGATAATAGGGCCCTTTATCAGTGCTCTATTAGCGTTGTTAAAGTAGTCCTTTAATAGCGCTCAAAAAAGCACTGATAAAGTCACCTTCCCCTGCACCTGTACAACCATCACCTGCACAACTGCACACCGGCACACCTTCAAACCTGCACACCTCCACACCTGCCCAAACCAACACCTTCACACCTACACACCTGCATAAAATAACACCCGCACACAACATTTTGACAAACAATGATATATAAATTTACTTAACATCATGAATACAAAAAAACACACAGCTATATACATTTCAAACAATTTTTTACATGGTTACAATTACAATTATCCAACAACAGCTATAAACATTAATGTTTCATCCTTTTATATCCATGATCCTCTCTCAAAAATTGTCGTCCATGGTATTTGTTGCCGAACAATGCATCTGAACTCAAGGAAATTAATTCACCTATATAAGAGAACAAATATTATGTTAGACAAAAATAATTAATTAAATTAAAACATTAATATGAAAGAATACCTTAATATGTAAATGTGAAACTAAAATATGTAAAGGATAAACTCAAATGTTTTCATTATGATAACAATGAATTGGAATAATGTAAAATCAGAATGTTTTTGGATGATTTATCTCATGTAATAAATACTAATTATTTATCTAATGAAAAGCTTTAGTAGTCACACCATGTGTTGGATTGAGGTGCGGTTTATTCATTCACATCACAAATGACTCATGGATCGTTTTCCTAAATTATCAAAACAATCCGAACATGTTTGCTCGGTTTTTCGTATGTCACTTGTGTTGTTTTCTAAAGTAATTGTCAATTTCAAACTGATATCAGACACTTTTAGCTATACCGGTCACACCGTGCATCGGATTGTGGTGTGGTTGATTCTTATACGTCAAAAATGACTCATGGATCATTTTCCTAACGTCTCAAAACAATCCTAATGTGTTTGCTCAATTTTCCATATGTCACTTGTGTTGTTTTTTAAAGTTAATGTCAATTTCAAACTGATATCAGACACTTTTAGCCATACCGGTCACACCGTGCAGCTAATTGAGGTGTGGTTGATTCATACACCTCATAAATGACTCATTTATCGATGTCCTAAAGTATCAAAACAATCCAAATGTGTTTTCCTGGTTTTTTGTATGTCACTTGTGTGGTTTCCTAAAGTTAATGTTAATTTCAAACTGATATCAGACACTATTAGCCATACCGATCATACTGTGCATCAGATTGAGGTGTGGTCAATTATTACACATCAGAAATGGATCATGGATCGTCCTACTAATGTATCAAAACAATATGAACATTTTTTCTTGGTATTCTGTATGTTATTAGTGTTGTTTTCTAATGTTAATGTATATTTGAAACCGATTTCATACACTTTTATCCATACCGGTCACACCGTGCGTCGTATAGAGGTGAGTTTGATTCATACACATCAAAAATGACTCATGGATCATTGTCTTAAAGTATAAAAACAATATGAATGTGTTTTCTCAGTTTACCGTATGTCAATTGTGTTGTTTTATAAAGTTAATGTCAATTTGAAACTGATATCAGACTTTTTTATCCATACTGGTCACACCGTGCGTCAGATTGAGATGCGGTCATTTTATACACCTCATAAATGACTCATGGAACATTGTAATAATGTATAAAAACAATATGAAATATTTTACATGGTATTATGTTTGTTAGTAGTGTTGTTTCCTACAGTTTATGTCGATTTGAAACTGATATCAGACACTTTTAGTCATACCGGTCACACTGTGCATTGAATTGAGGTGTGGTTGATTCGTACATGTCAAAAATGACTCATAGATAATTCTCCTATTGTATCAAAACAATCTGAATGCATTTGCTCTGTATTCCGTATGTCACTTGTGTTGTTTTCTAAAGTTAATCCCAATTTGTAACTGATATCAGACAATTTTAGCCATATTGCTCACACCGTGTGTCAGATTAAGGTGTGGTCAATTCGTACAAGTCACAAATGACTCATGAATCATTTTCCAAAAGTATCAAAACAATTCGAACACATTTTCTTAGTATTCCATATGGCAGTAGTGTTGTTCTCTAAGGTTAATGTCAATTTGAAACTGATATCAGACACTTTTAACCATACCGGTCACTCCATGCATTGGATTGAGGTGCCGTTGATTTGTAAACATCACAAATGAATCATGGATCATTTTCCTAAAGTATCAAAACAATACGAACGCATTTTCATGGTTTTCCATATGTCACTTTTGTTGTTTTCTAAAGTTAATGTCAATTTGAAACTAATATCAAACAATTTTAGTCATACCGGTCACACCATGCATCAAATTGAGGTTCAGTCTATTTTTAAACCTCACAAATGACTCATGGATCATTTTCCTAAAGTATCAAAATAATCCGAAAGCATTTTATTTGTTTTTCACATGTCAGTATTGTTGTTTTCTAAAGATATTGTCAATTTCAAACTGATATCAGACAGTTTTAGCCATACCTTTCACATAGTGTGTTAGATTGAGGTGCGGTTGATTCATTCATGTCAAAAATGACTCATGGATCGTTCTCCTAATGTATTAAAACAATCCGAACGCATTTTCTTGGTATTCCATATGTCAGTAGTGTTTTTTTCTAAAGTTTATGTCCATTTGAAGCTGATATCAGACACTTTTAGCCATAATGGTCACACCGTGCATCGGATTTAGGTGAGGTGAATTCGAACAAGTAATAAATGACTCATGGATCAGTTTCCTCAAGTATAAAAACAATCCAAATGCGTTTTCTCAGTTTTTCATATGTCAGTAGTGTTCTTTTCTAAAGTTTATGTCAATTTGAAATTGATATCAGACACTTTTAGCCATACCGGTCACACCGTGTGTCGGATTGAAGTGCGGTTGATTCTTAAATGTCACAAATGACTCATGGATCGTTGTCTTAAAGTATCAAAACAATAAGAACGCCTTTTCTCAGTTTTCCGTACGTTAGATGTGTTGTTTTCAAAAGTATATGTGAATTTCAAACTGATATTACACACTTTTAACCATACCAGTCACACTATGCGTTGAATTGAGGTACGATCAATTCGTACACCTCAAAAATGACTAATGGATCATTTTACTAATGTATCAAAACAATACTAAATCGTTTTCTTAGTATTCCGTATATTGGTAGTGTTGTTTTCTAAATTTAATGTCAATTTGAATCTGATATCAGACACTTTTATCCATACTTGTCACACCGTGAGTCAGATTGAGGTGCGGTAGATTCGTACACCTCACAAATGACTCATGGATAATTTTCCTAAAGTATCAAAACAATCTGAAAGCGTTTTCTCATTATTTTGTATGAAAGTAATGCTATTTTCTAAAGTTTATCTCAATTTCAAACTGATATCAGACACTTTTAGCCATACCGGTCACACCGTGAGTCGGATTGAGGTGTGGTTGATTCATACATGTCATAAAGGTAGGACGTTATGAGTTCTTTTTTAGCACTGATAAAGGGTGTCTTTATTAGTGATTTTCATTTTAGAACTGATATAGACCCACTTTATTGTCGCTTTTATAGCACTGATAAATCCATACTCTATCAGTGCTAATAAAAGTGCTGATAAATGTATATATTTAATAATTTGTTTATATTATTATATATTAATTTAAAATGATATTTAAGTTATATATATATATATTTATTAATAAATATAACTCTAAATAAATATTTCTTTATTTATACTTATAAAATTATTTGAAATGTATATTTATATATATATCGTTGATTATATAATAAAATATATATTTATTTTTTAAATATAATGGAATTTTAATTATAGGTGTACCTTTTTTAGAATATATATATTATATGGGTAACATAATGAATTATAAATCAGTAACACACCAAAGTGATATGTAATTATAATCTATAAATGAACATTATTCATGCACATATATATATGATCACATAACATATACACATTATATATTCATTGACCCAAATTCGTTGGAAAACACATATATATTCAATAATTTTAATCATACATATATATTAAAAAGTATTATATATTTATAAATAAAACAAATATATTAAATATAAACAAATATAATAAATTCATATATTAAATAAAATTATTTAATAAATCTAATAAATAAAATGATTTAATAAATATAACAAATATAATAAATATATTTATTATGAATATTATAATTATTTAATTATATATATTTATATTTATATTTATAACATGTGTTTTTTATTTAATGTACACATTAAACATTATAAGCGCTAAGAAAAGCACTGATAAATGTAACCTTTAACAGTGCTAAAAAAGCGTTGATAAAGAGATATTTAAAGCGCTCATAAATTTACCCTTTATCGGTGCTAAAAAAAGCACTGATAAAGGGTACACCTTTATCAGTGCTTGTTTTAGAGCCGATGAAGGGTACATTTATCTGGGATTTTTTAGCCCTAATAAAATTCAACCCCTTTATCATCACTTTTCCGTTAGCGCTGTTAAAGGAAGGCTCCCGCCTTGCCCAGTTTTTTGGTAGTGAAACACACAAAAAAAAATACAATCAGAAGCTCTCTCACAAAAATAATTTTTGTTAGACTTCAAGTTATTACATGCTTAATAATATGTCTTATTTTTTCTTCTACTCCAAGATTCATTCTTTATCTTTATAACCAATCTTCCAACAGTCAGAACCCCAAATATTTGGGATTATTTTTTACTAGATCAGTAGCATCTTCATCATCATCTGATGAATCTAGCAATACTTTGAATCTTCTAATGAATTTATCCCTATATTTTTTGAGAGATATAATAACTAGTGAATATAGTATAGAATGAAAATTGAATCCTCTGGATTTTCATTCTAAAAATATCCATAATTATAATTATAAGAAATTCGATCTTTCATTCCAAAAACACTTAAAAATACACATTAATAAAATATATCATATGAGTTATTTGACTTCCAAAAATAATTATAAAGTGAGTCTATGACTAAATAATCTCGACCTTTTAGAAAACACAGTCGCAAATGAAAATTTTAAAACAATATTTCTTTTATAAAATAATATCACCACCTATATAAAATAATTAATATTTCAAAACTCTCCTTCATAGTGAAGTAAAGAAATTTTAAATTAATCTTCTGATTAAATAATATTTTTAATGATCTCCTCTAAGTAAAATAATTTTTAAAAATTTTCAAAATATATCCCCCATTTTTATTTTTAAAAAGAAAAACAATAAATAAAAAAATAAAAAAACATTGTAATCTTGAAAAATAATTTTTTTTAACATTAATGAAAATTCCATTTTTATAAATACATATTCTGTAATTTTATATTATTCGTAATAATAAAATTTCATACATTAAAAATTAAAAATATCAAAGAAATAAAAAAAATTACATAAGAAAAATAAATTGATCCAATTAACAAACAACGTCATATATCAAATGATGATAAAAAATTTTGATGATAAAAAATTTATTAAAATATAAACATATCCTTCTTTATAAGATAATAATAAACATAATTATAAAAAATTGATAATTAAAAATGAAAACGATGATCAAACATCAATGAATATGAGAGAATTTAGCTCAGATGATTAAGATCACCCATAATTTTAATTGGTATAATCATAGAAAGTAGAAAATTAGTTCTTTTTTGTGAGTTTTATTGATCATATATTTTCACTTATTTATCTACCTTTATAGAAATTATAACATGACTTCTTGATTCACCATCTTTTCTAGAATTTTCTCAAACATATTTTTTTAAGATTATTTCTTTTGGATTTTTTCCTCCATTTAATTACTTTTAAAAAATTAACTTCTTCAACCCTCAATCGATTGATCCAGTTGATCCAATTTTTAGCCTTGTTCTTTAATAACTTTGACACATTTTTTGGTCATATTATATGAAATGCACTATGTTGCATTTGTTTTCAATGAGGCATGATTTTGTCATGGAATGAATGGATGTCAAGGAATGTCAAGATGTGAACGAAAAAGGATGTGATGGTGATGGTGATGAAGGAGAATGGCTATGGTACTAAGATGCATGTCACTTAGGAGATTCACTAAGTGACATAGGATGTTGTGGTTGAAACATTCTCTATCCATATCAGACGATTATAGAACTGGTATTAATGTTTCAATACTTGTATCAAGACGATACTAAGTTACAACACTTGAAGAATGAATGATGATGGAGCATCATTACATCAGACGATTGTTGAGCTGATCTTTAAGTTTAAAGAACTTGTATCAAGATGATACAAAGTCACAACATGATTAGAAGACCATGCATTGTAGTGAAAATGCATGAGGAGTTAGAAGATAATCCATTCACATGTTCTAAGTGGATGAAGTGAGCTGAAGAAGTCCATTCACTATCACTTAGTGCATGTGAATTGAAGAAGTTCCAATTCATCTCTGATTAGATCAATGAAGAACATTGAAGATTATAAATGATTCAGGAGTTCGATTGATGAAGTGATCCTTGAGAATTCCATATCCTAAGTGAAGAGCATGAAGAAGTAAAGAGGAATTCTCAAATGAACAAAGTGAGGAAGAAGGCTTGAAGGGCTTGGAATTTGGCTTATACTCATAGGAGAACTTTGTATTTGACAAAGTCCTTATTCATTCCTTTGCCAAAAAATATGGCCAGCCAAGGCACCTTGAGGGTTCAAACCCCAAGGCATGGGCGCTAGGGCACCACGCCCATGGGGGAACCCCGTGGGGTAGCCAGGGCAGCAGGGCGCACCCAAGACACCGCATGGGCGCCCGGGGCACACCCGATGGAGCGCGGCAGGGGCGTAGGAGCGTGCCCCCAAGAGTATCAGTGTGCATAGAGGGCACATAGTGCGCACCCGAGGGCAGAGGGTGGGCGCAAGAGCGCGCCCGCAGAGAGAACACGGTGCGGGGCGGCACCGTGGAGGGAGGAGATTCAATTGCGGTGAAGGGTGGAGCGCGAGGTTGATAAGCCGCGGAAAAACCGCGCTCCGTTTCGATGTGGGATGTGGAAAATCACCAGGAGTGGATCCTGGCCGCTCGATTGATCGCGCGCCAGATCTCGGCCGCACATCTAATCTGCCGCGGCCCATTTCGATCACGACCGTCCAAAGAGCTGATCCGACGGCTCCGAGGCATCTCCTTCCTCGAGCTCAGCCGAAGGCCACCCGCATGCCTCCGTCGAACCAGGAGCACTCCGAGCACTGGATTTCGAGTTCCCGGTCACCGTTGTTCGAGCTAAAGGATACATTGGGTTCGTCTCGACGTAACGAACACGATCATGCAAGAAAATAGGCATGCATGCAATGTTTTGGAGATTTCGAACAAGGCCGAGGAAAAACGAAGTTTCCGAGGCTTCGGTGAGTTCGTGTTTTGCATGGGATAGAAGAGACGAAGGCCGTGCATGCGTTCTAAGTCGCATGCACGTGGAGGAGAAAAACAAAAAGAAAAGTACCCGCGTGTGAAACAGAGGAAGATATCAAGATTTTCAAAATCTTGAAATACCCGAAAACTTCGGGGATTCAAAGATTGTATCACGTGGATGGGCCGAGGAATTCCTATGCCTATAAAAGGAGCACCCGAGGCACTTGAAGCTGTTGCTGATCCTTTGTTGAATATTTGAGGAGTCCCGTGAGAAGCACTCTGTGCCTCGCGAAGAAGAAGCCCTGCACAACCCACTTGTGCGGTTGAAGTTCTCGGGACCACCCGAGGTCCCGAAGGAGTCCCCTACGCGCCTCCCTTGCGCGACAGGAAGAACCCGAGGCCATATTCTTGTGCACCCGTGGTTGCATCCCTCTATGCCTGCAGACTTACGCGACAGGAGGTGTTTGCATGGCCGCTTGTGCCCTTGCACTTGTGCGCCCACAGTGGTGTTTCACCCTGTGCGCCTGTGGTCTTTGAACCCTGCGTGGCAGAAGCCACCCAAGAGCCTTGCGCGCCCTTACACCCTTGTGACCTTGCGCGGCATTTGAAGACAAGAGTGGATGCACCCCTTGCGCGCCTTCACTAAGGCAGGGGCTCGTGTTGAGAAGACCACACCCTACGGGTTGTGGGTGCTTGGCAAGGAGGAAGGCGGAGGCTTAATGCCTTATGCATGCACAATGTGAATTCCACACCTCATTTGTGTGTGTGTGCCAAAAGGAGGAAAAGGCCGTGAGTATTTGTGTGTGCTAAGTGAAGAGGAAGAGCACACTTGGCCGTGTGTGTGCAAGGAGAGGAGGAAGGCCACTATACCCTACGGGTTAAGTGCTTGCAAGACAAGTTGGTCGAACCTAGTGTCTGCACTAAAAGTGTGTTCACCTAGAAGAAGAAGAAGAAGAAGAAGACTCACACAACGTATAACACACATTTTCGTGTGTAATCAAAAGGAATTAAACGTGTGAAGGAAAAAAAGAGAAGGTGTGTGATATAGTTGACTACACCGTCTGAGGGTTTACTGCACCAAGAAGAGAAGAAGGGGAGTGCATGCATGCATGAATGCACGTGCACACGTGAACAAAGCCAAATCAGGCTGTGTGCATTTGAGTTGACCAAGACCAAGAAGATCTTGAAGAAATTGAGAGTCCATGCAGTCAGTGCATGAGGAAGCATAGATGCCATGCACTCAGTGCGTGAAGTTGTGATGTAGTGAGACTGGACCAGACTTAAGTTAAAGATACCAATTGTCTGAGTATTCAGTAGTTGAAGAGAGAGGCCGGGTCATCCTTAGAAGAAGGTGATAAAGCCCGAGCAAGACGAGAAGACCTGTTCATCACAAGTGAGCAGAGGTACAGAGCAAGGCCAGCAGTCTTTATGGAAAGAAATGTGAAAGTCACATCAGATGACTATTCCTTTTATCATTCTTCTAATGAAGCCTACTCTAGCTGTGATGAAGATGGAAGGAACAATGATCTTTTAAATGCAATCAAATATCTTCAGAAGACAGTCCCCAAGGAAGTGACAATGTGTATAGCTACAGGAATCCTTGATCTTCAAGAAGAAAAATTACAGCTAGAAGATGAAGCCAATTCTCTGGAATTCCAATTGGCTAAAAGGGTTGTCATAACCAACATTCTCAGAAAGCTGGTGAAGGCTAAAGATGAAATTGTTTCCCTTTGCAATGAAAGATATGAAGACACTACTGAAGAATTACAAAGAAGCCTTTCTGAGAAAGAATTCTTTAAGACAGTGGTCAAAGATGTTTTCCATGCACTGGAAAAGAGGCACAAAGTTTCAATGAATGTCAGAGATGCTCAACTTGAAGACAAAGTAAACAGGGTAAAGGAGCTTGACAATTCATTACAAGAAATGAAGAAGGTTCATGAAGACCAGTTAGAACAGCTGAAAGACAATTGGGAAGGAAGGCTAAGAACTGTTGAGGATGAGAAGAAATCCCTTAACATGAAATGCTTAGAACTGGAGGTGATATTGAACAACCAGCAATCACCCAAAGCTGAATCCTCCCAGTCAGCTGAAAGAAGAAATGTTGCTACTCAAGTATGAATTGAGAAGGATGATTCCAAAAGAAGGAAATCCCCTAATAAAAGGGAAACATCTTCTAAAATGAAGGTATCATCCATACCATCTTGTACTCATGCTTCTAAAAGTGTTTCTACTAAAAGTGCAGGATGGAAGAATAATTCCAAACAAGTATGGATGAAGACAATGAAGAAATAATGCTCTCCTGAAGCAGCACAACAATTCAAGACAAGTACCCTACAATCAGAAGGAATCAAAAAGTCAAGATTTGTGGGTCAATGTTGGTGTTGTAACAAGTATAGGCATTGTACAAAGGATTGTTGGTACAATCCACTGAATGCCAAAGCACAAAGGAAGCCCATGCCTAGGGGGAGCAAGCCAGAAGAAAAGAAGCAGCATCCACAGGTCTAGAGACATCTGTTTACTGCAAATAGATTTGGATTACATGACAACATCTGGGATGATTTCAAAAGTGGTCAAAAAGATACATGTCAATCTCCAACTGTATCCAGAGCTCAAAAAAAGAAAAGATCACAGAACCTGGCTCAGAAAGAATCCTTGGGATGAAATCATAAGAAAGTGGAAGATGCTCCCAAGAAGATTTTGAAAAAGGAAAAGAAGTCCTTGGATTTGAAATCCAAGAAGGGTGATGCATCCAGAAGGACCACCAAGAAGAAAACATGCTTCTACTATGGCAAGAAAGGACATATCATGGATCTTTGTAAACAAGCCATGAAATTCAATAGAGGCAGACTGGACTCAAACAGGCAATCAATCCAGAAGAAGCAGAAGGGATTGGTTGAAAACAAGTTTCCTAAGAAAGGTAGCTTGAAAGCATCGAATGAACCATGTGGAATATCCAGAACTGAGGCCACACTTCCAAGTGACTTACTTGTCATATGGCCAAATCAGTTGCAAGTTGCTAAAGATCTACAGAGAGCTGAAGATGATGTTCTAGAAATTGCTAAGGCAAAAGGGAAGAAGAAGATTTCACATGAAGATGTGTTGAGATCCACACCAGCACAAACATCATTGAAGATCAAATGTGAAAGTGTGAAGATTGGTGAAAATGGGACATCTCGGTTGAGAGAATCTTCTAAACCTTGTTGTTCACATTGATGAACCAAGGAGGTTCCATCTTATTCTCTAATAACTTGTATTTACATATGATAACATTATAGGGAATTGAAGATGATGATCATTCTCAACTGGAGGATGGTTTGGACAGAATGGAGTGCACCCCTTGAGGGGGAGCCAATCTGTAGAAGATGGGATTCTGAGATTTAATACCATCTTGAGAAAAGTGAAGGTATTCCAATCATACTTTCATCCCTTGTTTCTTAATTGTATTCATCATGTCAATTAAGGGGGAGTATTGATTGAAGAGAAATGGTTGAAAGGGGAAGCTTTATCTTTGCACCTGAACTTTCTAATGAGTTTTGTGAAGTTGTGCAGGATTTTGCAAATTCATTGTTATATCTGAAAAATTTCAAACCCCTAAGAATGATCTCACATGTGTAGAGAATTATGGACAGATTTGAATTCCTTTGTCATATCACTCCTGTTTTCTACACCGGGTTAGCCCAAGTAGACTTAGAGCTGATTTACTAAAGGTTCATTGCTCAAGTGGACATGTGACATCATCCCTCTCTTGTGATTTTCAAGTCAATGCTTTTCAAAGGGAGGAAGTGATTTTTTTTAAGAGAACCACACCACACCTTTTCATTTGATTGCCAATAAGGGGGAGAAAATATTGGCACACATATTGACCCATTCATATGTGCTAAAGAAGTGTATTGACAACAAATACAAAGGGGGAGATTGAAATGCACTATGTTGCATTTGTTGTCAATGAGGCATGATGTTGTCATGGAATGAATGGATGTCATGGAATGTCAAGATGTGAATGAAAAAGGATGTGATGGTGATGGTGATGATGGAGAGTGGCCATGGTACTAAGATGCATGTCACTTAGGAGATTCACTAAGTGACATAGGATGTTGTGGTTGAAACATTCTCTATCCATATCAGACGACTGTAGAACTGATCTTAACATTTCAATACTTGTATCAAGATGATACTAAGTTACAACACTTGAAGAATGAATGATGATGGAGCATCATTACATCAGACGATTGTTGAGCTGATCTTTAAGTTTAAAGAACTTGTATCAAGATGATACAAAGTCACAACATGATTAGAAGACCATGAATTGTAGTGACAATGCATGAGGAGTTAGAAGATAATCCATTCACATGTTCTAAGTGGATGAAGTGAGCTGAAGAAGTCCATGCACTATCACTTAGTGCATGTGAATTGAAGAAGATCCAATTGATCTCTGATTAGATCAATGAAGAACATTGAAGATTATAAATGATTCAGGAGTTCGATTGATGAAGTGATCCTTGAGAATTCCATATCTTAAGTGAAGAGCATGAAGTAGTACAGAGGAATTCTCAAATGAACAAAGTGAGGAAGAAGGATTGAAGGGCTTGTCATTTGTCTTATACTCATAGGAGAACTTTGTATTTGACAAAGTCCTTATTCATGCCTTTGCCAAAAAATATGGCCAGCCAAGGCACCTTGAGGGTTCAAACCCCAAGGCATGGGCGCTAGGGCACCACGCCCATGGGGAACCCCGTGGGGTAAGCCAGGGCGGCAGGGGGCACCCAAGACACTGCATGGGCACCTGGGTCACACCCGAAGAAGCGCGGCAGGGGCGTAGGAGCGTGCCCCCAAGAGTGTCAGTGTGCATAGAGGGCGCATAGTGCGCGCCCGAGGGCAGAGGGTGGGCGCAAGAGCGCGCCCGCAGAGAGAACACGGTGTGGGGCGGCACCGTGGAGGGAGGAGATTCAATTGCGGTGAAGGGGGGAGCGCGAGGTTGATAAGCCGTGGAAAAACCGCGCTCCGTTTCGATGTGGGACGCGGAAAAATCTCCAGGAGCGGATCCTGGCCGCTCGATTGATCGCGCGCCAGATCTCGGCCACACATCTAATCTGCCACGGCCCATTCTGATCGCGGCCGTCCAAAGAGCTGATATGACGGCTCCGAGGCGTCTCCTTCCTCGAGCTCAGCCGAAGGCCACCCGCGTGCCTCCGTCGAACCAGGAGCACTCCGAGCACTGGATTTCGAGTTCCCGACCACCGTTGTTCGAGCTAAAGGATCCATTGGGTTCGTCTCGACGTAACGAACACGGTCATGCAAGAAAATAGGCATGAATGCAATGTTTGGGATATTTCGAACAAGGCCGAGGCAAAACAAAGTTGTCGAGGCTTCGGTGAGTTCGTGTTTTGCATGGGATAGAAGAGACGAAGGTCTTGCATGCGTTCTAAGTTGCATGCACGTGGAGGAGAAAAACAAAAAGAAAAGTACCCGCGTGCGAAACAGAGGAAGATATCAAGATTTGAAAAATCTTGAAATACCCGAAAACTTCAGGGATTCAAATATTGTATCACGCGGATGGGCCGAGGAATTCCTCTGCCTATAAAAGGAGCACCCGAGGCGCTTGAAGCTGTTTCTGATCCTTTGTTGAATATTTTAGGAGTCTCGTGAGAAGAACTCTGTGCCTCACGAAGAAGAAACCCCGCACAACCCACTTGTGCGGTTGAAGTTCTCGGGACCACCCGAGGTCCCGAAGGAGTCCCCTGCGTGCCTCCCTTGCGCGACAGGAAGAACCCAAGGCCGCATTCTTGCGCGCCCGTGGTTGCATCCCTCTCTGCCTGCGGACTTACGCGGT
Source organism: Viscum album (assembly GCA_963277665.1). NCBI lineage: Eukaryota > Viridiplantae > Streptophyta > Magnoliopsida > Santalales > Viscaceae > Viscum > Viscum album. Next base: position 926,646,421 of record OY728126.1, on the reverse strand, counting down.
AGGAGGTGTTTGCATGGCCTCTTGTGCCCTTGCACTTGTCCGCCCACAGTGGTGTTGCACCCTATGCACTTGTGGTCTTTGAACCCTGCACGGCAGAAGCCACCCAAGAGCCTTGCGTGCCCTTACACCCTTGTGACCTTGCGCGGAATTTGAAGACAAGAGTGGCTGCACCACTTGCGCACCTTCACTAAGGCAGGGGCTCGTGTTGAGAAGACCACACCCTATGGGTTGTGGGTGCTTGTCAAGGAGGAAGGATGATGCTTAATGCCTTGTGCATGCACCATGTGAATACCAAACCTCATTTGTGTGTGTGTTCCAAAAGGAGGAAAAGGCCGTGGGTATTTGTGTGTGCTAAGTGAAGAGGAAGAGAACACTTGTCCGTGTGTGTGCAAGGAGAGGAGGAAGGCCACTATACCCTATGGGTTAAGTGCTTGCAAGACAAGTTGGTCGAACCTAGTGTGTGCAATAAAAGTGTGTTCACCTAGAAGAAGAAGAAGAGGACTCACACAACGTATAACACACATTTATGTGTGTAATCAAAAGGAATTAAACGTGTGAAGGAAAAGAAGAGAAGGTGTGTGCTATAGTTGACTACACCCTCTGAGGGTTTACTGCACCAAGAAGAGAAGAAGGGGAGTGCATTCATGCATGCATGCACGTGCACACGTGAACAAAGCTAAATCAGGCTATGTGCATTTGATTTGACCAAGACCAAGAAGATCTTGAAGAAATTGAGAGGCCATGCAGTCAGTGCATGAGGAAGCAGTGATGCCATGCACTCAGTGCATGAAGTTGTGATGTAGTGAGATTGGACCAGACTGAAGTTAAAGATATCAGTTGTCTAAGTATTCAGTAGTTGAAGAGAGAGGCCGGGTCATCCTTAGAAGAAGGTGATAAAGCCCGAGCAAGACGAGAAGACCTGTTCATCACAAGTGAGCAGAGGTACAGAGCAAGGCCAGCAGTCTTTATCCCAGACAGCTGATGATACTTGAAGAAGATTAAAGTGAAGAAGAGCTACTCATGTGATTCGAGGAGCCAGGAGAAGCCCCCTATGAGACCTAGGGTGGAAGAAGTCTTCAGTGGGATTCTGGAGCAGGCCAGTGGGACTCTGGTAACACTGTGGGACGCAGTATAAAGACCCTCCTGTGGGACTCAGGAGAGATACAGTGGGACTCTTTATCGACCATTGTAATACTGACAGATTATAATGGGTGAAACCATGTTGGGGGGTATAACCAACATGGCAAGGACGTAGGCCTTTGGTGCCGAACCTTGTAAATCCTTATGTCCTGTGCCTTTACATTTGCTGCATCATTCGTGGAAAGGTGAGAGATACAAGAAGAGTGGATCTAGGCTTTAACCATCCATAGAGGTTTAATTGATAAGGAATCAATTAGTAAAAAGTTTTAAGGGATCACTGATTCACCCCCTCCCCCTCTCAGTGATTCACACTGATCTGGGCACTTCATTATACAATTGTTCATGATATTTTTGAAGATTAAATTCTGATTATTAATTAACTTGATGTACTGGTTCAATTTAATTATATTACTAGAAAACATTCCTAACTTCCAAAAATAAACATAATCATCTTATTTTAGGGTTTTTATCCAAAATTTAATTTAAACTATAGAATCTATAGTTTTCTTTCACCATTTTTCTACCTAAATATTAACCTACAGATCTTGAATCACAATTAATCTCACACTATTTTTTGGAAAAAAATGATTAATTCTTAAGAATTTCCAGAATGATATTATAAGAATATATTTTCTATTAAATATTTTGGTCTTTGATTTGGTGGTTGATTCTAATATAATGTCATATTTCTCAACTCTATACTTTTTAACTATTTATTAAACCTTCATACTTATATATTTTAGATGAGTTTTATGCCCAATATTTATCAACTCATTGGATTTTACAAAAATTATTTCATTCTAACCCATTACAACATTTGATAGGATTATCATCTCAATTTTAAATAAACACCATGAAGATGAACATAAGATAATTTGATTTTATAATGAATGATTTTTTTATGATATCATGTCAAGAGAGGGAGTTATATAATTAAATGAGTGAAGTGATGACCCCATGGAAAAAATATCTTTAATCTTCTTTTAAAAAATGTTATTCATCTATTTTTTATCTTTATTTAAAATTAACTATTTTCAATACCCTTTTATTAATTAGAATATTAGTTTTTTTCATTGATCAATTTTAAGGGATTGAGATAAAAATTTTGGTGGAATAACATTATCACTAGAAACAATAGAAATTTAATAAATTTCTCTAACAGTTTCTCCTTACTCGCAATAAAGAGAGGAGTGGGATGAGGATTTATTAGGTGCTTTCATTGATTTCACAATTTAGTTTTAGGTTATATTATGTTTCTTTTTAGATGAATTCTCTTCAAGAATTGAATTCTTGATAGAAAAAGTTCATAAAATAGATTTTACAAAATGTGATTCCTTTAACTTTAAAGAAAAAGTTTTTTTTATTTTTCCCTAATACCAACTTATTATGTTCATAAAATACCTTCATAAATAGTTATTTAGAAGAATATTAAAATCTAGGAACATCAATTTTTTGATCCTCACTTTCATTGAATTTTCAAATTATTCTCTAGAGTGTATTTACAATAGATATATCTTCATATAATTTTAATTTTTCCTATTTTTTAGTAGATTTATGAATTATAGTTAAATCCATATCTGAGGATTTTTCTAAATATCTCTTTTTATGGATACCATATTTCAATATCACCATGGAGATTTCATTTGAATTAATTATATTTTCATTTACTAGTTTAGGATGAGCCTTATTTATAATACCTTGAACTTCTAACAACTTCAAGAGAACTCCATTCAACATATAACTATATAATAGAATTTTCAGTTTTATGATTCTAGTGCGTATAGCCTCCGTATAATTATAAATAATATTAAAATGGTTAAAATTCCGGAAACTGTTATGGAAATCCAATATATGGAGATCATTAATTTAAATAGTATTCTAATCTCTTTCTCCTGGTAACAAAAATGATTTTACCCATTGAAACATGATTTTAGCTTTTAGTGGAAGTTGATTAATTCTATAACATTTTACCTTTACATTGAACAATCTTTACTTATCAGAATCCTTTGAAAAGGAACCAAAAATAATCAAAAAATTGTGTGGAAAAAAAAGATTCTTCATCAAGTATAATTATTTGTAGTTTAGAAAATATTACAAGAGTTGAAGATAATTTATTTCTAAAAAATAACCAATATTTCCTTCTTCTCACTAATTGATTAAAAAACATAGTATAATTATAAAACTCATATATTAAAAAATATGTAAAACTCACAGTCTTCTCTTAAAATATATAATGATTCCCATATGTGGAATTTAATAACATTCCTCAACATAAAATCCTACTTTAAAAAAATGGTTTATCAATTTTTCTCTAAAAATTTACATCATAGAAATTTATCTGGATGATTTCATTTGAAAAAATGATAAATGTATAATAATTAAAAAAAATCATGGGAGCTCTATCATTAATATAATAGTGAATAAGTCCAAAAAAATTTAGTTTTAGTTATTTTATTTTTGAAATATATGTAATGAAGGTCAGCCATTGATCAACTATAATTAGAAGATCTAAACATTTTCCAACAAAATCACATGATATAAGAACTCTTGAAATGAATTATTTTAAAATTTTGATTAATATTATGTTTTAAATTTTTCCTAAAAAAATAATGTGAAATCCCATTTAAAGTAGAACATATGTTCTTCAATAAAATCCAATGGTATGAAAATTAAAATAAAAAAATTCTACTAGAATTTATCTTCTTGTAAACTGGAATGGTCTTCTTATTTCGAATATGATTCTAGATAGATTTATATGAATATAAATGTAATTAACCGGAATTTCCGTGGAATTTTTTTCTAATACATGGTAATTTTACAAGTCCGCAGTTTCTAACGGCGCTTGATTCTGAGGTTTGGTGTGCATAAAATCAATTTCTGAAGTTTTTTTTCGGGTACATTTAGTAAACGTACGGGCATGATTTTATATCTTTTTAACCGGTGCTCGAAACTGAAATCCGAGAGCATCGTTGAACTCGCAGGGTCAGTGATTTCTTAGTGGACCTTCACCGTAGTTATGTTCTAACGATAATAGAAGTTAGATTATGGGGGTTTTTAAATAAATTGAATAAAAATAAAGTGGCAACTTTATTTTTATTTTGGTGGTTGAAACCTCCAAGGGGAGGTTGGAGGTGGGGGCCACCACATCCTAACCTCCCAAGGGTGGTTATGGTGGTGGGACCCACCCGAGCATAACCTTCATAGGGAGGATAATTTTAAGGTGGGTCCCACACAGGCTTTAAACACCATTAACCCCCTTGGAACCCCCAATTAAGTGGGCAGCCTCTTCTCCTTCCTTCTCCAATTAATTGGGCCAATTTCACCCATTTAATTAAGTCAGATAATTTAATTAATTTAAAACATTTCAAATTCATGCCAACAATAAAATAATAGGCAAACCTATTATTTCATTTTGGTTGGGCATTATTCTTTGGTTGAAGAGAGAAAGTGGAGAGCTAGGGAGGAGCCATTTCTCTCAAACAAAGAACAACGAGCATCTTTCACCTTCTTCCTTCTTCAACCGGGACAAAGGAGGGAGAGCCATCCTTGAAGAACTTCGATGACGCCATCATCGAATTCTTCCTACATTCTGACGTCAACAGAACAAGGTTCGCCTTCTCGCGACTCCGTCAACGATCACCGAACTCGAGGTAGGGGAATTTGAGTTGTTTTATGTATGAGTTTTTATTTCCGATCTTCATCGTTCAAATGATGGTTGAGATATGCCATTTTTTATCAACGTAACATGGAGGGAGTTGACCGCAAGAACACGGCCCGACCCACCCCCTTGATTTTTCTCTTTTGATGCAACGGAGGCGGAGTAACGTGACCGGCGTCGGACCGGCTGTGAAGAAAACTGGTGGCGCAAGGCCGCCGGGTCGCCAAGAGGGCATGGAAGCATCGTGATGCGCAGAAGGAGAGTCATAGCCACGACGGGCCACGGCGGAAGGGTGTGGTGCCGCCGCGCCATGTCGGTGGAGCAGGGAAGCTGCGACCAGGGCGGGCCACAACGGTGGGGTGCGGCACCGGGGATGCGGAACCGCGGCCAGGGCGGGCCTCATATAAGGGGTGTGGCACTGTCACGCCACACCGGAGAAGAACCATGAACAAAGGCTACGGCGGACAAATGAGGGTGGTTGGCTGAGCCGGCTGCCGGTGGGCGCTCGCAGGCGGGACTCTTCGGGTCCTGCTGACACCGGGCACCGACCATTATTAGAAGACGGGGGTGGCGTTGACCCCCCCCCCCCCCCTCGCTCGGTCAGGGCGGGGCCCGCGAGGCGCGGCCACCGCTGGCTTCAGCTGGAGGTCCACCTCCCAACCACATGGGTCGGGCCGCCGCGCGGGCCGGGCCGGGTCAGACACTGCTCTGGATCTGGACCCAGGTCAGGTCGGCCCGAACCAGGTTGGGTCAGGCCAGTTTGGGTCGGGTTAGCCTGGCTGGGCCAAACCGGACCCGGACCCAGTTTGATCTTTTTTCTCCCTTCCACCCATATCTTGGTCTATGGGTTTCCGATCAATGAACCATTTGCGGCGACAGAAAGCTCAGAGTGAGACGGTTTTTTTGGAATACCCCACATGAGGTTTGGAAGTAGTTGGCGTACGGGTAGGTTGGATTAAACCTAAAACCCAACCGGGCCCCTTGAACGGAAATTACAATAACTCACAGACCGGTCGTCTGATTCATTCATCGTTTGCCGCGTTGGGTTCCTTATAATGAGACAGAACTACGAGATACATCAAATCAAGACTTCATGGTAGTTTATGTATCAACACTTGTCTCGAGGAGTGGAACCTCCTAGAAACGAGTGTAATGTGTGCAGGAACCCTATGGATGGCTGCGATTGAGATGATAAGATCCTACATTGACCACTAAGGTATCGGGATCCTCAGTGGGTTCGACAATGACGATACTATACCACGATCCTACGTGGATGCGACAACGATGACTTCTGTACCGGGAACCTCCGTGGGTTTGATAGCGATGACTTCTGTAACAGGATCCTCCTTGGGTTCGATGGCGCTGATACTGTTCCAGGATCCTACATGGGTTCAACAGAGGAGATGATTTAGTGGCTATATCTAATCATCTCTACCCCTCTACATGAGTCATATACCTGTGTGAGCTGAGTCATGTCTTTCAGTTGTTATCATCGAGATGATTTACATTACTTCCTTGGGGGAATGGGATGTGCTTGGGCTCGAGTGTTGGAGCTAGACTGTGATTGGTAACTTAGGTATATGTATGGGCATATATCTAAGTAGGGATGGTTTATAATTCGTGATTCTTTCTTACTACAGTGGTTTTTCCGTAGTCGATTTTGGGAGACATTCACGGGTCTTGGGGTCCCCAACTTAGTATTATTATACTCACCCCTGCACAGGCTTCGCCAGCACCTTGTTGTTTTCTGTGCAGACAAAAGTCAGTAGTGATCGAGGCTGAGGGTGACGGACGAGAGGCAGCTCGGAGCTGGACTAGACGAGACATACATCAGAGATGAGTTTTTTCGATTTTTGTACCTTCCCTTCAAGTAGGATTCCCCAGTGGATGATCCAGGAACTATTTTCCTTTTTTACTTGTACTTGCACTTGTTTTTCAGTTGGTTTTTTTATACTGGCCCACTTACTTTCAGCACACCTTTCTTTTCTATATTAGTACTTGTTGGTTATACTCCTTGTTTTCAGACTATGTGTGTGACAAGATTAAGGTTAATGCCTTCCCTTTTTATTGGGAATTCTTCTTTAGTGCAAGTCTCCAGCCCCATGCCTATGGAAGGCGAGTTTGGGGTAGTCACAGCATGGGCCCTGAGGACGGGTCATGACCAATTGGTATCAGAGGAGTCTGCTCTACCGTTGAACATAGACTCTGATTCTTTTAATGGAAACAGTGTTAAGTGGTTTGGGTGTGGTTATTAGTTTAGGGAAATCGGTGTTGGTGCGGTGGTCGACATACCCATACACTAGGACTTCGAATTCTGACTTCCAACTAAGTGCACGAAAAGACCGATTGTGTGTGTGTTTCCTTTGAAAATTTTTATTCGTGATTACATTGTGTCAGCTCACCGGGTATATTGTTTTGACAGTGGTGCACATGTTTCTTTTCAGGATGGCTCCATATAGGCAGCCATCCCGGATTCCGAGTTTTGTAAAAGATGGTAGCCCACCTAGCGACGAGGCCTCAGTGTAGGGCCACATCCCAGTGGAGGTACCAGCGGTACCACTACCCACTAGACCATAGATACCACCAGCTCCAGCAGCAGAGAGTACACATCGTTTGAGTGAATTTCATGAGTTCCAGCACCAGAGTCCACCCAGGTTTAGGGGAGAGATGGACCCACAGGTAGCTGAGGATTGGTTGGAGGCTGTTGTGAGAGTTTTCAGATTGGTAGGGATACCAACCGAACTAATGGTGATCCTTTTCGTGAGTCTCCTTCATGCAGTAGCAGGAAGATGGTGGAGCCTGATGCTCCAGGTGCATGATGAGTCATCACTACTCTTGGTATACTTCGAGAGTCTTTTTCAGTCAGAGTTTGTTCTAGCCACCCTTCCTGCGGTGCAGATACAGGAGTTACTGCATCTACAGCAGGGTAGCATGACGGTAGCTCACTACTCTGCGAGGTTCACCGAACTCTCGCGCTACTCCACAGATATGGTACATGACCCATTCTTTAGGTCCTGCACCTTTGATCAGGGAATCAGACATGAGATCAGGGATTCGATGATCTCCCTCAGCATCCCGACGCAGGCGGAGGTGCTGGAGAATTCCCTTCTAATAGAGAGTTTTCTAGCTGAGCAGTCCCCAACAGTGAGACCCACCATAGGGAGACACTTAGCAGAGTCTTCTACAGCCGGCAGTAGACAGATGTCATAGAGGTCCAACCGGACTAGGCCATCAGGTGGTCACCCCATGATACATGTTCGGTTTTGCGGTGCATACAAGACAGAGCCAGCCATTTGAGGAGAAGGTATTGCTATGCGTGCGGCAGGCAGGGCCACATGGCCCGTGACTGCCCGAACTGCCATGAAGATGAGCATCAGACAGTAGAGGGACCTCCCAGGTAGAGGAATAGGTTCAACCGTGGTGGTTCGCCGAGAGCAGGTAGACGTGTCAGAGGAGCTGGCCAAGAAGGGGGTGGTGGACGACATTTCGAGGTCCTACCACCACCACCACCAGGAGGTCCACCCCGAATGTCGGGAGCTGGTAGATAGGGGATGGCCCAACTCCAGTCATTTGAGACCTACGACCACGGTGCACCAGATATGATTCTAGGAACTATCTCTATCTACTCCACCCTTACTTCAGTACTTATAGACATAGGTGTGAGTAATTATTTTATTGCTACGACCCTCATTCGGATCTCAGAGATTCTGATGGAGCCGTTGGCTCGATCCTTACGGCTAGAGACTCCTATGGGAGAAGAATCGACAATTACGCACTGGTTCCGGCAGTGTGAGATTAATATAGGAGGTGAGAGATTTAGATGGGATCTCCTTGTAGCGGAATCGAGGCCTTACATTGTCATCATGGGTATGGACTGGTTATCCACAGTTCATGCTCATATTGATTGCATTAGCCGTAAAGTGTGTTGTGTCCACATGGATGGGACCAGGTTCGGCTTCACTGGCGACAAGGTGGCATTTGCAGCGCAGGATAGACGTACATAGAGGAGGGGGAAGCCGATCATACATCAGTTGGCTAGTCTCATCCTCGATGCAATTAATGTGCGGAGTCCGACTTTTCCTGTTGTGGTGGATCAGTACGTGGATGTTTTCCCTGATGATGTTCTAGGACTACCTCCTCACAGAGAGGTGGAGTTCTACATTGAACTATACCTCAGGATGACACTGGTATCTACTACAGCATATCGGATGGCTCCCGTCGAGCTTTGTGAGTTGCGGGTACAGCTGGAGGACTTGTAGGGGAAGGGATTTATCTGACCCCGTGTTTCACCCTGGTCATCCTTGATTTTGTTCGCCAATAAGGTGAATGGGATTTTGCGACTGTGTGTTGATTATTAGTGCCTAAACTAGATGACCGTGAAGAACAAGTACCCACTCTCAAGGATTGACGACCTCTTTGATCAGCTGAAGGGAGTGCGTTGGTTCTCGAAGATAGATCTTCAGTCAGGATATCACCAGCTCAGAGTACGGGATGAGGATGTGAAGAAGACAGCTTTTAGATGCCGGTATGGCCACTATGAGTTCTTTGTTATGTCATTCAACATAACCAATTCACCAACAGTGCTCATGGGACTCATGAACTAGATCTTTCAGCCATTCCATGATCACTTTGTGGTAGTATTCATTGATGACATTCTGATCTACTCAAAGACTAAGGAGGATCACACCTACCATATGTGGGTAGTACTGGAAAAACTCCGAGAGCACTATATTTATAGTAAGCTCTCGAAGTTATGGTTCTAGATCCGAGAGTTACACTTTCTGGTACATGTCATCTCTGTGGCTGGAGTTGCATTGGATCCAGCGAAGATCAAGGAAATACTTTCTTGGGAGCCACCGAGGAGTGTAAGGAAGTTACTTAGTATTCTGGGACTGGCTATTTACTATCACAGATTTGTGATAGACTTCTCCAGAGTTGCAGCACCTCTTTCAGCATTGATGAAGAAGGGGCAACCCATCATGTGGTCAAAGAGATTCCAACAGAGCTTTTAGGAGCCGAGGAAGAGGATGACTAGTGCCCCCATCTTGAGGCTTCTAGAGGAGGGATTAGGGTACGTAGTTTACTACGATGCATCAGGGAACAGACTATGGTGTGTCATGATGTAGGAGTGAGCTGTGATTGCATATGGTTCTCAGCAGGTGAGAAAACATGAGTAGAACTATGCTACCCATGACCTAGAGTTAACAGCCGTGGTCTTCGCCTTGAAGATGTGGCAGCACTATTTGATGGGCGAGCATTTTACAGTTTACTATGACCACTAGAGTCTCAGGTACATCTTCTCATAGAAGGACCTGAACCTAAGATATCGGCGTTGGCTTGAGTTCCTCCAGGACTATGACTTTGAGATAGTCTATACTCCTGGAAAGGGGAACGTTGTAACAGATGCTCTCAGTAGGAGATCAGGCATTCATCTTCTAGGAGAGGCAATAGAGAAGCTAGCCACATTGCAGATATCTTTCATGGATAGGGATGGAACAGCCTTTCTATAGTCTCTCACAGTAACTCCTCCACTTCTTCAACGAGTCAGGGAGGCACAGTGTGGGGACGTTGATTTTGAGATGCGGTGTGCTCCTATATCCATAGGTCATGCACCTGATGGATAATATGAATGTGGGAGCACGTAATTCTCTTCATAGGATGTACCGTGGTACCAGTTTCACTTTAGGAGGAAGTGTTGAGGGAGTTCCACACTTCCCCTCTAGAGGTACATCCAGAAGTGGGGAAGATGTATCAGGACCTCCGATGACATCACTGGTGTCCAGGTATGAAGAAGGCAGTACTAGAGTTTGTCTCAAGATTCCTCACTTGTCAGCAAGTGAAAACATAACACCAGGTTCTAGCAGGATTAGTTTAGCCTTTAGGGTTCCCAGAGTGGAAGTGGGAAGGGATATCCATGGAATTCGTAACGGGACTTCCACGTACATCCAGAAGTCACGACTCGATATGGGTGATCATTGACTGACTCACCAAGTTGTCCCACTTTCTACCGATCAGAGAGAATGGATCAGTAGAGAGCTTGGGACGCCTCTATGTGTAGGAGATTGTGTGATTTAATAGAGTACCTTCTTCTATTGTCTTCGACCATGATGCACGGTTTACTTCCCGGCTATGGAAGGGGGTGCAAGAGGCTTTCGGGACATAGCTACGTCTATGAACCGCCTTCGATCCTCAGACGGATGGCCAAACTGAGAGAACCATTCAGGCTCTCGAGGACATGCTCCATGAAAACGCCCTCGACTTCGGTCGCAGCTGGGAGGATCACTTACCCTTGGTAGAGTTTGCGTATAAAAACAGCTACCACTCCACCATTGGGATGGCACCTTTCGAGGAACTTTATTGCTAACCTTGATGATCGCCTTTGTGCTGGACTGACCCAGGAGAGTCAGCACTTATGGGACCAGAGGTGGTGTAGGCTATGACGGAGAAGGTACAGATCATCTAGGAGCAGATAAAGACTGCACAGAGTAGGTATAAGTCCTATGCCGATAGGAGACGGAGACCACTGTAGTTTGAGGATGGCGACCACATCTACCTACGGGTCTCACCTCGACGAGGTCTATGAAGATTTGGCCGAGGTGGAAAGTTATCTTCACGATTCATCGGACCGTTCCTGGTCCTCAGCAGAGTAGGCGAGGTGGCTTACAGCCTAGCTCTTCTACCTAAGTTGCACCGGGTGCACGACATCTTCCACGTATCTCAGATGAAGAGATATGTGAATGAGTTGTCCCACATCATCGACCAGGGGGAGATGGACATCGATAAAGGGGATACTTTCACAGAGGTTCTAGGGTAGATTGAGTATTGATAAGAGCAGGTCCTATGTGGATGGTCGATACCTCTAGTGCGTGTTCGCTAGCAGCAGAAGAACTTCCAGGAGAGCACATGGGAGCGGGAGGCTCAGATGTGTGCTCAGTACCCCCATTTTTTCCCTTAGTGTGAGTTGTAGATTATGAGTATATAAATCCATGATGTGTGGAGAACATAAAGACCTATAATTTCTGTGGAAATTTTATTTAATACAATGGAATTTTACGAGTTTGCAGTTTCTGACGGCACTTGATTCTGAGGCCCGGTGTGCCCTGAATCAATTTCTGAAGTTTTTTTGGGTATATTCAATAAACTTATAATCGGAATTTTATATCTTTTGAACCAGTGATCAGAACTGAAATTTGAGGGCACCATTGAACTCGCAGTGTCAGTAATTGCTTATTGAGACCTTCACCGCAGTTGAGTTCTAACGAGAATAGAAGTTAGATTTGGGGATTTTTAAATAAATTGAATATAAATAAATTGATAAATTTATTTTTATTTTGGTGGTTGAAACCTCCAAGGTGAGGTTGGAGATGGGGGCCACCACATCCTAACCTCCCATGGAAGGTTATGGTGGTGGGGCCCACCTGAGCATAACCTCCCTAGGGAGGATATTTTTAAGGTGGGGCCCACACTGGATTTAAACTCCCTTAACCCCCTTCGAACCCCCAATTAAGTGGGGAGCCTCTTCACCTTCCTTCCCTAATTAATTGGTCCAACTTCACCAATTTAATTAAGTGAGATGACTTAATTAATTTCAAACTTTTTAAATTCATGCCAACAGTAAAATAATAGGAAAACCTATTATTTCATTTTGGTTGGGCATTATTCTTGGGTGGAACAGAGAAATGGGAGAGCTAGGGAGGATCCATTTCTCTCCAATGAAGAATGACGGGAATCTTCCACCGTCATCCTTCTTCAACTAGGACAAAGGAGAGAGAGCCATCCTTGAAGAACTTCGATGATTCCATCCTCAACTTCTTCATACCTTCCGACATCAAAGGAACGACGTCCACCTTCCCGCGACTCTGTCAAAGATCATCGAACTTGATGTTGGGGAAGTTGAGTTGTTTTATGTTTGAGTTTTTATTTCTGATCTTTGTCGTTCAAATGGTGGGTGAGATATGCCATTTGTTATTAACATAATGTGGAGGGCTCAGACCGCATGAACATGACCCGACCCTCCCCCTTGTTTGTTCTTGTTTGATGTGACAGACGCAGAACAACATGACCGGTGTTGGACCGACCGTGAAGAAAACCGGCGGCGCAAGGCCGCTGGGTCACCAACAGGGCGCGACACCATGGTGCCGTGCAGAAGGAGAGTTGCAGCCATGATGGGATCTGGTGGATGGGTGCGGCGCTGCGGCATTGCACCGGTGGATCAGGGAAGTCTAGGCCAGGGTGGTCCGCGGCAGTGGGGGGCGCCGCCGTCGTGCCGCACTGGTAATGCGGAACCGCAGCCAGGGTGGGCTGCGGCACAGGGTTGCAGCACCATCACGCCACGCCGGAGAGGAACTGTGGCCAAAGGCTGCAGCGGACGAAGGAGGGCAGTCGGCTGAGTTGGCCGTCGGCGGGCGCTCGCAGGTGGGACCCTTCGTGTCGGGCAAACATCGGGCCTACACCATGCGCTGGTCGTTACTAGAAGAAGGGGGGCACTGACCACCCCCCCATCGCTCGGTCAGGGCAGGCCCCACGAAGCATGACCCCCACTGTCTTCGGTCAGCGGTCTGCCTCCTAGCCACGGGGGCTGCACCACACGCGGGACGGGCCTCCGCATGGGCCGAGCCGCCGCCTGGGCCGGGCCGCAGTGCGGGCCAGGCTGCCTGATGCGGGCCAGGTCGCCGAGCGGTCCGGGCTACCCATCACAGGCCGGGCTACCCATCGCGGGCCGGGTCAGACCCCGATCTGGATCCAGACCCGGTTCGGGTCGGGTCAGCCTAGTTTGGGTTGGGTCGGTCCGGCTGGGCCAGACCAGACCCGGACCCAGTTCGATCTTTTTTCACCTTTTCGCCCATATCTTGGGCAACATGTGTTCGATCGACAAACTGTTTGCGGTGACGGAAATCTCAGAGAGAGATGGTTCTTTTGGCATACCCCACATGATGATTGGACATATTTGGGGTATGTACAGGTTGGTTTGAACGTAAAAACCAACCGGGCCCCTAGAATAGAAATGTCAATAACTCACAGACCGAGCATCTGATTGACACACCGTCTATCGCGTTGGGTTCCTTATGATGAGATGGAACTATGGGATACATCAACTCAAGAATTCGTGGTAGTTGATGTATCAACACTTGGCTCAAGGAGCGGACCCTCCTGGAATCGAGCATATTGTGTGTGGGAACCCTATGGATGGCTACGACTGAGATGATAGGATTCTACGTGGACCTACTACTGTATCGAGATCCTACGTGGGTTCGACTATGATGATATTGTACAAGGATCCTCCATGCATTCGATAGCGATGACTTATATACTAGGATCCTCCATGTGTTCAACAACGATGTCTTCTATACTGGGATCCTCTGTGGGTTCGACAACACTGATACTGTTCTAGGATCCTACATGGGTTCGATAGAGGAGTTTATTTATTGGAAACATCTAATCATCTCTACCCCTCTACATGAGTTGTATACCTGTGTGTGTTGATTCGTGTCTTTCAGTTGTTATCATCTAGATGATTGACTTTACTTCCTTTGTGGAATGGGTTGTAGTTGGGCTCGAGTGTTGGAGTCAGACTGTGATTGGTAAGTTAGGTATATGTATGGGCATATACCTAAGTAGGGATAGTTGATACTTTTTGATTGTGTATTACTATTGTGGTTTGTCCTTAGTGGATTCTGGGAGACCTTCGGGGGTCTCGGGGTCCCATACTTTGTATTGTTATACTCACCCCTGCACGGGCTTCGCCCGCACCTTGTTGTTTTCTGTGCAGACGACGGTCAGTAGTGATCGAGGCTGAGTGTGACAGACGAGAGGTTACTCAGAGCAAGACTTGACCGGACATACCTCAGGGATGAGTTTCTCGAGTTATATACCTACCCTTCAGGTAGGATTCCCTGGTGGACAATCCATGAGTTATTTTCCTTTTTTACATGTACTTGTACTTGTTGTTCAGTTGGGTTTGTATACTCTCCCACTTAATTTCAGCACACCTTTGTTTTCTATACTAGTACTTTTTTCTTTTAATACTTGTGTTTAGACTATGTGTGTTATAGGTTTAAAGGCAATACCTTCCCTTTTTATCGGGAATTCACCTTTGGTCTTATTCGCCAGCCCCTGGTCTATGGAAGGCGGGCTTGGGGTAGTCACAACATAGGCCCTGAGGACGGGTTGTGACAATTAAATTCTCTGGAAATTAAAATTTAACTACATAAAAATTTAGATAAAATTAACTCCCCCTCAATTAATGGAATTGATGCATGATATTAACAATATGTTTAAAAATATTTGATATATACAATAAAAATATCTCATAGAAGAAGTAAGTTTTAGAAAACAAAAATAAATATTTACCAAGTACTAGTAATAAGTATTCAACTGTCAGTATAAAGTTCCTTAATTTATTTAAAAATTAGGTCTTTAAAAGATAAATTACATTGGGTTTATAGATATTTATGAAAAGCACTTTTGAAACATATATTTTATTTTGTCTCAGGTGCTAATAAGCATTTAGTTTCTTAAAATAAAATCTCATGTTCTTATGAATGATTGAGTTCTATTCATGGAATATTTATTCCTCTAATTTAATCCTCTCAAAAACATATTGAAAAAAGAAACATGAAAATGCATGAAATAATTTGATTGATAATTAGGTCTTTCGGTGGATTAATTTCCAAGTCTATATATATATTTCTTTTAGATTGATTCATATTACCATAAATTTTATCAAAAAAATTATACCAATAGTAATGTTGAAAATTAACTTCTTCAAGCTTTAAGTATCATATTTTAGCATAGGAACTTGGTGATATTCTTGTGAGAAAGAGATACTCTTACCTTTATAACTCTTATCTGAATAATTATCCATTTTCTTCTTTATATCATTCAATGAATTAACTAACTCTTTTCCTTCCTTATAAAAAGTTATTTTCTTCACCTAGAGTATCTTATTATCTAAATATACTTCCATATTATAATTACACATTATTATTTCAGTATATTTACTGTCAGACATCATAAAATTTTCCTTGCTTTTTGAGATGTCATCCTTGAGACTGTAGTATTTTTTGTACAGTTTCTAATACATATCATCACAATAAACAATATATTCTTTAATCTATTCATATATAAGAGTTATTATCTCTTCCTAATTTGAATAATATGAACCTTCATCGTCAATATATGATACTAATTAATATTATAAACTATTATTCAAATAATATTTTGATAGATTTTATACACTATTGATTTTAACATAATGTACTTCCCATTCTTAGGTATTTTGATATTTTCATAAAACCCAATGATTTTCTGGCTATCACTACATTCATCTGATGAACTATCATAAGTATTATCTCTTTCACCATCACTCGACATGTTCATTTGTTTTAATCTATTCATATCTTCCCTCTTTGAATATATTTTATAATACGTTCAATCCATTTTATTTAACTCAAGATAGCCCAATCTAATGTTACCAGGACTTCTAACATCATAAAAATTGGTTCTAATGTATCTATCTTATCATTCTTATGTATTTTATTCGATAATCTCTTCAGAAATTCAACATTTTGATCACTTTCCTCACTATATTGGAACATTTTATATATTTAGGTTTCAAACTACCATAATCAATAATCCTTAATGAAATTTTATTACAAAATATCAATTTATAATTATGAGCTTAAAAAGTTAAGTGTCTTGAAGTTCATGAAAATGCAACACCATTATTCTTATTTTATTTATTATAATATCTCTTCAAATGACATTAATATTTCATAATTCTTCCAATCAATTCATCTAGAATTAACTTGGTAACATGATTAGTATCATCAATAACAGTCCTTCTATATTCCCACTTCTTAGGTGGTGTATTAATAACTTTCTCAACCAATTGGTCATCTAATAATTCTTTTTAGCCAGGTGATTGATGAATTTTGATGATAGTAGTCAAAGTTTGATGTATTTGAGAAACATTCTCGCATGTTATAAAATCAAATGTTGGTAATTGACCCTATTCATAACTTTCTTAGTTCAAATAATTTTAATGTTTTGAAATATATATTTTCCAAATTCTTCAATATACCACATGTAGTTCTACATAAATAAATTTTTATATATATGTCTCATTGGATTGATCATAATAGTGTATTTTTAACAAGAGTGTTTAAATAAAATTAAACGTTCTCCTCTCTTAAAAAATTTATGATTTTTTTCTCTAGAACATTATAACTTCTAGTAAGCATAATAAAATTATCCACATCAATATTGATCAAAAATATTCCCATTTAAACTCTCCAATATTAAAAATAATTACTTTTAAAAATATTAGGCCTATAAAATAAAAGTTATCAATACTTCCTCCATGTAATCATTCCATATAAAAGAATATTATCTATTACATAGTTAGTTACAAAGAATCTAAGAATCAAAATCTAATAAATTAACTGAAAAAAAAAAGAAATATAAGGCTCAGTCATAAATATGGACACCCACTCAGATACCAAACATATTCCCAGATTATCATTATAAGTAAACTCTAAGAGGGTAAGATTATATTAAAAAACATGACTTATAATTTTCTCCACATCAAGTATTAAAACTAATAGAAACATGGAATTTTGATAAAATAATAAATTATAGACCCACAAAATATCAGAGTAAGAACATATGTGTCTGGAATAAATTAAATGTGTTGAAATTTTAAGAAGTTTCATAAAAAATGCACAACATATATAAAAACAACTATGTGATATAGTAGGAACATTGGGAATTTAAAAAACACGGATAACAACTTCACAAATCAAGTACCCCTTAAAATGATATTATAAAATGTACTTTTAATCAAAGTGAAAGGGGGATCATAAACCTGATTCAAGGTATCCTCAACATTAACCAATTCAAATGAATATATTACAATACCATGGAATCCATTGACCAACCACATCAAAAGGTTTTAGACTACTTATACAGACTAGAATTTTAGTTTTATATTCCTATTAGAAGCCCTTGATCATCATGGTTTGAAATAAATTAGTTTACATATCCCAAAATATAACTATCATAATGTATCATATACATATATATCTTCTTTTTTTGGTATCCCTCAATCTTGAAGGAAAATAAACTCAGTGATTACAAAAGAAATAAAATTATTTAAATAATTAAAACATCTAAATCAAACTCTTATTTGAAACACACAAAAAGAAAATACAATTTGAAGCACTCTCATGAAGAAAAACTATTGTATACTTTATGTGATTGTGAGATCAAGAGTGTATCTTGTTTCATCTTATAGTCCTCAAAATTGAGGTCATCTTTATAGTAATTCCACCAATAGTCTGAATCTCTAATCTTCATGATCAATTATAACTGTATCGAAAGCATAATCATTTTTGACTGATGAGTTCACCCTCTCTTCACATATTCTAATGAAGTTAGTCATGTACCACTACAGTGCTCTAAATCCTAGCGATTGTAGTCTGGGATGATTACTTAGTACTTTGAATTTTCATTCAAAAAAAATTAATAGTTATAATTTTTTGAAATCTGGTCCTACATAATAAAAAACATAAAACAAAAAGTCAAAGTTAAATATAATTATGCCCGGATTTATATGTGATTTTCAATGCTATATATATATTTATTTGATAACTCAAAAAGTTGGATCTAACTCCAAACATATTCCCATATATATTATGCTCAATATTACATAAAATAAAAAAAAATTATTTCCTTTTATTTCTATAAATGTTCTGACGAAACAGTCAAATATGTTTTTTAAATATTCATAACATTAATGTTATGTTTTACCACAATAAATCTCCAATATGGTAGATATAATTAGATAGATCATTTCATCAAAATATTTTTTTTCAAAGAATTTTTGTATTTTCAAATTTTAAATTGCTTTTTTTAAACTTATTATAATATACTTCAGTTGATAATTGTGGTGGGGGGAAATCATACTCATGTAAACTGTTAAATGACTATTTTAATATTTGATAAGGGCAATCAATTCAAAAAAAAATCATTGGTTTTTATATGAAAGAATTTTTTTATAGAGAACATTATCATATCATTTAAAATAAAATAATATTTCTTATATAAATCAAAAATTTAATACCTATATCCCATAGAAATTTAAAATCATCAATAAATAGTGAAAAATAATCATCGGTACCATTTATAGACAATTTTGGTCCATAAATTAGAAATGGCATCCTAACATATTTTTTTCATGATATTTCTCTGGGTAATGTTGTAAATTACTAAAATAATAAAACATGAAATATTTTATCTACTAAGGCTATCATATAGATTCATTTTATCTATGCAATGTGCCATTCTATGATTTTTTAACTTCTTTTTCAAAATCAAGAAATTATTGATCAAATCTGGTTCATTGTAGTGAATCGGTAGGGTTATGTAAGAATCTATAAGAGATTATCTCATCTTTTTTCCATCTTAGCCTCTTTTCATCATTTGAATTTGTAAATATATAATTCAAATAAATAATTATTCGAAGACACCAAATTTCCTTATCATTAGGTTTGGTGCATGTCCCTTAGAATGATTCATGATTGGATATCCCATCTATTTTATATCATGGTGGACCATATTTATAACATTCTGATGAAATTTCATATTTCATCCTATATAGTACAAATACATTGGGGAAAACATGTATTTTATTATAACCTATCCCCATTGGGAAAAAAAATATTCAATCGTAATTGGAATCTGAAATCTCATTTCCTTCAATAAGTAACTCATTCAAAATTTCAAAAAAATCAATGAGTCTATTATCACCCCAACCATTTATTTATTTTAAGTTAAATAAACTTGGAACTACTAGTAACACAATAAATTTTGAAAAAGTTTGAAATAATGGTTTTTATGAATCTCCATACATTCATTCAGCGCTTTGTATTTTTTCAGTCGTTTTAACACCTACATCCTGAATTAATTTATCTAGATGGTCCTCTACCTCATACTAAACATTTGCATTATTATTAAATCTTGATTTCACTATTATTTAACTATGAAAAATCTAGAGTGTGTAATTATGATTAAAACAAAAGAATATATGAATGTCTTTGATTTCTATGGAACCTAATTTTATCATACTCAAACACTTCATAGAAGGATATAAAATCATGTCTTTGTTTTAAAGATTTCAGTTAGGATATTATAAGAAATCATCGACTCCTTTCTCATATATATCATTAGTTATTCATGCATTTTCCCAATTATGATCAATTAATTACCTAAAACGAATATAAAATATATAAATATATTAAAACATATAAACATATAAATAAGTAAATTTATATCACATAAACATATAAATTTAAAACATGAAAATTTAAAGCATTGAAATATATAAACATATAATTATAATAATATAGTATATATAAATAAAAAAACATATAAATTTGATTATATAAAGATATATACATGAAAAATATAAATTTAATACATATAAATTTAATATGTATATATATTTACATAAATTGAAAACAAATAAACAAATAAACAAGTATATATTAATTTAAAAAATATAAATTTAAAACATGAAAACAAATAAACACAAAATCATATAAAAATAAATTTGTAGCATATAAATTTTAAAAATATAAATATATATTAATTTATATAAAAATTTAAAATATATATATATAGTAAATAAAACATATAAATAAATATATGTGCATTGTTTATAATCTATAAACATAATATATATATATATATTTAAACATCTATAAATATATATAAATATATAAACATATAATAATTTAAACATATATAAATATATTTATAAAATTATAATCATATATATATAAATTTAATGATATTTTTATATCTATCAATAATTAAACCTAAATTAAATCTATCTTCAACATAAATAACCTTATAAATGTTAAAAATAAAAATTTAAAACTCAAAAAAATGGTGATGTTGGTAATAGATCATAACCAAAGAAGGAGGTAGACAACTGAAGGTGGTGGAGCATAAAATATAGTAGTTGAACATGGATTAGTGAGGTGGAATGAATCCAAATTAGTAAGAATGTGAAGGTGAAATATGGATGAAGGAAGAAAGGGGAGTTCTCTTATAAGTCATATAGATTGGAATTTTTGAAAAGTGTGCTTTGATAAAGTGATGAGAAAATAAAGAAGCATCTATTTTAAGTTTGTAAAATATTTTCAACATATATTATCATAAGGAATGATATTAAACCCTCTATTTTTATGGTATTGAAGTTAGGTTATTTGATAACTTATGTTAAATATCTATTTTTACATTGTTTATTTTATAACTACCATTAAATCCCAACGACATTGTAGTTTTAACATCAGTTATTAATATAACCAATGTTTGAAAAATGTTTTTATCGCTAATTATAGAAATAATTTTAGGACCCTAGAGCACCCAGAGAGGGGAGGGGTGAATTAGTGTGTCAACATTTTCTTATAATGTAATGGATATTTTTATCACATTGGTAAAAACTTGGGAAACCTTTTTGAAGGATTCGTTTAGTAATTAAACATTCACATGTAGAGAGACAACGTAACAATATTACTTGGTTCAACATTAAGGGATAGTCCAAGGTGAATAGAAAAATAGAGTGTTGGTTATACCAAAATCCACTAATCTTCACTAGTTATGGATTACACAAGTTCAATCACATTCACTTTGTGTCTGGCACACTACCATTAAATGATTTTAAGGATAGCGCACTACATCCCTAGGAACACTTCCATAGAATCATTATAGCTCACTATTTTGGAAGAAGTATTACTCAGTTTAATGAATTTATGGTTGATTAAATATATTAGCATTTAAGTCTTTCTCCCTAACTATCATGAGGCTCTACTTGCACCGATGACCTGAGTAGATGCACTTTAAAGCACTGTTCACTTAAACCAGATGTTCAACACAACTATTTGCAAAGCTCCCAGCCTTCATAAACCCCCTTTATGTTTTAAATAAAATCCAACCTTCATGAACCCATATAATTTCACAAATCTCCCTTCCATTACGAAGATCATTTCTTTCATTGAAAATTTTCCACTCATAAGCTCACTTTTTTTTATGGAAAAAATATTATTCATGATGGTCGTTGTTTTTTCAGAACAATAAGTCTTTATGAAACACCCAATATTTTTAAAACTTATATAAATCATAATTTTTATCATTATTCAAGAATTAACAATTATTTTCATGATGCTCAAGATCATATATAATTCTAGATTCATGAAGCTTCCACCCTTCAAAAAATCATAGCAATTCATCCTTTTCTCCGATTCTCGTCCTATAAAATGAATTGGGGGTGACCACATATTTATAGGAAAAAACCATTGCAAGGATTCCATAGCTATAGTTTAATTTTCCCAAACCTTAAAAAACATGTTCGTAAAGATCCTCTATTCGTGAAGAAAAATTGAAATTTATCCCAGTCACAAATATTCCCATAGTCAAGTAGAATCTCTGTCACGCCATCACGTTTTTTGAAAAATATTCTTGTAGTTGTGTAGAATCAATGTTATTCCATCGCACATTCATTATTCTCCACATATTCACAAAATTCAACCTTTTTTAAACCTAGTTTTTGAGAAACTCATGCCTTTACCATATTTGAGAAGAGACAATCTTGGATAACCACCTTTTGAAAATCTTGATACATACTCTTGATTTTGATCCCAAAAATTTGGAAAACACTGGGAAATGATGTAAAATTAAACACTATAGTCATATTATACTGTAATATCACTTACCTTGCAAACTCCTTGATCAACATACTGTGGATTTGCAAAAAACAGAAACTAGACTATGTTTCCAAATGTGAAGGGACTTGGTTCCAACAACATCCCCCTTTGTGTTTATTGGAAATATATAGATAAATTAAACAAATCATTATCCTCAAGAAAGAACCTAATTGATGTGAAATAACTCATCCATCAATCAAAGACTACATAATAAAATCTTAGTGTATAAAATAGGAGTGGAAAATGAGAATTTCATGCCACTATAGGCCACCAACCAATCATGAAAACCAATACTTGGTGAATTTAATTTATCTCCTCTAATGGAAATAAAACCAAATAACATTAATTTATATTTTTACTACTAAAAAAACTCCCCTAGATCATATATCCCCCATAAAACTTCATCACTTTCACATATAGAAGAAAAAATAACATGAATGGGGAGAGGGGACGAGCTGAAACCTCCTCATGCACTGCGAGGTGTCTGAACACCGAGGTTCAACTGATGTTTCTAGAACATTTGTACCACAATAGGATTTGTTAGAATGCCATCCAATTGGTCATAAAATCTAACATACTCCTATTTAATCAAACCTTGGTCATCCTTTTCTTTGAAAAAGTGATATTTTATCTCAATATTTTTGGTATGAGAGTGTTGAACCAGATTCATTATAAAATCGATTGTTCTCTTGTTATCAGAGTGAATTACCATTGGTTATTTTACCTCATCACCAATATCATTCTTTTGTTTCTTAATCAACAATAGTTTAGTGCATGCATTTGGATTAGATATATATTCTGATTCAACTATACTAAGAGAAGTTGTTTCCTATTTCTTTCCCAACCATCCCACACATTTTTTGCCTATAAAGAAAGCACCACCACTTTTTGAAATTATATCTACCACATATACATCCCAATAATCATCAAAAAATGAAGTTAATTTATTATCTCATCATACTACAAAGTATAATTCAAAATTTAGTTTACCTTGAATATACCTTGTGATTCATTTAACTCATGTTAAAGTCTCTTCCTTCAGATTACATTGAAAGTGGTCCACTAAGAATGTTACAAATATGATATATGGTCAAGTTGTAGTCAAGTATAATAATATTCCATTGATTCTCCTATATAGGGTAGGATTCACATATATTCCATCCTCGTGCTTCCCATGATTTTTCCCAACCGCAATTGAAGTCGATAGTGGTTTGGAGTCATTCATGTCGAATGTATTCAAAATCTCTCTGACGTGTTTTCTCTAATAAATGAAGGTTTAATCATTATTTTTAACCACTGATCTCTTCCTCATATTTTAAGATAAATATAATTAATATATGAAAATAGTTAAGAATACCATTCTTCTGTTTTATGATTTAGAATATAGAGATCCTTCTATGAGGTTCTGATGAATTTTCTTTAGTAATTGTTTCCACTTATGATTCTTCATTGGAATCGTCTTCATTGTGTGAGCCCTGGATATTTTGCAGGTATTTTACTATTTAAACATCTAAATCTATCCATTTCCCACTAATCATTATACCTCTTGGGATGAGAACACATATAATTGTCTTTATGTGTTATTAAATTGTATTTCGGGATGAAGATACTAAATTTGATAAGATAATTTTAAGGAAAATCAACTTGAAACTCATTTTCCAATGACATGATCTAAAATCAATTTCTAGAATAATTATGTTTGATAACAACTGAAATATTGATTCTATCATCTTATTCACCATTCTTCATTTGTCTCTCTATTAAGGTAAACAATTATTAACATATTCATAATGTTGGATCTCATTAAGAAGGGATTTCATGAAATTTTAGTATAGATAATACACCATAATGGATCTTCAACTTGTGATTGTCCACATTTTAAAAATTTCACAACTTCATCAAGGATAATTATCTTCAACACTTGTTTTCCAGGATATCGAAAATAAGATCAAGGAAATATGGTAACTTCCTTATCCTATTTGAATAGAATATAACATCTCCATATTCATCAAAAGTTATCCTCCACCATGTTTTTATTTGATTTTCCAAATTGATTAATCATTCAAATATGGTTAATTCCTCAGCTTGGCTTTCAAAAAAATCCATCACAACTTCATAGGTTCTCCCCCTAATAACTTGCTTCTCCATTAAGTTCACAAAAATATAAGCATAAAAAAAATAATAAAATATTAGTGGAATAATATGTCTCCTCCATACTTCAAAAATATAAACAACACATTCGAGATGATCTTCTCAACCAAGTTTCTTTTTTTCCTATAGTATTCATGCTTTCACAACTGAAAACCTGTTCTAATTTATGTTATGGTATCAGGGATCTCTTGAAATTATCTTCTTATTTGTGTGGAAAGTTTTTCTTCTTAATAACATTCATGGATGATACATTCTTACACTTTATAAGGAAAATTTCATGTTCTAATAGTATGGTTAAACAAAATTTTCCAATGAGACTAGATTCCTTGCATCTCCCACATAATACTTCATTAACACAAGAGTTTTATTTTGTTTGAAAACTCTCATGAACTTTTTCTTAATCATATAGAATCTTTTATTTTAATTTCCCACCATCCTTATAATGTGAATTTTTAGGTTTCCTCATTATTTCCAAATAATTTGGCCAAATAACTAACAAGCCATTGAAAACTATTGTAACATGTTTGGATATTCTACATGGGTTCTTCTGAGTTTCATACCTCTTAGTAGTTATTTTTTATGAACTACCATTTAACTTCTTGGAATTAGAATCCAAGGTATTATCAAAATCCTTACTTGAGATCTTCTTGGGAAAATTTTTGTTCACAATATTTGTATGATTTATTCCAATGATAGATTCTTCACACATAGCCAACTTTTGAGGTATTATTTTTTTCATCTATGATTTCATGTTGAGATAATAATATACCATCCCTATGACCATTGTCATTTCATAAATCACAAATGTTATTAATTTTCTCAAATTTATTTTTACTATACAGATTCTTCTAGACCTATGGATGTTTCTTCTTCTTCTCTGACTTTCTCCCCCTTGAAATAGGATTCATTTATGATTTTTCATTTAGAGTATTGTTCCAAAAATCCAATGCATAATACCCAAATATTTTGATGCACCAACATTGACCAAAGCAATTGTATATCCTTATATATTCTATATAAGGTTGTTGGATATTATTTATGACTTGTTGGAATCTTTGTGGGAAACCGGCTTCCATGACCTTTTTCTTATCCACCCAAGTCATAGTAGTTGGTTTCTTATCACCTTTCATTATCCATACATGTTCATTATTTGTATTAAAAACATCATTGTTCATGATAATAAGTTTAGAGTCATTAATACTAGTTGGTATTAATGGTACAAGCTTCTTCTCAGCTACTTGAGATAGATCATCAAAATATTTCATAATGTTCTTATCCTAGGATGGAGTTATTTTAGCTTTAGAATCCTACAGTGAGCATTGAGTAGTTGAAAAAATTATTTCCTTCTTTTGTGAAGTATCAATATATGTTTTCTCAAGATTTTTTAACGGTACTTCCAAATCTTGACATTTTATATTGAGGATATTTTTCTAACCTTCAATAATAATCATATTTTCTTCACAAGCCTTCTTCATTCTAAAAAATTCATCTTCCTACATCTTAACTTTATACTGAATCAAAGAGTCATGTTCCTTGATCTTCTTGGATAATTATTCCAATTGCAAACCTGTGACATCAGTGATATTTTTTCAATTTTTCTTCAATCACATGGATATTTTCATAAAGAGTCTTTTTGAATCCCTCATTCTCTTCAAAATATTTGATCTATTTTTAGGGACTTATTTCAACTAACCTATTAATTTCGTAAAATGGTCTAAACTATATAGAGAGCTTTAAACAATCAATAAATTTTCCCTGCAATCATTTTTCCAATGCATCAACTTCTCCTTCCAATTAGTTGATATCTACTTACATGCATTTAAATACCCCGCAAAAAAGAGAGGATATTTCATCATGAATATCATGAATAATATTTCTATTCTATCAACTAAATATTACAGTGAGGTAGTTGGTTGATCCTCATCACCACTTGTACTAGGATCTTTATTTTGAGGAACTCTTTCAATGCTTCTAACGCATACCTCCAAACCACTTGAATAATTTGATTTACATGAGGTATATGGGGTGTCCTTCTATTTTGGGGAAACCTAATCCATATACTCTTTTATTTACATGCCTGATATATTTTCATTATTAAAAATGATAGGATATTCAGATACTACATCTTCTTTAGATAAGAGGGGATTCATCAGTTTTCTCTTATATTTATTTTTTCTTGTTCATCATGGTCTTAGAGGATATGGACTTATTCTTATATATAACTAAATATTTATAAAAAATTTAATTCATTATTGACATAGTAAAGAAACCCAAATCATAAAAATAGAATATATTTACTATAGAGAATACAACATAGGTGAACCTTCCTCTGATAGCACCTATAGGACCCCAAAGCACCCTAAGAGGGCGGAGTGAATTAGGGTGTCAATATTTTATTTTAAAATAATGTATATTATTACCATGTTGTTAGGAACTTTTTAAACCTTTATAAAGGACTCATACAATAATTAAACATTTATATGCAGAGAGGCAACACAATAGTTTTACTTGGTTCACCACTAAGAGCTAGTCCAAGGAGCAGATGACAACAATGTGTCAGTTATACCAAAATCCACTGATATTCACTAGTTTTTTAATATAGAAGTTTAGATATGGTCACCCTATCATAGAAATTCTTCATTTACATGATTTTAAGGATATCATAATTTCTCCCCCATGACACTTCCATTGACTCCCCATATCCCACTACATTGGGTGAATTATTTCTCAATTTAATGACTTGAAGGTCACTTTAGTATATATTTAATTAATTCTTTGTCCCAAACTATCATGAGAATCTATTTGTAATGATTTCATGAGTGATTTCACTTTAAAGAACTATTTATTTAAACCAAATGTTCAACAAAAAATTTAACAAAATTCTCAGCCTTTACGAAAACCCCTTTATGTTTCAAAGAAATACCATCCTTCAAAAACCCACACATTTTCACGAACCTCCCAGCCATTGAAAATCTCACTGCTTTTTCTGAACAAACTTACCTCACAAATGTCATTGCTTACAGGTAACAAGATTCCTTCGCAATGCTCATTGCTTTTACAGAACACTAATTCCTTACAAAAATATTAGTCTTCATGAAACTTCCATAACTCAAAATCATTACTATCAGTTAATACTTAACCTATCTTTTTGTGATCCATAAGTTTTCATATAATTCCAAATTCACAAAGATTCCACCCTTTATTAAATTAGATAGATTTATCTATTTCTCAAATTATATTTATGTATATTGATGCGTGGGTAGCTACCTATTTATAGGCACAACCCTTCATGAAGATCCCACATCTCTATTATCCTTTTTCTGAACCTTCAAAAACATGTTCGTGAAGCTCTTGAATTCATGAAACATCATTGAAATTTATCTCATTCATGAATCTTCTCATAGTCTCATAGAATCAATGTCACACCATCATGCATTCACAATGCTTCTCATAGTTCCATAGAATCACCATCATGTCATTACATATTCGCAATGCTCTATATCTCTGCAAAGATCACCCTTCACAAAACCTAATCTTCATGAAACTCATGGCTTCACCATATTTGAGAGGTGACAATCCTAGAAAAACACATTTCTAGAATATTTATCCTTCCTCCTGATTCTGAGCCTGAAAATTTGTCAAACATTGGGGATTGAATCCACCTTAAACACTATATCCATTCTATACTATGAGATACGTTTCCTTGAAAATTATCTGATCAACCATTTGTGGATTGAAAAAAAAAATAAACTTAGTTTCCAACATTGAAATGCCTTGGTTCCAATAATACCGGATGTAAAAATCCAACACTTATGGGGTTTTAATGTCAATTATTATATAACTGTTGTTAAAAATTGTTTTAGGGATGGTCATTATATATAATCTATGTTAAAACCAGGATACTTATTATAATTTTTATAGTAGTGAAAAAATCCTTTAAAAGTCCCTTTATTAGTGGATATGCCAAATTCTGACTCAATCTTCAGATTCCATATTTAGGACACCATATTTATAAACTTCTTGACATAGCTATATTTGGGGCCAATGTGTCTGGATTTTTATTTATACTTAATATTTTATATCCTATCCAACATTGTTTGACTCTCACAATATATAGAAACTAGATTCATTGAAATAGTCTATAATGGAATATATAATAAAAGTGATCTGAGCTATTTTTCTTATTTTCCAATAGTTTTTAAAGTAATAAACTCGGAATCAATTTTGGATTCTGTTATACAATTTTATTTCTTTGGTTCCCAAGAGATAACCCAACCTTCAAGTATAAAAACCTAACAACTTATAGAAGAGTGATCCTCCATATTATTAATCCATATTGTATATATTATTTTTTCCAACACCATTATGTTTTCACTATAATATATTGTAATTCATAGTACCATTAATATATTATAGTCCTCTTTTAACCATATAACATTATGCATAACCAGGATTACTTGTATAACTTATCAACTTTCAAATAGCATAAGAAATATAAGATTTTATTCAAGTCATATAACACATAAGACACCCAACAACCATAACATATTTTATTTAAGAAACTTCCCAAACAAAATTTCATAGTATCCTACTCCTAGAAGCATATGTAGAAACAATTAGTGAACCATAAAATTTTTTGAACCGCTTTCATACATTTTCAATATAATCATATTGAAAAAAGAAAAATAAAATTCATATTTATATTGATTTTTATTCCCAAAATAAACGTTTTCACTTAAGAATTTTATATCAAAGTTTCTAGATAAAATAGGTTTTGCAACATTTACATCATTCTTATCAGTTCCAAATATTATAATTCCATCAATATATAAACAGACAACTAAACTATTGTTATTATGGAACCTACTATAAACACATTTATCATCTTGATTAACTACAAAGTCAGATGATAAAAATAATTCACTAAATTTATAATGTCATTATTTTGGATCTTGTTTTATAAAATATAGGGACTATATAAATTTTCAAACATTTTTTTCTTTTCTTGGTACTATGAATCATTTCAGTTGTTCCATTTTTATTTCTCCATTGACTTCACCATTTAGGAATATTTTTTTAACATCCATTTAGTGAAATTAAAAATTATATATTGAAGCTAAATCAAGTGTAACTTTAATAGAAGTAGTCTTAGCCATGGGAGAATTTCAATCAAAAAAATCAATTCCTTTTTTTTGAGTAATCCTCTTGGCCACCAATATGTCTTAATATTTATCAACTATATCACTGTGTTATTATTTCCTTTTAAATACCCACTTATAACCTATTGGTTGTGAAACTTGAGGAAGATCAACTAAAATCCAAGTATTTTTCTTAGTTATAGAGTTTATTTTATATGTTATAACTTATCTATGAAGAGCTTAATCAAAATATAGCAAAACCTATTTGGATGTTTTTGTATCAAACTATATATTAAGAAAAATAATATTTATTATTACAATAATATCATTAGATTATCCCAAAAATTAAATCTAAAAATAAGATCCATGTGTATTGGGTAGTCGAGGAAGTTTAAATATATCAACATTTTTTATGTATCTTCTTGAGATACTAGTTTTTTACAAGATTCATCGATTTAGAACTGGTTGGGTAAATAGATAATGTAAGGGATTAGATCAGGATATCCCATTACATTGTGTTTTTTAGGTTTTAGATGCACTTAGAGGATGTTCTAGGGTGTTTGAAGAGTGTTTTGGGAAATGGGGTGGTTCCCATACTAAAAATGGGGATTTTTTCATTATAGTTCTAGTGGATACGACGTAGTGGATCCAACCACAGTATAAGAGGAATCGGGGGAGACACTACCGTTATAGGACTAGTTTCACTATGTTTGGTGGTTTTAGTATAGTCCTACCCATGGTATATGTGATCTGGAGCATGGAGCAGCTCGCTGTTTCATAGTGAGTTTTGAGCCTGCTTCCAATTCAGAGGTGGTTTCAGCATGGTATCAAGGCTACGCTATAGTCCCTCCCCTGGAAAAAGTGAATCTACGCTATGGATCCAATTGTGAAATCTGGATGCACATTTGATGAAGGGTTTTCCTACATGGTCTCTTCCACTACACCACAGTTTCTCATATGTTAGGAACTTATATGGAATGGTCCAAGGGGTTGGGTTGCTGTATTATAATTTTATGTTGGATATCAATAAACCAAGGACATTCAAACCTCACTTTCTCTCAATTATTTACCTCAAACCCAAGGTTCTCAATGGTGGATTCTAGAAGGTTTTGAATCCCCTTTTTATAGGGATTGATTTTTCATTCCCATGTTCAATCCACAATAATCTAAGGTATCTTTTACATCCCTTTTCTCATGGTTTCTTCATGGATCGATCTTGTTTCCTACTATTTATTATTTCCGTGTTTTGAAATTGTATCTCCATCATTCAAATAGAGTTTTAATGGTATTTTTTTGTGTGGTTGTGGTACTGAATCCTTGGAGGGATGAATTTTATCACAGGAAAGGTGGTCAATGATCTATGGTGTTGATCTATTTTAGTATGAAGAACACTGATACTTTTGAGGTAGGGTTTTTTTCTGATATATTAATTTAAATGAAATACTAAATTTACTATGGTTTATCCATTTTAATGGTATTTAAATTAACCTAATAAATATTTAACCATATTAAAGAATGAAATTGGTTTATGGTTTTAAGGACCACATTTTGTTACTTTACACTATGATAATGAACTGTCTCTTGATTTAGTATATTGTCTTCTAGCTATACTATGAATATTTTATCTTGTTTTTATGCTCAATTTATCATATTAAAAATGATGAAATTGGATAATGAATGTAAATAAAAAAATAATTAACTGTCTTCAGATCTTAAAGATTCATGTTCAATAAATCCAGTGCATATTTTAATTTGATGGTATCTAAATTGATGCATGTATGAATGCTTAATTGAATATGTTATTCCATGAGTTTATGGATTTTATTAACAATATAAATTTGGAATTATTGATAATGTTAATTAAATTAAAAAATGAATGTTAATGAATTATTGTTATTCAATCTTGTTTATGTTGGAATAATTTATTAAAAGCATGTTAAATAAATGATAGAATAATATAGTTGATGCATTTGGTTTCTCATAGTTATAACCCATAATAATGAATTGGTTAATTCAATATGGAATAAAAACCTGATTTTATAAAAATTAATCATTGGGGATGAGAGTTCTAATTTTTTTATAAATATTGGCTAGCTTATTTTGGTGTTTCTCACATGCCATTTCATGTGAGGGATAAATACATTATTTTTAGGGATTGGATTTCTTTTTGACTATACATGTTTGTTTTCTTCCTTTTTTGTTCTATAGATATGATCCTTTCAATGTGATGTGAGCCTGGGATGGTTGACGAGACATGGGTGAGTAGGTCTGAGGTTGTGGAAGTAGTTGACACCTGTAATGGTGAGATGCACGGGGATATGAATGATGATGTCAAGTATGTAACTAGGATGGTTAGAATGGTTTAATACTAAGCTTACCCATTGATGTGTTAAAAATGGATGCTTTCTCAATATAATTCAGTTTAGAGGACCAGATGGCTGGGTTGCTTGTTTTTTCTGCATTCTTTTCCCCACAACATTAGGTAGTTGGGTATGTTTGGTTGCATCTCTTGATGTTATATTAGGATGTTTTCATAGAGTACATATAATTATTGAATGGTAATAATGTTTAATAAATGTTTTAACCCACGGGGTTAGTGTTTATTGAAAAAAATGAGATGGTCTTGACAAAATGTGGTCTTATTTTAGATTATGTCTGGAGGGAATGGATTACATTATGATGGTCAATGAAATGAATTATTGAAATAATGTTAATTAATATATAATGAATTAATTTTCATAAAGTGAATTTTTCAATGAACATAATGTAATTTAATAAATCTCTTATAATTATTTTGTGCTTATAAGATTTCTAGTCCCTAGTGGTGATAGTTGGGTTCACGAGTGATGATAGTTTTAGTTGAGCCAAGGACTAGGTTATGCCTATAGTGTGGCTATAAGAAATATTATATATTTTATGTTTTTTGATTTCATATGATACCCCACCCCCACCCCCATGTTTTTTAGGGAATATGACACCCAATTGACTCTCGGAGGGTGTATTCCCTAACATCCTCGTGGGAGGATGGATGGATGACTATCCCATAAGTCCCTACTCTCTTCTCTTGGTAGTATTATGTATTGGAATACATGGTGGTTAGTTTAACAAAATATTTTTGTAGAGGGTTGTGATGGATTTTTGTTATTTCACACACATGTATCTCCAGATATAGTATCGAATGTATTATTGTAGGTATGACATGTATAGGTTGTGACGACTTGAGGTACCTTACTCATTGTATAGGTTGTGATTACTTGAGGTACCTTACTCAGTGTATAGGTTGTGATGGCTTGGGGTTTAATAATTTATGTATGATACATGACATACAGGTTATGTTGGATCCCTAAAATTAACTACTTACTATACAGGGAGATGAATATGTGATGATGGGATGATTTGGTGAATGAGGTGCATGTTTTGATACTAAGAATAGGTGTCTTTAGGATGGCTTATTTTGGAGAGTGATGGCTTGAGATGTGTGATGTTGGGGCAAAGAAGTAAACCAGTGGGTGAGGGGAAGTGGGGTACCCTTTTTGTTTCATTATTATAATATATGGTCTCTTATTTGAAATACTTGGTGAGAGGTAGCCATGAAGAGGCTATGAAAATAGTATACCTCTTTAGGTTATGTGTTTATTTCTCCTTTTGTTCACTGGGATTTAGTATGATTTATTCATCTTTTGCATGAGAGGCTCTAGACGGGAGCCTTCTGAGTATACTGTTATACTCATCTCACATTTATAAAAACTATTTTTTAGTTCAGTATTAGTAGGTCAGAGAATGATATGGATATTATTAGATCATGGTTTTTATGATTTTTTAGTCTTTTTGGTCATTATTGAGCTTACCTTTGTTCACTAGTCCACTTTTTTATTGTTTCAGTTCTGTTAGACATTACTTGGGTTTTCTTATATATATATATATTATGATTTTATTTGTGTATATACCTTATCTCTATCATTATCATGTCTCTCTTAGATAATAATGTCTCTCATTTGTATCTTTATTATATTCTCAGTGAAAGCTGTTAACCCAAGGCCAACAGAAGGTGGCACTCGGGTGGTCACTATCCTCCATCTCTCATTGTTGGACCAAGAGAGGTACTCTTTTGGGTGTAGTGTTCATGATAGAGTGGCATAAAAGGCTTCAAGTTAAGGGATTTGATATAGTTTATAGTTATTCACGTGTGAGGAATGCATGGGTTGGTAGGAAAATGGTGTCATCTTAGTAAGAAATGTAAACAAGGGGAAACGACTATGACATGTTTATTTAGGGCCCCTTGGGATCTGACACATAGACATATAATTTTACCAAGTCTACTAAACTATGTTATAATAGTTGTGGGTTAGATATTTAGGAATAGATCATGAATCATTATTACATGCGCATATGTTTGAAATTGGTAGACCATGAGATAAGATAAACCGTAAAATAATAAAATGGAATAATTTATTAATTTATCTTACATATTCTATATTCTAGATTTAGGATTCACTAACTATTTGTTCTTTTGTAGGTAGGGATTCAGGTTGACATCCCCTCTAGATCACACTGAAGATGTTCAGAAGGATGTTCTAGTAGATCACAATAAAGTATAGGTTAATAACAATATAACATGGATGAGGAAACTCTAAGAGTTTAAAATATAGAGTCTACATAAGTATAAGGGATCCATTTTAGACTCAATCATAGATGACTAGTTAGAGGAGGTTGAGAAGGATTTAAATTTTATCCATGCTCTGAAGGATCACTAGGTTTAATTGGATGTGACGATGTCCTGTAAAGTTGTTTCGGAGTACATGATCTTATTCCTTGAGGGTCACGATGAGTAAATGGTCTCATGCAAGAAGATCATTGATCGGTTCTAAGTAGAGTTTCTTTATTCATCCACGAAGTAGGTCCGTCCTCAAGATCTTTTTACCATTTTAATGGGGACATCCAGCATATATGAGTTTGAGATCTATAATTGGAACCTTA
Organism: Viscum album; assembly: GCA_963277665.1. Taxonomy (NCBI): domain Eukaryota; kingdom Viridiplantae; phylum Streptophyta; class Magnoliopsida; order Santalales; family Viscaceae; genus Viscum; species Viscum album. The sequence continues at coordinate 926,611,589 of OY728126.1, read as the reverse complement.
TCTTATATTCTTTAGACCTATTGTGAGATGAGGAGTCTATGGAGAGACATTTAAAGGAATATTTTCATCCATAGATATTGTTCTTGGTCATCCCATTCAAATTGTTGATATATATCAAAGTTCTAGAAAGGAAATAGGTTGTTGAGAGGATTTTGGTAAGAACTAGATCATTATGAGAGGGGTTTCATCGATATTTCTCATAAAATAGAGCTATGGTCCATGGATCCTAGTTTCCTAAACATAATAGATTTTTTTCAGCTGGGGGTTGGTTATAGCCCTCATAATCTCATTTCTCTATGGATGGAGGCTCTCATAACTTTGTTAAAGGATCAAATGTGTGTTTTTTTATGGATACAGTGGTCATCAGTGGTGAGAGTTCTTGAATTTTTTGAGTAGTCAACATGCATTAGCTGTTCTGCTTCATGTTCCTCCATTGAGGAAGTTTTAACAAATACTGTAAAAGTAGTTTAACCTATCTTAGGATCATTATAGAGGAGATAGGTTACATAGAAAATATCTCCAAGAGAATACTCATCCTTAGATAGTAGTGCATAGTCATGGGGGTGTTCATCAATAGGGTCAAAGAGGTTTTGGAGAGGGTTATGGATAGATTAATTATTTTGTATTGCCAGTTCCATGTGAGCTAAACATTATTGAGGTACCATTTTCTTATTTTCTACATTAGTGTATGATTTCTTTGAATGGGGAGATAAACAAACCTCAATATCAACTTTCATCATCCATGATTTGGGACTTGAGATAAAGAGACTTTTAGTGTTCTTGGTGTTGACTATGCTAGTTGGATTTCAAGCATATATATATATATATAGTATGTAGAGACAATGACCTGCTGTTGGGGAAGTACTGATCTCAAGGAACCTCCCCTTTTTTATGGATATAGAAATACAAGATAATATTTGTTATGTTGATGTGGCCTTTATTCCATACATTTTTTCACGTCCTTTTTGGTGGTTTTATTATATATTTAATAATTAAATGACTTTAATTTGGTTAATTGTCTCTTTTTGGTAGATCTATGTTAGTTTTAGTAAAATAAAGTTTTTATATAATAAATTTTTTAATTTATTCAATAAATTTATAAGTTTATCATTATTTAAATTTTTTATTAAATAATGTTGGTGTAATTTTATCAAATATTAAATTTTGGTCTTCTAATATTTATTTAAAAACTCTATGATGAAGCATGTCGAGGAAGTTTCTTGATTAGAGCTTGAGATAAAATATTTGAGGCCGAACATCCAGCTTTTAAAGAGATCTCTTACACCATGGAAGATTTGTTGAGGAAGATGAACTTTGATGAACTTCACTCTGTGAGTGGTCTATGCCATTTTTTTATTGAGGAATGTAGATTTTAGATCCACTGGCATTTAATATTTCTACTATTTTGTATCAGACGTCGAACTAGAGGCATTCCAAAGAAGACAAAGTTCTGTTCTATATAAGAAATGAATTCATGCTCGAATTAGTGTTGTAAATTGGTTCTTAGCTGCGGATTTGACTTAGGACGAAGTAACTTTGGCATCACCTAAGCTTGAATCGGTTGAGGTTGAAGGCCTGTGGTTGGATATTTTATCATTTTTGAGATATTTTTTAATGAAATTGAGATCGTCGGGGAACCAAATTCAAACAAGGATTTTGAATATGGGGAACCCATGGCTGAAAAAATTTGTGCTTTCCGAAGAATATTTAGGTGTAATGATGAAAGTCTTTGAATAATAATTGTTTTTTTATGTTATCTATTTTATTTTTTATAATGAATTTAGATTTTGTCCCTTGACATTCCTCAATACATCAAATTTGGATTTTTTGACGAGCTCACAACATGTGTTAAATTTTTTTCACTATTTAGTATCACTCGTGCCAATGAAAATTGAGATGAAGATAAAATGAAAACAATGTAGAATTTAAGATTTATTGTTGATGTTTTTTTCATGTGTTATGATCATGCATTTATTGAACTTTTGTCAGTGACATAGTTTGTCAAAATGAAATGCTTGAATGAAATTGACACTAATCAAGGGTGTAATTTACCATTTTACTATCATTAAAGAAAGATGGTATTTTTAGTTATTTAGTGTGAAATATGGTATTTCATTATTTTTTTTCATTTGAAAGTATGTAATGTTCAATTATACCTTTCATTTGATTATTAATCATGAAAATTTATTTTTTTATTTAAAATGTTCTATTAATTGTTTGATGTTCCGTTGCTTTATATTTGGGTTTCCCATCCTATATGGGCATCCTTATTTGTGTTCTGGCTTTTGGATCACCTACTTCCCATGTATGCCTAATATCCTGGAGATCTTCACTTACCTTGCTTATCTAGTCATTGATCATCCACATAGATATGTTGATATATGTTGTCTATGTGTCCCACTTGTTAACTGACATGCTCAGGTTCTGTTCTGGCGATGTGTGTGTGGAATGCTCTGGTTGGGTGTGAGGTTTTGTGTTTTTTCTACTGTCAGAAGTGTGGGGACCCTTATACCCATAGTCCATTAATCTCAATTGATTCATTATCTCCTGCTCTCAGGTGGAGATGATATCATTTTTCCTTTGGTAAAACCCGAGCTCACCGGTCCTACTTTAATTAAGACTTGTTTCGTCCTACATTAATCAATACGTGTTTCCCTTTGTACATATTTGTTTATTTCATGTTATTTTTTGATCTCTACACATTATATAATTCTCTTTGGTCTTAATAAAATGTGTGTGTGGGTGTCGGTGTTCTTGTCATGCATGTAGGTCCCCATGGGACAGAATCAAATTAAATATTTATGTTCTTTTCCTTTTCTCTGTAATCTTTTGTTTCTTGTATGTTGTTTGAATCAATATATAATATTTGAATTTTTACTCCAAAGATACAGTTTGGTCCTTTTTTCGGTATTCTTCCTTGGTTCTGGTCACCACCCAGCATCACAATGTGGTATCAGAACCTACATGTCTTCTTTTGCTATCGAATTCAATTATTGTATCATATTATTTTATTTACAGATGTACTTTCTATTTGATTTCCTGCATTTTAATATCACTCCTAAATAAAAAATTCCCTTATGGATTTCAATTATTTAAATCCATTATCCCATTTTTTCAATTAATTTTATATCCCTTTGAATAAAACATAGTTTACCAAGAGATTAGTCAGTTTTTTGGGGGAGTATACTTAATGTTTTACTCAAGAAACTAACATCTACTATGTGGGTAAACATGTCAATAATGAGATGTGAAATTGAAAATTTTGATAGTGATAACAAATTTAATTTGTTGAAAATTAAGACGAGGGTCTTTCTTGTACTACATGACCGAATTGAATCCCTTTGTGGGCCAAAGAAAGCAGTTATAATGGTAACTAAAACTAGATAGCTTGTTACAAAATATATTGATGTTTTTGCTGATGTGTTCATTAAATCACATGAGTCCCTTTTTATTTTTAAGGTGATAAATTCCTTAGATAAGTATCTTATGAGACTATTATTATTATAATTTGGCTTAAACTTAAAAAGTTAACCCGACTCCTTAACTAGTAGGTAGACTTTACAAAGAACACAACATTTTTACCTTTAATATGAAATATGATACTTCAATTGATTACCATCTAGATGAGTTTACTAAATTACTGTTATATTTAGCCAAGATTAATGTTTTTGTTGATGATGAGGATCAAGAAATGATCCTCATGATCTCTTTAGATAATTCTTACAACCAACTTTTTGAGACCATGATGTATGGACGAGAATCTTTAACCCTAGAATAGGTTAAATCATCCCTTCTTTCTAACGAAATTCATTCTAAACCTTGAATCAAAGGTGAGTCAAATAGATTGTTCTCTTGGTGTAGACCTAAAAATAAAACTAAGAAGAAACTATTTAATAAAGATAAGAGTAAATGAAATAAAGAACCCAAACCTAGGTCTAGTTATAGGGATAAAAATGCAACATTTTTTCATTTTGGCAAGACAAGGAACATTGAACTTGAATGTAGGAAACTCAAGAATGATTTATATTCTAAACAACCCACTAATCATTCCCTTAATGTATACACTAATTATGAAACTTCCGAGGTCTTTAATGTGTCCACCCAAACACTCAATCAAGTGTGGGTCCTTGATTACATTTTCTCTTTTCATATGCACCCTTTTAGAGAGTCCATTCTAGAATTGGTTGAGGGTGGAAGGAGATTTCTTCTTAGATAATAACAAGAGGTGTATGCTTGAGGGTATATATTATGTTTTGTTTGAACATGATGACCATACTATCATTACATTAGTTTATGTTAGGTTAGTTCCTAACCTCCAAAGAAACCTTTTTCCTATAGGATTCCTAGACTAAAAGAGCTCTACCTTTAGGTTTAAAATAGGTTTTTTTAAAATATCAAAAGTCACTAAAACCATTATTAATGGATATTTAAACAATGGGTTTCATTTATTGAATGTAAAGACCCATTCAAGGCAATTGGGTAGTGTTTATTCTACCAATACTGATAATATTATGCTTTGGAATATAATTTTGGGGCAAGTTAGCTCAAAAGGGCTTGAGGAACTCAACAAGAAAGGGCTATTGAGTGATATCACACTAAGAAAACATCCTTTTTTAAGATTGTGTGATGTGAAAGGCGAAGAGGGTTAGTTTTAGAAAGTTTAGTTTTAAAGCTTACAACCTCTTATAATATATCCACTCAGATCTATGGGGTCCATCTATGAATTCCTCCAATGGTGGGGGTTTCTATTCGGTTAGTTTCATTGATGAATTTTCTAAGAAAGTGTGGATTTGTATTCTTAAAAGAAAAATTGATGTTTTCAAAACATTTAAATTATGGAAAACTTTAGTTGAAAACTAAATTGGGAATAAAGTTAAAAATATAATAATTAACAATGGGCTTGATTACCTATCCACTAAGTTCATATAGTTTTGTGAATATGAAGGTGTTAAAAGATATAGAACAATTAGGGAAACTCCCCAAAAATATGTCTTAGCAGAAAGGATGAATAGGACTATCATAGAGAGAGTACATAACATGTTTTCATGCATAAGCCTCCTCAATTTTTTTTCGGTAGAGGATTCCAGCACTATTTTTTACCTACTAAATGGGTTTCCCTCTTCTAGTTGTTAGTTTAAAAAACCTAAAGAATTTTGGAATGGTAAGCCCCTTACAATTACTACTTAATAGTCTTTGGTTATAGAGCTTATGCTCATGTTAAGATTGAAAAATTAGAATCAAGAGAATTAAAGTGTATCTATGTTGGGTATCCTGATGGTGTTAAGGGGTATAAAATTTGGGTAGATAAACTCAATTATCAAAAGTGAATTGTAAGTAGAGATGTTTTATTTCATGAGTCTTCGTCTCCCAAAACCAAGACTAACACTTGTAGAAGCAGTGATCCATCCCTTCTACCAATTGATGAAACTGATCTTCTAACCTATTTTTAGGATCCTATCCAACCCCCTCCACCTAATGAATAGTCTGCTACATAGGTTGGTTCTTTATCCTCTTTTTTATTCAGATTTTGAATTAAAATCTGCATCCCCTAATGGAGACTACCAACTAACCTGAGACTGAGAAATGAGTGTTCTTAGACCTCCTTCTATGTTTATTTTGAATGATATAGAATCTTATGCCTCTAATGTATATTGGGATCTTATTTATGATGATCCTATAACCAATAATAAATCTATAAATGCCAAAGACTCAAAGTAGTGGGTATTTTCCATTAACGCAGAAGAACAGTCTTTATGAAAGAACTAAACTTGGAATATTGTGAACAAACTAGCCAATGAAAAATAATTGGTTCCAAGTGGATATTTAAATGAAAAGAAGATAACACTAAGGGAAATAAAATCAAGTATAAATAATGATTAATTTATAGAGGTTTCCTCCAAATAGAGGTAATTGATTACTCTAAAAACATTTCTCCTATTCTTAAGAATTCTTACATTATTCTTTTATTAGATTTTACTACTTATAATGATATTCCCATTGAACAGTTAGATATCAAAACTAACTACTTTCTTGGTGATTTGAATGAGAACATTTATATGAAACCTCTTAATGGTTATCCTACTGAATTTTAGAATAATCAGGACTTCCTTTAAAATAAATCATTATATAGCCTGAAATAATCCTCTATGTAGTGGTACTTTAAATTTGATTCATTCATGTTAGCTAACCGGATCATTATAATTCAATATGATGGATGTGTTTATTTTAAATCCAAAAAATACTACATGATTTATATGTTGCTATATTTTAATGAAATGATTATCATTTTCAAAAATATGAACCTCATTTCTGCTAATAAATCAAAATTAAAATTCAAGTATGAAATGAAATATTTAAGTGCAACTAAGAAAATATCAGGTGTTAAAATCATAAGGGACATACAAAATAAAATATTATATTTATCTCATAATTCTTATGTTTTAAAAATTCTTAATAGATATATGTTTGAATCTCTCAAACTAATAAATATACCCTTTGGGGAACATTTTAAACTATCTTTAACACAATCACCCACAAATAATGATGATATTCACTTTATGTCTCAAATACCTTAAGCTAATATATTAGGTAGTGTTATGTACTGTATGATTTTCACTTTTCCAGATATTGACTATGAAATATGAACTTTAAGAAGATTCATGGCCACACCTAGGAAGCCACACTGGCATGCCCGTAAGTGGATCCAAACATACCTCTTTTGTAGCTATAATATTTCGTTGTGTTATGGTAAATATGTACACACTGTTGAATTTATTATTTTATATTTAAAATAATATTTTGAAGGTAATATTGATACCCTAAAATCCATAAATTTTTATGGGTTAACTACCTATGGTGGCCTCTTTTCATATAAATACAATATGAAATTCATGGTTGCACTATCAACCAAAAAGTCTGAGTATATTTCCATAAATACAATATGAAATTAATGGTTGAACTACACTTGTACAATTCTATTAATAATGTCTATTTTGATAGTGAATAAAAACATCATTTATCTAGAAATTTACATTTCCATGGTAAATCAAAGAATATAGATATTAGGTTTAATTTTATTAGAGATGTTGTATAATCTTGAACTATGTCGGTCAAAAAGATTCACATTGACATAATCATAGTTTATAGTTTGACTAATGTCATGGTTCAATCTAAGATTGATTTTATTTAGATATTTTGAATTGAGTTCCTATTTGATAACCATAGGTTCATGAACATCACCATTTTTTCAATTTTAAATGGTGGAGATTTCCAAAATGTGGTATTCCTTTAGTTTTTCATTTGAAAATATTCCATGTTCAATTCTACCATTTATTTGATAAACCATGCATGAAAAATTATTTTTTATACAAAAATCTGAATTAATTTTATGTTGGTCCATTGCTTTGTATTTGGGTTAATCATCCTATGTGGGACTCCTTATTTGAGGGATGGATTTCATCCAACCAATTTCCCACATACACCTATTTTCTTGGTGATTCACACTTACTATGCTTCACTGTCCATTGATTAGTCACACTTCCCTATTGATCTTAATCATACATGTATCCCACTTGTTAACTGATGTGCTCAGGTTATGTTCTGTAAATGTGTGTGTGGCATGCTCTGGGTGGGTGTGGGTTTTTGAGGTTGTATTGATGTCGGGGGAGTGATGACGCATGTACCCTTTGTCTCCTCATCTCTTTGGATTTGGTATCTCCCACTCTCGGGTGGCTCTCCTCTCATTTTTTCTTTGGCAAATCCATAGTTCACTTTTTCTACTCTCAACTCCATCTCATTGTTAACTATCTGGTATAGATGACATCCTTCCAAGGTAGAAGACGTGCGGACATGTTTCTACTGATATTTCCGCTAAAATGGAGAGGAGAAAGAATAGACATGTCCATGAACATTGATTGTGATCATTTTCTAGCTTGAAGAGATCAGTAAAACTAGACCTTGAAGTGTTCGACACTATTCTTCAAGGTTATTTACACCTTATAGCATTTGTTTTCTTTGAGCTTAATAAAATGTGTGTGTGTGTGTGTGGTGATGTTCATTCCAAGCATGTAAGTCCCCACAAGACAGAATCATGTTAAATCTTTATGTTATTTAATTTTTATTTTCACTATTTTGTTTCTTGTATATTGTTTGTATCAATCTATTATATTTGACTTCATACTGCAAATATGCAATTTGGTTCTTTTGGTTTTTTGGTATTCTTCATAGGTTTGGGTCACCACTGAGCCTCATAGTGCACTAAAGGGAAAAATAGAAGAAGATGAATGGAAAAAATTAGGACAAACATTGACAATTTTCTAGAGGAGAGTGAAGGTAGATGAGAGCGAGAAACAATGATGAACCCAAGGGAGCTCAAAATGAAGAGGAAATATTCTCTGATAGAGAATATTCTTCTTTATTTTTCTTTCTATTTCTAATATTTTTTAATTTCAATGTATTTATTTAACTAAGTTTTATTTTTTTCTCTGATCATGATTGGATAAAATTTTCATAGAGAAATCAAATTGTAATGCATTGAATTTTTTCTTTTGTTTTTCTCCTATTATCTCTCTCATGTTAGTGCATTTTTTCTTTTTAGTGATCTCACTTTAATTCTTTTTTAGTATAATTTTTACACTACTCTACATACAAATAGTTGATGGTAAAGGATACTTTTCCTTTGTTAATCAATTGAAGTACTAACTACTAGAAAAGGTTAATGATACTCTTCTCCATTAAATAAGTAAATTTAGCCGCAATTTTGGTTGGAAAATGTTTTCTAACGGTAGTTCATTGTACTATGGTAAACACTTAACAATATTTAGGTGCTCAACACCCATTTTCTATATCACTGATATATGAATGAAAGATTTCAGTTTGAATAAAAAATTACTTTTTTCAGTGAAGTGGATTTTAATACCCCTAATCAATCTTTTTCTTGCCTCACTCTCTACTATTTTCACATTTTCAAACACAATCAAACCTCCACTGTTTCATTTTTTTTCTTTTAGTTTTTTGTTCACCCAAATTCTTTTATCCTTCCATATGGAAACCAAGACTCTTACTTACCACTTAACTAGTAGTTTTTGAGTTTTAAATAATTAAATTTTCATGAAATTTAAGGATATTTGTGTCAATTTTTTGCACTGATGTTGGGGAAGGCACAAGCGACTAAACACATAAAAAACATAAAAACAAATATAAAATTAATTAAAATTAAATTGTTTCAAAAATATATAAAAAATTGAGCTAAAATCTATTTATTTTCTTCCATTACAGTTTTTTGATCTTAACCTATTCAAAACAAAATTTTATGCACATTGGGGAAAAAGTTCAATCTAATCATGAACTATAAATACCTAAAATTATTATACATTATTCTTTCCTTAAGAAGAACAAATCTAAAATGGAAAATAAAAAATTTTAAATTCAAAGAGCTGCTAAAAATATTAATCAAAATCATGCTATACCACAACCTTGAAATGATAATAATGATAGGTATAGGCTTAGGTATTTCAATCATCCAATTGTATAAATTAATCTTTCATGTATACGGTTATCCCATAGGTCTAGGAATTATAAAATGAAGTAATATCATCACTCTATGTTACCTCCTTTAATAGACACCCCAATGATGATTCTTTATAATTCATTAGAGAATTTAATATTACAATTCAATATTTACATTTAAACTGGTAGAATGAGGAGGAGATCAGGTTGAGAGTCTTTCTATTTTGTTTAAAGAACAACATTAAAATTAGGTTCTAAAATTTAGATAAGGAATGTTTTTCACAGATAACACCAACTATTCAATTCCTTTGCCACCAAGGTTTATCCTAGGTACAAAACCAATGAAGTGAGGCATAAAATAAATTATTTCATTCAATATGAATATAATATTTTCCATAAAACATGGGATAGGTTTAGGGGACTCATTTATAAATTTTCTAATCACCAACATACCCCTAATATTCTAATGGATAATTTTTATAATGGTCTCACTGCTTACAACCAAAATATTATTGATCAATTTTGTGGTGGTTATTTATCAGATATGATTATGGAAAAACTCAAAAAAATTACAAGATTTCAAAAAAGTCCCAAAATAAAATCACAAGAAATGGAGTAATCTGTAGGCCAAAACCTAATTCCAAGGATTCTGTAGTTAATGAAAATTTTCTTAGGGAGTTGTTTACTCATTTCAGGATGTATGGTCATTCTCAATATTTTTTCCCAACTTTGATCACTCTATGAATCATAAAGAGAATTCCAAATTTATTAACCATTTATCTAGAAAACAAGATATCAATGACCAATTCTATAATTATTTTAATTATTTATTTAAAAATCATCCAAAATTATCATAGAAAGATAAATGTACATTGAAACAATCTTCTACTTCTATTTTCCCATAATAATATAGACGTTCATTTCAAAAAAAATTTAATGTTGAATCCATAAATTATCAAGTGGATGTTAGGAGAATTTTTGAATATTTAATAGAAATATTTTATTCTTGAAAGGTTGAGTTAGATTCCCAAAAGGCTGGTATTTATTTGGATACGGATGAAACAAATTCTAGAATTCATGGTCTAGAGTTACAAATGCATCATCTTGATAGAAACATGTGAGGGAGATATGAGGGAAAATTACATACAACAAAGGTGATGAATCCAAAACAAAATGACACGGATATAAAATCTAGATCATGTTTGAAAACCCAAGAATAAGCTATCAAACATCCTAGAGAAGTTGAACATTAAATTTTAAATGAACCTAAAAGGAAATTTTTAAAAACACCCAATATGGAAATACAGATAGTGGTGTCCAGAAATAAAAAATGATTAATCATAAAGTTAAAAAGACCAAGAATAGAATAAGATTAACTGGGAACTTATTAAGGAGGAAAATAAGAAGCGTGGGTTTGAGGATGAGGGGAGTAATATATGAGTCCTAGAAATTTTTACCCCTTCCATTTCATTTCATAATAGGATTATGAAGAACAAAGAACTTGATTTCTTAAAGTTTCTTTGGTTTTTTAGAATGGTCAATGTCAACATGAATTTTATGTAAGCTTTAAACAAAACCCCATCACATGTGAAATTTCTTGAAAGTGTTTTGGAAAATAAGATGGATTGGGGTGAGAGTTAAACTATTAACCATAATGAGGAGTGTAGATATATTGTTCAAAAAGTTATTCTTCCCAAACTCAAAGGTCCTATATATTTTTTCATAGCTTTTAGGATTAGTGGGAATGTGGAGATTATGTGCCATTATGACCAAGGTGTGATAATTAACCTTATTCCTTACTTGTTACTCAAAAAGTTAGCTCTCAAAGATATCAAAATGATATATGTGTCTCTAAAATTATCTTATAGGTCTCTTGATTAGACTTATGATATGGTAGATAAATTATTAGTTTATGTAGGAAAACTGATGTTTCCCACCAACTTCATTATAATTTAAATAAATTGTTATAACAAGGTTAAATTTATTTTATGCTAACCTTTTCTATCCACAGTTAGAGTTATGATTGTTCTTTCAAAGGGTAAAGTTGCCCTTCAGGGTAATGATGATCAATAGGAGTTCCATTATTTTTAAAGATTCACCTCTCATTATGATTTGTAAGTTATTAATGTACGCCGAGAAGTTTTTAGAGTCTATATTAGGAAGGATACACATTGTTCTTTTGATGAAATATTTGAAAGATATGTTATTGAATATTTTCAAGAAAAATTTTCCAAATATAAGTCCACACTTGAGATGGAAAGGCTAGGGAAACTTGAGAACCAAATAAGGAAATATATTTCTTAGGACTATGAAGTGGTCCATCCCCACCCCAAAATTTATGTTGAAAGTGTTTTTAAAGATTATTTTCAATGTTCACAACCCTCCCTCATTCCTAACATTGTTTCTACTTCCTATCCTTTGGAACACGAGAAGTGTGAGTCTATTAATGTTGTTTATTTGGATAAAAAAGAGATTTATAAATACGAGGTTGTGTCTGTAGTTAGTTTTTTTCAGCTTGGGGTTGAATATAAGGTTTCCCAAATAGTTTAGAGTGTGTTAGATTAGTTTCTAGAACATTTACCAAATGTGTACAACAAGTCTCTCCCTGGTTATTTCCATTATTTTAATGATGAATGTTTTACCATTAATTTGAGTAATTATTATATGATCTTTGGGACTCTTCCCTTTATACACATAAGGAATTTTTTTTGTGAGTAATCATGAGATTCTTATTGGGCATGTTTCAACAATAGGTGAATCTAATTCGGAATTATTGAATGAATTGGGTGTGGGGGAGAGTGTGGGTGAGAAAGTTAGTAGTGAGGTTGGACATTTTGTACATACATCTAAGCTATTTTTTATTTTCTGGGATATTTGAAATAAAATTTAGTTCTTGATGTTATTGGAGGAAAGAATATTAAACCAATATTTATAAATTTTTTGGGGAGAGTTTTGTAGGATGTTTAATTACGTTGAGTCTTTAGTGAACTTGTTGAAATTTTAAAAAAATCCAAGGCTTGAATTTATAATAACTCTTGCCCATTGAATTATCATGGTTAGAACACATAAGGTGATAAATCATTGATGAAGACTTAAAATTTAGCACTTCATGATCAGAACCCCATGATTTTCTTTGCTTTATCCTTTTCTGTTGTGTTTGAAAAAAATTTCATTATCAATTGATTTATTCTCTCCATATTTTCAAAAAAACTCTCATTTTTCACTTGGCCTCATTTTAATGAATTTGTAAGAATTAGATTAATGATTTTTCTTCTATTTATTGTTATTATGTGGAAGATGTTGGGTGGGAAACATTGATGAAAGAGTTTTATTTTAAAGAAAATTGGATTACACTTCCATAATATTCCTCTTTGGTTTAATTTTGATTGTATTTTAAATTCTGAAAATTAATGAGTATCTTTTTAATATTGTAGGAGATAAATTTTGGAATTCTAGAGTACTAATAAAAAGAAAAAAATGGTAATTGTCTTTCATTGATACGCGAGTATTAATGCTCAATTTTAGGGATGTTAAAATTAAAATTCTTCCACTTTTGATTTTCCTTTATTGAAATTTTATACTTCTTTCTTCATGGGTTTTTATAATTGATTATAGATTTATTTTTTAGTGATTTTACATGTTAATTTAATTGTGTAAATCCTAATGGTCATTGATACTATTTTAAAATATTTTAATGATGAGTTTATTTCATAGAATTCTCATCTTGGTTCCATTATGATTATCTTTTTGAAATTCAAAGTTTTAACTTGAAACTTATCATAAAATTCTCTATTAGTGCACTTTAAATATTATGAAATAACTTGTAGTTATTATTCTATATGGTTTTATAGTATAATTTTCTATTTTCTAAATGTTCTCATTGTCATGACCCGCCTTCACTGAAAGGAGGGAAGGGTCAGCAGATTGCCAGGACCTTCCTTCTTTATGTTGAAGGAGAGATAATGACCCCCGAAACCCGCCTTCAATAGGTCGCGGAGTGGCGACTAGCACCAAGGGAATATAAATTTCTCACAAATGGAAGGAATTACCCTTTTTATTTTATAGGATCAAGAGATAAGGAGAAGAAAACCCAACAACCCCAAGGTAGAAGGAAAAGTAAAGCCAAAAGTAAACCATTCCCACATGAATGTTTCAAAAGTAAAAGCCACAAAGTGAAAAAGGTGACTACCAGGTAAGTACCAAATAGGAAAAGAAAAACAACAACTGCGACTGCCCCAATGGTCCGAGCTAGTAAGGTCCTGCGTGATCCCCGAAGTCCTCCAGAAAACCTAAAAGCTGTTTTATATACGTAGGGTGAGCATTCAAGTACACTCAGTAGGGAAAACCAATGACGCTCGTGCACAAGTGGGGGAACGTAATAAAGTCCCATGAAAAAAAAAGAGTAAACTAAACACCTATCAAGGTAAACTATCCACCCCATGCCTCACCAAGGCACACTCCCCAAATAACGCAAGTCAAGTAATATATATATAATAAGAGCACATCGATGTTTGGGTACCGCGCGCCACTTTCCCACTGGTTATTGAGACATCCTACGCATCAGACCAATCCCTCCATTCTCACCGCAGTCCCACTGCCGCACCCGCCCTCACACACCTAGGCCACAACCACACGTAGTCCCACTGCCAAAATCATGCCTGCACACACCTGGGCCTCCACCGCACGTAGTCCCACTGATGAATCCTACCTGCACACACCTGGGCCACAACTGTCACATGTAACCATTCCTGCAAACACCTAGGCCAGAACAACCACCACCATGCCCGAAGACACATGGGCTAAAGGATCCACTGCCACGCCCAAAGACACCTGGGCCTCATCCCGAAGACACTTGGGAAACCACCTTCCGCACTCACCTGGACAACCACCACACTACCCCAACCGAAGGTTCTTGGGCTAATAATGGACCTCAGGCCATCACAGCCTGCCCGAAGATACTTGGTCTATCCGGGAAGGGGAGCCGAAAAGGAGCTAATAACTAGCCACTATGAATAGTGTTGGGAAAAACACCCTCCCCCATGAAATGGGGGTGTTCGGCACTAAGTGCTCAACTTGGGTGGGGTGAAAATAAGAAACACAAAGCGACAAGTATATATATATATATAGGTAACAAGAACTCACCCACGTGAGATTTTTCTTCAGACAGCCTACAGATCACAACAACACTCATGTCTGAGTCACGACTCGCGCTAACAACCATTTGTCCCCTTTCTTATTTCATGTTCAGTAATAATTTTTACGTTTAAGCACTACTAAGCAACTAGTAGGAATAGGCATAAGTCCAGGAAAGTAAACAGTCAAACATCAGCCAAGACGCCCACACCTGGTTCTCAAGAACAGAGGATTCCACCCCAATTTGTGGTATAAACAAGTATCCACCCGGTCTTAAAACTCACAACCACCAAATCCATACCAACTGGGGATCCCATCCCCAACTTCACACAACCACTGAGGGTATAAATGAACAGGGGATCCCATCCCCTCCCAGATCTCCAGCAATCGGCCCGAAAGGAAAAAAACCAACTACCACCACCAACACAAGTCAGGGATTTTCAGATTTAAACGACGTAACACACTCCATGATTTCAAAATTCCGTGTGTTCTAACCGGGAGTTATCACAGATGGGTTGATCCGGGTGCTTTCAATTTATTCAGCTGGATATACGTGACTAACCAATTCACTTTTAACAGCAGGAGTTTACAACCACAAACAAGCCATTTAAAACATCATTAGGGTTCATTAGTGCACAAACAACGACCACCAACGGCCTCGATTTTCAGGAGGCATAAGCCAGCACAACTCAACAAGATGGTCATAGAAGAAACATCATCAAAATATCAGACAACATCAATAATCACAACCCCCACTTTCTTTATAGAATTCGTTCATTATATTTATTAAGTTCAGTCCAACCAGTTCTACAGAAAGAAAAGCACACCCACCCCGCATGATACACAAAAGAGAGATCCGAAGGAGAAATTCCCTACTTGTTGATATATGATCGACGTTTAGGCTGGGGGCGCGGAACTTTACGGATAACGATGGGGCGGGTCTGATGCACCAGAAGCTGTTTGTGAAAAGCCACGATCGAGGAAAAGAGAAGCCACGACTAACCCTTAGTTTATAAGAGCCGAGGACGGTTGAAGTGATAACGTGAAACCGCGTAAGGTGCAGGGGTCATGTGTTGACCACGCGGCTCCACTCGTCACAAAAAGGGGGTCGGGTGGTTTAAGTCAACTCATAAATTGATTAAGTATTTAATTAAAACTCTCATGCACGTTACTGGTCTTAAAAACACGCTTAGATGAGTCAGAATAGGGTTTAAAACCCTATTTGCGCAAAGGAGCGCTACTGGAAACAACTTGACAAGGCCGGGTGATGTCGATCGGTCTCAGGCGCGACCGATCGGTCTCGCGCCGATCGGTCTCACCGAGACACGACCCAGATTTTTGCAAAGGGAAGGACCAAGAGAGTCTGGGTCATCACACTCGTGACCCCTAAACCTGAAACATTCAATATTGATTTAGAAGTATTTTCTAACTTTAATTTACTTTATTGTTTCCACCCATTTCTAAATTAAACAATGGTAAAATTGTTGGCTTTTGTGTTTGGAGGAGGGTTCTTTTAATGTGTTAAACTATAATTCATTAAGATCCCATAAAAACCCATTAACATTTTCAAAATTTAATTTTTTTAAGAATCACTTAGTAATTTTCACTGGGTGAAATATTTTCTCAATGTTGAAGGTTGTGAAGCCACTTTCAGTAGAGTAATCTCTATTACCTTATGGATTGGATTAAGTAAATAATTTTTCTCATCGTATTAAAAATTGTATTTTGGTAAAATATTAGTAGAATTTATTATGAATATTATTTACATTGAACCTATTAATTTAAATTTAACTCATAAGATATGTGACCAAATGAATTATGAAATGAAAATCCTAATCCAGGTTAAACTTGTTCCTTCACACTTTTCATTCCTTATTCTTCAAATGGTTGGATGGGTTATTCATTCTGCCAAAAAAAAATTACTCCACCCCATCAAATGGAATGCCTATTTATTATGAGTTCTTAAATTATTTGAGTTTGTTCACATGGATGTAAAGAGAAGTTTTTACATTCAGTTGGATGTAAATTGATTTTTGTTAAATTCTCTTTAAAACATTCAATTTTAATCATTTTTATAAAATAGAAACTAAATTTCTTCTGAAGAAACTAAATTTGATGGGACATTAATATTTTATACTTGATAGAATCCATGACGGAAAATAAATAAGGAATTCAATTCTTAGTGGCATTTCTATTTTTCCATTTTGAGATTCATTTTATACCATTAAATGTGAATAAAGGTTACTCGAGGATAAGAAACATATTAAGTGTTGGGGAATTTGATGTAACCTTTATTGATTACATTTCAAATATATATATTTTATGGTTTTAATATTTATTTACTATTGAAATGACATTAATTTGGTTAATTATCACTTTTTTGGTTATCTTATGGTAGTTTTAGTAAACTAATGATTTTATTAAATAAAATGTTTGATATATTATAAAAATTAACAAATTCATCATTATTAAAATTATTTATTAAATAATGTTGTTGTAATTTTATCAAATGTTAAATTTGAGTCTTCTAATATTTATTTTATTATCATTTATTTCTATGTTATATGCAGTTAAAATTTATTACCTTTAGTTTTTAGTATTTATATTTAAATTAATTAATATTTAACTTATAATGTATTCTAATAATTATTAAAACAATTAGTAATATAAAATTATAAGTAAATTCTTTAATTATTTTTTATAATTTATAAATTATGTTAATTAATTAATTAGTAATTAATTTATGTGCGTTATTATTAATTTTTAATTTTCATTTATTGTTTATACAAATAAAATAGTTTCAATTTATTTTATTTAAATTTTTATATTTTTAATTAATTTTCAAATGAATAATTGGTCTATTTTTATGGTCAAATCTTGAATCTTTCCTTTTTTGTGATTTGAATTTTATAATATTGTTTTGGAATTAATAGATTTTATATTTTTTGATAATTAAATTTATTATTCTTATTATTTGATAATTTTTTAATTATTTTATATTTTATTGTAGATAAAAAGTGTAACCATCCTATGTTGTAGCAAGTCATGTATCCAATTTCTCAATAGGCTACATAGCTAAATTTTTTAGGCTATACCACATAGACATGCTTTAAATTATATTTAACTAGCTGCTTTTTAGAAGCTCCATATAGCTTAAAATTTAGGGAACCACATAATAAAATCCCATATATGGAATTTTATTAGGAGCCTGCTTATCCATTTAAATCGTATATATGATCATGAATATATATGTGAAGGATACCCATGTAGTTGAATGGAAGATGATCTACATGTAGATGAAATCCCACGTATGGGGTTCGACCACCGAATCGGGAACTCGATTGAAACCAAGAGATGTGATCCCACCAGTAATGTTGATGACCACCATTACCAACAGATGCATATAGTATTAGATCTGAAGAACTGAAGCCTAAAACCATTAATGTAGATAAAACAAGGACTCCTTAGAGTCGGATATGAAGACAGTTTGAGCTTACCAATCGGTAATGGAATCCCAAGCTATGGGGTGTTTCATTACCAAATCCTGATGGTGACTCCACATCAAGAATTTTTATTTCCAATATCAATAAACAGAGTAGTTTGATAAAGCATGTTGATGTATTCACTTGATCCTAGATTGAGAATAAATCTTAGAGGCTAAACAACTACCTTTTGAAAAGATCTTGGAATCCACTAATGATTTTTTGAGTATGATGAACCGTGATAAACTTAGCCCTCCAAGTGGTCTAACCCATTTTTAATTGAGGAATGTGGGTTTTAGATCCACCAAAATTGAAGATGTCCATCATTTCTAACCATACATTGAAAGAGAGACGTGCCAGAGGAGAATAAGTTATGTACCACAAATAAAGAGAATATGAGCTTGGATTAGGTTTGTAAACTAATTCTCAACTATGGATTTAAATAACGTCAAGTCAACATTGGTGTCACATGAGCTTGAACTGGATGAGTATGAAGGCCCACGAATGAAGATTTGATCATTTATGAGCAATCATTTACTGAAACTGAGATCACCAGTGAACCAAATTCGAATGAGGATATTAAACCTGGAGAACACATGGCTGACCAAAAAATTTCGTGTTGAAGAAGACTCAGTTATGCTGAAGAATTGTTTAGAAGATAAATTTTGTTGTTGATATTATCAATTTTATAGTTCGCAATCTAGTCGCATATGAGGGTCTCGTCATTTCTCAGTACATTGGATATGGATTTATTATCGAGCACACCACATGTGTTCAATATTTTTTCCTTGTTGAGCAGGATCCATGCCGATGAAAATTGAGACAATGATCAAATTCATATAAGGTAGAAATTTGACTAGTTCCTTTGAGCTTTCCTAGTGATGATTGAAGAAATCTACTGGTTGAGATTTTAGATAGGTTGTTAATAAAAAAAATTGGTGTAAGATTTATGTCGAAATGGAATGTTGGTAGTGTTTCTGACATTAGGATTCCAACTAGATTTTATTTCAAATCAATTACTTGAATTTTAATGTAATTTTTTTGATCATTCATTTATTGCACTTTTATCGGTGACATAGTTTGTTGAATGGAAATGTTAAAATGACACTAATGATGAATTATTGATGAAGGGTCTACTCTCCAATTTTACTATCAAAAATAAATAATGGTGTTTATAGTAGATGAGATAAAGTGAAAATAAAAAAAAAGATTTCTAGAAAAAATTAGGATATACATTGACAGTATTCTTGAGGAGGGAAAAGGCATACAAGAGCAGGAAGCAACGATGAATGAACAAGAGTTTGAGATGAAGAGGAAATTTTCTCTGATAGAGAAGATTCTTCTAAATTTTTCTTACTCTTTTAATTCTTCATCAATTGAAATGTATTTATTTAAATCAATTTTAGTTTCTTCTCTGATCATGACTGGCTAACTTTTTGTTATGGAAATCAGATTTTAATGCATTGAGTTTCTTCTTATATTCTCCTCATGTTTTCACTCTTATGTCGATTAATTTTTTTGTTTTTTGATCTTATTTTATTTTATTTTTAGAATCATTTTTACACCACTCTATGTACTGATGAGTGATAGTAGTGGATAATTTTTATTTGTTCATTAACTGATGTACCGAAAATTTGAAGAGGTTAATGATACTCTACTCCAATTAAGAGCTAATTTGTTCCTCATTTTTGGTTGAAAAATATTTACTAAGGAGATTTTAATAGATTTTCCTAAACACTTAATAATATTTACGTGTTTGAGACACATTTTCTACCACACTATCATAAAAATGGAATCTTATAGTTTGAACAAAAAAGTACTTTTGTTAGTGCAGTGTAGTCCGATAGCCTGAATTAATCGTTTTCTTACCACTCTCCTTACTATTTTCACATTTTCTAACAGAATCACACTTCCATTATTTTTTTTTTTTTAATATTTTTATTTTTTTTGGTTAAACAAATTCTCTTAGCCTTCCTTATGGAAATCGATACTCTTACTTACCACTTTACTAGTGGTTTTTGATTTTTAAAGAATTAATGTTTCAAAATGTTCAATGATATTAAGGTCAAATTTTGGCACTGCTGTAGGGGAAGGCTTGTGTAACCAACCACATACAAAACATAAAAACAAATAAAAAAATATTAAAATTAAACAGTTTCAAAAAAATCAAAAATATCAACTAAAAAATTAGTTATTGCCTTCTACTATAGTTTGATGATCTTAAACCTTACTAAATGATATTTTAAGGACACTAGAAAAAATACTAAATCTAAAATTGAACCATTAATACCTAATATTAATATACATTATTTTTTCCTTAATAATAAAAAATCTAAAATTGAAAATTGAAAATTTGTAATTCAAAGAGTTGTTGAAAATCTTAATCAAAATTCATGTTGTACCTCGACCTAGAAATGAAAATGATGAAAGGTATATGATTAATTATTTATATCTTAAAACTATATAAAGTAATCCTTTATATATATACTTATCCCCTAGGTCTAGGAATTATAAAATGAAGCAATCCTGCCACTCTATGTTACTCTCCTTTAAAGGAAAACCTGATGAATATTAATTGGAATTCATCAAATAATTTTATGGAATAATTCAATAGTTATGTTTACATTGGTTAAATGAGGAGGATCTTAGTTTGGGAGTATTTATATTGTGCTTAATTAACAAGGATAATAGTTGGTTCCAAAATTTATAAAGAAATTTTTGACACATGGGATTGACATTTCAACTATTTTGTTACCGAGTTTTATACGAGGAACACCACCCACTGAGTGAGGCATAAAATAACTGGTTTTATTGAATATGAGGAATAACTTTTCCACAAAACTTAGGATAGGTTTAAGGGAATCCTTAGAAAATTTCCTAAAAATCAAATTTCTTATCATCACCTGATGGATATTTTCTATAATGGTCTCACTCCTTACAGTCAGAATATTTTTGATCAATTTTATGGTGGGGATTTCTAAGATATAATAGTGGATGAACTCAAACAATTTTTTAACAATCATTCACAAAAGTACAAACATAAAATAATATGTAACAAGGCAATCTATAGGGTAAACATAATTCCTATGCTTTTTTAGTTAATGAATATTCTCTTAGGGAGTTGTGTACTCATTATGGGATGTATGGTCATTCTCAAAAAATTTGTCCCAATTTTTATTTCTCTATTGAACCTAAAGAGAATGCCCAATTTTTTGACTATAAAGCTAGAAACCAGGATATAAATTACCTATTCTCTAATCATTTTAATTATTTATATAAAATTCATCCAAAATTGTCTTCAAAAGATTAAGCTATGTTGAAATTGTCTTCTTCACCTACCAACCCACTAAAATATAGACCTTAATTTCAAAACCAATTTAATACTGAATACAAAAAATATCAAGTTGATTATTGGGGAATATTTAAATAGTTAATAAAGAGATTTGGTTCTCAAAATATGGAGTTAGATTCCTAAAAATATAGACTTGACTCGGATAGGGATGAAACAAATTCTAGAATTCATAATCTTGAGTTACAAATTGGTCAACACGTAAGAATCTTAGGAGGAAGAGATAAGGGAAAATTACCTAGCATAATAGTGATGAATCCCTAAGAAAATTTCATGGATATAATAACCATATCAGGTATGAAAAATCAAGAAAAATTTATTGAACTTCCGAGGGATATTTAAATTGAAATTTTAAATGAACATGAAAAAGAAAACATCAAAAATCCCCAATCTGGAAATTTGGACAACAGTGTCCAGAAATAATAAAATAATGAATCTTCGAGTGAAAAATCCAAAGAATAGAAGAAGATGAAGTAGGGACTTATTAAGGAAGAAAATAATAAAGTTAGTTTTTAGGATGAGGGGAGTAATATAT
Organism: Viscum album; assembly: GCA_963277665.1. Taxonomy (NCBI): domain Eukaryota; kingdom Viridiplantae; phylum Streptophyta; class Magnoliopsida; order Santalales; family Viscaceae; genus Viscum; species Viscum album. The sequence continues at coordinate 926,589,583 of OY728126.1, read as the reverse complement.
CAGTCTTGAAATAATTTACACTTCCCATTCCTATTAAAAACACACATAAAAAGAAAAACGAACATGATTTCTTGAATTTTCTTTAGTTATTTATAAGTTTTAATGTCAACATTCCTTTGGTGGAAGATCTAAAAAAATCCAATAATATGTAAAATTTCATAAAATATTTTTGGTTAATAAGATGGATTGTGGTGGGAGTTTAACTATTAATCTTACTGAGGAGTGTAGTGCCATAGTTCAAAAAAATATTCTTCCCAAATTGAAAGATATGGGATCCTTTTTCATATCTTGTAATATTAAAGGGAGTGAAGAGATTAGGTTTATTTGTGACCTATGTGCGAGAATTAACCTTATGCCTTACACCATACTCAAAAAATATGGTGTTAAATATATCAAACTGACATCTATGTCTCTATAGTTAGCTGATAGGTCTCATTCTTACCCTTATGGTTGGGTAGATGACTTATTAGTTTATGTATGAAGATGGCATTTCCCACCAGTATCCTTATAATTTAAATGGATTACGATAACAAGGTTCTAATCATTTTAGGTTGATAGTTTCTAGCCAAAATCAGAGCTGTGAGTGATGTTTCGAAGAGTAAAGTGACCCTTTGGGCTAGAGATGATCAGTGGAGTTTCAGGTTTTTAAAGAGCCACCTTCCTTTATAAGTTATAAGTTAAATGATGTGGATAAGGTAGTTTTTAGAGTAGATATTAGGAAGTATACTCATTCTCCTTTTGATGAAATAATTGAAAGATATGTTAATGATTACTTTCAAGAACATTTTTTCAAATCTATATCCACACTTGAGCTGAAAAGTCTTGGGAAACACGAGAACCAAATGGGAAAATATATTTCTAATGAACATGAAGTGTTCCATCAAAACCCAAACATTAAAGTTGAAAGGGTTTATCAAGATAATGTTCAAAGTTCACAACCCTCCCTTATTTCAAACCCTATGTCTATATCTTGTCATTGATATTAATTTAAAATATTTCAAATGTTGAATTTCTTAACTAGAATGCTCATCTTGGCACCATAATGATTGATTTTTTTTGAAATTCAAAGTGTTAACATAAAAATTATCTGAACATTCTCTATTATTGTGCTTGAATTTTTAATCAATATCTAGTATGTTCTATTGTGAATGTGGTGATAGTTAAATTTTATGTGTAAAAATAATTTTTCAACTTTCTTATGACCCCTAAACATGAAACATTTACTCTTGATTTGGAAATAATTGTGAACCTTAATAGTCTTCATTGTTACCTCCTATTTTTAAATTCAACAATGGGGACATTGTTGGGTTGTAAGTGTGGGGGGTCTTTAAATGTTCTAAACTTCAATTCATTGAGATCCCATTAAAACCCATAAAATCTTTCCAAATTGTAGGTTTTTAAGCATCAATTAGAAATTTTCATTGTGTGAAATGTTTTCTGAAAGCTAAAGGTTGAGAATCCACTTTGAGGAGATTAATCTTTATTACCTTATGGATTTGATTGAGTAAACCATTTCTCTTATCCTCATGAAAAAAATGGTTTTAGGTAATATCCTGGGTGAATTTCATATGATTATTATTTACATTGAACTTTTTAATTTGAATATTACTCATAAGATAAGCATCCAAATGAAATACGAAATGAAAAATCCTAGTCCAGGTTGAACACATTTGTTCATTCTTTTCATTCTTTATTCTTCAAACTGTTCAATGATTTATTTATTCCACTAATAAATTTTCACTCCACCCCATCCAATGGGGTATGTATTTATAATGAGTTCTTTAATTATGTGAGTATGTTCCCCTAGAGGTAAAGAAATGATTGGACATTTATTTGGATGTAAATTGACATTTGTTAAATTATCATTAAAATTTTCAATTTAAATATATTTTTTAAAACAAAAACCGACTTTGTGATAATGAAATTCAATTTGAGGGAATATTAATATTTATTACTAAAGTTAATCGATGAGGGAAAATTTATATGAAAATAAATTCTTAGTGAAATTTAAGTTTTTCCATTTTGAGAATCATATTCTACCATTTAATGCAACTAAAGTTCGCTTCAGTGAGAGAATTTGATATGGCCTTTTTTATTACATTTGGCACATCCTTTTTGGGAGTTTTACTATGTATTTGACAATTAAATGAATTTTATTTGGTCAGTTATCACTTTTTGGTTAATCTATGGTAGTTTTAGTAAACTAATGATTTTATAAAATAAAATGTTTAATTTAGTATATAATTTAAAAAATTTATCATTCTTTAAATTATTAATTAAATAATGTTGTTGTTATTTTATGAAATGTAAAATTTTGGTCTTATAATATTTATTTTTTTATTATTTATTTCTATGTTTTTTGTAGTTAATATTTATTAAAATTATTTTTTAGTATTTATATTTTAATTAATTAATATTTACCTTGTAATGTATTTTCTTTAATTATTAAAATGATTAGTAATATAAAATTATAAATGAATTTTTTAATTATTTTTTATCATTTCTTAATTATGTTAATTAATTAATTAATAATTAACTTATGCATGGAATTTTTAATTTGGAACTTTCATTTATTGTTTTTAAAAAATTATTTTCAATGTGAATTTATTTTAATTAAACGTTTCTGTTTTTAATTAATTTTCAAAGGAATCATTGATATAATTTTATTTTTGATTCTTGAATCTTTTATTTTTTTGTAATTTGAATTTTAAAATATTATTTATGAATTAATGGTTTTTATATTATTTGATAATTAAATTTATTATTCTTATTATTTGATAATTATTTAATGGTTTTATCTTTTATTAAAATGAAGCTATGTAACCATTTTATGTTGTAGCACCTCCAATTTCTCAACCACCGAATGCATGTTTTTTATATATATGGGTTTTTTATTTATTAAAAAGGGATAGGGTAACCAATATTTTCAAAAATGGGTCCCAAGATGCGTGAACCCAATTCACGCATCCCCGATCCCAGGAAGTTGCGTGAACGGGGTTCACGTATAATAGGCATGGTGAAAGATGCGTCAACCCCGGTCACGAATCCTTTATAAAGTTTGTGAAGGATGCGTGAACGGGGTTCACCCATCCTACAGAAGCTTTCAATTCTTTAATTTTTTTGTATCTTTAAATTTTTTTTAAAATTTTTATATTTTATATATATATATATAACAAAAATTTTCAGCAGAATTTATCTGTTATTTAATATCCAGTCATACTTTCATTATAGCAGTCTATATTCTGACAGAAACTCTCACCCAAAACTCTCTTTTATAAGAGGGTTTACCCTGAAAATCATTCTGCATTTTCGATGTCGGATTCAGGTTCCCCCTTTCTTATGCAGAACATTCTGCATTTCCAATGTGAGATTCTGTTTCAAGTACATGACTTTGAAAAGCTATAAAATAAAAACTACAAGACCAATATAAATGAACCTTAAAAAATTGATTAAATATATAAAAAAATAGTTGAAAATAGAAATAATTTCGTAAAAATGTTGATAAATAATAATTTATAAGCTTTCAAAACCACCAACTTGAAAATTAAAAATGTTTCACAGAAGTGGCATTGAAAGACTATAACATACAAACTATTAGACCAATATAAATGAAACTAAAAACATGGATTAAACATAAAAGAAATAGTTAATAATTAATTATTTAATTAGAAATATAATTATTAATTAGTTAATTATTAGTTAATTAGTAATATCATTATTAATTATATAATAATTAATTAGTAAAATAATTATAAATAATGTAATAATTAATTAGTAATATAATTATTAATTATATAATAAATATTTAGTTATTTTTTAATGTAATTATTAATTATATAATAATTAAATAGTTAATTACTTATATAATAATTAATTATATAATAACTAATTATTTAATTAGATAATAATTATTAATTATATAATAATTCATTCATTAATTAGTAAATTAGTAATATAATATATTATTATAATTATTCATTATAATTATTAGTTATTAATTATTAATAATTAATTATATAATAATTAATTAGTTAATTAGTAATATAATTATTAATTATATAATAATTAATTAGTTAATTAGTAATATAATTTATAATTATAATTATAATTATTAATTAAGTAATTAATAATTATATTACTAATTAACTTATTAATTATTATATAATTATTAGTTAATAATTATGAATAATAATTATATTACTAATTGTAATTCATAATTATATTACTATTTATAATTAAGAATTATATTACTAATTAACTAATTATTTATTATGTAATTAATAGTTATATTACTAATTAACTAAATAATTATTATACCATTAATAATTAAAAATTAAAATTATAATGAGTAATTATAATTATTTTTATATTACTAATTAACTAATTAATTATTATATAATTTCTAATTTCTAATTATAATTAGTTATGACATTATTAATTAACTAATTAAGTAGTATATAATTAATAACTTATATTTATTAATTAATAATTAATAATTATAATTAATTATTATTTTACTAATTAATCATTGTATAATTAATATTTTATTTCTAATTAACTAATTAATTATAATATAATTATATTACTAATTAACTAATTAATTATTATATATTAGTAATTACTCATTATAATTAAAAATTATATTACTAATTAACTAATTAATTATTATGTAATTAATAATTAATAATTATAATTATTAATAACATTACTAATTATAATTAATAATGATATTACTACTTAACTAATTAATCATTACATAATTAATAATTATATTATAAATTAACTAATTAATTATTATATAATTAATAATTAATAATTAATAATTACAATTACTAATTATAATTACTAATTATATTACTAATTATTTATTTATTTATTTGATAATTAATAACTATAATACAAATTAACTAATTAATTATTATATAATTAATAATTAATAATTATAATTAATAAATATATTACTAATTATCTAATTAATTATTATATATTCATATTACTAAATAACATATTAATTATTTTATATTAGTAATTAATGATTAATGATTATATTAATTGTTAACAAATTAATAATTATATTACTAATTAAATAATTTCTTATTAACTATTTCTTATATATCTAATCCATGTTTTACGTTTCATTTATATTGGTCTCATAGTTTGTATTTTATAGACTTTCAAAACCACGTACTTGAAACATTTTTATGGTTTAAGTTGGTGATTTTGAAAGCTTATAAATTGTTTTTCATTAACATTTTTTATGAAATTATTTTTATTTTCAAATATTTCTTGTATTTTTAATCCATATTATTTGTTTCATTTATTTTAGTCTTATAGTTTGTCTTTTATAGTCTTTCAAATCCACGTACTTGGATCATTTTTATGTTTCATGTTGGTGGTTTTGAAGGCTTATAAATTATTATTCATAAACTTTTTTACGAAATTATTTTTTTTCAACTATTTAGTATATGTTTAATTTATGTTTTATGTTTCATTCATATTGGTTTTATAGTTTTTATTTTATAATCTTTCAATGTCAGGTACTTGAAATAGAATCTCACATCAGAAATGCAGAATGTACTGTGCCGGAAAGGGAGAACAAAAATCCCACATCGGAAATACATAATTATTTCCAGGTCAAGCACTCTTATAAAAGAGAGCTCTGAGTGAGAATTTATGTCAAAATCTAGACTATTGTAATGACAGTACTGCTGGATATTAAATAGAAGATAAATTCTGTTGAAAATTGTCATTATATATATATATATGTAAACAAAACAAAACAAAAAATAAAATTTTTAAAATTCAAAAAAAAAATTAAAAAATAAAATCTTTCTATAGGATGTGTGAATGGGGTTCACGCATCCATCATAAAATTTACAAAGGATTCATGAACCCCGTTCATGCTTCCTAGAAAGGGTAGATGCATGAACGAGGTTCACACATCTTTTATGATGTCTGCGAAGGATCCGCGAACCCCGTTCATGCATCTCTCCGGGCAGGAGATGCTTGAATGAGGTTCACGCCTCTTCGAACATATTTTTAAAAATAGTTGAAATTCTATCCCTTTTATATAATATTTTTTAAAAACCCAATTAAATAAAAAACTTTAGATTCGTGCCACGTCGAGATCTGAAGAACCGAAGCCTTAACCCATTCAAGAAGATGAACCATGGAATCCTTAGAGTCAGATCTGTTGGTGATGCCACATCATGATCTTACCATTTCGAGCAGTTTGATCAAGTGTGTTGTGGAAGTTGCTCGATCCGAGCATGAGAAGAAATCTCTAAGGCCGAACATCTACCTTTTGAAGAGATCTCTGATGCCGCTGAAGATTTTCCAAGGAAGATGAACTGTGATGAACTCCTCTCTACGAGCGTCTAAGCCATTTTTGATTAAGGAATGTGGATTTTAGATTCACCAGCGTTGAAGATGTTTTCCGTTTCCAACCGGATGTTGATGGCCTGGTAAATTTTGTTTCCCAAGACTACATAAGAATTTTTTCCCTAAATTGCATTTTGGGATATAGTGAAATGGTAAAAAAATTCCCTTTCCTTGTTTTTTTCCATTGTTTGGTTGTTGCCCTAGCCTGGGGGCTCATGGGGCTTACCCCATGGCCAACAAGAAGAAGAAGTTCTTTTCCGTAGAAGAAATGAAGCTGAGCTCGGATCAAGGTTGTAAAATGGTTCTAAGCTTTGGATTTGACTGAGGATGAGGAAACTTCAGCGTCACCTGAGATCGAATATGTTGAGGATGAAGGCCTTCAAATGAAGATTTGATCATTTCTGAGCAATCATTTGGTGAAACTGAGATTTCTAGTGAACTGAATTCAGACAGGGATGTCGAATCTGGGGAACCCAGGGCTGACCAAATTTGGTCATTCCGAAGAATAGTCAGGTGCCCTTAAGAACTATTTTGAAGAAGAATTTATTTTCTGATATTAACTATTTATTGGTTCGCAATGACTTCTCTTATTGGGGCCTCAACAATCCTCAATACTCTAGCTGTGGGTTTTTTAACGCGTTCACAACATGTGTATGATGTTTTTCTACAACTGGGCATGAACTATGACTATGCAAATTGAGACGATGATCAATTGTGAACACGGCCGAAAGATGACCAGTGCCTTTGAGCTTTCCTAGTGATGACCAGCGAACCATAATGGTCATGATTTTGGATTGTTTTTTAAGGAAATGAGAGTGGTCCAATTAGAACATGTCATTGGAAAGTTGTCGATGTTGATGGATTTAGGTTTCCAGCTGGACAGAATTTAAGATTTATTGCTGGGATTTTAGTCGAAGTTATTTTCTCATGCATTTAATGCACTTTTTCAGTGGCATGGTTTATTGAATAAAAATGCTAAATTGACACTGATAATGAATGGAGGATGATGGGTTTACTCTCCCATTTTACTGTCACAGAGCAGTGATTATGTATTCAGTCAATGAGATGAAGGAAAAATAAAAGAACATGGATGGAAACAATTAGGATATACATTGAAAATTTTTTAGAGAGCAGAGGCATACAAGTGCGGGCAGTGGTGACGAATTAGTGGGAGCTCAAGACAGAGAGGAAATCTGCTCTAGCAGAGAAGATTCTTCTCATATTTTCTTGTTCTTTCTATTCATCTTTGGTTATAATGTATTTCTTTAAATCAATTATAGTTTTTGTTCTGATCATTATTGACTACAATTTTCATAGGGAAACAAGATTATAATTCATGAATTTAATCTAATGTTTTTCTCCAGTTGTCACTCTTATGTTAGTGTATTTTTTTCTATTCAGTGATCTCTTTTTTATTCTTTTTGAGTATTATTTTTACACTATCTACGTATTGGTGGGTGATGGTAGTAGAGACTTTTTATTTGATCATCAACTAAAGTATGGATAATTAGAAAAGGATGATGATACAATTCTCTATTAACGAAAAAAATTATCATCAGTTTTATTTGACAAATATTTCTTCTCCCAGCATGATTTGAAATTGTGAATGTGATGGTGGGAATAATTCTTGCAGGATTATGACTTCTAGATTTCATATTCATCATGAAAGGGTAAATTTATAGCCAATGCGTTGAGAAAGAAGTCATGTAGTTATACTGTGTGTGAATCAAGAGATTACTAGAGAGTGATGGAATAGATATCTGTGATACATCTTGATTTGGGATAGGTTAGGGGAATAAGCTACCTTTTCAGATGGAAGTGTAGTCCTATTTGGTTCAATAGGTGTAGGAGTCCCAAATAGGGGATTCTGAGGTTGTTTTTTGGAGAGACTGAGTTATTTTTGGTAATGCCATAGATTGTTGGTCTGAGAATGATCAACATTCTATGTTGTTTCTATGAAATCTTTTTGTCCCTTAGGTGATGCATGAGATGGTCCCCTGTGAGTTCCATAGCTCACCCTTGGAAGTACATATTAGTGTGTAAAAGATGTACGAAGCTCTAAGATGGTATTTTTGGTGGTCTGAGTTGAGTCATGTGGTTCCATAGATTGTGTCACAATGTTTATTCTACTATATGGTAAAGGTCGATCACTTTGTTCCTGATGGTTTCCCCCAGTAGTTAGATGTTCCTTAATAGGAGTGGGAGGAAATATGGATGGAATTTGTTCCGATATTAGCATGAGATCAAGGAGTATTTTATACTATATGGGTGACAGTGGATCATCAGATGAAATCATCCCACTTTATAGAAATCAGGGAGTCGAACTTATTTGATGTTTTTTCGAGGTAGTATCTAGAGGAGGTGGTGAGACTCCACATAGTCCCAAGAATGATCGTCTCTACTCTCTATCCTCATTTTACCTCCAGGGTATGTATAGGTATTTAGTGTGATTTTGATCTCAATTATGCCTATTTACTTCTTTTCATCCATAGATGGGCGGTCAGATAGAGTGGACCATCTGGACTGTAAAATACCTATTTTGTTCTTGTGTTCTGTATTTTGATGGTTCATGGATAAGGCACCTTCCATTAGTTATGTTTTCTTATAATATGATCTTTGATTCCACTATTGGTATGGAACCATTTGAATCTTTGTATATCCAACCTTTCTGTTATACATTGTACTGGACTGGGGTGAGTTAGTCATCAATTCTTGGGCAATAAACAGTACATAATTTGATAGAGATGGCTCAGGTGATTCATGAGAGGATGAAAGAAACATAAGATCATCATAAGTTATCAGTCAATCGTAGGAGGAGACCTTTGGGGTTTTTGGAGATTATATGTTTGTAAATATGACCCCTCATCATGGGACATGATGGTTTGGTTGTGGGTGTAAGATTTCTCTCATGTTTATTAGGCCTTTCGAGGTATTGGATCACATTGGAGTCATGGATTATTAAGTAACACTCCCCCCACATATGATATTGATACATAATGTTTTCATGTGTTATATCTCTATAATTACCTTCATGAAAACTCTCATGTAATTTATTGGAGTGAGATTTATATTTATGATGATGCGACCTTCAGGGAGCAACTTATGGAAATCCAGAACCGCCAAGTGAAGGTGTTTCACATGTGTGCTTTTCCCTTGGTTTGTACCCTTTGGTGGCATGGCGGTATGGAGGAAAGTTCCTGGGAACAAGAGTCACAGATACATAATTAATAACTAGAGTTGTTTCTTATTTATCTCATCTCTTATAGTAACACTCATTTTGGTTTTTTGACGTTGTTTGTTTATGAGATGGTTTTCTCTTGTTTCTTTATTGTTTCCTTTCTCTTTTTTGAGATCTATCTCCCCTAAGAGAGTGTTTTGGTGTGGTTAATTTATTTACGGTTTTCAATTTTTTTCCTCTATGTGAGGAGGTTGATCTCATGTGATGGTGAGATCCTTGAGTGGTCTCTCACTAGGTGGTCATTCAGATAACCTTTTCTTTTCTTTTCTCTCCAGGTTGGTTTTGGATTCTCTAGTGTAATAATGTTTTTATAGGCATTTTATTAAGGGACCATATTCATATAGCCCATTACATTGTGATTTTTTGGTGTTGGATGCATGTGTAGGAAGTTCTAGTATTTTTTGAGAGTTTTTGGGTGATAAAAGGGGCGCCACTGTAAAAAATGGAATGGATGTGACGTGGGGGGATATGATGCGCCATAATGTTGGTGGTTATGGCATAGTGGATCTAGTTTTGGTGTAGGAGATCTTAGGGGAGCTAATTATACTATTAATAATTTGTTCTTCTTGTTGGTTGGATATGGTGTTGTCATACCCATGATAAATAATATTTGAGGCATTGAGGAACCTACTACATCGTAGTGAGTTTTGAGCCCACTACCATTTCATAGGAGGCTACGACATGGTGTCTAGGATACACCATAGTCCCTCACATGAATAATGATAATATACACTCTGTATCCATCCATGTATTAATTCATGTTTGAACAAGTGGGCTATGATTTGGTCCCTTATGTTGCTCTGTAGTTTCCCATGTGTTAAGAACATCAATGACATATTCTAAGGGGATGCACCATGGTCTTTTAATTTTTAATTAGCTATAAATAACCCAATTCTATTCAAACCAAACATTCACACAAATCATTATCTTGAACCCTTGGTTCTGAAGGGGGATTTTTTGAAGGATTTTAATCCCCTTTCGATAGGGATTGATCCAGGATTCTTATGTTCAATCCATAATAATATGAGGTACGTTCAACCACCCTTTTCCCATAGTTTCCTCTTAGATAAATATCGTTTCCTATCATTTCTTCTTGTCATATTTTGGTGTTTAACTCCATCATTCTAATGGAGTTTTCTTGGTTTATTTTTGGTAAATTTTTGGCATCACGTCCTTATAGGTAAGTAGTTTCTTGAGGGAGAGGTGATCGGAAATCTGTGACATTGATCAATTCTCATGTAAAGAACATCGATTCTTTTGAGGTAGGGGATTCTTTGTTTCTTTATTTATTTACATGAAATCATAAATTGAACATGGTTTTTCACTTTGAATGGAAGTAAAATTAACCTAATAAAGATTTAATTTGATTAATAAATGAAATTCGTTTATGGTTGTAGCAATCATATTTTGTTTCTATACACCATGATAATGGGTTGCCTCTTGATTTGATAAATAGTGTTCCATATATACTATGATTTGTTTTATAAGGTTGTTATTATTGGTTAATCATGTTGAAACTACTAAAATCAGATAAAAAATAAAAATTCATAATTAATTAATTAGCTTGTGAACTTAAAGAGGCATGTTTAATAAACTCAGTGAATCTTGTAATTTGATGGTATTCAAATTGAAACAATTATGCATGTTTCATTGAATATGGTATTCTATGAGTTTCTAGAATTGATTAAGAACATGAATTTAGAATTAGTGATAATTTTAATGAAAATAAAAAGAAATGTTAATGAATATTTTTTCTTTACGATTGTTAAAGATGGAATAATTGATTAGAAGCATGTCAAATAAATGATAGCATGAGATAACTAATGTCTTAGGATGCCTGTAGTTGGATCCTATGACAATGAATTGGTTGATTCAATATGATATAAAAATTGGTTGTTTTTATAAAGAAAAATCATTGGGGATGAGAGTTCTTGTTTTTTATAATGGTTAGATTCCTTGTGTTGGGGGTCGTGAGAGCCCATTATATGTGAAGGATCAAGGCCGTGTTTTAGGGGCAAGATTACCTTGTTGGTTATGCTTGATTTTTATGTTTCCTTCTGTATACTCTAGATATGAGCCTTGATATGCGATGTGAGACTGAGATGGATGATGAGACATTAGTGGGCAGGCCCAAGGTTATGGTATTCATTATCTCATGTGACATTGAGATTCATGGGGATATGTGTGATGGTGTCAGGGATGGCACCAGGATGGTTGGAACGAGTTCAAGTCTAGAATACCAATTTATGTGTTAAAATATGTATTCTTTCTTGATATTAATTTTTTTAAAAGTTTTGAATGGATGGGTTTCTTATTTTATCTTCATTTCATTCCTCAATTCTTGAGGCAGCTGACTGTGCTTGGTTGCATATCTTGATGTTATATTGGGATGTTTTCCTATAGTACCTAGAATTATGGAATGGTATTAATGTTTGATAAATGATTTAACCCATGGGGTTAGTGTTGTTGGAATGAAAATGAGAATATCATGGGGAATTTTTGACTCAGATTAGATTATTTCTGGAGGTCATGGACTTTACTCTGATGGCCAATGAAATGTGTAATCATAATAATGATAATTAATAGATAATTAATTAATTACAATAATGGGAAATTTCAAAAAAAAATAGGGTAATTTAATAAATCTCTTTAAAATTATTATGTGCTTATAGGATGTCTAGTCACCATCAGTGGAAGTTGGGTGTTCATGTGACAATAGATGTATTTGATCCTAGCAATAGGTTATGACCATAGTGTGGTTGTGAGCTATATTTTATCTTCTATGTTTTGTGATTTCATATGTTACCCCACCCATGTCGTTTGGGGAGACTGGAACCTAGTGGATTCTAGGAGGGTGTTTTCCCCAACATCTCAGTGGGAGGATGGATGGTTAACTACCCCCTGTAGCCATGTTCTCTTCACTTGTTAGTATTGTGTGCTCATATCCATGGTGGTTAGTTTATCCATATATGTGTGTAGAGGTATGTGATGTCTTGTTGTTATTTCACACACATGTATCTATGGATATAATATCCAAATTATTATTATAGTTATGACGTATATAGTTTGTGATGTCTTGAGGCACCTTACTCGGTGTTTGTGATTTTATGGATTGAGGTATAATACTTGATGTATGATACACACCATGCAAGCTATAGTGGATCTCAGAAACTACTCAGTTATTATATATAGATTTTTAGATGGTATTATGTGAGGACATGGTGCATGAGGCACATGTTGTGATACATAGATCAGGTATCTTTGGGCTGGATTCATTTGGAGAGAGATAGCTCAGGACGTGTGATGTTGGGGCAGAGTGAAAAACCAATGGGGAAGCAGCAATGGGGTACCCTTGTTGTTTCATTATTATAATGTATGATCTCTTATATGTAGTACCTAGTCCGAGGTATCCATGGTGAGGCTAGGAATGTAGTATACTAGTTTAGTTGATGATTTAGTTTCACTTGTTGTTCACCGGAATTTAGTATTATTTCTTTAACATTATCATGAGAGGCTTCAGGGTGGATCCTACTAAAAATACTATTATTCTCAACCCATGTTTATTTAAAACATTTTCAAATTAGCAAGAGTAGTTTGGAGATCAGGCTGGATATTATTATTTTTTGGTTTTGTAGGAGTTTTTTGGGATTTATGTTTACTACCGAGTTTTCCTTTTTGGTATTTTTACTTTTCATTTTCAGTTGTTTCTATTCTATATGAAATTACATGTGTGTACTTAAGGTTTCGTATATATATATATATATATTTATATATGATTAGGTATCTTTGGCATCTATGTTTATCCTCTCTTCTAAATTCTTCTTTTAGATGATAACTCCTCCCTTTTGTATTATTATTATACACCTGGTGCTAGTTTCTAAATCCAGCCCTAATAGATGTGGGACTCTGGTGATCACTATCCTAAATCTCTAATTTTTAGCCCAAAAATGGTACTCTCTGTGGGGAGGGGGTTTTGATAGGTAAACCTAGATTCATTAAATATATAATATCTTTATTCAATACTTGTATTAATAGTAACCAAATGATTAGATTCAAAAACCATGAATTTATAACATTTTTAATGCTATGAATATCCAATGAATATGGTATTAATGCCACTTTTTACTAACATTCCCCTTTTTATTATTCAGGTACTGTTACAATTGTGTGACAAACCCAAATCATTAAAAAAATTTGGTTTAGTTTCTTATACATCCCTAATTCATATGAAATCATTGCATTGCCTTTTACGGGAACCTTGTTTAAGAGGTTATAAGAAGCTAAAAATGCCTCTCCCTCAAATCCTTTTAAGATATTAAACATTTAAACCATGGAATTTACTATTTTCATTAATGTACTTTTCTTTCTCCCTTGCGATTCAAAAAATTAAGGACTATAATATTCACCTACCCTATCAGATGTAAGTCATTTAATTATAAGTTCACATTATTTTTCAACCACCTTTTTATAGATACTAAATTTATATATAACTTCATCTGTATCATATAAAATACATGCATAAGAAAATATTGAACAATCATCAATGAATGTTGAAAAGTAAATTTTACTACTTATAGTGGGTGTAAAATGAAAATAAAAATCATCACAATGTATTAACTCTAACAAATTAATTTTTATTTCAATAGTTGGACAGGGTTTCCAAAATATTATATTTTTCATTAAGCCACATATTTATGATCATTTTTATCCATTCTAGGTAAAAAAATTATTTTTTCAACATTTCACACATTTTCTTTTAATTTATGTGATATAAATGACAATTATATAAATCAAAAGAATCTAAGGAGTAATTAGAAACAAAATTTATATTTAATTTTAATAATTCTCCATACAAGTGAAACATTCCAATAAAGATCCAACTCTTGGATCCAAAAAAATAAATTTATCTCAAATGTAAGATTAAACCGATTATCGTCTAATAAGATCCATAAAACAAAGTTTCAATAACATTAGGCACGTATAATTTATCATTTAAGGAAAGGATCCTTTATGAGGCAAACATGAGAAAAACCTCACCCTTACCTTATATTCTTATTATTTAAAAGATCCCATAAAGAGAAGTTTCCCATATTTGATTGATTTCATCCTCTTGAAGTGAGATTAACTATTGAACATGTGTCATGTTGCACCAAAATCAATCCACCAAGAATATATATCTTCATGCACAATAAATTAAAATATCATGGCAAAAATGTTACCCAAAAGAGTATTATCATTACCATATTTCTTCTTATGGATATGAAGGTACCATTTGAAGTGACATAGATTTCCATATAAGTAACACAACCCATTATTATTCTTGAATTTATCTTTTCCTTTTAAAAGATAGTTTTTTTCACCTTTGAGGACCCAGATGGACCAACTCCTTATGCTATGAGGACCTTGAATTTATCAACCCTAGGTTCATTTTCCTCCTCATGATTATTATACTCTTACTCAATTTTTATGTAGTCGAGTAAATGATTGATGTAAATATATTCTTTATTATGATTTAGATAGTGTTTAATATTATTCCATGAAGGTAGGATTTTATCATTGATGAATGTGCCAATGAGGGTATCATCCTAGTTATTTTTTATCGTTAGATATTGTAATATTCATTTCATTTCATTAAATTTATCTATGATATATTGTATATCTATCATATTATATGAAATAAAATTTATTACTAAAAATTTATTTCTAAACATATCCTCAATGATGTATTTTTTTCCCAAAAATTCCCACATCTCATTTTTCATCAAGGGGAGTTGATATCTTTCAAATAGATCACTAAATAATGCATTGAGTTTTTATCCTTGACACATGAGATTGTTATTTTCCAATTTTATCTCATGTGGGAAACCTAAATTATGCTATATTTATATGTGGGGGAATTATAAATAGAGATCACACACACCACATTGATTTTTGTAATAATCATGTTCAAACACTTTTTTTACCTCTTGAAATTATTATTATCTAATTGATACACCTTTATCATATTGTTGAGAATCACTATATCCAAGTTGTCAAAAATATACACCTAATATTGTTGGAGATATTAGTGGATAATAGTATGGAATTTGTATGTATGGTATTAGATGGAACCCATCAAGGAACATTACAATCTCTCTCTCATTGAGAGTAGATACTACCCAACTAAATCAGAGGTAAAATTTCAAACATGGTTGTGAAAACCATTTTTCAAAAAAGTAAGTAGAACTATGAGAAATATAAATATTATAGGTATGAATTCTGATGGTTTTGATGGAGGTTGTGGAGTGACTGAGACCATCTCTCAAGTTCCTAGATTAAGGATAACTAGAAGTTTTAGATCAAATAATGATAAACAAATGGTGTTGGTGAGAATTCATGAATAGAAATTACCCCTTAACTTGTTAATGGATGTGGTGTGAAAACAGTAAAGTAATTACATAAGAGTAAATCTAAAAAATGTAATAGTTCTTCAGAATAAATAATATATAAGTTTTATAGAAAATAGAAAAATATAAGAGTAACATTCATGGGGCATAAGGTTAATCTCATTATAATTTCAGGAGTGAGTACTATATACCAATAATGGTAAGTTTAGGATGTGGGAAATCATGAGTAGAAAAAATTTCTATTATTATTAGAGCTATGTATATGAACTCCCCATGGATATCAAGAGATATAAATATATGTTGAAACATCTCAAATATACTATTTTATGTATTTTGAATCACTTATGATGAAAAAACACAATAAATACATTGTAGTAATCTTCGGATTTCATAATAAAAGTAAAGAAGCAACCCCCATGGAGTAGGACACATTTTTGGGCCATATAAATTGTGTTATTATTTTTCCTTATTATCTTTCATTTTTGTCTTCCAAGAATCTTTTCAGTGTGCATTTGGAGGAAATGTGTTCTAATGTAGTGATTTTTGTGAATTTTTTTCTAAATCCTGGATATTGTTTCATATGATCTTTTATCATTGCATTTTTTCCAATAACATTCTGGTGGATATATATGAGTAGTTATATTATAAGATATGCATGATCCCAAAATGAGGTATTAGAGCTTCAGTTGGTGCTTTCAATGGTAAATCAGTGATAAAGTTCTACTAGAGATCAATTTAGTAGCATTATTCTACTCTTTTTGTTATAGGATATTTTATTGGTAAACAATTATTGACCCTTATTATATATTCTAGAATTTAATGGGAGTTCCTTAATTTTTATAGAAATTGAATTGGAAAAGTTTAATGTCTAAGTGGAGAATTTTAATGGAAAACATTTTTGGTTGTGAATAATGAATATAGAATATCATCTACTACAAAAGGTATATGATCTACCATTGATGGGTACCAAGATAAAATAAATGAACAAAGGGAGAGTATAGATAATGAATCACTAGGGTTGATGTTGATATTATAATCCCAAGAAATGAATAATAATATCTATAAAGTAATAACGTATTTGTAACTTATATATAACCTCATTGCCGTGTACAGAAAGTCTATTATAGTGAATAAGTTTTTATTTTTTGCAGAGTTTATATTACATGGGGATATCAGAAGGTAAACCAGTGGTAGATAACATCATTGACTTTAACATGACAAGAATTCAGTTGGTGTTATTGAAGGTATACTTTGGAGATTCGGAGTGGGTGTTGTAATTGATGTGATCCCTCCTCAAGACTTGGTATGTGATGGTCACCTCAATAAAAAAATCAAGAGGAAAAAAATGATCGGGTGTTTTTGAACATTAGTGGACTACTCTTAAATGATTAACATCGTTTAAAAGAGATTTTAAAATCTTCTATAAATTAATATAACACAGAAGTAAGGAGTGTTTAATAACACAAAAATGTTAGAGATAAGAGAAATGAGTGAGAATTTGGAGTTGGAGTAGCTCAATGGAGGATGGTCCCATGTGTTGGAATTATGAAAAAGGGACCAAAAGAAAATATTATAATGAGTACAGTGTAAATTCCAAATGATACAATTTATTTTGGGGACTACCGAATCCTGTATAAAAAGATAAGAGTGGTATGTTGTTGAGAACTACTAGCTCACTTGAGTCTTGTATTATGGAATTTGGACTGTTTTTTAACACAATATCTTAAAGGGTAAGTATTGAGAACTATACATCTAGAATTTATGGCATGGTTAATAATATGATGTTTAGGATCTCAATATTGTAGTAAATGGAGACATATTCATTCAAACAATAAATAATAGTGTGATAGAATTGAATGGAATGACGAAAATCCTAAGATTAAGGAAGAATATACTTTCATTTAGATAGTTAGAAGATGATGATTTTTGTACCAAATTCATAGATGGTGCATGATATATTTTTTGCAGTAACACTACTAGAAAAGTACCATATACCAACAGTTTTAAATGCTTGGAATAGGAAATATAAAAATTGGTATAGGGTATACAAATGGTTTTATGAATCATGGGGTCATTAGCCATCAGTATAGGGGTTATACCATTGGTTTTCATTGAATCCATTGGTATATACCATGATGTATTTTGAATGCCAATGGTTTAGGGTAAAATTTTGGTATATATGTATATCAATTATTATGATAAACCATTGTTATAGGTATTACTCTATAGAAAACTCCAAAATCCTATCCAATACCTTTAAATAATCAATACCAAAACCTGTAAATAATATACCAGTAATAGTAGACATTCCATGAAACACATATATTTTAGATTTAGTATTTTACCAATCTATAACTATATCAATAGTTTCAAAACATTAACAATACTATAAAAAACATATAAAATTCACATAATTAATCAGTTGTAGTTATTAAAATCCATCCAGACAATTTTATTTTTATAGTAAACTCAAAAATAGTGGGGATAAGTATCCCCCTCACCACCACCACCACTACCATCATGATCATCACTTTAATAATATAAATCCTTACCATCATCATCATCTCTAGTATCATCATCATTAATAAGAGTGTCATCACCTCGATAACCACTTGGACAATCATTTTCATCACATAGTGCAACATATAATGATCACATTGTTGAAATACACGAATCAAAAACTATATTATCCTCTGATGGAAGTTATGGAAATGAAACTTTCATAGATTTCAGGAAATGTTCTCCTGCCATATTTTCTCTTTCATGCTCTTGTATAGATATTTTTTGGCATTAGCTAATTCAGTACATTAATTTTGTCGCTCAGTGTCCCCAGGGCATTAAGGAATGATTAATGAGGTCCAATACCTAGTGGGGATGATGCTCTTCTTGAGTCAACATTAGAATCTTATATGGCACTAATCACATAATACCTATCTCAAATGATAATTTAGCATGACATTGTCCAATTATTTCTCATCATATGCCTCCAGGGAAAACTATTTAAAATATAAATATCTTATTTAATTATGTATTAATTATGAAAATTTGAAATAAAAATAATTATAATTAAAATCATTTATTATGTTTTTTCATTTAAAAAACTTCAATATTGTTTCCTCTAAATTGAGAAAAGTAATATTACTTATGGAATACAACATTAAATGATTCTTATTGCTTGCTATAAAACACATTGAATACTATAAGACTATATTATTCAATATTATGGAATTGATAAACAAAAATAACTAATTATAAAAAATATTTGACTAATAAAAACAAAAAAATCATTTAAATTTCAGTGAACTTTTATTAATTTTGTTGAGGTATAATCATATTAGTTTTACTAATTTTTTTACTGAGTTTGGTTGGATTGGATCCTCAATTTAGTTTTAATATTCTTTTTAATTTTGCATTAATTTGAATAGGTTTTTGTCAGTTTGGTTTAAATAAAAAAAATTACGATGATTCCACCATTGCTATCTTGATGAATTAAGTATGGTTCAAATATAATCAGTTTGGTTGAATAAATTTCATTTTAGGTTGTTTTGTTTCATCGTAATTTATTTCAACTCAATTTGATTTGGTTTGGTATTGTATGTGTTAGTTGGGTTCACTTCTATTAAATTTAATTCAATTTAATTTGAATAAATTTAATTTAGTTTGATTCTAAGTGATTTTTTGTATATTTTGTTTATTTGAATAAGTTATTTTGCATCTAGTTTCATCTTGTTTGGTATTATTCAGTTCTAATCGACATGTTTTGAATTCTTTCTTCTCATTATGATTCATTTCATTTAAATTTCATTAATTTCATGATTATTTAATAAAATTAATTTTTAATTAGTTTAGATATATTTGATATAGTTTACATTATTTCAATTTCATTCAATTCACATGGATATATTTTTAGTTAGTTTGATTCTATTTTTGGAAGAGTAGTTTGTGTCAATATTTGTTTGATGTAGTTTAGTTATTTTTTGGGACATGTCATCTTGTTCCATTTGTTCTAAGTGAATATTCTTTTTTAGTAAAATTATCATAGAGTTGTATATCTCTGATTTGGTTTTGTTACATGTAAATTTATTAAGCTCTCTTTAGTTCGATTCAATACTTTTTTGGTCTATTTAGTTTGGTTTGGTCCAATTCATTTCAAGGTGTGTTTCATTTGAAAAATTTGGGTCAATTTTGATTATATAAGGTTTATTTGGTTCAATTAAGATTGATTCTATTTGGTTTTAGTAGTTATATTTTTATTAGGAATAAGATAAATTAATTGGTTACCTATTTTTTTGATTATATTCCATCTAATTATATTACCATCTATTTAGTTCAGTTCTATAAATATTTGGTTTTGTTCAGTTGTGTGTGTACCTAGTAAAAATCAATTGCTCATAAAAAAGTACACAACATCCCTCATGATCATATATTGTAGTGCACCACAAAGTGTGCAAGTACTTTATAACACCCTTGTCCTTTTTGTTTTTTTGATGAATCCTAAAAATAAAAAATCAATAAAAATTATAAGAACTAAATTTTAAAATAAAACCATTAAAGTTAAATAATACCTTAAACTCTTTACTCTTCAAATAAAAGATAATATTTTGGTATTGTGTAGTTGGACAATAATTGAATATTGGTACACCCTCTAATTTGGAACCAAATCTACTCTTACCAACTATATATATCTCATGTTTATATAATCACAAAAACTCCCCAAGTTCTATAAACCATTTCACTTTCATATCTTGAACATCAATAAAGTACAATTATTGTTGTTATAAACATGTTAATTAATATAAATAAAATAATAATATAGATTTCAAATTTTCAAATTTTCTTATTCACATCTCATCCCATAAATTCTCCTTGATTTCATTATTGATATACCACCATGATACCAATTGAACTGAAATGCTATCACTATATTTGGATAACATTTCCTTGAAATTTTGATATTCTCTAGCATTTTTACCTATCATTTGGTAATCTTCCTTGTAATCTACCATGATTTGAATTTGATGGTTGTAGGATTCATGTATGCAGGTACTAAAACATCACTTATTAAAAGGTCCCAATGAATAAAATGAAATGGAAAAAGTAGAATTAATACACATTACAACTGAAAAAAATTAATGTGATATAATTTAACCCACTTATAAAATTATACATGATCTAGACTAATCATTAGGGGTTGATAGACCTACAGGATGTTCTAGATCAGTATCCTATGAAGGATGTCCCTATTCCAATCTATGTAATGGGTTATCTACATGATATAGAGTAGAATTTTGAGGAGCAGAATCATCCTATTGTGGAATTATAAGAGTCGGAAATAGAGGTGACATAGACATGGTAGGATAAGGATAAAAGGGATGATAATGCATTATAGGATACTGAAATTGTATATGATAAGTAGAGTATATAAAACATTATAATGGAGGAATTGGTGAGAATATCTTTATTGGATCAAGTGAATTATGATATCATGTGGTTAATGGGATTTCTTATGGAGATTATAAGTGTGAATGGGTATGACGGGTGACCCATGTAACTCTAGTATAACTCACACTTGATTGTCCAAGCTAATGACCCCTAGTAGTAGGCTGAGAGGAGGTTAAATGTGGTTTATATGAATGTACCTCAAATAAATTTGATATAGAATAACAAAATGACATTAAATGCAACAATGAAGAAAACTGTTATGATTATTATGCTCACTAATGGAAATAGAGGAGGAATCCCAATGCCAAATAGTCATTGATCATTATAAAACAATCTCTTCCTTCGAATTTCTTCAATAACATTCATAATCTACATATGAATGAAAAGTAAATTATTTAAAAATAGTTTTTAAATAGTATGAATACAAATTAGAATTCAAAGAAGACATAAACAATATCATAACATCCTATTGTATACACCCAGTTTAATATTTTTTGAAAAAGTGTTTTAAACTAGTTTTAGAATACATTTTTGAAGATGTTTATTTAAGAACGTGTTTTTTAAACTGTAATTTAGAACCAAAAACTAAAAAAACTAAAAAAACATTCCATTAAAAAATAAAAAAATTAAAGCAATTAAAATATTAACAACCTATGAAATCCACTTTAAGGTAAAATGAATGAGTTGAAAACATATAGGTTTGCTTCTATGTATTACCCACCACTAATTCAGGTCAACATCAATTATGAAAATTGGAAAATATGAGTCACCAGATAAAATATGTTGGTCAACACCAGTGATGGTATCTACGGTGTCCGTTTCATCCTCACCATCATCAAATATATATCATGGGATTACTTTAATAATGGCACCATAATCAAGTCTCGGATGATCTTTCACATAAAATGCTTATCTTTCCATTGATGTCAAAATATATGGTTCATTAGTAGATATGATGTAATTCATGAAAATAACTCTAAATACATGGCCATAAATAAATTTACCACATCACATCATTGAATCAAACCATTTACATTTTGTCTTAGCAACTTGACCATGAGATTAATAATCCAATAATAGTATTTTCTCAGCAACACCATAATAAGTCACATTTCCATATTAAGGCATACTCCTTAATGCAATTGCATAATATTTGATCGTTACATTTAACATAGAACAATCATCTTGTGTTCTCATTTTCACCACTTGATTAGTTGTAACAATTTTTTACCAATTGATTATTAAATATTTTCATTCACGAGCCAAATAATTGGGACCAAAATCCAACATTCTTAATTCTTGAGAGACAAAGTCAACAAGTAAAATCAGTACCTAAAATATATATGAATAATATAAAAAATGAATATTTATATTTTAAGTTGATTAAACTAATGGTTGTAACTTTTATTTCAACCATGCAAAAAACTCTTTGGTATGCAAAGTCTTCCGTCATTTCAAAGGAAAAGAATGATGAAATCTACTTATAATTTGATTATGTTACCTAAATAAAATGATAATAAAAGCCTAATGTATATGTTAAATTACATAGTATATGATAACATATAAATATTAAAATTACTTACTTTATATAGATATCGAACAAACCATATTTAAACAATGTTGTGCGATGTTCCATATCCAACTCTTCGAGGTGCAATGTTTCAAATCTATATGACCAAGGAATTCCTCCTATTTGGGGAATAGATATAAATGAGGGATTAATTTCCCCGTACTTATCATAATAATTTATTATGGTCCATTTATTACTTTTTCTCAGATTATACAAGTACATTAAAAAACCATACATTCTTGAGCCATATAGCCTTTCACAGTGAAACCTTTAAGATGATTCTAGTTTTGGACATAATAATTCATTATGGGCATATTGTTTTCGTAGGATACATCAATATAAAATAAATTGGTCCCCTAAGAAGTGTTTTATCTGGAATATGGAATGTTATATGTAGCATTAAAGTGAAAAATGATGGTGGAAATATTTTTCTATAACTCACAAAAAAAATAGATCCACTTCCTTCATTATTATCATGAAATACTTGATAAAATTTTAGCATAAAGGTCTCTATAATAATGGAGAAATATAATCACTACCACCCATAAATTATTGGATAGTAAATGATATATTTATTTTATAATCAATTCTAATGTTGGATGTGATAGACATGAGTTTTTTAGGATTTTAGTTTCAACTATACTATATTGAATTATTTAGATATATTTCTTGAATAGACATCACGAACCTTGATATTCTACAATAATTATAGAAATTTATTTTTCTCTAAATTTTCATAATATAAGAATCACATAGAACTTTTGATTTATTTTCACTAATACACACTAGATGCAGTAATTGTCTAATACCCCGGTACAATAAGTCACACCAAGATCACATGTCATCTATGGTATTTCCATTAATATTTAAAAGAATTTAAATTACAATTTCAAATATATTTATCTAAATGTGAATTACATATAAATAATGACGTAAAAAATGGTTAACCAATATGTTAACTCAGAAAATATTTTTTCTATTTCCAATTATAAGTTGATTTAGTACCAACATTAATCATAATTTAAGATTTAACTTGTCCTTTCCATAATTAAAAACTAACAAGTTTAAATTCATTAAGCACATCAATTCTTGAAATATATTTAGGTTTCTTTTTAGTGTAAACAATATTATAAAAAATTATTGATTATTCTTGTATGGATTATCCATTGGCTAAAATCATTACTTCCCATGAAACTGAAACTATGATGATATTTAAGACTTATAGACCATGTATTCTTCATACAATAGGAAAATATAGTTTTCCTTTTGTTCTTTAACCAGAAATCATTTCATAATTAAGTAAATAATTTATAGTTCACATAATTATAATATACATATAAATTATATTTTTCTGATGAATCATCGAATATGGACACAACCACATCATAAAGAACCTTAAAATATTTTATTAAAGGTTATATGTAAGAATTAATATTATTTACAGGATCATAAGGTCGAGATATTATTATATTTATGAATGTGAATGGTTTTTTCAGACAAATATAAAGAAGAATATTATAAATAGGAATAAAAACTAGTCATGTGCTGTAAAAAGTGATAATCTAACCAAATATATTAAAACCATCACAAGATAAATCTGACCTAACATTGCACACCTCAACTAAAAAATAATTATTTCATACATAAAATGTCTTCCATGCTAATTTTTCTGCAGGATGAACCAAATCATCATTATCTTTAATTCTCTTAGAGTCATTCCATTACACATTCTTTGATATTTTATAATACATGAATAGATTTTGAATCTTGGAAATGAATGGAATGTTCCAAATTACTTTCTATGGCACATGAGATGGTGTTAAATATTTATTTGGATTCCATAAATATATACCAAATTATTTGTAGTCATTTATTTCACTAGTTTCATCCTAGAATAATCTAAAATCATTCAGGAAAGTATGAATTTTATTATTAGAAAATCCAAGATAGTTAGTTAACATGAATTTCATATAATTATTTAAGGGAATATCTACATCATCAAGAATTAAGTACTTAAAAATGTAACAATACAATAAATGTATGTACTATAAATTCCTTACCTGTTATTTCCATGATACAGTAACATTAAAATTCCAATATTTTCATTTTAGTACATTCTTGATATACAGGATTATTAACACCATCCAGTAATTTTTCAATCTCTCAACATCATCCTTTTCAATATTTTTCTCATGTGAATTAATATTATTTTCTAATTTCATTGAAATACTATATTTCTCATGATGATTCATAAAAGGAAACAAATAAAATATCATATTTTCTATACCACTCCTTTCATTTCATTCAGAAACAATAGAATATTTTCTCATCACTTCACTGTGATACTAAACATAATATTTTATTTGAAATCCAACTTTATTTTTATGGTACATAACTATATTTTGACATAACCATGGTTTTCCATAACAATTATAACATGGAAAGCATATATAACCTTCATCTGAATAATTTTTTTAATTAAACAATATAAAAAAAATCCAAATTCATTTTAAAATCAGTTGAGATCCAATAAGTATGATACATGTATCTTCTATTCATTCTATTATAGGAAAAAATGTTATATTAATATCAACTTAGTAAACAATAATTAAAAAATTCATTAAAACCAATATTCTTTTCAATAAATAGACTAATATACAACTTTTACATACTATTAGATAAGGTAGAGGTAGTGAGTGACTATTTAAAAATATTTTGTTCATTAAAAACAGATATTCAAACATTTCACATAATATTAAATTGAAATTAATTATAATTTAATTTGGATCATTAAAATATTAAAATAAAACATTGAAATGAATAATTTCATAAACCATTAACAAATTCATAAAACAAAAAAAGTACTAGACTAATTAATTAAAGAATTACCCAATATATATTACACAAAATAGTAGATTTATATTAAATCCAATCATATTTAATACGTGAATCATTTTTCCCCACTTGTCTAACCTATCCATTTTTTCCTGACTTATGCAGTCACAAAACATTATGCCACCTAAAAAACTCTTCTCTTGGATACATATATTTTTATTAAGGAAACATTCATAATACTATCAATACATAATTTAAATCCACGAATTTTTAAGCCATAAATAATTTATAAACACTTGTCAAAACCTAGACATTTTTTGTCAATTATGAGGTCACATAATAATGTCTCACCCAACATGAAAAATAATTTATTTGATATGTATGTTTTTATCAAGGAAACATTCATAATTCCATCAGGACATAATTTTCTATCACATATTTATAGAACATTTTCAATAATATAATACAAATAAAAAGTTTAATATGAAAGTAAAAAATTATACTAGTAGTTATCCACACAAATAGTAAGATAAATTAAATATGATATAACTATTAAATACAATTAACAAACCAAACAATGTATAAGAAATGGAAAGGATAATAACTATTACATACTCCAATTAAATATATATCTTTATGGAATAATTATTTTAAAAAAATATACTTATTTTTAATATGACATAAATACAATTAAATATACATGTCTTTATAATGGAAAACATTAACATAAGAATAAAAACAATGTCTCACCCATCATCAAAAGTATTTTCTTTGATATACATGTTTTTATTGTAGAAACATTCAGAATAACATTAAGAAATAATTTAGTATCACATGTATTCAAATAATTTCCAATAAGATAATATAAATACAAATTTTAAAATTAAATTCATTAAACCATACTAGTTGGTATCCAAAAAAATAATAAGATATGGTATATGATATAATCAATTCATATTAGTATGAAACCAAACAATTTATATTACATGGAATAAGAAACAACAAATACATATTATTAGATTGAAATTAATAATATATAAATTTTGATCATCCAATTATGAAAATAAAAAAAATTAAATGAATAACTTCATAATTCCATAATAAATTGAAAAAAATAAATTAATTAATACAATAATTAATTTCATAATCAACTAATATATATTACACAAAAAACTATATATTAAATTTATGTAAAAGTTAAAAATAACTAAATTAAAAAAATATATCTACTAAAATCACATTTATTATGTAATACTATAATAAAAATAATATAAATGAACATTTGTTCAATGAATTAGAAAGAATCCTGACCTAAAAGGACCTCAGATTGGTTTTTATACATATATAAAAATGAAAATGATGCTCGATTGAAAAGATGATGGATTCAGAACTCACAAATTTTATGTTGAAGAAGAATGAAATCAAATAAATCATAGAATGAGGGGAGATCTATGGGGGAGAAGCAAAGAGATTTCACCACTATGGGTAGAGAGGATTAAGGATCATCAATTGGGAGGGGAGGTTGTGCACCTTATGTCTCAACTTTATAACAATGGATTTTAAAAAACATTTATAATAAGATTCTCCATACCAATGGATTTGGAAAAACATTGGTATAGAGACATGGGTATAGCCTAAAATTCTATTTTTTATTCTATGGTTGTGGATAAAGGAGTGAAGGATATAGCATTGCACCTCATGGGAGTATCATAATTCTTAATTCATACTAGATAAGAAGCTTCCTCAAAGTTATGGCATGAACATTTATGTCACTTAAGTGGTAAAGGGATGATGATCTATTCTTCAAAAGGTCTATTAATTATTTGTGACATGTAATTCAAGATATATAATGATTGTATCTTAAACAAAAATCAGAGTGAGTACCTCTAGATGGAAGGTAAGGATATAATGAAATGAATGTTTGAGTTATTGCATATGTATCTATGGGGACCAGATCTAGTCATCTCTCTTAGAGGATTATACATTTATGTAACTTTGATAAATAATTCAAAATAGAAACTGTGTGTGTTATTTCTCAACCAATAGCCTAATGTGTATGGATTATGAAAGTAGAGAGCTTCATAGGATCTTCTAGTAGAAGGGAATACTGTTTGGGAAGACCATAACAGATACTCTAGAACTTAAGGGGTTTATAAAGAGTATAAACCAATCATTAGTTAAAAATTCAATGATTATAATAATCCATTAAATATTCCTCAATGTTTTATAGGTGGACGAGCGGAATTATATTACTTACATAATCAAAATGAGTTCCTCTTCTTCATTAGGGTAGAAATTACTGGATGTCTATTGTTCTAGAAGGAAACTCTATATCAAAATCATTAGAGAACTCATCTATATCCTCATTAATATCAACGATAGTGATATGATTTAATATAAGTCCTAAGTGAGTTACTTTATTAAGTAAAACTATGAAGAGATTGGGTTTTTACTCTAAAGAAATAACCTTTATAAGGTTTTCATATGTCAAAATATCATTTTCAATGAAGAGATCCAGTGGAAGGATCAAAATTTAGATGAAGATAGTGATAAGAGTAAAGTATCATCAGTGGATAAAGTTAAATTGAATTGAAATTCAGAAATTATGGATATTTGAGACAATTTAGGATGTCATAGATATTGGGAAAGCTATACTATTTAGAAGCTACAGTTGAAAAGAGTTCATTTTTAAAGGTGTTTCTAAGGATGTATGTAGCTTAATGTTTGTGGAATGTGGAATCATGGGATAGAGTTTCAGAAGAAATATATTTGGTAGATAAATATTTATAATCTATAGTACAAGAAGGGACTGTTTCTTTAGAGGGATTTTTAGAGATCTTATAGGGTAAGGTGTCAGGTACAGAGGTATGTAAATTATCTTCATTACATACTAGTTTCATAATATAGAACACTTAAGATCCTAAAATATTCCATAAATATGAAAAAATGAAATTAATATAAGTTATCCATGAGAGATGAAATTATTTACCTTCAAATATTCAGAGCATGAGAGCTAACATAGAGGAATTATGGTAACAAAGTTCTTCATAACAATTAGTATATCATCTGTAGGATGAATCAGATGGTAAAAAATGGTACAGTGTACAATTAGTCATGAAAGGTTTTCAAATAACCAATGGTGTGGATTTCTCCATGATAATTTCATCGATGGTTAAGAATATGATTATATAGATGGTAATTTCATGGTTTCCAATAATGTTTTTCATCAGGATCAAATGAATGTGAAGATAGAGTTACTTCATGAAGAATTAGATGAGGAGATATATATGAAATAGTCAGTTGGTTTTATAGAACATAGAAACTGGGACCTTGAGTGCCAGATGAACCAGATCCTTTACTATTTGAAGTAAGTACCAAGGTTGTTAAATCAAACGTTTATTGACCTCAAGGTATAGTGGATGTTCATCTAGGGTAATTTTGACCATTACTATTAAATGAAGGTGTTCGATTGTTCTATTACCTATATCATAAGAAAATGTAGAGGTATGATCACCAACACTAGTAAAGTGATGCACTCCTAGAGGAATGGAAATCAGGTGGTGTACTCTCTTTCTTCCTTGGAGGTCATTGGTCCAGAACCGTTTTGTTTAAATAAATTCCATACCCTCAAATCTGAAGGGGTGAACTTTATCAGGGGGATTCCCTCATCCTTCACCATTTTAGACCTCCTTAGGTCCCTTACATGAGGGGTTGAGGTGTTGGTTAGTTTTATTTTATTTAATAAAAATTGAAATTTTTATGATAGTAGTTTTATCAACTTGTTTTTCTATATTGAAGATATGTTTATTCATATTCAAGTGAAGGAAAGGATAGATTGTATAAAGGTTATTTTTTTTATGATTATAGGCAAAGGATCCCATTTCGTATAAATGGATTTTGGGGATAAGGATTATGAAAACTTAAGTTTTGTTAGAGTTTACCAGATCCTGAATTATTACATTAAAAAAGGTGGTGGAGAATAGAAACATGAGTAATGAAAAACCATTGACTACCCCATGGTTTTTAATTTTAATATTTTCAAGGAGAATATACCACAAATGGATGTTTGGGTAGAGTAAATAGACAATATTCCATATGCATTTGTAGTTTAAAACCTTATATATGACATGGCAGGTACCCAACTAGATATTATTTAAGAAGTGGGTGTTTTCATTTAGTTCTTAAAAATTCTAGAAGAGAAAATCAAGAGGTGTTAAAGTGTATTCTCCAATACTTTAAGTTTTATAGAATCTTGTCACATTACTTTGTAATATATGAGTAATTGTAGGGGTTTACGGGCTATGAATTTAGTGAATATTCAAACACTCGAAGGATAACTATCATATACGTGTTTACATTGAAAGGGATAGTGGTGATTTGGATATCAAATCTTCAACTGATAGTTTCCCTCTTGAAAATAGAATCAGATTACATATCATTAAAAATATTGTGAAGTGGTTGATCAAGATAAAGGGGCTAGTAGAAGATATCAAAATAAGGTGAGGTGATGGGATGTAATTTTGTGACTCAAAAAGTGTGATTCACTTAAGATAAAAACATAAAATTTAACTCCACATTGATGCACATTAAAATAATGTATCACTTAATAATGATGTTGGTGTAGGATTGAGTGTTGGATCTATGAAATATAAAAGTATCACAAAATCTATAAGATATACTGACAATGGTCTTTATCTGGGATGTGCTAAGACATTTTTATATCTTGGTAGAATTAGGAATAATGAAAGTATGGTGGGTGAACCGTGCATCCATAAAGAAAGGATAAGGAATGAAATGAGGATTGTGAGAGTTAACACAGGGCTTGGCGTTGAGCCTAGAAAATAACTCTCAAGTGGGATATTATTATGCTTGGTTGTGAAACCCATTTTATTGATAATGAATTATAATTACCAACAGAAAAAAAATTGGATCTATATATTTTTTTGGTTAGGACAATATTGTTGGAGTGGTAATGACCAGAGTTTTGGTGTCTAAATGATGGAAAACCAAATGTTTTAGATCAGAAGATGATGACTAGATAATGTTGGTTGGATGGCATGATCATAAATTACCCCTTCACTTAGTCGATGGAATCAGTGTGTGAAGTTCAAATGGATTGTGTAACCATAACTCTAGAAAAAATTAGAGTCCCTCTAAACCAATACCTTGTATGTTTTGAGGAAAAGGGAAAATGTAAGAGTGAATTGAATAGATCATAAGGGTATTTCATGAGAGTTTCAAGAATACATGTGGTGTATTTATAGTGGGATAATTTAACGAAATTAGGAGATGATTTCAAAGATGGGAGCTATATTGAAGCACAACCCATAGATATTGGAAGATATGGAGACCAGTTACACCAGATGGACTCTACTATATTTATTAGATTGAATCACTTATAATGGAGAAAACATAATAAAGTAATTGTAATGATTTTATGATTCCTTAATCAAAGTAAAATAGTTCCCCCTCATTGATTATGACTCACATTCGAACCATGTAAATTTTTTTCTTCACTTTCCTTCTTTTCTTTAAATTATTGAATTTTGAGAATATTATTTGTGTGAATTTATGTGTTTAGAATTTTAGTGTGGTTATATTAGTGTATTTTCCTCTAAGTTATAGATTTAATAACATGTGCTCATTTTTCAGAAATTAGTTTTACACCTAGTATGATTTGGTAGATATCTTTTAGTAGTTTCATTGGAAGATAGATGTGATACAATCATACAATGTGTTTCAATTGAATCATTTTTATCATTCAATAGTGGCTTGTTACATTACACTTTTACTTAGTGGTGTGTAACCCTTGAAGAGGCTTCAGAATCGAGAGAGTAATCAAAAATATTTGTGGCTACACACCAACAACGAGACTTTTATTTTTATATAATACTTGAGAGAAATATTAATATTTGATAGGGACTGGATTGTAAGGGAATTGATCAAATGAAATTAATTTCATATATCTTGGAACCACATTTTATATTCATTAAAGTACCACTTTCGATAGTATAACCTACCAGTTTGATGGGGGGAATATTCATATTTTGGAATGAAATATCTTATCCAAATTAATAATTCCCATTTGATCAAACCTAATCAAATATATGGTTGAGATCAAATCTACTAGTAAATAAATTTGTCCATTAGATCCTTCATGATCTAATAGATGATCAAAATTGATCCTAATTAGTAAAATGTGTCAACCCAATGAATATTCTCATTTGGACTTAGTCCCAAATAGGTATTACCTATTGATAATTTGATAAAAATAAATGCACAAATAAGCATCAACGTTGCATGTGAAGGGAAATTTTAACCATCAAATCCCAACATTTAACTATATCACACAAATTCACACACATGGATGGTGTAGTACACCATCCCTCGTGGGATTTATCCTCCAAAATTTCTCATTTTAAATAATGATAAAAAATATCACCCATATAAATGAAACCCTACTCCAACCCACTTTACAATGTGGGATTCCAAAAGTCACCCCCTAAAAAATCAATGATAAAATCATTTTTAAAATATTTTTAAAAATATTTAAAAACCAATAATTAATTTGATGATTCATAAATTAAATTGAATCCCCTTGAATTATCATAATAAATAATTGTTTAATATCATAATTTTGTTTCATTATTATTTCCATTTACAACATTCCCCATTATAACATTGTCAAAATATAATAATGATTATCCTTAATAATTCTACATTAATAATATATTAAATACCCCTTGAATAATCATTTTTTTACATTTCACAACCCTAAAATATTATTTCATTACAACCAAATATGTTCCTAAATATAATTAATATTCGTTTTATATTCACTTAGTAATAAATATAACATTTGTACAAGTGAATAAATATTTGATCAATATTCCTATTAGATTAGTGCATGTTATTAATGAACTAATATAACCCACATCATATGTATCTATTTCCATTCCATTTATTCAATTTTTCCAAGGATAAACTATTATTAATTTTATAATAATAATTTAATTATTTTAAATCATAATTAATATGGTTTATTGGACTTCTCCAAAACCACCTAAAAATATTTCATTATGATATACATGAGAAAAACAAATAAAAAAGATTATTTATTTGAAGAAAAAAAATATCTGGTAAAAATTAAACATTTAATCCAAACAGAAGCATAAAAACCACATGATGGACCATGGCCCACATCACGGTTCATAATTATCAATCTCTTATTGATCTTAAATTATTCTTCTTGATGTCATGAACACAATGCCATTGAAGGAACATAAATCTATCTTTGAATGGAAATTTTATCCAGATAATAAGTTTATTTATAATGATAATAATATTTAAAATAATAATGTATTATTATTATTATTGATAAAAATATGTGCTAACTTAGTTCCATCTAATAAAAATAATTTCATGGAAAGGTTTCTCTTAAAATTTTATTCAATTAATATTTTTACATGTTTTATTAAATTGATTTCTCCTTTCTATTTTGTGGAATATTTTAATTGATATTTTCCGATATCCAAGTATAAAAGGAACCCTCACATACCCACATTCCACATATGTTTTCAACTTTTTAACAAATATTTTATTGTTTTATTAAAATAATAAATAAATGGTTCTAAATGGATGAACATGAAAAATTATGGGATTTTAGATGTATATTTAGTTCAATGCGGTGTATAATTTTTTCTGTAGTGATAAATTCAAAATATAAATATACTTAATGAAAATATAAATTCAATCTTGTATATTCATAAACATTTACCTAAAGTCTATTTTGACTCATTGATTTGATTGATGTAAACCATATATCACTAAATTACTATCCCTAAGATGAACATTTTTATATGTGTTATGGAATATGATCCTTGTTTAAAAATTATTATTAAAATCCTAATAATAATAAAAAAACATACAAATTAAGGAAAATATATTATTAAAATTAAGAAAAATAAGCAGAACAAATTTCTTTCTTATATGAATTAATTCATATTTCCAAGATATTTTATTCCATATATATAGAAATTGATTTGAAATGGAGAACATAAATATCTAAATATAAATAAAATAATTAATATTCCTAACTAGGGTTATGAAATTAGAATCATAGAACCGTACCTAGCCATGATGATCCATCATTCTCCATCAATTATCCTCCATTTACTGGTTTCCCAATTCCCCAAATTCTTACCTCGCTCTTCATTCATCTAAAATATTCTTATTAAAGGGAATTTAAGCCAAACAATATTTTATTAAATATTCTGTATCCTCTAAAAATTTTCTTCATCAGTTGCGCATTATCTTAAAAATTCCCAAAAATTACCAAACATATATCCCAAATGAATCATGTTATTCATGACTCATTAGTGAAGTTAGTTTCTCGATCCAACATTTTGTTAAGGAAGAATTTACAGCTTTAATACTTTTATATAAATATAATAACATTTACATCAAAAATTCATTGGGAATTCAACTCAAAAATTGAGGAACTTCATTTAGTAATAATCAGTTCTAATGATTTTAATGAAACTGAAATGGGCCCTAAAATCCAAGTACTGGAAAAGTCATTCCCAAATAAGAACCTGAATTGTTACATCTTCTCCACCTTTAATATTTTCATCCTTGAAGAGAAATAAACCATGGATAGACTAATCATAATACTAGATCCTCTAAACATTTAATTTAATAGGGGAGAACAATCTAATAATATTTCAAATTAATAGGTTAAAAATCTATCTCAAATCCAATTCTTATCAGCATTCCCAAAAAATAATCTAAACGAAAATACACTTTTATAACCACTCCGACTTTAAATTCTTAAATGAAATATTTCTATAATTTAGGATACCACCATCCTAATGTATTAGGATTTTTAAAAACATTATTTCACATATAAAAAATCATATCTATAATTAGAGAGAATAAATATCCCCACCATTAATAAAAATCCTAATATTATTACCTAGATACATCAAATCACAATGAATATCTTTGAAAATAAAATTTTTGAGTTAAAAACCAACCCAAATATCACTAATAGTTATTGAAACTAGACTCAATAACACCATTTGATCTTAAATATTAAAAAAAATTACTAGGTATACCAGAAAATCCTATAGAACCATACATTTATACCTTTGAAAAACCATCTTCTTGATTGAAATTTCATAAGATCCCATCAATGGGTTAGTATTATACCATATAATCTCAAAAACATCACTAAAACTCTCTTTTTTCACTTTTGATACTCTATATAAAGTCCAACCCTTCAAAGGAAGAAGATAAGATCAAATATATCTATAATTAACCAATGAAAAAATCTCAAAAGATAGTTCATTAGAGTTTTCCACCATACTAACTTTAAAGGAAAAACCAATTTTTTAGAAGAATTCAATTATATATGTTGATGATTAACAAACCAACCATGTATAGTTAATTCAATTATTCCACCAAAACCTATTTACTTCATGTAAACAACTCCTTATTTCATATCTTATCACTCAAGATAGAAATAACATCTATTCATCTTTATACCATTTACATGGGACTACACATAACTAAACTAAACAACCTCATAAAACTAAGTTTTTATCCCCCAAGAAGTTACCATAAATATTTGATACTAAATAGTTCATTAAACCATTTTAATTAATTACGATAAAATATTATTACTTTTAGCTCCCTATAATATTTCACTTATTAGGCAAGGGTTTCATAAACATATTTGTTTCTTGTAATGTAAAAAATCAACAATATCCCATTACCACAAAATTTTAGTCTATTACAATCTCTATAGAAACTAGAATTTAATTTATTTCGTTCTTTATATCTCTTCTATATAAGATAATATCAAGGTGGTATCATATCTGTATAATTCTTCCTTTAACTATTACCCATAGTGTTAAATGGTTTATTGGGACCGACATCACCACATATAAAGTAGATATTCCAATATATATTTGAATGATCATAAGTATTCTATTCTAAACCCTAAAATAAAACCTAACATAAAATTGGGGAAATAAAATGTTATTTACGGAATAAAGATTTATATAAAGTGTTTCAAATGATTTATTAACACTTAATAAATTCATTAGAAACATATATAATTATTTAACCAAATATCTATCATTCTAGAAACTGAAACCGTTATATTTAAAAAATGAATAATAGTTTATGTGCTTCATTCATTGTTGATCCTCCATAATTATATTTTATCAAATTCTTAATAAAGATTACTCAAAGGTGGACATTGGGATACCACTTATACGGTGTATCCATGGTTTCAAATAATCACCCATCTAATGGGTAATATCATCCTCACATACACAATAAACTATAACTTCTCTAGGAAAAGTATATAGAAGGAAGAGATCTTCAAGGGAAATAGAGATTTGGAAAAAAAATATTAGTAAGGACCACTCACCATATCAACAAAGTTGGACTATTTAAATAATGCATTATAACCCTCTAAATTTCACCATACATTTTATCATGCACTATAGCAACCCAGACCCCAACATCCTAGAGTTAGTGCCTACTACCATTACATTACCATAAGATATGAGGAAACACATCCTGAAGGACCGGTGAATTTAGTAGTTTTGGTAAACTAGATATATACATGATAATTACATAACATTTGAATACACAAAATCACAACATAATTTTATTTGCAAGAATAAATTTTTCATATATTCATTATCTCTTCATATAAGTCATAATAAACTTAATGGAATCTAGGGGAAAGGAAACAAAATAAGGGTGAGCTCAAATACTCATTAAGGGTTATGTACAGTGGTAGAAATAATTAATTAAAAAACATAATCAATATAAAAAGATAAATAACTATACACACATTACATTTAAATAACTGGATAAGGAATAATCAATATGGAAAGGTTAATAACTAAAAAAATTACCTTTAATTAATAAACTGATAATGAAAAGAATCCATAGATTTTTTCATGGTGAAAATATAATGGATAATAATAACTGAATCTGAATGAATTCAATGCTTAATTATTGGATGTAATATTTCCCAGGACCATAATACCTTCACCATGAAGATCTATCCTCAATATGGTTAAAAATATATTGGGTACAAACCAATTTTTTTGGATTACTCTATCTTTACTATTAAGATCTATCATCGAGAATGTTTAAAGCACATTGGTTTCAAATTTGTGGGGGGTTTTTCAACTGATTTCATCTCATGAGACAACCAAGGAAACTGGGGGATTACTTTAAATAGTCCCCAAACCGTATCATAATAGTGTAAAAAATTCCTTAAAAATAAAATAATTGATTTGATTCATAAGCAACATGCCTAATCAAAATGTATCTGTATTGAGTAAAGGATGCATATTTATCAATATTTACCTAGATAATCAAATAACTTTCAAAGTGAACACCATATGTAAAAATATCATATAGCTTAGGAAATAATCATATCCATGATAAATAATGTGGATATTTTGGGGAAATATAATGTCTAATGATCCCAGTAAAGTGAATATATCAACAGAATGTTAATGGCTATAAAATTGGACCAAGGAAGTGACCTCCAACAATTTAATTAGTAAAAATAATCATAAATCATAAATAGAAATAATATGGATGATATAAATATAATATATACCCATTAGTTTAAAATTAGAGTGTTTTTTTCATTGATTAATTGAAATACCATTAAAATAACTTTAAAAATCATTCATGGGGAAAATATCCTTTTGTTTTCAAAAACATTTTGAAATTTTTTCCTTTGAAAATCACTTTTATAAAATACAAAAGTAATTTTAA
This sequence comes from Viscum album, assembly GCA_963277665.1. NCBI lineage: Eukaryota > Viridiplantae > Streptophyta > Magnoliopsida > Santalales > Viscaceae > Viscum > Viscum album. The sequence goes on along the minus strand of OY728126.1, from coordinate 926,551,917 downwards.
AGGGTAAAAATTCCTTTGAAAAATCATTTTGAGAAGGTTAAAAAATATTTTTTATTTTTTATAGAAAACATTATTTTGGAGGAAAATAGATTTCCAATCAAATAGTGAAATGACGTCATTTTTTCTAAAAAACATTCTATAAACCATTTTTAAGTAAAAAGGAGTGGGAAATTGTAATATTACTTGAAAATAATCATGAATAAAAATAGGATAAGAAAATTAAACTTTTTATTAATCAATGATCAAATAATTCCATTCAATGGAAATCCAAGTGTAAATAATCTCAAATAAAATGTGATTATAACATAAATCATACAATTAACATAAAGTTGAAGTGAGAATAAATATAATGAATCAATTATGTGTGTAAACTATAAATCCACATAAATAAATTAAAAACACAAAAATATATATTCAAAATATATTACAAACATTATCTTATAATATTAACAATAATGAGGAAGTAATATAACCTAATGAAAATGTCTTAGATTATGAAATTCATTTCCACTTGGTAACTTTTTTATTAAAATCCCCTTAAATGAATATTGACACTCAGTTTTTTCCCTTGGATAAAAATGTGTCAATGTAAATTATATTAAAATAAAGATAAGAAGGGAAATGAAGGAGTTCAAGAATTAAAATCCCTACCAAAGGAATTTTTCTCAAGTACACCCAAGTAGTGTCAGTGTGTAGGATACTTGTGCATCAGCATGCATGATAGGCTTGAGCGAAACCCCTGAGAGGAACTCCTGATAAAAAGATTCCATATTCCCATTTTCCTATATTTTCCTTTAAATAGGAATAAGGGTTCTTGATTTTCATGTATGGAAATTCCCAAAGGCCTCCTGACATTCTGATCTCCCTAGTCCTTCACCCAAGCCCTTTAAAACATTCTAGGTACTCCTCCAAAACATTAAGAAGAGGTAGTTAAAGGGGGATAGAAAAAATTAAAGTCCAAATAGGATTTAAAATAAAAAACACCTACGTGAGTCACTCTCTCCTCGGTGGTCTATGAACATTAATGAGAGGTCCCATTTTTTAACCAAGGATCTCTGTGAGAAAATTCTAGGAATACCTTTGGAGGCCCTTGAAGGCACGGGAAATTCCTCTCCCAGGTGTTGTTTCCCATGTGGACCATCACCATAGGTACCATCACCTTGATTAGGATGCCTGCGTGAACCACCAATGGGTTTCCCTAGTATACCTAGTCGATCCTACCTTGGCTCTCCCTAGCGTTTACCTTAAGAGAGCCTTTGACTAGGCCCTCTTCAAAGCCACCCATGGTAGGGCCTCTCCTCCTTGTGATCCCTTTTCTAAAAGGGGCCAAGTTAAAACTTTTACTGAAACCTTTGGACATGAAATCCCAGGGAAATGGGAACATGACCATGTCCCTAATTTTTATTTTTATTCCTAAGATTAGAGGTTTCCATCACATATCCTACCAGATAGTTAGGGTTCTCAAGGTGCATGTGGATTTTTATCCCTTAATTCATGAGGACCCCTCTTCCCAAGAAGGTGTCAGGGTGTTCTTAGTCTAGAGAACTAGGTCTAGGACCCTATCCACCCCTTGTTGTATCTAAGACCTGGATCCTCTGATTATAGGAAGGGAGTGTGAAGATTATGCTGGATTTTACGTTAAACATGGAATGAGATCCACCACCCTTGAAACTAAAAAAATTAAGGTAATCCCTTTTGGAGTAATCCCTTATCCTTTCTTATATGAGGTTACACTTCTGATCCACCACACCCCCTTGGTTACTGGGTCAGAGAGGGTATGGGCACTAGATTCCTCTCCTCTCTCTCCCATAACCTTGAACTCTTCAAACAACAGGGGATGAGAAGTGTGTGTCTTACTGGATCTTTCGATTCCTCTTTTCTATCATATTCAAGAATGACTCATCACGGCTTGTGGGATTATATGATAGCCATGACCATGACACCCACACCCTATGATTCATTTTTTTTGCAAATGATATTCCTATGAATCTCCCTCTTTCCTTCCATTAGAGTGCCTCTAGAGTCCTAGGTCAAGGCCATGTATTAAACTTCAAGTAAAAGAAGATTGTGTGGTTTCTCGAATCATCCATCTCCTGTTTTTTCTCACACTAAGCATTACTCATGTGGATTTTGAGGTTGATGGTGGTTATGAAATCCAAATTATCCCAAACCAATTATGGGTTTCCTCTTTAGGAGTAAGCCCCAATCATAAAAATCACCGGGCTATATTCTAGGTCTCATTAAAAACTCATAAAATGTAATCCTTAGTGTATAATCCCCAATTATTAGACTATGAGAACTCGGATTCCTACTACAATTAGGATATGCAGAATTCCCACCTAGGGCATGAGCATTATGGGTATCCTCCTTAGCAGCAATCCCTAATCACAATACCATTACCCAGAGTCTCCTCCTTAGGCATAAGCCCAGAACATGTATCCAAATCACAATGAGTCAAGACACTTCTCATGGCCTCAAATAATCCCTAACATAATCATCTAAAAGGGTGATACTATCCTATGAGACAAACATGATAGCCATTATTGGTGAAGGTCATCACAACGAAAATATGTTGGATTTGATTCCCATCCAAATGGGATACATAAGAAGCCTCCCTAAGTTACAAACCCAACACCTAAAATCTATGCTATTAACTATGGGATATGTTCCCTGTTGGGTCTAATTCAGCTTTAAAATCCATATTTCTTCTAGGTTCACCAGGCTACCTCAACATAATCCCCACACCAAACATTGACTAGGAACCATTCACCTGGATTTCCTTTCCACATGATGTTAAACTATAAGTTTAGCTCATTATTACATGGCTCTAAAAGGTATGATATGTCCCATTAAGTGACATCGAACTATGTGGGTTCTAATCCCTCTCAAGAGGATACAAGGGAATCCCATTTCATGGGTGCGATCCCAACATCAAAACAACTCCCATCTCCCCAGATGAAAATATACTTCAGAGTACCCCACTGGGTGACTAAGAGACCAACATCATAATAATAATGACCAAACAATCCTTAATCACTACACAAGAGGATATCATTTATGGAGAAACTCGGATTAGTACATATGATTCTAAACTATATAAATAATTAAAGGGTAATTCACATAATACATGGAAATTAAAAAGGATTCATGAACATATCTTAAATCTATAAGAGTCTCAAAGTAGGAAATAATTACCCCCATAAATTGGGTGATGAACATGAAATTCTATACTCTCGACCAATGTGAGCTCTTATGAATCATTATAAAATCTCCCCATTGAGCTCCTTCCTTTGGAAAGAAGGTCCCTCTAGGATATATAGCCGTAAGGTGTTATTGGTTCCATGGGAAAGCCCATTTGAAACCATTGATAAATAGTGTGACCAAAGTTAATGATTACATAAAATTCAACCCCCTAAAATCAATCGTCAAGAGACCAAATTACAAAGGAAATAAAAAATAGTGAACCCGATGTGAATCCTTAACCAAAATGATAGTGTCGCCCATCTTTCATACCCCTTTCACTTGATAGAAGAGGGAAAATCAAGAAAATAAATCATGCATGTGTTCATTAAAATGAGGTACTGATTTTATAGGGTTTCATTATTTGGGTTTGACATATATCCATGAAATTATTTTTATAACTCCCATAAATACAATGAAGTCATACTAGTTGTCACCAATTCATTCCTCAACTATTTCTTAGGACAAGTCTTCATCCACATAGAGGATGCCATCACCAACATAAGTGTATTTAATAACTCATACAAATAAGGTTTTAACATTGATAAAAATTATTTTTATCAGTGCTAGACAAGCGTTGAATACTGGAGAATGATTAAAATCATTAGTATTTTATCAGCACTTCTATAAGCACTAATAGTGGAAATCTTTATCAGCACATTTAAAATCACTGATAAAGGGGCACAAGGTAGTGTGCTGTAACAGCACACTGTAGCACTAGTACAGTGTCATGTAATAGAACACCAAAACACAAACACCCCTCAAAATTTGAAAAATTATGTATGAATACAATTTAGATTATATAAAAAAACAAGAAATCAATCTTGGATCATTTTCTCTGTTTTGACAATATGTTGAGTGTTTTAAACTAAGATGCTACTTATATATTGAAAATACACACATAGATTCATACCAGTCACATTGTACATCATATTGAGGTGATGATTATTCATAAAAATGTCAAATGACTTACATATCATTTTTCTAAATTATAAAAACAATCTCAATGTGTTTTCTCATTTTTGAGTACGCCACTTATCCTTTTTACTAAACTTTCATTTTAGGATAGAAAATTTTACTTTGACTCATACCAGTCAAATCATGTGTCGGTTTGATTTGATACTGATTCATACATGTCAAAAATGACTTATAAATCATTATCCTAAATTATAAAGACAATTTTAATGTGTTTTCTTAGTTTTCAATGAGTGACACTTATTGAACTAAAATGTTTATTTTAAACTGATAATAGACACTTTGAGTCATACCAAACGCATAGTGTATTATATTAAGGATTGGATGATTCCTATACATCACAAATGACTTATGAATCCTTTTATTAAATTATCAAACCAATATGAATGTGTTTTCTTGGTTTTGAGTAGGTTAGTTTTCATTTTGTTGAAAATTGATGTCAATTTTAAATAAAAAGAGGCACTTGGAATCATATCGGTCACACTGTAAGTTGGATTGAGGTGAGGATAATTCCTAAATGTCCAAAATGGATTATAGATCATTTTACTAAATTATAAAAACTTTCCAACTATGTTTTCTTATTTTTGAGTATACCCCTTTTCTTTTTTACTAAAATGTCAATTTAAACTGGAAATATGCACATTGACTCATACGTTCCCACCATATAATAGTTTTATGTTAGACTAGTTTCTACACATCAGAAATGACAAATTAATTGACTTCCTAATATATCATTAAAATTTTATCATGTTTTCTCAGTTTTTTTGAGTGGTATTTTTTGAACTAAAGTGTCGATTTTAAATAGATATCAGACACATTGAGTCATATCAAGAATATTGTGTATCGGTTTGAGGTGAGATTGATTAATAAACATTAAAAATTACTTATAGATTAGTTAATAATGTATAAAAATAATCTAAATGAGTTTAATCAAATTTTATTAGATCAGTTGTCCTTTTTACAAAAATTTATGTCAATGTTAAATAAAACGATGCATTTGGAGTTATACAGGTCGCACTAGGCGTCAGATTGTGGTGAGGATGATTCATACACATCTCATATGAATTTTGGATCATTGTAATAAATTATCAAAACAATTTAAATTCATTTTCTCAATTTTGATCAAGTCACTTATTTTTTTACTAAAATGTCATTTTAAACTAGAAACACACACACTGACTCATACTGATCACATCATGTATCAATTTTAGGTGAGACTAATTCCTACACATAAATAATGATTTAAGAATAAATTTTCTAAATTATCAATAAAATAAGAACGTTTTTTTCTTTGTTTTTTTCAAGTGTAATTTTTTGAACTAAACTGTTGATTTTAAACTAATAACGGACACATTAAGTCATAAATTTCACGTTGTGCATCAAATTGTGGTGCGGCTAATTCCTACATGTCTAAAATGAATATTTTATTGTTTACCTAATGTATTAAAACAATAAGAATATGTTTTCTCAGTTTTGAATATGTCAGTTTTCCTTTTTACTAAAATTATTGTTAATTTTAAATAAAAAGAAGAACTTGGAGTTATACCGATCACACTATGTGTTGGACTGAGGTGTGGATGATTCCTACACATACCAATGTCTCAAAAAAATAACAACTTTAAATGTTACCAAGTTTCCATTTTCGTTCTATGTCGAAATTCCAACACTACATATTGACTCGATGTTCTAAGCTGAAAAAACTTTATCGTTGTTGAAAGTCAGAAGAGAATAAGAAGATAATTTTCCCATTATATCATGAGAATTCACCAAAAAGGGAAAATAATATTCCTATAATATTATGGATTTCAACAACAAGAAAGGTCTTTTATCTAATAACATTGAATCAATATATAGTGTTGGTAATTCGACAAATAAAGACAATAAAAATGGAAAACATGGTAACATTGTAAGAAAGAATCAACTTATCTCTTTTGTGTCTTATTGAATATAATTGAAATAAAAACTTGACTTATTAAAATATATGGGAATAAAATAACTAAATAAGTATTAGAAAAAATTTTTGTGGAAATTAACTTTCTAATAGTAGATAAAATTAATTAAATAGGTAGTAGGAATTCACCTTTTACTAATGGTTTTTTGAATTCTTGACACATTTCCTTGTTGTCATTATCTCATTTGTAGTCATGAAGTCCAATCCATCATGAGCATGTGAATCGTTGGAAAAACCACCCCAAATAATAATAATAATAATCCACTTGTACAAGAAAAGAATTATTATATGAGTAATACTAAAAAAAATTAAACATAAATATAAAATATTACATTAATTCTATGGATAATGATTTTACTCTGTAAATATTGTTGACTATATGGATATTTTGAGGGTAAATCAATAATGATGATAAAATAAAAACACAAATAAATATCACTAAATAAGTAATTAATCTGTGGGGAGGATGAGGAAAAAATAAGATACATTGGATTGAAGATTTGAATCATCCTCATTAGCTCATCTTCCAAATAGTTATCATTACATTTTGTTATTTGGAACTCATCCTCATTATCTATTGTACATGCACATATGTTGATTAAAACACTCAAAGAAGTAGTCATACCTATTATGACTACTACTCAAAGTATTATGATACACATAAAAGAGATGGGGGATAATTCCCAAGAAAAAATTGAAATAATAACTGTTTGGGAGATAAATTTTATGAGGATGATAGTTTTATTCCATTACTTTCTCTAAAAGTGGAAATGCATTTCATTTTTGAGAATTACATGGATAGTAATAAGGTATTCCTAAGGGTTTAACCAAAAGGAAATGTTAAAGAATGATATATTTTAGATATATCAAAGTAAAACATACATAGTTTTTATTAGATGTGAAATGAATGAAGTAAAGTGATTTCTAATAAGTATTAATGAGTGAGTTATCATTTAAAAGGTGACTATATTTTTAAAAAGGTATAGATAACTAGCCAAACCATTTTTTGATTTGGGGTTTGTAAAAATTTGCAGTAATTGTGTTTCAAAGTTGAAATTGTTTTTTTATGTGAAAAAATGATCATATTAGATAATGAGACAATTAAATACTAACTTAAAAAGGGTGAGTTGGGATATTTTTATGATGAAAAGATAAAATTGATATATTTTTTTTACTAATTTGAATTGGGAGATTGTTAATAATTAAAATAATGATGAAACATCAGAGTAAATTAATGTTTAACTGAATAACATATGGGGGAGAAGACGAGGCTGAGGTAGACTCAAAATATGACATTGATGGTGAGGAAAATGAAAAGGGGTTATCAACTGCAAGAAATAAAAAAAAAGGCTGAAATCAATGAATAAAATTTCATTGGTGATTGAATAGTTTTGGTGAAAACTTGACGGAGTAAGACTCTAAAAAACCATCATTTTTTCCAAGTAGATCTTAAATAATTTAGAAAGGAATGACAAAGATGATAATTGGAAAAAATCTATGCATGAGAAGCTTGATCTGAATAAGATCAATGTGACATAGGCAATTGTTCTAAGGCTGGAGGATAGGAATATTATCTGAACCATGTGGGTGTTCAATACTAAACTCATTGACTATGGAAAATGGCTCAAAATAAATAATGGATAGCATACAATAAGAAATATTAGATCAAAATAATTTATATTTTTGATAAATTTACTCCCATATCCCAATTGGAAACTATTTGAATTTTTTTCTATTTCAATGAAAATATAGTTAAAACTATACCAAAGGGATTTCAAATCTATGTTCCTCAATGGAGTTCTTATGAGGGATTATAAATTGAGAAACTAGATGGGTTTATTATGGATGAAAATTAGATAAAGGTCTACCAGTTAAATTATTCTTTGTATAATATAGAGAAATCCTTTAGGACCTGGTATTTAAGGTTGGATCAATAACTAAGAAATATTAGTTTTTAGCGAGGTAGAGTTGACCAAACCATTACATCAATAATAATAATGATCAAACTATGTTGGTACTCATACATGTCTAATACATAATATTTGAGGATTGGACAAAGAAAAATGCAATTTTTTTGTGGATCATATGAGGAATGATGTAAAATATCTATGATTGCTGAAAAAATTTCCTTGCTTTACAGGTGAATCATATAAATCACTGAAAATTAGTTTCTCAATCAAGATACAAAAAAGATGTTCCCAAGTGATTTTCAATGGAATAATCCAATCCAATGACAACACCGACCACTATATGGATGAATTTTTCAAAATATGATTATTATAAAGAGGTTGATGTGATGGAATATAGGTATTAAGAGCCTATTATACCTCACAAAAACATGAAAATAAAACTAGTGCATGAATAATAAGATGATGGCATAAAGGGATGATTCATTCAAAACATATATATGTACATGAATAAAAAAACTGGTGCATGCATGATATGTCATGAGTTAAGATGATGACCATATCTTATATTACAAATGACATTCATGATTTTATACTCACTTTTCACACAAGAAATGATAGTTTTAATTATTTAAAACTTACTATAAATAATAAACATAAAATGATAATAACTTTAATTTATTGTAGAGGTATGAAATAATAACTTTTCTTATTTGAAATATAAACATATATTTTGATAAAATCAAATCCACTTAATAATAAAAATAATGGATTTTTTAATATTTTAGATTATATTTTAAAAATAGAAATAAAGTAATAAATATAAAACATGATGTAAAATGTTCAATAACTTCAAAATAATTTCCTATAAATATATCAACATAATATACATATATCTACCAAATATTTTCATTTTTGTTAAAAAATATAAGTCTTTACATAATGAAAAATTAATCACCTACAATAACGTAATATTAATAAATATCTAATGAAAGATAATTATTACAATTCAAATGAAATATAAATTTTATAAGAAAAATTCCTAGAATAAAAATTTGACATATGAAAATAAATTCCATTATGAAAAACAAATAAACAAATAATCTATTTCAAATATTATAATTCAAAAAAATATTATCTTCAAAACAAATTCTTAAAATAAAAATAAGATTCCTTACTGATAAAATTTGAACATAAAATTAATATGGATAATCCCCCTTTCTTGATTGTAGAATATTTCTTTTTCTTCTTCTAGGAAGAAAATATCACTAAAACAATCACTCGCTCTCAATGATATTTGTGTGAAGCATATGAGTATGATGAAAGAAGGACATGGAACACTTCAAATAATGAGGAAGTCCAAGCCAAACCATTGAAAAATAATCCAATTTATTTCCCCCTAAAAAAGTGGATTATATTTTATTCATTTATTCAGTGTGTAGCTTGATGAGCAAGCTTTTATTAGGTCCACCAATATGCATTTTTATTTTTCATTAATGTTTATAAAAGAGAAACAGAGTAAAAAATGACATATACAGAAAACCAAATACATATATCGATTGAAAGTGTAAATATTTTCTACTTTGTTTTAATCTAAATAAAAATTGCCTCATCCAGAAGCTCAGACCTCATTAAAAAGAAATAAATGAATTTAGGGTTGTTTTATTATTGGATTGTGCAACTAGACATGTTGGGATAAACATACGTGTGATGAGAAGGTTTAGTGGATAACCAAGGGACATTAGAGATATCAAAAAACATGGATTTCATTTGAGCCCAGTTTTTTCAACCCTTGAATTGCTTGAGCCTTGGATTCGAGCCATGGAATAGTTGTAGCCTTAATTATATCCAAGATTTGAAGTTGGATTCAACAAAGAGGAGCACCTGGAGAAGGTCACTTTCATAAAGGGCTTTGAATACCGTGAACTGTTTTGTGATGGTTAGAGTTATTAAAATAGATTTTGACACTTTTTTCAGTGCTTCAAAAAAATCAAAGATAAAGTCATCTTTTATCAGTGCTAAAAATATATATTTATATAATTATATATATATATAGTAATTATATTAATTAATTAAATAAATCTATTATAATTTTATAATAATATAAACACTTTTCAAACAAATATCATTTGTTTATTTATTATGATAAATGTATAAAAATAGTAAATATACATTTATAAATATATTTATTTATAAATATTATTTTACAAATGAGTTTTTAACAATATTAATGAATATTTAATCTTAAGTGCATGCATGTTAAAAAGGAGTAAAATTTATTATTTAAAAATTATTAAAATAATGAAAATTTCTATATGTTTCATTAATATAAATCATTAAAAAAACATATATATAGAAATAAACATGAATACATATTGACAATATTAAAACAGGGAAAATAAATATATATATAAAAATTAAAAATGTTTAAATTCTAAAAAAAATTATGTATATGTGATTGTTTATATCAAAATGCATTATGTACAAATATGTGAAATAAATATAATACATTTGATCTTTGTTAAATTGAAAAATCAAACGACATTCAATTATGTCTGTTACGTGAAACAATTAGTCAGCATTTTTAATCTATATTAATTATTAATTATAAACCACTATTCACTAAATATATTACTATTTAATGTAAAGAATAAATAATATTTATATTATATAAATCATATTTATATACATTCATATATATCTATATATTTAATATATACTATTTATTAACATTATTAATAAATATTTAATTAATAAAATGTTTAATATTTTTATAAATTTTCTTATTTTTAGTTTTTATTTGTTTAGTTTTTATTTTACATATATCTATCTATTTAATATATACTATTTATAATTTTTATATAGTATAATCAATTTATCCATTTTTATCCATAATTATTTGATTAATATTTTTTTAATATTTTTTTGATAAAATAAATTATATTTTTAATTTATTTAAATTTTTAATTTTATTCATGCTTTTATCAGTGCTAAAATATAATTGATAAAGGATTCCTTTATTGGTGCTAAAAACAAAGTGATGATAAAGGGTGGCTTTTTTCAGCGCTAAAAAATTATGCTGATAAATGTTTCCTTTTATCAGCACTGATAAAGGATGCCTTTCATTAGTGCTAGAAAAAAGTGCTGATAAAAAGTACCTTTTATTAGCACTTGTTTTAACACTAACAAAGGGTTCCTTTATCACTGCTTTTTTATAGCACTGATAAATGTTTGCATTGTTAAAGGCCTATTCTGTAGAAGTGAATGATATGTCTCAAAATCGTTGGTCCAAGAGTGCCATCATAACAGTACAATACCGAGCCTAGAGGATGCCTGAAAGGCCCTCAAGCTTGCAAAACCCCACCAATTGATTAGTCTGTGATGACCAGTGGTCCTGACACATACAACACCAACCACCATCTTCAACTATTTCGGGATCCTATCCCCATAATGCAACAACCAATCACCCCATATCTTTGGTAGGTGGATCAATATGCCACATGGAAACTCATCTAGAAGATATGGGGGTCCTTCTCAGGGGATCCTGCCAATAATCACCAATGCCAATGTCACGTGGTAGTAAGACCTCAAAATGATGAGGGTTTCATCCTCAGTCGAAGAGCCTAGGTCACCCAGACACGAGCATGCAAGACAACCTATCAAGGGTAGAGACTGATCACTAGGGAGAATGGCCACACCCCTCACCACCCTATAGAATCCCACCAATTAATACTGGAGGCCAACTGCAAGTGGGAACATACACCCATCCTCCTTAATTCATCCATCCAGTAGACTCTCATAGTGGCATTAAAGGAAGATGATTGACTGAAAAAAAAATTATTTGATTTTAAAAACAACCACTTTTTGGTTCAGCGGTAACTAGCGGGATTCAAAATAAGATCATTCTCTATTAAAAATTCAAAATTTAAAAACCCATAGAAAAGTCCCATCATCAGCAACCAACATCACCATTGTAATAGTTGTCATCACCATCCAATCACCACTGTCGAAGTCACCATCCAAACACCAAAGACCATCATGGAACATCGATCCACCATGAAACATCATCACCTTGTCGTCAAAGTCCAACCATTATAGAAACTGGAAAACAAAAAAACACAGAAACCATGTACACTATCCTCACAGATAAAGCCATCACTGCCACCTCCATCACCATCCAAACTTCAGACCAGTCACCAGAGATTGTCATACGCCATCATAGCCACAGTAAAAATAGTATACCCCTGAGTTTGAAATTTAGAAATATAAAAATAACCAATATAGAATCATCAAGCCACATCAGACTTTGAAATCAATGGAACGACCCTATCATGAACATCACCGAAAGCTTCCTTCACCAAAAATCAAAATAGACCACATGAGGAGCACCGTCAGCCAACAAATACCACCTTCCAAAACCTCTAAGGAGCCACTTATTAATATCCAACTTGGAGAGAAGCATAAGGAATTGGGTTCAGGGCATGGATTTGAATGTCTAGGGTTCTGAAAAACCAGAGTGATACCGATTTTAGAAGCCAAGAACAAGATCACGATCAAGCCGACATAGGCTCACCATAAAAAACTGACGACATCTAAACCACTTAACCCAAAACTGTTGCATTTACATCACTCCATATCCTACCTAGAGAGGCACGGTGGAATGTGAGGTCAGGTTTGGGTAGAATTAGCCAACGAATTCAATTGTGACCACCTTTGGCAGGACCAAAAAAAAACCACCATAGAGACAAATGCCAAGAAAGCCGCACTTCCATAGAAGAAAAAAGAGGATGATGACATCATGACTAGAAACCAAATCACATGAAGATTTAGAGAATAGGTGAAAAGAGGGATGTAGACAAAGGAAAATAATAAGAGCAGTGCTCAGATGTGCCACTGCCCCCACAGTGAAGGGTTTCAGGAGGAAAACCTAGATAGAGCCCCGAGCTAGAGGGGGGAAGCGATGAACATACACCTTACTACAATAATCAATCCAACCAGCAAACTCCTCAAACAATAATCAAAGAATCCAACAAAAAATGTTTGGAACCAAGATATGAGTAGAAACACACACCTACCTACATCCATAAAGCCTACCAATAGTTTTTTCTAGAAGCATCAGGTTAAGGTAGTTTGAAATCCCCAATAACGAGTAGGGGGAAGACCCAACAGTATACCCCCACAGACGAGCACTGTCAGTATTCACTGGCAGGAATGGGAAGATAAGATCATTCCCATACACCTATACTAGAAACATAATGATAATATATTCATGTTATAGTCAATAAATTCACCAATAATATCCTGATAATGGTGAAAAAGAATATTAAAATACCTTCCCACATCCTAAAGAATTTATAGGACATCATAACGATGATGACAGTAGTGCCTGTGGGATGAAAACAAAACTCTATCCCAACAAATGGGGTGTCTCTTCAGCACTTAACCCTAGAAAATATACACACTTCTTCTCTCATCCAATAGGGGAATGGGGAAACTCCCACGATAATATACAAACAACCAAATCAAGAAAATACACCCACTCCAAATGGAAGTAATAGACATATCCCAATGTCCACTCTAAAGAATGTGGAAACACCTTCCCATGAAAACCACATTCCCCAACAGGTGACCCCAGTCGATCACAAGAAGGAATCCAAGAAGAAGACTCACCAAATACAACTTAGAAGAAATGACTTGATCTATGATCCCACTCCACTCAAAGCTAGATTAAATGAATCATTAAAACACTTATATGTGGAATCCTAAGATCATACTCTCTCGTTTCTAAATTATGGGGGTAGTAGATGTAATTTTGAAGGTTCTTATTAGACACCTAACCATGGAGGCTTTATTTATGACCACAATCCAATATTTCTTGATATCCCATCTCTTAATGAGAGAGACAACATCCCTCCACGTGACCAGAAGATCAATGAGTAGGAGGGTCCTCCCCTTACTATAACCCACCATGGTGGTCCTCCCCATGATGGTGTTTACTGTGAATGTTATCTCTGCAATAGTGTTTCACATCATAAAAAATGGTCCTTCCCTTGGTAAGGTAGTCACGATAAATCCCTCCTATTGTGAGATACTTGAGAAAATAAGGAAATTAATGTCTGATGCCTTTTCATTAACTAGTGAAATTCTTTCTTAACCAGAATACATCCTAAGGAGCCGATCATTCTCTAATCCACCCTTGGGCCAGCTTCCTTCCAAAAGGATAGATGAAATCTCTAATAATCTCACTTCCTATGAAACAATGGTAGGAAAAATCCCACTCTGGTCACACCAAGTAGAGGATCTTCTAGTGAAAGGTGAAGAAGACATGATAAAAATGAAGAAAATATTCCTAAATATAACACACCAATCGTGTTCTAGATTTTGGACACCACTCTATACAACATTATAGAGGAGTTTTCAGAAGATTTTGTGTATGATGTATACCTCAATATATGGAAAACACTTCATCACGTGAAATAAAAGTTATTACCCTATGAAAAGTATCAATATCACATCACGGTGATAGAATGGTTTCAACACCAAATTGACTTGGTAGCTATCCTAGATTCACAACATCCAAAGATCTCGTAACAACAAGGATCCCTTCAACATGCATGACTCGACACATTAATGAGGTTGCAATAGCAGATCACTGATGCCCCATCTGGTGTCCATATCAGAGGATGGGGTACACTTGGAGTGTTAAATCTCACTATACTCCTTGAACAGTAGAGCCCACTAAAGGATATATTGTGAAATGTTATGGCTTGAGACTGACTCCAAAAAATGAACCCTATCCACGACTGAATATATGCTCAACAAAAATAGGCCCTGACCAACTTTCACCGACATTGATCTAGAAGAGAGATGATGTTGAGATACTTTTTTATCAATAATCTGAAAATATTGATCAGGCCACACACATAGAATAAATAACACTCCAAATAGCACAAATGTTAGAAATAACACAACAATCATAAAAAATGGTTGATCTTAGTGCTTACAAAATGATGCACCCAGCCCATGTTTAGAAAAAAATTCCTTGAATTAGAAGACAAATAATAAAATTAGTAGCCACTATATTTTAGTAGAAAAACCAATCCATATGGAAGGGAGGTTTTTTAACCCAATCCTTAGGGTCATAAAACCAAACCTGATGGGTTGGGAAAGTACAATGGGAACAACCCCAACCCTTTAGGGATAGGGGATTTTTTACCCCAACAACTCCCTCCTAAGTGGATAAAAATCTTATCTCAATTATGGAAAATGATTCCAAGTAAATCTTCATAGTTCATCCCATCTTATGATTTTGTATCCTTAATATGGACATTCTTGACTAAACTACATGAAGATTCCCTTTAGATCACTGTCCACCACGAAGCTCCCAAAGAATCAACAAAGGATATGATAAGGCCTCATGAAGGGTATATAAAAAGGAACTCTCTAAAAGAAATTGATAGAATGATTGGAATTAATTTATCATTAGTGAATGTCATCAACAGAACCCTCCCAAATTCTATAGAATAAAATTCCATTTTAGAGGAGTCGGCGGAGGAAGTTTCAGTTCATAATGTTGTCCACACAAAAAAAATTGAAGGAGGTGTGATAACCTAAAACCGGAGGCTTTCCTAGAATCTAGGAATTACCTCAGACAATTTATACATTCCTCCCCTAAAGGTATCCAACAAGGCAAAGGTTAAGGGTACAAATTTTCTTCACCTACCCCCATAGGTGTTAATCCTCTTTCACCTAAGGAAACAATTTCTCAACAATATGAGGAGATAAATGAATTGAGGAGACTCAATGGAGGACTACTCTAAGTCATCCTTCCTACTTGATATACTCTGTAAGAATATCCTTGACTTTAACTTATAGTTGGTGTACCTAAATAAAGAGGGTATTCTATAATAACTGATGCAGATATTGAAAATACACTCAACATGGGATACCAACCACCAATATACCTAGACCCCACAGCAGCAGATCGAGAGTTACCTCTATTGGGTGTATAACTAGAATAGGGTTAGGCACATACTTATAAGTATACCCCAATAGATTTTCTATTAAAAATACTAGTAGTGTTTCAAACAATGGACCTACCAGCCACCACACCTGTTCAGGCTCTGACTGTCGCACCTGTTCAATCAATGGTCTCCACACCTGCTGAAGACATGGCTTATCCAGACATTCCATGAATGCTCATGAACACTATTGAGTCACTAATAGTTTGATTATAATCCATTGAGGAATGATGTGTTACAATACAGATATAAAATAAGACTTATCCTAAATGGGTAGATTTTAATCTTCCCCTACTAATGTTTGGTAATCCTATATTTCAAAGCGTCAATGAATTGGGAGACCTAGAGTAGCACTTGATGCATTTTGTATCTCACTATGATCCCTTGATGCGTACCCTTGAACAACAAGAGGCGGTGAAACTCAGGTGAGTCATGAAATCTCTATAAAGACTAGCCTTTTTGTGGTACACAGGTTTGCAGGGTCGGTCAATCATGGGGAGGGAAAACCTCTTTCATAAGTTTCTCTTCCAATTCAGATCAATGCTACCGAAGACAATAGTGTTTGACCACTCAAACTGTAAGCAATGAGAGAATGAAATATTCCTAGATTTCATTTCTTGGTGGAAAGTATTAACATACTCTTAAAACTATGTCTCCCTTAAGCATATTTGTTTCCCATCTGTATAACAAACCTTCATGATGAGTTTTTCACACCTCTTATCCCTGTGAAATACATACGATGGTTTTAGGACCTTGTCACCATTTCTAATAGGGTGGAAGACTCCATCAAAGAGACCAAAAACAAGGCCCTATTAATTCCATAAACTCAAGGAAATAGAGTAGAGAAAGTAGAGGATAACACAATTACACTTATGCATGCCCCTATACCTACTCCTACATCAAATTGGCCACCGTATTGTACAGCTACACCTCTTGAGTGGCAACAACATTGCCCACATCATCAGTATGATTAGAGAGAGAAAAGGAAAAAACAATGAGGAGATGAAAAAAAATTCTATTATTTTTTAAATGACCAAGTCCCCATCTACTTCATCTCACCATTAGAAAAAAACATGGTCATGTTTCCAAATCCCATAAAGCCCTGAAAAAAGGTTATTAATATCTACCAAATTATTTACCCTTCCATTAATCAATGGGGAACCACATATAGGACTATATTGTATTCAAATAACTCATACAAAAGATTGTGGACTTCAGGTATGTGAAGTTGAAAAATTCACCTATTGAGGTTGCATATGTTACTTACACTAATAAAGGGGGAGAAAATGAATGGAAAGTGGTTAAGATAAAGTGTAAGAAGAATCATAGTGACTAGATGGTTAAAAAAATGATCAAACAAAATCATTTTATTCTTTGGGAATATTTGGAACAACCAACCTTTCCTTTATTCACTCCCACTACAACACTAACAGCTTCATCAATGTCGCAACCCTCTGAGGCCAATCCTCCAAAAAGTGACATGGATAGAATAAAAACAATAAAATATAGTAATATGATCCTATGCTAAATCCAATTTATTCTTAAACATTAGTGGACTACATTCTTATAGTCTAAAAATAATTGGCATGACCCCACCAAATGGTACAGGGGT
Source organism: Viscum album (assembly GCA_963277665.1). Classification (NCBI taxonomy): domain Eukaryota; kingdom Viridiplantae; phylum Streptophyta; class Magnoliopsida; order Santalales; family Viscaceae; genus Viscum; species Viscum album. The sequence goes on along the minus strand of OY728126.1, from coordinate 926,534,211 downwards.
CCACCCACCAAACAAAATCTGCATCCGATGAGGAGTTGATCTTCAGCTCCATTAACATTATTCACATAATGGATCCTTTCTCAATTGATGAATCTGATTATAAACCCAAATTCCCTACACTTGATTGGGGAACTGGGGGAAGAGTTCATTAGGGTCAATGATACAGGGGAAGATGTGGTCATGCCCAAAGTCACTACTTTAACCACGCCCCTGATCGAACTGTCTACATGACTAAGAATCATGGGAGAGCTCTCCAGTGAGCTTAATAGGAACAAGGGAATTCCCCCATGCATGACAGTTTCATCCTTGAAATAATAATCTTAGATGATTTATTAGAGGTTATTTCATCACCTAACCAACCCCAGCATGAAGGAAGACCTAGCCGACCAAACCCACCAATAGAAGAAGAACATTCGACTCCTGCTCTAAAGGTTAATTCATCCACATCAAGTACATCAGCTCCTAAAGCACATGTAAAATATCATCCCCATGATGATAAAAAAATACCTTTGGACCAGAGATATACTTTTTTAAAGAAATTATTCTTAGTTTTGGACAAGTTATCAATACTGGATGCTATGAGTCTATCAAAAGTCCTTTGAGAGTCACTCATGGAACCTTTGTCAAGCCCTTGGGAATTTGAGGTTGAGGTTTCTACTGTCGAGGTGTATCATTTAGACAATGATCTAACAAAATACAACACAATAATATATTCTATTGACTAGGACAAGTATTTCATCATGAAGGGACATGACAAAACCTTGTATATATATGGTGGGATATGTGACATTGATATCCGATGAGCCTTCACAGACAATGGTTCAAGAGTTGACCTCATTCCTATCTGAATACTTCTCTAGCTAGGTTTCATTTAATCTCACTTATCCCTATCCAATCCAATATTACAAGGTTATAAAAATAATGAGAAAAATCCTATTGGTAAAATAAAAATCAGGACTTACTTTTGTGACCTTGTATATGAATCATAATTCATAGTTTTTTGGAAGGATGCACACATTAATGTTCTTCTTGGAAGAACATGACTACATTTATATGCAACCATTACCTAGTCATACCACCAATGCATTAAATATTTTATCAATGGAATGTTTTTTACATTACATGGTGAAAATACCCTATTAAAATCCCATGAATTGCAACACATCGATGAACGATTATACTATAAGGGGGGAAGTATTCTATGGTAGCTGATTTTACTCAAATTAATTCTCTGAATGGTCTATAGATGATCTTACCTAATACTTTCAAGTATATCAGCATAGAGTAAATTCTTCCCATCAATCAAATCAAAGAGGTGGTCCTAAATTAAAGCATGCATTCAGGGAATTACATAATGATAGTCATGAAAACTGATCCGGACAGCTCAAGAGAAATTATCAACATTATGAGAAGTAATGAAATATTGGATGAAAATGTCTTCATTACATCCCTTGAGCTTCATAAAATATCTACTTTTTCATATAGTTTAGAATAATTTTTTTTAATAGGGAAAAATGAATATTCTCATTCTCAGTCCCTCATATTCCCTTTGGATCTCTAAAGAGAACTAGAACCACCAATTGTTCTAGAAATGGTTGCTTCTTATTCAAGATTCCCAAATATTGAATCCTCCCCTAGCTCCAGGAATCTTTCTTTATTTTATAAATCCCAGGATAAGGTGGAAGTGGTAAAGCATGCCGAAGAGGAAGAGTAATAAGACCTTAGGGATTCCCCTCCCATATTTGAGGAAGGTTTCTCTACCACTGTTTGTAAAATAAGAGTAATAAATTTGGGTATAGAGGAAGATCCATGAACCACTTTGATTAGTTCATCCATGAACTTTGAAGAATATGACATATATAATTTCTCCCTAAAGAAACAACAAAATTTGTTCTCTTGGAATTACATAGCGATTCTAGGATTTGATGCTGAGGTGTCCACCCACCACCTGGGTTTTCTAGAATACCATCGTGGATACCAACAAGTAGGTAGAAGGATGCATCTGACTCATGCCTCTAAAATTGAGGTTGAAGTAGACAAACTCTTCAAGGATGACTTCATATGGGAGTTACACTATCCAAAATGGATATCCAACATAATATTAATAAATAATAAAAATAGGAAAATAAGAGTTTTCATTGACTTAAAAAATCTCAACCGGAATTGTCTGAAATATATCTTTATGGTTTCAATCACAGTGATGTTAATTGTTGCAACAAATGGTTACCAATTCATCTCCTTCATGGATGGATATTCAGTGTATAAAAAAATTCAAATAGCCCCAGGAGATGAATAATCCACAACATTCAGTTCCCTCAAGGATTATTCTTCTATTGGGTAACACCCTTTGGATTGAAGAACGCTAGTACCACATACCAATGTTCCATGAACCACATATTCAAAATCTTTATAGGGAATTTTGTTTAATTATATGTTGATAATCTAGTGGTTGAGGCCTGAAATAATTTCAATCACTTGGATGACCTGGAGACAATATTCAAAAAGTTGTGATAATATAGATTCAACATGAACCCCTTGAAATTAACTTTCAGGGTAACCTTAGGAACATTTCTAGACATTGTTGTATTTAATCATGAAATCAAATTTGACCCAAAGAAAAACAAATCTGTCCTTATAATTTCACATCCAAAAAAATCAAAGATTTGAGATGACTTTAAAGATATTGAAATATATCCAATGCTTCTTAGCTAACTTTATAGGAATATGTATTCCCTTAACTAAACTGAAGAAGAAGGGGTCATATATCAGTGAACCAGTTAATTTTTGGATGAATTTTATAACCTCAGGAAATACCTCCTGAGCCCACCATCGTTAATTCCACTAGTTGAGGAAAATTTGATCATTTTGTATTTGATGGCCCTATAGAGATAACTGGGAATACTCCTTGCACAAAATAACGATGCGGAGAATGAAAATAATTGTTATTATCTCATTTGAACCTTTCTTGATGATGAGACTCATTATTCAGACATTGAGAAGAGCTTCCTAACATTAATCTTCACAGTTCAGAAATAGAGACACTATTTGTAGCACCATGAGGTCCACCTAGTCTCTCGTAATAACCCACTCAAATACATCCTCTTTTGTCCAATGTTGAAATCGATTTTGGAATAGTGGGAGGTTATTTTGAAGGTGTTTTAAATACAATTTATGACTCAAAAAGAAATGAAAGGTTAGGTTAAGGATGATTTCCTTGTAGAACACCCATATGTAGATACAACATCGTTAAATACTAAATTTCAAAATCAAGAGACATTCTCTATTCAAGATAACTCCCAAACATGGAAAATGTATTTGGACATCGCATCTAAGATCCCAACAAGGAGGATAATTAATGACCCTAGGCTCAACAAAGTTGGGTGGATCATGATCATTTACCTAGTGAAGGTAGTTTTACCTTACTCCTTTCTGTTGTCAGAAGGTTGTACTAACAATGAGGCAAAATACCAGCCCCTAATTGTATGTTTGGAACTGGAAATAAAAATACTAATAGACCACGTAGAGGTGAAATACAAATCAAATTTGGTAATCAAGCATATCAATGGGAAATGTTCCATATGAAAAGAAGAGCTAATCCCCCTATTTGACTATGTCCTAGGCTTTATGGAATATTCCCCATAAAAACCAACATTAAATCACCTCCTAGGATTGAAGATGGCATAGTAATATGCATTGGTAAATGAAAGAAAATCTCTAGAAGATCTAAACCAAGATGAAACGATAATAAACATTTCCCCCCATAAAATTGTCTCAGATTTCATTCCAATCATTGTAGAATAGATTAGTAAAGTTACCCCTATAACTAAACCATATATTCCTTACACTAGGTGGATAATACCCATCATATACAACCTCCAAAATAAAGTATTCCCTCTGGATATATCTGGGAAATAGAAAATCCAATGTAGAGCATCAAACTTCACCCTCTAGGACAAACCAAATAACTAGGAAGTCCTCCTTAAATGAGGATTAGATGGAGTCCTTCTTAGATGCATTTAATAAGAAGATACTAAACCTATTATAGATGAAGTACATGTCAAAACCTATGATTCCCATTAGTATGGATACAATATCTTCCACCAAATATGACGTCTTGGGTATTATTGGAGCACTTTGACATAGGATTGAAAAAACATTAACCAAGAAATGTCATTCCTTCCATGTACATGATATCTTCATCCATCAACCCCCGAAGTTTATATATATATCAAAATACTTAAGTACATTCTTCATATGGGTAATGGATTTTGTGGGGATATACCCTCAAAATACATCCATTCAGTTCAAGTACATCTTAAATACTACCATCTTATTCTCCAAATTTGATGGGGAAATAACCCTTAAAGAAGTAAAGGCCAAAAGAATTATCGAATTCATGAAATCCAATATCATTATCATATTTAGTGTCTCTAATATAATACTCATGGACGATGGAACAGATTTTTGTTTTGATGAGGTAGAAAAGATATATAAAAAACACAATATCATCTAACCATTCATCCTACTATCATGCAGTGGATAATGGATAAATAAAGGATTTAAACAAGACTATATTGAACATACTCTAGAAAATAGTGGATAAATATAAATAATTATTATCCTAACAATATCTTGCATGCTTTGGGAGATTATTGAACTACAACCCATACTACCACACGAAAGATCCCATAATCATTAGTATCTGGAAAATAATAATTTTGACCCATTGAGGTCCAGTTTCCATCATTACATATTTACATTTGTGATAAGCTATTTGTAGATGAGAAATCCTTGAATCATCTAGATGAATTTGAGAAAATGAATGAATGATCATTTCACACCTTACATCACTTTAAAGATTATAAAAATAGGATAGTAAAAACTTTTAACAATAAGGGTCACATCTACTCCTTCCTCTAAGGAGAACTCTTGTTGGTCCTCAGAACTATGATGATGCTAGGAAAGAATCCACCAAAGTTTGATTCAAATGAGAGAAAACATACTCCATAAAAAAGTTCCACTCTAACAAATAGAATGCCTTGATCTCAGTGGATGGAGAAATTATTATTACTCCAACCAATGTAAGTTTCCTAAAGAAGTATTTCATGTTAGCACATGATGATTTTTCCTACTCGCAGAACATTAAACTACATGATACTATTTAACATCCCAACTGCAAGACATTAAATAGTATAGTTCATCTTTGTCACATGAACTTAAAAGTAATGAAATAACATCCATGTTCAACTATATGGAATCATTGTCCTTGTCACATGATGATAAACTACATGAAATAAGTTTCTAGTTGTATGGCCTGAAACTGCACGACACCATTCGTACATATCTCAAGATATAAAACTGCAAGGTTAACGTCCCTCTAATTTAATTTTAAGAAAACAAAAAATACCACTAGTTGATACTCATAGTGGTACCTTAAATACGATCCTCCATCTTAGGTGTATGTCCCAATCATACCCCTCTAACCCCTCTGCAGGTCTAGATTTCCTCTTGGCTAGAAATGAAGAATAAATTATTGGAATATCCAATGGATAAGCCGCACTCACTTAATTAACACTTCATAGTGACACATTCTCCCCTTAATAAGTATAAGCCCAATCATTGTCACCTCCTTATCACAAGATGATAAATTTCATGACCAACATTCACATCACATGATGGTAAACTAAATGATGTATATTATAACTCTTTGTAGACTGATTCTCATTCCAATGGGATATGTAGTGAAACAAAGGTCATTGATCCCAGGTCCATCCAAACAAAATCCCCTTTTCCATGTGTACGAATCATATCATCACATGGAATTTCATCATGAAGTTTGTGTGACTTGATTCTAATTCCAATGAGATACATAGTGACACTCAGGTCTTGTCCCCTAGTCATGCCACAATATTTCATTCACGTCTAGTGAACCACATCCTCACTGAAAGACATTAGACTATATGTTCAATGTCCTTTTCGCATGACGTTAAACTGCATGGTTCATCAAGAACTACACTTTGCTTGATCCTCATTCCAATGAGATATGTAGTGACACATGGATCTCTAATTTTGATTCCAAATGTGACCATAAAGAAAAATTCCCTCTTTCCTTGTGTACAAATCATATCATCATAGGGAACTCTTATAGAACATATGGTTTGATTCCCATACCAATCAGATTCATATTGATGCCCAAACCTCATGTATCGGGCCCAACCAACATTCTAGAAATTATTAAATCCCCTTTTACCATTTAAAATCCTAATTCATATGGGAAATAATTTTCAAGAACTAAGTGTGGCTTGATTCTCATTCCCATGAGATATATAGTGATAGCCAAATTTCTATCCTTGGGCCTAGTCGCAACATTTCTGTCCATTCATGTTAGTTAATCTTCATCCTTAATGCGCGATACTAAACTGTATGGGATTTAAAATACTATATATGGCTTGATTCTCATACAAATGAGATATGTAGTGATGCCTGGATTATATCTCTTAGACTAACTACAGAAGAATCTAAATGCCCCAATCCTTCACTTGTGTTTCCTTTGTGTTGTGGAAGAAAAATCTTCCACTCCATGTTTCTCAAACTGAGAATAGCTCATGTGGGATTAAGAAAATTGGGTAAAAGGATTCCATTCATAAGTAAGAAATATCAATTCAAATTGGGGATATCTTGGTCTGTGATGCAAGACCATAAATGGCACACTAGATTTCATCATTGCATTAAAATAAAATACACAATTTCATCCATAAATATGTGCAGATTAATTATCATTTCAATGAGATATGTAGTGACATCTGAATCTTCAATATTGGGCCCAACTGCAACATAATATAGGAAATGATCCCACTCACCCATGTATGAGTCAGATCAACATGAGAGGATAAAATATAGGTTATCACCCTATGTATGAGCCTGTATTAAAAAACACACCATTTTCTCCACATATAAATTCAATCAATATTGGATAAATTAATTATATAACTATGTTTTTCTTCATTATTATTCTAAAAAGATACATAGTGTCACCTGGGTCCTATGCTCTCGTCCAACCAAAATCATATCAAGTCACCTTCATCCTTACCACACGACGTCAAACTGCATGACTAATGTATTTACCCCATTAATTTAAACCAAATGGAATCTCAAGAACTACATGTGGTTTGATTATTATTCCAATTTGATATTATGTGATTATTATTCTTCATATCCTTGTACCATCCATGAGGTATAGAAAAATTTCCCCTCTTCTATATATAAAAAAAGATTTGTGTGGGAGCTTTTAAATTCGGTCCCCTCATTATGGGGTTTTCAAAGGAAACAAATATGTAAACCTTTTAAATATGAGTTATATCTATTAAAGGGTATCCAAATTCCTAGACAATATTGGTCTAAAAACTTCCTTTATACTTGTACATATCCCTTATACATGTTATTCTCATAATCTTGAACGCTTTCAGACCATCATTATCATTCTTCATCTTATGATGATATAATTTCTAATACCTGAGTACTCCTTTGGCTGAATATGCTATAATGTGACTTAGTTTACTTTATATAAGTTTTCCACAAGACGGTTCTATCAGTCAAAGGATTACACTATTTGACTATATTGTAATATGCCCTATTTGGATTTGCATAACAGGCCAAAAAACAGGTTTTCAACCAGTGGTAACGTCATCCTCAGGAGAAGCCTCTTCTGTCATTGTAATTTTGGTGACATTATGTTGGGAACCATGATTCAAAGTATCTTATTGTAATACCTTATATTTTTTCCTATATCCTTTCCCCTGATCTGGAAAAATCCAAGACTATGGATTATAACATCCTCCCTTCAAGTTCGAAGTATACATGAATAACCTTGGCTTGATAAGCTACATAGTATTTATCATTTCCATAATATTATGGTCCTAGTCATATAAACTAAAACCAGAGGCACCATATTCCCTAAGACTGGGTCAGACCTACATAGAGAACCTATTCCCCGAATTCAATGGAAAATTTGACTTGTAATTCCACTTTTTTATTCATGTACTTTCCACCCATAAACCAAAATCCATGCTTAGGGAAATACAAATATCCATAAAATTTTATCATTTTTTAGTGATAGAATATCATAATTTTTTTGGACTTCTTAGCCTAACTATGTTATAACATGCATCAGTTAAATTTTCTTATGTTTCTAAAATATTTCAAAGACTGGCAGCCAAAGGATTCAACTATTGACTATACTGTAATACGACCCAATTGAATTTTTATAACAACCCACAAAATGGGATTTTCAACCATAGGTAACTTCATCCTTAAGCTATACATCCTGTAACATGATAATCCCTTTTCCCATACCACTCTTCAAATCCCAGGATCCCCAAATCACAACTTACAACTTTCTCCTCTCACACCTAAATCTAATAGCATATTTCCATATATATTACCATGAATGAGAGAATCACCAAAATTTTGGTTGAAGCTAAAGACCTTAAATTATATCCCCCTAATGTCCTTATTATAAAACATTAAACAATATAAAATAATGCCTTTTTTGTATGAATTTAAACTATATAACATAATTTCCTCGTAGTATGACTTAAAAATTCATAACATAACATCCTCACCATAATATCTTAAACTATATTGTCAATGCCTTGGTCACATGACATTAAGATTGATGGTCAATTTCCTGGTCACATGACAAGAAATTGCATGATAAATTTTCACTCTTCAGAAAGGATCCTTCCCCCTGACATTGGTCATCTCACAAAATGTACCCACCCCCTTCACTTGAGCAAAATTAATGTAGGAATGGTTTCCCATTCATCGAAAATTCCAATACATATATTCCATTCATTCTAAAATACCTTAATTTGGAAGACCACCCATTGTGGTCTTGAGAAATCCAAATTTTTATAAACATTAGTGATCATCTATATAATTTCATAATTACTAAGAATTAATTTTCTAGAATTTTTTTTAACACACCCCAGTTGGTTTCACATAATTTTATCTCAAGTTTTAGGCCTTTTCAATCAAATGATTCCATTATTTGACTATATAGTAACACGCCTCAACTGATTCTGCATAAAGAAACCCAAAAAACTAGTTTGTCAACTAGTGGAAACAACATCCATAAGAGTGAAATCATCTATTCCATAATATCATGTGTTGGATTTAGGAACCACCAAATTATGGCTCATGATTCCCCATCAGGTATCTAAAAAATTTTGTAACATTCTCAACCCACATGATTTGTTTTGTTCATCATTTTGAAACTAGAGGTAAAAGATTTTTGACCTAAAACAAACGTCTCATTAGTCTAGAAAGCACAAATTTTAACTTCCCACAAAAAGAGACATAGTAATCTCTAGATTTAATACTCACAAAATTAACTGTGGAAAAAAGTCATGTCTTAGCTTGCTAATCCTATACTCTATATGGTTTTGGAAAAAACTGAGGAATGGAAAGATAAAAGGCACAAAACCTTTTGGGATGAAAACCCAAAAGTGGGTTTAATAAAAATAATGAGTTTCCCACTAAGCCTCCTTTATATTGATACTAGGATAAAAATATGGTGATGAAATAAGAGAAAAAAAGTGTAATGCCCTGGCCCAACTAACCACTAAGACAGTAGCCAGACTGGTGGGCCACACGGCCTCAAGCACATATCCATGTACACCTGAGGCTTCCAAATAGGAGTGAGGGTCTAAGGAGGTTGTAATGGGGAGACTATATGATCATAATAAGAGTAGAACATCGGTATAATCAGAAGGTGAATAATAGATAATATAGGAAGAAGTGATAAATAAATGATAGAGAAATGGAAGAATAATATAAATTGAAAACAAAAATATGTCTAACACCAAAATACAATTGATGCATCCATGTAATGATGACGATACATAAACTAAAACAAAATAAATACTGCAGGTAGTTATACAGTATAGTACACAAATAAAGAAAAAGAAAAAAAATCCCAAAGGTGATTGTAACACCCCAAGATTTCATAGTGTGTTATTTCTTCAAAATAATTCAATAACATGCACTACACGCAACACCGAGTTCAATCACACCATGAATTAAAAAAAATCCATCAAAAAGAGGTTATGAATAGTATTGACTAAATTTTAAACTTTATATAATCCTTATAATTTTAGAATCCATATTATGAGTTTCTTGGACATAATGCAAGAACAGATTCATTTTCAGTATTGCACTTTTATCAACTTTTAATAGTGGAACCTTTTTTAATACAATATTTTAAACTTTTTGACTAAATGGGGACATCAAAAAAATTTAAAATGAAACATCCCAAGCTTCCATGGTATGCTTTCCTTTGAATAATACAGTAGCGTGTGTTGTACGCAACTTCGAGTTCTAACACACACCACAACCAATCAAACTAGCTGTTATGATTAGTAATACCTACTTTTTGAAATTATATATATTTTATATTTCGAAATGGACATCATTTTTGGATTTGGAATATCGAATTTAGCCTAAGATGAAATTTTGGTACTTTTCGGATAACTTTAATATTTTGATGAATAGTGAAAATTACTAAATTTTAATTAAAAACAACTTTTTAATCAAAATAATTAATAGTGATAAATTATGAATTTGAGTGGTTTTAAAGTATATTTAGAATATATTTTTACCATTTAATATAATGTTGGTCATTGGACATAATATTACAATTAAACCAAACATAAACAACTGTCAATCTTTTGATAGTTATTATCTCTTAAAAACACGCTTTTTGTTTTGACAGTGGGAATTAATTTTAAATTAATTTCTGCAACTTCTATGTTTTGAATTTAGAAAAATGGATTCCATATTTGGAATCAGGATTTTCAAATTGTGTAAATAGGTAACTTTTATTTTTAGACATTTTGAATAATTACTGCGGTAAATATTTTATTTACCATGGTTAAGGGTAAATCCGGTAAATAAGGGTTAAAAAATTAATATTATAATAATACTAAATTACCCTAAAACGTGTCCTAGTCTTATTTTTTGATACATGTACGACCATAGACATCATTGGGTCGATTTGGGGACCCCATGGTGCCACTTGTAGGTGATAGGGACACTTTTTTTTAATTAAATTAAAATGAATACAAAAATGACACAAGCATATATCTTTTAGAAAAATAATTTTTACATAGGGTTATATATGTTGGATTTTATATTATAAATATTAATTAGAAAGATAAAAATATTTTCTACATAATGATATTTTATTTATAATTTTTAGACATTAAATAATTTATTTTATTTATGACACAATGATGATGCAGTAATTACTAAAATAGTGAAAAATTAAATTAATTGATATTATAAATACCCAAATAAATATAATATGAAAGTTTTAATGAATTAAACTAATTTTCTAGGATAATATGATATATTAGGATTGATTTAATATAATTTTTTCGAAGTAATCAATCTGTTATGAGTTTCAAAAAAAACAACTATTGAATAGTGCCAAAATTGACATAAAAGAGTTCTAAAAAAATATATTATATTATTAATTGATATTAAATTCCTAAAAACCTAAGGTTCGACCAAGAGACTTATATCATGATAGGTTAATCATTAATGGACCACTTGAGAGTCTCTTGGATGTATATAGTAAGTTTATTAACCATATTATATAAAAATGCAAAGAGACATTGTAAAAGTGAAACTAATTAACTTAGAGTTAATACTTAAAGACAAGGTTAATATAAGTACCCAAACCTGTCTAAATTCTATTGGTTAAGTTGGTTTCGACCCATCCCCACCTTAACCTTTGAATAGTCAACTTTGGAGCCATTTTAAACCGATTATGAATTTATTATAAACTAATATCTCTAGCTTTTCCAAAGGTGCCCCTCACCCCTCTTATAAAAGGGCACTCCTCCTTCTCATTTCTTCACACCTTCAAAGCCTTTTGGTTCGGCCAAACTCTTCCCAAATACTCTCCCAACTTCTCTCAATACAACCTAGAGGCCTTAGTTTGATCAGAAATCCAACCTATGGAGCCCTTTTGATCAAATCAAAATGAAGAACCCGAAGAAGAGGTAATGATTTCACCACCCTTTTTCCAAGTTCATTTCTTCTTCCACTTCTTCTTCCTTTTTTGTTACCATTCTAAAATAATAACTCCAGTATCATATATATACTGTGATGTTATTATAAATATGGTACAACCATATTCAGTATTCTATCCACCCTTTGAATAACATGTCACCATGCGTGCGTACGTACGGCTTACCGTCTCCACGTCGTGGTGTAATTGTTATTCAATATAATATTATTTTGATGGGTATAATAATGATATGTAACTCATGTAAATAATAAATATAACATGTTAATGATTATGTATATATGATATAACAGACATTTATATATTATTTTAATATCAAAAGAATGATATTGTCGCTCGTGCGTACGCACGGACTACCGTCTCCACGAACGCGATGAGATTCATTCTCCATCATATCCATTCAAGTATAATTATCATTTTATGATTTAAAAATGATGTTTAAGGACTTTATATCATTATGGATATGAATAATATACAACCTGTCCATTACAAACATGGCTTACATAACAAAACATATAAAAGAAAACAAGTAAGTTAACACCTGAAACAACAATAATACTAAGATATTATTATCAAATCAATATTAAAAGATCATATATGATATCATATTAATGTATATGATTCTTGTATAATTTAGTAACAATTATTTCACCATTATACAGTAGTTTAACCTACCCCAACCAAGGAAAAGTTCAAGGTAAGGGTTATTTCACAATCTCTTCATTATCCGAGGTTGTTTATACGTAATAATATACTGGGATTTATTTATCATCCACATCCATGTTTCTTCGAAATGTATTTCAAAACATATTTATTATTTACAAGAATATGGGTTAAAGTCATTTATACCCTTGTTTGACTTTTTATATGAGGTTTATAAAGGAATCTTTCCGTCGTTTTCAAAACAAGGTCCTTTTTAACCATTTCGACAGAATTAAGGTAAGAATGTTTTTTTAACTTATACGGTGGGTGCGGCTATTTTCTGCCATTATAAAATCTTCAAAGCTTCCCTTACAAGATTATAAGAATATTTTCAAAGAAAATGTTTTATTTTATATGGATCTTAAATGATTTCAAAATAAAAGGAGATATTTCTTTAAAAAGAATTTTGATTTCATCTATGTCAACATCCTTTGATGGATTTTAAGATTATTTGAAGTTGATTTATTATGATACAAAACTTCTATATTGTATTGAAGGTTTTGTGATATGTTTGACTATGGATGTGCTATTTTTATACCATTCATTGTTTATGGTGAAAGTATTGACATTTCGTATGCTAGTTTTAATACGAATGTTTATGTTATGTTTAAACCTTTTCACATGGGAATGCATTGGACTTAATATGTGACGGGTGGAGCCCTCTATAGCTCCTCGATGCATCGGTAGGTCTAATGAGACAAACTAGTGTCTTGGCACAAGGACTTGACAAAATCTTATTTGTAGTCTTGGCACGAGGCCTTGGCTATGTGGTTATGATAGTCTGGAATTATGCATTCCAACATTATGAAAGTGGTAAGTGATTTTGCATGTGATTATTCGATTAGTAGAATATCCATGTGAATGAGTAAATGGAATTATTTCATTTTATTTATGCCATACAATGTTGAAAGTTCATGTTTGAAAGGCTGTTGTTTTAGTTATACATTGCCTTAAATGTTTATTCTCATTTATGAAAGTTTCCACTATATTGTTATCCTTACTGGGCATTTGAGCTCACCCCTTTTCTATGTTTTATTTTTTCCAGGAAGTGAAGAAGTAAATTATGAATAACCTGCAGGGATATTATGTGGGGATATGAGTGTGGATTATGGAGACATTATTTTGTTGTAGTAGTTTTTCATTTTATGATGTAATGTAAAACTTATGAATATATCTTGTGTTTTCAAGGCTACTAAACCAATCGGTCTTTCGAGATTTGATCTTTCTTGTGATCATGCCAATGTTATGTAATAATGCACCGACTCTGGGTAACTAGGGTCGGGGCATTACAGTTGGTATCATAGGACGTTTAGTACAAACCTTGGAAACTAGATTTAGATAAACTCTGATTAGAGCACGTAGACCTAAGATGAACTTTGAGGATTAGTATAGAAAAACTTCCTAGAATTTTGGTATTGTAGGAATTTTGTGAGTTTTCGGAGCAATACATCCCTGTCTGGATATGAGCAGGTAGAGGCGGCTCTGGCACAGATGTACCTAGGGGTAAAACACGAAAACACCGCTTTGAGCTAGACTCGAACGGGAACTGGTGCACGACAACGGGCCTTGCTGCACTCTTGGTTACGACACTCCCGGGGGATATTCTTAGGATAACTCTCATTTTCTTTCAAAATCATTATGAAAGGTTTATGAGTATATAATTCCTCAAAGAAAATATTTTTATTATTATGGATTATATCCATAAATAGTTCAATTTATGTTATGTGTTTTACAAGTTTTTGATTAGGTATTGTTATTCATAAACTAATCTAATGTATGCCATTGTTTAGAAATGACGCCCAGTAGAAGGAATGAGAACTCTAGCAATGCATATGATACAAAGAGAAAGAAGGATCATATATTTTATGGTCTTAAGCCAGAATTTACAAGAGAAATAGTCTCGCATGTATTATCATCATATGAAGAAATAATATCATGTAAAGAGTTTACTGAGTCCTATGGCTTGGAAGGGAAGTAAGAGAAGAAAAGGATGGAAGAGAGAAAGATGGATAAAGGTAAGAGGGAAAAGAATAATTTTCCCATATGTGGTAACTCTGGAAAGAAACACCCTGGAACTTTCCTGAAAGGAATGGGAGTTTGTTATAAGTGTGGAGAAAAAGGGCACAAAGTACGTGACTGAAAGGGTAAGAAAATGGTTTCAAATGTACAATGCTTCATTTTCAAGGAGTTTGGACACTACGCAATCCGATGTCCCAGTCATCAGACTATGCCGCAAATGATGCTATTGGATAATAATCATGTTATGATACTACCACAGATGAAGAGGAATGATTAGAGTTCTTATGTTGATTATGTCAATTGAGTGTTGTATCAACAATGTACTTATTATAATAAATATGGAGTATATAAGGATTGTAGTATAGTACTATTTCATTAAGGACTTGAGATTGTGTGGAACAAAGAAAAGTGACTCAATAGCAGGATAAATTTTTGGAAAATATATGGTTGAGAGAATGATAAACCATAATATAGTTATGATACCGAGGTAGTGATTTTGGAATAATACATGATTGTTTTTGATAAATTATATTGGATATTCTTGACTACCTTGGAACTGATTAATGATTTCTATATTCCATCATTGTTGGGGTTTAAAACATTTTTGGATTGATGAAGTATATCCCGCATTCTATATGGAATAAGGGAGAATGAATGTAATCAATAAGGAATATGGTAATTCAGGATGTTTCAGTGTATTAAAAGAATACATGATGAAGGTATTCATATGCTATTACGGGGTAAAAAGGATCTACATTATGTTTACCTTCCTTATAAATGTTGGACTGTGAGTTTGGATAGAAGTATTTTGGATAGTTCTAGTTTGGATTATTTTGGATTGCCATAAAAAGACTACCCAGAGGTCGGGCGGCAACCTATCGCGTCCGGCAAGGCTGCGAGACTTGAACCCGCAACCGAAGGGCGACATGGGTATATCACCTACCACTAGCCCATGAGATGTCCTGGATTAAATAATGTAGTTTTTTTAAAAAGATCTTGTAGATGAATTATAAATTCATTTATTTTGGAACCCTGTACGGATAGTATAAATAGATATTTTTTTACGTTCTATTATCTTTTAGAGTGAAAGATGAGTTTGTGGTAGAAATTTATTAATGGATAAAACTCTAATTATAAAGTAAGTAAATCTCATTATGATCTTATCCAATCTCATAAATAAATTCCTCAACATTAATAAAAGGAACTTAGAATAAAAATGTTTTCCTAGATGGTACCTTAAATCATCACTAATTTATGGCTTTGGGAATGTTGGCCTTTTCATAGCCATGTTCTCTACCACTCTCCATCAGATAATTGATGGTTAGATTTATCTTCCATATCCATATTTTCCTACATGGAACCCAAGTATGTGTTATTTTCGGTAATCTTCATACTTTCCACTCTTTATTTTAAATAGAGGCCTCATTAATTCATTTTTCGATGTGGGATTTCAACTAAGATATTTTGAAACGTCAAAAATGTGTTATCCCAATACCCTATGTTTTGTTGAACCGATGGTATTTCAAATCATCATAGATTGATGAGTTTAAGGACATAAATTTTATACTTGTTTGTGATTGATGACCTCAATCACTACCTATAAATATTTACGTTTTTCCTCCAATTATATGTCTCTAATTCCCACTAATGTTCTCCTAATCGAGATCATAATTTGGTGGTGACCCTTTCATTTCTCTTTTCCTCATATTAAGACTAAATATTAGTAACCCAATTTCTGATGTGGGTTTTCCCACAAATATATTTTCTATTTTCAACCTTTTATTTTTGAAGAACAATTTCAAATTGCGAGGACGCAATTTATTGAAGGAGGGGAGAATGTAACACCCCAAGATTTCATAGTGTGTTATTTCTTCAAAATAATTCAATAACTTGCACTACACGCAACACCGAGTTCAATCACACCATGAATTAAAAAAAAGCCATTAAAAATAGGTTATTAATAGTATTAACTAAATTTTAAACTTTATATAATCCTTATAATTTTAGAATCCATATTATAAGTTTCTTAGACATAATGCAAGAACAGATTCATTTTCAGTATTTCACTTTTATCAACTTTTAATAGTGAAACCTTTTTTAATACAATATTTTAAACTTTTTTACTAAATGGGGACATCAAAAAAATTTAAAATGAAACATCCCAAGCTTCCACGATATTCTTTCCTTTGAATAATACAGTAGCGTGTGTTGTACGCAACTTCGAGTTCTAACACACACCAAAACCAATCAAACTAGCTATTATGATTCGTAATCCCTACTTTTTGAAATTATATATATATTATATTTCAAAATGGTCTTCATTTTTGGATTTGGAATATCGAATTTAGCCTAAGATGAAATTTTGGTACTTTTCGGATAACTTTAATATTTTGATGAATAGTGAAAATTACTAAATTTTAATTAAAATCAACTTTTTTAATCAAAATAATTAATAGTGATAAATTATGAATTTGAGTGGTTTTAAAGTATATTTAGAATATATTTTTACCATTTAATATAATGTTGGTCATTGGACATAATATTACAATTAAACCAAACATAAACAACTGTCAATCTTTTGATAGTTATTGTCTCTTAAAAACACGCTTTTTGTTTTGACATCGGGAATTAATTTTATATTAATTTCTACCACTTCTACGTTTTGAATTTAGAAAAATGGATTCCATATTTGGAATCAGGATGTTCAAATTGTGTAAATATGTAACTTTTATTTTTAGACATTTTGAATGATTACTGCGGTAAATATTTTATTTACCATGGTTAAGGGTAAATCCGGTAAATAAGGGTTAAAAAAATAATATTATAATAATAATAAATTACCATAAAACGTGTACTAGCCTTATGTTTTGATAAATGTTCGTTCATAGGCATCTTTGGGTCGATTTGGGGACCCCATGGTGCCACTTGTAGGTGATAGGGACACTTTTTTTAATTAAATTAAAATGAATACAAAAATGACACAAGCATATATCTTTTAGAAAAATAATTTTTACATAGGGTTATATATGTTGGATTTTAGATTATAAATATTCATTAGAAATATAAAAAGATTTCCTACATAATGATATTTTATTTATAATTTTTAGACATTAAATAATTTATTTTATTTATGACACAATGATGATGCAGTAATTACTAAAATAGTGAAAAATTATATTAATTGATATTATAAATACCCAAATAAATATAATATGAAACGTTTAATGAATTAAACTAATTTTCTAGGATAATATGATATATTAGGATTGATTTAATTTACTTTTTTCGAAGTAATCAATCTGTTATGAGTTTCAAAAAAATCAACTATTGAATAGTGTCAAAATTGACATAAAAGAGTTCTTAAAACATATATTATATTATTAATTGATATTAAATTCTTAAAAATCTAAGGATCGGCCAAGATACTTATTTCATGATAGGTTAATCATTAATGGACCACTTGAGAGTCGCTTGTATGTATATAGTAAGTTTATTAACCATGTTATATAAAAATCCAAAGAGACATTGTAAAAGTGAAACTAATTAACTTAGAGTTAATACTTAAAGATAAGGTTAATATAGGTACCCAAACCTGTCTAAATTATATTGGTTGAGTTGTTTTCGACCCATCCCCACCTTAACCTTTGAATAGACAACTTTGGAGCCATTGGAAACCGATTATGAATTTATTATAAACTAATATCTTTAGCTTTTCCAAAGGTGCCCCTCACCCCTCTTATAAAAGGGCACTCCTCCTTATCATTTCTTCACACCTTCAAAGCCTTTTGGTTCGGACAAACTCTGCCCAAATACTCTCCCAACTTCCCTCACTACAACCTAGAGGCCTTAGATGGATCAGAAAGCCAACCTAAGGAGCCCTTTTGATCAAATCAAAAGGAAGAACCCGAAGAAGAGGTAATGATTTCACCACCCTTTTTCCAAGTTCATTTCTTCTTCCACTTCTTCGTCCTTTGTTGTTACCATTCTAAAATAATAACTACAGTATCATATATATACTTTGATGTTATTATAAATATGTTACAACCATATTCAGTATTCTATCCACCCTTTGAATAACATGTCACCATACGTGCGTACGTACGGCTTACCGTCTCCATGTCGTGGTGTAATTGTTATTCAATATAATATTATTTTGATGGGTATAATAATGATATATAACTAATGTAAATAATAAATATAACATGTTAATGATTCTGTATATATGATATAACAACCATTTATATATTATTTTAATATCAAAAGAATGATATTGTCGCTCGTGCGTACGTACTGACTACCGTCTCCACGAACGCGATGAGATTCATTCTCCATCGTATCCATTCAAGTATAATTATCATTTGATGATTTAAAAATGATGTTTAAGGACTTGATATCATTCTGGATATGAATAATATACAACCTGTCCATTACAAACAAGGCTACATAACAAAACATATAAAAGAAAACAAGTAAGTGAACACCCGAAACAACGATAATACTAAGATATTATTATCAAATCAATATTAAAAGATCATATATGATATCATATTAATGTATATGATTCTTGTATAATTTAGTAACAATTATTTCACCATTATACAGGAGGTTAACCTACCCCAACCAAGGAAAAGTACAATGTAAGGGTTATTTCACAATCTCTTCATTATCCAAGGTTGTTTATACGTAATAATCTACTGGGATTTCTTTATCATCCACATCCATGTTTCTTCGAAATGTATTTCAAAACATATTTATTATTTACAAGAATATGGGTTAAAGTCATATATACCCTTGTTTGACTTTTTATAAGAGGTTTATAAAGGAATCTTTCCGTCGTTTTCAAAACAAGGTCCTTTTTAACCTTTTCGACAGAATTAAGGTAAGAATGTTTTTTTAACTTATACGGCGGGTGCAGCTATTTTCCGCCGTTATAAAATCTTCAGAGCTTCCCTTACAAGATTATAAGAATATTTTCAAAGAAAATGTTTTATTTTATATGGATATTAAATGATTTCAAAATAAAAGGAGATATTTCTTTAAAAAGAATTTTGATTTCATCTATGTCAACATCCTTTGATGGATTTTAAGATTATTTGAAGTTGATTTATTATGATACAAAACTTCTATATTGTATTGAAGGTTTTGTGATATGTTTGACTGTGTATGTGCTATTTTTATACCATTCATATTTTATGGTGAAAGTATTGACATTTCATATGCTAGTTTTAATACGAATGTTTATGTTATGTTTAAACCTTTTCATATGGGAATGCATTGGACTTAATATGTGACGGGTGGAGCCCGCTATAGCTCCTCGGTGCATCGGTAGGTCTCATGAGAAAAACTAGTGTTTTGGAACAAGGCCTTGAAAAAATCTTATTTGTAGTCTTGGCACGAGGCCTTGGCTATATGGTTATGATAGTCTAGAATTATGCATTCCAATATTATGAAAGTGGTTAGTGATTTTGCATGTGATTATTCGATTAGTAGAATATCCATGTGAATGAGTAAATGGAATTATTTCATTTTATTTATGCCATACAATGTTCAAAGTTCAAGTTTGAAAGGCTTTTGTTTTAGTTATACATTGCCTTAAATGTTTATTCTCATTTATGAAAGTTTCCGTTATATTGTTATACTTACTGGGAATTTGAGCTCACCCCTTTTCTATGTTTTATTTTTCATAAGAAGTGAAGAAGTAAATTATGAATGACCTGCAGGGATATTATGTGGGGATATGAGTGTGGATTATGGAGACATTATGTTGTTGTTGTTGTTTTTCATTTTATGATGTAATGTAAAACTTATGAATATATCTAGTGTTTCCAAGGCTACTAAACCAATCAGTCTTTCGAGATTTGTTCTTTCTTGTGATCATGCCAATGTTATGTAATAAGGCACTGACTCTGGGTAACTTGGGTCGGGGCGTTACAGTGATCTCCATGGGCATCCTGATATCCAGCTCAGTCCTATGCTCCTAACTTCTAGGTACTAGATAAAACACAAGAAAGGGTCCATGGTCTTGTGAACATACAGGTCTACTCGAGTACCCTAGTGTAATGGAATCCCGAGCAGGGTGTGAGATATAAATCCCAGTAGGTTACCACCCACGGTTTCTACGACTAAATATAATACATGTATAACGTAAGTAATTTTAGGCATTAAGAATAATATACTATACGGAAATAAATAAACAACAACCTGCTTAGGTTCCTAAAGGACACTCAGATGATCAACCTACTTTGGCTCGTAGCTGTAATAAATTTGTGGCCAGGAAATATATATATATATATATATTAATAATATATATATATATACTTTAGTTATATATTGTATCCACATATATGAACCAAGTACATGTAGAATAATAATTTTCATATACCTGGAATACTAATTTCTTCCTAGATCGGGGCATAACTCAGACATCTATAACCTGTCTAAATGATCATATAAACTCATGAATTAAGGTACATTTCATATATACCAAAATAGTGAGATACATCATGCACGAATAATTGAGATATAGAGTTATCTTCCTTGGAAACACTCTAATCATGGTATGTGGCACATAAATCCCAACACCCATATAATATCACTAGTGTCATTCATCAAGCTCAACACCCGATGTAAGGGAGTGTGATGCGCCTTGCTCAACATAACCCTTAACATCATTACAAATCCAATGTATAAGGAATAATCATATCATAATAAAATATATAAGGATAAACCTCTCATTATTTTCATTTAATAATCCCAATTATCAATAAGGGCATCACATTATAATATAGGGCCTAAGGAAATACCTATCATGCAATATGTTCATCAAGATCATAAATATAAACATGGTGTAATAAGGTTAATAGAGTGATTAATAAAGAATGAAACATTAGGAACATCCTTACCACCCTTTAATTAATTCATCTCTTTTTAAACATTGAATTCATCCAATGATTTAAAAAAATCATGAACAAGATGAATCATTAATACATGCCATTTAATTTAATAAAGAAATAGAAACCAATTTAATAAGATCGAGGATCACTAATGAGGTTTTATTGGAAATGGAAAATTACCTACATGGGTAATTTCAATGAAAATCTGGTCCAAGAACATAAAACATGCCTTGTTTCATTTAACATTTATATTAAAGGAGGGAAACTCCATTTAAAAATGATTTAATTCTATGTAATAAAACATTCCATTTTTCTATCAATGACATAAAATTATATAGGAAAACCAATGCAACTAGACAAGAATGAATTATATCACAAATATCTAATTTTTAGTTTAGAAGATAACACACCTCCATAGAGGGGTTTTATTATAGAAACCTGACATCATTCCTCAAAAAATTCCTTTAGAATATTTAAAAATCCATTCCAAAGTTACATATCAATTCACTAAAAGAAACATTTTAAATTAACTACTAAACATGGAATTTTAATTTTAAAGGATCAATGACATTAAGAAGGCACCATTATCTTTTAGACCAAATCCTATAAGGGGAAATTCTATTATTCAACCAGTCCAAACACTTAGAAGCAATTCCAATCATTTATTCCTTTAATTATAAAGGGGTAATTCACATGGTACACCAATGGGATGTCCATAAAAGAGTTCAATGACCTATAATTCCTTAAAAAAGGGTCAAAATTCATGTATCAAGGTTTAATGATCATTTTAATATGAAGAAATCTATAAAAAGATGAAACTACTCCAAGGATGGATAATGAAATAGTGGTATAATTCAAAAAACTGTGGAAAAACAAGAAAACAAATCCACAAACCACATTCCTTAAACCATGGAAGATCTATTTGTCTAATATGAAGTTCCTATTTGGTCCGGATTGGATGAAATAAAAGAAACAAACACCCTCCTTGAAAATAGATCAAATGAGATCACACAAAAATAGCATAATTGAGAGGATATTAAACAAATAAGGATTCAAAATGAATCAAGAACATACTGATGTGGATCCATAGAGACTGATGACAATCGATTCAGAAAACCGACAAAGGAGAAACATCAAAGCCTATTCTAGAATTGAGGAGGAGGAAACCCACAAATAAAATAAGGATAGGAGACACCCATTAGAGTAATAAGAAAGAAAAATAAATAAGGATAAATGTTTTAATTAATTAAAAATTCATAATTTCACCCTCAAACCTGGGTTGAATGATTTTTCCAAACAATGTACAAACAGTGTGGCACCCATCCCTTAAGAAAAAACCTCGCATTGTTTTTCCTATAAGGTTAGCCTAACCGTGCCAAAATCATGCATTAATAGTTATTATCTATTTCCAAATTGGAACTTACTATGTGGTTTAAGTGCATTGTTTTGGAAAATCATGTATATCTCAAGCGAGGCGTTTCTTCACCCCCTCTACAGTGTACAGTTTTCTGCTGGGGCCCGAATGGTTTCATACAAACCGTGTTCCCTATACAGACCCTCCAATCATTGTATTTCCTACCCAAGTGATCCAAATACTCAATGAGACCTCAAAGGGACCTATTGGGCCTTCACCTAAGTCCAAATACAATGTGCTGAAGTTTACCAACTCTCAAAGCTTCGTTCCGAAGCTTGATCTGTAAAATGGTTCGTCCAGTGAGTTTGAAAATTAAAATTACTTTAGATTTTCATCTAGTCCAACATATGGGTTATTAAAACCTCCCAACTATAGAGCTTATCATCCATAAGAAGCCTTAAATATAATGAAAACATCACCCAAGCTACATGGTTTGTGAAGCCTCATTCAAATGATTGTGTTGCATTTCCAAATGCCCAAATAACCTCTGAGCATTTATTTAGTCACACAACACATAAGCCACTAAGACCCAATACAACGCTTGTTTTGTAACAAAAACACTAAGATGACGCTTACCCTAGATCATTTATCTAGAGAAATTATCACTTAATTTTCTCTTTAAACTTATTTTTATTAGAGATCCCCACCCTAGGTATTGACATTAGAATGGGGCCAATCCCAAGCCACAATACCTTCATGGTCAGAATTTCAATAATATCACACCTCTATGAATTCCAGTGACACTCATGTATGATTTTTTAAACTGGGAAAACCTGATTACAACCAAGGTTATAAAAAGACCTTAATATAAGAAATTATTTAATCTATATTGACCAAACTAAATCCATTCACAAAACCTTTCCTTGAGAGAAACATACAACCTTTAGACTACACCCACCCAAATATGAGGGGTCACTTTAAACAGTTTATCACCAACATTATATTTTGAACAAGAAGGATAAAAATTTTAGTCACCTAAGGATGAAAATATCTATGAATCCCAACTTAGATGGTTAAAAAATTATAACTGAACTGTAATGCATTCTTCCAAGGCATCATACAATTACTGTGAACATATTCACTGTAGATCATACCCAACTTTTATTGGATCTCTTTAGTCAAACCATCACCTGACCATTTAATTTGATGTTCCTCATCATAAATAAGGGGGTAATGCAGATCCATTCCACTTGAATCATCACCCTTGCTAACATAAACTATTATCCCGATAATAAGTTCATGGCACTCTCAAATTCATCAAATTGGATTCTAGGGAACTAAAAAAATATAGTCCATATTCTACATTGACATGTGAGATTTTTGGTGAAAATTCAAGATGTCTACATTAGATGATTGACTCATCAAAGAGAGGCATCCCCATAATATTCAAGTTGAAGGAATTTTTTTTCTGAGAGTCCATTTGAGAGTTCATACTTTGGAAACTGAGTATCACTCAAGAATAACCAAGCCACAATAAGAACCACATGTTAGATTGAAACACAGAGGAATCCACCCAAACAAGCCAAATAACTTTTAAGGATTTAGCATAGCATAAGACTGACTCTATCTTAGTGAAACAAAGATGATTCCAAGATATAGCACATGCTCGTCACTTATTAGAATAAACTATGAGTATTTACATGATTTCTAGTCAACCATACCCATCTACTAGAAATAAGGATAGTTAAACCAAAACTGGCCAACTTCTAGGAGGAATCTCTATGTAACATCTTGGACCCATATGCCACTGAATGGTTCCTCAAGCTCAGTTGGCAATATGGCCTCACACACATTTCCCTAAATTTTAGAGGTTTCCGACTAGTAGTGAGGGCCTAGGTGAGTTAGTGGGGAGACTATACCTTCATTACTGGAGTATCACAGTGGAATTCAATACATACAATAGTGGAAGCAAATAAATGAGCAGTCAATTGAAAATAAGTAAATCCATGAATCCATACATATAATCTAGAACATCACTTATACAATGATTCATATGATACATGTATCTATAAAATATCCAAAACAAGTACATGGAAATACAATACAGTACCAGTGTCCCAAAGGAACTAAAGACTAAAAAGTGTCAGCAGCATCGCAAGCCTCAGCTTGGTACTATGCTCCCTTGTTCCAAAAAAACTATCAACAACATGTACCAGAGAACTTTCCCCTGTCATCAAATTCAACCATATAATCTGTTTGGGTCCCCAAGGAGGCCCAAATCGGGTGTGAGATAAACATCCTAGTAGGAAAACACTCTGGTCTATATAGTTCTAACACCAATATACAAAAGTTCTAGAATGTGTAAATGTAGTAGTGAAGTAAAGTGAATTCCCCTGGCATAAGTATACTATAAAAAGGAATACTTTACGACCCCTCAAGGATACCTACAACAAAGTTAGCTTCTAACAAGGTATCTATATCAATTGTAAAAAATTCACAAGACCACGTCGTACATCTATCTGAATCATAAAAACCATAGCCACACTATATAAAGAATTCAAGTGTCACAACCATGCTATATAGTTAAGTGAAATATACCATGACCACACCATATTGTGGAAAGTGTAATTCTCTGGCCATGCCATATATTGAAAATTAGACCCCAAGGGATAGATCCATGGTGTCACGTACTAGGTCTTCCATGTAATAAATCTAGACCATGAGGGGATGGATCTGAGGATCTTATATAACGAATACCATCAATTCCCATGGGAATCCAAGTGGGAACTTGGTTAGGCACTGGTTGGGGTCCTAGGAACGTAGAAATAGAATGTCCTACACATTCCCAAGAAATACAGATCCATGGGATAGCAAGGCATGAGTCATCCCATAGAATAAAGACCCAAGGGGTGTAATCAACCCAAGGCATCCACTACCTCATTCCAGATCCATGTATAGCAGTCCATTGAATCCATCTAATCATTCATTAAAGCATTAAATTTAAAAAAACATCCCATGTGAGTATAACCACTCACATCAACCAGCACAATCCATGAGCTTACCCACTAATGTGAACCATTTATCATTTACAAATCATATAAGACTACCTTCCATATAATCCATTTAGTGTGCCTTTAAACATTTTATATAGGTATAACCAACCATATCATCATTTTCATTTAATTCATTTTATCAAAATAAGCATGGATCATAAGATATCCATTAAATAAAGAGTAAATACATCTCTTAGTCATGCTATTGAAGCTATAAAGGAATTAACATGCTTCCTATAACTAGTAAAGCACAAGTACACACCACTTGGGTGGTTTAAATAGGCATAAACAATCTATTTCCTTAAGGTGCACCCCTTGGGTGACCTTGAACCGAGAAATGGGTGCCAAATCAACTAAACAAACCCTATGCGCATCTTCACTAAGTCCAAATAAGTCTATGGATAACAGTTAGATCAAAAATGAGGCCGCACTAGAAAGTCAGATGGATGAAATATTGATCAAATTTCCAAAAAGAAAAAGGAAAGCTAGAAGAAAGAATAGAACACCTACCTGACCTCATTAGTAAAAAACTCTTCCAGTATCAAGCCTTGATTCTCCTCAGTTTAGGAGAAATATAATGAATAGACGAAGAATGGAATATTACGACATCTGAGCCTAAATCTATATAGAACAATCATTTTTCTAAATAATCAATCATGACAAAAAATTTAATCGAGTACATACTGATGCATTTCCAATGAGACAAACCATGCTTGAATTAGATTCCAGATGGCTTCTAAATATGAAAAACTTGTTTAGGTGGATTTAGGCTCTCAAAAATAGGATAAAATATTATCTATGTCAAAATATGAGGTTACTGCCTCTATTTTTAAAAAACACATTGGGAAAGTACATGATGTGTACCACTAGTGAAAGACGTGTACTTATCGATTTTATTTTCCTATAGGAAAAGCCACACACATCATGAAGGGATAGTACATGACATGTAGGCCAAGTACATGGAATGTAGGCCAAGTACACTACATGTACCTGGCCTAAAGCCAGCTTTTAACCAATTTTCACTTTTCTTTCCAAAAAACCCAATCGGCCCATGAACCAACTTAGAGTCTAATCCAAAAATGAAGGTAAACAACATTTAAATCAAAAGAAAATATCCATACCTCAAAAAAACTCGGGATCTTACATCTTCCACTCTTATAGTAATTCATCCTTGAATTTATCTCTGAAGGGTGGTCAAGATTTTGAAAAAAAAAATATGTAGACACGGAGCACATACATCGACCTTCCACTCCAAAGTCTCATCCTATAAATGAATGTGTTGTCATAACACTCATACTAGATGAACAATATCAATGATATGAATCCGATTCTCTTAAAAGGATGTGTCAACATAAAGATCAAACTCCTCATTTTAAATAATGTGAGTTGGTTCTGTGTGATAACGGCACAGATGGGATACCTTTAAGTCATCATGAAAGGCTCAGTACCATTGAGGTAACTACAACTGATAGGCAACTAACCTAAATCTCTAAATAATCTATAATGTAAATAAATATCATGGTGAAATCTTACCATGTCTCCTGATATGTCTGTGTCCCAACCTCGATGAAACACAAAAGAAAACCCGATCATTGACGTCAAACTCTAGAGGTCATCTGAAGTGATTGGTGTAAGATTTATGAAAATGTTGTGTAGTATCCATCGACGTAAGTATCAATTGAACCTAATTATAAGTCTCTTGCATGAGACAAAATCCTAGTAAAGCTTCCTCATATGCCTCTAACCAGTATAGGGGGAATGACATGGCCTACTATATAAAGGCTCATAAGGTTGCATCTGTATCTTCACCTGATAACTATTGTTGTAGGAGAATTTAACCAGGGGAATGTGCATCTCCCAAGAGCCCCCAAAATCTAGGATGCATACTCGCAGCATGCCCTCAAAAACCTATATCCTACACTCTGACTGACCATCAGTCTGAGGGTGGTATACTATGCTTATAATCACCTGTGTACCCAAAACCCTCTGAAAACTCTACTAGGAATGAGATGAAAAGTGGACGTCCCTATCCGAAATGATAATCCATGGGACGCCATGAAGTTATACCACCTCTAAGTTGTACAACCTTCCAAGATCATCAACACTAAAGGTCTAAATGATCTACAAGAAATGTAAAGCATTCATAATATTATCAATGAAAACCCACACAACATCGTTACCTCAAGGGGACCTCGGAAAACCTGTCATGAAATCCATCACGACATCATTTCATTTCCATTATCGAATATGTAACTGCTGTAAAAGCCTAGCTGGTCGTTGATATTCCACCTTCACTTGCTGACATGTGTAACATCTTGTAACAAAACTAGCTACATCATGCTTCATACCCAACTACCAATACTGATGACACAAGTCACAATACATATTGGTGACCCTAGGAGCACTTCCCAAGATAAAGCGTGAAACTCCCACAACAGCTCCTTGTGTATATCCACTGGAACCCAAACATGCCCATGGATATGCATGATCTCATTACCACCTACCATCCAACCATAATGCGGGTCATTGACTTCTACAACTTCCCATAGGACTAGGCCTACTAAATCTGATATCTACCTCATAAAAAATCTATCCAGTAGGGTATAGGTCACAACTAAGGATGATAGATAAGTCTATACTTTTCTATCATGTACCTCCAGATGAATCTCATAGAACAATTCCATAATCTTAAACATTCTACTATCCTGTTACACCACCTATATCTGAGTCCACCTACTATGTGCATCAGCCACTTCATTGTCCTTTCCAGGTCTATATGAAAGCCCAATGTCGAAGGATTGTAGGTACTTCATCCACCTCTACTGACTCAGATTTGGGTAATGTTTTATAAAGATAAACTTGAGGATTTTGTGGTTCATGTACACCACAAAACTCTCTCCCAGTAAATAGTGCCTCCAACAGTGCAACACATGATCACCTATAGCAAACTCAAGATCGTGTGTAGGGTAATTCCTCTCATGAGGCCTCAACTACAGAGAACCATACGTTATGAATCGATATCTCTACATCAGTACTTCCCCCATCCAAATACTTAAATCATCACAATAAACTATGTAACTCTTCCCCTTCTCTGGAAGTATCAGGACTGGTGCTGATGTAAACCTACCTTTCAGCTTCTGAATTGCTATATCATAACAATCTTATAAAAAACATCGTACCCTTATTAGTCAATCCTTTCAATGACACTGATATGCATGATAATTCCTATAAAAAACATATGTAGTAACCAACTAGCCCCCATAAACTCGGCATGTCAAAAACATTATTTGTTTATTCCTATGAAACTATTTCTCTCACGTTCTCTGGTTCCACTGAAACTTCTATTTCTAAGATGATGTAACCCATGAAGTGAATCAAATCCTTTAAAAAGTGATACTTTTCAAGATTAGCATATAACTGATGCTGTCACAGAGTATTCAAAATGATCTCAATAGGGTTGGAATAGTTGTTTCAATTGAGGGAATACACGAAGATATCATCCACAAAAACCACCACAAATGAATCCATATAAGGATGGAACCCTTGCTTCATCAGCACCATGAAAAAAACTGGTATGTTCGTGAGACCCAATGACATAACCATATACTTGTATGGACTATACCTACTAAAAATGGTTGTATAAGGTATGACTATAGGTCAAACACGCACATGGTGATTTCATGACCTCAAGTTGATCTTCAAGAATAATATAGATCCTCAATGATGATAAAATAGGCCATCTATTCAGGGAAAAGGATATCGGTTCTTAACCATCAACTAGTCCTGTTTCCGATAGTCCACGCATAACCAAAAAGTTTCATCAGCCTTTTTCAAAAAAAGGACCTATGAACCCCACAAACATGTACTGGGTCTAATAAACCCCTTTGCCTCCAAATCCTCTAGCTACCTCTTGAGATCATGCAACTCTATCGTAGCCATCCTGTAAGGAGGAATGGATACTGATTCATCTATTGGAACTAGCTAGATAGAGAAATCCACCTCTATCTCAGGAGGTAAACTAGATAATACATTGAGAAAGATGCCCCTTAATCCCTCAACCACTAGAGTGAAGTCATCCTAACTCACTCCCTGATCATCTAGAAACTAGAAATCTAGGCTCTCATCCAACCCAGCCCAATACAATATAGTTTAGCTTTGCATACCTAGACATCCCATTCAACCTTTTGGGTAAAGACCACAGCCTCTAGTGATCTGAAAGTCACCATCCAATGATAGAAGTTAATGTACACTCGATAATCCACAACCAGTACATCCCAAGAAAGACATCAAACCTTATCACATTGAGGACATAAAGATCCCAGATGAAGTGAAACCCTCCAAACTCAAGGGGAAACTCCATACATTGGAACTCATCACCCGTTCTAACTCCCAATGGTGTGTCTAGCATCAAAACGCCCTTAGAAAGAAAAAACACCAGCCCAATGCTTTTAACCTCCCCTACAGAGATAAAATTGTGATAGGTACATGCATCAAAAAGAGAAGATGCAATAGTAGAAGCTACTAAAACTATACCTCTCATTGTATGTAGTATAAGATCCTGCTCCTATTGGGTATATTGTATTTCATATGTTTGGCATGTACCATAGCCCTATGACCCTGCTTGGAAACCCTGAGCTTATCCACCCTGCTATCTCTGAGAACCAGGTGTGCGGCTACCATGACCACGACCAACACTGCCTTGGCCTAAACAGAATGCACTACTCCATCTCCTAGCCTGACATAGAGCTGAAAACCCCACTCCTAAACCCAACATTGGATTTGACCCCTTACCACTTATAGTTCAAGGGAAGGTCCTACAAAACTACTACATGTGCCCCATCCTACTACAATCTTGGCACTCGATTGGGTCATGGTCACACTAATTTCTCACATGGCCTCACCTACCAAACTAATGGTAATATACCAAGTTTCCTTCACCCACAACCTAACTAGAAATCACATCACAGGAAGCCTAAAAATAGAGCTCCCTTCCTGAAGATGTAGATCCCCTAGGGGGAGAAATAACACTCTGTTGTTCCGTACCCCCAGCTTCCCTCAGGTCTCACTCTATCATCAGCGCCTGATTAACAATCTCAGTGATAGAAAGAAACCTGAATACATTGAACTGAGCTTTTATAGCATGTTTGAGACCTTCTTAAAACCAAATTTCCATCAATATATCATCAGAAAGATACATCAGTGAAAAACGCTAAAGCTCTATAAAGTGTGCTGAGTATTCCATAAACGGCATCGTTTCCTTCTCAAGACACATGAACTCACTTGTACGCTCTGCTCAAAAAGTCACATGGTAAAATTATTCTACAAAGAGAGTTTGGAATTCATACCAAACCATATTATACATCCCACCACCCTGGTTCAAAACATCACACCAGCGCTTTGCCACTCCACATAGCATGTATGTCGTGAGCTTGAGCCTCCACTTCAGATGCTTATCTAGATGATAAAAAATCACTAACATGGTCTCAATCGGTATCTCTACAACCTATAGACTGACATCCCTCAAAAATTTAGGAGGATTCTACTACTGGAACACCCGTGTCAGCTTAGCCATAGACAAGGTTGGCTAGGGTGCTCCCTGGATCATCTACATATATCAAATGAAACCTTGATGGAACTGTACCTCAACACCTATGTTCATAACAACCTCAAGTGTCATAGTTGGAACTATAGTAGGATCACTTGATAACATGTGGCCCACCATCTCCAATGTATGTTTATTGCCTCCCTCACAACATACCACTGGTGGTCAACGTGGTGGCATGTCTCTACAATTATAAACACATGTCTCATGAAAGAACAACATCAAAGAAAATATATCAAAGCATAGGACAGGTAAAAACATTCCTAGAAACCAATTCAAACCCACAACCTACTCTTAAAGCTTGGATTGTAT
The DNA here is from genome assembly GCA_963277665.1 of Viscum album. Classification (NCBI taxonomy): domain Eukaryota; kingdom Viridiplantae; phylum Streptophyta; class Magnoliopsida; order Santalales; family Viscaceae; genus Viscum; species Viscum album. The sequence goes on along the minus strand of OY728126.1, from coordinate 926,502,185 downwards.
AAAGAAAATCTAGTAAACCATAAGAAACTATGCCTTTTTCGCACTCAAAATCTACGTCTAGATCAAGTCTCTATCCAATTTTTCAAGTTCCATTTCCATTTTGAATTTACATTTAGTTATCTAGGAAATTTCACCATGGGTTAAAAATTTTGAATCTATGAGGTCTCATAACAGCTCAGTAACCCAAAATTGGTTCTCATCCAAACCATACATGTAACGAGTTCATTTAACATTTATATTCCCATAATGCATCATTTCCCAATTCACAAGGGCCCATAAACCTTAATAATTGAAAGATGATGTCACTCATTTATTCGCTGCACCATAACTAACACAATATCAAGAAAAACTATCACATCAACCATCACAACTTCATGTAATATCTAATGCATTCTAGATGGAATGGAATAATGCATGGCATGTGAATCTAACAAGTTTATATAAAATGCATGATATTGATCACCATAATCTCACTGGGTTGCAACCAAAATAGAACCCACAATTTCATCAATGATAATAGAAGAAATCAAGTGCATCACCCCATGGTGAAGTCGAATCAACTGTAATAGTAAAAATTCAGAAAATCAGAACTCAATTCAAGGAAATTTGGATTTTCCCTGTATTTAGGGTAGCTACTACTAGGCATAATTTATCACCAAATCACATTTCATTCCTATACTTATCTATCATCTCTAAATAGTAAGGTGAACCATAGAAAAAACCTCATCTGATACCACTTTGTAACATCCTAGACCTAGATGCCACCCAAAGGTCCCCGAGCCTAGTTGGCTACATGGCCTAAAGTGCATCACCAAAAATTCTAGAGGCTGCTGACTAGTAGCGATGACCTAGGTGAGTCAGTGGGGAGATTATTTATTCCTTGATAAATTATTATAGCGGAAGTCAACACATTGAACAATAGAAGACAATAATTGACCAGTCAACTAGAAATAAGGAATGAAAGTAATCCATACATATAATCCAGAACGTCACATATACAATGATGCAGATGATATATGTATATAGAAAATAACCAAAACTGGTACATGATAATAAAATATAGTAGAAGATTCCCAAAATATCCAAATACCAAAACATTTCCATAGCATCACAAGCCTCAGCTTGGTCCTATGCTCTTATACTCCAAAGAAACTATTAACAACCTATATCAGGGCGCTTTCCCCTATCATCACCTGCAACCATTTAATATATATGTTTCTTCAAGGAGGCCCAAATAGGGTGTTAGATAAATATCCCAATAGGGAACCACCCCGGTCTATATAGTTCTAACAGCAATCTAAAAACTTCTAGAAAGTGTAAATAAAGAAGTAATGAAAGTTGAATGCCCCTGGCATAAGTCTAATTCAAAAAGTAATACTTTACGGGCCCTCAAGGATATCTAAAACAAGTTCATATCCTAACAAGGTAGGAATATCAATAGTAAAAAAGTCACATAACCATGTCATACAACTATTTGAATCATGTAACCCACAACCATACTGCATAAAAAAGTACAGTTTCATGACCACACCGTATAGTGAAGAGAAATATCCCACTTCCATTACATATAGTGAAAAGTATAATTCCATGACCACATAATATAGTGAAATTTAGACTGCAAGGGCTGGATCCAAGGTTTCATGTACATCGGCATCCATGTAATAAATCTAAACCATGAGGGGCCGGATCCAAGGAGCTTGTCTAAGGCATCCCATCGGGTCCCATGGGCGTCCTAATGGAAACACATTTAGGAACTATTTGGGGTTCTAGAAGCATGGAAATAGAAAGTCCTATGCGATCCCAGGAAATCTGGATCCACAGGGTAACAAGGCCCAAGGCATCCCACAGAATCAAGACCCATGGGGTATAATCAACACAGGGTGTCCACTACTGCATTCTAGTTCCATAGAGAGAAGTACATGGAATCTATCCAACCATTCATTCAAGAATTAAATTTAAAAAACATCCCATGTGAGTATACCCACTCACACCAACCTACACAATCCATGAGTATACCCACTCATGCAAACTATTTATCATTTAAAATGCATATAGGAATACCCTCCCATATAAACCATTTAACACCCCTTTAAAAAATTTATATAGGTATACCCACCTATATCATCATTTTCCATTTATCCATTTTATCAAAATAAGAATGGAATAATAAGATATCAATTAATCAATGAGGAATTACCTATCATTGTAAATCTTTTCAAGCTATCAAGGCATTAACTGGCTTCCTATAACAACACAAGAAAAAGCACACACCCATTGGGTTGTTTAAACATGCATAAAAAAATTATTTCCTTAAGTCTCACCCCTTGGGTGACATTTAATTGAGTAACAAGTTACAGCACTCCTAAACAGAACCTACGTGCATCCTCACTAGGTCTGACTAAGCCTACAACAATTAGCTCGCTCAAAAACGGGGTCGTGTCGGAATGTCCGACAGATGGAAGATCGGATGAATACCCGAAAAGCACAAGAAACGATGAAATAAATATATACCACTTACCTCACCTTGATAATAGACATCTTGTCTAGTATCAAGTCCCAATTCTCCTTAGTTTAGGAGAAATCTGAAGAACAGACGAAGAATGGAATATTAAGGGATATGAGCCTAAATCAAAATAGTACATTCGTTGTTATGAAGAATCAAGAACGACTAAAATGGAATCGAGTAATTACCGATGCGGTTCCAATGAGACAATCCACACTCATATCGGAGTCTAGAGAGATTCTAAATATAAAAAACTAGTTTAGGTGGATTTAGGCTCTCAAAAAACAGGATAAAATCATATGTGCATCAAAATATGAGGCTACTGCCTCTATTTTTTAAAAACCTAGTGAGAAAGTACATGACTTATACCTCCAGTAAATGATGCGTACTTCACATTTTTATTTTTCTATTAGAAAATCCATAAACATCATGACAGGCCATAAAACAATGTGTTGGCCAAGTACATGATGTGTACCAGGCCTACAACCAACTTTTAGCCTTCTTTCCATTTTCTTTCCCAATAAACAACCCAACCGGACCCTGGCCTAGCTTAGGGTCTAATCCAGAAAGGAAATTAAACAACATTTAACCCAAAAGGAGAGATCTGTACCTCATGAAAAACTTGGGATCTTACACTATGCTTGACCTACCGATGCACCTTTAGTAAATAATCACAATCCATTACCAACTGATGAATCCTATGAGCATTCAAGATTTTACCACCAATGTCCATACAAGACCAATGATGCTTTCTTAGGGGTTGTGTACATAGCCAAACACATCAAATGGAAAACCTCAGTTGTGATCCTTCTACCTATAAGGGAATATATATACCAAAAATGATGTAATGATACCCACCTTAGTTGAGTCATCGAAAGAAGAGAAATAGAATAGCTATTCAAAAGAATGCTAGGTTAGATTCACCTAAATGGAAAGAGTGACACTTCGCTGATTTGTTCTAACAAAATCAAATCACTTGGAAGGAAAACTAAAACCAAAATGGATTAGAGTGTGAAAACAATAGATTATATAGAAGGGAATCCCAATAATTGGGACTAACTTGAATCCTTTGTAACTCTTAGGTCACTCTACTATGGAGATGACCCAATATCATAATCAATAGATCAATGATTAATGATTATACTAAACCAAAATAGTTCTTTACAACATCGGCGAAAATGATGAGGACCACATGTATCAATGCATACCACCTAGTGATTTAGAAGAAAATAACATATCCTAGATACTACCCATAGGCTTATCCTCTCCATGCATTAAAATATCAGATCGACCGTGTATAAAACTAGTGCAAAAGGACATTATCACATACCACTATAAAATAGACTGATAACCTCTCAAGTCTCCCAAATTAAGATAAACAGGGTCACAAAACCAAAAAAGATAACCATGACCTAGTCATGTCAAACATGCTAAAATGAGCATTACTTGAGGATCATTACCATAAAAAAGCCTAGAAAAAACATGACCACCCATCCAAAAAAGAGTGTAATTTAAACTTTATGTGTACTATTAGGGGCAACAACACCTAAAAATACCAAAGAAAAAAAATCTCAAAGCATTAGTAATGAATTCAAGCTCGGAGGGTGCTACCTACCATAGGCTAGACCCCATTTGAGAGAAAAAAGTCGACCACATCACTAAGTCATGTCAAATAGATAGTCACTGTGCTCAAAATATTATTATGAATCCAAAACTAAAAAGGAGAAAGGCCTATGGATAATGCTCACATTTTTTATCCAAGGTTACTCAACAAGAAATGTTATGCTACCCTTACATGAGGGTTTTAATGAAGGAAACCACTCCAACTTCCATTTTAAGCCATGTCATTTATTTACATTTAACATTTAATCATTTAAATGATTCAAAAAGAATATCAAGCACCATTTATTAAACAAAGGAACATGGTAAAAGGAAAATTGAAATAGTTAAGTCTTATCAAGCTTTATTTTTAAAACATTAACCATTTATAGACATCCCATCATAATTAGGAAATTTATAAAATAAATTATTTTTAATTTATAATAGATTAGGAAAACTACTAGGGTCCCATTAAGCCAACCTAGTTTCATTAGAATGAAACCCAATAGAAGTTTCTTTACTCATAATGTTTTAAAGCACTCATATATGGTTATCTCACTGAAAAATGCCCCAACTGACCTACTTGGGTCCATTTGTTATTTTTTGAGAAATATTAATCAATTCATTTCAGATAAAAAATTAAACAACCTTTTCATTTATAACCATTTCAAAATAAATGATGGTCATATAAATAATAGCATGATTACATGGGTTCCCACCACCGCAATCTATAAAGCACCCATACACTTTATAGACTGATTTCTAGATCCCATTTAATCGAAACCAATATCATTTTATAATATAACATACTCATATATATAATGTTCTAGTTATATGGGTGGCCATTTACCAATCCATAATGTGCCCATAAACTTTATAGGTTGGCATTTGTCCCCCATTTAATCAAAATCATTACATTTTATCATATACAATTTAGTGTCCTTTATACCTTAAAAAGGGTCTATAAACATATTTACAAACTCAAAATATGGTTTGAGTATATGGGTTACCATTTCCCGATTATAAGGTTCCCATAAACCTTATAATTTAAAACTGGTTCTTTCTTAAATCATAAACACTATATTTATCCCATGAAACCAATTACATATCAAAATCACTACATAGCATGTTATCATTAGAAAAAAACATAGAAGTGCATGCAAATAAGAATATAAACATGATATAGATACAAAACATTCTAAATAAGATGGCGACATGGAAATTAATCCCTAAAGAATATTATGAAGATAGTAATGTTAAAGAAAAGAACAATATGAAATAGTAATCAAGGAACACAACAATAACTAGAAAGAAACATATTAATGAAACTAAATGGCATGGTATACGATAGACATGTGAATTACAATGTGCCTATAATGATGCATGAACTGATTCATCCATTCCATACTAGGCTAAGGGTAGATACCATAAATCTCATAATTCAATAAGTAGCAGAAAGTACACCATTCCCTCCACATGAAATCATAATCAACTGTAACAGTGAACAACATGAATAACAACCCCAACCCTTTCCACTTAGTCATTTCCCCGTGGATGGAGTATTCAATCCCAAACATCGCTAGTTACAATGCACCGGCACATTTCTAGTCTTCTATTTACTGGTCCAAAACAGCAATACAAATAAACAATAAGGCTCTGATACCACTTTGTAACATCATGACACAACTAAACACTAATACAATAGCTGGACCAGTAGGTCACATGGCCTCAAGCATGTCTCCCTATATGCTAGAGGTTTCCAACAAACAGCGAGGGTTTATGGAGGTGATAGTAGGGAGACTATACCCTCATAATCAAAGCACCATAATAGTATAATCAAAAGGTTAATAACATATAATAGTGAATGCATTAATAAATAAATGATAGTGAAGTGAAAGAATAAAATATACTAAATAAAAAAAGATGGCCAATGCTAAAATACAATCTATGCGTGCATGTAATGATGAAGATATATAAACTAAAAAAAATAAATATAATGGGAAATAACACAATATAATAAATGAATAATGAAATGAAAAAAAATCCCAAAGGAAATCTCCCTAAGAATCCCAAGCATCAGTTCAGTCACGTTCTCCTAACTCTCAGGTATTAGTAAACTGTAAAATCTAGGGTTTATAGTCCTATGAACAAAAAGGTCTCATTAGGTAACCCAGTCCAATGGTGGCTCGAGAAGGGCGTGAGATATTAATCCTCGTAGGTTACCACCCATAGTGTCTATGTTTAAATCTAGTGCATATATAATGTAATGTAGTTTGAGTATTACGAATAAAAAATAATACTGAAATAAATAAACAATAGCTCGCTTAAGATCCTAAAGGACACTTGGAAGCTCTACCTACTTCCACTCATAGACAAAATAGGTGTCTAAATGGTAACTATATATATTATAATAATAAATATATATATATATTATTTCTATACTGAATCCACCTATATGAACAAAGTACATGCAGATTCCTAATGTCGATATACCTGGAATAATAGCTGCTGGTTGGACCGAGGTGTAACATAGACATCCAAAACTAGTCTAAATTATCCTATAATCTCATTAAATAGGATACGTACCCTACATCCCAATAGAGTGAGAGACATCATGCAACAACAATCAAGATGTTGAGTGATCCTCCATGAAAACACTCTAATCATGGTATGCGGTATGTAAATCCCAGCATCCATATTATATCACTGGTGAAAGACATCATGCTCAACACCCGATGTAAGGGAGCATGATGCGCCATGATCAATAGAACCCTTAGCATTATTACACAACCCATTTATATGGTGTAACCATATTATAAAACAATCCATGAGGAAACATATCTCATGCATTGCATGTAATAATCCCATTTTTCAATAATGAAATCACATTACCATATAGGGCATGAGGAAATTCCTTTCATGAAACATGTTCATAAATCTGATAAATATAAACCTAGAATAACATTGTTAATAGAGTGATCGATAAAGAAAGTAACATTAGGTGTATCCCTACCACCCTTTAATCCATTTATCTCATTTAAAACATTAAATTCTTCCAACAAAGGAAAACAATAAGGAACATACTAAATAATTAATATTTTCCATTTAATTTAAAAAAATACATACAAACTAATTTGATAATATTAATGAGTACTTAGGAGGTGTCATTGGAAATGAGAAATTACCTGCATGGGTAATTCTAATTAAAATATGTGCTAAGAAATTAGAAGGTACCTTGGTAAATTTATCAATTATATTAAAGGAGTTCATCTACATTTTACCATGATGGAAAGGTATGTACTAAAACATGACATTTATTTATCAAATGAATCAAAACTTAGAGGAAAACCAATGCAACTAGCCAAGAATTCATTATATCAAAAATCCATACTTCTTGGTTTAGAAGACAACACATCTCCATCGAGGGGTTTTATTATAAAAACATGAAAATGTTCTTTGAACAATTCATTTAGAATATTTAAACATCCATTCCATAATTCACATGTCAATTAATCAAAAGAAACATTTTAAATTAACTACCAAACATTTAAATTCAATTATAAAGGTTCAATGGAATTAAGAAGGTGCCATTATTATTTAGAAAAAATCCTGTAAGGAGAAATTATATTATTCATCCAAGATAAACACTTAGAAGTAATTCCAGGAATTTAATAAATTAATTATAAAGGAAAAATTCACTTGGCACACCCATGGGGTGTCTAAAAAAGAGATCAACGACCTCTAATTCCTAAAACAAGGGTCAACATACATGTATCAAGGTGCAAGGATAATATTCATATGAAGAACTCTATAAAAAGGCAATGTTTGGAAAAGGATGGATCACGACATAACGAAACTATTCATAAAATGGTTGAAAAATTAAGGAAAACCCATAGACCACCTACCTTATACCATGGATGATGTACCCATCCAATATCAAGATTCTATTTGGTTTAGTTGGAATGTAATATAAGAAACAAACATCCGCCCAGAAAATATGGAAAATGAGATCACACCAAAATAGCACAATTGAGAGGATATTAAACAAAGAATGTTTTAAAAGGAATTCATAGCTTACCAATGCACATCCATAGAGGCATATTACGATCTATTCATACAACCAGAGTAGGATAACCATTAAATCATATTCTAGAATTGAGGAAAAGAACACCCACAACTCATAGATGGGGAGGAGACACCCACTAGAGGAAGAATAAAGAAAAAATAAAGAAATATAAAAGGTTTCATTAAGGGATAATTTTCAATTTCACACTTAAAACATGGTAACATGGTTTGGATGATTATTTCACCAAACCATGTGTAAATCATGTGACACCCATCCCTTAAGAAAACACCTATCATGGTTTGTCCCGTATGGTTAGTCTAACCATGCACAAACCATGTGGTGAATAGTGATTAGGTACTACCTAATTAGAACTAACAATGAGGGATAGGTGCATGCTTTGAGAAAACCATTTGCATACCATGTGGAGAATTTATGATCCCCCCTCTACAACCACATGATTTTTTTCCTAGGGGCCGCACAATTTCGGACAAATTGTCTGCACTATGAAGACCCTCCAAACGTGGGACTTCCATCCATAACACTTATGAAACTCAAGGAGACGTCCAAGGGACCTCTCATACCTTCACTCAAGTCCAAAAATAACATGTTGATGTGTTCCAACTCTTAGATAATTGTTCCAAAACTCACTTTGTAAAATAGCCCATCCAGTTAATGTGAATATTGAATTTTTTTTGGATTTTCATCTATTTAAAAATCATGGGTCATTACAAAAAGTTTTTAGGGTTCTCCATATAAACCTATAAAAATTCAGGCTACGCTCACTAGGAACCATGTATTAGAAAAAAAATTAGATCATTTCTCCATCCCATCACTGTGGTTACGAATAACTGGTGCAAAAAATGTATTCTACGCAAATCATATTCAATGTCGTATTATTATCACAGAAAGAAAATATGGATGAAGGCATAAATTATTAGAAAAAAAATTATTTTCATTTATGTATAAAAATAAAATAGGGGGATCATCCACAAGATGAAGTCTCTCTAGAAAATTTTTGAAGAGACGGTCAATATAACTCTTCATTTGTTGAATGACCTGCTGAGTCCCATCATCCACTTGTTGAAGCCCATTCAACCGAATGCACTTCCTCTCCTTGGTATAACAAAGTGATTCTGTTTCAACAACTATAGTAGTTGACCTGTCAATCTAGGATCCATCTAATGAATGGTGGACATGTATGACCCCCCCTAAGTAGTCTCTAATTCCTACTAAAGGACCAATATTTGAATGGTTTTATCAATAATTCATTTCTTAAATTCTTCCAACTTTTTAGTATGGTTGGCCTCCTCTTGGGATAATGCAGCATAGAAATATTTATTGTTGATGATAAACTCTTCATTTATGATGTCTCATTGAATCTTGTTCTCTCACTCTTTTTTTTCAATGATTTCCTTCACAATAGCATGAATCATGCGATAATCAAATCCATCATATCCTAGAATACAGAACAATAATGAAAGTCATTGGATTCAAAGAGGAAGGTCTTCAAGACGAATCTTAGTGACTGTTTTCTAAATATCTCTCAAGACCCATTATGTTTGATGTGAAGAGAATTTGTCAGCTCTGAATCTGACTCAAAGGAACTATCACAAGGAGAAATGTACTTTGAGATCAGTACGCTTATATGCACACCCTTCCCCACTCCCTCGTGGTTAATAATGTATTCTTGTTCTAGTACTAATTGCACTGGAATAGGGGATTCACCCGCAGTCCCAACCATAGAAGTTTATGGTGCCAGAAAGTGGTAAAGACTTATCATTATCCTCAAAAGGGTAACAAACATGAGAAATAGGTGTTAATTAAATTATATAGTGACACTCACCCAGTACTAGGTTGATGGGTTAGATGATTCCCCCTAACATTACTGACCTCGGTAGATTGAATTGGAACCTATTACAGAGGAACAATTTCTTAAGTCTTCATGAGACTTTCCAAGAGAGGATCAGAAATATTTCTTGTTTCAATATTAAATTGAGTAATTTCTCCCTCAATGGTGGGACTAAGATCAACTTTTATTTCTTGTTCATGCACTATCACTATGACATTTTATGCAGATGGAACTGCATATTCCAAATATTCATGATCACATAATCATGCATAATGAATTTTTTTTGAAAAAAAATAAAGAAACGCATCCATTAAATTCCCTATTATGTTCTTAAAATTATCCTAACGTTGTAGGAATATTAATATGTTTCATTAGTTCTTAAAATTTTATGTCATGATTTATCATGGAATTCATTGATGTCCTAGGCCCTGTGGGAATCTGACCTATGAATTTTCTTACAATATTTGGCTTAAGACCTAGTACACCACCCAATATTGACTACATGAGACCCTAAACAGCTTCCTTGATGACAACTGTTGGGTCAGCATCAGTCACTATTGGGTCCTCTGCTGCATGAGATGAACATGAAATATCATAGGGTTGAAAGTCAGAAACCTATATGCAATAACTTATGATTTACCTTACACATTACTAGAATCCTCATCCCAATCTAAAATGGAAGTAGTGGTGATATGAGTATATGGAATATCCTTAACCCTCAACACATCTTCTATCTTGGGAGACAACTCACCAATAGGGATCCATGCTTGGGTGAGAGTGCTCTCCTTAGTTCTTAGTTGTGATTCTTTAGGCCCCTTGAGATATGGTAGGGAAGGTGATTCTGAAACAAGAAAAGGGTTTGAAATTTTGGCCAGATGAAGTAGAGTTTAGCATTATCATGAAAAAATTTCACTATTTAAAAGGTAGTTAACCAATGATTTTAACATCCAAAATTCTTTAATATTCGACATAGGAGGGATAACATCAACCTTTTCAAAGAAATGTATTATAGGTAGTAGCAAATGTTCTCTTAGCATCTCATCCTCCATCATTTTTGGACCCAAGGATTTATCTCCTTGTTCGGGGGATGATTCATCAATTTTGAGTGCAGTGTAATGTGGTTAGTATATTGGTGATAAAATCTTCGGCTAATTTCCCCTTAGCCTGCTTCAAATAAATATTACTTTCCACCTTAGTAATAGTACGTTTTTTGAAATTAAAGAGAAGAACGGCCAAAGGAAAGAGAACTTACATCCTTGGTATTGGTATAATCAATCCATTAATCAAAATATGGGTGATTTATCCCTTCATAAGTGCCTCGTCTCATCATGCCTTCTTCCCATATTGTGGAAGGGATCGGATTTTCAGTTTCATAAATGAAAATCTCTAGCTCCTAGATATAAATCCTCACTTTAGCAAGATTGTACTCAAAGTGAAGATCGGTTAGGGATCGAGAATCTCCTATCCCTAGAATAAATATCCCATTATGATAGATTACCCATGTGATTTCAACATTAGAGGGCTTTTGAAATAAAAACATTATTTCCTCCGGTCATATGAATTCTAAGCTCATCCAAGGCTTCCTTAAAAACAATATGATATTCCTGGATTTCAAGGGCTTCTTGAACCTCTCTATTGTATTGATAGATGAGAAAATGGAACTCAGTTCTCTTATTAATGGTGACAACTGGACTATTTGGGTGTAGAATAGGTTGGCATAGCCCTATTGATTCAGGACAACAAACTAAACCTTGCACGTAATCATTTGGTTGAACTCGATACTTTATTATCAACACCTTATGAATGAGATAAAGAATCCTTCAGAATAGAAAAAAATTGATTGTAGGAGCAGAAGCCTCTTCACCCTACTTTCCACACATGGATTTTTTCCTAGTATCGATTCAATGAATAACTTCAGCCTACACTCCCTAAAGATATGATGCAATCCATGCCTCATCATACCAAAAATTAAATCCACTATTTGAATATGTTGAAAGTATGTTGATCATTAATTGAGTAAACTCCATGGTTGTAAGAATCCATAACTACTGGGATACCATCAAATTGTTTTCTGATCAAACAAACACTATGGGAGATATAATTATTTATTGAAGACACTTGAATTGGTGTGAAAACCTATATGAATCATAGGCCTAGAATATAAATTCACCTTTCATATGAGTCACCATCACACCATCTCTAAAGGCCATAACATATGACCTTAGCTCAGTTCTAGCCTTCCCATCATCGGTAAATCTCCCGGAAGGAGGGCCCCCATATTGGAAGAAGTTGAAATCCTTATATAGGCTCAACCTCAATAGGATATCATTGGGCTTCAAGAACAAGGACAGAATACCAGAAACATCCTAAACATATGTCCAAAATGGAAACTCAAGAATATTAACTCCACTTAACATGGAATGGGATCTAAAGTGAGAATCTAGTCATCCCTACAGTATATTTAATGGTCTTCCAATTTAGAACAAAGCCTTTTCCACATTAGAATGCAGTATAATTAGATAACTTTTTCTAGGACATGGATTTCCAACCACACATGCTTCTTCTCATCCATCTTTTCCACTAAGACAAATGTCCCTAACCATATATTGTCATCGGAATCATGGATAAGTAGCATATAGATTCTTAGACACATGGATAAAAATCCCATTAAATGTGTCTTCAAAGGAACACCGGACTTGGGGTTTGTACCCCCATTTTTCGTACTCCTCCTTTTCTAAATTCGGATAGAATGTACTAGGAGTGCTCTGATTTTCAATATTGGGACACCATGTTGGACACTTGTAAGTGGGGCCTTCCCCCTCTATCTATAAGAAAGTACTCATTCATACTTTAGGATGTATACCCTCTTCAGAAGAGGGTATTCCTTTATAACATCATTAGTTATTTTCAGAAACTCATTCAATAAAGGAAACGTCCTTTCAACACAATCCCACTTCACCCTCAGAGGGATAAACTCATCACACATATATCTAAGGATCGGGTCCCTAGAGATCTTGTGTACATCCCATAAGATAATAACAACTTCTCTATGCATCAATTAGAAATATTGTGTCTGCTGACTCCACCAGTTTAACAACTTATGAATGAATTCAGTATTCTTATATATATTGTTTTTCCATACTCATACAACCTCATAGATTTTGATGTCTTGTAGCTCCTTCTTAAACTACATTCAATTCTAGTATACCCAGTATTCCCATATCCATATAGGATCAACATGCCCTCTTAGGCAGATGTACTAGTCTTTACTCAAAACCTTTAACTAGTCTATCTGGGAATCATGAAAGACGAATGGATAATAGTGTGACTTTAATTCGGGCATGTGCGTCTTTAGATTTGGAGCACACAAGATATGTTTCATGACAAATGCTGTGGATTATAACCTAACATTAATATATTCACCCATTCTTGAAACATTGACAGTAGTGAAATTTCAACAATCTTGAAACCAAGAGAGAGGAGTATAATTCATTTATGTTGGTATCAAGACCTACATCAGGTGATCATGGATATAAGGTGGAAGTTAATTATTCTCAGGAAAGTTATAGTGATATTTCTTCAAATGTCATGCAATATTGGGTGAAGTAATATTGTGTGAATCATAGTAGTTGGTACATATAGCCTTTACGATATATTCAAGGCGTTTTTCATATTTTCCATAAGGAAATATGGTCTTCTAAGTGGGCATTGTACATAAAAATAAGAATCTTGTTTTTGGGTTAGATAAGCCTCTATTTCAAAAAATTATACAAATGGATACAATTTAGAAAATGCAAGGAATCATAAAGGTGCCTCACACAGGTTCTTAGTGCAAGGCCATTTCTCAAGGTATCTATGCAATTCACTCACCCAAACATTTGTATTATGTAGGTCGGGACATTCCATACCAACAAAAATGACACTTTCAGTGAAACATCGTTAGCAGAGGGTCCTTTTAGTACACTTGTATAGAGATACCTAAAATATGGATTCATGGGAACTGATCATTAAAATAATGGCCCTATTTATAGACAAGGAAGCCCTCCCCCCATACAGCATGTATACGTACCCTGCCTACATGGATGACCTAGGTAGACTACCTGAGTGGGGTACCTATGTGGATAAACTCTGTGATCCATCCACCCTTTTCATCCATTTACCACATGATCATACCCTCTACTTTTGATCATATCCAATTCTAAGGGGGGTATTTTTTTGAAGCTTTGTTTTTTCACTTAGAGGAAAAGACCTCAAATAAAAATAAATTAAAAGGAATAAAATAATGGAAATGAAGGAGGTCAATAATCACATTCCCTACCAAAGGTATTTCACTCTGGTACCCCCAAGAAGTTTCAATGCATAGGGTACCTACACATATGCCTGTGAGACCAGATTAAGTGGAAACCTTGAGAAGAAACCCTAAGTGAATGAGTCTATACAACCAAAGACCCATATTTTTCTATTAATAGGACCTTGGGGTATTCATTTTCATAGATAAAAATTCTTAAAGGCCTCCTGATGCTCTGATATCCCTAGTCCTTCACCAAAGCCCTTCAAAAAACATCTAGATACTCCTAAAAAATTGAAGAAGAGTGAATTAAAGGGGGATTATAAAACTAAAATCCTACAAAGTTTTAAAATAAATAGCACATATGTGATAAACTTTATCATTCATGGTTGAATAACACTAGCATGTTGTCCCCTTCCTTAACCAGGTACATGGGCGAGCCACTTCTGGGAAATCCTGTAGAGGCCCTTGAAGTCTTGAAGAAAGCCTCACCCAGGGTTTGTTGCCAGGTGTTCCATCATCCAAGGTACCATCACATCACTCAGGATACCTATTAAAATGTCCCTTATCTCTCCCAAGTCTACCAAGTTGAGCCTCCCTTGGCACACCATAGCCTCTGATCAGGCCCTCTTCAAAGCCACACATGGAAGGGCCTATCCTCAACTAGCTCCCTTGTATGAATGATACCATGTTGAGACCTCTATAGAAACATCCGAACTAGAAAACCAATGGAAATAGAAACACTAATGTGTCTTCTGTTTGGATTTCTATTCATTCGATCAAAGTTTTCCCAACATTTTCATACCATACTGTTAGGGTTCTCAGGGTTCATGTGGATTTGTATCCCTTAGGTCATGAGGACCCCTACCCAGGGGCAATGTAAGGATGTTCTTAGTCTTGAGAACAATGTCTAGGACCATGTCTACCCCTTGTCATCTCTAAGATATGGAGTCTCCGGTTCCATACAGAGTGGATGAGGATTACTCTTACTTTTCCATTCAATATGTAATGATATCCTCCTCTATTAAAACCAAATTAATTAAGGGCACACCTTATCGAGTAATCATATTGCCTTTCTTAAAATAGGATGCACTCTTGATCCTCCTAGACCCCTTGGATATTGGGTTGGAGAGGGTATTGGAACCGAAGTCCTCTCCTCTCTCTCCCACACCCTCGACCCCTTCTACCAACGGAGGAAGAGAAGTGTGTGACTTTTTAGATCTTATGCTTCCTCTTGTCCATCACATTTAAGAATGAATCATCATGACTTGTTGGATTAGAGGATATCCATGAAAATGAAACCTAAACACTTGGATGTGTGTTTTGGAAAAGGATATTTCTATGGATATTCTGATTTCCTTCCTTAAGAGTGAATCTATATGTGTAGGCCAAGGCCATGTATCTAACATTAGGGAAATGTAGATTGTGTGGTTTCTCAGATCTTATGTTTCCTCTTGTTTCTCACACAAAGAATGGATCACATGGGCTTAGAGGTTGATGGTGATTATAAAATCCACATTATCTTAACCCAATTATGGGTGTCCTTCTTAGGAGTAATCCCCAATCATACTGATCCCCAAGACACATTTTAGTTTTCAGTCCCAACTCATCAAAGGGAAGCCTCAGTGCGAAATCCCCAACTATTTAAGTAGGATATCTATGATTCTTACTACAATTAGGATATGTAGGATGCCCACCTATTTCCAAAACTCAATGGGTATACTCCTTATGAGTAATCCTTAATCACAATGTCATTAACCCAAGACTCCTCCTTATGTATAATCCCCAAACAAGTCTCTAAATCACCATGAGTCAAGACAAATTTCATGGCCTCAAATTATTTCATCCAGGAATCCTTTTCAAGAGTAATCCCCAACTTAATCCTCTCAAAGGGACATAATCCCATATGAGAAAATCTTGAGGGCCTTTATAGGTGTGGGTCCTTGCAACCAAAATATGTGGTCTTTGATTCCCATCCAAATGGGATACATTGTATGCCTCCCTAAGGTCCAATCCCAACACCCCAAATAAACCCTATTTTCTTCGGGCTACATCCCCATTAGGGTTTAATTTAGCATGGAAAACCATATTTATTATGGGATAACCAGGCTGCCCTAGCATAAGTCCTACACTAAAATTTGACTAGGAACATTTTTCCTAGACTTACTACCCACAAGAAGTTAAACTGTATGGTTAGGTCCTTTTTAGATGACCTTAAAAGGTTTGATGTGTCCCGTTAAGAGACACCAAGCAACATGGGTTCTGGTTCCTCTTGCGAGAATATATAGGAAGCCCATTTCATTGGTCTGATCTGAACATAAAAACAAATATTATCTCTATATATTAAAATATACTCTAGAGAACCCCTTTGAGTGTCTATAAAACCGTCATCATCATAATAATGACCAAAAAATCTGTAATCATTATATAAGAGGATAATATTGATATAGAACCTCGGATACATACATATGATTCTGAACTCTATGTATGATAATAATAGGTTGTTAATTCAGGTTTTATACACATCATACTTTTTAATTAATAATGGATTCATTTACATAACATCAATCTATAAGAGTGTCTAGAGGTAGGTAATAATTCCCCTCAAAATGGGTGTGTTGAGCCCGACCTCCCATCCTCTTGAACAATGTGAGTTATTAATCATCGATGGGAAAAGTACTAAAAGAGATCCTAAATTTGGAATGAAGTTACCAAAAGGATATAAATCCATTGGTTTTTTCTAGTTCCATGAAAAACCCAATGAAAAATATTTGTAAACAGTGAGCCTGACATGAATGATTTCATGAAATTCAACCCCTAAAATGAACCGTCAAGCAACCAAATTATGAGGAAAACATTGAAATAATTCGATTTAAACATAAAATACCATTAAGAATGAATTATTAATGATATTAAATTTAAATGGGAAGTATATATACCATATAAAAGAAAATGGGTTAATAACATTAGAATATGCCTCAATGAAATAAAATTGAGATGAAATCCATTACCTTTCCCCCTTTTGGTTGAATAGCCTTTATACCCATATATAATGGTTTTAGGAATTTTATTAAAATAAAAAAGAACCATATTCATATTATTAATATCATATATGATCCTTTTCTAACATCTTATCACCCTTTTTTAATAATCATTCATTATATTCATTGTCTCGGGTGTTAATTATCGTGTTTCTCGAGTATGTTTTGACATGTTATTTTTTATTGCTCTTAATAAGATCATGATTTAATCATATAAAGAATGTAAAACATTATTTAGATATCATATAAAATTATTATAAGTTTTTTAATCCATAAATTTTTGTGATGGAAATTAATTACATCGTTCATGCAGACGGTAGGCCTTACGTACTAATGAGCGTTGTTTCCATTTTCTTGTCATATTTAATGAAAGAAAAGTAAATGATATATATTTATATTATCATTCTAGTATCATATTCATTTCATATATATATATAATATTTTTATTAAACCCAACCATAATATAGTCTATGTAATGTGTGAATGAATCACGTCACTTCACAAGGTGGTAGTCCGCCATACACACAAACGACATTATCATATTCCCAAAAAATGAAACGAATGATGGTATATATTGTATAATAGTTAAATAATGATAAATAAATAATAAATATAATATATATCATATATAAAAATTAAACACATCATTATTTATAACCTTTAAAGGTGGTAATAGAATAACGAACAACATTGGTTCATGAGGCGGTTTTCCACCATAAACACAAACGATGATCGCGTATCCAATTTGATGGAAGTGTGTATAGTTTTAGGTTATAAAATTAACATTACAAAATATTACTATATGTAAATTAATTATGTTATTATATAATCATGTTATAATATGATATCAAGTATTTGCATAAGTTAATAAAATAAAAACATTTTTGAAAAAACATTACCTCTTCTTCGGGTATCCTCCATAGGTTTGCACTAAAACTTTCAAAGGTTTTATTTATTAAAAAATTAATTCAAGTAGTATGAGGTTAGGGGATTTGGTGAGTGATTTAGTTAAGTATTTTTTTAACCAATGTGATTTAAGAAGTGTGAATAAGTGGGAGAGGGGCCGACCTTTTATAAGTGGGGGAGAGCTCACCCTGGGAATTTTTGAAATAAAGTAAGGTGTAATCAAATTTTTAACTAATTAGATGATTGCATAATACCAAAAACTCTGTCATAAAGGTTTAATGGTTGAAATATTCCCAAAAAATTCGTATTTTTTAGGTTTAGGGTAATTATTACTCCTTATACTCTATGTTTAACAACTAAGTAAACTCTTTTTTACCATAATCACTCTAATTAATTTTAATTGCATTCACTAATCATTATGATTAAAAATTAAGTTGAAATTTTTATAAATTAGAAATTATTATTTAAATAAATATTGAATCTATTTTTACAAATTCAAATCAAATAATTGGTAAAAATTAATTTAAAATTAATTATGTATATGTTACGAGAAAGTGAGTTTTTAAAGTGAAAATGTTTGAATGTTTATAAAATTTTTATATACAAATTTAATATTAAAATGATTCAAATGAATTAAATTGGTTTAATATATTTAAAATTGATATAATTTTACTTTAAAAATAATATATAATAAAATTTAACAATATAAATGTTTTAGATGAAATTTTAGTTTTCAATTAGAATTCATTGTTTTTCGCAATTCATCAAAAAATAAAACCCCTTAAATAATACCAAAAATTCACCCTAGGAAAAAATTTAAATTATGATTAAAAAAATTAAGATTATTTTGTAATAAAAAATTTATAAATGTTTCAGAATTTATTTTTAAAACAAATTTTCCATTAAAAGGGGGATAAACTTCCCTTTAAATAATACAGTTTTTATGCATAAAATTGGATTTGTTCTTATATTATGCCTATCAAATATATTTGATGATTGTAAAAAAATCATTGAATATATAATATATATAAATATAAATATAATTAATATCCTCAAATAATAGTAACTAATTTAATTTATTAAGATAAAATTACTTCAGATTATAAAATTAGTTTTTTATAGAAACATCAATTTATATTCAATTGATTTTCATAATAATCTCTAATTAATAGGTAACTAATTAATTAAACCATATATTTTAATAATTTATTTAATCATATTAATAAACAAAAATTTAATATATTAGAGATAATTTTCATTTTAAATAATGATATCAACAGTATTTGGTAAAACTCGGTCTTGTGTGTATTGTAAGTCATCATAGAAAGTCATTGTTGTTTGTAATGCAAGAAAACTCAATGTTACATACATTGAAATCTATATCATATGTTGAATTTATTTAAAACAGTAAATATATTTTAATGTCTCAGGATTTTATATTCCCTTATATGGTTGTTTTTTCATTTCATACATGCTGTCAAATAAAACATTCATATTTTAAAATTTCAGGGTGTTACATTCTACCCACCTTAAATAAATTGTGTCCTTGCAATTTAAACTTGATCATAGTAACAAAAATTCAATATTTTAAAATTACTTCATTGAAATACCACATAGTGATAAGGTTGGAAAAAATATTCTCTTAATAAGAGACAACGAGAAGTACCGAGGTCATATGGAATAACACATAACTAGGTTTCTAAATAAGAGAAAATTGGTGAAAAGTGAACATATGGAATTGGAGGAAAGGAATAAATATTTATATAGAGTTATTGAGGTCATTGGTCACAAATAAGTTAATTGTCAATTAAAATTTGAGGTCTTAGAATCCATAAATCTATAATTATTTAAAAGACATTCATTTCAACAAAAATAATGATATTAGGATAACATTTTTATCTAAAGTCATTTTATATATATTTGATGAATTATTTCACTCTCTAAGAATATAAGGAAATATACTTGATACATTTCTATTTAAAAATAAAAATTTCATATATTTGTTTTACTTCAATCAATTTTTAATTCATCCTTTATTACATGAAATGAATATCAAAAAATTAACTTTCATTCCTAAAGCACTGAAATTCTGTTTTAACTGATCGTGTGGTCAACAAAAGAGTGAAATTATTTTCCATCTATTTCTAGATAATTTAAAAAACCAATACGGTTTTTAAAATTTACACAATATAATAAATTAATCTCTAAAATATCGTCCAAATTTTAACATAAACTATTGCAGGAATGGTTATCCTTATGACATCTCCTAAATGTTAATATCTATAACTTTAGAAAGAAGGTTACTGAATTTCCAAAATGAACATATCATTAACCAGTTCCATGGTAGTTGGTATGATCCAATTTAATTAAATCATATTTTCAACCCAACATAATTAACTTAACAGTTGGAACATGTTAAGCGTTATATTTACATTAGTCATATGTTTTTCCAAAAAGTTAAAATTTCCTTTAAACTATTTTTCTAGGGCATTGGTACAATTCAACATATATATCAAATATGTAATGGAATAGTACTAAACTAATGTCCTTATATATTTCATAATTATTTTAGTGAGAATAAAATACTTTCAAAACATATTTAATGGATCCAAATACATGAAAAACAGTAATCATTCCTCTTTCATTGTGTCAATAGAATTAGGCTTGACCTTGATCCATTAGCTTCTTATGAGTTATATTCCCTTGAAAATTTGGAAATTTATTTTCATAGTGCACCATTTCACTATAGTTTAAACACTGAATATCTATTTTTTCTTTCATTACTTTTTATTCCTTTTCCTAGAGTATTTTTTCTCCATGTTTTTAACAAACTCTCATTCCCTTAAATCAAGTATTGTGGTGTTTCTTTTCAAGATTATAACATGATAATAAAATCATTCTTTCTCTTCTTACCTTTATCCAATTTCTTATCTTCCATCCTATTATTTTATGGTTTCAATTCGAATCCATTATACATAGATAATTCTTTCTATGTCTTGATAGAATGTAAAAATATTTTATCATATGATGAAATGGTTTAAGAGACTGACACACTTCAGAAACATTGATCAATCACATCAAATAAATGGTCAACCTTATACTCTGTGTTGTGTATGTAATTTTTAGCATACCTAGTTAACCTTGTAAAGGTTTCTTTATACCCTTTAATGATTTATTTTTCATTTTTATTTGAGCTTAAGAACTTCCTCTTCATCTCATTTTGTTTCTCACGAGGGAAATATTTTTCAAAGAATGTCTCCTTTAAAAATTTACATTCCACTAGTTTAATCTCATCTTCCTCTCTAGTATTCTAGATCAACATCCATCATTGATTGCCATCAATTTTGAGAAAACACACCAAAAGTACCAACTTTTCCTTTTAATTGTATCCCAATGCTATAAATATCTTATCCAAATACTTAATCCATCACTCAGATACTACTGGATTAGTAGTCCCACTAAATGATGGTGGATTCTATCCCATAAAGTGATCCAATGTATGATGGTCGTACTGTAGAATAGGTTTATCCATATAGAAATGACTATTTGTTATAACATTATTATGATTCTCTAATATATCAATAATTTGATCAATTCAAATAATAATTGTATTGGATTTTTTAGTAGGAAAATTTCTAAATTGGACATGGGAATTGATACCCTTCTTGATTCTAGGTGTTATTTCTAAATAAGGTTATACGCTATATTTGATCGTATAATTATGAAACATAATGTATAATCCCAAAAAATTAGGATTTAATTATATAATTATCCTCTATTTAAATCTCTGGGATATCATACCAAATCTATGTTTTCCTAATTCTAGTTCCCAAGATTTCAACTAAACTTCCATTGATACAAACTGTAGTAACTGATACCCTAGTATCATAGAGAAAGTGCTTGTTGACATTACATTGGTATAAGATACAAGGAAACACATCCTAAAGGACTGACTAGTTTAGTAGTCTTGGTAAAATATATACATAATTGATTATTACAATATATATGAATACAAAAAATTACAACATATTTTTTTTTGAGAATAACATTATTCTATCTCGAGTATCTCTATATACTAGTCATGATAAAATTCATGGAATATCAGGGAATGGAAAAAAATAAGCCGATCTCAAATTCTTAGTAAGGGTTATATACAACAGAATAATTAATTAATTATTTTAGATAATTAGCATGTCTTGGTGAATAACTGGTCACCATGTCATTTAATTAATAAACTATGAATTAAATGCATACATATATTTTTTTATGGTGAAATTATCAGGGATAATAATAAATGAATCTAAAGGAAGGAAATATTTAATTATTTAAAATTTTGTTTCCTAAGAACATGATACCTTTACCAACAAGTTATATCCTCAAGATGTTTTAAATCAAATTGGGTACAAAATGATTTGATTTGGCCAAACTTATCTATACTGTCAAGATTT
Source organism: Viscum album (assembly GCA_963277665.1). Taxonomy (NCBI): domain Eukaryota; kingdom Viridiplantae; phylum Streptophyta; class Magnoliopsida; order Santalales; family Viscaceae; genus Viscum; species Viscum album. The sequence goes on along the minus strand of OY728126.1, from coordinate 926,479,485 downwards.
ATCCTCAAGAAAATTTAAAACATACTAGTTATAAATGTATAGGGTGTGTCCAACTGATTTCATCACATGAGAGTACTGATGAATCAGGGTGGGATTACTTTAAATTATCCCTAACCCATGTTGTACCATTCCCAAAGCATTACTCATATATAGAATAATTTATTTAATTCATTAACAATGTGCCTTATAAAAATGTATCTGTATTGAGTAAAGGATACAAATTTATCAATATTTCCCCAGTTAATCAAATAACATTAAAATTGAACATTTTATATAACAATAGAATATGGTTTATAAAATAATCATATCCATGATAAATTATGTGGACAGTTTTGGGAAATTTATTATCTAATGATCATAGGAAATTGGACATTTCAGAGGAAATTTATTGGATACAAAATCGGATCAAGGAAGTTAATGTCAATAATTTCCTTATCTAAATAATCCTAAATCATCTAGAGGAATAATATGGATGGTATAAATATAAAATATACTAATTAGTGTAAGATTATATGTGTTTTTTCATTGATGAATGTTGATACAATTAAAATACCTTTAAAAACATTATTAATGAAAATAACCTTTTTATTTTGATTTTTTTTTAAAACAATTATTTGAAAATAACTTTTAAAAAAAGTAAAACATTTTTTAAAGGGTGAAAATAAAATTTATAAATCATTTTTAAAAGGTAATTTTTTTTAATTTTTTATAAAAAATGGTTTTAAAAGAAAATATATTTCAAACCAAAGTGAGAAATGAAGTCTTGTTTTATTAAAAAAAGTCTAAAACATTTTAAAAACAAAAGAGTATAAAAATAGTACTGTTAAATGAAAATAATCATGAATAAGCAAAGGATAGAAACTAAAAATTTTTATTAAACAATTATCATAAAATTTCTTTCAATGTAAATCAAAGTCTAAACAATCCTAACTAAATGAGACTGTGATGTAAACCCTTGCAAAGATCTTAACATCAAAGTGAGAATCAATCCAATGAATTGATTATGTGTGTAAGATATTAATCTAGATAAAAAAGTGTAAATAAAATAATATATATTAAAAAATCATTACACACTTAATTAATTACAAACATAATCTTATAATATTAATAAAAACAAGTAATATTACCTAATGAAAAGGACTTCAATTATGAAATTATTTACCACTTAGAAATTTTTAATTCAAATAACCTTTAATGAAATAATTTAAATTGAAACATGAAATAACATTAATAATAAATTATTAAGTATATTATCTTTCAAGTGGTAGTATATAAAACATATAAAATAAACTAGGTTCATAACATTACAATATTCCTCGATAAAATGAAATTGAGATGAAATCCCTTACTTTATGATCTGTTTAGGTTAAACACCTTTTAACACCATGTATAATGCTATTAATCATGTTACTGACTTATAAAATAACAATATTAATATTTTTAATATCATACATTATCCTTTTATAACATATTATCAGCCAATTGTTAATATTTTTTCATTATTTTCATTGTTTCATGTGTTAATGGCCTTGTTTTTCAAGTATGTTTTGACATGTTATTTTTTTCATCTTACTTAGATCTTATTTCACTATCTTATTAATTTAAAACATGAAGAAAATATAATATATATTCATTATATATGTATTTAGTGTAATCTATAAAATTTGGCTATTCAAATGAAATACACCATTCATGGAGACGGTAGGTCGTACGTATGCATGAAAGCTCATTCCATTTTAATGTCATATTAAAAGAAAGAAAAGTAAATGATATAGATGAATATTATCATTAAATTATCATATTTATGTCATATATACAACATATTTTTATTAAAAACGTCCTTAATATATTCCATGTAATGTGTGAATGAATCATATCACATTGCAAGGTGGTAGTCCTCTAAACTCACGAACGATATTATCGTATTCCCAAAAATGTAAATCATGATATTATGTGTTTTATAATAACTAAATATTCATAAATAAATCATATATATTATATATATGATATATATACTATAAATACATCATTATTTCTAACCTTGAGATGTGGTAATGAAAGAAAGAATGACATTGGTTCTCGAGACAGTAGTATATTATACACATGAATGATGATTTTGTATCCCATTTGATTGAAGTTGTGATGTTTTAGGTCATAAACCTAAAATAAAAAAATCTTATTATATTTTAAATATTTTTGTAAATATAAAATCATTTTATAATAGTAAACAATTGAGTTTGAGAAGGAAATAAAATAAAAACATTTTTGTAAAAACATTACCTCTTCTCTGGGTTTCCTCCTTAGGTTTTCACAAAAACCTTTAAATGTTTCACTTATTCCAAAAATAAGGATTCTATGATTATGGTATGGAATTTTTTGAGTGAGTTTTATAGGTATTGGAAAAAAGGATTGAGAGGCATGAAGAAGGGGGAGTAGGGGTGGCCTTTTATAAGTGGGGGAGAGGACACACTTGTAATTTTTGTAAAGAAGTTAGGTGTACCCATGCTTTAAACTAAAATAATGATTCCATAATACAAAAAATGAGATACTAGAGGTTTAATGGACTAAATATAGTCATATAATTGGTATTTTAGAATCTTAGATTAATTTTTACACTTTATAATCTAATATTAACCATTAAGTAAACTCATTTTTACCATAATAACTGTAATTAATTTTAACATCTTTTATTAATTATTATAGAAAATATTAAGTTGAAAATATTAAAATAATAAATTATTTTGATTATAAATATGGAATACAATTTTAAAAAATAAATTATATAAGTGGGGGAAATTAGTTTAAAATTAATCTAACAGACTAAATGGGATAGCATGGTTTTAAAGTGAAAATGGTCAAATGTTTACTATGTTTTTATGTCTACATTAAATATAAAAATGATTAAAATTAACTAAATTATATTAATATATTTATAATTCATATAATTTTACTTTAAAACCTATTTAAAATACAATTTATCAATATAAATTATTTATATGAAAATGTAGTTTTCAACTAAAATTCATTAATTTTTACTATTCAACAAAAAATGTAACTTCTAAGAAAAATACCAAAAATCACCATAAGATAATTTGTACATTAAAATTTTAAAAAATAATTTAATTATTTAATATAAAATTTATCGAATATTGAAAATATATGTTTGAAACAAATTCAACATTAAAAGGCGACAAAACCACCTTTAGAAAAGTAACACGTTTTATGCACAAAATGAGATTTGTTCTTATCTTATTCCTATTTGTCTATTGGATGATTATCCTAAAAAATTATCGAATATATAATATTTAAATTTCATTAGTATCATCCAATAATAGTATTTAATTTAATTTATTAAGATAAAATACCTTTAGAACATTACAAAAGGTTTTTATAAAAACATTTCCTTTATATTAAATTATTTTTTATATTAATTTATAATTAGTTGGTAACCATTGAATCTAATAAGATATTTTTATAAGTTATTTAATCCTATTCCTAACTTCCAATTTAATTTCTAGGAGATAATTTTCATTTTAAATTGTGATATTAATAATATTCAGTAAAACTTGATCATTCATGTAACGCAAGCCATTGAAGAAAGTTATTATTGTATGTATTGCTAGAAAACTCAGTGATGCATGCATTGCAAGATATATCAAATATTGAATTTATTAAAATTAGTAAATATATTTTAAATTCTTGGGATTTTATATTCCCTTCTATACTTGTTTTTTCATTTTATATATGCTATCAAATATGAAATTCATATTTTAAAATATTTGGGTGTTACTTGAATTACTAAACTCTTTTCAGGAACTTAATAGAGATACTCTTAACTTGGTACCATCCCATGACATGGCCTGAACGAAGTTCCTAATCTCCATGGGTCGGAAACTAGTGCATATACATTATGAATATTCTCTTTTGAACGGTTTTTCAAAATAAAAAATATCATTATTATAATGGTTCATTCCAGGAACACAACATGAACTCACTATATATTAGCAGGCCAAGCATCTAAATAAAAAAATTGGATACATCAAGGAAAAAATGAGCATGGTAAAACAAATGATGTAATAACATATTAAGAGACTCATTGAAAACTATAACATGAAAACAAGGTGAAAAGATAACCATATTTTGAAACATATACCAAAAAATAAGAATATTACATAAGACAAACCAAAAATAAAAAAATGAAAACACGATGGGAAGATACAGAGGAGGTAAATAAAGTAATAATGTAGCGAAAAAACAATAACCAAAAATATAAATAAAAAAATATTACCCATCTTTGTGTGACATGAGGATCACATCCCACCATGTCATCTACTACAACCAAATATAAGAAAACATAAAAATACACCTCCTTCAAGTTGGCCTTTACCTTTACCTAAATTAGTCAAAATAAACCCAAAGGATATATGTAGTTCTTGACCATAACTTGGATGGTATAATCCCACTTAGAATTATATGAATTTTTTTTTTAAATAATCCAAACATGTTAGTTTAAAAATAAACATATGTAAATACAAATTATATTTTATGGAATAAGTAATGCATAAATAGAAAAACGAAAAATATTTATAAATAGTTAAGAAAGAAAATAAGAAGAAAAATAATAAACATTCTCAACCAACCATCTTGGGATGTTCTCTATGTGACTAATTTTAATGATCCCTAATATCCTCTTACATATCTATAACTAATATAATTATATCAAACTATGAATAACCCACTAAACCATGTGGCATCCTAAACATGTGGGAAGAATCAATATCTAGAGAGGAATCTTTCACTAGTGATGTAATATATAATTAACTAGGTATAATGGATTTAATAAATAATTTGGTACTTATCACAGTTTCCCCAATTGAGAACCTAGTATTCCCATAAAGTATATACTTTATTAATAGATTCCAATTTCATCATGAAACCATTTTAAATTAAATAGGCATTACACTCAATGATTCTTTTTTTTCAAATAACCATTTAAGAAAACTATTTCAAAAGTAATATCTATTTTCAAGAAAAAATTTCATGGAAACTAAGTGAACAATTTTGTAAAATACATTTTATATTTTTGAAAATTTCATATTTCAAACATACATATAGAGTCACAATAAATACTTATATAAAAAGAGGAATCTTATAAATGATTATAATATATAACAATCCTCAATGATGAAATATAATACTTCTAAATAATAGGAAAAATAATTTTAAAAATAAAAAACATATGGTTCTTTTAAAAAATGTAACACATAGAACCCCTACCTTTAATTGTTTAAACCAATGTTGGTTGATGTAAAACCAAAAAAAAAATTGGTAGAGAAACCCCAACCACTTGATTAGCATCTATAAACATCACATACTCATCAATAAATTCAGATAATAAGACACCATAAACTGTTATGGCCTTAAAGGATGAATAAATCCCTAGAAATATAAAGAAGGTGATGAAATATAGAGAAACAGACAACTTGGTGAATCTTGGTTAAACATAATGATAAATTAAAAATAAATAAATAGGAGAGTGTAATGATAAAGGGGTTAATGATTCAAGAATCTATAGTGTTTTAATGAGGGAGAAAAGAGAGAAAAAAGGGTCAAATATGAGCAAGGTCAGTATTGGAATTTTAAAAGTATAATTTCATCATAGTACACATAGTTTGGAAACTATTGGTATGGTTCTAAGATCTTAGAAAAGTTTAATAGTTTTGTCTCATGATTTATAAAACCATACACCCACTATATGAATGGTTATAGAAAGTGCTTTAATTACTTTTATGGTTGGGTTTCATGATAACATTAATTGTATGTTAATAATTAAACATGCAAGGAACCTCCCATTTTCTTCCAAATTTTTTTTAAAACCTAATCTAAAACTAACAAATACGAATAAAAATCATAAAATACTAGTTTTTGTAATTAAAAATGACATCATGGTTGTTATAATTGTACCCACTGTATCATTTTTTGATACATAAAAGTTAACCTGAAGCTAGTTATTCAGAAAATATGTGAGGCCATTTTACTCTCAAGATTGAATAAAACTCCCACGTATTATAGGAATCCGTCATGAATTGTCTAAGACTCAGGATAATGGAATGTATTTCCCATGGAACACTATATTTATGGAATTAATCATCTAGATATGCTTTATAATCACTAAGACATCATGTTCCAGATATAAATCCTTCTGGTCTAATATATGAGAGAGATATAGATGGAAATTATTTAATTGTAATACATCGGAAACATTATGAATGTATTCCATATGAGCAAGAAATAATAACTTGTATTCCACCCTTCTAATCCTTTGTATGATTTTAAAGAGACCCACATACCTCAATGCCAGCTTCCCTTTCATACAAATTTATTAGTGACTAAAATGTGGAAAAACATTAAAATACCTAGCCACTTACGGAAAATTCAAGAGTTTGGTGATATTCATCTAAAAAATATTGATAATGCTTCTAGGATAACATAAGTATTTTTTGGATAATATGTATCTTTATTACAATCTCTTGAACAATTCTTGACCCATATAAATAAATTTCATCCACCTCAATCCCACAAAGGGGATACCATCATGAGTGATAATATAAAACTTTGAAAGGATTAATTATGGTATAGGATTGATAAATATTGTTGTAAAAAAATTCAACAAGTTCCTAATGGTCCCATTATACCCTAAAGTTTCAGATACAATAACAAATCATTTCTTAAAAAAAATTGAATTTCACCATTCATCAATCCATCCAATTGCAGATGGTACATTGTACTTAATTTTACGTGGGATCCCAGAGATTCTTGAACACCACTTCAAAACAATGATTTCAATCAATTATATTTATAAAAAATAATATAAAAAGGAAATCTAGGTATTTTCATGATCACCTACACATAAAACTTCTCAAAATCATCGACATTGATGTTACCTTGACCTATATTATATGTGATAACTTAGTCAATCGATCAATCCCAACCTAAATAGAAATATTCCCATATGTTGTATGGGGTAAATAATGGTTGAAATCCATTGATATATCACCATATTTCCATGTAGGAAATAGAAGAAGGTGAATCAACCCATAATATTTTTAATGATCTATTTTAATATACTGATAAGTATAACATCAAAAAATCAAACCCTCTATGTCCTGCCTTATCTTAGACCACCAATATTGGTGCTTCATATAATAATACATCTTAGTGAATCCTGGGTGGAATTACCTCTAAGAGTGATGGAAAACATTCATCACTAATATCCTCATGGATGGAAGATATTGAATTTTTGGACCTGAACATTTATAAATAAAATTATCTTTGAAATGAGTAAATTTCTTATTAAGAAACGAATTTATTGAAAACAAATGCACTAATTTGGTAATTTTAAGCCATTATATGGTTTATGAAATTTAGAATAATATTAATCATCATAACTATTGATAATATATCCACTTTAGAGTGACCATTAAAATTTGTATTTTAAGGTTAATGATAAAGTCCATTTCATATAGGAAAAGGAAGTGATGGCCTCGACAAGTAGGATCATACCATATGATTCCCATTTATCATAGATTATTAAGTAGAAACTATATATTGGAATTTACCATGAATAATACATGGGTGAAATTCAATAAATAAAGCATGAGTGAAACTGTTTATAGGAGAAGTTCAATCTCATTTAGATCAAGAGCCAAACCATGTTCACCGAACCACTACAATAAAATCTCACCATCATGCACCTTACTATTTAGGAATATACTGGTGTAATAAGGGGATAAGTATTTATAACTGAATAGTATGAATTTTTACATTTCTATTTTTAATAAAATATTTATTATATTTTTCTTTATCATTATTACTTTATAATGATTAAATAATAAGTTTGATAATAATTAGATTTTGATACGATGAAACACAAATTTTATTTTTGGGGAATATATTATTTCAATCAAGAAACTCTTTTTGATGAATTTAATAATTTTTTAAATAAAATATATTTTAATAAAACATTATTATTTAACAATATTTATTAAATAGAAATTATAATCTAATTTTATGAAGTAAAATGTATTTTTTTATAATGGTCATGATAATTGTTATTTCCAAAAAACTAGTATTTTTTTATAAATAGCTGTTTTAATTAAAATGATTAAATTATAATATTTAGGTAATTATTTTGAAAAAGGAAATCTTTTTTTTTCTAAACAACCATGTTAAAATTGTCAAATGGTGATTGTTTCGTAATTTTCCAAGACAGTCGAATTTTAGAGTAAAAATTAAATATGTTATAAATATATGGTATGTATTATGACATAATAATGACCCAAAAGTGATGTAATATATTCCATAAAAGGTATTCATGAACAAATATATTTATTTTATTAAATTAAATTTATAAATCATTATTGAATCCCCCAAAATATATATTATTTTTCATGGTTTTTAAATCAATTATTTATGAACATCACTCACTTTCACATCATCAAGGGTATTATTTTAATGAGTTAGGTTCTCCGTATTATAAAATAATGAAAATAACTTTTCTTTTTGGAAAACCCCTTGATCAAAAATAATGGTAAGGTTTGTGGTTTTGATTACTTTATCATATAGGGTCCAAAACCAAACTTTGGAAATTAATAAAGAATTATACTCTCTTTTTCTATATAAACCCACCCAATCCCCCTTTTATCATCACTAAAAACTATTATAGCATTGATTTAATCTACCATTACCTCTATATATCCTTACCAATATCCCCCCAATCTCTTAAAAAGATCTTACCAAGATTTAATAAGTACCCTATCAAGGTTAGAGATCCCCTCCTTCTCCCCTTTACTAAAGAATATTCCTTATTTCATGCCTTTTGGTTTCAAAATTTTCTAGTTGGGATAAGTTTTTACACATAACAGTTAATATAATTATGATTACCAAGTAATTAGTGACCCCTTTATCTCTCATTCACCCCTTCTATAATCCATTATGTACACTTGTTATACTATTGAAATTATCCTGTTATTTTGCATAAAAAATATTTGTGTCATGAATACCCAACACCATTTCCACTAAATTGTAATCACTTCGTTGTAACTATCTTTTATTTTTAGGTATTTACATTTATATAAACCACACTCATTAATCATGGGGTAAAAATTGAATAAATTCATCCTTAAGTTGTATGATCTATGTGGCACAGTTATGCATGTACATGATATGAAAGTGACTAGAGGGACCAGAAATATATAACCCTCCAATGCATTGCGTAATGTTTTAATCTCATGATATTTCATTGATGGTTAATTTGAGGTTATCCTAATAACACTATGTTATGTTTTCTTGGTAGTTATACTTGAATTATGTTTATGATGTCATGTTTTATATTTTTACCACATCGATGTGTTTCCTTTATGTCATCAGGTTATATCATGCATCATTGTTCAAGATTATGATTCCCAACCCTCTTATATTTCCTTTATATGCCTCATGTATCACATTCATTACTTTAACTTATTCTATTCTTTGTTCATTCCCTTATTGTGATTTATAACTCACCCATTTCTTATGTATATCACTAGGTTATCTCATGTAGTTATATAAGATACATGGAATATAAGTGAATGTAATTGAGGTTTTAAATAATTCTGTTTATTTATTTTTAATTTTTTTATGATTTGTACATAATTAACCATATATAATGGGTCTCAAGATCTTTTGGGGTTGTATTTTTAGAATATTTATGTAAAAAATCATGAAATTAAGTGTAGTAAAATCTTTTTTGTCATAGTTAGTATCAGAGAAAAGTCAAGTTATTTTTTGGATTATGATTATAAGACTCTAGTGAAAATCATATAGATAAGACTAAATATAGTAAAATAGCCTTATTATTTTTTTAAATTATAGATTATGTGGTTTCCAAATGAATACATTCCTATTTAGTTACTACAAGTGGATGTGGCTCTAGCATAGTTGCACATAGGTGTAATAACACTGGAAAGTGTTCAATAAGTTGGAATCGATCATCATCGAGTGAAAAAAAGACCTTTATGCACACCAGTTTTGGAACTCTATGATTATATGTTTGGTAAATTCATAAGCTCATTACAAACCCTTAATAATGGATGAAATGCCCATAATATTTTATATTAGGAATTAGATAGTGGATAACATAGATTAAAACATATAAATTCATATGTTAAGGAATATATATCATTTATATGCTATCCATTTAAAGTTTTTGGTTTAACATTTCTATATTTATTTGTTAAAAAATCTTCACCAATAATTATTCCTTTATTTCTAGTCAATTCTCGAAAATAAGAGGAACCGAGTCAATGACCAATGAGAGGGAAAATGTGATGACTGCTCAAATGAGATTCCCAAATCGATGGAAACAGGAATAAAAAAATTCATGATAATAATTTCGAAATTGAATTAGGATTTTAATAGAATATTGAATTTGTATTAATTCCGAAATCCACCTAAGAAATAAAAAGTATTAATTGAGACCTTTATGTGGAAAAGGAATATAACATTCAGTGGACCATCTGACCCCTTAATTACAGAGAAATGGATAAACATTAATTAAAATATCTTTTTTATCCTTTAATGCTCTGATCAAGAGAATTTCATGATAGCTATTTATTATATAGAGGGAAAATTTGATCAATGGTGGACATTGGTGAAAAATACGAAGCATAATAAGGAGATCAAAGTGATGGAGTGTAAGGAATTTCATAAAATGGTTTTTAATAAAAAAAATTCCTTTCACTCTATGACTTAAAATGGATAGGGAATTACTTAGCCTCAAGATAAAGGATGATGAAAACATTGGGTTTTACAATGTGAACGTCACTAGAATTTACAAATATGACTCTAGGTTTTTCATTTCCCCCAAAAGTAAATTTGACCACTTCTTTGGTGGGATAAATCCAACTCTATGAAAATCTTTATCCATTTGGGACTTCAACAAATATGAGTAAATTTTCAAATGTTCCCAATAAATTGAAATGGAGATTAGTGAATCATAAGGTTCTCATGGGTATAATAAGAAGAAAATGGAGTTTAATTCTAATAGTGTGAAAAAAAGCATCATAGTGGAATGAAATTCCAACATCTCACTTTTCAAAAGTGTGGGAAGAAAAATCCTAGGAATCACCTGAATGGGATGAGGAAATGCTTTAGGTGTGGTAAGTAAGGGAATCTATCGAGAGATTTCCAATGAGAGAAACCCACCAACGTGATCTAAGAAAGTAATTCTCTAGAAAACCCTCATCATTTCCTCCAATGTTTCCACTGCAAGGTATAAGGACACTATGACAATCATTTCTTTAATCCACATATTGTCAATGATAAATGACTAAAAAACATACAAGACAAAGATAATATGTATACCATGACAACTACAGAGGTTTTTTTAAAAATGAAGTGGTTATAGGTACGATTAATCTTCATTCAATGATAGTTAACGTACTATTCAATTATAGTTCCATGAATTCTTTAATATCATGAAAATATAGTAGAGTTATTCTAACACCACCTCAAAACATGGAAAACGAGTTTTCAATAAAGATGGAAAATTAGTCAATTATTGCATCCAAAGAATATAACTCATTCCTTATCCAAATTTGTGGGCTGAATTTCCCAATTAACTTTTTTATAACCCCCTTAGTGGAATTAAATGCCATTATAGGCATGGATTGACTTTACTTGTATAGAACCAACATAAATTTCCAAGTAAAAGAAATCATCCTCAATATTAAAAATCACCATCTAATTCTATAAATTTGCATGGAGGATTATGAGTCTTATTTGGTATCATCATCTCAACTATGGATATTATTTACTTATGAGAAATCATATCTAGATCAAATGAATGATACTATAGAAAAGACCATCCTTGATGAAATTCCCATTATAAGGGAATAAAATTATGTTTTTCATGAAGAATTTCCTGGATGTCCTCCATGATTTGAGGTTGAGTTCTCAATCAAGATTATACCTAGTGATTTTCTAAAATTTAATACTTTATATAGAATAGATATTATTATACTTGAATAACTGAAGAATAAAATTCAATAGAATCAGGGTAAAGGGTTTACATGTACAAGTGTTTCACCATGGGGTGTTCTGATCCTTTTCATTAATAAGGTTGGGTCAATGTTCCGTTGCATTGGTTATCATGAGATAAAAAATATCATGATAAAGAACATGTATCCTCTTCCACAGATTTATGAATTTTTCAATCAGCTACAAGGAGACAAGTACTTCTCTAACTTGGATCTTTGGTAGGGATATTATCAAGTAAAGGTAAATAAGGAGTATATCCCCAAGTCCTCTTTTTGTAAAAGTTATGTTCACCATGAGTTCATATTGATTCCATTTAGACTCAATAATGATTTAAAAAACTTCCAAGAATTTATTAATAGAGACTTTATGGATTACCTCAACAAATTTTTGGTAATATTTATATAATATATTATTATCTTCTCAAAAAGAAAGGATGAAGATGAGGAGAATTTGAATTCTATAGTGAAAACATTGCAAAAGGAAAATTTATTTTTGAAGTACAGTAAACATGAGTTTTTTATGGATAAAGTATGATTCTAGGGGCATGTTATCACTAATAAAGGGATATATATATCGATCCTTAAAAAACATAGGTTATTAAAGTTGGACCAAAACAACCTCTATGATGTAAATTTTTAGTTTCCATGGATTAAAAGGGTACCATCATCGATTTGTGAGACTATTTTCATGGATTTCAATCCCACTCACTAAGAAAACTCTAAAGGGGTTGAATTTTTTCTATAATGATGAATGTCAGGAAAGATTTAAAGAGTTAAAGAAGAAAATAATCCCATCACATATGCACAGATTACCCTATAGTGGGGAAGTATTTTTTATTTAAATTGATACATCCAAAAATGGATTGGTTTATTTACTCATTAAAAAGGAAAATGTGATAGCCTATATATTACACCAATTAATGAATCTTGAGTAAAACTACCCAACACAATATCTTCAATTGGCTGTTGTGATCTTTGTGTTAAATTTTTTGAAACATTATCTCTAATGGGAGAAGTGTGATATATATATATCATAAAATACTAAAGTATATAATCACATAAAAGAATCAAAATTTGATCCAATAAATGTGGATATAGATGATTAAGGATTATGATATTTCAATCCATTTCCATCATGGTAAGGTGAACTAATTGGTAGATTCTATGAGTAGAAAGGATCCTGGAATCCCGTCAACAATGGGGATTGAAATGGATCTAATATTCTTGAACATAAAAATGATGGATATGTGAAAAATAAAACTACCTTCAACTTACCATTCACAAATAACTACTCAACCATTTATTCTTGAGATTATAAAGGAGGACTTGAAAGTGATGAGTTTATAAAGAAGAACGTAGCAGATATTCTAGAGTTTCTCTTTTTTAAAGATGGATTTACAAGTTTTGGAACATAGATATGCATCCCATATAAACTAGAAATGAATAGGGAACTTTTGGATGATGTGAATAGCTCATCCTTCTCCATTCATTCATAAAGCACTAATACATATTTATATTTGAAGCAAAACTTATATTGGAATAACATAATGAAGGATAATGTTGATTTTATATCTCGATTATTGGTATACCAACAATTCAAGGTGGAATGATAGAATTATAATGGTATGATGAAACTATTTCTCATACCAGTATGGAGTTGGGAAAACATAAACATGTATTTTATTATAGTACTCCCAAGGACACCCACATGAACTAATTCCATTTGGGAGGTAGTTAATCTCATTACATAGTCATAATATTTCATTTCTATCTAGGATGATTTATCTCTTGACTTAGTTTCCATGATATACATAAGGTACGTGTAAGACATGATGGATTTCCAATGTCTATTATATCTAATCAAGATTGAATGTTTACCTCAAGTTTTTGGATAATCCTTCATCAAGAATTGGTTATAGAACTGAGCTTTATCACTACTTATCACCCTTATATGGATGTTTAGTCTAAAAATAATATTAAAACTCTATAGAATATTTTGAGATCTTATTCAATGGATTTACAAGGATGTGGGGATTAACACCATCCCCTGTAGGAGTTCTCAAATAAAAATAGTTTCAATTATAATATTCAAATGGAACCATGTGAGGCTATGTATGGGAAGAGGTGTTAGACACCAACATGTTGGGATGGCGTTAGAGAGAAGAAGATAGTAGGACCTGATCTTGTTTGAGAAATTATAGATGAGGTTCAAACCATTCAATGTCATACGAAATCCTAAAAAAGTTGATAGAAAATATATACAAACAATCATTGACATAACCTGGAGTTTGATTTCTGACATAAAGTGCTCCTTCATATATCATCATTGAATAAAGTCATGTGGTTTGGGAAGAATAGAAATATTATTCGCATATACATCATCCCCTTTAATGATTGAAAATTAAATTTTTTATTTCAAAATCTCTTTTTTGAAAAAAGTGGGAAACCTCACAAGAGCTTAATAGAAGATCATTTAACATAGAAATAGTTAAAAAAAAATAATTAAATATGATGATAAGATTTTTAAAATCTCTCACTCTATATAATAACCATTGCATTGCATATTCCTATGTATCAAAGTCTTCCTTGATAATAACTTCAAAATGATGGGCCATATTGTCCCTAGTCTGGATATATTCCTCTAAATAGATCTTCTTTCCATTGAATCCTCATGAAAAATTAAATATTTTTTATTGATCCAAACCCATTGATTATAATTAATATCAACATGAATCATTCTTTCATATATTTTATTTACATAATCCTTTATAGAATTAACATGGGAAGTCCTTTCGAGCATTTCTTTTTTTGAGTGGAGAATGAGATCTAGAAATTATTCTTTTTCAGCTTCCATTGAGATAGAAATTATATTAAATTCATTAAAAGATACTAAATTATAATATACTATGCTATTAGAGACGTCTGAAATTTCAGGTTGGTCAACCCTCTTAGCTCCAAACACACACACAATGTCTCTCTACAACTGATGCACAAATTCCAACTTTTCCTCACCCTACTATTGTTCCTTAAATGCATCACCCTAGTCCAATTGATTTATATCTTAGAGATTAAAATTATTATTTATAAGCCTGATCATTCCTAGTAGACTTAAATTCAGGTTCCTTTTATCCCCACCCTTTTTGTAGACCTTTTCTCCGTGGACTTAGGAAAGTAAGAATAGTCCTTATGCCCTTTGGATTTATTCCCCTTAAGTATTGTGTGACTCCCTAAGTCCTAGGTTACATTTTTCTCCTTCTTCCTTATTGGGTTTTAAATTC
Organism: Viscum album; assembly: GCA_963277665.1. Taxonomy (NCBI): domain Eukaryota; kingdom Viridiplantae; phylum Streptophyta; class Magnoliopsida; order Santalales; family Viscaceae; genus Viscum; species Viscum album. The sequence goes on along the minus strand of OY728126.1, from coordinate 926,464,130 downwards.
CACTTCCATGCCTACAATCAATATTTTCCACCAAGAACTGATTGGATATTTCATCATTGGTCATGTGAATTTCCTTATCAATATCTGAAACAAGTAGTGAATCGGTTTAATTATCAATTTCCGTAGAATCAACCTGTTTCTAGATACTAATAATATTCCTTTTCCACCTAGGAATCACCATATTTCCCCTTTAATGGTCAACATCACCAACCAACGGTTTATACAAGACCTAAAAATGATTATTCAGATGTATTGAAGTGGGTGAATCTCACTGGTTAGAATGATCTTTCATAGAAGGAATTTTAGCATCTGGATGGAGCCATGTAGTCCCATATGTTTCATATGGAGTTGATCTTGAAAAAACACCAGGAGTAGGCCCCTTCATGACACCCATAGAAGAAACCATTTTAGAAATACAGACAGAAGTGGTAGACGGTTGTGTCTATGACTCCCCGTCCACGAGTACAATATATTTAACTTCTTCCAAGTCTCATATCAATCCCTAAAAGATATCTAAAACCTTTGAGTATGGTTGGATTATCTCTATATACTTCTAAAAATTATCACTCATTGAAAACCCTACATTGCCTGAGATACTAATAGATTGGACCTCACAAGGATTGGGTACTGAACAACTGATAGCCAAGTCCAAAGGCTTCCCCAAAGTATGCATAAGGTAGTTATAATAAATATTACCCAAATAATAACAAAAAACAAGAAATTAATACTCGTTATTGAAGGCCACTTATTGATGGAAATGAATCCCTTCACCCTACTTGATCCATAATCCATTAATAAGACACTTTTAAACATCAAATTCCACTCAAATATACGGTGAAAAAAGATGAAACAAGGATCTTAAATGATTATCAAAATCTAAAACTCTTCCAATAAGGTTACCCAATATTTGAATAATTGAGGGATTTTGGAATATAATGGGTTATATCTGAAATATTAACTAATTTACTTTGGTAGGGGATAATGCTTCTAGTAAAATTTGTAACTCCACCTAATAAAAAATATCTTAGATCCTTTGTAGGAGAGATTCCCTTTGAACATTATAAAATTGATGTCATTAGTGCTAGAAAAGAGAATATTGAAATGGCAGTTATCCAACAATCCAATAATGGATTTATCTTATAGGTGTTAGGAACTATTGATAAATTGATCTATGATATCAAGTGAAGGGTGTTGATGTCCAAACCGAGACCAAAAGGGAAACCCATGAAGAGATGATGCCTCCAAGAACTCCTGAATAGAGAGAAGATGAGAGGGGAACCTGAAAAGAAGATATGGTACTTTCAGGTAAATATATATGTGGTAAAAGTTGAGGAGAATTGTAGGGTTAGTTAAGGGGGAGAAGGCCATCAGATCCTACCATATTTTCAGTAGAGGGAGGTCGGTTATATTGTCCATCATCCATAATCCTCTTTGATATCCATGATCACATCAAAGTGGTGTCCTATCAACTAGAACTCCCACCTAACCTATTTCATGTATATAATGTGTTTCATATATCCCTATTGGGGAAATACATAATAGACCCCTAATATATATTTAATCCTTATGTGGTTCCATTAGATAATGTTATTTTGTACAATGAGTAGTTAGTGAAGTTCTAAGATCATATAGACAAAGTTCTACGAAACAAGATAACTCACTTGGTCAAAGTTTTGTAGTGGAACTACAAGTTCGAGGAATTAAAATGGGAATTACAAGACAAAATAAAATATAAGAACCCTAATCTATTTTAGTATATGAAATAAAAATTTGGGGGATTTTTTTATTTGGGGAGTAATTTAATGAACTGGACATTTATAAATGAAATCATTTTTTTAATGAGTAAATAGATTATTAAGAAATTAAATTATAGAAAATACATGAACTAATTTGGTTATTTTATACCATTATATTGTCAGTAAAATTTAAAATACCATTAATCATCATAACCATTAATAATATAGTTGTTGTAAATTGACCATTTAGATATGTATATTAAGGGTTCTGATAATTTCCTTTTGACAAAGATAATTGAAGTGATTTCCTAAACCAGAGTATCATACCCTATGAATCCCATTTACCAAAGATTCCAAGGGAGATATAATCACTGGGATTTTCCCTTCAAAAAGGACAAGATGAGATTCAACAAATAAAGAATGAGTGAAACCATTTATGACAAAAGTTCAATCTCATCAAGATAAAGGCCCATACCATGTTCATTGAACCACCCATGAAAATATCACTGTCACACACCATACTCTTAGAGAATACATTGGTGTAACAAGGGGTTATGTATCTAGAACCTAATAGTTTTAATTTTTATAATTTATTTTTAATAAAATAATGATTATGTTTATCCTTTTTATTAGTACATTATTAATTTTAAATAATAAGAGTGATAAAAACTATATTTTTATACGATGAAACACAAATTGTAATTTTAGGAAATATATTATTTCAATGAAGAATTTTTTTAATGAGTTAATTTTTTTAAAATAAGATATATTTTCAAAAAATATTATTATTAAATTATATTTATTATATATAAATGATAATATAATTTTATGATGTCAAATTTAATTTTTATAGGGTTCAAAAAAACTATTATTGTCAAAAAAACTGTAATATTTAATAAAAGAGTATTTTTATTTAAAGGTGTAAATTATAATATTTAGAGAATTATTTTGATAAAATAAATATTAGTTTTGAAGTCAACATTTCATAATTATCCAATGGTGATATTTTTATAATTTTCGGAGACAATCAAATTTTTGGGTAAAAAATAAATACGGTATAAATATTTGGTATGTATAATGACATCATAATGACCCAACAGTGATTAAATATATTCCATTAAAGGTATATATGACCAATTATATATATGAACTTTAAAATAACGTGTTTGTGATGTTATTTGATTAATTTTATAAATCCTCTAATGAATCCTCCAAAATGTGTATTATATTTTACGGTTTTAAAATCAATTCTTCACGAACATCACTCACTTACACATAACCAAGGGTATTATTTTAATGATTTTGGTTCTTAGTATTATAAAATAATGAAAAAAACTCCTATTTGAAAAAAACCATGGGCAAAAACCATGTTACAGTCTGTGTTTTTTATTATATTATCGTAGAGAGTCCAAAACCAATGTTTGGAAAGTAATAAAGAATTATCCCCTCTTTTTCTATATGAATCCACCCAAACCCCTTTACTATTTACTAAAAACACTTAAATAATGAATTTTATATACCATTAACTCTATATATTACTCACAAGGTTCCCCCATGCTCTTAATAATATCCTCCCAATCTTTAATAAGCACTCTCTCAAGGTAAGGGATCCTCTCATCCTTTTTATTCAAGTACCTTCCTTATGTCATGCCTTTTGATTTCAAATTGTTAAAGTTAGTATTTTTTTTCAAAAATAACTCTTATTATCCTTAAAAGTACCATGTAATTAGGTACCCCTTTCTCTCCCATTCACCTCTTCTATGAAACTTTATGTACACCCATTATCCTACCATGATTGTCCTGTGATTTTCCATCCCAAACATTTGTGTAGAGAATACATGTTTCCATTTCCAATCAAGGGTATTCACCTAGTTTTATCTATCCTTTATTAATTTTTGGTTTTACATCTTTTTAACCCTATATCATTAATCATCATGTTATAATTGTTGAAATACATTCTTATGTTGTATTGTTTATGTGTCACACTTATTCATGTACATGATATGAAAGTGATAAGTAGAGTTGGATTTATATAGCAATATAATGAATTGGGTATTGTTTTTATCTCATGATATTTCATGGATGGTTCATAATAGGTTTTATTAAGTACACCATGTTATGTTTTATTTATGTTCAACCTTGAATTATACTTAATATTTTTGGTTTTATATTGTTTCTACATTCTTATTTGACTTTATGTTAACATGATATATATCACCTCATTGTTAATGATTTTGATTCTCACCCATCTTGTATTACCTTGATAGAAATATTAGACCAAATGTAGAACTATACCTTATTCTATGTTTCGTTTATTCCCTTAATGGGCTTTATATCTCACCGATTTTTATGTAAGTCCCCAGGTTATCCCATGCCATTTTAAAAGATCCATGGAATATAAGATCTTGCTGAAAAGTTTTTAAATAATGTTGTTGTATTTATTTTGCATGTTTTTATGTTATATCCCTAATTACCCAAATAAACTTTTCCTCACAGTATTATAGTGTTGTATTAAGTGTATATTTTTGTAATAAATCATAAAATAAGGTTTATTAAAATATGGGTTGTTATACCGAACCAACCGAGAGGGAATCTAATGATCTATTTTAATATACAAGAAAGCATAACATCATGAAAAACAATCATCTATGTCCTACCTCATCTTGTGACACTAATATTGGTTCTTTATATCGTAATACATCTTAGTTGATCTTGGATTTAATTCCCAATGAGAGGGATATAAACCTTTACCCACTACTCCCCTCATGGATAGAAGAAGTACATATTGTTTATTGAAATAGAATGTTTCCTTAGGAGACAAAGAATAATATTTGGTGGTCTCCCCACCATATATAATTTTATAGATATATTGACATTATTCATCCAATAATTATTCTTTAAAAATAATCTCAAGAAGAGAAGCTGGATTTTTAATATTATCTATAAATATCCGCTCTTTTTTCATCATTCACCTTTAAGTGAATCTAAAAAAATTGACTCATCAGGTTCATATTTTTGGAAAATTATTTCAAGAATTACAATATTGAATTTTAGATGAGGGAATCAGTGAATAAATTTCCCATGATGTATAAATGAGGACAACAATATTTTTTTAATGATATTATACCCATAACATCAATCTGAGTTTCAAGTTCTTCTATGAGAAAATGTAAATCAAACATCTATAATCGGTATATACCATGAATTTATCCCAGAATAGATAGTGTGACCAACAATTGAGAGCATGAATAATTGCTACTATATAGAGGTCATGGGTAGGGTAATTATTTTCACATGGTCAAAGTCAATGAAAACAATATTCTACCATGTTATGACATTATATAATCACACAAACTAAACCCATGACTGATGCATCATGCTAAACAATATATCATTTACCTATATCAGGTAGAATTATTATTGGAGATGAAGTTATCCATTATTTTAACTCATAAAAATATGATTAACATTTTAGGGATCCATAAAAATTTTACCTATTTCTAGGTGAGAGTAATAAGAGGTTTGGTAATAATAGAAAACTCTTTAAAAAACCATTTGTGAAACCAAATGGTTTTTTATAGTTCCGAAGAGAATCCTCAAATGATAGTAGTTCTCTTTTTGGTATTAAAATAATCCAATATGTCACCAACAAACCCCATAAAATAAACATGAGTTATTGATGAAATATATGTTTTATATGGTCTATAAACACTAAAAGATAATCATTTAAGATGAATGAAATAACTATGTATTTTAAATGACCATATCTACTATTGAAAAAAGATTTAGGGATGTCAAACTCTTTCAACCTGTGAAACCGATTCCCTCGCTAGAGATTAATTTTTTTAAAAACACATTTACCTATTTAATTTATCAAATAGGTCATTGACATGATAAAATGGAAATTTATTATTGAGGGTTACATGATTCAACTTGATCTATTGGATACATAGGAACCGATTTCTATCCATATTCTTAGAAAAAATGAAAGGCATCACCCATGGAGTGACTATGAACATAAATTCTTGGGATTCAAAATCATTCATCTGAACCATAATATCTTTCAATTTTATAGGTTCTATATGATAAAGGGGAAATTAAATAAAATGTATCCTAGTCACAATATTAATGGAAATCTAAACTTATCACTCATGAAGAATCTCTAGTAAGTAACCTGGGAAAAACATAGGAATGTCCTTGACTAAATATGGTAAACCACCCCCAAAATAAAATTCATCATCCTCCATCAAAATGGGTGATATGTAGAATAGTGACGTGATTAACACTAGAAGAGGAGGCTCAACCTAACTAAATCTCAGCCCCATGCTCTATAAAATAGATAAGATATTCAATCCAGAGTATCAAAGGTTTCACTTTATTGATAATAGTCAATACATGTGTTTTATGAGACTATATAATCCATCTCAAGAAATATATCAATGAATATCTTCTTGAGAATGATAAAATCATGTAATATATCCATTTAGTATATAGATATAGTACATGAAGGTCATCAGAATCCATAATCATTCTTCTTTTCAAGAGGTGCAGTTTTATCTATCATATATAGAATAGGCTCATACAAAAGACTAAGTAAATAAATTGTATGAGAATATATTAATGAATGAGAGGAACCTATATCAAATAAAATAGTATCCATATACGATTCAATAAAGATGGTACCTCATAGTGTTTTTGGTCTTTCATGAGATTCCATAGACATTTGTTGTAATATATACAACTACCTTGCTTCTGAGTGAGTTTAAGGCTTCCTAATAGACTAATGTTCTACCCACAACTAATAGTTTCCATATATTTAACCACTATAACATCCAAACACATATGGATGGACCCTAATGTATTTAGAAGTATTTTATTTCACTTGGGACCCCTTGGGTGTTGAATAACCCGCACCATTTCTTGGTGAAGGGTTTGTTCTACAAAATTAAATTGATGGCACATATTACCATAAACTGGAAAAGACTTAGGGATTATAAGTAAGATAGAATAAAATTTCCTAGAATACCACATTGATAATAGAAAACATATTTTTTTCTGATTGAGGTGGATAAAGCTAACTGTAATTAATTCCTTGAGACACTACTACCAACCCATTTAAACTCATCACACTACCTCTTCATTTCAAAAAATATTAATTCACTATTTATTTAAATATAAGAAATATTTATCATCCCAAATATTGTAACCTGATGTATTTACTATATAAGGGTTCATTCACTCACTTTTCCATAGGCAGTGAGTTCCAAGAGAAAGACATGAGATCAGATGTTAGGTCACATGATGATTTTAAACCACTGAGCATTCATTTTTTTCATTTTAAACCATCTTCAATGTAAAATTAAAATTATATGTAAATCTATTAGCAAATTACATGACAATTTTATTACCTTGTAGAAGGGAAATAAAATCCCGAAACTTAACTTAATCCATAATATACTGAAAGAACTATTGGTTCGACATTACTTTAAATTCCCTTCACTCTAGGGTCTCATGTATCTTGGCTTAAATAATAGACTCCCACCATTTCTAGCTAGGAAATTTATGAATAAATGTTTAACAATTCAATTAAATGGGGTCGTATTTCTCAAGGAATTCAATTATTATTTTTATCTTCTCTAACCAATCCTCTATATCTTCAGGATCATTTCTCCCTTTAAAACATAGAGGTTTATTGAAAAAAAATCATGAGGTTGGTCTTTATCCTGTACTAAACCAAAGTCTACTTCCTTATCCAAAACTATGCCAAGTCCCGCCCTTGGTCTATAGCTCAAAAATATTATACCATAGTTTCAATAAAATTCTAATCAATTGGAGGATTATATTTCAAAAATTTATCCATATATCCATATGAAGGATTCACCTGATCACTTCAAGTTCATATTGTACTATAAAAAAATCACATGTATAAAAATAAAAAAATATCAATATTATTAAAAATAATACAGAATTGAATAAATATAAGAAAATAAATCATAATAATCAAAACAAACAACTATATAAATCATAGAAAAGTATTTAAATTAAGGAAACAAGAAAACACCATGTTTCCCACTACGCCTTATTTGTCCACATAGTTTACCAAATCGTTCACTGACTTAGATGATATCCCTGAACGGTGTCACATGGATACAAAATTAGGAAATATGGTTTACCAAACCATGCACCATCCATTCATGGATCACTATGATCCTTTTAGGATGGGTATCATAGTTACTAGATGCTATGTAGACCATGTTCCATAATCCCTTGTCTTGGTGATGCCCTTTACTCCTCTATTTTCAACCTAAAAAACCATATAAAACAAAATTAAATCAAATTATAGTCAACATAGTCAATACCAAACATATCATGGAAACATGAGGCTCGTTATGATGAGTGTTGGATAGACACTCACTCTAAACTCACCCCTTATGACCCAATGACTCTATCTCTTCACTATCATCATTCGATAAATAAAATAAATTTAAAATGGGTCTTTTATACCATTATATCATGAACATACCCCAGATAATCCTAAAAAATTACCCATGAAATTCCATAATATTGATTAAAAAGCATTCATGATCCCCACAAGATAAAAACTAGTTCCTTGGAATCAAGGATAGAGCCTTGGGAATGGTTCCATCAAAAATTTAATAAAACAATAAGGGTTATTTCTAGGGACACAATATGAACTCCCTATATATCAGTGATATAAGAATCTAAATAAATAATATAAAAACATACAAAAATTAAACAAGTTGTAGTAAATGATAACATGATATAATACGAGACTCATAACCAACAATAACAAGAAATTAGGGGTAAAAAATATATATATTGAAACATAACCCCAAAAATAATAATATCCCATAATAAAGAACAAAAATAAAAAAAATGAAAAATAGATAAGTAGTTGTGGAGGTGATAAATAAATGAAGATCCCACCACAAAAAAAATAACCAAAATGGGAATTAAAGAAAATGTTTCCAATATGTATGTGGGATGAGGGTTATCTCCCACCATGTTACCTCTTGTAACCCAATATGTGCTAACATGAAACGCACTACCACTAAGAGGATCATTTTGTTTGCTTGAACCAATTAAAAAAATTATATATACACCTGAATGATGTATGTAGTGTGTGATCATAACTTTCCTAGCAGGATCCTGCCATGAGGCCTATGTGAAACCTTTTTCAACAATCTTATCATACAATTTTGAAAATAAAAATTTGAAAATACAATTAATTTTCCTGAACAAGTAACATGAATTTTAAAAAAGAAAAACCATTATAATAAATTATGTAAGAAAATAAAAATATAAATAAACATTCTTTATCAACCAAGCATCATGAAATGTTCCCTAGGTGAATAAGGTCAAGGATCACTAAAATATTCATACAAATACAAAAATAATCCCAGAATATCAAAATATATGTAGATCAATAGCCAGAGTGGTATCTTATACTAGAAGGAAGAGTTACTAATCCTTGAAAAATACATCACTAGTTGGGTAATATTGAATTAACTTGGCAGTGTGGCATTAATAAATAGTTAAATACTTATTATATGTTTTATACCTAAGCACCAGGATTCCCACGAAGCATCGAAATATCTAAAGGTTTATAATTTCACCACAAAACAATTTTCATTTAAAGAGGCATTCAACTCTGTAAATATCTTTTTTCAAAGAAAAATTTTAGAAAACGAATTCACAAGGGACAACAATTTATCGAGAAATAGTTTCATGGAAACAAGGTGAGGCATTTCAAAAAACGCATAGTAGAAATCATCAAATTTGATATGTAAAACATGAATTTGAGATCACTTTAAATGATCATATAAAAATAGGAAGATTAAATATGATTATAATATATATATATATTTATATATATCAGTCTCCAATGATAGTGTATAATACTTATAAACATTTGGAAACCCCATTTTAAAGAATAAAGCACATGTGGTTCTTAAAACAAAGGCAATGCATGCAACCACATACCTTTATTTGATAAAACTGATAGTGGTTGATGTAAAATCCCAAAATAGAGGAGGAATGATATCAACACCTTGATTAAAATCATTAAACATAAGAAAAACATAAACATACTCATCCAATAAGGAATCATAGGCTTTCATAAACACAGGGGATGAATAAATCCCTAGAAAAATAGAAGGATGGATGAGATAGAAAAAAATAAACAAAATCAGGTTAAATTCAAGTTGGGTATCTTTTTTAATTTCATAATTTTTATTGTATATAAATCTTCACATTTTGGTTTCATGGTTTGGTAAACAATACGCCAACTATGTGAATGATTATGGGAGCTTGGAGAAGCTACATAGTTTAGTTTCACACTTTAGAAAACCATATATCAACCATGTGAATGGTTTTGGGAAGTTTTATAAACACATAAATGGTTATGTAATATGATTATCTATACCCTTGTGATGACTATTTAATATGTATTGACCCCCCATTTTCTTCTATATTTTGAGAAAAAAATGATTATAAATAATAAGAATAAAAATCAATAAATAGAAGGTTTTATACCTAAAAATGGAAATGTGGGTGTTACAATGCATGAGTAAGTCTTTAGTCATTTATGTACTAATCGCATGAATGAATCATTCACTCTCCCATGCATTTAATCTTATGAAACGATTATATTAATGATTGAAAATATAGAATAACTTTCAAATGGTAACTCTTATTGTTTGAATGCCCCATTAATCGTATAATGTGATAGTAAGTGGTGTGGTATATATTATACTTCACCATATGATATTCCATAATAGGGTATAAAATATTACTTGTAATTATTCATTTCATATAACAAAACCTAACTATATCATATATTATAATAGATGGATTTAGGGAATATCACATTTAATCTTCCGCATTCACTAAATCATTATAGACTTTTTTCTATTTCACCATATATTGAATCATATCTAGTAACATATGAAATAATATCCAAATTTTTTTGGATATCTTTAAAAACATTTTGGGAAAGTTATCATTAACTTCACTATGTATGACATTATATAAAATACCTTAGGAAAACCCATCCAAAAATTCTTTTAGAAAGAACTCTAAAACAAATTTTGAGAACAACTCTAACTCAAACTTAATCCTCTTTTAGTCAACCATAATTTGTGACCTCATGATAATTTGTATCATTGAAAAAAATAGGAATTCTTGAATCTATAAATGTAAAAAAATATTTTCATCTAAAAAATCCTCAATGTTACTCATGTTATAAATGGATATAGAATGATCTCTATTAAACATATATATCTCTAAACTTATGTCCACCAACTATAACATATGAAATAATACATTTTAATATGATCCTTATATCAAATACATTGACTAACCATGGTACATGAAGTATTTCAATCCTATATTTCCTCCACACATGTTCTTGGTTCCCTGAGTATAGGATAAATAGGGTGATGAATACATCACATGCCATTCAGCTTTATGGATGTTCACATCACATTCCACTTACCTGATAGATAATCACATCATATGTTTTATCTAGGTTTATTAATACACTACCTCCATCAAAATAAATTGAGGGAACATAAGTCATAATCATCATATGAGCAGAAAAATACCATCTAGATCAAGTTACAATTGAGGACAAGATCAACAACATACCCAACCACTACAGATTAACTACACCTGAAGGATTTTATAATAATGGTATCAATGTATAAAGGTTCTCATTCTATGTATCTCACCAACATTGGTTATTGGGGAAATCGAAATATAAACCATGAACCCCTATTATACCAAATTCATATTTTATGACACTCCATGTGGTATACTTCATGGGTCATCCATTGTAAAAAAAAAATTCATGCCTCATGGGAATATAATGTGTCATGATACTATAATCTTAGTCACACTAACCTTTAATTTCATCAAAACCTATAATAATTCATAAAAAATATCCGTTAGAGATAACTAAAATTAAAAAATTCAGAGTAAAAATATCATTTCACTTAATGATGTGTATGCATGTGTGCAGCCAATATAAAATATTGATAATGTGAATATTGACATTTTTATAATTTGATAAAATTCACATGATTAATATTCCTTATGAATAATTAACAAAACCAAACATAAATGGTTTTATAACATATCATATATGAAATATATCTTTATAAGACTTATATTGGATGAATTATCACGAGTTTTATTAAAATCATTAAATCTCTATGTGATTCCTACCACGTGACTATATGAACACAACATAAAATACCTCACTAAACACTTTAGTGAGTAAAATAAATAATGAAATAAATCTTTAATGATACTGATATTTAGAATTAATATTCCCGATATTCAACTCCCAAAATATAGAAATCAAAATACTTAACTTCACAACATCAAATTTTATGATTTTAATAACTTATGTTGTCTACATATAAATTTTTTATTTTACCATAGTCCTCCTTAGAACTTATTACATCAATGTTTTTATTGAGATATTTTTTCAACTAATAAAACTATTTAAATTATTACTTCACCAATATACCCTATACCTTTTAGGATATTAAGTGAAATCCAATTTTTTTATTAGAATAACTTTTTATTTGTTAGCATTGAACATTAAAAATTCCAAACATACTACCAATAGACTCTTAGTCTGAATATTTTAGTTATAGTATCATTATAAGGTACAATAACTCCTTTTGTGTTTGTGAGTAACTATTATTTACTATTATTAGTAGTATTTAACAAATAAACTATTACATCGATATCATATATGGATTTCTATGTGTTTGAATAATTACTATAAAAATAAGATTTTTTCCTTAAAATATTTCATTGATGGGTGGTGAGGTCATATCTCTCATATTTTAGATAACACATGAATGAACACTTTTATACTTGATAAAAAATTATCATTTTATTTTTCAATCAAATGAATCATAAAACATTTGTATGACATCCGTCCCTCTTATTATTTAATATAAATAAGGTGAAAATAAACATCCTTTATATACAACCATATGTGTTTTATAATATTCCTTGTATCTAAATTAACGATTCAATAACCCTTTGTTTCATCATTTAAAAGAAAATTACAAGTATTATCAATTATTTTTTTGAATTCTTTTACATTAAAATTTTTTAAAGTATAAATTCACTATCATATATCCATAAATAATTAAAATATTATTTTCTATAACACTGATACCAAACATGGAAATTCCATATATTTTCTCAAACCTCCTTAAATAATCCATACAATCCCATCATATGGAATTATTAATCTCTTTCCTAGAAAAATTTTTAACGTTTAAATAACATTAATTGGATTCTAGAAGAAACATTGATAGACATTCCAACTAACATTTCTTATTCTATTTTGAACTCTTACCCACATGTAATACTAATACAGAACATTATTAGGAAATCACATGTCCTAGCTCAACTTTAGTAAACAATTTTATAAATAGGGTGAACATCTATTAAACCCATTCACATTGTCAGAACATTTTCGATGATGACTGAAAAACCCAATAATTTCATATATTTCAATTTTATATTCATTATTTTAATCCCAACATTTGGTCTATTATTATGTAAATTTCATATTTATTAGTTTTAGGAATAACTTGTAATTTAATTGATAAATGTTATAAAAACTGATTTTTAATTATATATTTCATCTTTTGAAATGTAAAAATAAATCCTAAACTTAACTTCAGGTGTTTTTATGATATTACTTTATGTCCATAGATGGTTTTTAAAGACTAGAATTTATTTCAATAAGTTTAGAGTTTATTAGAAGGAAATTAGGAAACACTATTTTGGAGTCAAGAAAAAATGACTAAGTAAATTGTCTTAAGGGAACTTTATAGAAGAATAGGTGAGCCATATATTATATTTCAATTCTATGTAGGAAATTGTGGTCACAAATATGAATATTCTTCTATAAATATTAAATTTTGATCTACCATATGATATTTGGAGTAGTTTGAGGTTTTTCATAGGTAAAAGTCACTCACAGAAGTAATTTGGCCATGGGGAGGGGATTTCATGGATGCATAGGACATTTAAAGATGTTTTATGACATTTTATATAGGTTTATTATAACTTTTAAACATCTATGAAATTTGTTCCGTGTAGGATATTTGATTTAACACATAGTATAATTCACTTTTGTGAAAAATCGATTGAAGGATGATCAAAAGACAACTTTAGGGGGGTCATATGGATTTCAAGATAAGACTTTTGGGTTAAACATCATCATTCATGCAACCATGTAGATCAATACACATAAAAAATACTATATATAATATTTTTATCAAAAATAAAGAATGATGTTATGGATTTTTACGAAGACAATATAGTAATGGAGATTTAAAGATGTGGGAAAGAATGAGACTTTATAAATTTTAAAAGAATAATATTTCATGCTATTTTACTAGAATAAAGAGAAGTAATCCAAATATCTTTAAAAAGAAACATGTGGTTAAACCATAGGGGAGTCTCATCTCATGAAAAATTCTTATATAGAACCTAATGTTGCAGTTTTCTATTTTATTTCTTTTGTTTTTTAATACCTTATCCTCACTCATTCATCTCTATTTCCCTTTTAATTAAGTGTTAAATATTTATTTATTATGTAATGGAAGGAGACCCATTGTAATGATTGGTTCTTTATACCTTAATGAATAAAAACTATGTTCTACCACTTGATTTCAGTTTTCAATTATTTTTTGATACTTTTATTGAAATTTATTCTAAATATTCAAATATTATTCACTATTTATATATTATGTTGATATTTTATAATATACCCCACCTAATGTAGATTATCTTAAATTAATAGGCTTCATTTGGTTTTGAGTATTTAGAAATTACTAGGAAATGCATGGAGTTAGTGAGATACGTCTAAATTACCCAAGAACCCCAAAACGAAATGGGTATTTACTTGATAGTTTAGGGGTGATTTACTGACTTTTCACACAAATGGGATGAAAGGAAGACAAAGTAATAATAATTATGATATTATTATACAAAATAAACTTCTACCAATAATGATTTATTAATCAATTGATGAACATGTCATTTATCAATTAATAACAATAGAATTAGAACTGTTTTAAAGACTGTGATAACATTACACAAGGAAATAAAACCCAAAACCATCTCTTTATTCATCTATTTTTATTTTAATATCCTAGCTTAAATATTTTTTTCAAAACTATAAAACGAAAAAATTTCAAAACACCCAATTTCTCTAAAGTAAAAAATTAATTTTTGAGCACTCCTCTCTAGATACAACCTGAGCTTACTACTAATGATGCATTTAACATAGAATAAATAATATCTTTTTGATCCACCCTATGATATGTGTGTCAAAATTTAACATATTCATTAGAGAGGAAGTTAAAAAATATAACCCTTTAATTGTATGAATAGATATTCAACTGAATTTTTTTTTCTTTAGATTTAAAATTAGAAGGAATGTTTATTATAATGCTTAGAGTTATAAATAAAAAATTGATGTTTAAGGATATTTCTCTTACAAAACCAAGTTAAACTTTCAATTTTCAACTTTAGCCGATCATTATGGTATGAAATACCAACTATATCTTAAGAGATATTCTTACATCCCTATTTACAAACAAAAAATCTTAATTTCTATACTTATTTTAAAAAATTAATTTGAAATGAAAACTCAACTAATTATATTTATTCCAAAATTTCATAGATTAATAGAGGATATTTTGAATAAATAAATAAACTAATTCACATTTTTCTACTCAACATAGAAACTTAAAGGAGTGGATATGGACAATTCAAGTTAAGGGAATTCCCCTTTTCAATTGAAGTAGGGGTAAATTAATGGTTATACATCCTATAACTTATGGACATCCATGACATGGGTGATCTAAAAATAAGCATCTTGTAAATATTTTTCACTATCTACCTGATTAAAATAATAAATAAATAGCTCTATTCCATTATGAAATCAATTTAAGAAACTCATTATGATCACTGAGATATATTTAAATTTCTTTTCAATTGACCACATAATGTTATTTAGGAGCACCACATATTATGTTTATTTTATCAATGCCTTCTAAAAAATAATAGAAAATTACTGGATGCATCATATAGACAACCCTCATAGACATATCACTAGAATAACTGAAGAAACTAATTGAAAAGAATGTAAAAAATTAAAAAAAATTGGCACAAGAGGTAAACCAATTATAATTATTAATGAGATAATAACTTCATACTCCTTATAAATTCTTGAATCGTGACTTGAATCACTAAAAAATATTGTTAGAAAAATGTATTCAAAGATGACTAGCGAACAAAAATTATTAACCAAGGTATGTGTTCTATATTCATCTCTTATTTATTTCACTGAACAATGTGCTAAAGTAAAAGGCATGGATAGTGTTACAGAAACCATATATCCAAGGAAGTTTCAACGGTTTAACCAAGGATAAAGAAAGAACTCCCAAATCCCATATATATTTGGAAACATGTTGGATTAGGATATAACGGGTTTTTAAAATCATTACTAACACCAAGTACCCTTCCAACAACAATACTAACAAACCCCACCTTTTTTAAAACCTGAAAAACTTATTTATACAAATCTAACCTAACATTAACACCCTTTCTCATAAAATAAATATTTTGATCATCCTATAAATAGTGTACAACCTCTTGTATAGAAGAAACATGAGCCTAAAGATGATAAGAATATGAATAAAGGGATAGAGTTAAGAAACTAAATTCAAATATCTATGGATATTATTCCATAAAACAAAGGAAAACCTTTATCCCAAACAACTCTTAACCCTAAAGGGGAATACAATATTAATGAAAACTAAATGTGGAAAAAAAATTCAACCACTAGAAAAATTTAAACCTAAACCTGAGCAACCATGACTGGGGGATAATGAATCTGAAAATTATATAAAGTTTCAATAGATTGTCAAAAACCATCCCTAGGAAGAAAAGAGTAAAGAAAAAATAAATAAAAATAGGATAATTCTATAATGAACATGAAAATACTATAAAACCCACATATGATGTAAGGGTAGAGGAGAGATTCTTTTCTCACATTTAAATCAATGATGATATAATTAAAAACTCGAGAGGATGAAATGCAAAGATAAAATATAAATTATTCTAGAAATTTGAGATCAATTTTCCCCTTTTGTAACTCCTCAAACATATTCTCAAGTATTATATGTTCCTAAAATAACTTTTCTCTAAGAATAGTAGGATTCAATGAAATGAAAGAAATAATTTTTTATTAAGTTTCACTAATTAAATACCACCTAAATTTCCAAAAAAGTGTAAAGATATTAGGAAATTTCCAATGACTTCAAACATTGAATATTTGTTTTTTATTTATTCTTAATGTGGTTTTGCAACTTAAATAAATTTTGATCCTCACTTAGTATTTAATTCTTTTAATATGAGACAATTGAAGTCTAGAAGAGTGGTGGTACAGATTGAAAATGGTTCCACTACTTTTCCAACATGAGTTTTGGAAGATAAGCTAGTTTGATTTCATTACCTAATCCTCTCAGTATCCTTTTATAGATTAAACATGGAGGAATATAGATCACCATCATAGTCACCCAAAATTTTTGGTATACCTTTAAATAATACAACCAAGATGATAATCAATTTATATGAAGGAACTCTCACTATGGAGTGCGGAGATAAAATTGTCTACCTCAACATTATTGAATCCCTGAGGAACCTATTATATGATCATTCACTTTTTACACTTTCTGAATTTGAATATGATTGAGATAGAGAATATTTAGGCATGTTCCATGAAAAAATATCTTTAGGGAGACATTTAATGTTTGAAATTTCCATGGTGAGTAAAATTTTCCAGCAATCTAGAAAATATATTTTCATATTATAGAAATAGGGAAATTATATGTTTATTGATATATTTAACTTTTTATTCAATATTAAGCATATTATATGTCATATTTTGTATAGGATATAAAATATATGGAAGTTAAAACCCTAATTTGTTTTCATATTTATAATAACCCCTAAATATGGAATTAAAACCACTACCCAAAAATTTTATGCATGTGGAATTTATGAAAAAAATATACCAGTGATCATTGATAATAATCTAAATAAAATCTAGAGCATACATTGATTAATATGTTGAGTGGAAATTTTCACAAAATAGACTAGTGTTTAAGAAATATTCCAGCAATTAATCACCAAATATATAAGTATAGGATTCTTCTTGAGAAAAATTCTAGGCCTATTAGGTAGTCTCAAAAGAGGATAAATCCCACCATGATGGATATTTTGAAGAAGGAATATAAGAACTTTTGATAGGAAGACATCATATATCTCATTTATGACTAACACTATGTCAACTCCATTCACATAGTTTCTATGAAAGTAGGACTGTCTATATTGAGGAGTGAGTAGAATTAATTTATCCTTGAGAGGATATAAAATTTTTGGAGTCTGTATAGACTATAAGAAGTTTTATCATTTAATTAGGAGGGATAAATTACCCCAATCATTTTATTTGTTATATGTTAGAGATATTAACATAAATAACTCACTATTTTTTCTATATGTGTTTTCAGGGTACTTCTAAGTTCCAAATACACTCGAGGATCAATAGAAGGCTATTATTACCTATCACTTTGGAACATTTGAAAATAAAAGGATGTTATATTGATTATATAATCCTCTAGGTATATATTAGGGGTGTGTGGTAAGTATCAATTATGATCACATTAAAGACTTATTGGATGTATTTTTGGATTTCTTTACAATTTTTTAGGATTCATTTGACCTTTGCTTGAAAATTGTAGATTTTTTTTAAAAAAATGCATTAAGAAGAACATTGTTCTTAATTATGAAAATTTTCATTTTATGATGAAAAACGGAATAGTATATGGGAATTATATATAAAAAAGGCCATTGAGGAGGATGAATATAAAATTAAAGTGATAAATTCATTACTTTATACAACTTGTGGGAAACATGTTAGATATTTTCAAGGACATAATAGACTTTAAAAAATATTCATATAGGAATTAAAGTAATATTATCCTACCTTTTCATGGTTAATTTTAAAAGAATATGATTTTGATTTTAATGTTGTGTGTAGGTAATATTCTAATTACTTGAATAAAATATTGATCACCCCACTAATGATGAAACCACAAAATTGGGAGAACCATTTTGGGTTGATTTGTGATGCTTCCAACCAAACTATTAGACAATTCATTTCCTAAAGAAATAAAGGAAGACCTCAAGTAATGTCCTATACATCAGGGACACCATATGCTTCCTAAATCTACTACATAAAAACAAAAAAATTACTTCTAGTACTTTTCATTATTTGGGATAAATTTATATCTTTCTTACTTGGAACTAATGTTTAAAATATTTTATGATCATGAAACCCTTAGTAAATGTATTTAGAAGGATGGATTAAATATGAATCTAGTTATATGGGTGTTTCTACTTCAAAAATTCAATTTATAAATCAAAGAGAATAAATTAATTTATAACCAAGTTGATGACCCCCTATGGAGGCTAACGAATAGAAGAAAATTTGAAATTCCATACCGAGAACCAGTGGATGAACAAATTCCAAGAAAGTAGGTGAACTTAATTGAAGAAATGTGTCCCTACTATAATGATATTGTTATATATTTGGTAGCTTCATAGATATTATCTCATTTAAAAGACCAATAAATTCAAAGTCTAAAATATGAATCAAATCTTACATTTGGGAAGATCTGTATAAGTAAAAACTCTATAATGAAAATGTGATAATAAGATGTTTAGTTACAAGTGAAATATAATCTCTTTTTGAATTTTTTAACATTATATATTGTGGATGACATTTTGGAGATCAAATTATTTTAATAAAAAAATATAATCATGTATTTATTGGCCTAATTCGTTTAAATATACACATGGATTTTGTAATAAATAAGATAAATTTAAATTTTATAAAAATATTTTGAGGGAAAAAAATATTTAAAATACATTCCTTTTTTTGATATTTTTATATTATGGGGGGAATATTTTTTGGGAAAATTTACAATATATTTTGGTAACTCTTTCGTCTTTCTTATAGCTAATTATGTTCCAAAATTTTTTGAATCAATGAAAATGAAAACATATCATGAAAATATAGTGTGATATTTTTTAAGGGTAACTTATTTTTTAGGTTCAAAGTGTCAAGCACCATAATCAGTGATCAAGGTATCCACTTTTTAAATATTATCATAAAGGATTTTATAAACAAATATGGAGTGCATTTTAAGACATCCACACTTTTCCAACCATATAAAATGCCACAGATAAAGATTTTAATTAGGAAATCAAAGGTATTTTGGAGAAATTTTTTCAATAAAATAGGAAATATTTGAGCCAAATATGGATGAAACATTATGGGATTATAGGGCCACCTAGAAACCATGATTTTAAGGATTCCATATAAGATGATTTATGAAAAGTGTTTCCATCTACCTATGGAACCAGAACAAAAAGCATTTTTTTAGAGAAGTACATATATATTTTGATAGGATATAAAAGATAGGAAACTAAATATATATGAGTTTGATGAAATTAAAATATAAGTTCTTTAGAATTAAATATTTTATTAATAAAGGGTAAGAGTTTATTTTGAAATGATAATAAAAAAATATTTCTATATTGTGGGGAAACTATTGTTATAATACTCAAGTATCAAGGTGATGCGAGGTATGTATTATTCCAAATAAGAGGCTCTATTTATAGTTACCTGTTTATATTCCTTTGGTGGTGTATAGATCACCAGTGAAGTATAAGATAACAAATTTACTATTTTGGGGAATATACTGAAGAAATTATATCGAACCATTCCTCAATAATTGAATGAGGAGATCATACTCTACTAACCTACCTATCACTAAATATAATTATGTTTTACCTATCCTTGACATTTACTTTCATGTTATTATACCTTTTAAAATATTATTTATATGATAAATAGTTTGAATGATTTAAGAAAAATACATCATTTAAGTCCGGGGAGGGTATGTTGATTGGGAATTTTCAAATGTTTGAATTTATTCAAAATTTTATGTCTCTTTTTAATTTATTATGTGTTTTTGGGAAAAATTGAGCACAATATTAATGCCTTTATAATCTTTCATTTTATGATAATATTGAAGAACTTATTTGATCAATTTATTCACCTTATATGAATTCTAAAATGAACTTTCATTCAATTTCTAGATGAGGTAAATTCATAAAAAATCCATTTAATTTTTAATCCAATGATATAAATTTTTTACTATATTTTAACCTTTTTCTTTGAGAGGCTTCTAAGCAAATTTTTACAATTTTTACAATACCCTTTTTCTTGAGATAAATAAAACATTCTAGAATTACCATAACATTCTATGTAATCTAGTTACAACCTTGTAGAATTTTAGGATATTGTGTGATACATGTTTGAGTCATTATTTTGATATTTAAGCCCCTTTTTCTAGGAACTAATTTTTTTAATCCTACCATGTTATTCTAATCTTGTATGCATTACCTGGAATGAATAACCTTTCTAGCATCCACATTTCATGCCAAAAATCTATATCGACCTTTCCCTTGAAGCTAATGCATGATCTAGGATGAATTCAATTATGGGGGAAGGGAGAAAGTGATTTGAAAGAAGATGTTTTACAAAATCTATGTGAAATAAAGAGATAAGTGATGAAAACTTTATGATACTGATTTATGATAAAAATATTGCTATTATGAAAAGAAAAATGTCCTAGATATCATCCATCCAAGCAATAAATTCTATAACTTTTTTTCAGTAAAAAATAACCTATCTTTCCCTCTGAATGCTCAAATTTTCCCGAGATTTACAAAACAAAAATGCTTGAACTTGACATAAATTAATTTTGAAATAATGAAACAAAGGGTAAACGAAAGAATAAATGTACCATTAATGTTGGATTTCATTAAGGTGGACCAAAAAAATATAGAGATGAGTATACAGGAATACTAGAGATAAAATCTATTTTCATGTTATCTTTGGTGAAATTATTTTAAGGTTGTTTTTTATCTACTAAATTAATTTCATACAAAACATTATAAATAAGGGAAATAATTTATAATATACGGTAATAAAAATATCAGACACAATTAAATAAATTATAAATCGTCCCTTTTCTTTCAACAGAATAAAAAAATGGAAACTTTTATGATGAAATAAAGAAAGGGAATGTTAGTTTCTACTAAAATAAGAGTAGATAAAGTTATTAAAATGTAATATAAAGATAAGGGATGAAGTCAATATTGAAAAAAATTGAAAATCATAAATAATTATTCAACATAGAGACTATCGTTTTAAATATCACTTGTGATTTTTTCATTACAACCCACCAATCCATAATAAAAAAAATAACCCAAAAAAATAAACATAATATCCATTAATACTTTACTCATTAGGTGGAGATGTATAAATTCATAAATCCAATGGTTACCCTCTCATGATTTAGGAATTAAAAAACCTTTTCTTAAAATTTTCACTTGATATTTTACTGAAATATTTCTAAAAAGGTAGCTACATGTGTTTTTTAGAGGATAAGAAAATATGGGATTATTAAATGTATATATAAAATTTAACTAAATATATTAAAGAGAAAAGATAATATTTAGGACCATGGTATTGAAAAAGAAAACTCATCCAGGATAGTTCTTGAATTCTTCATGGATAATCTTTTAATACTCACTTTTCTAGGAGTCCAAGGGTTAAGTTTTGGGTAATATATAGAGCCAATATTTTCATATATTGTACTTTTATATTCATTATTTTATTCCATTCTTTTTGATATATTCTTAAGTAAATGTTACATTTATTAGTTTAAGGAATAGTCTTAGTAATTTAATTGATAAAAGTTTTTATACTTGTTTTTTATCTGTCTATTTCATATTTATAAATATTTGAATAAATCATATAATTAACTTTGGGTATTTTGATGATATTATAGGATTTATAGGGGTTATTTTGAATGTTAGGAGTCAATTTAAAGAACATTGGAGTTTACTTGAAGGATGTCTATAAACACTACACTGGAGTAGAGAGAAAATAACTAAGAAATTTTCATATGGTGCATTAATAATATAATTGTTGATTCTTATATAAGATTTAATTTATTTTAAAGGAATTTTCAACATGATTATAAAAATTTTTCTATGAATAATAAATTTCAATTCTCAGTATGATATGTTATGTATGTTTGGATTTTCAAAAGAAAAAATCATATTCATACGAAAATTCATTATAAACAGAGATTTCATCTATGTAAAACAAATATCAATAAACCATGTAAAATTTAATCTATGTCTAAATTAATTATCCAATGTGCTTGAAATTTGTATAACATAGGATATTTGAGAACCTTTTTAGGAAAAGTTACATTGTGAAGAATCGGTTGAAGGATGATCGCTTTCCAACTTCGGGTTACTCGTCTAGATTTCAAGAAGATACATTGGAGTGAAACAATATAATTCATGAAACTATTCAGATAATACCACAATAAAAATAATATATAAAATATTTCTATCAAAAACTAAGGAATGGAGATGTGAATTTTAAAAAATACAGAATCATGATAGAGATTTTAAGCCATGAGAAAGAAGGAGACTGTCAAAAATTATAATGAGAAAATATTTTTTACGATTATATTGGCATAAAGATAAGGTGGTTGTGGTTATATAAAAATAAATATGTGGCCAAACCTTTGGGGAGAATTTTCTTATGCAAACTATTCATGGATAAATTACTACTATTGTTTTTTATTTTCATTTTATTTACTACTTTATTTTGTTATATAATGTCTTATCCTTCTTCAATAGTCGTTGTTACACATTGAATAGAGGGGTAAATGTTGATTGATCTAGTAAGGTAAGGATATCTATTCTACTACTCTATTCTTTATACCTTAATGAGTAAAAACACTATTTAATTTATTGATTTAAATTTTTAGTGCTTATTTTATTTTTTTAATGAAATTTTGTTTAAGTATTAAAATTTGTTAACTGTTTATAGATTAGGATGATAATTTAAAATATCCCCACCAAGTGAATATTTTCCCCAAGGAAAAAAGATGTATTATGTGTTTATTGACAAGATAGTTTTTGCATATGTGTGGAGTTAGAGAGTTACTTTTAAATTTCCCAAGAACACCAAAACCTAATTTGGAATTTCCTTGGTAGTTTAAGATTAGTTTATATACTTACGGTATACACAAGAAGAGAGGATGACCAAGAAGTAATCACAATGAGATTAGACTCTATAGTTACCTTTAACTAAGGGTGATTGATGAATCAATTAAGGAATTTATCATTTATCAATTAATAAAAAGAGAAGTGAAACTCGTTTAGAGGATTTTATACCATTGCACATGGAAATACAACCCTAAGCCATCACATTATTTATCATCTTGTCTTCGATATCCATGCATAATCATTTTTGATAAACTTTAAAACAAATACAATTTTAAAACACCCTCCTTCTCTTAAGTTATGAATGATTTTTGAGCACTCCTCTCGGGGGACAACTGAGTGTTAGCACTACTACTATGTTTATCCTAAGAGAAATAATTTATTTTTGGTACACATGACAATAAGTATATCAATGAAAACATAAATTATATCATATATACAAAATATTTAAGGAAATTATAATACAATAAAACTATGCTTCTTATAATCATCTAGATTCACTTGTTGAATTACTTCAATAGTTCATTTATTTAAGAAGATTTTTTACTAACACAAAGATTTTTCTTACTTAAGAATTATTCTTATGTTTTTTAATAGTTTAAGTATTTTCTTATATTAATCCACCCCTTTAAAAATGGTTTATCTCAAATTTATGTTTGATAATTGTGTTTTTTTATCTATAATATAGGATTCTATATAAAAAGTATCATGTTTTACATTCATTTAATAAATTTTTTATTAAATATTATTTCACGAAAATGATATCCTTTTCTAATATAAATAATATAAATTAGTGGTAAAATAACCATATTTAATTAAGTAATGATTCTTAAATTTTGTTTCTATCATAACTTAGTTATCTAGTTAAGGAATCATCCTAATCATATCATGTATGAATCTTGGATAGTTATGTAGAGAAAATGTTAACCAATCAAACTTATAGATAAAATAAATACCATTTCTTTGATAACCTAATCATATTAGGATATATAAGATAAATATAACCTTAATAAAACATCAGTAATAGGCACCTAATCCTATTAGGCTCACCAATTTCTTTCATTCCTTATATATGATAATTTTGCGGTATCTAGTTATGACATGATTCAATTAAGGTTTCAAAGGAATTAGATACATGATAAGATAATTATTTTTATCCTTAATTCATATATTCAATTTGACTGGGTATATAAATGAATTGGTGAGACTGGGGGTTTCCTGAATTCTAGTTTTAACTATTTAACTCAATCTAGAATCAGAAATTTGAATTTTTTTAATAACGTAAATGGGTTCAATAAAAGTTAAATTTATTTACTCAAAGTGTTGAGGATTGATGAGAATGACTTGGGATGGCTATACTCTTGTGTTGTGTTTATATTATAGATGGGTAAAGGTTTATCCAAATTTTAAAGTCTGTATTTTTAAAATAGTCCATATTGGTTAATGAAACCTAAAGGGGTGACAGGAAAGAGGGGAAATAGTTCTATTGGATGTGATTATTTGGTATACCTTAAGGGGTTTAAGAAACTCCATGGTAAGTTCATCCAAGGTATATGTTAATAGAAATCAATTATTATATTTTGAAAGGTATATGTTACCAAATGATTATAATTTATCCACACATTATGGATATTCCATACTTTAAATAAATATAAACATTTTAATATTTTTTATGATATTAACTATTTTATATTAGTCATTATATGATATTATTACATAAATATATGATATTATATTAAATATAATTTTTTAAAATTTATATTCTTTTATGTTAAAAGTTTAAATAATCTAAATATAAAATATTTAATATTATCTAAACCTTTATCAGATCAAATATAAAAAAACCACTTGAAGTAGTTTAAATAACTTTCTCAAATGAGGTAATTTAAACATTTAGAATAAAATAATTATGAATAATTCAAAATTTTAAATATGAACCCTTTTATGTTTTACCTTATTTTGTGATTTATAAAAACTTTATAAATATTTCTTGTAATTTATATATAAACACTTTATATCCAAATTATAAGTCATTCCATGTTATTTAAAAAATATATTTTAATATTAACAATTAATATTTTGGGATATTTATTTAATAAATATTTTATAATCATTTATTTTTGATTAATTATAAAAAATATAATTAATTAATTTATAAAAACCTTTATGAATTAATAAATGTCTAAAAATACCTCTTATTATTATTTATAAATATTTTATTAACAATATAATTCAATTCTTAATTAAAATATAGTTTTTCTTCTATAAATATCATTTTTTAAGATATAAGATAAGTCATGACTTACAATAGATATTTCATGGTGCTTCAAATCCCTTTTAGATATAAATCATATTATACAGTTGATAATATATCATGTGGTATGATTCAATTTTGGTATAGAATTATCCCAATGATGTGATGATTGTAACCTATAATTACCTACATGTGTTGGATTAACCCAATACCCCTATGTCTGCATAACAACAATATCATGCATTGTCAGTCGCAGGCTATGATAAGTGCCTTTATATGAGTAACTTATTATTTATAGGGAGTCACCACCTATTATATTCCATGGCATAATAATAACCCCACGTTAGAAATCCTTTTTAGGATATCACATATATCATATTAATGATACAACACTCTGTTTTTAAAATCGTATATTGATTATTTAATATAATATGATCCCCAGGTCATATATTAAGACATATAAAATTCCCAAACATTTTAACTAAATAGATATAAATGATATCACATATCATATTTCATGAACAAATTAGATTTTATGATACCACATATCACAAGAAAAACCACAGTTCAAAATTTTGATCAAATTTTATGATATAACTTATGATATCAATATGATATACAACATTCTTAATTTTCAAACTTCATTCTGATAATTGAATAACATGGAACTATTATAATAATTCTAAAGGGTTTATATGGATTTATTGACACCTAATAAATGTAATATAAATGTATATAAACCCATTAACCCAAGATCTACCATGCTAGAAACTGAAACATGCTACATATAAAATGAAGAGCAATTTATGTGTACCATGTACCATTCAAAATATAAAACTATATTTCCTAAAATTCATGATAAATACCACATAGAGGAATCCATAGTTCTCCAACCTCAATATTGTATCCACATGTTGAAATAATTTCCCATCGTATGGGTAGGATCATTCTCACATCCATAGTATGTTATTACCTCACTAGGGAAAGTATAAATAATAGAGAGAGCTTCAATAGCGGTAGAGTTTCATCCAGAAGATTTACAAGAATCACACCACATCCTAATGGGTTTATCTTATTTATATAATCTATCAAGACACTCCCGAGTCAACCATAAATTTACCCGTGTGTACATTAATGCATGAGTAAGTCTTTGGTTGTTTATATACTCATCACATAAATATATTATTCAATCTTTTATGTATTTCATCTTATGAAATAGTCATATTAATGATTGAAAACATGGATTTTTTTTCAAAATATTACCTATTAATATTCATAAACATCATCGATAATAGAATATTTTATGACAATGGTAGTGGTGTGGTATCTCCTATATTGCATCTTATCATATGCCATACCAGGGCATATGATATATCTTAGACTTATACATGTAGTACAATATGACATTTCTATATCATATACTATGATATATTACTTTATGATGTATTAAATTCATTTTATTCTTATAATTCTCACACTAATCATCATAGTTAATTTTTAATAACTATACATATGCAAATCGGTATGCAGTCTCAACCTAAATGAGAAGCATCAATGTGCACTTCAATATGGTGTCATCATGTTTGGAAACTAATAATAAATCAACTATTTTTTATTTTACATACAATATTCACATTCTTTTAACCATGAGTAATTTAATATCAAAAATTATTCTGATAAATACATACACTATAATAACCCTAACCCTACTACAGTAGGAAAACACTACCTCCTGAAACCATTTCACAATGTGCACTCCAATGATAATTTCTACCGGAGTATATTTAAAATTTAAATTTAAGGATTTTAATTTGACTAAATTCACACTATTCTTTAATTTAAAATATCATAATTATCCTATGATTAATTTTTTAGACTTTTTTGAAGCAATTTATTTTTAGGTGGATAGTAAAAAACTGATTAATTTTGCTAAAACCGTCACTTTTATGACTTTATGAAAATAAAATAAATGACTAAAAAGTAATTGAAATATTTTTATATCATATATTTATATTTATAAATTAAAATGATTCATT
Organism: Viscum album; assembly: GCA_963277665.1. Lineage (NCBI taxonomy): Eukaryota > Viridiplantae > Streptophyta > Magnoliopsida > Santalales > Viscaceae > Viscum > Viscum album. The sequence continues at coordinate 926,435,811 of OY728126.1, read as the reverse complement.
TAAAATTACTTAGTTTCATTAATAAAACTCATGTTTATCTTTTTTAGAAATAATTATTGTTTAACTCTAAAAACCTATTTTTATGTGCTTATATTGAAAATTAATTTTTTTCACACTAAAAGTATGATTTAATAGAATTAATTTTATATTTAATATCAAAAAATTTATATTAGTTAGTATGTTCAATTACATTTTTAGGAATAAATATAAGGTTACTAGGAATAAATTCAATTTCTTAGATAATGGTAAAACTATTTTTCTTGAAATTGTTCTATTAATATTGTGTAATTTTTATCTATTAAAATTAATTAGCAAAATCATAATAATCATCTTACCATAATATTTAAAAATATATATAAATATACTAAAACTCAATCATTTAGTAATCAATACTAAATATGATTAGAAACACTTGATTGTGAAATCATCATTTTTCTATAAAAACTATTGTTTGGTAAATTATAAATTTTAATCTAAAAGGTAATTGCATCATATTTAGAAATTTAATTAGATTTAATATTTTATATATTTATTTTCATCTATTAAAAATAAAATTATATGTTTTCCATATATTTTTTATAAAATATAAACAACTTACTTAAAAACTTTTTACCACGGTAAAAAATAAAATGTAAAAAATGTAAAAATATAATTATAAATAACTACAACCCTGTTTCTAAATTTATGGTTGAGTATTTATAGACCCAAGAAAAAAAATATTATTTATAACTTTTATATTAATGGACCCTTGAATAGTGTAACAATATCATTGAAAAGTAAAGGGTATTCACAAAAGTTCCATTTTTCTTTCACTTATAAAAGGGACACACTTCCTCTACTTCATACAAAACCAATACCTTATAATATATACTTGAAACTCTAATTGTTTTCATCATATAAGTCTTTACAACTTTCTTAAGTCTTTTTTCACCATTAGTTAAATTAAGGTCTTTATTTCCAAAGATATTTATAAGAGAAAACTCAAGACCACAACGTAAGTATTACCTTATTCTCAATTTTTTTCTCAATATTACTCATAATAACCTGTTATATAAATTAAAATATATTGAAATTACTTTAATTATTATACTTATATGTACTTACTTAAAATTAAAACCCATTTTTTATTCATCTCCTTCTTCTAAGAAAAAACACATTCGACACTAGTGTGTGCGTGCGGACTACCGCCTCCACAAATCAATGTCTTCCATTTTTCATGCCACCTATCATGGTTAGTTTTAGTTATAGTTCTAATGAATAAATAGTATATATATAATATAAATATTATTATGAAATTTTAAATTATCATATTCCTTAATTCCCTAGTGTTCTTTGGAAAATGAAAATGTTAAATGTGTGTTGTGTAGACCACCTTCTCCACGAAGTAACATATCTTATTTTTCATATAGTTTTTTTCTTATATATGATACCTTCTTTAAATATTAATCAAAAACATAAAATTATCTAAATGGTATCATTATTCTCCTATAATAATGATATTATGTCCAAAGTAGGTCACTTTCATAATCATAATTGATAGTCAATTATAGTATGTTCATGTTTGGGTTGGTCTAACCACTTACATGAACGATGAAATAAAACACTATAATGGGTGTATATGGGAACTAAAATACTAATATTATTACCATTTAAATATAGAATAATTATTTTTAATGGTTTTGGAAAGTTTATATAAATTGTATTAATTATTATTAAAATTTCATCTTCGAAATAATCCAACACCGATTCCAATTTCATGAAACAAAAATAAAACAATATAGAATGAGATAATGGAATTATAAATAAATATTTATTATCTATTAATGTATCTTATGTTATATATAAATGATTAAATTTGGGATAAGAGTAAAAAACAACACATCTATTATTAAACTAGTTCAAAATGATCAATATTACTCACACCATATATTGAAAATATATAATAAATAACTAATATACTTATAGAGAATAATTATAAATGAATTATGTAAAAAAAATTATTATTATAAATAATATTCTAAAATAGGTGGTCAAGATAGTTATTTTATATAATATGTGTTTAGATAACATTCAACCAATCAATATTATTGTTAAAGCTTATTCATCTCTAATTCCTATATTTGAGTCATGTTGTGTATAGTGCAACTAATTTACTTCATCTGGTGTATATATTTCCTATTCTAGATGTTATATCATGAAAATACTTTTATTCATGGTATTTAATGATCAATTTGAATCCCTCTATTTCACGAGGTTTTGATTGCATTGTTACCCAAGCCATTGGTGGGTTATTTTGTCTCAATGGTCATTCTTTGGGACTTTTTTTATATTCAACACTTATTTACTTTTTTGCATTGTATAAATTTCAATGGTATAAATTTTACCATTTTCCTCCTAAATTTAATGTGATGTAAAAGTCTATGTTTTTATCCCCCCTTGTAATTTTTTGATCAATATTTATAAAAATCATTATAAAACTGAATCTTTTCCATGATGGAAAACTATAATAAGTTTTGCTAAAGTAAAAGAAAGTGTAGATTTCTATAAAATATATCCCTCTTTGGATAATAAAATTTCAATGCATCTGTGGAATAGATCCACCTAGGGGTAATCACCTTAAAAGGGTTGTTTAATAATTGAATCAATTATCACTTTAATGCACTATAAGTTTGGTGAAGACTACACACCAGGCTAGACACTCATGAGGGATATGATTTAGAATATTCACATAATCATTATGAACCACGATTATGGATTGTTCCAATATTTCCTTGTCCCCCAAGAAAAAAAAAACTAATGATCCCAATTATTATCTTCCATGGATAACACATCACATTGAAAGTACCTTTTCTACTATATTTATTTGATAAGTGTAATTCTTATTACTTTGAAGATACCCCATTGCTTTAGTTGATTAAGAGATGTTCTTCCCTGAATACAGAGTATTTTATTTTATATGAAAGTATTTTATTTCTATACCTTCAATTATATGGATATCTTTGTTTTTATTTAGATAGAGGTTTCTTATGGAATGGTATAAAATTTATTGCTATCTCTTATGGTGAATGCATTGGAGTTAATTAGGTGATTGTTTTGAAAACAATTATATATAACCTTCATACATCAACATATCTAATGAGACAAAATAGCTTGAGTTTTGGTTTATACCTCTCACCATATCAGTATAGTGTCTTGACACAAGGCCTTCAGACTTTGTTTTTATGCCTAGAAATATACATTCCATCAATACGAGATCAACGATTATTAATTATCCTTGATTTATATTATTTTTAGGGATATATAATTCACATAGTTTCAGTTGAATATGGATTCATAATGTTTATTTACTCCAACCATATTACTTGTACCATGTTTATGTTATGAAATATTCCACTGTATACTACTCATTACTGAGAATTTGAGCTCACCCTTATTTGATTACCATTCCCCAGAAATCCTAGAGGGAAACTATGTATAATTTTTTGGGATATGGTGAAAGGGATAATATAGTTATTTAAATTTTTTAAGTTGTATATTTTGTATTCAAATTTAATGTATGTGAGTATATAGTCTTCCAAGAATAGCAAGTTTTTAAATCCTATAGAAACTCTAGTATTCATTACCAATAATGTAATTTAACTACTAAATAGAGGTTTATAAATACTGAGTTACTACAGTTGTCATTAGAGTAATTTTTTTAGGATCATTAAGGACTAAACATAAAGGAACCTAGTTAGATATAAGAAGAACTATGAAAACCCCTTAATATTTCTAAGGAACAATATAGAAAAATTAATAGGAATTGTATTTTACAATTCAATATCATGAGATAATTATTTGTATGCCATTGTAGAGTGATGTCGTCTAATGAGAGTAATGGGATCCATATTAACATCAATATCCAATGCAGTGATGTTCATATTAACAAAGTCAATAAATTTAGAGTTCTGGATAATAATATTATAACCATATTAGACCAGTTGATCTAGTTCATGAAAAATAAGTGGACCCAGATAGATCTACCTACTAGTCTATAACATTATGTAACAATATTGGACAAATTCATGTGATAAAAAACTCCAAAATTTAGTGGATCAAAGAATCAAATGGTAGCTGAAAAATTGATCATTTCCCTAGAGAAGATCTTTCTCGCTTTGGTAAGTAGTGAGAAAGAAAAATATTTCTTGGTGTTTTATCTTCATAATAGAGATATAGACCAATGATGGTCTGTAAATGTAAATAATAAAGAGTAATATGACATAACACGCATATAATGATTGAAATTTAAGATGGTATTATATAAAAAAAATACTTAACTCATGGGAAAATAACAGAAATGGAATGTAAATTTTTAAATATTATAAAAAAAGAGGAAAATATTATTGGGAATAAGGGTAACTTTTCAAGGTCAGGTAGACATGTTGTGGGACATATACATCGATCCGAAAGAAATATTTATCATTTCTTTAATGGGTTAAATTTAACCCTTTAAAGGTAATTGGCCTCTCATATGTTTTTATCATATTAGTATATAGTATCAAGCACTATTAAGAAAAAAAGATACACTCTAGGATGTATGTATTCAATGTAAATACAGAGAAGAAGAGTTCAAATGATAAATATCGGAAGAAATGTTTGGAAAAGGGTATTAAAAGAAATATTATATTTTTTAAAAGTGATAATTGTTGGAAGAAACACCCTGGGTCTTGCAAGAATGGATAAGGATTTTGTTTAAAGGGTGGAGAAAAATTCCATCAAACTCTCAAGTGATAATTCAAGGACAAAGATAATGATATTCAATGTTTTAACTATAAGGATAAGGGAAATTATATAATCCAATTCCACAAATATCAACGTAATTTACCTTAGAAATGGTTAAAGGATAAAGACTAATATTATGAAATTACCATAGATGAAATCAAAGTACCGAATAAGGTGGTGGAAGGTACTTTAATCAAGCCTCAAAATTTGTTAATATTTTATTTTATTTTTTATCATCGTACTATTTTATATCTTCCATGTTTTCCAAAAACTTAAAATATTTCCCTCTAACCCAAGTAATTGAGTTATAAATTTTAGAAACAGAGTAAAAATGTTATTGCAACAAAGATATGGTTGCCAGTTCCAATTATGATTCATGGATATACGCAATTTTTAACTTGGTTATTATAACTATGGTTGAATTTCATATGATCCTTAGTATGTATTGGATTTTAAAGTATAATGAAAAACATTCAGGTGAAGGAAATTATGGTTTGTGAAGGTGATGTGGAATCTGTTATATTTAGAGGGTCACTTCATCATCTAAATCATTTCTAGGTCATCCTCTAGTAGATATCTTTAACAGAATTCATGGAAGATAGGAAGGTCAATAAATATCTATTGATAAGGAAGATACCATAAGAATATATGACATTACTATGGTATAAAAAATCATTTACATTTTTCTAAAATAATTTCCTAGTCATCCACTTGAGTACGGAGTTGTTTTATCCATTGAACGCATTCATGATGAAAGACCTATATCTAAAAATACATATTGAACGGAACCAGTGGAGTTTTTAGATTTTATGAAATAACTACATGAGTTTTAGGATACAGTATTTATATCCCCTAGTGATTCAATGTAGGGATATTATATTTTATTCATGAAAAAGATAAATGGGTCTATGATATTTAGTATTAATTATTGGGAGATCAATGTCATTACTATAAATAATAAGAATCCTTTACCATGAAATAATTACTTATTTGATCAAATTAAAAGAGCCCAATATTGTTCAAAGATCTATCCCTGATCTAGTTTTCATTAGCTAAGGGTGAAGAAGGATGATACATAGAAGATGGTATTTCAAACAAGGTATGGATTTTATAATTTTATAGTAATTTTATTTGGATTGACTAATGAACCTTATTTTTTATACAACCAATGAATATAGTATTCTAGGATTATCTTGATAACTATTTAGTGGAATTAATTAATATATTTTGATTTAATATAATATCTATGAAGAGCATATGTGTCGTCAAAAAATATTTATAGAGACCTTTTAAAAAAAGAATTATATGTGAAATATAATAAGTGTGAATTTTGGATGAATTAAGTTTCTATTGTTAGACATATGGTATCCAAGAATGGAATATATATTGACCCTTCCAATAAAATGGGAGTAAAATAATTTTCTACACAAAAAATATAATAAAGGTCTATTTTTTTGTTCAGTAGGTTACTATTGGTGGTTTATTCAATATTTCACCCAGTTTTCAAACCAATTAAAATAGATAGAACATAATGGAGTTAAAATCACATGGTAAAGGGAATGTGAGAATGGTTTCGAAGAAATTATGATGATAATATTTAATGCATCAGTGTTAACTTTTTTATTTGGTAAGGAGGATTTATAATATATAGTGATTCATTAAATAAAGGAATTGGTTATTTCATTATGAAAAATGATATGAAAGTTTCATATGAACAAAGGATTTTGAAAGTCCATGAATAGAACTATCTAAATCATGTCCCTGAGCTAGAATCCAAAATCCTTTTTTGAAAATATAAACATAAAATATATAGTGATATATATATATATATATATGAACCAAAGTGTTCAAATAATATCATTTCATAAGAGGATATCAACATGAGGAAAACAATATTGTTGGAACTAGTCAAGGACTATGATTTTTTGATACACTACCACCCTGGGAAAGAAAACATGGAAGTTGATGAATTGATTAGGAGGGACTATGGAGTTATAAATAGGATGTGTACTAACAAAGATAATATATATAGAGATATATTAAAGATAGATATGGTAAATTTTAGGAAAGGGGGTCCATTGTCTATTATCCAATAAATTATTAAACCAACCTTATTATACAATATAGATAAATTATTGTAAGATGAAGAGGACTTATAAAAAAAATATTATAGTAGTAAATGATTGTAAATTGTTAGACTTCATATATAAATATAGAGTGTTGGTATTTGGAATGTTTTTTATGTGTTATATTCACACTATAGATTAAGTGGTAATATCTATATTAAGCATATAGATAAAATTTCTCTATACACTATTGTCACACAGTTTTTATATGGATTTAAGATAACATTTCTAGTGGGATGGTATGCTATTGGAAAATATGGTCTATGTGTACAAATTTTAATTATTCTTATAGGTAAAGGATAAAAGAATACATGCTAAGGGATTCATGAAACCCTTTCTTATACTTATATAGAAGTGGTAAAATATTAAAATGGACTTTGTCATTGAAATTATTAATTTTCCAAGTAATAATGATGTTATATTGGTCATTGTCAACCACCTTACTATGTTTGCTCATTTCTTAGAGATAAGAGAATATCTACCCCTTGAAATTATTTCCTGGCTCTATATTAATGAAATTGTAAGCTTCATGGGAAACAACTATCAATATTATTGGATTATGGCCCTTGGTTCACATCGAAATTTCAAAAGTGTATTCAATGGTCTATTGACAAGGAGAAACATCTAACCACCACCTTTCGCCCCAAAAATGATAACCAGACTAAAAGGACTATCTTGAAATTAGTATATATTTGAGATCTTATTCTCTTAAATTATATGGTATATGGGATTCTTACCTAAATTTAGTGTAATTTTCATATAATAATATCTTCCATTAGAGTATCAATATGGCACTATATGAATCATTGTATGGGAAAATGTATAATATTCCAAGATGTTGGGTGGAAGTTGGAGAAAGAAATATTGTTGGCCCAGATCTTATAGAGGAGAAGAATATTAAATTAAAAACTATTCAAGATCATATTAAATTATCCAATATGAGACAAAAGAGACATCATGACAATAAAAGGAAAGACTATTCATTATAAAAGGGGAACATATTTTATTAAAAGTTTCCCCATGGAAGGGTGTTTTAAGATTTAGTAAAAAGGGGAAGTTAAGACATAGGTGCATTTTTCATTTTTAAATACTAGAAAGAATTGGATTTGTAGCTTACCAATTGTATATTCAACCCTACCACTCTTGTAATAAGACATTATTTTAGAATTAATTTCTCCTTAAATAAATTTTGATTGTTCGATAGAATGTTTCACATGCAACACCAAGCTTAAAATAGTCCGTGATAAATTATTATTAAAATATGACTGCTATAACCTAGTTATTAAATTTATGGATTTCAATAGAATTAATTAAACTATGAAATATATATAAAATTTTCCTATAAAACAAAAGTTTATTTAAAATTTATTAGTAAATAAGAAGTCAATTTTCAGTAATTCATTTTATGCTTCAAAAAAAAATTTCTTCAGAAATGATTTTTATTACGTCTTTGAGAAACATTATTACTAATTTCAAACAATTTTAGAAATTGTATTTGATAAAAAGGATATAATTTCTAAAATAACAATATGAAATTTATCCTATAATGGATTTTTGATATTTTCATGATGATGTTATTTTTTATATGAATAGTAAAAAAATAATGTTTTTATGAAATATGATATATTTTATGATATCGTCAAGACATAAATATGGTATAAAAATTTATTAAACTTATTTAATGAATATTTTTTATTATATAATAAAATTATAATTCAAAAATAATTCAAAAAATATAAATTATAATTCATTACCTGATAGATATGAAAATCATTTTCAGTGAAAAAGAAGAGCTAGTGAAACACAATAAATATAAAAATTAGTGTCCTAGAGATAATATTTAAGAAGGTAAAAGTATTTTATATTTTTTTTAATAAATATAAAGTATTATTTAATATTTTCATGTATAGATGTAAATTTTGGAGTTATATAATGAGTGAATTGTCCAAATTATTATGCAATTCTTGCGTAATGGAAGACAAATAAAAATAACATATTAAATAAGTTATCATGAAATAAATGTGAAAAAATATACATATTGAATGGATAAAAAATATAATTTTGAAATTAATTTATCTATTTTAATGAAGTTAATCTTTTTAAAAAAATTTATGGTATACTTATCTTAAATTATTATATAACATTGGTGTAGTGATTATGTACATAGTAGAAAAATAAAGTAAATGATTTTAAAACCATCAAAAGTGATATTTGTTTGGGTGACATATGGTGTGACAAAAAATTTATAGTCAATAATAATGTATTATTTTTTTGTGAAATTTATTATATTTTATTTATTTGACTATATTTATGATTATTAAGTCAATGTAAATTAATAGTTCCAAAAATCACATTAATGACATTATATAATAAAAAATATTTGATTAAATGATTTATAATTACTATAAATACCATATCAAGACAATTTAATGGAATATAAATGAAAATGTCATCCATTTCCAATTTATGGGTCAATTTACCTATTTCTGCCTATATTTAACCTATGTTATTATCCTTTATCAACATTTTTGATCTTCATGTATAAAATTTGATCAACATGAAATTGTGTATAGAGGGGTTTGTAATAATACTCTACGTGGTCATCACAACCAGTGAGTCAAACCCATCAACATTAAGTGACTATGTGGATAAATGATAAATATAGTGTATATAAACCAATATCTCCAAAACTAACAATTAATCATAACTCTATTCATGGATAGTCCTCATAAAACAACCCTTATAACTTTTCATCACTATCACCAAATAAAAACATTAAAAATGTTTATATAAACCTTATAAAGTCAGAAATAGAGAAAATCTTGACTATATCTCACTAGACTATAACTAGAATATCATAACTCAGTCTGGTATTACACTCCTCTAAGAGGATACCCTATTATAACACTAACCAAACATTCCCACAAAATCTTGGATTTTGAAACTCACCCCCCCATATATATGGATGATATTAATTATTAGAGTTAGTTCCATAGAGTTAACTAAATGTGTGATTTTGATTACCAAAATATTAAAATTATTCTAATAAAATTATGATTATTCTTATGTATAACATCAATGTGATAACGTTATTGGAGTTTTAGTCACATAGATGGTTATAGAAGTTCCCCTCTATAATGGTCACCTAAAGATGTTATGATCGTATTTTTAAATTTATTTCATATGTTCTAGATAACATATTTCTTAATGGACACATATGGTTTTGGACTATCAGGTGTTGGGTGATCATAAAACAATGATAATTCTTCTCATGAAGTATGTACATAGTGATCTACAAGAAGGTAGGTTATGAGAACAAATTTTCAAATAGTAATTCCACATGTTTATGTGTCATTGGATATTACTATTTATGAACATGTGTATTGGTCATTAGAATTGATATTATTATTACGGTATATCATGAATAGAATAATTTTATGTATGGATGAAACTTTTGATGGCATATGCTCATATTGAGGTAGTATATGTTTTTCATATAATATGTGATATTACATTAATTAAATAAGTAACGAAAGTATTGGTTCATTCTTTATTAATATAAGAAAATATCAAGGATCCATTTGTAGAAATGGAACTATATGGTTAAACCCATGGTCATGGTAGTTTCTAGACAAGTTCATTTTATAAATTAAAAGAAAGATAAATAAAGAATATAGGGTGATGGAATAAGTATGCATCTTCTTGATGAGATGTTTGATGAAAAATGGACTATATTACATAATATAATTCATAGAATGATTTTTGTGGTTGTGACATTAACTAATTTCTTTATGGGTTTCTTGACATGTTTCTATGAATTTAACTTGTACTTTAAGTAAGTTCATTTAATTCCACTAAGAAAGAGGCCTACAACATTCACAAAAAGTTTATCTATATTCTCATAAAATTCTAGTGAATTTAATATCAAGAATAAATATTTTTCTCAATCGGTGGAATAATAATTATTCAAGTATATTTGATTGTAGAAATTAAATCATTATATATTTAAGTTTATAATTTTATCTCATATTAAACTATTTATAATGTAATAAACAAATAAATATTTGTGCTCCAGTTTAGTGAATTTATTAATATTAAAAAAAATTAGTTACATAAATATTAAACTAAATATATATTCATGAATTTATTAAATATAATATTTATTTATTATTCAAATGAATAATATTTAATTAAATAAATATTTTATTATTCATGGTTTGTAAATTCCAAGGGAGGATAAATGGATCATGTTAACGACCTGATGAAAATTACATATTAATTTAATATAAATTAAATAAACATTAATTTATTTATTTAAGAAATTATATTTTATAGTTTATGTCATAAAAATAATAATAATAATATGATTTTATAGGGGGTATTGCTTAGTTTAAATAAATTTATAATGGATTGTATGCAAAAAAATTATCGTTTAACTATAATTATATAATGAAAAATATATCAAATTTCTAGATGTAGTGTTTTTGATAAAATAAAGACACTCTTTAGAATTATGTTAATCCTTAGAGATAATCTTACTCTCTTTCTACCTCTTTAAAACAAGTAATAAGAAGAGATGTTAGTGTGATCAATGATGAGTGAGATAAAGTAATATATACTACTCTTCTAGAACCTAGAGTTTCAATAATGTTGTTGGATATTTGTATAGAATGTGTAGATACATCAAGAGGAATAATCCTTTGGATTCCCACCATATAGAACATTTCATCAAGAGAAACAACAAAAATTGATAAATAGGATTATCATGTTTAACTAAATAAATGTTTTTAATTAATTATGTATCAAATTTGAAATATTAACGCAATAATATTATGTGGTGTATTTATCATATTATTTGAGTTTTATTCACTGATATCGATGAAATTAAAAATTCCAAAATCCATCTATTAGTTCTTCTACACCTTGGAACCTTCAAGTTTAATGAGACTGGTACCATTCTATGTTGTAATTATTTATAATTTTCTAGATCAATATCATGTGGTGATCTGTTATTTTTTCATTTTTATACTTTTTTCTTTTTCCAATGGTAGAGATAGAACATTAAACCAAGTTTACATGGGAATGAACCTTCCTAAAACACATGAATAATTCTTGATGAATCCATTTGAAGGTCTTAAATTCATAGAGTGCACGTTATTGTTACATAACATGTAATTAAAAATTAAACATCGTGTAACCATGGTCAACCACACAAGGTGTGTGCTTCACAAATTTTAGTGAGTCATGTGGGAAAATATGTCGTGTAATTACACACAATGTATTGACTATTAGTATGGCACATGGGTTGATTGAAACTACCCATCATGAAACTATAATGTAAAAATTGTGAAGCCCCATATAGTTAAACATTCCTTATAATTTACAACAATTCATATGGGTTAATACATGGTATCATTACATTCCACATATCAACTTACAACAAAGAAACATGATGAAACATCAATACATGGTATGTATCTGGATATACACACCATGTAGCTAGATGTACACACCTATAACACGAGTCACATCATGATCAATACACAATGATGTCTTTAGGATATCATGTGGGTCAACATATATAGTAATTAATGATATTCATGACTACATGGCATGTATCAGGCTATAAACATTGTGTGTCATGAGTTGTCCCTACCAGGTACACATTGAGTGAATTTTGGAATATTGTCTGGTTATATACCTAAAAATTTCATGTCTCATAATATCTAAAATTAAATTATGTGTATCGTCCATCAAAAAAGATATTTACTAACTCATGAATTACCAACAGCACAAGATATATATATTTATAGTGTGTTATATGGTCTTACACACCACATAGTCTTTGAAGATTGACCTACAAAACTACACATTGTGTATATTTCTACATGTATTGTGGTAAAATATGTCATTTAATTCATGGTATAGGACAAGGACCATTGAAAGGGTGTGTCACATGACATGTAAAGTGAAGGTGATTTAAATATTACACCAAAGGTACACACCGTGTAACCTTTCATATACATTTCTTATACTCAAATAATTTTAAAAATTAATTTAAATTTATTTAAAATTTTCTATGATGAGATTATTATATCTCAGGGACTATTAAGAAATATTATAAGATAATTAATTAGTTAGTTAATTAATATATTAATTTCAATAAATTTATTGTAATTTGATCAAATTGAAATTAATTGTTATAGTACTAAACATGTTTTTCATTTTAGGTTATAATTGATCATGAGCATGAACATCTCACGTATGAGTTGAATATATTTTTTAAATTTAATTATTTATAACATGGTTTTAAATGATTCTTATTGTTAAATTAAATATAATGATTTTTAAATCATCCATCCCTCCTTTTATCATACATAGATCTACATGTTTATAGATTATTTTATATAACCCCATAACCCTTAGTACCCATTTCCTATGTGTGAGTAAGAATTTGTAAAGGACGGTGTTCCATCCCAAATGAGATAGCTCAGGAATAGAGTTGAGTTGAATAGAATCATGGAAATTCACATAGGAATTGTAACTCAAGAAAAACATTCACTTGAGATTTCCCCTAGGTAAATATTTGGTTTATCATCTCTTGATAAACCAACAAGTTGATGAAAATCCATGATCGTATCATATATTTATTTTATTTTGTATATACATGGTAATTTATTTATTTATGATTTTTATGATTTGTTTATTTTTTTGTTTAAACATGATCATATAATGTAAATAAATTCACTAGAATGATAAGATAAAAATATCATATGAAATAAGATATATTTTAGCAAGCATATCTGATTAATTATATATGATCTAGAATAAAATAATTAACCGGCATAAAAAATAAGATAAGATATTATATATTGGTTTTGGTGAAAATTATTTTATCATTCTTGGTAAATTAACTACACAACATCCATATAATATTAATAAGAATAAAAGTAATAAAATAAATAATATTTACAAATAAGTTATAAAAAATCACTCAATAAAAATATAAATTTAAAAGATTTCTTCCATCACTTATGTTAGAATGCAACTATAGTTCAGTGTATTGGTTGGGCCCATGTTAATATACAATAAATTATCATGGAGCTTTGTTAAAATTATTGATTTGATTAAACAAAGTTAGCAACAAGGGTGATTTTCCTTATAAGTCATGGGGTATCTTTGAGGAAACTTCTAGGGAAATAATAGTTTCGGAATTTGGGACTAGGGATTCCACTCAACTGATCAAGGAGTAGTGACTTGATGCAGTTGAGAAGTAAAATCCTACCTAAATACCTTAGAAATATTTGATAATGGATCTGTCTATATTTTTTGAAGGAAAATATATATCCAGACCACTAGAATGTATAAGTGATATTATATTCTAAATATAATGATAAGGCCTATTCGAATTTGATAAAATAGTGGGAGTGTAATTAACTCATTAATTACATCATTATCGATAATCAAGATAGAGTAAAAAAATATTTTATTTTTTTATAGAAAATGGAAAGTAAAACAATAAAATCAATGTGATTATTTTTGGATAATGAGTATGTCCTCACCAACACAAAATTCCAAGAATGGTATAATATTTTACACAATTCACTATCATATAAAGGTCACTAGAGAAAGAATATCAATTAATTGAAGAAGAAGGAATTGGTTGCATATAATATAGTTATATTCATCATTAAACATAATATTTATGTTTGAATTATTTTTTATTTACTACTACATGTGGCTCAAATGTTTTTATGTAAATACAATTACCATGGAATATAAAAGATATTACAAGAATTAAGGTAAATAGTTATGTTTTTAATTGGATTTGACTCACACATCAACTAAAGAAGATCATAGCTTCAAGATTTTCAATTGGGTTGATTCTCGAAAAAATATTATTTTGTATTGAGTATCACCAAAATATTTATCTTAGTCTCTAGTTTTAGAAACAATTAGACATCATTTCATGAAATAAATAAATGTTTTTATGATACAACAAACTTAACAAATAGTTTACTCATTTTTTAATAATAAATTTCAAATATTAACAATTAATGTTGAATGTAAAATATAAAACACAAATAATACCGAGTTATGTTGAGATGATTCTTTTTCAAGTAAAACTAAAATAAAATGTTCAGGTTATACCTATAAGGGTGTTTAGACTCTTAAAATATAACACTCTTAGGTATTTAATGTGATTAAAAATAAGGTTTTAGGACAAAGAAACCCTTTTGAATTAATAGTTGTTTATACCAAAAATATTCTTAAATAAGTTTAATAAAAACGATTTAAACTATTCTAGCCATAATCTAGAGGTAAAATAACATACTTCATGAGATTACAATAAAGGGATTTTAGGAATATAATGTGAAATGGGGGATATGCTTGGTAAAAGATAATAGATTCTCATAAGGGGGTAATCAGGGAATATCTTAACCAAGCATTCATCAATCATTGCAATATTGAGTGCAGTTATTATTAAACTCACATTACCTTATACAAATTAGAGTAATGATGTTTGTAAAATGAGTTTTGATGATAAGTATTATATGTTTTTCAAGTCTTCCATTACCCCTTTAGAGACATGCTTTACAAATAATGACCCTAACACTTAAACTTATTCCAACTATAAATGAATAATGGTTATCCAATAATTTATAATATGAAAGAAATATTTTATGTCACAAAATCATGTGTTTAGTTACGTATAATTTATTAATGGATAATTTTAGCTATAAAATTACATCAATAAAAACAAAAAGTGCATCATAGTTAATTATCTTAACCCATAAGAGAAATAACTATCTTTAATATATAAAAATATTATTCCAGTGAATGAATATATTTATATAAGAGGTAAGAGATTATATATTTAAGCCAGTGGGAGAAAGATAAACTTCAATGAAGTCAAGGCTTCTGGTATATATTAGTTTTCATACAAATATAAACTCTACAATACCTAGTGGGATTATATATTCTAGAGACATGTACTGTGTATGAAAGATAAATCCAAAGATATTTGGATTTATAAAGACTAAGTTGGGTGATATATTATTTAGTAAGAATAATGAATATTTATCATAGAAATAATAAATAAATGGAGACAATCTAAAATTTACATTTTGATATGAACTCAAAAATGGATTCCATGTATCAAAAAACAATTTTATATTTTGGTGGTTTCTCTGGTAGATGTAAAATTTTTTGTTTTTTATTCCAAAAAATAGACATGGATGGTAAATTTGCAACCTATAAGGCATGATTGGTAGTTGAAGGTCTAGACCAGTGTTATGGAATAGACCAAGATGAGACATTTTCATGAGTCACAATACTAAAATCAATTATAATTCTACGTGCCAAAGTAGCCATCCATGATTATGAGATATAGAAAATGGATTCCAAAATCACTTTACATAATGGAAACCCTGTAGAACATGTGTATATGACACTACCATGAGATTTTGTGACACCGAAGGATACAATTTAGATTTCTAAATTATAGAGATCTATTTTTGGGTTGGAGAAAGCATCAACATCATGGAATACTAATTTTGATGAATCCATAAAGAGTTTAGTTTAAATAAGAAATAATGTGAGTCTAATATGAAAAATAAGTTAGTGGGAGAACAATATATTTTAGGTAAAATATGTTTATAACATATTGGTTTTCTTTATTTTAATTAGTTAAGACTAAGATTAAGAGATATTTTTTTCAAGAATAACTTAATGTACTGACCCAATTTTCAGGTAATTAGATCAATTAATATAGATTTATATGGTTTTTTAGATCAATTAATTTCACAAACATTGAAAAATAACTGAATAACACAATATGGAACAATTGATGAATGAATTGTTACCTATATCACATGTCATAAATATCTTTAAGACGATGTGTCAAAACATAGGAGGAGATTAAGATCATGAGTATAAATCTAAATTCTTATGAAATGGGATTAATCATTTATTACATGATATGTACTAAAATTTTATATTTTATATTGATAATGAATTATAGGAAATATCGCGAAGAACCCAGGGAATATCATTATTTAGAAATCATAACTATAAAATAGTATTTGAGAAATTATGAAGGATATGTTTTGGGTACCTGGAGAAGTGGGAATTCTAGTTATCAAGGGAATAAAAAACTATACATCCTATAGAAAAATTTGATAAAATATCATAGTTACGATAAGGAAATAAGTGAGTAAAGCTTATTGAAGTATGTGGTATTCATATCAACATATAACAAGTAAGTTGTGGCTTCTGATGTATCTAAATAATTGGTATTAAATATGCAATGAAATTTTCTAGATCATTGATTATACCAAGATAGTAAAGTATTATCATAATATTTATTATGATAAACTAATAATCAATGTAATAGAAAATATATAAAGATTATGATATAGGGGATAAGTTAAATACTATGGTACATAATATTTTATGAGTTTTACTCAAGTAAGTTGAAGGAATGGTAAGGAGAGAATTCATAGAGAATAACATGGAAGGCCCAAAGATAATATTCACACATTAGTATAGGCATAATTATTATGTGAAATATAATAAGTTTTGAAATGATAGAAGTTTTATATAGAGAATGTTTGAATCTATTGGATTTAGTTTCCTAAACCAAATGAATTAGTGATTTTGAATTCTAAAATACTAATAAAAATCTTATCATATTATGATTGTTATTTTAAATAAAATTAATACAATATCATCCTTATAGTATTTTCACTGTAAATATTAGTAATGTTTCCTAATATAATTAGAAAATATATATCTTATGATTATATTCTTAAACGTAAGTCTTATAGTCAAGATAACATCTGTCTGATGGGACATAAATGATGTTTGAATATCAGGTGTGGGGGGAAAAAGATTTTGGAACCCCATCACATGAATTCTTCACTTACTAATCTCCAAAAGAGAGGTCATGAGAGAAAACCCTCCAATATAAATTATACATGTGTATGCGTCCTTTGATATTATTTTCTATGAACATGTAGTCCTTGGAAATGAGATTATTATTAATTTATATCATCAATACGATACCATGTTGTATGGATGAAAACCCTGATAATATATTTTTACAAAAAGATGGAATAAGTTTTTGAGCCTTAAGTGATATAAAATTTATTGAATTATTCAAGAAAGGATTTTTCCTATCCATATTAATGGAAGAAGATGTATCCAAAATTTTAAAATAAATAGATGTCTTTGGTTAAATACGTGGCCATGATAGTTTATATCTGAGTTCATTTTAAATGTTAAATAAAGATAAACTAAGCATATAAGGCGATGAAATAGGTATATATATTCTTGATGATACATAAATTGAAAAAGTGATAATATTATATAGTAGAGTTTGTAAGAATTTGATTTTTTATATAATAAAAACTTATTTCTCTTTGTTTTTCTAGTTATGCTTATAGATGATAATCTTAGACAATAGGTATGTCCAATTAATTCCATTGAGAAAGAGACCTAGATTGTCACAGACTAAATGTATACCTAACATCATTAAATTATAGTGAATTTATTATTATGAATTAATATTATTCTTAGTTTTTGGAATAATAATTATCCAAGTAAATTTAATTGTATATATTCAATCATGACATATTTGATTTTAGAATATGTGAGTTGAATTTTATCTCTTTATAAATAATTTATAGGGTAATAAATAAATATTTATTTATTCAAAAATTTAGTGAATAGATTAATATAAATATTTATTCAGTTACATGAATAATAAAATAAATATTAATTCATTATTTTGTTGAATAAAATATTTATTTATTTATCAAATGAATAATATTTATTTAAATAAATATTATTTTATTCAAGGTTTGAAAAATTTCATGGGAGGAGAAATGGGTTTAGTTAAAGATCATATAGAAATGATATATTTTTTAATATCATTTAAATAAATATTAATTTATTTATTTATTAAATGATTTTAGATATAACATTTCATGGAAATGTTAATATTATTTCTATTATTTGACATGGGGTATTACTTAGGTTAAATAAATCGATAAAGTCTTATGCACAATTATCTGATTTTTAGACCTAAGTATATGAACACTAATTTATGAAATTTCTATAGGTGGACTTATTGATTCAATGAAGGTTATCTCTATAATTATCTTAAGAGCTAGTTACATTATTCCTCTGTTTTTTCCACTCAATAATAAGAATGAATACGAGATATTGTTATGATCAATGATGAATGACATAAATCATTAGATACTACCATGTGAGAACCCAGAGCTTGAAGAATGTCATCAAGTGATTAATGGTGTGCATTTGATATGTATAGAGGAAACCTCATCTAGATTATCCACTAAAACTAATAACATATCAAGAGTGGAAAAAAAATTGATCAACCATATTATCATGTTTAAGGTAATTATTGTTTAAAATTGACTATAAATTTATTGTACAATGTCATATTATAAAATTATGGAGTGTATTCACTAATTTATTTGATTTTTATACATTATTATTAATGAAAAGAAAAAAATCATGAATCCTCCAAACACTTCCACTGTGCTCTAGACCCTTTAATCATGAAATATAAATTACATTAGAAAATAATAATCATCCATCTTATCCCTTCATAGTTTTTTCACCCAATAATTCAACCTAGATGCACCAATTTGGAAGCTAAAGAAAATACATTGCTCCATTCATATTGATAGAAATTAATATCTCTATGGTTGTAGAAATATTTATGGTTTCCCCAATTCCAATGTTGTGGGTAGTAGAAGATATAATATCAAATGCATCATTGTCCATATCGATCCTATAGTGGTGGGAGAGATGTAGTGAAAAAAATCTGGAGAATTATAATATATCATATTATTATGCCCAGGGTTTTAGAGGAATTAAAAATATATACAAGTCCTAGACTAGAGATATTGAATGAATTACACATCATTATGGATACACTACACCAAACTGATCATTTATCGGCGGTTCACAAAATCGACACTATTTTTTATTAAATAATTTCATGGTGGTTTTATATAAACCACCATTAAATAGTTAAAAAAATTAACAAATGTGACACTTTCCCCCTCCCCCGAAACCCCAACCCCCACCCTACCAAATCCTAGAATTTGTAGCCTCATCGTCGCCTATATCCATGAATCACCTCCACTCACCATACCTCGCCTCACCGATCCTCTCCAACCCTTTCCGCACCTCACCTCATCATCCCTCGCTACGCCTTACCACCTATCCCAACCGCCACCTCCCTGCCCCTCAAAGGTTGAGTGGTGATTTCAAGTGATATTCACTATCATCTCCTTCATCAATTTCCATTTAAATTATTTAATGACCAAATAATGTTATCATAATAATTGTGGATTCATGTGTCTCTTTAAATCACTTTGTAAATAGGAAAATGTACAGATTTTGATTTCCTCAATGTGATGATTTCTGTTGGGCTATTAGCATATCCATCTTTCAATTAAATATATTGATAAACAAGGAAAACGGGGGGTGAAATTATTATTGATATCTTGTGTCACCAAACCATCATGGTTGGAACTAAGGGTAAGAACAAACTATTTATATATATGTTTATCATGTATATCCACCCTACACTACATTTAGCGGTGTCCTTCTTATTTTTTTATTTTTTTATTTTTTTTTATTTTCATTATATGTTTCTCAATGACATGGTTTTGTACGAGTTTTATATTATCATTTGGAATGAACTGCTCTATGATACCTATTATATTTTATTTTTCATTATCTTTAACTGGATGGTATCATTTATGATTTCATATTCATTTTTACTAGGGCTTATTGCACATGGTATTTTAATTATATTCAACATAAATCACAGAAACCATGTATTACATGTCTTTTTACACACTATACTGAGGGATGAAGCTATGTATCCCCCCAACCGAATTTTTTTCTCTATAATTGATTCCCTAAACTAAAGTATGAATGAATAATTAAAATCATTAAATCCCAATATTTACAATAATTTATTATTTTATATAATTGTTACCTAAATTCAATTTCCCAAATTAAATTGAAAACATTGAAATTAAAATTTTCCATGAGCTTCCCTTGTCAATAGAAAGTGTTTAAATTCAACAGTACTCCCACTGACATTCAACACATAACAACACCCATTGTATGTTTTATTCATTTTAGTAGTCCATTTATCTATACATGAAGATATAATCTTTAAATGAGATCAAGAATTTAATAATTTTTAATTTAATGACTTGTTAACTAGGGAGCAGGTGTGGTTTGAAAAATTTATATGCTAGTTGCACAACATGAGTTCATAATAAATGTAAAACGCTTATCTTATACTAAGATATATTGATAGGTTTCATAGAATCCAAAATAAAATTTTGATGTAGACTTTAGAAAACAAAGAATGTATAAATTCAATTCATCTTTATAATGGGAATTTAGATTTCATTTAGTAGGAATAAATGTTTCCTCTAATACCATTTACAATTCCATAATCATTTTAAAATATTTATGATGAAAATAAAAAATTTAGGGGTTCCCAACAAGTGAAGCTTTGGATATAAAATTATTTAGGTATGTTACGAAGTAAACTTTTCCTATGTCCCACACACATACATGTCATTGAATTTCCAGATTAAATTTTAATATGAGGAATTATTGTATTTTTTTGTCTATTTTTCCAATAACAAGTACTTATCCCTTTTATTTTTATGGTACAATGTAGCTTCTGACGTAAATAAAAATATTTTTTTTATAAAAAATATTGATAAAAACCATATAGAAAAGGAAAATATTTTCACATTTATTATGAAAAATTGAAAACATACCAATATTTTTGTTAAAAATATTACTATTTACACTTATTTTGAATCCATAGACTACAAAAAATGAGCATTTAGCGGTTATATTTTAGCAGCGGTTTACAAAATTACCACTATTTTTTAAAATAATTTCATGGCGGTTTTATATAAACCACCGCTAAACACTTAAAAAATTTAACAAACGCGACAATTCCCCTACCCCGACACCCTCAATCCCCCTGTGTGCATGCATACCTTATATTTAGAATTCAACTAAGAAAATCACATATAGTTGATAGGTCTTGTAAATATTTATGCATATTTTTAGATAGGGTGTGTTGAGGCCTGAGGATGGATGTAGGCCTAGATTTCTGGTGTTTTATTTTTTGGTTTATTTTATATTTTTTATCACCCCTTGGGTGATTAGTATTTGTATGAAAATATAAATTATTCATGGCATTAATTATATAATTTTGTTTATTTTATTTTTTACATTGATATCTGGTAGATGTCTTGGTTATTTTTTCCTTATAATATACTCTATTTTGATTTATTTTTTCACCATATAATATAGATTAGTACCATGCAACACGTTTGCATCCACTTACATATGTGTTGGAATACTTGAGGTATATTGAACCGCATCTCATATAATGATTCTAGAATGGGGAATTTCAATGGGGCATCATAGCATTTAGTTCAATTTATAAATTAGGTACATGGAAGAGGGGAATCTAAGGACATTATCAAATCCTATGATAGAACATATATAGGTGAGTCGTGAAAACCTTTCCGATGGTATCTCCTAGTTTCCATGGGTGTGGGATTGTTATTTTTTCATTTTTCTGCTATGATTTTGTTTTTATGGAATATAATTTTCTCACATATGTTTTTATTTTAAATTTTCATCTCTTCTATCAGTAGAATGAGGCCCATGTGCATGCACCATATTTGTAATACATTATTTTCTTAACACATACATTAGTGAATTAAATAGAAATTTAAAATGAGATTTAGTTTCTAATGTGTCAAAAAAACATATATAAAGATTAAAAGTATTTAACCTCAAGGAATTTCAATTACATGATTTATCTTTTCATGAATGAAATTATTTATAATTATGGTGATTGAACTCATGGAGTCATGAAAATTGATTCTTAATCCCTTCTTGTGTATTTATATATGAAAACATTATTTAACATATTCATATTGTCTTCAACTAGTATATATGAATCTATATATCTATTTTAAAATAGTTATTAGTTTTAATGTTATTTTAATAATGTGTAGGCACATTATAATATATATGGAAAAAGTGATATCACATTACCAAGGAACACACCTCAGTATGCTAAGGGTTTGTCAGTGTTTGTAGATTTTTCAATTTCCAATCAATCCATTGATGGGAGAATAAGATGTCAATGTTCTAAATGTAAATGTAGAATATTGTTAAAAGAGAGATGATGTTTATGAACACTTTATATTGAAGCAATTCCCTGCTCAATATTTTTGTTGGATTTGGCATGGAGAATCGAACATTACAGAAAGGCTGAGCACTAATGTCAATCCACAGAATGATCTCCCAACATCGTCGAATATGGAAAATGAAATTAAAAACCTTTCAAAAGATGCATTCAAAATTCCAAGTCACCAACATCAACATCAATACATATTAGAATAACCAATTGAGTGTGCCACAAATAGAAACGTGACAAGTGATGTTTTTGAGACTGTAGGACAACTAGATAAAGCTTATAACATATCATTGGATCCGCCTCTTGATTATATGGAGGATAATGTAAGAGAAAACTTCACTAAGAAGACAGATACATTTCATGATTTAGTTGACGATGGAAATCAAGAGTTTTATAGTGGATTTTTGAAATATTCAAAACATTCTTTTTTGCTGAAGTTTTACCATATCAAATGCCTATGTGGAATTAAAAATTGTTACATAATGCATTTTCTAAATAAAAAATACTAGAGTCTTTTTATGATATGAAAAAAATTTCTTAACAAGCTTTATCTGAATTATACAAAAAATCATGTGTGCCCTAATGATTGTATGCTTTATTTGGGAGAGGATTCACGTAGACAAGATTTCAAGAAATATTCTTCTAGATGGAAGTATATGGATGATTTTGGAAGTCTGAATCAAAATAATACCATGAATAAGAAGAAAATGAACACACCTACAAAATTTTTTCATTAATTTCCTTTAAAGCCTCGATTGTAAAGACTATTCATGTCATCAAAAACCACCGAACACATAAAGTGGGATTATCTATAAAATAACAAAATTGGGATTATGTAACATCAAAGAGATTAAAAGTCATGGAAGACATTTGATTACATACATCCATATTTCTCATATTATCCTAGGAATGTTTGATTGGGATTGGTTGTCGATGAATTTAAACCATTTGGTTCTTTGAGTACCAATTATATTATTTGGCCCATTGTTTTGATCCCTTACAATCAACCTCCATGGATGTGTATGAAACGAAAATATTTTATCATTTCAATGATTATTCCTAAAAACATTTCCTGGTAATGATATTTATGTATACTTGTAGCCTTTAATTGAAAAATTACAGGAGTTATGGAGCAATGGTGCTGAGACATGTGATGCATCATCTAGAACAATGTTCAAAATGTAATCTGATCTAATGTGGACCATTAGTGACTTCCCTAGACAGGGGAATTTATTTGGATGAAAATATTACATAGGGTTGGCTTGTAAAATTAGTAAATTTTATTTTGAGAACAAATAGATACATCATAGTAGAAAATTCTTATTCGTGTGTCGTCAAATATTTCTTCTTTCATATCATAGATTTCGGATGAAATATTCAAAATTCAATGTTTTTATTTATCATAAACCACATCAAAAGTTGTTTACAGGTTCTGAAATATTTGAAAAACATGGAAATGTTGAAATAGAATTGGGAGAGGTGCATCATTT
The DNA here is from genome assembly GCA_963277665.1 of Viscum album. Classification (NCBI taxonomy): domain Eukaryota; kingdom Viridiplantae; phylum Streptophyta; class Magnoliopsida; order Santalales; family Viscaceae; genus Viscum; species Viscum album. The sequence goes on along the minus strand of OY728126.1, from coordinate 926,411,137 downwards.
GAATGATAGTATAAAATGAGTTAGAAGTTCATCATTAAGTGAAATTAGAATGAAAAAATGGAAGAAAACAAGTTTATTCTTCAAACATATGTATTAAGAATATAATTTTTTGCAGCATATTCTTGATGTGATGAGTATTGAGAAAATATTTTGTGAAAATTTGATATTCAAATTGCTTAATGATCATGGAAGGTTTAATGATCATCTCAGTGCTAGGAAATACATACATGCAATGAGCAGAAAGTGTGATCTCTGGCCAGATGATAATGTAAAGTATGCTCTGATAATTTTTGCAATGAAAAATTGGGATAAAGATATATTTCTTCAAATTTTTAAAACATGTAAAGATATATTAAAGTTATTCATGTAATATCTCAAGGTGTGTTGACTTGGGGAATCATATGTTACATGGAATGAAAATCCACAATTCCCTATTTTTTGAAACATTAGTTACTTTTATTGGCACTGTGTACATTATTACCAGAAAAGGTTACTGCTATTGTACTCCAATTCTGAACATTTTTTAGAAAAATACGTGAGAAAACTCTATATCCATCTCAACTTGACCACCTTTAGGAGATATTTTTATTGACACTTTGTGAAATGAATATGATCTTTCCTCTTCTATTTTTTACTATCATGATGCATTTAACTATGCATTTGGTTGAAGAATCTACATTAAGAGGCCCCATAAATTATCAATGGATGTATCCAATTGAGATGTAATTTATTTATAAATTTCACATTTCAATAAAAAATTCATGGTGCTTCATTAAATACATAATTATGTTTATTTATTTTATTTCACAGATATATTGGGTATTTGAAATCATACATGAAAAATAAAGCTCAACCCGAACGCTCTATTTCTGAAAGATATTTGGTAGATGAGTGTCTTAACTTTTGTTTTAGATAAATGGATGATATTGAGAAAATATTCTATTGAATTTGATATGTTTAAGACACATCAACTCGATCTAAAAATCATGGGAAACCAAAAATCCTTCCTTCTATTGGACGATCAGTTGGGAGGAGCTCAAATGTTACACTAACAGAAATATAATTCACTACTAGAAAAATAACCTATACCAACGGTTTGGAATCGTTGGTATAGGCCTCCAAACCATTGGTATAGCCTATACCAACTGTTTGGAGAACCGTAGGCAAGTAAGCCGTTGTGATAGGTCAATACCAACGGTTTTTTGGAAAAACGTTGGTATATACCTATTCCAACGGTTTTAAAAACCGTTGGTATAAGTAATATGAAAATCTATACCAACGTTTCCATAAAATCGTTGGTATATGTATTTACAAAAAAAACATTCACTAGGATTTGATCACAGAACCTCCAGTTTATCATTCAATGACCTAACCACTAACCTAACATGACTTTTTTGAACATAATTTCATAAATATATAAATGTATTATCATAATTATTTTAAATTTTGATTTATAGAATGTTCTGGTTAAGAGGATCCGATAAAAAATCAAAGAACCTATACCAACAGCTGTCAAAACTGTTGGTATAGGTTGCTGGAATCTGGGAAGTGATGTGGATATATTGGGGAATTTTCCCAATAGTTTGCCCCAACCGTTGGGAAAAGTGGCCACAAATTGGACCTTTCCCAACAGCTGGGCAAAACCATTGGGAAATCCTAACCGTTCCCAATGGATTGGCCAAACCGTTGGAAAAAGGGGCCACAAATTGGACCTTTCCCAACAGTTTGGGAAAACCGTTGGGAAAGCCTACCCTTTCCCAACGATTTTGGCAAACCGTTCGGAAAAGTGTCCACAAAGTGGGCTTTCCAAATGGTTTGGCCAAACCGTTGGGAAAGGGGTTATAAAAGTGTTGGTAAAGGTCACATTTCCAGTAGTGATTATTACAGAAACATAGATGTGTGTGGTAGAATAGTGAAATTACCGATCCATTTGTTGAAGAGTTGAGGATAAAAACAAAGAGATGAATGAGAGGATGAACACAAAATGAAAAATATATAATAAAATATTTTAATGAAGACCTTATAGAATATTTTTCACGATGTGTATGTTCATAAATATTGAAATCAATATGGATATTAGGTTGATAAATATATTTTTATAAATATAATAAGGTATATTAAATTTTATCAGATCATGAACACTGATACTCGAGCTGTTTTGTCTAGAGATTTTAGGTTTCTTGTCAAGGATCTCAAAAAAAATCAAGAATGTTTGAGGCTTACAATGTGAATGTCTTTAGATTCCATACATTTGATTGGGAAGAGGGTTTGAAAACACAGAATAATGGAATATTTACTTTTACTGAAGTGGAATACTAGGTAAAGTTGACTGATATTATCAAATTAAACTGCCATGGTAATTTTTTAGTTGTTCTACTCAAATGTAATTGGGTGGATATTATCATGGGTGTTAAAAGAGGTTCCTTGCAATTTACTTATGTGAGATTCTGTCGCTTGATAAGTGTTGGTGATCATAAACTACATAATCTTTATATCTTATCATAGTAATGGAAAATGGTATATTATGTGAAAGATGTCGTGGATGAAGGGTGGAATGTATTTGCTCACGTAAAACAAAGATACTTGTATGATATGGGTGATAAAGTGAAAGATTTGACATCTGACATTAAATCCCATCAATAGTAAAAAGTAGACTTATTTGTCCATCATGATATTGAAAATATAAGTCCAAAAAGATTGGATGAAGTATATGAAGTAATTATGGAGTAGGAAACTAACATTATTGATGGATAAAATTATTGTATGTGCAGTTATCCATTCATTTATCAACCACTTATGTCATTTGTGAAGTCATTCATTGTCATTTTTATATATATTTTGTTTGTTAATACCGTGCATCTGTTATCATTAATATTTTTTGGTCCGTATAAATTTTTTTAAATCTATGTTATGAACATAATTTTATTTTATTAAATAATAGTAATTACAAGGAAGAAGCATTATACTCCCACTATAAGGTCAAAGAGTTTTTCCAAAAGCCGATCAACTATTGCAGTTTTTTCTTCACTTTAAATATTTATTAGATAATGTTAAAATTTTAATATATTATATTCTTGATTTATCTTTGTTTAATGCAGTCACTGAGTTTACACCACCAAGGATCCCGAATAGAAGTGTGGTTTAATGTTCATAAAAAATATGATTGATGTTTTTTTAATGAGCCAGCCAAAGAAGTCTAGGTATGAATTCATTTTTCATTCTAATAACTTATTTCTAGTTTTAACTATGTTAATATATATTTCTTATAATATGACTGATATTTTACTTATTAGTTAAAATTAAAGAACTATGGGATGTAAATCCTATACAGTCCTACTCAGTCTCCCCGGATGACCCTGTTAGTAAAGTCCTTGGGAAGGAGCGTCCTGGTTGAGTGTGAAAATGGGTTTGAGACTATTACCATCTGAGGTATTTGGATGTAAAATGGGGATTTCAAGTAATAAATGGTATTGAGAATGTAAATTTCACAACTTAAAAATCATTTAGTTAACAAACTTTTGTTGATATTAAATTTAAATATAAATTTACAACATCATATAATTTTTAATATAATTTTCTTAAAGGTACCAGTAGAATGGAATAGATATGGATATAAAGAGGGTTATGAGTAGATTTAAACATTGATAAATGATTAATGGTGAGGATTTTTTCATGTATCAGTACATCTAATGTGGGCGTTTTTTTATATTTTTCTTATATTTTAGATGGGATCACAAAAACAGGTGCCCTGTGTATGTGTTCAATAACCATGTGTCTACATGATGTGTTTCAAATGGCTATGAAGATTGAAATTTCTATATGATCATATATTATGTTTAGTTTCTTGTCTCTATTTTACATATAGTTTGATCTGGCTACTATATTCTACTATTTCCCACTTGTTTTTCATGGTGTCTTACAAAGTATGTTTGTACTCACACTTGTATGGGATTTCCATGCTTGATTTTTGTTCTTATATAGAAAACTGGTAGATGGTGTCCTTAGTAGACCCAGTATCTATGAAACATAGAATTAATTAAAGGCACTAACAATGTTTGCTGGTTAAAGTTAGGGATATTGAGTCAGGAACTCCTCTTCCTTTCTCTTTTAGTTGTTTTTATATTGGGACCTACTTTCCTTCTTCTTGGTTAGGAATGTATTTTTTCCTTTTCCTTTCCTATATATTTATCTATCTCATTCTGATTTACTTACAAGAGGTTACAGCATGAATTTTTTACAAATAGAAGTTTTATTTTATTATACCTATACAATATTTCATGGAGTTGTGTGTGTGTGTGTGTGTTCATGTACGATAGGATAAATCCTGTCACTTAAGTGATATTCTTAATTTGTGGTTGTCTCTATCCCTTAAACTATTGGGGATAAACTTGTGGTTTCACTCTCAGCTTACTAGTGTCCCAATTAGGGTCCCTATAGGTCATGTTAGGACAAAAAACCCCATTGTTTTCTCCAAGACCGTAATATATATCTAACCCCAACCATTATAGGAATGTCTATACCATTTTCCAAATCTCACGTCATGACCCAGTCCTACTGACCAAGGATCATTTTATGTTATCTCTCAAAAAACTAAGTTCTTATATCACTTATCCATAAAATTATATCTCAAGCCTATAAAATATATGGTAACCCCTATCTATTAGACACTCTATTCGTTTAGTATCCTCTTTTTTCACCATCTTGGTTAGAGCTCAATCTTGATGTATTGGGTGATCTCCCTTTTAGGAGATTTTTTTTCTATTTATCCATGTACCCTATTTTTTGATCTATGCCTTATTGGTCTTGGATAAGCCATGGGGATGTAATCGGGTAACTCAGATGATTTGGATTATTATCAGTCTAGGAAGATAAAGGCATCTATATTGTTTTTTGTGATCTCATAATGGGGTGGAATTAGTGTTGGATGTCATAGGATTCCATGAAGTATTTAACTGTTGTATAAATCCAAGTTAGTATTAATCATTACTTATAGAAGTTTAGATCATTTATGGATATTTAGGTTGATTTCTATTTTTTCTAAGCATTGCTTATTGGTTTTTAATAATCAATGAATCTATTTATGAAAATGTAATTCATGATGGATGGTTTCATATTGATAATTAATTATTTATTATTAAATTAATTTTTCTTTATATTAATTTTGGTGAATTTAGTTTTAACATGTGAAGCCTCATTTTTAAAGAAGTATGTTGATTCTTTATAGCTAGATTAAAATTTATTAATTTTATTTTTTCCTTGGAAATTTATTGTGTAATAGTTTAAAGAATCAGCATACTTCCAATGAAAAAATTATTGTGAAATTTATTGATTCTTTAAATGTATTGAGAAATGTATTATTGATTATTTAAATGTGATGATTACTTAAATTTTATTATGTATTATTTATTTTATTTTAATGTTTTGTGTCTTGTGTGATTATTTTAATGTATTGAGAAATGTATTATTTTATTCAATGTGTTGTTTTCTTTGGTCAATGTGTCAATTATTAATATATTGGTGATATTCAACATATATTCATTATTTCGTTTAAACATGTATTGTTTTCCTTATATATTTATGATATATTTGATGATCTAGAAAAATTTGTACTGTCACTTTTGTGTAGTTTTTGTAACGCCCCGACACCAGTTACCTAAAGTCGGTGCATTATTACATAACATTGGCATGATCACAAGGAAATCATGTCTCAAAAGACTGATCAGTTTAGTATTATTGGAAACAAGATTCATACATATGTTAAACTTTACATATTGAAGAGAAATACAACAAAATATATTTCATTAGAAGCATCCAAGCCTCATAGATTATGCATGCAGGTCACTCATAACTAACTTCTTCATATCCTGGGAAAATGAAACATAAAAAAGGGGTGAGATCAAACGATCAGTAAGGGTAAGTAATACAGTGGAATTGACATAAATATTAAGCATGGTGAATAAATAAAACCACATGCCTTTACCAATAATAAACATGAATACTTTTATGGAATGAATATGAGCAGAGTAAGTAATTCCATAATAAAACATAATCATGGGTATTCAACTAGTCGAATGACCACATCAACCATCAATATTATTTCCATAATGAGGGAATGTATAATGCTGGACATTCTGAAACATTTTGTCATGGCCTCGGCCAAGATGTCTAAAATGATTAAGGCCTCGTCCAAAACCATAAATCAAATTGGGAAAGGGTATCATCCAATTACACTTCTAGTTTTCTCATGAGACCTACCGATGCATCGAGGAGCTATAGCGGGCTCCACCCGTCACTTACTAATTCCAATACATTTCTCATATGAAATGGTTTAAACAGATCATAAAAATTCGTATTAAAACTAGCATACGAAATGTCAATACTTAATCCATAAACCATGAATGGTATAAAAATAGCACATCCATAGTCAAACATATCACAAAAACTTCATTACAATATGGAAGTTATGTATCATAATAAATCAACTTCATATAAACTTTAAATCCATCAAAGGATGTTGACATAGATGAAATCAAAACTATTTTAGACAAATATCTCTTTTATTGAAATCATTTATAAGTCACAGAATTCTAAAGAAATCATTTATTTTGAAAATATTCCTATAACCTTGTAAGGGAAGCTTCAAAGGTGGAAAAATTGCTAAGAATAACCGCACCCACCGTATAATTTAAAAAAACATTCTTACCTTAATTCTGTCAAAAAGGTTAAAAAAGACCTTGTTTTGAAAAAGACGAAATGATTCCTTTATAAAAATATTATAAAAATTCAACAAGGGTATAAGTGACTTTACCCATATTAATAATAATTTGAAATACATTTTTAAGAAACATGGATGTGGATGATAAAGAGGTCCCAGTAGAAAATTATGTATAAACAACCTCAGATAAGGAAGAGATTGTGAAATAAACCCTTACCTTGTAATTTTCCTTGGTTTATGGTAGATTAAACTCCTGTATAATGGTCAAATAATTATTATTAAATTATAAAATAATCATATATATTAATATGATATAATATATGATCTTTTAACATTACTTTGTTAATAAAATTTTAGTATTATCGTCATTTTGGGTGTTAACTTACTCATTTTCTTTTATAAGTTTTATTACATAAGCCATGTTTTTTATGGATAGGTTGCATCATATTAATATCCAAAATGATATTAGGTCTTTAAACATTATTTTTAACCATGAAATGAAAATTAATCTTGAATGGATACGATGGGGAATGAATCTCATCGCGTTCATGGAGACGGTAGTCTATACGTACGCACGAGCGACAATATCATTCTTTTGATAATAAAATAAAATATAATTGGATGTTATATCATTCAGAGAGAATAATTATCATGTTATATTTATTATTTACATGATTTACACATCATTATTATACCCTTCCAAATAATAATGTATTGAATAACAATTACACCACGACGTGGAGATGGTAATCCGTACGTACACACGTATGGTGACATGTCATTCAAAGGAGGGATATAATACTGAATATGGATGTACCATATTTATAATAACATCACTATATATATAATATACTGTAGTTATTATTTTATAATGGATATAATAAAGAAATAAGATGTTGAAGAAGAAAGGAACTTTAGAGACGGTGGTGAAAACATTACCTCTTCTTCGGGTTCTTCCTTTTGATTTGATCAAAAGGGCTCCTTAGGTTGGCTTTCTGATCAAAATAAGGCCTCTAGGATTAAGTGGCGGAAGTTGAAAGAGTATTTGGGCAGGTTTTGGCCGAACACAAATTCATTGAAGTTGTGAATAATCGGTTAGAAGTGGTGTCCTTTTATAAGGGGGAGGAGGGGCTCTTTAGAAAAAACATAAAGTATTAATTTATAATAAATTCATATTCGGTTTAGAAAGGCTCCAAAGTGGATTATTAAATGTCTAAGGTGAGTATGGGTCTAAATACTTTCATACAATAGATTTTAGACATGTTTGGGTCATTATAGTAACCTTATATTTTAGTTTTAACTCTTAGTTAATTAGTTTAACACTTACCATGTCACGTTGTATTTTTATAATATATAGTTAATAAACATACTATATACATCCAAGAGACCCCAAGTGGTCCATTAATGATACCCCAATAATGATATAAGTCCGTTTTCCAATCCATTGATTTTTAGGAATTAAATATCAATTAATAATATAATATTTGTTTTAAAAACTCTTTTATGTCAATTTTGAAACTATTGGTTATTTTGTTTTTGATAAATTCATAATAGCATTATTAATTTGAACCTAATTCATTTAATAGACTCTAACATGTCATATAAACCTATGAAATTCGTGGGATTCATTAAAAGTCTCAAATTATATTTATTTGGGTATTTATAATATCAATTATTTTAATATTTCACTAACAAGGTAATTACTGCATCATCATTGTGTCATCAATGAATTAAATTATTTAATGTCTAAAAATTATAAATAAAATATAATTACATCGGAAATATTTTTATCTTTCTAATTAATATTTAAAATTGAAAATATAACATATATAACTCTATGTAAAAATTGTTTTGCTAAAAGATATAAGCTTATGTCATTTTTTGTATTTATTTTAACTTAATTAATAGAAAGTGTCCCTATCACCTAAAAGTGGCTCCATGGGGTCCCACAATCGACCCAAATATGACCATGGTTGGATATGTATCCACCAATAAGGTTAGGACATGGTTTAGGGTAATTTAGTATTATTATAAAATTATTTCGGTACCCTTATTTACTGGATTTACCCATTAACCATGGTAAATAAAATTTTTACCGAAGTAATTATTCAAAAATTTTAAAAATAAAAGTTACCTATTTAAAAAATTTAGAAATCCTGATTCCAAATATGGAATCAATTTTTCCAAATTCAAAACACATAAGTGGCAGAAATTAATTTAAAATTAATTCCTGCTGTCAAAAAAAGCGTGTTTTTAAGATATAATAACTATCAAAAGATTGACACATGTTTATGTCCGGTTTAATTGTGAAATTATGTCCAATGAACAAAATTGTATTAAGTGGTAAAAGTATATTCTAAATATACTTCAAAACCACTCAAATTCATAATTTATCACTATTAATTATTTTGATTAAAAAGGTTGTTTTTAATTAAAATTTAGTAATTTACACTATTCATCAAAATATAAAAGTTATCCAAAAAGTACCAAAATTTCACCTTCGGCTAAATTTGATACTCAGAATCCAAAAATAAAGTCCATTTGGTGAGATATAATTTCAAAAAGTAGGTATTACTATTCATAATGGCTATTTTGAAATGGTTGTGGTGTGTGTTAGAACTCAAGGTTGCATATTACACACGCTATTGTATTATTCAAAGAGAATCGTACCATAGAAGATTGGGGTATTACATTCTCCCATCCTTCAAATAATTTTGTCCTTGAAATTTCAAGAAAATTACTGTATAAAAAGACTCGGGTGATTCCTCATCATATGTTCATCGGGTTCCCACGTTGCCTCTTCCATTTTATGGTTTCTCCATAGAACTTTTACCAGATGAGTCATCCGGTTTCTCAGCACTTTTTCTCTCGTATCAAGAATCCTGACAGTCTCTTCACAATAAGAGAGATTGGGTTCCAGTTCTAATTCCTCATAGGTGAGTAAATGCGTTGGGTCAGGCATGTATTTTCTCAACAGTGATACATGGAACACATCGTGAACTTTGGAGAGACTTGGCGGCATCGCCAAATGGTAAGCTACTGCCCCCATATGTTGTAGAATTTCAAAAGGTTTGATGTACCTGGGACTCAATTTACTCTTCTTACCAAAACGTATAACTCCCTTCCATGGAGATACCTTCAAGAAAACATGATCTCCCACCTTAAATTCCAAATCCTTCCTTCGGTTATCATCATAGCTCTTCGGCCTACTTTGAGCTGCTTTAATGTGGTTTTGGATTACCTTCCCCTTTTCCATCATTTCCTCCACCAGTTCTATGCCTACAAGTTTCCTTTCAGCAACACTGTAATTCCCCGACCCTAGTTACCCACAGACGGTGCATTATTACATAACATTGGCTTGATCATAAGAAAATAATGTCTCAAAGGACCGATCATTTTAGTATTATCAGAAATAAGATTCATACATATGTTCAACTTTACATATTGAAGAGAAATACAAGAAAATATATTTCATTAGAAGTATCCAAGCCTCCTACATTATTCCTAAAGTTCACTCATAACTAACTTATTCATATCCTTGTAAAATGAAACATAAGAAAGGGATGATCTCAAACGCTCAGTAAGGCTAAGTAATACAGCGGAAAATGACATAAATATTAATCATGGTGAATAAATGAATCCACATGCCTTTACCAATAATAAAAATGAATTCTTTTAAGGAATGAATATGAACTGAGTAAGTAATGCCATAATAAAACATAATCATGGGTATTCTACTAGTCGAATTACCACATGAACCATCAATACTATTTCCATAATGAGGGAATGTATAATGCCAGACATTCTGAAGCATTTTGTCAAGGCCTCGACCAAGACGTCTAAAATGATTAAGGGATTGGCCAAAAACTTAAATCAAATTTGGAAAGGGCCTCGGATAATTCCACATCTAGTTGTCTCATGAGACCTACCGATTCATCGATGAGCTATAGCGGGCTCCACCCGTCACTTACTAAGTCCAATACATTCCTCATATAAAAAGGTTTAAACATATCATAAACATTCGTATTAAAAATAACATACGAAATGTCAATACTTTAACCATAAACCATGAATGGTATAAAAATAGCACATCCACAGTCAAACATATCACAAAAACTTCATTACAATATGAAAGTTTTGTGTCATAATAATTCAACTTCAAATAAACTTTAAATCTATCAAAGGATGTTGGCATAGATGAAATCAAAAATATTTGAGAGAAATATCTCTTTTTCTTGAAATCATTTAAATGTAACATAATTATAAATAAATCCATTATTATTAAAATATTACTATAATCTTGTAAGGGAAGCTTCAAAGGTTTAAAAACGGCGGAGAATAATCGCACCTGCCATATAAGTTAAAAAACATTCTTACATTAATTATGTCAAAAATGTCAAAAATGTTAAAAAGGACCTTGTTTGGAAAACGATGGAAAGATTCTTTTGTAAACATATTATAAAAATTAAAAAAGTGTATAAGTGACTTTACCCATAGTAAGAATATTTTGAAATATATTTTTATGAAAAATGGATGTGGATGATAAAGAGGTCCCAGTAGATAATTACGTATAAACAACCTCGGATAATGAAGAGATTGTGAAATTAACCCTTAACTTGTACTTTTCCTTGGTTGATGGTAGGTTATCCTCTTGTATAATGGTAAAATAATTGTTATTAAATTATAAAATAATCATATATATTAATATGATATCATATATTATCTTTTAACATTGCTTTGTTAATAAAATATTAGTATTATCATCATTTTGGGTGTTAAATTACTCGTTTTATTTTATATGTTTTGTTACATAAGTCATGTTTTTTATGGATAGGTTGTATCATATTAATATCCAGAATTATATTAGGTCTTTAAACTTTATTTCTAACCATCATATGAAAATTAATCTTGAATGGATACGATGGGGAATGATTCTCATCACGTTCGTGGAGACGGTAGTCCGTACGTACGCACGAGCGACAATATCATTATTATGATATTAAAATAATATATAATTGGATGGAATATCATATAGAAAAAATCCTTATCATGTAATATTTATTATTTACATGAATTAAACATCATTATTATACCCATCCAAATAATAATGTATTGAATAACAATTACACCACGGCGTGGAGACAGTAATCTGTACGTACACAAGTATGGTGACATGTCATTCAAATGATGGATAGAATACTGAATATGGTTGTACCATATTTATAATAACATCATAGTATATAGAAGATACTGGAGTTATTATTTTAGAATGGATATAACAATGAAATAATAAGTTGAAGAAGAAAGGAACTTTAGAGAGGGTGGTGAAAACATTACCTCTTCTTCGAGTTGTTCCTTTTGATTTGATCAAAAGGGATTCTTAGGTTGGCTTTTTGATCAATATAATGCCTCTAAGATGAAGTGAGGGATGTTGAGAGAGTATTTGGTCAGGGTTTTGCCGAACCAAAAGGATTTTAAGGTGTGAGTAATTGGTTAGATGTGGTGTCCTTTTATAAGGGGGAGGAGGGGCTCTTTAGGAAAAACGTAAAGTATTAATTTATAATAAATTAATATTCGGTTTATAAAGGCTCAAAAGTGTATTATGAAATGTATAAAGTTGTTATGGGTCTAAATGCTTTCATCAATTTGATTTTAGATAGGTTTGGGTCGTTATATTATCCTTAACGTTTCGTTTTAACTTTTGGTTAATTAGTTTAACACTTACCATGTCACTTTGTATTTTTATAATATATAGTTCATAAACTTACTATATACATCCAAGAAACCACAAAGTGGTCCATTAATGATACCCCAATAATTATATAAGTCCTTTGGCTGAACCATTGATTTTTAGGAATTAAATATCAATTAATAATATAATATTTTTTTTAAAAACTCTTTTATGTCAATTTTGAAACTATTGGTTATTTTGTTTTTGAAAAATTCATAACAGTATTATTACATTGAACATAATTCATTTAAAAAACTCTAACATTTAATATTAACTGATTAATTTCTTGGGATTCATTAAAAGTCTCAAATTATATTTATCGGTATATTTATAATATCAATTATTTTAATATTTCAGTAATAAGGTAATTACTGCATCATCATTGTGTCATAAATAAATTAAATTATTTAATGTCTAAAAATTATAAACAAAATATAATTATGTATGAAATCTATTTAGATTTATAATGAATATTTATAATCGAAAATATAACATATATAACCCTATGTAAAAATTGTTTTTCTAAAAGATATAAGCTTGTGTCATTTTTTGTATTTATTTTAACTTAATTAATATAATGTGTCCCTATCACCTACAAATGGCTCCATGGGGTCCCTAAATCTACCAAAATATTCCCATGATCGGATATGTATCCATCAATTAGGTTAGGACATGTTTTAGGGTAATTTAGTATTATTATAATATTATTTTGTTACCCTTATTTACTGGATTTTCCCTTTAACCAAGGTAAATAAAATTTTTTCCGAAGTAATTATTCAGAATGTGTAAAAGTAAAAGTTACTTATTTAGAAAATATGTACATCATGATTCCAAATATTAAATCCATTTTTCCAAATTCAAAACACAGAAGTGGCAGAAATTAATTTAAAATTAATTCCCGCTGTCAAAACTAAAAGCATGTTTTTAAGATATAATAACTATCAAAATATTGACAATTGTTTATGTCCGGTTTAATTGTGAAATTATGTCCAATGAACAACATTGTATTAAGTGGTAAAAATATATTATAACTATAATTTAAAACACTCAAATTCATAATTTATTTCTATTAATTATTTTGATTAAAAAGGTTGTTTTTAATTAAAATTTAGTAATTTACACTATTCATCAAAATATAAAAGTTATCCAAAAAGTACCAAAATTTCACCTTAGGCTAAATTCGATACTCTGAATCCAAAAATAAAGTCCATTTTGAGAGATAAAATTTCAAAAAATTAGGTATTACTATTCATAACGGCGAGTTTGATAGATTGTGGTGTGTGTTAGAACTCAGAGTTGTGTATTACACATGCTACTGTATTATTCAAAGAGAATCGTACCGTGGATGCTTGGGGTGTTACAGTTTTGGTTGTAAATTCTATGGTTATAGAACCTACAACTTGTTTTTTTAACTCATGATATAGCAGAAGTTTAAACCACTATTATATATGGGGTTTTTCAGTGGTTTAAACTGCTACTTTATTGTGGTGTTATTATGGTGGTAGTTAAAATCGCCGCTAAATATGATTTTTTTTACTTAGTAGTAGTTTTATCGGTATTCGTGACAGTTTTTTTAGTAAAAATTTCAGACTCTAGCAGCAGTTAAAAATACCTACTATATCTCATTTATTTTTTAAGTAAAAACCATCGCTAAAACTAAGATAACTGAAGCGAAATACGACATTAACAACAGTTTTTAGAAACCGCCGCTAAATGGACGGAACCACCGCGTATTGAATGCTGACACCAATTTTTGCAGATGTTTTTGAAACCATTATAGAAACATATAATGATGGTTTAACCCACCTCATGATTAAAGAAACCGCCACTAAATTGGAATTTTATCTTAGTGATATTTGGTATGACTTAACCTAAAGTTGGGGGTGAGTAGGAACAAATACACATGTGATTCATCATTGATCTACGAATATAAAGGTGGGAGATATGAAGTAACTCAATGTTTTTTTGATGTTGGAACTGTATGTATTTTTATATTTTTTTTTTAGATTCATGTAAAAAATAATGAATCCTCTATAACCCTAGCCTATATATTCATGGATCATGTACAACTAAATTTAAGCATTAAGAACAAAATCGAACTAAACTGCAAATGGTTCCATGTTCATTTCAATATACGAATATGATTTTCTCACCTTCGGAGTGTTGTAGATTAATAGTTCCCAATGTGAAATCATATGGATCATCCATTTGGGAACAATATCTCCCAGATCATATTTATTTTATTCTTAGGTGCTAGCATGATAAATATAAGTGAATTACAATGTCCTTTAGATCGTCTGAAGAAAGGGTGATCATTTCGTGAGAGATAATTAATCGAGACTTATTCTTCTTTCAATATCTCTCCAATACATAATAGAGGAGTGAGATATCTAAATTTATTCATTAGTATCACCCAACCATTTTTTGGCTAAAACAAATCTATATACTTGCGTTTAAGTTTTCATAAATTGTGTTTTGGCCCTTATGAAAACTTCACCTTCAAAAATACCCAAAAAACACACTTATGACCTAGTTAACACATCATAAGAATAAAAAACTATTTTATAATTGTATTTGAAATTATTAAAAAGTAAATAAATAAAATTTAAACCATTTACATGAATTGTAATCTCCCCTATTAATTTTAAAAAACCTTTTAAAATGTTCTGTTCGTTCAAAAAAAATATTTTCCCAAATTCAATTTTAAAATTAAATGTCATGTGAATAACTTTTGAAATAAATTCAGTATTTATTATTCTAAAATTTAATAATAAAATTCAATTATTTTAATTTTGATCATTTTGACTCTTAAAATTTAGTAGCCCCCATACATGGGGCCTACTTCATCCAAAACTCTTATTCATCTGAATAGGTGGAACTTGTGGATAAACATAGTGTTTGAACCTTTAGGCCCATATCTAGATAGCAGTGAGTGGAACTCTTAGAATAAGAATAGTGTCTGGAAACCCATCAAGGCTATAAAATAGATAAGGAATTCCATATCTATGAAAACCTCATATAAACACACACCATGAAATATAATCTATTTGTCTCATGATATCTCATAATATGGGATGAACAATCTATTCCATCATCCTTTGTTAATTTATTTATTAATTGATATTAATGGAAGGACTTACCATCAATCCAAAAGGACCCTGATTTAATAAAGTCACTTCAAACTATATAAACTAGGCCCAAGATATCTCTTCCTTTTAGAAGTGACCAATCCCATCTCGATCATTCAGCTAATGTCAAACCACCCATGACATTCCCAATTCAAGATATCTCAATACAAATTTAATTACATGGTTTTCATATTGAATCGATGTATGTGGTAAAATGGTATGAATTTATAAAGATCTTATGACAAGATACCAATGCTCATGATCGTAAATGAAAACAACTAATAAATACTAAAACATGTGGTGCTCTTATTGGCAGGTCAGTCCTCATGATCTCCTCTACTCAAGATCACCATGTGAAAATTTTATAATAAAAAACCTCAATTATTACGACCACCTAGAATATAATATTAATATATCATCTATAACCTCATAATATGATGTATCTAGACCATAGGACACATATTTGAGATTATTTTTAGAGTATCTCAAGATTCTTATTTTAGATGGGAAGTACTATAACATTTTGGTATGACATGTAATCTAAGTAAATTACCATTAAAATAGTATATGTAGAAGAAATGGGTTTATTATGGTAAGATAATATATATATATATATATATATATATCAAACTGTATACACATAATGGTTATCAAAGTGCATTCAAGAGTTGGTTTTAAGGCACCCACTCACAAAATGAGATGGGTAAAGGTAATTGTAATTTCACTCTAGCCCTTGCCCGTGGGTAAATATTAAGGAAACCATAGTTGTGTATTGTCATTATCGATATCTATTATTCATTGGTATGAATTGTATCTCAATGTAGATAAGTAAATAAAGGAATCATTACAATCAAATCAAGGATCCTTCTTTCAGTCGCATGAGAGCTTCTAATTAATAGTCCAGAGTTATCATATTATCCTCAATAAATTTCCACTATCCCAACACATAGAAAACTAATAATAATAAAGAAATAATAGTTATATGTTTTTTAATAAATTATCTGACCAGTCACAACACAACTTAAGCAATATCAACTACCATGTTATGAGTAACCTTTATTTCATCAAAATTGACACAAATTATTTTCACTATATTCTATAACATTCCCATATCTTAATTGAATTCTTGATTGAAGGACTCTACTAGTTATATTTCAAAATTTGAAATCATCATCCAATATTAAATTTTTATTAATTATTATACATCTATTTATAATCCTATCATGGGGCCCTCATAAAATATATTTTTGAACCCAGTTTTAATATAGTAGTAGTGGGGCTTATGTTTTCTCTAGAGAGGATAGAGTTATGAGTGTGATTTCATTTCTATCTAAGGATCATTGTGTGTGCGAAAATAGTGATTTAATTTTTTTTGAATATGCAATTGTATTGGTTTTATAATCAGTTTTAAAAATAGTGGACTAACCTTGGATATCCCTTTTCTTACATATTAAATTATAATTCCATTTTTCCCTTTTGTACCCTCTCTAATAAAGTGAATCCTGGCCAATTTCACCCTCCTAGAAAATTTTCCCTAATTACAGTGATGTAATAATCAATGTAATCTCCAATATCACAAATCCTAGTTATCATAAATCTCCAATCACGCTCAGATAAAACCACTATTCATGATCTCAAGTAGTTGAGAGAACCTAAGTGTCTTGTCTATTCAATGTAATAAAAGAGGGAACAATAATTAGAAATGAATAAAAAATGTATATCAATGTCTAAAATAATAAAATATGTTCAAATAAATAAATAAATAATATTATCAATTAAAATAATGATTTCATTAACAATGCATGGGGAATATCCTAGGCTTGTCCAATAATTTCTGAGTATGCCATCACTAGTTAATTAACAAAAAAATATTAAATAGAAAATGAAATGGACACATTTTAGCATAATCAAGTAGTTAGGATGAATCCCATATTCCTATGAGTAAATAGATATCCTTTAAAATACTTATGAGAATCCTGATACTCAATTTAGCAGCTCCACACTCCACATGCATGGCACGAGCATCATCTTCCTTCAAAAAAAATTTCATATGTAGGGAAAAATTCCTTCTTCTTTTATTCCTACCATGTGTATATCTCAAGGTTCATGATTGGGAAACTTGATTAATCAAACCTCTTATTTCTACTTAAGGTATATTAGAATCAATGTGTGGTTACTTTATCCTTTTTTTAAATTCTCATCATGGTAGAATGTTCTTTTCATGTGGTCTCTTTGGGGGTGTGATCAATTGAGTTCAACATTAGTTATCTTAGATCTGAAATCGATGGGAATGGTTTTGTGTTTGATCTAATCCTTCATGCGGTCTCTTGAGTTTAATGTGCAACAACATGAGAAAATTTATGAATATTATAGGATGATTAATTTTATGTTCGAAATTCATGGCTGATTGATCGCAAGTTCACTTATGAGGCATAGTTTCTTAGCTTTTCCTTTTTTTAAGTATCAAATTTCACAAAGTAAAAATAGAATTGTTTCAATATAGGATTTTAATTGTTATATAAAATATCAAATAAACCATTTAGAATTAGATTAAAAGGAATTTTAATAATTAAATTCAAGAATCAATCAATGTATGGATTCACAATCAAATCCATGAAAGGAATAAACCCCATAAAATTCATTTTTAATCCATTTATCAATGAAATAAATTTTTTAATTAAATTATCAAAAACCTTGATTTAACTAGACTTTAGATTAATTATTATGTTAATTTCCATAGAAAAGAATATCAAAATTAGGGAAAATTGGCTCTCAATACTCCCACACTCTATTTCACTCCTGGGAAATACAATGAATTCTATTTATTCAAAAATATTTCTCCCACATGGACCCAAGTGCTCAAAATAGTGATGAAGAAGATTAATAATTAGTTCATTGTTTGAATTATCATGCCACATCAATGAATTGATCTCATTGACTTCAATTTAAGAAATGTTTTTAATTCTATTAGTGATACAAATATATTCAGGTGGAATTAAAATTTTACAAGTGGAAGTTCAATTTATCCTTATCTCCTAATTTCAATAAAACAAAGTTCTATTTTCCACTTCCTTGATACAAATTAAATGAAATTTTCATATTTCAATTTTCTCCTTCTATATTTCTTATTAATATTCTCCCCAACTAAATGAATTTATTTTTTATAATTAAGAACTTATTTAATTTTTTCCCATCCATGTATGTGAAAAGTAGTTATTGGAATTACAAATGGATTTTATTTAATCACACACTTATTTAAAAATATATCAAAGCTTGATTGTGGGATCCCAATTAACCATTTTACTCTTGTTTCAAAAGACATATATAAATATATTTTTAGATGGATTTATAAGGTGTTATTTTTTACAAAGACTAATTTATCTTAAATAAATTTTAAAACTATAGTGTCCAAAGTTTATAATTTCAATTACATAATGATCAATTCACTCGTAGTACTTTTGTTAGCCCAAAAACCAAATTTCCATAGAAATGAGAACTAAATTCACTCAAGAATCATTTAATTTAGAGAATTTCAAAATTAATGGAATCCCTCTATACCATAAGGTTATTTTTCATGGGAAAGATTACACTAGTGATCAAGTTTTCTTTATCTTGAAAACACTATAGAATTTAGGAAAGAGAAACATGTTGAAATTATTTAGAAAGAAAGTATTTCAACATCATTTTTTCTTTATTTAAATCCAGCAGTACTTAGATACAAAAGCATAAAATCAAAAAATATTATATATGTGAAATGTTATGTCAACATCTCCCCAACACTTATATTATATATAAATATTAATCAATTTTATCATGATTTTTTAGGTAAAAATATTTTAAAAAATGTATCTAGACTAGTGTTAAGTAAAGAGACATCCTAGGGTTCCTTTATTCAAAAGTAGCGTGGATGATTTTAGAATCCTCCATTGGTTCTTTTTTAAAATACTCATGTCATTACTTCAGTTGTTTTCCATTCAATTTAAGTGAATACTTTGATTCAGAATCTTTGATATCAATATCACCAAATGCAAAAGTATTACTTAATAAGTATGGTCCAGTCCACTTTGAATAAAGATTACCATGCATGAGATTTATTCTTAAAGAAAATAGAATCACTATATATCCAATATAAAATTCTATTATCTAGATATGTTATTCATGGATAGATATATAATTTTACCTATACAGTAGGATTTTATTACATGTATACCCCCACATCTTCTCAAATTCCATCATTTGTAGCTTCCTTTTATCTCCAACTTTCCCAAACTATAGGTTAACTCTCTTGAAAACTGAGTATGATTTTTACTGTAGCTAAATTGGAAAGTGAAAATTTTATTCCTTATAAATTCTTTAAATAGACATACCTATGAAAATTTTAAATTTGATCATGTATGATTGTATTTTATATTCCATCTTCATATTCTAGTCTTTCAATGTTGGTTACATTATCTTTTCTAGAATCCAGATAATCTCTGTGATTAATAAATCTACTTGAACATTATTTTATGGGTGATTGTAAGTTGAGTAATTGTTGTGTTATACATACTTATTCATAATTAATAGTAGGTTATCATTGTAAAAGTGTGTACCTTTTACATTAATTATCACATGAATCACTCCAAACCTACAATAAATGTTTTATTTTAGAAACTCAATCATAACTTTTCAATCCTTAGTTTGGATAGACGCTGTTTCAATATTCATAGAAGAATAATCCATTTTTAATATTATATAGGAAAATCAAGCGATATATGAAATTTTCTTATGAAATATAATCCATATTTATCTAATATTTCACAAAAATAAATTAAGGGTTTTTGAAGAATTTCATGTTCTTAGGAAACTTTGACATTGAGTTGAGTGTTTTGACAACATTTAAATGATTTTTGTTTATATTTACAAAATTAAACAAGAAATAAACCAGATTATAACACTTTATTAAATGATATTTTAAATTTTAAATGGACTCCACTTTCATGTGTGTGAAAAAATGAAAGTATCAACATAATTTCTTATTTAGGGATACACCTTTTAATAACTTGGTCATTGTGAATTTTAAACAAATAAGGATCCTCCCAGACATAAAATTTTGACAAAAATTTAAATTTTAAAGTTTTATATGATTTAAAAAAGATGTCACTTTAATGTGACTATATAATTGAAACAATAAGTATAAGGGGGTTCTAGGGTGAGTTTTTACTATTACTCACTATGAAAAGAGTCATTCAGGCTTGTTTTAGTTGGTATTATACCTAGAAAGTGAGAGGTAACCAAATCATGTGGTGTGTTGATATATTTTCATATATTTTATTATACATGGTCTCCAAGTAAAATTTTTAGAGTATTAATATTTACATTCATAACCTTAAATAAGATTGATCTTTATATGCCAAATATCTAATCATGGCATGGTAAAAAATAGTCATCTTAATACCTAAAAAATATGACCAAAAATTTTAGAAATAAATTATAATTGGAAAAAACTTCTTATCTATTATTGTGTAATTCAATTGGATTGTATATAGGATCTATGAGGTGTAAGATCACACTTGTGAGTTTTGATATATTTTTTGGGGCAACACAGCTCCCATGAAATTTTTTGAGGCATTACATAGTTTCTCAAATGATTTATTCTAGTTAGAGGTGGATTATAGGAGTCATCGTAAATATTTCCTTGACATTTTAGAAACATATTATATATAAATTATCAAACATAATTTTAGTATCTTTCATTAGTATTTTAGTTAGGGGAAATGTAATCTTTCTATATACATTAATAAATATTCTAATAGTTTAGAAAAAATATATCTAATGTGTCTCGTGGTGGTGGGGTAATTTAGTATATAAATAATATAAAACATTTTATTATCCAATTAAATACCATCATTATAATTTATGTGGCCTAAAATCTTTCCTTTCTCTACTATGATATAGAATTTTTCAATGTCTAAAACCAAATTATTCTCATTTCATTTTTAAAAAAATTCTTAATTTTCTAGGAAACTATAAAAACGTGTTCCACAAAAAATAAAATAATAAAAAATAACTCTAATAATATCTCAATAATGACTAAAAATATACTTAAAATGAAGTTTTTAATTCTATTAAGAGAACTATATACTCCACATATAAACCTTCACTAAAAAAATACACTAAAAGGACTTGTAAATATAGCATGGCCAAGGTATTCAAGAGCTATTGAAACCTATAAATACCTAGATAATCGGTCAAGTAAATAGTAGTGACCCTTACTAGATATCCTCTTTATTATTTTATATATATAAGGGATGGGTAAAAGGTCCTTCTAAGTCCTATGGTTCTATTTTCAATAGAATGTGAAAACTATCCATCTATTCTAAATTCTAGTGGGCACTGCCTTATTATTCTCATTTTTTTATAATTATGTATCCAGTTACCTTTTAATAAATGTAAATAGGAATCCCAAATTGAGATTTAAATATGGGTTATATGATTCGATATCCTAAAATCATATTCACTTATATTTTAACAACTTCTATGAGGGTTGGGTCAATCCTCTTTTGGGGATATCTCATAGGTTTAAATTGAGATTATTACAATTTATAGTGCATACATATGGTAGGAATAATCCATTGGATGTCCCCTAGTGTCCAACCTATTAACATAATTTTTTTCCAAGATATTAAGTATCTATTACTCTTGAGTGGGTATAAAATTACTTGAAATAATGACAAGTAGTTTTTCATATTCCCTCAGAAAATTATATTATAATTTAGATGGAAAAACATAAATTCCAACTCAGGGGGGTTTATAATTATTTTTTCTCATTATTATCCATAATTATAGCCTAAATATATAAGGTGAATGTTTCAATTATATTTATTAATGAATAATAAAAATAATTTTTCTCAACTTTTTCAAACTATTCAATACACAAAACAAATTCCAAATTTCAATCATTTTCGAATATAGATTCCAAAACAATAATGTGTATATAAAGATTATACTAGTATAATTATGTCATTAAATTATTTAATA
This sequence comes from Viscum album, assembly GCA_963277665.1. Classification (NCBI taxonomy): domain Eukaryota; kingdom Viridiplantae; phylum Streptophyta; class Magnoliopsida; order Santalales; family Viscaceae; genus Viscum; species Viscum album. The sequence goes on along the minus strand of OY728126.1, from coordinate 926,388,543 downwards.
TATTACTTATAACAATAATTAAATAAAATATTACACAACATAAACATTTATTTCTCATTATAGTGGTTTTTACCAGAATATAAAATGTTAAAATTATCTATATATATTCAAAAAGTCATTCAAAGTGATCCTTCATTAACATTTCTGATGGTTTTAGAATTTTTGAAGAATAGACTACCAAGAATATTAGGGGAGTTAGATTAACCTATTTATTCTTCCACGATCAAGATATAAAACAAACAAAGGAACAAAAAACATTTCATTCTTACCGAAACATCTTCTAGAACTCAAACTAGGTCGGTAGTTGCTCGGTTAAATTTTTTTAAAACCAATCAGGTGAGTTTGAGTTATCCTATATTTAGGGATGAATATACTTATTAATGTATTATATTAAATGATGCTATTAAATATTATTATGAATTTGGAAAATGGAGTTTTAATTTGGTGAAAGGGAAGTGAACATACATGGGCCTTTTAATTTCCTAGATAATTGGGATGGGGTAAAAATGGAAAAGTAATTAATAAAAAATACCTTTTCATGCACATTAAATTTTATCTTTCCATTGAACATCCCCTTGAGAAATTTTTCATACCCTGACATTTATTGGATGGCCTTCAAAAAAGGGATATTGATCTACAATCATTTGGATACCTCCAATATCACTTTATTTAATGTTTCTTCACTATTTTTTATGAACTTTTCTAATACTTATAGGGAAGGGGTTGGGGATAATTTAAGTAATCAGTTTTATATTTATATTATTACCATTTTATTGGCATTGTGTTCAATGTTCTTCTAATTCAGGTTATTTTTTAGGTACAAATTCTTCAATTTCATGTTCACTAGGTTGTCAACTTCCATCTCTAGTGTCAATGATTGGTTTTTCCCTACTTTTTATCTCTTTTCCATTCATTAATTAAATATAACTAATAATAACTTTGATATTATGATTTTAATAAGTACGTTTTTTACCTGAATTATACTTTTCCATGTTATTAAGGGTGTTAATGATCTAGTTGTATTGTCATTTAAGATCCTTCAGTGTTGATCCATGAGTGTTAATAGTATTTTTTAAGTGGTATGAAGTTACATAGGTTTATTTAGTAGGTCCTTCTTATAATTTTCTTGGTTATTTCAGTTTTGGTAAACTGTATACGTTCCAGATACATTTCTTTTCAAGGGTGGGGCTGTAAACTTTATTGAAATCCTTATTGGAAGGGTTTCATTTGAGGATATTCGTTTCTATCTCCAAAACGAGTATTTGAATACTCACTAAATACTTTATTTCTGGTTTTATGATGATGGTATTACCTCTAAAACAAGTAATCACATATTTTAGTTCTTTAAACTGGATGAAACCCATCATATTTACACTCCAAAGAATAGAAATTCTAGATCACCTAGGGGTATAGTAGATAAATCATCTTGGACCTTATTTTAATCCAACTCTCTCATAATAGAGGTTAAATCTTCAATTTTATTTTTAAGTAAGTGGGATATGAAACTTTTACCATATACACTCCTCTTATTATTGTTCTTGTACTAAGTTTTTGAAATTTTTTGGACATCCTCTAAATCAATTATCTAACTTAAGAAAGAGAGTTTTATATTAATTCTCCTCTAGAGGAATAGTCATGTAGGTTCTCATTATTATCTATCAACCCCTAGTAAAACATATGATGAAATAATGTTCATTTAAAGGATGGTGTGGTTAGGATGTTTTCAACCATTTGAATCTCAACCAAAAAACATAAACAGTTTCTATACTAAAATGTTTTATTCAGTATATTTATTTCCTCTAATGGGTACATCTTGAGTTAAGGAATAATTTCTAGGGGAAAAAATTATACATTACATCCTAGATAGTTAAATATATATTTTTTAGTATTCAGATCAACTACTTAGATAATATTTTATGGAATAATAGTATCATATTCAAGCCAAATTGATCATTTGAAATTCCACATGATTTTAATTTAATGAAAGCATCACCAAAATTCTATTATGTTTTCGCAAAAATCCCCTCTTACAAAGCTATGAATCCTTAGCAGGAGTTGTATCATTCCAGTTTTAAGATCAATGTCATGTGGTTTTTGGGTTAACAAAAATTATTATAGTCGTTGATATTGGGTACATATAAGTGTCTCAAATTAGAATTCCGTCGATCTAGGTTTTCATGCATATTTTCACTACCTCAAACAACTTCAGTTAAAGAAGTGTAGGAGGATGTGGATGTTATTAAGGTAATAATGATAGAATCCCTCTCCACTTTTTTTAGTGAATTTTAATGTTTTTAGTCTCACTAAAACATTTATTTTATTCTTTGGATAAAATAAAAAAATGTGAGTTAAATTACATCTGGTCATGTGTTGAAACAATTTCAATAAAAAAATTAAGAACAAAACACTGGCCTCTCTAAAAAAGATGCCATGTTGATGAGAGGAATATCATGGGCCCCACGAAAAATAAATTTTTAAAAACAATTTTAATATAGTATTGGTGGGACTCAATTTTTCATTCAAGGAGATATTATTTTGGGTGTGATTTCGTTTTGTTGTTGGGTTCAATGCGTGTTTGTGTTTTTGTGTGAAAATAGTAATTTAATTGTGTTGAATATTAAATTATATTGGTTTTAGAATTATTTTTAAAAATTATTTCCTAACGTTGGATATACTCTATCCATCCTGTTATATCATAATAACATTTTTACCCACATTTTCACTCTCTAATAAAGTGAAACCTTACTGATTACCCTCTCCTAAAAGATCCACCATTATTAGAGGTACAAAATCATCACTGAAATCACTAATCTCACCTAGCCTAGTGATAAAAATATCTAATCACTCGTAGATAAACCTACTACTCATTATCAAAAATGGTGGATAGAACCTAAGTAGTCAGTCTGTGTAATCAAGTGAAAGAGGTAAGAAGAATTCAAAATGATTAGAATGAAAGAAAATCACCTAATGCCTAAAAAATTAAAATAATTATAGAGATATGAAAATAAGAGATTATGAATTGAAATAATAATATCATTAATAGGGTAATGGGAATTTGTAGAGACCCTATTTTTTCTTTAAAACAATTTGGAATTTTTCTAGAAATATTTCTAGACCCAGGATCCAAGACGACACACAATTCAGAGGCCTGATGTGCCAAAAATTAATTTTATAAAAATACCAAAAATATTTTATATTACATGTGCACAATTTTTTAAGAAAAATGGGATTACTCTTAAATGGATCCTCAAATCAAAAATATGAGATCACGATGGAATCTAAAACTTGAGGTTTACCCTATGTGTGACCAAAAGTTAGTCAGTGTGGGGTGTTCAGATATAAAAACAATTGGTAAGTGTGTTCTATGAATTATTTAATTAATTATTTAATTAATTCATTAAACACCTAAAAACTTATTTTTTCTATATAATCATCATTACAGAGAATCTCCATTTTTAGCCACATAACCATGGGACCATTGAGTGGGTAATTCCAAATTCTTTTTTGGAAGTTTGATATTAGAGGATAATGTGCCTCTAAATCAATGGAAATCAAGATGCAGTGAAAACAACAGACCTTCCTACTATAGAAGAAAATGTATTCTTCATAAATGAATGATTCGAATCAAGGTAGGACTTTTCAAATTTGAATTTATTCCCTTATGATTAAATCATTGAGCATGATCATTCTTATATATTTGATTTATTTCATATTAGAGCCTTTTAATGCACCCAAAAATCATATTTAATTTATTTACATGATTAATCATAGGTGTTATATGTTTATCACATTGGATATCAATAATTTTTATTCATTATCCAATAATTCTTGGCCAAAAATTTTTTCACCATTGTTTCTTGTGATTTTCCCTCACCATTATTCATGTTCTTCATCACAGGACCATAAGACCATGATTTGAATATTGTCAGGTGAGACCAAGTATGATCGGACCCCTAGATTAATGGAATATTTGAGAGTGATGAATAAACTGATAATTTTGGGCACATATCAACACATTTTTTGTGATTTAGGTGATGATTTATATTGAATTAGGATTTGAGACCAATAATCGACAGTGAGAGGCATATTAGGCATGCGATAGAAATACATGGATTGGGAGATATTGATTCTCAATATTCAGAAGGACATAATCAATGAAAAAAAGACATTGCAATGAATTTCTGGTGATCATTTGGTGGGAATGTTAATGGAGAACTTGGATCTGGATTAGGATATGATCTAGGAATCTATGAAACACTTGACAACATGCCGTGTTGTCTGAATAGTACACTACATGTAGACACCTGGATGTGGAATCTAGGGTTTTGAGTGAGATAAATATCATACACTGTGTGGGACCCCCCAAATTACATGTGACTCAGTGCTACTGACCCAGCATGTACTTTTTGAGTAAATGGACGTAGTCACAACTAGGAACATGTGATGTACTAGAACACAGCTAGGGTGCATAGACATGGCCCAAAGGACATAGGGAGGAACCTATGCAGGAGGAAACAATGTGTACATTTTAGTACATGAACATGGTCACATCCATGACCATCCCATGTATCAACACACAACCAAGGTACATGGACATGACTATACAGCTGTGAGTTGGAACCCATGCGGGAGGACACATTGTGTATTACAGTTCACATGCATATGCACGATTACACATACATGAACAAGAGAATTGGAAGAACCTAGGAGGATCAAACACTCTATTTAGTTCCCTTACACACCATGTAGTGATACATGGGTATTATACAAGGTAATGGAAGGGACGCAGTCCGAAAGTAGGGTGGTACAACACGCTATGTGGGTTCCCTTACATGAAATGTACCCTCCTTTTTAAAGAAACTTTTACCTCTTTTAACTCCTTCATTTGGACTCAGATTTTGGTCTATGAGTAGCCTATCCTTAGTGTTCTCCCATATAAAACATAATGTTTTCCTTCATAGGGACTTTTGAGATATGATGCGAGGTGTTACAAGTGTGACTCTTCATTAGGAATCACTTGATGATGATAGTGATTAGGTGGGATCATTTGAGTGGTACCCCCAGATGGACTAGGGTGTAGGTCCGCTACATACAGAGTGGTATCCCCTAATGGACTTGGGAATGAGTCCTCTACATACTGATTGGTACTCCCCATGGAATTAGAGTTAAGATAATATACCTACTAAGTGATACCTCCTTATTGGATTAGGGTAAATATGCTCTATCTAATGAGTGGTACACCCTATGGAACTAGGTTAAGGATCTGCTAGCTACTAATTGGTACCCCTAGATGGACTAGGGCACGAGTCCTCCTTATGACAACCCTGCTTTTATTACAAACTTAAACATGATTTATTACATGAAACTTCACGTGATACAACAAAGAAGATCAAGTTGTTTAGTGTCTTTGGTGCTTAGGATCATTACATAAAAACTTAAAACATGAAATACAACATCTTTATTGAAAACTTCCTTTACATGACCACTACATTCCCTCGTACTTAGCATTGCATTGAATAACCTGAGGACATGCATAAGAAAAGGGTGAGCTATAAAGCCCAATAAGGGAGTACACATGGAATAACATGAGGAGTCCAACACATGTTAGAAAATAGGCATATCAATAGATCATAAAAGAAACATGAGCATAAAGGCATGATAAAGCATGATAATCATAACATGGAAATGTGGAAACAACACTTAACATGGAATTAGCATGAGCCAAAGCTCATTGCACATAGAGCATGAGTAAGTAGTCATTGCACATAAAGCACGAGTAAACCCTCATTTCACTTGATTTATCATGAGTCAACACTCATTGCACATGACGTATCATGATATTATACGTTACCCAATGCATTGGAGCGTTATAAGGGCGCACCCTTCTTAAACATTTCATTTCATGCATAAGTGTGCCACATGGATCATAAAACATGGATTCATAAAACATAATCATTTATTACATGATAAAGGAATGTGGAATTAATACATGAAACTTTGTATTAAATAAGTAAATGTGAATAAAGGTGAATACCCATGATGGGGAAATGGGCATGGTATCCACTACACAATGGCATTGGCTTAGAAAATCGGTGCGATTTCGGCAGCGTAACGGCGTGATATAAGAATTCATAAAAATGGTTTATGAGGGAGAAAGGGGTTCCTAATTATATTTACATCTAATGGAAAGTAAGGAGGTCATATAGATACATGTCCCAAAAATTTTAATAGAATTTAGATTTATGATACATAATTATTGCTTGAATGTAAAAGAAGAGAGAGAAGTTCCTTTTGGAATTTCGGCATAGTAACAGGTGTACATGGCAGGAATTTAATGAGAGAGAAAGGTGTCTACCATCATTAAAACAATAATAGGGAAGTATAGAAGAGGTGAGAAACTATACCCCAACATTAATAATTGAAATTAAAAGGGCAAAACAACTTAAAGAATATTGGACAAAAATGAGAAAGGAAGAAAGGACCCTTACTTGGAAGTGTGCTTCCAAAGGCTAGAGAGAGGCTTGAGAGAGGATTCTTGGGATATTGGGGCACCATGGGAGGATTCTAGAGAGAGTATGGCAGAGGTTGGACGAACTCCAAGGTCTTTGAGTGAGTAGGATGTGGGAGCCTGGGTGGGTTTATATAGGAAAGGTGAGGGAATTCTTTATTATTTAGGTTTGGGTCCCCTTACATTAAATTAATCCAAACCACAAACCATACCATGGTTTTTGCCCATGTTTTTTGTAAAAGGGAAGAGGAAAAAAATATTTTATAAGGACAAAGTCCGAACGTCTTAAAATATTAGGGTTGCTTATGTGGAGGTGAGTCACACTCCCATGGAAATTAATTTAAAAAGGCAAGGTGTTGAATAAGTCTTGAGGGGTCCATTAATGCTTTGAAAATCAAGTCAAACAAACCCAAGATCACATTATTTTAATGGTAAAAAAATATTTTCTGAAAATAAAGATTATAGTATTTTATTACATCACTATTGGGTCATTATGATGTCATAAAACACATTATATATTTAAACGGTATTTAATTTTTACCCAAAAATTTGACTGTCTCAGAAAATTATGAAAAATTCACCATTGGATAATTTCGACATTCTGATTCCATAAATAACATTTATTTTATCTAAATAATTTTCTAAATATATTAATTTTCACTTTTAAAATAAAAACCTACATTTATCGAAAGTTCACGGGTTTTGACAGAAATGGATTTGAAACCTTAAAAAATTTTAATTGCATTCATAAAATTGTAAGATCATTTATATTTTATAAAAATTATTTTAATAATAATATTATTATTTTATTAAAATATTATTTAATTTAAAAATCCCTTAATTTAATAAAATAGATTTCATAATTAAATAATAACTAAAAATCCATTTGTACTTTAAAAACTATTTACAATGTATCAAAAATGACTAGAAATTATATTCATTATTATATAGAAAAAAAATTTACATGAACATAGTACTAATTATTTGTTACATAACCCCTTATAATAGCCGCATAAGGCCTAAGGGTAAGGTGTGCGATGGTAACAGACTCTTGGGGGGGCCTGGATAACATCACTCGAGTGGTAATTTCCATAAACTTCCACTTTTCCCGTAGACAGTCATGTTCGAGATTGACATGATGAAGCTCAGCTTGGTCTTGGTCAAGGGAAAAGCCTAGAGACTCCACCTCTTTTCCGATCTCTGACTAATGGGCTTCATATGGGGAAATTATACTGGATGAGGACATCGCTTCCTTTGTTTGAGTAAATTGGATTTGTTAAAGTCCTATATTTATACTAATCATGTGATCACTGTTCAACGACTATATTAGCAACGGTCAAAATTATTAACATAAAACCAAAGAATTTGGAATTTTATATAAACATAAAGAGACATTTAATTAGATCAAGAGTTATTTCCATTAATGAAACTTTTGTTCGTTACAATATTCCCCCCTTAAGAAATTTCTCCCATGAAATTTTCCTTCTCCCACTCTAAAACAAATGTGAGTAACTCAGTTTCATCATATCCTCTGATTCCCAAGTCACTTCTTCAAACTTGTGGTTTCTCCACAACACCTTGATGAGTGGCATTGTCTTATTTTGTAGATCTTTTTCTCTATAATCTAAGATCTTCACTGGTTGCTTCTCATAAAAAAGATCATCTTCCAATTGTACCACCTCAGAAGAGAGTACATGTGAAGGGTCCAGTATATACATCCTTAAGAGGGATACATGAAAGACATCATGTACCTTGGCCATGGAAAGTGGAAGTGCTAGTCGATAGGCCACATCCCCGACACGATCAAGAATCTAGATGGGGCTGATGTACCATGGACTTAACATCCCTTTCCTTCCAAACCTCATGACCTTCTTCCATGGAAATATGCGTAGAAACACCATGTCTCTAACTTTAAACTCAAGGTCTCATCGACGATTATCTGCATAACTCCTCTGTCGACTCTGAGCTGACTTGATATGTTGTTGAATGGTTTTTACCATCTCCACCATTTCCTCGACCATTTCGGGTCCAAGCATCTTACGTTCACCGACCTAATCCCAACATGCCAGTGTTCTGCACCTTTTCCCATACAGGTCTTCATATGGTGCCATTTGGATGCTCGAGTGGAAACTAATATTATAAGAGAACTCAACTAGAGGAAGATGTTGATCCCATCCTCCTTTAAATGCCATTGAGCACGCTCTCAACATATCCTCAAGTGTTTGGATAGGACGCTCGGATTGGCCATCAGTTTGAGGATGATAGGTTGTACTGAAGTTCAGTTCAGTATTCAGAACATGTTGAAGACTCTTCCAAAACATAGAGGTTAATCTTGGATCTCAGTCAGACACAATAGATAGTGGTACTCCATGCAACCTTACCACATACCTGATATATATCTGTTCCAGTTGATCCAAAGAGAAATCCTCCCGAATAGCAATGAAGTGTGCAGTCTTTGTAAGACGATCCTCAAAAACCCAAATTTCATTGTTGACTTTGGATTTCCTTGGAAGTCCGGTGACAATGTCCATGGTGATGTTCTCCCATTTCCATTCTAGTATGGGAAATGGTTGCATCATCCCCTTAGACTTCTGCCTCTCTGCCTTCAATTTCTAATACACCAGGCACTTTGATGTATATTCAGCAATCTCCTTCTTCATGTTATCCCACCAAAAGTTTTCTCGTAGATCTCGATACATCTTTGTGCTCCCTGGGTGAATAGAGAAATTTGAACTATGTGCATCATCCAAAAGTTCCTTCTTCAGCTCCAGACTTGATGGAACACATAGTCTTTTCCCAAACCGCACAATTCCTTCTTCATTAACATTAAAATCTAAGGATTTATCCCTTTTGATAGCTTACACTTTTTCTTGAATTCCCATATCATCCTTTTGATAATCCTTTAACCTTTCCAAAAGAGACATTTGAGCAATAATTTGTGAAAGGATTGATGATGTTCCCTTCTCTATGATTCCAATGTCCATCTTCATCAAGTCTAAGAAGATTGGATCCTTCTCAATTCTCATCATTGATAGAATCGTTGGGTCCTTTCTACTTAGGGCATCTGCCTCCTTGTTCGCTTTCCCAGTGTGGTAATGTATTGAACATTCATAATCCTTGATGAGCTCCATCCATCTTCTATGGCGCATATTAAGCTCTTTCTGTGTGAATATATATTTAAGACTCTTGTGGTCAGTATATATCTCACATTTCTCCCCATAGAGATAATGCCGCCAGATTTTCAATGCAAAGATCACCGCCGCTAACTCCAGATCATGCGTTGGATAGTTTCGCTCATGGATTTTCAACTGCCTTGAGGAATAGGATATCACTTTATCATTCTACATCATCACACAGCCTATTACCTTCATTGAAGCATCACTGAATACCACAAAAAGTTCGCCACTTGTGGGTAAAGTGAGCACGGTCACAGTGATAAGCTTCATTTTCAACTCCTTGAAGCTTTCTTCACATTCATCACTCCAAGAAAACTTTACTCCCTTTCGAGCTATTTTGGTAAGAGGGGTGGAAAATCTTGAGAAATTTCTCACAAATCGTCGATAATATCCAGCTAACCCCAAGAAGCTACGGATATCTGTTACCGATGTTGGCCTCGACCATCCCTCAATTGCATCTGTTTTGGAGGGGTCCATAGATATCCCATTGCTTGTGATAATATGGCCCATGAATGAGACCTCCTTCTACCAGAACTCACACTTTCTGTACTTTTCATAGAGCTTCTCCTTGCGCAAAGTCTCTAGTACAGTTTTTAAATGCTCCTCATGATCCTCCTTGGTTTTGGAGTATATTAGAATATCATCTATAAAGACTACCACAAATTTTTTAGGGTAATCTCTAAAGACTTTATTCATCAAGTCCATGAATATTTCTGGAGCGTTGGTGAGTCTGAAAGGAATTACTATGAATTCATAGTGACCATATCTTGTACGAAAAGCAGTCTTGGGGACATCTTCCTTCTTCACCCGTACTTGATAATATCCCGACCGCAAATCCACCTTGGAGAATTATTGTGCTCAACTCAACTGATCAAAAAATTCATCGAATCTTGGGAGAGGATACTTTTTCTTTATCGTGATTTTGTTAAGTTCATGATAATCGATGCAAAGCCGCATTGACCCATCCTTCTTCTTGATGAAGAGGACTGGTGCACCCCATGGTGAAGAACTTGGGCATATAAACCCTTTATCTAGATTCTCCTATAGTTGTTTCATCAGCTCTTCAAGATCAACAACAGCTATTCTATATGGAGTCTTGGATATTGGTAGCTCCCCAGTAATAGGTTCAATTGAGAACTCAACATCTCTTCTAGGAGGAAGACCAGGCAGTTCCTCGGGAAACACTTCAGCGAATTCCCTCACAATAGGCATTTCTTCAAGGATGGTTTCTTCCTTGGACTCTATCATCTGATCCAGATATGCTTGCTCATAAGGCAGTAATATCCATGCGTGAGATGATGGAGCTAATGGAGATTCATCTTCCTCCTGACACTTGTAAAGAATCAGGGGTCGATTCTCCATATGGAGTGTGATTTCCCTCTCCTGACAATTTATGTTGGATCTATATAAGGAAAGCCAATCCATGCCAAGAATTGCATCAAATTACACAAGAGGGAGTATGATGAGGTTTGACAGGAAATTCAATCCACAGAATATAATATGGGAGGACTTATATTGATGGGATGCAATGATTGCCCCATTTTCCGTACTCACCGACATCTTTAGTTCCATGATTTGTGGTGGTGCAGGGATTTTTCTACTAAACTTTCGAGATATAAAATAATGCGTAGAACCTGAATCAAAAAGTATGTTCACTATTCATGAATGAATAACTAGCATAACTGTCACCACATCATTGTCGGTGTTCACTTCGGCAGAAGTGATGGAAAAAGATCTTCCTTGCTGCCTTGGAGGTTGTTGGTTGTCTCCGAAAACACTTGGATTAGGGAACTGATTTCCAAAATGACCCAATGCTTTTCATTTGTAGTATTGAACAATGCGTTGAGGTTCTAATGGAGAATTCCTCTCACTTGTTGTAGTCATGGGTCTTTCTTTCCGACAGTTAACAGCTAGGTGCCCTTCTCTTCCACACCTGAATCATTTTCTTGTCCACTTAAGGCAATTTCTAGGGTGCTTCTTTCCGTACTTTTGGCAAGTGGGGTGATGGATCTTCTTAGCACCGTTGGATTTATCCATCGGACCACCAGCATTTAAGTCCACCTTACGCTTCTTGTCCCCATGATACCCCTGTGATTCCCCGATCTCCATTTACACCTTGAGGGAACATTGGAAAATTTCTTCATGGCTGTCGAAGTCACAGATTTCTAATGCTTTCCGCAAGCTAGGCTTCATCCCACCAAAGAGGCGTTCAACCTTGCATTCAGGGGTAACAACAAAGCCGAAAGCATATCGTGCAAGCCTTGTGAGGTTTTCCTCGTACACTCCAACATATTCTTCATCTTTTTTCTTGAGGTAAAGGAAGTCCCTTTCCATCTTAAGCCGGAGGGTGTGTGGAAAATATTTATCGAAACACATCTTTCGGAAATCCATCCATTCCAACGCCTCGATCTCCTCCTCAGGATTCCTATCTTTGATCAACGACCACCATTGATCATCTTCAACCTCCATATGATAAGCCACCAACTGAACCTTCTCTTTTTCAGAACATTGGAGGATAGAGAATATATTTTCTATAGAGTGGATCCATTGTTCAGCGATCGTGGTATCAGATGATCCACTAAAAGTAGAAGGCCTTTATCTCCTGATGCTCTTGATAGCGACTTGTTCTTTCTTAGGGGGGTTGAACGTTTCTCTTGACCCGTGTTTCTATTCAAAACATGAGTTTGATGAGAGAGAATCATGACAAAGTTCGTGATTCCCGCTCCCATTGGATTGGGCATCTCATTAGTACTGTCATCACACTTATCTTCACAACGGTTGTTAGCCCGAGTCCTCCTATTACCAGCCATTGGCTGGAATAAAAGGAAATTTAGGGGTAACACATAAAGGGTAATCCAAAGACAAAAGTTGACAACGTATAAATAAACTTTTATTTCCTTACTCCAGAGTCTATAGGATTCAATCTAGGATTTTCATGATCTACTTTCTAACATATATTCGTAGGGGAATTTTTTTTTAATTCCCTTAATAAGGTTTCATACTAAGCTTTTGAATTTATCAAAAAATATCCCCCAGGACAGTCGTATCCAAGAGTGCAGCAAGGCCCGTTGTCGTGCACCAGTTCCCATTTGAGTCTAGCTCAAAGCGGTGTTTTCGGGTTTTACCCCTAGGATACATCTATGCCAGAGCCGCCTCTACCTGCTCGTATCCAGACAGGGATGTATTTTTTTGATACCCCACTTACTCAGTACTTAACAAAACATAGGGATGTTTTATTATACATAGTCTTGTATCTAAGGATTTACTAGGGTTTTTTAATCCTAATCCCAAAAATAACTAAACCTATCCTTTGATACCAACTATGACAAACCTGCTTTTATTATAAACATAAACATGATTTATTACATAAAACTTCACTTGATAAAACAAAGAAGATCGAGAGGTTTAGTGTCCTTGGGGCTTAGGATCATTACATAAAAACATAAAACATGAAATACAACATCTTTATTGAAAACATCCTTTACATGACCACTACATTCCCTCGTACTTGGCATTGAATGGGATAACCTGAAGACATGCATAAGAAAAGGGTGATCTATAAAGCCCAGTAAGGGAGTACACATGGAATAACATAAGGAGTACAACACATTTTAGACAATAAGAATATCAATAGAGAATAAAAGAAACATGATCATAAAGGTATGATAAAGCATGATAATCATAACATGGAAATGTGGCAACAACACTTAACATGGAATTAGTGTGAGCCAAGGCTCATTGCACAGAGAGCATGAGTAAATACTCATTGCACATAAAGCACGAGTAAACCCTCATTTCTCATGAATTAGCATGAGTCAAAACTCATTTCACATGACTTATCATGATACAACACATTACCCAATGCATTGGAGCGCTATAAGGACCCACCCTTCTTAAACATTTCATTTCATGCATAAGTGTTCCACATGGATCATAAAACATGGATTCATAAAATATAATCATTTATTACACGATAAAGTAATATGGAATTCATACATTAAACATTGTAATGAATATGTAAATGTGCATAAAGGTGAATACCCTTGATGGAGAAATGGGCATGGTATCCACTACACAATGGTATTGGCTTAGAAAATCGGTGCGATTTCGGATGCGTAACGGCGTGACATATGAATTCATAAAAATGTTTTATGATAGAGAAAGGGGTTACTCATCATATTTACATGTAATGGATATTAAGGAGGTCATATAGATACATTTCCCAACAATTTTAATTGAATTTGGATTCATGATACAAAATTATTGCTTGAATGTAAAAGAAGCGAGAGAAGTTCCTTTCGGAATTTTGGCATAGTAACGGGTGTACATGGGAGGAATTTAATGAGATAGAAAGGGGTCTCCCATCATTCAAACAATAATACGGAAGTATGGAAGAGGTGTGAAACCATACCCCAACATTCATAATTGACATTAAAAGGGAAAAACAACTTAAAGAAAATTGGACAAAAATGAGAAAGGAAGAAAAAACCCTTACATGGAAGTGTGCTTCCAAAGGCTAGAGAGAGGCTTGGGAGAGGATTATTGGGAGCTTGGGGAACCATGGGAGGATTCTATAGAGATTAGGTCAGAGGTTAGACAAACTACAAGGGCTTTGAGGGAGGAGGAAGTGGGAGATTGGGTGGGTTTATATAGGAAAGGTGAGGGAATTCTTTATTATTTAGGTTTGGATCCCCTTACATTAAATTAATCCAAACCACAAACCATCCCATGTTTTTTGAAAAAGGTTTTTGTAAAAGGGAAGAGGAAAAAAATATTTTATAAGGCCAAAGTCATAAATTATTAAAATATTAGGGTTGCTTATGTGGAGGTGAGTCACACTCCCATGGAAATTAATTTTAAAAGGCAAGGTGTTGAATTAGTCTTGAGGGGTCCATTAATGCTTTGAAAAGTAAGTCAAAAAATCCCAAAATCACATAATTTTAATGGTAAAACATATATTGGTAGAAAATAAAGATTAAAGTATTTTATTACATCACTGTTGGGTCATTATGAGGTCATAAAACACATTATATATTTAAACTGTATTTAATTTTTACCCAAAAATTTAACGGTCTCAGAAAATTATGAAAAATTCACCGTTGGATAATTTCGACGTCCTGATTTCAGAAATAGCATTTATTTTATCAAAATAATTTTCTAAATATGTTAATTTTCACTTTTAAAATAAAATCCGACATTTATTGAAAATTCACAGGTTTTGACAGAAATGGATTTCAAACCTTAAAAAAATTTAATTGCCTTTATAAAATTTTAAGATAATTTATATTTAATATAAATTAATTTAATTATATTATTATTATTTTATTAAAATATTATTTAATTCAAAATTCCCTTAATTTAATAAAATATATTTCTTAATTAAATAATAACTAAAAACACCATTTGTACCTTAAATTTTTTTTACAATGTATCAAAAATGACTAGAAATTATATTCATTATTATATAAAAAAATAATGTACATAAACATAGTACTACTTATTTGTTACATAAACCCTTAAAACTGCCGCATAAGACCTAAGGGTAAGGTGTCTGATGGTGACAGACTCCTGGGGTGGCTCGGATAACATCGCTCGAGTGGTAATTTCAATCAACTTCCACTTTTTCCGCAGACGGTCACGTTCGAGCTTGAAATGATGAAGCTCAGCTTGGGTTGGTCAAGGGTGAAGCCCAAAGATGCCACCTCTTTTACGAGCTCTGACAAATGGGCTTTATATGGGGAAATTCTACTGGATGAGGTCATCGCTTCCTTTGTCTGAGTAAATTGGATTTGTTAAAGTCCTATATTTATACTAATCATGTGATCACTGTTCAACGGCTATATTAGCGATGGTCAAAATTCTTAACATAAAACCAAAGAAGTTTACATTTTATAAAAACATAAAGATGCATTTAATTAGATCAATAGGTATTTCTGTTAATGAAACTTTGGGACGTTACACTCCTTATACTGAGTAGTACCCCTGATCGTACTAGGGAACTAGTCCTTACATTGAGGGGTACCCCTTGCACACACTACATAGAGATTTTGGCCCCTTGACTATACAATATCGTGGAGAGGCATGAATCCATATAGATTTATCTTTAGATAGACAAACGAGATGTTGGGAATCGTTGACAGACCCTTGTAATTGATGATTGAATCATTTCCTAGGCTTGGTCATGAGATGGAGATCCCCTTTCTCTCTTGTTTGGTTTTCTTATATTAATTAGTCAAAAATACACACACACTCATATATCTATATGCACAATGTTGGATTTTGATACTCTCTTTATATGGGTTTTGCATTCTATTCTTATTGTGTCTCTTACTTCTCCCCCTTCCGATTTTGGGTTGTCAAGATGGGTATGTATATACTCACCCATGCATTGGATTTTCCAACATGTGTTGTGTCTTATGAAGATGATGGATATGTTGATAATTATTATAGAGGATCATAGGGATACCCCTGTGCATTTGACTATGTATGGTGGTGGAATATTATAGATTCAAAGCTGGACTCTCTCAACATTTATTTTACAATTATTTTAGTTCGGGACATCTTTCATGATGGGCATGTATTTTTCCATTTTTTTCATTTTAAATTTACTTTGTCATACTATTGTAATCCCTATAGGTTTTATATACATGTATTATTCTCTAGATGTTTCAACATTTATTATTATTCCCCTACACTTCTTCATGAAGATGTTTGGGTGTGTGTTTACAAGTACATTAGGCAAAGTCATTCTATATTAGTTATGCATTTCGGTGCTTTTCACCAGCCCATAGGATATGGAGCTGAGGTTATGGTAGTTGTGGATCAAACTCCCTTAGGAGACAATGTGACAGATTTGTATCAATGTAATTTATTCCTTGGGATAGAGTTCATATTTTCCCCCTTATAGGGATTTGGTTTGGACTTAGGGAAATTATTTCAAAGTGTTTAGAGTGTGTATTTCAGTCTAGAGAACCCAGTGTTGGTGCATCAGCTGACATATCCATTCATCAGTACTCTAAATACCTACTTGTCGATTCGGCATACTAAGAAATTGGATGGAGGCATAAATGTTATATGAATCATATAGGGTTGATTATTTTGACTATTCTTCTTGAGTCATCTCCACATATATATATATGCTTGTATGACCATGTTATGTCTTGATTATATTTTCACAATTCCACCACAAAGACAACCATTCTAGTTAACAATTTCAAATTGTGAAAACAATTCAATGAGTGATGAGGCCTTAGTTTAGGGGACATCATGAGAGATTATTCCTCCAAGGGGACCCATAGTATCACCCGTTCCTGTTGAATAGAATATCATACCAGTAGAGAATGTTGAGGAACCACATAGGTTTAGTGCACTCAATGAGTTATAGATATAGAGGCTGCTAAGGTTTTTTGGTATGCTATATCCTTAGATAGAGAATAATTGGTTAGAGCCTTTGATCTAGGTTATCAAGATTATACAGACATTGATTAATCTAGTGGTTTCACTAGTGACCAATATTTTTCATGGAGCAGCTGGGCATTAGTGGAGTCTATTCACACAGATGCTTGGTGAGTCGACAATCTCACAGACTGGCTTCCAACAAACTATTTAGTGAGGAGAACAAATCATCATTCTTGCACTCAATTCAGATTCAGAAGCTTCTAGAGTTGCATCATGGAGGGATGATAATGACTGAGTATGAAATGAGGTTCACAAAACATATGTAGTATTTTATAGACATGATTATAGATGGACACTTTTGAGTGTGTAATTTTTATGAGGGTCTCTATAAAGAAAAATGTGGCAGTGTGGTACACCTATGAATTCCCACTTATGTTGGAGTATTAGAGCAAGAAATAATGATGGAGAACTTATTTTAAGAGGGATTCATGACAGCTGGAGCAGGAAGTAGGTGTTTTAGGGCTATTTCATCTGTAGTAGCTTTTAGGAACTAGAATATTGGGACTTGGTGTAAGGGAACTCCCCAAGACCGAACTCAGGCACCTGTTCTTGTGACAAATGAACCATGCAAGGGATCAGCGATGCCCAGAGAGGGGCGGTGCAATGCATGTGATGGTCAAGGTCACATGACACAAGATTTACCGACAAGATGTACTATCGAGGGATGGTATATGATAGATATAATTTCAAGAATGAGGTAGCATTGTAATCATGAATCTCCTAGGTGAGGGTAGGGTGGCCCCTATGGAGGTGGAGTTGGTGGAGGAGTTGGCTGGGAATTATTATATAGAGGTATGGGTGGAGGAAAATCTTATGAGATACTTCCACCACCACCACCAGGTGGCCCACATCAGCCTCAGGGAGGTGGCGGTCAGGGTCCTGGAAAATTGTAGACTATGGTGACATATGACTCAACGAAACACAAGATGATAAAAGGTATAAAATGTGTTTATTGTACTCTTGATTCAATTCCAGTATACACAAGTGTGACTTATTCCCTCATCTATTTACTCCTTATGTGAATGATGGAGTGACTAGTTTATTCTTTAGTCCATTATCTTTTTCTTAAGGTTTCTATCGGGAAAAATTATTTAATATATTTTATCTACTAAAAATGAGAGATATAACTTGGTAGAGAGGGTGGTTCTAGTGGGACCTTTTGTTCATCATGATGGGACCATATGAAATCATATTGGGATTGGATTTTTTGTTCATGGTCTGAGAAAAGATTGATTTTAATCACAAATGAGTCAGATGCCTTCACACTGATGGGATGAGATTTTTCATTGTGGGAAAGACAGATCTCATGGAAGGATGAGTTGGTTTTATGAGTTGGAGGTTGTAGCTTATTACCTGTTACTTTTCAATTATATCCCATGGCGCAATAGCCACTCCTAGAATTTCTATTCCTTCAGTCATTGATTATTTTATAGATGTCTTCCCTGAGGATATTTGGGACTACCTATGAGGGGGAGATGGATATTTTCATCAACTTACATCTCAGGACTACTTTGATATCTTTTTGGATTATTGTATGTCCCCCACTATGATTTGGGATCTATGGTTGTAGTTGGAGGACCTTTGAGAGAAGGGTTTCATCATACCTAGTGTGTCACCCCAGAAAGATCCGTTGTTGTTTATGAGAAAGGTAGATGGGAGATTACAAATTTGTGTGTATTATCATTTCCTAAACCTGGAAACAATAATAAGAAAGTAACAATTTTAGAGGAATGAATATCTCTTTAATTAATTGTGAGGTGAAAGATGGTTCTCAAAGACCGATCTCGGGTCTGACCACCACCATTTGAGAGTTTGCGAGGATGATATTCTAAAGATGGAATTCCAACATTTCTATGGTCACTATGAGTTCTCGGTGATTCCCTTTGTTGTGATAAATTCCCCCACTATTTTCATGTACTTTATGAACCATATCTTATAGCCTCACATGGACTAAATTTTTGTTATCTTCATTGATATACTCATATAATTTGTGTTAAAGGCTGAGAATAAAGAGAACATGAGGATAGTATTAGATTTACTTCAAGAGAACAAGCTTTATGTTACAATATAAAAGTGATAGTTCTATATCTATGAGGTTCACTTCTTGATGGATTCCATTTCTGAGCATAGATTAGATATGGACTCGATGAATATTGATGTAGTTATTTCTTGGAATCCACCCAATAGTGTGGCCGAGGTGCAGAGTTTTCCTAGATTAGTAGGGTACTACAAGAGGTTTGTGGAAGAATTATCTTGGATTGTAACCCGTTTGACCACCTTGACATGGAAAGGGGAGTATTTTACCAAGATTGAGCCATGATAGAGAGACCTCTAAGAGTAAATGCTAAGGATGAAGAGTTCTCATATTTTTAGACCACTGGAAGAAGGTGTGGAGTACGTAGTGTATTTCGACGCCTCCTGATCATGGATCATCTATTGTTAATTTAGAAGAAGGAAGTTATCATATATGGGTCATGGTAGTTTATACCCCATGAGAATAAATATATGAATCATGACCTATAGTTGGGATACTTATTATTCTATCTGAGTTTGTGGAGGTACCATCTTCTAGGAGGGAACTTTTTTGTTTCCTCAGATAATCAGAGTCTCAAGTATGTTTTCACATAGAAAGGCCTAAACCTGAGATAGAGGTGCTGGTTAGAGTTCCTAGAAGGCATTGACTTTGAGGGAGTATATACTCTAGGGAAGGGAAATGTGGTAGGAACTTACCTTTCCTGGAAGTCCTAGGATCATTTGGTGAAAGAGTCATTAGAGAAATTGGATTCCATGTAGCTGACCCTGGTCTAGGAGTAGGTTGGATATTTTCATCATTCAATGGTGTTGACTCCTCTAATCCTCGAGTGTGGAGAGAGTTTATATTAAGAGAGATCAATTGAAAGGCCTTATATGACTATATATCCCCAGTAGATTCACCAGATGTATTTTATGAAGGATAGAATCACATCATTCTTTTCTAGGGATGGATGGTGTTCCCAGCCACGATGTGGGAGGTGTGGATGAGAGTGTTTCTCACACCACCTTTGTCTATATTTCTTAATGTGATGAAAATGTATAGAGGCTTTCAACATAAGTTTTTGTGGGCAAGCATGAAACTGAATGTGGATGAGTTTATCTCTTGGTGTCTCACCAGTTATAAGGTGAAGGATGACAACTAGGTTCTGGTAGTTTTTTTTGTAGCGCGTTATAATCCTAGAGTGGGAATGGGATGTTATATCCATGGAAATTTTATAAGGATTCCACGAATGGTGAGAGTACATGATTCCATATAGACGATAGTTAACCAACTCAAAAATTCAGTGCACATCATTTCTATCAAAGATAAGAGTATGGTAGAGAGTTTGGGGCAGTTATACGTGCAAGATGTTATACTATTTTATGGGGTTCCCTCTAACATTGTCTCTATACATTATGAGAAGTACATATCACAGTTAGGAAGAGGCCTGAAAGAGGAATTTGGGACCCAAATGAGGATGAGTACAACCATACACCCATAGATAGACGGGAAGACTAAGATCACTATCCAGGTGATGGATAGTATGATGAGGGCTTGTGTGTTAGACTATGACCAGAGTTTGGAGGATCACTTTCCATTAGTAGAGTTTTTGTACAATAATATATACCACTCCACTATCGGCATGACACCTTTGGAGGAACTGAATAGGTGACCCTGTAGGTCATCCTTTTGCTAGACTAAGGTTGATGAGGAATCACCTTTGGGCCATAGATGGCACATATGATAATAGATAAGGTCTATGTGATCCCTGAGCTGATGGGGACGACCCAAAGTAAGCAAAAATCTTATGCAAATCGATGTTGTAGGCCCATTGGATTTCGAATAGGGAGATGATATTTTTCTCAGAGTCTCCCTATGATGTGAATTTTAGTGATTTGTATTAGAAGGTAATCTATCCTCAAGATTCATTGGTCGATTCAAGATATGTATATGGTTATTAAGGTTAATTACCACCTTACCCTACACCCAAAATTAGTGTTGGTTCATGAAGTCTTTTACGTGTCATTATAGAGGAGATATGTGTATTAACCTATGAAAATTATTTATGTGGGCGAGCTAGACATTGAGGATAGATCCACCTTCGCAATGAACCTAGTGGCTGTCAAGGATCAATAGTAGAGGATCCTGCATGGATGGAACATCCCCTTAGTTTGCATTCAGGGACAGTATAGGAGCATATAGGTGATATCCTCGGAGTCAGAGAGCCAGATGTGGGCTCAGTATCCTAACCCTTTTCTTAGTTTTCCGAAATTTTATGATGAAAATATTGAATTATAAAGTAATGTTGAGACCCTTCTTTTATTATTGTAATACTGTGTAATATATCTATAATACTTCTTGGACCTAGGTGCTAAAATGATGTGCGATTAAGAGGCCTGGTGTTCCTAGAATTTATTCTATAAATATATTAAATATATATTATATTGTGAACACATGGGTTTTCATGAAAAATTGGATGACTCTTAAATAGATTATTAGATTAAAAATAAGAGACCATGGTTGAATCAGTAATGTGAGGTTTATTATAGGCTTGACCTAATGTTTGTTGGTATGGGTCATTGGAATATAATGATCATTGGTGGGTGCATTCGGTGAATTAATTAATTCATTCAGTAGAAACCTAAAACCTAATTTTCTATATATGAGAATAATTATGGTGGGTAAAAAGGTTTAGAATCATAAACCTAGGACTATTGAGAGGATAATTCCATGTTTTTCATTATCTATTTGATATTAGATGACGATGAACCTCTAGATCAAGTTGAATCAATATGCATTGAATGCCTTGAACCTTACTCCTTTGTTGGCAAACAAGTTATTCATTGATAAATAATCCGATTTTTTTGGGACTCCTCATATGATAATTTCATCCCTTATGATTAAATAAATGAGAAATATTATTCATATTTGTTTGATCTATGTTAAAATAGAGCCTTTTTATGTTCCCACGAATCATATTTAACATATTTATTCGATTAATCCCTGTTGTTCCATGTTTCTCACCCCAAATATCCCCAATTGTTTTTCATTGGCCAATATCTATTAGAAAATGATTTTTCACCGTTGTTTCATATGTTCCCCCACCACACATTTCTTTGAATTTGTCAGAATTGGACCACATAGTCAAGATTCAACTGTTTTCATGTGGGACCATGAATGATTGGACCCCCGGGTTTGTGGAAGATTCACATGCGATGAAAGAATTGATTATTTGATGATGTATCAAGATGATTTTTTGTATTTGTGTTATTATTTATATAAATATAGGATATAGGACTAATTGGTGATGATAAGAGGTGCACAAGCCATGCGATATACCACCATTTATTGGGAGATAATTATTTTCATCCATTGGAGGGCTAGAATCCATGATTCGTAACCTTACCTACTTCTTTAGAGCGAGCATCAAGTGGAAACAAAAATATAAAATCTAGATCAAAATTGAAGGGAGAAAATATAGGATTCTATGAAAATCCCTGTAATATGTTATGTGGTATAGAGAATACAATGTGTGTAGATAACTAGCTATAGTTGCTAGGGTTTGAGGTTAGATAAATATCACACAACATGTGGGAATCCCCATTAGCCTTGTGACTTAATAATGGTGAACTGATGTGTACTCTATGAGAACATGGACACAGACACATCTAGGTACATTCCATGTATAGACACATGACCAGTGTACAAGGAAATGACCTAGAGGAAATGGGAAAACCCCCGTGTGGTGGGACCAGACATGTTCTCTGGGAGTATATAGATATGGTCCTGAACAAGCACATGTCGTTTACTAGAATATGGCTTGGGTGCAAGGACACGTCTTGAAGGACACGAGCAAGACCCCATGTGGGAGGACACATCATGTAACAATGTACATGGGAATAAAAATGATTACATAGACATGGCTAGGATCATGAGGAGGACCCTGGGTGGGTGAGGTATTCCTTTTAGTCTCTTAATATTTCATGTAGGGATACATGGGTAATAAGACATGTTCTGGGAGGGACATGACCAAACGTAAGGGAGGGACCACATGCCATGTGGGTCCCCTTACATAACATGTACGCGCATTTTTTAAGAATCTTCTACCTCTCATATCTCTTCCATTTGGGATTTAATTCTTTCCTGTGAGTAGCCTACATTGAGTTTCTTTCATGTAAAACATGATGGTTTCATTCGTAGTGTATTTTTAGATATGATGTGAGGTTTTCAAAGTGTGACACTTATTTATGAGGCACTCGATGATGATCTTAATTATGAAGGATCATTAAATTGGTACCCCCTTGATGGACTTAGGAGTTGGTCCTCTACATACTAAGTGGTACACCCTCTTAACATACTAGGGTGTGGGTCCTCTACCTACTAAGTGGTACCCCCACCTATGACATTATGTTGTGATTCTTATACCTACTAAGTGGTACCCCTATATTGAACTAGGTTGTGGGTCCTATATCTATTAAGTGGTACCCCCATATGGAACTAGGGAGTAGGAACTCTATCTATTGAGGGACACCCTCTTGATAGAATAGGGTGTGGGTGCTCTTTATACTCATTGATACCCCCATATTTACTAGGGTGTGTGTCCTCCTTACGTTGAGTGGTACCCACCTGACCCACTATGGCATGGTTCCTATAACCAGAGATCGTGTCCAATCAACTATGTGACACAGTGGTGAGGAATGGCTCCAAATGGATTCTTCTTAGATAAACACACAAGATGTTGGGCATCATTGATGGACCATTGTAAATAATTGCAGATTCTTTTACTGGGTTGGGTTATGATATAGAGATACCATTCTTCTCTCATTTGGGTTTATTCTATTGAGAATAGATATATATATATATATATATATCCATGATGATAGATTTTATTACTCTATTACTACGGATTGATATGTTAATTCTTATTTTGTCTCTTAATTCCCCCCTTAATCTTTTAGGGAGTCCTACTAGGTATGTATAAACTCACCCTTCATGGTATTTCCCATAGCTGTTGTGTCTTATGAAGATGATGAATAGGTCAGTGGTGATAAAAGAGGAAAATAGGGATACCGTAGTGTATTTGACCATATACAGTGGTCAGATCTTGGAGATTCAGGGCTAGGATCTTTCAACATTTACTTTTCTAGTATTTTAGGTCGGTACATATTTTTGGTTGGACATGTATTTTAGATTTTTTACATTTTTAGTTTACACTAGCATACTCTTTTACTCCCTAGAGGTTTTACATTTCTTGCTCATTCTCTTTATATTACATCTTTTATTATTATTCTTATACACTTCTGCATAGAGATGGTTGGGTTCATGAATACAAGTATATTAGGAAAAGTACAATCATATTAGTTATGTCTTTCAGTGCTTTTCGCTAGCCCCTGGACCATGGTGGTGGACTTAGGGTAGTTGCAGCTTAAGCCCCATTGGGATGGGTTGTGATATAATCCCTATGGATCAATCACCAATTTATTAGTTTTCCATCAATAGAGAACTAATATTAAAAGGAAATAAAATAGAAACCTACCAAATCTCAACTTAATTAAGTTTTTTTGGTGTAGCCCCATTCTTCCAAGTGAAGAATCATCCTTTTAAAGGATGATCAGAATCCTCATACTCACTTCAGTCACTCTAAAAAACACGAGTGTGCAATGATCCTCCTCTTCCGTTAAAAAAATTAATTAAATACAATTCCAAATTCATTCTTCTTTGATTTCCACTATATTTATAGCTCAAGAGTCATGATAGGGAATCTCAAATATTTCATCATCTTTGACATTATCTCATGACCTTCATTTACTTCCTCATTTGGATGTGAACCACATGGATCACATGAAATATTCTTCCAAAATTTATCTGAGCTATAGAAATTTGGTTCCATTTTGATTTTAGTTTTTAAAATTCTATTTGAGGAATTCTTGATTTTTAAATATAGAGTCATAAATCTACTAAATTCTTTAATCGAACATTTATAGGATATTTTTGGTCAATAAATTTACACATGTGGTTGACCTAGGGTTATAGTTTGCTGTGTGGTAAATTTTACTCTTAACTTGTAATCAATAAAAGTTTTTTCTTGTAGTTGTTTGGTATAAATGTGTCATTGCTTCATCCATTTTTTTAATTTTCATCGTTGCTGGTTGTTCTCTTCTTGTGGATGATTCATATAAATTGTCTCTTTAGTTCAATAAGGATCAGCTTGGAACTAAATTTGATGGTAATGGCCATTTGGTCAATCTAGTACTTTGTGATATTTCTTGAGTTCAAAATAAAACAAATGAATAATTTTATGAATTTTCATGCACTGTCGATTTTCTATTAAGAAGGAATGATCGATTGGTTTTGTGGTCACTTTTGTGGCATGATCACATGCCTTTTCAATTTTTTAGTCTCAACCTACACATAGTGAAAATAGAATATTTTTAATTTAGGATTTGTTCTAGTTCTTTTCAGAATCATATAAAATGATTAAAATCAGATTAAAAATCCTTTAAACAATGAAATTTTGGAATCAATCAATGTGTGGATTCATATTTAAACCCATGAAAAGAATAAAATAAAAAAAAAATTGTTTTAATACATTTATAAATTAATTAAAAATTCCCCTTGAAATATAAAAAATCAAAGATTTACATAGGTTTTGGATTGATTGTGGGGTAAATTTTCATTGAAACGTAGTTCAAATTAGTGAGAAATTGGATCTCATAAACAACCCTTGATCACCCATAATTCCACCATAATGGTACTTCATCATTGATAGAAATAATCCATTATAAGTGGTATGATCATTATTTTATTTCATTTATTTACTTACATTATTAGTCAATATTACCAACTTTCTATAACCCATTCTCTCTATTGATATTTATTTGTTTAAAAATCGTTATATATATATATATATATTATCATGTTATATCACTTATGTTTTAAGCTTACAAATGTCATAAATAATTCCTAGGTTTTTTATGAATAATTATTTTCCACTTAAGTAATTAACTCACTTCATTAATACATTTTTTTAAAGGTTGGGGCTGAAGCATCATTTAATTATTAAAGCAAAGAAAATACCTCTTTTAACAGGGTAGAGAGAGACCCATTACATAGCATGAAGGACAAGTGGGCTTGTAGACCATTCCATAGCCCGTATCCCCAAATGTTTTACCTAAGGCCCATTCTGGGAACAGTAACCCAGCTACTACAGTGCCTGTCGCCGGTACAGTGTCCTGCCGCAACTACAGTGCCCGCCGATCAACAGTACCACTGCTGCAACAGTACCGCTATAGTACTGCTACAGTAACCTATTATGTTAATTTATATGACAATATCCATATATATACATTGATCATAGACCCATTATCATAATTTCAAAACATATTCATCTGCATATCATGTATCAAATTCCATAATTTTAAACTCATTCCATCATAATTAATTCAATGAATCATTAATTACATTGAATGTCTTCAAAATATTCTAAAACTTTACTTATTTTCCCAATTTTTTTTCCATTTTTTTCATTTACAAAATTTCCCACTATAGATTTTTTATAAGATAATTTTTACCATCCTTAATAATTACCAATTCACAGCTAATTAAATTCCCCTTGAATAATATTTAATTTATATTCTTTTACCCTATAATATTACTTCACAACATTCATATATATATCCCAAATTTAAATTACTATTCATTTTATAATAATTTACTTAGTTTTAAATATATAATTTATACATGTTAACAAATATTTGATCTACATTCCTATAAGATTAGTCAATGTTGTTAAGGATTTAAAATCACCCACAATATCTTTTTCTCTTTCCTTCCCATCTATTTAGTGTATCCAATGTTAAATTATTATTAATTTAATATTAATAATTATATTATTTTCAATATTAATATGGAAGCCTTCCAAAATTTTCTAAAACCATTAAAGAAAAATTATATTATGATCTATGGGGAAATGAATAAAATAGACTATTCATTTTCTGAAAAACTATTATCTAGTAAAAATTCATCATTAAATCCAAAACTAGATATAAAAAGACACATGATGGGCCCAAATCCCATGTCACAGTTTAAAACAACATAACACTTAATGGGCATAAACAACTCATCTTGATGTTAGATCTCAATGTGGCATATGGATCATAATTCCATCTTCACTCGAAAAGGGAATCAACAAAACTTGCTTTTTTAGAATGATAATAATAATAATAATAATATTTTTTACCTATTATTATTATTATTATTATTATTATTATTATTATTATAGGCCTCATACATGTAGATCTAGGTTATATTTAATAATAATAATTTTAAATAACATTTTCATTGAAAACATTCTTCATTTAACGTTTTTTACATGTTTTTTACATCCATTTTGTCTTTTTTATTTTATGAAAAAATTAATTAAAATTTTCCTATATACCCATGTATAAGGAACACTCACACACCCCAATCACATATATGTTTCAAATTTTTAAAACTATGTGTTATTATTATTAACATAAAAGAAAAAATAAATGGATTTGAATTAACAAGTTTGGAAAATTATGAATTTTATGTGTAGATTTAATTCATCTGGATATAAACATTTATCTTCACCAATAATTTCCAAATATAAAAATATTAAATTAAAATTAAAATTCAAATCTATATATTCATAAACTTTGCTCAAAATTCCATGGTAGCTCGTCAGTCTGATCTATGTAAAACAAACATTGTTAGTTTTCTCTCACTAAGATGGTCATTTTGATATATGTTAGGCCACATGATCCTTGATTAATTA
Source organism: Viscum album (assembly GCA_963277665.1). Classification (NCBI taxonomy): domain Eukaryota; kingdom Viridiplantae; phylum Streptophyta; class Magnoliopsida; order Santalales; family Viscaceae; genus Viscum; species Viscum album. Next base: position 926,360,590 of record OY728126.1, on the reverse strand, counting down.
AAATTATTTGAATCTTGATCATTAATATTAGAAACCACATAAATTAGGAAAGTTATATTATTAAAATCAAGAAACATAAGTCGAAAGAATTCATTTCTTATATCAATGAATTCCTTTTTCTTGGATATTTGAATCCATATATATGAAAATAAAATATCATTATAGAACATAATATATCTGAGTATTAATGAAATAATAAATACACATAATGAGGGTTATTATAACTAAATCAAATAACCATGCCTCGTCATGATACATTGCTCTTCAATGATATGATCCTCCCTTCAGTGGAAACAACCAAGAAATAACATTCTCCTGACTATAGTATCACTCTTGATTCATATAAAATATTTTTATATAGTTTCATTTTGTCATATATTATTTTATTAAATATTATTCAACCTTTAAAAATTATTTTCATCAGATGGACACCATTTCAACAACATTTGGAATTTAATAAAGTATATTCCTAAAGAAAACACACTATTCTGGACTTGTTCATGATGTTAATTTCTAGATATGATATTCAATAAAAGAAAAATAATGTCTAGGGGTGATTTCTAGAACCATTAAAAATGTTTTGTAAATATAATTTTGTCACTATTTAATATTGGTTTTCATAATTATTCTAACTTTTTTAAGGTATATTTTAATTAAAATCATTAAAATTTGTTTTAAAAATAGATATATAAGATATATATTTCCCCTAATCCCCCACTCGTGATCCCCCTAACATATCACATCCCTTGACCCCCCCCCCCCCCCACAACCCCCACTCATGAGCCATGATTTCATCACCCTTCCCTTGACCATTAACTACCAGCTTACAAACCATCCATGTAATCATTGTTTCCCTAATGCCTAGACATCCCACTCACAATCCATCCCCTATAATCACCCTCCCTCATACTATATTTATTTAAGATACTCTCAAGGTAAGGGTTTTAGAGTCTCATTTTTTATTGTGTTAATATGGAATTATTATTCTTTTATTTATTTTGATATTTTGTTTAATTGACTTAATGAATATAAATAACTATATTGAATAAATTTAAAGGGGATGGTGATTCATATGTGTTTACATAGTGATATTAATAATTGATTATACTTTTTTGATTAAAATTTTAAATATTTATTTTTTAATGTATAGGGAGTAGAGTGGCAATAAAATAATGTGGATAAAATGTTATTTAATTTAGCTTTAAACACACCTCAGTATGCTAATGTTGTTGACGAATTTTTAGACTATGAAATTGAAAATCAATTAATAAATGTTAGAATAATTTATTTGTTTCATTATTATAAGTACAATAGATAATTGAATATAAATGAATTATATAATCACCTAATATTGAAATAGCTTCCACATTGATATGTACATTGGATATGAAATAGATAATTGAATGTTATAGAATTTCAAAGTTGTAACTATGCTATCAACAAAAAACAAACTAATACTGAATTGTAGAATTTAGTTTGAAACATGATAAAAGTCACATTGTGACTTATAGGATACAATGGAAAAGATTTTAATACTTAAATAGAAACCTTAATTGATCATAGGTAGGTTAATCATTCTTAAAAATTTAGTGAGAAAAAAATTTGTTTTATGAATTATTTAAATATGAAATCAATAAATATATGAATAGTGCTCCAATTATATGATGCTATTTTCAAACTCAAGATGTAATATATCAACTGTCTCTTTGGAATTATTGACATGTTTTTATTTTCTATATGTTAAAATAAATTCTTTATATCATCTTGTGTTGATAATGAACGTTAGGAATTTAGAAGAAATTTCAAATAATTTAATTATTTTAGCTCAAGGTCCTCTAAGGATTTCTAAGATACTCAATGTCTATAATATTAATGGATTCATGTTTCATAAAATTAATCATGGATAAGACTTGAAAAATAAAAATAGTAGTGTATTTATGCTTTTAAATGTTGGAAACCATGTAAATATGGTGTATATCATCAAATTAAACTATCATGGTCAATATTTAGTAATATTATTCAAATAAAAGTAGTTCAAAATTTACAGGGATATAATGAATGATTAATTAAATATTAAATTTTTTTAACATCTTTCATGTGATCCATAATAGTGAGCATGATTTGTATGATCTCTTTATCTTGGATTCAAAAGAAAATATGGTTTATTATATGGATGATTAAGTGAATGAATATTGGAGTTTTTTTAATATTAAAACATAGAGACTTATTTGATATAGGCGACAAAGATCAATTATTAATTTGTGATAGTAAACCTAATCAACCATAAAATATTCAATAGTTTTTACCTAAAAACATTGAAATAAAAAAACTTATATGTGTGGGTAAAAATTGAGAAGTACTCTTCACAATGGGGGTTAATAACAAAAATGAAAATGAAGATGAAGATAATTAAACTTTTAAATTGGTTTTGAAACTCTATTAAAATTTCACATGTATAAGTTTGTTTTACATATAGAAAGTTTTCTATAATTCTTTCTTATATGTATACATAGTTGTGTTTTTTTTAAATTTTAAAATTATTTTACTTTTAATTTTTTTTATACATTGTTTTTTAACACTTTTTAAATATAGGAATTCCATGGAAAAAAATTTATTATCCAAGTTGATAATCATCTTGGATAACTCTATATCTAACATTAACATTAGTGGATCTTATTGGTTCCATTATTCCCAAGACATTTCGTGAGACACTAGCTTACCTAGATACCATTGGTAGCTCACCATCTAATAAACCTCTGGTAGTGGAGGAGTTGGTCACTCCTACATCTAGGGGATATTTATGGGTTACCATTACTTGTATATATTTAATTATAAAATAAAAATAAGTGTTTATTAACTATTTAATGTATTTATCAAATATATAAAAATAAAAATTGAATATATACAAATATTAATACAAAAAATATTTGGCACGAAATAACGTAAGATAATTTCAAAAGAATAATGGGTGTACTTAACGGTTTATGTAATGGATAAATGAGAGTGAAAAGTGGTATTTAACTATATGGTAATAATAATTATTTTAAATGGATGTGTAATAACACATTACAACCTGAATGATTGAAAATAAAAATATCTTAGTATAAAGAAAGTACTAAAAACAAGGATGATAGAGTAACTTATCCTGAGAGGGAGCCTCTAAAAGATTATGAGGAGTTTATTAAGAGAATAGGAACACATTGGGAGGGATATAAATATGAAAAGGGAGAGTAAATTTATTATCAGTGGATTTTTATTAAATAGTTCCAATAGGATGGGTTTTAGAACTTATATGAAAAAAATATCAAAACCATAGACCTTCCTATATTTTTCAACATAGTCTCTACCAGAGAGGTCAATTTTTAAATATTTTTTGAGCATGTGAATGGAAAATATTAAAATAATTCTATATAGGATGTGGAAGTGAATCATGTTCATAATGAATAGATTTTAAAACCTAAAAAATGTATTCTAATCTTTGAATAATACATTAAAGGATGATAAAATTAATTAAATAACTTAAAAACCCATTATTTTAAAGGTGAAAACTATATTTGGTCATTTATGGCCTTTATTGAAATTATCACATCATTTTTTTCTATTATGGTATCATAACACAGCCCGTAAATTTCTACCATATTTAATTTTTATCCAAAAATTTAGCACTCATCATAAAATTATGAAAAATTAACCATTTAATAATTTTGTTATGCTAATTTTATAAATAAAATTTATTTTATAAAAATAATTATCTAAAGATAAGAATTTTCACTTTTAAATAAAAATTCCTATTTACTAGAAAATACTTGTTTTTATGATACTAAACACTTTCTAAACCTTAAAAAATTACATTAGACTTCATTAAAATATATTATCATTTATACTGAAATACTTTATTTATAAGGTTATAATTTTATAAAAATATAATTTATTTAAAAAATTATTGAATTTATAATGATATTTTCATAATTGAAACTACATATTTCTCAAAAACACAATATTAATTTCTTCATGTCGAAATAAAATTTTTATCCAACTCATTATATAATCATTTATATAGTAATAATAAAAAAGGGATAAATATAATCATTATTTTATTAAAAAGTAAAATATAAAAATTCATACTACTAGGGTCAAGATACATAACCCCTTATTACACTTGTATACACCCTAAGGGTAATGTGTATGATGGGGATATTCTTGGGGTAGTTTGGAGAACATGGTTTGGGTTGTAATCTCAATAATCTTGAACTTCCCCAGTAAACAGTTTCATTTATGCATTCATTTTTTTGTTTTAGTGTGATCTTGGTCAAGAGAAAATCTCAATGATGTCATCTCCCTTGGAAGCTATGATAAATTGGATTCATAGGGTACAATCCTATTGGTTGAGTTCATATTTCCTTCTGTTATTGAAAATTATACTCTATCATAACCCTTAATATGATCTAATCTTATCAGCCACTATAAAACAAAAATATTATCAATGGTTAAGATGACTATTGGTCTTTTAAATCTGACCTGCTCTATTTTATAGTTGGTCAAAAATAAAAAAAAAATAGTGCATTCGTTTTCTATAACTATATATGTTATTAAGATATTTATTTATTCAAAAATGAAATTTCATTTATAAATTTTTGGGTCATTATGGTTATTAACAAATTCCATTAGGAACCATTTCATACCATGAGAAAGTGATTATTTTGTAAACATGTAATCCCACATCTACCAGCATTGGGTATAATATTCTCTTGATAAGAAGAAGAAGTGTATTTTTTTTTGAAAAATGTAAATATAATTTCATTAAATAATTTAATTATTATGTATGTATTTTTATGAATAAACATGCACATACCTCAGTAAGTTTCCAACTACCTTTGTATCTTCCATTTAAATTTATTTATTCAACTTTAATAAAATAATGTGTACTTTTATTTAATTAAAGTTAAATGATTGTTATAAGTAATAAATTATAATTTTTATAATAGAGAAGAAAATGATATCTATTTTTTAAATTAATACAGCTAAACAAGTGCATACTAGAAAGTGCTGAATATAAAGAAATAATCATAGAAAAATAATTGATATCAGTCTTCTTAAATAAAATAATTTGTAACTCAAATAGATGGATATAAAAATTATTACAAAAATGAAAAAAAATGATCCACATTTAAAAATATATAATTTTCTGTACCATTATTGTAATAGAGCTAAATGATTATAAGAAGTAATTTTTTTTGATTATTCCTAATTGAATGAAAATTATATCTATTTTTTAGCTAATGTAGATGAATAAAATTTCATGTATAAAAATGATTAAATAGAAATAATGATAATAAAATAATGATTGCAGGCTTCTTCAATCAATAAAACATGTAACATAAATTATTAAATAAAATAATAATATAAAATGGAAGAAATGATCAATATCTGAAAATTTTAAGTTCATTATACCTATATTTTATTAGTATTAAATTATTTTTAGAAGTAAAAAATTTGATAGATCATAATAAGAAGAAAATTCTATCTATTTTATTAACTAATATAGCTAAATAAAATTACATACCTGAAATTGATGAATAAAAATAAATAGTTACAATAAAATAGTGATGGTAGTGTTTTTCAACCAAAAATTGTGTAACCAAAACTAATGAATATAAAAACGAATACAAAAATTTTCATAAATTACAAAAATATATAGATTGAAATTTCCATGTTAAGTGTTTTTATATTTTTAAGATTCAAAAAAATTATAAATATATATTTACCTAAATATTTAAGAGAGTAATGGATTGTTTTCACATATCCCTTCTATGTGATAATTTTTATAGCATAGACTATGTCAACATTACAATCATTTTTATCCTTGGTTAATCATTCAATAGGAAAGGAAAGATCACATAAGTCCACAATATCATTAACTTTATCATCACCAAATTCATTTTTTCCATTACAAAACTACAAACCACTGATCATTTGATGGTTCAATATCATAAATTATTTATTTTTCATGCATCTTCATAATAAATGGTTCCACATTGTAACTATATATTTTCAAACAAATAAGTGTAAATCTATAATGATCATGTTTCACACCAATGTTACTATCTACCTAATTACACATAAACACTAATACAAAATATTTAGTATAATAAATTTCTCATATATCCTCAATAAATCAAAATTATGTTTCTAATATATAAATTGTATTTTTATCATTTACACTTGAAAAATGAATTGTAGCAATGATAGTCGTTACTCATCTATTTGGAAATGTACTCTTATTGTCCTGATATTTTGTGTAAATTTTGTGACTGTTAATGTAAAAACTAGACCATGTGATCAAATTAGAATTTTGTCCCCTAATTAAGTAGTTCATGGTTTTTGATACAGATGAATCGATGTTGAAATTATTTTTGAACCATAAAAATGTATTTTTATTCTCATTCATCAACCATTTTTCATTTATTTTTTTATTTTGTACATTTAATCCAGTAATATGTGATGATATATATGGTTGAACCTCACCTGTGTTGTTCATAATATATAAATAATCATGTAACATAGCATCACATGCAATTGACATTACATTTAAACAAATAATCCCATTACCTTCACTATTAATAGACATATATTGACGTATAGGGAGACAAACATGCTCTAATTTGTATAAGTAGTCAGTATAGTACTAAACCACCTCCTTTGATATATATTATTGAAAAATAGATTCCTTTATTTGATGTAGATTTAAAACATGTACCTTCATAATTTTTGTATAGTTTTTAAATGGATACATCCAATGTAAATATAGATACCCATATTGATGTTCGTCTATTGTAGGACACTCAAAAAAATATTTATGAACCCAAGAATAATGTCATAAAGTTAGAATCTAGTTTATCTTTGGAAAGTGTGGTGAAACATGTGTGTTCTAATTTTGATTGGTGGATTTAGTTTTTAAAAAAATTAATGGAATACTAAGCCTAAATGGTTTTTAAAAAAAATTAAAATAAGTGTCCTAACCTCAGATATCTCCTTACCTTCCTTGAAAAATAATTATTCTATCTTTACTCTCTATTTTCTCTCTAATTAAGTGAAATATCACTTGGTTACTCTCTCCCGGAATTTTTTGTTTAACTAGAGGGATGAAAAGATCACTATAACTTCTAATCCAACCTAGATTAGTAATTTTAAATATCTAATTATGCTTAAATCAACCCACTAATTATGATAACAAGAAATAGATAAGACCTAAGTTGCATCTATGTGAAATATAGTGAATAAGATAAGATAAATTTAGAGTGGAAGGATTAAAAAATATCTAATTGCCTATACAGTTAGAATAAATTCATAGACATAAATTGAAAACATTCAACAGTTAAAATGTAGAATTCATTAATAGGGTGATATGGGGATTCTCTTTAGCAAATACACTATGGGAATAGTGTACATCACTGGAGATTATTATAACCAGAAATTAAAGATAGTGAGAAATCATTAGCATCAAGTGATACTATAAGAATGAGAGAGTATGAGTGAGAGTTCTCCAACATAGTGAAACATTGTAATATTTAAATAACAATTCCTGGGTATCTAGGTGCACTTCAAAATACTCCACCTGAACTACATGATCATATTTAAGTTCTTGAATAATGTTCTTCAATTTTGTAATTGAGTACTTGATTCTTATTTGGATGATCATAACATGATTATAATCAAGGGTGTAGAGGAATTTTCTTGGCATTAGACTGTTTCATAACTGATTTTTGATCCTCCCATGATCATCCACTATACATTTTGGTGGTGAAGTGCTTCTATAATTCATACCTCCATGGAAATTTTTTAAGGAAGAGTATAATGATTGATTTGGATGTTGGATTGGGATTTGGGGCTTTGACACATGGGCCTATGTGTAATTAGGCTCAGGATTGGTGTCTTAGAACATGGATCTTCAAACATAAAAAAAATTCAGTAGATAAATTATTTAAAAAGATTAATACCATTTAAAAGGGTATTTTTGTAGAGGGAATGATAAGATTGTTGAAAATTCAAAACATATTTTTGACTTTGTTGGAGATATTTAAAAATTATTATTTAATGAAGGGATTCCAGTATTCATCAATAAATTTTTATTAGGAACAATGTGCACAATTTTTTGAAGCTACAAAAGAAACATTGGAGGAAAATGATATCCCCTCCAATCTTGAAAACCCTATATAGGGGAAAATCAAAAAAAAATTACCCAATTTTATTTTTGACTAAAATAAATTTGTAGAAACCAGATTTCAAGTATTCATTATCAAGATACAGTATCACAATTTTATTTTATATCTATTTGGGGCTCGGTGTTTTGACCTGGGATGTATGGTGGCAAGGCTTTCATTTATCTTTGTGGTGGAGAGAATCTGTTATCTTCCTCAGGTGTGATGGCATGAAAAGATCTTGTGGCTTTTGGATAGATATCATCTTCCTCATGATAATCATGTGGTGGAGTTCCAACTTCTTCATCCCTAATGGTGCTCAAATCTTTATCGAATATGTTCTTTAATGATGTAAAGCTGAGCATCGGTCATACCATTATGTAAAGATCAATCATCTCTGATCCTACATAGGGTGAAATATGCTTGGTCACAAATCTTCAAATCTAGATCAACAATATGGGTTTTGATTCTCCATCCTTATTGGCACATTCTTAGGCTTTCTCCATAGGTTAAATTATCTTCCATATGGCGGAGATTGGATTTGGCGAGAATGAAATGGGGCTTGTGGTGGGGAATCTTCAACAAGGGTTCTCCAAGGTCAAACATGACAGTACTGATCATACTCTCAATATTTTTAGGATATATAAGTGTTGTGAGATCAGTTTTGGTATTCATCTCTTTGTCATCACCTCAGTTTTCAAATGGTGGTGACAACACTCAGGTTCAACAGTGGTGGCATGTCATGGATTCCACTTATAGGTTGTATTATTCAATTGGTTGTGGTAGTTAGCATTTCCAGGGGTTCAGTTATTATTAGTCACAATGATGGTGACTATAACATCCCCTTCATGGTAGGTGGGGATTTGAGGAAGAGGCACTATAGGTTATGGGTGGCCATAGAATCACTATAGTGACCGTGGAAGAGATACATAAGAGGTGGAGGATCACAATAGTTATGGAGAAAGTGTAAAGTTACAGTTAGTAGAGCTCATGGTAGGTTGATGATAGGGGAACTCATGGTTAGTATACTGACTATGAGGATGGATTGACATCGTATGTTAGAAAGTACCATAAGAATGGAAATAGGGGGCTCATAGTAGCTTATAGGGGACAACCACAATCAATGTTTTCTTTCTCAATCACGGTAGGTGGGTGGGTAGACACCAGTTAGGTCCTCCAAGTGACTATGAAATCATGTCTAGTTGATTTTTTCAAGCTCACACAATCATTTTGAATTATAATTCAAGATTAGTATAGTCACTATGCATTTTTGGTCACTTATTTATAACCTACAAATCACATAATTATTCCCAGCTTTTAATGCATCATTTTTCCAATAAAATATCAATTAAATAAAAAATCAATTAAAATCAGTTTTCTAAGAATTATTCAAATAATTCATAGAAATTCAAATTTAACTAAAATAAATTCAAATTTCACTTTTCTGTGACATCAATTTCCAATCATTTTTTCAAAATAACATTCCATTCTAGGTTGGAAATTAAAATTTCATGAAAATTATTTTAATGAATTTAATATATGGAATTTCAATTAATTCAAAAAAACGTTAAAATATTTAAACACCAAAAAATTATCCATTGTAGAGTTTTAATTCTAGATTGAAATTGAACAACATATTTTCACAATTTTAAATTAATATATTAAAAATAAATTACAAAATATGTATGGATTCTCAATTAATTCCAAAAAATTGTAAACATTGAAAAATATTAATTTTAATGCATTACTCAATTAAATTTCATTTTTTGAATTAAAAAACCCCTGGTTTACCTGATAATTTGTTAAAATTATGGGCTATTTTCAATGACTAACATTTTTTTTGAAAATTCAAGTTCGCATCACTCCCCTACACTAGAAATTTTCCACTACTATGAAATTTTATCATTGAATTTCAATGGTTTTTTATTGTTCATCATAACTTTAATACATAGATATAATTTCAATAAATCAAATAATTCATTCAGTAAATAGGTATTACTTTTATTTGACTCCCAGACACTATTCTACTTCCATTCAAATTCAAATTCCACATTCAATTGTCAATTTGATTAATTTATATTGCAAGAAAATTTTAATAATTAACACTACCATAATTACCTTATTCCTAACATCCTTAAACAAAATTTCATTATTTACATCATTGATACTCCCTAAATGATATTTTTATAAATCAATTTCAAATTTCATGAGTTCAATATTCTCTTATACTAAATAAATCCATTTTTGACATATTGGAACATTGATATTATTATTATTTTAATTTTTCCCAGTCATGTATGTGCAGATCACTCTACAAAAGAACATACTAAATTTGTATAGAGGGATACTCACACACACTATGCCATTTTCGCATTAATTCATTATGGGTTCCTAATTTCCTATTTTTATTCATGTTTCAAAGGGATTATATGAAATTACTTTAGGGAGTCTCACTGACATGCTAATTAGTTACCAAGGTCAGGCCACTTGAGATTAAGTTCAGAATTCCATTGACCACATGTTATAATTCTTATTACACAATGTTCATTTTAGTTTTAACTGTATTTATATAATATTAAAATAAAAATTTCATATAATATAGGCTATTTTCACTCAGTAATAATTCACATATAGTATTTCAGAATCACTATAATCCTAAGATCCGTGCATTTTAGTTTAATTCGATAGAACACCATTGAAGTTCTTTTTTCTTATGTATATATTTTTTAATTTATTTATTTGCACCCAAAAATATAAAAATAAAAACCAAAATAATCTTTATACATATAACAACCCCAACTCTAGTATCCAAGATTTGGTGTATATGTTATTACATTGGCATAGATAAAAATAATCATACCCCAAATGACCAAAAAGTTTAGATTTATTGAAGAACCAGATATATACATTCTTCAAATTTTACATTGAAAATAAAATATAAAAATATCAAAGTAAATGTTTTCCATCATTAAATGTCCTGAAAATATTTTCTCTTAATAAACTAGGGAAAGGAAACAAAATAAGGGTGGGATAAAATACACAGTAAGGGTTAGGTACATTAGATTTTATAATGAGTAAATAATTTATAATTAATATCAAATGGTAAATAATAGAAAACAAATTATATTTAATCAAAAGTTTGAGTAGAAAATTATTCCATGTGTAGAATAAATGTAGTAATCTCATGCATAATAATAAATAAATTCCTAATAAAGGAAATTAATACTATAAGGTTTCAGGATCTTAAACATCATGATATCTCTACCATCAATATTTTTTCACCAAGATAGTTTAAAACTATGGATAAATACCCATTTAATTTGGCTGACTAATTTGTCATATGAGACCCATTTATAAATCAAGGGGATATATAATTTAGAACCCCACCCATCTCTATATGTCAAATGCATTCCACATATATCAAATGATTGATTTTTCTCACAAATAATATTCCCTTTCAATAAATATTTTTATTGAGTAATGAATATGGATTTATCAATAATTCAAGAGTTAATAAAATACTTTTAAGGTACAACACCGTATGTAAAAATGGTATATATTTTAGGCAATTATTATTCCAAGATAAAATAATATGAATATTTTAGTGAAATTTAATAACCAATGATCAAAAGAAAGGGAATATTTATAATGATGGTTTAATTAAAGCATAACTTGAGTGGTGAATAATTAAAATAATGGTTATTTCAGTTATGAATAAAAGTACCATAAAATATCATTAAAAACATATTTGTGGAAAATATATTTTTTACTTTGAAATTCACTTATAAAAACTAAAAATTTCTCAAATATTGGGAATTTTGTTTGAAAATAATTATGGGAACTTGAAACTAAAGCATCAAATAAATTAAAATTCACAGTAGTTGTAAATTTCATTCATCCTTATAATTTAGAAACATTCCCTTCACAATTTTTTAAGAAAAATTAATAATTACCTCATTTTGAAAATAATAAGAAGATTCCTTTTAAACCATTTTTTGAAAATTCAATCATGGGTAAAAATTAATTTAAAAAATCATTACAGAATGGTAAAAATAATCTTTAATAAAATTTAATGAAAATATGGATATGAAATAAAAAGATTCCCAAATGGATACATAAGCCTATACAATCCCAAATATTGATGAGAATGTAATGTAAACCCTTACCTTAGGATAAAATTCCTTAAAATGTGTTCAAACTCCTATATACTAAATAAATATTTATTATACATCTCTTAAAGAACCATAACCATATTTATCACTCCATATATTATTTAATTATAATATTTTATCACCCGTTTATTAATAATTCATTGTTAAAATCATTATTCTAGGTGATAATTACTTCGTTTTTCATGTATGTTTTGGTTTGGTATTTTTGATATTTATACTTTGTGTTAGAACCAAGGATATTATTTTATATAAATGGAGTTTGGATTGTGTGTTTTTTCAATCCAAATTGGATTTATCAAGGAGTTTGGAAGACAAACATTTTTACAGTATGGAGGATTTCAATGGGGAATATGGTGTTGTTTCCTAGTGTTTTCCTAATTTTTTGATCTAAAAATTGGAGAATGTAGAAAGGTGTTTTTGTAAAAGGGAGTGGTGAGAAATATTGAAGGAACTTCTGAATGTTTCATATAAGTTGTGTTTTGTGATCATCTCATTAAAATATAGAAAAGGAAATAATTGTGCTCAATATTAGTTTTTTGTGGAATAATATTATGTTCCCAATGCGACATCAAAAGTGAGTTGTACATAATGGGAGTTTTAGGTTAATCGCATGAAAATATGGAAAAGTAATGGGTTGTAAGGAAGACTCATATGCACTAACTAAAATGTCAAATTCTAGCATATATACACAAGGTTTGGCACTCACAGTACTTGTGCACAGAGCTTTCTAGGTCAATAAATATGTGGCTACCCTCTTTAAATACTTAAAACATTTACAATAAATATCTACTGTGTTTGCAATGTGATGGATTTGTGTGCAGAAGACTTACATACAGTAAATATTACACACAGAATCATCATTCAGTCCATCAGGACCAAGTGAAACTCATTGTGTGTTTGTTATAAGGATAAGGTTTTAACAAAAGAAATATTAAATGACAATCCCAACACTACAACATAAATAGCCTGTTGTGGCGATTTTTTAGCGGTGACTTACTAAATCACTACTAATTTTTTTATAAATGATTTAGCGGTAGTTTATTAAAAACTACATCTAAAATGTTTTTTTACCATCCAACACTTATCCACCTTGACCCCTATGAGACCCCCCCTTCTCCCCCCTGACCCCCACAAGACCCCCCTCAGGTGACCCCTTAAGCCCTATTTTGCCTCCCCATAGCATGCCTCGCCGCCCCTCAGCATGGCTTGCTGCCTCACCACCCCTCAGTGTGGCTCGCCGCCCATCAATACCGACCCCCTAAAGCCTTATATCACCTCCCCACTATAGGTCATGACCTGTGCCTCTGCTTTACACTTCATTCCAGCCATTACCGTGACTCATAGGGTATAGACACAATTTTTGTTAGATGAATAAATTGTGAGTTTTAGTATAATATCTTGGAAAAGTATGAGGATAATACCCCCAATCTAAATACAGAACATTTTTTGGAGGATTTTGATATTACATTTAGCTATATTCATGAATGAAAATAACATTGGATTCCATAGGATATTAGTGTATTGAAGGGAGTAATTCATCTGCGGTAGATATTGTTCTTGGGTGATCGTGAGGAGAATAAAAGATTATGGAATGAATTGTGGAAGTAGGTTTATAATGAGTCCCTCTATTTGACACATATGGTGTCAATATGGAAGGATTTTATCTCTTCAACATAAAAGATTTAGCTTTTGGGAGCTCAAATTTTGATTTAATAACCTTCTTCATTTTTCTCATGGTGTTCTTCTATATGAGAAGGATATAATGTGAGATTTTGAGGAGACATTGTGTTAAGATTTTTAAATATAGGTCACTATATTTACACAATCAATGTATCTAGATGTTCTTGTGAAGGTAGAAGTGATGGTGAATATGTGTGTGTGGACTAAATAATCTATAGAGGGAATTCATTAGAACATCTAAAGGATTAAGTTAGTATATAAAGGCTATTGTATATCTAGTAAGTCAAGGTTCCAATCGACAAGGAGTCAATATCTCCTTCTTCTTCTTATTTCTTTGGAGTTATAAATTCTCAAACTTCTATGAGTATATCCATTCTAGTGTTCATTTATATTCAAGATTGTTTTTATCGATAGTAATAATTCCCAAACTTTTTTTATTTAAAGTGTTGTTTAGGTGATTAGTTCATTGAACAACCTCAATATATGTTGATTATCATGCCATATCCCCTCATGAAAATTGATAAAACATTAATAGATCATGACTCACCATATCACCTGGATCACACTCACTTTTCCACTACAAAATATAAACTCGATGCTCCAATTATCTATATCCCCTTTCTTGACCATAATTAATCCATCCTTTAAAAAACCAATTTATTACCCTGAGTTATCTTTGTTAATATTTTTTATTTCTATTTTTATTAGAATTAAATTTTATATTTCCTTTTTTAATTTGTTAATATATTGTTGTTTGTATGTTATCAAGTAATTTTTCATATTATTGTTTATATAGAAAATTCTAAATTACTTCACAAATGATATTATGAGTTATTTCTTAACCAAAATATTAACAATAATTCTATAGAGACCTAAAATTTCCATTCATTGAATTTAGGAATATTAAAAGTAATTTATTTAACTATGAGAACCGAAGGAATGAAATATATATTTTTAATGATCTAAAAAGTGAATTTTGAGTATACCATTAGATTTAGAATGGTTGGTTTACCTTGTAGTACCTGTTTGGTTAGAATCTATGTTGTTTATTGAAGTTATGATAGGTTTTTATTCATGGTATGGTTTTCATGCATAGTTAAATAGAAATACATGGTCATGGATATTTAGGAAATAACAGATGCACAATTTAGACATTGTAATGAAACTAAACCATTCATTTTAAATATTTTTGGTAAATAATTGTTTGGTTGTTTGGGAACACTTAAATAACCCTATAACTAAACTATAAACATCAATTCCTCTTATGACAGTACCTATGGTGCAAAATTGTTATTAGTTTTGATTAATCCTTTCAATAAACCATTTGGAATCTATGTGTGATTTTCCTATCAAGGATCCTACTTATAAGGAATCTATAAGTTTTCTATCATTTTATAGTAGGTATTTTTATAACAACACAATGAAATAGTTCTCCTCAACAATTTTATGAGAATAACTCGTACACATCTTTTTTGAACATCCCTCAATACATATAGAGAGTCTCTTCAGATTCCTGTTAGATAGGATGTAGGATTTTTTTATTTTTTTAATCATTGGGATGGGAAAAAATATTTACATGAATCATCTATGAATATCATCCAAAATATGTAATTGTCTCAGTTATAAGTTATACTTACCTATCTACTTAGATACTAAAAGGAAACATCACAAGGCCAACTATAATTTCTTTCTGACATAGGTCCACATTATGTTTCAACCCCCATTTATGTTCCATTATCCACCCCAGATCTAAAAATTTTAATCCCATGTAGGGTTACAATATATTTCTACCCATAAAAATTCACCATGATACCCCACATGTTCTAAAATTCTCAGCCACAGACCATACCCAACTCTTTGAATCCTAATTTTACCCCACCAATAACATAAAATGTATCCAAAAATTATTAATATACACAATATTTAATTCAACCCCTATTGTTTATTTTTTGGGGATTGAATATTTTATATGAGTTCCATAAAACTATGTATTTAATAGGTTCTTATACTTTTTATAATTGAAACAAAATTAAATTGAAATTGAAAAGGTATGTTTAATAGGTTCTCCCACTTTCTATAATACCTGGATTCATCTACCCTATCCATGAATCCTTTCACCTGATGATTCCTGGCATGTTCTACATCTTGGTTCCCCTTGTATTTTCTAAAGTAGTGAGTCATGTTTAAGTTATGAGTTTGTTTCTATTTCATATTCCTAACTTGTATTCAATTATTATATGATTTTAAAGCCCTTAACATAGTGATATCTAAGTTATTACATCATCAGTTTGTCCATATGTTTTTCTGTAGCATGACATAGAAAAAACTACATGGATGGGATCCTTAGTCTCTTCTTCTATTATGGATCTTTTTAATTTGCATTCTTTGGTTTTCTATTGGGAAGGTTCATTATTTACCATATGTATTTATATAGGAAAACATTATTTAACATATTTATATATTTTCAACTAGTTTATATTAATCTATTTCCCTATTTAGAAATAGTTATGTGTTTTAATTTTTTTAATATTGTGTAGCCACATTGTGATATACATGGATAAAAGATGGATCACATTACTGGGGAACACACCTCAGTATATTAAGGGTTTGGAAGAGTTTTTAGATTTTGAAATTTCCAATCGATCCATTGAATGTGAATAAGATGTCCATGTCTTAAATGTAAATTTTGAAGATGGTTGATGAGAGATACAGTTTATGAACATTTAATATTGAATCAATTCCCTGGTCAATATTTGTGTCGGATTTGGCATGGAGAATAGAACATTACAGAAAGGTTGAGCACTGATGTTAATCCATGGAATGAGCTCCCAAATTCTTTGACTATGTAAAATGAAATAAAAACCTTATAAATGATGTATTCAAAAAAACAAGACACTACCATCAACATCAAAACAGATCAGAACAACCAGACGAGGGTGCTATAAATAAATACATGACAAGTGATGTTTTTGAGATTGTAGGACAGCCAGATCAAGACTATAACATATTAGTGTATCCTCTTATTGATTACGTGGAGACTAATATAGGAGAAAACTTTACTGGGGAAAATATGTTTCATGATTTAGTAAATTATGGAAATCAAGAGTTGTATAGTGGATGTTTGAAATATTCAAAACAATATTTTCTTCTGAAGTTTTACCATATCAAATGTCTATGTGGAATTACAAATAAGGTGATGTCTATGATATTGAAATTGCTGCATGATGCATTTCTTGAAGAAAATATCCCTGAGCCTTTTTATGATATTAAAAAAATTATCATTCTTGTTTTGAAATATACAAAAATACATGTGTGTCCCAATGATTGTATGCTTTATTGGAGAGAGGATTCAAGTAGATAAGACTGCAAATAGTATTATTATACTAGATGGCAGTCAATGGGTGATGTTGTAATTCTTAATCAAAAAACTAACATGAATAAGAAGAAAAATAACACACTTGAAAAGGTTTAGTGTTACTTTACTTTAAAGCCTCGATTGAAAATATTATTCATGTCATCGAAAACCATCGAACACATGAAGTGGCATTCTATAGATAATAACAATGATGGGTCAATGCAACATGAATGAGATTCAAAATCATAGTAGAAATTCGATTCATTACATCCAGATTTTTTTGTCTAATACTAGGAATGTTTGATTGAGATTGATTGTCGATGGATTCAACCCATTTGGGACATTGAGTACCAGTTATATCATTTGGCTAGTTGTTTTGATACCTTACAATCTGCCTATATCGATGTGTATGTAACAAACATATTTTATCATTTCGATGATTATTCCTGGAAAACAATTCTTGGAAATGATATTGATGTATTAAGCCTTTAATTGAGTAATTATAGGAGTTATAGAGAAATTATGTTGATACATTTGATGCTTCTTTTAAAACAATGTTCAAAATGCATGCTGCTTTAATGTGGACCATTAGTGACTTCCCTAGGTTTGATAAATTATCTTGTTGGAACAATTAAACGGTTGGATTTTTCTATTTGTAACCTTGATTTAGAGGTCAAATGGCTACCTCACAGTAGAAAATTGTTATTCTTGTTCCATTGAAGATTTCTCGATACATCTCATAGATTTTGGCGGAACATATCAAAATTTAACAGTTTCATTTATTGTAGACCACCTCCAAATTTGTTAAATGGTTCTGAAATATTGACACAACTTGGAAATGTTGAAACATAATTTGGGAAGGTTCATCATTTGAATGAAAGCTGGAAACAGGTTCAAAGTGCATCATCAAGTGAAATTAGAATACAACAATGGAAGAAAAAAATTATATTCTTCAAAATTCCCTATTGGGAATTTAATTTTTTTTGGCATAATCATGATGTGATGCATATAATGAATAATTTCTATGAAAATTTGATCTTCACATTAATTAATGAGCATAGAAAGTCAATGGATCATCTCAATGCTTTGAAAGACTTACAAGTAATGAACATAAAACGTGATCTCTGGTGAGATGAAAATGAAAAGTATACTCCAGCAATTTTTTCAATGAAAAATAGGGATAAAGATATATTCCTCTAAATTTTAAAGCATGTGAAAGTATCTGATGTGTATTAAAGTAACATCTCGAGGTGTGTGGACTTAAATAATCATAAGTTACATGGATTTAAAAGTCACAATTCACATATTTTTTTACAGCAATTACTACCACTGGAATTGCATACATTATTACCTAAAAATGATACTGCTATTGTACACCACTTCTGCACATTTTTCAGAAAACTGTGTGAGAAATCTTTACATCCATTTGATCTTGAAAACCGTTAAGAGAGGTTTGTATTGACACTTTTATAGTTGGAATGTGATCACTCCCACTTATTATTTCCTCTTATTAAAAATAGTTTTGATATGAATTTATAAATATATATCGAACACTTGAGTGTCTTGATCTAGTTATGGTAGAGGGACTATCCACTTTATTAATAGTATAATTTACAAATATCTGTTGAACACTTGAGTGTCTTACACTACTAGAATTTTTATCTCCCTAAAAGACGCATCTGGTGGCTAAAATTTGTAACTCAATCCTGAAGCATGTCCTATATGGTTTGAATTATCCTTCTAGACTGCTAATCAATCTAAGGATAAAAGGTTTACACAACTTCAACTATAAACTCATATAATTCTATTATAATTAACCAAACTATGAGGTAAAACAGGTCAGCCCTGGGTGAACATCCCACTTCAACTATCAACTCTGACACTCAGTGATAATTTTTGGACAAGTCAATCAATGGAAAATAAATACCTCAATGCCTCTTACTATAGAGGGACACCAGAACATCGACTTTTCATTATTATAAATCAAGGTCATACCTGGATGAAAAACCCACTTCAATGAATTATAGGATCTCATAAACTCATCTCTCATAGAATATGTGACCATTACCATGGTAAGAACTATAAACACTCCATGTATATCAAAATTCAATCTTGAAATAGTTTCACATTCTTCCAACCTATCACAAATCATGATACATTCTAGAACAATATTCAAACTTCTCTTTACTTGTTTAACCAATGAATACATTATCACTAAGGATACCCACATTGCTTCCCCTAAAACCTCAACTCCACCCACCAACTAGTCTTACAGTGGAGATAAGATCTTCAATTCAGCTAATGAAATCTTTTATACCATATTCTACATTTTATAGCCCATTGAATTTACCACTACAATTCCATTTCTAGTTGAATACTATTTATCGATGTCAGACATATACAAGTACTATATGGAATTCATCTGATAAAGATTATGTCCATGAAGTTAGAAAATATTATATTCACTCTAGGTGCCAAAGTACCCAAAAAAACTCTCTCCCAAGAGGTTCTGTCATGATCATTTCAATACATGGAGCACAAATACAAACTAAAATATAGAATTAGAGTGTTTCATCTTGTGGGCTAAAAGATGATGTAACCCAAAGTGACTAATTGATCACTCTATATCTTATCATATCTTACGCCAGAACAAGATGAATCACATTTCACTACTTGTATAACTTTAGGCTCAATAATTCTTAGAATCAGAGTTAAAAGCAACCACTTCTTCAACACTATATAAACTTCATCACACTAGTATGTACAATAAAACATGAATCCATTCTTGGTAACTATGACAATTGACAATGATAAGTGGTAGATCTCCAAAATGATTCTCCTATAATTCTCATACAATCCAATAAAACATCAACTATCAATTACATTCCTCAGTTATGATAGATACACAAATACATCAACATACTCGAGATCAACTGATATCCCTGATTGTGAAACCACCATACCCAAAAGTCACACTTCATGTACTTATAATAAATTTTATGTTACCAAATCATAAAAATCCTATTATTCAAGTATCTAACATGTGATTATTATGAAAATTTTGGTATCCTGGTATTCTTTTGGATGTATGATGTATGTTCATGTGAAATTTGAATGGTTATTTTTTCAGGAAACTGGTACTGGGGATGTAGAATCAGCTTTCCTTTGTAAATTTGGCTTCAGCATGGGTTTTAACCTCCGTGAAATAAATTTATTATATTTAGCGGTAGTTTTAACTACTGATACAATTTTGGTATTTTTCTATATGTGGCAGTTAAAACTTCCACTCTGGAAAATAATTTAGTGGTGTTTAAAACAACCGCTACATAGTTTTTATATTATTTTATTATTTTGGGGTGATTATCTTCGTTTTAGCATTGTTTTTTCCGGTGAAAATGATTTTTTAGCGGTGGTTTAAATGACTAATAGAACCATAAAAACCTGCCACTAAATTCATCCAATACGAAGGTTACCATAAACTGCCATTAAAATCAAGGAAACTTCCGTGTATTGTATACTGACATACAATTTAGAGGTGGTTTAAACTGCCACAAAATGGTCATTTTCTTGTAGTGAAAAACTTGTGTGCAAGTGGAGGTGTTGTGTGCAAGAGTTTAGTTGATATGATTTCATGTTTTAAATATATGCCTTTTTTGATTAGTTATCTCAATGGCATCAATTCAAGACTTCGATGCTAGAAGAGTCTCATGCTCGATAGGGACAAATAATTCAATGAAAATCTATTGAAGTGACCTTCAAGTCGATATAATGGGTAATAAGTCACCCAAGGCAGCGAGCTAGGGGGATTTGATGGATGTTTTATGAGGGATTTAGTGTGTTATCCCTAAAATCTTGTAAAGGAGGTGTGCCTAGAATAGAGTGACTATTCATAAACTTATGTATTCCACAACTAGTAAATATTAGTGGATTTAGGTACGTATGACATGCTATGGTCATATGCTCCTAAACTATCCCTTAGTGATGAAACACGTTAAAAAAATTTGTTGTCTCTTTACATGTGATTGTTTGATTTCTAAAAATTCCCATCAGACATGTTTAACATCTTCCAACCAATGTGGGAATAAGATATGTCACTTTAGAAGAAAAATTTGACACCCTATTTCACCCCTCCCCTCTCAGGGTGTTCCGAGGTCCTTCACCTTGATTAGGGTGTCTTCATCTCAAGAATGTAAATAATGATATAAATATCATATATATTCATTATATAGGTATTTATTGTAATCCATAAAATTTATATAAAGGAAAATTAATTACACCATTCATAGAGATGGTAGTCCATAGGTATATATGAATGATGTTTTCATTCATATATTGATGGAATTAGAGAAAGTTAAATTACAATTAAACTTTATAGAATCATTATTATATTATAAAAATAATATTTATTAATCATATTTATCCTTATTAAAATTTACATAATAATTAAATGTAAAATGATTCACATCACTTTGCAGAGCTAGTAATCCACATATACACAGGAGAAACTTTATCATTTCCCAACAGTTTATACAGTAAGATGTTTTATATGGTATTATGATTATAGAGGTATATTTATGTCATATTTATCATATATAAACATTTATCCCATCATAATACCCATCCATAAAATATTCTGATTAAAAATGAATTGTATCATTATGTGGAGATGGTCTGTCATATGCAAGCATGAGTGATACCATCACTTTCCATTTTATGTTAAAGAGGGTTGATCGTGGTGTTTTCATAATCATATGAAAATTTCATTATATTTAGGATATATAATTTATTAATTTTTGATAAATTTCATATATTTAGAAGATGTAGAAGAAGAAATAAATTAAAAGAGTTCGGGTAGACAATTACCTATTCTTTGGGATACCCATTTTAGATCCCATCTTAAGGAACTTAATATTACACTTCTAGGGATACTGGAACCTCCATAAATTGGCTATGAATTATTATAAATGAAATATTTAGGAATATTTTTTATCTAGATGGAAAAAAGTTGTATAATAATATGAGGGAGGATGTACCCTTTTAAAATTTAGGTGAAGGGTACTTTTAGAATTTATTAGAATATTAAATTTATATAAACTGATTTTGATGTTAAAATTGATCAAAATTTCAAGGATTCAAATATAATATGATAATAAGTTTAAATAATCTCATAAAATAAAATTTGGACATGTTTTGGTTAAGAATTTACACTTATAATTTAGTTTTAACCCCTGTTAACACTTTGAAAATTACGGTAATATTAATTTATTATTCCATTTAAGTGATAATAATGATACTATAAAATGAAAAAATAACACATAAAGGGACCATATATTATTTTTAAAACCATAAATTATAAATTTTTCCAAATATAATATATCAAATTATCTTTGAATCTTTTAATAAAAAATTATTTATTATAAAATTTCATTAATTTCATTTTTTACACTTTTCATTTAATTTTTCTTTAAATATATAAAGACAAAAGGAGAATTTGAATATAATACATTCAAACCTCACTAATATAACATAAAATCCCTAACTCATTTACTTGGGAATGGGAAGTGGTGTTACTGAGACTTAGGTGACATCCCCAAGAAAAAAAAGGCTTACAATAAATGCTAAGGGCCTCAAGAAAATTTGGTGGATGATTTCACTTTGAATGATAAACATACAAACCACAATAACAATAAAAAAACCTATATAGTATGCATGAGTAAAAAAATAAAACTAACTAAATTACAAAACTAACATCCATATTAGAATATACTAATATAACTCAAAACATTACCAAGAGAACAACCAAATCAGAGTATAATAAGATACCAAGTGACATAACAAAATGAATCAAAAGTCCAAAAAAGCCACAGACACAAAATAAATCCAACTAGAAACTTACAACCTTATCCAAGCTCTATATTGACAGTATACACCCATGGTATCAAGAAGAATTACTAATGAACTGAGATACCTTTCCATTACATGTGTCTCGATTGATGGAATTTTCAAACTCACAAATGTTCCCTAGTAGAGGGTGATTCCAAACTTAGTATGATTTCCCCCAAAACCCTCCCAAATAATGATACTAGGATAAGAACAGGATAACACAATTTTATATAAATTTTTTTAAAATAGTTATATTTGTATATATCAAATACAAAACATTTTTTAATGGAATGTAATAAAATAAGTCCATAAAACATTTCCCATACCATTTGGTATACCCATAACAAGAGCCCACACATACACACATTCATGACCAGGTGATTGGTCCATACTCATCAGTGATCTCTCATTGATCTACCAAGTCATCGTAAGGTAACCAATGCTAGATTCTCTAATAGAACATGTCCCTTCTATAGGGTCATGTCTAATTCAAATGAAATCACATCCATAATATTTTCAAAAATCCATTCCAAGCCACTTCTCATAAAACATTTATTTATTTAAAAAATTTAACAAACATTTTCAATATATCAAATCAAAACAGTAATTTTAAAATCGATATTTTAAAATTATCATTAAAGTGGATTTTATACAGAACCATAAAATTTCAATGATTTCTCAGAGCCACAACTAAAGAGGTTTCCAATAAGAAATTCATAATAATTTCCTGAAAAAAAAATATTTCAAATAATACTTCAAGTTCTAATTAATTAGATTCATGAGGATTCCACCCACCTCTCAAGAATAGGAAAAAATGATGAACTAAACTGTGATCCTCTACATTTGGTCTTGGATATCCTTTACTTTAATATATACAACCATAAAATATTAGAATTACTATCATGGAACATGAATCTATCCAAAAAAATTAGATTTACGGTTCTAAGAAAGTGCAAGAGAAGAGATCGAAGAAGAACGACCAAGAACGGAGACATTCCAACAAATCTGGATCTCTAATGACTTTGAATCACATAAAACATTTCCCTGGATTGAGGGTTATTTCCTCTTAATCCTTAGAAGGAAAATGAATACATCATATAGTAATAATATGAAATTAATATGGGGTTTGGGATTTAATTTGTACTAGATCCGAAAAATATTGGATCTACAACTACATGGTTTACGGTTAGGAATTACAGTTAGAGAAATTGTATGCTAATCGTGAACAAGTTATTATCTCAATGACATTCAGATCACACAGTTTCACTAAATCACCAACATGGTATAGCCAAAATAGGTTCTAATGTGTGGTGATACTGTCCCTTCTTCCAAAGGTTTCATAATTTTATAGAGGTGTTCACAGTTTCTACTAACCATGAGAAAACTGTTGACCTCTAGAAACTACTCCAAAACATGTAAAACCCCCTATGAACATACAAAAACATAACATAATCATTATTTATTATTAAAATTTATAAATAAAGGGCCAGTTAAATCAAAAAATGTTGCTACATTCTCATCACCATTTTCCTTTCCATCCCCAAAAAGTAAAAACCAAATTTTTCCTAGAAGAGTTCTAGCCATTTCTCTAGAATTTTCATTTCATGATCCCAAGCTTATTCTTGAATTTGACAATAATTAAATAAAAACTGCACTATATTGATAGTTTTCACATGAAATAATTTCTATTTCCTATCAACAATCTATACTGTCACATGAATCAACATAGAATACGAATCTCCGTCAACACGATCCCACTGAATCGTATGGCGAAGATCAATTTGATATTTCTTTAATTAAGATATATGGAATGTTTTATTCAGTAAAATAAATCATGGTGTAAAATCCAAACAATATTCCACCTTATAAACTCATTAAAGTATCTTAAAAGGGGCTATTTACTAAGGTGAAAACTTTCAAATCTTACCAAAATGTCGATTCCCAAGACTTGAAGAGATTTTCAAGAATACATGATCACTCAACTTAAACACTAACAGTCTTTAGTGATGATGCACATATGATTAATGATGAATCCGAGCTATATTTATCCTCTTATTCATCAAATAAATATTCTATAATGTCTCTTTTATGAGGATAGGTCCAACCAGTAATGTCTCACATACTTCCACAAAAAAGTGGATAATTAAACGAACACCCATAAAATGCTTTAAAGTAATCCATATGTATCAATGCCTGATAGCTATTGTTATATGAGAACTCCACTAATAGTTTTTACTCCTCCAATAAGCCACGAAAATCCATTTCAAAATAACTTATAATGTCCTCCAATGTTTGGATCATCCTTTATGATTTTCCATCTATTTTAGGATGATCCACCATGATCATAATTAACTGATTCCTAAGGTATTTAAATATGGATTTCAAAAAATGAGGCATAAACCAAGGTTCCTAGTCTGATGCAATTGAGACTAAAACTCCATACAACCTTATGATTTCCCATATACAAATTTTATGTAAATCCTCCACCATATGTGCATCATGAATAAGGATAAAATGAGATAACTTCATGATATGATCAATAATTATCTATATGGAATCTTTTTTCCTTACCATTCATGATAAAATAGTCACAAAATCCATGGTTGTTGACTCCCACTTCCACACGGGAATAAGTAAAAACTAGAACATATACACAAGTTATTTGTTATCCACCTTAACCTAATGATAGGTGAGGAATATTGAAACAAACTCTAACACTTCCCTCTTCATTCTAACCCACCATAACTATACTTTCTATTATTTATAAATTTTATGAATCCTAGGGTGAAAAAATCATATTGAAAGGTGGTAGACACTAATAAGTTGTCCCTAAAAAACCAAAGGTTCCATGATATGATATCTAAACCAAAAAATTGAACTCCCGTTTATCATTAATCCCTTAATAGTCTCCCTAACATTGAGTTTTGACCTCATAGAAACATATTCATAATTATATTTCTGAGCCTTTCTAACTTTCTCAAACAAATTAGGGAAAAATGAATGTGGAAAGAAAACTATGAGATCACCTTGGTCAGTACAATCTAGGTGCATGTCTACTATGATTTAAATCATCTACCACTGATCCAAATCACCCTTTACCAAATATTCATATAACATATTACTTAATGCATCTAACACAAAGTTACTTTTACCTAGTGTATACCTCAAGTCAAAGTAAAACATCAACAGATACATTATCTATATGTGTTTTCTTAAATTCAAATCCCTTTGTGAAAAAAATGTGTTTCAAGCTCTTATGATCCATTAAAACTATGAATTTATCACCAAAGAGGTAATGAATAAATTTTATGAAATCATATACCACATTAGATAATTCCAAGTCATGTGTTTTGTAGTTATTCTCATGAAACTCTAACGGTTGTGAACCATAAGAAACCATATGATATCTTGGCATGAGAACACATCACCACCTAGATCATTATGCTTCAAAATAGACTAAATATCCCCTTATAGACTCTGTAAGCATGAGGATGGGTGTTGATGTATTCCTAACATTATTTTATTTAAAGGACTTCTAATATTCATCTTTCTATTGTAAAGGAATGCATTTTCTCATCAAAGTTATCATTGCTGATTTCAAATGTGAAAATTCACATATAAAATGTATATAGTATCCCACTATACTAAGAAAACTATATATCTCAAATAAATTATTCTGTAGTTTCCAAGAGATACCAACTTCTATATTCCCCAGATCTATAAAATGCCTTTTTCAAAAATGAAATGGAAAGGAAATGTACCTCATGTGTCCAAAAATCACACTTTGATAACTTTGAATATAGATGATGATATTGAAAAATAACCAAAAATATAACCAATTATTTAACACTATCTTCCTTTCTTCTATAATACACCAATATATCATATATAAGCACCACTAAAAAAGAATCAATATACCCTTAAAATACCAGATTCATCAATTCCATAAATATAGTTAGTGTATTTGTAAGAACAAAATGTGTAACAATAAATTCATAATGACCGTATATATTTCTAAATGTTTTTTTAGAATATCCTATTTCCAATACCATAGTTAATGATATCCAGAATGTAATACAATCTTAGAGAACCATTGAGCTCCCCTCATTTGATCAAATAGGTTATCGATTCATGGTAGAGGATACTAATTCATTATTGTAACTTGTATAGTATTATTATAATATTAAAAATTCTTAAGGGTTCCATCTGCCTTATTCATGGAAATAATTGATGCTTCCCATGGGGATGTACTCGATTAGATGAGCCCTTTACTTTCCATCTCTTCCAACTGAACATTTAATTCCCTCAATTCTATTGGTGCCATTTGATAAGACATAAGGGAAATAAGACTGGTCCTTGGTAGGAGATCTATCATAAAATACACTTCTTTTTAGGTTTAAAACTTAAGATGTTGTCAAGAAAAGCATTGAGGAAATTCTCTAGTATGGTTGGAAAATCACTATTCCCAATCACATATACCACTACCATAGAAACTGTTTTTAATTGGTAAGTGATAGTTCCACCCACCAATACTAAGGGTTTTGTCTTCCTGCATACACTTTCTAATCTCCTTTAAAGATATTCCTTACATTGTACAAATATATAAAACTCACATTCCCTGCATAATAATCTATAGGAGCCTTAAATTTTGTCAGTCAATAATATCCCAAAATCAATTCATATACATCCTTCTTTATTATAGATAAATCCCATTCCAACTCAATCTTATTGATTATTATCAAACATGATACACATTTCAAGGCTCAATGCTCTAATTGTACCTAATGTGTCTGTAGATTCATAATTTAGGTAATCATAGCAACATGTAAACCCAAAAGATCAATAACATAAGAAGAAATAAATGAGTGTGACACTCCCATATCAAACAAAGCATTCATAAGTGTAGAATTCAAAATAATTGTGCCTCTCACCATCAATGGTCCTGATATACCATTCATGAAAAAGTACATAGGTACAAACAATTTCATACATGGTGCACTTTTCTCCTTGTTACCTATTTGATATTGAACTAATCTTGGAGTCATGGTGTTCCTATAATCACTTTGACTCACTTGGTTCTGCTGATTATTACTTTTATGTTATATTTCTCTCGTCGAAGAACATGATGTCTGAGAAATATAAGATTTTTTCCATGACACCATACCATAGAGAACTGTAATAATTATTTTGAATATGTACCATCAAGTTGAAATTTTGACGCTCTCTTAGTGGTTTAATACAATCTTACTTCATATGCTCAAAAGAACCATGATAAAAACATGCAGGGTTACTCTTCAGTGAACGAGTAAAGTTGGTCCATTCCATGGTATGATTATGAGATATACCACCCCTTTGATAATAGGTATCCTTTATTTGATTTTTTATATCATTAGAGTTCCGACCTTTTATTGTAGGAATAATCTCTCTTCATTCGACTGTTTTTTTAATATGTCTCTTTCCATCACTATTTCCCTATTGACCACTTCTATATAATCTGTAATACAGTGGAAGGAAATCATTGAGAGAATCTCTTATTTCAACCCAAACAGAAAAATGTGTGTCTTCAATGATTCACTTATAGCATATTCTATTGTAATGTAGACTATGTTCATAAATTTAGCTAAATATTTTGTTGTGAATAAATTCTAATACTTCAAACTAATGAAGTCAATTATTCTACCAATTCTGAACATGCAAGGATAGAATTTTTTGTTTAAAAATTAATCAAAATCCCCCCATGACATGCATTAGTCCAATTTAGCCTGAATTTATAAATCCCAACACTAGATTAAAATATTATCCAGTATATATGTCACCAACATTGTTTTCAACTTTTTGGTGTCCCAAGAAAACTAAATATTTAATTTATCTTATCCAACTAAACTTTTTATTTTTCTGGTTTAGAATCCACCAAAAGTTGTGAGGATTTTACTTCTAGAACTGAACTAAATGGTCTGATTTTTCTTGGTTCATCATTTTGATTACCCCTCTCCATGGAAAGAAAACCCTAGACAATTATATTGACCAACTATTGGTTCAATTATGTCTCTGTTGTAACCCATTCTTAGTAGCTTCTTCTGGTTGGTTCCTACTATGCCAAATCGGGTCCACTTGCTATAACCAAAATGATATCCAATTTGTCTCACTCGCTTGCAACTAAAGGCTTATAATTTCTCAATTACAAAATCCATGAGATCCACAATCATATTTATCCACAACAAAAAGTTTTAACCATTTTTAAAATACACCATCAAGAATTTTTGAAATCTCCCCATTTAAAAACATCTTCAAGTCCTTTTGAAAATAATTTTATATTACCATTTATATAAATCATTAAATCAATAATGATCAAGTAATTCAAAGTTAAATTTAATACTATCAATGAATCTCATGAAAATATCATTGGCTAAATCCATGAATATAAGGTGATAATTCACCTTGAAATTTCTTAAAATAATCATGTACCCAAAATCGCCAATAACTTTATTTTAGCATAACGAGGTTAGATACACTATTTTCTGTTCCAAATTTCCATTTTTGAGAATACTTTCACCTTATTAACATACCAAGAAACATATGAACAAAAAAATAAAAATAACATTTCCAAATACAGGATTGAACATAATTGATACAGAAGAATTGAAAAAACTTATACCATTTGTAAAATCCCAACCTCACTCATTGGATTGGGAAGAGGCATCAGTGTTATTGGGCCATTGTTAACATCCCCATGACACCAATGGCTAGAAATAAATTCAAAGGGCCTCAGTAACAATTTGGAGAAAATTTTACCTTTAAAAGATAAATACCCAAACCAGAAGAATAATAAAAAACCTCAATATGATGCATGATTAAAAAAAACAAAACTCATAACATAAGTATGACAATAACCATGTCAAAGTAAAAAAACTCAAACCATAACAAATCCAACAACCATATCATTTTGCAAGAGAAAATAAAGTGACATAACCAAAGGAATCCAAAGACAATGAAACTCAAAGGAACTAAAAACATACAACCAGAAACTCCAAACCTGCTGAAATCTCAAACTCAGAAAGTCTCACCCATGGTATCAAGAAGTGTCACTAAATAACTAACATACAATTACTTTACCTGTGTCTCAATAAATGTCATATGGAAATGTAGAACGACACCCAATTAGGGGGAGAGTATATACTCAATAAGATTTCCCAATGACTTCCCAACTCAAACCACTTTGAAAAGAACTTGCTAGCTCAATTTTATAGAAAACAAATAGTCACATCAGTTTATATAAAAAAAAATTTATTCCATGTAAATTAATAAAAAATCATTTAAAACATTTATCATACCATTTTTTATACCCATTACATGATTCCACAGATCCCCACATGCATACCCATCTGATATATTCATACTCATGAGTGGTATCTCCTTGATCTACCAAGTTTTCATAAGGTAACAATACTAGGTGCCCCAATAGAACATGCCAAGCCTATAGGGTTATTTCTAATGTGAAAGAACTCACGCCAACAATGTATTCCAAAATTCAATGAAAATCCATTTTTTCTTAAAAACTTTCTTTCTAAAATACATTTCAACAACCATTTTCCATGAATAAAATGAAAACCCTAATTTTAAAATAAATATTTTAAAATTATCATCAAAGAGGATTATAGGAAAACCCATCCAATTTACACAATTTCTCAAAACCATCACTAAAGAGGTTTCTAATAATAATCACTCAATAATTTCATAATAATTTCAATGAAAATATTTATTTCAAGATATGAATTCTGGTTCCAATCATGTGAAGTTAAGATAGAATCCACCTATCTCTCAAGGATTGGTGAAAATAAAGAACGACACTATGATCATCCATATCTGGTCTTGGATATCATTTCCTCTAATAGATCCGTAAATAAAACATCACAATTCATATCAGGATAAATGGATGTATCCATAGTGGATTAGAACTAATGTTCCATGATAGAGGAGGAAAATAGATCTACGAATAATGCCCAAAAACAGAAAATTACAGGTGAATTTGGATCTCCAATGGCTTTGAATCACCCAAAAATTACCCTCAAGTTTAAGTGGATCACCTCTACATCCTTGGTAGGAAATTAAATTATAGATTTAAGAAGATTATGAAATTAATAGGGGTCATGAGACTTAATTTAGATTAGATCCACAATCTTCAGATATAAAAATGTATAGTGCATGGTTAGGGTGGATGGTTAGACAATCTGTATGCTAACCTTGCAGAAGCTACTATCTCAATGATAGTCATCTCACATGGTTTCACCTAAGCACCCACAAATTTTGACCAAAAAATGTTTCAATCTTATGGTGCTATTATCACATCTTCTAAAGGTTTTGTGGTATTCTAGAGGTGGCACATGGTTTCTACTAATCGTGCACAAACATAAACCTCCATAAATGACTCCAAAACATGTAAAAACACCTTCAAACCTCTTTAAACATAACCCAATAAATAAATATAATTAAAATACATAAATAAAGTTCAATTTATCTCAAACCAGGGGTGCTACACTAGATATTTCATATATATATATCTAGAGAAATTATGGGATTCATTAACTCATTCAAATTATATCACTTTTAAAATATTAAAGTCAATTTTTTCATTTTTTTCATTTTTTATTAAATAAACAGTTCATTAGTGTTTCACATGAGTTAAAGGTAATTATTTAATTTATAACAATTATTAAAAATCTATCTTGAAAATAATTTATTTTTTTACAAAATTGATGTTTATTTTCATTTATATGTTTCTTTTTCCCCTATGTGGATACATAGTAGATATTTAAAACTAAGAGACACTATTGGAAAGAGGGTCTAACCCAACAGAGCTATACCCATGGTTTATAAAACCATGTGTATATCCGGATTCTGTTTTTTCTATACCCACGGGTTTGAATGAACTCTGGGTATAGACAATCTATACCAATTGTTTTTACCCAACTATTGGTATAGAGGGGGGAATAATTTCGCCACACCACGCTCCCCCTCTCTCGTTGGGACTCAACCCCCTATAGGTACCTTTTCTTCCCCCCATGTTTTCCTCACTCAATACCCCTTCCTCTCCTCTGGTCAATGGACATCCCCACTTCTCGTCCTCCTCTAGTCAGTGCACATCCCCCCTCTTCCACCTCTGGTCGAGCATCCCCTCCTAGGTCATGCATCCCCCTAGGCTAAGCTTTCCCTCACCTCATGCGCATACCCCTAGGTTGGGCATCCTTTTCTACTAGTCCATGCATCCCCTCTGGTCAAGCATCCCCTAGGTAAAGAATACCCTCTCATAGAGCATCCCCTTATACTATTGGATGTTTTTCTCATTTGTGTCTTTTTTACAGTGAGTCCCTAATCCTTCTTCTGGTATAGTTAATTGATTCTAGTTTAGTTTTAGTTTCAATGATTTTATTTGTATCATTTCATAATGTTTCTTTTATCTTTTATATCGGATTTATTTTGGTTTTCTAAAAACATAAAAATATTTATCATTATTGTGTTTTTATATAAAAAAATCAGTGCAAGTTCACAAAGAGGATACCATAAGAACATGATTTCTTTGAGAATTAGGTGAACTATATATGATGTGTTTTTATCTTCATAAAGAATATAATATTCTATGTGAAATCATTAGGATCACATAAAAATGTTAAGAATATTCTAAATGTGTAATTATTCATTCTGTTGATGCATTATGGATGTAGTTGTCATGTGAATGGAGTGTAATAATTTCCAAATGAAAATGTTATCTAATGCATACTATTTAAATATGCACATGGTATCTGTGAAAGGAAATTGGTTTATGGATAAATGTGATGTTAATTTTGTATTTACATACAGTTGAATGGGTGACCTTATTTTATTGAATTATAAAGTTTTATCTAGCTGAAAAGTACCATATAATTATGGCATTAACTCATGGGAAAGATGTTGAAACTTTTTTAGAGATGATATTAACATGAATGTATTTTCTTATTGTCTCCATGTTTATTTTTTAAATGAAATAAAAAATCTATATGAAGCTTTCATTTTTCAATATTATTTTCCTTGATAAATAATTATATATATGTGAAGTGAACATTTCATGAAATTTCCATTCGAGTGTTGTTTTATATCAAGATTCTTTAAGAATAATTCACTTTATTCAATTTATTTGTGAAATAATAGTTCATGAAGAATAAAACTATTGAACCAACAACATGAGATATGATACATATTCTATGAATGAATTATATAATTTATGTGATTATAATATAATGTACTATATAATAATCATAATTTTGAGATGTAAATAATTTCAAGGCATTAAACAATATCTAATTTTGTCATATTTTATAAATACTCATCTATAATGAAATTATCTCTTGTTAAGAATCATGAATAGGTGAGCACATGCTACCCAGTTCATCATGGAGGATAGAAAAGTATAATATTCTCTATTATAGAGAATATTTTGTAGAGTAACCGATTGGGATTATATTGGAGAATCTATGATTGGTGCAACTTACCAATCCTACTAAGGAGTTTTCTTTCTTTGGGACTAAAGCATGTAATAATATTATGTCCCTACTTTATTAATTTTAACTACATCTGGGTAGGGATAAATTTTTTAAAAAAACTGTATTAGATCGTAACATTTCTATAGTGTTCAATGTCAATATAATGAAAAAGTTATAATAATATCAACTTATTTCACCCACCTAGCATTTTAGTGGTGAAACACCTATATCCGCTCCTAAAATAAGACCAAGTCACCAAAATACTATACTATATGTGGTTAGAGTTTAGTATATGGATTTTGATTCTTATAAATAAATTATATTTTATGATTGTATGAGGCACTATCTATCACTTCATAACAAGACACTTGGTTCACATATTAGTTATGGATGTGATTGTAGGATGAATTCATGACCCAATAGTAGATCCTTAGAAAATAACTCCATTAGATTAATGACTATGAAAATTAATACTTTTATGTTTTTAGGGATCTAAAAAAGGGATTGTATGTTATATTCTGGATAGATATAGGTTGATAAAATTATCATGGTACCGTCCAACTATAATGACACATACCACTATATTATAGACAAGGATCCTTCCTTAGCCCATTATGTTTTACTTTTTTGATCATGCATTTATAGGATAGAGGTAATAATTTTATCTTTGATAATGAAAGGGTTGAAATTGGTGATAAAAAATAATTAACTTGGAATACAAATGTTAATTATATTTTTTTCAAATACTATGTTTAAATTTTTATTCCAAAAAACATTTTTTTGTAAAAGTAGAAAAATAAAAAAGATCTACAAAGTAAGTTAAATTCAATAAGAAATTAAAAAATAATTAAAAAATGATGAAATTTATGGAGTCTATTACATTGCAGAGCTTCCAGAAAATAGAATGCACCTTCATGTTTGGGTCCTCTTGGAGTAGATCTACAAAGTGGCCAGCCAGCTTGTCCCATGTCTGATAATACTCCTCCACATTAATCCTCCCCTCATTGAAAATCCATTCCATGATTTTATCTAGTTTACTGATACATGCCTCTTTCTCCTTATTAACATCCACCCGAGGGAGTCTTTCTATAATTCTATCCTTCTCTTCCTCCGTGGCCTTCCGCTGGAATGGCTCTAAGGGAAGATCCACATTGGAATGTATAACTATTAAGTTTTTATGTTCAGATAGTTTTATTTTTTATTCTACATATCAATTTTTTAATTATGGTTTACATTTTTTGTTGTAATATATCATTTCTTCCTTGTTATAGAATGGATAGAAGTTGGATGTATTGTACAGATCAAATTTCAACCGAGTTTCAAAATAATTTGGATAATTTTTTAGATTTTACATTTAAAATTGATTCATATAGAGGTTGTATATATTTTCCATGCTATAGATGTATTAGAAGACCATGATTGTGAAGGGAGTAAGTTAGCTGTCATATTACAAAATCTTTATTTTAAACAAACTATTTTGTTTGGTATCACCATGGAGAGATGAGTCAATCTAAAATAGTTCATGAATGAAATGAAAGAAGTAACATGGAAAATTTAATATTTAATCGGTTCCCATTTATGCATCATCCTTAGAGAGATAGTATTCCAGTGAAAGAAGTCAATGATATCAGTACACGTGAAAAAAATACTAAATATAATGACGTTGAGAGAGTGAAAATTTTATTGGATGATGTCAGAACTCCAGTATATCAGGAATGTACTAAAATTAACAAGTTGGAATTTTCAATGTGGTTATATCATGGGAAAACAATGTATGGAATTTATTATACTTCCATTGATTATATGGAGTCAATTAAATCTTTAAATGATGTGTTGTTTGATTCCAATGAGGTTCATAGTGGCGATGAAGGTGGGGGAAATAGACATATTGGTGGTGCGGATGTTTTTGATCCTACTGTTGGTGATGATGTTGTTGATTATGATTGTGATGGTCAAGGGTATAGGGATGGGGATTTTGGTGATAGGGGACATTAATCCCCTCCATTTGTGACTTATTAGGGAGACATATTCATGTACTTTAAGAACTTGAATTGAATTCTTGTATGGATGAGAATGGTTAATTTAACATTGATGTGGATGTTACCCAAGAATGGTTTCTCATGGGACACTTGGTGGGATTATATTATACATTTTATTCCGAAATTATATATATATATATATATCCTCTATGTTTATCTCAACCTTATTATGAAAAATAAAGGTAATGGAAAGGGCCCCCTCAGGGTTAGTGCGTATTCATGCTTTTTGTGTTTGGGATTACAGGAGGTGACATGGTGGGAGTGAGACATCATGTAACATTGAGTTAGGTGGTGGAATTTTTAATTTAATTTTAATTTTAACCTTTATCTAACACATAATTTTTATCACATTAATGGTTTCCCACCCCATTTCCCTTTTTATCGTATAATATATTTTCATATATCTTTATATTTTGTTCATGTAAATAGTAAATGTTATGGATATGTTTTAATATTTTTTTGGATATTATTTTTCACTTATTTGAGGGATTGATTCCCAAAAATATGGTCTGTTTATGTTAGGTTATTCATTAATGTTGCCTTAAAATATTTATTGGGAGTAATTATTGCCATAGTTGTATACCTGATTCCTAGGAACTAATTTCCCTCCCAAGGGGATTTGGAATTCAATTGGGGATTTATAACAGACTTCATTTCTTATTTTGTCTAAGATAGTATGCATTGGGAGGGAGGGGTTAGGGTGTTGTAGGTTGGGAGGGGGTGCAGGTTGGGAAGTAAGTGGGGGGATGTAGGTAGGGATGGGGGAAAATAGGTTGGGAGGTGGAAGCATGTTGGGAGGGAGGGGTGGGGTGCATCAAGTGTGGAGGGAGGGAGTGGGGGATGCATGTTTGGAGGGAGGGGATGTAGTTTGGGAGGGAGGGGTGTTGTTGTTTGGAAGGAGTATATAGTTTGGGAGGGGGCATATAGTTTGGGGGGATAGGTGAAATTTAGAATTGAGGGGGTTCATATTGGGAGGGAGGGCAGGGATACATGTTGGGGGGATGAATGTGGATGGGGAGAAGTGGGGAGGGCCACTTTTTTTAATAATTTTCAATAAATCATTTATCTTTTTTGCATAGTTATGCCTGCCAAATATATCTTTCAAGAATAGAATGTGAGGAAAGGATTTATCACTCCTGGAAACATGGTCCAACATAAATGTATTCATATTTAATTTTTATTTTTGTACCTATTTTATTCTTCCTCACCTTAGCTCACTTTGAAAATGATACATAGAAAAATAATTGAAAAGAATAAAGCATAAGAGTGTTTTACTCCATATCACGTTTCATATTTTATTTCATTCCACTCATATCACTGGAACCACATGAATGGTTATGGTTAAAAAATAGGGGATTTTCATTACTTTTAGGTGAGAACCTCATGTACTTATCAACCTGTAAATGTTGTTTCATATGTTGAGAACTGTTGTTCATGTGAGGACCTCCTATACATAACTTCTTAGTTTTTATGTCACTGATTGAAGTTCTTCACAATTTTAAACTCTAGAATTGTAGAATAAATTTGACATTTAATTTCTATTATATAAATTACTAATGCGGTTTACAAAAAAAATATGTTTAGTAACACATCTTTTTAACATTTTTATATCCAATTTTGTAAATTCAATATTATAAATTGTTTCTTTAAAAAATTTATAGTTTAATATTATTTTGATCATTGAATTATAAATTGTTTCATCAAGAAAGAGACACATAGGTTTTTTATATTTAATGTAAATTTTCGGATGGTCTCATTCTTGAACCACTTGTGCTTCCCTTGTAATCTTCTTATTGAATATTTTTCCTTTTTTTGGAAGTGGATCCATCTAAACTCTCTTAAATTTAAAAACGTTTTGTTCCTCATTTCAGATATAATTTTTTCTAAATATGATTATTTTTCCTCATCTTCATTCACTATAAAAATTTATTCCTTCTATAAAACATTCTTATCAAGGATAATATCCCCACTTCTAATGATTTATATTTTCTCATCATCCCAAGGTCAAAAATCAAGTTCTTCTTCTACATAACATATAAATAAATACTAATGATCTTTAACTAAACAATTTTCTCTATATTTTTTTATCCAAATGAGATTATTTATACTTCCTTAGAACTTGAGGTGTGAAGACCATAGTGTCATTCCTTTCTAAATATATTATGGTAGATTTTATCCCATTAGTGTGTAGGAGGATATCATTATTAAGTATGATGTGGTACTAGCTACTTCTTCCCAAATGGTCTTTGGCATCATTGAATATAGTTTCTTTACTTCCACCCTTTTATGTATACCACTATTCTTCGGCATTATATGTGTAGTTTTCTCATTAATAATGTCCTAGTGTCTATATATGTTTCAAAAAATGCTTCTTGTATACTCAAATTCATTGTATCTTCTTAATCATTTCATCTTATATCATGTCTCTATTTCAAACAAATATGTTTGTTTCATGAGAAATCTAAACACTTCAGATTGATATTTTCAGAATAATATCCACACTTTCTCATGGATTCATTAATAAAATCCATATAATATTGTGATCATCGGGTATATTTCATAGGGGAAGGTCCATCTACATTTATGTGTATAAGATCTATCATTAGGATCTTTTCTTTTTTTTTGATAAGATTAAAACTCACCTTCCATTGCTTACCAAGTATACAACACTCAAAAAATTCAATGTCTGAATGTTCCAACTTTGGAATGATTTATTCATGTATAATTTTTATTATTATCCCAATAACATATCTTTAGATGTCCCCTTTTACCACAATTCTAGCACATTAATCTGGATTCTGTAGATTTTCCACTATTTATCTCTCTAGAATTATGTTCCAATCATCATCTACTTATTCATTAAGTAAATATACCTCTTCCTTATGAACTAAATAAACATCCAAAATGTGAATCAGCCTCCCTCTATCATACCTCATTATATAGAATCATGTTTCAGATATATTTGAATATCAATCCACCTTTTCTACTAGAGTTACTAACAGCTATTACCATTGTCTCCTATGATTATAGTAATGATGAAAACAATAATATCACCCCAAAATCAAATAAAATGTTACCTAAACTAACTTAAGATTGATTTATATCAATTTAAAATTATTCACATGATCCACTATTGATCTTTATTCTAATATCCTCAGGCTGAAAATGAATCATATTAAGCATGATATTTTGAGTGTTGTAGAATTCCCATACATGTCTATCTGGGTTGAAATTAACTCTATCATTGTCTTTTTCACATAGATGTTTAGATCCAAATTCCTAGATAAGTTCATCCCCAATCAACATAAAAAATTATTCTACTTTTCCCATTCATATTTATCTATTTTCTATAACTTTTCTTAATTCAATTTAAATACCATATCTTTCAAGTTGAGATAGTATTCTATTTACATTTGTCAATAATTAAAATTCTTCCCGTAAAAATCTTAAATCAGGATCCTGAAATATTCTATTTTCATAAAATTGTTATAATATAATTCATACTAAATCAAAATATATCTAAGAAAGTAATAAATATATAATAACTATCTTGTTTCGATGTATGATATTTTTTGATTTTTTTTAAAACTTAATTCATTGTTGATTCTTCTCAAGTTATGGTGTTTAAAAGGATGGTTTTTCTTGAAAATTAATTTTTTATTTAATGGTGGAAGTGATTAGATGGGGCATTGATTTATAGTGTCTATAAACTACCACCAACCAGTTGGAAAACTCCTCTTGCTCACCAGTGGAATTGGTGTAGGTATGTAGGTTTCTATAGACACTACTAGAATTTTAATGAATAGCTTGATGGGGATATTAGTGCTTGGTTCCATATGAAATATCCTCATTTGACATCTGGATGTATTGCATGTTATCCTCCTATTCAAGCTGCATATAACTTCACTAAATTTTATCAATTTGTAAAGTAATTTATTTATGCATCCAAAAGTTAACTCTAATATCGTTTATTTGTTCCCAAACCTTCTTTATCATGCCTTTTTTACCCATTTTTTTTCAATTACTTATAAAACATTAAATTTCCCTTTGGTTTTTTAATGTCATATCTTATTTGCATCTAATTTTGAAGAATATTGGGGAGTCATCTAGAACTGATTGTAAATCTATGCTTTAATAAATTAATTGGATGATTGAACACAAACTTATTTTGAATTATGGAGCATTAAAGATATAATTTGGTGTATTTGAGGTAGTGTTTTCCTTTTGTGATACTTTTGTATAGTTTTTGGAATTGAATTGGACCAAAAGACCCAAATTAGAACTTACAACTTACAAAATGATCCGTGAAAAAGTTTTAATTTTTATTCAAAATTTGATCAATTTTTATATTTAGGATCATTTTTGTAATGTGATGGTGATATTAACACAAATGTGTCTCATAAGATTCAATTATGCAATAGAATATTCTATGGGTTTGAAATCATGTTGAATATAGGTAGGTTTTGATATGGGTTGGGTTTGAGTCATTATGTAATATATGTTGTGATATGTTTTAGTTTTTCATTACAAACATGGATGTTTTTAAGTGAAGTATTGGTTGTCATTATAAATGTCACCTATTGAGTATTTTTGGTATGGAACTCTTGACAACCATGGATGATGAATGACTACAAATTGATTTGTGTTTCCAGTTGGATCGTATTTTAACCATGGGTTAGGCCCTAGTAGTTATGGTATGGCAAGTTGGATATGATACCTCCTGAGGTAGTTATTGATGATCTAATAATTTACTATGGTTGTGGTGTGTATTTTAGTTTATATTTTTTTACATGTTAAGGATGGTTGTCAAAAAAGTGTTTTTCAGTCAATGAAGTGATTTTTCTAGAATTTAAGTGTTAAGTGTTTTTTAGAAACATAAAAATTTCTAAAAGAATTTTTCACTAAGTGTGAATGATACATAGACACTGGTGGGTGACCTAATAGAATGTGTAGCTCAAATTGACTTCTTTGGATAGAATCCCAGGGTAACATATATGAATGTTTTCATAGAGTTTCGAGATCCATTAATATACCAGATAACTCTATTTAAGTAAGGTGGGATAAAAAATTATTTCATCAGTAATCTAATAATTTATTACTTGACATAAGAGTTTATGGTAGATCTAGTCTATATTATGAATACGATGTGAGATACCGGGGATGAGGGAAGATGAAAATAATGGAGGGAATTTATCAAGTGGCTATTTTCCTAATTCAAGTTATATTTTTTTCTATATACTTATACACTTATACATATCAACACTATCATGATACATTAATTTATTATTGTATTGTTTATAAAGAGGTTAGAGATTCAAGTAGAGCCCCAATATTGACCTATTTAGCAAAAAATTTCTACATGGGGTCATTACCCATTTAGTCATATCTTGATCCAGTGTAATATTGTTCTTAGAAAAGTATTTTTTTTTTCATGGGATATCAAGATTGTAGAAATGAAACCCAGTGACATAATCATTGATATGGAATGTTTATCTATTGCTTAGTGTCTGGTATATTTACATAATGGTAGTGTGATATTTGATCATGTAGATTGATTATTATTCATATTAACTAGTATTAATGTACCTTAGGTATGATAATAATGGTAAACCCACTAAAAGTTATATCTAATTATAAATAATGAACATTCTACTATGTTCATGAACCTCCTAAACTAGACCTCTCATATGGATAAATTTATGGATACTTTTATAAATGACATCTTCAATTTTTCTAGAATCAATGATGATAAATCATAAAAATTTTATGATTATCTTGAACATAACTCATGATAACTAGTATTATGGAAAACTATTTAATTTATTGTTCTTTATTTGGTATGTTCGTTGATCATGGAATTCTCAAAGGTAAGGGTATCAATTGAACTCGTGAATATTGAGGCCATGATAGATTGGTTTCCACCTATTATGGTGTTTGAGTTTCATAGTTTCCTTAGTATACTAGGATATTACTACAGTTTTAGGGTTTAATTTATCCATCATTTCAACTCCCTTGAATACCATTACCCAAAAGAGAAGACATTCATAAATACTTACCATGGTCAAAGAGCCTTTAAGGAGTAGAATAAGAGGTATGTGTTCTGTAATTTCTATATGAAGGAGATGTGTGTGGGGTGTTCTTTAATTCTTCCTGGTCTAATGATAGATTTTGTTTTGTAACTATTTTGAACTGTTTTTTATTCTAATTTTTATTGTTTTTGTAGGTGGAGGATGGCCATAAGAAGAAATTTGGTCAACTATAACTCATTTGGGAGAAGCATCTATACCCACAATTTAATTAACTGTGGTTATATTATATGTGTGGGTAACTGATGTGACGTTGGGAGAATCAACTATACCCAAGGTTCAATCAACCATGGGTATATTACATGTGCTGTGAAAATCTATACCCATGATTCAGTATACTATGGGAATAGATATAAACCCCCTATTTACTTAAGTTGTAGGTATTTTGAAAATTTCATGGGATATACCCACGGTTTTTTAGAAATCAGGGGTAAAATTCTATATTGATACCTTGGCAGTCCATAGTTCATGAAACCATGGGTATATCCTATACCGATGGTTTTAGGGGCTACAACCATGGTTTGAAACCATGGGTATAGGTGATATTTTCAGTAGTGAGAGTGACATATTGTAACATTCTTTTTTCTAAATTATTACAAGGGTCATTTTCATAGACATGTATCCATTAAAAAATGTTAATTTCAACCCCAATGTAATAAGGGCGAATTTATGGTCATCCAATAATAAGTATGATGAAAATTTATGTCCTTATCATTTATTTTTAACCTAGATCAACCCAATTTACCCTTTACCAAGGTGATAAATTTTATTTTTATTACTATTCATAATGCCTAAAAATAAAAGAACCCGATTTACCAAATTTAATTCTCTTGATTAAAAATATAGAATCAATTTTATCAA
The DNA here is from genome assembly GCA_963277665.1 of Viscum album. Lineage (NCBI taxonomy): Eukaryota > Viridiplantae > Streptophyta > Magnoliopsida > Santalales > Viscaceae > Viscum > Viscum album. Next base: position 926,317,802 of record OY728126.1, on the reverse strand, counting down.
ATTGAATTTTTATAAAATGAAGAAATTAATTTTAAAAAAAGTGCACACAACATGATGAAAATCAATTTTTTGATAAATACTATTTTTAAGCTTAAAAATAGATTTAATCTTATCATATGACTATTAAAAACTTTATGTGAATATTAAAAATAATTATTGAATATATAATATTTAAATTTTATAAAAATAATTCAAAAATAGTGACTAATTCGATTTACTAAGATATAAATATATTGTCAGTACAAAATTAGTTTTCAGAAAAAACTTTTCTTTTACATTAAAATGATTTTTATTCTAATTGATTACCAATGAATTTATTTTACAAATACATAAACCATATAAAATTCAAAATTTAGTTATTCTGATTCATACACATCAATTTTAGTGGATATTTTTTAAATTTAAAATAATAATATTTTAATAATACATATCAATTAATTTAAACTCAGTGTTGCATGCAATACAAGCTATTGAACTGGTTAAATTAATTTAAAAAGAAACATATCATAAAATAATGGGGTGTTACATTATTCCCTCCTTCAAAAATTTTATCCTTGAAATTTCCATAATTCCACCTCATGAATAGATTTATTATGTTCTTCATCATAATTCTTCAGGTTCCCATGCTGCCTCTTCTATCTTAAGATTTCTCAATAGTTCATCTACCATCCGAGTGATATGATTCCTCAATAATCGTTCTATAGTTTCCATAATCTATATAGGATCTTCATATTATGATAAATCGTGTTTAAATTATATTTCTTCATAACTGAGCACATGCATCAGTTCTGGCATGTACTTCATTGAAAAATAGATATGGAACACATCATGTACTTTAGATAGTGTTTGAGTTGGTTCCCTATAACCAAATTTGATATATCTTATTGTAACTGGTATTCATTATTTTGAATATTAATAATCTCCTTATCACATCATGATTATTCTTCTGTGTAACTTAGTATGTGATAATGTCCCAAGAGTAGTTGTCACAACGAATCGTCAAAGAAGTTCCACGCTATGATGAGAACCCTTAAATGTCAATATAGTATGCATAAATATATGTTCTATAATAAGATGATATCATTTGAGGGATAAATATTATACTGGATATCAGGTTTTAAGACTCATAGTAATTTCACACACTTTATTACTGTGTATTCCGTTGGGAATATCTAGTTTTTGATATTATTAGAATAAGACATACCAGTAAGAAGCCCACATTTATATGTGTCATTGGATTTTCCAATATTCGAATGTGTTTATTGGTCCTTAGAATTTAAGATTAATATTAATCATTGTTATAAGTCTCATACTTTTATGTATTGATGAAAACTGCGATGAAATATGTTCTTGGTTAGGTATGATATGTTGGGTGCATCACGAGTAATATTTCATTAATGAATAATGAGAGAAAAGGTTTTTCCCTTTTATTCTCTAATAGAAGTTGATATCACATTCCCTTTTAGAGAAATTATGTACCCTAAATAAATCTATTTCCATATTGTTCTATAGGAATGTTCAATTTCTAGAAAGTCAAACAAAGATGCAACAAGAACAAACGTTGATGGCACTTCCATACAACCAACTTCATTAGAGATATCATGATAAATAGATTATATTACATAGTAAATGTCTTTATGAGGTATTTTTTCATTACAACATTAACATATTTATATGTGGGTGTTGTGACATGTTGTGAGAAAATAACCGTGGACTTTAGGATACTTCACATAATGCCATTGAGAAAGATGCCTACAAGGTCACCCACTAAGTGTATCCAGAATATCTGTTAAGTAATATATTATTATTTATTATTTAACAAGTTGAATAAATATTATCTCCACAAGTGGTTTAATAATTACTCTTTTTTTATGATTACATATATTCTGTCACTATTCATTTGAGATAATATTTTGGGAGATGAATTTTTAATAAATATTTATTTTCTATTTATTGGATATAATATTTATTTGTTTAATAGTGAATAATTTAGTGATATTTATTTATTAAATAAATTTTCATTATTTATAGACTAATAGATTTTATGGAGGAATGGAGAATCTAGTTGAATTTCCTGGTAAAAAATAATATATATTGAATATTATTTGAATAAATAGTATTTAATTTAATTAGTAAGTTTAGTACATGTCATGAAATAATAGTAAAAAACTATTATTGACATGGGGTTCCATATGGATTAAATAAATAATAAATTGAACTATTTTAATTGTTTATTTCTAACCCTAGTAGGATATTAAACCAATTATATTATTTTTCAAGAGATCAAATTAATTTTTCCTTTATTGTGCTCAATAAAACCTGGAGAATCCTATCAAATCCAAAGAGAGCTCCCTTTCTTAATAATTCTCCCATGAATAGAGAGCGATATTCCACCATATTCTACTCTTAAGTCAGGAGATATAAAATAGAATCATTTGGAAGTGATTCTCATGGAAATCAAAAGTGAATGATGCAAGAAATATGATCTTTCATGTCAGCACCTAATGATTCCTATGGAGACATTCAATGATTTTTGGAACACATGCAGATCATCACTAGAGGGAATCTATGCTTGATTCCTAAAACACTGTGATTTTATGGTATAGATCCGTTTTTAAATCCACCAAATAAGAATGATTTTTTCACAATGTAATTATTTATTTCTTAAATTATTTATAAATAATATAAGATGATCCTTTTCTTTGGTTATAATGATTTATCAAGTGTCTGTATTATTTGATTTAATTTCATTGATCACAGTGTTTATCATTATGAAATTCTTGTATTGATCATCAATAATGACAAGAATAAAAGTTTAGCAAGACCCATATGATGCTTCTGTTGTTCCTGTAACCTATAAGTGTTATCTTACTTGGTCACATAATTATTTATAATTATTTAAATATTCTCGATTCATTTAATAATTTTTAATTTAGTTTTTAATTACACTTTATTAATTCTTAAATCTAAATTATGATATCTACTTATTCCACATAATTTATCATAAATATAATCAAACTGATTAATTTTCTAAATTAAATAAATTTGAAGATCTCATCTGGAGTTTCTGAGTAATCTGGATGGATAATAAAAGGGTATACACTGTTTAACATGTAGATACATGCATTATACTTGTGTTTAATGCACCAATAATTAATTTATAATTAATTCAAGGCATGTGAATTTATTATATGTGATGAATTTAAATAGACACTATGTATTGATCTTCACATACTAGTGCAAGTTCATTCAGATAACACATCGTGTATCTTCATTACACGACATGTAGTTATTAATCATAGATCCGTTATGTATTTTCATACATATCCTACCTGACTAGTGATCATGTAACTTAGAGGCCACACATTGTATAGGCCATGTACATGGTGTGTAATCCAATATTTTACATGTCATGGTTACATGTTGAGTCCTTGGGAATGTTCCTTAGATAGACAGTGACAATAGTACATGTCGTGTAGTTGGAATGTACTTGTCGTGTTCTTATACCAAACTATAAATAATTAAAAACTAAATTATTATACTTTTTAAACATTATGAACTTGTGATTATGTGTGGTTATTATGTTTATAAGACACTCCATGTGATGGGTTTTTATATATATAAATGCATTATTAGTTTATGCATAATGTTAAGATCTACATATAATGTATAAGGCATATTATAGTTATTACTCTATGCATTGAAGCATTACACACTATGTTAAAAAGGTAATAATTTTAACCATGGGATCACTAAGTTGATAGTACATGTCATGATATTATGTGATAATTCATGTATACCATAAGTCACAAAAGTAAATAGTATATGTGTATAATACACAATAGGTAGTTCAGATGGGTACTCATTGGGTTGCCTCCAAGGTACATTTTTTTACACAGCTAATTTTAAATATATTTATTTAATTTGTTTAAAACTATTATGGATGAGAATATCAATGAAATTATTATGATAATTAAAATAAATGAATTAATTAATTAAATAAGATCATTAATTTAATCGATCATGATTTATCAAAAATAAGAGTGATTAGGAATTGAATGTTGATTTTATTAAATTCATAATTCATCACATGTGTATAGATGATCATGAGCATATACTATAACTTTGTATGTGATTGGTTCCTTTTAATTTATTATTAAATTAAATTATTGTCCTATATTCCATTTATCCTCTTATTATGTAAGGGACTGTGTTCCCAAGGTTTCTTTTATGCACACCACTTTCCCACACCTACGTGTGAGTCAAATAATATGTAATGGATAGATCCTCCAAGTAAGTGGAGGCAGTTCAAGTTGGGATCTAAGGAAAAACCAATCTAAGAGAGATACATAGGTGGATATGTGAAAAACTGAAACACGAATCACAAATGTTTCTAGGTGTTTTCCCTACGATAAAGATTAGTTTATCATCCAATGAATAAAATAACCATGAATAAAATCTCAAGATTATACCAATTTATTATTTTATTTCTATCAAGTTTCATGGTATATTCATTATGGATGTTTTGTTCTGATCACATAAATTAATTAATTAACAATCATGTAATATATGACGAAAATAAACTATCTTAATCATAAATAACATATAGGATGTGGTTAATCCTCCTTCAAATACATTTTTTTATTTTTTAATACATGGTTAAGACACGGTCAATCACTGAAGTAAATCCAATTAATATTAACAAGCATGTATAAAAGATAATAATTGTAAAATCACATATAATGATAAAATCCATTAATTATATACATTAAGTTAGTATATCCTTCCAATAATTCGGTTAAAATTGAACCATTGTTCAATTTTTTTGACTATATAATGTTGGGGTGCTTTGAATTATCATAGAATAATAACATGATGTTTTGGGTTGAATTAACTTAGTTCACATCAAGGGTTTCCTTCAAAAGTAGGACTTAGTGTAATTGAGAGTCAAGGGTTGAGGAAATCCAATTTATGGAGTTCAATATTGGGGAGCCTACATAAAAAATCAAGAAACTAAGAGTTAATGGAGTTGGGATTTGGAATGCTTACATAAAACCCTTCAAATTTCAAGACCAATGGATGTTTTTGTGATCATAAGGGTAATATATATACTTTAAACTCTAATTTCTAAGAAACAGGATATTCCAAATCCAATGGAGAGATATATTGGGTTTTGGTAAAAGAGTCAGGGATTAATAAATATAATATTTATCTATTTTTATAAATTTTATTAGATAAAGTACTCAAACTATGCTCATATTATTTTTAGAAACAAAAATAAAATGAATTCAAACATATCATTGTGATCCATTCTTGGGAAGGATAACCTTCTCCTAATCATAAATTTTTAAGAATGGTAAAGGTGCTTATGTGTTATGCTTCACCTTGAAAGAAAATTGCATGTGCTGGAAGAACCTATTCCTGATGTTCCTGGTAATGAGGCTAGTGATGGAGAGTTTTCTCTGTAGGAAAAACATTTGAATGATGCTACAAATGTTCAGTGTTTCATGCTATCATCCATGACCCACAAGATTTTAAATAAACATGAGGACATGGATTCATATAAAAATATGTATCACCGTTGGGATCTCTATTAAGAGAAGATGATTCAAGAGTGATACAAGATCTCCAATACACTATGTAAAACTATGAATAGAGAGTCTATACCATTTGGGCCACATGTATTCATTCTTATAAGTTACATTTAATGCTTATAAATTATAGGGATTAAATTACCAGATGAGTTTCTCACATATCTAATATTTTTTTAACTACCCAAAACCATAATAAGTTTTATTGTTAATTATAACATGATAAATAATAAGAAGTGTATTTCATAACTTCTTACTTTGATTATCCAAGTACATAAGGACATGAGGCCTAAAGAAACCATAGTTTTTATGGTGAATAAGAAAAGAAAGAATTGGGGGAAGGGTACCAAGACTCATAAAATGTCTACTCCTCTTGATCACTATCCTTCCTAGAAGATAAAGATCCATAGGAAGGGAAAGGAAAAGGAGGCTGTTTATTTTTCATGTGGTAAGAAAGGCTACTGGAAGAGTAACTACACTCAGAAGTAAGGTAATGCTATATGTTCATTCATTATCGATTGAAAATTTTCAATATCTACACATTTGGTATTATATACAACTTAAAGTGCTCACATTTATATCCAAATGTAGTAACCAAATAGATTACAAAATATTGATGGAGGAGAGGTGGATTTTAAAGCTACCAACGGTACAAGGATGGATTCAATGTAAATTGGTGACTACCAACTTTCATTTCCAATAGGAATGATATTGGTTTTAATGGATTGTTTTTATGTACCATCTATTACTAAGAAAATAATTTCTGCATCATTCCTAGATGCATATTTTTTTTTTAATGTTTGGAAATAAAATATGTCTCTCTTATAAAGACAACATATGTCATGTAAGGAACATTTAAATAATAATCATAACGTATTAAATTATGTAAATCATGTATTGGAAACTAATAATGAATTTTTTTCACATGACTCATATAACACTTAGCTATGAGATCACTATATTGGCCACGTAAATGAGAATCATTTGACAAAAACTATGTTAAGATAGTTATTTAGACTCTTCTAAGCTAAAACCACATGAAATATGTCATGCTTGTTTATAAGGAAAAAATGATAAAACCAACATTTGGTGGATAGGGTGAAAAGGACACAAAGATTTTAGGATTGGTACACACTAATGTGTGTGGATCATTTCAAGTAGAATATAGTGTTGGGTATTCTTACTTCATAACTTTTATGGATGAATTGAGTAGATATGGATATGTCTACTTGATGAGGTATTAGTTAGGGTCTTTTTAGAAATTCAATGAATTCAATAATGAAGTAGAGAATCAATTTGGAAAGAAGATAATGAATCTTTAATCGGATCAAAGTAGTCAACATCTAAACAAAGAGTTTTTCTAATTTTTATTAGATTTTGAGATTCTATCTCAAATCATTCCACTTTACACACAACAGTGGAATGGTGTTAGTGAAAGGAGGAGTTGTACCTTGTTAGATGTGGTAAGGTTTATGATGATTGATAAGTATATTCCATTATCCTTTTTAGGGATATGTATAAACATTTTGACATATATATTAAAACGAGTACCAAAAAGTGGAAAATAGAATTCCCTTCAAGTTATGGAGTGAGTATATTTTTTTCACATGCACATGTATGGAGTTGTGACAAATTTTATAAGGCCTTATCAGAAAACAAACTAGCACCCTAAGGAAAAACTTGTATCTGTATTGGGTATCCCAAGGAAACAAAGGGATACTACCTATACAAGCCCTCAGGAAAGAAATTGATTTTCACCAGAAAATCCATATTTCTAGAGAGGGAGTATATCCTAAAAAATTATATTGGTAGAATAATTGAATTAGATGATATTGATTTTCAAGGTACATAAGAGTTTGTATCGTAAAGGATTCCATAGTTCCTCATGGAAGAAGTAGTTCCTAAAAAATGTATTGTGTTAGATCACTGCATAGGCAAGATATCTAGAAAGACATGGTTTTCTAGTCACTAAAGATGTTGAATCATTATTTTTTCAAAATTATGAACCTATATCCTACAAAAAAGAAGTAGAGAGTTTAGACGATGCATGATAGGAAAAAGCCAGTAATTATGAAATGGATTATGTGTATCAAAACCATGTCTGGGTTCTAGTCTATGTACCAGTTGATATAAATATCATAGGGTGTAAATGTGTATTGAAGATAAAACTATACATATAAGGAAAATTAAATACCTATAAAGTAAGGCTGGTGGCTAAAGGGTTTAAATAGTATTAGGGAATTTATTACGATGACACATTTTCACCAGTTTCCATGTCCAAATCCATTGGAATTCTACATTCTATAGTAGTTTACCGTGAATATGAAATTTGGTAGATGGATGTAAAAAATTATTTCCTCAATATAAATTTTTAGTAAGATGACTACAAGACACAAAAAAGGTTTTATGACTCTAGGTGATGTCAAAAATATTTTCAAGTTATAGATATCCATTTATGGATTGAAGTAATCATCTAAGTCATGGAAAATTTGATTCTATGAAGCTAAGAAATATGGTTTCATTAATAAATAATGTGATCCATGTGTTTAAAAGAGGATTATAATAAATGTAGTTTTAATCCTATTTTTATATGATGTAGACATATTACTTATTGGAAATGAAATAACAATATTAATGTTCGTTAAGTCCAAGTTAAATAAGTGATTCTCTATGAAGGACTTATGTAAAGTAGCTTATAGTCTACAGATCATGATCATTCATGATAGATAAAAGAGGTTTCTTGGAAAAAGTCAAAGTATATACATTGACCAAATACTAAAGTGATTTAGTATAAAACAATCCAAGAGGGGATTGGTTTCAGTTTCACATTGTGTACATATTTCTAAGAAAATGTGACCTCAAACACAATAAGAGAAAGTGAGAATGAGTAAGATCCCATATGATTTAGTAAAAGGATAAATCATGTATTCCATGGTATGTACTATAATTAATGTTTCTTATGCATGACGCATGATTGGTAGATGTCAAGCATATTCAGGATAACATCATTGTTATGCTATTAAAGATATCCTTAAGTGTTTGAGAATAACAAATGACATGTTCCTGGTGTATGGAGTAGATGAGGAGCTGGTAATTAGAATTTATAATGGTTTTATTATTTAAATAGATCAGAATAATATGAATTCATTGTCAGGGTATTTTTTCTATCTCAATATAAGAGTTGTGAGTTGAAAGAGTTAAAAGTAGCTAGTTTTTTATGTTTCTACAGCAAATTCTGAGTATATAGTGGATTCTAATATCGCCAAGGAATCCATTTTTATATGAATTTTTTTTTATTAGATTAATATGATACCTATAATTAATGACCCGATCAAATTTTATTTTGATAATACTAAAGTGGTGGCTCTTGAAAATGATACAAGGTCACACTAATGGAAAAATCACCTAATCAGAATGTATAACCCCTTACGTAAATTTATCAAAGGGATGATGTTGCAGTAAGAAGAGTTACCTTAAAAGAAAATGTGGAAGACCCTATGACTAAAAGCCTATATTGGTAGAATCATGATTATCATGTAAGAGCTAGCGGACTGAAGTTTGTTAGTATTTGTCTCTAATGCAAGTGGAATCCTGTTGGATTTGGTGCCCAAAATCCAAATTCTATGTAATTTATGATAACCATTATTCATTACTTTGAAAATTAATAAACACGTTATCACATATTTATTGTTCTTATACATAACATAATATGTGATAATGTCCCAAGAGTAGCTATCACAGTAAATGGTCATAACAGTTCCCTACTATGATGAGAACCTAGAAGTTCCATGAAAGTATTCTTAAATATATGTTATATAGTTCGATGATATAATTTTATGGATACAAATGACAAAGACTATTAGGGGTGGAGACTCATATAGCTTTGAGTCACCTTTTCATGGTGTACACCATTAGTAATATCCATTGTAGGATATTATTATAACAAGACCCCCTAATAAGAAAGAAACTTTTATATGTGTCATTGGTTGTTCCTATTTGTAGATGTACATATTGTTCCATAGAATTTAATATTATTATTATTAAGTTTTATAAGTCTCATACATTGATTTATTGATGAGAACCATGATGACATCTATTCAAGGTGAGGTAGGATACGTTGGATGCGTCACTAATAATATTTCATTAATGAATAATGAGAGAAATGATTTTTTCCTTATGTTCTTTAATGGAAATTGATATATCCAGCCCATTGATGGAAATGATATAGCCTAAAAAATACATCGAGACGTTGTTCTATAGGAAATTTTTATTTCCAAATATTTAAATAAAGAGACTTCAAACACATAGGTTGATGGTACCGACATGGAACCAACTTTATTAGACATATCTCGATAAGGGTATTATATTACTCAATAAGAATCAATATGAGGTATTATTTCATTGAGGAAATAACTATTTTCTCTTTGGGTGCCTTGGTGTGTTTCTAGACAAAAACCTTGTACTTTAGGTGACTTTGCCTAATTCCACTGAGAAAGAGGCTTAGAGGGTCACACACTAAGTGTCTCTAAAATATTTTTTAACTAATATATTTTTATTTATTTTTTTAACAAGTTGAATAAATATTATTACCACACATGGTTTAATAATTATTCATATTTTCTTGATCACATATATTCTTTCACTAGTTATTTGAGGTAATATTATGTAAGTGGGATATTTAATACAAATTTATTTACTATTAAAAGGATATAATATTTATTTATTTTTTAGAAAATAATGTGGTGATATTTATTTATTATGTAAATAGTTATTATTCAAGGACCAATAAATTTCATAGAGGAATGGTGGACCAAGTTTAGTAGTCTCGTGAGAAATAATATATGTTGAATATTATTTGAATAAATAATATTTCTTTTAATTCGTAAGTTTAGCACATGTCAAGAATTATTATTATTATTATTACTATATACATAAGGTTATATAAGAAATACATAAAAAATAAAGGGTACTTTTTTAATTATTTATTTTTAACCCTAATCGTATATAAACTCAATTATATTGTTATTCAAGATAGCCAATTAATTTTTATTTTATTGTCCATAACAAAATCTGGAGAATCCTCTTGAATCCCTAGAGAGATCAATTCCCCCAAAACTCTCCCACAAATAGAGATTTATCTTGTACCGCCTTCTACTATCGAGTATATAGATATAAAATATAATCCCTTGGAAGATATTAATGGGGTGGTCAAAGCTGAATGAAACAAGTAATATGATATACCATTCTATCACCCAGAGATACCTATCATAATGATTAAATCTTTTTGGAACACATGTGGATCACTATTAGATGGAATCTATTCTGGATTCCTATAATGAAATGATGGTACAATGTATATCCTTTGTCAGGTCCATCAACAAAGAAATAATTTCTCAAAAGTAAATTCATTTTTTCTTAAATTAATAAAAAAATATGTGATGACCATGCACTTTGGTTCTATAATTTTGTCCACTTTTTGTATTATTTGATTCAATTATATTGATCACATTTTTATCATTGTGTAAATCTAGGATTGATCATATATTATGAAAAAAAGATGTTGGCAATGACCCATGACATGCTTAGACTACACCCAAAACCTTCAGCTAAGCTGGGATGAATTTCCAACTGGTAATTCATAACTCCAATTATTTCAAGTATTTAAAAGGGACTAATGTACTTGGGGCTTAGATTTTCATTCTTACTAAATCTTATAATAACCTTCCATGGATATACCTTCAAACAATCATGATATACCACTATAAATTCAAAATATTTCTTCTAGTTATCAAAATATCTATTTTTCCTACTTTGATCTACTTTGATATGGATTTGAATATTCTTTAACTATTTCATAGTATCATCTATATGTTTCATAACTACAAACTTCTTACCACTAAAATTATCCCAAAAATATGGAGTCAAAATCTCTTTCCATATAATTCTTCATATGGTTCCATTTGAATAATCAAATGGAAGATATTATTATAGGAAAAATCTATTAAAAGTAAATATTGATCCCACATACCTTGAAAGTCAAGAGAGCGTGATGTAAAAATTTATTCTAAATTTTGGAATGTCCTTTTTGACTACCCGTTAGTTTGAATGTGATATGATATTCTCAAATAAATTTCAATATCAAGAGCCTTTTGTAGATTTTTCTTGAATTTTGATATAAATTGAAGATCATGATCAGACACAATTAAAAGAGGTTCACACAAAGTCTTAATTTTTTTAATAGGGAGTTAGGAATGGTTCTTAAAATGAAAATATTCTCTTATAGTAAGAAAATATGCATATTTTGAAAGGTGATAAATAATAACCCCTATTGCATCATTCTTTTTAAGATTCTTTGGTAATACAGTAAAAAATTACATAGTAATGTCATCCCATTTCCATATAGGAATATGAAGAGGTTGCATAAATCCTCTAGAATTCAATATCTCAGTCATCACTTATTGATAAACCAGAAATCTTGACACATAATTAGAAATTTCCCAATTTATATTATCCCACCAAAAATGTTCTTTAAAATATTTATACATCTTGGTGCTTCAAGGGTGTATAGAGAAATTTTAACTATGATCGTCATCTAATAATTCCCTTTTTCAGCTCAGGTATAGATGGAAAACATACGATTTTCCAAATTTTAGGACCCTATATTCATATGTGATGTCTGGAAATTTTCCATTCTTCACAACTATAATTTTCCTTTGAATATGCTTTTCATCAGGAAGAGAACTTTTTATATTTTCCAATAATTATGGTTTTGAAATAATTTGACAAAGGATAAACGTTTACCCTTCCTTAATAATTTCCAGATCCATTTTAATTCAATACCTGAATATAGGATCCCCATAAATCCTCATTTTTGTTATAACTCCTTGATATTTCTTGGTCAGTGCATCTGCTAACTTATTTTCCATTCCTACATGTTTGTGTATTGAGAAATCAAAATCATCAAGTAACTCAATCCAATATCTTTTCCTCGTATTGATTTCATTTTAGGATAAGATATATTTTAAACTCTTATGGTCTCCATATACCTCACATCATTCACCATAGAGAAAGTTTATATATATCTTTAGAGAAAAAATTATGGATGTTAATTCAAGATCATAGGTTTGATAGTATTTTTCATAATTCTTTAGCAATCTTGATATATCGTTAATAACTTTATCATTCTAAATAAGTATACAATTAAGTACCTTCCTTGATGAATCACTATATATCAAAAATACTTCATTTCTTAATGGTAGAGTCAAAATCAAATCATTCACTAATATCCTATTAAATTCTTCAAACATTAGTCACTTTCATTTTTCCATAAAAACTTAACCGCTTTATGAGTAATCTTGATTAATGGGTTATCCAATTAAGTAAAATTTTGAATACATCACCTATAGAGACCTACCGAACCATTGAAACTTTGTACTTTAACTATGTTCATTGTGGTAGGAAATTCTTGGACATCCATTATTTTCACATGATCAATTGAAATTCCATACTTAGGTACAATATGTCTAAGAAAAGAATCATTTTGAATTCAGAATTCACACTTTTTAAATTTCCTATATAACTCTTTTTTTCTAAGAGTCGCATGAATGATCCTTAACTTATTTTTCCTGACCCTCATTGATTTTTTATTACACCAAGATATCATCAATAAATACCACAAAAAATCATCAAGTTATTCCTTGAATAATCTATTCATTAGATACATAAAGATAGAGTGTGAATGTTTCAGTCCAAATGGAATTAATGTACAATCATAATTTCTGTACCATATATGAAATGTTGTTTTTGGAACATATTCTTTATTTACTGAAAATTTATGATTCATAGAAATAAATTTCATTTTTAAAAAATAATGAGATCTTTGAATTTGATCGAATAATCCATAAATTAAAGGTAGGGGATACTTGTTCATTATTGTAATATCATTTATTTTCCTATAATCAATGCATAACCTCATAGATTCACGTTTATTCTTAATGAAAATAAAAGGGGATTCCCAAGGAAAATAGTATAATGTAAAAATACATTACTAGATAACTTCTATAGTTGTTTCTTTAACTATAATAATTCAATAATGTCCATTCTATAGGGATATTTTGATATAAGTTTTTAATTTGGGATTAAAACAACGAAAACTCAACTTCACGCTTTAGTGGATTTCTAGGTAATTCCTCAGGAAATACATCAATTTATTCTTTTACAATAGGTTAACCCTATATTTGAAGATTACCTCTTCCATCCATAGTCTGTGTCAAATCATATTTCCAAATAATCTCATTCAGAAGTGATGTTAAGGGTGTATCTAAACAAGATTCAGATAATGAATTCCCCATTTAAATATAAGGAAGTCAATATCTTCATTGAAAAGCATAAATTTTTTCTCTTATAAACATTTTTTTGCGTCCTATTTTGAATTAAATTCCATACAATAGATTATATCAAAATAAATCAAAAGGATAAACATCATGTCTGTAAATAGGGATTTTTTATGGGTTATAATGGTTACTGATTGGAACATCCTTGTTGTATTGAGATTTACGCTTGGAATTTTTACTAACAACTCCCTTCATACCGTGTTAGAGAAATATATAATTTTCTTATAAAACATTGATGATATAAAAGAGTGTGAATATTTATAATCAAATAGATCATTTGATGAATTTTAGGATATTGTTAAATTATATGCCACCACATCTTTAGGAACTTCAAATTCAGTTGTGGTGATCGCATACACTTAGCCTTCTCTCCTTAGACTCTTTTATGTTATATTACCTTGACACATGGAGGATTAGTGTGAATAATTACCCATTTCTCAGAAAATTTAGAACTTTTCATCATTGATTTGTTTCTTCAAATTTTATTAATTGGATAGATGACCCTTATCTTAACACAAGTAACAAACTCTCTTGGCCTTAAAGGATTTTTCAAGATATTTCTTCCAAAATTTTCACATGATGGGAATTTATTTCTTACACTATTTATATTTGATGATATACCTTTTTCATGGTTCTCAAATGAATTATTATTCTCTTGATTCATATTAATTATATAGGAATTAGAAATTATATTTTCTATTTGGATGGAACATAATACTATTTCATCACATGATGATATTTTTTGAGAAACCAATGGCCTTAATTGTTTTGAATTAAGGGTTTTAAAGAAGGGATTATTCCTTATATTTGAATTACATATATAATCCATAGAATACATGGATAGTCTTGTAATGTTGGACTCATACTCCATAACACATTTTACCTCATTTATCTTTAAGATGATGAACTTTCTCTTCATTTTCGATCATTTTCTGTGAGGTACATATTTATTGAAGAATATTACTTTAAAATCATTCCACTCAATATGTTTTATTTATTATTCCTTCTTTATATTCTTGATCAATGACCACATTGACTATCATCAGGTCTATGAAAATACACTACCAATATAACCTTTTCCCTTTCATTACATTCAATGGAAAGAAATATCATTTCAAGATACTTGATTCATTTTTCAACTACAACTATATTATTAGTTCCACTAAAATATGGAGGCTTTCACCATATAAAACAATCCAATTTAGGTGTATCATATCATGGAACATCATGGTGCCCCATATTTCCTAGGTTATTAAACATAACATGGGTTAGTTACCCTAATGTGTTTATGATCTAATCAGCTCCAATGCAAACTATATTTACTTTATCGATAGGTAAATCCCATCATTGACCATAATTATTAATTATTCTTCTTCCATTAAACTCCATCACCATATAATGGAACACACTGAGTTAGCTCAAAATCATAATGAATATTGTGTTATAAAATAAACATTCTATAATGTTAAAAGTTCTCTAGTATTACAAGGTATTTTTATAGTTATAATCTTAGCTATGTTTATATAAAATCTAATTCCTAGGTTTTCTATTGAAATTTATCTAATACCAACTTTAAAAACCCCAAATCCAATCTCCCAAAGTATGTGTCTACTTTATTACATTGGTATAGATATAAAACAATCCTATCCCAAAGGGATGAATAGTTTAGTAGTCTTAAAGAACTAGATATATACATTATTCCCATTTTAAATTTCAAATAAAATATTAACATATCAAAAGTACATATTTTTAATCCTTGAATCCCATTAAAATATTTCCTCTTTATAACCTGGGTAAAGGAAAACAAATAAGGGTTAACTAAAATTCTTATTAAGGGTTGTCTATAGTGGATGTTATCCTGAGTAAATAAGTCATAATCAATATGTAAAGGTAAATAACTAAAAAAACATTCTATTTAATCAAAAATTTGAGCAAAAAATGAATCCATCGGTAGTATCAATCCATTAATCTCATAGATAATAATAATTGAATTCTCAATGAAGTAAATGCATACTATTTGATGTAATGATCTCAGACATTATGATATCTTTATTTTCAATACCTTACACTAAGGAATTTTAAAACTATGGGTAAAGAATCATTTAATTTTTATAACTAATTTTTCTCAAGAGACCTATTGATCCATTATGGGGCTATATAATTCTTGGACCCATCATTCAATGTATGTCTAATGGATTCCTTATATATCGAATGATCGATTTAGTTCTTAAACAATATGAATTATGAATAAATACTTATATTGAGTAAATAATTCATATTTATTAATAATTCCCTAGTTAATCAAATACTTTCGAATTATAACATCATATGTATAAATGGTATATGGTTTAGGCAATAATCATATCCATGATATAAGAATATAGATTTTTAAGAGAAATATAATAACCAATGATCACAAGTAAATTAATGTTTCAATGGATGGTATAAATAGAATATATATTCATTATAAATATAACTATAGTAATCCATAAAAGTTGTAGATATGAAAATAAATTACATCATTCAAAGAGATGGTAGTTTGTATGTATACATGAACGGTGTTTCCATTCTTCTAAGAATGAAATAAAAGAAAGGAAAATAATAATTAACCTTTAAATAATCAGTATTATGTAATATAAATCATATATATTCATTATACCCATCCTAATTACCATCAAAGTAAAGAAGAAATGAAAAAAAATATCACATCACTTTGGGGAGGTGGTAGTCCACACGTATGCACAAGTGACGTTATTGATTCACAATGATTTGGATGGTAAGAAGGTAGATAAAATATCATCATTACATAGGTATTATTATTTCATAATAATAATAAATAAATATTAAACGCATCATAATACGCATCCATAATAAATATTTTGATGAAAATTGAAATATATCGCTACGTGGAGACAATAAGGAAAACATTCACACATGGGATATTTCACTCTTCATTTGATGAGAAAGAGGGTGGGTAATGCTGGTTTTATAATAATAATAAAATATTAGAATATTTTGGATGTGAAATTTATTATTTTATGATGTATTATAGATATTTTTAAGTGGTATAAGAATAAATAATTTGAAAGAGTTCAAGTAAGACAATTACCTATTCTTCAGGAGACATCATATGGAACTTATGATTAATATTTTAGGGAAACCATAACCTACATAACTTAGATAAATATTTTTAAAAGATAAATGGTCAGTAATTGGTGGATATATATGGCTAAATGTGGTGTAAATAAGTGACATAAGAGGTTCTATTTTATAATTGAGGTGAGGGGAACTTTTTTAACTTCTTAAAATATTAAATTATTTTAAGTTAATTTGGATGTCCACATAGATCAAAATTTCTAGGACTTTAATAAAAGATAAGAATAAGTTGCAATAATATCATAAAATAATTGTTTTACCTATCTTGGGTATGTTTTCACCCATAACAATTTTTATTACCCCCATTAACCCTTTCACAACTACCATCATATTAATGTCTTCTAACCTTTGATTGTTAATAATGTTAATATAAAAATAAAAAAGGACACTTAAATGGATCATGGTTAATTTTAAAAACCATATCACATCCATTTATCTGAATATAAAATTTTTATTCATTTTAAATCATTTTATAATATATTACTTATTATAAAATATCATTATTGTCATTTTTAACACTATTAATTTAATTTCAAATTAAATACTTCAATTGATAATGGGTATTATAATATAACACTTTAACACCACCCTAATATGTCATATAGATCTTAAAAATTAATGGGACACATTAAACCATTAAAATTATATCACTTTTAACATTTTTAAAATCATTTATTCTATTTTTCAATTAATTAATTAAACCCTACATTAGAATTGCACAAGTATTTAAGTTAATTATGTAATTTATAAAAAATAAAATTAAATTTATATCATGAAAATAATTTCAATATTCAAAAAATTTATGTTTTTTCATTTATATCTTCCTTTTTTACATATTTGGGAAAAATATATATATTTAAAATTAAGAGAGTGATAGTTTTTAACATTATCAACATTAATTATTTTAAGTGAAATTTTCATGGAAAATATCCATAAAAAAAATAAAATCTAGTACCTAAGGTGATAAGGGTCGAATTAAAATCATTCAATAATAATTAGGATGACAAAATTAGAGTCTTATCACTTAGTTTTAACCTTGATTAACCGAGTTTTCCCTTTACTAAGGTGATAAATTTTACTGTTATTACTACTCATAGAGTATAAAAATAAAATCGACCTATTTACCAAATTTAAAAAATTATAAATTCAAATATGGAATTTATTTTTTAAAATTCAATCTCTATAAATGATAGAAATTAAATTTCAAAAAGTACACAATACGTGAAGAAAATTATTTTTTAGAAAAATTTCATTTTTAAGCATAAAAATAGATTTATTCTTATCCTATACTTAGTAAAAACTATAGATGAATATTAATGTAATAACTTGAGTTTTCACAATTGTATTTTTAAAAAATTTCTGGGAAAATTCCTAGATTAGAAGCTAAGACGACGTGCAATTCTAAGGCCCGATGTTCCCATAATAGTTTGATGAAAAATGTTAAGTTTTTAATAGCGTTCTTGGGAAATTTTACTAAAAAAATGGAATAAAATATAAATGGGTTCCTGAATCAGAAATCATAGGGCACCATTGAGCTTAGAGCAGTGGATTTACCCAAGGCGCAACTTAACTTTAGTCGGCACGGGTCTTGTGTGGAAAAGCCCTAAAATAGCATAACCATAAATAAAATAATTAAATAATATTATTTTATTTATAAAGTACTAATTACATATAAACAGTAACTCATATTGGAAATTCGCAACCACTTTGATTTTTACATGGTTGTTTTCCTTAGGTGAGGCCAAAACTTGGTCGGCACTGGCCATCTGTGAAACATATTTTTTGAATGTGAACGAAATTAAAATATTTAATAAAAATATTTTATGTATTGTTACATGATGACAAAGAAGTGGTTTCCATTTTTAATAAACCTTTTCAGAAATCCAGGGTTATCATCATAACCCTGGAGTTTCTCTATGGTAAGAAGAAGGAGTCTCTCTAACTAGAAATGATGGATTAGTGGTGGAAACTCGGATCAAGCATCAATGAATCGATGAATGATGACAATGAAGAATCTCCCTTTTTAAATTAATGATCCAAACCCAAGTTTGGGTGTTTGTTATAAATTCCTTATTTCCCCCGTTCATGGAGTTAAATGGTGAACGTGGATCAACCCATGAACAGGTTGACACACAGTTCACTCATTCTTTCAAAATGGATTGCTTGAGAGAATTATGATGGGGATTGTTTTTATTATGGTTTGTCTATCTTGAATGTTCTTACAGAACAGATCAAGTCCAAAATGAACAAATGGCTGAGGTATGTTCCTCAGGTTCTATTTTTGCATTTCTCCTCCAATTTTTCTTCGTGTTATTTGCGTTCTTCATGGAAATATGAACAGAAATTCATTGCATGTCCATTTCATAAAACAATAGTCCAAATTAAGATATCCAACATCATGATGACCAGGTGGAGGTGTGATGACGATAGTGGCAGACATATTGACATGGTTTGGGAATAATCACCCCTCGAGTATTTTTGACAGAATGGATCACAATGTTAATTCAAGCCCAAGGCAATGAAGAATTCAAACTAAGGATCATAGAGGTTCCTCTATTTCAAAAAACAAAGCACATGAGGCTACCTGGTGGCCTGCAGTGGCACGCGGCGACATCCTCTTACAAGTTTGGTAGCTGAAGGCGGTCTGCCAATAGGGAAACGAATGGAGGAAAACTCCACCCACTAGGGGCAGTGTAAGATTCCACGGTAGTGAGGCCATGGGGTTGGCGGGATGCGGTGCCTCGTTTTATTGAATTGATTGGCGCCCATGTTGACCAATGCAGGCAGATGAGCTGCTTGCGGGGAGTCAGTTGACCACGTGGTTGGGTGACAGCGTGGACCAGCTGGGATGCAACCAGACTAGGCCCAATCTGGTAGAGTAGAACCATCTCATGGGAGGGGGCTGAACCTGGTGATATGAGCCACTACGGTAGCCCAACGGGCTAGACCTAGTGGACCATTAGTCTGGGTCTAGTAGGCCCATGGAATGGTCCAATTTAGACCAGGTTAGCAGGCCGGGTTTGGTCCAATCGGCCGGGTCGGGTTGGACCTGGACCAGACCCAGACCAAACACTTTTCAATAAAACAACAACAAATTTCATACAGGAGGTCTGTTTGATGAGATTATTATGGCGTTCAGACCCTTGAGATGAGGCGTTGATTTTGAGATGACTTAGGGGGATTTAGTTAGATTAGTAGCAGTTGTGAGAATTCTATTTTTCTTCTCTATGAGGGTTTGATGCAGAATCATGTTCCCGCCATAGAGGGTGATAGTAGAGGTTGAGGGAATACCCTTAGTCATTCCAATTACGGATTTATGTAGGATCACATTCTCATCATAGAGGATGACTTGTGTTCTAATGTGAGTTGTCTCAGCCCGTCTTTGACAGTTGACTCAGTGGTTTGGAGCATGTATCGCACCGAGAGGCCCGGTCAGTCCTCAATTCCCTTCCTGCTACCTTAGATAGGTATTTTTGACAAGGTGTTACCAATATTTACAAGGGGACCTATACCTTATATAATATTATGTTTCTAGAAGGGTGATGAGTCCCCCCCGTGAGACCTGGGTAGGAGGACCCCCTATTTGTGTATCAATATCAGATTTATTCAATTCTAAATGACTAGACCTTAAGAGAGTTCTTTGGGATGTTTTCAGTAGTTTATGCTCAGTTATGACTTGGTTATTACATTTTTTCAAGGGTGAATGACTGATCGACACATCATATATAATGAAGCTCTGTGTGTTACCAACAATCTATGTGTTACCGACACTCTGTGTGTTACCGACACTCTATGTGTTACCAACACTCTTTGTTTTACTGAAACTTTGTGTGTTACCAAAATTCAATGTCTTAGTGAGACTAGATTTCTCTAGGAATCAACATGACTTATCGAGATGATACGTTCTCTTGGATAATTTTTGTAGACCTATTCTACATTCTTACGATCAGATAACTCGGGGAGTGAGATCTCATGGAACAAGCTTGCTATGAGTGGAACTGTGTAGTTGGTAGTGGATGAGGCCTTGAGTCTTGGAATCCTTTACCATTATACCTGGAATTCTTTATTATATATCTTGTATACATATACTTTTGTTGAGCTAACTATATATTCTTAGGGACGTTTCCTTTGGTGTATTTTACATAGTGTTTTGGGGTGTCATACTGAGTATTTTTTTACTCACCCCTGTGCGAGCTTTGCCAACATGTCTCATGTCTTGTGTAGATGATCAATCATTTGATGGATTCTTTGGAAAACTGGGGCTAGGTGGTGCTTAGAGTGACCCCACAGATGAGGTATGATTATGTGGCTTCAGACATCTGTTTTTGTACCCACCATTTAGGTACTGTTTTCTACAGAGGAGTTCCAGGGACTTGCACATTTACTTTTCCTTTTTATTGGTCATGTATTCTGGACCCATTTAATTTATGTTTTCTACTATTTTACTCAATGTTGGAATCATAGTGATATTGTTTTTTTACTTAGTGTTTTCATTTAAGATTTTTTTCTTAGATATGTGTGTGTGTACAGGTACTTAGGCAAATGTCTCCCATTTGTTGGATATGCCTACTCAATTCTAGTTTCTAGCCCCTAGCCTATGGGAGGATGGCTTGGGGTAGTCATGGCATGGGACACTTTAGGACGGGTTATAAAAATCGGTATCAAAATAGGCCAGTTCTACCTTAAGGACCAATAGTCTATGATTTTTGGTTTTGGGTAATTGTGTTAAATATTTAAAGTTCAGCTTCCAATCTAGAGAATCCAGTGTTGGTGGAGAAAATAATGTATCCATACATCATCACTCTAAATTATTCTTTTTAATTCAGTACATGAAAACACTATTTGTAGGGGGAAATGATGGTACATGCATTATATAGGAATGGGGTGTGATTTCCATATCCTTCTTGAGATAGCTCACTGGGTATACTCTATTGACCTTGGTACATCTTGTATTACATCAAGATGCTTCCACGTAGACATCCATCTAGGATTTCACTATGTGATCATGAGTATGATCTAAGGGGTAAAAATATATTAGTACAAATATTTATACCAGAGAAAACACCTTCAGGGGTGTACTAGCTATACCACCACATGTAGAGTAGAACATGCTACATGTAGTACCTGTAGATGAGATTCACTGGCTGAGCACACTTCATGAGTTTTAGTGAGACAAACCCCTTAGGATCCAAGGTGATACTGACACTCAGGTGGATGAGAACTATCTTGAGGTGTTGACCGAGTTTTCTATCTAGTTAGGACACTAGCAGATCAAATGGTGGTCTTGGAGGTGAATCTTATACATGGCTCGACATAGAGATGGTGGGGCTTAGATCACCCGATCTTACAATGAGGTGACTCTTCCATGGATAGAGTTTGATAACATTTTTTAGAGAATTATTTCTCACCTTAGAAGCTAATGGATATGTGTGACCAAGAGCATCTATAGATCTGGTAGGACGACATATCGGTATTCGAGTATTCATCTAGCCATACCTATATTTATAAGTACTCGATGAATAGAATTCATGACCAATGCATCAGGTCATTGTCCTTTGAGAAAGATGTGTTTAATGAAATCTTAGACAACGTTATTCTCTTGTGCATTCCAACTTATGCTAGGGTGGTATAAAAAACCTTTTTGGTTTAATTTCACTTTGATGAGTGGACACATCCTATGAATGTAAGTAATGGTAAAATAGGGAAATTGTGGATGAGCCATCGAGGTATAGACATTGATTGGAATAGAAGGATCTGCAGGGCAAAAGACATGGAATAGGATCTAGGAGAGAAATAAGATGTGGTGTACATTTCAACTTATTACTACCCCCCCCCCCCATGTGGTCCATACTAGGCTCAAGCAGCTGGAGGACAAGGGAGGAAACAATTCTAAGCAGTCGGGGTGTATGAACCACGTGCTCCAAGAATGATTTGAGGTACACTTTGTGTCTACTCTTAGCTATTGTATTGATAGAAATAGGTTTTAATCATTTATTTCTTGTCACAAATCTTGTTCAAGACCTAGATTTTTAAGTTAAACAGTTCACTTGACCCTTACGTATAGAGATACCTATGGGAGGAGTCTCAATAATAACACTAGTGACGATAGTGTGATTTGACCCTTGAGGCGAGTGTTTCGGTTGGAACCTCTTGGTGGCAGTGTCAAGTCCTTTTGACATCATTATTGGTATGCATTAGTTATCAGCAGTCCATTCTCTGATTGACTGTTTTACACAAAGGTTGTGGTATGTCCATAGTAATGTAAAAGGTTTTCCTTGGTTGGTGAAAAAGGAAACCCATGCAGCACAAGATAAAATCATTCATATGAGGGTTCAACCGATCACTCATGAGTCAGATATCCCTACCCTCAGAGTAATATATGTTGTGGTTTTTAGTTCCCATAATTAGTTGCATAGTTTGAGTATGTTATTCTATAAGATGTTTCCAAGATTACCTTTCCACTGGGAGATCGAAATCTATTTTGTTTTACACCCCGTGATGGCATAGATATCGGAATCATTATATCATATGTATTTCTCTGAGCTTCACAAGATGAGGGTGTAGTTGGAAGGCTTATTTTGGAAGGGTTTAGTGAGACCCAATGTTAGAGGTTATGTGTGGATTACCCATGCTTTAACTAAGTGATCATGGTGAAAAAGTATCCACTAATAAAGGATCGATGACCACATTGATTAGTTGAAAGGGTCACAATGGTTCTTGATGGTTTAACTTTGATCAAGCTATAACTAGTTGTGAGTATGGGATAGGGACTTACCAAATACAGCTTTCAAATACTACTATGATCACATTGTGTACTTGTTTAGTCCCATTGATGTGGAAAACATCCTAGAGGTGTTCATGGGACTCATGAACTTGTTATTTTAGCATTGACATAAAAGGAGAAGCCTTTCATGAGGATAAAGATGTGCTAGAAATATTTTCAGCAGTTGAGAAAGAGTTTGACGAGCACCCTGATCATTAGATTCCTAGATGAGGGATTCGAGTATGTAGTGTAATGTAAGGAATCAAGGACTGAATTTGGTTGTGTCCTGATGCAGATGAAAGTAGTGATTTCCTATGGTTCGCACCAGTTGAGACCACATGAACATAACTACGTGACCCATGATCTTGATATGGAATAAATAGTATTTGCATTGAAGATGTGGTGACACTATCTGATAGGAGAGCAGTTTATCATCTGATATGACCACAAGAGTCTCAAGTATATCCTCTCTCAGAAGCACCTAAACATGAGATATAGGCAATGACTAGAGTTCGTATAGTACAATGACATTGAGATAGTCTATACTCCTCATAAGAGGCATATGGTGGTAGATTATCTTAGTGGTAGATCTAGTTCATACTTACTGAATAAAGAACCAAATTAGTTGGCCACATTATAGTTATATTTCATAGATAGAGATGAGGCAGATTACCTCCAATCGATGGTTGTTACCCCTCCACTCTTACAGTGAGTTAGGGAGGCACATCTTGGTGATTCTGAAAGTGATACTTCATGTGCTAAAATGTCCACAGATAATACCCCTGATGGATATTCAAAATGTGGGGATCACATTGTTCTTTTTAGAGGATAGAAAATAGTACCGATGGTGTTATAGGTGGAATTTTGAGGCAGTTCCATAAATTCCCCTTTTCATGACACAATGTTCCCAGTTCTCATGACAATAGTGGACACCTAGAGTGGTGAGATGCATGGGGATATGCATGTGGGTGTCAAGATGGACACCAGGGATGAAGAAATTAATTAAAGATGGGATTACCAGTTTATATGAAAGTAGATTACTTGTTTGAATCAATTTCTTGGTTTATCAACTCACCGTGTTGAGTCCCCTCTACTTGAAAGGGGTTTCTCCCTTTGTTTCTTAGGGTTATAGGAAGGAGGTAGAAAAGGATATTAGTGGAATTCGTGATGGATTTACCACGTACATCTAGGAGACATGATAAAACCTTTGTGATCATTTTCCGACTCACCAATTCGTTCACTTATCAGCTTTTCAAGAGTAGAGTTCAGTAGAGATCATGGGATGCCTCTACATGTATGAGATAATAAGACTCAATGGAATCCCATTAATGATAGTTTTTGATCGGGATGCTCATTTATCATCCTAGTCGGCGAGATGAAGGATCAAAAATAGAGGATCGTCTATGGGTAGTTGATTCATTTACTATGTGCGAGGTGGCAACATGGGAATATTAGGCAGAGCACATGGAAGTAGGAGGGTCATATTCATGCTCAGTTCCCTAATCTATTTGGGTATCCCTTAGTTTTGATTTTAGGGATGTAAATCCTTAATTAATGGATAATTTATTGACTCAAATTTTCCTAATTTTCTTTTTGAAATGTTTTTAAAAAATTCTAAGAGCAGGCACTAAGATGGTGTGTAATTCGGAGGCCCGGTGCTCAGAACGGTTTGGTGAAAATGTTAGGTTTTTAATAGAATTTGTGAGCAAGTTTCATGAAAAAGAGGAATAACTTCTGAAGGGGTTACCAAACTAGAAATATAAGGGAATCATTGATCTTAGAGAAGTGGTTTTATCCAAGGCACTACTTAACAATAGTTGGCACAACTCTTCTATGGAAAACAATAAAAATGAAATAACCGTAAATAAAATAATTAAATAAAATTATTTTCTTTTTAAAATACCAATAACTCATAAATAGTAAATCATATTTAAAATATAAGACCACCATTGTGTTTAAGGGGTTTTTTCCCTTGGGAAAGGATTAAACTCTATCGGAACAGGCCATCTATGAAATATAGTTTTTGGACATGAATGTTATTAAAATATTTACTACAAATATTTTATTTAAGGTTATGTAATGATGAAGTGGTGGTTTCTCTTTTTAATAAGCCTTGTTAGAAATCCATGGTTATCTCTATAAACCTAGAGTTTCCCTAAGGGAATGAAAATCTGGCCCTCTAAGTAGCGGAAATATATTAGAGGTCGCCACTCAGATCTAGCATTGAAAAATCAACGAACAAGGGAAATGTGGCATCACCCTTCCTCAACAACTAATCCAAACCTCAGGTGGGGCATGTGTTTTAAATTCCTTCTTTTCCCTATTCCTGGAGTTAAAGGATGAACTCAGATCAACACATGAACAGGGTTACCCGCGGTTCACTCATTCTTGTGTGAGGGATTATTTGCAGGAATTATGTTGGGGATTATTTTTATTATGGTTTGTTATCTTGATCATTCTTATAGAATGGATCAAGGCTGGAATGAACAAGCAACTGATGTTCCTTCATCTGGTTTCTATTTATTAATTTCTCCCCCTATCGGCTTTTGGGTTCTTCATTTTCTTCATTGGAATGTGAATGGAAATTCATTGCACACCCATTTCTTGGCGTAATAGTTTGAAATCATAGATCTAACATTGTGATGACCTAGAGGAGGTGTGATGATTATGGAGTTAGACGGATTGACATGTTTTAGGATTAAAATCCTCACTATCAATTTATTTTATTATAATTCATCACAATGTTGATTCGAGCCTAGGGCGATAAAGAACGTGACCCAAGGATTGAGGATGTTCCTACATTTCAAAAAATGGAGAACCAGTGGCTACTTGGTGGCCTGATAAAGGGGCCACTGATGCACTGGCACTAGGCGGCTGCTTGTGAGTGTGGCGGCCAAAGGCAGTCCGCCAGGAGGGTGACCGACGAAGGAAAAATGTGGCTTACCAGGGGCCGCGTGGAATCCTATAGCAGCGAGGCTGCTGGGCTGGTGGGATGTGGTGATTCCCGTGTTAACTGGGCCACACGGCTTTTCCATGTATGGGGGAGCCAGTTGGCTGTGCAGTTGGGTGACCTCATGGACCACGTGGGATGCAGCCGGACTGAGATGAACTGGGTGAGCCAGGCTGCTCCGGCGGCCTTGTGGGCTTGACCTAGTGGCCCGTTGGACTAGGGCCAGCAAGTCCAATAGCCCGAGGTCCATAGTCCAATCAGGTTCGGACCATGCCAGTTGGTCGGGTCGGGTCGAGTCATCCGGCAGGTCGGGTCGGACTCGGACCAGTCCCATACCAGACCCTTTTTAGTAAAACTATCATAACATTCAAATGGGAGGTCTATTTGATGATTCTTTTATAGTGTTGGGACCCTTTCAATGAGGTGGTGATTTTCAGTTGACTTGGTGGGTTTTTTGTATGACCATAAGGGGTTGAGATAATTCTATTTTACATTCATATGAGGGTTTGATGTAGAATCTTGTTCCCAACATAGAGTGTGACAACATAGGTTGAGAGCGTAGACTTGGTCTTTCCTATGAAGTTTCTATACAAGATCCCTTTCGTGTCATAGAGGCTGAACCATTATTCTGAAGTTTTTTGTCTCAGACCATCTTTGAAAGTTGACTCAATGGGTTGGATCATGTATCTCACCGAAAGGCTCAGTCAATCCTCACTTTCCTTCGTGGTACCTTAGATAGGGTTTGTGACAAGTTGTGGCCAATATTTACATGCAAACATATCCCCTATCTGTGATAATATTTCTAGTAGGGAATGGAGTCCCCTCAGTAAGACATGGATAGAAGGACCCCCTATCAGTGTATTAAGATCAAATTTTTTCTATTCTATAGGACTATACCTAGCGAGCATACTTCATGAATTTTTTAGAGGTTGATATTTGTCAATGAAATAGTGACTACGAGACTTCAGGGCTACATGACTTATCGAAACTCTATGTTTTATCAACACTTAGTGTGTTACCAAAACTCTGTGTGTTACTGACACTCTGTGTCATACTGATAATCCATGTGTTATCGATACTCTATGTGTTACTGACACTCTGTGTGTTACCGACACTCCCTTTGTTATCGATACTCTGTGTCTTAGTGAGACTGGATATCTTAGAGAATCCAAGTGATGTATCGAGACGATGAATTCTTTTTGATACTTTTGGTACACATGTTCTACGTTCTTACTATTAGATAGCTCGTGGAATGAGATCTCTCAGAACAAGAAAACTCTGAGAGGAACCATGTAGCTGGCAGTGGATAAGGCCTTGAGTCTTTGAATCCTTTACAAGTATTCCAAGATGTCATTTTTATATGTGTTGTATACATATACCTATGTTGAGATGACTGTATATTCTTAGTGATGTTTCTTTTGTGGTCTTTTACTTTGTGTTTTGGAGTGTCCTATTGAGTATTGTTTTACTCACCCCTCCACGGGTTTTCCCCACACGGGTCATGTATTGTGAAGATGGTCAACACCTTAAAGAAGTCCTTAGTGGGATGGGGATTAGTGTTTCTTAGAGTGACCTAATAGATGAGGTGTGTATCTGCAGCTTCAGACTGCTATTTTTGTACCTACACTTCAGGTAGGGTTTTCTAAGGAGGAGTTCCTGGGACATGAACTTTTACTTTTCCTTTTTGTTGGGCTTGTATTCTGGTCCTATTTACATTCAGTTTTCTGCTATTGTGCACTGTGTTGGAATCTTATTAATATGCCTATTTGTTTACTTAGTGTTTTCAGTTCGGATTTTTTTCTTAGAGGTGTGTGTGTGTCTGTGTGTACATGTACTTAGGAATATGCCTCCCATTTGTGGGATATGCCTACACAGTTCTAGTCACCATCCCATGGCCTATGGGAGGTGGGGTTTTGGTATTCATTGCACCAAGACCCTCTAGGATGGGTTGTGGTGGTTAAAATATTTTATTGAATATATAATATGTAAATTTCATTAAAATCATTCACCAATAGTAACAAATTCAATTTATTAAGATATAAATATATTTCACACACAAAAAATAGTTTTTAAAAAACAATTATTTTACATTCGAATGATTTTAATTTTTATTGATAAAAATGAATTTATTTTATAAATTCATAATCTATATAATTTTTAAAATTTATTTAGTCCTATTAATATCCATTAATTTTAATGGAAACGTTATAATGGACACATAATAAAATTTTAATAAACGATCATAGTTTTTTTAACTTAAATTTCATACGACCCAAGATATTTATGAGATTAAATTTATCTAAAAAGAAACTTATCATAAAATCATGTGGTTTTATAGTATAGATTCCTAAAAGAAATTTTTTATTATTTTATTTTTTAGAGTAGAATTCAAATTCAAAATAAAAATTTAATATTTTATTCCTAAAACTATTTCCCCCCCTTTCATGCACACTTGGTTAAAAAATTATTCCAATTGAATTATTAAATTCATATGATCAATAAAAATAGTTCAAAATAAAGTAATCAGTCAAACCAACATGAGGGAAAGAGACAACCTAATAGTGCTCTATCTATCATCAATTACGAGTATTCCAGACTTCCCTATAGTTTCTTTCTAGAAATCCTTTAAGTACTTATTCATTTCTTTTTCTTTCATATTTAATAGATTATTTTACCCTTATCCATGAATATGAACTATAAATAAAGGAAAGGTATTAGTTACAGTGTATAGCCCAGTCTACTTGGAATGAGGCTTACTAGGGAAGAGCTTCATCCTTTGAGAAAATAACAACACTTTGTCTCTAATTTGGAATTCTATTTTCTGGATCAATTTTTTTATCATATTTAGATGTATACTAATACAGTAGTTAGTTATCATGTGTTTCCCTTAACACCTCCTCAAGCTCCATCACATGAAGATTTTTTTCTCTTTACCCTTTCCAAACTCCATGTTCCCTCTTTTGATAGCCTAATAGGCTTTATGTTGAATCCTAACAGAAAGTTGACAACTTTTAGAATAAAAAAATCTATCGGTTGACATACATAATGGGGTTTTGTAATAAAGTTGTTATGCCCCCAGTGTATCCTCCAATTTCTTACTCTAGTCTCTACAATTGTTCAATAATTTTTTATCTAAAATTATTTGGACTTTTCTATCAGACACCTAAACCAGACCATTTTTATGTGAGTGGTAGGTAGTGAAGGTTTAATGGTTCACTCCATATTTCTTCATTAGTATATTCATGTTTTTATTGAATAAGTGTGTTCCTTGGTCACAGATTATTGGTCGAGGCATTCCCAACCTATAAAAAATGTCTAATTTTAAAAACTATATCATAGCTTTTGAATCATTAGTTTGAGTGGGTTTTTATTCAATCCACTTTGAAAAAAAGTCCAATGTTAGATAAATTTAGGAAAATCCCTAGGAAATAAGAAATTTTCACATCCATTCAATTAACCATACATTGAATATCTCACATAAAATCAATGGTTTTTGCTACATAACATGTATTTTGGAAATTTAACCAGAAAATCAGAATTTGAGAAAAACAATTCCAAGATCATTTGAATTTTTAATAATTTTGTTCCAAAAAAATCCATCTTCCATGATTTTTATAGTAGTTCACTAAGGTATAGAATGCCCACTACATGAAAGTGTAAGACAAAAAGAATGCACATAGTTCGTTTTCTCCGTAGGTATGCAACATATAATGACTTATTCATTGTAAATTTTATATAAATTAGGATCCAAATAACATAATATTTTAATTTTGATCTAAATTTAGTAGTTTTATGTTTATAAAATAAAAAGGGTAAATTTTTTGTCACAGGAAAATTCATTATGTCTGCATTACGGAGCACTTGGGTGAGGTTGTGTAGTTTCTCACCAGGGAATGAATCATCCATATTATCCTTGGGAAATAGTTCTAACTTAACAGTGTGAGGTGGATATCTCTTATGGTCGACCACTATATTTTCAAATTCCTTCATGTCCTTAATCTTCATATCAAACTCTTCTAGTACAAACATCCATATCAACAGTCTGTATTTTCCATCATATTTCATGATTAAATATCTCAATTATCCAATATAAAAATAAATAGTTACTTTAATACCTAAAAGATAAGAATTTAACTTTTATAAAGCTATATAAATAGAAAAAACGCCTTCTCTATTATTTTATATTTAATCTAGT
The DNA here is from genome assembly GCA_963277665.1 of Viscum album. NCBI lineage: Eukaryota > Viridiplantae > Streptophyta > Magnoliopsida > Santalales > Viscaceae > Viscum > Viscum album. The sequence continues at coordinate 926,286,754 of OY728126.1, read as the reverse complement.
TTGTGTATAGGTTCTGTGAATTATAGTCTATCACTTGTGGAAGTCTACCATTATTTTAAGAAAGAAAAATCCCTAAAAATCTAATGGAATCATCACAATGAATTTAAAATGGGTGACCCTAGTTTGAAGATAGATAATGGAGGTACTGGTCAAGCACTATTATGATATGTCAAAAGTTTTCTAAATAAATAATCAAAATTAAAATTTGTTTCCTTATTTATTAGGTTAGTTCGGGGAAAAATATATTTTCATATAGTCCTTAATAAAACATCTATAAATTTAAACATGGCCTAGAAATTAACTAATGTGCCTAAAAGTGTTTGGGTAATGAAGAGTGAAACTAACATCAACTTTATATTTATCGACTTCAATTCCATATTTTGAAATTAAATGTCTCAAAACATTTCATTTTTCTACCATAAAATGAAACTGTTCAAAATTTAAAAAGAACTACTTCTAAATTCATGTTTTTAATTCTTTCTCTAATCCCTATAGGTATCTTTGAAAGTAAGTTCCATACACAGTGAATTTGTGAAGCAATACATCCAATAATATCACAATCAGGTATGAGAAAATACTAACCAAACAATGCTAAAAAGTACATGGGTTATTTAAATAACTGAATGGAATCCTATGATAGGAAAACATGATGAAATTACATGTAAATGTGGTTTTATGTTTATCCTTGGGAGCTATTAAAACATAAAAATACCCATAAAATCCATAAATGAAGCAATAATTAACCTTCACAGCAAGGATCTCTTATATTTGGTTTAAAAATGGTATAAGTATGTGCCCCTTTCTTGTCACATGGTTCAATATCCTATAATCTGTACAAACTCTCTAGCTATTTTGAATTTTTGTGGGCACTAAATCATTGTTCTAATTTTGAAATATTTTAAAACTAGTTTCCTTTGGGAATATTTAAATGGGACTCACCCAATTAGAGTTTGATATGGGATATATTATTTTAGATATTAAAAGTCCTACTTCCTCTCTTTTTACTAACTTCTAAAAGGGTTGGGTTGAGCCTTCTTTAGAGTTGTATCACTAGTTTCAATTCATCTTCCAGAGAAATCCTATTTATTCATGTGGTAGGGATAATCCCTAGAATATCCTATAATTTCTTTCCTATGTACCTAGAATTATCTTTCATAATTTTTAGTAGTTGGTGTCTTGTATAGGCTCTTACTTATTTGATATTATGATCAATAATTTCACATTTTCCTTTAAAAATATATATTTTATGTTTGATGTATGTAATTTCAATTCCAACTCAGGGGGGTTTCTAGATATATTTTTCTATATTAGTGTTATCCATGATGTAAACCAAAACATGTAAGGAAAAAAATAGAATCGAATTTGAGTAACTCATCAAAAATCGCTCATCAATTTCTTTAAATGTGTCAACACTCAAAACATCTCCTGATTATGTTTATTTTAGAAAATATATTTATCAATATATTCATGTGTTTCTAAATTTTCTCATAATCTAATATGTCATCGATCATTTCAATCTCCTACATAAAAGAACAAGGTAGTTTAAAATGATTTAATGTAAAAAAAAATTCCTCTCCATGTGGTTGTTTCATCAATTCAAGGATGTTAAAATCCACAATTTCCCCACCAAAAGTCATGGAAAGGGTTAAATTATTTACATTTATTATGTTTTAAGTTGACTTCATGAATTTATTTCCTAGAATTATGTGGGAGTGTTCTTTAACTTTTACTTCTTCTATATTGATAATATAGAAATTGACATGGAATAGATATCCATGTATACAAACCAATACATTTTTAATAACACCCACTAGGTAGTTAGTGGATTTATTAGCACATTCCATAACCACAAAAGTGGTTAATAGTTCTCCCATAAATAGATAATAAAAATGGAATAAGTCCATTACTTAATTGAATATTCTTAATCAATCAATGCATTGGAAAAAAGTAAGCTTTCCAATAATGTAGGGGATAGTGAGATCTTGTCATTTTTAAAGGATTTGTGGGTTAAAAAGTAGGGAATTTATTACCTAATATTACCACTTCATTGACTCACAATATCTTTCTATTAGTACATGTGTCCTTGAAAAATTATGAATAACTTGGGATCTGGGGGATGTAATCTAGTAGGGGACTTTGATTCCTACTTTTTTAAACAGTTCTAGCATCTCATTTTTTAGTGATTCTTCCTTGATTTATTGAGTTATTATAAACATTCTAGGATTGGAGGATGGATTTTTTGTGTATCTTCCTTCATATCTTTCCCTTGTTCCTTCTTCACAGGGGGTGTTTTCACAACTATCTATTCAGGTTATTTTTCTTTGGCGGTTTCATCAGTGACTTTTTCAATTTTTGTCCCAATATTCAAGTGTGATACTTTACTATTTTCTACCTCTCTACCACTCCTTAATGTAATATCACTGAAATTTCATTTAGGGTTATGAATTGTTTGATCATGAAGCTGACATGAGCCTTGATTTTCCATGTTATTGAGGTTTTTCATGAGCTAGAGGAACTATCATATCAATTCCTTCAATAATGATCCATGAGTCATGTGAATAGTTTATTTAATATTTACAGATTCTATTACCAGTATTAGCATATCCTTTAGGAAAGGCTCTTGAAATTTCCCTTCTTGGAATCTTGTGTATAGTTCAAAACTTTTTTATTGAATGGATAGGGTTTTAAATGATATTTAAAATCCTTTTGTAATTCTTGTTTCAATCGTGTAATTTTTTGTTGTTGGATCCCAACTCTGAATTGATTAGTGGTAACATATTTGAATCCTTAGTTCCCACTTGGTTAATTATAGAATTACCTATGGAACATGGAAGCACACTTTTTAGTCCCTTTACCTTGGGGGAATCCATTAGTGAAATGATCCTAGTAATATAAAAGTTAGAATACCCTTGGTATAGAAACCTAGGCATCTCATGTAGGATCCAGGGACAACATAAGCATGTTGATGGGTGTATCAAACTTTAATTTCACCATTAACAATGATCAATATGAGATCTGCCAAGAGGATAAAATTCCAGATGATTAGAATATAAGAAATAATAAAAGGAAAGAGGGAATTCCTAGAACCATCTATAGGATCATCGTATGTTCGTTATAATTAATTTAATTAATATAAAAGAATTACCTTGATGGAATTATTTCTCCATTGATGCTTCCAGTCAAGATACAATGTGATCCATCATTATGATATAGAATCCAAGTGTAAGCTTCCCCTAGTGGTGATCCACACATGCTCCATGTATCTCTAGATGTCACTGAAGGGATCTCCGGGTGCTAGCGCGAAAGTGCCTTCGCTTGTAGTGTCCACCTTTTATTTCCTTGAGAGCCGCTTACAAAGTGATTTCTTTGATCTAGTGGAGAAAGTTCTCTCTCAAAACTCCAGACCATTCTTGGAGGAAAGGAGTTCTATCTTGGCTTGAGAGATTTCTCTAGATCTGTTGTGCACAACCATAAAGAATGTCTTGGCCTAATGAGAATAATGTAATTGGGATTTATAATACATAAAATAATGAAATAAAATAATTACCCATAGGTATTAATTTATTTCAATTAATTTATGTAAGACCCCATGTCTAATAATAATTTTGACTATTATTATTACTTTACATGTTCCCAACGAATTACACCTAATATTATTTAATTAAATAAATAATATTATTTCTCAAAAATTCGCAGAAAAACCACATGGTGAGTATATTAATATACACGATGTGTACATTTTTTTCATTTTTCCTTTATTTCCTCCACCACATTTATTAGATCATTAATAATGACTATTTATTTATTAAATAAATATCACTGCATTATTCGCTAATAATTATATTATTTCACCCATAATATATTCTCTCGAATATCTAGTGATAAAATAAATGAAATTAGGGATCCTTGAATAATTATTAAACCATAATCAGAATTAATCTTTATTTAACTTTTTAAATGAATATTTAACTAAGATACTTGGATACCCATAGTGTGTGATCCTATAGGCCTCTTTCTTAATGGCATTATGTGGAGCCTGCCTAAATTCCAAGGTTAGAATCTAGAAACATGCCATGTTACCCATAAAGAATGAAGTTAATTCCATAATGATGTGTCACCTCCTACAAATGCTTACCGTGTAATGTAATCCCTCTGTCTTGATATCTCCAATCATGCTGGTTTCAAGCTAGTTCCATCAACCCATGTGCTCAATTATTCTATCTTTGACTTCCCTAAATTTAAATTTCACATTCCTTACAATGCCAATGGATTTATTTAGGCTATATCAATTCCATCAAAGGTTCTCAAATATCAAATTTCATCATGGAACAGAAGTTACAAATCCTTTCTCACATTATCTATTAATGTGGTATTACTAGTGATGTGCCCAACATATCCTACTTCATTGTGAACAATGTGTCATCATAGTTTTCTTCAACACATCTAAGTATATGAGATGAAATACCCATCAATAATAATATTAAAGTCTAAGAAAAAATTTACACATCCGCATATAGGAACATCCAATGACCCTATGAAATGTGGATTTCTTACTGGCGGGAGTTTTTGTCATAATATCCTCTTGAATATTACCAAGGGAGCACACCATGTGAAGGTGACTCAAAGTTTTGTGATTCCTCACCCATAATGGCCTGTATTAAATTTGTAACACAAATAACATCATGCAATCATAGAACATATATTCAAGAATAGTGTTCTGGAACTTCCAGGTTCTCATCATAGCAGGGATCCACTATGACCCTTTAGTGCAAAAACTATCCTTAGGATATTATCACATGAATTGTCACACAGAAAAACAATAAATATGTGATAAGGTACATATTAATATTAAAATCCATGAATACAAGTTTATTATAATGTAAAAAGTAGTTTGTTTTAAGACAGCAACTCTAATAGACTCCCACTTGGACTTGATCAAACTTATAGAAATATTTAAAATTCTAGATCTCACATTATATACATATTTCTACTAAGATTGGCCTTTATTAATTGGGTCCTCCATGTTCTCTTATATTAACACTTTTCTCATTGTAACTTCACCCATTTGATAGAAATACCTCAAGAGGTGATACTTCTGGAGAATGTGCTTTGTCCATTGATGTGACCTTGGTTCTTTTGTATAATCCAACACTATAGTATTATCACAATACAATGTGATATGGTCTCTACTACTATGCCACACATCAATCTCCTGGAAAATGTTCTGAATCCATACGGCTTCCTTGGATTCATCAGAAGCTGCTATATATTCAGACTCCACTGTAGAATCAGAGAGAACAGGATTCTTTGAAATCTTCTAGCTTATAGATCCTCCATTGAGACAGAATACATATCCAGATTGCAAATTTGGATCATTCTAATTTTTCTAAAAACCAATATCAACATAACCTCTGATCAAAAGATCCTCATCTTCTCCATACACTAGGAAAATATCCTTTGTTCCTCTCAGATACTTAATTATAGTCTTAACGACAGTCCAATGTTGTTCTCCTAGATCGGGTTTACATCTACCTACCATGCTCAATGAATATGAAACACCAAGCCTGGTACATAACATGGTATAAATGATGGATCCAATAACCAAAGAAAATGATATCTTACTCATCTTATCTTTCTCTTGTTATGTCTGAGGACACATTCTCTAGGAAATATGTAGGCTATGTGAAACTGGAACTAATCCCCTCTTGGATTGTTCCATACTAACTCTCCTTAGTATCTGGTCAATGTATATAACCTAACATAGTCTAATCATCCTCTTGGATTTATCACGAATGATCTTGATCCCTATAATGTAGGCTACTTCACCTAAGTCCTTCATGGAGAAACACTTGTTCAACTTGTCCTTAACTGACTATAAGTCGCATATATCATTTCCAATAAGTAATATGTCATCAACATATACTACTAGGATAATGACTGCATTCCCATTAAACCACTTATAAAAACATGGGTCTCATTTATTATTAATGAAAAAAAAATTCTTTTATGGCTTCATCAAATCGAATGTTCCATGACCTGGATGATTTACTTAATCTAAAAATGGGTTTCTGCAACTTGCAAACCCGTTTTGCTTCACCTGGTGTCACAAAACCTTCTGGTTGTGTTATATAGACATATTCTTGAAGATTCCCATTATTGAATGTTGTTTTGACATCCATATTCCTAATCTCATAGTCATTTTAATTTGATATCGAATGTATGATTCATATTGATTTAAACATGGAAACTGGATAGATGGTTTCATCGTAGTCAATTACTTGACGTTGTCTGAATAATTTAGCCACTATCCTTTCTTTATAGGTGCTAAAATGACCTTCCATGTCCATATTTATCTTGAATACGCATTTTCAACCAATATGCATTACATCAACAATATCATTGAACATAAACCAGACCAGGTTATGATACATGGAATCCATTTCATAATTCATTTCTTCTATCCATCTTGTATCTTCTGATCTCTCTACTTATTCCTTGTAGGAGATAGGTTCATCATTTTCCAACAATAATCATTCACCATCCTTGGTTACTAAGAAACCAAATCTCTCTAGTTCCCTTACCTCTCTTGAGATCCTACGTATTACTTGTGTTTCTAAAACATCTTCCATAGGGACCTGTGGAACTAGTTTTTATACCAACTCATGTATATTTTGAGCATTAACTTTGTTGAATTAAATATTTCTCCCACTATCCTTTTTGAGGATGTTCTCTCTCTCTATAATGAATACATTTTTGGCAACAATATAACGCCCCGACCCCATTTACCCAGAGTTGGTGCATTATTACATAACATTGGCATGATCACAAAAGATCAAGTCTCAAAAGAACGATTAGTTTAGTAGCTTTGGAAATACTAGATACATTCATAAGTCTTACATTACAACATAAAGTGAAAAACTAAAACAACATAGTCTTCATAGTTCACCCTCATATCCCCACAGACTATCCCTACAGGTCAGTCATAAAATACTTCTTCACATCCTGGGAAAAATAAAACATAGAAAGGGGTGAGCTCAGATGCTCAGTAAGGATAACAATATAGCAGAAACTTTCATAAATAAGCATAAACAATTAAGGAAATGTATAACTAAAAAAAGACTTTTAAACTTGAAATCATAATAATATGGAAAAAATAAAATTATGTAATTCCATTTACTTATTCACATGGATATTCTACTAGTCAAATAATCACATGCAATATCAATAACCACTTTCATAATGATGGAATGCATAATGTCAGACTTTCATAACCACATAGTCAAGTACTTGTGCCAGGAATACAAATAAGATTTTTTTTGAGGCCTTGTGCCAAGACACTAATTTGTCTCATGATACCTACCGATGCATCTAAGAGCTATATCAGGCTCCACCCATCACTTACTAAGTCCAATGCATTCCTCATATGAACAGGTTTAAACATAACATAAACATTTGTATTAAAACTAGCATACGAAATGTCAATACATTCTCCATAAACCATGAATGATATAAAAATAACACATCCACAGTCAAACATATCACAAAACCTTCAATACTATATAGAATCTTTTTATCATAATAATTCAACTTTTAATAAGCTTAAAATCCATCAAAGGATGTTGACATAGATGAAATCAAAACTATTTGAGAGAAATATCTATTTTTTTAAAATCATTTAAAGGACGCATAATTATAAAAGAAAACATTTACTTTGAAAATAATCTTATAATCTTGTAAGGTAATATTTGATGATTGTATAATGGTGGAAAATAGTCGCACCCTCCGTATAAGTTAAAAAATACATTCTTACCTTCATTATGTCGAAATGGTTAAAAAGGACCTTGTTTGGAAAATGACGGAAATATTCCTTTATAAACATCTTATAAAAAGTCAAAAAATGGTATAAATGACTTTAAACCATAGTCTATAAAATAGTAAGAATGTTTTGAAATACATTTTTAAGAAACATGGATGTGGATGATAAAGAGTTCTTAGTAGATACTTACGTAAAAACAACCTCGGGTAATAAAGAGATTGTGAAAATAACCCTTACCTTGTACTTATACTTGGTCGAGGGTAGGTTAAACTCCTCTATAATGGTGAAATAAATGATATTAAATTATACAAGAATCATGTACATTAATATGATATTATATATGATCTTTTAACATTGTTTTGTTAATAATATCTTAGTATTATCGCCATTTTGGGTGTTAATGGATTCGTTTTACTTTATATTATTCGTTATGTGAGTCATATTTTCTATAGATGGGATGTATATTATTCATATCCAGAATGATATCAAGTCTTTAAACATTATTTTTAATCATCTAATGGAAATTAGTCTTGAATGGATATGATGGGGAATGAATCTCATCGCATTCGTGGAGATTGTAATCCGTATGTATGAATGAGCGACAATATCATTATTTTGATATTAAAATAATATATAATTGGATGGTATATCATATATAAATAATCATTATCATGTTATATTTATATTTACATTAATTACACAACATTATTATACCCATCCAAATAATAATGTATTGAATAACAATTAGTCCACGACGTGGAGACGGTAATCTGTACGTACACACGTATGGTGACATGTCATTCAAAGGATGGATAGATTAATGAATATGGTTGTACCATATTTGTAACAACATCACAGTATATAGAATATACTCGAGTTATTATTTTATAATGAAAATATCAAAGAAAAAAGAAGTGGAAGAAGAAAAGAACATGAAAGCGGGTGGTGAAATTGTTACCTTTTCTTTGGGTTCTTCCTTTTGATTTGATCAAAAGGGATCCTTAAGTTGGAATTATGACTAAAGAAAGGAAACTTGGATGAATTGAGGTAAGTTTAGAGGATATTTTGGTAGGGGTTGGCTGATCCAAAAGGCTTTGAAGGTGTGAATTAAAGAGAAGAGTGAGTGCCCTTTTATAAGAGGGGTGAGGGTCACCTTAGGAAAACCTAGAAATATTATTTTATAACAAAATCATTTTCGGTTTATAATGGCTCCAAAATAGATTATTTAAAGTATAAGGTGGGTATGGGTCTAAAACCACTCAACCCATAGGTTTTAGACAGGTTTGGGTCACTATATTAACTTTATCTTTTAGATTTAACTCTTAGTTAAATAGTTTGACATTTACCATGTCTTTTTATATTTTTATATTATATTGTTAATAAACATAATATATACTTCTAAGAGAACCCAAAGTGGTTAATTAATTAAACACCTATCATTATATATATTATTTTTCTGAACCTTTGATTTTTTGGAATATAATATCAATTAATAATATAATATTTGTTTTAAATTCTCTTTTCTGTCAATTTTGACACTATTTGGTTTATTTGTCTTTTCTAAATTCATAAAAGAAATATTATTTCAAAATAAATTCATATAATCAACCCTATGTGTCATATTGACCTATAAAATTAGTTTAATTCATAAAAAGTCTCAGATTACATTTATTTGGATATTTATAATATCAATTATTTTAATATTTTATTAATTAGGTAATTAATACATCACCATTGTGTCATAAATAAATTAAATTATATAATGTCTAAAATTTATAAATAAAATACAATTAAGTAATAAATATTTTTATCTTTCTAATGAATATTTTTAGTCAAATTTATCTTATTTATAACCCTATATTAAAAATGTTTTAGTTATTAAACATTGATTTTAACTCTTTTAACTTCGCTTTGAATTAAATAATAATAAATGTTCTAATCTAAACCATGTAGACCAAAAAGTTTCATATTTTATTACTAAGGATGTTTTTGGTCGAATTATACTTATCCAATAGAATTAGGACATGTGTTAGGGTAATAATAATATCATTTTTACCCTTAATTACCCTATTTACTTTTAACCGCGGTAAATAAAAGTAAAAAGTTACAATTCACCAAAAATTAATTTTATCTTATTGAACCAAATTTTACTCATTGATATTAACCGTGTCTCTCGGATTTTTGAAATACCACTCACAGAAGCAGTAAAATTATGTTTTATGTGAATTTTCAAATTCTCCTAGGAGATGGGTAAAAGACGGTGAAAAGTTAAATAAAATTTTATATATCTAAAATTATTATAAACTGAATCCAATGAATTAAATTGAACTTATATAGGTATTATGTATCTATTTTCACCTAAAATAAATTTAATTAATATAAATGATTATTTAAATAAAAATTCGGTTTTAAACTATAACTGAGTGTTTTTCACTATTCATCAAAAATTGAAAGTTTTCAGAAAAAATACCAAAAATTCACCGTAAGCTAATTTCGATATTCTGAATCCAAAAATGAATTCCATTTAGAAAGATAAAATGAAAAAAAATCAAAAAGTGGGTTTTACTATTCATAATGGCTAGTTTTATTGGTTGTGGTGTGTTAGAACTCGAAGTTGCGTACAACACACGCTACTGTATTATTCAAAGAGAAGCATACCGTGGAAGAATGGGGTGTTACAGACAATCAATTTCTTTTATGAATGGTTATATAGGTAATATCCTTTATTTTCCTTGTGATTTCCTACAAATATAAACCTCATTACTTGGGGTTCTAGTTTGTTTCCTGAGAAGGCCTTAAGAAGCACCTCACATCCTCATACACATGTGTGCGACAAAATGGGTTTCTTTCAATTCCAAAACTCGGAGGGAATTTTATTTTCTGCCTTAGTTGGTACTCAATTTAATGTATATGTTGCAGTTTGTAATGCATATCCCCAAAAGTATAATGGAAGATCTACATGACTTGTCATCAACCTCACTATGTCCAACAATGTGTGGTTCCTCCTTTCACTATCACTATTCCACTATGGTGTGTAAGGAGGAGTGAGTTGAGATAGAATCCCAGACTCCCGTAAAAGGTTGATGAACTCTCAATTCATATATTATCCACCTCAATATGATCAAATCATCTTTATCTTCTTACCAAGATGGTTCTCTAAATTATTATTCAATTCCTTAAATTTCACCAAGGAGTCTAACTTATTCCTCATTAAGTTGATATAGCCATATTTACTCAAATCATTAGTAAAATTAATGATGCTAGAATATCCACATTTAGCTTCTAATATAAATGGTCCACATACATCTATGAGTACCAATCCTAGAAGCTCTATGGCCCTTTCACCCTATCCACTAAAAGTCGGCTTAGTCATTTTCCCTTGTAAATAAGCGTGACATCTTTCAAGTGGTTTTAGCTCAACCGAGTCTAAATAACCATATTAGGAGAGATTTTTCAAGCACTTCTCATTTACATGAACAATAAAGTGATGCCATAATTGGGTGTTGTATGATTCATGTGAGTTTTTTCGTTATCAATTTCCAACACTTATTTTTCGTAATTTAATACATATAAAATGTTATTTAAATGTTCCATAACATAACATACTTTATTCTAATAAAATAAACAACCCTTATTTCCAAACAGGAAAATAAATCAATCCATATCTAAAAATGTACATAAATTATGCTATTGATAATACTAGGTAAATAAGATTAGTTATGTAAAACCAAAAGCATCCCAGTTGTCAATGAGATATAATAATCGCCAATGGCTAACGCAGCCAGCCCCACCCCGTTGGTAGTTCGAAGATCCACCGCTTCTCTATAAATCTTTCAAAATCTACTTGGTTCCTACATTTGAATACATATGTGAGTCCCACATGTTGTATCTAATACTCAATGTGTAAAAATAAAAAAATTACACTTGATAACCAATTCACCTTTAGCGTCTCCACACTTCTGGGTACAGTTCCTATTCTAGTGGCATGGCTTCCCACATGAAAAAAATTCTACCCCCATTCATTTCCCTGCCTCTGGATATTCCCCTTCTTGGATGGATGGTGCTTGGGGGATTTAGACCATTTATAAATCCTCAGCCCCTTTTAATTTCAATTCCTCTTCTTATTCACCATAAGGACTCAGATTTTGTCATGCCCATGTCATTATCTACCTAGAGAATCAAGGCCAGAAGTTTAGATAAACTCTTCTCATTTTTTCTCATGTTTTAGTTGAAAATAAAGCAATATAAGGTCTTGGTAAGTGATGATAGGATGAGATCTATACGAAACTCATCTGAGAACTTAATCCCAAAGATGTGAATGTGTTCAATGTGACCAATAATCTTGACTACATGGGGCCTAGCTGGCGCAGACTCCCCAATCTTAGTTGTGAAAAAGTTGTTGGAGATCTCATATCTTTCCTATCTCTCTTTCTCTTGATAGAGATACTTAAGGTGATACATAATGCGATATGCGTCCATGTTTTATGTGGCTTCAAGAGATCATTACACATGGAAAATAGCATGAAACATTATACATCTCTGTTATCATCAAAATGTTTCATATATAGAGATATTTCCTCGTCATTGGCATCTTTTTCATGTTCAAATGGAACATGCTCCTCTACCACATAAAATTTAATCTCATGGTGAAGGATGACACATAAACGCCTCTTCCACACCTCGAAATTGGTGATGGTGAGAAGGTTTTCTTTCTCGAGTATGGTTAACAATGATATGTTCGATGTTGATTTTTTCTGTTTTAACAAATTAAGATGAAAAACGATTTAGTACTTTATAATGCTAAAACTGAGAAAAATAAATAAATTAATACATATTAGTCTCCCACTATTTTTATGAAATCCAATATCCCTCACCATTGACTTCAGATTAATATATTTCTGGAATATTCTATTGGTAACGATCCATATTTCCCTTCATATTACCCCAACTATAGTTGGTCAAGAAACATGAAGGGTTTTTGGTAGGAATTCCAAATGCCAACTTCATTAACTCATAGTTCCTTGATTCGCTGATTGGACTCCCAAATCTTGAAATCCTTTTATTTTGTATTTCCTCAACATTTTCTCCTAGTCACACCAGGTCTTACAGTGGTAGTCAACCCATTATGTGATCCAAGTCATGTCTACACAAAACCTTGAATTAGAATTCCCCAATAATTGAAATCACCCCAACTAGGATTGGTCAGGCACTTTGAACTACGGTTCGATTCTAACCAAGATTATGGAAGGCTATACTAACATAATATTTATTTGAGGGATTTTATTATTATACATAAACTTACATTTTATTATATTTATTACGTGATTTTTAATATTAAGTGGGATATACTTAAGTGATTAACCATGTCTAAGATAATATTTATGCATAAGCAGATTTTATTTTTGTTCCATCTTCCATGCTTGATTAATTCATTAATCATGTGATTGTAAAAACACACCCACAACAAATAAAAATTTAAATTGACATAAAAAAAATAAATGGAATGATCAAGGGCTTGGTCTATTGGTTAGTTTATCTAGTGATTGATAAACTAACCCAAGACCTAGGGGATAAAACACCTTGATCATTTTGGGTTCATGTTTACATATTTCTGCATGTCAAACTTTGTATCTCCAGGAAGTGGTTTTGACTTGGCCCCTAACTTGAGTAGTCTCCACTATCTTGGGAGCTCCATCCTTTACATATGATTTTATCTCACATGAAGGTGAGGGGGAAAATGTGTTTTTACATAAATGAATCCTTGGGAATGCATTCCCAACATTTTAATGAGGAGAAGGCTCGCAGGCCAAAAAATTTAATTTAATGAAATTAATTAAAAGAAACAATCCACATAAAAAGGTACTAGTCTAGCTCATGATCATCCATACATGAAATAATATTTAAACATAAAACTAGAATTCAATTATTTAATCATTATTGTTTAAGATGAATTGCGCTTGAATCAATTAATTATTATCTATAATTAATCTATCCTTTTATCTTAAACCATTTTCTGAATTTCTTTGAGATTCTCATCCATCGTAATTTTAAACAAATAAAGTAATTTAAAATTATCATAGTATGTAACTTGTACCTTGGAGGAAACCCGATGAATTCTTCTTTATAACTGCCCAATGGGTAGAAATAAAAATTATGCAGATGGTAAATTAAACACACATATATAAAACACATATCCCGTGTTGTTCCCCATCTTTACACCTGCACTATGGTACACGTCTCATGGTTTTGTATAATATAATAATAAATTTTAATAAATTGTCATAATTTGGATAATTACACGACTAGTAGTTCCTACTACACGGTTTGTAGTATCGTTCACCATCCATCCAAAGTAAATGCCAGGGGATGCGATGTGTAGATTTACATCATAAATATTTGGAGTACATGACATGTCTAGTGACCCACACATTGTGTAGTGTTCACATTACATGGTCTCTAGCTGGTCAAGCTGTGTACGAGGTTCACAGTCCATCCCTAGCCCAAAGGGACTACACACCATGTCAAGTGGGGCACATGGTTTGTAATTTGGAAACTGTGTGACATGTGCCACCTATTCCTGGTCAACACATGGAGTCATTAAGTCTTAGAAAAAACACTAATCACATGGCTCGGTTTGGAGGACCGGTCGTGATGCATTGAACCCTGACTACATGGCATGTACTGTCGAATACATGTTGTGTGTTCTAGTATTGTAAGGTCAGGAATCTTTGGAACCTCTGTATGAGATCCTTTCTTTTATTTTAATGAAAATTAAAAGAAAATATCATTTCTGTAAGGTGAAGAAGAAATGAAAGAGGAGGAAAAAATCTCATGATTTAGATCTACGGAATTACTTACTTGTTTTGAAACAACTAAATTATTAAATGTGTAAATAATCAACAAAAACTAAATAATTATAATCAATTATATAAACCCTATGATACCAATTTTAGGTTTTGGGAATAGTGGAAGAATGTTGATGGGTGTACCAAACATTAATTTTACCGTTAACAATGGTCAATCCATGATCCTTAAAGATGATAAAATGCCAGATCATCATAATAGAATGAAAAAAAAAGGAAATAGGGATGTACTGGAACCATAGAAAGGATCATCATTTTTTTGTTATAATTAATTTAATTATAATCCAAGAATTACCTTGATGGAATTATTTCTTCATTGATGATTTTGGTCATGATGCAATGTGATATATCATTGCATCGTAAAATCCAAGTGTAGGTTTCCTCTAGCGGTGAAAGACATGTGCTCCACGTATCTCTGGACATCACCGAAGGGATCTCTAGGAGCTAGAGTAGAAGGGCCTTCACTAGCGGTTTCTGCCTTCAATCACCTTGTGAGCTTCTTCCAAAGTGATCTCCTTGATCCAGTGGAGAAGGATCATACTCATAACTTGAGAGCATTCTTGGAGAAAAGGAATTCTTTTTTGTATTGATATCTTTCTTCATATCCTTTGTGCACAACCACAAATAAGGACTAGGCTTAATGAGAATAATGTAATTAGGATTTATTATACTTAGAATAATGAAATAAAATAATTACCCATAGGTATTTATTTATTTCATTTAATTCTTTGTCAGACCCCATGTCTAATAATATCATTTGACTATTATTATTACTTTACATTCACCTAGAAAATTACACCTACTATTGTTTAATTAAATAAATAATATTATTTCTCACAAATTCCAAAAAAACACTTTGTGTATATTAATATACACGACATGTACTTTTTCCATATTTAATTATTTCCACCAACACATTTATTAGACCTTTAATAATGACTAATTATTTCTTAAATAAATATCATCGCATTATTCAATAATAAATATAATATTTCACCCACAATATATTATCTCGAATAACTAGTGTTGAAATAAATGTGATCAATCATACTTAAATAAATATTAAACCACTATCAAGAATAATATTTATTCAACTTGTTAAATTAATATTTAACTGGGATACTTGGATACACTTAATGTGTGACCATATAGGCCTCTTTATTTAGTGGCAAGAGGTAGAGCCTGCATAATGTCCAAGGGTATCATCTAGAAACTTTCCAAGGCTCCCATTGAGAAATAATTTAATGTTGTAATGACGTGTCACCTGCTATGAATGTTTACCGTTTAATGTAATCCATTTTTTTCAATATCTCTAATAAAGTAGGTTTCATGCTAGTTCCATCCACCCATGTTCTCAATTATTCTATTTTTGAATTCCCAAAATCGAACTTTCCCATTCCTCACTATGGACATAGATTTTTGTAGGCTATATTAATTCCATTAAATGGCATGAGATATCAACTTCGGTTATAGAACAAAAGGTAAAAAATCATTTCTCATATTATATATTAATGCGGTATTACTCGTGATGCACCCAACATATCATACCTTGATACAAACAGTGTGTCCTCGCATTTTTCATAAATACATATAAGTGAGCGAGTTATAATTCCCATCAAAAATAATCTTAATGTATAAGGACCAATACACACATCCGTAGATAGGAACATCTAATGACACTATGAAATTTAGATTTCCTATTGGTGGGTCTCATTCTCATATTATCCTCTTCGATATTACCTAGGTCACACACTATGATAAGGTGCCTCAAAGTTTTATGAGTCCTCTTCCCTAATGGTATGTATTATTTTTGTCCCTCAAATAACGTCACCTAGCCATAGAATGTATATTCAAGAAAAGTGTTATAGAACTTATAGGTTCTCATTATAGCAGGGATCCGCTATGAACCTTTAGTGACACAACTATCCTTATAAAATTATCACATGCATTATCATGTAGAAGAATAATCAAGATGTGATAATGTATTTATTAATATTCAAATCTAGGAATACTAGATTATCATTATGTAAAAAGTAGTAGGTTCTAGGAAACCAACTACAACATCTCATACATGGATATTAAATGTTTTTATATGAATATTCATTACCTTACACAAACACACGCCTGAGATCTGTAATAGTTTAGTGCCTTTACAAACAGGGAAAATACAACCCCATGAGTTTTTAAGAATTATTTTTTATAATTATTTTAATTTTATTGATGCCTTGAATTGAAAAATACATGAATTTAATCTTTCATTATTCACTACTGCTATTTAAGTTGCGCAACATGAAACGCTATCTAATTTCGCATTATACATGGCATTGAGTTTTAACAAAAATGTTATATTATTAATATAGTTATATAAGCATGACAGTTATAACCTAACTGTAAAACATAGTAAAATTAATACTAATAAATAATTTTTAAATATTAATTGTAATGGTCTTATATAAATGAGAAATTTTTTTAATAAAATATATAATTTTTGTTAAAGCCTTTATACGTTTTTAAGATACTATTTTCTCAAGAAACTTATTTCTATGTCTTTTTGTGAACATTAATAAAATTAATTTATAAAATTTTTGGAAATTTAATTTTATAAAATAAAAATTATTTTTCAATTAATAATTTCAAAATTATCTTAGGGTGATTTTTTTGTAATTTTCTGAAATGTTTCATTTTTTGAAGAATACTGAAAAATACAGAACTTTAATAAAAACAACTTTCTTTTTTAATTTTTTTATATAGTTAAATTATTATTTAATTTTTTTAAAGTATATTTAGTTAAATTATGCATCTATTAATACAAATTTATTTATTGGAATAAATGTCAATTATAAATTATATATAAAAACTTTGCTAACTTTTTAACATTTTCACCTTAAAACCCCGCTTTCTCGACACATTTGTGGGATTAATTTTAAATTAATTTTCAAAAATAATTTGAGTTCAATTTAAAAAAATTGATTATATATTTAGAATAATAATAATTTCTAATTTCTAATGTGTTCAACTTAAATTTTTACTAATGTAATTAGTGAAATCATTTAAAATTAATTACAGTGATTATGGTAAAAAGAAGATTACTTAGTGGTTAAACTTATAATATAAGGTGTAAAAATTTTCCCAAACTTGTTCAAACACAATTATTTGGAAATTATTATATATTTTAATTTCAAAGGTTCTCATTTTTTATATTTTTTACACTTTTTTCCGTATGAAAAACATGGTCTGATTTATGTCTTTCAAAAATTTACATGTTTTCCACTCACCTCCCTTATAAAAGGCCAACCCCCTCTCTCCCACTACCCAGAACTCTAATTCCCTTTGTATTGAAAAATAAATATATAAATATAATACAAATTACCTCTCATAATCCTATAATATATAATTTTGGAAAAAATACAACCAAAAGAGGCCTTTGGTGCAAACCAAAAGTAGATACCCGAAGAAGAGGAAACGTTCATCAATGAACGTTTTTGTATTATTTATTCCTCAAACCCCTTAAATTATTTTTATATAATTATTATATAATAATATAATTATCTTAAATATAATTATATGTTGTTATTTTAAGGTTAATTCCTACAAACATACCCACTTCCATCAAATGGGTTATGAAATCATCGTTCGTGTGTACGACGGTTTACCACCTCACGGGCCGATGTTGTTCGTTTTTCCATTACCACCTTTTATGATTTGGAATAATTATGTTCATAATGTTTTTATTTGAAATTTTTTATTTTTTATTTTTTAATTATTATTCTTTTATTTTTATATAAAAAATACCTTCATACTTTACATTTTGTGGGAATATGATAATGTTGTTTAGTTGTATAGAGAACTACCATCTCGAGAAGTGATGTGATTCATTCACGGTTTACATGGAATGTATTAAGGATAGGATTAATAAAAATATGTGATATATTTTAAATAAATATGATTCTATAATGATAAAATATAATATAATTTTCTTTTTTTTACTCTTAAAATAAAATGGAATCAACATTCATGCATACGCACGACCTACCATCCCCATGACTGGTGTTTCTCATTTCCTATTTATTTATTATATATATAATTATAAATAAATATGTAATAAATATATATATGATATTTATATCATTTTTATTATTCTAGATGTGATTAAATCATTATCTAAGTAATAGTACCAAGAATAGAATGTCAAAACATATATGAAAAACAAAGAGGTTGTTACCTAGAATGTAACATTAACACAAAATTGTCAATAAATGAGTACTTTAAATTCATTAGTAAATATTATATGGTATTATATATATGAATATGGTCAAAATATATTTTTATAATAAAAATATATTTATTACATAGTATATTTTAACAAGTACGAAGAGAGTTGAGACTTAAGGTATGAGAATTTTGTCACAATTTACCTTATTTGAGACACATGTTATGTTATGAACCTATATTATTTTACGAGGGGTATATACTGCTTGTTTGACTTTCCTTGAAATTAATATCATTATTTTTAGGATATTTTAAGCTTCATGTAATTTTATTATCTCATGGGGATTATAATTCAATGTTACCAACATGGTGAGAGTTTATTGCTACTATCTCATTGTTTATTGGGATTTTTAAGATTTTTCTTCCATTGAAAAAATATTATGATCCATATCTGATGAAATATCAGGAATTTTTTTATCCTTTGGTATAATGAAATATTTATTTAATAGTACCATTTTTCACTGTTTGGTACTTGAGATAAATAAGAAAAAGTTTTTAAGAAAATAAACTTTTATTTCTCTCTTCGATAAAAAATATGTTTTCTTTCAAAAAATTATTTTCTTAAAAAGTTTTCAAAATTATTTTACTATTATATAATGATATTTAAAAGAAATTTTTTACCATGTTTTACCTTTTTAATAAATGGTTTAAAATTAATATTCCTATCATTTTCTGATCAAGTCCTTTTTGACTTATACTGACAATATGAAAGTGATCCTAGTTTAAACGTGTATGGAATAGATGAAATACCATACTACCATGAATGGTCACTTATTCAAATATTAATTTATATGTTTTCAAATTTATTTTAAAAGAAAAATATTTTCCAAACTTTTTCTATTTTAAAAAATATTTTTTAAATTCAGATAGGATACTTTACTCAATAAATGTTTTTAAAAGATATTTTAAACTTATTTTTCATCCAAGATTTCATATGATTGTGCTAGATATTATTTACTAGGGATTTGATACAATAATTAAATTCATATTATTTATCTAAATGGTTTAATTTTTATTACATTATTTTTATGAAACTCTTTTATCCTCAATGGGAAATACCATGATAACACATTTTTGAAAAAAATTATTTTAACGGGTTAGGCTATGATGAAATGATTAAGAAACTAGTCTCTTTTCCACAGGTTATGATTTGATGACATGTTTATGTTACCAATTTTATTTATTGAATTATGATATGTTGAATTATTATTATCTTATGTCCCACAAATATTTGATTTCCTTATATGACAAGTGGGACTTATATCTCCCTCCAATGCATTGGGTAAATATTTATATCTCTTGAGATAGATATGACTGGAATAGGGAGTGAACTCAGTTCAGTGATACAATGATAGAATGGGAACCAAATTCTGTTCAGTAATATAGGGTTGTAATGGGGATGTGAACCTAGTTTAGTAAATGACGTTTTTCACTATGATGGTATTGGATGTGATCCTTGACTAATATGAAAATAATTTTTTATTCTTGCATGAATGACAAAAATTATGTCTATTTTTCTATCACGGATCATGTTCTTTAATTACCTTATTATTCATGTTTTATGAACCACCAATAGTTATTCCATGACTCATGATTATTATTTTTGATTTGTAGGGCATGGTTTGAAAATTTTATACACATTTTCCTAAACCCTTATGTTCATGTTATACTTATGTATCTCCCTTATTTTCTTTATAGAGCATCTGATTTCACCCCTTATTATGTTTCCTTTCCCCAAGTTATGAAGATATGTATTATGTATTATATGTCTAGGAAGGGTGATGGTTATGAAAAATATAGTGGTATATTATCTAACTCTCTTATGTACCAGTGTTTATATTTCATTGTTTCCAAAGCCACTAAGCTATTACAGTTCTCGGGCATGAGTTTTTATAATGTAATGAATATTCCAAAAAATGATGTAATTTATATGTATGAAAATCTTAGGTCTCTATATTTGGTATCAGAGAAAAGGTTTAGTTATCCTTTAGAAACTAGAATGAGAAAACCTTAGTGAGTTCCCTAAAGGCATTTTTAATGATAATTCTAAAGAATATACAAAGTATAGGAATATTTATTGGAATTTTATTAAAAAATAGAGCGAGTGATTTACTAGAAATATATCACTATCTATATACTATAAGGGGATGTGGATTTTGAATATATGTACATAGGGGAAATAGCACTGAAAACACCATATTGATCTAGACTCGATCGGGAACCGAGGCATAATAATGGGCCTTATTGAACACCTAGTTTGACAATCCTAGTGGATTTCATCTAGAAATTCAAAAAAATCTTCATGAACCATAAATAAGGATTTAAATTGAATATGGATGTTAATGACCTAGTACAAACCTAATGGGTTATATATTAAAGAAGGTTTCATTATTTATTCATCATTTAAGTGATTTCCATGATTATTTGTTTTTCCACTATGATTGTTATTTCTTACTCTATTATTTTTGGTTTTAGTCAATGAATATAACCTGGAGAAACCATGTTAATGCTGATTATCATTGAAAAAGAAACTATTATCCTCCTGATAGTCTAAATGTTATTGGATATGTAATTTAAAAGCATGTGGCTATTCTCACACAACATTGTCAAGCTATGAATCAAGATGTACTTCCAAATGAACAAAGGAGGGAATAAGATTTTGTTTATTCTTTCATGAGGAAAAATATAACTTCTTTTATAGAGTCCTCTGATCTACTATTTTATGAACAATATATCAGTACCACCATAAATATATTTTTTGGTCTCCAATGTTCGAAAGATGAAAAATTCATTTTGGTTGTCTACCGTTTGGAAGGTAAAGCGGATAAATGATGGAATCCTTTCAAGAATACAAGGCAAAATGATAAAATTGAATCCATGTATTGGGGTTGGTTTAAGAGATTATTTTTTAATAAATAATTTCCTCATTTTCTTCATATGAATATTGAGAAAGAGTTCTTTGTGTTAAATAAAAAATATGATGAATCCATTGATACTCACAAGGCCAGTTTTACAAGCCTTATGAGGTGAGCTTATGGTATTTTCATCAAACCTAAAAGTATGGTTGATTGATTCTTTAGTAGATTAAAACCAAGTATCCAAAGGGTTTTATCCAAAATGGAATTTTGTATTTATGAAGATGTTGTTCTAGTAACGTATCAATATCATTATTTTGATAAGAAATAGTAGATGGATTTGAAAGGAACATCTAAAAATCATGGATAGAAGAAGATGAGATTTCCTTTATTTTCAATGTGTAGAAAGAACCATGTATGAAATTGTATTAATGGGTATAATTAATTTTTTATGTGTATAAATCAAGGTTATTGGAAATTGTATTAGTGAAATTATGGGAAGTAGTAAGTTAATAGTGTGAATAGAGTGAAAGATGCATATATTGCACCACCCAAAATGATTCAAGTATTAGGATAATGGGAATTAGGCTAACAAGTTTGCAAACCTAAGGGTTAATGATGTTGATCGACGTTATCAACCACTTAAGCTGAGGGAAAAGGGGAAATCTCATGGGATTACTATTACCGAAGAGGGGTGTGATAATGAAGTGGTGAAAGGTACTCTTACCATCCAATCTATAACTACTAATGTCTTATTTGATTCTGGATCTACTAAAACTTTCATATATAAATCATTTTCCAAGTGTATCAAGATCCCACCAAAACTATTATATGTAGAATTATCAGAAAAACCCATAATCATACTATGATTATATCTTAAGTCTATAGTTCAACTCTGATTGACGTTGGTTGGAATGTACTTCCTAAAAATGCTATTATTCTTCCTCTAATGGAATTTTATATATTCTTAGAAATGTATTGCATTTCTTTGAATAAATTCTGCATCAATTATTGAGTAATTGAAGTCATGTTTGATATTCTAAACAAATCTATCATAATTTAAAAATGTGACTATATGTATGAACATCCTATGAAAATTACATCTAGTGTTTATTTTTTAATTCCAATTTATAAGGCATGTTAATCTAAAATGGTTGGGGAGAAACTTGATATCAATGATAGACATATTGTTTTTGAATTTATGGATGTCATTATAAAAGATTTCCATTTTAATGACCCTGAACCTAGTATATGAGAGCTTGTGTCTGAGTTTATTACATTGAAATAGATATAAGATATTAATCCCAAATGAATGATCAGATTTTTAGTTTTGGGAACCAAATTTCATTCATGAACCATACATTAAAATTTAAAATGTAAAATACATAATAGAAAATATTTTGAGAAAACCATTATTCTCCTAAATTAACCCTACATATCCGTCAAAATATACATCTTGGAATCCAATATAAAATATAATATAAGAAAGGGGTGAGCTCAGATTCTCAGTAAGAGTAAGCGTACTGCAAAATCTATTATGAATAAATAACAATAAACATAATAGAGTTTATATAAATGAGACTCAATACATTTAAACATAATCTTGAGAATAATATGGAAGGAATAAATCAAATTCATATAATTACATATAAATAATAACATGGATATTCTACTAATCGAATAATAACTTGGAATATCAATAACTAATCCTGTAGTGAATGAATGAAAAATTTCAGACATCATAAACATACCATCAAGGATTTGGCCAAGACACCATATATATTTTCAAAGAAAGGATCTAGAAATCCTGAAGGATAGGGGAAAATCTTATCTTGATCAATTGAATTTCCATCCATCAATCCAAGTGAAGATTAAATAGGCATAGAAGGAAGATTTAAAACTGTAAAAGAAGGATAGAAGTGTTACTGAGATTTAATTTGATCATGATGGAATGATAAGGTTCAGGAATCGGGTATGCATTCCTTACATACTAGACATGAAGGAGTTGTTAGGGGAATCTCATAGTTCTTCATTCACTATTCATCTCGGAAGTACGAATATGTTTTGATATGTGAAAGAATACTTATGGTGGGATGGAATGAAGATATATATTGTAGAGCTTGTTTATTGGTTCATGGTATGTCAATATGTAAATGCTGGAAGACAAAAGTCTCAGGGGTTGTTGCATCCATTACCCATACCTGAATAGAAATGGGAGAACATCACTATGAATTTTGTCATTGGACTCCCCAAAACCTCTTTAAGGAATAATTCTATATTGGTGGTAGTTGATATCCTTACTAAGTCATTACACTTCATCACTGTTAGAGAAGACTTATATCTAGATCATCTTTGTAAGATACTAGATCTTTTTAAGGTTTTTTGGTTTGTATTTTGGTTTGGACTCTTCTTTTGGTTAGATAAGTATTTCCTAAGTTCATGTTGGGGCTCAGGGGTGCCTCAACGGATCATGTTACAAAGAGAAGAGAAATTAGGATGAGCAGTGAAAGGTGCATTGTCTGTGCATAGTCAAGGGAAATCGTGTAGATGAACCATGCAGACTAGCCATCCCTAGACAGTAGACTTCGAACAGTCTGAGTATGGTTAGGGAAACCATGCTCGATCCCATGAAACTGTGTGAAATTGGTGTTTTTGGATAGTAGATTATATAGGGTTTGTGCATAGTTTTGAAAACCGTACAGGTAAACCGTGCGGCCAAGAAAAGTTGTAAACATTTACAAAACTTCCATATATGGATTTAAAACCCCAACTTGGGATTTTTCTCCATTTCATCCCCTCCACCCCTAGTGACGAACCATTCTGACCCAATCATCCATGAGGTTTTTCTCATTCGATTATCAATCATTTAGGATGTCGTTGGTTTCAGATCAAATCTCTAGGTACATATAATCATCTCCACCCCTCTCTTATTCAGATTAGGGCCTGTTGTTTCTCCCATATTCTTTTGAATTTATAAACCCCTTGGTTTTTTCAGTGGAACGTATGATAGGGTTTCAAGGGGTGCTTGAATCTGGATCCAAGGCCATGATTAAGAGTGAGTTCATCATTGTATTCGAGGTAGGTGGTCTACAAGTTATATCCAATCAGTTTTATAGAGATTTTTATATTAAGTGTTTTGATTCATACCCTCTTGTGAAGAGTTCGTCATTCCATTAGTGTTATGTGAGGTTTAGGGAGTCTAAAAAACCTAATGGAACCCTCATGATCCCCGCGGGATTCAAGGACGATGATGTGACCTATGTTAGGGCCACCCATGCGATGTACCAACATTCCCAGACATAGAGTTTAGCTATGTAAATGTAGGGCCATTGTGTGAGAACATAGAGCCTGGGGTGAATATGATATTAAGATCGAAGGATGTGAATGGGAGTCCTAGTAACACACAAGGGTTGGGTGGGGACCTATGTGGGTGTTCTTGGGCTTAACAAATGGTTAATTGAGATAAAGGGAAAATCCAAGGGGTTAGCTTTATACCTAATTATTCTTAGTGACATAAGACTGGGAAATGATAATTGGGGATGAATTATGGAATGAGTTAATACATGAGAATTAGGAGGTACACCTAAATGATTGAATGCAATGAAGGGATTTTATTATGTGATATATGAATTTTGTTTAGAATGCATAAGTGGGTAAATGTTTTTAAAGTGATAAATGGGATAAATGGGTTAATGAATGGTCAATGATGAATTTGGACAAGGTAAAGGGACGGTTGAATACACTCAATGGGTTAAGGCATGAAAATGGGAATTTGGAAAAATGGATATGAATTGTATTCATAAATTGTATGAATGTCATATTAAGTGGAAATGACTAGAGACCATAATAGAATGGCTTATGAGCATAGTATTGGAGCCTAGTAAATTAGGCCCAATGAATGATGCCTAGTGATATAGGCACAATGAATGAATTCTTAGTGAGATAAGAGTGATAAAAAGGGAATTGAGATAAATGTCTAAAAGATGTGAAATGTTGGAAATGTGTCAATCGGTTATGACATAGTATTAATTCCCATGCTATTTGTTATGTATTTTGAATGTAGATTCACAATGGCATTGGTTATGTTATGTTGTGTTATGTATTGTGATATCAAATGGAATTGAATGTACTTGTTTGTCTTAAGGTTTGGTTGTGGTGATTTGATAAATAAGAAAGTGTACATGGCTTGGTAGTGTGAGATATTGACTGAGGTTCTACGCCAATTGGTTGTGTTGGACTGATGCTCTAAACTCCACCCCTAATTCACAGGTTAGGGATGAGGACTGATGCTCTATTCCCCTAATGGTTACATTCCACCCGGACGGAGGCTCTGAGGTGTGGAAAATGTATTGATGTCATTCCACCTGGACTGAGGCTCCAAGGTGAGGTTATTGTATTGATGTCATTCAACCAGAAATGAGGCCCAAGGTGAGGATATTGTATTGATTTCATTCCACCTGGAATGAGGATACAAGGTGAGGTTATTGTATTTATTTCATTCATCCTGGACTAAGGATGCAAGGTGATGTTATTGTATTGATGTCATTCCACCTAGACTGAGGCTTCATGGTGAGGAAAATGTGTTGATGTGATATGTGAATACCAAGTTAGATAGGGAATTTCTTTGTTTTCTATATACATTGTGAATGATTTTCTTAGACCTTCTATAGATGATATTTATGCCTAACCCATGGAACATGTGATCAATGTGTCTTATGTACTGAAAACGGTATAAGAAATGGAATTGGGATAAATTCTAGTCATGAATTAAATGAACCTTATTAACTAATGGCACCTGAATAGTCCCTTGCTTTCTTACCATTTATTTTTTACTTGCATGCACTATCTGTTAGACTAGATATTTTGTAGACACCGTTGGTGGTGACCTACTGATATTTGTACTCACACCCTGCTTGGGCCACCATTGGGTACCCGAATAGATCTCTTGGTTGTAGGTTGGGTTAATGGTAGAGGCCTTACTCTGAGATATTAGGTTGGGGTTAGGGTGTACATAGAGAAGGACCTGGACTTGGATTTGGGACCCGTTTGGAGTTTTGGATATTTGTTTTATTTTGGAATTCTTCCACTTTGCACTACTAATATAGAATTGCATGGTTGTATTTGATTTGTGGTTTCTACCCAGTTTGGGAAACACTTGGTTATGCTCATTTAATTGGTAGTTCATGTTTTTTTGTAATTTATATTGTGTTTTGTGGTGGGTTACTCTGGTAAAGAGGGTATAGTCACCCCCCATGACTCATTAGACCCTCTCTGATAGTCAGAAACCTTTGGCATGCGGGGAGGTGCACATGAGGTCCTGTGATGACCTGACTAGGAGCACCAATTTAGTGTATTCCTGGTCAGGGACATTAAAAAGTGGTATCAAAGGAGTTATTTTCTCTTTCTTATTATTCAGGAATGGTAGGCAAGAGATTAGGACAGTATTGGGCCTTGATAATGAGCCATTCTTGGGAGTATTTAACCCATGTACGAGGGAAAACCCAAGTCACCCTTGGTGGGAATAGTTGTTCTTGAAGTGTGTTATTACAGTTGAATGATATTTCACCATTGGGTGATGCACATGTTGTATAATTTGATTTATTTATGATATTTCTCTCATAGTCGGAATGGATTGGGGATGTGCATTCATGTATCATTTTAGGCACCTAGGGATATAGGTGTAATGTATCCTTATAGGTACACACACGAGATGGGTGTGCGGGGTATAGATATTGAAATCCATTTTTAATTACGTAATAAATATAAAGAAAATGACCTGTAATAATGGTGATGAAATTGGGTGAATGAAAAGAATGCAAATTAATAGTTAAGTAATATCGTGTATAAAAATGTTGTGACCAGGTAAAAGATTTGGGTTTTGATAATTGTATGGGTTTATTTGGTGTCCAGAACAAAAAGGGGCTACATAATGGCTATAAAATTGTTAATGAATTTTTCATAATGAAAGACTTGTGATTATGTAAGTTGGTAACCCCATGTTGACTATGACCACACAAGTTATGGTAAGGGGTGGTGTTCTATGTGTGATGATGACCGTTGGGGTAAAGTATGAAGAATGGTTTGTTTAAGGGTGATCACGTGGAATATTTACATCTATGGTTAAATTTTGTTGGTCTTTCTTCGAAGTGTCGAGTGAATGAAAAGTTTTGAATGAGAATGTTTGGGTGCAAAGGTGGGTATCCTTGGTGTTGTTAGTTTGACCCTTGTATGTGTGGGTTGTGGCAGTGAGAGTGCTCTAGTGGATATTTTGGGCTTGGATTGTGAGGCCTTACCGGTCATGATTTCTCCTAGGTGGTCTATTTAGGGAACCCTTGATAGGTTTGTGACCTTTGGGTTGTGAGGCGTTATTTGTTAATGTGAAAGAGGAATCGTTCATTGATTGTGACCATACAGGGTGCATTATGGACCCTAAGGATGGGGCCTAAGTCTTGGTGACCTTATGAGTAGAGACCTAGCGAGTTGTGACTCGAATTCTGGGGGGGTGATTTGATGTAGTGGTGATGAATTCGTACACATTTGGTGTGGAACCTAGAGAAGATGGTTGTTTGGTACGCAAAGCATAGTGTGTGTTGGATTGGGAGTGAGAGTTCCATTCCCACACTTTTCATCATTCATTTCATGATATGTGTGGTATGGAGAGAGGGCCAATGGCTTATTCTAGTTGTGACATCAGTCAAGGGAGTTGGTTTTCTTCAACCTTCAAGGTGACCTAGGAGAGAGGTCATACAAGGATTCTAGTGCTTTTGGCTTTGTGTCTTAAATTTGGTTGTTTTGAACATTAAAAGTGGGACCTAGAGTGTTTCATGGTGCAGTTTTGTAATGTAAGGATAAGTTGGAAGGTTGATGGCCTAGTTGTGACTGTTTATTTCATAAGGTCACCCTAGTGTTTATGATAAGAGGTAAGGTTTATTTTGAATGGTTGTATCTCTTGAATTCCCGACTCACTTGTTTGGGTGACGATTAATGGATTTATGAAGTTGTTTTGAACGGAAATGACAAGGGTGGCTAAAGTGTGGTTATATACTTTCACTCGATGGTGACATCCAAGGTAAGGTGGTCATGGGGCTGAACTTGTTTTTATGAATGGGTTAATCATGGAACGATGGTTAAACATGGTTGGAAATCACACCTGAGCTATAGTGGGTAACTATTGATGAGATACGTTGGGAGGGGAGCCTGAGATCCTTGACTAGTTATGAGGTCTCATAGTTCAACATCGGAAATGGTAAAGTTGGTGGTGGTGTTCTTCGACAAATTCTTAGAATTCATCAACTAATGAAGAGCATGCCTAATTTCATGAAATCATCCCAGGTACGTGGAGAAGCTCGGGCGTTCACCAAAAGACTTGAAGGTTTTTGGTTGGATGAGGGACACCATGGCGTTTACGCGCATGGAAACTGTATATGTAGAGATTCAGGATGGAATGCACACCATATATGGTTTTGGGCGAGGTCCTCATGATGGACCGAATGACAAGAAATTTCATGGGTTCCATCCATGGAACCTGGTAATGAAAACTGGGTGACATTGTTTTTCTTGTTTTGGGAAAAGGTTGAATGGCCATGTCTATGTTTGTGGTTCGGCTTGTGATCGAGTAAAAGATGTGCTGGTTGAAATCCCCCTTAAGAGTAGTGGTAATGACACTCTTAAAGTGGGGAGTGATATGTCAGTCTCTGGTGTGGAAAAGAGAACATCAAGACGACGTAGTGGCACCAGGGTAGTAATGAGGAACCGGTGATGTTCATGTCAGCTTCTTTGGAGAGGTATGTGGGACTTGGTTGTGGTGAAAAATAGGCTAGGTGTTCACTCGAGCTCAGGGGGGTCCGAAGTGAAGCTTCTGAGACCTGCGTTGGGTCATAGGAGGATGTGGTTGGATATGAAAATGGGTTTTGGAAAGACAAGTTGGGTTCTTGTAACTCCAATGAAGACTAGGGTTAGAATAAGATAATTGCCCTTATGGAGTTTTAGAACATCGTAAAGTTGAGTGAACCTTGGCCATGTGATGTGGTGACATGCCAAGGGTGAAGCTGATGGCGGTTTGGGGGGGCAGTAGTACCATGATGATGTAATTATACTGGAATTCAGGAAATGACCTCAATGGAAGGTGGTTGTTCTAGGGAAAGCCAGTCGAAGGTGGTTCAGCCTGAGATAGTAAACTTGAATGGGTGAGGTGAGAGTGACCCACCTTCATGTTCATGTTGTAGCAAAAATCCCCTTTCAATATGAATTTGAACCTAAGTGAGGTCAGTATGATTTTACTCCTTTAATGGATGGGGTATGGATGTCTTCCAATTGGTTGTGATGTTGCAGTTGGATGCCAAGGTAGGGTAATGATCCTATTGAGGCTTGGGCCCAGTAAGATGGAAAATGTTAGAAAATGGGAAGGTTGGGTGAGTTCTGGTGGTCCATCGTTGATGGAGGAGGTACCAAGTAACTAAGAATAGTGGAAAAAACATACCAGATAAATGGTTGGTTGATGAAAAGATCAGAGTATTGGGTTGGAAGGACTCAAGTGGTCACCGCTTGGGTGAGTTGACCCGGGTAGAGAGCATTAGAATAGTTTAACTAGTCGAGTAGCTGAAACATTTGAATTTCATTTGGATGTATAGTGTAGAGTTAGATCTTCAGAAAATATGGTTGGAAGGGTCATGTGTTTTTCTCGGGGTGATACTAGGTTGGGTCCCCATTATAGTTGGGTGCACAGAAAATAACGCCATGTGATTTGGGTCACGATTTGTGCAGAGGATCAGGCCGATGATGTGTTTATTATTTCCCCCATGACAATTAGATGTTGTGTGTTTAGTTTTCATATGTTGTCAGTAAGTTTTTTTCTCATATGTTTTACCCATGAAGTTCTCATGGTGAGAAATGTTGAATTTGATGAATCCTTGGGGAGTTTTCAGCTTATGTTGTGATTGTAGTGAGGAAGGCTTGTAGGGAAAGTTTGTGGCCTTGATTCATGTTCAGTAGGAATTGTGATATACAACCAGAATCTTGGAAGGTGGGATTTTTTAAGTAGACCTTGTGGAATGATCCATTATTAAGAATGTTAATGATGCTTGGAAGGGCGGCTCGTGGGTAAACCGTTATAAGGTGGGGAGGTTGTAAGATCCTGAATCTTTTTAACGTATGTTTTTTATTTATGTTTTGGTTTGGCATCTTTTTTAGGATATATATGTACTTAACAAGTTCAGGTTGGGGCTTGGGTTGTCTTGATGGATCGGGGTGTGAAGAGAAGATCAATCAAGCCAAGCAGTGCAAGGCACACGATATGTGCACGGTTAGGGGAAACCATGTGGATGAACCATGTGGACCAGCCATCCCTGGATAGTAGCCTTCACACAGTATGGGCATGGTTGGTAAACACCTTGTGAGATACTTGGAAACCATTACAAATGGGTTCTTTGGGACAGTATATTCTGCATGGTTTGCGTATGGTTTTTAAAACCATGTGGGTAATCCGTGCAGCCCAGAAAAGTTTATTTTTTCTAAAATTTCCATCCAGGGATTTAAAACCCCAACATGGGATTTTCCACCATTTCATCCCCTGTAACCCTAGCAATGAACCCTTCCAACCCAAGCTTTAAATAGGTGTTTCTCCTTTTATTTTTGGCTATTTATGATTCCATTGGTTGCAGATCAAAGCATTGGGTAATTCTAATCCTCTCCACCCCTTTTTACTTTGGATTAGGTCTTGTGGTTTCTCCCATATTCTTCTGAACATTCAACCCCATTTGTTTTCCAGTGTAACCTTGGTTAGGGTTTCAGGGGGTGCATGAATCCAGATCCAAGGCCATGATTAAGAGTGTGTTCATCATCAGATTCAAGGTAGGTGGTATACAATTTATATCCCTTGGGTTTTATAGACATTTTTCCATGAAGTGTTTTGATTCTTACCCTATTTTGAAGAGTTCGTCATGCCATTTTTGTGTTGTTATGTTTAGGGAGGCTGAACTACCTAATGGAACCCTCGTGATCCCCGTGGGATGCATGGAGGTTGATCTAACCTATGTTAGGTCCACCCATGGGGTGTTCCAACTTTCCCGGACTTAGAGTTTACCTATGTAAAGTTAGGGACGTTGTGTGAGAACAGAGCCCAGGGTGAATATAATATTAAGCTCTAAGGATGTGAATGGGAGTCCTAGTAACACACATGGGTTGGGTGGTGATCTTTCTGGGTGTTGGTGGGCTTAAAAATGGGTTAAGTTAGATAAAGGAAAAATCTAAGTGGTTATATTTATACATGATTATTCTTAGTGAGATAAGCATGGGAAATGATAATTGGGGATGAATTGTGAAATGGGATAATACTTGAGAATTAGGTGGTGTACCTAAATGATTGAATGTAATGAGGGGATAATGTTATGTGATGAGAATTGTGTTTGGAATGAATAAGTGGGTATATTATTGTGAAATGATAAATGGTCTAAGTGGGTTAATGAATGGTCAATGATGAATTTGGATAAGGTAAAGGGGTGGATGAATACACCTAATGGGTTAAAGCACGAAAATGGGAATTTGGATAAATAGATATGAACTATATTTGGAAATTGTGTGAATGTGTTATTATGTGAAAATGACTAGAGACCATAATATAATGGATTATGAGACTGATATTGGATCCTAGTGAGTTAGTACTATTGAAATATTCCTAGTGAGGTATGCACAAGGAATAAATGCCTAGTGAGATAAGCATGATAAAAAGGGAATTGGTATACATGACTAAAATATGTGAAATGTGGAAAATGTGTCAATGGATTGTTGCATAGTATTAATTCCCATGTATTTTGTTATGCATTGTGAATGTTGATTCCCAATTTTATTGGTTATGTTATGTTTTTTATGTATTGTGATATCCAATGGAATTGAATATATTTGGTTGTGTTATGGTATGGTTGTGGTGATTTGATAATTAAGCATGTGCACATGGCTTGGTAGTGTGGGGTATTAACTGAGGTTCTACGCTCACAGGTCAAGCTGGACTGATTCTCTAAACTGCACCCCTAATGAATGAGTTAGGGATGAGGATGGATATTCTATTCCTATAATGGTTTCATTCCACCCAGACTGAGGCTCTGAGGTGAGGAAAATGTATTGATGTCATTACACCTAGATTGAGGCTCCATGTTGATATTATTGTGTTGATGTCATTCCACCTGGACTGTGGCTCCAAGGTGGGGATATTTTATTGATGTCATTCCACCTGGAATGAGGATCCATGGTGAGGTTATTTTATTGAATTCATTCCACATAGTCTGAGGCTCCAAGGTGTGGTTATTGTATTGATGTCATTCAACTCATAATAAGGCTTCAAGGTGATGAAAATTCTTTGATGTGATATGTAGATCCCTAGTGAGATAGGGAATTGATTTGTTTTCTTTATACATTGTGAATGGTTCCCTAAGACCTTGTTTATATGATATTTATTCTTAACTCATAGAACATGTGATCAATATGGCTTATGTAATGAAGATGGTATAAGAAATGGAATTGGGATAAATGATTGTCATGAATTAAATGAACCTTGTTAACTAATGGAACCCAATCTATCCCATGATTTCCTACCACTTATTTTTTACATTCATGTCCTATCTATTAGACTTGATATTTTTTAGACATCGTTGGTGGTGACCTAATGAGTTTTGTACTCACATACTTCTCGGGCTATTGTTGGGTACCCGAATAGATCTCTTGGTTGCAGGTTGGGTTAAGGGAAAAGGCCCTACTATGAGATGTTGGGTTGGGATTGGGGTGTACATGGAGAAGGACCCAAACTTGGAGTTGGGATTCATTTGGAGTTTTGTCCATTTGTTTTTGTTTTGGGATTCTTCCACTTTCCACTACTAGTATGGCATGACATGGTTGTTTTTGATTTTTGGTTTGCACCCTGTTTGGTAAATTCAAGGTTATGCTCATTTAATTGGTAGTTCATATTGTTATTGTTATTTATATTGTGTTCTATAATATATTACTCTAGTAAAGAGGGTATAGTCTCCCCATGTGACTCATTAGACCCTTGCTACTAGTCGACAACCTCTAGTGTATAGGGAGGCACGCTTGAGGTGATGTGACGACCCAGCTCATAGCACC
Source organism: Viscum album (assembly GCA_963277665.1). Taxonomy (NCBI): domain Eukaryota; kingdom Viridiplantae; phylum Streptophyta; class Magnoliopsida; order Santalales; family Viscaceae; genus Viscum; species Viscum album. The sequence goes on along the minus strand of OY728126.1, from coordinate 926,252,840 downwards.
AGTTTAGTGGATACCAAGTTTGGGAAATTACAATCTTTCTGTGATATACTTTCACCAAATGGTAAGGTTTCACAGTGTACCTGAATCTATTGTATTTGATTAAGATTTGAGGTTTAACTCATTGCTCTGAAAAAGTCTTCAATAATCCCTTGATATAGAATTGAATTTCAACACTACGTATCATCATCAAAAGGGTAATTAGTCTGAACGAACAATTCAAAACCTAGAGGATACGTTGAGATATGGTTAATTGGATTTCAAAGGTGATTCGGATCATCACCTTAATCTTGTATAGTTTTATTTCAAATATATCATTCACTCAAACATTCAGATGTCTTATTATGAATCCCACTATGGGAAGAAATGTAGAGCTCCAATTTGTCTAAATAAAGATGGAGAAAGAAAGTTATTGGGACCTGAGATCATAGAAGAAATGATAGAGAATGTTAGATTCATTCATCAGCACATCAAGGCACCTCAGAGTTAGCATAAATGGTATACTAATAATTTTCAATATGGTCAATAATTTAAAGTTGGTGATAAGTTGTTTATTATAATTTATCCATGGATGTAATTTATAAGATTCCGGAAGAAGGGGAAACTAATCCCTAGGTATATCGGTCCCCTTGAAATTTTTGATCATATATGGACAGTAACCTGTCATGTGGAACTTTCACCAAACATCTATCAAGTCTATGATATGTTATATGTAACTCTCTTAAGGAAGTACATACTTGTCCCTTCACTTGTACTGAACTAAGAGTTCATAATCCAAGAGCAAGATCTTTCTTATAAGGAACAACCAGTGGAGACTATCGATAATACAGAGAATGTTATATGAAATAAGGCCAATCACCTGGTAAAATATTTGTGGTGAAACCACTAGTTTGAGAAAGCTACATGGTAACTGGAGTATTTGATGATGTAGAATAATCTTCATTTTTTGTATAAGAGTGATGAATTTCAAGGGTGAAATTCATTTTAAGGGGGTAGAATGTAACACTCTAAGTTTTTGTGAACATTTTTTCAAATAAATTAAATTTATTGGATGTATTGTGTTGTAAGATACACCAAGATAATATTTTGTTATAATCTAAACTAATTTAATCTTGTGTTACATGAAACACTAACTTATCTTCTGTTACACGTGACACTGCGTTTTAACCAAACAATGATATATTATTAATATAGTTATTTAAATGTGACCATTATAACTAAGATATTATACTTAGAAAAATAGATAAGGATAATTAATTTTTAAATATTAATTAAATTTTATTTACATAAATGAAATATATTTTTTAAAAAAATATATAATTTTAGATAAATTATTTATAAGTTTTGAATATAATATTTTCTCAAAAAACTGGTTTTTATATAATTTTGTGAACAATAATTAAATTAAATTTGTATAATTTTATAAATTTAATTTGAAAAAATAAACAAGGTTTTTTAATTTATAATTTCAAAATTATCTTTGGGTGAATTTTTTTTATTTTTTTGAAAAGTTTCATTTTCTATAATAATGAAAAATATGAAATTTTAATTGAAAATTGCCTTTTTGTTTAATTTATTCATATAGGTAAATTATATTTTAATTTGGTTTTAAAGTATATTTTGTTCAATTATAAATATATTAATCCAATTTAGGTCCTTGAAATAAATTTTACATTGAAATTGGATATGAAAACATTGTTAACATTTGCACATTTTAACTTTAAAAACCCATTTTCTCGCCATGCCTACGAGAATATTTTTAAATAAATTTTTTTCATTTCTTTGAATTTAATTTGGAAAAATGGTTTTTATACATTTAATAAATATAATAAATGATTTATAATTTTTTCAACTTAATTTTTGATCAAATTAGTTTGTGAAAAAAATTAAAATTAATTCCAACACTTATGGTAAAAACAAATTTACTTAGTCGTTAAACATCAAATATAATGTGTAAAAATAACCTAAAACTTGTCAAAACCCTATTTTATGGACGTATTTATACCTTATAATGTATTATGTTTAAATTTGAGCCATTTTGACACTTTTCTCATATGAAAATCATGGGTTTAATTCTCTCATTCAAAACATTACAAGTTTTCCGCTCACCTCCCTTATAAGAGGCGTCCCACTCCCCCTATCTTCAAAACTCTAAATACATTTATCTTAAAAAATACCTATCAAAATATCTTATAAAAGGCCCTAACCTTATCCTAGAATCCTTAATTTGGGCATAAATTCAACCAAGGAGGCCTTTGATGAAAACCAAAGGGAAATACCCAAAGAAGAGGTAACGTTCATCAACAAATGTTTTTGTTTTCTTTCTTCATAAAACCCCTTAAATTATTTTAATATCATGAATATTTAATAACCAAATTATCTTAAAAACACATAGATGTCATTATGTTAAGGGTAATACCAAGAACCACACACAATTCGATCAAATGGGTTACAAAAAACATTGTTCGCGTGTACAATAGACTACCGCCTTACAGACCAATATCATTCATTTTTTCATTAACACCTCCAAGGTTGGGAATAATTATGGAGATAATATTTATATGTGAAATTTATTTTTTTTTTGATTTTATTATTATTTTATAATTTCTATATATCACATAAATTTATGATTTCCACTTTGTGGGAATATGATAATGTCGTTCGTGTGTATGGTGGACTACCATCTCGTGAAGCGTTGTGATCCATTCACGCTTTACATGGGTTATATTAATTATGAGTTTAATAAAATTATTATATATATATGACATAAAAATTATTCTATAATGATAATATATTATATTATCTTATTTCTTCTAATCTAACAAGAAAATGAAAATAGTGTTTCAGCATACGTATGGCCGTTCGTCCCTATAAACGGTGTATCTCATTTCATATTTTTTTTATTTTTTTTTATTATAACAAAATATATAATGAATATATTTTATTATATTTATATAATGGTTATAATTTTAGATATTATGAAATAATTATCTAATTAGTAGGACCAATAACATCAAGTCAATACATGTACTAAAAACAAAGTGGTTGTTACCTGAAACACAACATTAACATGGAATTTTTAATAAACACAAAATATAAAGTCATAAGTAAATAATGTATGGTATTATATATATTATTATGGTTCTATTATATATTTATAATAAACTTATATTTCTTATACAACAGGTTTGAATGATTATGCCAATAGTCAAGACTGAAGGTAAGAGAATTTTGTCTCAATTTTCTTTCTTTAAGACACATATCATGTTATGAACCTATATTCTTTTATGAGGTAAATATACTACCCATTTTACATTTTATATCATGAATATACTTATTTTCATGATATTTTAAGTTGCACAAAATTTTACTCTCTCTTGTGGATTATGATTCAAATTTACCGAAGTGGTGAGATTTTATTACTACAATCTCATCATTTATCAAGATTGCTTTCGATTAGGCTTCCATTGATGAAATATGATGGTACATATATAAATAAATCTCATGAGGTCTATTAACCACTATTTATTTATGATATATTCATGAAATAGTAACATTTCTTCACTCTTTGGTACTTATGATTATTAAGAAAATATTTTTAATAAAATCTTGATTTATTTCTCTCTTTGGTAGGGAATTTGTTTATTCCCAAAACTATGATTTCTGAAAAAATAAAAACTATTCCAATATTATACAATGATTTTTGAAAGTTATTTTTACCAATTTATAAAATTTTAAAAAAAATGTTTTAATAGAAATAATTTTGTCATTATATGATCAAGGTTATTTTGACTTATACCAATACTATGAAAGGAATATTTATTTTAAAATATAGGGAATGGAATGAATTCTCCACCTCCATGAATAATTTAATGACCTAGGATTTTTAAATGATGTTTTTTTCCAGAAAAATGTGTGTTAATTTACACAACAAATCCATATCCCTTTAATAATAAAGTGGTATTTATAGAGTATAAAGGGAAATGTGACCATAGAGATTTGACCATTATATAACCATTGCTAAAATATGACTTTTGGTAAATATTATTGTTGAATGCTATTTTTTCTAATAATTATAATGTTATAATTAGTGTTTCTAAGTATAAATGAAATAGGATAATTAATGATGAAAGGTGAAGCAATGGCCTCAACCAGTAGATTCTTTTCATATGAAGACCATTTTTCATAACATGGGAGGGATTTATCATCATTGGGGTTCTTCCATTACCAATACAAAGTCTAGATTAAACAAGTGAATCTTGAATAAAAATGTCTCTTGAAGAATTTAATGTAGGGGGAAATAACCACCCGGGCGGTGTTAGCTGAGCAACCCCATGAATCGGTTACCATCGCACAACATAACCTATGGTCATACATGGGTGTTATAATGTGTTATATGTAGAGGTATTATTTACTTAAATATTAATTCCATTGTATAAATAAAATTATTATTCCATCAATTCTATTTTAAGAATAGTTTTCCTTAATAAAATATATGAAGAATTTGATAAATTTATTTTTCAGACACAAATTGAACTTTTCATAAAAAATATTAATTTTTTTAATAAAGTAGGATATTATGAAAAAAAATATTTTAATGATATAGTATTTTAAAAAAACTCTAATTTAAATATAAATGATAAAATAATTTTACTATGTCATTAAAAAATTTTAGTGTCATAAATTTTACTATGTATAATCAACACACTATTTTTTTTAAAAATATGGTTGTTTATATTTAAAATATAATATTATCATACATAGAGAATTATTATAGTAAAATAAAAAACATTTTTTAAATCAAAACATTTCAATTATATTAGGGTGAATTTATGAGAATTTTCTAAAATACCTTGTTTTTTGTGAATTGTAAAAATATAGTTTGAGGTTTTCTATATGTTTAGTGATTTAATAATTTTTTTCATAATGATTTAACAAGTAATTAACTATGATCTAAAAACTAATATATGTTATTTTATTAATATAAATTATTTTAATATATTTTATTCAATTTACAAATGTATATGTTGCGTTCCAATGTCTACAATGGGAACTTTAAAATTAAAAATATTATTTTGTAGAAAGTTTAACTTTTTCATGTGAAAAGAAGTAATATAAAATGTTTCTTAGTTATTACGGGTTAAAATACCATTAAATATGTCCCAAATTTATAAATATATGGAAAAAACCATGGTCAATCTCATTGTTTTCCATTTTCCACAACCTAGATTTCGAAGGCCTATATTTTTGAAATTATTAAACAAATCCTCCACTTTTTTTATAAATACCCACCCATTTATCAATTTTATTTCACTAAAAATCCATCCACCACGAATAATTTATATTTATACCTCCCAATTATTCCTCCCATGGTTTTCGTAATCCCCCACGGTTCCATTCCTTAATATTTAGGTGTAAAACATTAAGGTAAGGGAATTTTCCTTCTTTTCTTATCGATTCAAGAACCTCAATTCATATATGTCTTCTCAATGTTATTTGTAATATCATATATTACCATTTTTATCATACCCTTACTTGCAAATTCTGTTTTATCAATGGGATACCCTTGTCCCCTCTCATTTTACCATTTTTCAAAACCATGTTTTATACCCGTTATACTGTCGATTTTACTTCTCAAAATTTCCCTCTTCTCCTCAAGAAATTATCTTTTAATTTGTTTTTTTAAATACCCAAGACCCTTTATTTTTTAATGGTATTCACCTATATTTAAAAATTATTTATTTGATTGTAGTATTAAAATACATTAAACCTGTATTCCCTTTCTATGGGCTGAAAATTACAGAATGATATTTGTTATAAGAACTTTTGAAACACTGTGATTCTGATATGAAACTCGTTTGTTTATTTTCCATGGGTTATTTATGAAATGATTTATTTTGATCTATTTGTATCACATTAAATAATAAATAAGAATGATTTACCCTAATAGTGCTCAAATACATTGGATAAAGATTTTAATATCCAAAGATGACATGTTTTATGATACCTTGGTGAATAACCATAGTAATTTTCATTTATAAAACCTTGGTGATTTTATTATGAATTTATAAAATAACTTTTTTAGACACATTTGTTTTCTATGATTCAAGTACTTTTTATTATGATATGTTTCATGTTCTCTTTCTCATTCCATAATGATATTCCTTTTGTTATTATTGATATTCCTCCAGATCGCATTTAAACTATTTCCCTTACTTGTTTCCTTACTGGGACTTATGTTAAACCTTTACATTGATGTATGTACCTAGGTTATGAGGTGCAGAAAATATAATTAGTACGAATTAATAAAAAATATTTTTAAGAGGATTATAAGAATATTTTATGTTTTCATGTGTTATGTAATTTTTTTTCAAGAAACTAATCATTAAAAGATTCTCTATTTTTACAATGTAATGAAAAGTTATGTAATAAAAAGTTAGGATTCCATATTTGGTATTAATGGAAGGTTTAGTTATTTTTGGTAATTAGGATTTGAAAATTTTAGGAAGAACGCTATTGAAATTATTAAATATATGAAAACATCCTGGAATATTGTTGAAATATTATGTAAGTGTTTTCTAAGAAACAAAATACCTATCTGGATTCAAACAAGTAGATATAGATTTGGTATAGATGTATCTTTTGGCAACACCTAAAAACACTACCTTGAGCTAGACTTGAATAGGAACTGATGCATAAAAATGGTCCTTTCTTCACTCTTGCTTTCACACTACTAAGGAATGTGTTTGGTTAATCCAAAGCTTTTTATCAACCATTATAAAAGATTTGTAGAAAATTTATTTGTCATTAAGAATAACATATTTAAGCATGATGTTTTAAGACATTAAATACCTTTAGAACTATAATATTCTAAAAAGAAACAAGGTTTTTACTAGAGTTTTCTTTCTTTATAAAATGATGAAATATGGGAGGAGCCGTGTAAACAATGAGTGGAACATACCATGCATTTATGGCCCTTTCATGGAATCCAGAATTGAAAACATCGTAAGAATCATGTATCAACTAACTCAAGTTATGAATAATAACTGTAATCAAGCTGGGATACTGGATTCATCTCGAAGGTAAATAATTCCATTACGTCCTTTATATGTCAACAAACACCTTCTTTTAGTGGATATACTAACCAATTGATTACTGAAAAATTAATAATATCTCTATAAGATAACATTTCTTTAGTTTTTTGTTTAGAACAAGAGAACTCCACCCTAGATATTTAACACTTAGAGATAGAAGCTGATCAGATGGGGACACTGATTAAAAACATGAATCCAAGAAGGGATATTTATGCAATGGGGTGGGAAGAGTTCAGGGGATATTTTTCAATAAATATTTCCCCCATTCAATATTAATAAAAATAGATAAGGAATTCATAGAGCTAAATCATAAGGAAAATGGATATATGGGAACAATGAGATGAAATTTACAATACATTATCACTAAACCTATATATTTGTTATGAATAATAATAGAATTATTGAAAGATTCATTGGGGTAATAATACCCCATCTATATAGGAATATACTCAATCTAGACTATTATAGCTATGAGGAAATATTGTGAAGATATTGAAGGTTGAACTGGATTTTTGAGAGATATAGTGGTCATAAAAACTGAATGAAAAGAATATATATTTGGATCTAAACATAGGGAGTATCTCTGATCACAGAGGAAGAGGAAAACAATGAAAATTAAAATAGGAAAAAATTATGGAAAGAAGTATTCTGGGAACTTCTTTCTCGGGAATGGAAAATGATACAAGTGTGGAATAGATAGACATATAGTTCAGAACTCTCATAGTGATATGAAGCCTCATCTTCTCATAACTAATGAAAAATGTAATATAGTGAAGTCACATACTGAAGTACAATGTTATAAGTGTAGATATCATGGTCACCATTCCTATTACTATTCCAATCATAAGCTAATGGATGGGAATCCCCATAAAACATTGAATAGGATAAGGGACAAAGGTAATTCATTTTCTATCATGATAGCTGAAGTAAAAGTATCAGAATATGTGGTGGTAGGTATTCTCATTTTTCTATAAAAGAGAGAAATTACTTATTTTAATTATGGTTATACAAATTCCTTTATTTCCTCCATGTTTGAAAGGAATATAGAATCAATCCCTGAACGTCTAGAAGTATATTTATCATTCAAGACCCCTAGAGGGATTATCAAAGAATCAATAATGTATAGAAACTCTAATATTCACATTGGTGGGAAAAATCTAATTGAAAATCTAGTAGTTATTCCCATGGTAGAATTCGATATAATACTAGGGGTGGAATGGATCTCACAGTATAATACTATTATCAACTATATAATCAAGTAAATATCAATATTCTTAAATGTAAAACCTACATTTATTTTCAATGGAGATATATCTTAACCTGATCTTTTTCAAGAAGCACCTACCATAGGCTTCTTTATGTAGATGGTTGGTGAGGAGGATGAAGGAAATGAAAGTAAATTTCCCCATAATTTAGGAATAAATTGATATATTTCCTGAGGAGTGACCTGGACCTCTACTAGAAAGAGAGTTAGATTTCTCCATTAAACAAATACCTAGATCCAAGATGATATCAAATACCCTATATAGAATGGAAAATGTGGAAATTGGAAATTTAAAGAAACAAATTCAAGATCTTTTGAAGAATAGGTTTCTTCAAACAAGTGTGTCTCCTTGGTGAGAACCTATTCTCTTTGTGAAGAAGAGGTATGGGTTGATTTACATTTGAAATTATTGTAGAAAACTTGACAAGATCATAGTAAAGGAAAAGTGACCTCTCCCAAGGATTGATAATTTATTTGACCGAATTTGAGGGGCTCAATTATTCTCCATTATTGATCTTTGATATGGTTATCATCAATTTAGGGTGATGAAAGAAGATATTATAATGCAAACTTTCAATCAAGATATGGCCATTATATGTTTTTTATAAAATTCAACTTGACTAGTTATCCTACTGTACATATTGATTTTATGAATAGAGTCTTTAAGGATTACCTTGATAAATTTTTGGTAGTTTTTATTAATTATATTCTGATATATTAAAAAATTTGTGAAGCATGAGGATCATATAAGAGTTATATTATAAAAATATGAGTAAGGAGATACTATATTAAAAATTAAGAAGATGTGAATTTTTTACACTATAAGTTTCTTTCTTAGGGAACATTGTAACCACTAAAGGAATCTCAATTGACCCTTCCAAGAAAAATGTTGTGGTAGAGTGGCCTCATCCTACTACAATAACTGAGATTCTTAGTTTCCATGGTTTAGAATGATATTATAGGATTTTTCTGAAAAACAATTTCAGGAAATTATAATCCACTAAGGAAGTTAACATGAAAAGGGGGTAAGTTAATTTGGGAAAAAGAGTGTGATGAAAGTTTGCAAGAGATGAAATATATATTGTTTATTGAACCTATGTTAACTCTACACTATATCATAGAAGTATTCATTATTCTTAGCGATGAATCTCTGAAAGGGCTTGATTTCACCCTCATGAAAAATAAAAAGGTGATTGCTTATGCATCTCAACAGTTAAAGCCTCATGATCAGAATTATCCAACGCAAGATGTGGATTAATCATCTATTATTTTTTCTCTAAAAATATTGAGGCACTGTGTTTATAATGGGAAATGTTATATATACATAGACCACTAAACATTGAACTATATATTCACACAAAAGGAAATGAACATGATACAAAGAATATATTTAGAACTTCATAGAGACTATAACTGTTCAATTCATTATCACCCCAGAAGAGAAAACAAGTTTTTTGATGCATTAAGTAGGAAAGACACAGTTGTAAAGGAATTGATTAGAATTTAAGGAGATCCTTTGATGAGAGAACTAGTAAAACAGTACATAGGAATTGTAATGGAAGGGACATCATCAAACCTATACAAAATTATTTCTCAACCATCAGTACATGAGAAGATCAAGAAAGATAAAAGATAATGTTCCTTGTTACAAAATAAGATAGTGGATTTGAATAATGGGAATTATCCTGAGTTCAATATTGATCAAGAAGGTTTACTGAAATTTCATTCGAGACTACATGTTCCATCTATTCTAAAGATAAATAAATAAATGATAGATTAATCTCATAACATTACATTATTTATACATCATGGAATCACTAAAATGTATAGGGACCATCATGGTCATTATTGGTGGGATAACATGAAAAGGGAGATTTTTTACTACATTGTAGGTGATTAGTATGTCAGCAAGTGAAGGTGTAGCAATAAATTCCTAAAGGGATATTCCAACCACTACCCATACCAACATGGAAGTGGGAAAAAATCACTATGGAATTTATCACAGGTCTTCAAAGATCATCTAAAGAAAAGAAATTGATATGGATTATAGTGGACTAACACACCAAGACAACCCATTTTATCACTTTTTGGGAAGATTTCTCTCTTGAACAACTTTCCAAGATTTACATATAGAAAGTGGTGAGGTTTGCTGGAGTGACACTTTATATCATTTTTAATCATGATCCAAGGTTCACATAAAAATTCCTGATAATTATTCAACAATATAAGAGTATAGAATTGAATTTCTATATTATCTATCACCCCAAACTAATAGCCAATCTGAATGGACTTTTTAAACACTTGAGGACTTTCTGAGAACATGCTCAATGGAATTTAAATGTGGATGGGATCAACACCTCTCATTATTTTAGTTCTTAGAATATAACATCTTTCACTCAAGTATTCAAATGTCACTATATAAATATTTATATGGGAAGAGATGTAGAACTCATACATGTTGGGATGAATTTGGTGAGATAAAACTGATTGGGCCCTATATTGTGAAAGAGATGATAGAAAAGGATCATTATATCCAGAAACACATAAAGGATTCTCAGAGTTAGAAGAATATTTATGGTGAAAATAGTTGAAGTGGCTTGGAGTTTGATAATGGATATAATTTTTTCCTTCTAATATCACCATGGAAGATAGTCATGTGGTGTGGGAAGAAAGGGAAGCTTATCCCCAAGTACATTGGACACTATGAAATCATTGATCGCATAGAATAAGTGGCCTATTATATTTCACTTCCAACAAATTTACATAAATTTCATGATGTATTCCACATATATATCTTGCCTAAATTGATCGAAGGCAATATTTTTATTATTTATTTTTTATAACACCCCTTTCCAGGGATGAGGGGGAACCTTTACAAGGCCTGTAGGCTTTATGAGAGTACATGACCTGTAGGTCATAGAGAAAATATCCAAACTATAACTACCTGCAACTACTCCTCCCCAGATTCTATATCATGATGTCATCTCTCCACCTTTACATGGATTTTATTCTAGGCTTATCGTGTATGCTCAGACTGGTCCTGATGGAAATTTCATACCCTCTATTTCATTCAAATCCATTTAGCTTATGCTCTAGAGAATGCTCCGGCTCTGAGTCCTCATTTGTATTTTTCTCCTTGTAGAGTTTTCCTGGTCCATTAAGAACCGTTTTAGGTGGCCCAAAATCCTTGAGGTGGCCAAAAGCCTTATAGTGTCCCAAAGTTCTTGAGGTGGCTCAAATACCTTATTTCCCAAAGACCTTGGGTGGCCCTAAGGCCTTGAAGGACCCGAGGACCAAACTGGTGGCCTGAAAGCCCAATAAAATGAATAGTTACTAGCTGTTATAGTACCAAACAATACCTGTTATAGTACTACTACAGTTCCTGCTGAAATACTTCTATAGTACTTGGAAATTATGTCTCTTCCCATATTTGAACTCGTGTCTCTTGGATTCACTTTCCAAGTCCTCACCAACCAGTCTAAGGATCTTGTGGAAAATATTAAAAAACACATATCTCTCTTGAGGAGATACATACTTGACCCTTAATATGCATTGAATCCAAGGGTGGTGAAACTAGAACATGACATATCTTATGAAGATCATCTAGTAGAGATCTTGGACCATATAGATAAGGTCATACAAAACAATACTACCCACCTTCTAAAAGTGTTCTAGATGAACCATAAATATGAAGAAGTTATGTGGGAAACATACACTACTAGAAAGATGACATATAACCATAGTTTTGGGAACCGTGGGAAACTGAGGCATCGGTATAGCTCCCTGGCCTATACCCATGGTTTTCCAAACCATGGGTATAATTTTTTTCCACCATATCATATCCCTATACCCATGGTTTTAAAACTGTGGGTATAGGTTTTCGAAAAAATCCTATCACGAGTTTCGATCTCACAACCTCCTCCTCTAACACCTAGTGCCTCACCACTTCATCTACATAACATATGTGTATATATATATATATATTTAGCTAAATATATTATTCTAAACCATGGGTATAGGAGGGGAACCCATGGGAATAGTTGTTCCCACCAAAAAAATTTTGGGTCCCGCTAATTATTTTCCCCAATATAATGCAGGAAATCTATATGCACGGTTTGGAAAACTGTGGGTATAGTTTCTCAAAAAGAAACCCTATAACCACGGTTTTACAATAACTATGGGTATAAGTCTCAAAAGTCAACCCTATACCCACAGTTTTGCATAAACCATGGATATAGGTCATGATGAACAATCCATATATATGGTTCTCTTAGAACCATGTGTATAGGGAGGAACTATACACATGGTTCTGGAACACCGTGGGTATAGGATCGTATATTATACCTATACCCATGGGTTTTCCCAAAACCATGGGTAGAAGCCCCTTTTATAGTAGTGAGAGGAGACAATGAGACAGAAGTACCCACACCATTTCTTAACTGATATAGTGAGTTGAAATTTTAGGGATGAAAATTCTTAAGGGGGGAGAATGTAATGATCCATACTTTTTAAATGATATTTTTTTCCCAAAAAATGTGTGTTATTTTACACAACAAAACCTTATCTCTTTAATAAAAAAGTAGTATTTATAGTGTATAAAGGGAAATGTGACCATCATGATTCAACCGTTATATGAATCTTAGAAAACTATGACCATTCATTAATATAACCATTTTAAACTATACTCATGATAAAAAATTTCACATTATAATTAGTGTTTTTAATTAGAAACAAAAAATGATAATTAATTCCAAAAGGTGAAGTGATGTTTTCAACTAGAAGATTCTTTCTGTATGAATCCCATTTGCCAAACTTGGGAAGGTTGTAGTATCACTAGGTTTCTCCCTATACCAACCCATGTTGAGATTTAATAACATAATCTTGAACAAAATAATCTATGAGGTAAGTTTAGGTTAGTATAAATTACCACTCGGGTGATGTTAGCCATGCCACCTCACAAATCTATCACCATTATACACCTTAGACTTTGGTTGTATGTGGGTGTTATAAGAGGTTATGAGGTGAGGTCTTAGTTACTTAAATTATAATTCCATTGTATAAATAAAATTTTCATTCCATTAATTCTTTTTTAAGAATAGTTTTTCTTAATAAAATATATAACAAATTTGAAAATTTAATTTTTTCGACACAAATTTTACTTTTCAAAAAATATAATTTTTTCTAATAAAATAAGGTATTGGGAATAATATTAATTTTAATGAAACAATATATTAAAAAATATTATTAAAATATAAATGATGAAATAATTTTATTCTGTCATTGAAAATTTTTAAGTGCCAAAAATTTTACTATACATTATTTACCAACAATTATTTAATAAATTTAAATTTTTAAATTTCAAAGTTAATATTATTATTATTTTAGAATTATTATGATAAAATAAATATCATTTTTTAAATTAGAAGATTGAAATTATTTTAGGTTTAATTTTATGATATTTTTCGAAAGTAATTTATTTTTACATGAATAGTAAAAATACAATTTGAGGTTTTTAATATGTTTAATGAATTCATAATTATTTAATATAGATTTAATAATTAATTATTCAAAATAAATGACCCAAACTAAGTTATTTTATTATTATAAACTATTTTAATACAATTTAATCGATTTTCAAACTAATAAGTTACTTTCCAAAGTCAAAAATGGAAACTTTAACATAAAAATATTATTTTGTGGAAACATTATTTTTTTTATGAGAAAATATGTCATATAAAATTATTCTATGTTCTTTTGGGTTAAAATAACCTAATATATGTCTAAAATTTCCAAAACCATCAACAATCCCATAGTTATTTTTTTCCACAACCTATATTTCCAATGCCTATATTTGGAAAGTATTAAAACAATACTCCAGTTTTTCTATAAATACCCACCCATTAATCCATTTACATGGACCTAAAATCCATAATCCATGAATCAACGTTAGTTATACCTCCCAAGGAGTCATACCAAGGTTTCCTCAATCCCCTAAGGTTCCATTCCCCAATATTTAGGAGTAATGATTCAAGGTAATAGAATTATCTTTCTTTTTTCCTATTCAATAACCACTTTTCATATATATATATTCAAAATGTTATGGTTACTCTCTTTTATTACTATTTTTATCATACCATTAATTATAAATTATGTTTTATCAATGTGATACCCTTGTTCCCTCTCATTTTACCCTTTTTGAAAACCATGTTTCATACCCATTATACTACCAATTTTACTTCTCAAAATTTCCCACTTCTCCTAAACAAATTATCTTTTATTTTATTTTTATGAATAAAAAAGCCTATTTATTTTAAAAAGGTAAAAAACTATATGTAAAGATTATTTTTTTTATTCTAGTATTAACATACATTAATCTTACATTCCCTTTACATTGGTAGAAAATGATATAATGACAATGTTTTTAAGCACTTCTGAAACACTATGATTTTGATATGAAACTTGTTATTTTTATTCTACATGGGTTATTAAATAAATTTTTAATTGTGATATATGTGTCTCACATTAAATAATACATAATAATTGGGTTATCTAAAAGAACTCTAATGCATTGAGTAATGTATTTAATCTCTAGAGATGACATGTATTATAATTCCTAGGTCAATAACTTTGGTTATCTTCATTTATGAAACCTTGGTGATATGATTATGAATGTATAAAACAATTTTTTTCGAAAACATTCCATATTATTATTACTATTATTTTTATTATGATATTTTTCATAATATATTTCTCATTCCATAATGATATTCCTCATATTCTTATTGATATGCCTCCAGATCACATAAAAATTGTTTCCTTTTCTTATTCCCTTACTAGAACTTATGCTCACCCTTTTGATTGATATATGTCCCTATGTTATGATATTTAGTAAATATACATAGGATAAACCAATGACCAATCCTTCCTAGTGGATTAGAAAAAAAATTTAAACTTTCATGTATTTTGTACCTTTTTTCCATGAATCTAAACTTTAAAAGATTTTATATTTGTACAATGTAATGAAAACATATGAACTAAAAATCTTGGATGCCATAACCGATCACTACATCAAATCTTCATTTATAGTTTTCAAAGTTATTTTTCAAATAAAATTATTTTAAAAATTTTTTATGTTTTAAAAAGAGTTTTCAAAATAAGAAATTATATTTTCCTCAATAAATGTTTTAAAATATCTTTCAAAAGTGTTTTATGTCTAAGATTACATATGATGGTGTTAAATATTACTTAATATGTATTTTATCAGATAATACCATTCATATTGCTTCACTAAATGGTTTATGTTTTGATGACATGATGTTTATGATACATATTTCTCTTCCATTGGTTATACCAAGAAAAAATGCATATGAAACCCGCTTCATTTTAGGGTTTATTTTATGATGAAATGATTATGAAACATCTCTATATTTTACAAGTTATTAAATGAAGATTTTTTTTTGAAACCCAAATTATTTCATGGATTATAATATGATGAATGTTTTTGGTCTTATTTAAAACATATGTAATATTTCATTATGTGATGGGTCAGAACGATATCTTCCTCCAATGCATTGGGTAAAGAGTTATATCTTATGAGATAGACACGACTGGAATGAGGAGTGAACACGGTTAAATAATAAAAATATGGAATGGAAATTAAACTTTGATCAGTAATATAGTGATGGAACAACGTGTGAACCAGATTCAGTAAATAACTTTTTCTATTATGATGGTCTTGCCAGTGACCCTTTACTAATATGGAAATGGGTTTCTATGCCTATCTGTTTTCCAAAAATTCAATGTTATACGCACTAATGGAACATGTTCTTTGATTATCCTATGATTTATGTCTTATTAACTTCCAATATTTTTTTCATGACTCAATATTAAGATCTTTTATATGAAAGGTTTGGTTTTCAATTTCATTTTTCATTTTCTCAGACTCTTATGTTCATGTTATGCTTTAGTATCTCCCTTTTTTTTCCTTACTGGGCATCTAAGCTCACACCTTGTTGATTTTCCTTTCCCCAAGTTATGAAGATATGTATTATGTATGATATGTTTAAGAAAGGTTCTAGTTATGAAGAACTTAGTGGGATATGATATATATCACTAACGTACAAGTGGTTATGTTTCCATGTTTCTAAAGGCATTAAGATATTATGATTCTTGGTCATGAGTTTATGTAATATAATGAATATTTTGTAAAAATGGTTTAATTTCTATATATGAAAATCCCTAATCACTATATAAAACAATCTTTGTAATTATTGAAAGATGTTAAATGTTTCATATAAATATATTCCCCTTTATTACTCCCCCTTGAAAACATTTTTTCAAAACTCGGGGAAACCAAACACAATAAAGGGTGACCTCATATGATCAATAAGGTTAAAAAATAGAGATACATAATCATAACATGATTATAAGGGTATTATAATATGATCATAAAATTTAAAAACCATACCCAACATATCAAATATCATAATATTGATTTATGTAATAAAGAATAGTTGTTCATAATACATGAATCATATGGGAATCAAATAACATGATCCAAGAGAAAATAACATTGGAATAAAATATATAATTAAAGAATACACATAAGAAAAGAAAATAATTTCCATATTAGGCAATGATCATTTCCATGTATGTCATATTAGAATGGTTTCAATCCTTAAACAATTATATTAGTTACGGTTAACTCCCAATACCATCACAGTAGATAAAGTAACTTACTGAACTAAGTTCATTATCTATTCTAGACCTTTCATACAAAACGACGTTCACTACACATTCGAGTCATGTCTAACTGAACATGGTTCAATCCTCATTCCAGTCCTATCTTACTAAACCATGTTCACTCCCCATTATAGTCTTATATATCTCATGAGATATAAATATTTACCCAATTAATTTGATGGAGATATAGGTATCACCCATCACATAATGAAATCATACATATGTGTTCCACAATATCCTAAACATTCATCTTATCATAACCCATGTACTGAAATGAGTATCATTAAAAATTTCATCATATAATAACCTGTGGAAAATATACATTTTCAATAATCATTTAATCTTAGAATAACCAGTGAAAACAAGATTTTTTCATAAGCATTTTCTTATGGTATAACCATGGGATGAGAAATAAATTTTTTAAACAACATGTCATCATAAACATAAACTATTTTGAGAAAGAATAAGGATGATATCCTTGGTTCATATCCCTAGTAATGCATATGTAATATAAAAGTATATCATCTTATATGAAGAGTGATTTTGAAATATCATTTGTAATATTTCTTTTAAAAAATAACATTTCTTTTAAAATCACTTTTTAAAATATAAAACAAATTAAAAATATTTTTTTTTTGAAAATAACATTGAAAACATATAATGGAATCTTTAAAAATTATTTAAAATGATTATTGAGGAAAATGTCTTCTATACTTTGAAAACACATTCTAAAATATTAAATATTTTGAAAATAATTATATTTTAAAATAAACATGAAAAATTATAAAGTAATCACCAAGGAAAATAATTTGTTTGGTTATGGGAATTTTTGTACATGCCATACAGGTTAAAATAAATACCCCTTTAATATTTTGGATGAAATCAAAATGGGTATTATTTTTCAACATAAAATGATGTTCCCAATAAAAATATTTTTTAAAAAGTAAAACATCTGTCAAATTTTATTTAATAAATAGTCTCAAATGAAAATATATTTTTTAAAACATTTTTAGAAAACATGGTTTATAAGAAAAGTGTTTTCGATTGAAAAGATGATTTTTCTAAAAAAATATTTTTTTAACTCTTGAGTACATAAAGAGAGGAAAATCAAGGTATAGCATGTATTACCATGTAATAACTAGAGAATAATAAATTTCACGATAATTATTGAGAGGTATATCAAGATATATCAATATTGGACACTTAATCATAAATAATCCCAATAAACGATGAGATTGTCACAAAAACCCTTACCTCATTGGTAACCTTGAATCATAAGCTCCATGAAAGGAATAAGATAAAAAGAAACATAAAATATCATGAGTATAAATAAATTAATGATATTACATGTCAAGGGGTCTTTATATACTCCTCGTGAAATAATTTAGGTGCATAACATAACGTGTGTCTCAATGAGGGAAATTTGAGATAAAAATATATTTCTAATTTGTTAACTTTTGGACTATAAACCCTATGAATGAGAGATCATAAAATGATATGTAAAGCCCAATATTTTTCGATAGAATAATCATAATATATATTCATGGGTAGTATAAAAATCACATAAAATAAATAGGTGGTGAATATGACATGTGTGTCATGGAAGTAAAAAGTAAGATGAAAATCCTTTACCTTAAGTCTTGACATCCTTTGTACTCATTCAAAAATACTATATAATAAATATGATATTATTATAAAATTATTAAATAAAAATACACACACACACACACATATATATATATATATATATATATATCAAACCATTATATTTTTCGTAGGTCTTTTTATTACCTGTTTTTTAATAAATCTATGTTAAAGTCATGTTTTGAGTAATAACAGCTATGTTTTAAGTATATATTTTTATTTTTTATTTTTGGTCCTCTTACATTGATCTTGGTTATATCAATTATAGAATAATAATTATTAAATAATTATAATATTTATACATAAAATATAATTTTAATACCAATAATTAAATATGATTTTGATAAATGAAATGTGTTACGATCATAGAGATGGTAGGTTGTACGTACGCATGAGTAATGTTTCCTTTTTTCAATGATAATTAGGGGAAGGAGGTAGGTATTATATTATCATTATAAAATTATCACAATATAATAAAAAACATATTATTTCTTTAAATATGGTTATATATATCATACATGTGGTGTGGTGATGAAAAGATAGTCGCATCACTTCATGAAGGTGATAGTTCACATGTACACGAGAAGCATTATCATATTTCATTGAATTAAAAGGTTAAAAAAGGTATATATTATATTTTTAAAGTGTTAAATATTTCTTTAATATCATAATTATTTCATTTATATCACATATAATTATTAAATTTACCCTTATCACCTTCTATTTAAAGTGTGATTGAATTGCATCGCTTCATGAGGCGGTAGTCCGCCGTAAATAGAATGGATGTTATCGTATTCCCAAAAAATGAAATTGATAAAGGTATGTGTGATATAATAATTATATAAGAATAATAATATGATAAATATCTTATATAAAAAAATCCATCATTATTTCCAACCATTATAGGTTGTAATGGAAAAACAAATGACATTAGTTCGTGGGGTGGTAGTTCACCATACACACGGACGACGATTCCATAACCCGTTTGATATAATTGGAGAAGGATTTTGGCAATGAAATTATTATAAAAACATAATATTATATAGAATATACTGATGTTATTATGTTATCATGGTTTAAAAATAATTTAAGGATTTATAGAAAGAAATAAAATAAAGATGCTCATTAAAAACAATACCACTTCTTCAGGCAACCTCTTAAGGTTTTCACCAAAGCCTTAAAAGGTTGGATTTCAGTAGAAAATAAGATTGTAGTATTATATTAGGGATTTTGGTAAGTTATTTTGTTATAGATCAACCAAGAAATTGGTTTTAATGTGTGAAAAGAGAGGAGTGTTGGTGGCCTTTAATAAGTGGGGGAGAGGACACACTTGGTATTTTTAAAAAAAATAAGTACTCCAAAATTACTCATACGTAAAAAGGGTAAAAAATAGAAAAATATAGAACCTTATAGGTTCAATAGTATAAATATGTATTTTGAATAGTTTTTAGACAAATTTAGAATCCATTTTACCTATATCATTTTAGTTTAACCCCCCCCCCCCCCCTTGAGAAACCTAATTTTACCTTAATCACAATAATTAATATTTATTACATTCACAATTAACATTGGTCAAAAATTAAGATAACATTATTATAAATTAGAAATTATTATTATTCTAAAAATTTAATCCATTTTTAAAAATTTCATACACATAAGTTTCAAATTTTAAGGTATAATTAATCATATAGACATGACAAGAAAGTGGGGTTCTAAAAATAAAATGTTTAAAATTTTGAAATGTTATTATATACAAATTTAAAATTATATTGATTAGAATGATCAAAATTAGATTAATTGATATTAAATTTAAATAATTTTACTTTTGAAAAAATATAGTTTAACTTTATATTTAAATTGAATTAATAGTTATTTTTTAATTAAAATTCATTATTTTTCATTATTCATAAAAAATTGAAACATTTCAGAAAAATCCCAAAAAACACACCCTGGGATAAATTTGATATTAAAATTTAAACAATAAATTTAATTTTTTCAAATAAATTTTCTAATTTTGGTAAAATTTAATTTTAAAATAATTTCACAAAAGGTGAAAAAAAAACTTTTTTAAAGGCATTTTTGTAAATAAAATTGGATTTATTCATATTTCATGTCTAGAAAAAACCAAACATTAATATTAAACATTTGGTTGAATATATATTATTTAAATTCATTAAAATAATTAACCAAAACTAATTTTGTAAATTTATTGATATAAAACATACTTATACACATAAAAATTGTTTTTTCATAAATAATTTCCTTTTATTTTCAAAAAGGTTTTATTTTAATTTATAATTAATTGGCCATAAAAGAATAAATTTAATATAGATGTGTAAACTAAATTTTAATAATATAGTTAAAATTATTTAAAAACATTATTCCAACAGCTATGTGAAAACTATCATAAAAATATTTTAATTTAATGTTACATTTCATTTAAACTTTGAGTTGTATATAATTCAAGATAAGATCAATATTATTTATAATAAAATCCAAACTCAATGTTGTATGTAACTCAATATAAATATAGTGTTGTGTGTAAAAAAATATATAAATGATTAAATTAATTTTAAAAAATATTTTCACAAAATCTTAGGGTTTTACATTCTACCCCATTTAAAAAGAATTTCTCCCTCAAAATTCTTCTTGATAATAAAATGTTAAATATTTAAAAATTCCTATACATAAATGAACCTAGTGAGTAGGGTTAATAAACAATTTCTCCTCAAAATATAAAGGGATGTTCATATGTCTTCTAGAATAACACCTACTAGGTTTCCAAACGGGAGAACATAGGTGTGAAGTGAAAACATAGACATAGAAGAGAAAACTAACCCCCAAATTCAGATAGAGAGTGATATAGAACATTGATCATAAGAAAGTTGTTGATACAAATAAGGTTAATGACCACGAAGAAATAAAATAATGAGGCATTAAAATGGCCATTGAAATCACAAAAAATAATGAAGATAGGATAATGTTTTTTTCTAGATCCATTTCTTAATGTTGAGAAATTTTCATGATAATATATATATACTTGATTTCATTCCATTTCATAATAAAAATCTCACCATTTGGTTATAACTCGATCAGTTTCTACTTCACATCTCACTCTAAGAAATAAAGGTGAATTTTTAAAAAATTAATCACCAATGGATCAAAATATCTATAAAGAATGATAATTTGTTCCTTATATCTCTATTATTAAAATGGTTATCCAATATGAATGAATCTTCATATGGATAAATAATACATTGATCACTATAACATAATTTAAATTTAAATTTAAAATTTGTCATGAATGTTTAAACTTATAATCCTTTTAAAAGATTGAAATCTAAAAATTGAGAAAGAATGTGACTAAATTTCTCAAAATATACTTAACATTGATACCCCATATACCATGAAGTATATCTTGATTTTCACATACCAAATATGTGAATACCATCATCATGTGTTCTATTGTAACATGGTAATAACCTGAATTACCTTATAACTATAATGAAAACATACATGATTCTTCATTCATTACATAGAACAAAAATTATTGGATATATTCCTTAAATACAAAAAAGATGTATACACCATCCATAATTGCATAAACCACCTATTCAAAAATTCATTAATATATTACAAGGTAATAAGTACTATCCAAATTACTTTTTTCTTATCTGACATCTCATTATCCAAACTAAACAGCATTTTCTCACCACTAAGAACATATTATAGGTTACCTTCATATAATCACATTTTTCCATAAAATATAACCTTTCAAGTAAATAATTTTTGAGGTTCATAATCATCATTTAAAAAATTCTTTCAAATAATTAATGAAAAACATATACTAAACAATCCTTAAATATTTCCTAATTATTGAATCCTGATACAAAAATACATCAATCATACAACTTACTTATAAAACTATTAACTATGTTTCGTCATCTTATTCCTTAATATATATTTCTGCCCTAATGTTATTCCAAATTTGTTTATCATAAACTACAAAACAATTATTTGTACAACCTTTATAATTATATTCAAGAGATATCCCCTTAGGACATCAATTTTCTTAATTAAAAAAATCCTTACACTTGAAACACTAGAGAATAGGTGGTGTATGAATTGGTATATTCTTTGACTCTATTACATTAATTGGTCCATTAATCACATTTCAAAACTCTCTGGATTTATGACCTACCCTTCCACATTTAAATATCCTCCCAGTTCCATTCAAATAATTTACTTGATGCTTCATTACACCTTCTTAGCATATTGAAAACTAGAACTAATTTCCTCCAAGGTCTTCATTACCTAAACTCTTAATGAAATATATCCTTCTCTACATTGGAGATTCCAATATTTGGTTAACTTGCATGTTTTTAACCCTATTTTGTGATGACTGGTTGGGTATAAACACAATATCCATTACTCCAACCATCATCTTATCTAGCTTTTCATCGTAAATCATCTATCACATTCAATTTTAATACAGTTCCTTATGGTTCCCACTATTTACTAAGATCAAAAATTATTGTGTGACCAACGATAATTATAATTAAAAATCACATAGTTTTGTGTGTGAAATGCTAATCAAAATTGAAAATCACATAGTCTAAAAAATAATTTAATAGGTATAAATAAAGACACCTTATATTTAATATATGACACCTTAGGTTCATCCTTGGTCATTCATAGTCATCATAAATTTAAATCCTTCATTATTTTTTGTAAAGAGTTTATGAATTTCAAAAACTAATCCCTGTAGAGTGTCACACTAGGTGTGCAGCAAGGCATGTTATCGTGCACCATTTCCCAATCAAGTCTAACTCAATATAGTGTTTTCAGTGTTGTTACCCTTAGGTACATCTATTCAAGAGTCGCATCCACTTATAGTATTCATAATGGGATATAATTTCTTTTAAACCACTGAATCTATCCTTTATCAAAATTTGAGGACATTATCTTATACTTTAAATCATCCTTAGACTTATCCTTATAGATATACCTAGATATATAATTAGAAATATATATAGGGATATCACTAAATATTTCTAATCCTAGTTTCAAATGGTTAACTAAACCATTCATCTAGTACCAACTATAGAGAATAAATATTCTCATACATGGATATTACATCTTTTCAGGAGAATATTCATTAAATTATAGAAAACATGTGCCTTAGGACCGTAATAATTTAGTGCTTATTGAATATTGGACCATAATATTCTTAATTTTTTAAATATATTCAATTTATCCCATAACTATATTCCCCTTTAGTACCCCCACTTAAAAACTTTTATTCATTACCTCGAGAAAGGAAATATAATTAAGGGTAAGATTAGATGCTCATTGTGGGTAAACAAGGGAGATACATAATCATAACATGGGCATAAGGGTATAAGAACATGATCAAGACATTCAAAAACCATAGCCTATATATCAATGATCATAATCTTGAGTCATAGAATAAGTATTGGAAGTTTATAAGTTATGAATCATAATGGAATCAAATAACATGATCTATGAGATCATAGAATTTTCATAAGATATAGAATTGTGGAATACACATAGTCATAGAAAATAATTTCCATATTAGTCTAGGATCATTTACAAGGATATTATATTGGAATTGATTCACTCATCAAAGCACCATTATATTCAATGTACACTACAAAGACCATAATAATGGAAAAAATCCCTTGATAAACTAAGTTCACTCCTAGTTCAATTTGTGTCTTACTGAATTGGGTTTAATCATCATTCCAGTCCTGTATTATTGAACCTGGTTCTCTCCCTATTCTAGTCCTATCTTACTAAATTAGGTTCACTTCTCATTCTAGTCTAATCCATATCATTATAGGGAGATATATGTTCCAACCATCACATAATGAAATAATAAAAATGTGTTCCACAAGATCATAAACATTCATTATATCATAACCCATGAAAATAAATGAGTATTATAAAAATTTCATCATATCACAACCTATGGATAACAGATAGGTTTCATAATCATATAACTATAGAATCGCCCATATAATCAAGATGGTTTCATAATCATATCCTCATGGTATAACTCAAGGACGAAAAAAAGTTTCATAAAAAACTATTCATTATATACATAAACCATTCCGAGAAATAATAAGAATGGTATCATTTCTTCATATCCCCAGTAGGCCATAAGTTACAACAAAATATATCATCTTAGATCATGATGAATTTTGAAATATCACATAGAACATTTCATAATATAAATAAAATTTCTTTGAAAATTAATTTTTAAAATATAAAACATTTTAAAAATTAGTTTCTTTTAAAATGACATTAAGAACATATGAAGGAATCTTTAAAAATAATTTAAAACATTTCTGGAAGTAAATATCATTTCTTATTAGAAAAACACTTTCAAAAAAATAATACATTTGGAAGACATTTTTATTTGAAATTAACCTTGAAATATAATAAGGTAATATTCAAAGAACATAATGGTATTAAAAAAGTATGTTTTTCTTATGTCAAACATTTTAAAACAAATATTCTTTTCACATTTTTGGTAAAATAAAAATAGGAATTGTTTTTTAAAACAATATAAAGACTCCATTAAAAACATTTTTAAAAATGAAAAAATGGATAAAAATGTATTTAATAAATCATTTTAAATAAATAAAATAATTTTGAAAACATTTTTAGAAAACATGGTTTTTGAAGAAAAAGGATTTTCAATCAAAAAGATGATTTTTCTTAGAAATAAATTTTTTGAACTCTTGAGTACAAAAAGAGATGAAGATAAAGGGAAAATATTTATTATTGTGGAATAAATATAGGATAAAAAATAATAATAAATCCTGAATGGTATATCAAGAGATATCAATATTAGTGACTCCATCATAAAAAATACTACTAAATGATGACATTATAAAATAAAACATTTTCCAATTTGGTAACGTTGAATCATAAGCCCCATGAAATAAATAACCCAAAATGGAACTTAAAATTTCATAAGGATAAATAAATTTATGATACTAAATGTTAAAGGGGTGGAATATAAACCTCCTAAAATGATATTGGTTTATAATATAACATGGGTCTCAAAGAAGAAAAATTAAGAAAAAAAATCTCTTACCGATTTGTTAATTTTTGTTTCGTAAGACCCATGAAAATAGATCCTCAAAAAGATGTGTGGTATTATTAAATCATGTATATTTTTTATATGATTTTATTAATGATTATAAATGATTTATTCTATAATTTACTTGGAATGTGTTATTTGTTATAGGAATTAGACTTTCATGGTTTGAATGACAGAATTGAAAAAAAGGGTAAAAATTAGCTATTACACATTGTGAAACTTCATTACAAGACATTTAGTAGCATTTCACCACATGAAATAAGATGTAAAGTAATACTTGATAAATTTTAGGATGTGAATCCCATTACATGGTGTAAATCTGTATTACACGATATACATCTTCCTTATAGAACATGAATCACCAATCCATTAGGTGAAGTATTAAAATCATATTTCCCTCTAGCCTAAGGTAGATTTAGGATGTGAAATCAATTTAAACATCATGAAAGGATTAACACATCAAAATCTTAGATGAGATATGTGTGAGATATGCGTAGATTCAAAATCAGTGGAGAAATCTGTGGATTAGCATTAAATGACATGAATTCTCAGTACACATCATGTAATATTACATCTATATATACGTGGTCATGGAACCAGATATTTGTTGTTTAGAGATAGAAAACATTATTTATTTTAATATATATCTCATCCCCTTATACCCCCTCTACTCAAAACATGAATTCTTCCATTTCTTTTCATTGTATTACTTTAATACCAACATTTTGGATCGATTTCACGGTCGTTATTCATCTTTTTTTCATTATTGACATCGTTACACTTATTCATCATTTTGATTAGAAATCCATGATGAACAGTTTCTATTCTTGTTCTCATCCTTGTTTTAAATAAGTAAATTATCTACTATTTTGATTTAATCCATCTCGTGACTATCAATTCATGATTTCATGTTCATCAACTGATAAATCCTACTCCATAAATATTCTTTAATTTTTTAATCCTTATTTCTATTTATAAAATCAATATGATATCAACCTCTTTCACTTTCTTGATTAATTCTACAATTAGTTACTAAACCACATAGGGTAGGGATCAAAAGTAGGGGTATTCAAACTTAATAAAATCTTTAATTCCCAATATGGTAGCCTTAAAGTATTAGTAATTGTGATAACTAAAAGTTTTATATCAAATTCATTTGAACATCACTAACCATAGGACATTATGACCCAAACATGGTTTCAGTAGAGTAGGCTATGACCAATAGCCTACAATGCTTTCTGCCCTAGAGGCTAAGCTTAATGCATCTAGGTTGTCACTATATGTAGACCATGTAATTTTTACCTCATATTATAACTAGTTGGTTTGAATATAGTAAACTAGTGAATTCCTCATGCATCATAGTTTATAATTTAGGACCCTAGAAAGTTAAAGTTTAGATCCTTCTTTCTACAAAACTCTAAAATAGATCTTGATCCCTTCATTGTTACTATTTTCAAACCTCAAAAAAATTTGAAAAATATTTCCCAAACTAAACCAAACTCTTGAGGAATCCTACTTTAAAGGGTTATAAGACATAAGTTCATACAACTAGCTCAATTCCACATGGGATCGACCCCAAACTATCAGTATACTAGGTCTGAGTAGCAAGTGAATTTTGGGAACCAAAAAAACAACTATTACCACAACCCAGACAAATTAAATGATGTGTGGGAGTCCATCAAATTTTGTCCCCATTACCTGAAAACTTGTTTATTGATATTTTAATAGTAACCTGTGTACAAGTACTAAATATTACCTCTCCCTTCCCACATTTCCCTCTTCTTTTCATTTTCCATTTTCTTTCAGATGCCACTACATCCTTTCTTCCTATGTCGCAGTCCATGAATTAGGGTCCTTCAACCTGTTTAAAGAGCCTTGGAGAACAGGAACATGATACCTTTGAGTCTGAAGTCGATTGGTATATCTCTTCCTCCTGCTATTAACAAATGGTTCACCACAGTAATTATGTAGTTCTAAGCCTGCCTAACCCACTAAACATGCTACCATTAGTTTCCAGATATCATATAGTGCAACATGAGTGAACCAGCATGGATTATGGATTTCCATAAATCTATGGTGCTATATCAATAATCATATGTCCTCATATAATGACACACACTATTGAAATAAAACCTGGACTCACTCATATGATCTATAACATGGGCCAGTATAGCTGGTTTCAAAGTGAAGACCCTAATGAACATAACTCTAAATTCCTAGAATTTTGTGATACCTTTTGCAATCATGGATTCTTTTATAATGCAAATAGAATTCATCTATTTCCCTTCTCTATATGAGATAGATCCGAGTACTATCTCCGGAGTCAATATCCCAAGTTAATCACAACTTAGGATGATCTGGCTAGGATATTTCTAGAAAAATAATTCCCACCAATCTGGACTAGGATGATCTGGAATGATATTCAAAACATAACTCATATTGATGGAGAATTAACATGGTAATCCTGGGATATATTTAAAGAAATAATGAGAATGTTCTGGCACCATGTACTAGACATGTGGATCCAGATCCAAACGTTTTACCATGGCCTCCAACTAGCTTCATGCACTATTTTCGATGTTGCCACCGATGGAGGGATTATGTTCAAGACACTTGAAGCTAGAAGAGATATTTTGGATGAAGTCTCTTGCAATGATATCATGTGGTATGGTGATGGTAGACCACCTCATCATGGTATCCCAAGATTTGAAAAGAGTACTCGCCTAGCGACACAAGTCGAAGCCTTGACAAAAAAGTTCGATTCATTTCAACTCTCAGCAACACCACCACCCCATTCTTCTATTGTAATAGAGATGTATTCATGTGAAATTTGTGATGACCTACACTTATACCAAGACTGTAATACAGAAGATGAATAAAAAAATTCAATATCTTAATTATATTAATTACACTTTGAAAAATCCACCATTCTAACTGTAATAGTAGTACTATCAGTAGAGGTCAACCCAATAGCCACCTCAAAACAACCCTAGATATTATCAATAGAGAAGTGGTAAAGAACCACTTCTTACTCAAGTACCACTAGGGTACCCATCCATGAACCCTATTACTAGACCACAACAACAACCATTCCCTCAGAGAGTACGATAGTAGTTTCAACCATCTCGACCAATACCTCAGCAAAAAACGTCTCTTCTCTAGAGTAACTTAGAGAACCTCTTGGATTATTTTGTTCAAAAATCATACTAATGAATGATTACTCTAGATATGGAGATGTATAACCAATGAGCTTCCCTACACAATCTCGAAATTCAAATGGGTTAGATCACAAAGTCTATATCAAACAGATTATGTCATACTTTATTTAGTAATATAAAAACTTACCCAAGGGAAGTAGCTAAGGCTGTAGTGTTGAGATGTGGGAATTTGTTTTAACAACCATATGGAAAATATGAAAGAGGAATTAAGGAACCTAAAAAAATTCACCTGTAGAAGAATAAGAAGAAGTTAATGGGACTCATGTAATACCCCAAGAGGTATCACCAACCAAAAACACCCAAACACTCATGCGACCAAAAGAGCCAGTCTATATTTCTCCACCACCATACAATTCACCTATTCCATTTCCATAAATATAAAGACATGGTATAATGAAGGAACTATACAATATTTTTTTTAAATGTTAAATAAATTTCATATTAACATACCTTTTAGAGAGGATATTTCTCAAATTCAAATTTATAAAAAATTCCTAAATAGTAATATTTACAATAAAATAAAAATGGAAGATATTGGTTTCACTCTCTAAATGAAGAATTCTATGATTTTGTATGGAATAAAATTCCTTTTAATATGAGTAACCGCATAAGTTTTTCAATTCCATGTGATATTAAAGAGTGTAAATTTGGAAAAACTCTGTGTGATCATAGAAAAAGTATTATCCTCATGCTGATGAGTGAATTTCACAAGATGGGAATTAAAAAGCTCAAACCAACTCTATTAGAACTACAAATTTTATATGTATCAGTAAAGTAACCTCTATTAATTCTAGAGGGTGTATTAGTTATAGTCATAATTTTTATCTTTCTAGAAGACTTTTTAGTTTTATGGATAGAAGAAGAAGGAGACGCCCCCATTATTCTTGGAATACCATTCCAGGACACAGGAATGGCTATAATAGATATAAATAAAATTCATTGAATCTTTCTAGTCATATAAGAATAGGTTGTCTTAAACCTCATCAGAGATGCTAAAAATCATATGATTCCTTTGATTGCAATGCATTCTCTCTTACCCAAGAGAGAAATGAATATATAGCCATATAAAAGATAGTGAGGAATCACTCTCTGATGCAGAAGAAGAGTATGAATTTTAGTTATTTATCTTCAATGAACCTATCATATAGAATACTTTCCCACCCTTCATTCCCTCGATCATTCAACCACTAGAAAAGGAGTTCAAGCCTCTACCAATTATTCTTAAGTATTAATACTTAAGAGCTCAAACCTCTCTACCAGTAATCATTAACTCTGAAATATCTATGTTACAAGAGGTAAAATTGGTTTAAGTCTTGAAAATTAATATTCAATCAATTTTATGGGGAGTGGTTGACATCAAAGCAATCAATCCTACTTTATGCACCCAAAAAATTCTACTTGAGGAAGGTGAAAAACCCAAATTCCAACATCAAAGGTGACTCACACCACTGATGAAGGAGGTTGTTAAAAAAGAACTATTGAATCTTATAGTTGCAAGAATAATATTTTCAATCTATGATAGCGAGTGGGTGAGTCCATTATAAGTAGTTCCCAAGAAAGGTGGGCTCACAGTGAAAAAAACTTATGAAAATGAATTGATCTCAACATGATCCTTCAATGGATGGGGAGTTTGCATGGATTATAAAAATTTAAACGTAGAAAAAAAAATAACACTTTGCACTTAATTTCATGGATCAAATTCTATATATACTTACAAGACATGAATTTTATTGTTTTTTGGATGTATATTCACAATACAATCAGATTACAGTCGACACAGCTGATTACTCCAAAACCACATTCAAATGTTTATTTAGAACCTTTTCATATAAGAGAACTTCATTCAATATGTATAATGAACCAAAACAATTCAAATATTCGTGATGCATATATTCCATGATATTTTAGGGGAATTCATAGAAATATTTATTTATGAATTTTCAGTTTATGGAAGATCTTTAAGGTTTTCCAAAGAAATATTAAGTTTGTTTTGTGATGTTGTAAAGAGAAGTGTCTTGAATTAAACTGGGAAAAAAATTCATTTTATGGTTCAAGGAGTTTTATTCATCTAACATAAAATTTCCAAAGAGGGAATATAAGTAAATATCACTATGATTAAGGTCATCAAAAACCTTCAACGGTTAAGGGTATTTGGAGCTTTCTAGGCCATGTAGGATTCTATAGAATATTTGTAAAAAAACATTTAAAAAGTTTCCCACCCTCTGACATACCTATTGTCAAAGTAATTCCCATTTTAATTACATGAATAATGTTGGAAGGAATTCAATACTCTAAAGAAAAACCTGATATCAGCCCTTGTAATCATTTCACCTGACTGGGACGAGGAATATTAATTGATGTTTCATGCCTGTGACTTTTCTATTAGTGTTATTTTAGGACAACGAGTTGGTCACATCTTCTGTCCAATATACTATCCCATAAAAACATTGATTTAATATTAGAAAAATACACACCTATATAGAAAAAATTGTTAGCTATTGTATATGATTTCGAGAAATTCCATTCTTATTTGTCTTTGTCCAAGCTAATTATGCACACTGATCATGCCTCCCTCAGGTATTTAATGAACGTAAATGATTACATGAAAAGGATGATAAGGTGTATCTTCCTACTCCAAGTGTTTGATATTTTCATCAAAGATACCAGAGGCATAGAAACTTTGATCGTTGATCATCTATCCCGACTTCCTATGCCACTAATCCAGGACGACGACGATATCAACATTGAAGTTGATTTTCCTAATGAATCCCTTTTAAACATAATGGTAAAACCATGATTTTAAGATATTAACAATTATCTTTCCATAGTATTTCTACACCAAGACCTATCCTACCAGTAAAGAAGAATATTTTAGCAGAATAAAACCATTAATACAAGGATGACGCGCTCTTATTTAAGCGCTGCGCTAATGGATTTTTGTGATATGGAATTCCCAAAAATGAAATCCCAAGTGTGATAGAAATGTTTTATACATCACCAAATGGATGGAATTATGGACCCAAGAGTACTATAGAAAAGATTCTACAAAGTAAACTTTTTTTCCAACTCTACACTAAGATTCTAGGGAATATTTTGAAAACTATGATAGGTTCCAATGAACTAGAACCACTAAAAAAGGAAGGAAATTACTTGAAACCAAATCATGGAAGTTGAAATATTTAATTTATGGGGGCTATATTTTCAAGGAACATTTCCCAATTCACATGGACAATCTTATATCCTCATTGGCATTGACTACGTCTCGAAATGGGTAGAAACTAAAGATATAGTGCATGAAATAGAAAATTTTGTCAGGGATTTCCTAAAGAGAAATGTGTTTTCAAGATTTGGATTTCCTAGACTGATATTCGGTGATCAAGGAACATATTTTACCAATATATAATTTAAAGGACTTTTAAAAACAATTATGGAATCTGATACAACATAAGAACTCCCTACCACCCACAAACTAGAGGGAAAGTTGAATTGTCATATAGGGAAATCAAGTAAATCATGTAGTAGATTGTGAACACAAGTCTATGTTATTAGAGTATACAATTGGATGATTCACTATAGTCATACAACACTAGGTACAAAACAACCACTAGTACCACACCTTTCAGATTAGTTTATGGAAAATCATTTCATCTACTACTATAATTAAAGCATCAATCAAACTGGGAAATTAAGAAGCTAAATTTTTATTCTAAAAAAGATGGAGAATGTCTAATGTTGAAATTGGATAAATTGGAATAAATATGAAAATATTCATATGAAAATACCGAGATCTAAAAAGAAAAAATAGAGAAATGTAATTATCAATACATTGCAAGATGCATATTTGTCCTAGGAAGTAATGTCTTATTATTAAATTCGAGGTTAAAATTATTCCCTATGAAGATGAAGTCTAGATGGTTCAGAACCTTTTTAGTCATTAGAGTTTTCCCCTATGGTACCATTAAAATTCATAAGTAATATGGACCACTATTCAAAGTCAACAGTCAAAGATTAAAAATCTATCAAGAACCCTTCTTTGAAGGCTGCGTCACCGGCCTAAAATTCATCTGAGCCTCAAAGTGTCAAGATCCCAATTTTAAAGGATGAAATGACTATGAGGAAACCTAGGATATCTCACCTTAGGCTATATTAATGATAAAATAATCCTTATGAAAACTTAGTACATTCTAGGAGAAAAGGACTAGGGTTTGAATAAAAAATGTTCTTAAAGTTCAATTACATGTCATGTAACCTAGTTTCACAATGTGTACTTTTTTAACAAAAAATTATTAAAAATTAGAGTTAAACAACATGAAAAATAGTTTCACATCGTGTGAGCCATCATGAATGTTTTTTTGAAAAATAGTTCATTAACCTAGGGTTCATGGCCCGACCCTCCTCCTTCCTCTTGCAACCCCCAACTTCTCTCTCGCTCAGCCGCATCACCCAAACCCAATTTACCTTCCTCCATCATGATTGCAATCCACCTTTCCCTTCTCTACTTCTCAGCCAACAGTAACTCATTTCATCCCCTCCTCTATAAAACTCCAAAACCCACCCACATCCCAGACTGAACTACCTTCAATACTCTCAGACCCTACTGCCCGATAGGAGTTCCTTACAGGGCGGGCTCATCAAGGAAAGGGTTCAACCACTTCCCCATCAATTGATTTGTTGTCTATTGATCAGTCTCTCATAAACATGACCCCAGTGAGGATAGAAACCTCCCCACCACCTACCCCATCTCATATTTCTAGCGCCATGAGTCCACTCTCGGTATCTGACCCACCCGCCCCTACCGTCACAACCACCTCTAACTAGGCTGGACAGCTACCACCACCACATAATAGAGAGATGAGTTTGGAGGAACTTTTTGATTCCACCACCTTCTCTTATTTGGAAACAATGCTCATATTTTTTTGGTTCATAAGTTTTACCGATGGCTATTTTTATTTTTAGTCTATGTATCCCTTCATTTTTTACAACTACACTTATCTATATATATGAGAACTGATTTTTCACCACAATAATTTGGATTAATTTTAAAATATTTAAAATTTTATAGTATCCATTTCTAGCTTATATGTTTCTTATATGGTTGTCAATGGACCTATACCACCATCTATTCAGGTTCAACAAGTGACTCCACGTATGGATAATGTTGGTCAGAGTGGACACTCAAGAGGGGGGGTGAATTGAGTTCCAATTAAAATTTCTGTTAAAAACCATTTCTATTAAAATCCCCCAATTTCAAAAACAAATTAAACTATAGTGAATTTATATAGATTATAAAGGTTCAATTAGTTTCTCAAAGATTGATTAATTCTCAGTTAACTTAATCTTATGATTAAATTAACTTTTGAAACTAACTTACTGATTTATAACAAATATAAACACTTTCGAATTTAATTATCAAAGTAGCTTTGAAGGTAGATTATATTTCAAAGTAATAGCATCGGAATATGAAATAAATATGTATAGTATGGATATAGAGTACAACTACAAACACAGAGAATTAACCAAGAGGTTCAATCTCAAGCCGAGACTTAGTCCTCTCAAAATTTTATATAAGAATGATCCACACCCTGGATCGGGGTTAACAACAGTGAACACACTGTCCAGGTCACAAGACCTCTACCACAGTTCTTTGTAGGAAAACAAACAACAGCAGCCAGCTGTTCAGGTCACAAGACCTCTACCACTATCCACAGTGGGAAATGGGGTTCAAAAAGGTTTGCTGAGGATTTACAGATCCTCCAGTGAAAGTACAGGAGTCAGTGTGTGTGTTTAATACAGCAGATAACACACACTGCTCAAAATGTAGAATAAATCACAGAACAAGAGATGTAGAGTTTAGAAGTGGTTCTGGTGATCTCAGTGTAGCTCTTGTATTCGATCAGAAGAGAGTTTGAGTCCTCTTCTCGTTTCTGTTTGAGAAACAGAGTGTCGTATGCTTTAGGTTCACAGGTAGTGAGAATGTAGTCGATGAAGTTCTTCAGGGTTCTTCTTGTATGCACAGAACACTTCTCGAGTATACTTGATTGTCTATATGCTTCTCTGTGTTCTTGATGGAACTCGTTTTTATCTTCTTGTGTTTCTGGTATATTTCGTCCACCACGCACTTCTCTGGTTTGCATCCTTTTTGGGCAGTGTAGTCTTCTCGTATTTATCTCCCGATAGGGGACAGAAAAGATTTCTTTTCAGCAGGTACGAGGTACGGGTTCCTGACATCCGACAACCTTTATCAGATATTTGACAAATCATCAAAATGTATGATATGACCGTTAGATAGATTGAATGTAGGAAATAAAGAAATTAAAACAGTGAGTCGAGAATGTATGTCACTGTTGACTCCAACTGTGGTCTTCCAACTGTGGACTTCCTTCTGACTGCTGACTTCAACAAAAGGCTTGCTGTCTGTAGGCTTGCAATGGTAGCTTTTACTTCATGTAACTATAGCCTTTCTAACTGTAGACTTGTAACATCAAATTTGTAGAACTGTAACCTTTGTCAACTATAGACTTCGATCATCAGTAGACTTAGTAGACAGAAGCTGTCTAACTGTAACCTTGACTGTAGACTTATGAATGTAGGCTTGTTCGTCTTCGAACTTGTTTCAACTGTAGACTTGTTCGACTGTGAACTTGAGCAGATATAACTTTGAACAGAAGTCTTGTAACTGTGACCTTCGTCTGTGAGCTTTGACAATAGATAGCAGTAGACTCGTAACTGTAAGCTTGTATTAGTCTTCGACTATAACCTTGTAACTGTGAACTTATTGCAAAAATAACTTAAGGTGACAGTTAGCTCTAACTGTGACTTTGAAAATAAAACTCTGACTGGTAGCTAACAATACTAAACTTATGTAAATGCTACTGTAAGCTGTTACAGTAAAGTTATGAGAGTAGGAATATGAACTGTTTAGAATAAAATATGTTTAAGCATGGAATAATAAGATTAATGCAAGGTTTTAATACATCATAATCAATGGTTAAGCATGATTTGGGATTATCAAAACAGGTGATTCCAACAATCTCCCCCTTTTTGATAATCACAAATTAGGTCAGTATGAAATATAGAAGT
The DNA here is from genome assembly GCA_963277665.1 of Viscum album. NCBI lineage: Eukaryota > Viridiplantae > Streptophyta > Magnoliopsida > Santalales > Viscaceae > Viscum > Viscum album. The sequence continues at coordinate 926,216,669 of OY728126.1, read as the reverse complement.
ATCAGAGAGAAGTGTGCAAGACACAGTATTAGCAATATGAGCACAAAAATTAGGTATAATCCGCAAGGATTTCTCCTCTTTGTATAGGTTCATTTCTCCCTTGAGTTTTCCCTATTTCTCCCCATTTCTCCCCCTATCTATTTCTCCCTATTTCTCCCCCTTTGTGATTAACAAAAAGAAAGAAAGAGAGAGAGAAAATAAACATTGTATTAATAAGGAGTACAGTACATGACCCAAAACGTGAATACATGATCCCTATCAAAAAAAAACATAAACAGACTCAATCCTCTTCATCTGGAGGTAAGGGATCTTTTCCTTTGGAGGAAGAAGATGGAGCAGGAGGTGAAGGATCAACAGGCTTAGGAAGTGCAGCAGGAATGTCTGGAGGGGCAGCAACAGATGCTCCTGAAGGCCTGTAGTGAGTAGCTTGCCGAGGTATTAGTGGTCTAAGGCTTCTGAGGGCATCAGCAGGAGACATTACTGAAGAACCACTGGGGTTGGAGACAGGTAGGGCAGGAGGAACTATAACAGGTGTGCAGTCCACATGAAGAAAAGGTAGGAGCAGATTCCTGAAATCCATGATGATGTTTCCTCCTCTGTCCATGGAAGATAAGAAGTCATCTTTGTTTTCCAAGAATTTATCCAAAGCCGGGGTCAACTCTCGTAGCTTGCTAACTTGTTCTTTGAAAGCTTGAGTTACAGGAGGCAGCTTCATAGTTTCTAGCATGAGCTTGAAGTGATTGTTCAACTGATGCTTGGTGAAAATCCGATCAAAGTAATAATCCACTTTACTTTTGATGGCCTCCTGAGAAGCAGTAGCAGCCTGCAGGTGCTCACGAAAAAAGCCACTGACTTCTATTGTAGTAGCAAGGATCTGTAGGTCTGATGTGTCATTTGCACGGGCCTGAGTAAGCTCTTCTCTGAGCAGGCTTCTAAACTGCTCAAGGTCCACAGGAGAGCTAGATGAAGAAAGGGACTTGACTGAGAATGCCACTGTCTCCTTGAAAGACTGAGTCAGATTTCCAATCACTTTCTGAATGACAGCATCCTGATTGCTAAAGTGTTCTTTTACTGATTTCTTGAAAGCCTCAAATACTTCCACAAACTGCTTGACCACTTCTTTGATATATCGAATCTCACTGGCCACTTGTGTCTGAGAACTGCTCAGGGCAGTTAAAGAAGCAACTGATTGTCTGAGGGCCACTACTGCTCCATTCCAGCTTTCAATTTGAGTGTGGCACACTTTCATTTCATCCATCACTTCTTTGATTGGACTTCCCACAACACATCCTAGAGATAATTCTAAGGATTGTTCCACATTTTTCAGCTCATCAAAAAGACTGGTTTTCAATTCAGCAACAGATTGTCTGATGGTCTCCTTCATTTCATTCTTTAAGGATTCAAGGTCTTCTTTGGTGGCCAATCTTTCAGTTTCTAACACTGGAGAGCTGTTAGGTAGGATGACTGGATTTCTTGGTGGTTGGTTTTCCTCATCTGAATCCTCATAATTGAGTCCTAACACCATGTATCCTGGATCTGAGGTCCATCCTTCTATATCAAAAATTACAGAGACTGAACCAAAACGCTCCCCCTCACTTGGAGGTCCTTTCTGAACACTTTCTACTATCTGCTCAACTCTGGGTAACTCTAAGTTCTCTTCTGTAGCTCTAGCAGGTTCCATATTTGCTTCCTCTGTAGGTTCAGCAGTGAGGTTAGCCTCCCTCTCTGTTGGGTCATCAACCACTTCCATCACAACAGTAGTAGAGACCACTCCTGCTTCCTGGTCAGACACTGACTTGTCGGTATACCCTATCAGAGGGCTCATACTGAGTTCTTTTGTTTCTTCACCACTGATCTCCTCTTTATCTTCTGCAACAGTTTCTTGATTTTCATTTAAAGCTCCAGCCTCTTTTGCTTCGACTGTATCATCCTCATCAGAGGTGTCCTTGACAAAATATTGAGATTCTTCTTCTTCTGTAGACTCAGTCTCACTGTCTCTTAGAACAGGTTCTCTACTAGGTAGTTCTTTTGGAGGGCTTGATGCTCCAAACGTCACTGTCCTGACAGGACTGTGAGTAGTATCAGGATCACTCCCTTCATCAATTGGGGTGTTCTCTCTTGCAGAGTCACCAACTACTGCAGTCTGTTCATCATCTGAGAATACAGGTTCAGGCTCATCAGGCTTTAAGCCTGGATCTCTCCTATCTCTCGGTCTAGAGGGATGAGTAGAAGGGCTAAATTTCTCATAGATTCTCTCCTCATCATTCACCCATGATTTCTTCCAGGGATTCCAACTGATATTCATGAATTTGCAGATTAATTTCGAGATACATAAACTGTTCTTTGCCACTATCAACTCTTCCTGACTTCCAGCTGCACCTTTCACTTTCAACATAATCGAAATGAGTTTAGCATGAAACAAGGAACTTGATTTTGAGCTTGCCTTTATCATGTCCTCCATCTGAGCCATCAGCAACCTACAAAGGTTGATCTTCCTTCCATGTTTTAATAAGTACATCAAGTAAATATCCTGGTGCTTCAGAGTTGCAAAATCTCCTCTTCTAGGACTTAGTACATGCTGAATAAACTTAAACAGAAGCATGTGCTCTCCATTCATTTCAGCAGCAATAACCTTTCTTACCGTGCCATTGCCTGTCAGTTCTTCCAGAGCCGTCTCATGATCAAAGATTCTACTATTTGGAGGAGCCGCTCTAGAATAGTAGTTGTAAATACCCTCATGAGGAACTCTTAAACAAGCAGCCCATTCAACTGATGAAAAATTGACTTCATTGCCGTTTACTCTGGATACCAGTCTATGCAGATCAACCTCTTCCTCGAACTGTAGATATTCATAGAATTCCTTCACCAGCTTCGGGTAGTACGGTCCATTATTGTTTGCGAAGCATTCGGTCCATCCTTGCTCATTAAGCACTGCCAGTACTAATGATCTGCTCGATAAAATCCACTCTTCACTTAGCTCCTTCTCAGCAACTATTTCTCTCTTAGTCAGATGTGGATTGACAGGTCTTATCGAGGTGTTCCCGGTGCCACTGGATTCGACTTGAGTCCTCTTTGGCATTGGTGCATCTTCATTGACAGTCGGGGGTCGCTTTGTTCTGGCCATTGGAACTGAATGAGGTTTCGAGGTTCGGTTGAAGGTTTAGGGTTTAGGGCTTGAGAGAGAGCAAGGTTCGAGATGAGTGGATTGAGATATGTTCGATGTTCTCAATTTTTATCATTTAGGGATTTAGGAATAAGAGAATAAAGAAAAGAAATGGTTCGAATTCCCGCAAAATAAAATAAGGTTAAACAGCGAAACAGCCTACAGAGAGATGTAACAGTGAGGTACACCGGTGAGGTCTAACTGTGAGGTTTCAACTGTGAGGTTTCAACTGTGAGGTCTAACTGTGAGGTTTCAACTGTGAGGTCTAACTGTGAGGTTTCAACTGTGAGGTTTCAACTGTGAGGTTTCAACTGTGAGGTTTCAACTGTGAGGTTCTAACTGTGAGGTTTCAACTGTGAGGTTTCAACTGTGAGGTTTCAACTGTGAGGTTTCAACTGTGAGGTTCTAACTGTGCTATAATTAATCATACCTAACTCATGTTTGATGTAACTTAATCTCTCAGAATTCAAAGGCTTTGTAAAAATATCAGCTAACTGATGTTCAGTGCCAATGAACTCAAGAGTGATATCACCTTTTTGATAATGATCCCTCATAAAGTGATGTCTCACATCAATATGTTTTGTCCTAGCATGAGATACTGGATTTTTTGAAATGTTAATAGCACTTGTATTGTCACACCATATAGAGACATGTTTGAATTGATATCCATAGTCTAGTAAAGTGTGTTTCATCCACAAGATTTGTGCACAACAGCTACCAGCAGCTATATACTCAGCTTCGGCAGTAGACAATGCAACAGAATTTTGCTTCTTACTACACCAAGATACTAGTGACTTGCCTAAAATGTGACATGTTCCAGAGGTGCTCTTTCTATCTAACTTGCAGCCAGCAAAATCAGCATCAGAATAACTTAATAAATCAAATGATTGTCCTTTTGGATAAAATAATCCCAAATTGGGAGTATGTTTTAGATATTTGAAAATTCTTTTAACAACAGTCAAATGAGACTCTTTTGGATTGGCTTGAAACCGAGCACACATGCATACACTGAACATGATGTCAGGTCTACTGGCAGTAAGGTACAGTAGACTACCTATCATACCTCTGTAATTGGTTTGATCCACTGGTTCCCCAGTTTCATCACTGTCCAACTTGCAAGTGGTGCTCATAGGTGTGTCACAGCCTTTGGTGCCATCCAAAGAAAAACGTTTTAGAAGATCTTTAATATATTTACTTTGGTTTAAAATAATACCATTTTTATTTTGAAAGATCTGAAATCCAATGAAAAATTTGAGTTCTCCCATTAAACTCATTTCAAACTCATTTTGAATTATTTTTGAAAAATCAACACATCAAGAATTTTTAGAAGATCCAAAAATAATATCATCAACATAAATTTTTACTATTAAGACATCTTTAGAAATCCATTTAATAAAAATAGTAGGATCAGCTATCCCTTTAGTAAATCCTTTCGAAATAAGAAAAGAGCTGAGCCTATCATACCAAGCTCTTGGAGCTTGCTTTAAACCATATAAAGCTTTAGATAGTTTAAAAACATGATTAGAAAAATGAGGATTTGTAAAACCAGGAGGTTGTTCCACAAATACATCCTCAATTATATATCCATTTAGAAAAGCACTTTTAACATCCATTTGATATAGTTTGAAATTCAGATGAGCAGCATAAGCAAGTAATATCCTAATGGCCTCTAGTCTAGCCACGGGTGCAAAGGTTTCCTCATAGTCTATTCCTTCTTCCTGACTATACCCTTGTGCAACTAGCCTAGCTTTGTTTCTGATTATATTACCAAACTCATCAACTTTGTTTCTAAACACCCATTTAGTGCCTATGGTAAGAGTGTCTTTAGGTCTTTCCACTAATTCCCAAACTTTGTTTCTTTCAAACTGATTTAGTTCTTCTTGCATAGCCATTACCCAGAATTCATCACTGATAGCATCATTGACATTTTTGGGTTCAAGCTGTGAAAGAAAAGCTTGATGTTCAACCTGATTTCTTAGAGAAGCTCTAGTTTGTGTTCCTCTATCAAGATTACCAACAACAGCATCTAAAGGATGATTCTTTAGAATCCTAGTTGATTTGGTAAAGGTTGGACTAGAGATTTCAGGTTCATTTATAGGTTCGGGTTCCACAGAGGAAGATTCTGGAAAAAGTCCAGAGCTGGATGTTTTTATTACAGGTTCTTTAGATTTGTCATTTAGGTCCAGAACAGATAAATCTTCTTCAACATCTTCAAGAGAAGTTTTAGACTCATGTGGATCAGTCTCATCAAACTTGATGTGAACAGATTCTTCCACACATTTGGTTTTCTTATTGAACACTCTATAGGCTTTACAAGACATAGAGTAACCCAGGAAAATTCCTTCATCACTTTTTCTAGCAAATTTATCAAGATTATCTTTGGTATTCAGAATAAAGACTTTGCAACCAAAAACTCTAAAGTAATTAACCTTAGGCTTCCTATTATTCCACAACTCATAAGGGGTTTTCTTAAGAACCGGTCTAATCAAGACTCTATTAATGACATAACAAGCTGTATTAACAGCTTCAGCCCAAAAGTAAATTGGCAGGTCATATTCATTGAGCATGGTTCTAGCAATTTCTTGCAGGGTTCTGTTTCTTCTTTCTACTACACCATTCTGTTGGGGTGTCCTAGGGGCAGAAAAGTTATGAGCATAGCCATTGAGTGAGCAGTAAGATTCAAATTCTTGATTCTCAAACTCACGACCATGATCACTCCTCAAGGTCTTAATCTTAAGTCCACTAAGATTTTCTACAGACTTATAGTATTTAACAAAGGAAGAGCAGGCTTCACTTTTGTGAGCTAGAAAGTATACCCAAGTATATCTAGAAAAGTCATCTACAAGAACATAAACATAGTGCTTCCCATTTAGACTTGAAATTCTTGATGGTCCAAACAAATCCATGTGAACCAGTTCAAGTGGTTGAGAAGTTGAAACTTCTTTCTTTGGTTTAAAAGAAACTTTGTGTTGTTTTCCCTTTTGACAGGGATTACACACTTTGTCATTTGGGAATTCAAGCTTAGGTAGATCTCTAACTAGGTGTTTCTTAGAGAGTTTTCTAAGTGAGTGAATGTTGCAGTGTCCTAATCGCCTATGCAACAGCCAAGACTCTTTATGAAAAGCATTTAAGCAAGTAACATTATGTTTAGCTAAAGTGTATAAGTCAACAGCATAAACATTTTCATTTCTTAAGGCAGAAAATATTAAAGCATTTTTGGAATTATAAACATCACAAGAATTGTTTTCAAACTTGACATTAAAACCATCATCACACAATTGAGAGATGCTAAGTAGGTTGTACTTAAGTCCATCAACAAATAAAACTTTGGAAATTAATACTGAGTCAGTGTTACCAATCTGGTCTAAGCCGATGATTTTTCCTTTTGAGTTATCACCAAAAGTGACATATCCTCCATCAACCTTTATTAAGCTTTTGAAGCACGAATAGTCTCCAGACATGTGTCTTGAACATCCACTGCCTAAGTACCATACCTTCTTGTAATTGCTTTTCAAACAGATTTCCTACAAAACAGATTAGACAGGAAATGACTTTGGTACCCAGATTTTCTTGGGTCCAGATATGTTAGCAATCAAGGATTTAGGTACCCAGATTTGTTTTATGGGTCCCATACAATTAATAGATGCAACATATTTAGAGAGATATACTTTATTTGATCTACAACTATTTAAATAACCAGTTGAGGCATACGAATTTCCAAAACTGGAACTAGCAGGATTTTTTCCAAACTTAATAAATCGGGTTTTAGTAAACTGTCTTTGTCCAGGTTGGTATCCCAAGCCAGTGGAATACTTAGGTGCAACTTGCTTTCCTAGCAGTTGGGTTAGAGTATCTTTTCCATTTGTGAATGTTTCTAAGTCCTTTCTAAGTTGTTCATTAGATATTTTCAGTTCTGTATTCTCCTTTAATAATTGAACATTTTTCTCTTTTTCTACATCAAGTGCAGACTTGACACTTGCAGTAAGAGCATGCTGTTTCTTTAAAGACTTGTATTTATCCTTTAGTTCATTACACGTTTCTTCCAGCATATTACAGTATTCAATCAATTCATCTTTAGACATATTTTCAGAATCAGAACCAGATTCTGCTTCACCTTCAGAATAATAAGAGTTTAGAGTGGGAGTGTCTAAGGTTACCTCAGATGTGTTTGTCATGAAACACATATTAGCACGATTTCTTTCAGAATCACTGGACTCTGATTCACTTGTGTTGTCTTCTGAAGCACTCCAGGTGGCCTTCATAGATTTCTTATAATTCTTGTCCTTGTACTCATATTTCTTCTTGAATTTTAACATAGGACAGTCAGCTTTGATGTGTCCTTTCCTTTTACATTCATAGCAAACTATGTCTTCTTCTTTATCAGTTTTCTTCCAATCTTTCTTCCACTTACCTTGTCTATCATACTTACCCTTGTAGTTTGGTTTTCTGAAGAACTTCTTCTTCCTATAGAACTTCTTGAATATCCTTGCTATTTGTGCCATCTCAGCATCACTGTCAGAATCTAAGTCTTCACTAGATGAGCTTTCAGTTGGTATATGCACTTTCTCCTTGTCTTTGCTCTTTGATGCAGTAGACTTAAAAGCTACAGATTTTCGTTTTGGTTCCTCATCTTCCTCTTTATTTACCTTGAGCTCTTCTTCATACATCATCAGCTTAACAATTAACTCCTTGACAGGAAAAGTTCCAATATCACAGGATTCTCTAATTGAAACGGATGTGCCTCTCCATCTGTCAGGCAAACATCTCAATAATCTCATGATTTGCTCCTTTGCTGGAATAATCATTCCGAGTGAGCTCATTATGTTGACTATCTCATTAAACCTGAGATACATATCAGAAATAGGTTCATTTGCTTTCATATTAAAGTTATCATATTTGATAGTGTAAGTATTTAACCGCATTTCCTTGACATTAGTTGTTCCTTCATGATAAATAGCTAAGGTGTCCCAGATTTCAAAAGCAGTTTTACATGCAGAAATTCTATTGAATTCCTCATCTCCTAGAGCACAGTAGAGAGCATTCACAGCCTTACAATTATTATTGTAAGCTACCTTAGTATGTTCATCCCAAGTTATTCTTTCAGTTTCTGGAATCTTGTATTGAGACTCTATAGCAGTCCAAATATCAAAACCCATACTTTCCAAATGAATTTTCATTTTGAGCTTCCATTGGGCATAATTCACACCATTAAAGAAGGGTGGCCTGTTAGTAGCAGCACCTTCTAGTCTATTATCCATAAGGAAATTTTAGAAAATGTGTTAAAGAGATAAAATTTAGAACTAACAGAAATTTAAGATCTTTTAGATAAAACTACAATCACAGTTTAAACAATAGAGAGTTAAAATAAAACTTTGAGCAAGTATAACAGAGATAAACAATCCCTCTGATACCAAATGTTGGTCGGAGTGGACACTCAAGAGGGGGGGTGAATTGAGTTCCAATTAAAATTTCTGTTAAAAACAATTTCTATTAAAATCCCCCAATTTCAAAAACAAATTAAACTGTAGTGAATTTATATAGATTATAAAGGTTCAATTAGTTTCTCAAAGATTGATTAATTCTCAGTTAACTTAATCTTATGATTAAATTAACTTTTGAAACTAACTTACTGATTTATAACAAACATAAACACTTTCGAATTTAATTATCAAAGTAGCTTTGAAGGTAGATTATATTTCAATGTAATAGCAGCGGAATATGAAATAAATATGTATAGTATGGATATAGAGTACAACTACAAACACAGAGAATTAACCAAGAGGTTCAGTCTCAAGCTGAGACTTAGTCCTCTCAAAATTTTATATAAGAATGATCCACACCCTGGATCGGGGTTAACAACAGTGAACACACTGTCCAGGTCACAAGACCTCTACCACAGTTCTTCGTGGGAAAACAAACAACAGCAGCCAGCTGTTCAGGTCACAAGACCTCTACCACTATCCACAGTGGGAAATGGGGTGCAAAAAGGTTTTCTGAGGATTTACAGATCCTCCAGTGAAAGTACAGGAGTCAGTGTGCGTGTTTAATACAGAAGATAACACACACTGCTCAAAATGTAGAATAAATCACAGAACAAGAGATGTAGAGTTTAGAAGTGGTTCTGGTGATCTCAGTGTAGCTCTTGTATTCGATCCGAAGAGAGTTTGAGTCCTCTTCTCGTTTCTGTTTGAGAAACAGAGTGTCGTATGCTTCAGGTTCACAGGTAGTGAGAATGTAGTCGATGAAGTTCTTCAGGGTTCTTCTTGTATGCACAGAACACTTCTCGAGTATACTTGATTGTCTATATGCTTCTCTGTGTTCTTGATGGAACTCGTTTTTATCTTCTTGTGTTTCTGGTATATTTCGTCCACCACGCACTTCTCTGGTTCGCATCCTTTTTGGGCAGCGTAGTCTTCTCGTATTTATCTCCCGACAGGGGAAAGAAAAGATTTCTTTTCAGCAGGTACGAGGTACGGGTTCCTGACATCCGACAACCTTTATCATATATTTGACAAATCATCAAAATGTATGATATGACCGTTAGATAGATTAAATGTAGGAAATAAAGAAATTAAAACAGTGAGTTGAGAATGTATGTCACTGTTGACTCCAACTGTGGTCTTCCAACTGTGGACTTCCTTCTAACTGCTGACTTCAACAAAAGGCTTGCTGTCTGTAGGCTTGCAATGGTAGCTTTTACTTCATGTAACTGTAGCCTTTCTAACTGTAGACTTGTAACATCAAATTTGTAGAACTGTAACCTTTGTCAACTATAGACTTCGATCATCAGTAGACTTAGTAGACAGAAGCTGTCTAACTGTAACCTTGACTGTAGACTTATGACTGTAGGCTTGTTCGTCTGCGAACTTGTTTCAACTGTAGACTTGTTCGACTGTGAACTTGAGCAGATATAACTTTGAACAGAAGTCTTGTAACTGTGACCTTCATCTGTGAGCTTTGACAATAGATAGCAGTAGACTCGTAACTGTAAGCTTGTATTAGTCTTCGACTGTAACCTTGTAACTGTGAACTTATTGCAACAATAACTTAAGGTGACAGTTAGCTGTAACTGTGACTTTGAAAATAAAACTCTGACTGGTAGCTAACAATACTAAACTTATGTAAATGCTACTGTAAGCTGTTACAGTAATGTTATGAGAGTAGGAATATGAACTGTTTAGAATAAAATACGTTTAAGCATGGAATAATAAGATTAATGCAAGGTTTTAATACATCATAATCAATGGTTAAGCATGATTTGGGATTATCAAAACAGGTGATTCCAACAGATAAGATTGAACATCAGATTTGGGAACTCTTTTTGGAGATTTGTGCATAACATCCACCACCATGAGCATAGATTCTCATCCTTACATATTAGTTTTATGTTGTTTATGATCCTGAAGTCATTAATCCTTCTAAAAGACCCTACAAGATGGAAGACATTGCTATAAGCATCAGTAGAATATAGAAGAGAAACCGAGCTGATGGATGACACTACCTAATATTTTTGATCCATCCATCTGGCTAACGATGTCATTTGTTAGTAATTTATGGGAGGAAACCCATATTTCATCAGTTTTCTCATTTTAGTGTTTATTATGATTGTATTTCTAGACTATTTTTTCTTTTAATCATGATTGTTTAAATATTTATTGTGGAAACATTCTTGCATTTAAATAAAATTGGTTTTCATTGCTAATCATATTGTGCACCTTCGTGTATTTATGCAAACAAAAGATTCCAACATGTGGACTAATGATTTAATTAGTATCAAATTTGTATTTATAACCCATTTGCCAGGTATCCCAAATTCAAAATCAAGACATCCAAATTTCCCTCGTGGCATGCCACTTCTTTTAAAGATCTTTTCATTCCCTTATTATTTGATTTTTCAATTACAATTTTATATTTATGAGATTTATCTTCCATAACCCTCCCACATTACTTGGGAAAAAGTGCATATATTGTCTCTTTCTAAGTGTGGGAGGAGCTTTTCTTAAATTTTAAATTTCAATGCACATGATTTTTTTATTATCATTTGTCTATGAGACATTTTTCAATTTCAGAGCATACTTTAAACCTGAAAAACATTATACCCATCTCAATAAAAGAAAATGTTAGGCTAGAAATTGTTGGAGATCTATGTTTTGTATTTGTTTATATTTTATTATGATTGTTGAGATTAGTAATCTAATTCAAAGTCCACATTTTTTGAAATTAATGTTAATTTATATATTACTTAGTTTTATACCCTAAGTGATATAAAGTTCATTATTTACTCTAATTCTTGAGAGTATTCTGAGCCTAAAATTTCATATTATTGTTTGATTATATTTTTTAAGTGACACTTGGGACATATAAACCTATCAGAACATACATTGACATATTATTGAGTCTATAATAGGAACAATAAAAATTTAAAATGATTGAGGTAATCATCATTGAGATAAGTTTTCATGAGACCCACCTTACTTCTTTTTCTCATTAATCCCATAGTTTCCATGAAAAAACCCTATAGGATTCCACTATTCTAAGCTGATTATCCCTTACTACCCTACTCTCTGTATAATTCATGACTTTAATTTGAACAATTGTGGGGAGTTTTCAACCTGCATGGGATGATCCTACAATGGATATGTATTATGTTTCTCATCAGACCATTTGATTTAGATCCATGTTTACTTTGAAGTATATCACATCTATCCTATTCATTTGAACATGTGAATGAAAAATAAAAATTAACATGGGTTGGGTATTAGGAATTTCAAAAATCACCATTTAAAAACTGATGAATCCCATGAAGGATCATATGTTTTTAGATGATGGATGTCAGATCTATCCTAAACATGAATTAAAAAATCAATTGAAAAAGAAAAAGAAAGTAACATGATACCCTTGTTACAATCACTTGATATATGTACATAGATATAATTTGAGATGTTGGGAGTGTGGAATTTATTATCTATTAGGGATTCATTTTATTATACTTATCATAACATTCATGCATTATACTCTAGAGCCTAACCTGCTTTTTTAGGATGTTTCTCACTAACTACCTACCTACCCATAGCCTATGATTCCTTAGAACCTAATTACCGAAGCCCTCATGATATATTTTGTATTTTCCTTTACAAAGTTGAGATGATAGAACTAATGTAATACTATGGATAGGAGGATGTACTCAGGGTATGAGCATAACTCTAGTTTCATTTTCACCCTGAGTGACGAAAAAAAATTCATTGGGAGGTAAATTAAAAATGGGTTTATAGTTAAACGAATAGTTAATAAATTGTGATTAAAAGATTAAGAATTTTCATAAAGAACTGAAGTATTTGGAATGACTGATTTTCTATGAAGGGATGATTCTATAGAAATAATTCTTCTATTTACACATAGTTTTATTAACCTAGATAAAATGAATGTTTTCTATTTAAAAAAACTCCTCACCCACATGAAATTCCTGTTGAGATCTTTTTTCTTGAGGATATGCAATTATTCTAGCATGTGGGAATCTGGTTAGCTTAAATCATATATACTTTTTTCTATCATTTTATTAAGGATTTTCAAGGATTTATTTTATAATGAAATTGTTATGTTTTATTGATTAGATGAAAAAGGATTTCAAGTTTCAAAAGACAAAAATGAAAAAAAAGAGCAAAATTGGCTATTACACATCATGAAACTACATTACACAATGTTTAGTATCATTTTAGCACATGTTTCAATCCGTGAAGCATGTTGTGAAAATTTTCTAGATGTGAAGCTCATTACATGACATGAATTTAGATTACATGATGTAAACATTCCTTACATTATGTGAATCACCAGTCCATGATGGGTAGTATTCAAATCATATTTCCCTCTAGATGAAGTAAGATTCACAACATGACATCTAGTTACACATAATGGAAGGAGTCAAACATCTGAATCTTGGATGAGATACATTCGAGATATTAATATATTTAAAATCCTTAGTGAGAACCATTAATAGACATTACACAATGTGAATTCCCATTACATGTCGTGAAATATTCCTTTTATATATACAGTATAAAGGCACTGGATTTTAGCTCTTTAGAGTTGACAAACTTTATTTCTTCCAATCATGTCTCATCCCCTTTAATTCCCTCTACTCAAAAATCAAATTCATCCATTTGTTTTCATTGTTTTAATTCAATACTATCATTATGGGTAAAATTCAGGGTTTTTCATCATCCTGTTTTGAATTACTGATGTTGTTTCACTTAATCATTGTATCTATCAGCCATCCACGAAGATCCATTGTTGTGTTTGTTCTCATCCTTGTTTACAGTACTTAAATAAGCTATGATTGTGATTGAATCTATCTCATTATTTTCAATTCATGATTACTTGTTCATAAACATGTAAATCCCACTCCATATATGTTCACTAATTTTTTAAAACCCATTTCTATTTATAAATTCAACTAGTTTTCAACCTATTTCCTTTTCTTGACTAATTATATAGTGAGTAGCTAAACCACCTAGGGTAGCGATCGAGAGTAGGGGCATCCGAACATAATAAAATCTTTAATTATCAACTTGGTAACCTTAAAAGAATAGTAATCAGGATAAATAAAAATTGTCTATCCAATTCATTCATACATCCCCAACCATAGTACATTTGAATAAATGACCATATCTGGGTTAAACTACAATAGGCTATAACCAATAGCCAATAATGCTTTCTACCTTAGAAGCCAAGCTTAATGTATCTAGGATGTCACTATCTCCTAACTAAATAATAGTTACCTCCTAGGTAGAATTTGTTGGTTTTAACATAGTCAACTAGTGACCTCATTTTCCTTCATATCCTAAACATTAGGTTCCTACTAAGTTAGAATTAAGATCATTCTTTCTACAAAATCCCGAAATTGATCATGATATCATCCTTTTTGTAGATTTCAAACCTCAGAAACATTATAAATGTTCTTCCCAAACTAAACCAAGCTTGGGAGGATTCTTAATTCAAAGGGTTCTAAGTGTTGAGTTCCTACATCTAGCTAAATTACCTATGGTATCAACCATTGACGATCATTGTGTTACATCTCAGTAGCAAGCGATGTTTGGGAAACAAAAAATCTAATTCGATTGCATCCCGCACGAATTATATAATGTGTACAGGAAAATCAATATGTAAACCCAAATATTTTTTATTAGAATAATAATAATAAACATTCATGAGAACTATATATATGACATTAAATGAATAGGTGGTAAATATGATATGTGTATCACGAAAGTAAAAAGTGATATGGAAATATCTTGCATTAATTCTTGACATCCTTCACACTCATTTGAACCTCTTGTATAATAAATATAAGTTTATTATAAATTTATTATAGAATAATAATTATATATATAATATCATATATTATTTACTTATGTCATGTTATTACCCGTTTATTAATAATTCTATGATAAATTCATGTTTCAGGTAATAATCACTATGTTTTTCATATATGTTTTAATTTGTTGCTTTTGGTACTTTTATATTGGTCATGGTTCCATTAATTATATAATAATAATTATTAAATAATTATAATATTTATAAATAATATATACTTTTAATACTAATAATTTAATATGGTTTTGATAAATGAGTTTTGTTGCGATCATGGTGATGGTAGGTCGTACGTAGGCATGAGTAATGTTTCCATTTTCAATAATCATTATGGAAAATAGGTATGTAATATATTATTTTTAAAAAATTACAATAATATAATAAAAAAACTATAATTTCTTTAAATATAGCTATATATATCATATATGTGGTGTAATGACGAAAATGGGGTCACATCGCCATGTAAAGGCAGTAGTCCACACGTATAGGAGCTGTATTGTCATCTTTCAATGAGTGAAAAGGTAATATTGAAAATTATATATATTATCTTTTAATAAAGATAATAATTCAATTAAAATCAATATTATTTAATTTATATCACATAGAATCATTAAATTTACCCTCATCACCTTCCATGTAAATCATAAATTGATCACATTGCTTCACGAGGTGGTAGTCCACCGTACACACAAGCGACATTATCATATTCCCAAAAAAAGAAAGATTAAAGGTATGTTTGATATAATAATTAAATAAGGATAATAATATCATAAATATCATATGTATAAAATAAACCCATCATTATGTCCTAATAATAAAGGTGGAAATGGAAAAATCAATGACATATTTTTTTGAGGTGGTTGTCAGCTGTATACATGAATGATGATTTTATAACACATTTGATAGAATTAGATGATTTTTTATGAAATGAAATTATTATAAAACATCCTAGTATATAGGAGATACTGATTTTATTATATCATCAGTATTTAAAAATAATTTAAGGAGGTTGAGAATGAAATAAAATAATAATTCTCATTGAATAACATTGCTTCTTCTTTGGGTATCCTCCATAGGTTTGCACTAAATCCTTCCTAGGTGGATTTTATATCTAAAATAATTATTATATTTTGATAAGACAGAATTTATTAAGTGATTTTTATAGGAATTTTCTGAACCAAATTCGTTTTATGGTGTGAATAAGAGAAGACAGTGGGTGTCCTTTTATAAGTTGGGGAGAGGACACACAATGTATTTTTGAAAATAAACAAGTAATCCTCCATTTTTCATATGTCAGAAGGGTCCAAATTAGTTAATTATCAATCATTATAGGTTTAATGAAATAAATATTTCCATAAAATATCTTTTAGAAGTGTATATGTCATTTATTCCCTTATCTTATTAGTTTAACTGATTCTAATCCTATTTTACCATAATCGTACAATTAATTTTTATTGAATTCACTATTAATTTTGGTTAAAAATTAGTTTAACCTTATTATAAATTATAAATTATGATGATTTAAAATATTTAATCCATTTTTACAAATATAATTCACATATTTAAAAATAATAATTTCAAATTAATCCTAGAGATGCGATAAGAAAGAGGGGTTTTAAAGAGAAAATGTTCAAGAGTTTGAAATGTTTTTATATAAAATTTCAAAATGAAATTAACTAAAATGGAATAAATTAGATTAATTGATATAAAATTGGACTAATTTAAATTAAAAAAAATAAACTATATTTTACATTTGTAAAGAAATTAAATGAAAATACAAATTTAAATTATAATTCAGTATTTTCACTATTCATCAAAAGATGAAACATTTCATAAAAAACTTGAAAACACACCCTAATATAATTTTAATATTAAGATTTAAAAAAATTATGTTTATTTATTCAAATAAATTTTTTAAAATTGGTAAAAAATAATTTTAAAAAATGTTTTCCAAATGAGACAAAACCAATTTTTATAAAAATATTGTTTTTATGCGTAAAATTAGATTTATTATTATTTCTTACCTAGAAAATACATAAGATGAATGTTAAAAATTTGTTTAAATATATCATATAAATTTCATTAAAATAATAAATCAAAACTTATTTTGGTAGTTTATTAATTTTAAACACACTTGTGTACATAAAAATAGTTTTTTAGAGAATGATTTCCCTTTATTTTTAAAAGGGTTTTATTTCCATTTCAAATTAATTGGTCACCAAATTATTCATTTTATATACATGTGTAAAAAATATTATCATAATTTATTTATTATTATTTATAAAAATCATTTGAACTATGTTGTGGTAACTATCATCATAATATTTTAATTTAATGTCATGTTTCATTTAAACTCAGTGTTGCATATAATGAAAGTTAAGCACGGTGTTGCATGTAACACAAGAAAAAATAATTATTTCATTTAACAATAGATAAAGAAAGTTTTGCGTGTAAAGAAAAATATCAAAAATAATAAATTAATATAAAAAAAAATTCACAAAATCTCAGGGTGTTACACTTGGGGTGGGATGGGTGATGACTCCAACACATTATTCAAATCTAGTGGTCTCACAAGATAGTTAGTTATTTAATTTTATTTTCTAATAAATGTGATTTTGAAATTTTTACCTCATTTATACCTCCAGTTAAATTTATCATACCAAATTATTGGAAATTTTGGAGATTTCTTCAAGCATTTCTCTTACTCCAACTGATGACTTGTCAATCAATACTTCTGAAGAAGTGTCAAGTATGTTTCGATCATTTTCCATTAATCCTTGATAAAATAATTATAAGAAGTTATGTTCCCCATAGGACTAGTGTGGGCATGATATATTCAATTTATCTAAACTTTACCAAAACTCATAGAGAGTTTCTCCAGTTTCTTGTTTGATTTTATAGATCCCCTTTCTGGGTTGAACAATCCTTGAAGAAGGGAATGATTTCTTAAGATATGCCCTTTGTAGCTCATCCCATGAGGTGAATTCCCCTTTTTTCAATTCTTCGATTCACTCATTGGATTCCCCTTTATGATATAAGAGGAAATCATTCAATATTATTTTATTCTTAGTGATTCCATTCATTCTAAATTCATTTAATACTTCTTTAAATGCTCTCAGGTGCATATTTGGGTCTTCACATGATAATGCATGAAATTTTGGTAGAATGCATATCATTATAGTTTTGAGTTCATAATATTATTGAACCATTAATTTGAATTCTCAGTTATTATTATTAAAAAAATTTGTGCACATTTCCCAAAATGATCTATTCACTTGAGGAATATTATATACCATTTTTTAATTTCCTAATTTAAATTTTGTTGAGTAAAGTACTAAAGAATTAGTGTTAGCCAATAGAATAGTGATAAACTCTATTTTATATTTTTTTTTATTTTAATAATTCAATGTCTTGTGAGAATTTTTATCTCTACCTAAGGATAAAAACCAATGAGTTTGGAAGAACTTTTTTTATTCATTTAAAACATTTTAAAAAACTAAAAAAACACTTGCCTCACTAGAAATGGAGCTTAGTTTTCAATGTGCCTATCATGGGAATCTCAATAAAAGGATTCATAAACCCATTAATAATGTATTAAAGTATATGTTGGGTTTGTCTCTAGATAGGAACATTTTCTGGGCATGGTCTAATTTCTTTTGGTGGGTTTAGTTTGTAAAAAAAAAGTATTGAAAAACTATAACAACCTAACTTTTGACCAAGGTACAGATAATTGGTTTTTCCTTTATAATCATTACTTTAGATATGTTAAATGTATGTTATGGACTAGTAATGTCATGAGGAGCATATGGGGCATGTATGGAGCACGTAGGTATGTAAAAATGGGGTATAGGATGGGCCACATGGTTAGTGGAAATCGTAAGAACCAGGCCGCATGGTTTTTCTAAACTGTGTGACTCTGGAAAGGGGGACCTCCAAGTATACATGGTTTGTCTCTAACCATATATACCGGGCACACAACATTGATTCCATCTGCAGATGGGGATAGATCCTTGATGCATGGTTTGCACACAGTTTGTGAACCATGTGCAAAAACCATGTGATCCCAATTTTTGGGGAAAATTTACTATTTCCCCCCACTTAAACCACTAACATTTTTACTCCTTCCATTTTATTTCATGTCGAAAGAACCCATGGGTTATCCTCTTCTTTGATCTTAAACTCTCTTCCTCCATTGATCTCTTGCTACACCCTCCACCTGTATTCGATTCCAATTCATTTGAAGGCATTGGATAACACAATGTAAGGTTATCCTCAAGTGACGTTATTTCTTTGGTAAATCCTACCTTTTATTATGCTATTTAGATATAGGCTCATATGCCCTGTTTTCATGGATTTGGACTGACACTCTAATCTATTCCAACCTACATTAAATATAAGGTCGATATCAAGAGAATTTTTGTCTATGGCTTTAAGGTAGCTGGTCACATAGTTTCCTATTTGAGTTTTGTTTCTTTCTTATTTATTTTGTAATGTCGTGAACCAACCTTTTCCGAGTTCCCTTTTTGTGTTGATTCATTCATGTATAATTGATCCTAGTTTGTTGAAATAGTATGATTGACTCATGGTTAGGAGTGTTGACAGCACATATGCTCCATAAGGACACGCAATGGGGTGTGCCAACCAAATGGGATATTTTATGCCAATTTCCCAAGATGACTAAATAATTTTGAAACACTAAACTTGAGTCTAAATTGAATTGAACCTGGTCTCAGATGTATTTTTGTTAACTTAAGACACCCTATGGGTGTTTAGGCCTCTTAGTCTTGGAATTTCCAAAATCAGTGTGTGACTATTTGATATGACCTTTTCCAAGGCATGTTCTCTTGTTAATGGATTTTCCATTCTAGGAAAAGTGAATGAGATACCTTGATTAAATTGGAAAACATGTAATGAATGGTTTTTCATGAAATTGATTAAATGAATCATACCTTGTATAGGATGGTTTAGGACCATGCCTTTTTCTTATGCCTAATAGTTTCATTATGTCAATTTAAATGTCTAATTAGAATTGTATAAGGTTAATTAATTGCATGAGAAATTTTTCCTCATTCCTTGAAATGAATATGTGACCAAGCCTTGATTAGGTTTTAAATGTAAATTCATAATATGTTATTCCTCAAGTGTTTTAAATTGTGATAATGAATGTGACTCTTATATGGTTATGGATTTGATGAGGGCATGAGAGGTGTATGCCTCAGGTGTAGTGTATTTATAGATATTATGCCTTATGGATATGGGGAATGGGGACTTTTTGAGACCTAATGGGAAGACCATGTGATCTTATATTAGAGGACCCAATGATTGTGAGAGCCTTGAGGTAGGGAACGCCATTAGAGATTCCTTTAGTATTGAAAAAAGACTGGAAGAGATCTTGGAGTTGGCCCAGGGGTTAGACCGTGAGATCTTCTCTATAATGGGATGTTTGAGAGTTACATCCCAATCCTTCCCAACATATATTTCTATATATATAATTTTACTATATATATACCTTGTGACATGATCAAGAATACCATCCATGGGATGAATTAGTTAAACCCGCAAGGTTTCCTTTAGGAACATGAGTGGGTGGTTTATTTATCCCACATTGTTTTATGTTCCTACAGTTAGCTGCATATTGTTTACTTATGAGCGCCTACTTAGATTACACAAAGACACTATTGGTGGTGGCCTACTGAGATGTTATCTCACACCCTACATGTTCCTCCCTTAGTACCTGAGAATACTGCATTCTTGCATGTATGTATTGGGGAAATAACCACTCTTTAAGTTGTTTGCTTTTACTACCTAGTTGGAGCTTAAGAGCAGAGGATCAGTTTTAGGATCAAGATGTTATAGAGAAGATTTTTGGATTTCATTATCTTTGGAATGTTTTGTTTATAATTCTTGTTAGCTATTTCCTATTTTATTTGTACTTGCATTCCATACATACATGTTTGTATTAGACACTACCTATAAGGATTTTTCTATGTTATTCATTTATTCAGTCTTCCAATGTATTTGATTATGACTCCACTATTTACTATATTTTCTATTTGTTATGATTCTGCTAGTATTAACTAGTTTCTATATCTTTTTCATTACTCTGAGAAGGGGTTATCGTCTCCCTGTTGTACTACCTATACACCCTCACTACTAGTCAGTAGCCCCTGGCTTATTGGGAGACACGCCATGGGTAATGTGGTCAACTGGGCTCGGGGTACAGGTTAAGTGGTATCCAGGAACAGGATTTCATAAAGTGGTATCAGTGTGGTTCCTTTATTACTTTACTATTTGGTGAAAATAGATTGGAAATTGGGAATTCATAGGTACTTAGTCACAATCCATGTTTGGGAATCATGAACCCATGTATGGGGTAAAGACCAAGCTTTCTTAATTATGATTTTTATTTATTCTACCATTAATGTTGATATGATTTCACAATTGGGTGGTTCACATGTTTTGTGATGTTATTGATATTTATTATATTGGAATTACGATATCATTTCTCAACCCGATGAAATGAGGGTTATGTATTACAACATACATCACGACATGCACAATATGTATAGGGAAAGCATTTTTCTATGCCACATTTGATTTCCAGCAACCACTTCATGTTGTATATTAATTTTTATTTGTCTTATATATATACAATTTTTTTACACTCCTTTTAGGATCTGGAAATGATGTGAGATTAGTGGGTGTCACTCTTTGATTCATAAGGTGTGTGGGCCCTTTTGAATCAGAAAATAGCATTCTAAATAGGTCAAACATTTAAAGATGGTATAATTAAAAGAATAACAATAATTTAAATGAGAATGAAATCCAAGTGAATGCCATATTTTGGTTCATAAGGTGTATGGGACCATATAGTTCCGAAAATGGAATATCATTTGATTTAGCTGATTTAAATGCATTAAATGTTCGAATGGGAATGTTTTAAAATGGGAAATGATTTATAACCATAGAAAAACCATCTTGAACATTATTAACCTAGAGAATTAACCTAAACCCAACCTTAGTAGTGGGTAGTGGGTGTTTATCCATTCTTACGATCGGTTATGGTATGTTCCTATGTCTAGTCATGGCATTTGAAGTTGGAAGAGAGGTGTGTTCATTGTTATAGGAAAGATTTTGTACCTATACTAGTTTCTTGGAATCAATATTCTAAATTACATGAATCCCTTTTGAGAAGTTCGTTTGGAATTGTAGTTTTATTTCACCATGAAATCCTCAATCTGCATGCCCTACAGGTGGCAATGATCATGTTCCTGAGGTGGAGGGCCTTGTTCTGCCAGTCATCCCTCTTGTAAAGCCACCTATGGCTTCTCCTCCTATTCCATATGTGATAACCGACTCCCAATTTTGAGAGGGAATTCTATGTATAATGAAATCCATGCAAGGCGTAGTTCTACCTCCCCAGAGTATGATAGAGTTTACTTGCGAGTTTCAGCAGTAGTATCCTCCTACATTCTTGGGGTATGGA
Organism: Viscum album; assembly: GCA_963277665.1. Lineage (NCBI taxonomy): Eukaryota > Viridiplantae > Streptophyta > Magnoliopsida > Santalales > Viscaceae > Viscum > Viscum album. Next base: position 926,194,653 of record OY728126.1, on the reverse strand, counting down.
AGACCACTTGCTGAAGAGTCTTGTCTTGAATAAACCCTATATATATTTGAGCATCTGTAGATTCCTCTATATTGGTGGTCCAAACTATCTACTTACATGCTTTTGGATTCATCCAAGAGGTGGTGAGATGTCATTACCTAGGTAGGACAACATAGAGATGTGGTTAGAGTCGACTTCCAAACTATCTTATATGACTACTTCTTTCCCTAGACTCTGAGGGATGACACATCTAGAGGTTTTATGAATATGTAACTGGGATCCATGTCAGTTATGGATTATTCGTCCTGTTTCATTGAAATGAAACCATTGTCTCCCTCTCTAGATTTTGATGATATGATGGATACTAGGGGATTTGAGGATGGGTTGTGTTACGTCATCCAATCAAAAGTCAATGTATTCAGGTTGACAACTATTTCTAAAATCATCCACCAGGACCTAATTATAGAATTAAATCTAAGAGAGACGGATAGTGGATGTTGGGGAGATTGGAACCTAAGGCTTCCATAGGATCTTCTTCTGGGAAAAAATAGGCACTTTGAGTTTTATTGTGGAGGAGGTAGTAGTCAAGATCCTACCACTGGTAGTTCTATTATCTATCTCTATTGTGTAAAATCAAGTCACTTTAAAGAATAGTGTATGTGGGATCCATTTAAATGAAGATGTTTTGGTGGGATGGGCCACATTTAGTGTTTCAACCGGACCTTCCCTCTAGTTCCAAGTGAGTGGGGATCTACTGCTACTCCTTGATTGGGGGTGGGGTTGGAAGGATCATGACATTCAGGCAGTTGTAATACCAATGGTTAATTAGGATGAGGTGGTGGTTGAGGCATACAACCAGACTTTTGATTCTAAGATTTAGCAGAGCGAGCTTACTCAGGGTAGCCAGGAAGTGAATTTGGGCCATGGTACATGAAAGTTACATACTGTTTATCCAACATCATAGGATAAGAGTGCAAGAGAATTTATTTTATGAGGTCCTATTCTAGTATCCTTCACATTAGTGTCTACTTTTTTTGATACAGTTGTGTCTCGATCATTTATATATGAGGTAGTCATTGTGAGTCTGGGCCTCAATGTTGAGTCTTTAAGGGTTTCATGACATTAGATACACCCTTAGGTATCTATTCAAATGGAATTATCCACTTTCATAATTTACCCATTGATATATGTGGTTACTTATTCATGTGGAACCAATGTGTTCTCAACATGTAAGGCTTTAACATAATCATCGGGATAGACTGGTCAATTCTCTATAGTGCTCGTATTGACTACTTCCATTGAAGGGGTATGATTACATCTCCCTAGGGTGTTACACATGTGCATAAGGGAGAATGGTATCACAATATGACATGAGTAAGACCCAAGTATTAGAGGGTGGGTAGTGTTACCTCGTAGGCTTCTAGTATTCACCTTATTGATTAGGGGTTACAACAAGCTATTTTGCATCCTATAGTGGACTTTTTCAGTGATGTTTTTTTGGATGACTTCTCTACTCCACCTCTAGTGCGAGAGGAAGAGTTTATTATTGACCTGGTTCTAGGAGTGACACCTGTGAGCATTCCTCCTTATTGGATTGACATAAGGAGATTCTAAATCTCAAGAATTGGTAGGATTATTCGGAAGAAAAATTATTTATACACCCCAATCACTTATCATTGTGTGGATTATCGTCGATTGAATCAGCTGACTATCTGGAACTGATGTCCATTTCCTATGATAGATGACCATTTTGATCAGTTCCATAGAGAAAAGGCATTTTGGAGATAGATCTAAGGTTAGACAATCATTAAGTTCATGTCAGGACTTCAAACATATCTCGCATAGCTTTCAGGTGCAGGTATGGTCTCCTAGAGTACCTTGTTATGTTGTTCAGAATCTTGAACACACCTTCTGTATTCTTGGATCTTATGAATAGGGTCTTCCAACTAAATCTGGATTCTTTAGTGGTTGTCTTTGATGAAGAAATATTAGTTTATTAACGCTCCAGACATGACTGTGCAAACCGTCTTGAGATCATGCTGAATATACTGAGAGAGTAGCAGCTCTATGCTATGGTTAGTAAATCTATTCTGGATCAATAAGGTCCACATCCCCAGTCATATCATCTCGGAGTTATGAGTTTCATTTGAACCATATAAAGTGAGGGTTATGGTTTCTTGAGGGCATCATAAGAACATCTTTGATATTCAAAGTTTCTTGGGGTTTCTAGATATTAAAAATTCTTCATTAAGGATTTATCATGCCTTGTTGAGCCTCTAATAGGATTCAAAAAGAAGTGTGTGAAATTCAAATGGTATAAATCATTTGAATCATCCTTTCAATAGTCTAAGGGTAGACTGACTTTAGCAGCAATATTGATTCTGTAGGATTCTAGAAGGGATTATCAATATACTATGATGCATCAAGTATCAGGCTTGGATTTTTTTTTTTGATGGAGTATGAGTGATTCATTGCATACGGTACTTGTCAGTTGAGACCAAATGAGGAAAGGTACTCAACACATGGCAATGAGCTCACTATTTTTGTTCATACTTCATGTTGTTCGAGCCACTACCTATTGGGAGAGAATTTTATGGTGTTCACAAACCATAAAATCCTTAAATACATCTTCACTCAATAGGATATGAATCTCAAGTAGTTTAGGTGGTTCAAGTACCTATAATCATTTGATTTTGAACTTATATACACTCTAGGGAAAGTGAATACAGTAGTTGATGCTATGATACCAAAATACATAGACTCAGGTGGTTCAACAGTCCAATGATGAATGGAAGTTTATGGACTTATTCTCATAGGTGCATGTTGAGTTTCAAGTGGACCATGGTCAGACTATTATCTCAGCCTTAGTAGTGACATAAACTCTTCCAAAATGAGCAAAGTTTAGATAGTAATCTGAACTTGAAGACCTTTTCCTATAAGAAATTTTATCAGATGAGGATACTACTTATGGTTATACGGTCTGTGGGGATAATACTCTTTTGTTATGTGGGTGTGTATGGGTCCCATCATACATCAAAGAGAAGCTGATGAGGGATTTTCATGACTCATCATGGGAAGTGCACCCTGGTGTCACCAAAATGTATTGATATCTACAAAGTCAATATTGGTGGCCTAGTATAAAATGTGAGATAGCTGGTTTTATCACTTAATGTTCCACCAGTCAGCAGGTGAAGTAGGAGCATCAGTGTTTGGTAGGGCTTCTTCAACCATTTTCCATTCCCAAGTTGAAATGGTATTATGTTATGATTGAATAAGTGAATGGTTTACCCAAATCAGCTCATGGAAACATCATAGTGTGGGTTTTCATTGACCTTATAATGAACGTTTAACATTTCATACATGTGTGAGAGACCTTCTTGGTAGACAAGTTAGGAATGTTATATATCAAGGAGGTGGTACATCTTCCTAGAGAACCTCATTCTATTATTTCTGATAGAGATGCTCATTTCACGTCATTATTCTGGTTGGGGTTACAGAAGAAATTTGGTACACAAGTAATTTTGAGCTCGACCGATCACCCTTAGACTGATGGATAGATGAAGAGTACAATTCAGGTTATAGAGGATATGCTTTGTGCATGAATTTTGGAATTTGGGGGTTCATAAGAGAAACACATTCCCCATGTAGAGTTTGATTATAACAATAGGTTCCAGGCTAACATTGAGATGGATCCCTATCAAGAATTTTATGGTAGGCCTTATCTCTTACCATTGTGCTGGCTAGAGGCAGGGGAGATAACTGTGATTGGGCCTAATCTCATAAAGGAGACTTCATAGAAGGTCCAGCTGATCAGGAAGTGCATGTTGACTTCTCAGTCTAGGAAGTATTCTTATTCCCACATGCACCACCAAACTTTTGAGTTCAAGGTCGGAAATAGAGTTTTCATAAAAGTCTCTCCCACATTGGGACATAGACGTATTCGGAAGCACGGTAAGATATCACCGAGAATCATTGCACCCTTTGAGCTTGTGAAGAAGATCAGACCAGTGTCTTACCATTGGGAACTTCCTCTATGATACTTGTCTATGCATGATGTATTTCATGTATATCAGCTTAACCGATATTATCCATTCCCATCTCACATCTTTCAGTGAGATGAGGTCAAGCTGGAAATGGATATTCCTTCGAGGAGTATCTGGTTTGTATTGTTGATCGAAGCATGAATACCCAATAAGGTAGGTTTGTTCCTATTTTATGGGTGCTATGATATCAAAACAATGTACAAGATGAGACCTAGAAGTGGGAAGTTGATATATGATCTCAATGGCTGGAACTCTTTGCCGATAGTACATCTTTACCCTCAGAAGGCTAACTCGGGGATGAGTTGCTATAAGGTGGGGAGGAGGTAAAGACTCGACTTTTTACCATGGTATGGATCATTGGTTTTTCATTTTTAATCTTTTCTTTTACTTATGGAAAAGTTATTCTATATCCTAGGGAAGCCTTGTGGAGTTTCTGGGTCATGTTTGGCGCCCAAAGGTTTGAAAAATGGGCTTCAAGCTATGCCGAACGGTTAGTGGAAACTATGTGACCCATGTTTCTTGATTTTTGTAAATCGTGAAACTGTAGACAAGGTAACCTACATGTTTTCATGGTTTTTCTACAACCATGTGAACCAGGTTCATGGTTGAGCGGCCTGCTGTAGATGGGGACAGATCCTTGATATACAGTTTGTGCAAGGTCTGTAAAATGTGCACACAAACCATATGATCCCAATTTTTAGTGTGAATTTACCATTTTCACCCACATAAACATTTAACCCTTTTCATCCTTCCCCTTTTATTTCCAGTGGACAGAACCAATGGGTTCTCTTATTCTTTGAGCTCAAACTCTCCTCATTTTTATATCTCTTGCTACTCCTTCCACTGACATCTGATTCCAATTTCATTAAAGGCATTGGGTATCCCAATGTAAGGATAAACCCATGCTCCGTTAATTATTTGGTAAATCTATAAATTTATTTTATATTAAAACAAGGCTCATATTATATAATTTCAGGTCATTGGACTGAAACTTAGATCTCTTCCAACTTGCTTCATATCTGAGGTCGATATCAAGCATGGCTTCATCTATGGCCCTAAGGTAGGTGGTCATGTGTTGATTCCTTCATCCCTAATTGATCCTAGCATGTTAAAATGAGATGATTTAATTATGGATAGGGTTTTTGACATCATATATTCTCTATAAGAATACCCAATGGGTGTGCCAACCAAATTTGTCATTTTAAGACAATTTCCCAAGATGACCAATTTCATTTTAAAACACCCATCTTCAGTCTAAATTGAATTGACCCATGTATAATGTGTGTTTTGATAAACCCAAGAAACTTCATTGGTGTTTGGAACTCTTATTACAGGAATTGAAAAAATGGGCATCTGACTATTTGATATGACCTTTTCCAAGGCATGTGCTCTTTGTAAATAGATTTTCCATGTAAGGGAAAGTTGATGAGATGCCATGATAAAATTGGATTACATATAATGAATAGTTTTCATTTAAATGACTTAAATGAACTGGACCTTGTATATGATGGTTTATGACCATACCTTATACTTATGCCGAATAATTTACTTATGTCAATGGAAACGTCCTATTCAAATTGTATAAGGCCAATGAATTGCATGAGAAGCTTTTCCTCATGACTTGAAATGAATATATGACCAAGCCTTGTTTAAGTTTTAAATGTAAATGCATAAGATGTTATTCCTTAAGTGTTTTAAATTGTGATAATGAATTTTCATCTTATATGGTTATGGATTTGATGAGTGTATGAGAGGTGTTTGCCTGATTCCCAGTGTATTTATAAATGTTATGCCTTATTGATGTGGCGATAAAGGTCTGTGTGAGCCCTAATGGGAAAATTTTGTGAACTTATATCTGAGGAACCAATGACCATGAGATCCAGGAGGTAGGGAAGGCCATGAGAGCTACCTTGAGTATTGGAAAGGGGCTAGGAGAGATCTTGGAGTTAGGCCATGGGTTAGACTATAAGAGATTCCCTAGAATTGGATGTCTGAGAGTTATATCCTGATCCTTCCCAACATATATCACTATATATTTATATATTGTGACATGATCAGACTTACCGGCCATGGGTTAAAGCAGGTAGACCCACCAGGTGTCCTTTGGGAACCTGAGTGGAAGGTAGTTCATTTATCCATCATTGTATTACGCTCCTACTGTTAAATTTACACCATTTACATATGATCACCTACTTAGATTACACATAAAAATTGTTGGTGATGTCCTACTAAGATGTTATCTCACACCCTAATCAGGCCTCCCATGTCACCTGAGAAGACATTTTTCCTACAGGTATAGATGGGGTGAAGCACAACTCTTCAGGAAGATGATTTTCACTGCTTAGTTGGGGCTTATGAGAAGAGGATCAGGTTTAGGCTCAAGATGTTATAGAGTATCTTTTTGTCTTTTGTTTACTTTTTTACTTTTTCTAGCATGCTTGTTGCATGTTTCCTATTTTCTTTGTATGAGCATTCCATGCTTACATGTTTGTATCAAACACTACCTATGTTATTCAGTTATTCAATCTTCTATTGTTTATTGTACCTGTCTATTATGTTATGATTCTTATACTATTTACTATTTGTTGTCTCCACTATGTTACTATGACAGGGGGGTATATTCTCCCTGTTTTACTAATAATACACCCCCAATGGTAGTTGGCATACCATGGCTTATAGGGAGACTCCCTAGGTGTTACGTGGCCAACTGGGCTCAGGGCATGGGTTAAGTGGCATCTCGGTCCAGGACGTCACAAAAACTGGGATTGATTGGTCATTAAAATCAATTTATAAGAATTGTACTAACATCATATATCCCTTTAACAACCCTGTTATATCAATATTCTATATTTACTCTTTATTTTCATTATAACCAATTGAAATATCACTTATTTAATCTCTATTATATTTTTTTGGTTTAACAAAAGATATACAATGATCACTACAATCACTAATCTTGCTAAACGAAGTAATCAGAAATTTTGGATTACACATAAATCAAACAAATATTTATGATCAAAATCAATTGAGAATACCTAAGTTTATTCTATGTTCGATCTAGTGAAAAATAGAATATGGATTCAAAATTTGAGAAATAAGAAATATCCTATTTCCTATACAATTTGAATAATTCCATAGATACTAAAAAAATAATTTTAACATTTAACATGTAAAATTCATTAATGGGGGGATATGGGGAATCTATTTGGTGTAGCTACTAAGGGATTAGTGTGTTGTCACAAAATTTTATTACAACAATAAATTATGGAAAATAATAAAATAGAAATAGTGAGTGGTCCTCTGAGAATGAGAGAGTGTAAGAGAGTGTCTATAATCATTCTGAAATGGTTTGATATTTAATGAAGAATGATTGGGCATATGGGAACACATTGAAATCATCCACATTAATATCACGAACATCTTTTATTTTTTAGGGTTGTTCTCCAATTTCATCATTGAGCACATATTTCTTGGTTGGATGATTGACGCATGGCCATAATTTAGGGTGTAGATGACTTTACCTATCATAGGAACCTTTCTTTACAATTTATCTCTCCTCCCACAATCATTATCTATACATTTTTTAGGTTAAAGGCTTCATAACATTTCACCAGGTTGGACATTTTTTGATGGATGAATCTGATGACTGATTTGAACTTCATATTTGGATTTTGGGCTTTAGAATGTGAGACATTGATTAATTAGGCTTAAGAGTGGTTTCTTCAAACTTGGATTTTCAAATAGAAAAAAATTATTAGAATAAATTATTTCAAAAGATTAATGAAATTTTAAAAGGTGTTGTGTAGAGGGATCAAGAAGATGGATGAAATTTAAAAATATAGTTTGGATTGGGTCAAATATCTTTTCAAATTATTCTTCGATGATATGATTACTATTAGTTTTCATTGAACTTTCATTGAGCACAATGTGTGTATTTTCCAATATGTGGCCACAAAATTGGAGTTGAACAATGTCCCCTCTAGTATTCAAAACACTTTATTGGGGAATAATTAGAAAAAAAATTATACAATTTTTTTTTCGGATAGAACCAATTTGTTGCAACCCAAATTCGGGTCTTCAATATCAATCTAGGGTCCTGTGGTTTCATTATAAATTAAGTTGGAGCTCAATGTTTCAACCAGAATAGTATATCAGTGAGGATTACAATTATTTGTACTATAATGAGCATTAGTTAACTTCCTTAGGTGGAAATGGATTCATATATGGAGGGTTTCAAATTGAAGTCATCTCCCTCATGGAAATGGGGTGGTGATGTTATGAGTTCTTCATCCCAGATGATGCTTGGATCTAGTTCTAATACGTTCAATGGTGATTGGGAGTTCAGAAGCAGTCATCCCATCATATGAAGATTGACCATCTCTTATCCATCATAGGACAATGTCCACAAATTCACATATATTCAGATCTGGATAGACAGTTCGGTTTTGGCTTCTCCCTACTCATTAGCACATGTTAAGGATTTCTCCTCATGTAGAATCATCTTTCTCATGGTGGATCTTGGCTTTGGCTCAGCCTAAATGTGGTTTGTAGTAGAGAATATCTAGAAAGGGAAGCGTGAGGTTAATAGTGGTGATGCATCCTAACTTCCTCATGATGTTTGTCATCTTCAATCGGTTAAGGTGGTCGGTGTTTCCTAGGATTCAATTTTGATTTTTCACAATGGTTGAAATTGTAGCATCCCCTTCATAGTAGTTTGGGAGATGAAGCAGAGGCGTGGTAGGTTCTGGGTTACTACGCGGTCACTATAGTGATCGTGGGAAGAGATGCAGTAGAGATAGTGGCTCATGGTAGGTATGGAAAAATGGGAAATTTAGTATGAGTATAGTTGACAGTATATAGATGAAAGGAGAACTCATGGTCAGTATACTAACCATGAGAAGGGAGTGACATGGTGGGTGGAAGTTACTGTGAGAAGGGAAATAGGGGGCTCACGGTATCTTACAGATGACAACCACGGTCATTTTTTTCAACCATGCTAGGTAGGTGGTTGGTTTCATGGTAAATTCTATAAGTGACCACGAAAGCATGGTTAATTGAATTATACAGTCATCCATAGTTAGTTAAAATTATAATGTGTGGTGAGTATGGTGAAAGTGAATTTGCGATGCCTTTTTTTCTAATATACAAATCAAAAAAATAATATACATCTTTTAATGTAGCATTTTTTCCAATAAAATCTCATTTAAATAATAAATAAATTAAATTATTATTCCAAAAATTAATTGAAAAATAAAATCACTTCATATTCAAATAAAATAAATTCAAACACTAATTTTTTAGGACATTAATTTCTAATCATTTTTTTGAAATCACATTCCTTTCCATATTGAGAATTAAAATTCCCAATTATTTTTTTAAAATGATTTTAATTTATGAAATTTATTCTAATTCAAAAAATATAAAAAGATTAATACTCTAAATATTAATCCATTGAAGTGTTTAAATTCAAAATTTAAATGAAAACATTTCTTTTCAATGTTCAAAATTAATACATCAAAAATAAATTCCTAGAAAATGTATGGCTTCTCAGTTATTTAGAAAAAAAATATTAAAACACAAAAACATCATTTTCATCTATTTTTCAATTAAATTAAAAATTCCTGAATTCAACAAAAACACTCATTTATCTAGAAATTGGATAAAAATATTGGGTATTTTCAATGAATAATAGACATTTTTTGAAAATTCGGGTTCACATCTTGTATATAATTATCTCATATACCAAATGAATTAATAGATAAACCATTATATCATAAAATTATGGTGTAAAATATATATACTAATGACAGGGTTTTAGGAAAGATTCATTTTCCAACACATTTAGGAAATTTGGATCCATGAATTTACAATAAATAGAATTAAAAAAGTATGAAAACTTAATGTTAGACTTTATAATATGCAGCAACGATATGCCATGCGGTGAAACTATTAGTAATTATTACAATAATACATGATATTCATGAGATATCATCCATATTAAATTCAAATACTTCATTAACACCAAATTTTTCACACTTTTAGAATTTCCACTACATACTTTAATTCCTTGTAATAATTGATATAAATTCATCTCCTCACTCTTTCATGAGGTGTTAGATTCCATAGGTTAATGTGTTATTTTTCACTTCAAAGTGGTTTTCTCTCAAATTACCACTATAGGTAAACTATAATTTGTCATGAACTGTAGTAAAAAACATGAATTATAATTTATCTCTTCCAAAATATTAAAACTAATCGAAAAAACATGCCTTGTTGTACCCATAAATTATAAACCAGTAAAATATCAGAGTAAGAACATATATGCATGGAAACAATTAAATATGTTAGAATTTTATAAACTTTCAAAAAAACAAATATATAAATAAATAAAAAGAAATCAATAATGTTGTGGGTACAATGGAATTTAACAAAACATGAATTATTGTTTCACAAAATAATTAACCCTTAAAAGGATATTATAAATTATACTTTTACCTAATGCATGAGGATAATCATAAATCTAATTCAAGGTGTCCTCAAATTTAACCTATTCAATGTTTTTTCTTCCAATTCCCTAGAATCTCTTTACATAAATTATCAGAAGGAATTAGTCTACTTCTACAAACCAAAAGATCATTTCTCTTTTCCTATCTGAATCCCCTGACCAGCCCAGTTAGTAGCAGCTTGTCTTCCATGAGTCAGAATCTTAGATTCATAAAGGATTAGATCCATCTTTATCTTTATTATCTAAATATCTATTTCTCAATGGATTTAAAAATTATTTATTATAAAATAAACTTTATTCATTTTATAATGAAAACCTACTAACCAAAATATTAGTGGAAACAAAAAAAATACAATCAGAAGATCTCTCACAAAAATATGAATTTTTAGAATTCAAGTGATTATAGGATCAAGAATATGTATTTTTTCTTCATCTAGTCCTTGAATATTTGTTTCCCTTTATAAGAAATCCTCTAATAGTAGGAATACAAAATCTGGTAGATTAGTTTAAACTATATCACTATCATCTTTATCATCATCTGATGAATTCAAAAATAATTTGTATCTTATAATGAATTTACCCCTACATCACTATAGAGATCAAATAATTGATGAATACAACATGGAATGATGACTCAGTCCACTATATTTTAATAATAAAATCCTTTAGAATTGAAAGGACTATGAACATTATATTTTATAGGAAAAATTTAAAACAAAAACTCCATGTTAAAAAAATATATTATTATTGTTATGTGACTTTAAAAACTAATGATTAAGTGAGTCCATGACTCAACCCCCCCCCCCTTCAAAACATAGCCAACAATGAAAAATTTAAAACAAATTTTATTTTATAAAAAAAATCTTTCCAACTAAGTAAAAAAATAACGTTTCAAAACTCTCATTTTTAGTGAAGTAATGTAATTTTGAATGAAACATCTAATTAAATCACCTTTTTAAAGATCCCCCTAAAAAAAATCTATAGTCCTTCAAAATATTTCCACTTGTGATATTTAAAAAGAAACAAAATAATGTAAAATAATGTACAAGATTTGTAATCATAAATTTTAAAGTAACCTCCCCTTGAAAAACATATTTTGTTAAATTTAAATAAAACAACCAATTCATAAACATTTAATTTTTAAATAACTTCTCCCTCTGAAATCCTATAATAGAAATAACACATTCCTGTCCTTTTAGATCATTCATAATAATAAAAAATCATATATAATAAAAATAAAAATAACATAGGAATGAAAGAAGAAGCATCTACGAAAAACAAATTGAACCAATTAGAAAACAACATTGTATGACAAATGATAATAAAAAATTGAGATAATAAAAAATTGAAAAAAGATAAAAATATCCTCCTTTATGGGATAATCATAAACATAATTATAATCAATCAATAATTAAAAATTAAAAAAACATCACCCATCAGTGAATATAATAGAATTTAGTTCAAATAATTAAACTCACCCAGGAGTTTAAATAATAATATTCATATAAAATTAAAAATTAGTAATTTTATGTGAGTTTTACTGATCATGCAATTTAGCTTCTTTATCTACATTTTCTGATATTGTAACATAAATTATTTATTCAAAACCATTTCTTGTAGTTCCTCAAATATATTTTTTTTAGATTGTGTCTTTTGACATTTCCCTCTATCCAATCATTAAGAAAAACAAATATCTTCTTCAACATATCAATTTATTGATCATGTTGTTCTAGTTTTTCTCATGGGTTTTTAATAGCATCGACACAATTTTTGTTTCTCTTATAAAATTGTTTAAGATCAATATAAAGAGTAAAATTCTGATCATTAATGATCTTGATGTCTTTTTTCAAAGTTTTTATATAACATGGATATTTTACTAACTTCCAAGAATAAACACCATCTCCCCCTTTGAGATTTTTTAAACAGAATTTCATTTCAACAGTAGAATCTATTTTTTATTCAATTATTTGGTTTTTGAGTTAGCAGTTGATTCTAATAGAATATCATGTTTCACAACTCAATTTCTATTAACTTTTTTATTGAACCTTCATAACTGTAGCTTTTACAGAATTATTATTCAGAGTATTAATCATATCATTGGATTTTCCAATATCTATTTAATTCTAACCATTTGCAACATTTTATAGACCTTTCATCTCAGGTTTAAGTAAAATTCATGAGGATGATCTTGAACTAATTGTAGTTTATAATGAACTGAATTTTGTTGATAAGATTGTTTCCGTATTTCATTTTATAGGATTAAATGAGTGAAATGATAACTCCTATGAGAGTTTTTTTTCAACTTCTTTTCCAATAGTATCATCATCTGGTTTTCTACTTATTTTTTAAATTATTTTTTATACTCTTTTCCATTATATGAATATTAATCTTTTATCATTTATCAACTCTAACTGAATGAGAAATGAGTTTTTGTGGAATAATTTTATCATTATCCGCATTAGAAATTTGAACAATTGATCTAAAATTTTCTTCTCTTCACGAGGAGGATATGATAGGGATAACGATTTCTTATGTGCTTCCATTGATTGGCCATTTCCATTTCAGATGAAATGATATTTTGTTTTGGATGAATTCTCTTCAAGAATAACATTAATAGAAAAGGTCCTAAAATAGTGTTTTAAAATTGATATTCCATTAAATTTAAAGAATATATATTTTAATTTTCTCTACTTCCAACCTATGATGTTCATAAATACCTTATGAAATAGTTATTCAGGGGATTATTTCAATTTTTGAACTTATATTTAATGAGATTAACTTTTTCTAATATCATAAATTTTTCTATGGAGGGGATTTTACAGTCGATATAACTTTATATAATTTTCATTTTCTGAATTTTTAGTAGATTTTTGAATATATGATGAATCTATATCTGATGATTTTTTGACAAATCACATTATATTAAGATCGTATATCAATCTCATCACATATACTATCTTGGAATTAATTATATTTTTCTTCACTTTATTATTATGATCCTTATTTTTAATACCTTTAACTTCTAAAAAATTCAAGAGAACCATGTTCATCATCCAGCTATATAACATAATTTTCATTTTTATGTTAAGAAACCAAATTTATTTTAGTAATATTTTTGGTTTAATTTTTTTCAATATACCTTTTTTATGAAAATTCAATATAACAATGATTAAATTATGGAGTTTATGCCATTGAATCAGTCTTGTAAAATATTCATAAGTTGGAAAGGATGCTTTGGTTGGAAGAGTTTCTTCTAATAAAGAAGCATTAATGTTATGATTTTTGAGTTGGTATTAAGTTCAATGACATGTGTTGGTTATGTTAAGATAACATATTCTCTACACCAATTTAATTTTAGAGTTGAATTATTTTCCATGGATTAGAATGGGATATTATTTATTTTTGGATAATCCATTTTTGTTGGACTCTATTAAAAAATAGTGACCATCCATCCCACAAGCTAAGGGATCCAGGTGCACCCCTACTAAGGTGGGCACTAGGATAAACCCATGCCAATCCATCCAGCATGGATACAAGAGGAATTCATGGAATTACCTGAGTTGTATGGGAGAAGCGTGGAGGCACCATGTGGGGTGGTATGGTAGTGGACAGGAACACAGGTACGAGGCAGTGCCAGTGAACATGGGAGTGGACCAGTAACCATTTCTGGTTCAGTGTCCGCATGACTTCTAATATATAGGAGAGTAATTTTGAAGTTCATTTTTATGTGGGAACATTATATTTAGTTAACTATTCTTCATCTTTAAAATATACCCAAATAACCATGATCATCATATCAAATCTCAACAGACCGACTAATATGATCACTAAGATAATCTTCTACCTTGATCCCATCTGAGGAGTTATGTGTGTTGAGAGTTCACCATGAATCTTTAATAGGAGATCAGGCCAATTCTTCCAATCATTATTTAATAATCCTAAATATTTGAATATAATTGATAAAATATGAAACTTTGTTTTCATAATTTAATGAGGATCAAATTGATTAAAATCATTGTGAATAAAAAAATGGTTTTTTGAAGATGGTGATATCATGAAACTAAGGAAGTGTTTCACGAGTTGTATGAAATGTGTGGATCTCCTTGATTTTCATAAAAATGAGTTAGTCAATTAAATTCTATAAATACATGATATAAATCTCATTATCATGTGTGATATTATCTCTATTCCAAGAGATATTTCTTGATAGAGAGAAAATATCTCATAAGAGATTTGTATTTGTAAATGAGGAGGTTCCATGCATTCATTCTTATCATCCAGCTTCATCTGTCGGTTGCCTTGGTGGTATGCCAACTCTGTCAACAACAATGAGATGTCCCGACAGCGACTTTGCTGGTCTTCTCTATGAGGACAGATCTCTAGTTCTCGTCGGTGATGGCGACATGACGTGCGATGACCATAGTGATGGATGTGAAGCGACGTTGGCGGTGACGGCGTTAGGTCGGCAATGCAATTATGGAAACTAGGTGACGTGGATGGCTTAGGTCAGCAATTTGATTATGCCACCTATGTTACATGGATGGCTCGGTATGAGGGTTGTTTGAAATTCAAATTTTGAAAAATTTGCAACTGGAGAGGTTTCTGGTTCGTTCGTGACACTGGCTGGCTGTTCGTGGGAGGCGCGGTGATTGCGGTGCTGTTAGAATTTTTTGAATTTTGAAATATGTATGGTGAAATTTTCTTTTTGAAGGTCATGTGTGTTGATGCCTCAATGTTTCTGTATGGTCACCATTATTCCTAAAAGTGGTTTTGTTAATAAAATAAAAAATGAATTTGGTGGTGGGGAAGTAGAGTATGAGCCACATAAAATAGTTACATGAAGTAGAAGAAACATTTATCCTGGTTCTTTTGTAATTGGTTCTTGTGAATTAATGAGAGTACAAAATTTTTTATCATGATTCATCTATATGGAGTTGGTTCTTGTAAAGAGGACCAGTTCCATTTGTGCTTTCCTACAAATATGTGAAGGAGTGAGTGCAGTTGAGTTTTTGTGAAACACCCATGTGTGAAATAATATAAAGAGGTTGTGAGCTTCCATTTGTGTTACATGAAAGATAAATCAGTACAAAGGAAAAGTATATACTGATATGCAAAGATTTTTGGTAATAAAGTGTAAAATTTTATTGAAGCATGAAGGCAATATCCCATGTATCAATTGAGAAAAAGTGAATGTGATTGATCATGCGAAGGAATGTGTTGCGAGATGAGATAAGATACAAAAAATTAATATGATTTGAATTATATGAATACATATTTTTTCATGTTTATTCATGTGTGAAACTCTTATCAAGGAAAAATTGATTCTTTATAAAACTATTATGTAATGATGTTAGAGGAAACACATATATTGGTTTATGCGAGACTTGATATCATGAATCCCTTTTATTACAAGTATAAGGGAGTGGTTTTCCATATCCTTTTATGTGAAGATGTAGATTATACTGTTACATGAAGAATCCCTCATTTGAAACAGCAGTGTAGTGTGTGATATTATTGCATGAAGTTATAGTGTGAGGTTCTGTTGTGTGATATTATTACATGATGTGAGAGTGTGAGTTGTTGTTGTGTGATATACTTGCGTGAAGGAGTAGAGTGCCCAAGATATTTCTTGATAAAGTTAATTCCTACACACTTTCATATTAGATATCATAGGCTTGAA
Source organism: Viscum album (assembly GCA_963277665.1). Lineage (NCBI taxonomy): Eukaryota > Viridiplantae > Streptophyta > Magnoliopsida > Santalales > Viscaceae > Viscum > Viscum album. Next base: position 926,178,446 of record OY728126.1, on the reverse strand, counting down.
GATTAATAGGAGGTTTGTTCTTATGTTTTCATAGCCCATAACAATTTGAGTTTATATTAAAAAGAGAAGTACATGTGTACATGCATAAGTGGATGAATAATCTTTTGAGAATATATGTATGATCTCATGCAAGTGAATCCATTTAAAATCAAATATCAAAGGAATTGTAGTGTTTTTCATGAAATTTGATCTAAACACAAAGAGTTATCAGGGACATTTATTGTGAGAAAGACAATCTATTTATCAGAAGATAGGAACAATATAATTGTCTCTCTACATGCATGAATGATACACAATGTATATGTGTTTAATGTTTAAAAATAATGTATGTAGTATTTGTATGAGCTTAAGAAATATTTTTTAGTAAATCGTGAAAGAATACAACTTGCAATTTTTTGATAAAATATTTAGTTATTTATTTTAATATAGATGTGAGTTGAATTGGAAGTGATAACTTCTACTAATTTACAAGATTATACTGATCTCACCTTCATGTAGTGTTTTTATCAGTGGAATTAAAATAGTTTATTTTGAAGTGAGAATGTGTAAAATCATTTTAATCTAGTGGCATGAAGAGGGAGATTTGTTTTGTGTTTCATTGGCAAATTAAAGTTTTTTTGATCTTCCAAATTGTGTTAGTGTTATGTTTATAAACATTGTTGTGATTCCATTATAAATAAAACTAGTGGGAGAATAGTATAATTTTTTTAAAAGGTTCATGCATACCCACCATAGATTTTGGATGATACCTGACCAAACCACGTGTAATTTTTTATTCATTTTTAATTGATAATTTGTGTCTTGGATCATTCCAAACACTATAACAATGTATTCACCTACATCGAGGGAAAAACATGTAAAAATACTATGTTTTGTGCTTTAATTTAATTTAAGTCTTGGTTGTGGTATAATTGTGTTTTAGAAAAAGTAAAATTCAGTCACTTTAACAAGTACAGAGGTTTTGATTATTAGATTGTAAGATTGAATAAAATAAAAAAAAATAGTAAAAATTGTGTATACTGATTCACCCCCGCTCAGTGTACATGCATGATCCACTAGTCACTTAAATTTATAGCAGAAAAAAATTTAAACCTACGATTGGATCTATCTTATTGTCTAAATAGTTTGTATTAGACATATATGAAGTTCATATTTGAATTTCAAGAATTAATAGAGTTCCTTAAATGGAATGTTTGGTTCCTATCTCTATCAGTGTCAACATGGAGGATTCTGAAAAAACCTTGAAGAACATACCTAAGAAAGAGTCATGAAAGATAACAAATTATTTGAATAAGGGACAGGATACATCAAAAAATTAGATGTAGTCAGAATGGTAGCCTATCAGCAGTATCTATAAAAATCAGTTGATAAATATCCTTTTGATGAGTAAAATTAAAGAAGTGATGAAGAAGAATTTATTGAATCACTCAGTTATTTTATTCATAAATCAATTACTATCTAAAGCATTTTCTTACATATCTTGTCACTTACATATTTTATTTTATCAAGGTATTATATGATGAAAAATCCCAACTTGAAAATGAATCATGGGATATGATAAATCCATGGATAACAATCTTCAAAGATGTAATCTTCTCACATGAATTATTGAATCCAAAGAAGAAACTTTATCACTTTAAAATGAATGTTTCTCATATGTTGAAGAATTATTTCAAAGAAATTTATATGGGAATGATGTAACTCAGAGGGTCCTTACTGGGATAATCCACACACTTGAATAATCTCATAAATCTACCATGAGTATTAATGGCTCTCATTTTAAAATCAATGAAAAGTATGATACATTCATCCAAAATGAAGATTCAAAATAATTATCTATATTTCATTACAATGAAAGATTCACTTTGATTGATGATGAAATATAAAGTACTATATTTGAGAAATATTTGACTGAGAAATTTTATAAAAAAATGATCCATGAATTGGAGGAACTACATAAAAACTCTATGAATGTTAAATAATCTTAGCTAGAGGTTAAAACAAAGAGAATTAAACAATTTAATAATTATTCACAAAAGTAAAATCAAATTCATGATGGTAAAATTACAAAAATGAGGAGTTAATGGGAATAAAAACATATATTAATTATGGATGAGAAAAATTTAATCAAAATTATGTGCCTTGAAATGGAAGTCAATTTGAAAAATATGAAGGAAAAACAATTGAAGTCTTCCCAAAAAGAATGTGAAGATACGGTAAAATCACTTAAAGATGAGAATAACTCTCTAAATCATAAATTTATGAATTTAAAGGTAATGTTGAGAAATCTGGAGAACACCCAAGATGAATCTTTAAAAAATGTTAAGATCAAAAATGTAACTCCCCAAGCTTTCATGGTACGCTTCTCTTTGAATAAAACTGTAGCGTGTGTTGTACGCAACTTCAAGTTCTAACACACACCACAACCAATCAAACAAGCCATTATGAATATTAATACCCACTTCTTGAAATTTTATAAATTTTATCATTCAAAATGGACTTCATTTTGGATTCTGAATATCGAAATTAGCTTAGGGTGATTTTTTTGTATTTTTCTGAAAACAATCAATTTTTGATGAATAGTGAAAAACACTGAGTTATAGTTTAAAACTGAAATTTTATTTAAATAATTATTTATTTAATTGATATATATTTTAGGTCAAAATAGATACATTATACCTATATAGGTTCAATTTAATTCATTGGAGTCAGTTTGTAAAAAATATAGATATATAAAAATTTTATTGAACTTGCCACCGTCTTTTACCCATCTCCTAGGAGAGAATTTGCAAATTCACATAAAACAAAATTTTACCACTTCTATGAGTGGAATTAAAAAAATATGAGAGACGCAGTTAATATCAAGGAGTAAAATGTAGTTCAATATGATAAAAATAATTTTTTGAGAATAGTAACTTTTTATTTTATTTACCATGGTTAAAAGTAAATAGGGTAATTAAGGGTAAAAATGATATTATTATTATCCTAAAACATGTCCTAATTCTATTGGATAAGTATAATTAGACCAAAAACAAATTTAGGAATAAAATATGAAACTATTTAGTCCACTTGGATTAGATTAGGACATTTATTATTATTTAATTCAAAGAAGAGTTAAAAGAGTTAAAATAAATTTTTAATAACTAAAACATTTTTAATATAGGGTTAGGAATAATATAAACTCGATTATAAATATTAATTAGAAAGATAAAAATATTTCCTACATAATGGAATTTTATTTATAATTTTTATAGATTAAATAACTTAATTTATTTATGACACAATGGTGATGTAGTAATTACCTAATTAATGAAATATTAAAATAATTCATATAATAAATATCCAAATAAATGTAATTTGAGACTTTTTATGAACTCAACTAATTTTATAGGTTAATATGAAATATTGGGGTTGGTTAGATGAATATGTTTCGAAGTAATAGTGCTGTTATGAATTTTGCAAAAACAAAATACCATATAGTGTCAAAATTAACATAAAAGAGTTTTTAAAAAAAATATTATATTATTAATTGATATTCTATTCCTAAAAATATAAGGTTCAAGAAAAGGACATATATAATGATAGGCGTATCATTAATGAACTACTTGGGGTTCTCTTGGTTGTATATAGTATGTTTATTAACCATATAATATAAATATACAAAGAGACGTGGTAAATGTCAAACTATTTAACTAAGAGTTAAATCTAAAAGATAAAGTTAATATAGTAACCCAAACCTGTATAAAACCTATTGGTTTAGTGGTTTTTGACCCATACCCACCTTATCCTTTAAATAATAAATTTTTGAGCCATTATAAACTGAAATTTATTTTGTTATAAAATAATATTTCTAGCTTTTCCTGAGGTGCCCCTCACCCCTCTAATAAAAGGGCACTCCCCTTCTCTCTAATACACACCTTCAAAGAAATTTGGATCATCCAAAATCTTCCCAAATACCATCTCAACTGTCCTCCCTTCATCCTAGAGGCCTTACAGTAGTCATAAAGCCAACCTAAGGATCCCTTTTGATCAAATCAAAAGGAAGAACCTGAAGAAGAGGTAAATATCTCACCACCTCTTTAAAGTTCCTTTCTTCTTCCACTTCCTTTTACTTTGTTGTTTCTATTCTAAAATAATAACTCAATTATCTTCTATATAATGTGATGTTATTGTAAATATTGTACATATAAATTCATTATTCTATCCATCCTTTGAATAACATGTCACCATACGTACGTACGCACGACCTACCGTATCCACGTCGTGGTGTAATTGTTATTCAATAGGTTATTATTTGGATGGGTATAATAATGATGTTTAGTTGATGTAAATAATAAATATAACATGATAATGATTCATTATATATGATATACCATCCGATTATATATTATTTTAATATCAAAATAATGCTATTGTCGCTCCTACATACGTACGGATTACTGTCTCTACATAGCAATGAGATTCATTCACCATCGTATCCATTCAAGACTAATTTTCATTTGAGGGTTAAAAATAATGTTTAAAGACTTGATATAATTTTGGATATGAATAAAATACATCCCATAAATAACAAATTGGACTCACATAACAAATAATATAAAGGAAAATGAATCCGTTAAGACCCGAAACAATGATAATACTATTATATTATTAACAAAGTAATGTTAAAAGATCATATATGACATCAAATTAAAGTATATGATTCTTTTATAATTGAATAAAAATTATTTCACCATTATAGAGGAGGTTAAAATACCCTCGACCAAGGAAAATTACAAGGTCAGGGTAAATTTCATAATCTCTTTATTATCCGATGTAGTTTTTACATAAGTATCTACTAGGACCTCTTTATCATCCACATCCATGTTTCATAAAAATGTATTTCAAAACATTATTACTATTTTATAGACTATGGGTTAAATTCATTTATACCCTTTTTTGACTTTTTATAAGATTTTATAAAGGAATCTTTCTGTCATTTTCCAAACAAGGTCCTTTTTAACCTATTCAACAAAATTAAGGTAAGAATGTATTTTTTATCTTATACGGCAGGTGTGACTATTTTCTACCATTATAAATTCGTTGAAGCTTCCCTTAAAAGCTTATAAGAATATTTTCAAAGTAAATGTTTTCTTCTATAATTATGTGACTTTTAAATGATTTCAAAAATATATATATTTCACTCAAATAGTTTTGATTTCATCTATGTCAACATCCTTTAATGGATTTTAAGCTTATTTGAAGTTGATTTATTATGATACAAAACTTCCATATTGTATTGAAGGTTTTTTGATATGTTTGACTGTGGATTTGCTGTTTTTATTCCATTCAGGGTTTATGGAGAAAGTATTGACATTTCTTATGCTAGTTTTAATACGAATGTTTATGTTATGTTTAAACCTGTTCATATGAGGAAAGAATTGGACTTAGTAATGATGGGTGGAGCCCGCTATAGCTCCTCGATGCATCGGTAGGTCTCATGAGACAAACTAGTATCTTGGCATAAGGCCTTGAAAAAATCTTATTTGTATTCCTGGCGCAAGGCATTGACTATGTGGTTATGATAGTCTGGAATTATGTATTCCATCATTATGAAAGTGGTTATTGATATTTCATGTGATTATTTGACTATTAGAATATCCTTGTGAATAAGTAGGTGGAATTATTTCATTTTATTTTTTCCTTGTTATGCTGAAGTTCAAGTTTAAAAGGATTTTGTTTTAGTTATACATTAACTTAAATGTTTATGCTTATTTATGAGAGTTTTTTCTATATTTTTATCCTTACTAAGCATCTGAGCCCACCCATTTCTATGTTTTATTTTTCCCCAGGATGTGAAGAATTATTTTATAACTAACCAACATGGATAGTCTAAGGGGATATGAGTGTGGACTATGGAGACTATGTTGTTGTAGTTTTCCATTTTATCCTTTAATGTAAGACTTATAAATGTATCTAGTGTTTCCAAGGATACTAAACTAATCGATATTTTGAGACATGGTCTTTTGGGATCATGACAATGTTATGAAATAATGCACCGACTCTGGTTAACTGGGGTCAGGGAGTTGCAGTTGGTATCAGAGGAAGTTTATTACAAACCTCGGAAGCAAGATTTAGATAAACACTAATTAGAGAACATAGACCTAAGATGGACTTTGAGGATTAGTATAGAATAACTTCCTAGAATTTTGGTATTGTAGAGATTTTGTGATTTTTCCGAGAAATACATCCCAATATGGATATGGGCATCTCTGGCACAGATGTACCTAGGGTTAAAACCCAAAAACACCACTTAGAGATACACTTGAACGGGAACTGGTGCTCGACAATGGGCTTTGTTGCACTCTTTTTTACGACACTCCCGAGGGATATGCTTAGGATTATTCTCATTTTATTTACAAAACATTATGAGGGGTTTATGGGTATATACTTCCTCAAAGAAAACATTTTTATGATTATGGATTATATCCAAAAACTATTCAATTTATGTTACGTGTTTTACAAGTTTGGATATATGTATTGTGATTCATAAACTAATCTAGTGTATGCCATTTTTTAGAAATGGTTCCTAGTGGAAGGAATGGAAACCGTATCAATGCACGCACTCCATGTAGGGATTTCCCTCCTGTTCAAGAAAATTATTGTGGAGCTGGTGATGCAACTAGTGCTGATCAGCTAATCACCGTACTGGGACAACTTACTCAGGTTATGAATAAAAACCTTACCCGTATGGAGCACCCAGATCTACAGCGTAGAGGACCAATGTTAGATCGCTTCATGAGGCATCATCCACCAATATTCAATAGGGGTACAAATCCACTATTAGCTGAGCAATAGATAAATTCCTTAGAGAAAATATTCCATGACTTGGGGAGTAGCGAAATGGAAAAAGTTGTCATGGCAGTTTACCGCCTCACAGGAGATGCTAATAAATGGTGGTCATTGATTCAAAACATGAAGGAAGATGATGCAGTATAAAATATGGAATGGAGGGACTTTAAATATATTTTCTTAGAAAAATACTTTCCTCATGACCATCGAGCAGATATGGAAAGACAATTTCTGAGTCTGAGGAAAAAGGGGGCTGAGAATGTTGCAAAGTAGGAGTCTAACTTTACAAGGTTAGAAAGGAATGATGAAGATTATATATGTAACCTAAGAAGAAAGATTGATCATTTCTTTGATGTTTTAAAACCATTTCTTCGTCGATCACTAGTATCACAATCCTTCTTGTCATACGAAGATATTTTCTCATGTGCTATCAAGATAAAAAAGGAATTCTCAAAGTCTTACGACTTTAAAGCAAATCCAGAGAAGAAGAGATCTTCTGATCACTCTCGAAATGGAAATAAGGGGAAGAAGGGAAAAGCTAAATATCCATCCTGCATTAAATGTGTGAAGAAATACCCCAGTACTTGCTTCAAGGGAATGAGAGTCTGTTACAAGTTTGGTAAAAAATTCCACCATGCTCGTGATTGCATGAGGAAGAAGGAGGCTACTGATGTTCAATGATACAATTTTAGGGATATGGGACAATATGAAGATGAATGTCCTAAGCATCAGGGAAAAATACCTCAGAAAAGTCCAAGGGAAAAATTCCAAGCTTATGTGATCACTACTGCTGAGGATGAAGCTTCGAAAGACGTGGTGGTAGGTAATTTAATGGTTTCCTCAAGTTTATCCAATGATTTATTTGATTCTAGATCATCGCATTGTTTCATATCTTCCCAGTTATCTTATAAAATTAGATATTTCCAATTTGATTTGACAAGGGAGTTTTCAGTCAAAACTCCTAAGGGAAGTATCGTTGCTAAAAAGTTCTGTGAATTAGTTCCCATTAGGGCATATAAATGTTCTTTATCTGCTAATCTCATCATCATACCCATGATTAAATTTGATATAATCCTTGGTATGGATTGGATTTTAGACCATGATGCAAAAATTTATTGTAAGAATAAAGAGGTTACTATTTTTGATGACGATGATAAAGAAAACCTTATCTTTAGAGCAGAATCATCACCACCTAATTTCTATCTAGATCCACCCCCAGTAGCTCAACTAAATTCAATTATTGGGGAGGAAGATAATTAAATGACTATGGGTGGGAAAAGGAATGTTCAAATAGAGGATGTACCAATTGTGAGAGAATATTTTGATGTGTTTCCATAAGATTTACCTGGACATCCTCCAGAACAAGAAATTGAGTTTTATATTGATTTAATTCCTAGTTCAAGGCCCATATTGAAGACCACTTATAGAATGCCCATTGTGGAATTAGTGTAACTAAAGAAACAACTAGAGGAGTTGAGTAATAAGGGATTTATTCTCCCTAGTGTTTCTCCATGGGGAGCCTGTGTTCTTCTTGATAAGAAGAAAGATGGATCTATGAGGTTTTCCATTGACTACAGGGAGATCATTTCTATAACAATAAAGAACAAGTATCCCCTACCTCACATTGATGATTTATTCGACCAACTTCATGAGGCTGAATATTTTTCAACGATTGACCTTCGATCTGGAAATCATCAGTTTTGTGTGAAGAAGGATGACATTTTGAAAACAACATTTCAAACCAGATACGGGCATTACGAGTTTACAATAATTCCTTTTGAGCCGACTAATGCACCCTCTGTTTTCATGGATCTAATGAATAGAGTTTTCAAGGAATATCTTGATAAATTTGCAGTGGTATTAATTGATGATATCTTGGTATACTCTAAAATCTACAAAGATCATGAAAATCACTTGCGTATTATCCGGAAGACTCTGAGAAGACATGAATTATATGGGATGTTTAGCAAGTGTGAATTCTGGCTTCAGGAGATTTATTTTCTTGGACATATTGTCTCTAAGGATGGAATATCTGTTGATCCTTCTAAGACAAGAGAAATCCAATAATTCCCAGCACCAACGAGTATAACCGAGGTACATAATTTTATTGGTTTAACAGGTTATTATCGACGTTTTGTCCAGAATTTTTCACGATTAGAAAACCCATTAACGAAGTCACACGTAAATGGGTTAAATTTGTTTGGACAAAATATTATGAACAATGTTTCGAAGAACTGAAGAGAAGATTATTCAATGATCCCATATTGACTCTACCATCGGAGAATGATGGGTTTGTTATTTATAGTGATGCTTCAAAGAAAGGACTTGGTTGTTTCCTTATCCAGAATGATAGGGTTATTGCCTATGCATCATGAAAGCTAAAAATTCATGAGAAAAACTATCCTACTCATGATCTTGAGTTAGCCGATGTAATCTTTTCTTTGAAGATATGAAGAAATTATCTCTATGATGAAAAATGTGAGATATATACTGATCACAATAGTTTGAAGTATATTTTCTAATAGAAAGAACTCAACATGTGGCAAAGGCGATGGATTGAACTACCCAAGGATTATGATTGCATGATACACTACCACCCGAGGAAGGAAATGAAGTGGCATATGATTTGAGAAGAAAGGATCATGGAGTTTTGACCAAGAAGGGAGTTAAAAAGAATCTTATATTGATGGATCTAGTAAATATGGATATGGGAATAACCATGGAAGGGGAAACATCAATAATTTTTCAAATGGTTGCCAAACTGTCACACCCCGACCCCGTATGATTATTTTTATTTTATTTTATTTTATTTCATTCTTTTCTCGGTCCTACATTGGTTGGACGAATTTTTAGTTTGAGTTCGGTTTGAAATTTTAGAAGCTTAAATTTTTTGTTGGGTTCTGGTCCGGTGCGCGGGCACCGCACCGTTAGCAGTGACCGTGCATTTAGCCCAGGTTACCATTTCTTTGTCAGAGGCTTAATATATATATATATATATTTGTTGATAATATTATAATTGTTAGCATTATATTGTTACCATAATAATGATAATTTATACTTTTTTATTTACATTTTTTATCTTATAATAATTTTGATTTTATTTATTTATTTCTCCTTTTTTATTTTTTTCTATCTTCCCTTCTTTTCCTAACCCTAGCTGCTGCCCCATATTCCCCTCTCTTCTCTCTCGTGTGCCCTGCCTCCTTCTTCTGCCTTCCCTCCTCCCAGTCGCCCTGGCCTCCGCCTCCCGTCGCTGCCCCACGCACCACCCCTACTGGCCTCTCGTTACCGCCCTGCGCACCCCCCTATCGGCCTCTCGTCTCTGCCCCGTGCACCCCCCCCTGCTGACCTCCCATCACTACCTCGTGCACCCCCCTTGTCGGCCTCCCATCGCCGCCCGCCCGCGACCCACGCTGAGCCGCTCCCCCTCCTGTTCTCCTCCCCCACACCACACCACCCAGTGACCCCGCTTCTAACCCACCACGCCGGCTCCACCTCCTCCCGCTCATCGGCCGACGAGCGCTGTCCTGGTTACCACGCGCCAGCCTCCCGGTCGCCCTCTCTGGCGAGCCCCGCCGCTGACCAGGGGCCTCCGGCCCCCTCCGGCGAGCCCCGCCTCCGACCAGAAGCCAGTAGGCCTCCGGTATGACCTCCAACGACCCACTTCTCTGGCGCGAACCCCTTTCCAAGTGTGCAAAGTCTTCCTTGGGTCTCGATTATGCGTAATCTGGCTTCCGATGTAGAAGGCGAGGAGGTTCAGATCGCGTTGGATCGCCTGCCATTATTCGTAGGGTGCACTTGGTCTTGCTCGCCACTGCCATTGAAGCTAAGAGGTTTATTATCATGTGCACATGTATTTCAGTATTTCAATTGAATTTGTGCTTCCCTAATAGTGTTTTGTGAAACTTTGGTTCTCACCACAATTGTTTCAGTGTTCTCCTGAAGGCGAGTTGTTTGGGGTTGTTCTGGTCCACTTGCTGTTGTGTCGAGGTGAGGTTTGCGCTACTTTTCATTTGAAATATCTTAAACCAATGTTTTCATTTTTTTTGAGTCCCTGGTGATGTCTCTGCACTGCGTTGGTACTCACCGCAGTCTTCGTCTTGTAGGTATTTGTGTTCAAGCGCGAAGCGGGTCACGTCGTCATGTTTGGACTGCATGTTGAGGTAGGTTTCACCACTGCACTTACCGTTAAATTTAGAAATAATTAATTTCTTGTTATTTTATTAATTTTGGGTAAATTAGAAATAATATTTTTTTAGAATAATTTTTTGCTGTAAGTGAAGATGTTTATTTTTATGCAATGAACTGAAATTGTTTTTCTTGATAAATTGTTGCATCATAGTGAAAATGCCGTTTGGATTTTTAAAAATTAATTTATGAATTTTCAAGTGTAGTTTCAGTTTGATGAGAAATGTATCATTTTGATGAAAATGAAGTTTTATTAAATAGTGTTTTGACATGTGAATAAATGTGTTTGTTTCATTTTGAGAAACAATTAGAGGCTCGGTTGGCACTTTTAAAATGGTTTTGAAATGATTTTGATGAATGTACCTCAGGATGGGAATAGCTAAAGGCTCGGTTGGAATTTTGTGATAATTATTATGAAAGGGTGACTTGTGAAATCTATCCAAGGCCCATTTGGCATTTTGAATTGATTTTTGGTAAAACCCTTCTTTGGTTGGGTTCCTTGCCTACTTCCGATCCATGTGAATGGGAGGGTCCTTGGTATGGGACCTCCCTTGTGAAATGTATATCGATGGCAAGGGACTACCCTTGAGGTGTACGGGGTGGTGACGTATTGCATGATGTATTTGGATTATATATTTATATGCATGACTTGTGTTTGAATTTTATGGCACACCATCCTTAGAACTATACATGGGAACCTTGCATAGTGAGTGAATCTTCTGAGAACGATTGCTGCACTACTTTAGATTATACACTGGCTAGTTGACCCATAGTGCTGTAATACTGAGTTATTACTGCTATTGGGATTGGGCCCCTTAGTTAGGCCATGTAGGGCTATGTCGAGCGTTAGGGCATTATGACGTCATTAAGTCAGGGAACACCTTCAGGGTGAGTAACATGTATAGTATGATCTGGATTGTTCACGATCTCCTAGTTTCGACCCTTGTTTCCTTCAGTGATTAATTTTTTGTGTAAAATAGTCAAGGTTCATAGTTCAGTTGATGGCCCTCGTGTGTTTCTTTTCCATTGCCCTCATTGTGTGTTGTGTGTGGTTTTCCTCTTGGATAAAAAAAATTAATTTTATATTTTAAATTGGCTGAGAAAAATGTTTTAAAAATGTAATGAACTTTTACCATTTAAAATTAAAATTTGTTTTTTTTTAATATTTTAATAAGAGAAATGGACTATTACTTTCTTTAGAAATGAAAAGTGTATGTCGAAACCATATTTTAGGTAATGTAGTTCAAACCTAAAATTAATAGATTCTTTATTTATTGGTAGTGCTTTGGGAATAGATTTATCAGGCTAGCCGTCTGATTTTTAATACTCACTCCTATATTGTTTTCTTGTTTTTAGTTATGCTGCAGGTTCTAGCTTTAGTTGTTAGCCTCAAGCGACGTTGGTTGTGGTTTTGGAGGGTGACCCGAGGGGTCATGTAGAGTTTTGGTCGTTGTCAGGTTAGTAGCATTGTTGGTTGTTCTTTTTTATTTTCCTTTGTTCTATTTATTTTCCATTGCTTAGTTTATTTTCTTTTGGGCTAACATTTTCCCACCTATTTAATGTTGATGCCCGATACTAGTTGTCATCTCAGGGGGATCGGGAACGCCCCTCGGGACTTGTCGTGGACCGTCTTGGGTGACCAGTTCAGGGTCGACATGCGATGGTTCCTTACAAAATGATATCAGATGTAGGTTCTTGTTATTTGTGGTGTTTGGTAGATATAGATTAGGACTATCGGGACTCGAGAGGTAAGTCCGGGAAGTGAATTGTGAACTATTACTCGCACTGATTCTTGAGTTTCCAGGGGTAGTACAGGATTTGAGTCTTTTGTTTTTGTTTTGGATTGAGGAATGACAATTGAGGCGAGCCAATGTCACACCATGACCTCACATGGAGTAGTGACCCATGTGGAGTCTGATTGCATGGTTTAAGATCCTTCTAGTTGTTTCTGCTTACCTGGGCGTGACTCACTACCATGTCAGCAGGTTAAGTGTGACTCCTAGTTCCACATTTCGGTGCTTCATTGTGGATTGTGTTTTTTTTAGCTCGGGTTGGTGTAAGTGTTCTTTTGGAAATGAACATGGATCGTGAAATGAATGTGTTGTATCTAAAATGGTTTAAAATTGGGAAAATAGGTTTTCCAATGGAAGGATCTTTGGTTTGAAAGTTAGTGTTTATTTGGAGTTGGTAAAGGGTGGCTTGGTGTGACCCTTGGTATTATTTATGGAGGATCGCATGTGTCTGGGTATGAAAAAAAAGTGAATGGGGGCACTTGTTCATGGATTATGTGGATAGAAATGGATGGACACACATGTGAAAATTCATGTGATGCGATGGGTGAGTTTTTGAAATATAAAGGTATTGGAAATTGGTTTTCTCTGACAAATGGATTTTTGGCCTGTGAAAAGTGCTTTTTTTAAATGGACTTGGGATAAAGCAGTCTTGAAGTTTTTAATGAAAATGGTAATTTTGAAAAAGAGGATTTGGATTGTATTTATGTTCGTTTAACTTCTGGGCCGGTTGTCTCAGCTTGGGGTGTTTATTTCAATTGTGTTTTTTCTTGATGTCGGTTTTGGTTTTCTGCCCTATGTGTTGTTCTGAATATGCCGCCCAGAAAAGTCTCCAAAAGTTTTTAATGAGTCATGCCCAATTCTGGTTCCTATCAAGTGTTGCCTATTCATCGATGTGATTGAGGTCCGTTAGAGGCAGTTGTGTGGATTGTGGAATTAGAGAGTGTCTTTGGGTTGTTGGGAACTCTCAGGGTTGTTCATGTTCGTGCTGCCTCGGGTTTGTTTGAGGGTCCATTTTTGGACCAGTGAAGGCTTTATGTCTCATCAAGGTTGGATTTGGGTTGATGTGGTCAGTGTCGATGTCCAGATTCATCCAATTGATCATATCTGAGGATGTGAAGGCCTGTTTCGACCGCTTCAAGGAGTTGGCATCTGAAGCGTAAGTTCTTGGAAAATCTGGTGCCTCTCCTCATTCTTGATGGTTCCTCATCTGGTGAGTGGGGTGTACGAGAGTAACCTGTCTATAAGAAGTAGTCCTTGTTTGTTCTGACATTTAATTCGTCAGAACGCTTTTTGATGTACCATCGGTATGGCCGGTTCGACCATCTCAAGTTGTCTTGTCGCATCCCTCCCAAGTCTTGCGGTCGTTGTGTCCATTCTGGTTACTAGGAGATGTTCTATAGGAAGTGTCATTTGAGGAAGTAGTTTTGATTTGGGGATGATAGTGCCTGACTGTGAGGCAAGAAATGCTTCATCCATCAGAGCCCCAGCCACGGGTCCTGGGGTCAATCTCACGCACATTCAGGAGTTGTCGAGGGTGTGAAGCCTCGGCCGGGGTTGTGTGCTCCCTATTGGGATTGAAATATTTTAAAATATTCTTGTTCTGGTTTCTCTACTACTAAAGTTGTGTCATCATTATAAGGTCACTATTTCAATGGAAGAATAAGATGGACTTGTTCCATTGCATTCTAAATGGTCTTGTTTGTCTGAATAGGGTCTTCTGAATCATGCATTTCTCTTAAAGTGAGTTTGACCCTTGTATGGGTTGATCTTGGTTTAGTTGTGCTCCTTTGGAGATGTTTGTGTCTTGTGGAACTAAGGAGTAGTGTTTCCGACTTGCTGTCGAGGTTACGTTCTTCTTGTGAGTTTTCTTTAGTGTTGGAAGTTTTTGGCTTGAGTCGGGAGTTCCACGTTTCAATGGAGGTGTTCCCTTGCTCGTGCTATGGAAATTGGTTTGGATTGGTTGGGAGTTCCCACATTGGCCCCCTCCCTGGGGTGGTGTATTTGAGTATAAATTTTCATACTAGTTAGGTCCTTATGGTGGGGAGAACCCTCTTATGTTCTCCCATTCTCTTGTGTTGGGGTTTCTCTTGAGTTGGTCGGGTGTGACTTGTGGAGTGAATAGTCACCCCGAGGTTTTTTTGTCTCTTGGTTTTGTTCGGGCATGGACTCGAGTTTGGATAGTCTTTTGGCTTGGTGACTTTCTATGGGCAGAAAGTGCCTGTGGTGGGGAGAATTGTAACACCCCGACCCCGTACGCTTCTTTTTATTTTATTTTATTTTATTTTATTCTTTTCTCAATTTTGCATCGGTTCGATGAATTTTTTGTTTGAGTCTGGTTTGAAATTTTTGAAGCATAATATTTTTGTTGGGTCCTGGTCTGGTGCGTAGGCACTGTACCGTTAGCGGTGACTGTGCGTTTGGCCCAGGTTACCATGTCTTTTCCGGATTCTTAAAATATATATATATATATATATATATATTATGATAACATTATAATTGTTAGAATTATATTTTTATGATAATAATGATAATTAATATTTTTTTCATTTTTATCTTATATAATTATTATTTATTTATTTATTTCTTCTTTTTCATTTTTTCTCTCTTACCTTCTTTTCATAACCCTATTTGCCCCCCATCTTCCCCTCTCTTCTATCCCGTGTGCCCCGCCTCCTTCTTCTGCCTCCCCTCCTCCCGGACGCCCCGGCCTCCGCCTCCCGTCACCGCCCCGGGCACACCCCCTGTCGGCCTCCCGTCGCCGCCCCGCGCACCCCTCGTGCCGGCCTCCCGTCGCCGCCCCACGCACCCCCCTGCCCGCCTCCCGTCGCCGCCCCACGCACCCCCCCTGCCCACCTCCCGTTTCCCCTCGCCTACGACCTGTGCCGATCCGCTCCCCCTCCCATTCTCCACCCCCACACCGCACCTCCCGGCGACCCTGCTTCTGACATGTTGTGTCGGCTCTGCCTCCTCCCGCTCATTGGCCGATGAGCATCGCCCCGCTTGTCGCGAACTGGACCCGCTCCAGCCTCCTGGTCGCCCTCTCCGGTGAGCCCCACCATCGGCCAGGGGCCTCCGACCCCCTCCGGCGACCTCCAGCCGAGCTCCGGCGAGCCCCACCTCCGGCCAGCTGCCCTCCGGCCTCCTGTCTGGCCTCTAGAGACCCACTTCTCTGGCGCGAACCCGTCTTTGAGTGTGGGAAGTCTTCCTCGGGACTCGATTATGCATATTTCGGCTACCACTACCGAAGGGGAGGTGGTTCGGATCACATTAGATCGCCTTCCGTTATTCGTGGGGTGCGCTTGGTCTTGCTATCCACCACCATTGAAGCTGATAGGTCTATTATAATGTGAACATTTATTTTATTATTTCAATTGAATTTGTGTTTCCTTGATAGTTTTTTGTGCTATGTTGGTTCTCGCCACAATTGTTTCAGTGTTCGCTGTTGAAGGCGAGTTGTTTGGGGTTGTTCTGGTCCGCTTTCCGCTGTGTGGAGGTGAGGTTTGCGCTGCTTTTTTGTTTGAAATATTTTAAACCAATGTTTTCATGTTTTGGAGTCCCTGGTGATGTCACTATGCTACTTCGGTACTCACTGCAGTCTTCAGCTTGCAGTTATTTGTGCGCAAGCATGAAGCGGTTCACGTCATCATGTTTGGATTGCAGGTTGAGGTAGTTTTCTCCACTGCACTTACCATTAAATTTAGAAATTATTAATTTCTTGTTGTTTTATAAATTTTTGGTAAATTAGAAATAATATATTTTTAGAATAATTGTTTGTTGTAAGTGAAGCTATTTAGTTTTATGCAATGAACTGAAATTGTTTTTCTTGTTAAACGGTCACATCATAGTGAAAATGCCATTTGGATTTTTAAAAATTTATTTATGAATTTTCAACTGTAGTTTTGATTTGATGAGAAATGTATCTTTTTTATGAAAAATTAAATTTTATTAAATAGTGGTTTGACATGTGAATAAATGTGTTGGTTTCATTTTGAGAAACACATAGAGGCCCGGTTGGCACATTTAAAATGGTTTTGAACTGATTTTGATGAATGTACCTCGGGATGGGAACAGTTAAAGGCTCGGTTGGCATTTGGTGATAATTATTGTGAAAGGGTGACATGTGAAATATATCCAAGGCCCGTTTGTCATTTTGAACTGATTTTTGGTAAAAACCCTTCTTGGTTTGGGTTCCTTTCCTAGTTCTAATCCATGTGACTGGGATGGTCCTCGGTATGGGACCACCCTTGTGAAATGTATGTTGATGGCAAGAGATTACCCTTGAGGTGGATAGGTACAGGGTGGTTCTAGATTGCGTGATGTGTTTGGATTATATATTTATATGCATGACTTGTGTTTGAATTGTATGGCACACCCTCCTTAGAAATATACATGGGAACCTAGCATAGTGAGTGAATCTTCTGAGAAAGATTACTGCACAAGTTTAGATTACACACTGGCTAGTGGGCCCATGGCAGGGGAATACTGAGTTATTACTGCTATGGGGATTGGGCCCCTCGGTTAGGCCATGTAGGGCTATGCCGAGCATTAGGGAATTATGATGTCATCAAGTTAGGGAATGCCTTCAAGATGTGTCACATGTATGGTATGTTCTGGATTGTTAACGATCTCTTAGGTTCGAACCATGTTTCCTTCTGTGCTTACTTGTTTTTGGCAGATAGTCGAGGTCCCTAGTTCGGTTGATGGCCCTCGTGTGTTGCTTGTACATTTCCCTCATTGTGTGTTGTGTGTGGTTTTCCTCTTGGATAAAAAAATTAATTTTGGATTTTGAATTGGCTGAGAAAAATGTTTTAAAAATGTAATGCAATTTTCCCTTTTTAAATTAAAAATAGTTTTTTTTTAATATTTGAATAAGGGAAATGGAATGTTACTTGCTTTAGAAATGAAAAGTGTATGTGGAACCCATATTTTAGGTAATGTAGTTCAAACATGAAATTAATAGATTCTTTATTTAATTTTAGTGCTTTGGGAATAGATTTATCGGGCTAGCCTACTGAGTTTTAATACACATGCATATATTGTTTTATTGTTTTTAGTTCTTCTCCAGGTTCCCACTTCTGTTGTTCCCCTTGAGCGATGTTGGTTGTAGTTTTGGAGGGTGACCCGAGGGATCACGTGGAATTTTGGTCATGGTTAGGTTGCTAGGGTTGTTGGTTATTCTTTATTTATTTTCATTTGTTCTTTTTATTTTCCGCTTCTTAGTTTATTTTCTTTTGGGCCAAATCGTTCCCACCTGTTTAATGTTGATGCCCAGCACTAGTTGCCATCCCGAGGGGATCAGGAACGCCCCTCGAGACTTGTCGCGGATCGGCTCGGGTGACCAGTTCAGGGTCAACCCGGGCTGGTTCGTGACACAAACCATCTTTACTAGAAAGAAGAACGAGTTCTCCAACCGATGATGAAGAGTTTCAAAAGAAGATTAAAGCTGTGAATGATTGGAGATTGAGTGACGTTGTGTATGAAGATGGAATTTTGAAATTTGGGAAGAGGATTTGTGTTCCCGATATACCATATCTAAAGAGGGAATTGTTGGATGATGCTCATAGTTCCAATTTCTCTATACACCCTAAGAGCACCAAAATGTATAGAGATTTTAAGGAACATTTTTTGTGGGAAAACATGAAGAGGGAGATTGCTGATTTTGTGTCAAGATGTATGGTTTTTCAACAAGTGAAAGCTGGAAGGCAACAACCTGGAGGATTCTTGCAACCTCTTCTCATACCGGAGTGGAAATGGGATAATATTACGATGGACTTTTTCATTGGACTACCAAAGACTCCTAGAAGGAATGATGCAATATGGGTCATGTCTGATCATCTTACCAAGTCAGCACATTTTCTTGCTATAAGAGAAGATTTTCCACTTGAAAGTCTAGGAAGACTATATATTAATGAAGTTGTAAGACTTCATGGAGTACCACTGTCAATTGTTTCGGATCATGATCCCTGTTATACATCATGATTCTGGAAAAGTCTTTAGAAAGCCCTGAATAAAGAACTTCGTTTGAGCACTGCCTACCACCCCCAAACTGATGGAAAATCAGAACTGACAATTCAAACCTTAGAAGACATATTGAGATCATGCCCACTTGACTTTCAAGGTATGTGGGATCAATATTTACCTCTGGTAGAATTTTCCTATAATAATAACTTCTATTCAAATATTCAGATGGGACCATATAAAGTGTTATACAGAAAGAGATTTCTCACACCAACCTGTTGGGATGATATTGGTGAAAGTAAACTCATAGGCCCAGAACTGGTGGAGGAAACAATGGAAAAGGTGAAGGTAATCCAAAACCACATCAAAGCAGCTCAAAGTAGGAAGAAGAGCTATGCCGATAACCGAAAGAAGGATTTGGAATTTCAGGTAGGAGATCATGTTTTCTTGAATGTATCTCCAGGGAAGGGACTTATATATTTTGGTAAGAAATTTAAATTGAGTCCCAAGTATATATGACCTTTCGAAATTCTAGAACGAATTGGGGATGTAGCTTCTCATTCGGCAATGCCTCCAAATCTATCCAAAGTTCATGATGTGTTCCATGTATCCCTGTTGAGAAAATACATGCCTAACCCAACGCATGTACTCACCTATGATAAATTAGAACTGGAACAAGATCTGTCTTATTACGAAGAGCCTGTCAAGATTCTTGATACAAGTGAACAGGTGCTGAGAAACCGGACAACTCATCTGGTAAAAGTTCTATGGAGAAACTATAAGATGGAAGAGGAAATGTAAGAACCCGAGGAACTTATGATGAAGAACCACCTGATTCTTTTTAAGCATTAATATTCTAGAAATTTTGAGGATGAAATTATTTCAAGTAGGGGAGAATGTAACACCCCAAGCTTCCATAATATTTTTCTCTTTGAATAATACAATTGTGTGTTGTACGCAATTTCAATTTCTAACACGCACCACAACCAATAAAACTAGCCGTTATGAATAGTAATACCAACTTTTTGAAATTTTATAAATTATATCTTTAAAAATGGACTTCATTTATGGATTTGAAATATCGAAATTATCTTAGGGTGAATTTTTGGTATTTTTCGGAAAACTTTCATTTTTTGATGAATAGTGAAAAACATTGAGTTATAGTTTAAAACCGAATTTTTATTTAAATAATTATTTATTTTATTTAAATTTATTTTAGGTCAAAATAGATAAATAATACATATATAAGTTCAATGTAATTCATTAGAGTCAGTTTATAATAATTTTAGATATATAAATATTTTATTGAACTTTTCACCGTCTTTTACCCATCTCTTAGGGGAATTTGCAAATTCAGATAATACATAATTTTACCACTTCTTTGAGTAGAATTTAGAAAATCTGAGACACACGGTTAATACCAAGGAGTAAAATGTGGTTCGATAAGATAAAAATAATTTTTGGGGAATAGTAACTATTTACTTTTATTTACCACGGTTAAAAGTAAATAGGGTAATTTTTGGTAAAAATTATATTATTATTACCCTAACACATGTCCTAATTCTATTGGCTAAGTATAATTCGACCAAAAACAAAAATAGAAATAAAATATTAACCACTTTGGTCCACTTGGATTGGATTAGAACATTTATTATTATTTAATTCAATGAAGAGTTAAAAGAGTTAAAATCCAAGTTTAATAACTAAAGTAATTTTTAATATAGGGTTTCTTATAATATAAATTCGATTAGAAATATTCATTAGAAATTATTTTCTACATAATTGAATTTTATTTATAATTTTTAGATATTAAATAACTTAATTTATTTATGACACAATGGTGATGCAATAATTACCTAATTAATGAAATATTAAAATAATTGATATTATAAATATCCAAATAAATGTACTTTGAGACTTTTTATGAATTCCAATAATTTTATAGGTTAATATTAAATATTAGGGGTGGTTAGATTAAGTTTTTTCGAAGTAATAATGTTTTTATGAATTTTGAAAAAACAAAATACCAAATAGTGTCAAAATTGACATAAAAGAGTTTTTAAAACAAATATTATATTATTAATTGATATTGTATTCGGAAAAATCTAAGGTTTAGAAACAGGAATTATATAATGATATATGTATCATTAATGAACCACTTGGGGTTATCTTGGAAGTATATAGTATGTTTATTAACCATATAATTTAAAAATACAAAGACACATGGTAACTGTCAAACTATTTAACTAAGAGTTAAATCTAAAATATAAAGTTAATATAGTTACCCAAACCACTCTAAAACCTATTGTTTGAGTGGTTTTCGACCCATACCCACCTTATCCTTTAAATAATCTAATTTGGAGCCATTATAAACCGAAAATGGTTTTATTATAAAATAATATTTCTAACATCTCCTAAGGTGCCCCTCACCCCTCTTATAAAAGGGCACTACCCCTTCTCTTTAATACACACCTTCAAAGCCATTTGGATCGGCCAAACTCTACCCAAATACCCTGTAAACTGGCCTCCCTTTATCCTAGAGGCTTTAATTTATCATAAATCCTACCTAAGGAGCCCTTTTATCAAATCAAAAGGAAGAACCCGAAGAAGAGGTAAATATCACACCACCTCTTTCAAGTTCCATTCTTCTTCCACTTCCATTTTCTTTGTTGTTTCCATTATAAAATAATAAATCCAGTATCTTCTATATACTATGTTGTTATTATAAATATGGTGCAACCAAATTAATTATTCTATCCATCCTTTGAATAACATGTCACCATACGTGCGTACGTACGGCCTACCGTCTCCACGTCGTGGTGTAATTGTTATTCAATACATTATTATTTGGATGGGTATAATAATGATGTGTAAATGATGTAAATACCTAATATAACATGATAATGATTCTGTATATATGATATACCATCCAATTATATATTATTTTAATATCAAAAGAATGATATTGTCGCTCATGCGTACGTACGAATTATCTTCTCCATATAGCGATGAGATTCATTCCCCATCGTATCCATTCAAGACTAATTTTCATTTGATGATTAAAAACAATGTTTAAATACTTGATATAATTCTAGATATAATTAAAATACATCCCATAAATAAGAAATATGACTCACATAACAAATAATATAAAATAAAATGAATCTGTTAAGACCCAAAATGACGATAATACTAAGATATTATTAACAATGTAATGTTAAAAGATAATATATGATATCATATTAAAGTATATGATTCTTGTATAAATTAATAACAATTATTTCACCCTTATACAGGTTTTTAACCTACCCTCAACCAAGGAAAAGTACAAGTTAGGGGTTAATTTTACAATCTCTTTATTATCCGAGGTTGATTTTACGTAAGTATCTACTGGGACCTCTTTATCATCCACATCCACGTTTCTTAAAAATGTAGTTAAAAACATTCTTAATATTTTATAGAATATGTTTTAAAGTCATTCATACCCTTTTTTGACTTATTATAAGGTGTTTATAATGGAATCTTTCTGTCTTTTTCCAAACAAGTTCCTTTTTAACCTTTTCGACAGAATTGAGGTAAGAATGTCTTTTTTAACTTATACGGCAGGTGAAGCTATTTTCCGCTATTATAAAATAATCTAAGATTCCCTTAAAAGATTATAAGAATATTTTCAAAGTAAATTTTTTCTTTTATAATTATGTGACTTTTAAATGATTTCAAAAAAAAGATATATTTCTCTCATATAGTTTTGATTTCATTTGTGTCAACATCCTTTGATGGATTTTAATCTTATTTGATGTTGATTTATTATGATACAAAACGTCCATATTGTATTGAAGGTTTTGTGATATGTTTGATTGTGGATGTGTTATTTTTATACCATTCATGGTTTTTGGATAATGTATTGACATTTTTTATACTAGTTTTAATACGAATTTTTATGTTATGTTTAAACCAGTTCATATGTGGAATGCATTGGACTTAGTAAGTGGCGGGTGGAGCCTGATATAGCTCATCGATGCATCAGTAGGTCTCATGAGACAAACTAGTGCCTTTGCACAGGTCCTTGAAAAAATCTTATTTTTAGTCTTCTCATACGGCTTTGACTATGTGGTTTTGATAGTCTGGCATTATGAATTCCATCATTATAAATGTGGTTATTGATATTGCATGTGATTATTCAACTAGTAGAATATCTATGTGAATAAGTAAATGGAATTATTTCATTTTATTTTTTCCATGCTATGCTGAAGTTCTAGTTTAAAAGTATTTTGTTATATTTATACATTTCCTTAAATGTTTATTCTTATTTATGAAAGTTTCCACTATATTGTAATCCTTACTGAACATCTGAGATCACCCCTTTATATGTTTTCTTTTTCCCTAGAATGTGAAGAAGTATTTTATGACTGACCTGCAGGGATAGTCTGAAGAGATATTAGTGTGGACTATGGAGACTATTTTGTTGTAGTTTTCCATTTTATCATGTAATGTAAGACTTATGAATGTATCAAGTGTTTCCAAGGTTACTAAAATAATCGGTCTTTTGAGACTTGATCTTTTGGGATCATGCCAATGTTGTGTAATAATGCACCGACTCTGGGTAACTGGGGTAGGGGCGTTACAAAAAATACTTCCAAAAGTAATTAAAAAAAAGATTTTTACTTCTTACAAGTGTCATTGAAGTGTAAAAAATAGATTGATGTTATTTGATGATAAATAAGATTCATTCCCATTGAAATAGGTAAACCTTGTTCCAAAAGATTCTATTTGTATGGGTACTATTTTATTTACAAGTACAAGTTATGAGAAGAATTATGGTCAAACATGGGTGAATAAGACTAATGTAAAATAAACCATATCATCAATTATATATATGAAGAAGAGTGTGAATTCTTTTTTACTATAAATAGAATAGAGGAAAAATCATATTATCAAAAAGGAAAAATATTCAAAAACTTTCCAAGTTTCACTATAGAAGAAGAATAAAAATATCTGTTGGCTATTGTTGGTGTTGTTTGAAATTTGGGCATCAGGTCATTAATTTTTGGAATAATTTTTCAATACATGATTATTACAACAATCCAGTATTAAGGGGGAGAAAATATGATTTAAAAATAAATCTTGTAGAATTGAATCATAATTCACAGATGAATAAAAATATACCAATCAATAATATATTTGATTATCCTGAATACATTTTTTATTATTACAATAGAAGTGGTCAAAATTATATTGAGTGTTGGTATGTACCAACTACAAACTATTTATATTCTTATATTAAGAAAATACCAAAACAATTGTAGATTCAATGAACAAAAGTAGAAAAGTCTACCTTGGGTTATAAATTGGAGAAGAGAGTTAATAAAACTGTGAAGTAAGATACATCTAATAAAAATGGGGAAATAAATGTCACACTAATTAAAATTTTCTTCTACTATGGTAGAAGAGGTCAAATCATGGATATTTCCAAACATGTCATAAACATAAATTCTAGTGGAAGCATACTAAATCAGAAAAGGAAATAAATATCAAAGACAAATAACATGATTGATTTAATTCATGAAAATCAGGAAGAAAATTTAAAATCTTATGACATGTTGTCTAAAAAGGATAACAAAATGATTATTGGAGATTTATGTGGAAGGGGAAGAATTTTATGGCATATTACTGACAAATGTATTGCATGGTTTCCTACAAAAAATAAAACTAGTGAAGACGAAAACTAAAGAACCAATGGATTCTTATGCTAAAAATGATACTATAAAGAATTATTCTACACCTAATAATAATTCCAAGAATGTAACAAAATAATGTTTATTCATATGTCCAAAGTAGCTATAATTGGATTAGAAGATGGACCAGGAACAGAAGAATGAATGTGCAATACTTTTCAATGTGAATAATTTTCTTCCATCTAAGATGAAATCTAAAGAAACCAAGAATTTATTGATATCCTTAAATGATAAACATTATAAAGTCAAAGAAGGAGCAAGAAAGATGAGTTTTTTTAAATCAAAAAATATTGAAAGGGGTTTTGGGTTGAGAAAAAAATCTCATCCATAATTCTATAACTAAAAATAAATGAAGGGAAACCTTATTCCCATATATATATTGTGTTTGTTTATTATATTCAGGTAATTTAAGGTGAGGGATATATCCATGTGAGACCTGAAGATATGAGTTCTTTGAAAAAGAATATTATACATTATCCAGAGGGTTATCCTTTATGGATTTATTTATTTATATTGTTGTTAAAATTTTTCTTGAAGATCATTATTAAAGAAATGAAATCATAAGAAAGAAGATGGATGAAACTCATACCTATAGGGGGAAAATCTTAACAATTATTAGAGTTGAATATCTCAATTGGTATCAAATTAATATTTGATGTTTTTATAAGGGATTTATCTGATGATTTGAAATTCTAGAAATTCATGCTTGTCATTAAAAGGTATGTCCTCCTATCCTTATATGAATAAAAATTATGAATCAAAAGAGTAGAAACTAAAAATTTCATTAAAAAAGTAAAATTGATTGATAAAGGGGAAGTACATTATTTTAGTAGAATATATTTTATATTTTTGCCTACATGAATGCATAAGATTAGTTGAATATCTTTTAAGCATCCCCTGAAAGAAGGTTTTAGTGTTGGCATCACATTTTGAAAAATTTGTTCACAAATTTGTTGTCTATATTGATCATTCTTGTTTTCTACAATCGTTTATCCCATGAATACATTTATAGAATTAATTAATGACTCATTTCTATAAGAAAAGTTATTATTTAGTTCTCCCATGCAGATTAATTTGAATTTCTCTTATGTGGCATATATTTTAAAATAAGGCAATTGAAGGAGAGAAGAAAAAAATTACTTATTATAGAATTAAACGAGTTAAATTATTTCCCATACTTTTATCTTTGGTTTTAATTTCAACTAAGGGGGAGAAAAAAACATTGACTTTGAAAGTAAAATGTGTATTGACAAAAAAATCCAAAAGGGTAGATTGAATAAAACAAATTAATTAAAGTAATATTTTTATTGTAATTATTGTCAATATACATTCTTGATTTGAATTCAATGATACAATTATTTAAGTATAGAGTTATTTTTATTGAATTGGTATTTAGAAATATTCATAAGTTGGAAAGGATTATTTGGTTTGAATAGTTGTTTCTAATGAAGCAATGTTAATGGGATGATTGTTAAGGTGGTCTTAAGTTCAAAGACAAGTGTTGGTTTTATTAAGATAACACGTTGTATACACCAATTGAATTTTGTATTTGAAGTATTTTGGTGTCTTGGAATAGAATACCCTTTATGTTTGGTTACCTCATTAATGTTAGACTCTATTAAAAAATAGAGCCCATCTAGACCACCAACTAAGGGATCTAGGTGCACCACTTCTAATGTGGGCACTAGCATCAAGGCAAGCCATGATGGATATCTTGGAACTAATAGACATGAATGGCATGCTCAGAGGTAGAGAAAAGTAGTGTAGAGCCACCATATGGGGTTGAATTATAGTGAATTAGAGCACCAACATGGGTCAGTGTCAGTGAACATGAGATCAGACTGGTAGCCAACTCTGTTCTGGTTTCCGCAAACCTTGTAATATAAATAGGATCTCTTTTGAAGGCCATTTTGATGTGGTTCATTATATTCAATTAACTACTAATCTAATTTACAATATACACAAATGATTGTGATCATCAGATCAAATATCTCCATACTATCTTATCTTATCGCCGAAATAATATTCTACCATGATCCCACCTGAGGAGTTCTGTGCATTGGGAGTTCAACATAAAATGTTAACAGAAGACCAAGTCAATTATTACGATCACTATTTGATTTCCCTAAAAATTAGAATATGATCAATATAATATCCAACCTCTTTTCCATATTGTAATGAAGATCAAATTAAATGAAATTAGTTTGAAGAAAAAAAATGTCCTTCTGAACACAGTGATATCATCCCTTTGGGTCAGTGTTTCATGAGTTGTACGAAACATGTGGATCTCTGTGATTTTTAAAGAAATGATTCGGTGGAGTGAAGCCTATAAATACCTAATATCGAGATCATTTCTGTGTGTGATTTTATCACTATTTAGAGAGATATTAATTTAGATAGAAACATATTCTTGAAGGAGATATGTATTTGAAAAGGTGTTGGTTCCATACATTCATGCTTAGAGTCAGTATTGGTGATCGCATACTGATGTGAGATTATATGATATGATTATGTGGTTTAACTTGGTTATGTGAAAAAGATTGTAAACTATGTAAAATAATTACATGAAGTTGAAGCATCACATATCCTGGTTCTTGTGAACATAGTTCTCGCAAACCAATGAGAATAATGCAATGGTTCGCATGATTCATCTACATGAATCTAGTTCATCCAAAGAGGATTGGATCCATTTGTGCATGCTTAAAAATAATTGAAGGAGTGAGTGTAGTTATGTTTAAAAAAGACATGTGTGTTAAATAATATAAAGAGGTAGTGATATTATATGTTTGTTTCACTAAAGAGAAAGAAGTAAAAAAGGAAACACATGTATTGATATGCGAAGAATCTTGGTAATAAAGTGTGAAATGTTACTGATGCATGAAAAAAGTATCATGTGTATCATTTGAGAAAAACGGTATCTTCTTAATATTTCAAAGGAATGTGTTTTTAGGTGAGATAATATACATAAAAGTACTTCTCTTGAAATTATATGAATATAGATGTTTTCATGTTCATTCAGGCATGATACTCTTGAAAAGGAGAAAGCTAATCTGTGTAAAACTATTGCGTGAATAAGTTAGAGGAAACAAATATACTGGTTTTGCGAAACTGAATATCATGAATCACATTTATTAAAAATATAAGGCATTGGTTTTCAAGATCCATTTATGTGAACCTAAATAGTATACAGTTACATCAAGAATCCCCCATTTGAAACAGTAGTGGACTGTCTGATATTCTTGCATGAAGTGATAGTGTGAGTTTTTGTTGTGTGATAGTCTTGCCTAAAGCAATAGTGTGAGTTTTTTTTGTGAAATATACTTTCCTGAAAAAGTAGACTTCACAAGAATGTGCATGATATGGTAATGTTATACACACTTTCATGTTGGAGATCGTGGTCTTAAAGATTAACAAGGGGTGTTGTGCTTTTTCACATCTAATAACCATTCAAGTTTGTATTAAAAAGTGCAGTACATGTGTACATGCATATGTGGATGTATAAGCTTTTGAGAATAAATGCATGATCTCATGTAGGTGAAACCATGTAAAATCAAATACCAAAGAGATTGTAGTGTTTTCCATGCAATGTGATCTAAACATATAGAATTTTCAATGACTAGTATAATGAACAAGAAATTCAGTTTATTAGAATACATGAAAAATATATTTGTCTCTTTAAATGAATGAATGATACACAATACACATGTGTTTAATATATGAATATACTATTAGTAGTATTTATCTAGGTTGAAGGAATATTTTTTAGTAAAGCATGAAAGAATTAAAATTGTAGTTTATTGTTAAAATATTCAGTTGTTCATTCTAATATAGTTGTGAGCTGAAGTGGAGGTGTTAACTTATACAAATTCAGCAGAGTATACTGATTCGACTTGTCTGCGGTGTTTTCACTATGGGAAAAACTGATTTTTGTGACGGGTTATTTTCCACAGGAGAATTGACCCATCTCAAAACGTTACGCAAGGTTTGGCGCGGTTTGTGTGCCGAACCGTGCAGAAGGGTATTTGCGATGGGGAGGCTCCTCCCGTCACAAATACCGGGAGGCAGTAAATACTATTTGTAAGGGAAAATTCCCATGTCGCAAATAGAGCATCCACCGGAGGGTATTTGTGATGGGACCCATCACAAATACCTAGCGGTGGTAAATACTATTTGCGCCAGGATGTTGGCCCATCACCAAAAGTGTGACGGCAGGTCACTTTTTGTGATGAGACCCGTCGCAAATACCCTTTTAACTGCCGACAGTAATTAATGCGGCCGAAGGTATTTGCGATAGGTCCCATTGCAAATAGTACTATTTGTGACGGGATACTCATCGAAAATAATCTAACCTATATATACCCCCATCCATTTTTTCCTTCCTTCCCCTCAATTCCTACTTCCTCTGTCTCTCTAAACTCTAATTTTAGAGTGGAAATTTTTCTGAGTTTGTTTTTTTACGAAGTTGTGAAGCCGTCTACAATTATAAGAGATCAATTTTAAAGGTATTTCAGTTTTATTTAATATAGTATTTATTTCATTTTTATATCAATTTTAAGTATTGTTGATTAGTTGTAATTAAATAAGATTTAAATTGTTTTTTCATCAGTATTTATTTGCAATAATAAATTGAAATTTTTAGTACTAACTCTTAGTAATTAGTAACAATTAATAATTATTAATGATAATTAGTAATTTATATAAATAATTATCAGTAATTAGTAACTAGTAGCTGTAATTTGAAGTAATTAATAGTAATTAACACTAATTAGTAATAATTAGGAAAAATAGTAACAATTAGAAAAAAATAGTAATAAATAGTAATAAATAGTAATAATTAGTAATAATTAGTAATAAATATCAATAAATAAGAATAAATAATAATAAATAATAATAAATAGTAAAAATTAGTAATAATTAGTAATATTTAGAAATAATTAGTAATAATTAGTAATAATTAATAATAATTATTAATAAATAGTAATAAATAGTAATAAATAGTAATTAATAGTAATAAATAGTAATAAATAGATATGAATAGTAATAAGTAGAAATAAATAGAAATAAATAGTAATCAATTGAAATAAATTGTAATAAATTGTAATAATGAGTAATAAGTAGTAATAAATAGAAATAATTAGTAATAATTAGTAATAACTAGTAATAATTAGTAATAATTATTAATAAATAGTAATAAATAGTAATAAATAGTAATAAGTAGTAATAAATAGTAATAAATAGTACAAAATGGTAATAAATGGTAATAAATAGGAATAATTAGTAATAATTAGTTATAATTAGTAATAATTAGTAATAAATAGTAATAAATAGTAAAAATTCATAATAATTAGTAATAATTAGTAGTATTTAGTAATATTTAGTAATAATTAGTAATAATTTGTAATAATTTGTTATAATTAGTAATAATTTGTTATAATTAGTAATAATTAGTAATAATTAGTAACAATTAGGAATAATTATTAATAATTAAGAATAATTTGGAATAATTTGGAATAATTAGTAACAATTAGTACTAATTAGTAATAATTAGTAATAGTTTGGAATAAAATCAATTGTAATAAATTGTAATAACATGGCATAATTTCTAGTGGATTAGTGGCACTCCTTTTGCTCGATGGCTCTTCTCCTTTCAACTCTCTCCGGCTCAAAAAAATTATAAAATATATGCTTCTGCGTATGCATATCCAATATTGTATGCACGAGTTTGGATATGCATTCATAGGACCACATTTTTTATAATGTTTCCATATAGTGATAGTTTCAAGAAGTTGATTTATTGATGAAAATGGGGCTCTTTTGTCTGATGGCTCATTTACTTACATCTTTCTCACACTGAAATCACAATGAAGAATCTACTCGAAGGTACGCCTATACATTCTTGTATGCATGAGAATGGATATATGTACCTATGAGTAGATTCTTTATTATGATTTTAGTGTGAGAAATTTGCAAGTAAATGAGTCGTCTGACAAATGAGTATTCATCAATCCACTGGAAATTTTGTCGCCCGTAATTAATTATAATTATTAAAAATTAGTTTTAATTATTCATCTTCTTTTTTTGGATAGTATTTTTTTAATTTTAAATTATTCAAAAATGGTAATGATTTTCTATTTTGTAAAAAAAATATAGAACAAGGAAGTCGACAAAAGTCATTATTATATGATCACGCTTTGATAAATCAGCACATAAATCCAAATGGTTATTTTTTAAATCATGTATATATTGAGGGTGTTGAAACATTATTATCATTTTCATCATCAATACCAGAATTTGTTTCAGAAGGAACAATTAGGATTCCTTGTAAAAAATGTGTTTTGGGAATGTTTGACACATTGGAAAAGGTTGGGGGACATTTGTTGCGTTTTGGTTTTCACCAGATTATGTTTTTTGGTATCAACACAGTGAATGCAGTTCTCAGAGAAGATACTACTAATTTGATTTTGGATCCATCAAAGTTTCAAAATTTAGTACATGATGTTGCAGGTCCATCCATTCAACAAACTGAAACTGAGGATGATATTGATATAACTCCTGAGTTGGCACCATCAGAATTTTATGAGTTCTTGAGATATATTGAGGATGCATTATATCCTGGTTGCAAGATAAGAAAATCAGAAGCAGTTATAAAATTTATGGATATTAAATCAGATAATTCAATGTCATACAACTGTTTTGATGAGATATTTTCTTTATTTAAAAAATTATTACTTGAAGAGATGTGTTTCCAATAAATTAAAATAAGATTAAGAGGTTGGTTCGTTATCTGGGCCTTAGTTATCGAAATATTTATGAATGTGAAAATGATTTCATCTTATATTCCGGTGAAAACGAGTCGTTGGATATTTGTCTGACATGTGGAAAACCAAGGTATAAAGAAGCTCAAATGGGGAAGTCTGAATCGATTCCTGTAAAATAGTTGAGATATTTTCCGCTAACACCCAGGTTGTAGCCTTTATTTATGTATCAGAACACAACGTCAATGATTCCATGGAATAAAACCATGATTTCAACTAGTAAAATCTTAGATCATCCATCTGATGGTGATTCATGGGAACATTTTGGCCAACTGCATTCATCTTTTTCTTTAGAATCTTGGAACATGCGATTGGGTCTTTCTACTAACAGTTTTTGTCCATTTGGTTCTTATAGTATTCAATATTCATGTTAGCTTTTCATTATAACTCCATACAATTTACTTCCATGGATATTGATTAAGGATCCCTATATATTTTTGACCTTATTAATCCCAGGGTATCCAAAAAAATATTGATGTTTATTATAAACCATTGATTGATGAGTTAAATTCATTGGGGAGTAATGGTGTTAGTACATATGATGTTGCTGTGAAACAAAATTTCATTTTAAAAGCTGCATTACTGTGTAAAATTAGTGACTTCCCGGTATATGGAATGTTAGATGGATGGAGTACACATGGTATGAAATCATGTACTTACTGTATGAATGTCAACAAAACATTTATGCTCGTCCATGTAAAAAGACCTTTCTATTTTGACTGTTATCATATATTTCATTCAATCGATCATCCTTTTCAGAGGAACAAATATCATTTCAGAAAATCCATAATTGAAAGGGATGAAACCCTAAAAATGATCTTATATACAGATTTAAATCTGTTGTATTTTCATTACCCCCCATCATATTTGGTCCAATGATAAACCAATATAAAATTCATGGCTTTGGGAAAGAACACAATTGGATAAAATAGTGCATTTTTTGGTATCTGCCGTATTGGTTTGATTTGTTGGTCTTCCACATATTGGATGTCATGCATATTGAGACGAAATATTTTGATAATTTATTTCATACATTTTTGCGTATAGTAGGTAAGACCAAAGATAATGTAAAGGTGCGATTAGATCTTGACCAACTTTAAAAGCGACTGAAACTTGAACTATTTCAAAATGTCAGATCATAGAGGTTAATGAATCCAAAATCATCTTATATACTGTCCAAAGAGAGTCGCGTATTATTTTGTTAGTGGATTGCAGATTTGAGACTTCCGGATGGCTATGCTTCCAATTTGGGAAGATATGTTAAGAATGATCATTTTACTAGATTAAAATGTCATGATTGTCATGTTATAATGGAAAGACATATTCCGATTAGATTCGTAGGTTTGTTGAATTCTATGATTTGGAATTTGATAACGTACATATCATATTTTTTTGAGACATTTTTTTGGAAACAACAGACTATGGTACACTAAGAAAACTGGAAGAAGATGTTGTTGAAATTATATTTAAACTGGAAAAAATATTCCCGCTGACTTTCATTGACTTAATGGAACATTTGATATTACATTGGCCACATGAATCTAAAAATGGATTTATGGTATAGTTTCGATGGATTTACCCATTTGAGAGATTCATGAAGTAATTGAAGAAAAAAGTACATGATAAAGCATCAGTTGAAGGATCAATTATTGAAGCTTATTTTCAAGAAGAAATTTTTTTTCAGCTCTCATTATTTTGAATCTGAATATCCCTCAAAACAAAACTGCATGAGACAAAACGAGGGGAATGTTGATGATGAAATGGAAAATCAATTATCAGTCTTTTATTATCCAGATCTTGGATTCGGTGGATTTCATGAACGATGTATTTTAGATTATGAACATCATAGAGCTCATACATATGTTCTGCTCAACTGTGATGAAATGAAATCATTGTACTATGAGTGCTTCTATCACTTATTATATAATTTAAGCTATAATAAGTAAACTTATTTTATTTTTAGGTTATATGATAATAATATCAAGAAATAGATTCCACATATTATATAAGCTACTCTTAAAGAACACGAACAAATTTTTTTTTCTCAATGGTTTCAAAAACTGGTAACATATATTATTGATGATTTAACATATAAATTCAGTTTATTATTTTATATATTAATATTTTTTTAAAAAAAATCAGGTGTCTCCACATGCAGATAAAATAAATAAGCGTTTGTGTATATTGAGTAACCCACCATCCAAAATGGTTAAATATTATAATGAATATATGATTAATGGTTTTAGATTTTATACATGTGCATATGGGGAATCAAAGAAATAATGAAAAATGGAGTTTTCTTAAGAGGGTCACATCATAGAGAAACTGAAGTTGACTTTTATGGAATTTTGGATGTAATTATTAAACTGTTTTATCTAGAAAAAAATTACATAATGATGTTTAAATGTTGGTGGTTGATACTGAGGGAGGCTTACATGTTCATCTGATTCATGGAATCATTGATATTAAATATGAAATTTTTCCTATAGTAAATGAACCATTTTTATTGGCTCAATAAGAATATCAAATATATTTCACAATGTACTGTTCTACTTCAAGATACTTGAGTTATTGGTGGAGTATAATAAAAATGAAATCTCAAGAAAATCAGTTTACTCAAACTGAATGTGGTTCCACTAAAGTGCAAGGAACTGAAATTTTTTAAGGGACTACTCAAAATAAATATTTTTCACAAAGAGACATGAATATCAATGATGACACCCCACAATTAAGGGTCAATGGTTACAATGATTATTAGGATGTTAAAAATGAATTTTAAATGACAAGATATGATGAAACTGAAACTCATGTGGATATAGATGATACTGAGGATGAATATGAAGACATTGACATCATCAGATATGAAGATGATGATGAAGGTGAGCATTGACACATTTAAATGCTAGTTATAATTATAACTAATATACTCTAATGGAAAAATTATGTACACAAATGGTTTGGTACTATTTATATAGGTCTCTAAACCATTGGTATAACCTATACCAATAGTTTGGGCAACCGTTGGATGATTTCGCGTGGTGATAAACCTATCCCAACAGTTTCGGGAAAACCATTGGGATAAGTATTTCCCAATAGTTTTCCCCAAAATGTTTGGATATGTCTATCCCCACACCAAATCACCCAATGGTTTCCCAAACTGTTGTTATAGGTAAATTAAAAAAAGGTTACAGTAGAGGTTTGAACCCACAACCTATGGGTTATATATCAAAGTCATTACCACTATCCTACAATTACCTTTGTGAATATATTTGGATATATATATATATAAGTAATTTATATGATTATTTTTTGATGATATTCGACAAAAGAATTCATAAAATATAATGGTACCTATCCCAACGGTTTTGAGAACTATTGGGATAGGTACCCACCCTTTCCAAACGGTTTTTCCAAAATATTGGGAAAAGTGGTATCAAAATTGGTTTTTCCCAATGGTTTGGAAAAACCGTTGGGAAAGCCATCCCCTTCCCAATAGTTTTTCCAAACCGTTTGGAAAAGTTGTGTCAATGTGGGCTTTTCCCAATGGTTTGCGAAAACCGTTGGGAAAGGGGGTCTTAATGTGGGCTTTTCCCAACAGTTTGGAAAAACCATTGGGAATGGGTATAGATTTCCCAATGGTTTTTCCCAACCATTCGGAAAAGTGGTGTCAAATTTTACTTTTCCCAAAGGTTTCGAAAAACCATTGGGAAAGCCATACCCTTTCCCAATGGTTTGGCCAAACCGTTGGAAAAAATAGTCTAAAATAGGGTTTTTCTCAATGGATTGGCTAAACCATTGGGAAAGACACACCCTTTCCCAATTTATTTTCTAAACCAATGGGAAATGTAGTTTCATAGTGGGATTTTCCAAATGGTTTGGAAAAACCATTGGGAAAGCTATACCCTTTCCCAACGGTTTTTCCAAACCATTGAGAAAAGTGGTCCCAAAGTGGTCTTTTCTAAATGGTTTGGAAGAACCATTGGGAAATGGTACCTATACCAACAGTTTTTAAAAAACGTTGGTATATATCCATTGATATAGATAGGATTTATAGTAGTGAAATATCTATATGTCATAGTTATTTTCAACTATCTGCTAAAAAATCATTTTTTGTTTCAGATAACCTTGATCTACTTCGTGAGTTGCAGGAGGATGAGCTACCTTTAGATGAGGAGTATTTGGGATCATCTGACTCTTATCCTACTGGCAGTTCAGGGGGTACACAGAGGGGGTGTGGTCTTTCACAACTAATGATTTCTGACCCCATCCCTAAGCAACGTCCACGTGTTCTCTTCGTTTCATGCACGTGGAGGTATGATAACCTATTTATTTTAGATATCTTTCATTAATTTATTTATATACTAATTCTTTGATTATTTATTATTTTTTCACAGTTTTTTGCATGTAGCTGTTGGATAAGGGAGCTCTATCTTGTACAATTATTTTTCTCAGCCATGGATCACATGGGAATAGATTCTCGTTGCTGCGCAGCTCGACATGTTCAATCATTGGTTGGTATGTAAATAAATAATATTTATTTTGATATTTATTTCATTAATAACTTGATATTATAAATTATTTGTAGGGTTTATGGTATCTCATCGATGATAGCATGTGTGGCGCAATCCACGCGGCATGGGATGTGTCTATACATGATCGTTTCCTTCAGTTATTGCATAATTTGAGAAGGATGACCATTAAGAAAGTCGGAGTGACATTGTTTGATGATCCATGTCAAGGAAACTGACTATAGTACATTTCATCTCAAATTTAGGATATATTATGTTCACACTGGTAGAGTGGTGGATTTAAGAGGAGATCTTCATTGGCCCGGCAGAATCGGGGGAGATAGGCAGTGACACATCTAGTTGGTTACCATATATTTAGTACGCATAGAGACCATCTGGTAAGTTTTATTTTTTAAATACTTTATATAACATTAATTATAAAAAGTTTTTCTTATATTCATATAGGCAGTCGAGCAACCCGATATTACGGAATACATCTTTTATCGGAGGATGTATAGTGATCCCACCACTTGAAACATTAGATATGATTGTTGGCGTTAGATTATGGTCAGTATTATTTCTTTTTCTATTTGAAAATTAATTTCATATAATATTTTCACTAATTTAATTTCAAATTGGAACAAAAGGAGTCATATGAGGCCAACACCTCTCATAAATAGGTAGAGAGTCAGGCCGAAATGTCTAATCAGACTAGTGACCACCATTTCGATGAGGCAGCATGGATGCAGGAGACCCAATATTCCATTTAGAAGAGCTCAGTAGTTGGTATCAGCTCTCATTTGACTTTTGAGACTTATTGTGGTACTGCTGAGATGGCAGCGTCCATCTTGAGAGGAGCTCGTGGAGAGGCATCATTTACTACCTCATAGTATTAAGAACAGTTGCGATCTCAGAATGAGCTTATAGAGAGTTTGGAGAAGTAGTTTGATGATATGTGTCTGCAACAGAAGCAGCAACAATAGAAGTATTAGTAGAATATGTGTCAATGGCAGCAGGAGCAACAACAGCACAAGGAGGAGATGCATCGATGGCAACTGCAACAACATGATCAGTTGGAGTACATGCACTGTCTGACTCATAGTTTAGGGATGGAGTCTCCTCCACCATCTCCACTATCTTCTCCACCTCCTCCAGCAGACTATCCCCCAAGTTATTTTTTTATTATGTTAAAAATATTCGAATTCAAAATTTATTGTAATATGAACTATTTATAGTTTTTGCCTTTTATAATAGTGCGAATATTGCATAATTTCTTTGTATTTTTTTATATTTTATTATTTTATTATTTATTATTGGTATTATATTTTTTAATGTTTTTTTATATTACTAATAATAATAATAATAATTTTTCATTTTGTTTTATTTTTTTCTGAATATTGAGAATTTTAATATTTTTATTTTTTATTATTTTAATAATATTAATATTACTTTTTAATTAATAATAATTTTATTAAATATATTTTTTTTTATTTTATTCAGTATTTTCAATGGGACCTTTTGTGATAGGGTCCCATCGAAAATTGTTTATATATAAATATATTTTAAAGAGGTATTTGCGACGGTAAAAGGACTCGTTGCAAATACTTTTTTGCGATAGGCCCATCGCAAATGTTTTAGGTATATATAACATATATAAATGGATAACTATTTGCAATGGGCCCGTCGTGGCATATTTTTGTATATATTATGTATATAATCAGAGGTCTATTTGCGACAGGACGATTTACCGTCGCAAATAGTATGTTTTGCGATGAGATCCCATCACAAATAGCCTATTGTAAATTCCTCAACTTCTAGTAGTGATTTGATTATACTCAATGGAATTCAAAGAGTTTTAGATGAAGTGATAAAGTGAAGAATCATTTTAATCTATTGGCTTAAATTGGAAGATCAAATTTTTATTTTTGTGGTAGCTTGATGTTCTTGTGATATTTCACATTATGTTAGTGTTATGTTTTTAAACACTGGTGGGATTTTAGTATAAAGAACACTGGTGAGATATTATTATAATTTTGGAAGATGTTCATACTTACCCACCATGGTTTTAGGGTGACACCTAACCAATCCAATTTTAATTGTTGATTGATTTGTCGTGGAGAATTTGTGTCTTGGATTACCCCAAACACTACAAAGATATAGTTACCCACATCAATGGTGAACCATATAAAAATACAACATGATGTGATTAAATTTACTTTCTATATTTAATGTGGTGTGATTATATTTTTGAATAGAGAAGATTAATTCAATCTAACAAATAAATAGGTCCAGTTTATCAAAGAGGGTAAAAGTGAATAAAAGAAGAAATTAGTAAATTTTGTGTACAACAATTCACCCCTTCCCCCTCAGTGTATTTCTATTATCCACTATGAATGTCATTGTGATTATAGTCTGTATAACCTCAATATAATTATAAATAGACATAAAAAGTTTAAACTTGTAGATATTGATAAGGAAATCCAATATATAAACATAAAAAATTTAAATTATATCATTTTATCCTTATCTTCATAATAAAAATGATTTCACCTGTTGAAACATGATTCTAGATTCTTGTAGAAGATGATTCATTTTATGAACTTTTTCAATTATAAAGTAGAAACATTCCTTAACATAATCCTTTGAAAAGGAACTATAAATTTTCAAAAATTTGAAGGATCCAAAAAGATATTTTTTCTCAAATAGAAGTTTGAGCAGTTCAGGAAATATTACAAGAGTTAATGTGAATTTATGCCCCAAAAGAAATAAACTTACATTTTTTTCTCACCACCTTTTTATAAAAACTTGATAGAATTTTAAAACACGTAGATTAAAAAATATGAAAAACTCACAGTCTTCTCTCGAATGATTTATAGACTCCAAACCTTGGAATTTAATAACACCCCTCAACATAAAATTATTCTTTGAAAATAGATATGGTTTTGTTAACATTTCTCACAAAATATCCCTCACAAATATTTCTATGGATTATTTCATTACACAAATGGTAGATATACAATAATCCAAAAATAACATGATATCTCCATCAGCAAATTCATAATGAATAAGTCCAAAACAATTTGGGTCTACATCCTTTATATTTGAGATAGAAGAAATTAATAAAAATCATTGACCAATTTTGATCATATGGCCCAAACATTTTTCCCCAAAGAAAATGACATAAAAACACTTACGATGGATTAATTTAAAAATTAATTTAAAATTACATTATAATTTTTTTTTAAAACATTAAGTGAAATTATTTTTCAAGTAAAACAAATGTTCATAAATAAAATACATAGGTATTAAAATGAAATTAAATTATATACTTGATGTTATCTTCTAGTAAACTAGTATGATCTTCTTTATTTGAAGATGGTTCTAGATAGATTTATCTGATGATTAAATTTTATAGAAATTAAAATTTCACTAATTAAAATTTTAGATAAAATTAAAATCTCTAACTCCAACTAGATAAAAGGAATCAAATAAGATACTAAGAAATTTTTTTAAAAAAAATTAAACATACAAACAAAATAACTCAGAGAAGAATTAAATTTCATCAAACATAAATAAATAGCTACCAAAAACTAGTTAAAAGTATTCAGATGTTGGTATGTATTACCTTAATTTATTTGAAAATTAGTTATTTAAAATGTAGAACAGTTTTGAATTGGAGGTATTTTTGAAATGAACTTTTAGAATCCAGGTTTTCATTCATCTCAGGTTCTTGTAACAATCCAGTTCCCTAAAATGAAATATTGTGTTCTTATGAAAGATAAAATTCTATTCAAGGAATATTTAATCCTCCAATGACCTCCTATCTAAAACATTGTGAAAAAGGAACTTGATAATGCATTTTATAATTTTGTTGATAAGTTGAACTTTTGGTGGATTTACTTCCAAGTCCATATATATTTATTTTAAATGGTTTCAGCTTCCTAGAAATTTTATCAAAATATTTTATACAAGTATTAAATAGGGATAGTAACTTATTCAAACATTATATATCTGATTTTATCATATTAACATTTTTATCTTCTTATGAGAATGAGATATTCTCAACTTTCTTACAATTATCTAAAAAATTATCCACTTTCTTCTTTATATCATTCAATTAATTGACTAAACCTTTACCTTCCCTATGTAAAGTTAGTTTCTTCACATGAATTCTCATATTATTTAAATATAATACTACCTTAGTATTATCCTTTATAATTTGAATCATTTTAATATCATACTTTGTAAAATATTCTTTACTTTTAGAAATTTCATCTTTGAGACTCTAGTAGTTTTTATATAGTTTCTAATACAAATGTTCACACTAAGAAATATATTATTTCATCTCTTCATACATAAAGGACCTAACTATTCCTCATTGGAATAAATAGAACCCTCATCATCACTATCATCAAATATAAATTTTCTAAATAATTATTAAAAAAATATTGTGATAGATTTTTTACACTATTGATTTTTCCCATAAATTACATCACTTTCTCAGGTATTTTTGATATTTTCATACAAACCAGTTATTACTATCACTATATTCACTTGATGAACTTTTTTAAGTATTATCTCTTTCACCAACACTCTATATATTCATTAGCTTAAAACTATTCTTATATTTCCTCATAAAATATTTTATATAATTATTTCTATCTCTTTTATTTACTTAAGAAAGTTCGTTCTAATGCGACCGAGCATTCTAAAATCATAAATAAAATGTTCTAATGAATATCTCTTATCATTCTTATTTTTTTCTATAATATCTTCAGAAATTCTGTTTTTTGATCATCATCCTCCCCATATTAGGATGTTTTCCATATGTATATTTTAAACTACTATCAATAAAAATCCTTATTCAACTTTTATTATATGATCTCGAATTAGAATTATAAGATTCAAAATTTAATCCTTTCAATGTTTATTTAAATGAAAAACGAATCTTCTATTTTTTTATTACAATCTATCTTAAAATTTATTTCATATTGACCGTTTATTCCAATAAATTCATCTAGATGTATCATAGTAATATGATATGTATCATCAATAACAGCACTTTTAGATTCCCACTTCTTGGTTAGTATATTAATAACATTATCAATGAACTGATCATCTGATAATTCTTTTTATCCATGTGATTTATGAATTTTGATGATAGTAATTAACCTTTTATTCATTTGAAAAACATTCTCACCCGGTAGAAAATCAAATGTTTGGTAATCAACCATTTTCCTAGCTCTCTTAGTTTTGAGAACATTTAATGTTTAGAAAAGTGTTATTTCCAAATTATTTCATATACAACATGTATTTAGACAAAAATAAAGTTATATATATATATATATTTGTGTGTGTTATGTTGTATTGAGGATCATTTTATATTTTTAACTTGATAGTTCAAGAAAAATTCAAATTGATCATGTCTTGAAAAAATTGTGATTTTTACCTCCAGAACCTTGTAACTTACTCTTAGAATAATAAAATTATACACAACGGTATTGATAAACAAATTCCCTACCTAATATCTCCAATACTAGTAATCATTACAATTAAAAACATTATATCAATCAATAATCAAGTTATTAATACTTACACTATGTAATTATTCTATTTAAAAATAATTCTCTATTACACTGTTGGGTGTAAACAAACTGTGAATCAAATCCTAATAAACTAGTAGAAATAAAAAATATGTAATATTATGCTCAGTCATAAATATAGGTACCCACTCAAATACCAAAAATTTTCCCAGATTACCATGGTTGGTAAACTAATATATGGGAGGATTATAATAAAAAATATGACTTTAAATTTTTATTCACCAGAATTATTAAATCTAATAAAAATATGATGTTTTGATAAAATAATAAATTATTGACCAATAAAATATCAAAGTAATATAAATATGCATTGAAGAAACTAAATCTGTGGAAATTTTATAAAATTCCAAAAAAATCACAACATAAATAAAAAACTACTTAATGTTGTAGGCACAATGGAAATTAACAATACATGGAGTACTGATTCATAAATTAGGTACCCCTTTAAAATATATTAAAAAATGTACTTATAATCAAATAGAAAGGTGATTCAGAAACCTGATTCAAGGTATCCTCAAATTTAACTAATTTAAATGAATATCTTCTTATACCATGTAATCATGCAACTAAATACCTTATATGATATCAGTATAATTATAAAAAACATAATCTCTTCTGTGTATTCTTTTCAAAATTCCTAGATCATATTGATCAGTAAAAATCACCTCCCACATCTTTATTTCTCACTGTTATGAAGGGTCATATACAACTCTTTCTTCTTTTTTATAACCCCTCGATCTTTAAGTATAAGAAACACAATTGTTAAAAAATTAAAACAATTTATTTTATAATAAAAACCACTAAATCAAACTCTTATTGGAAACACATAAAAAGTAAATACAATTAAAATCAATATCATGACAATAAATTTTTGTTTATTTCAGGAGATTATGATCCCAAGAGTTTATCTTGTTTCTTCTTCTGGTCCTCAAAATTTCAGTCCTCTATACAAGAAATCCTCCAATATTTGGAATATTTAATCCTAAAAATTTATTAAAAATGTATCAGAAGAATATTCATCATCATCTAATGAATTTATTAGTTCTTCATATATTCCAATGAAGTTATTCCTTCACCGCTACATTTCTCTAAAAATCGGTGATTGTAGTATGGAATGATAACTCATTTCTTTATATTTTTATTCAAAAAACATTTAGAATTATAATAACAAAAAAATCAGTCTTGTATACCCAAAAAACATAAAATAGAAACTCCATGTTAAAAATAATTATTCCATGAGTGTTATAATATTTTCAAATACAAATATAAATTGATTATATAACTCAAAAAGTTGGAGATAATGTCAAACATATTCTCACATATATTAATTCCAATCTTACAGAAAATAAAAAAATATTCCTTTTCTATCAATAAAAGTTCTAATCAAACAGTCACATATGTTTTTTAAGTGTTCATAACATTAATGTTATGTTTTACCATAATAATTTTCCAATATTGTTGATCAAATTTTATGGAAAATTTCTTCCAA
The DNA here is from genome assembly GCA_963277665.1 of Viscum album. NCBI lineage: Eukaryota > Viridiplantae > Streptophyta > Magnoliopsida > Santalales > Viscaceae > Viscum > Viscum album. The sequence continues at coordinate 926,135,526 of OY728126.1, read as the reverse complement.
ATATTTATTTTACATCTTGGAACTTTTTATTCCTAAATGTGACATCAATGTTTTTCACATTGTTATAATATCTTATAGTTGATAAAGGTGGAGGCAGAAATCATAATATTGTAAACTGTTAGATAACTATTTTAATATTTTATAAGGGTGACCCATTCAAAAAATATCTTGAATTTACCATTTAAATTGTCTTTCTTCCATTCTATAATTGATGATATGAAGTCTCCTCTTCATAAATTAAACATCGTTTTGTCCCTTAACACACTATCCATTTAATTTTACATATGAAATAATGTTTTTATACTGAACATTACAATATAATTTAAAAGGAAAAACTCTATCTTATATACATCAAAAAATTTAATACCCACATCCCATAGTTTTTTCAAATCATCAATAAACGGTGAAAAATATGATTCAATATCATTTCTATAGTATTTTGATCTAGAAATAATCAAGTTCATCATAACATATGTTTTATTCATTAATATCTATGGGGAAAGTTTGTAAATTACTAACATAATAGGCCATAAACTATAATGGATACTAAGGCTATCATATGATTAATTCCATCTATTAACAATCTCATTCAAATATTTCTAACATCATTTACAAAATCAAGAAATTCTTGTTCAAGTAATTTTCATTTTGGTAAATTAGTATGGCGACGTAGAAATATTTTGAAGATTGAGTCATATATATGTCATCTTAGCATGTTTTAATTATTTTAATTTGAAAATAAATGATTAAAATAATAAATTATTTGAAGATACTAAATTTCTTTATCATGAGATTTGGTGCCTATCCTTGAGAATAAATCATAGTTGGATCTCCTATATATTTTACATCATGGTGTCCCATATCTAAAATATTATGATAAACATTCATATTACTTCCAATATAGTACATAGACATTTAGTAAATATGAATTTAATTATACACTTCCCATTGGACATAATATTTTTTTTCAATCCTAAGTGGAATATGGAATCATGTTTCCTTTAAGAAGAAACTCTTTCAAAAGTTAAATAAACTCAGTGAAACTTTTATCATAACAACCATTTATTTCTTTTTAAGTTAACGCATCTCAGCAAAACTAATAACACAACAAATTTATTCAAACATGGAAACAATGGTTTTTTAGAATCTCCACACAATAATTTAACACTTTCTAATTTTTCAATTTTTTCAACACCTACATCATAAATTAATTCATCAAGATGATCCTCTATCTCATAATAAATATATTCATCAATATTAAATCTTTGTTTCTTTATTATTTCACTATGTGGAATCCTACGTGTGTAACTATGATTATAATAAGATCAATTCTGATGGCCTTTGATTTATTTGGACCCTAATTTTCTCATACACAAATACTTCATGAATGGATAAAAAATTATGTCTTTATTTTAAGATTTCATTTAGAAAATTCGAAGAAATTTTCGACCCTTTTCTCATATATGTCAATAGATATTCATGAACTTTTCAAATTGTTATCCATTATTTTTAAAAACCAAAATATAATATATAAATATATTAAAACATATAAACATTTAAATAGGTCTATAAATGGATACATTTTAAACACATAAACATATAAATTCAAAACATGTGAATTTAAAACATTTAAATACATAAACATATAAATATATTAATATAATACATATAAATAAAAAACATATAAATATATATAGAAAAAATATAAATTTAAAAAATATAAATTTAAAATATATATAGACAAAAATTGAGAATAAATAAACACATAAACATATAAATTTATATTAATTTATATATAAATTTAAAAAATAGATATACACTAAATAAAATATATAAATAAATATATTTTCATTGTGGATACAATATAAACATAAAAACATATATATGTATAAAAATATATATATACATTTAAACATTTATAAACAGTTATAAATATATAAACATATAGTCATTCAAACATATTTAAATATATTAATAATATTATAAACATATATATATATAAATTCATTTATTTATATCTATAAATAACTAAAGATAAATTAAATCTATCTTCAATATAAATAACCTTCAAAATAATGAAAGTAAAAAATTTAAAAATCATAAAAAATCGTGATGTCGGGAATAGATCATTGCCAAAGAAAGAGGTAGGTTGTTGCAGGTAGTGGAACGTGAAAGAGGGTAGAATAACATGAATGAGGGAGGATGAGAACTACCAAATAAGAAAAAATAAGAAGGTGAGATATGGAAGAATAAAAAAAGTTTGTTCACTTGTAAGTCATATCGTTTAGGGTTTCTTAAGATAGGGCATCAATAAATTGATAAAAAAGAAAAAAAAAATTGTTTTAATTTTATAAAATATTTTTCACATCAATTATTAGAATGATTTATGTTAAACTCTCTATGAATTCAGGATTTAATTTTTATTATTTGATCACTTATGTTAAATATATCTTGTAACATTGGTTATTTTATAATTAACATTAAATTCCACTGACATGACAATTTTAACATATGTTATCAATATAACCAATGTTAAAAAATGTTTTTAATATTGATTATAGCACTAATCAATGAGTTAACCAAACAATTAAGGGGTTTTAATGTCAATTACTATATAATGGATGGTAAAATTAGTTTTAAGGATGGTTATTATATATAATTGATGTTAAAACCATGATGCATTTTATATTTTTTATATAAGTTCCAAATCACTTGAATGTCCCTTTGTTAGTCGATCAACCAAATTCATTGTCGATCTAACAAAATCCATACTTATGATACCATCTTCTACAATTTTATTGACACAACTATTTTTGAGACCAATGTGTTTGGGTTTTCCTTTCTACATATTATTATATACCCCATCCAATGTTGCTTGACCATCATAGTGTATAGCAACCAGATACATTAACACAGGCCGAACTAGTCGATATGATAAAATATATATAAGTTAATATTATTCTCTTACAATTTTTTTTGATTTAATAAACTTATAATCCATTATGGAGTTTTTATACAAGTTTTTTTATTTAATCACCAAGAGATACCCTGCCTCTAAGTATAAAAACCTAACCACTCATAGAAGAGTGATCCTCTAGATTAGTGATCCAACATGTATAAAAAAATGCTTCCAACAAACTTAGGTTTTAACTTAATATATATAGTAATTCATAGTACCCTTAATATATTATAATTCTCTTAAAAACATTTCCCATGGTAAATAATCTGGATTACTTGTATATCTTCTCAAATTTTCTATAGCATAAGAAATTTAAGATCTTGTGTTAGTCATATCATACATGAGACACCCAATAACCCTAATATATTTTAGTTGAGAAACTTCCCAACCATGATTTAATAGTATCCTACTCCTAGAAGAATATGAGGCAGAAAACATTGAACAGTCAATTTTATAGAATTGCATTCTTAAATTTTCAATAAAATGACATTGAAACAACAAAATAAAATTTTTATTCCTAATTATTTTGATTCACATAATGACATTTTTCACATAAGACTTTTATATCAAATTTATATAGAAAATAAACTTTACCACATTTACTTGATTCATATCAGTTCCAAATATTAGTATATCATCAATATATTAACAAAAACCCACACTATTGTTTCTATGGAACATACTATAAACTCATGTATCAGCATGGTTAACTAAAAAACAATATGATAAATCTACATCATTAAATTTCCCATGCCATTTTTTGGAGATAATTTTAAACGATATAGGGACTGTATAAATTTTCAATCCTTTTTTATTTTCTAGGAATTTTGAATGATTTTAATGTCATCAATATATTAACAAAAAACCACACTATTGTTTTTATGGAACCTACTATAAACTCATTTATCAACTTAGTTAACTAAAAACCCATATGATAAAACTACATCATTAAATTTCCGATGTAATTTTTTTGGAGATTATTTTAAACGATATAGGGATTATATAAATTTTAAATCCTTTTTTTATTTTCTAGGTATTGTGAATGATGTTCGTTGTTCAACTTTTATTTGTTCACTGAATTCACAATTTAAGAATTTTGTTTTAAAATCAATTTGGGTAACTTAAATAACTAGTTAATTTACAATGAAACTTGAGGAAGATTAACTAATATCCATGTATTTTTCCTATTTAGAGAGTTTATTTTATCATTGGTTTGCCACTGATGTGGAACTTTCGGGTGATGATGAAATGGTCCGATGAGAATCACCACCCATCTCTTTTTTTAGAGGATGTTTCTTGTAAAATTCACCATTTCTTTTGTTTTAACTCATTCTGTGTCATTATGCTTTAAAGGAAGTTTGTATTAACCCTTTGGGGACTGGGTAATTCGCTCATTTCATATTGTGAAGGAGATTCCACCTTCAGATAATCCCAGCGGTCAATTTCATTGGATCAAGTACTTTTGTAATGGGTCCTCCTCAGAATAACTTCCTCAGATAGTCTCCAATGGGTTTATTCGTGGATCAAAAAACACCCAACGACCATAGTATCCATGATTCATAGACTTACTTTCCAAAGTTAGGTGCCCGTTGGTTGATGATTCAACCAATGACACATAAGGATTCGATTGGTTGAGAGGATGGGAAGTCAGGCTCACCGCACCCTTTTGGGGGAGGATTATTGCCTATTATGGGACTCTCTTATAGATTTGAGTTGTGTTCATATGATCATGAATCCTTAGTTTATTCTAGAAGAGTGTGTCCATGGGATACCCCTAGTTTGCAAGATCATCATAAGCATATATGGATTTGATGATATGAAGGTAATGCTGAATTGAGCTATAAAATAAGGTGCTCTAAAGTTTATCATCTTCCTTAGGGGTAGAAGGTCACTTGATGTTGGAATTGAAACCATAAGATGGTTTTCTTCATATCCTCGATAGAGGAATCAGAACCCACGTAGTTCAGAATAGCTGGGGATTGCGCATGGATGCTGATCATTTGGGGGGACATGATTGGGTGAACCCTTTTAGATGGGCACCCTTTTCAAGCTCGGGCCTTCAATTATGTGTCCTACACATCCTAGTTTGATCAGGAATCAGATTTATCGTAGTGTAGAATTGTGTGGATGTTGTAATTGTCACATACCTCTAAGCCCATGTGAGTCATGCATAGTGTGAAAAACAAGAGGATGTGAGATATTCAACCAACCACATGCTTCCTCTCCTGCTGGTGAGAGAGGCCAAGCCTACGGAAGAAGAGGATAGGGCGATGGTGGATGAGGGCGCAGAGTGATTAACCATTCAATGTGAAATGAAATTAAAGGTCAGGCAGCCTGACCTCGGATGGTTGGGGACTTACCTCAATGGGAGTGCCCCAAAATTCATTCTAGGAAGGGGAAGACTATCATCCTCATCAAAAGGAGAAACAAACATAACTTCTTCGACTAATCACTATTCCTCGTTAAATGGAAAAGAAAGTGATCACCCATAATCACTAGAATGGGGAGGTCTAAGTTAGCATCCCAAGGTTCGAATCTGGGTTTCCGTGGAAATATAGACCCACAGACATCCCTGAATTCTGAACTATTGTGGGGATATCCATCATTACTTTACCTACCCTGGGTAAGTAGACTCAAAGAGGCATGTTGATGACCCAGATGGCCTGATCATATATGTTCGGTGGCATTGGAGGATGCATTGGCTTGATGCTAGGGGACTGGTTCATGGATGGACTATGGAGGGATATATAGTAATAGAGGGGGGATATTGGAATTAGGTGAAAGAATACTCAAAAACATCCCATTCCGCGTACTGGTTTTTTATATAGGATGGGGTAAGCTTTGCATACTATAGTGCTATGTGGGAAGAGGGGTCATATGTGTACTGATACGGTACGCGGTCATGGGTATAGACCACCGTGCACTGCAGTGGTATGTGGTCCTTCACATTGCTTTGGGTTCCATCTGCGTACTGATATAGTACGTGGAGCTGGGTTAAATATGTGCAATGATACACTACGTGGAACACCATTTTGAAGGAGGGTCTGTGGGATTATCATTCGGTGGAGTTCATCCATGAGAAATATATGGTTCACGGTTTTACCAATTAGGTTTGGAGTTCTATTATTATTATTCAATTCAACCACATTATTGTTTGTTTCTAGCTATACTTGCAGAGAGTGTGGCTCGTGATATAGGCTTCACCGATGATTCATGACTGAAGTCAAGATATTCCCTAAGTTCTTTCTTCTAACATATGGGTCCCCTTAAATCTTTATTTTCCATCATATTTCAGTTAATTTTACTAATCCCTTTTATAGTGCATTGTGAAAATCATATCTATGGGCATGCAACACCATTTTCAGAGGGCAATCAAAATATATCTTGACCCACGAAATACTCGGTCAACCGGGGTTTGTGGAGGTTATGGTGCACGGTGATGGTCTGTAGAACCCAGTCGGTTTTCTTCATTCACGAACTAATGTGTTCAAGAGACAGTATGCAGATGGACTTCACAAGTATGAGTCCCTTAGTGACGCGGTTTGTGGTTCACCATGTTTTCTGGCCATCACTCCACAGCCAGCACCTCGCGGATCATTCCACGTACTAGTGGTTCATGATCCATGTGGTCTGTGAACCCTTCTTGGTGATGGTACGCATGCCATTCAAAATCCTTTGAAAACATGAATTCCATTAAGTTTATTATGAAATTTTCAAATTAATTTAAGTCAATTCACCATCCTAGACTTGTATGAGTAATTTATTCCTTATAAAAAGTGATTGTGGGAGTATTTTCTTCCCTTGGATAAATTTCATAGAACCTAAAAATTCACCCCATCAGAATGGGGTCCGTTCGGAACGAAAAGGGGACTATTCCAATGTAGAATTTATCCCAAACTGAAATGGTTCATGAAATAATATATAATCCCATCATAAGGGGACCAAACCTATATATAGGGGCCCATTTACTTTGTCTTTTACCATTTCTCACAACGAAAAGTGCTCTCGACCTCCCCATTTTCGTCTGTATTTGCTTACCATGCTTCTGGCGAAAATTCTATTTGTGAACTGCTTCGAACGTGCCCCGAACCAATATTTTCACCATTTATCTATCTATGAATAAAATTTTTGATTTCCCGAACAATATTGTCGAAAGTTAAAATTAAAATCTGAATTTTGTGTTTGAGAATGCTACGCTACTTATGTGTCTACATACCGGGCATGATCTGGGGAACTGAACATTTAAAAAATATTAATCTGAACATAAACTTATAATCCATAACTTTTGAAAACAAAATTAACGAGGCCTAGGTTTAGGGTATCCACCTTCTACAAACCCTTCTGTTTTTTATCCAATGATCCACAGGCCATCACCTCATGGATGCTTCGCGTACTAGGGTTGTATGCAGTGAATCATTTCCACGTACCGTAGAAGTACATGGTAGTTTCTTCAAGACATCATGCAGTACGCAGAATGTGCATTTCACGTACCATTTTTGGGAACAGTATGCAGACCCTTATGCATATGTATTTTAAGTCGTTTAGCCATTATTTTTTAGCATTTATACAATAAAGTTTGTTGGATTGACTTTTTATCAGCTTCTAGATCTTACTATGCAGGATACAATGGCTGCTTCACAGGTTGTGATAAAATTGATGAAGAAAAAGGAAACCATGGTGGGGAATACTGAGAATCATCCTTGAGCCTGCATTATTCCTCATGAAAGCTACTTAAAGTATTTCTTGACCCCGAAGCTCCTAGCTTACCCGCTATCTATAAAGTTTCCACCTTACAGCTTTGGTCTCCCCAATGACCTTCCTCTACCATTGGCTATCCCTGATACCCCTTCCATCCTCCTCGAATCATTGAAATGAAATTATTGCGCCAAAATTTCCCCAGTAGTAGAAGTCATAAATACTCTGATTCAGGAGAATGTCTTCATATTAGGAGGCTCGGCATGGACTCAGAGCAACCGCAAGTGTCATAATGGTGTCCTGATACTAGGTGCTCGAGAGTACCCATCCATTATCAACAACTCCCAAGAAAATCCTAATGGTGGGTGAAGTTCCAAGTGGGTTCTATGGGCTAGAGGATGTTTCTTCGACGAATGGGCATGGTAATTCTGGGTACATGAGACCATTTTGGATTCCCCTGATCAGTTGGAGGTGGGGGTTTTGTATCGGGTATCCTGGGTTTCTCAGTTTGTAGTCTTCTCCCCAGGTGAAATCCTTCCTGATTTATTGAGCCGCTGGTGTTCAATCACTAACACCTTCTATTTATTACATGGGGAGGTGGGAATTAGCTTATGGGATATCAACTAGCTGGGAGGACTCCCCATACTTAGATAGATGTATGAAGAGTTTCTCCCAGTATCCGCTACATGAAATGGCACTGACCATGTGTCCCCTTTGACATGGAGTCCACGGGTCATGGTAGAGGGATTACTTGATCATCCCCTCTAGTATCGCTCACTTATCCCATTGGAGGAGTGGATAGGGTTATTCTTGCAGGTGAATGGACCTAAGCTAAAGTCCCTCTGTAGTTGAACTCATCCATCCTGTCAGTTATTCCAGACTACAGGATCATATTGTTCTAGCTTTGAAGCAGGATGATATACCACATAAGGATATGAACTTCAACTATATGTATCACCTGCTCTTAGATTAGCAGGTTTCTTTACCATGTTTATGAGTGGATGGAATTTCCTATCCCACGATGTATATACCGAGGTTCGGGCCTGTACTTTGATGATGGAGACCACACTGGAAGAGGGTCGACCCATTATTTTGGACCTTCCTACTCTCACACGAATTTATGAGTTTTTGGAAAAATATAGGAAGGTAGGCCCCCAAATCATCTACGCGGTCCATTTAGATTTCTATATGGGTGGATGAAAAAGCAATTACCCTGTTACAAATATCGTCATACTACAAAGGTTCCTCATTATGACTTTCAACATACCCTTCTCAATATTTCCACTATTTTTCAAAAGACTCTAAGCGTTATTGATGTGATTGGGTTGTGGAATGACACTTCTTGCATCTCATTTGCACCGCATCCTACCTCTCATGTTTCATTAAAAGGTGACATGAGCAGTTCTTTAGAGGAATGTTCATATCTCCTTAGGTTTTGGGATGGGATGATCACTAATCATGTAGATTGAGTAGTCATTAGTGAACTATACCTCCCTTACCAATTTTCCAGGAAATTCATGTGCCTTCAACAAGCTGCATCTCTTCCTACTGCTCAGTTAAGGGGAGAGTATCATCCCATAATTTTTCACCAGTTATGGCTTATGATGATGCATGAAGGTGACACTATGGAGGTTATCATCCCTAACATAACAAGATCCACATTTCTGTCACTGGAGTATGCCCAACTATAGATGGCATATTACCCCAATGAAGTGCTAATAGAACAAGTTCGACAGGTGAATAAACCATTAACTATTCTCTACCCCATCCTTGCCCTGACGACCATGCCAAACATTCCTTCTTATGTGATGAACACGATGGATACACCTTATATTCCTATCCATATAACAACCATGATGGATATTCCACATGTTCCTACCCTTGTGGTAAGAAGACGCTCAGTTCTCCATCAAAAGTGTCTGGGAGTTGATTCATCGGTACAACCTATCTCAGTGGGGAGTGATTCAGACTACTCACCTCCTGCGGATACTACCCAAGACCTTAATGAGCCTTGCACCACCAGAGTATCCCCAGCCACTCTAGAAGCTGCATCTTGTCCTCTGCCTTCGGATCTATTAGTTGAACCATCTAAGTTCAAGGTGATTCCCCCATCTTGGGTGACCTGTATTAAGTCCCTCCCCACTCCTATGATGGCGCTTCATACTTATAGACACATTTTGGATGGGGAGGATCATGGTAATTATGCTGCAGAGAGGCACCGGGTAGGGCGAAAAGAGGCATGGCACCAGTTATGTGTTCTTATTGCGAAGTCACCTATGACCAATTTTGCTGATGAGACTAAAAAATTTTAGTGATTATTCACCGATATGGGTTTCAGTGGCTTCAATTATTGTCACTTTCACCTCCTCATCTATCAAATTGTCATAGCCTTATAAGATCTTGCTTCTTGTGAGGACAATATTTCCATGTTCAATTCTTCCCATCACCTGGTGGAGACCTTATGAGATGTTTCGGAGGAATTCTATCAGCTAACGGTCAAGGAGGTGAAGGCTTGTGAATTAGTGGTCGCTCAAAGGGAAGAGTTGTGGGAGTGAGAGGCCTATATAGTAAGGTTGAGGGATCAACTGACCTCTTTGTGTGCCAACTATAAAGAAATCCAGAAGAAAGGGAGGGACCTTAAAGTCATTGTGGAATAGGTGCATCCAATGGACAAGGTTAAAGTGGAGGATAGAGCTTCTACAGAGTAGACTCTTAATGGCCTATGATAATCACTTTCCATATTTCTAGAAAGAGAGAGACAAACCTTATTGTAGATCTGTCTCGCATCATGATATGTACTCTTTTAACCCTTTTTTTGATACATTGGAGCGACTTAAAACTGGGGATGTTCCTCTATTATTTTGTTGAACTCAATGGATCTGATTTGTCATTGAATTATTCTTCCTTTTCTTTTCTTGTTATATCAAGTAAAAATAATTAATCATATAAACATCATTTCGATCATGTATTAATTTTAAACCATGACCAGTAAACTGAAATGTACCACCCCGACCCTAGTTACCTAGAGTCAGTGCATTATTAAATAGCATTAGCATGATAACAATATATCATGTCCTGAAGGATTGATTAGTTTAGTAGCCTTGTAAGTACTAGATACATTAATAAGTTTTACATTACATCATAAAATAAATAAAAACAACATTGTGTCCCCTTTTAACACACTCATATCCCTTAGCCTATTCCGGCTAGTTAATCATGATATACATCTTTACATCCTGGGAAAAATAAAACATTGAAAGGGGTGATCTCAGTTTCTTAGTAAGTATAACAATATAGAGTAAACTTTCTTAAATAAGAATAAACATTTAAGGCATTGTATAGAACTAAAACACAAGCCTTTTAAACTTAATTTTTTGCATAATATGGAAAATATAAATCAATTAATTCCATTTACTTATTCACAAGGATATTATACTAGTCGAATAATCGCATGTAATATCAACAGCTTATTTTATAATGATGGAATGCATAATGCTGGACATCATAACCACCAAGTCAAGGCCTCGTTCCAAGACTAAAAATAAATATTTTGTCAAGGCCTTGTGCCAATACACTATTTTGTCTCATGAGACATACTGATTCATCGAGGAGCTATAGCAAGCACCACCTGTCACTTATTAAGACCAATGAATTATACATATGAAAAGGTTGAAACCTAACATAAAAATCTGTATTAAAACTAGCATATGAAATGTTAATACTTTAACCATAAACCATAAATAGTATTAAAATAGCACATCCAGAATCAAACATAACTCATTCAATACAATATGGAAAATTATATTATAATAAATCAACCACAATCATGAATAAAATAAAATGAAGTATATTTACATTGATGAAAATAATTAGTAAAACTATTTGAGAGAAATATCCCCTTTTTCTTGAAATCAATTAAAAGTCGCACTATTTATCAAAGAAGTCATTTAAAATATATTTTTGAATCAAAGTGTACCAAATCACATTGAAAATTTTGAATGTAATTTTAATTTCAAAACATTCATTTCCATATAAAAAATTTCTTAAAATCATTTTTAAAACATGGACATTAATGAGAAATATTTAGAAGAATAAATCTTTAAAACATGTAAAACGATATTTTAGTTAAGGAGTTCCTAACCAAATGAAAGACACGTAAATAAAAAAATTGAGGTAATAAAAAAATTATAATATAATGTGAATAAAGGTATTCATGATATAATATTTCAAAGTATAGTATATACACCATCAAAAATTGAAATGGTGCATAACAACAAAGAAGTTTCAATAGAATGTAAATTGAGATAAAATCCCTTATAAAGACAGTATCCTTAAGTTAAGGATATATAAATGACATAATTATGTGTGAAAAATATAAATACACTCAATATTATTGGATATTTAGTGTAAATCAATCAGTGGAAATTCACACATATTTTTTTAACAACAACACCAATGACATGGATGTTTAACTCAATGAATGGAAATTGAGTTAAGATTAATCTTATCAAGTTCATATCGATGACTTGAGGATTTATCAATGGAATGATTATTTGTATCAAAATTATATCCACACAAAGGGGAGTGGAAATTACTACATAAATAAATAAATATTTATTTCACACATAATATTGGAGTAAAATAATCAATGAAGTTTGTGTAAAACCCAATGAGTGGAAATAGAAATTAGAAATTCCCTTACCAATTGGGTAACCTATGAAACATACACCCCATGAAAGAAGGATTATACTATGATGTTGTAAATACCAATAAATTAAAGTATATTACACAAGGAATACAATCATGGGTGGTACATACACCCCAAAAAAGGAAATAGTGGCAATATAGCATAAATCTCACAGGAATAAGAAGTGATATGAAAACCCCTTACCACGTAGTAATCAATTGAGTCGTAAGACCAAAAGTTAATAACCACAAAATGAATCATTGAATACCATGAATTTACATGGAATCATGAAAATATTTATCAAATGGAAGTACATAATACACCACAAGCAATAAATAAGTGGTGAATAGTGGAAATCTCACGAAATTAACAGTGAGATAAGAAACCCCTTACCTTGTACTTTTCCTTAGTTGATGTTACTTTATCCTCCTATATAATGGTTAAATATTTGTTATTAAATTACTAAAAAACCATATACATAAATATGATATCATATAGGATCTTTTAATATTGCTTTCTTAGTAATATTTCAGTAGTACCATTATTTTGGGTGTTAAGGGATTCATTTTTCTTTATATGTTTTGTTACATAAGTTATGTTTTTTATGGATAGGATATATTTGATTTTTATCCAGAATGATATTATGTTTTTAAACATTACTTTTTAATCATAAAATTATATTTATTCTTGAATGGTTACGATGGGGAATGAATCTCATCACATTCGTGGAGATGAAAATCCGTACGTACGAACGAGCGACAATACCATTATATTGATGGTGAAATATCATGTAATTTGATGGTATATCATATATACATTATCATTAAAAATTTTATTTATTATTTACATCAATTAAACTCATTTGTATACCCATCCAAATAAATAAGTGTTGAATAACAAACCGCACCACAATGTGGAGATGGTATATCGTACGTACGCACGTATGGTGACTTTGTCTTTCATAGGATGGATAGAATAATGAATATGGTTGCACCATATTTATAATAACATCACAGTATATAGAAGGTAATGGATTTATTATTTTGGTATGGAAACAAAAAATAATGATGAAGTGAAAGAAGAAAATAACTTTTCAAGTGGTGGTGAAATTAGTACCTCTTCTTCATGTGTTTCTTTTTGAGTTGATCAAAAGGGCTCCTTATGTTGGATTTAGGATCAATGTATGGCTTATAAGTCTAATTAAGGGTATTTGGGAGGATATTAGGGAAGGTTTTGGCCATGAAAAATTGATTTGGAGGTGTTATTTTGAGATAAGGGGAAGTACCCTTTTATAAGAGAGGTGAGGGTCACTTTAAGAAAAGTTTGAAATATTATTTTATTATACAATCATATTCATTTTATAATTGATCAATAACGATTTATTTCAAGGATATGGTGGTTATGGTCCAATAAACACTCAACCAATAGGTTTTAGACAGGTTTCGGTCATCATAATATCCGTATCTTTTAGATTTAACTCTGAGTTAAATAGTTTAACTTTTACCATGTATTCATGTATTATTATAATAAATGGTTAATAAACATACTATAAAAATCCAAGATAGATACAAGTGGTTTATTATTGATATATATAACCTTATATAAGTCCTTTTTCCAAACCATATATTTTTAATAATATTATACTAATTAGTAATATAGTATTTTTTTTAAACTCATTTATGTCAACGTTGACACTATTTGGTATTTTGTTTTTGTGAAAGTCATAACAACTTTATCACTTCAAAAGAAATTTTTTAATCAACCCTAACATGTCATATTAACCTATAAAATTATTGTAATTCATCAAAAGTCTCAATTTACATTTATTTGGATATTTATAATATTAATTATTTTAATCTTTTATTAATAAGGTTATTACTACATCATCATTGTATCATAAATAAATTTAATTATTTAAAATCTAAAAATTTTAAATAAAATTTCATTATATAGGAAACCTTAATATTTTTCTAATGAATATTTATATTCTAATTTATCTTATGTATAATCCTATATTAAAAATGGTTTATTTATTAAACATTGAATTTAACACTTTTAACTCTTCTTTAAATAAAATAATAATAAATGTCCTAGTCTAATCCTAGAGGACCAAAAGAATAATATTTTATTCCTAATGTTTATTTTGGTCGAAATAAACTAATCCAATAGAGTTAGGATATGTGTTTGGGTAATTATAATATCATTTTTACCTTTAATTACCCTATTTACGTTTAACTGTGGTAAATAAAAGTCAAAATATATTATTCACCAAAAATTATTTTCATCTTATGGAACCACATTTTACTTACTGATTTCAATAGTGTCTCTCAGTTTTTTTAAATTCAATTCACAGAACTGGTAAAATTATGTTTTAAGAAAATTTACAAATGTTCTTCGAAGGTGGGTAAAAGACAGTAAAAAGTTAAATAAACTTTTATACATCTAATCTTATTATAAAAACAGTCCAATGAATTATATTAACCTTATATAGGTATTATGTATATATTTTGACTTAAAATAAATTTAAATAAAATAAAAAATTATTTAAATAAAAAATTAGTTTTAAAGAATAACGCAGTGTTTTTCACTATTCATCATAAATTGAAGGTTTTCAAAAAAAATACCAAAACATCACCCTAATCTAATTTTGATATTCCGAACCCAAAAATGAAGTCCATTTTGAAAAATAACATATATTAAATGGGTATTACTATTCATAATGACTAGTTTGATAGGTTGTGGTGCACTTGAACTCAGTGTTGTGTACATCGCATGCTATTGTATTATTCAAAGAGAAGCGTACCATGGAATTTTGGGGTGTTACATTCCTCCCTCCTTCAATAAATTTTGTCCTCGCATTTTGAAATTGTTTTTCATAAATAAAAGGATAAAAAATATAAAATACCTTTGTGGAAAACCTACATCGGAAATAGGGTTAATATAATTAATCTTAATGAGAGGGAAATGGAAATCAAAAAGTCACCACCAAATTACGATTTCAAATAGGAGAACATTTGTGGAAATTATAATTGGAGGAAAACATAAATATTTATATGGAGTGATTAAGGTCATCAATCACAAATAAGTGAACGGAAAATTTAGGGCCTCAAAGCCATAAATCTATGATGAATAATATAAGGTATTAGGATAATAAATTTTTGGGTTTAAGATCATTTCCTTAAGGTTTAAGAATTAATTTCTTCATATAATAAGTAAAAAAATACATGATATGTGGAATTCCATCCTTTAAATAATTTCTACCACAAACTCATCTTTCACTCAAAACGATGAGTATTCAAGATGAATTGGTCACACCTGAAGTGCTAGAATACACATATATAGAATCACATAATCTACAAAGGATGAACTATATATTTCCCTTGTATTTATAGATTAACCAAAACCAAAATGGTTAGTACAAGATCAGATGATCCCCAAAAAGAAAAATCCTTTAGCGAAATAAATTCTAATCTTAATTTCTAAAATTAAACCAACAATACCCAAAGTTCAATAAATACTATTCAATAAACAATTGTCCTTAAAATACTTCTATATAATCCAAACTAAGATTGAAACCAAAGACATAGAAGAGTTTGATTACGTAGTATTCCATTGTAAATTGTATCTCCAAATAACATTGACTACTCTTAGATTCACATACTTAAAAGTAACTAACTTAATAACATATTCTCTATGATAGGTTAATCATTTCTATAAATAACCAATATAGCTATAAATCCACAATAAAAACATAGATAAAAATCCACCATTACTCCTCAAATGAAATCCCGTAGTATTCTATTTTCTTTAGGAATATAGTGTTCCCAACAGATCCACAATAAATACCTAGATAAAAATCCACCATTACTCCTCAAATTAAATCCCGTAGTATTCTATTTTCTTTAGTCATATAGTGTTCACAACAGAGGGAACATCTTCCAAAATAACATTTATCACTTAATCCCCAAACCATTTTCCTACACTAAGTATATCCATTTGATAAATCATAATGTCCCAAATCAACTAATTATTGATCAATAAAATAATTTAACTAAAAAGAATTAGTCACACTAACTAGGTACTTGACGTATTCTAGTGGTAGGCAATAAATCCCAGCCGCACATTGTTTGTGGGTTCGATTCACGCATCTTTGTCTGACGTGACGAGTTGTCACATGGTCTACGTGTTGTCCATTCTCAAAAACTAACATTTTCATCCAAAAAATTAATAACCTGTAATTGCCTCAATTTCAAGTATCATATAAACCCAAATGGTTATTTGTAACTATATTCATAAAATAAAAGATAGTTCTTCCTTGAATAGAATTTTCACATAACAAACTGTAGAGTTACACATACGAGAGAAAAGTCTTCCAAAGTAATCCATTAAAAAAGAGCACTAATACTTTTAAACATTTCACCATCCATTTATTTAAACATAGGTTCTTTATTGACCAAGAGGTTATCCTATAGAATAGGGCATTGACTCAGGTAATTCCTAGGTCCCCTACATTTATGTCAAATGACTATAAATGGATTCCTGGGATCATTTTTATTTTCTACCATAGTATTATTTATTTTTCCTTGGAAATTATTTACTTTATGTGCTTCATTCCCACAAATAAATAATTTATTTGTTATATTGAGACACTTTCCTGGGTTTCTCCTTCCACATTTCATGCATGATGGAAATCTAGATTTCTTTTCTCCATGGTATCCACTGATGGAGCTCTTATGATTCACTGATTTTCTCTCATTTGTTGAGTCCGAGAGTTAGTTAATATATATGTGGTTGATCATATTTTTGGAAAACTGTTTCGGCATGAACATGATATCTTTTACGCCTATCAATATTATATTTTGTTTCTCATTTTCACCACAATTCCCACCTTGTACATTATGTTTATTGTTACTATGAATTCCTTGGGATCCATCCATTGACTAAAACCAGAAAGCATTGTGTGAGTAATAATAGTCATAAAATCATTTACAGATTACCATGAAACCTTATTTTCAATCTAAAACACATTATGATTAGCCAAGGTTATTTATTCTCATCTTATATTAAAATTCTTCAAATCAGTTTGAAAAGAAAATGTGAATTATCCTAAGAATATCCCCTGGGAGTTTCGTAACCAAAAGTAAAGTAAGTCTCATTGTCGTGCACCTGTTCCCATTCGATTCTAGATCAAATAGTGTTTTTAGGTTTTACCCCTAGGTACAGCTGTGCCATAGCCGCCTCTACCTGATCATATCTAGATAGGGATTTATTTCATGGGAAACCCATATAATATTTACAGTACCAAAAATTTTGGATGTTATTCAATACTAATCCCCAAAAGTCTAACTTAGGGTAATGTTCTCTTATCAGAGTTTTTCTAAATCTAGTTTCCAATGTTTGTCCTAAACTTCCTCTGATACCAACTGTAACACCCTGAATCTAGTTACCCAGAGTTGGTGCATTATTACATATCATTGGCTTGATCACTAAAAAAATGTCTTGAAAGGCTTACTAGTTTAGTATCCTTGTAAGTACTAGATTCATAAATAAGTTTTACATTACATCATGAAATAAAGAAAAACAACATTGTGTTCCCTTTGAACACACTCATATCCCTTATCTTATTCCTATAGTTTAATCAAGATATACTTATTTACATACTGGAAAAGATAATACAAAGAAAGAGGTGAGATCAATTGCTCAGTAAGGATAACAATATAGTGGAAACATTCGTAAATAAGAATAGAAATTTAAGGTAGTGTATAAGACTAAAATACAAGCCTTTTAAACATAAATTTCAGCATAATATGGAAAATATAAATCAAATAATTCCATTTAATTATTCACATGGATATTATAATAGTAGAATAATCCCATTTAATATCAATAGCTAATTTTATAATGATGGAATGCCTAATACCGGACATCATAACCACCTAGTCAAGGCCTCGTGCCAAGACTACAAATAAAGATTTTTTCAAGGCCTTGTGCAAGGACACTAGTTTGTCTCATTAGACTTACCGATGCATCGAGGAGCTATGGAAGGATCCACCCATCACTTACTAAGTCCAATGAATTCCTTATATTAAAAGGCTGAAACATAACATAAACATTCATATTAAAACTATCATGCTAAATATTAATACTTTAATCATAGACCATGAATTGAATAAAAATAGTACACTCACAATCAAACATAACTCATTCAATACAATATGGACAATTTTATTATAATAAATAAACTTTAATCATGAAAAAAATACAATGAATTATATTGAGATAGATGAAAATAATTAGTAAAACTATTTGAGAGAAATATCCCTTTTTCTTGAAAACATTTAAAAGTCGCACTATTTATCAAAGAATCCATTTAAAATAGATTTTTGAATCAAAGTGTCCCATACCACATTGAAAATTTTAAATGTAATTTTAATTTCAAAACATTCATGTCCATATAAATAAATCCTTAAAATCATTTTTAAAACATGGACATTAATGAGAAATATTTAGAAGAATAAATCTTTAAATCATATAAAACGATATTTTAGTTAAAGAGTTATTAACCAAATGAATGGTGCATAAATACAAAAAATTGTGGTAATTGAAACTTTATAATATCATGAGAATAAAGAGATTCTTGATATACTATAATTACATTATATACACCATATAAAAGTGAATTGGTGCATAATAACAAATAAGCCTCAATAGTATGTAAATTGAAATGAAATGCCTTATGATGACTATATCCTTATGTTAAGGATATATCCATGACATAATTATGTGTGAAAAATATAAATACACTCAATATGGTTTGATATTTAGTGTAAATAAATCAGTGGACATTCACCCATATTCTTATAGCAACAACACCAATGACTAGGATGTTAAACTCAATGAATGGAAATTGAGTTAATATTACTCTTATCAAGTCCATATCTATGACTTGAGAATTTATAAATGGATTGATTATGTGTATCAAAATTATATCCATGAAAAGGGTAGTGAAAATTACTACATAAATAAATAAATAGTGATTTCACACATAATCTTGAAGTAAAATAATCAATGAAGTTTGTGTAAAACCCCATTAGTGGAAATAGTAATTAGAAATTTCCTTACCAATTTGGTGAATTACGAAACATAAACCCCCATAAAAGAAGGATTATACAATGAATTTGAAAATAACCATAAATTAATGTATATTAATAATGGAATACAGTCATGGGAATTACATACACCACACAAAAGGAAATAATGACAATATATCATGAATCTCATGGGAATAAGAAGTGAGATGAAAACCCCTTACCACATTTTAATCAATCGAGTTGTAAGACCAAAAGTTAAAAACCAATAAATTAATCACAGAATACCATGAATATAAATAGAATCAAGATAATATATATCAAATGGTAGTACACAATACACCACATGCAATAAATTAGTTGTGTACAATGGAAATCTCATGAAATTCAAAGTGAGATAAGAAACCTCTTACCTTGTAATTTTCTTTAGTTGAGGGTGCGTTAACCTCTTGTATAATGGTGAAATAATTATTATTATATTTTAAAAGAAACATATACATAAATATTATATCATATATGATCTCTTAAAATTTCTTTGTTAATAATATTTCAGTAGTATCATTATTTTGGGTGTTAACTGATTCAATTTTCTTTATATTTTTATAACGTCAGTCATGTTTTTTATGGAAAGGATGTGTTTGACTTGTATCCAGAATGATATTGTGTTCTTAAAAATTATTTTTTAATCATAAAATGATATTTATTCTTAAATGGTTATGATGGGGAATGAATCTCATCACGTTCGTGGAGAGGGTAATCAGTATGTACGCACGACAGACAATACTGTTCTATTAATGGTGAAATCGTATGTAATTGGATGGTATATCATATATACCGAGTCATTAACATGTTATATTTATTAATTACATCAATTATACTCATTATTATACCCATAAATATAAATAAGCGTCAAATGACAAACTACACCACGACGTGGAGACGGTAAGTCGTACGTATGCAAGTATGGTGACTATGTCTTTCATAGGATGAATAGAATAAGGAATATGGTTATAAAATATTTATAATAAAATCAAAGTATGTATAAGTTACATTATTTATTATTTTGTTTTGTAAAAAACAAATAAAGAGGAAGTGAAAGAAGAAAATAACTTTGAAAGAGGTGGAGAAATTATTACCACTTCTTCGGGTGTATCCTTTTGAGTTGATCAAAAGGGCTCCTTAAGATGGCTTTCTGATCAAAGTAAGTCCTCTTCGTCTAATTGAGTGTATTTGAGAGGATATTTGAGTAGGGTTTTTCCAAAGCAAATGGATTTGGAGGTGTGATTTTGAGATAATGGAAATTTCCCTTTTATAAGAGAGCTGAGGGTCACTTTAGGAAAAGCTTGAAATATTATTTTATTGTACAATCATATTTGGTTTATAATGGCTCCAAAATAATTGATTTCTTGGTTAAGGTGGGGATGTATCAAAAACCTATAACCCAATAGGTTTTACATAGGCTTAGGTAACCATATTAATCATGTCTTTTAGATTTAACTCTTAGATAAATAGTTTAACTTTTACCATGTATTCTTGTATTATTATAATAAATGATTTATAAACATACTATAAAAAGACAAGAGAAACCCAAGTGGTTAATTATGGATATATATAACCTTATATAATTCCATTGGTTTAACCTAATATTTTTAGAAATATTATATCAATTAATAATATAGTATTTGTTTTTAAAACTCATTTATGTCAATTTTGACACTATTTGGTATTTTGTTTTTATGAAAGTCGTAATAGCTTTATCACTTCTAATTTTTTTAATCAATAATAACATGTAATATTAACCAAAAAAATAGTGTAATTCATCATAAGTCTCAATTTACAATTTTTTTGATATTTATAATATCAATTATTTTAATCTTTCATTAATAAGGTAATTACTGCATCATCATTGTATCATACATAAATTAAATTATTTTATGCCTAAAAATTATAAATAAAATTACATTATCATTGAAATATTTTTATATATTTAATGAATATTTATAGATGAATTTTTTGTATGAATAACCCTATATTAAAAATGGTTTAGTTATTAAACATTGAATTTAACACTTTTAACTCTTCCTTAAATAAAATAATAATAACCATTCTAATCTAATATAAGTGGATCAAAAGAATCATATTTTATTCTTAAGGTGTATTTTTGTCTAAATAAACTTATCCAATAGAATTAGGTCATGTGTTAGGGTAATTATAATATCATTTTTTCCATTAATTACCCTATTTACTTTTAACCGTGGTAAATAAAAGTCAAAAGTTATTATTCACCAAAAATTAATTTCATCTTATTTAACCAAATTTTAATTAATTATTTCAACCATGTATCTAGGATTTTTTAAATTTAATTCACTGAAGCAGAAAAATTACGTTTTATGCAAATTTTCAAATGTGCGTAAATGGTGGGTAAAAGACTGTTAAAAGTTCAATAATATTTTATACATCTAATATTATTATAAAGTGAATTCAATAAATTATATTGAACTTATATAGGTATTATGAATCTATTTTGGATTAAAATAAATTTAAATAAAATAATTAATTATTTAAATAAAAAGTCAGTTTTAAATAATAATGCAGTCCTTTTCACTATTCATCAAAAATTGATAGTTTTCAGAAAAATACCAAAAATTCACCCTAAGATAACTGTGATATTCTAAACCTAAAAATGATGTCCATTTTGAAAAATAAAATTTATAAAATTTTAAAATGTGAGTATTATTATTCCCAACAGGTAGTTTGATAGGTCGTGGTGTGCATGAACACGATGTTGCGTACATCACATGCTATTGTATTATTAAAATAGTATAATATCATGGAAGATTGGGGTTTTACATGAAATAATCAACTCAGGATCTAATTTTTTCATGAGTTGTGGGACTCAGCAAGCGTAGTTCGACTATTGCTGAGATTTTATGGAACAACCTCGCGAACTTTTGTGTCTTTTTTGATTGTTACCCTAATTTTTGCCTAAGCCTATTTGACATGGGCTTAGTGGGTATAAATCAACTTTTTCTTAGGCCTCCCTTTGTGATTTTTCATCCTAATAAGTTCTACATATATTTTGATGGCTCAACCCACATTTTTTTACTAAAACATGCTTGGAATAGGTTTAAAAAACTAATACTTGCCTTTTACCCATAGGTGCCTTCTACAGATTTTCCCTCTGGAAAGTATGTTGTCTTTTTCTTTCTCTGGTAGTTCACAGTTCTGTCAATCAAACTTAATACTGATGTTTTAGGTCGAACAACTTTGACCGAACATAAAGGGGTAGGGGCCCTAATTCAGGATCTTCATCCAGAAATGTCCAAATACACTTAAGACATGGATTACGAATTTTTATTGACCCTAAATTTGTGAATCGTGGACATGCATGTGGATAGGGAGACATTTTATGTGTACAGAGGTAGGAGAGGACTCTCATGGGGATGAATTTAATTTTTATTGACAGTCATTTTGTAGGCGACATATGTGGATCCACCAGGACATTATGTGCATAGCCAAACAAAGGTGTTTATAGGACACTGCCTTCGATCACTGATGGCCATGTAGGGTTTGCAACACTTTGAATTTATTTTGATGTTGGTATACATACTGGGTGGAAGGTTTGAGGAATGGTGTCTGAAAATATTAGGTCCATTCATATCGGATGTGAGTGGGAAACTATTCCCACTTAGTTCTTACTTGTGTGAGGAGAACTGGTGAATGGTTAGTTCAGTTAGAAATCCCTTTTATGTCAGGGGAATTTGGAAATAGGAAGTTATGTAAGTCGTTATCTAGAAGTTTTCCAAATCTAGGGGTGTGACAAGACATGAATGTCATCTAAGAATACGGAAACAGGAAATGACTCTCCTGAGAACAAATTTTCCTTTCAATGACTGCTGTTTTGTAGGAGGTATATGCATAGCCACTAGGGAATGATGTGTAAGTCAAACAAAGGTGTCGGCATGAAACCGTCCTTCCATCTCTGATGGATATGGAGATTAGGGAATTTATGAATATGGTATGTGACCTTCGACAATGGGTCCACCTGAACATTAAAAAAGGTGTATTTTAGCTGAACTTCTCTGGGAAACCCAGAAATGAGTGGGTGAACTCTTCTTTTGTATGTGGATCAACATCACACATTTGGATGGGGTATCTTTATAAACCTCAAAAGTGACCATAGATGAATCAGTCCCACATGTTATGATATATCTAAGATATTTATAGGGATGAAAAATATAAACAATGAATTTGAGGGCCCTTGAATCCGGAGGGATAAAACAAGTCTTGGAATCCTTTGAGCATACTGAGATAGAATAGAACTCTCTTGGGGATGAATTTGACTTTGATTGAGGGTTGTTTTTGTGGGAAACATATGCAATTCCACCAAGGCATGATGTGAAAAGTCAAACAAAGGTGTTTGCAGGACACTGGTCTTCCATATTATAAGGCCATGGAGGGTTATGAGGATTCAAGATCACTCAGATTAAAGATTTTGAGATAAGGAAGGAGTGTATCATGGGATATTGGAAACATTTGGGTTGTGATTTACTCATGGAATTAGGTATCCCGTATGTAGATCTAGCTCACATGCAGGGTGAGGTGTCTGTCCCTTCTTTGAGGTACTCGGCCATTTAATGTCGTATGGATAGGATGTAGGGTTCCCCTTTGGGAAGTGAAGCATGACATTCCTTTTAGGGTCATGCTTTTAGGAACAAATTCCTAGACTTTTTTTCCATAATGTCATGTTGGATCTCTCGCTAAGATCCCTAATCTCATATGAGCTAGTCTCGGTGTGAGAAACAAGGGATTACTAAGATTTTGGGTCCTTACATTATATTAGAGAAATCAACATCAGAGGGAAATTTAGGCTGAAACCATTGTAATATAGTTTAACATCGTATAGCATGGATGATTTTTTCCTCACAGTTTAATGTTGTGTAGTGAGGACATGATGCTATGCATTTTAGAGTCTTATAGTGGGGATGATTAAACAGTAATAAATATATTTAATAACTTTGAGATAATTATAATATGGAATCTCTTTCATTCCTTAGAAATGAGTGATGATAAAATGTGTAAACCATAGTTTTGGGGGTAACTTGAATCTGAATGGATGAAATGGGGATTGGAATTCAATAGGTGTACTAAGAAAGTAATAAGACTCTCATGGGGGAAAAGTTTCCTTTGATTGATGGCCATTTTTATGGGCAACATATGTAGATCCACTGAGGCATGATGTGCATAGTCAAACAAAGGTGTCTACGGGACACTGGCCTTCAATCTCATATGGCCATGAATGATTATGGGGATTCATGTTTTCCAAGGGCATGGAGTTTTGAAAAAGGGAATTCTTTTTTTGGGAACAGACGGAATATCCAGATCGTGATTACCCCTGAACTATTGGAACCTCCACATTGATCTAACTCATACGTATAAAGGGAAGCATGATCTTTTGACTTATCTTGAGTGGGGGGAATGTGTGAGATATCGTGAAATTGAGAACTGGGCCACACATAACTCTTGAAGAATTTTTTAGTTTATTTTCATGCGATTAGGTCCTTTCATGGACTCCCCCATACAAGTCTGACCTATGCATGAGGAAGGGGCATTATTTTTATGGTGGTTGGGCTAGGATTCCAAATCCAAAAATCACTATGTATCCTCCAAGAGGTTGAATCAATCCACATGTTGTTTTGAATGTTCCCTATACTGATCTGGCTCGGTCCATGTGTAAGGACCTGTGAGGGAATTTTTGTTCATTCTCTATGGATGTCTAGTCTACCATACATCTCTATAACTTGTTTGCATAATATAATCCTTACCACCAATATTAAGTTCACGTGAGTTAAACTTGATGTGAGAAACAACGAGTGGACATAGAGTTTCCTTCACAAGTGTTGGGAGGTAGAGGATATGATGGTGGCAATTTTTTTGGTGGGGGGGGAATATCAAGGATTGAGGAATTGCTATATATCTTGTAAGAGTAAGAATCAATTCGTACATAGTTATGTGAGATATCATGTAGTTTATTTTCATGGGATAAATTTTATTTGTTCCATGCAGTTTAACATCTTACAATGAGGACATGAGTCATAGTTTAATGTTATGTTTTAGGGAAGATTTCCTTATAGTTTAACGTCATGTGGAAATGATTATGACTCATAGTTTAAGGTCTTAGAGTTTGGACCATGACTTCAATTTATTTCTACTCATAGTTTAAGGTCTTGGAGTTTGGGAAATGTGGCTAATACCATACATTTTAACGTCATGTTGGTCAGGAAATCAACTCATAGTTTAGGGTCATATATTTTGGACCATTATTTCTACTCATAGTTTAAGGTCTTAGAGTTTAAACAATGGGAATAATACCATACATTTTAACATCATGTTGATCAGGAAAAAAACTCATAGTTAATGGTCATAGAGTTTGGACCATTATTACTACTCGTAGTTTAAGGTCTTAGGGTTTGGACCATGGCCTCATGGTATTAATACTCATAGTTTGAGGTCTTAGAGTTTGGACCATGGATTTATGGTATTAATCCTCATAGTTTATGGTCTTAGAGTTTGGACCATGGCTTCGTGGTATTACTACTCATAGTTTATGTTCATAGAGTTTGGACCATGGATTCGGCATTGTTATTATGTGAATTACTTCTTTAGAAACTTTGCATTTGTGGGAGCCGTGATGATCTATCATTCCATCGATATTAAGGTGTATGCTTCATTATAATAGATCCTATGTATGAAATATGGTCATTCCCACTTTGTTTCAAGCTTTGGGGGATTTTTCCTAAGTATCATTGGGGTTCTGAGGACTAACACCATTTATCCATCAAGAAAATATTGAAGGAATACCTTTTTTTTGAAGGCTCATGTGATATGATTTTGATAGACTTCCAAATAGTGTAAATTATACAGGCATTTTTTATCTAGTTGTTACAACTCATCAAACCATCTTTACGATTGATCAGCCTTGGACAATTAATCTAAAATGGCCACACGAAGTGATGGCACTTGGACATCGATAGGTAAAACTGCCTTTGTTCCATATATTAGTTAGTATAGGGTCGCTTGGGTGGCAGTATGGGTCATGGTCTGGTAATCCCATAAAACATGAAGAAGGTTGTCTAGCCATGATTTCTTATCCTTATCAACCATATTTTGAAGTATGTTGGACAAATTCTAGTTAAAAACCTCTATCTACCCATTGGACACAACATGGTATCAGGACAAATGGTTGGAATTGATTCTAGACTCCTGGCATAGCTTATCCAACTCAAAAGAGTAGAAGTCGATGTCGTTGTCTGTCAATGTTGTATGGGGGACACCAAATCTGGTAATGATGTTAGCTGTCACAAAGCTAACAATATTTTTTTCCCCAAATTATTTAATGGGTATGGAATCAACCTATTTGGAAATAAATTCAGTTATTTTGAGTATAAAATTTAATTTTCTGGATGTAGTGGGAGGATATGGTCCCACTATATCCATCCCCCAAGTGGCAAGTGGCTAGGAGTACTTAGCTCTATGACATAACTCCAGGGTTTGGTGTATAAAATTAGCATGAACTTGTAAGGAATGAAGTTTTTTGGTGAATATGGAACAGTCTTGTATCATATTGATCTAGTAATACCCAGGTCTTTGGATTAGGTGAGAGAGTTTAGTTGTCGATTGGTCGGCTCCAAGAGCTACGGTGTGCACTTCTTTCATGTCTTTCATGATGGAAGTAGTCTCTTCTCCATCAATACACCTAAGAAGGAATATGTTGAGGCCTCATTTGTAGAGAAACATTTCTTAGTTTACCCCATTGTACAAGAGAAAGTTGACTTTTTGTCTTCATACCTACTCCCTTCTAGCCCAATATAGTAGGAGTTCCCCATTCCGAAGGTAATTTGAAATGGGAATCATCCATCCAGTGGTGTGATCATAAGGCTCAGAAATGGGGCTAATTTATTCAATCTCTTCCATACTACTCTAGATAAATGGGAATATCATCTGGTGGTTGGAAATGCTAATGATAATTTCATCCTGGTCTGGATCATCCAAGGTTGTAGCTGTATTTTCCAAAGCATTGGCTTGAGAATTTTTAGACCAGAGAAGATAAGTCAACATTGGTTCTGATGGGAATTCCGAAACGAGTTATCAAATATGGTTCATTAAGGGTACCAATACTGATTTCTTAATGTAATAGTCCCCATTGACCTGTTTGATGACTAGATCTAAACCACCATTTATTTTTATGTGTTTGGCTTTCACATGAAGTGCCAGTTCCAGAACCGCAAGGAGGGCCTGATATTCTACTTCATTATTTGTACACCCTTCCAAAATTATGAATGAATAAGTCAAGATAGCATTTTTGGGGGATTTGAGTATAATTACCAACCTCACTTTGTTAAGCTCGGGATCCTCCATTCTTTTCCCTGTCAGGCTTATGGAAGCACCATCAAATTACATTTCCCATGTTTGGGGGTTCTCCTTGATAGAGAACACTTCTTCATATAGGAGTTCTTCATCCAATGGGTTTTTTTCTTCCGAGGGGTGCTCATCTAGGAAGTCCACTAATGTATGGCCTTTGATGGACATCTAGGGAATGTACCATATGTAAAATTGGTGAAATATGACCACCCATCATGATGGGAATCCGTTTATCATGGGACGATTGAGGATATATTTGAGTGGGTTACAGTGGGAGACCAGTTGGACCTCATGGTGTTGCAGGTAATGCCTGATGTTTTGAATTGTGATGATTAGGACAAGATGGTTCTTTTTAGTTTTTGAATACTGAGTTTCAGCATCATTCATTCTTTGACTGAGGTAATATAGGTTGTTCTTACTGCCGACATAATTCTTCTTTGCGGGGAAGGTGCCTAATGACCGTACAGGGTGGTTATATACTAAAAGAGTGGACTCCCCTCAACTGGTGGCATCATCACCAGTGGGATAAGCTAATATATTTTGATATTGTAAAATGATTCTTGGAAATCATTATCCCACTCATACATAACTACATTCTTCATGAGATAGGTGAAAGGTAAGCATTTACCCACCAAGTTGGCTATGAAGCACCGAATGTAGGTGAGGTCCCCTTGGATACATTTCAAATCAATGAGATTGTGAGGTGGGGACATACCAAGGATGTATTTTGTCTTCTCAGGGTCAAATTTGATGTTTTGATGTTTTATGATGATGGTGAGGAATTTTCCCAAGGTAACTCTAAAGGAACATTTTAGGGGGTTCATCTTTAAACTGTGGTACCATAATTTTTTTAAGATAGTATCAAGACCAGCCAAGTGGTTTGAGTGTTTTCATGATTTAACCACCATATTTTTGACATAACACTCAATGAAATTTCCCATGAATGGCTTGAAGATGCAGTGCATGGAGTGTTGATATGTGGCACCAACATTCTTTAGACCAAAGGGAATGACATTATAAAATAACACTCCCTAAGAGGCCCTAAATGTAGTAGCTTATTCATCTCATTGGTCCATCGAGATCTAGTTGTATCTGTAATAGTTTTCCATGAAAGGGAGATCCTCATATCTGACAGTTGCATCGATCAACAATTCTATGATTGGGACTGGGAAATCGTCTTTTGGTAAATGTCGATTGAGGTCCCTAAAGTCAATGCAAATTCTAATCTGTATGTTATTCTTTTTGATAGGGACTATGTTCTCTAGCCATATCGGATACTGGACCTCCCATATAAAGTTGGATTTGATCTGTTTTTCAACTACAACCTCTATTTTGGCAACATGTGTTAGGTGGGTCCTTGTAGCCACTTTCATATAGACCTGGTGGTCTTCGGGTAAGTCTAGATGATGAGTGGAAACCTCAGGTTCAAGGCCTGAAATTTATGTGTAATTCTAGGAAAACACATCTTGATTTTTCTTTAGGAATGTGGTATATGTCTCCTACTCCTCGATGGGCATATCCACACTGATCAGAGTGGTCCTCATGTCATCTTTGGTGCCCATGTTTATCTCCTTATGTTCATATATTATGGTGGAGACACCTTCTTCAAATGTAGGAGGGGAATATTTGAGGTCTTATTCATTTTATTCTTCCTTTTCATCCACATAATCTTCATCTTATTCCACTTTTTATAGAGAGAGGATTCTTGAGACTAACTCTCAAATGTTGGGAGAGGAATCATCTATTGCCTTAGTGAGTAAGGCAAGGGCAGTCTGGGGTCCCAAGGACAGGTTGGGGGTATCTTTGGTATGGATTTTCCTAACATCATGGGAGTCAGACAGCTCTTCCATGTCTTTGGACTTGTTGGTCGTAACAGAAATCATACAGATAATTGACTCGGCATCTGTACTTTCACTTGTGCATTCATCTTGGTTGATAGATAATACGTACTCTTCCCCAAGATTCTGGAGGGGGTTAGCAGGATCCATTTCCAATCCATTCAGGGCAGTAATCCAATTAATTTCATCGGTTGAAGGATGTTTTTCTTCAATTCGTATAACACTATGCCAATATAATGCGATTCACATGACTCAAACATGGACTTATCAGTTTGAATTTTCTTTTTTTCATTAGTGTAATATTTGACGCACTGATGGTATGATGAAAGAATTGCAGCATACTGATGCAGCCAAGTCCTCCCTAACAAGATGTTGAAGGCTGCACTTTGTTGCACTACCAGGAACTCGAAATCTGACATGAGGTCTCCAAGATGAGTTTTAATATTGATCCATCCTAGTGGCTTCTATTCACTTTTTTCATATCCCAGGAGAGTTGTGGTGTAGGGTGTCAAGTTTTCTTCATCATAGCCCAGCCAATGAAGTGTTTTTTGTGGGTGGAGGTTGACTTCAGATCCATTGTAGATGAAAATCCTCCAGACATCAATTTCATTGGTCTTGCCGGACACATATAAGGGTTTGATGTTCCCTTGATTGATGGTGTCTTGATCCTTGTCTGTGAAGAAGATGATGGCATGAAATTCCTAGGGATTGGTCTCCATTCGATAGACTTCAGTTGCTGATACTTCGTCCTTGAATTGCTGGGGAATTAGTAAGGCTTCAATGAGTGTCTCTATAAGATCTGAAGACAGGATTAATGCATCCATGATTTACAGCTTTGCTGGTACTAAAGCCAGATGATCTAGAATATCATACCTCTATTCTAAAGATTGGTGCTCCCCGACTTGGGGTTTTTCTTTCAAAGAAACTTTAGGGTTTTGGTCTTTGGATGTATATGGTTCAACCTCTGTGACTGGGTCCGATGGTGCGGCGGTCCTTTACGGGTCGGCCAAGATGGTCCACCCATATTCCTTGGTCGATTTAATATTTTTTCTTTACCTAATAGAAATTCAACGATAATTAGGCATTTATTTCTTCTAACGGGGTCAGAGGAGATTTCCAGGTCTTTTTATGTCTGTTGAGTGGTTTTTCTATGATTTTCTATGATGTTAACAGTTTGAGTTATGGAATGGCTAGGAATTTTACTCCTACCATGATCGTGCCTTCTAGCAAACCTCTATCCTCTACAGCCTCTTCTCCCAACTCTTTGATTGGGTGTGGGGAATTTGGGTCTGTAACCATAGTCTCCATCAAAAATGGTTCCATCAATTGAATTAAATTAATGGAGTTGAAGATCAGTACTTGATCTGACACTATTTCTGTTTGACTGTCTCCTTCTAATTATACTATTTTGCTGGGCGGTGCCCATTGTACCGTTTAGTGGGGTGTTTCCCATTATTCCATTTGGTAGGGTGGTGTCTTTTGTAACAAGTATTTTGGTATGAAATATTCTAGTGTTAACACTGACTTCAACTTTGGTGTCAACCCATCTTCTCTCTCCTACTTTCCTCCCTTCTGGCATTTATAGGGATTTGGGGCCGAGGAGGATGGTTGTGTTATATCCAGAACTTTTGAGGGAATAGTTAGTTACTTCAACTACACCTAGAGGCTTCCATGGACTCATTTTAAAATCTTCTGGTTCATCCAATTGTAAAAAATTTGGTCCTTCATATAGGTGACTATTTTCCATTCCTCTTCCTCTATTGAGTCTGATGTGAAAACATATGCCACTTGTGCTAGTGGTGAGCCCATCTTGGCTTTCCCAGAATCCACCATCTTTTGTAAGAGATCCTTAAAAATGAAGCATTCCTAGATGGTGTGTCCCCGTATCCAGTGATAAGTAAAATAATTTGGATGTTCATCGAGACCCACTTCATTAGCTCATTTTGGCTCTAGTGGCTGAAGAAAGTTGCAATTCATGGTAGCTATAAAGTAGCTATGGACCTTGTCATATCAGAATGAGTAGAAATTATTTTTATATTCTTCAAAATGATTTCTTTTAGCGCCTCTTTTCTCATCTTTCCGAGGTGGGGGTGGCTATTAGCGTACATGGGGTCCTGCACGGTTCGATGGGGGCCTCACAACTGGAGCAAGTGCTGGGGGTGGCTTAAGCGTGATAGAATCCACTTCAGTTTTTCCCACTCTTTTCCAAGGGGATAATGGGGCCACTCAGGACTTAATATTGGTCCATTTCAAGGTGTATTATATTCTTTAGGAAATATCATAGAATTATCAGAACCCTCTTGTGTACTTCACCATGATTAGTTGTGTTTTCAAGTCATCACAAAGGTTATCAATGAATATAGTGAGCATTTCATTCTAGGGGAGCAGCCGGTTCAGGGAATAAGTCTGACATTTCCATTTGGAAAGGAAGTCTGAGACTCTTTTATTCTATTTCTGCATGCAGTTCATGAGATCACTGGCCGTCTTCTTAGTCATTTTTGAACCAAACAAGAATAGAAACTATCAACGGATGTCCTCATAGGATATGATTGAATTGTCTAGAAAGATAGTATACCATACAAAAGTTGAGACCTTCAGGTTTCATACAAAGAACCTATGTTTTATAGATTCTTGCTGCTCTAAAGTTCCCATAATGGGGTCCCAATAAGAGGCATAGTGCAACAAATGTTGTTTAGGGTCCCCCGATCCATTGAATATTGGGAATATGGGGTTTCCAAAATTCAGTGACGGTGGGACGTTTATCACCCAATCGGGGTAGGGTTCTCACTTTGGTTGTATCAGAGCACGTTGCCCCTCCATGGATTCTAGTTGACCCATTAGTTGTTCGATGGTGTTCAGGATCCCTTGATACATATCCTTCTAGACTTGATCTTAGGTCGGTGCAGTAGTGGCTAAAACTGGGTGGGTCAGTGCTGCTGAAATTTGGGGTTGATACCCAACCAGAGGTATCATTTGTGGGTTTAATTGAATATATTATGGATTCCTTCCCAGTGAGGGGAAGTATTTATGTCTTTTTAAGGCTAGTTTTAAGTAGGTTTACAGTCTCGTTGCCTGATTGAATAGGTCTCTGAGCTTGGCTACATTCACGGGGATGGGTTCCTATGGTAAAGGAACCTCTTCTGGGATCAACTACTGCTGTTCCATAGGGGGAACACATCCGGAGAGGTATCTCCCTTGATGTAGCTCATCATTAATTCTCCTGATCTCTTTCATTTATTCCTTCTTCTTGACGAACCTTTCATCGAGGTGGGGGTCACATTCTCAGGGGGGGAGGCGGTTCATAGACGACCTCAGATTTATTTTTATCCTTGTTGGGGTTTTGCGTGGGAGGTAGTGTTGAATTAACTTAGGGGCACCCAAATTTAGGACCGCTCTCTGGTTCCAAGTATGCACACCATCAGGCTCGGTGTGGTATGCATCTAGGAGGGAACCATCTTCCTTTATGTCATATCCCTCTATTTCATTTCATGTGAGATATTTTCGGTTGATGTTTACCACATTTACTGAGGCATACCGCATTGGGGGTGGTGTACCTGGTGTTGAATGGTTGGAAGGATTTTGGCCTCCTTTGTTGGATTTTCTCCTTCCATTATGCGGTATTATTCAGGTTTCTTAGTGAAGATTGACTCGAAGGGAAACCTATTCAGACCTTGTAATGTGCCTTTGTCTTGGAGGGTGAAAACCATAATAGGGGTGGAATGGGTGACTCCTCTACCCATCTTTCTTCGTAGATGGGAGAAGATAGACTTCGGTTGTGTGTGGACTTGAGGTAAAAAATCCCCCAACCCTGTGGATTGGGGTAGTTCACATTCTTCTGTCAATGCACTGCGGCCTAGATTTGTTGGTATTATTGGGGAATTTTGATTTAAAAATTCTCCCATCCTAGTGGGCTGGTTTTATTACCACATTGTGGTGGTAGCCTCATCTATTGCCACCTTTTCAATTTCACTTAATTCTATGCATGTGTGAGCTGAGTATGGCACTGGACCTACATGAATTCTATGGTCTTCTGAAGACATGATCTCTATATTCTGGTTGGATTCCATTTGGAGGGAATACTGTTGGATGTTCTTGGTTTCTTGACTCAGAAGCTTTTCGATGGCTTGATCTCTGTGGTCCTGATGCTTTTGAGTCATACTCAGGGCCAGTTTTTGTTGAGTATCCCATATTTCCTGAGAATGGGTTTCATTTGATTGATGCCTATGGGTAATGACGTTGCTATATGTCATTTTCAATGAGGCCTACTATATGAGATGAGGGGTTAAGTGCAGATCTCCATGTTTTCCCTATCCTTGAATGTGAACTCCAGTCGGGTCATCGCCAATGAGGCGATGAAACTTGTACAGTGCATGGAGGCATGTTATTTCAAGGTTTTCCTTTTTCCCTTCGTATTTTGGATGTCGTGCAGATAGGAGGGCTACCAAGTCGATTAGACGGAGAAGCTCCCTTATCTTGTTGACGTGGTCTTCATACCCTTCATAGGGAATGAATATTTCTTTCATCTGACGAAGAGTCGTCCATATATTGAGCCGAATGTAATATGTACATTCCCTAGACAACTCTCATGGTATGTCGAAGTGAGAAGTGGTCGTAGGATAACACATCACTATTATATTATCTTTAGATAGTTGCATTCTAATAAGAAACATATCCTACTATTGTTCTTCCAAAGGATCCTCTACTTCATATGCTCAGCTTGAATTCCTCTTAATAATTTCAATCTAAGAAGGTGTGTTTGTGGGAGCCGCATTGATATGTGGACAGCGTGAGGGTGGGTCAGAAGATGAGTGTGGCCCCGGGCCATCCTCTAGTTGAGAAATAATATCAATTGTTATAGACGTAATTCCCAATGTATTTAACTCCTTTCTGAGAACCTTAGCATAGGAGGAATTTCTCATCTTTGTTCTAGAAAGGGGAGGACCTTCTTGCCAGTATGACTTTTGTTTTCAGGGAGGACCTTCACAATTGGTGCTTCAATAGTGAGGGCTACTTCTATAAGATGATTCCCAACTGTGAGAAATTTCATTACGGCATATTCCATGGGGAGTACCTTTAGGGTAGGCTACAACAAGGAGAGTACCTTCTTCCTACTTGATTCCACTAAGGGGAGGACCTTCTTGATGACTGATGTGATGGAGAGGACTATTATCACAGCTTGATACCTGGCTGCAGGGAGAATTTACGAACTGAAAATCCTGTGAAGAGCCTTCAAGATGTACTATAATGAGGGGGGGGTTCTCATTGAATGATGTTAATATGGGTAGGGCCTTCACAACAACTTCCATTGTGGGGAGGGACTTCACAATGAATGTCATCATAGCGAGGACTACCATCATGACTTGATATCCGGCTATAGGGAGAAGCATATCTACAGTGTATGCCCTAGGGAGGACCATCATGGAAGATGACAGCAAGGGGAGGAACTTCTTTCTATTCGATATTCCGGTCAAGGGAAGGTCCGCCCCGACACGCATCTGGAGATAGGCTCTCGTGATCAATCATTCCTGGCCCATGGAGTATACCCCCATGGGTGCACTGGGGAGGAACTTCAGAGCTTCTGGTAACAATATTGTAGGGAGGGACTTCGAAACTATTACTACCACTTCCATAACATGGTAATGGACTAACATAGTCTTGATCATTTATTGATAAATGTTTGAGGGTGTCAATAACCCCAACTATCACCAGAGTGGTATCCTATATGTGTTCTTTATTTTCTGATTTCCTTTGGTGTGTTTCATTCTTGAGCGCTCTCTTATGGGTAATTGGGGCCGTCTTCTATTAGAAACAACCTTTATATATGAGTCCCTATATTTTTGTGTCCTATGATGTCATTGGTATACACCAATGAACATCTAGAATTTTGATAGATATAATTTCCTACCCTGGAGAGGCCACCACGTTGGACCGACATCCCCCAAATGGAATGGGTATTTGTTCCCAATATAGTTGTCTGGGAATCATGGGATATTTTCTTTGACCCTCATGGACTAGTGAAGGGATGAATAACTATGAGTGACTAACTCATTTTGCGAGTGAGTCATTACATTCGAGGTAACTAGGTTGTGGGCCTGATTTCTCACCTTTGATGCTAATGCAATAATGTCTTGGCATGTTTGGATGATATGGTATGGGATCGACATCTTGTATTCCATCATTTATAGGATGTGTTGAGATACATCTTTGGCTGGAATGGGTATGAAGGCCCATTCTAATGTCATGATAGGGGTTTGTGCCTTCTCTGATCTGCCATGAGTTTCCAGTAGATACTGGCAGTTCTCCTGTGCCAGGACGGAGGAACACATCTTCCACTTATTGTCTTCTCTGATTTCCACCATATTTTACTTGTGGTATTTATATTCATGAGCAGTGATTTTCATTTGCTCTATTTACACTGTATTTGTCTCACGATATTTTTATGCATCTGTGTGAATTTTACTCTTCTCATATTAGCTTTCCGCCCTATTTGGATGGTCGGCTTGAAATTCATCAATAGGTGTTTGGGCCTATGTATAGCTAGTTTACACCCTATTTGAATAGAAGGATTGAAATTCATAAATTGGTATTTGTGTATGTGTATAGCTGGTTTCCTCTCGATTTAGTTGATAGGCTTGTTGTGCATCGATAGATATCTACATCTGCCTGTAGTTTTCCACATTATATGCACGGCGGTACCAATGAGAACTACCAGGAACATGCATGTGATCGTACTATGACACCCTATTTTTGTGGTGGGATAGAGTGGAGGAGGATGGGTCATATGTCTGCCCGTTGAATTCCGTTGTGTTTGTATGGAGAATTTTCTCCTCATGAACTACGGTGATAGCACGTTTCTGATTATATATTCGCCTCCCTTGGAAGGAACCCTGAGGGCCCCGAATCTCCTAGACATCAATAGGTGCCCTAGGTATAAGGTCCTCTTCAATGTAAGGAGGCTCAGTCGTCTGGTGTTAGAAGTGATTTTCTCTAGCAGGGGCCCGTGAGTAGGACTCTTGTGCAGTTGAGATGACGTTTTCAGCATCGACTTCATCTGCCTCCCTAAGATAAGTGAGGTACTCATTGTCATCATCATCATCATTATAATTTTATTATTAGGCCAAAAGGATACAAGAAAAGAGAACAGCTAGGGCCTATAGAGGCTGAAATTAATACATTTTCATGTTCTTTGAACATGCTCCCGAAAAGTTTTGAGACTACCAACAGGGCCGCCTTGTGCTGGGGGGGTCGGTCGTAGCTGAGGAGGCGGTTGGCAGAACTTTGCAGAATGGATGTCTTGTCTCATGGCCTCCAACATGGGGAGAGTACCATTTCGATGGTACTCTTTGATCAGTGTGTTGGATACCCATTGTTGAATATGCGAGGTAGGTGAGGGGGTCATGTTCTTCATTGGGGCCCCGACTACCTGTGGGATCGCTGATGTGTGTGTTTGCATCGACATTCAAGATGTCATTTTAATCGAAGGTTGATATGTGGGAACCTGAAACATACATATATGACATACATGCCACAAAACCTCATCAAAGTAGCATTCTTTTAAAATTATGCATATATGACAATTCAGATTGGCCCCCTTACCCTCTATTTTTTCTGTGGGGAAAAGGGGATTATGTGGTGTAGAACTACCAGCTT
Source organism: Viscum album (assembly GCA_963277665.1). Classification (NCBI taxonomy): domain Eukaryota; kingdom Viridiplantae; phylum Streptophyta; class Magnoliopsida; order Santalales; family Viscaceae; genus Viscum; species Viscum album. The sequence continues at coordinate 926,098,188 of OY728126.1, read as the reverse complement.
GGTTAAGTATTCATGTCGGGTTCACCATTTTTGTTTCACCTCCGAGGTGGCGCGTTCATGTTAGGAAGAAATGGTTAGATGAGAATCGTCACTCATCTCCATTTCCAGGTATGGTTTCTTGTAAAATTCACCATTTATTTTGTTTCAACCCATTCTGCATCATTATCCTTTAAAGGGAGGTTGGATGTACCCCACTGGGACTGGGTAATTCACCCTTTTCATATTGCGAAGGAGATGACACAGTCAGATGATCCCAAAGGGTGATTGCATGGGATCATGTACTTGTGAAATCAATCCTCCTCTGATATAACTTCCTCAGATAGTCTCCAACGGGTTTATTCATGGAGCTAGAAACACTCAACGACCCTTGTATCCATGATTCATGGAGATTAATTCCAAAGGTAGGTGCTCGTTGGTTGATGATTCAGCCAACGACTCTTAAGGACTACATTGGTCGAGATTATAAGAATTCGGGCTCACCACACCCTTTTGAGGGAGGATTATTGCCTATACCAAGACTCTATTATAGATTTAAGTCATGTTAACATGTTTTTAAATCCTTTGTTCATTCTCAAAGAGTTTTTCCATGGGATACCCCTAGTTTGTAGGATTTTCATAAGGATATATATATTTGATGCCAAAGAGGTAATGCTGACTTGATACATACAATAAGACTCTCCGGAGTTTATCATCATCCAGGGGGATTAAAGGTGGGTTGATATTGGGATCGATCCCATAAGATGGATTTCCTATGTATCCTCTATAGGGGAATCAGAAACCATGTAATTTGTAATGGATGGGGCATACGCATGGATGCTGACCATTTTGGGGGACATGATTGGGTGAACCCTTTTAGATGGGCACCCTTTTTGAGATCGGGACATCAGGTAGGCATCCTAGATATCCTGGTTTGATTAGGATTCAGAGTTCTCATAGTTCAGAATTGTGTGGAAGTTTTAATTGTCGAAATCCTTTAAGCCCATGTGATTCATGATCGGTGTGAGAAACAACAAGATGTGATATATCCAACCGACCACATGTTTCCTCTCCTAATGGTGGGATAGGGCAAGCCTATAGCGGAAGAGGTCGGGGTGATGGTGGGTGAGGGCATGGAGAGATAAACCTTTCACTGTGAAATGACATTAAAGTTTATGAAGCTAGGCCTTGGAATATCAGGGACCTACCTTTGTGGGATTGCCCCAGAACTCATTCTGGGAAGGGGAGGAGTTTCATCCTCGTCAAAAGGAGAAGTGAACATAACTCCTTTGACTGATCACTATTCCTCATTGAATGGAAAAGAAAGTGACCACCATTAATCACTATAATAAGAAGGTCCACGTTAGCATCCCAAGGTTAGAATCTAGGTAACCATAGGAATGTAGACCCAAAAATATCACCAAAGTATGAACCGTTGTGGGGATAACCTTCATGACTCCACTTACCATGGGTATATAGACTCAAAGGGGAACGATGATGTGCCCGATGGCCTAATCATATACATCTGGTAGCTTTGGTGGAGGCTTTGGCCTGATATTGGGGGACTGGTTCATGGAGGGACAATGGAGGATTGTGCATTAATAAAGGGGGGAAATTGAAATTAAGGGAAATAATACCTAAAAACACCCCATTCCACATACTAATATCTTATGCAGGATGGGGGAAGCTCTGAATACCTTAGTGGTATGTAGCCAAAGGGGACATGAGCTTACCTATGAAATACGCGGGCATAGGTATAGACCACCGTACACTATAGGGGTACGTAGTCCATCACACTACTTTGGGTTCTATCTGCATACTGATAGAGTACGTGGCACTGAGTTAAACTTGCGTAGCAATACACTACACGGAACACCATTTTAAAGGAGGTTCTGGGGGATTATCATTCGTGGGGAGTTTATCCTCAAGAGATATATGGTTTGTGGTTTCACCAATTAGGTTTGAAAATATATTATTATTATTCAGTTCTCCGCATTATGGTTCACAACTGGCTGTACCTACGGAGAGTGTGGTTCACGATTCGGGCTTCACCGATGATTCAATACTGACGTTGGAATCTTCCCCGAGTTCTTTCTTCTAACCTATGGGTCCCCTTTAATCTTTTTTCATCCATCTTCTTTAAATTCCTAATGTTCTACCTTTTATAGAGCATTGGGATAATAATATCTATGGTCATGCGACACCATTTGAGGAGGCCCATCAAGATATTTCTTGACCCGTAGAATACTTGGTCAACCAGGGTTTGCGGAGGTTACGGTTTGTGATGATGGTCTGCAGAACACTGCTGGTTTGCTTTATTCATGAACTGATGAGTTCACGAGATGGTACATGGATGGAATTCGCATTCATGAGTCCCTCGGCAATACAGTTTGCGGTTCACTGGGTTCACTGGCCATCCCTCTATGGGCCAGTGCCTCACAGATCGTTCCACGTATCAGTGTTTCACGATCCAGGCGGTCTGTGAAACCTTCTCGGTGATGGTACATAGTCCATTCAAAATCCTTTAAAAATGTGAATTCCTTCAAATTTCTTATGAAATTTTCAACATAATTTAAGTCCATTCACCTTTATAGACTTGTAGGAGTACTTTATTCCTTCTACAAAGTTATTGGCGGAGTATTTTCTTCCCTTGGAAAATTTTTCAGGACCCTACAATCATTTAAATATTATTTCCAAATAGATTCATCAGAAGATAACATCGCTTATTTGATAAATTTTGGATCAAACTATATATTAAGAAAAAATGGACTTATTTTAAAATAATATCATTTAATTCTCCCAAAATTACAAATAGAAATAAGATTTATGTGTATTGGGAATCCAAGGTCATTTAAATATATAAACATTCATGGCTATATCTTCTTGAGATATTATTTTTTTACCATATTCCTATATTTATATTTGGTTGGGTATGGAATTAATGCATGTTAATGGATCCATAGAGCCCTTTATTTGGTGATGTTTGGGTTATGGAGTCACTTGAAGTAAGTTCTAGGGTGTTTGGTGAGTGTTTAGAGAGAAAGGGAGTTTCTGATACAAAAAATGGGGTTGTGCTATGCCGTAGTGATGGTGGTTGTAGTGTAGTGGATCCATCCATAACATAGGATGGATTAGGGGAGATACTGACTTTTTTATCCTATCTTCACTATAGTTGGTGACTAAAACATGGGCCTACCCCTGGCTGTTGATTTCTATAGCCAGGTGTAGTCCTCTACATCATTATGGGTTTTGAGTCCACTACTAATTTGGAGGTGGTTGCGGTGTGGTCTTTAGGTTGAGACATAGTCCTTACCTTGGATAAATCATATCTATTTCATGGATCTATCCATGTATTATAGATGTGAATTTGTCTTAGGGGTTTTTTGGTAGTCCCTTCCACTACGATGTAGTTTCCCCTATGTCGGGAACTTCTACAGCTTGGTCTAAGGAGCTACACCAAGGTCTTTTAATTTTCAATTGGCTATAAATACCCTAAGGCTATTCCAACCTCACTTCCTCCAAGTTATTTATCATAAACCCGAGGTGCCTAAGGGTTATATTCAAAGACTATGAATCCCCATTCAATAGGGACTGTTACTGAATTCACATGTTTTACCCACAACAATCTGGGGTACTTTATACCTCCCATTTCTCAAATTTTATTCTTAGATTGATATGTTTTCCTATAGTCTCTTCTTTTCATGATTTTTTTCATCTCCTTAATTAAAATAGAGTTTTCTTGGATGTATTTGGTGAGATTGTGGTGCAAAATTATTATAGTGATATAGTTTCTTATAGGAGAATTTATTGGTGATCCTTGATGTTGATCTGTTCTTGTGTTAAGAACATTAACACTTTTGATGTAGGGGATTAATTTATTCTCTGTTTATTTATACACAATCATAAACTGACCCTAGTTTATCCATTTTAAAGGTAGTGAAATTAACCAAATAAATATTTAACTATATTAAAGAATGAAATTGGACTATGTTTTTAGTGATCACATGTTGTTTTTTTCACCATGATAGTGGGTTGCCTATTGATATTATAGATAGTTTTCTAGCTACACCATGATTTTTTTACCATGTTGTTATGCTTGGTTTATCATATGGAACTAATGTAAATAGATAAAGAATATAATGATAGAAATAATTAACTGTCTTAAGAATGTAAATAGACATGTTTAATAAATCATATTTATCTTATAATTTTATAGTATTCAAATTAATGAAAGTGTGAATTTTTAGTTGAATATGTTATTCCAAGATTTTATGGAATTTATTAATAACATGAAGCTATAATTCTTGATAATGTTAATGAATATAAAAAGGAATGCTAATAAATTATTGTTCTTTAAGACTATTAATTATAGAATAATTTCTTGGAATCATGTTAAATGAATGATATATTGAGATAGTTAATTCCTTTTGTTTCTCACAGTTAGAACGTATGATAATGAACTGGTTAATTCTAGATGTAATAAAAATCAGTTTTTTTGATGAAGATAAATCATTGGGGATGTGTTTTTCCATTTTTTTATAAATTTTGGATTCCTTTGGTTAGGGTTTGTGACATCTCATAGCATGTGAAGTCTGAATACCTTTTTTTAGGGCCTACATTAGCTTATTGACTATTCTTTCTTATTTTCTACCTTTTGTGTCCTTGTGTGCTTTAGATATGAGCATTTGAATGTGATTTGAGCCTAGTATGGATGATAAGACATGGGTGGGGAGGCCTGAGTTTGTAAAAGTAATTGATGAATGTGATGAAGAAATGCATGGGGATATACATGATAGTTTTGGGGATGGAACCGGGATAGTTAAAATGGGATAAATTTAGGCTTACTAATTGATCTTCTAAAAGATGGATGTTTTCTTGATATGCATATTTGTAAAGGACAAGATGGTTGGGTTTTATGTTTTATCTATATTCTTTCCCCCATTGCTTGAGGCAATGGGGTGTGATTGGTTATATCTCTTGATGTTATATTATGATGTTTTCCTAGAGTATCTAGAGTTATGAATTGGTAATAATATTTAATAAATGTTTAAACAATTTGGTTAGTGTTGCTGAAATACAAATGAGATGGTCTTGATAAATTGTGTTCTTCATTTGGATTATGTTCGGAGGGCAAGGAATTCATTCCGATGATCACTGAAATATGAAATCAAAAAAATGTTAATTAATAGTTAATGAATAAATTAACGTAAATTGAATTGTTTAATGAAAATAAATTAATTTAATAAATCTATTTTAAATTATTGTGTTATTACAAAATGTCTAGTCCCTAGTAATGATAGTTGGGTGTTCGATTGAAGAGAGCATTAGTTTATCCTAGGATTAGGTTATACCCATAGTGTGGGTTTGAACAATATTATATCCAATATGTTATTTAATTTAATATGTTACCCCCCCCCCCATGTTGGTTAGGGAATCTAACATCTAGTGGACTCTAGGATGGTGTTTTCCCTAACATCCCAGTGGGTGGATGGATGGATCACTACCCCTATAGCCCTACTCTCTTTTCGTGATAGTATTATGTGATTGTATGATTGGTGGTTAGTTTCCCAATACATGTGTAGAGGGTTTTGATGGATTGTAGTTATTTCACACACATGTATCTCTATATGTAATATCAAAAGATTATTATATGTGTTATGTGTACAGGTTGTGATGCCTTGAAGTACCTTACATGATGTATGGGATTTCATAGATTGAGTTATAATTTCTGGTCTATGATACACATCATACAGGCTATGGTGGCCCCTAAAAAACACTCAGTTACTATATATAGAGATGTGGATGGGATGATGTGATGATTTGGTACATGAGATTCATGTTTTGATACATAACTCAAGTTCCTTTGGGCTGGATTCTTTTAGAGAGAGATAGATTAGGATGTGCGACATTGGGGAAGAGTGGAAAATGAGTAGGGTTATAGAAACAATGCACCCTTGTTGTTTCATTATTATAATATATGATCTCTTGTATACAAAACATGGTTAGAGTATCCATGGAGAGGTTGGGAACGTAGCATAACTCTTTAGGTGACAAGTTATTTTCACTTATTATTTATTAGCATTTAGTTTGATTTCTTTATCTTTTACATGAAAGTCTTTGAGGATGATCCTACTAAGTATACTATTATACGCACCACAAATTTATATTAATAGTTTTTCAGATCAGTAGGAGCAGGTTGGAGATCAAGTTGGATATTACTAGCTCATGGTTTTTCAGGATTTGTTTAGGCTTCATGGTCGCTACAGAGTTTTCCTTTTTGGTACTTATTTTATTCCTTTATATTTGTTTCTATTCTATATGATATTACATATATGTACATGGGTTTATTTTATATATATATACACACATGAGTAGGAGTTTGTTAGTGTTTCTGTCTTATCTCTCTCTTTCACACATTTCTCTTAGAGGGTAATGCCTCCCATTAGTATATTTAATATATTATTGATGCTAATCATCAATATAAGGCCAACTGGAGGTGGGAATTTGGTGGTCACTATCCTATATCTCTCATTGTTCGACTATGATGGGTACTATTTGGGTGAAGGGGTCTGGATATAGTGGAATCAAACGCTTCGTGATGAGAGATAGAATGGAGTTTGGAGTTTGGAATGCGTGAGGACTGGATGGGTTTGTGGGGAAATGGTGTTAGCTAAGTTTAGTAGGAAATGTAAATAAGGGAAACCAACTAATACATGAGTATTTAGGTCCCCTGTGATCTAACATATAGAACTATACATTTACAAAGCCTATAAAACTAAATGTTATTGATTTCAAGGTAGATTTCTTGGAAAGGATCATGCATCATTATTCTTTGAACCTATGTTTAAAATGGGAAGAACATGGGATAAGTTAAACCTTAAATTAATAAAATAAAACAATTTGTTAATTAATATTATGTATTAAATATTCCAAATTTAGGATTCACTAACCATTTGTTTTTTTGTAGGTTTGGCTCTTGGTCGGCATCCCTGTATGGATCAGACTAATGATGTTCCACATGATGTGCTATCAGATCACTACAGAGTAGAGGTTACTGAACATAAAACATGGAGGAGGACACTCTAATAGTTTCATCACCATATTCTATAGATTTTTGAGGGATCTGTTTTGAACTCAGTCATAGAGGACTTAATAAAGGAGGTTGAGGTAGATTTCAATTGGATTTTTTCTCAACAGAAGCATTGGGTTTCATTGGTTGGGATGATGTTTTCTGAATCATTGAGGGAGTGGTGGATCTTGTTACTTTAGGATCATGTGGTCTACATTATATCATATGTTAAGTTCATAGATGAGTTCCAAGAAGTGTTCTATTCTTTATCCATGAATGAGTTCAGTTATTAAGGTATAGTTATCATTTTATAGGGGAGTTCCAACATATGGGAGTTTGAGATCCATTTTAGTAACCTTATCCAATATAATTTTGACCTATTTCAAGATGTGGATAATAGAGAGATAAATTTAAATGAATATTTTCATTCAAATATCTTTCTCTAGGTCACTCCATTTATTTTGTCGACATATCTCAAAGTGTTGGCATGGGGATAAGTAATTGATTGGATGCTAGATAGAACTAGATCATCATGAGAGGGGAGTTTCCAAAATTTCTCATAAAACAGGGCTATGGTCCAGGGTTCCTAATTTGTTATAAAGAAGATATTTTGATCATCCAGGAGTAGGTCCAAACTCTCATCATATTTTTTATATATGGATGGTGCCCTCCAACCCATTGTTAAAGGAACAAACATGTTTTTTTGGTGGATGAGGTCATTAAAATATATAGTTATAGAACTTTTTGATAAGTTAGGATGCACCAGGTGTTCCTCTTCAATATCCTCCATTGATGCAGTTTAAATGAAGACAATCATAGTAGGGTGTCTTATATTGGGATTAGTATGAAGAGAAACGGTATTCATTGGATATCTCTGAGACATTACTTATCCTCAGAGAGCAGAGCATGGACACAGGGGTGTTCATCACCAGGGTCAAAGTTGTCATAAATGAATTCATGCTTACCATCATGATTTAACATCTCCAACACCAAGAGGTCCAGAAAACCTTGAGGAGACATTTTATTATTTTATATATGGTTTTATTGTGTTTTTGATTTAGTAATTACACACTTCTTCATATCACATTCCCTCATCGATGCTTTGGGAATTGAGGTTGAGAGACATCCAATTCCCTTGGCATTGAATATGCTAGTTGGAGGTCGGTATTATCTATATAAAGTATCTAGGGACTATAAGATAGTTTTAGGGAATCACCACTCTTGGTGAACCTTAATGTTTTTATAAATATATCCATACAACATCATCCTTTCTATAGAATGGATGTATTTAGTGTAATATATAGTAGATCGCTTCCATAGAGAGGTTGTGTTTTATAATGTCGATGGAGATACTACTATGCTTTTAGGTGAGTGATACCCTTGGATGGGTTATATGAATATTTCATCCTTATCATTATTGATGGCTGGTTTGATGTAGAGTTCATCAAAAGGTGCATCCTATGGTGTTTCTTAGGGTTATGGATGATTACCCTAATGTTTTTCATGAGAAGGTTATAGCATTACCCCCTCAGTGGGAGAAATTTTTTGAGATTAAACTATAGATAGGTGTTTGTCCTATCTCTATATAGATATATAGGATGGAACCTTCCAAGTTGTAAGATATGAAAGTATAACTCGGGGATCTATTATCGTGAGGTTTTATTTGGTTGAGTGTGTCACCTTGTAGTGCTCCAGTCTTGTTTATGAAGAAGGTTGATGGTATTTTGAATCTCTATATTTATTATCGTTGCTTAAATAAGGTGATGGTTATGAAACAATATCCTCTTTTGTAAATTGAAGAATTATTTGATCAGTTGAATGGATCAATTTAGTTCTCAAAGATCGATCTATGGTTAGGATGTCATTATATGTAGATGAAAGTGGAGGTTGTTTCAAATACAACATTCTTATGTTGTTATCAAAATTATGAGTTAATTATGACGATATTTTTTGTAATGAATGATCCATCCATTTTCATGGGTTTTATGAACATAATTTTCAATGAGTTTTTTGTATAATTTTCTAGTGGTTTTAATTACTGACATCCTTTTGTACTCCATGTATGGGATGGTGCATGTAGATCATCTTAATACTATTTTGGGAGTTATTCATCATTAGAAACTAGTCAAGATGTTAGTGAAGTGTGAGTTTTGAGCATGTAAATTTTTTTTCTTGGGGAATTTCATATCCCATTAAGGGGTAGCTATAAATCCTTTGAAGATAGAAGCATTTTTTTCTTGGGCATCCCCCAAGATAGTTGTAGTGGTGATAAGTTTCCTTGTCCTTGTAGGATATTATAGGATGTTCATACACAATTTATATCAAGTTGTGACTCCTCTAATAGCTTTGACCAGAAATAATTTTTAATTATTTTGGACTGATCCATGTCAAGAAGACTTCAATTACCAGAAGGAGAAGATGGTCAGTGCTTCAGTCCTTTATTTTCCAATAATGGGGATTTAGTTTGAGGTTTCCTATATCACTTCACATCTTTGTTTGGGCTATGTTCTAATGCAGTAGAGTTCATTTTTTTCTTATACATCCCAAAAGTTACATACCCATCAAAATAAATATTCCACAATGATCTTGAGTTGGTGATCATTGTGTTTTTCTTGATTTTGAGGGGAATTACCTCATCAGTGATCCTTTTTTTATTTTTAATGATCATAAGCATAACACCCTGAGTTATTATGGACCATTTTTTTAGAATAAATAAATTTTCATTTATATCATGAAATACACTAAGTCAAATATTTTTTTCACACTAAACCGACTTGGAGTATGTTACACACAACTCCGACTTGGCATACGATACATGCAACACTGAGTCGGCATACGACACACGCAATACTAAGTTTCTACAAATAAACTCTTTTTATTTTTTTAATCATTTAACTAAGATAATTATAACCTATAAATTAAAAATATTTATATTAAAAGTATTAAATACTTTTTAAATATTGTTTGTAATTGTTTTATATAAATAAAACATATTGATAATAAAAGATATTGTTTTTGGTAAAGTCCATATTTGTCTAAAAAACTATTTTTAATGACTTTCTAATAAAATTAATTTCCGAAACATTTATAAATTTAATTAGATAAAATAAAACCCATTTTTTTATTTATAATTTTGAAATTATCTTAGTGTGAATTTTTTGGATTTTTATGACAAACTTCATTTTTAGATGATTGGTGAAAATTTTCAAATTTTAATTCAAAATAGTTATTTAATTTAATTTATTTATAATGTTAAAATATATTTTATCTTTATTTAAAATTTAAATTATATAATAATTTTATCAGGAAATCCAATTTTGGTTGTTTTAACCATTTTCACATTTCAATTGGACATAAAGAATTAGAAAACTTCGCATCCTTTCTACTATAAAACCCCACAGTGTCGTCCCAATAGAAGTATTATTTTTACATTAATTTATAACAATTCTTTGATTAGAATTTTTAAAAATGGATTCCATATTTGTAATCAACATAATTTATAATATCTAATAAGGTAAAAAAATTGAAATAAATATTAGTGAAGGTGATTAATATTAATTACATCAGTTAAGAGAAGAATTTGGTTAAAAAAGTATTAAACCTTAAATTTAAGACAAAAAATGACCCAGAAACATGTCCAAAACCAATTTGATGGCCATATTTTGACCCTATAGTCAATTTTATCGACCTTGGTCCATTATTGGATCCACTTTCAATATGAAAAACGTGAGTGGAATTCACTCTTTTAGGATTTAAAAGAGTGCCACTCCAACACTATAAACGGCCACCACCTCTACCCATTCCTCACACCTCTCAAACATTTTAAGTTAGGAGAATATCTAACCAATTATCCTACCAATAATCCTCCCTTTTACCTTGAATGATACCTTTGGGTAGAAAACATCTCAACTAATCATTTTGGAATAAACCAAAAGAAGTTACCTAATTAAGATGTAACGTCTTCTCTCAAAACTTCTTTCCTTTATTTCCCCTCTTCACCCCCTACATTATATTTATTACATTATTGTGTAACAAAACCAATATAATGTATTAAATAGGATATTATTATGCAAATATTTCAACCTACACTTACACACACCTTCATCTAATGTATATCGAACATACTGTTTCTGTGTACGGAAAACTACTGTCTCATGGAGTGATGTTTGTTCATTTCTACTCTACCCCCAATCATGGTGGCAATTATGATGGAAATTATATTTATATATTTCATATATAATACTTATTATTTATTTATGGTTCATTATTCCCTTTTACAACACATCTCTTTACTTTACATTTGAAGTTAATATGCTAATCTCGTGTGAGGAAGTGTGGACTACAACCCCCTCAAAGCGATGTGATTCATTCACACACCACATGGAATGTATTAAGGATGGGTATAGAGAAATTATATGATATATAGTATATATTAATTCTACTAGAATAATGATATATATATACACTTATATATACATATTTCACTTACATACTTTCTTTCAATACCATAAAAAAACAGAAACAACGTTCATGCATACGTATGGCTTACCATATACATGAATGGTGTATTCCATTTCATACTTAATTATGATATATATTATTATAATATAATTATATTGGATATACATTATATTTTATAAATTTCTGAATCATGATATAAGTATAAGGACCAACGATATAACAAATTAAGTCACAAGAAAAAAACAAATTGAATATTACCCGAAGTGAAACCATAAAATAAGATCATTAACAAGAAGTTAATATATGTTCATAATCAAAACTTATATCATAATAGATATAATAATATTATTATTTAAATTATTTATAATAAACTTATACTTATTATACAGAAATCGTGAATGAGTACGAAGAGAGTCAAGACACTATGTAAGGAGATTTCATCTCACTTTTAATTTTTATGAGATATAAGTTATGTTTGACACTCATTCCTTTTGTATGGTGAATATACTTCCCATGAGTGTATTAAATGTAAATTTTACTTAAATTTAGGGGTATAAAAATTCCCATTTGTTTTTACTTCTTTCATGGGGTTTAACTTTCAAAAGATACCAAATCGGTAAAACAATTTGGTCTCAATTTGTCTTCATTGAGACTCATGTTTTGTTACGCACCTAAAATCCTGTTCATGGTGCATATACTTTCACTTTATTTTTTATATCATTAATCTCATTATTTTCTTGATATCTTAAGCTTCATTTAATTTTTTTATATGGTGAGTATTATCCCATGTTACCAAGTTATAAGATTTTATTAAGACAATCTCATCACTTTTCATGATTGTTTATGTTTATAATTCCTTTAATGAAATCTTATGATATATATCTCAATAATATTCAAGATATTACTTATCCTATATTTATTTAAGATATCCACATTTTTAGTACCATATTCCACTCTTTGGTACTTAAGATATTGTTTTAAGTAAAATCTTATTGTCTCTCTCTTCGATCAAAAATATATTATATTAAAAATCATTGCTTTCGAAAATGTTTTCCAAAAATGATTTCAAAATATCCACAAAGATAATTTTCAAGGAAATGGCTTGTAAAAATGTTTTATTACTTTCAAATATTCTTTTATATGTTTGAAAAGTTATTTTCAAAGAAATTTTTTTAAGAAAGGTTTTATGTTGAAAAAAACATTTTCAAAGAAGAAAGGATATTTTCCTCAAGAAATGTTGTTAAAAGATCATAAAAATTTATTTCCCAATATGATAACAACCATTGTTGTTATGAATGACTTTATGGGAAAATTATTCAATTTTTACATTCATATTATTTTTCTGAATGGATTATTCTTTGATGGCATGATGTTTATGAAAAATGTTTTTCTTTCACAGGTTATATTCTTTTGAACCCAACTTCTTTTCACGGGTTATTTTTATGATGAAATGATTATGAAACCTTTCTCTTTACATAGGTTATGATATTTTTACATGTTTATGATACCCATTTCATTTCATGGGTTATGATATGTTTATTTATGATCTTGTGGAACATGTATGAATGATTTCACAATGAGATGGGTGGGTCCTATATCTCCCTCCAATACATTCGATAAAGATTTATATCTCATGAGATAAATAGAGCTAGAACAAGGGTAACTCAGTTTAGTAAAATAGGTCTAGAATGAGGGTTACTTTGTTCATTAATACGAGGCTATAATGAGGGTCACTTGGTTCAGTAATATAAGTCTCGAACTGGGGTAACCCAGTTTAGAAAAAGACTTTTTCCACTAAGATGATCTTGGAAGTGATGCCTTGGATACTATGGATATCATATAATATACTTATTTGTCTTCCATAATTCCATGTTTTATTACTATTTATGCTTTAATAGCATATTCTCTTTATTTCATTATGATTCATGTCTTATGAACTACCAATCCTAATGCCATGATTCCTCTTGTGATCTTTGATATGTATGGTATGATCTTCTATTTTCAGGATCACACTCCCACACCCTTATACTTATGTTTATGCATACATGTCTTCCTTATTTACCCTTACTAATAATTGTAGCTCACCCCTTTTATGTTTCCTTTCCCCTAAGTTATGATGAGATGTACTATGTTTGATATGTCTAAGAAGGGTGCTAGTTAAGAAGAACCTAGTGGGAGATAATGTAGCTCACATATGTTCTCGTGTTTATGTTTCCAAGTTTCCAAAGGCACTAGACCAATTAAGGTCCTAGGGTGTTTGTTTGTATAATGTTTAAGTATTCTACAAAAGTTATGTAATGTTAATATTTTGAAAAGCAAGGGTTTCTATAGTTGGTATCAGAGAAAATGTATATTTAACCTTTTGAAACTAGGATAAGAAAAGTTTATTGAGATCTCTAGGAATATTTCTAAGGATATGTCTAGGGATGTATCTAAATATAAGTATAAGGATGAGTTAACATTTAGGAAAATGTATTGTAATTCTGGTAAATGATAGATTGAGAGAAATAAATCCATGTTTGGATATTAAAAGTGAATGCGGCTCTGGCATACATGTGCCTAGGTGTAACAACTCTGACAAGATGTTTCAGGCTTGACTTGGGGTAAACTAGGACACGATAATGGTCCCTACTGCACACTTATTTTGACACAACTAGGAGATATTCATGGGAATTCACAAACTCTTTACAAACCATTAGGAAGTATTTAAATAAAATTTGTCTATGAATAACCATGGAGGAACCTATGGTGTCATATAATAAGGAAGGTGACATGATTTAGATATCCTATAAGTAAATATTTTCATGACTATGTGGTTTTATATAATGATAAGTAATGCTCACACTATAATTCTGGTTATATTCCATGGTGATAATCGGAAGGAACTGGAATAATATTGAATGTGATGGAAGATTTTCTGACAAGCAGTAAATTGGCATGATCACTAGAGTGAAAGATGTCGTGATCATGAAAAATCAGTTTTCATATAACATGATTAACAATGTTTTCCTTAACCAACTCTTAGACTCACTAAGGAAGAGAAATAAGGAGTTTGTTAAGAGTTCGGGTAATGGAGACAAAGAAAGAAAGAATATTTGGTTTCATTTATGTCAAGAATGAGGAAAGAATCACCTATGTAAATGTCTTATAGGAATAAGAATATGTTTAAACTATGGAAAAAGAGGACACAAAGCAAGTGACTCTAAGGGAAAAATTATAATTTTGGTTAATTAAATAGATGAGAATAATATCCTCCCTAAGACATAATTGAAGGTTGAGTGTTTTATGTGCGGAGTAAATGGTCATTATACTAGAAAATTTCCCAAGAGGAAATTTCCTAAAGATAATCAGCAAGGTGGTGCGGGTAATGGTTACATTATGGATGATGATGAGACTACATATGAAATTTTAGAGGAAAGAGGTATTATGTAACTAGATAAAGTATCATTATTAATGGATTATGGTAAATGAAGTTTCTGTGTATTTGGATTCAAAATTTCCAAATGATGAAATATAAAAAGATTGTTCTACTTTTTTTTTGATCAATATTTAAAAGTTTATGTTGAATGTTCCTGATGGATAGCTGAAGTGATTTAATAAAAAGGTGATACTTTTTCTAAGGGGAGGTAACCCTTAATATGTTCTTTATGTTAAGATAATGTTGTATGTATAAAGATACATGGGATATGAATAAGTAAATTGGATAGTATTGATTACCTTGAAACTGATTAATGATTTATTGATAAGTGGTTTATTCTATCACTGATGATGTTTATAGTATTTTTTTTTGATTTAAGGAATAGATTGAATAAACTTTGGAATAATAAATAATGCATGTTTTCCAATAGGATTTATGGTAATTCAGTTTATTACCATGTTTCAAGAGAATATATGATGAGGGTATTCGCATATCTGAAATTTGACAACCAAGATCCAATTTTTGATTTATAGGGGAATCAATGTTAAGCTGATTTCTTGGTTCTTATTCTAATTTTTTGGATTTTTATCTTTGATAAGGGTTATGAGGTTTACCATTCATAATAATTTTAAGTTATACATTAGAGGAAGTATTTGAACAATGATTTTGTATTGAAAACCTTGGTGAAAAGTATATTTTGGGATTAACATTATTTCAAGGATGTCCATCTTATATATTTTGAAAATTATTTTAGTGTTGTTTTAAGTAAAGGAAATCATGTTTGTCTGGTGAAAGCCAATCATGTTTGGAAAGGCTGAAGATCTTAAACCCATGAATGAAGGATGATAAAGGTTTTACACCTACTAACGTTCAACAAGATGTCTTGGTTAATGTATAATTAATTTTGTTGAATAAATATTTATAATCAACTAGTAGTGTTACTTTTTATGTTTATAGATTAATGCATGTTTATTTTTAAGAGACAAATTGTTATACTTTTTATTCTTGTATAGTTCTTAGGATCTGGTAAAAGTGTATATTAATACTTTATTCATCAAAGTTAATTTTTAGACATTCATTACATGAGATAATGTGTGTATTAGAAAATTTTCAGAGAACAACCCAAGAATGAAATTTTGATTATAGAAATTTATCAATAATTACTCAACATTCTAAAAGTGTTGCGAAAAAAATGTTGTCCTAGTACCTTAAATTATGTTGAACCAATGGATTTTAAAAATCATAGTGATTTATGACTTTGAGTCCCTCAACTCTCCATTTATCATTAACTTATTTCTGATTCATGAACTCAATCACTCACTATAAATATTTATGTTTTTCCTTCATATCTAATCTTTACTCCCAACCTATATTATCCTATGTGGAAACCATGTTTTATGTTACTTTGGTTAATCATTATAATTAAAACTTTCCCTTTTTAAGGTATATTTTATTATTCATTTTTTAGATGTTATTTTCTATTAATTAAACTTTCATGTGTTAATCCTTTGATAACCTAGATGAATTTCAAGGTAAAAAATTCATTTTAAGGGGGGTAAAATGTAACACCCTCAGTTTTTATGGAACATTTTTTTGAATAAATTAATTTTTCATTTATATCATACAATTCACTAAGTCAAATATTCCTTTCACACTGAACTGAGTTGTTGTACATTACATACAACACCGACATGGCTTACAATACACACAACACTAAATTGGCATACATTACACACAACATTGAGTTTCTACGAAACAACTCTTTTTATTTTTTTAATTATTATATAAGATAACTACAACCAAGATATTAAAATTACTTATATGAATATTATTAAATACTTTTTAAATATTTTCCATAATTATTTTATATAAATAAAACATAATGATAATATAAGATAGGGTTTTTTGTAAACCCCTTTTATGTCTAAAAATACTATTTTTAATGTACTTTGAATAAAATAAATTTTAGAACATTTATAAATTTAATTTTATTAAATAAAAATATTTTTGAATTTATAATGTTGAAATTATCCTAGGGTTAATTTTTTGGATTTTTCTAAAAAGCTTCGTTTTTAGATAAATAATGAAAAATACCAAATTTTAATTCAAAACTAATTTTTAATTTAATTTATTTTTATGGTTTAGTATATTTCAGTTTAACATAAAAGTTTAATTAGATAATTTTTTTATCAATTAATACATTTTTTTTCATTGGAACCATTTCCACGTTTAAATTGGACATAAAGACTTAGCAATCTTTTGATCCCTTTTATTATAAAAACCCTTAGTGTTGTCCTAACAATAAGATTATTTTTAAATTAATTTCTGCCACTTATGTGATTTGAATTTGGAACAATGGATTAAATATTTTAAATCATTATAATTTATAATATCTAATTAGTTAAAAAATTTACAAAAAAAGATTAGTGGAGGTGGTTAATATTAATTACATCAGTTAAAAGAAAAATTTGGTTAATAAAGTACTAAACCTTAAAATTTAGATAAAAAAGACCTAGAAATCTGTCCAAAACCATTTACATCGCCATATTTAGACCCTATAATCAATTTTCTCTACCTTGGTCCATTATTGGATCCACTTTAAACATGAAAAATGTGGGCGGAATTCTCTCTTCAAATATTTACAAGAGTGCCACTCCTCCTCCACTATAAAGGGTCACCACCTCTACCCATTCCTCACACCTCTCAAACATTTTAAGTTAATCCAAGATCTATCTAATAAGCATAAAAATATTCTTCCATTTTACAATTAATCCCCCATTTTGGTAGAAATCCTCTAAAGGAAGCCTTTTCGTAGGAACCAAAACGGGTTAATTGATTGATAATTAACGTCTTCTATCAATCTCATTTCCTTTATTTTCCCTCTTCACCCAATACACTCTATTTATTCCATTATTGTGTAACAAAACCAGTATCCAAAATATACTATTATTTTTTATTCAATTATTTATACCTAAATCTACACAAATTTCCATATAATGGATATCGAACATACAGTTTCTTTGTACGGTGAACTACTGCCTCACGAAACAATGATTGTTCATTTCTCCATTCCACCAATCATAGTGGCCATTATGATGGGAACTATATTTATATATTTTATATATAATAATTATCTTGTCTTTATATTTATATATTTCTTTTTATAACACATCTCATTACTTTCTATTTGGTGTTAATAAGATAATCTCATTTGAGGAAGTGTGGACTACCACCCCCTCAAAGCGACATGATTTGTTCCCAGACAATATGGAATGTATTAGGTATGTGTGTAGTAAAATTATATGATATATATTATATATTAATTATACTTGAATAATTATATATATAAACATACACATTTATATACATATGTAATTTAGATACATGCTTTCAATATGACAATAAAAACAAATACAACATTCATGCGTATGTACGACTTACCATCTCCATGAATGGTGAATTCCATTTAATATTTCATTATGATATAGATTATTATAATATATATATATTGGATATTAATTATATTTTATAAATTATAGAATCATTATATTAGTATAAGGACCAATGATATAATAAATTAATACACATGTGAAGAACAAAGTGAATATTACCCGAAGTGAAACTTTAACAAAAGATCATTAATAAGAGGGTAATATAAAATCATAATAAAACCATATATGGTAATAGATATAACAATATTCTTGTTTAAATTATTTATATTAATCTTATGCTTATTATACAAGAATATTATACTAGTTCAAATAGAGTTAAGACACAAGGTTGGGGGATTTCATCTCACTTTTAATTTCTGTGAGATACAAGTTATGTTCACCACTTATTCCTTTTGTTTGGTGTATGTAATTAACATGATTCTATTATATGTATATTGTAATTAAGTGTATGGGTATACACATTCCCATTTTATTATCCTTGTTTCATTGGGTTTAACTTTCAAAAGTTACTAAATCGGTAAAACAATTTTCTCTCAATTTGCCTTCATTGAGACTCATGTTTTGTTATGCACCTAAACTCTTTTTCAAGGTTTATATAATTAAATTTTATATTTTATATAATGAATCTTCATATTTTTATGATAAATAAGATTCATATTATCTTATTTTCTTAAATAAAGAGTATGACCCCAAGTTATTAAGTTATTAGAGTTTATTGAGACAATCTCATTACTTTTCAAGATTGTTTATATTTATGCTTCCTCTGATGAAATATTATGATCTATCTCTCAATAATATTCATGAGTTTCTTTATCCTTTTTTTATTCAATATATCCTCATTTTTTACTACCATTTTCCACTATTTGGTACTTAAGATAATGTTTTCAGTAAAATCTGATCTTCTCTTTCATTTGCCGAAAATCTATTGTATTAAAATCCATTTTTTCAAAAACATTTTGAAAAAATGATTTAAAAATATCATTGAAGATATTTTCAAGGAAAATGTATTTTAAAAATGTATTATTGTTTTCAAATATTCCTTTATAATTTTTCAAATCCATTTTCAATGAAAATGTTCTTCAAAAGGCTTTATGTTATAAAAATAAATTTCAAAGAAGAAAGAATATTTACCTTAAGAATTTTTTTTAAAAGATCATAAAAATTTATTTCACATATAAAATAACATCCATCGGTGTTAATCATGACTTTATGGGGTAATTATTAAATTCTTATATTCATATTCTTTCTCTGAATGGATTATTCTTTGATGGCATGATGTTTATGAAACCCATTTCTCTTCCATGGGTTATATGCTTTTAAATCCCACTTATTTTAATGGGTTATGTTTATGATGAAATGATTATGAAGCTTGTATCTTTCCACAGGTTATGATATGTTTACTTGTTTATGATACCCATTTCATTTCATGAGTTATTATATGTTTATTTATGATCTGGTGTAGCATGTATGTATGATTTCTCTATGATATGGGTGGGACTTATATTTCCCTCCAATGAATTGGGTAAAGATTTAAATCTCATGAGATAAACAAGGATGGATTGGGGGTCACATGATTTAGTAAAACATGGTTGGAATGAGGTTTTCTTGATTTAGTAATAAAGGTCTGGAAGGAGGGTCACTATGTTCAGTAATATGGGGTTGAAACATGGGTTACCTGGTTTAGTAAAGGACTTTGTCCACTAAGATGGTATTGGAATTTATGTCTTGGATACCATAGAAATCATATTATATTCTTATGTGTTTTCTAAAATTTCATGTTTTATTCCTTTATTAAGATTTTATGTCTTATGTTCATTATTTAATTATGATTCATTTTATATGAACTGCCAATCCTTATGCCATGATTCCTCTTATGATCTTTGATATACAGGGTATGATCTTCTATTTTCATGATCACATTCGCATACCCTTCTGATCATGTTTATACCAACATGTCTCTCTTTTTTACCTTTACTGGGCATTTCAGCTTCCCCTTTTATATTTCATTTCTCCTGGGTTATGAGGATATGTACTTTGTTTGATATGTCTAAGAAGGGATATAGTAAATTAGAACCTATTAGAAGATGGTGTAGCTCACATATGTACCAGTGTTTATGTTTCCATGTTTCCAAAGGCACTAGACCAATTATGATCTTTGGATGTTTGTTTGTATAATGTTCAAGTATTCCATAGAAGTTATGTAATGTTAATGGTTTTAAAATAGAGGTTCTCTATAGCGGGTATCAGAAAAAGGTATAGTTAACATTTAGAAACTAGGATTAGATAACTTTAGTAATATCCCTAGGAATATTTATAACCATATGTCTAGCAATATATCTAAGGGTAAGTATATGGATAAGTTAACGTTTAAGAAAATGTCTTTGAATTTTTGTAAAGTATAGATAGACTGGTTTCTTATCAATACATCATTTTCTAGATAGTACAAGTGGTTGTGGATTTGGTATAGATGTATCTTGGCGTAACAACTCCAAAAAGATGTTTTGGGGTTGACTTAGGGTAATCTGGTAAATGAGAATGATCATTCTTGTACACCTCGGTTGACCCTACCAGATGATATGATTTGGTAATTCACAAACTCATTACAACCCATCCTAAAGGATTTCAATACAATATGTCTATTAATAACCATGGATGGGACTAGGGTGTCATAGATTTAGGAAGGTGACATGATTTAGATATCATATAAGAAAATATTCTCATGACTATGTAGATTTCTGTTATTATAAGTAATGCTTGCACTATTCTTATAGTTATAGGAAATGGAGGGAACCAGAAGGAACTTGATTAATGTTTAATGTTATGGAAGATTTTATTATGATAAGTCAAGTGGTATGATCACTGGAGTGAAAGATGTTGCGATCATGAAAAATCATTTTTCACATAACATGATTCACAATGTTTAACATAACCAACTCTCAGACTCGCCAAGGGAGAGAAAGAAGGATTTCTCTATGAGTTCAAGTAAAGTAGACAATGGATGAAAGAATATTTGGTTTCCTTTATGTCAAGAATGTAGAAATAATCACCTAAGTGAATCTCTTAGAAGAACAAGAATATGTTTTGACTGTGGAAGATAAGGACACAAAGCATGTGACTTCAAGGGAAAAATGAAATGTTCGTTTAATGAAATGGATGAGAATATTTTACTCTCTAAGAAATTATTAAAGGTTTTTTGTTTTAAGTGTGTAGTAAATGGTCATTATGCAACCCAATGTCCCAAGAGGAAATTTATTGAAGATAATCAGCTTGGTGGTGTGAGTAATTATTTCATTATGGATGATGACAAGACTATATATGAAATGTGAAAGGAAATAGGTATTATTTAATTGGATAAAGAAATCATTGTTAATGGATTAAGTTAAATGAAGTTTTTATGTATTTGGATTCTAAATTTCTGAATGATGAAATATAAAAATATTATTCTACTTATGTTTTTTTTCTCAGTATTTACATGTTTACGTTGAAGGTTCTCGATGGAATATTGAGGAGATTTGATGACAATGTTATATTTTGACTAAGTAAAGGTAACCCTTAATATATTCTTTATGTTAAGATAATGTTGTATGGATAAAGATAAATGTTATAGGAATAGGTAAATTGGACAGTATTGATTATCTAGGAACTAAGTAAGGATTTTTTTTGATAGGTGGTTTATGCTGTCACTAATGATGTTTATAGTATTTTTTTGGATTTAAGGAATAAATCATAAACTTTGGAATAAGTAAGAATACATGTTTTCCAAAAAGATTTATGGTATTTCAGGTAGTTACCATGTTTCAAGAGAATATATGATGAGGGTATTAACATATCTAAAATGTGAAAACCAAGAGAAACTTTTTGATATAAAACGGAATTAATGTTAAGATGATTTCATGACTCTATTTCTAATGTTTTGGATTATCATAATTGAGATGGGTTATAAGGTTAACCGTTCATGAAATTTTTAAGTTAATCTTTAGAGAATGTATTTTTGTACTAAGTTTGTATTGAAAACTATGGTTAAAAGGCTATTTAGGGATTAAAGTTATCTCAAGGATGACCGTATTATATATATTGAAAATTATATTATCATTGTTTTAAGAAAAGGATAACCTGTATGCCGGGTGACAACCAATCAATCCTAGAAAGGTTGTGGGTCTTGAACCCTTGACCGAAGGACTGTAAGTGTTTCATGCCTACCACTAGCCTACATAACATCCTGGTTAATGTATAACTATTATTTTTAATAAATATTTATGATTAACCAATAGTGTTTATTTTTATGTTTATATATTAATGCATGTTGATTTTTGAGAGACAAATAGTTATACATTTTATTCTTCTATGGGCCTTAAGATCTATTAAACGAGTATTTTAGTGCTTTATTCATCAAATTTAATTTCTGTATATTCATTCCATGATGTAATGGATGTATTAGAAATTGTTCAAAGCACTTCCTAATAATTATTTTTTTAAAGAAATTTATCAAGAATTACTCAATGTTCTGAAAGTGATACAAATTTTTTTTGTCCCAATACCTTAAATTCATTGATCCAATGGCTTTTGGAATCATCACAGATTTATGAATTTGAGGCCCCCAAATTTTCTTTAATCATTCACTTGTTTTTGATTGATAATGTCATTACTCCCTATAAATATGTAACCTTTTCCTCCATGTCCAATCTTCACTCCCAACCTATGTTCTTCTATCGAGAGACCCAGTTTTATGTCACATTGGGTAATCATTATGGTTCCAAATTAACATTTTTAAGGGAATTTTTAGTATCTATTTTTATGATGTGGTTTTCGATGAATTAAAATTTCATGTATTAAACCTTTGATAACCCAGACGAATTTCTAGGGAAAAATTCATTTAAAGTGGGTAAAATGTAACACCTCGAGTTTTTATAGACCATTTATTTTCTGAATAAATTAAATTTTCATTTATATATTATAATGAACTAGGTCATAAATTCATTTCATACTAAATTTACTTTGAGTACGTTACACGCAACACCGACTTGGCGTATGATACACGCAACATTGAGTTGGCGTACGATACATGTAACACTGAGATTATGTAAAACGTCTATTTTTATTGGTTTAATTATTTAAATAATATAATTATAACCTAGATTTTAAAAATAGTTATATAGATGGTATTAACTACTTTTTAGAAATTTTTCATAGTTTATTTTATACAAATAAAGCATATTGATAATAAAATATATAGTTTTTGGTAAAGTCATTCTAAAACTGAAAATATAGTTTTTAATGTAATTATAATAAAATTAATTTTAGACACATTTAGAAATTTAATTTTATAAAATAAACCAAATTTTTTAATTTAGAATGTTGAAATTTTCTTAGGGTGAATTTTTGGGTTTTTTCTGACAAACATTATTTTTAGATGAGTAGTGAAAAATATCAGATTTTAATTCAAACATAATTTTTAATTTATTTTATTTTTAAGGTTAAAATGTATTTTAATTTGATTTTAAAAGATTAATTCGATAATATTTTTATCAATTAAAAAAATTTCTCATTAGAACCATTTTCACATCTAAATTGAACATAAAGACTTAGCAAACATTTGACCCTTTTTACTATAAAAACCCACAGTGTCATCCCGATAACCGAATTATTTTAAAATTGATTTCTTCTACTTTTGTGATTTGAATTTGAAAAAATGGATTCAATATTTGGAATCAAAATAATTTATAGTATCTAATAACTTTAAATTTATTTTTTACAAAAAATATTAGTGATGGAGATTAATATTAGTTACATCATTAAAGAGAAAAATTAAGTTAATAAAGTATTAAACCTTATATTTAAGTCCCAAAATAACCTAGACACTTGTCCAAAACCCATGGGATGGACATATTTATACCCCATAATAAATTTTATTAACGTTTTCCCATTATTGGATCCACTTGAAATGTGAAAAACATGGTTTTTACTCTCTCTTCAAATATTTACAACAGTGTCACTCCTCCTCCACTATAAATGGCCACCACCTGTACCCATTCCTGACACCTATAAAAAAATTTAAATTCAGAAAATATCTACCCATGTATCCTCCCAAAAATCCTCCCATTAACCTTGAATCCCCTCTCTAAGAAAAAAACCTCTCAAGGAAGCCTTCTGGCACAAACCAAAAAGAGTTACTCGATTAAGATGTAATGTCTTCTCTCAAGCTCATTTCATTTATTTTCCATCTTCACCCCCTCCACTATATTTATTCCATTATTCTGTAACAAAAAAGTATCCTAAATATACTATGATGTTTTTATGAAAATTTTTCTACCTAAACTTACACACACCTCCTACTAATGGATATCAAACATTCTGTTTCTTTGTACGGTGAACTACTGCCTCACAAAATGATGATTAATCATTTCTCCTATCCACCAATCATGGTGTCCATTATGATATACACTATATTTCTATATGTTATATATAATACTTATCATGTATTTATACTTGTGTATTCATCTTTATGATACATATATTTAATTTCAATTTGGTGTTAATATGGTAATCTCATTTGAGGAAGTGTGGACTACTGCCCACTCAAAGAGATTTGATTCATTCACACACCACATGGAATGTATTAAGGATGAGTATAGTGAACTTATATGATATATATGATATATTCATTCTACTATAATTATGACACACACACAGATATATATGTATATATATATATATATCATTTATATATGTTCTCTATACTATAATTATGACACACACACACACACAAATATATATATATATATATATCATTTACATACATTCTTTCAATACGATAATAAAAATGTAAACAACATTCGTGCATATGTACGGCTTACCATATCCATAAACAATGTATTCCATTTCATACTTAATTATTCTATATATTATAATAATATAAATATACTAGACATACATGATATTTTTTACATTCTGGAATCATAATATTAGTATAAGGACCAGTGATATAACAAATTAAGACACATGTGAAGAACAAAGAGAATATTACCTGAAGAGAAACTTTAACATCAGATCATTAACAAGTGGGTAATATAAGGTTATATTCAAACCATATATGGTAATAGATATAATAATATGATTTTTTAAAAGATTTAGAATAAACTTTTACTTATTATATAAGAATCTTGAATGGGTACGAAGAGAGTCAATACACAAGGTAAGGGGACTTCATCTCACTTTTAATTTATTCAATATTCAAGTTATGTTCACCACTCATTCCTTTTGTGTGGTGTACGTACTAACCATGATTTTATTATATGTATATAATACTTAAATTTATGGTTATAAACATTCCCATTTTATGATCCTTCTTTCATGGTGTTTAACTTTAAAAAGATACCAAGTTGGTAAAATAGTTTTGTCTCAATTTTCCTTTATTGAGACTCGTGGTTTGTTATGCTCCTAAACTCCTTTTAGAGGTTTAAATACTTCCATTTTAAATTTTATATCATGAATATAATTTTTTACATGATATCATAAGCTTCATATAATTTCTTTTTTCTTACATGGAGAGTATGATCCGAAATTACCAAGTTATTAGAGTTTATTGAGACAATCTCATTGATTTTCGAGATTTTTCAGGTTTATGATTCCTTTGATGAAATCTTATGATCCATCTCTCAATAATATTCATGAGTTTCCTTATCCTATGTTTATTTAATATATCTTCCTTTTTATTACCATTTCTCTACTATATGGTATTTATGATAATGTTTTAAGTAAAATATGATCGTCTCTCTCTTCAGTCGAAAATATTTTATATTCAAAAACCATGTTTTTTAAAAAAAATTCAAAAATGATTTCAAAAGATCCATGAAGATCATTTTCAATGAAAAATTATTTTAAAAATGTTTTACTATTTCCAATTATTTATTTATAAGTTTTAAAATCAATTTTCAAAGAAAATAGCTTTAAAAAGGAAAAGCATTTTCAAAAGAAGAAAGTATATTTTTTTCAAGAAATTTTTTTAAAAGATCATTCAAAATTATTTCCCATATAAGATAACATTTATCGGTGTTACTTATTACTTTATGGGGAAATTATTCAATGTTTCCATTCATATTGATTCTCTAAATAGATTAATCTTTGATGTCAGGAATTTTTTAAATAGATTGAAGATTGAATTATAAACCCAACTCACACTTCTAAAAAATTTATTGAAATAAAAGAGGACAATGAAAGAATGATATGCAATGAGCTTTAACCAGCATAAAAATAGATGAAAATAGAAAAACAATTTTAAGTAGACATACCAAATCCTCAACGAATCAAGATGTTCACTGGTGGGATCAAACTGTATAGTGTTTATCGAACACTAGGAGGCCAGTGTGGTGGAAAAACCAGAATGTGTTCCAGCCACTAATGAAATCCAAAGACGGTTCATGCTAATCACTTCATCACCCTTTCATCACTCAAACATTTTTATGCACACTAAAAACCCTTCGAGAGAGACCAACCCAAAAGAAATGTAGATTTATGCTTTGAAAATCAAACAACATCCCTTGATAATGCCCTTTTTAAATGAAAAATGAAGAAAAGTTCAGTATCCACTTCATCAAGACAATTAGAAACTTTGTTATTGGTATACCAAATCATCCTAGGACTGAAGGTTCTTATTAGAAAAAATATCTCAAACTCCAGAAGAAATATCATAAAAGCTTCATAACTGCTTCATTTGTCAAGAAGGATGCATGATCTAGCTTGATATGAACTGATAGGAGTACATTTTGAAGCCCCAAAGTGCAAGTCTGCAAACATTTGCTGCAACACCATCATGCCAGGAGACCGCATGACTGCCTCTTATGGTGTAGTAATATTAAGGAAATGTTGGTAGTGGAAGACTATCCCCATCTGTAGGATAGAACGGATGGAAAAATTTGGAGCATCATATCAAGATAGAAAATTTCATGTATCTACAATCAAACAATTCATAAACTAGAAGGGAAGTTTGCTCATGAAGGGACCATTGATGAAGAACAAGCATAAGAATAATCAATCCAGTGAAAAAAATCAGGAAAACAGCAGAGAGATATAGTACATATCTTGAAGAAGTAGGTACAATACTTATAAGAAAAGGATGACAAGAGGGTCGTCGATAACCAAAAAAAATCAACCAGAAACCTTGAGGAAAATTATTTCCAGGGGATGTCATTAAAATAAAAGATTGGGTCTTTTTTAAATTCCTTAATCACATTGATGAACATCTTCTTTTGATGGAATGATTTTTATGAAACCCATTTCTCTTTCCTGGGTTATATGCTTTTCAATCCCACTTCTTTCCCCAGGCTATGTTTACAATAAAATGATTATGAAACATGTCTCTTTCCACAGGTTATAATACCTTTACATGTTTATGATACCCATTTCATTTCAGGTGTTATGATATGTTCATTTATAATATTGTGGAAGATTTATATATGATTTCACTATGAGATGGGTGGGACCTATATCTCCCTCCAATGAATTGGGTAAAGATTTATATCTCATGAGATAAACAGGGATGGAATGAGGGTTAATCAATTCAGTAAAATTAGGATGAAATTATGGTTACTTGGTTCAGTAATACAGTTCTACAATGAGGATCACTTGGTTTAGTAATAGAGGGCTATAATGGGGGTTACCTAGTTTAGTAAAGGACATTTTCCACTACTATGTTCTGGCTAGTGATGCCTTGGCTAGTAAAGAAATAATATTATATGCTTATGTGTCTGCCAAAATTCCTTGTTTTATTCATGTGTTATGATTTCAGGGATCATGATATTTATTTAATTGTAATTCATGACTTATTAACTTCCAATCCTTATTCCATGATTCCTCTTATGATCTTTGATATATATGGGATGATCTTCTATTTTCATGATCACGTTCTCATACCCTTATGATCATGTTTAGGCTTACATGTCTCCCTTTTTCACCCTTACTGATCATTTGGGATAACCCCTTTTATATTTAATTGTCCATGTGTTATGATGATATGTACTATGTATGATATGTCTAAGAAGGTTTCTATTTAATAATAACCTAGCGGGAGATGATGTAGCTCACATATGTACCCGTTTTTATTCTTCCAAGTTTCCAAAGGAAATAGAACAAGTACGATCTTTGGGCATTTTTTTATATAATGTTTAAGTATTTTTTTTAAATTATGTAATGTTAATTTTTGGAAAAGAGAAGGTCGTTATAATAAGAGCCTAAGGTATGTCTTCTCCCAATGAGACTTGAACTTGTCATTGTGAAGCTGGATGTAATTCTTGAAGTATTATGACTTATAGACTTTGTATGCACCAGTAAAGGGTAATGTTGTATCCAATGAACTGAGAAAAAGGTCAGGTTGTAATACCATGAATGAATATAGAGATTCCTATAGAGTTGTGAAAGATCTCTTAGTGATACATCTTGATATGGGAGAGGATGGAGGAGAGTTTGTCTTTTTCAGATGATAGTGCAGTCATCTTTGGTACAGAAGGTGAAAGATTCCCAACTAGGGGATTCTAAGGTGGAGGTTTAGAGAGACCGAGTTATTTTTGGTGATGCAATTAATGGTTGGTATGAGGATGATTAGTACTAGGTGTTGTTTTAGGGATGGATTTTTATCTCTTAGGTGATTCGTGAGATGGTTCTCTATGAGTTCCATATCTCACCGTTGGAGGAAAATCTTGGTGTGATAAATATGTGTTTATATCTAAGATGGTAGTTTTGGTTTCTTTCATTGAATCATGCAGTTGAAGATTTTGGGCCTCAATGTTTAGTATGATACAAGTTGAATGTTGAGCACCATGTTCCCAGTGGTCTACTCATACTATTAGATCTTCCTGAATGGAAGTGGGAGGATATCTTGATGGAAATAATTTCTGGTTTACCTTGAGCACTAGGTGGATTTGATTCAATATGGGTGGTAGTGGATTTTTTTACAAAATCATTTCACTTTATAGTGATCAGGTTGTTGATCTCAATAATTGTTTTGTTGAGGCAGTATCTAGAGAAAGTGGTGAGACTCCATGGAGTCTAAAGTGTGATCATCTCTAATTGTGATCCTCATTTTACCATCAGGGTGTGGAGAGGTATATCATAACATTTTGATCTCAATTATTTCTAAGTGCTACTTTCATGCACAGACATATCGTTAGACAGAGTTGAACATCTAGACTTTTAAATACATATTATGTTCTTGTGTCATGAATTTTGAATGTTCATGGATAAGGAACCTAAATTTGGTTAATTTTTCTTATAATAATGGTTTCCAATCCATTATTGGTATAAAACCATTTGAATCCTTGTATGGACAAAATTTATATTCTACAATGTGTTGGACCGGGATCGTAGAGTATGTAATTCTTGGCCAAAAATAGTATAGAATATGACATAGATAGTTTAGGTGATTTGTGAGAGGATGAATATAGTTTTGGTTCATCATAAGGAATATAACGGTCATAGGAGGAGACCTATGTAGTTTTATGTTCGAGATCATATGTTTTTAAAGGTGACTATTCATCATGGGAAATAAAGGTTTTCTCATAGGAGTAATATTTCACGCAGGTTTTTGGGCCTTTCGAGGAGTGGTCTCGCATTGGATCCATAGTGAATCGAATAGAACTTCCTTCAAAAAAATTATAGATACATAATTTATTTATGTGTCACCTCTCTATAATTTCCATCATGAAAACTCTCATTTTATTTATTTGTTAGAGATCAACATTTAGGATGATGCGACCTTAAAGGTGAAGCTTGTGGAGATATTAGACCACCAAGAGAAGTTATTATGCGGGAGTGATATTCCCTTGGTTAATTTCCTTTGGTAACATGGTTTCATGGGGAAGAGTAACTTGGAACGTGTGTCACAAAAAAAAATTCTTAGTAACCTAATATCTTTCATTTTTATCTCTTCTCTTATTGTAATTCTCATTTTTGGTTGTTGGCCTATTCTAATTATGAGATCATTTTCTCTTGTTTCCTTGTTGTGGCATTTCTATTGTTTACGAGTTATCTCTTCCAGGAGAGTGTGTTAGAGTGGGTAATTATTGTTTCATGGGTTTTCACTTGTTTCCTTGGAGTGAGGTGGTTGATGTATTGTGATGGTAAGATTTTTGAGAGGTTTCTTGTGGGGTGATCATTCAGATGACCTTTCCCTTTATTTTCTCTTCAGGTTGGTTTTGGATTCTCTTGCATTATAATGTTATAATTGGTATCTAATGTATGGTATCATATCCAAATAGAATTTTCCATTGTGTTTTTTGGGTGTTGTAGGCATTTTTATGAAGTTATAGATTGTTTGGAGAGTGTTTGGGGAAAAAGGGTGGTGCCACCGCCAAAAATAGAATGGCTACATTCGGAAGGGATACATTGTACTATAACACTAGTTATTGTGAAAGAGTGGATATGGTCATAGTGTAGGAGGTCTTAGGGGAGATTATTATTTTTTAATCCTAGTTTCCCCATTATGGGTTGCTACGGCATAGGATGACACATGGAAACTAAGCATTTTGGTGTAGAGAGGCCTACTGCACTATAATGACTTTTTATCCCACTCCCAATTTGAAGGTGACGATGACATGGTCTCTAGGATACACCATAGTAACACTACTGTCTACATCAAATTTTCACTATGGATTATAAATGAACATTTTTTCAAGGGGGGTATGACATAGTCTCTTTCTCTATTCCATAGTTTCCCCTGATTCACACACTTATGTAGCATTGTACAAGGGGTCCCACCATAGTCTTTTAATTGTCAATTGGTTATAAATACCCCAATTCCATTCAAACCTCACTTCCACCCATTTTACATGATAGATAAATTACATGTTTTTAGGGACTATATTATCCTATTGATTATGCTTCTTTGTTTGTTTCTTTCTTTGTTCTCTAGATATGATCTTTATGATGTGATTTGATCCTAGGATGGATGAAAAAACATGGGTGGGGAGGCCTAAGGTTGTGGCTATAGTTGACACATGTGATGGAGAGATTCATAGGGATATACATGATTGTGTTGGGGATGGAATCAAAATGGATGGAATGGGTTGAGTATGGGATTACCCATTTATGTGTTAAAATACATATTATTTCTTGATATGAATAATTTTTAAAGGGATTTATGGATGGGCTACTTGTTTTATCTACATCCTTTTCTCCACTATTCGAGATAACTAAGTGATCTTGGTTGCATATCTTGATGGTATCTGAGGTTGTTTTCCTAGAGTACCTGGAATTATGGAATGATATTAATGATAAATTAATATTTTATCCCATGAGGATGGTTTTGTTGGAATGAAAGTGAGATGATCTTGAGAAACCAAGGACTAGGTTTGGATTATTTCTAGAGGTCACAAAATTCACTCTGATTGTCAAAAAATGTGTAATTGGAAGAAATTTAATTAAGTGATAATGACTTAATTAGCATTAAGGGGTTTTTCAATTAAAATAAAGTAATTTAAAAAATATCTTTAAAATTATTATGTTCTTATAGGATGTCTAGTCCCTAGTAGTGGAAGTTAGGTTTCCGAGTGAAAATAGATTTAGTTGATCCTAGTACTCATTTATACCCATAGTGTAGTTATGGGATATATTATATCTTTTATGTTTTGTAATTTCATATCCTACCCCACCCATGTTAGTTAGGGAGACTGACACTTAGTGGACCATGAGAGGGTGTTTCCGCCAACATCTCAATGGGAGGATATATAGATGATACCCCCTCTATCCCCACTACATTCTATAGGTAGTATTGTGTGTTGGTATACATGGTGGTTAGTTTCTCTATACAGATGTGTAGAGAGATATTATGGATTGTGGTTATTTCACACACATGTATCTCTAGATAAAGTATCTATAGAATTATTATAGGTATGATGTGTATATAATGTGATTTCATGAGGTACCTTACTTGGTGTGTGGGTAGTGATGGCCTGATGTATAATAACTGATATATGATACACATTGTATAGGCTATAAGACCTTCTGAAAACTACTCAGTTACTATATATGAAGATTTAGATGGGATGTTATGATGATGTAGTTCATTAGGAACATGTTGTGATACTTAGCCCAAGTATCTTTGGGCAGGCTTTATTTGGAGAGAGATGACCCAGTATGTGTGATGTTGGGGAAGAGGGTCGAACTAGTGGGGAAGCATCACTGGGGTACCCTTTTTTGTTTCATTTTTATAATATATGATTTCATGTATGCAATACTTGGTGATAGGTATCCACAGCGAGGCTGGGAGAATAGTACACATTTTTTGTGATGAGGTAGTTTCACTCGTTGTTCATTGGGATTTAGTATTCTTTATTTATCTTTTTCATGAGAGGATACAAGGAGGATCAATCTAGGAATACTTTTATTCTCAAACCATGTTTATATAAAAAATTAATTCTATAGGATTATATTGTAGATTGGGTTGGATATTATAAGCTCAGGGTTTTGTAGAAGATGTTTCAGCTTCGTGGTCACTGTCAAGTTTACCATTTTGGTAGTTGTGGTTTTTATTTTCAGTTGTTTCTATTATGTATGAAATTACATGTGTGTACTTGGTTTTTCTTATATATATGTGTGTGTGTGTGATAGAGAAGGAGTTTATTGGTGTATATGTCTTCTCTCTCTTTCTAATGTACTTCTTAGAGGATAATGCCTCCCGTTTGTATGTTAATTATATCGTCAATGTAATTATCCAACATGAGTCCTACTAGAGACTGGACTCAAGTGGTCACTATCCTCAATATATAATTTTCATCCTAGGGGGTACTCTTTAGGGGATGGGGGTTGTGATAGGAAATCCAAGACTCATTAAATATTGCATCTTTTTATTCAATAATTGTATTAACAATAACTAAGACATTATATTCTACAACCATGAATTTATATTCTTTTTAGTGCTCTATATATCCAAGAAATATGATATCAATGCCTCTTTTTCCTAACTTTTCCCTTTTAGTTTCAGGTAATCAAATGATTGTGTGATAGCCCCAAACATTTAAATAACTGAGTTTTGGTTTCTTAAGCTTCCATATGAAATCATAGTATTCCCTTTTATGGAAACCCTGTTTAAGATGTGACAAGAAATTAATAATGCCTCTCCTGAAAATCCTCTTGAGAGATTCAAGATTTAAATCATGGAATTAACTATTTTCAATAATGTACTATTCTTTCCCCCATAGGATTCAAAAAATGAAGGACTATAATATTCACCTCCCTTTTCATATCAAAAAATTTTAATTATAATCCCACATTGGTTATAAGCATCATTTCTGTAGATAATAAATTTTTCTATAACTTCATCTTTATCATATAAAATATATACATAAAACATAGAACAATCATTGATGAATGGTATAAAGTAAATTTTATTACTTATGTTGGGTGTTGCATGAGTATCAAAAACATCTCAATGTATTAATTTTAAAATGTTAATTTTTATTTCTATAGTTGGAAATGGTTTCCTAAATATTCTAGTTTGTATATAAGTCACACATTTATGATCATTTTTATCCATTATGTGTAATAATTTCATTCTTTGACATGTAAAACATTTTATTGTAATTTATGTGACAAAAATGATTATTCTATAAATTAAAAGACTCCAGTGAGAAAGTTGGAAAATAATTTATATTTAATTTGAATAATTATCCATACAAGTGAACCATTCCAATAAATATCCCACCCTTGGATAGAAATTTTTTTCTACCTAAAAAATAAGATAAAACCCATGTTTTTTTAATAATCTATCTAAAACTAAGTTTCAACAAACTTCAGTCACATATAATATATCATTTAAAGTATGGATCCTTCCTAAGGTATACTCGAGATCAACCTCTCTCTTTCCTTACATGTTTATGTTTGAAAATTTACCCATGTAGAGAAGTGTACCATATTTTATTTATTTCATCCTCTTGAAAAGAGATTCACTATTTCACATGTTTCATGTAGCACTATAATCAATCCACCAAGAAGATATATCTTCAAGCACATTAACATCAAATTTAATGGATACAAAGTTATCCTTAAGAGTATTATCATTAAAATAATTCTTCTTATGATGATGATGGTCTCATTTAAAGTGTCTCATATTTACATATAAGAATCATAACCCTTTATTTTTCTTGAATTGATCCTTTCCTTTTAAAGGATAGTTTGGTTTTTACTTTCCCTTTTGAGGACCCATATAGACTAACTCCCTATGCAATGAGGACCTTGGATTTATCATCCCTAAGTGTATTTTCTCTTCATGATTTTTATGTTCCTATTAAATTTTTATGTAGTTGAGTAACTAATAGAAGAAAATATATTCATTATTATGTTTTAGATAATGTTTAATATTCTTCCATGAAGCTAGAAATTTATCAATTATGGATGTTGTAACGATGACCTCATCCTTTTTCTTTGTTTCTTTTTTTACTTTGGATATTTAAAGATACATTGAATTTCATAGAATTTATCTATGATACATATACTATCTACCATATTATATGAAGTAAACTTACATAATAGGAATTTATTTCTCACCGCATCCTTAGTGATGTATTTTTGTTCCAATAAAATCCTATATCTGATTTTTCATTGAGTGGTATTGATATCTATCAAAGAAATAATTGGATAAAACATTGAGTATGTATCCTTGACACCTGATATCATCATTTCCTCATTTTTCCTCATGTGAGAAACTTAAAGTATCACATCTTTAGATGTGGTGGAATTTAGAGTAGAGAGAATGGACACCACATTTAGTGTTGTAATGATCAATTGAATACTCATTTTTTACCTCTTGAAATTATTATCATCAAATTGATCCACCTTCATCATGTTGTTGAGAATCTCCATATACATGTTTTAAAAAATATACACTTAATATTTTTAGGGATATTGGTGGATAATAGTATTGACTTTTCTTATAGGGTAATAGTTGGGACCCTTCAAGGCACATTAAAATTTATCCATCCTTAAAAGTATATTTTCCCCACTAAATTTGAGGTAAAATGTGGGGTACGACTATGAAAACCATTTTTCAGTCAATTATTTAGAACTACAATATGGATAAATTGTAGATCTCTAAATTTTTATAGTTTTTATGGAGGTGGTGGAATGACAAGGACCATTATTGAGGCACCTAGATGATTGATAAATATATTTTTTAGATCAAATAATGATAATGGGATGATGTTGAATGTAAGGTATGATCAGAAATTACCCATTAACATAATCAATGGAAGAATTAAACAAAGTGTAAAAGAATTATATAGGAGTAACTATATAAAATGTAATAGTCCCTCTAAAGAACTCCGATAGTGTTTTTATATAAAATTGGAAAATGTAAAAGTAACCTTTTTGGAGTATAAGGTTAAAGTCATAAGAATTTTAGGAGTGCGAACTGCGTACCAATTGTTAGAAGTTGAGGTAGTGGGAACTCATGAACAATAAAATAAATTTGTATTAAGATTAGAGATATGTGGAATAACTTCCCAAGTTATAAAAATATATAGAGATATGTTCTACTAGCTATACTCTAGTATATTACATAGGGTGAATCGCTTATGGTGAAAAAAAAACAAACTAAAGAAATTGTAATAATTTTCTAAATATTTAATAAAAGTATATAATCATTCACCCCAGTGATTAAGAATCATTTTCAATCCATATAAATTTCTGTATTCATTTTCCTTGTTATATTTCAATTGTTTTCTTCCAAAAATATTATTTGTGTGCATTTGGAGGTTATGTGTTACAATGTGGTGATTTAGGTGTATTATCTTCTATGTCCTAAACACTGTAGAATAAGATTGTTTATCTATTCTTTTTTAGCATAGTAAATTTTAGTGGATATATTTTGGTGGTTATATAAAAAAGTATTAATGATCCCAGAAAGTGGTATCAGAGCATTTGTTCGAGTTTCAAATATTTAAACCTCGATGAAGGTGTATTAGAGCTTAGTTTAGTAGAATTATTCTACCCTGTTCCTTATTGGATATTTTTTGGTAAACAATAACTAACCACTCTTATGTATTATGTAATTTATTATGATTTCATTAATCTTTTTAGAAATTGAATTGGAAATGTTTAAACTATGAGTAGAGAAGTTTAAAGGAATAGATTTTTTGTTCTGGATAACGAAGACAGATTATTATCTACTACATAAGGACCGTGATATACCATTGATGGATACCATGTTGAAATAAATGAAGAATATGAGAGTCTATATAAGAAATTGTAACTTCTATTCCCAACTCGCTACTATGACGACGGTCAGACTGATAGGTCACATGGCCTAAAGTGCACCTCCCCGTACACTAGGGGCTGCCAACTAGTAGCGAGGGTCTACTGATGGAACAATGGGGAGACTATACCCTCAAGTATAGATTCACACTACAGAATAATATTATTAAAACATAAAAGAGTAGTAAAATCAGTAATAATAAATAGAAACAGTGTAAGAATAATATTATATCTGAATAAAAATAAAATGTCCAAAACTAATTCCATATAATGATGCATGTAATGTCAGGTGTTTCTACAAGGTACAAGAGGTATAAAATTAAAAAAGAAAAGAAAAAACCCAATGTTCAACTTCGCGTCCATCCTAAGAAAGAGCCTAGTCTCGTGCGGCCTATATCCCATGTATACAGCACAACACACGCAATGGATCCAATGACTTATGAGCAAGAAGATTTATTTGGGTTCCAAATGGAACTCGAGTAAGGTGAGCGATAAAAAAATCAGTAGTTCGGCACCCATGGTGTCTATCCAAATCCATTTCATGAAATTAATAATAAATTATAGTGTTACAAACACTATAAATGATAATTTATAACAAATTAAATAATAAAAACTTGGTCTTGGATCCGAAAAGAACACATGTCCCATACCACCTATTTCAGCCTAAGCTCGATATATATATATATGTGGGTACATCCTCCTACATTAGGAAGTATCACCCAAATTGATAGAATATTTTCTTACTGATTATGACTAACTTATGAAAATACGATATACATATGACCTCTGCCCTCATGCTAACTAAAACCTCTCCCTAAGGCATAACTAGAATCTTTCCCTCAGGATATCCAAAATATCTCCCTCAGGCATAACTAGTATTTTTTCCCCCAGGATAACCAAAATATCTCCCTTGGGAATAAATATAATCTCACCCTTGGGTATTTTGTGACTGTGCATCTAGACCTCATAGATATGAAATAATAATATACTCATCGCTTGTGCATTTAGTACTAGTGTGCCTAGACCTCAGGCAGTAAAAAAGTATGAACCAAGCCCTTAGGTGTCAAAAACAATCATGAATCCTCAAACATCCCATATAATCATATACTCTTACCTCGGACATCAAGTACATGCGTGACTTTCCCTCGGGTAGTATGAAAGAACATGCATCAATCCCTCACGTGTTCACATTAAACATGGGATGTATCTAGACAAACTCAACATGCCAATCATTATCAAACCCTCTGGTATCAATCACATCGATATTACATAAACTAAAAATATAAGCAAGAAAAAACACATTTCTAGTATCAAACATACATGATTTATCATCATAGGACAAAATGATCAATTTATAAAAATTACCATCTATCAAACCAATTCATTTCATTAATCCAGATTTTTATTTATGATCATAATTATATCAAACCTGTTTAATTAATCATTCGTCCCTAAGTTCATTATTATATTAATTTACTAGACTTTCAAAGGGTATTCTATCATAATAAATCACAAAATTTATTATTATTCCTATTAAAAAGTCTAATATAAGAATTAAACAATTTAAAAAATTATTATTTTTCATTAAAGTCAAACAAACCAAGTCTTAATAATGCCTAA
This sequence comes from Viscum album, assembly GCA_963277665.1. Lineage (NCBI taxonomy): Eukaryota > Viridiplantae > Streptophyta > Magnoliopsida > Santalales > Viscaceae > Viscum > Viscum album. The sequence continues at coordinate 926,059,955 of OY728126.1, read as the reverse complement.
GATTGTCACACCATTCGGGTAGTCGTAGGTCTAAATCTCCATTCCCATAGACCCAAAGGGATATAGGAGATGGTTTGAAAGGAACAATTATAATTACATAGAGATTATTCCATTTATTTGGTTGCACCTAGAATATCGATGTGCTAAAAATTATTACATAAACATTAAATAATTATATCATAAATATAGGATTAGATTTTGAAAACCCAAATCAATTCCTTTCAAGGAATTAAAGCACCATGAAGCATGTCATTAAATATATTCAATTAATATCATTGAAATTTTTTACATAAACTATGAATATTTAATCATAACAAGTGGTTTGGTCATACCACCCTAATAGTTTCCATTTAAATTAATTCATGTAAAAAATTTAAGGATGGAAAGACATCATATGAATCCATTCTACTCAATTCATTCAATTTAGTTAAACAAGTCAAGGCAATTCATTTATCAGGGTACAAGTGGTATTTATAAGGCACCATGGGAAAACACTGAAAATTCTCACATAGTCTTTACCTTTTTATAAATCATGCCAAGCCTTTAGAAGTTTTTTGGTATATTAATCGATTATATTAGAGTGTACAAGCTATTAACTGATAAGGTAAATTGGTTACAAGAACATTTACAATGAAAAATGAGAAACCCATTTCATAAATTCAATGAAGTCTTGGTCTCAATATTCTATATACCAAACCATAACATCAAGGCATAAAAGGAGAACCAAGGATATAAGGCAGGAAAAAAATTAAATACTAATCAAAACTTTTTATATTGAAGACAATGTACCTCTTTTAGATGGTTTTTATTATTAAATCATGAAATTTTTCATAAAACAATTCATCTATTATATTTAACATTTCATTTATGAACATACTCAATTCACTTATAAGAACCATTAAATCATAAAATCATACTACATGAATTAAAATTTAAGGATGTTGTGATAAGTAAATTAATTAATTAATTCATAAACTTTAAAGGGAAAGGAAAGGGATCCTGCCTCAGGAAGTAGACCAAACCAATCCAAACATTTAGAACTCGAATAATTTGGTGGTGACCACTCAAAACTGCCCCACTCTTGCACGCACATACACTTATATACATACATACATACATACATACATACAGACATACATACATACATACATACATAAATACATACATACAATCATATATACATATATATATATATTAATCCAAAGAACATATTCCAATTTCCATGAGGGAATACATACAAGGAATATATGTACATATCTATGTATATGTGTGCATGACTTTAGGAACAATTGAAAATCACTTGAGGTGACGATGGAAAGATGAAATGAACTAATCTTATTCACCTTTGGTGGAGGATATTGGAATACCCATTTATCCGACCCAAGGAGCCCATTGCATGATCATGGAGATTTGAGTGAGAAACATTATAAATCTAGACAGATTGAAGATCGAAGGTGAGGTCGAAAGAGGGGGTCGTGTCACGCCCTGGGGTTCAGCTAGAAGGGGAGTCACATGAGGCAGGGGTAGAGAAAGTGGAATGAGACCCCTTTGCGTCTCTAAATAAAAAAATTAATAAAAATAATAACTAATATTAATTATTATAAAATATTTTTATTATTATTATTATTATTAAAACATTTATTTATTTTACACCCCATTTATTTTCCATTTAATTTTAATTTAATTAATTTAGTTTCTTTAAAAAACACACCAAAGTGTTCCAACTCTTGAAATTTAGATCCAAGTCCAGTTTTGTAAAATGGCACATCCATTAAATGAAAAAAATCAATTTTTTTGGATTTTTGTCTGGTTCAAAACATGGGTTATTATGACCTCCGCACCTTAGAACTTCTCATCCTCGAGAAGATTATGGGAACAATGAAAGATTCAACCAGCCTACATGGGTCATGAAGCCTCACTCAAAAGTTTGTGTTGCATTTCCAAATTCCCAAAACACCTCTAAGAATTGATTTGGAAAGTGACACTTAAGCCATTAAGACTTAGGCCAACATTCATTTTCAAAATGGTACATCGAGACGACATATACACAATCTTGTTTAGCTAAAGACACGATCACATCATCATCTCATTAATTGTATGTCCAAATGCACTCCCCACCTTAGGATTTAACATTAAAGAGGAATCAATTACAAACCACAATACCTCTACCATTATAATTTCTTATAAAGCATGTCTCTAAGTGTTATAGCGATGTTCTTGGCATGATTTTGAAATGGTCAAATAGCTGATTTCCAATCGACCTAACTGAAATAGGTTGTCAATGCTTTCCATGAAATACACTGAAAACCCTTACACCAAACTCACCATAAAAAAGTCAACATGTTCAAAATGGTTCCACACTTACCATGTTCAATAGAAAGAAGGAAAAAATTCAAGCCACTCTAGCAGAATTTTCTTGAGATGCTCGTCTTAGAAAATTGTTGTATTATCAGTAGAATTGAAATTCCTTCCTCCAATGAAACATTATTTTATAATTAAATGATCACTGAATCCCATATTTGAATTCCTGTGACATTATCCAATCAAATGTATCACCTCTGATCATGAAGAAAAGTTTGGGATAACCTCACATTGAAATGACTGGAGTGTAAGGAACTAAACCAAGGTATTTCATACTCTATATTTATAAGTGAGATGTTCATAAAAATCCAAGTCATCCACATCAAAACATTTATTGATCCTAGAGTAGCATCAGCCTAGTTTTCAAGCCAGATGTAATGACGGGTGTATAAGATTTCATACAAGGAATTCCCACACAGTAATCCAAGGGTAACTCAAGACTAACCAAACCTCGATAAGAACAAATCGTTTAGTATGCAACACTGAGAGAAAAATTAAACCACCCAAAAACTTTTAAACTATTGTTTGTTGAATAACCAAAGATCTCTTATTGCATCAAGTATGAAGTCATGATAGTGGACATGCTCTTCTCTTAAGTAAGAGTACACTAATAAGATTTTAAACATTACCAGAAGGAAAATGGCCAAAAAAACCAGTCGTTGCCTTAGAAAAAACTCGGCTTCACCTTTTAATGACCAATCATTGACCAATAACAAAGAATTTACCACCTAAGGCATCCCATAATCATTCAACATTAACCACTAAAATCCACCCATAACCAACATTGTTTCTCAAAGGTTCCATACACCACCAACCACACCAACATCATTTTGTTGAGAAATAACCAACATGATTTAAAGTTAAAAAGCCTCATATGAATTTAAGTAATCCCAACCATTATTCAATGGTCCTCTATGGTTGGGTTACTTATATCAAGAAGTAAATGTATTTAAATGAACCGACATGACACTACCCACCTTAGTAGTGTCCTAATCATTAAAATAAAATATAGTATAGCCACACAAAATCATGCTAGGTCAGAACCAACACAAACACAAATGTTTAAACAATTGGCATGAAAACCAAAACCAAACTGACTGGTGTGTCAAAACACTGGAGTCTATGAAATTCATCCCAAGAATTGGGACATACATGATTTCTTTTCACCCAGGACACTCTACCTTAGAGACGAATTGAGACCATACCAAAAAGCGCAAGGCCCAATAATCCTACTGATCTCAAATAGTTTGTTACGTCATTAAACACTTGATGGGTACCATGTATACAGATGCATACCGCCCTAATATTTCACAAGAAAATGAAACCTTTTGAATACCATCCGAAGGTTTTCCACCCTATGGATTCAGGAATCATATGGTATGTACAAGTGATTTAACCCAAATTTGTATTTCCCCTTATGACCATTAACCTGGACGATGACATATCAAGTCATCCATCAATAAGGAAAATAAAGATTCAAGCGACCTACAAAGCGGTCGACCATGCCTGAGGCATGTCTAACCTGTTAAAGCCAATCATTACTTGATGCTCTTTCCCATAAAAAATTACAAGGAAAACATGAACACCCATCCGAACAAGGTTGTCATTTAGAATCTAAGCATACTACAAGGGATAACAACACCTGAATGACACCAAGACTAAGAAAGATCTTGGTATTTAGCAATGAATTTGACTCTAAAGGTGATACCTACCATGGGATAGCCCCTTAAAAGAGCATAAAGTGTCAACCCATAACAGTTTCATGCCAAATAGAAAACAAATAGGCTCAAAATCCTACCAAAAATTCTATTTCTAAAAAAGAGGAAGAATAAGGCAAACTCTTATGTTTCCATTCCAAGGAAAATAAAAATACAAAAGCTCAAGATACCCTTTCACAAGGGTTTAAACTAAGGAAACTAAACAGGGTTCCATTTTAAGTCAATTAAATTTATTCACACTTAAATATTTATACATTTAAAAATATTTCACTATAAAATCAAGGAAAAGAAGAAAATTATCAATGAACATCCTTTTTAAAACATTTTACACTTCTTAATATTCAGTCATTATTAGAAAATTTATCAAAATAAATTCATTTTAACAGATAAGGAGACCTATGAAGGTTCAACTTAGGAAACATAGGTTCTTAAAAAATTAACCCAATAATTTTAGATTAATTTATTAAAAAATTTAAAACACCCAAACGGGTCATCTCATAAGAAACATGGCCCAACTAACCTACTTGGGTCCAGTTGTACATTTTTTAAGTTGACCACATCTTTTCATATCAAAATTTAAATAGATTTCAAATTTTATAACCACACACACACACACATATATATATATATATATAATTCTTAAGGATGGTTTGATTGCATGGGTTACCTTTTCCATGTTATAAGGCTTACATACACCTCACAATTGAAAATTGGATCCTATCAAAATCATGACAATTTAATTTAGCCAATGAAACCAATTATATATCAAAAAAGCATGTTGTCCCAAGAAGATAACAAATAGAAACATTATATAAACATAGAAACATGGTATAACACTCATCGAACACAATCAAAACTAGTAAAAAACCCTACATATGCAACTACATGGCATGAAATATGCATGAAATGTGAACTATCTATATGCCTAATATAATGCATGAAATTCCGCATCCTTTCCATACCAGGCCAAGGGAAAAATACCACAAATTCCATAAATCAATATACAAAGTAAAATAAACCAATCACTCAAGGTGAAATAATATGAACTATAACATCAAAATACATGGACAACAATTCTATCCCTAGCCAATTTGTCATTATCCCATGTATAGGGTGATCAGTCCAAGACATGGTAATTTTCCAAGCTTCGACAAATTCCTAGTCTCATTTCCACCACACAAAAATAATAAGACAAATGAACGAATACTCTGATGCCTCTTTTTAATGTCCCAGCCTAGCTCACTAATATGATGGTGGTCAGACCAGTGGGTGGCATGACCTCAAGTGAGGCTCCCTATACACCAGAGGCTACCAAAAAGTAGTGATGGTCTATTAATGGCATAGTAGGAAGACTATACCATCTAAGTTAGAGTCCCATAGTGGTATAATAATATTAAAACAAAAAATATTAGTGGAAGTAGTAATAATAATGACGAGAAATAGAAGAATAATTTAATATATGAATAAAAATAAAATATCTAACTCCAATTCTATATAATGATGCATGTAATGTTAACTGTTACTACAACTTATAAGCATTACAAAATAACAAAAGAAATTTAAAAAACCAATGGTCAACTCCTCGATCATCCTGATCAAGATCACAATCATGTGCTCCATAACTCCCATGTATATAGAACAACACAAATAATGAATCCAAAGTCCTGTGAGCAAGAATATCTACCCGGGTTCCAAATGGTGCCTGAGTAGGGTGTGAGATATAAATCTCAGTAGTCTGACACCCATGTTTTATCAACCAATATAGTTCATGTAATAAATAATAAATGATAGTGTGCCACATAGTATAAATTCAAAGTGATAAAAATTAAATAATAGAAACATGGTATGGGATCGTAAATGGACACATGTCCCATACCACCTTCTTCGGCCTAAGTAAAATATCATTTTCTATGGATAGATCCCCTTATATTATAAAGGATCGCCCAAATTGATGATAGATTTTCATGCCAATGATGAATCATTTGGTAAAATACCACAAACATATAGCCACTTCCCTAAAGATAACCAAAACCTCACCACCCAAACATAACTAGAATATCACTATCATGCTATCCAAAATCTCACCCTCAGGAATAAATAGGATTTATCCCTTATTCTAACCAAAATCTCAACCTTACGCATAACAAGAATCTTTCCTTCAAGCATCTTGTGGCTATGTATCTAGCCCTAAGGCATCCAACATAATAATATACTCTACCCTTGGTCATTTAGTACCTGTATTCCTAGCCCTTAGGCAGTACGAAAGCATTCACCGAGCCCTCAAGAATCATAATTAATCACGAGTCCTCAAAGATACCCTATAATCATATACGTTTCCCTCAAACATCGTGTACCTAGGTTCCTTGCCCTCAGGTAGTATGAAACAACATGCACCAATCCCTAAGGCATCCACATTGAACATGAGTTGTATCCAGGAAAATTCAAAATGATAATCACTATCAAAACTTATGTATCAATCACATATATGTCACGTAAACTCAAAAATTAATCTAGAAAAATCATAATTCTAGTATCAGAAATACCAGATTTATCATTATCAGACAAAACTATCAATTTATAAAAATTATCATCTGTAAAACCAATTCTTTTAATTTATCCTGGTTCTTATTTATCATCATAATTATATCAAACATTTTTAATTAATCATTCAACCCCAAGGTCTTAATATATTAATTAACCAAACATTCCAATGTCATTCTACCATAATAAATCACACAATTTAATATTATGAAAATTCAAATGTTTAATCCAGCAATCAGACTATTTATCCAATTTATCATAGGGATATAAATTCAGACATACCAATTCTTAATAATTTCCACGGATGGCCCACCAATCAGGTGGTTTTAGGACTAATTATCCACTTCCATTGACCCAATGGGATCCAAGGGATAGTTTGAAATTAAAAGTTATAGTTTAATATGTATTATTAAATTTATTTGGTCATGTGGGGAATGTTGGCGTGAACAAATTTTTTCATAAACTTTAAATAATTAAATCATAAAATGGGATTAGCTTTAGACCACCCGAATCAATTCTTTTCAAGAAATTCAACCACAATTAAGCATTATGTTGAATATATTCAATTAATATCGTTGAATTTTTTTAAATAAACCATGCTTATTTAATCATAACAACAGGTGTGGTCATACTACCCTAATAATTTCCAATTAAATTAATTCATTTAAAAAATTTAATGATGTAAATCCATAATTTCAAGTCATGCAACTTAATTAATTTCATTTAGTTGAACACGTGAAGGTAATTCATTTAGGAAGGTTCGAGTGGTGTTTAGAAGTTACCATCAGAAAATAGGGATGATACCCACATGGTCATTCCCTTTTCGTAAATCTTGCTTATCCAGTAGGAGGAGATTGGTCCATTAATCAATTCGATTAGAGTGTCCAAGCTACGCCCTTATACTTTAAATTAGATACATGAATATTTATAATGAAAAATGGAAACTCATTTCATAACTTCAATTAATTCTATGTCTCAACATTTTATATAACAAACCACAACACCAAGGGATAAAAGCACAACCTAGGAAATAAGTAAGGCATGCAATAAAAGTCTAATAAATACTTTTTGATTAAACATAGTGAAACTATGTTGTAGAGGTTTTATTATTAATTCATGAAATTCTTCATAAAAATATTCATTTATCATATTTAACATTTCATTCAAAAACATACTCAATTTCTATCTAAGAAACATTAAATCAGAAAATAAAACTACATTAATTAAAATCTAAGGATGGTGTGATAAGTAAATTAATTAATGTATTCATAAAATTTAAAGTTAATGGAAAGGGATCCTACCTCCGGATGTAGACCAAACCAATCTGAACATTTTTCACCGAACAAATTTGGCGGTGACCACTCAAAACCTCCCCACTCCCGCATGCACATAAACTCACTCACACACACAGATATATGTATATATATATATATCCTTTGATCTAAATAATGTATTCCCCTATCCACTTGGGAATACATACGAAGAAGATATATATATATATATATATACCTATATATATGTGTGTGTTCCTTGACAGACAATCGAAAATCACTCGAACCGATGACGGTGAGCCAAAACGAACAGATTCGCTTCACCTTTGGCAGCGGATGTCAGAATGTGCATAAATATGACCCAAGGATCCTTTTGTATTCCCATGGATATTTCAGTGAGAAATCAAGAGAAATTCAATGAATTGAATATCGAAGGCGAGGTTGGAGGATGGGGTCGCGTCAAGACATGAGGTTCGGCCAGGAGGCGTGTCGTGTAAGCTAGGGGGAGAGGAAGCAGAAGGGGACCCCTTTGGGTCTCTAAATAAAAAATTAACTTAATAAAAATAATAATATGATAATAAATAAAAATAATACTAATAATAAAATCATAATCATAAACATAATATTATTATTGTTTGTATTAAAATATTTATTTATTTTTAATTCCCATTTATTTTTAATTTAATTTTAATTTAACTGATTTAATTTATTTAAAAATACACATTGTAGTGTTCCACCTCTTGAAATTAAGATTCAAAGATCGGTTTGTAAAATGGCCCATCCATTAAATAAAAAAAATCAAATTTCTAGGGATTTTTTTCCGGTTCAAAAAATGGTTTGTTACAAAAATCACTAGGGTTAATATGGATATTATTAGCTCAGGACATGACTAATAATATATAGAAATTTGAAAATACTTTGGAACTTATAAATACCATCACATACATGTATAAAAAGTTGATTATATTGAATAAGGTTTTCCTTTTGTATTACAAGATAATAAGTTGGTTGGAATAAGTTAATGCGAAATTTGAAGATTTGGAGTGTGTATTATCATTGATGCCATCCATCCCCAAGTCTTGGGATGATATGGTCACCACAATGATAAACTCAAGAGGAAAAATTGATCTGGTGTTTGTGGAAATTAGAGTCATTATCTTGAATGAAAAAACATCATTGGAAGGAGACCTAGACATATTTCATAAATTACTATAGCATATATTAAACGGTTGTTCCATAGAATAGAAAGGTCAGAGAAAAGGGAAAGGAGTGAGAATTCGGAGTAGGATTATCTTAGTGAAAGGTTGTCCCAGGTTTTGGAATTATGAAAAAAGGCATCCTGATTAAATATTTCAATGAGTGGATATTGAATTACAAAATATACACTTATTGGATTGGATTAACGAATCATGTATCATAAGATAAGAGTGGTGTGTTGTTGAGAACCTCTAGTTGACTCGATTCATGTATTATTGAATCTAGAGATTCCTTTCACTCAATATTATAGAGGGTATTTATGGAGAACTATACTTCTAGAATATATGTAATTATTCATCATATGATGATTAAGATCTCAATATTATATGAAATAGAGACATCTTTATTCAGATATGTAATGGGAGTGTTCTGGAGTTAAAGGTAATTTGAAACATCCTGATATTAAATAAGAACTTAATTTATGTTGGGTAGTTAGAAGATGAAAATTTGTGTACCACATTCATTGGTGCATGGAATATATTTCATTGTTCCAGTACTGGAAGAGTACCCTATACCAACAGTTCTAAACTCTTGGTATAGGCCATAGAACAATTGGTATAGGATATACCAATGGTTCTATGAACTATGGTGTCATTATCCATTGATATAAAGGATATACCAATGGTTTTCATTAAAACCATTGGTATATCCCATGATGTACTTTGAATACCAATGATTTAGTGTAAAAAATTGGTATAGATGTATATCAATTGTTTATATAAACCATTATTATTGGTTTTCATCCCGAGCCATCACCAAAATCCCATCCAGTAACTCCACACACAAAAATACTATGAACTATAAAAAAATACCAATCATATTAAAGATTCCATGAAATACATATCTTTCAAATTTATCATTTTACCAATTGATAACTATATCAATAGTTTTTGAACCATTAAAAATACTATAAAAACATATAAAATTCACATAATTAGTCTATTTTAGTTATTAAAAACCATTTTCTCAATTTTTATTTTATAATAAACTCAAAAAATGGAGGGGATAGATATCCCCCTCATCACCATCATCAACATCACTATGTGTTTCATCACCTTAAATTCCACTAAGAATTTTATTTCCATCACCTGGTGCATTATATAAAGAGTTCATTTTCAACATACATGATTCAAAAACCATATGAGTCTCTAATGAAAGTGATGGAAATAAAACATTCAGAGCTTTCATGAACTATTATTTGAGCATTTTACCTATTTCACAATCCTGTATTGCTATATTTTTGCCTCATCTACTTCAGTATGACTATTTTATAGCTTAGTAATAATGGAGATTTGAGACATTCTTGACGAGGTAAAATACCCAGCGGGGATGATTCTCTTACTAAGTCATCATCAGACTCCCCTCTATTTCTCCTCACCTAATACGTATATCAAATGACCATTTAGCCTAAAGTTAGAATCTTCTTTCTCATCAAGGTCCTATAGGAAACACTATTGAGAATATAAATAGTATATTTAATTTTAAATTAGGTACCAAAATTTTAAATATTAATAATAATAACTATAATATTTTCTTGTGTTTTCTCATTTACATCACTTCCATCTTTTTCCCTCCTCAAGATAAATTATTTTACTTGAGGCACATAACCTTTGATGTTTAATATTGATTTCTGAAAATAACATTGATTACTATAAGACTATATTATTCAATAATATGGATTTGATAAAAAAAATTAAGTCATACTAACAAAAAATGGACTAATCCAAACCAAATCAAATGTTATTAAATTTTAATGAACTTTGATTACTTTAATTAAGTTATATTAAGATTTGTTTTACTAAATTTTGTATTAATTCAGGTTTGTTGAGTCAATAAGGTTTTCATTATGAATTTTCCATTCCTTTATACTTGGGGGAGATTGTTAAGTCAATAAGGTTTTCTTATGACTTTACCATTCCTTCTTGTTTTCAAAATCACAAACACCTTATCTCAAGGAAAATATCTTTTACACTGTGTTTTACTTCTATGAGGAAAAATTTCCTACCCCAAGGAAATTTATTCTTATCGTGTTTTCATTGTTCATATCATAACTTTTTCTAAGTGAAAAATTCAGATTGAAACCAAAACCTCGGAATCCTACAATTACCTAGATATAAAGCATTCTGTTTTAGGATCTGAATTCTTAGAATTCGGCTTATGAACTCTTCTGAGTTATGACTCCGAATTCTGATTATGAATTCTGGTTACGAACTCTTCGGAGTTCTGACTCACAATTCTGATTACGAATTCAGGTTATGAACTTTCTAAGTTCAGACTCCAAATTATGAATATGAATTCTGCTTATGAACTTTTCTAAGTTCCGACTTCGAGTTCTCTGAATAGAGACTCCGAACTCTTATGAGTTCTGACTCCGAAATTCTCATGAACTCTGACTCCAAACTTTGAAAGTTCAGGTTCTGAATTCTTCTAAATCCAGATTCTAAATTTACTTGAAATTTAGACTCTATAATTATATATAATTCATGTTCCAAATTCCTAGAAAATAGAATCCGAATATCCTTATATTATAAGACTCCGAATTTAATTTTGGTTAGACTCCAAACTTTCATTTGCTTACATAACAAATATCATATTTTAGTCATGCTTTCACTTTTTTTGTTATAAAATGATGTCATGCTTTCAGTTACTCACTAACCATTGTTTGAGTGACACGTGTACAGGTCCCTATGAAATTCAATGAAAAATATGACTGTTGGAGGAGGGATCCGACCGTTTAATTCGTGCCTATAAATAGGAGCTAATTTGAAAGAGGTCGGGGATTTTTGGAATTTTTGAAGCTCATAACTTTCAGAAGTTATTTCTAGAGAGAGAGGATCTTATATACTCTCAGGCTTCATGCAGAAAGTTTAAACAGCTTGTTAAAACTTTGCTTCGTGCAAATTTTCTTTGTACAACTCCGATTTTTGTTTTATACAATCGAGGTCTTGCGGGGATAGGAAGACAGAGGTGTTAACTACCTTGAATTTGAGGGCTTGCAGGGATAACAATATATAATTCAATCTTAATATCGAGGGATTACCCTGTGTGGGTAAGACAGACTTTCTTGAAAGTATAAATCAAGGGTCTTTTATCCAGGGTTGTTGGATACCCTTCTCTTTAGGATAAAAGATTTACCACTTGTTACTTGTTTTTTTACAAGTTTTCCACTGCATTTGTATTTTTGAGGAAAGTATAACTATCCTATACTTCCTTATACTTGTACTATGATTTATTTAGATTCTATACGCTTTAAGGTAGAATCTTAGTTGTTGTAAACTCTTTTTAAGTTTCATTTTAAGAATAAGTTTTTTCCGGAATCAGGCAAGTTATTAGAGCTGAGAGGAGTTGTAAATTTTGGTTAGGAAAAATTTCCTTAGGGATTTTATTGTATAAAATTCACCCCCCCTCTTGTATTTGAGCATCTCATCTTTACATATTCGATCCTACAATTGGTATCAGAGAAGGTGACCTCAGAATTAATCGCATGATTTGATTTAGAAGATAATTCTTCTTCTTATTACTTTCGGAATTGAATTTCCAGATTCACACTTTTTCGGAATCAGTTTTTTGGAGTCGTATAGTTCGGGTTCATTTTGGCTTAGAGATACTCTTGTTCTATATTTTCCTTTCTTAGGAATATTTTCCTTGTTTATAAAATTTTTCCTATTAATAAGTTTTTGTGGAAATAATTTTTCTTTAAGATGGAAGGAATCAATGTTGGTTCCATATACAATATCAATACAATTAGACCACCTATCTTTGATGGAAATGATTATGAATATTGGATAGATCGCATGAAGAATTTCATTACCAATACTGGAGATGATAATTTTTTATGCTTACTGGATGATATAAAATTCCTGAAAAAGAATTTAGTACCTTTACCAATCAAGAAAATCATGAATATCAACTGAATTATAAGGTACGCAATACTTTACTTTTCTCCATGACTAGAAACGTAAATATCCAAATTCCATCTTGTGAAGCAGAAATTTGTATTTGGAAGAAACTTGAAGTTACTCTCTTTGGAACTTCCAAAGTAATTGAAACTAGAAGATCCCTACCTGGAGCTGAATATCATGGTTTCTGCTTTCCTTATGGAAAACCCATATATAAGGTGCAACAAAGATTCATGACAATTGTGAATAGTTTAAAATCCATGGGGGAGAAAGGATTTGATGATAAATATCATCTTGATAATATCATAGACATCATTCCGAATGAATAGGAATCCAAGAGAACAGCTATAGCTGATAACATAAAGGTTACTCAGATTACTGTTGATGAACTGTTTGGAACTCTTATTCAATATGAGACTAGAATGAAGAGAGATTCTAATAATGTAAAGAAGAAGAATTGGAAGTTCAGTGTTGCTTTTACTACAACCTCAAATCATATGAAATCTAAGACCCCTGAGAGAGTTACTAGATCCAAATCTAAGAAAGTTGTTATCCAATTCGAATCTAGTTGGAGTGAATCCTCAGAAAATGAATTAGAAAATCATTCTCAAAGGATGAACAAGATAGCTGGACAGAGGAACGTTCAATCCAGATACAATAAAAAGGAAAGGAAAGATAAGAATGATTCAGAAGTCACATGTTATGAATTCAAGAAAGCTAGACACATAAGGCATGATTGTCCTATGCTTAATAGAAAAGAAAGAAAGGAAAGTAATTCAGAGAGAAACAAAAAGAAGTATTACAAGGCTAAAGCTAAGAAATTATTGAAAGCTAATGACACCAGTAGTTCTAGTGGTGGAGACTCTTCAGATAAATCTTCATATTAGGAATCTTCTGGATAGAATAATCTTGTTCTAATAGCCAGACTACCTATTAAAAAACATTGTTTAATTACTAAGGTACAAAATTCTGAATCAATGACAAATGTTTCTTTAAATGAAAATTATTGTAATAAAATATATTATAACTCTTCAGACAAAGAATCTTCTTCTGATGAATATTATACTTTACCTTCCTATGAAGAAGTTTCTAGGTTTTCCAAAATTCTTGAGATTGAGAATTCAAAACTCTTGAAAAAACATAATAAGAAAAATTCTAGGAATACTATTCTTACCAAGGAAATATTAGATATTTCTAAATATCTTGATAAGAAAAATGTTGATTTTGAAAATATTTAAAAAAATATTCACGAAGTAAATTCTGAGAAGAATAAACTTTCTAAAGATCTAGAAAACATAATTTCTAAGAAAAATGTTTTTTAGCCTAACTCTAGTTCCAAATCAAATATTTTAGAAGACAAGAACTTGGTTATCAAAATCAAATCTAAGATATTTTCCTTGAGGAAGTGTTTGTAAAACTTTACCTTAGGTAAATAAAATTTTGATAAAATGTATTCTCAAGTCCGACCTCTAAGGAATAGTTCTGGTTTTGGTTATACTAGTTCTAAACCAATTTTTAGTAACAATTACTTTTTTCCTCAATGTTCTCAATTCTCTACTAAGTGTCATTGTGGTGGAAATTGGGAAAAGAATTTCTCTCTAAAAAAAACCCAGTCCTTAGGATTTCATAAAGCCTATTTTTCTAAGAAGATGTGGGTGCCTAAAATATTACTTTCTGAAATTTCCAAATCCAAGAATGTTTGGATTCTGAAATTATAACTCTTCTATTTTCAGGAAAATGGAGAAAGTACCAACTGAAATATGTGGTACATGGATAATGGATGTTCCCATCATATGACTGGTAAAAAAACTAATTTGAAAAGATTATCAAGATGAAAGGTGGAAAAGTAACTTTCAGAGATAATTCTCAGGGAGAAATTATTGGTATAGGAAACATCGTTATTCTTGGAAAAACCTTGATTTCAAATGTTTTATTTGTTTAGGGTCTTAAGCATAACCTCATTAACATAATTCAATTATGTGATGAAGGTTACCTTGTGAATTTTAGGAATGACAAGTTCTTAGTACACAATTCCAAGGAACAGTTTATTCTTTCTACCCATAGGCAAGAGAATGTTTACACACTAAACATAGAAGACCTTAGGATCCAAGACATACCTTGATTTAGTGTAATGGAATATCACTCTTGGTTATGGCATAGAATGTTAGGACACTATAACCTTAGGAACTTATTCAAACTTTCAAAGAAAATATTTGTTAAAGATCTACAGGAGCTTAGATTCAATTCTTCAAAAGTTTATGACCCTTGTCAATATAGAAAGAAAAATAAATCAAGTTTTAAATTAGTCAGTGAAGTCTCAACTACTGAGGTATTATAGTTAGTGCATATGGATCTCTTTGGTATTACACAAACTAGAAGCATTGGGGGAAAGTACTATGTATTTGTTCTAGTTGACGATTACACCAGATTTACATGGGTCTATTTTCTAGCAAAGAAGTATAAAGCCTTCTCTTACTTAAAAAGTTTTAGAGCCCAAGTTAAAAATGAGATAAACCTTCCTTTGAAAAATATTCATAGTGATCATGGAGGAGAATTTCAAAATTCTAATTTTGAAACTTTTTGTAGTAGAAAATCCATTGCTCATAACTTCTCAGCACCCAGAACACCTTAACAAAATGGTGTAATAGAATGAAGAAACCGAATTCTTCAAGAAATAACTAGAACCATGTTGAGTAAATATTCTGTAGCCAAACATTTTTGGGATGAAGTTGTAAGCACTTCTTGCTATACTATAAATCGAGTTTTGATTATACATTTTCTTAATAAAACTCTTTATGAGTTATGGAATGGTAGAAAACCTACACTTTCCTACCTTAAGTTTTTCAGTTGCAAGGTATTCATTCTAAATACTAAAGATAATATACATAAATTCACACCAAAATCTGATGAAAGAATTTTCTTAGGCTACTCCACAACTTCTAAGTCATATAGAGTTTTCAATAAAAACACTTGTACTGTTGAAGAGACAGTGCATGTAAATTTTGATGAAACTAATCCCATTGTTTTTAAACAACCCCAACCTACATCTTCATATGTGTTTTCAAAAACTAATTATCAACCTTTGATAGAAGATCCTTTTGATAAGGAAAATGTCCAAGAAGATAATTCAGAAACATTTACCCCAGAATATTGTTTACCCTATGTTGATGAACAGGTTTTACACAACCCAAAGAAGTTGTTTCTAAAGAATCATCCTAGTGATAGCATCATTGGTGATGTGAATCAGACTGTAAGGACTAGAAGTTCCTTAAGAAATGAAGTATAACATCTATCATTTCTTTCCCAATTAAAACTAAAAATCACTGATAAAGCTTTAGGTGATGATGATTGTATTAAATCCGTGCAAGATAAACTAAATGAATTCGAAAGGAATAAAGTCTGGACCTTTGTTGAAAGACCAAAGGAAACTTCTATTATTGGAGTAAGATGAGTCTTAAGAAATAAGTGTGATGAAAATGGAATCATTGTAATAAATAAATCTAGATTAGTTGCTAAAGGCTATAATCAACAAGAAGGAATAGACTATGAAGAAACTTATGCTCCAGCAGCTAGACTTTAATCTATTCGTATTTTTCTTTCCTTTGCAGCTTTATTCAATTTCAAAAAAATTCAAATGGATGTGAAATGTGCTTTCCTTAATGGTTATGTTCAAGAGGATGTTTTTGTTGAAAAACCTCCTGGTTTTGAAGATACAAAACATCCTGATCATGATTTTAGACATACCAGAGCATTGTATGGCCTTAAACAAGCCCCTCGATCTTGGTATGATAGACTTACATGATTTTTGCTTCAAAATAATTATGTCAATGGAAATGCATATCCAACCCTTTTTATGAATAAATATAAGAAAAATGTTTTGATTGTTCAAATTTATGTTGATGACATTATATTTGGTTCATCTCAGTAATCTTTAACCGATTCCTTTTAGGATCTAATGAAATCTGAGTTTGAAATGAGTATGATGGGTGAGTTAAAAATTTTCCTTGGTTTTCAAATTTCATAAAAACTAGAAGGAGTCTATATATCCCAACATAATTATATTAAAGATCTTCTTAAAAATTATGGATATGACAAAACTAAAAGTATTAGTACTCCCATTGGTACCTCAAACACACTTGATCTTGATGATGCTGGGAAACCAGTAGATCAAACAACTTTTAGAGGCTTGATAAGAATTTTACTTTACTTGATAGCTAGTCATCCAGACTTAATGTTTTTAGTATGCTTATGTGCAAGATATAAATCCAATCTGAAGGAATCTCATTTAAAGGTAGTGAAAAGTATTTTTCTCTACTTAAAAGAACCATAGATTTAGGACTCTTTTATACTTCTGAAAATGGTTTTATTTTAAACAGTTTTTTGGATGCTGACTTTGGTGGATGTCGAATGGATAGAAAGAGTGCATCCAGAACTTGTAATTTCTTAAGAGATTCATTAGTTTCTTGGTCATGAAAGAAGCAACACTCAGTAGCACTTTCCACTGTTGAAGCTGAATATGTAGCAGCTGGAAGTTGTGTTGCTCAAGTATTGTAGAAGAAACACACACTCACAGACTATGGTATGAGTTTTACCAAAACATAAATTTTGTGTGATAATACAAGTTCAATTTCCCTTAGTAAAAACCTTTCACATCACTCTCGTGAAAACGACATAGATATTAGGCATCACTTTCTTAGGGATCACACACAAAAAAGAGATATCATTCTTCAATTTATCAGAACGCGAGATCAACTTGCTGATATTTTCACAAAATCTTTACTCTCTGATATATTTGAATACATTAGACAGAAGTTAGGAATGATAACCCTATGGTAGTCCACCTCAATAACTTTCTGTTCAACTAATATCCTTACGGTAATAAACTCCTTTTCATAGGGGGAGTACATTTTCTTGTTAGTTTTTCATATTTGTAGTAATGAAGTTTGTCATATTTTTTCATAATGAAGTTTTTCATATTTTTCATAGTGATGTTTTTCATATTTCTCATAATGAATTTTTTCATATTTTCCCTAATGAATTTTTCGTACTTGAAATTTTCATAATGAATTTTTTGTACTTGAAATTTTCAAAAGGAATTTTTCTTACTTGAAATTTTCGTAATGAAGTTTTTCATACTTGAAATTTGCATAATGAAGTTCTTCATACTTGAAATTTTCGTAATGAATTTTTCATACTTGAAATTTTCGTAATGAATTTTTCGTACTTGAAATTTTCGTAATGAATCTTTTCATACCTGAAACTTTCTTGATGTTTTTTTTAGACTTGAGATTTTCATATTGAGGATTTTTGTAATGAAAATTTTCATAATGAAGATCTGTGTACTAAATTATTTTTCATACTCAAGTTTTTTTGGAATCTAAAGTCCTTCAAGAATAATTTTCCTCAATATGAATAATTCTCCTGACAATCTGAAAGGTATGATTCTTTCTTGAGTTTTTGTAATAACCTTTTACTTGCTGTTAGTTTCTTTTGTTCTTTAAAATTTATCTAATTCTAGTTTCCTTAAATCCGAATGTTTTCATTTATAAAAATTCTTCAAAATATCGGATCGTACCAAAGTTTGCATGCTGCTATCTTTTCGACCATCAGATCTGATCTGAAGAATTCTCATCCATTGGATTGAGATGGTAAGTTCAACCATCGCATCAACACTTATAAATGGGGACCCCTGATGGTTGTCCCATGTAGGTTTTCAAATATTTTGCGTGTCAAAGCTCTACCCCACTTCAAAATCTTGTTCCGTATTTTTAAAAAAATTCTCAAGTCTGAATGTCTGCTAAAATTCATTCTCAAGATATGTCTTCTGTCAAGTAGATTTCAGAGTGGAAAATATACAGGAAGAGGTTGGTGCATCAAAACTTTTCCAACAAGTATAACTCTATTATCTCTAATAATATCAATCATAAAGGATGGGAGAGTGTATCCATTTCAAAGACATGAGCTCAGGATGTTGTGTATCCGGATTTACTCATAGAATTTTATGAATGAGTTTATTTTTTCAAGGAAGATGGCAGAGAAAATTTCTCCTTGAAGAGTTTTAGAAAAACATATGAACTATCTTACACCAAGGGTGCTAGCATGGTAGGGACTTCTTATTAAGGGGAAGCCGAATTTTGTTCCCACAAGCTACCAGATGTTCAAGGAATTTTTGTAAAAGTGAAGGCTATGAAAAGTCTTGGACTTACAGATGTCAAGACCATACATATTTCTCACTTGTCTACCAACAATTGGATCCTATAGTTATGGGTTCAGGGTTTTATCATACCGAGAAAGGGTGACAAGGACACTCTTAAGAAAATTGATATGTATATCTTGGATTTTTTAGTAAATCTAAGGAAAACAAATCTGATGAAGCATATTCTAATTATGATAGAGAATATCAAGAATGGGAATCTGAGAGCACAAATAATTATGTATCCTGCCCTACTCTCCAAGTTGATAGTTCGGTGTCTTGAATCATTCAAGATCCCTTGCAGTTCCAAGACTAGGAATTTAAAAGTGATGTTAGTAAGCGATGACACTTTAAAAAGAATGAATGTTGGCTTTTCTAAGGTATTAGGAGTGTTTTATGATCTACTAGTGGAAGAAGCATAACCTGTTCCAAAGAATACAGAAGAGGTTGAACCGTTGAAGAAGGCTGGAAAGAAGAGGAAACTAAAGGAAGTGGAAGAAACAGAGAAAACCCCTAAGGCCAAAGAAATCGAATCTGCACCTCCAAATCCCAAGAAACAGATGGCCTATCCAGATGAGGTAGTATCCAAATGGGGGGAGGATAAGAAGAACTTGAAAAAAAGGGGAGGCACAGTTTGTCCTAGACCCTGCAGAGGCCAAAGCATTGAAAGAGAAAGCTGCTGAAGAGCTTGATAAGAAAGCCAAAGATAATAATCATAAGAAGATGATGTCAGTTGTAGAGATTGTGCAATCACTTTTGAAGGCTACTGAAGTAGCATCTGAGAACATTCTGGTACAAAAATCCTTCTTAGTTGAACCATTACTTGAGACACCAGGGAAAAAGTTTATGACTCTGAAAAAGTTCAAGAGAAGGTTTCTAAACAGATAGAAGTTGTCGAAGAAGTGAAAGAAAAGTAAGAAAGTAGTAGTCGTACTGAAGATCTGATTAAGAAAGTTTAAGATTATCATGAGAAAAAAAAGTTCTGAAAATTTGTCAATCCGGACTTCTCAGGACAGATCTTTGAAACTTGCTACCTCTGGAGTTTATGAGAAGTCTGAAGAGGAAGTGAACAAATTTTCTGAGGAACAAAGCTATAATCATGTATTAATTCATCATGAGGACATTGAGTTGGGAGCTAAAAAAGAAAAAATTGATGACGATAATATTTTTCAGTTGTCTGGAAGTGAGCATGAGTCTCCAGATGAAGAAGTTATTCCGAAAACCAGTAAGGGTAAACAAGTGGTTTTTCATACCCTAACAAAAGCAATTTTTAGGAAGAAGGAAGCTGGTGGAACTTCTAAGAGGAAGCTAGTTGAGCTAGAAGAAGAACCATCACCAAGAAAAATGTCAGATTCATGGTCATCATCTTTAGGACATGATTTTGTCATTCAGTCCCTGAAGAAGCTAGTGGACACCATTCTGATCCTTCCAACAATTGACTCCAGATGTTAGATTCTTCTGCATAGAATGAATCAGAAATCAGATTTTTTATCCATGGTGATAGATAGGTGTGTAAAGATTGAGGCTAATCACAAGAACATCCTTATCAACTATGTATCCCATAGAAAATCTTACAATAAAATTACCAGCTGGTCGAGGAAGATCATTTAATATTTGAGAGAGCTTGATCAATTTTAAGATTATGTCAAGGAATCTTTTGATAATGAAGACACAAAAATCAAGGATCTCACAAATAGCTTTGAGGAAAAGATAAATCTTGAACAGAATACTTAGATTCAGGATGTCAAAGATCTGAATGGGTAGTTGAATTATTTTGTCCAATGTTGGAAAACAGAAAGGGATCTTCGGATCAAAATTGATGAAAAACTAGTGAAGCAAGATGAATTGTTGAAGGCTCAGGCAGAGGCTTTGAAGGCTCAAGATGATAGGATCAAATCCTTAGAGAAGCAAGCAGAAGAGGATCACAAAGAGCTAAAGAATCTGAAAACCATCGTGAAGAAGCTGATACCCAAGGAAAAAGAAGAAAAATATATCAAAATCTGATATTTTGTTGTATCTGTTTTTCCTTGTACAAATTATTCTAATATTAATGAAATTGTGGTTGCTTGTTTTGTTTAGATTTTTGTACTAATATTTTAGGCACCATATTTTTTTCCATTTCCTCAAACTCTTTCTGAAAATCACAAAGTGGGAGAATGAAAACTAATTCTATGTAAAAGAATAATTCTATGTAAAAGAATAAATATCCCTAAGTAAGGGGAGTTTATCAAAGGGGGAGTTATCATTACGAATATTTCCACATTCAAATAAAAAATCTCATTCTGGAAATCTAGAATAAGATCCTTAGAGTTCCAAAGCCAAAGGGGGAGTTAGTCATATTCACTATTGTTCATATATAATGGGAGATAAGTTTTATTTTCAATGTCTAGAAAATTTTTGCTAATTCCTTAGATTATTTTTCGTAAGGATTTTTGTGATTTCCAAAAATGGGAAGATTGTTGATTCAATAAGGTTTTCCATATGACTTTTCCATTCCTTCATACTTGGGGGATATTTTTAAGTCAATATGGTTTCCTTATGACTTTACCATTCCTTCTTGTTTTGAAAATCACAAACACCTTATCTCAAGGCAAATATCTTTTTACCCTATGTTTTACTTCTATAAGGAAAAATTTCCTCCCCCAAGTAAATTTATCCTTATCATGTTTTCATTATTCATATCATAATTTTTTCTAAGTGTAAAATTTAGATTGAAACCAAAACCTCAGAATCCTACAATTAACTAGATATGAAGCATTCTGTTTTAGGATCTGAAATCTCAGAATTTTGGTCACGAACTCTTCTGAGTTCTAACTCCGAATTCTGATTACAAATTCTGGTTATGAACTATTATGAGTTCTCACTCTGAATTCTGATTACGAATTTAGGTTACGAACTTTTTGAGTTCTGACTCCGAATTCCAAATACAAATTCTGGTTACGAACTTTTCTAAGTTCTAACTCTGAGTTCTTTGAATATAGACTCCAAACTCTTATGAGTTCTGACTCTGAATTCTCATGAACTCTGACTCCAAACTTTATAAGTTCAGGTTATGAATTCTTGTGAATATAGATTCCAAATTTCCTTGAAATTCAGACTCCAGGATTCTATAGAATTCATGTTCCGAATTCCAAGAAAATAGAATCCGAATATCCTTGTATTATAAGACTCTGAATTCAATTTTGTTTTGACTCTGAACTTTTATTTTCTTACATATTGAATATCATATTTTAGTTATTCTTACACTTCTTTTGTTATAAAACGATGTCATGATTTCAGTTACTCACTAACCATTGTTTTAGTGACACATGTATAGGTACCTCCAAAATTCAAGGAAAATATGATTGTTGGATGAGGGAGTTGGCCGTTGAAGCTGTGCCTATAAATAAAAGCTCATTTGAAAGAGCTCGGGACTTTTTGGAATTTTTGAAGCTCAGAACTTTCAGAAGTGATTCCTAGAGGGAGATTCTCTTATAAACTCTCAGGCTTCATGCAGAAATATTGAATGTCTTGTTTAGACTTTGATTCGTGCATATTTTCTTTGTGCAACTCCAATTGTTGTTGTATACAATCGAGGGCTTTTGGGGATAGTAAGATAGAGGTTCTGACTACCTTGAAGTTGAGGGCTTGCGGGGATAGCAAGACAGACTCCGATCTTCATATCGAGGGCTTAACCTAGTGTGGGTAGGACAGAATTTCTTGAAAGTATAAATCAAGGGCCTTTTATCCAGGTTTGTTGGATACCCTTCTCTTTGCGATAAAAGATTTACTACTTGTTACTTTTTTTGTTACAAGTTTTCTGTTGAATTTGTATTGTTGAGTAAAGTATAACTATCATATACTTCCTTATACTTGTACTCTGATTTAGTTAGATTCTACACACTTTAAGGTAGAATCATAGTTGTTGTAAACTCTTGTTAAGTTTCATTTCTGGAATCACTTTTTTAGGAATCAAGCAAGTTATTAGACCTCAGAGGTGTTGTGAATTTTTGTTATGGAAAATTTCCTTAGGGATTTTTAAAGTATAGAATTCACCCCCCCCCCCCCCTCTTGTATTTGATCATCTCATCTTTACATATTAGATCCTACAATGTTGGATTGGATCTTCAATTTATTTTTAATCATTTTTGTTCATTTTGTATTAATTTTAATTTTTTGAGTTAGTTTGGTTTATAGAAGCATTTATTTGGATGATTTCACACATTTATATCATGATGAATTAAGTATGGTTCAAATCTAATCAATTTGCTTCAATATATGTCATTATAGGATGTTTTGTTTCATCTCAATTTAATTCAACTCAATTTTATTTTATTTTATTTGGTTTGGTATTATACGTGTTAGTTGAGTTCACTTCCATTAAATTCACATCGATTTTATTTGAATCAATTTAATTTAGTTTGATTCTAATTGACTTGGATTTGTATAGATTTTGTGGTTAAAGTAAGTTATTTTTATTCTAGTTTTACCTTTTTTGGTATTTTTTAAATCTATTCAATGTGTTTTGAATGCCTTATGCTCCTTATGATTCATGTCATTTACCTTTCATTCATTTCATGATTATTTAATTAGACCAATTTTTGATTATTTTAGATCTATTAGATACATTGTACATTATTTCACATTCATTCAATTCACATAAATATAGTTTTAGTTAGTTTGATTATATTTTTGGTAGGATAGTTTGTATCAGATTGGTTTGATGTAGTTTAGTTTTTCTTGGTTCATGTCAACTTGCTCCATTTTTTTCAAGTGAGTATAGTTCTATTAGAAAAAGTTTCATAGAATTTTTTATCATCAGTTTTGTTTTATTATATTTAAATTAATTAAGATCTATTTACTTTGGTTCAATATTTTTTTGGTCTATTCAATTTGGTTTGGCCCAATTCTTTTTAAGGTGAGTTTCATTAGACATGACTGGTTTGATTTTGATTATATAAGTTTTATTTATTTTGATTAAGATTTATTTTATTTGATTTTAGTGGGAATTATTATATTTGGCGCAAGATGGTTTATCTTAATTATAATCTACCATAATTTGTGTTTGATGGTTCTAGGATTCATGTATATAGGTTCTCCCATGTCACCTATTAGAAGTTCCCACTAAATATGATAAAAGATAAAAAGTATAATTAATAAAAATTAAAACTGGAAATAAATTAATGTGATATAATTTAACACACTTATAAACATAATCATGATCAAGGTTGATCATTTTTATTTAATAGATATGGTATATGTTCTTGATCAATAACCTATGAAGGATATACCTATTCCAATGCATGATCCATGTCATCTAAATAGTGTAGAGTATAAGTTGGAGGAGCGAGATTATCAAATACTGTACTAATAAGAGTAGGAAATAGAGTTGACGTAGATTTGTTAGGATAAGGAGAGAATGGATGAGGATACATCATAAGATATGGAAATTGTATATGAGAAGTAGAGAATATAAATCATAATGATTGAGGAATAGGTGAGAACATTTCTAGAGGCTCATGTGGAGGAGGAAAAAGTGTGATAAATGGGATGTTTGATGGCAGGTCTAGGTGTGAAAGATAATGACAGGTGCTCTATGTAGCTCTAGTAGCACCCCCAATTTATTGGCCATGCTGATGAACCCTATTAGTAGTATTAGTAGAAGTTAAATGTGGTTCATATTAATGTGCCGAAAATAAATTTGATAAATAATAAGATCAAGATGTTAAATATAATGTAGAATAAAAATCTTACAACTATTCTGGTCACTAAGGAACCCAGGGGAGGCATCCCTAGGTCACCTAATCATCAATAATTATCAAACAATCTCTTAATTCCAATTTATGAAATAAATTTCATATTATACATAAGAATGCTATATAAATTTTTTTAAAAAGAGTTTTTATTTATTATTTATACAAATTTTAAGTCAAACAAGACATAAACAATATCATAACATCCTATTGTATACTCCTAGTTTAATTTTTTTTGAAAATTTTTTTAAATTAGTTTCAACAAACTATTTTAAAGATGTTTATTTAAGAACAAGTTTTATAAACACTAATTTAAAACCCTGTTGTACATGTTTTTAAAATATTTTTTAATCCCAGTTTTAAAAATTTAAATAAATATAATTAAATGAAAAAATATAAAAAATTAAAACAATCATACCATTCCAAAATAATACCAAGTAAGTAAAATAGTACCAACATGAGAAACACATGTTAAGCTAAACTCAATAAATTTTAAACATATATCGTTGCATTTATATATTACCCACCACTACTTCGGGTTCAACATTAATTCTGAAAATTATAAAAATTTGAGTCATCCAATACAATATTTTGGTCAACACTAATGGGGATATCAATGGTTCCAATTTCATCCCCACCATAATCAAATGTATTTCATTGGATTAATTTAATTATGGCACCATAATTAGGTCTCGTGTGATCTTTCTCATAAAATACTTATTTTACATTGGTGCTAAAATATATAGTCCATCGGTAGCTAGGAATAAATTCATTTCAATAACTCTAACTCCACAGTCATTAATAAATGTACCTTGTTTCATCATTAAATCAAACTATTTATATTTCATCATAGTGACTCGACCATGACATCAGTAATCCAATAATAGTATTTTCTCAACAACTCCATAATAAGTCACATTACTATATTGAGGATTACTCACTGATGCAGTGGCATAAAATTCCATTTTTGTAGTTAACATAGAGTCATCATGTTGTGTTCTCATGTTTGCCAATTGATCAGTTGTAAAAAAACTACCCATTGATTATTAAATATTTTCATTCATGAGCCAATAAAATGGTAACAAAATCAACTATTCTTAATTCGTGAGAGAAAAAATCAACTAGTAAAATCAATATAAGAAATATTTATGAATAATAAAATTAAATGAATATTTATATTTTAAATTTATTAAATTAATGGTTCTATATGTGATTTCAATAATGTAAAAAACTCTTTGTTATGAATAGTCTCCCTCCTTCTAGAAGGCAAAGAATGATGAAATCTACTTTTAATTTTTCATTTTCCCTTAATGAAATGATAATAAAAGTCTAATTTTTATGAAAAATTACATAGAATTTATTTACATATACATATTTAAATTACTTAGTTGATATAGTCATCGAACAAACTATAGTTAATGAAGTTTGTGTGATGTTCCATATCCCACTATTTGAGGCTCAATGTTGCAAATGTATATGCCCAAGGAATTCTTCTTATTTAGTAAAGAGATGGAAATTTGGTCTTCATTTTCCCATACTTTTCATTTTCATTTCTTGTTGGATAGTTATGTCTTGTGCTCACATCAGACAAATACATTAAATAAAAACCCATACATTCTTGAGTCAGATAACCTATCACAATGGAACCTTCAGGATGATTCTAGTTTCAAACACAAGACTTCATTGTGAACATATTTATTTCAATATTATACATCCATTCAAAGGTAATAGTTCCCCCAATAAGTACTTTAGTCAGAAGATGGAATATTAAATGCAGCATGCAAGTGAAAAATGATGGGGGGAAATTTTTCTATAAATAACACAAAATTAATGGATCCTTTTCCATTATTATTATCAAGAAAGGATTGGATAAACCTTAAGTATAAAGGTCTCTATAAATATTTAAAAAAATTAACTATGAACACCATTACAATATTATACATTAAATAACATATTTATATTAGAATCAATTCATAAATAAAGATGTGATAATAATGATTTTTTTTGGGATTTTAGTTTAAAATCTCTTTTATTGACATGTTTAGATATATATATTGAATAGAAATTAAGAACCTTGATAATATACAATAATTTAATAGATTTATTTTTTTTCTAAATGTTTCATCAGATAAGAAGCATAAGGAACTTTCCATTTATTTTCACCGATAAAAATTGGATGCAGTTCTGGTCTAATACCACAATAAAATAACTCACAGAAAGATCATAAGTCCACATTTTTCTTTCCCTTGATATTTAGAATAATTAAAATAATAATTTAATATATATTATTCTCAAATTTAATTATATCTTAAAAAAGGAAAAAGAAATTCCTTGTACAATATGTCAAATCAAAAAATTTACTTTTCTTTTTCAAATTATAAGTGGATTCAGTGCCAACAATCTTATTCATTTTCAAATTCATATGACATTTCCTTAATAAAAAAAATAAATCTTAAAAGTCATTAAGCACATTAGTTCCTAACATATGTTTAAGTGGATTTTTTATTTCAATAGTATTATCAAAATTCCAATGATTATTCCTATATGGATTATCCATTGGCTAGATTTCTCAATGCCCCATGAAAGTGAAACTATGGAAATATTTAAGTATTATAGATCATTTATTCTTCACAAAAATAAGACAAGATGGTTTTCCATTCATTATAAAACCTGAAATTATTTCATAAGTAGGAAAATAATTTATAGTCCACGGAATAATAGCATAAATCTAAAATATATTTTTTGAAGAAGCATTCAATGCGAACACACACATATCCTAAAGAAACTTCAACTCTTTTATTAATGTTTGTAATTAGACATCAATATAATTTATAGGATCAAGAATTAAAGATATTAATATACATAGGAATGTGAGTGATTCTTTCATACACATCTATGAAGGAAGACTACAAACATGAATAAAGACTCACAATATACTTTTAGAAGTAAACATATGAATAAATAGACTAAAACCATTACAAGACAAGGCCAACCTAACATTGCACACCCCTACAGAAAAATTAGGATATTATGAAAAAAAATATTTCATGTTAATACAACTATAAGATTAAACAACTCATCATTATCTTTAATTATATCAAAATCTTGTCATTGTATATTTGTTTAAATTTTAGATAACATGAATATTTTTTGATTCCTAGAAATCAATTGAAAGTGAAAAATGACTTTCTATAGAACATGATATGGTGTTCAATATTTATTTGGATTCCACAAGATATACCATATGATTTATATCCATTTAGGACTCTTATTTTCTCCTAGAATAAGATGTAATCTTTTATTAAAGTGTGAATTTTATTAGTAGAAAATACAATCTTGTTAATTTACTTGAATACCATTTAATCATTTGAGGGAATATGTACTTTATTAAGAATTAAGTCCTTTAAAATGTAATAATGTGGCACATGAGCCTTAGCCCAGTTGGTAAGGAGTCTGAAAGTGCATCTGGGAGACCCAGGATCAAATCCAGGCGGAGACATTATTTCCGGGGTACTTTAGCAGTACAGTAGTAGGTACTGTTTAGCACTGAAGCAGCCATGAATATGCCCCTGTTTGGGCCTTCGGGCCACCGATTTGGTCCCTGAGTCCTTTAAGGCCTTCGGTCCACCCAGGCCCTCGGGTTAGTAAGGCCTTCAGGCCACCTTAAGTGCAGAAGCAAACCAGATGACCTACGAGGAATAAGCTCTACAAGGAGGATGAGCATGGAGCTTTCACCATAGCAGAAGCTAAACAGATTACAAGAATGAGAGGGTATGGCACCTGCCATCGGGAAAATCATGTGCATGCATGGGAATGACTAGTCAAACATCCATGTGAAGGTGGAGAGATGATTTCACGATGAAGATGTTGGGGAGGAGTAGTTCCAAGTAGTTATTCTGGGTTTTATGTAATGTTTGAAGCCTACGAGCAAATGAATTCCTCTAAGGCCTACAAGCCATATAATACTTACGCCTACAGGCCTTGTAAGGGTTCCACCTCACCCCTTGAAAGGTGGATTATCAAAAATCAATAAAAAGATGAAGGCCTTCGGGCCATTGGAGGATGTAATAATGTAATCAATGGTGGTATTAGAAATTCCATAAATTATTTTCCATGATATTGTCAAATTAAAAAATCCAATTTTTTATTTTCGTGTATTCTCAATATATAAGAGTCCTAGCATCATCAATTAAGTTTTTAACTCTCTCAACATTATCAATTTATAAATTTTCCTCATGTATATTGATATCATTGTCTTATTTAATTTGAATACTATATTTATCATGATGATTCACATATGAAAACCAATCAAATATAAAATTCTATATAACACTCATTTCATTTCGTTCATGAACAAATAAATATTATCTCATATCTAAATTGTGATACCAATCATAATAGTTCGTTTCAAATCCAAATTTTTTTATATGGTATCTAAATAATTATTGATATAACCATGGTCTTCCAACACAATTATAAAAAATCCAATGTATATTACCTTCAAATGAAGCATTTTTTATTGAAAAATCTAAAAAGTTCAAATTATATTGAAATTAGGTTGAGATTGGATCAGTATGATACATCCATCGTCTATTCATTCTATTATAGGAAACAATTTATACCAATATCAACATAGTAAACCATAATTAAAAAATTCATTATAACCAATGTTATTTTTAATACATGGAATAACAAACAAATTGTAAAAACTATTAGATATGGTAGATGTAGTGAGTGACTATCAAATGAGATTTTATTCATTAGAAAAATTAATATACAAAAATTTTGCATCATATTAAATTGAAATTAGTTATATATAAATTTGGATCATTCAAATTTAAAAAAATTGAAATGAATAATTTCATAACCCCTTAATAAATTAAAGAAACTAAAAAATTTCTAGAATACTTAATTAAACAATTACCTAATATATATTACATAATATAATAAGATTATATGAAATCAAAGTGTGTTTAGGACTCGAATCATTTTTTCCCACATGTGAAACCTATCTATTTTATCCTCACTTATGTAATCACATAACAAAATCCCAGGAAAAATAAAAAACTATTATCTTTGATACGTATTTTTTTAATCGGGAAACATTCATAATTCCAATAATACATAATTTAAATCCAAGTGTGTTTAAAACCTCAATCATTTATCCCCATTTTTCCAACATATCCATTTTCTCATCACTTATGAAATCACATAACAATGTCCCATCCAACATGAAAACTCTTGTCTTTGATACATATTTTTTTATCCAGGAAACATTCATAATACCATCAATAAATAATTTATTATCACATGCCTACATAAAATTTCGAATAAGATGATCGAAATACCAATTTTAATATAAAAGTCAACAAAGCGTACTTGTAGCTAGCCAAACAAAGAATAAGAGAAATGGAATATGCTATAACTAGTGTATACAAGTAAAGAACCCAACAAAGTTAAAGAAATGGAATAGGAAACAATTATTACATAATCCAATTAAATACATCTATGTAAATGAAATAATTTTTTTAAAACACCTTGATTTTTTGGAATATGACATAATTCTAATTAAATATATATGCATTTATCCTGGAAAGAATTCACTCAGGAATAAAATCAATGTCTCATCCATAATAAAAAATATTACGTTTGATACATATGTTTTTATCAAGAAAACATTCATAATATAATCAAAACATGATTTAGTATCACTTGTCTATAAATCATTTCCAATAATTTAATCTAAATACCAATTTTAAAATGAAAATTTTCACACTATATTAGTAGTTATCCAAATATAGAACAAGAGATGACATATTCTATAATCAATATATACTTGTAACGAGCCAAAAAAAGTTTTTGGTATAGAATATGATACAAAAAATACATACAATTTTATTGAAATTAATTATTTATAAATTTTGATCATTCAATTATGAAAATAAAACAATTAAATGAAAATTTTCATAACCCCCTAATACATTAACAAAATAAAATATTACAACAATAATTATTGACATTATCATTTAATATATATGATATAAAAAATATTTACAGTGGATTTATATAAAATTAGTGAATTATTAAATTAAAAACACACAGACACACATATATATATAATATAATCACATTTATTATGAAATTATATAGAAAAAATAATCTAAAGAAACCTTTATTCAATGAATCGAGAAGAATCCTAACCTAACAAGATCTTAGTTAGGTTATGATATGTAGATAAAAATAAAAATGACACTTCTAAAAAGAGATGAGGGGTTTGGTACTCACAAATTTGATGATGAAGAAGAACCAAATCAGAGATATCATTGAATGAGGGGAGATCTCTCAGAGGGATGTGAGAGAATACTGCCACTCAGGGGAGAAAGGATTGGGGATTAATAATGGGGAGTGGAGGAGGGGTGGTTGTGCACCTTATATCTCATCCCTACACTAATTTTTGTTAAAAAAAATTTTAAGGATACTCTATGAAAATGGTTTTTACAAACTATTGGTATAGGCTATTGGCTTTGACACTGTCACAACTATATATTTTAGAATTTGGGATGGCACATTTTCAACGAATATCAGTGGAAAAAGTTTATCTGCGACTGGAGTTCGTCGCAAATGTGTCGTTGCAACGATCACCATTGCAAATGAAGGTATTTACGACACACCACTCAAGTAATAAATAATTCTGATGGGTAAGAATCCCTTCTAAAATGATTTTTGATTTACTTAAAAAATGATAATTGACACAGTCTGTCGTAATTAATAGTATTTGTGACAGATAGTTCATCCATCACAAATACTTGTATTAAAAAATATAAAGAATTAAAATAATTAAAAATAATTAAAGAAAATTTAAGTATAATTTAAAATATTTATATATATTTGAAAATGTTAGAGAAAATAAAATAATATACATTTAATAAATTTAAAAATAATTAAAAATAGTAAAAAATTACAAAAAAAATAAAAATTTTACAAATAATTAAAAAAAATTAAAAAAAATAGAAATCATTAAAAATATTAAAAAAATTACAAATCATTAAAAATAATTCATAAATATTTTAAAATATTTATACATATTTAAAAATATCTAAAAATAATAAAAAATTAAAAACATTTAATAAAAATAAAAAAAAGTTATAAAAGTTAACAAAATTACCAAAATTAATAAATTTACAAATAATTAAAAAATTTAAAAATTTTCTAATTAATAAAAAATATTAAAAAAAATTAAAATAACTAAAAAAATTTCATATAATTTTAAATAATTATACATAATTAAAAATATTTGGAAATAAAAAATAATAAAAAATTAAAATTAAAAAATTATTAAAAATATAAAAAAAATACAATTAATTATAAATTTTCAAATAATTAAAAATATTAAAAATCATTAAAAATATTTAAAAAATTTCAAATAATTAAAAATATTTTTAAAATTTTAAAAAAAATACATATAATTTAAAATCTTTATACATACTTACAAATATATTAAAATAATAATAAAAAATAAAAAATAGTTAATAAAATTAAAGATAATTACAAATATTAAACAAATTAAAAATAATTACAAAAAGTAAAAATAATTAAAAAATTTATGAAGTACAAATCCCTAAAAATATTAAAAAATTACAATTAATTAAAAAAATAAAATCATTAAAACCTTTAAAAAATTAAAAAAACTTACAAATAATTAAAAATAATTAAAAATGATTTATATTTAATTTAAAACATTTATACATAGTTAATAATATCAGAGAATAAAACAAAATAAAAATAAAAATAATTAAAAATATTAAAAAAACATACAAATAATTACAAAAATTAAAAATAATTTAAAATCTTAAAAAATAAAAATCATTAAAATTATTATAAATATTATAAATAATTTAATAAATCAAAAATCAATAAAAATATTATAAAATTACAATGAACGAAGAAAAGTTTTAAAAAATAAAAAACAATAAAAACTAGTATAAATTAATATAAATTAATAAAAAATATTATAAATTACTAAAATAGTGTATATTATAGAATTTCTAATTTTCAGGTCATAAAAATAACGAATTTGAATCAATCATGTCGAAATAACAATGAAATTTGTTATTGCTCATGACGTGAAAATTGACGACCTATTTCATTTTTACTTTTCTAGTAATTTATAATAATTTATATATACACACACATACAAATATAAAAATAATAAGGAATAATTAACATGGTGAATCAAAGCTGAAATTAGATAAATTACTAAACTTAGGGTTTTCACACGCATACATATTTCAAATAGGGAATATATAAATATATATATACACACAAAATCAAATATAAAATAGGGAATAAAAATTTTTCATTATTCCTAAATGCTAAATAAAAAATGAAAATTGGATAAAATAATCAACCTTGGGTTTACCAAAAATAAATCATGTAATAAAAGGCATAAAACCCAAAAATAATAAAAAAATTTACAAGATGAATTTGTGCCAATGTGAATCGAAGATGGATTAGTAAAAAATTCCCTAAAATGAAGTGTTTTGGAGTAGCATAGACCCAAAAATAAATCATTTATTAAAATGATTAAAATCCAAAAATAATGAGAATGGAAAAAGATGAATCCTTATTAAAGAAAATAGAATTCGAATCTATAAAATAAATAACGTGTCGAAGTGGGGTGGTCTGGTGTTTCGCATCATGGTGGTTTAGGAGATGGAGGATGAGAAGAGAGGAAAAGAGGAAGAACAAAGAATGGGTGGCGTGCACTGTTAAATCAATTTATTAATTGTGACGTGTTATTTAAGTTAGAATTAATGTCGTCGCAAATAGTTATTCCATCAAAGTAATTTGTGATTGGCATTAATACTTGTCAAAAATGCTCTTGAGTAGATAGGAATTTGTGATAGAAGTAGAATTCCATCAAAAATGCCCATCGTGAATACATTTTTCATTGGGCGGTGCGAAATCCTGCCAAAACCAGTTACAATAGATGAAATACGTCCTCATAAATAATCACTATTTGCAATGAGGTAGTTCCCCATTCTAAAAAATTTGAAATTCTAATTGTGTATACCAATGGTTCTACAAAACCATTATATTAGAGACATGGGTATGTCTTAAAATTCTAGTATTATTCCATAGTTGTGGACTAAGGAGTGAACTACAAAACATTTTACCTCAGGGGAGTATCAGAAGGTGTAATTCACACTGTAGAAATAGCTTCCTCAATGTTATAGTCAGGCCATCTAAGCCACTTAAGTGAGAAATAGATGAAGATCCTTAATTTCAAATTTATATTAATGATTGGTAAAATTTAATATAATATATAGAAATATTTTATCATTATAAAGAAGTAGAGGGTGTCATTCAAAACTAAAGGTAACAGAACAATGAACTGGGAGTTAGAGTTGGTGAATATGAATGTTTGTGAACCAAATATAGTTCTGTCTCATGGAGGGTAATTATTTTATGTAAATTTCTTCAATAATAGAAAATAGAAATTGTGGGTGTTCTTTCTCAAGTATAAGAATAGTGTGTGGGGAGTATAGAAGTAGAGAGTTACAAAGGTTTTGCTAGTCGAATGGAATAAATTTTGAGGAGACCATAATAGATTCTATGGAAAATAAGGGATTTATAAAGAATATAAACCAAAAAATAGTTTAAAAGGAAAGGAGTATGAAAATACATACATGATTCCACGTAGTATTCTAGGCAGAAGTGGTGAATTTTCTGACATACTTAATCAATATGATTCCCTCTTCTTCATTGGGGTAGAAACTACTGGAAGTATGTTAGTCCATAAGTAACCATGTTTTCACCCATATAAAAGTTACCAAAGCACTATCATACTTCAAATTTTTATTCCATGTAGAAGTATAATCTTGAATCTAAGTCCTAAGTGTGTTACCTTATTGGGTAGGGTGATGATGATCTTGGTTTTCTACTCTAGGAGAACAACCCTCATTAGGTTTTCAGAAGTCCAAATTTTATTTTCAATGAAGATATCTAGTAGAAGGATCCAAATTTAGTTGAGGTTTGTGATAAGAGTAAAATATCATTAGTGTCTAAAGTTAAACTAAATTGAAATTTGGAAGTTAGGGAAATTTGAGAAAATTTAGTAAGTACATCATTATTGGTAATTCTAGACTATCTAAAAGATGTAGTGGATAAAATTTCATTTTTGAAGGTGTTTCTAAGACTGGAAATACTAGAAATATTAAAGACAATGGAATCATGATGTAGAGTTTCAAAAGAAAAATATTTTTTAGATAAATATCCATAAGTTATAGTACTAGAATGTGTTGCGCCATAGAGAGAGTTATAGAGATATTCTAGGATAAGGTACCAGGTAAAAAGTTATGTAACTGATCTTCATTACTTACTAGTCTTGTAATATAGTTCACATAAGATCCTAGAATATAACATAAATTTAAAGGACTCAAATCAATAAAATTTAAACCTGATATACGAAATTAATTACCTCCAAATATGTATAACATGAAAGATATCCATGATTTATTATAGGAAAAATGTTCTTTAGAACAATTAGTGTATCTTTTAAAGGAGGAAATAAATGTTAGAAAAAGTTACAAGGTATGACTATTCATGAAAGGGCTTCAAATAACTGAGGGTGTGAATTTTTATGATATAATTTCATCGATGGTTATGAATATGATTATCTAGAAAATACTTTTTATGGTTTTCATTGAAGGATTTCATCTAGATCGACTGAATGTAAAGACAAAATTACATTATGGGGAATTAAATGAGTAGATCTATATGAAATAGTTGGATGGTTTTGTTGTGTATCATAATCGAGACTTTGTATACAAGATGAATCAATGTCTTTAAAGTTTTAAATAGGCACCAAGTCACTGGAATCAAAATTTTAATGACTTCATGATGTAGTGAATGTTCATCCAAGGAAATGTTGACTATTTATATTATAGGATGGTGTTCGATGGTGTGAGTTTCGTCATCTTGTTTCTATTTATTGAAGATATGTTTATTGATAGAATTGTGAAGTAGAGGATTGTTGAGATAAAGGTTTTATTTTTTTTAATAATCAAGATGAATGATCTCAACTCAGATAAATGGATGTTGGGGATAAGGATTATGAGGACTTGAGTTTTATTAGTTTGTACGAGATCCTAAAGGGTTACATTAAAAATGTGGTGGAGCACATTGATAGACCAAAATAATGTGCCTATTTTTATCCAAATTATCATGATTTCTTCATTATTTTCAATGATAAAACCCCTGTATTTCAATTTTTTATTAAAATAATGAGTAATTTTAATTATAGAATGAAAACGGGGTTTAATATTAAATTGATTAATTCTAGAATTTTGACAAATTTAAATCACTTTGGTATTTTGATCATAAACATTAAATTATCAATACAACTGATGTGATTATTTTTTTAGATTTACTTTATAA
Source organism: Viscum album (assembly GCA_963277665.1). Classification (NCBI taxonomy): domain Eukaryota; kingdom Viridiplantae; phylum Streptophyta; class Magnoliopsida; order Santalales; family Viscaceae; genus Viscum; species Viscum album. The sequence continues at coordinate 926,023,544 of OY728126.1, read as the reverse complement.
TTTTTTCTATAACTTTGTCTTTCATACCAAGATGTTATTCAAACATATAGAGGCCCAAAAAAATCAATCAATTTGGGAAATTGTTCTGGTAGAAAAAGTGGACCCCACTCCAAAAAGAGAGTCATAAATCATGCTACACACATATAATTGAAGTGATTCTAGCTACATTAGAAATAGGACTTAGAGACTTGTTTCACCATTAAATTTAAATGAGTTATTCCCTAATTAAGGCATCCATTGGATTCTCAACATTAATAGATGATTTAAGATGTATTCATTCAGAAGAAAAAGCTAATTTAATTTGCTTATAACTTCTTCTACACGTGGATGATGAAGTTGAAATTTGGAATAAAAATGATCAAGATAGTTTGGAACAACTTTAATAGAGAAACAATATCCCAATTCAAATATTTCACGAGTCAAACATGTGAAAACTTTCAGAGGAATAATTATGGAGCCAAAAAATATATCTCCTCACCAATAAAAGGAGGTGAACCCCTCCATTCCAAATCATCCCAGATCTAGGGAACCAAAGAGGAGATATCCACTGAGGGAGGCTTGTTATTGAAACCTTCCTCCCCCAATTCTTCTTCTTCTTCATTAATTTTTAGTTTCCTTTATTTTTTTAAAATTTTCAATTTTAATTTAGATTTCTAATAAAATCATGCATTTCTTTTAATTTCTATTCGAACCTTATTCTTATTTTTAATTTCATTCTTCTTATATTATTATTATTATTATATTATTATTATTATTATAATTATAAATTTTTCATTTTACCATTTTTATATTATTATTTTTCTTTTCTTATTTTCTGGTTCTCTTTTTTTTAAGTATTATCTCAATTAAAATAACAATAATAATAATCATAATAATAATTATTATTATTATTTTATTATTCTTTATAAATTATATATTTCTTTTCTTTTCTTATTTTCTATTGTATTATTCCTTTCAATCTCTCTTCTCATCCCCCATTCTTCTATTTTTATTTCATTCGTCCACCCTTATTTCTTTTATTTTCTCTCTCTTATTCTTCTCTACTTCCCTCTCCCGCCATTATGATCTCTTACTATTGGAAATGAGATACTAACCCCGAGCCTTTCCCTAGGGGGAGGTCAAGATGTTATTGAATTTTTGTTAATGTTTAATTTTATGTTTTTTATAAAATTGAGCATTATTCATGATGAGGCGAATGTCTCTGATAAAATGAATTCCCACCAATGACATGCAACCCAATTTATTTATATTCTTTTATTTAAATCATTTTTCACTCTCCCCATTGGTTAACTCTTCATATGATATGATTTGAGCTAATAAATTGATGAAATATAATTGATTGAGCTGGGTCTTAGAAGATAACACCTCATAGAACAATAAGTTTCATCAACCTTGATTAAAGGAGGTGGTGGAATTAAGGGTGCTTATGAAATCAATGATATTCTATAATTTCAAAATAAATAATATTAATTCAAACATGAGATATCATTTTTGTATTATGAAACTAAAATCAAACATATAAAATATAATAATGATTGAACCTTAAACCAAACCCCAAAACCAAGTTCTTTATTTCCTAAATCAACAATGTAGTTTTCATGTTAATTTAAATTATTATTTTTCATGTCATTAGAAATGTAATAAAAACCCCAAAAACATTTTCAATGTTTTAATTTAAAACATAAATGAATAAAAAAATATATATCTAATATGATTTAGAATAAGTAAATGAACACACTGAGATGATCCTCAAGTGAGACACGCATGTTCTGCCATTGTGTTTCACTAGAAAAAATATAATATTTCTTTTCACTATGCCTTATGACAGGTGTGTGTCAAAACTGGTATCATTTCTAGGGATCTAGTCAATTATTCATTTTTTCCACATCTTAGATAGATTTCCTTTATTTTTAGAAAAAATAAAAAAACTAATTTTTTTCCATGACGTTTACAAATGACCATTTTTTCCCTACATGGAATAACCATTACTCACGGGTTCCAAAACTAGTGGATAAAACACCACGGTCTTCAGAAGAGAGTAATTGTTTGGGTAAATAGATCATGTGAGGTCAGAGACAACTTAGAAAAGAGGATGAATTTAAATACCTCATCCTACATCTCAAAGATACCCTCAAGCTATCATTTTTAGAAGGATTGGATATAGAACTAACTAAATTCATAGAGTACATACCGAAATTTTATAAAATGTATCCAAGACACAAGAAGGGGTCTCCTTGATTTCTCCAAAAACAATTGACGAAGTTCCCTTATAATATTTACATGAGTAAGTGGAAAAACATAAACTTAATTATGATATTCAATATCATGATGAAAATGTATAGGTTCTCCAAGGAAAAGTTGATTATATTAAAAAAAATTCCTAGCATCATTAGAAGAACCTAAGTCTGAACCTGAACCATAAGATAATCCACTTGTCTATCCTAAGGAGGTAATGGAGGAAGAATTTATTGTTAATATATAAGTCATAGATCGCCATGAATTGGATTTATTATGGAATGAATGTTAGGAATTTCTTGATCTTCCCAAACCATACATAGAAGAAGATATAGCATCAGTGAAGGAAGATACCTCTAAAGTGGTGGAATTTGAATAAAAAATAGAGTAGTCCGACTACCTACCTCCATCCTCTAAGAACCTACTACAAGAGAAACTTACCGCTGAGGAATTGATTGAATTTAAACCAAGCCAATGAGTTTTTCTTTTATCATACTATTTCTCTTATAATATTATTGAAATATAATTGTGCATCACTCCCATTTTTTTTGACTTTTTAGGTTCACAAAATCTTTTTTATTCCTTAGAGGATGATGAAGAACCTGTTCATGTTCCTGTAGAGGAACACTTGGAGCTCCTTGATTTCAATAAACATATATTCAAGGAGCCTCATCAAGAGATCCATGTTTGTGATCTTGAGGAAATCAAACAAGAGGTTTCTAATTTTTAAAGGGGTAAATTAATTATTAAAAAATAAAATTCCAATTTTATTCAAGTATAATTACCTACATATTCTCCCTTTGATCATTCAATAAATAAAGTTCTTTGGAAGTCAAAAATAGTATAGAATAATGTTTTAAAATTAGCAACTAAGAATGAGGATGATGCATACATTATCCCACCACCTCTATGTAATATATACAACTTTGTGAAGGGGTGGATCTAGTGTCCTCTATCCATGGATCATTCCTCACCGAAAATTATGAATCAAAATCGAGTAAAACCCACATATGGTTGTTCAACTCAAAGAAGCTTCATCCACCATATAATTTTGGATAACAAATAGTACTTACTCTAGAGGCAGTAAAAATTTAGGGCCTTATTGGGGGATCATATAAAGATTTATCTTTAGACACTTTGTAATAATTTAGATTTCAATTACATTTCTTAATAAGTAGTTCAACATGGATCCCACTTCTACTTATGTTTTTTAGCATTAATTACCTGATCCTTATTATTAATTGAGTAATCATCTTTTTTAGGTTCATAAATGGAAAAAGGTATCCAAAATCATTGATGTATAAGGACTAATTTTCATGGGAAATGGAGTTCACATTTAGTGTTTAAACTTTTAAACTCCTTATATTTTTTTCGAATTCATGTTTTGAGCTTTAAAAGTGAAAATTAAATTCCCATACTTAAATTCATATTTTACTTGACTTGAATAGGATAGATGAGTTATTTAAGAATCATGTGATGCCATGTTTTAGATTTTAATGTTAATTAAATAGAATGAGTAAAATAGAAAATTGAATTATTCAAATGAACAATGGATATAAAAATGAAGAATCAGGATTTGAGGGATTTTATTGATTCATCAAAATGATATATCCAAACCATTTTTCAATATTTAAATTTATGAAATTCATTTGAATTGATTTTTTATTATTAATCATGCCTTGAGTAATTGTCCCAAATCATATGTTCAATTCCTGAGAGGTTTTCTAGATTATTAATTTCTTATTTTATCTTGAGCATAATTCTTGAGTGATATTAGGAAATTCCATCTACTAGAACATGAATTTGAACTTGTCAAATCTATGATTGTAAAAAAAAATTAAAATTATTGAGTCAGATTTTGATAAAACAATTATCCTTAAAATACTACATTTACATCAATCATTATTTATCCCTAGAGACTGTGAATGACCTTTATAAGAATGAGCCATGTTTCTATCCTTTTTTATCCATTCCTACCCAACTCTTAGTAATTGGAAGATACTTAAAAATTGAAGTGTGGGGGTGAAGGGAATCCTGTTAAATTTGATTATTTATATTTTAAGGAAGAAGTGTGGGAGTTATTATTATGGGAATTGTAAAAAGTTGTGGAATAATTTATTGTACTCTATTATTTTACCTTATTGATTACAAAAAAAATGAAAATGATGAAAAGAACCATAAATTAGAAAAATGGGTTGTGATTTTGGGTGAACCAAAACTCACCATTACTAGACCTATGATTTTTATCATATGTGTTTATGTGGTGGATGTGAGCTTTATTCTAATCATAACATTAAAAAAAGAAATTTTAAAGGTTCTTTGAAAATGAAAAAAAATATAAAAATAATATATATACATTCAATAGAGGGAAAAATCATTCATTATACTTAAAATAATCACAATATTTACTTTATACTTTTAGGAATGTTGGGAGTAGATATAAATTAAAGGTAAGAATGTAATTAAACTTTTACATTGAATATAATTCTTTTGGATTTAAGAGATAATCCTCTTCTATGAGATTTAATTTTTAACATCAAGTCCAACCAACATTAATCTTTAGAGACATTTGAACCTTGATTACATGACCTCATGATCTATGTGTGTTTTGTCATTACAAAATGGAGAAATTAGTTCTTTATAAGCTAATAGATAAGGAGAATGTTCTCAGGATATGAGAGATAATCTACTAGAAATGTATCATTAGTGATGAGGAAAAAGATTAAAAAGTGAGGAAGATCATGATTTGTCATGTTTGATAAAAATTAATCAATGAGAATTAATGAATGAATGGATAATCTCCATTATTTTTCAAAGGAGAAAAGTAAAATATATGTATTGGTTGTTTCTTTGGAAAATGAGAAATTAAATTTCTGTTTTATGTAGAATTTGAAATTTTGATTTGACATTTACAATTTTTTTTATTTTATTTTATTGAAACTTGAATATTGATATCATCAATTGTCCTCTTAAACTCAATGATGATATTTTATGTTTGAGGATAAGCATGGTTTAAGTGTGGGATTATTTGAAATTCCAAAAATATGTGCATATTTTTATTCAAATTACTATTATTATTTTATTATTTTAAAAAATAAAACCCATGTATTTAATTATTTTATTAAAATAATGGGTAATTTGAATTATAAATGAAAATTGAGTAAAATGTGAAAAGTACTTAATTTTTGAATTTTCACAGATTTTAATCACTTTGGTATTTTGATCATATATTTTAAATTATAGATCCAATTGATGCTATTATTTTCTAGGATTCCTTGATTTGTGGGATACAACTTGGTATTCTATACCAAGATGTGATTATGACATATAGAGGCTTTAAAAAATCAATCAAGGTGAGAAATTTCCCAGGCGAATTGAGTGGAACCCACTCTAAAAAAGAGGAATAAATCATGATACAAGTCTCAAATTGAAGTGAATATATATTTATTATAAAGGGTACTCATAGGTTCATTTCCACATTAAATTGTAAGGGTTTATTCACTCGTTAAGATGGACATTAGACTCTCAATATTGAAGGAAGATTCAGTATGAATTCATCCAGAATAAAAAACATGAGTAATTTTACTATAATATCTTCAACATGTGGATGATGATGCTAAAATTTAGAAGAAAAAGAAGAAAAAAATTGAATCAACATTTATGAATACATAATTTACCAATTCATCTATATAATGGGACAAACATGTGAAAACTTTTAGAGTAAGAATTATAGATCCATAAAAATCTCCCACCTCACATATAAAAGGAGGTGAACCCCTCTATTCAAAATCATCCTAGATTTGGGGAACAAATTAGGATATCTATACCAAGGGAGGCTGGTTACCGTAACCTTAATCCCCTATTTCTTCTTCTTCTTCAATTTTTATTTTTCTTTATTTCTATTTTTGTTTTCAATTATAATTTAGATTTCTAATAAAACTATGAATTTCTTTTAATTTTTGTTCCACCCATATTATTATTCTTTTTAATTTTATTCACTTATTATTATTATTCTATTATTATTATTATTATTATTATTATTTTATCATTTTAACATTCTTATTTGAAAATTTATTTTCTTTTCTTATTTTCTTCTTTTTTATTTTTGTAAAAATTAATTCCCTTAATAAAAATAATAATTATTATTAATATTATAATTATTATTATAACATTATTTATAATTATATATTTTCTTTTCTTTTCTTTTCTATTATTTTATTCCTTTCTCTCTCTCTCTCCTCATGCCCCATTCTTCCATTTTTAGTTTATTCATCCACCATTTCTTCTTTTATTTTCTCTCTCTTTTTTTTCTCTTCTTCCCTATTCCTCTATTGTGATCTCTTACTCTATAAAATGAGAGGATAACCCCAAATCTTGGCTTAGGGGGAGTTCAAGGTGTTCTTGAATTTCAAATAAAGTTTAATTTTATGTTTATGATAAAATTGAGTTGTATTCATGGTGATGTGAATGTCTCTGATCTGATGAATTCCCACCAATTACATGAAACTCAATTTTTTTCTATTCTTTTATTTAAATCATTTTTTCATCTCTCCATTGGTTAACTATTAATATGATAGGATTTGAGCTAATAAATGGATTAAAGAACATCAATTAATCTGGGACCTAGAAGATGAAACCTCCTAGACCAAGGAGTATCATCATCCTTGATTAAAGGAGGAGGTGGAATTGAGGGTCCTTAGGAATTCAATGAAATTATAAAATTTATAAATAAATAATAGTAATTCAAATATGATATTTCATATTTTTATTATCAAACTGAAATCAAACACATAAAAGAGAATAATGATTGAACCTTAAACCAACCCCCAAAACCAAGTGCTTTATTTTCTTAACTCATTATGATTATTTTTCATGTCAGATTAAATTCTCATTTTTCACATCATTATAAAAGTAATAAAATACCCCAAAAAAATTTCATTATTTTCATTTAAAAAAAATAGATAGCTTATGTGATTTAGAATAATTAAGTGAACACACTTAGAAGCTCCTAAAGTGAGACAACACAGGTCGACCACTATATTGCACTAGGAAAAATAAAATATTTCTTTTGACCACACCCCATTATAGGTGTGTGTCACACTTAGACATGAGTAAATAGAAACTAATAAATACCCCATGGTTTTACATTTAAAATTGATAAAGGGGAAGGTACTAAAAATGGAATATGAGGTAGGGTGCATAACCAAGATTTTCTATGCATTTATCGTTATAATCCTAATGTATGAATTTATTTGTAATCAACAAGAAATTATGTAAGAAGTGGTAGTAGTCAGCAGGTCCATGTCTAATTCTATAGGACAAAATTAGGAGGCATTAAAGTGTATTGTTTGATACTTTAAGAGTTCAGTAAGCCAGGTACATTACTTTGGAATAGATGAGTCATTGTAGGGTTTTTTGACAATGAATTTGGTGATGATTCAAACACTTAAAAGAGAACTGGCAGATATGTGTTCTCTTTCTAAATGATGGTGGTGATTTGGATATCAAAGCATTAACAAATAGTTTTACTCTTAAAAAAATATGCGGAGTATGTTTCCTAAGAAAATGTTTTGAAGGGGTTCATCATGATAAATATGTTAGTAAAATATCTTAGAATAATGTGATATGATGGGATGTTATTTTTTTACTCACAAAGTGTAATTCAATTAAGCCAGAAATCCAAATTTCACTTAAGATTAATGAAAAATCAACTAATGTATTAATTCATCATAAAATTTATAAAGGATTTTTTTTGGATCTATTAAAGATAAAATGAACACATAATCTATAAGAAATACTAAAAAATGTATCTTTTGGGATGTTTTGAGGTATTTTTGTGTGTAAGTAGTGTTGGGTTGACTAAAATTATAGTGGGGAATCTATGCAGCTATAGAAAAAGGTAAATAAATTAAAAGGGGTTTGTGAGAGATAACATAGGGCTTGGTGATGATCCTAGAAAATCAATCTCAAGTGGTAGATTGTTAGCATCGATTGTGAAAAACATTTTTTGGCTAAGTAGAATTACCAAGATAAAAAAACATTATATCTTTAACTTTAGATAGTTTAGAAAATGGTGGTGTAGTGTCAATGACTAGGGTTAAAGAGTTTTAATAATGGATAACCTAATGTTGTAGACTGGAAGATGATGACTGGATAATGTTTGTTTGATGGTGTGATTATAAATTACCCCCATACTCAGTCGATGGAAGTGGTGTGTTAAGTGAAAAGGAATTGTGTAAGCATAAATCTATAAAATGTTAGAGCCCCTATAAATGACCCCCTAGTTGTTTAGAGGCAAAGTGAAAAATGTAAGAGTAACTTACATAGATAATAAGTGTAAAGTCATGAGAGTTTTGAGAATGAAAAAGGTGTACTGGTAGTGGGAATTGAGGTACTGGGAGCCTTTAACCAAATTAAGAGATGGTCACAAATATGGGAGAAATATGGAAGCACTCCCCATGAGTATTGGAAGAAATTGTGACTGGTTTCACTGGCCAAACTCGAATATATTTAGTAGAGTAAATAACTTGTGATGAAAAAAAATATACTAAAGTAATTATATTCATATTATAATTCCTTAATAAAAGTAAAATAGTCTCCCCCATTGAGTATGAATCACATATCAAACATGTAAATTTTTTTGTTCTTTATACTTATTTTATTTTAATTATTGTCTTTTGAAAATCTAATTTGTGTGCATTCATGGGGTGCGCATTACGGTGAGGTGATTTTGGAGTTCTTTCTTCTAGGTTCTAAATGTCATGACATGAGATCATTTTATTCACTTTTTTTTCACCTATTATGTTTTTTGGATATAATCTATTGGTTTCGTCGAAAGGTAGTTATGACCCCAACAAAATAATGTGTTTCAAGTGAATCATCTTTCTGAAACAATAGCAGACCATTACATTACACTTATACTTAGTGGAGTGTATCCCTTAAAGAGAACTCTGAATCAATATTGTAATGAAAAATATTTTTTATTTCACACCAAAAAGGAGACTTTTATTTTTTTAGAACAATTGATATAAATATTTATTATTTATTGGGAATGGAGTGTGGGGGAATTGATCAAATTGAATGAATTTTCCATTCCATGGATCTTCCTTTTATTGGTATTGGAGTATCACTTTGGATAATATCACCCACCCCTTTGAAGTGGTAAGATTACTATTCTACAAAGTAATATCTTATCAATATTAATCATGCTCAATTGATCACACCCAAACAAATAATTAGCCCAGATCACATCTACCAGTGAAGGGATGTGTCCATTAGATCACTCCTGATCTGATCGACGATCCAAATTAAACCCAGTCGGTGAACTAGGTTGACCCAATGAATATACACCTTAGATATTGATCGTGAACTAGTATAACCTATTGATCTATTATGAAAAATAAATTCACCTCTATGTATCGACATGGCTTGCGAAGTGCAAAGTGAACCATCAATGTTTCACATTAACCTATCACACACACACGCATGCCTGCACGTGGACAGTGTGCCACACCATCCCTCATAGGATTTTCCTCTACACGTTATCATTTTAAATAATGATTAAAAAATTACCCTTGTAAATAAAACCCCACTTTTTAATGTGGGATTCCAACCCCCCCCCCCCCTAAAAATTAAAGATAAAACCATATTTAAAATATTTTCAAATTCCTTTAAAATCCATCAATTACATTGATAATTCATAACTTATATTTAATGTCTTTTAAATATTATAGAAAAATTTATTAATACAATAATTTTGTTTCATTATTATTTCTATTTACAAAATTCCCCATTATAACATTATTAGAAGATAATTATTATTATCTTTTGTAATTAAAAATTCCTAGTCAATTAAATTCCCCTTTAATAATCCATTATTACCATTATCATTCCCTTAAATATTATTTCCCAAAAAACAAATATCATCCTAAATAAAATTAATACTATTTTTATATTTAGAGAGTGGTAAATATAACATTTATATATGTTAATAAATATTTGATAAACGTTCCTATTAGATTATTCCATGTTATTAATGTTATAAAAGAACCCACATCGTCTCAATCTATTTCCATTCTATATTCTCACTGTCACCATGGTTAAAATATTATTAATTTTTTAATAATAAGTTAATTATTTTCCATCAGAGTTAATATGGTTTTCCAAACCTCTAAAAAACATCCGAACAATATTTCATTGTGATCTATATGAAAAAACAAATAAAATAGACTATTTATTTGAACAAAACATACATTCGGTGAAAATTAAACATTTAATCCAAACTTTGACGTAAAACAAAACACAGTGGCCTAAGTCCCAAATTATAATTGATAGTTATCAATCTGTTATTCATAAAAAAATCAACTTGATGTCATGAACTCAATTTTTTAGACAGAATATAAATTTTCATTCGTGCGTAATTGTTACCAACAGAACAAGTTTATTTTGAATAATAATAACAATAAAAATAAAAATTTATTATTATTATTATTATTGATATAAAAATGTTTTAACTTAGTTCCATCTAATAATAATAAATTAATATAAAATTTTCTTATAAAACCTTATTCAAATAATGTTTTTACACATTTTTTAATTGATTTCTCCTTTTTATTTTGTGGAATATTTTAATTGAAATTTTTTTATATCCAAACATAAAAAAACCCTCATGTGCCCAAATTCCATGTATGTTTTCATCTTTTTAACCTATATCTTGTTGTTATTTCCTTAAAATAATAAATAAATGGTTCCAAAATGATGGATGTGAAAAATTATAAAATTTTAGATGTAGATTTGGTTTGATATAGTGTGTAACATTCTCTTCATTGATAAATTCAAAATCAAAAGATATTAAATTGTAGTTTAAATCCATGCTTGTATATTAAAAAACATTGACCTAAAGCCTACTACGACTAGTCGGTCCAATTTATGTAAATAAAAAAATTATTGACTTCCTCTCCTTGAGATGAATGTTTTGATATTTTTTATGGAATATAATATATGTTTAATCATGATTATTAAAATCCTAATCATAAATGAAAAAACATGAAAATTAAAAAAAGATATATTATTAAAATCAAGAAACAAAGTCAGATAGATTCATTTATTATAAGAATGAATTCGTATTTCCAATACATTTGATTCCATATATATGAAAAGTTATTTTCAATGGATAAAAAAATATCTAAATATAAATGACATAATAGATATTCTTAACTAGGGTTATAACATTGGAATCCAAGAACTGTACCTATCACTGATGAGCTATCACTCTCTAGCAATGATCCCCCCTTTTCTAGTTTCCCCTATGTGGGATAAGTTTCCAAATTCTAGCCACACTCTGCATTCATCTATAATATGCTTATATATGGGAATATAGGTCAACTAATATTTTATTAAATATAATTTATCATCAAAAAAATTCCATCATTGGTTGTGCATTATCTTAACAATGCCAAATAATAACCAAAATGTTATACTAAAGAAAACATGTCATTCATGACTCATTGGTGTAGTAAGTTAATCGATCCAATACATTGTTAATGAGTAATTTATGGCTTTAATACTTTTATGTAAAAATAATAATATTTAGTTCAAAAATTAGTTGTTCCATTCAACTCAACCTTCAAGGAACTTAATTTAATAAAATTGAGTGTTAATGAATTTAATAAAACTAAATTGATCACTAAAATCCAATTGTTATAAATGTAATTACTAGATGAAAACATTTATTGTTACATGTTTCCCAACATTAAACTTTTCATTCTTGAAAAGAAATAAAACATGGACTGCTTGATCATTATACCGACTCCTATAAACATTTCATTTAATAGAGAAGACAACTCTAATAAAATTTATAACAAATAGGTCAAAAATCCATCTCTAAACTAATTCTTGTTAGTATTCCCACACATATAACTAAATGAAAATACACTTTCATAACCACTCCAATTTTAAATTCATAAATTCAATATTTCCATAACTCTGGTCATCACCATATGAATTTATGATGCTTTCTCAACACTTTATTTCACATTTAAAAATAATTATATCCATCCCTATAGAGAATCAATCTATCCACCTTTAATAAAAAGTCCAAGATTATTACCCAGATACATTAAATCACAAAAAATCTCTCCTCCAACAATTTTCATGATTTAATAACAAGACCCAAATATCTTCAATAATTAGTGAAACAAGATTCAATAATGACATATTATCATAAAAATACAAAAAATTCCTATGTAGAATAGAAAATAACATTAAACCAAACATTAATACATTTCAAAAACTGACCACTTGATTCAAATTTCACAAGATCCCATAAATGGTAAGTATTATACTATCTTATCTTAAAATCATCACTAAAATTATCTTTTTTTTATATGAATACCCACTTTATAGTTCAAAACTTCAATATATGAAAATAATATCAAATATATCAATAATTAACCAATAAATAGATCTCAAAAGGAGAGTCATTAGAGTATTCCAACATACTAAATTTAAAGAAAAAATCATGTTTTCATAATAATTAAATTTTAGAGGATGATTATTAATAAACCAACCATGGATAGTTAGTTCAATTATTTATCTACAACCCATTTACTTCATGTAAACAACTCTTTATTTCATATATTATCACCCGTGATAGAAATAACACATGTTTGTCTTTAACTCATTTACATGGGATGTCCCCAAACTACACAAAAAAACCACAAAAAACTAATTATTCATCTATGATGTGGTTTTGACCAACATTTTATAATGACTAATTCATTAACCCATTTTCGTTACTTACTATAAAATAATAACCCTTTTAGCTCTCTAAAAACTTACAATTTTTAGAAAATGATTTCATAAACATCTTTAGAAACGTATAAGGGTAAAACATCAACCGCATCCCATTACAACATTCTTTTAGTTAATTAAAATATCTTTAGAAAAAAAACTTAATTCAGCAAGTTTATTGTCACTCTACTACCGAATCTATTATCAAGGAGGTCTCACATATGTATCATAACTCCTTAAACTATTTTTCATAAAATTTCATAGTTTATTAGTACCTACATAAGAACATATAAAGTAGATATCCCCATCTACATATTGATGACCACAAGTAGTCTATTCCAAACCCTCAAACAACACCTAACCATATAAGTGGGACAATAAAAATGTTATTTAAGGAATAAAAAATTATCTAAAGGGTTTATAAGAATTTTTTAACACTTAATAAATTAATCAGAAACATGTAGAAACCATTTAACCAAATATCTATGATTATAGAAATTGAAATAAACAATATTTTATATATTTCTTACATGGTTGATCATCCACAACTATATTTTATCAAATGATTGATAAAGATCACTCAAAGGTTTAAATTGGTCTCCCTAATTAATGGTGAGATCATGGTTTGAAATAATCGCCCATCTCATTAGTAGTATCATCCTTGTATCCATGACATACTAGTATCTCTATAGGCAATTTATAGTGAAGGAATATATCTTTGATGGAGATAGATATTTCTCCAGAATATTAATAAAGACCACACACCATATCAATGAATTTGGTTTGTTTATATAATTCCTTATGAAACTCGTGATTTAACCATGTATTTACTCATGAATTATTAAACTCTTTTCATGAACTGATTAGAGCTACTCTTGAAATGGTACATAAGTTGTCCTATGACATGATCTAAAGGGAGTTCTCGTTCCCCAGTGGTTAGAAACTAGTATCCGAGCATTATGGAAATGAACTTTGGAATAGTTTTTCTAGATAATCCAATAAACAAACAATGGTTCATTATAGGCACTCAGTATGAAATCACCATATATTAGTGGGACAAGCATCTAAATAAACAACATGGATACATCGATAAAAAATCAAACATGGTATAACAAATGATGGAATAACATAATAGAAGATGCATTGAATACTATAACATGAAAATAAGGAGAAACAACATCCATATTTTGAAATTTATCCCTAAAAATAAGCATATTACATAAGATAAACCAAGAATAAATAAAAAGGAAATCATGGTGGGATGATAAGGTGGTGGTAAATAAATGATGAGTGTACCACAAAAAAATTATAACCAAAAATAAAACTAAAACAAAATTTACCCATCTTTGTGTTCCACAAGGATCACATCCCACCATGTAATCCCCTGTAACCCAATATAAGAAAACATAAAAATTCACCTCCTTTAAATAGAGCATTACCTTTACCTAAATAAAAAAAGAAAATGTTTACATACACCTGAAGTGTGTATGTAGTTCTTGAGAATAACCAGCCCAATAAGATCCTATTAAGGATTCTATGAAAAAACATTTGAATAATTTAAAAATGTTAGTTTTAAAATAAATGTATAAAAGTAAACATTATATTTTTTGGAACAAGTAACATAGATCATGAAAAATTAACAAGATTTATATTTAATTAAGAAAGAAATTAAAATGAAAAATAACAAATAATTCTCAAAAAAAAATCATGGGATAGACTCTATGTGACTAAGGTCAAGGATCCCTAAGATATTCATATATATATATATATATATATTAAAAACCAATACAAGTATATCAAACAATTCACAACCCACTAACAAGCGTGGAATCCTAAATTAGACGGAAGAATCACTAACCAAAGAGTAATATTTCACCAATTATATAATCTAGAATTAACTATATATAATTACCTCAATACCTCATGATGTAATTTTCCTTTATTCCCCAATTTAAAACCTAGGATTCCCATGGATCATAAAAACTATTAAAGGATGTGAATTTCATCATGAAACATTTTTATTTAAAAATTAATTCCAATCCATGAATTTCATTTATCAATGAACCATTTCACAAAACCATTTCAAAATGAGTAACTATTTTTTAAGAAAACAATTCATAGAAACTAAGTGAGGAATTTTATAAAACACATCGTATATTTTATAAAAATTAATAGAAAAACATGAATTTGAGGTCACCTTAACTCCTCATGTCAAAAAAAGATGATTGTAAATAATTATAATATATAATAGTCCCCAATGATGGAATATAATATTTTTAAATAATTAGAAACCTCACTTAAAGAATCAAACAAATATTTTTATTCAAACAATGGTTACATAATGAACACATTACCTTTAATTGATTAAATAAATTGAGGTTGATGTAAAACCAAAAAAACTTTGGATTAAATACCCTAGTCACATAATTATAATTCCTAAATATAAACCCCCCATCAATAAATTCAAACAATAAGAAAGCCTAAACCTTTATGGACATAGGGAATGAAAAATACCTACAAATAGAATAAAAGTGATGAAAGATATGGAAAGAAAATACTTAGTGAATCTTAGTGGAACATAATGTTAAATAGAAAATAAATAAATAAGAGAGTGAGAGGATCAAGTGGTTAATACATCAAGAATCTAGACAGTTTGAATGGGGGATAAGGGAAAGTAGAGGGTCTCAAACATGTGCTAGGTCGGTGTTTCAATTTCACAAGATTAAGTTTTTAGTAGTTTACAGGGTTTGGAAACCATGTGTATGGTATTGGGAGCTGGATAAGTTTAATGGTTTGGACACATAATTTAGAAAACCATACTTCAACTATGTTAATGGTTATGGAATGTTTTGAAATTATTTTCACGGTTGGGTTTCACATTAACACTATATAGGTGATAACAATGAAACATGAACTGATCCCCCCCCCCCGACCACCATTTTCTTCCAATTTTTAGGAAAAACTAATTTAAAACAAACAAATATGAATAAAAATAAACAAATATAAGGTTTTTACCTACAAATTACATCTTAGGTGTTATAATTATCCCTATTGTATCACTTTCCACTACCAAAATGTTAAGCTGTAGATGGTTAATCAAAAAATAAGTGAGTCCATTTCACTCTTAGGAGTTAATCCAACTCCAAAATCTTGGAGTAATCCATAATGTGTTGTCTAATACCTAATATAATGGAATGTATTTTGAATTCAACACTCGATTTTAGTAATCAATAATCTAGATAGGCTTAAAAAACTAATACATCATGTTCCAGATACAAATCCTTCTGATCTAATATATGTGAGGGATTTGAATGATACCTCTTTAATTGGAAGGCATGGAAAACATTATTAATGCATTCCATTTAAGGAAAAATTATAACTTGTATTACACCCTTCCTATCATTTACATGATTTAGAAGAGACCCACATACCTTAATACTGACTTCCCTTTCTTACAAAGTCATCAGTGTCCCAAATGAGGTGAAAACATTAAAAACACATGGTCACTTACTAAAAATTCAAGAGGTAGTAAATGTTAATCCACATAATATTTATGTTGTATCTAGGCCAAAACGATTATTTTTTGAATAATATGGATCTTATCTATAATATCTTAAAAAATATTGACCCCTATTAAGAAGTTTCATTAAACCTCAATTGAAAAAGGGGAAATTGGCATGAATTATAATAAAAACATTGAAAGGATTTACTCTAAGAGAGGATTGATAACTATTATTTAAAAAAATCAACTAGTTATTAAAGGTTATCCCATAATCTCCTAAAGTCTATGACACAAGAATGAATCATTTCTTCCAAAATTTGGATTTCCCTATTTGTTTGCCCATCAAATTGTAGATGGTATGTCGTACTCAATATTATATGGGGTCACATGGACTCTTAAAATACACTCCAAAAATAATGATGTGAATCAATTATCTCTATCATAAATAATTTAAGAAGGAAATTTGTATATTTCATGATATCCTATACATACAACTTCTCAAAATACTCCACCATGATGATATCCATGGATGATATAAAATGAGGTGACTTGGTCAACCGATCAATCCAAATCTTGATAAAATTCTTCCCAAAGTTGGTATGAGGTAGATTAGTGATGAAATCCATATATATCTGACTATATTTAAAATTAAGAGATAAATATTCTAATGATCTGTTTTAATATACTGAAAAGTTTAACATCAGGACACAAAATCCTTTATGTCCTTTCTTATATTGGGCCACCAATATTGGTGCTTCATATCATAATACATATTAGTGTATCTTGGATGGACTCCCCACTCATAGTGATGGACACCTTTAATCGCTACTCTCCTCATGGAAAGAAGGTGAAGAATTTAACAACCCAAACATTTATAAATGAAATTATTTTTTTAAAATAAGTAAATTATTTATTAAGAAGTGAATTTATAGAAAACACATGAACTAATTTGGTTATTTTGGTCCATTAAATTTTTTGTGAAATTTATAAGACTATTAAGTATCATAACTGTTAAAAATATATCTATTTTAGAGTAACCATTAAAATTAGTATATTAAGTGTTATGAATAAGTCTATTTCAAATAGAAAAAGGAAGTGAAAGTCTTTACAAGTATGATAATACCCTATAATGTCCATTTATCATAGCTTCCAAGGGAGATAGAATCAATAGGATTTTCTATTGACCAAGTCCAAGTTGATATCCAACAAATAAATCATGAGTGAAACTGTTTATGGGAGAAGTTGAATCTCATCAATATCAAGGCCCAAACCATGTTCATTGAGCCACCCTAATAATATCTCACCATCATGAACCTTACTCTTAGGGAATACTCTGGTGTAATAAGGGGTTATGTATCTATAACCTGGTAGTTTGAATTTATAAATGTTTATTTTTAATAAAATAATGATTATATTTATCTTCATTATTATTACATTATAATTATTAAATTATACATTTGATAGAAAGTAGATTTTGATATGATGAAACAAAAATTGTATTTTTGGGAAAGATATTTTTTCTATCCAAACACTCTTCTTAATGAATTAAATAATTTTTGAAATAAATTATAATTTAATAAAACATTATTACTGAATAATATTTATTATATTTTAATTATAATATAATTTTATGAAGTCAAATGTAATTTTTATAAGGTCGAGAACTTTTATTACCTAAAAACTAGTATTTTTCAATAAATGGGTATTTTTATTTAAAAGTGATAATTATAATATATATAGAATTATTTTTTTAAGATAAATACTATTTTTTAAATCATCATGTAAAAATTATGCAATGTAATTTTTTCATAATTTTCTATGATAGCCGAATTTTAGAGAAAAAATTAAATATAGTATATATTATGACATCATAATGACCAAAATGTGATTTAATATATTCTATAAAATGTATCTATGAACAAATACATATTTATAATTGAAAATAATGTGTTTTTAAGTTATTCTATTAACTTTTAATGAATTAATAAATTATCCAAAATCTATATTATATTTTAAGGTTTTAAAATCAATTCTTTATGAACATGACTTACTTCCAATCAAAAAAGGTATTATTTTAATGATTTTGGTTGTTAGCCTTATAAAATAATGAAAATAAATAATATTTATAAAAAAACATTTTCAAAAACCTAGGCAAGGTTTGTGGTTTTGATTATATTATCATATAGGTTCCAAAACTAATGTTTGGAAATTAATAAAGAATGTTCCACACTTTTGCTATATAAACCCACACAACCTCCATTTATTCTTAACTAAAAAATCTTGGAGCATTAATTTACTCTAAAATTACCTCTCTAGATACCTACCAAGGTTCTGCCAATCTCTTAAGAAACTCCTCTCATTCAATAAGAGTCACCCTCTTAAGGTAAGGGATCCTCTCATTCTCTTCTTTATTCAAAAACCTTCTTTATTCCATGCCAATTGATTTCCAATTTTTCAAGTTGGGATATATTTTTACACATCACTATTACTATCCTTATGATTCCCTAGTAATTATATAATCATTTTACTATCATTCACCCATTTTATAAACCTTTATTTACACTCATAATACTAATGAAATTATCATATGATTCTCCATGAAAATCATTATATAGTGAATACCTGTTAAAATTTCCACTCAAGGGTATTCACCTAGTTATACCTATACGTTATTTTTTATAGAGTTACATTTATATAAAATTAACACCTTAATTATGGGAAAAAATTGATGAAATAGATCATTATATTATATGATCTATGTGGAACACTTATGTATGTACATGATATGAAAGTGATGGGTGGGACTATAATTATATATCCTTCTAATGCATTGGGTAAAAAAATCTCATGACATTCCATGGATGGTGAATATGATGTTATCCTAATCACACTATGTTAGTTGGACATGGTTCTTATCCTTGACTTATGTTTATGATGTCATGTTTTATGTTGTTTCCACATTCCTATGTTACCTTAATGTTGTCATGTTATATCATGCTTTATTGTTCAATATTATCATTCTCACCCCTATTATATTACCTTTATAGGACTCTTGTATCACATATACTAATTTACATTATGATTTTCTTTGTTTATTATCTTACTAGATTTATAGAACACCCATTTCTTATGTACGTCCACAGGTTATCCCATGTAGTTTTAGAAGATCCATAGAATATAATTTTATGCAATGTAGTTTTTAAATATATTTGTTTATTTTTCATGTTGTTATGATATGTAACTAATTACCCATAGAAAATTGGCCTCAAGAACTTTTGGGTTTGTATTCGGTGTATATTTATATAAAAAATCATGAAATAAAGTGTATTAAAATATTGGTTTCCATAGTTGGTATCAAAGAAAAGTCTAGTTATTTTTAGGATTATGATTATAAAACTACAGTGAAAACCATAGGGAAAATACTAAATATAGGAAAACATCACTGCATTTTGGTAAGGTATAGATTAAGTAGTTTTTAATAAAATACATCCTTTTCTAGATACTATAAGTGAATGTGGCTCTAGAAAAGTTTAAATTAGGGGTAATAAACCTAAATAGGGTTCATTGAGTTGGAATTGATCGTCACCTAGTTCACAAAAATGGATCATACTACACACTTAGTTTGAAACTCCCAGGTTATATTCTTTTTTAAATTTATAATCACTTCATGATCTATTATGAAGGGATAAAAATGCCCATAATATTTTTTATTAGGAATTATATCATGGATAACTTATATTAAAACCTATAAATTCATAAGATAAGGAATATATGTCATTTATGTGTTATACCTTTAATGATTATGGTTTAATATTTTTATATTTAATAGTTTAAATATTCTCAACCATAAATTCCCCTTTATTTCTAGTGAATCATCATAAATATGAGGAATAGAGTGAACAACCAATGTAAGGGGTAATGTGATGACTATCCAAATGAGATTCCCAACCTAATGGGAGCAAGAATAAAGAAATTTGTGATAATATTTTATGCATTGACTCAGGTTTTTAACAAAGACGGAAATTAGGAGGAATTCCAAAATCCCTCTAATAAATAACATGTTTTAATTGAGACCTTTATGTGAAAAATGACTCCAAATTTTAGTGTAACTTATGATCCCTTAATCCCATATAAATGGATCAAATCCATTGAAAAGATATTAAATTTCCACCAATACGCTAAGAAATAGAACATAAGGCTGAATATTTATCATATAGAGGGAGAATCTAATAAATGGTGGACATTTGTGAAAATATTAAGCCTTGATGAGGATGTTGAAGCTATGGAGTGGATGGAATTTTAGAAAATGGTTTTCAAAAAAATCCCTTTCAGTCTCTAAATTAAAATGGAGAGGGATTTATTTAGCCTCAAGAAAAACAATGACGAATCCATCAGAGCTTTTGAATAAAACATCATAAGGATTTAACAATAAAACTCCATCTTTGTCATTACCCCAAAAAGTAAATTTGACTTCTTCTTTGGTAGTATAAAGTTTAGAGTATCAAAATACTTATATATTATGGAATTAAACAACTATGAGGAAATTGTAGGATGGGATCTCAAAGTCAAAATGGAGATTAGTTGATGTAATGGTTCTCATGATTATAATTATTGTAAATTAGAGTTTAATTTTTGTGGTGAAATGAGAAGGTATCATAGGGAAAGGAAATTATAACATCCCACTTTTCAGAAGTTTGGGAAGAAACATCCTGATAATTGCCTGAAGGGGACAAGAAAGTGTTTTAGGTATAGAAAGGAAGGGCACCTAGTTAGTGATTATTGATAGGAGAAACCCACCATTGGGATGTAGGAAGAAAAAATTATAGTAAACCCTTATACTTTTATCAAATGTTTCAACTATAAGGAATTGGGACACTATGAATATCAATTCCCTAATCTAGGGGTTTTTTATGATAACTAATGAAAACATCATCCAATGCCTAGAGTGTAGGGGAAAGTGTATTCCATCACAACTTATGAGGTGGATATAGATAATGGAGTGGTGATAGGTATTTTTGTTATTAATTCAAGTATAGGGAATGTACTATTTTATTCTAGTTCTATGAATTCATTCATATCATAAACATTTAGTTGGACTATTCGAACAACACCTCAAAACATAGAGGTTGAGTTATTGATAAAGATGGAAAATGGGACAATTGTTGCATACCAACCATATAACTCAGACCCTATTCAAATTTATTGAATGGATTTCCTAGTAAACCTTTTGATTCTAACCGTAATTTAATTCAATGCTATTCTAGGCATGGATTTTATTTCTTGATATATATCTAACATAAATTTCCAAGAGAAGGAAATCACCCTTATTATCGCAAATTTCCCATTGATTCTAAATAATTGTAAGGAGAATAATGAATATCTTTTGGTATCATAATATCAATAATGGATATTATTGACTTATGATAAAGTGTATATAGATAAAATGATTTATACTAAAGAGAATATCATCCATGATAACATGCCCATTGTAAGGGAATATGCTAATGTGTTTCTTGAATAATTGCATGGTCTTCCTCCAAGCTGTGATATTGGGTTTCGAATCAAGAATATACCTATATATTTTCTAAAATATAAGAATAAATGTATAATGGATATTGTTATACATAAATATTTAAAGAAGAAACTATAGGAAAATATCAATAAAGGGTTTATACACACAAGTGTTGCACCATGGGTGGCACTGATCCTTTTTATTAAGGGAAGGATGGGTCAATGTGCCTCTACATTTATTATCATGAGCTCAAAAAGATAACAATAAAGAAAAATTGTCCTCTGCTATTGATTGATGATTTTTTTAATCAGATACATTGTAGAGACCAAAATCTTGACGTAAATGGACATTACATTACTTTTTTGTAATACTTAATACATAACAAACACAGACACACAAGGACCATAATAGTTTAGTGTCTTTGGAAAGTCAGAATATAATCTTCTAATCATGGTGAAATATCTTCAACATCTCCCATAAAGATCTTCCCCTTTTGTTTTATTACTTAAAACCATTCTTTATATCCTGGGGAAAAGAAAACATATAAAGGGTGAGCTCAAATGCTCATTAAGGGTAATAATGGAGAAAATAAAACAAACCATACACATTTTAACTTAAAAACATGAACATAATTTTTAAACATCAAATTATTGAGAAATGACATAAATCATGGCAGTACGTATGGAATAGATTATAATAGAACATCAATCATGATAAAATAGAATGGGAATAAAACATGTAATTGTGGAAAACCATTAAGCACAATTTATGATTTCAATAGTAGCCAAGTCATTTCTTCCAAGACCATCTTAGTGGACGAAGTCCCTTTCTGAATCGAGTTCACTCATCGTTCCAGTCCTGTATCACTGAACTAGATTAACTTTCCATTCCAGCCATGTTTATATTATGAGATATAAATCTTTACCCAATGCATTAGAGGGAGATATAGGTCCCACCCATCTCATAATGAAATCATTCTTACGTTTGCCACAACATAAATATAAATCATTCATCATAACCCAAAGAATAAAATGGGTTTCACAAACATCATCCCATCATAACATAATCCATATAAAATAAATGGATATCATTTCATCATAAGAGAAGTAAAACCATGTAAATCATAGAGACATTATACTTTAAACATACACATATGAAATAATGTCATCTTAGATGAAAAATGGTTTTGATAAAACACCTGAAATGAATTCTTGAGTAAAATACCCTTTCTTATTCAAAATCATTTTCTTTTCAAAAAATTCCATGAAATTTTAATAGAAAATGATTTTGTTGAAAATAGTTATGAAATATTGAAGAGTAAACTTCTTGAAAATAAGGTGTTTTGAAACCGTAAAAATCCGTTCATGCCATATAAGTTTAAAAAAGCATTCTCCTTGTACTTTTGTCGGAAAAGTCAAAAAGTTCCTCGTATGGTAAAAAAGAAAAATTCCTTTCATAACATGTGTTAAAAGTAAAAAATGGGTAAAAATGACTTTAAACATACATAAAAAACTTTTATAAAACATGGACATGGATGATAGCTATAACCCCAGTAAATACTTACGAATAAACAATCTCGGATAAGAACGAGATTGGAAAGGTTATCCCTTACCTTAGGTCCGATATGCATCGTACGTATCTGAACCTCCTGTATAATGATTTAAATAATTCCATTGACCTATTACAGAATCATGTTCATTGTTATGATATAATATACGGTTCAATTATTACTTTATATTACCCGTTCTTTTTATAAATTCCATGTTAAATCAGCGTTTTGGGTAAAATCATTTTATTTATCTTACGTGTTTGGACTTGTTGTTATTGATATTATTATTAATTATATCATGATTTAAATACTTCCAAAATGTAAATCATGATTTATATATCATATATATTCAGTATATATATATAATATATAGATAAATTAAATTAAATACACCATTCATGGAGACGGTAGGTCGTACGTACGCATGAACGTTGTTTTCCTTTCCTTATTGACTTGAATGATAGTAAGTAGATGAAATATATATATATAGAGAGAGTATCTAAATCATGTAATATATTTCATTATTATTCATTATATATGCTTTATAATCATTCTTGAGTGGTTAACATGGAGAATGAATCTCATCGCGTCGTGGAGACGGTAATCCGTACGTACGCACGAGCGATGATATCATTCCCATAATTATTGAATTGAATTGGAGGGGATGATATAATATCTCAGAATCAGTATGATTTTATAATAACTATATATAGTTATTCTTTACACCATTATACCCATCCAAGTAAGGTGTTGGTGGAAAAACATATTACACCACTGCGTGGAGACGGTATTTCATACGTACGCACGCGCGGTGATTTCGTTTTTCGTAGGATGGATAGAAGGTAAAATGGGGTGGTTTCATATTTATAATAAAATATCAGTATATTAGTGATACTTATGTTATTACTTTATGATTAAACAACTAAATAATAATAAGTTGAAGAAGAAAGAAACATGAAAGAATCGGTAAAAGAGATTACCTCTTCTTCGACACACCTCTTTTAAGCTTCCTCTTATGGCACTAGAGTTGGTATTTTGAGGATACCAGAACCTCTATAATGTGTATAGGGAAGTTTATAAGGGAAATGGTCATGGTTTTTCTGAGCTTGAATGCTCAAAATTGTGTAAAGAGAAGAGGGAGGAGGTTCCCTTTTATAAGGGAGGAGAGGGGCACCTTAGGAAAAACTTAAAATATTATTTTATAATAAAGTCATATTCGGTTTATAATAGCTCAGAATTGATCTATTTTGAATCTAAAGTGGGGATGGCTCAAAATAATCTCAACCAATAGTTTTTAGACAAGTTTATTTTACTATTTTAACCTTATCATTTAGATTTAACTCTAAGATAAACAATTTAACTTTTATCGTGTCTTCTTGTTTTCTTAAACTATATGGTTAATAAATTTACAATAAAAATCCGAAAGAACCCAAAGTGGTTCATTATTAATATATATAACCTTATATAAGTCATTTAGTAGAACATTAGATTTTTCTTATTATAATAACAACTACTAATATAATATTTGTTTTAAAAACTATTTTATGTTAATTTTGACATAATTTGGTAATTAATTTTTGTGAAAATCATAACAGCATTATTAGTTATAAATAAGTTAATTAAATCAATACTAACATGTCATATTATCCTAAACAATTATTTTAATTTATAAAAAGTCTCAAATTACATTTATTTGGGTATTTAAAACATCAATTATGTTAATATATCATTAATAAGGTAATTACTGCATCATCATTGTGTCATAAATAAATTATATTATTTAATGTCTAAAATTTATAAATAAAATACCATTATGTAGGAAATATTTTTATATTTCTAATTAATATTTATAGTTTAATTTATCTTTTTTATAACCCTTTATTAAAAATGTTTTTGTTATTAAACTTAGATTTTAACTCTTTTAAGTCTTCATTGA
Organism: Viscum album; assembly: GCA_963277665.1. Lineage (NCBI taxonomy): Eukaryota > Viridiplantae > Streptophyta > Magnoliopsida > Santalales > Viscaceae > Viscum > Viscum album. The sequence goes on along the minus strand of OY728126.1, from coordinate 925,998,019 downwards.
ATTAAATAAAAATAAATGTCCAAATCTAATCCAAGTGAACCTAAATGATAATATTATATTCATAAGGTTGTTTTTGGTCGAATTATACTTATTAAATAGAATTATGACATGTGTTAGGATAATAATAATATCATTTTTACCCTTAATTACCCTATTTACTTTTAACCATGGTAAATAAAAGTAAAAAGTTACTATTCACCAAAAATTATTTTTATCTTATTGAACCACATTTTACTCCTTGATATTAACCGTGTCTCTCGAATTTTCGAAATTCCACTCACAGAAGCGGTAAAATTATGTTTTATGTAAATTTTTAAATTCTCCTAAGAGGTGGGTAAAAGACGGTGAAAAGTTCAATAAAATTTTTATATATCTAAAATTATTATAAAATGACTCCAATGAATTACATTGAACTTATATAAATATTATTTATCAATTTTTACCTAAAATAAATTTAAATAAAATAAATAATTATTTAAATAAAAATTCGGTTTTAAACTATAACTCAGTGTTTTTCACTATTCATCAAAAATTAAAAGTTTTCAGAAAAATACCAAAAATTTACCCTAGGCTAATTTCAATATTCCAAATCCAAAAATGAAGTCCATTTAGAATGATAAAATTTATAAAATTTCAAAAAAGTGGGTATTACTATTCATAACAGCTATTTCATAATAATATTATAATAATATATCGTCTAGTGAAACTCGGTATTGTGTACTACACACGCTATCGAGGAAGGTCTTGATTGCGTGTAATGCAAGCCAAGTCAGGGCTGCGTGTAGTGAAAGCTCCGTTTAGTGTTGCATATAACATAATTGAAACTTATTTTATTTATACATTAAACAAAATCTATACTTAATGTTTCCTAGAATAATTTCCACAAAACGAACTTGAAATTGTGTCTAACACGAGCCAAGAATAGTGTTGCGTATATTACAAGCTAATTCGGTGTTGTGTATAGAACAAGCTAATTTTGGTGTAGTGTACAACAGAAGACATCAATGAAATTAAATGGAATAATTATAATAAAATTTCGGGTTGTTACATTCCACCCCCCTTAAAATGAATTTCTCCCTCGAAATTCATCGGGTCTATAAATGGTTTACTACATGAAAGTTTCTTTCATAGAAACCCACATCGTAAAAAGGAATACTAAAAATTAATTTTAAAAAGTGAAGTATGAAACATAACGGTTACCTAAAATCTCATCACAGGGTTTACACATAGGAGAACATAGGTGAAAATATGGATATAGAAGCGAAATCTAACCATCAAGTTCTGATGGAGAGTGGTAGAGGACCTAGAAATGAAAAGGCCAACAATCACAAAGCCATAAATTTGTGATGATCTAAGGTACCATCTGATTCATCAGATATAAGAGCATTAGGACAACATTTTTGGTTTTCAATATCATTTCCCAAAAGTTAAAAATTTTGAATTAGAAGAAATACTTACTTGATTTGGTACATTCTCACTATTGTTTGTGCCTTGAACAATTTCCACTTCATCTCTTAAAGAAATGAAGTTGAATTTGTCTTCGGTGATGTTTTAGCAGATCATGCGATAGAATGATAGGTCATTCCATCTGTCTCAAACATAAAGTTAGAAAAAGTTATATACATAAGTTTGTCTATGGTGAGATTAATCGTATATGGTTCCTAAAATGGACTTATACTTCATCTATCATACCTCTTAATAAAATAAAACTAGTTTCTACTAACCAGGGACTTTCTGTAGGCCAGTGGTAGGCAATAAAGGCCTATCACACTTCGGTTGTGGGTTCAATTCGCACAACCTTGTCTAACGCGGTGGGTTGTCGCTCATCATGCATGTTGTCCTTTTTCTAAAACTAAATTATTATAACATTCCATAAATAATATCGAAAAATTTCTATCCTTAAACAATACTAACTTGTGTCTAACTTAATTCATTCCAATCATTAAGATTATCCAAAATACTTATGTCCAAGCTCATAGTATAAAGAAAACATTTACTAGAAATGTCATCTACCGAGCATGTGAATACCATTATTTATCCCTCATATATCCCAAGATATATCTTGTTGATCACATTCTAAACATTTGAATACCTTAATATTGTATTATCTTGAAACATGAATTACCATAGAACCCTAGTGAAAACATGAATGTTGTCAAAAGTTATCTCTTTCCACATACCAAAATCCCAAAAATTATTTATACTCAAACCATGATATCACTTTGTCCTTATATTACTCATGATCTCATGAATACTATCAAACATATTATTTTATCTTTATTATGCATATCATCTACTTTCCAAAAATATTTCAATCACTTTTCATGGTTACCGATGCCATATTCTTGTGGAAAACCACACTGGACCAATACATAAATATTCCAATATACCATAAAAGTACATCAACAACATTATTCTTGAATACCAATACATAAACACTTCAATCCATCCTATTTAATGATTTTCATGGAATAAGTCCTTCCTTGATTTAGAAGTAACCTCTTAGGTCAGGGCATTGAGTTGGGTAATGCCCAAGTTCTCCACAGATAAAACATTGAACTCCATAATAGTCGGTCACTCTATGACCCTTCTCTCCACACAGATAACATCTTCCCCTCCATTTGATATATTCATCAAGGTTCTTCTTCCCTTCTTTAGAAATCTCAATCTTCCTTTCTCTATGATCCTCACCATGCGAAAATGCATAAAAGTCCACCTTCCTCTTATTTGATGAATTAGGAATACAACTATAGTTCACCTTGTTAATCATATATCACGATAACTAATTAGGCATAATCACAATATCTTTCTTTCTAGACATAATGCAATTTCATTTCTTATAGTCTGCAATTTGTCCATTGGATTCAATGTTGACCCAATTCCTTCTGGTTCCCTTCATTGACTAAAACCAAAAACCATGGTGTAAGAAAAAGTTAAAATAATGAGGACCCACATAATCATAAAAAGTCACTTATGGGATGTCTAACTTATCACACATTCTTTAATACATGACACCTTAGGTTTACCATAGGTTATTCATGATCATCAACATAATTCTAGGACTATAAACTATAGTTATACTAAACCTTAGGGACATCCTTATACATACCTTAGAAATATATCTAGGGATATCACTAATGTTTTTGCATCCTAGTTTCCAAATGTTAACTAAACCTTTCATCTAATACCAATTGTAGAGACCCGAAGCTTAACATACATGGACATTACATTACTTTTGCGGAATAGTTAATACATAACAAACACAAACACACCGGGACCGTAATAGATTAGTGTCTTTGGAAACTCAGAATATAATCTTCTAATCATGGTGAAAGATCTTCAACATCTCCCATAAAGATCTTCCCCTTTATTTTTCTTACATAAAACCTTTATTTATATCCTGGGGAAAAGAAAAAATATAAAGGGTGAGCTCAAATTCTCATTAAGGGTAAGCATGGAGAAAATAAAACAAACCATACACATTTGAACTTAAAAACATGAACATAATGTGTAAACATCAAATTCTTGAGCAATGACATGAATCATGGCAGTACATAAGGCATAGATCATAATGGAACATCAATCATGATAAAATATAATGGGAATAAAACATGTAATTGAGGAAAACCATTAATCACATGTTATGATTTCCATAGTAGCCAAGGCATTTCTACCAAGACCATCTTAGTGGAAAAAGTCCCTTTCTGAATCGAGTTCACTCCTCGTTCCTGTCCTGTATCACTGAACCGGATTAACTTGTCATTCTAGCCATGTTTATATCACAAGATAGAAATCTTTACCCAATGCATTGGAAGGAGATATGGGTCCCACCCATCTCATAATGAAATCATTCTTACGTGTGCCACAACATAAACATAAATCATTCATCATAACCCAAAGAATAAAATGGGTTTTATAAACATCATCCCATAATAACATAATCCATATAAAACAAATGGATATCATTTCATCATAAGAGAAGTGAAACCATGTAAATCAGAGAGACAATATTCTTGAAACATACACATATGAAATAATGTCATCTTAGATGAAAAATGGTTTTGATAAAACACTTGAAATGAATTCTTGAGGAAAATATCCTTTGTTCTTCAAATTCATTTTCTTTTCACAAAATTCCATGAAATTTTAAAATAAAATTATTTTTTTGAAAATAGTCATGAAATATAATAGAGTAAGCTTCTTTAACATAAGGTGTTTTGAAACTGTAAAAATCTTTTCATGCTGTATAAGTTAAAAAAACATTCTCCTTGTAATTTTGTCGGAAAAGTCAAAAAGTTCCTCGTATGGTAAACAAAAGAAATATTCCTTTAATTACATGTGGTAAAAGACAAAAATTGGTAAAAAGGGCTTAAATATACGTAAAAACACTTTTAAAAAACATGGACATGGATGATAACAATAACCCCAGTAAATACTTAAGAATAAACAATCTCGGATAAGAATGAGATTGGAAAGGTTATCCCTTACCTTAGGTCTGATATGATTGGTACATATCCTAACCTCCCGTATAATTATTTAAATAATTTCATTGACTTATTATAGAATCATATTCATTGTTATGATATCATATATGGTTCAATTATGACTTTATATTACCCGTTCTTTTGTAAATTCCATGTTAAAGCAGTGTTTTGGGTAAAATCGTTTTATTTTTCTTACATGTTTGGACTTGTTGTTCTTGATATTATTATTAATTATATCATGATTTAATTACTTAAATAATTTAAATAATGATTTATATATCATATATATTCAGTATATATATAATATATAGATAAATGAAATGAAATACACCGTTCATGGAGACGGTAGGTCGTACGTATGCATGAATGTTGTTTTCCTTTCCTTATTGACTTCAATGAATGTAAGTAGATGACACAAATATATATATATATATATATAAATAAATCCAGTATCTTTATCATGTCATATATTTCATTATTATTCATTATATATACTTTATAATCATTCTTGAGTGGTTAACATGGAGAATGAATCTCATCGCGTCGTGGAGACGGTAATCTGTAGGTGCGCACGAGCGATGATATCATTCCTGTAATTATTGAATTGAATTGGAGTGGAGGATATAATATCTCAGAATAATTATGATGTTATAATAACTATATATGGTTATTATTTACACCATTATACCCATACAATTAATGTGGTGGTGGAAAACATATTACACCACTGCGTGGAGACGGTATTTCGTACGTACGCACGCGCGGTGATTTCATTTTTCGTAGGATGGATAGAAGGTGAAATGGGGTTGTTTAATATTTATAATAACATATAAGTATATTAATGATACTTATGTTATTACTTTATAATTAAACAACTAAATAAGAAGAAGTTGAAGAGGAAAGAAACATGAAAGAATCGGTAGAAGAGATTACCTCTTCTTCGACGCACCTCTTTTAAGCTTCCTCTTAAGGCACTAGAGTTGGAATTTTGAGGAGACAATAACCTCTATAATATTTATAGGGAAGTTTATAATGGAAATGGGCAGGTTTTTGTCAATCTCGAAGGCTCAAAATTGTGTAAAGAGAAGAGGGAAGAGGTTCCCTTTTATAAGGGAGGAGAGGGGCACCTTAGGAAAAACTTAAAAAATTATTTTATAATAAAGTCATATTCGGTTTATAATAGCTCCAAATTGATTTATTTCGAATCTAAAGTGGGGATGGGTCGAAATAATCTCATCCAATAGGTTTTAGAAAAGTTTACGTTACTATTTTAACCTTATAATTTAGATTTAACTCTAAGATAAATAATTTAACTTTTACCGTGTCTTCTTGTTTTCTTACACTATATGGTTAATAAATTTACTATAAAAAGACAAAATAACCCCAAGTGGTTCATTATTAATATATATAACTTTATATAAGTTATTTGGACGAACCATAGATTTTTAGGAATAGAATAACAATTAATAATATAATATTTTTTAAAAAAACTAGTTTATGTTAATTTTTACAGTATTTTGTAATTGATTTTGGTGAAAATAATAACAGCATGATTAGTTAGAAAAAAGTTAATTAAATCAATAATAACATGTCATATTAACCTAAAAAAATTATTGTAATTTATGAAAAGTCTCAAATTACATTTATTTTGGTATTTATAACATCAATTATGTTAATATTTCATTAATAAGGTAATTTCTACATCATCATTGTGTCATAAATAAATTAAATTATTAAATGTCTAAAAATTATAAATAAAATATAATTATGTAGGAAATCGTTTTATATTTCTAATGAATATTTATAGTCTAATTTATCTTATGTATAACCCTATATTAAAAAAAATTAGTTATTAAACTTTGATTTTAACTCTTTTAACTCTTCTTTGAATTAAATAGTAATAAATGTCCAAATCTAATCCAAATGGACTTAAATGATAATAATTTATTCCAAAGGTTGTTTTTGGTCGAATTATACTTCTTCAATAGAATTAGGACATGTTTTAGGGAAATAATAGTATCATTTTTACCCTTAATTACCCTATTTACTTTTAACCGTGGTAAAAAAAAGTAAAAAGTTACTATTCAAAAAAATTGTTTTTATCTTATTGAACCACATTTTACTTCTTGATACTAATCGTCTCTCTCGAATTTTCGAAATTCCACTCACATAATCGGTAAAATTATGTTTTATGTAAATTTTTAAATTCTCCTAGGAGGTGGGTAAAAGACGGTGAAAAGTTCAATAAAATTTTTATATATCTAAAATTATTATAAAATGATTCCAATTAATTACATTGAACTTATATAGGTATTATGTATCAATTTTTACCTAAAATAAATTTAAATAAAATAAATAATTATTTAAATAAAAAATCGGTTTTAAACTATAACTCAGTGTTTTTCACTATTCATCAAAAATTGAAAGTTTTCAGAAAAATTCCAAAAATTCACCCTAGGATAATTTCAATATTCCGAATCCAAAAATGAAGTCCATTTTGAAAGATAAAATTTATAAAATTTTAAAAAGTGGGTATTACTATTCATAACGGCTAGTTCATAATAATATTATAATAATATCTCGTTTAGTGAAACTCGGTATTTCATACTACACACGCTATAGAAGAAGGTCTTGATTGAGTGTATGAAAGCCAAGTAAGGGCTTTGTGTAGTGAAAGCTATGTTTGGTGTTGCATATAACATAATCAAAACTTATTTCATTTATACATTGAACAAAATCTATACTTAATTTTGCGTAGAATAATTTCCACAAAACGAACTTGAAATTGTGTGTAACACGAGCCAAGAATAGTGTTGCATATACTGCAAGCTAATTCGGTGTTGTGTATAGAACAAGCTAATTTTGGTGTAGCGTACAACATAAGACATCAATGAAATTAAAAAGAATAATTCTAATAAAATATCGGGTTGTTACATACATGGTTTCCAGTACTTATTTAATGAGGATATTCGATTGGGATATTACTACGTAAAGGTGAAGATGTAGGATATACCCAAGACTTCTTTTAGTACAATGTAAAATAGATATGAGTTCATATTTATGCCATTTAGATTCACTAATGATTTAAAAAATTCATGGACTTAATGAAAAGCGCCATTAGGGATTACATCAAAAAAATGGCAGTCTTTATAGATGACATTATTATCTACTCCAAAAGCAAGGAGAAAGATGAGGATCATTTCGATTATGTGGTGAAGACTTTAAAAAAGGAAATTTATTTGTGAAGAATAATAAATGTGAGTTTTGGATGGAAAAAAGTAACCTTCTTGGAGAATTTTATCTCCTAGAAATGGATATCTACAGATCCTTAAAAAAAGGTGATTGAAGGATGGCCTATACCATCCTCTGTGATGGAAATACATAGTTTTCTTAGATAAGTAGGGTACTATCTTTGATTTTTTAGAAGCATATCCCGAATATCAACCCTATGTACTAATATAACTCAAAAGGGGGTGACTTTTTTTAGGAATGATGAATGTGTTGAATGATTTAAAGAGATTAAGAAGAGGCTAGTTTCTCCACTTATTCTCACATTACCCACCAGTAAGGAATGATTTTGTATCCATAATAATTCATCTAAATAGGTATTGGGTTGTATACTCATTAAAAATGAAAAGGTGACAGCTTATGCCTCTAATAAATTAATGATTCATGAGAAAAACTACCCAACACATGATCCTGAATTAGATGTTGTGATCTTTTCATTGACGATTTTGTGACATTATCTCCATGGAGAGAAGTGTAATATATATACAGATCATAAAAAACTCAAGTATATATTCACATAAAAGGAGCTCAATATTAACCAAAAAAGGTTTTCAGATTTGATTAAGTCTTATGATGGTTCAATCCATTCCCATCATGTGAATGAAACAAAGTGGTAGATTCTCTAAGTAAAAATTATCCCGTAATCCTATAGATGATGAGGATTGAAATGGATCAAATATTCTTGGAGATTCAAAGGATGGATATGGGAATAATAAAAGTATATTCAGCCTCCCTTACTTAAATAACTAATCAAACATCTATTATTGATTGGATCAAGGAGGCCTAAAAAGATGATGAGTAGATACATAATAAGGTAGAAAATATTTTGCAGTTCAGCTTTGCTGAAGGTGGAGTTATAAGGTTTGGAACTCATACATGCATTCCATCAAAACCAAAACTAAAGAGGGAAATTATATATGTTGTGCATAGATTTTCCTTCTCTATTCATCTAGGAATCACTATGATGTATAGTGATTTGAAGAAAAACTTATGGTGGGATAACATGAAGTGGGTGATTAAGGAGTTTGTATCTCAATGCTTGATATACCAACAAGTCATGGAAGAGTGATAGAATTTTAAGTGTATGTTGAAAATATTTCTAGTACCATTATGGAAATGGGAAAACATAACCATTTATTTCATCATAGGACTCCCTAGTACACCTAAAGGAAATAACTCCATCTAGGTGGTAGTTTATCACCTTAAAAAATCCGTACATTTATTTGTTATTATGGACTATTTCTCCCTTGATTAAATTTCCAAGATATACATAGGATGAGTTGTATTACTGCATGTATTTCTGATCTCTTTTATATCTAATTGATATCCAAGGTTTACCTCAAGATTTTTAAGAATACTTAAGCAAGATTTGGATAGAGAATTGATATTTAGCACTACTTATTACCCCCATATATATGGTCAGTCTGAAATATCCATTCAAACTATAGAGGATATGGTGATATCTCTTTCAATTGATTAACAAGGATTTTGGGACCAACATCTTCCCCTAGTGGGGTTTTGATAACAAAAAATTCTCCATTATAACATTCAAATGGAACCATATGAGGATATATATGGGAAGAGGAGTTAGACACTAACATTATGGGATGAAGTTTAAAAGTGGATGATAATGGAATCTAATATTATCCAAGAAGTGATAGAAAATGTTCAAACCATTTATCATCATATGAAATATGAACAATGTAAACTGAAATGATATGCAGAAAATTGTCGACATAACTTAGAGTTTGAGGTTATTGATAAAATGTTCGTCCATATATCATTGTGGAAAAAAGTCAGGATATTTGGGAAGAAGGGAAATATTAGTCCTGGATACATCATCCCCTTTGATATCCTTGATCACATCATAGAAATGGATTATCAAATAGAACTCCCACTTAACTTGTCTCAAGTATATGATGTGTTCCATGTATCCTTCTTGAAGAAGTACATACTATACCCATCATTTTTACTAAATCCAGATGTGGAATCTCTGGAGAATGTTATTTCATATGCGTAATATTCGGTGAAGAACTTATATCATAGAAAAAAATTTCTAAAAAATAGGAAAAATCACCCAGTCAAAGTGTTATTGAAATACAAAATGTTTAAGGTAGTGACATGGGAACTGGAAGAGGTGATGAAATAGGAGTACCCTTATTTGTTTTATTTCATAAAATAAAAATTTCTAGTAATTTTTTTTGAATAAATGAATAATGTAATGACCTAAGAATATATAAATGAGATTATTTGTTTAATGAGTGAATTCCTTTTTATGAAATGAATTTATAGAAAACACATTCAATAATTTGGTTATTTTGGACTGGTAAATAGTCATTAAAATTTAAAAATTACTTAAGATTCATAACCATTGATAATATAACCATTATAAAGTGACCATCTAGATATTTATACTAAGTGTTATTGTTGAGTCAATAAGTTGCATTATGACTTTTCCATCCCTTTATGTTTTGAAAATCATAAACACATTTTCTTAAGGAAAATTAACTTTCTCTAAGAAAAAATTTCTTAAGGAAATTTTTCTTTCTCTAAAAATATTTTTTTCTTTAATTATGATTTTAAATGTATTATCTAATGTTTTCTTAAACTATGTGTAACCATATTTTTCTTAAGTAAAAAATTGGATCCTTATCTAAAACAAAACCTTACAGTTTTGGTGACTCTAATTTCTCTCGAAATCAGAATACAATTTCTCCATAATTGTGAATCTAAATCCTTCTAAAATACGACTCTGATTTCTTCTGATATCAAAATCTGATTTCTATTGAAATTAGAATCAAGTTTCTCTAGATATTGGACTCTGATTTCTCAAGAAGTTACACTCCGAATTGTGAATCTGATATCTTCTGCAATCAGACTTTGATTTCTTATGAAATCATACTTTCATTTATTCTAAAATCATACTTCGATTTATCTGGAAATCATACTCCATTTTCTCCTGAAATTAAGACTACAATTTCTCCTGATGTCAGACTATTATTTCTCATGAAGTCAAACTCAGATTTCTTCTGAAGTCAGACTCTGATTTCTCCTGAAATCAGACTCTGATTTCTCCAAAAATCAGACTTCAATTTCTCTTGAAATTAGACTCTGATTTCTCCTAAAATCAAATGTTGATTCCATTTGAAATCAGTCTCTAATTTCTCCTAAAATCATACTCTGATTTCTCATAAAATCAGACTACGATTTCTCCAAAAATCAGACTCTTATTTCTCCTGAAATCAGATTTTGGTTTTCCCAAAAATTAGAATCTCATTCTCTACTATTTCATAATCCAATTTTCAATACTTCTAGACACTAATTTTCATTATCTTAAGAATACTATTAAATTCTTTTCTTATAGTTATATCATTTCCATAATATAACGTTCCATTTTTTCATATCCTAAATTTTATAATTTCTCTTAAGTTTAGAAATGTTTATTATACTTTGTTATATAAAACGATGTCCTCTAATATGTTTTAACTTAACCATTTCTTGAGTTCCACATGTACTCGTTCTTATAACATTCAAGGAAAAATATGACAGTTAGAGGAGAATTCGACTGTTGGAATCCATGCCAGTAAATACCCATCCATTTTAATGAGATTAGTGATTATTTTTAGAGTTAGTGAATTTTCATAGAGATCTATTGATCTATGGAATTATTTGATACTCTGCGAGGGATCTTCTCAAATATTCCTTGTGCAAATATTGTGAACATCTTGTTCAGCTGTGACCAACTTGTTCAAACCTTCCTAGTGAAAATCTGATTATTTTTGTTCAATCAAGGGATTTTTGGGATAGGAATATAGAGTTTATGATCACCTTAAAGATCTATGGCTTGTAGGGATAGAAATATAGATACCAATCTTCATATCGAGGGATTACCCATGTGTGGGTAATATAGACTTTCTTGAATGTATAAATTAAGGTACCATTATCCAAGGTTGTTGGATACCCTTATATTTGGGTTAAAATATTTCTTTTACTAGTCATGTTTTTGTTACAAGTTTTTATTTCTGATGTACATCATTAAATTTAGGAAGTGTAACTTTCTTACACTTTATTATATTTGTATACTCTGATATAAATAAGATTATATGTGCATTATAGTAGAATATTTCCATAAGTAAACTTTTCTTAATTTTATTTATCATATCAATATTATAGGATCCTAAGAAATTTAGTTTCTTTGTAAAGAACTAAAGAGGGTTTCTAAATCCATCTTATTTATCTTTATTAAATATAGTTTATCTTAAGGATAAAAATGAACATTTTTTAACCTATAATTCACCCCCTCTTGTATTTGAGCAATCTAAATCTAAATTTTGATCCTACAATTGGTATCAAATCATGTATCTAAAATACTTTTACTTACATATAACTTTTCTTTCTAATCTTTTTCTTGATTAACTTTACTTGTTCAAGTTTTCTTAAAGATTATCCTTATAAAGCCTTTGTTTGTAACCTTTTAAAACTAATCCTTTTGTGGAAAATATTTTATTTACTTTCATATAGAATGGTAGGAATGAACTTTGGATCAATAGACAACCTAAATCCTACCAGACCACCAATATCTGATGGACATGACTATAAATATAAGAGAAATAGGATGATGACATTTATTATCAATACCAGTGAGGATAACTTTGTTATGTTAACTAGTGACTACAAGATTCCAGACAAGGAAATACAATTCAGCAATCAATAAAGGAAAGAGTATCAACTTAACTTCTAGGTACACAGTACATTATTATGTTCTATGAATAAAAATATATATAGCCATGTTTCATCATTGGAAGATGCTAATAACATATTTAAGAAACAAGAGGTTACACATTTTATAACATCCATGGTTATTGAAACAATAAGATCTATTCTTAGAGTTGAATACCATTGTTTTATGATTCCTTATGGATAACCTGTATGCAAAGTTCGACAAAGGTTTATGACTATCGTCAACAGCCTTAATTCTATGGGTGAGAAAGGACTTGATGATGAGATTCTTGTGGATAAGATAATAAATATTATTCCCAATGAGTGGGAATAAAAAAGAACAAAAATTGATGCGAATAGAAAATTTTCAAACATCACTCTTGATGAGTTATTCAGGACTCTTCTATAGCCTGAAACTAGAATGAAGAGAGATGAAGAGATCGATAAGTTAAATAATGGTAATGGAAGTGTTTCTTTCACTAATAAATTAAATCATATGAAATCTAATACTCGTGAAAGAGTTATTATATCAAAATCCAAGAAATATACTATTATATCTGAATCAAGTGATAATTATAAGAATGAATTTTCCAATATTTCATGAAGAATGAGCAATATTTTTAGAAATAAATATTTCAAATATAGATACAATAATATTGATATAAAGGATAAAAAAGATTCCTAAGTGACTTGATATGAATGCAAGAGGGTAGGTCATATAAGATTAGACTATATTATGCTCAAAAGGAAAGAAAGAAAGGATAGGTATTTAGAAAGATACAAGAAGAAGTACTACAAGTCTAAATATAAGAAAGTACTAAAATATAGTAACACCTAGAGTGCTAGTGGTGGTGACTCTTCTAATGAATCTTCAGATAGTGAATCTTCTAGACAGAAGAATATTAGTCTAATAGCCAGAATTCCTACTGAAATTCAATGTTTTTGGGCTACGGTAAACACATCTAAATCTTTAACCAATATTTCATTAAATGAAAATTTCCCTAGTGAAACGTGTTACAAATCTTCAAGTGAAGAATCTTGCTCTGAAGAAGTTAATTCTATATCTTCTTTTGAATAAGTATCTAGGTTTTCAAAGTTTCTTGAGAATGAAAATATAAATATCAATAAGAAACTTGAAAAGGAAAATTATAGAATCTATATTTTAAAAAAAGAAGTATCAGATCATTCAAAATATGTTGATCAAAAAATCCTTGATTTTAAAAATGTTTCTAAAAACCTTGAGGAAGTAAATTTTTAGAAGGATAAATTTTATAATGATTTAGAAAATGTTATTTCTATGAAAAATATTTTAGAGAGTAACTCAAATTCTAAGACCAATGACTATAAGGATAAGAATTTATTCATTAGACTAAAATTTTTAAAATTTTACATAAAGAAACATTTGTTAAATTTTACTTCTAGAAGGAAAAAATTTGATAAAATGTATTTGAAACTTAATTTTCTAAAGAATAGTACTGGATTTAATTATTTTCATTTAAAACCTATTTTTAGTCACAACTATTTTGTTCCCCAAAGTTCTCCATTTTTTCACTGAGTGTCAAAGTGGTGGAAATTAAGAGGAAAACTATTATTTAATAAAATCCAATACTTTGGTTTTTATAAAGATTACTTTTCTTAAAAAATGTGGATACCTAAGATTTTACTGTCTAACAATTCTGAATCAAACAAGTTTTGATTCTGAAAGTCTAATTATTTCTTTTTTAGGAAAACAAAGGAAGTGTTAATAACAATACATGGTATATGGATAGTGGATATTCACAGAACATGACAGGTAACAAAAAATTCTTGGAAAATATTATTAATATAAAAGGTGGAAAAGTAACTTTCAGTGACAATGTTCAAGGAGAAATTATTGGTATATGCAAAATTATTCTTCTTGTAAAAGCATTAATTTCAAATATTTTATTTGTTAAGGGTCTTAAGGAAAACTTTATGTGCATAATCCAATTATGTGATGAATGTTACTTTGTGAATTCTAGGAATGATAAATTCCTAGTACACAATTAAAACAAAGAGTTTATTCTCAATTCCCATAGGCATGAGAATGTTTATACACTTAACTTAGAAGACCTTAGGATCTAATATTTTCCTTTCTTAAGTGCAATGGAAGATCAATATAGGTTATGGAATAGATGACTAATACATTGTAACCTTAGGAAATTATGAAAACTCTAAAAGAAAATACTTATTAAGGATCTAAAAAATCTTAGATTTGATTCTTCAAAAGTATGTGATCCTTTTCAATTCGGAAAGAAACATAAGTCAAGATTTAAATCAATTAGTGAAGTCTCAAAATATAATGCATTATATCTAGTGCATATAGATCTTTTCAGTCCAAAAAAAATTAGAATTATCAGGGGTAAATACTATGTATTTGTTTTAGTTGATAATTACACTAGATTTATATGTGATTTTTAATAGAAAATAAATCTAAAGCCTTTTCTTATTTTAAATATTTTTCATCCAAAGTAGAAAATTGAGGAAAATATTCCATTTATAACTATTCATAGTGATCATGGAAGGGAATTTTAAAATTCATATTTTGAAACTTTTTATACTAAGAAATGCATTACTCATACTTTCTCAGCTCTAATAACTTCTCAATAGAATGGTGTTTTTGAAAGGAGAAATTATATTCTTCAAGAGATAAAAAGAACAATTTCGATTCAATACTTTACTACTTAACACTTCTGGTATGAAGATATTAATAATGATTTCTATACTATAATTCAAGTTTTAATGAGACATTTTCTTAATAAAACACATTATGAGTTATGGACTGGTTGAAAACCTAAAGTTTCTTACATCAAAGTATTTGGATGAAAAGTATTAGTCTTGAATACTAAAGATAACTTACATAAATTCACATCCAAATTTGATGAAGGAATTTTCTTAATCTATTCCACAACTTCTAAGGAATAAATATTTTTTAATAAAAAATCATATACTATTGAAGAAACAGTACATGCTAAATTTGATAAAACTGTTTATTTGGTTTTTAAACTACCCCAGCCTATATCTTCAGATGTGTTTTCAATAAATTATTATTAGAATTTGATGGAAAATTATTTTAATTAGGAAAATACTAAAGAAAATATTTCTGAATTTTGTACCCTAGAATATTTTTTAACTTATGTTGATGAAGATGTTTTGAAAACCCCAAATAAGTTGTTTCTTAAGAATAATCCTAGTGATAGTATCATTAGTGATGTAACTAAAACATTAAGGAAAAGAAGTTATATAAGAAATTATTTAGAGTATCTATCATTTCTTTCCTAATTAAAACCTAAAATTACTAATGAAGCTTTAGGTGATGATGATTAGATTAAAGAAATGCAACATGAACTAGATGAATTTAAAAGGAAAAAATGTCTAGATTTTGGTTGAAAGACCTAAGGAAACACCTATAATTGGTGTAAAGTGGGTCTTTAAAAATAAAAGTGATTAAAATAAAATCATTATAAAAATAAATAAATACTAGTTACTAAAGGATATACTCAACAATAAGGAATAGACTATGATGAAACCTAGCTCTGGTAGCTTAACATGAATCTATTAGAATTATTTTAGCCTTTGAAGTATTTTTAAATTTCAAACTTTTTCAAATTGATGTCAAGTGTGCTTTCATAAATGAATATGTTCAAGGGTATTTTTATGTTGAAAAACCCCTAGTTTTGAAGACACAAAACATCCAAAACATGTTTTTAAACTTACCAATGCTTTATATGGATTTAAACAAGCAACTAGATCCAGATATGATAGACTTACATGATTTTTGTTACAAAAAAAATATGTTAAGGGGAAAGTTGATCCAACCATTTCTATAAATAAATATAAGAGAAAAGTTTTTATTGTTTAAATTTGTGTTGATTTAATTATATTTGGATCAACTCAGTAATCCTTAACTGATTCATTTGTGAATCTTATCAAATCAGAGTTTGAAATGGGTATGATGGGTGAGTTAACATTTTATCTTCGTTTTAATATTTATCAAACATGATAAGGAAATTTTATATCTCAAAATATGTATATTAAATATCTTCTTAATAAGTAGGGATATTATAACACTAAAAGTATAAGTACTCCAATCGGTACCTCAAACCTTCTTGATCTTGATGAAGCTAGGAAAGTAGTAGATCAAACATCTTTTTGAGGTATCATAGAAATTATGTTGTACTTAATAGATAGTTTTCCAGACTTAATGTTTTTTTATTATTATGTGAAAGATAAAAATCTAATCTAAAAGAATCCAATTTAAAAGTAGTGAAATTAATTTTTTTCCTATTTAAAGGGAACCATAGATTAAGAACTTTTCTATTCTCCTGGAAATGATTTTGTCTTAAAAAAATTGGATACTAGATTTGGTGGATATAGAATGGATAGAAAAGTATATCTAGAACATTTCATTTCTTAGGAGATTCATTAGTTTATTGGTCATGAATGAAACAACACTCAGCAGCACTTTCCACTAGTGAAGAAAAATATGTTGTAGCTGGAAGTTATTGTGCTCAAGTGTTGTGGATGCAACACACACGCATAGATTAGGGCATTAATTTTACCAAAACACAAATAATGTTTGATAATACAAGCTCCATTTCCATAAGAAAAAATACTACCCATCACTCTTGTGCAAAAAATATATACATTAGGCATCACTTTCTTAGGCATTACACACTTAAAGAAGATATCATTCTTCAATTTATCAAAATGAAAGATCAGCTTGTTGACATATTTATAAAAAAATTACCCTCTAATAGATTTTAATACATTAAACAAAGTTTATGAATGATAAATATAAGGTAATCATCCATAGTAACATTTTTTGAAACCATATCCTAACATTAAGATACTCTTTTTCATAGGGGGAGTACATATGTTTATTTTTTTATATTTCTTTTTCCAAAAACAATTTCTGAAACTAAATTTCTCAGAACCTAAAAATTTTTCTTTCAATAATAAAACCTTTTGGAAACTATGTTTTTTAAGAGGAACCATATCAATATTGAAAAAACTTTATAATCATTTCAAAAGGTACGTTTTCTTAATTAAATTAATTGTGTTTCTTCTTGTTGGTATTTTCAATATTATTTTAAGAAAAATTTATTAAATTCACTTTCATTAAATGTGATTTTTACTTAAAATCTCAAAAGATCAGAACCTATAAATCCTTCTTAATCTTTGATATCAACCTTCATATCAGATCAACTAAATCTCAACCATAGGATTGATTCAAGAATATAAAATTTAGTCACAAATCCTATATAAAGGACCCCATATTCGCGTCCCACATTGATTATCTTAGTTTTTTTGCACCGAATCCCTATCGCTCTTCAAAGTTTCCATTCATTTTTTCCATTCTATTCAACTCCAAATGTTTCTTGATGTTTTTTCATAGACTCTGATGGCCTTAAACAAGGAACTCAAGGATTGGATAATTTTCATGTAAAGGTTGGTGAACCCAAATTTCATTGTCAATTATGACTCCTTGATTTCAAAAATCATAAAGAAGAATGGATGGGAAATCCACTACATAGCAAAAGAAAAGAATATGGATCTGTTCTATACTAATTTGGAAATATAATTCTATGATACAGTTCATTTTTATGAACAAGGAGAAAGATAAAGTTTCCATTCAAAAGTTATGGAAAGACTTATTCTTTGTCTTTCAATAAGGCTTCAAGTATCTGGGATATACCTTATGAAGGTGAAGCAATATTTTTCTCACATGTATTTCTAGATGAATAGGGATATTTTGAGAAGGTTAAGGCTATTTAGTGCCTTAGATTTGAAGGAGTGAAGACACTGAAGATCGCTCATCTCTCAAAAAACCACAAATTATAAGCCCTCTGGATGCAAGGATTTATGATTTCGAGGAAGGTATACAAGGATTCCTTAAAGATATATGATTTGTTTATGATGGATTTATTGGTGAATATAAGGAAGATAAATATCATCATGTACATTCTTTTAACTATCAGTATTATTAAGAATGGAACCATTATTTCTCAAATCATGATGTATCTTACGATCACCTCCAAGATTATTGTCTTGTTCTTAGAGTCATCCAAAATTCTGTGCATCTCAAAGCCTAAACCCTTAAATATAATGTTATTAAGTGACTATACCTTGAGAAGTACGAATATTGGTTTTAGTGTTAATTTAAGAGAGTTATTTTAACTTCCTGAAATACATTATCAAGTTTCCAGTAAGAAAGGTCAAGTTTGAGAAAGCTCCAAACCAGCCCCTAAGAAAAGAAAAGGTAAAGAGTCAGAATCAAAAGAGAAATCACCCGTTGTTGAACCAGTATCTAATCACCCAATCCAAAAAAACAAAATACTTCTTCTAATAAAGTTGTTTCTAAATGGAGAGATCTCAAGAAGATGAAGAAGGAAGGAGATTCAAGTTTTTGGTTTAGATCCTACAATGGTGAAGGCATTAAAAATATATGAATCTGAAGAGCTTGAGAGGCAAGACAAATAGAAGAAGTTAAATAAGAAAAATTTAAAGGCTAAAATTTTTCTAACTTTGCTTAGAGATACTGAGAAGGCATCTAAACAAGTTTAGGTACCTGAATCTTTATTACAAGAACAAGTTCCAACTCATACTCTGGTTACAGATAAGAGAAAGAGATATTTTTCAATTCTTGAACCCATAGTTGAAGAAGAATAAATCTTATAAGAATAATAAGAGGAAGAGGAAGAAGAATGTAATGATGTGATAGGAATGGTGGAAGAATATAAATAGAAAGAGAGCCAATATGACAAGTTTTCAATCGAAAATTCCCAAGCTGAATCCATCAAAATAATTTTCGAATTATAATATATTAAAAAAGTTTTTGATTCTTAGGATGTGGCTAATAAAGCTCCTTCAGATGATAAGAGCAGTAATGATTATATTTTTCAACATGTAGATAATAAAGGTATTATAAATAAGTTGATGTTAATGAGGATAAAATAGTTCAAGTTTCTGATAGTGAGCATGAGACTCATAATGTTGAAATGAAAATCTCTAAGGTTGAGAATGGTAAAGAGGTTTTTTTTTATTCTCCAAAGAAATTTGTATTTACAAAATAAAATAAGGATATTGTTGGAACATATATGAGAAAATATGAGGAGAGAAAAAGATGTTCCTTCACCATTAAAATAATTTTTTTTCATAATCTTCATCTTCTTTAGGACATTATTTTGTGGTTCAGTCTTTGAATAAGTTAGTGAATTACATTACTTTCTTTCCAATAATTGATTCCAAATGTTATTTTCTTCAAGAAATAGACAATCAGAAGTCATATTCAACAAATATTCGTATGGATAAGTTTATCAAACTTGAATTTAAGTTCAATAATTTTCAAATCAGTTATTATTCTCATAAAATATCTTTAAAATAAATCACTAAGTAGTATAAGTTAGTGATTTATGACCTTAAAATTTTTTATTATTTCACTAATTCAATAAAATATGAATATGATAAGTTCAATGATAGGATAAATAACCTTTCAAATGTATTTTGGAAATTCTAAAGGAAAATAAAGTTATCCATCGACTAGAAGATAAATATCTTAATGGGAAAATTAATCCAGTAGCTATCAATCTAAAAATGGAAAGGGAAGTTAAGAAAGAAATGGATGAAAAAGTCAAAGATCATGAAGAATTGATAAATTCTCAAGGATAAATTCTTAAGTCTTAGGAATACAAAATCAAAGATCATGAAAGAAGAAATTAGGACCAGGAACAGTTGATCAAGAAGTTTGAAGATGAGCATAAAGAGTTGAACAAGATAAAATCTACCTTGAAAAAGATGATTCCAAAGAAGAAAAATAAGGATGAATTATTTTATTTTAAAATATGATATTATATTTCATTTTTTCTTTGTAAAAAATTTTATATGAATAAAAAAATTATCTTTGCATTGTTTTTTATCTTCCTAACCTTTTAGGTAAAAAAAATTTATTTCCATTCACTCCTTTTTTATAATCACAAGGGGGGATAATGTTCATAAATAATTTTAAAGTTAAAGGAAGAGAACGCCTAATTAATGGAGATATTAATTAAAGAATAAATTATTAAGTAATGAATAGTAATTTCTCTAAGAAAGACAAGAATATGATCCTTAGGGATTTTATAACATAAAGGGGAGTTAGTCATATTCACCATGAAACTTAAACAATAAAAATGGAGATAAGTTTTTCTTTTAAGTTCAAAAATGAAAACCTTAGTCTTTTATATTCTTTTTAAAAAAGTTGTTTGTGCATTCCAAAAGGGGAGATTATTGAGTGAATAAGTCCTCTTATGAAATTTCCATTCCATTATATTTTTAAAATCACAAACATGTTTTATTAAGGAAAATTATCTTTCTCTAAGAAATATTTTCTTAATGAAATTGTTCTTTCTCTAAAAATATTTTTTTCCTTTACCTATGCTTTTCAATATCTTATATAATTTTTCCCCAACCAAGTATAACCATATTTTTCTCAAGTAAAAAATAGATCCATATCTAACTCTAAAACTTGCAGTTTTTGTGACTCTGATTTCTCTAGAAATAAGAATCATATTTCCCTATAATTGTGAATCTAATTTATTCTAAAATAAAATTATGGTTTCTTATAAAATAAAACTCTAATTTTTCTGAAAATCATACTATGATTTCTTCTAAAATTAGATTATAATTTCTCCTACAATTAGACTCTGATTTCTTTTGAAATTAGACTTTGATTTCTTTGGAAATAGGACACTGATTTCTTCTTAAATCAGACTCCAATTTCTCCTAAAATCATACACTGATTTCTTTTAAAATTATACTCTGATTTCTCATGAAATTAGACTATGATTTATTCTGAAATCATATTCCAATTTTTCTTGGAATCAGAATCTGATTCTCTACAATTTTCTAATCTGATAATCAATATATCTAGACTCCTATTTTCATTATATTAAAAATCTAAATAAATTCTTTTCTTATAGTTTTATCATTTCCTTAATGTCACATTCTATTTTATCAGATCTTAAATGTTCTCATGTTTATTAAGTTTAGTAATATTTATTATACTTTGTTATATAAAATTTTGTCATCCAATATGTTTTAACATAACCATTTCTCGAGTTCCATGTGTACAGGTACCTATGAGATTTAAGGAAAAATATGACTGTTTTAGGAGAAGTTGACCTTTGGAATCCATTCCTATAAATATCCATCCATTTGAATGAGATCAATGCTAATTTTTAGAGTGTGAGAGTTTTCATAGAGATCTATTGATCTCCTTGATGAAGTGATACTCTACAAGAGATCTACTCAAATCTGCCTTGTGTGAATGTTGTGAACATCTTGTTCAGTTGTGAACAACTTTTTGAAACCTACATAGTGCGAATCTGATTATTTTTATTCAACCAAGGGCTTATAGGGATAAGAAGACAGAGGTGCCGATCACCTTTGAGATTGAGGGCTTGTGGAGAAATCAAGATAGATACAAATCTTTGTATTGAGGGCTTACCCTTGTGTGGGATAGAAAGACTTTCTTGAAAGTATAAATTGAGGGTCCTTTATCCATGTTTTTTGGATACCTTTATCTTTGGGTTTAAAGATTAATTTACTTGTCATGTTTTTTGTTAATTGTT
The DNA here is from genome assembly GCA_963277665.1 of Viscum album. Lineage (NCBI taxonomy): Eukaryota > Viridiplantae > Streptophyta > Magnoliopsida > Santalales > Viscaceae > Viscum > Viscum album. The sequence continues at coordinate 925,975,899 of OY728126.1, read as the reverse complement.
TTTATTTCCACTTCAATTTGTTAAAGTTAGGAAGTTTAACATTCTTACACTTTCTAATAATTTTATACTCTGATATAAATAAGATTCTATATGATTTAAGGTAGAATCATTCCCTATGTAAAATTGTCTTAAGTTTCTTTGTCAGATCCATATTATTAGATCCTAATAAAGTTTAGTTTATTTTGTTAATATATAAAGAGGGTTTATGAATCCATATTATTTAACTTTGTTAAACATTGATTATCTTAAGGATAATAATGAATTTTTTTAAACCCAGTATGTCTCTGAAATACTTATACTTACATATAAGTTTTATTTCTCATCTCTTCAATCATAACTTTAATTATTCATGTTTTTTTATATATTATCCATATAAAGTACTTTTTTATAAACTTTTACTACTAATCCTTTTTGTGGAAAATATTTTTTTACTTTATTATATAATGGAAGGAATGAACATCTGATAATAGAGAACTTAAATCCTCCCATACTACCAATATTTGATGGAAATGACTATTAATACTAGAGAGATAGGGTGAAGACATTTATTATAAATAATAGTGTGGATAATACTGTTATGTTAACGAGAGAATACGATATTCTAGAAAAGGAAATTAGAAAATTCACCAATCATGAAGAGAAAGAGTATCACCTTAACATTACGGTACACAATACTTTATTATATTCTATAAAAAGAAATATCTATATCCAGATTTCATCATCTGAAGCTTCTAATAGCATCTGGAAGAAATAATAGGTTACAAATTTTTGGACATCCAAGGTTATTGAAATAAAAGAGATATGCTTAGTGTTGAATACCATGGATTTATGTTTCCTTATGGAGAACCTGTATACAAATTTCAACAATGGTTTATGAATTTCATCAATAGCCTTCACTATATGGGTGAGAAAGGACTTAATGATGAGATTATTGTAGATAAAATAATAGATAGTATTCCCAATGAGTGGGAATGTAAAAGAAAAATTATTGATGAGAATATAAAAGTTTCAAACTTTACTCTTGATGAGTTATTCGGGACTCTTCATCAACATAAAACTAGAATTAAGAGAGTTTTAGAGATCAATAAAAAATGATCGGTAATGGTAGTGTTTATTTCACTACTAAATCAAATCATATAATAGAAAAGAATCATAAAAGAGTTTCTAGATCAAAATATATGAAAGCTACTTTACATCTGAATCAAGTGATAGTGATCATTCTGAGAATGAACTTTCCAATATTTCTTAAAGATTGAACAAGATTATGGGCAAGAAATATTTCCAATACAAATACAATAATAAATACAGAAAGGATAAGAAATATTCTAAAGTGAATTGTTATGAATAAAATATGGTAGTTCATATCATATCAGACTATCAAATGATCAAACAGAAAGAAACAAAGGATATGCATTCAGAAAGAATCAAGAATAAATAATAAAATTATAAATCTAAAAAAGTACTAAAATCTAGTGACACATGGAGTGTCAGGGGTAGTGACTCTTTTTATGAATCTTCATATATTGAATCTTCTTGATAGAATAATATTGGTCTAATAGCTATAATTCATAGTGAAAAATAAATTTTTCATGTCTAAGGTAAACACAACTGAATCTTTAACCAATATTTCATTAAATATGAATTTCCCTGATGAAATTTATTATAAAATCTTTCGATGAAGAATCTTTCTTAGGGGAAGTTAATGATTTATCTTCTTTTGAAGAAGTATCTAAGTTTTTCATGTTTCTTGAGACTGAAAATGGAAATATCAATAAGAAACTTGATAAGGAAAATTATAGAAACTCTATTTCAAGAAAAGATTTATCAGATCTTTCAAACGATCTTGATAAAAAAATCCTTGATTTTTAAAATGTTTCAAAAAACCATGAGGACATAAATTATGAGAAGAATGAACCTTTTAAGGATTTATAAAATGCTATTTATAAGAAAAAAAATTTAGACACTAACTCAAATTCTATTAAAAATGACTATGAGGATAAGAATTTTGTCATTTGACTAAAATCTGAAATAGTTCCTTAAAGAAAATTTTGTCAAATTTTACTTAGGAAGGAAATAATTTGATGAAATGTATTCACAACTTCATACTCTAAGGAATAGTACTATATCTGGTTATTCTCATTCAAAACATATTTTTAGTCACAACTATTTTGTTCCCCAAAGTGCTTATTTTTTCACCAAGTGTCATAGTGGTGGACATTGGAAGAAAAAATATTCTTTAAATAAAATCCAATACTTAGGTTTTCATAAAGATTAATTTTCTAAAAAAAATTTGATACCTAATACTTTACTTTTTAACAATTTTGGGTCCAAAAAAGACTGGATTATGAAAGTATAATTATTTATTTTTTAGGAAAACAAAGGAAGTTCCAACAAAAATACATGGTACATGTAAATTGGATATTCTCAGAACATAACTGGTAAAAAGAACTTCTTTAAAATGATTATTAAGATAAAATTTTGAAAATTAACTTTTAGAGATAGTGTTTAAGGAGAAATGTTTGGTATAGGTAACATTTTTCATCTTGGGAAATCCTTAATTTAAAATGTTTTCTTTGTTAAGGGTCTTAAGAAAAACCTTATAAGCATAATATAACTATGTGATGAAGGTTACCTTATGAATTTTCGGAATGATAAATTCCTAGTACATAATTCCAAAGAATATTTTATTCTCACTGCCCATAGGCTTGATAATTTTTATACACTTAACTCAATAGAGATTAGGAGCCAAGACTTACCATAACTTAGTGAAATAGAAGATCTATCTTGGTTATGGAATAGAAAACTAGGACACTGTAACCTCAGGAAATTATGAAAATCATAAAGAAAATACATGTTAAGGATCTACCAGATCTTATATTTGATTATTCCAATTTTTTTTATCCTTTTAAATGTTTAAAGAAACATAAGTCAAGATTTAAATCAATTAGTGCAGTATAAACATATGTTTCATTATAGATAGTTCACATGGACTTTTTGGTCCAACACAAAGTAGATATATTGGAGAAAAATACTATATATTTGTTTTAGTTGATGATTACACTAGATGTACATTGGTTTATTTTATCGCAAATAAATAAAAATTATTTTCTTATTTTAAATATTTTTCATCCAAAGTTAAAAATGAGAAAAACATTCCATTGAAAACTATTTTTAGTGATCATAGAGGATAATTTGAAAATTCAGATTTTGAAACTTCTTGTAGTAAGAAAGGAATTACACATAACTTCTCAGCTCCAAGAACTCCTCAAAAAAATGGTGTTGTTGAAAGAAGAAACGATATTATTCAAGAGATAATAAGAACCATGTTAAGTGAATACTCTATTACAAAATAATTTTTGGATGAAGCTACTAATACTACTTTCTATACAATAAGTGGAGTTTTAATAAGACATTTTCTTAATAAAACGCCTTATGAGTTATGGACTGGTCAAAAACCAAAATTTTCTTACTATAAAGTATTTAGATGCAAATTATTCATCTGGAATATAAAAAGATAACTTACATAAATTTTCACCCAAATCCGATGAAGGAATTTTCTTAAGATATTCCACAACTTCTAAGTCATATAGAGTTTTTAATAAAAAATCGTATACTATTGAAGAAACAGTACGTGTTTAATTTTATTAGACTGATCCTTTTTTTTAAACAACCCTAACCTACATCTTTAAATGTGTTTTAAAAATAATAATTATCAAAATTTGATGGGAAATTATTCTAATTAGGAAAATACTAAAGAAAATATTTCTAAAGTATTTACCCCAAAATATTTATTTACCTTATTTTGATGAACATGTTTTACAAAACCCAAATCAGTAGTTTCATAAAAATAATCCCAGTGATATTTTCATTGGTAATGTAAATAAAACTGTAAGGAATAGATGTTTTTTAAGAAATGAAGCAGAGAATCTATCATTTTGTTCCAAATTAAAAACTAAAAGTACTAATTAAGCTTTGTGTGATGATGATTGGATAAATGAAATTCAAGATTGAGCAAATGTATTCGAAAGGAACAAAGTCTGGACCTTGGTTGAAATACCTTTGGAAACTTCTGTAATTGGTGTAATGTTGGTCATCAGAAATAAATGTGATGAAAATGGAATCATTATAAAAAAGAAATAAAGACTAGTTTCTAAAGGCTATAATAAATAATAAATAATAGACTATGAAGAAACATTTTCTTTGGTATCTCGACTTGAATCTATTCGAATTCTCTTAGTCTCTGCAGCATTTTTCAATTTTAAAATTTTTTAAATGGATGTGAAGTGTGATTTCCTTAATGGATATGTTATAGAGGAGGTTTATTTTGAACATTCTCCTAGTTTTGATGACACAAACATCATAAACATGTTTTTAAACTTACCAAAGCTTTATATAGACTTAAACAAGCAACTAGAGTCTAGTATGAAAGACATACATGATTTTTGTTACAAAAAAATTATTTTAAGGGGACATATATCCAAAACAAATTATAAGGAAATATAATAAAAATGTTTTGATTGTTTAAATTTATGTTGATGAAATTATATTTGGATCAACTCAGTAATTCTTAACTTATTCATTTGTGAATCTTATCAAATATGAGTTTGAAATGAGTATGATGGGTGAATTAAAAAAAACATGGTTTTCAAATTTCACAAAAACTAGAAGGAACTTTTATATCTCAACATAAGTATACTAAATATCTAATTAATAAATATGGATATGATAATATTAAAAGTATAAGTACTCAAATCTATACTTCAAATGATCTTGATCTTAGTGAAGTTGGGAAACCAGTAGATCAAACATCTTTTAGTGGTATGATAGGAAGTCTACTATACCTAACATATATTCTTACAAACATAATTTTTTTAGTATGATTATGTTCAAGATATAAATCTAATCCAAAATAATCCCATTTAAAAGTAGTGAAAATAATTTTTTTCTATTTAAAGGGAACCATGAATTTAGGACTTTTCTATTCTTCTGGAAATGATTTTGTCTTAAAAAGATTTTCAGATGCTAACTTTAGTGGATGTATATGGGATAGAAAAAATACATTCAAAACATTTCATTTATTAGGAAATTCATTAGTTTCTTGGTCATGAAAGAAACAATACTCATTAGCACTTTCCACTATTGAATATGAATATGTAGCCGTTAGAAGTAGTTGTGCTCAAGTGTTGTGGAGGTGAGACACACTCACAGATTATGGCATGAGTTTTATCAAAACACAAATACTGTGTGATAATACTAGTTCCTTTTCCCTAAGAAAAAATCCTATACATCACTCTCGTCCAAAGCATATAGACATTAGGCATCACTTTTTTAGGTATCACACACTTAAAGGAGATATCATTCTTCAATTTATTGTAATGAAAGATCGACTTTCTGACATATTTACAAAACCTTTACCCTTTGATAGATTTAAATATATTTAAAAACTTCAGGAATGATAACCATAAGTAAATCATCCATATTAACATTTTTTAGAAACCATCTCCTAACATTAAGATACTCATTTTCATAGAAGGGAGTTCATATGTTTATTCTTTTACATTTTCTTTTCAAATTTTCTTTTTCAGAACAAAAAATTCTTGAAACCTAAAATGTTTTCTTTTCATAATAAAACTTTTTGGAACCTATGTTTTATAAGAGGAACCTTGTGAATACTAAAAAATATTTCATATCATTTCGAAAGGTACATTTCTTAATTTCATCTCAATTATATTTCTACTTGTTGGTATTTTCAATCTTTTTTTAAGAAAACCTTATCGGATTCACTTTCCTTAAATCTTATTTTTCTTTAAGACCTTAAAAGATAAAAACCTATAAATCCTTCTTAGGATTTTATATAAATTGTCAGATTAGATTAAATAAATATCAACTGTTGGATTGATTCAGGAATATGAATCATCACTTTGAAGCCTATATAAAGGACCCCCCCCCCATATTCGCATCCCACATCGGTTATTTCAGTGTTTTTTCACTAAATCCCTTCCACTCTTCAAAGTTTCACTTTATTTTTTACCTTATATTCAACTACAAATGTCTCTTGAAGTTTCCTCATAGACAATAATGGCATCCAATAAGGAACTCAACGATTGGGTAATTTTTAGGGAAAGGTTGGTGGACCCAAATTTCTTTGTCAAGTACGAATCCTTGATTTCAAAAATCATAAATAAGAATGGATGGAAAAAACATCTATATAGAAAAATAAAAGATTCATGATCCAGTCTATGCTGATTTGGTAATAAAATTCTATGATATATTTCATTTTTATGAACAGGGAGGAAGATAATGTTTCCATTCCAATGTTATGGAAAGACTTGTTCTTTGTCTTTCAATAAGGATTCAAGTGTCTTGGATATAACTTATAAAGGTGAAGAAATATTTTGATCAAAAATATTTCCAAATAAAGAAGGTTCATTTGGGATGGTTAAAGATATTGAGTGACTTGAACATAATGAAGCAAAGACACCAAATATTGGTCATCTTTCAACAAACAAGATATTGTTAGCCCTCTGTATGTAAGGATTTCTAATTCTGATAATGGGAGACAAGGATTCTTTAAAGATATGTGATGTCTTTATGATGTATTTATTGGTGAATTTAAGGAAGATAAATATCATCAAGTACATTCTTTTGATTATCAGCAATATTATGAATGTAACCATTAATTCTCAAATTATGATGTATCATGGGATATTGTCCAAGATTATTACCTTTTGCTTAGAGTCTTTAAAAATTTCAAGCATCACTTGAAGATAATGTTGTGATTTGATGATACCTTGAGAAAGATGAATATACATTTCGGTGTTAAGTCAATAGAGTTATTTAAACATCCTGAAAAGGATGATCAACTAGCCTTGAGGAAAGGTGGTGTTGAAGAAATATCTAAATGAATCCCTAAGAAAAGATAAGGTAAAGACTCAGAACCGAAAGAGAAAGCACCTGTTTCAGAACTAGTATCTTCTCTACCCATGCCAAAGAAATAAAATACTTTTTCTAATGAATTTGTTTCTAAATAGAGAGAGATTAAGAATAATAAGGAAGGAAGGAGTTGCAATTTTTGGTTTAGATCCTGATGAGGATAAGACCATAAAAATAAATGAAGCTAAAGAACTTGAGAGTCAAGACAAATAGAAGAAGGTGAAGAAGAAAAAGTCATAGGATTAAATTATTCAATCTTTACATAGATATACTAAGAAGACATCTGAACAAGTTCATGTACCATAATATTACTTACAATAACCAGTTCTAACTAAGACTATAGTTACAGATAATATAAAGAAATATTTTTCAATTCCAGAACTCATAGTTGAAGAAGAATAAATCCTTCAAGAATAATAATAAGAAGATGAAGAGGAAATTGATGATGTGATATGAATGGTGGAAGAATATAAAGAGAATAAGAGCCCTTCTGACAAGTTTTCAATCGAAACATCCCAAGATGAATCCATCAAAATAATTTCAGAAGGACAATCTGTTCAAAAAGGTTATAATGCTCAAGATGAGGTTAATAAAGCCTATTCATATGATGAGAAAAGTAATGATGATATTGTTCAACCTATTGATAATAAATGAACTGATAAATTTGTTGATTCTAATGATGATAAAATATTCAATGTTTTTGATAGTGAGCATGAGACTCAGAATATTGAAAAGGAAATCTCTAAAGATTAGAAAGGTAAAAAAGTTGTTGTTGATTCACCAAATAAAGTTTTAGTTTCAAAATAAAAGAAGGATTTTGTTGGAACATCTAAGAGAAAAGATAATGAGAAAAAAAGTTAATTCACAAACAAAAGAATCTTTTTAGGAATATTCATCTTCATTAGGACATGATTTTGTGGTTTAGTACTTCAAGAAGCATGTCAATTCCATTCCTTTATTTCCATGCATTGATTCTATATGTCAGTTGCTTCAAGAAACAGTCAATCAGAAGTTAGATTCAACAAATCCTATTATAGATATGTTTATAAAACTTGAAGCTGAGTTTAAGACTTTTCAAATCAGTTATGATGGTCATATGAGATATTTCAAATAAATCACTTAGTGTTCAATGTCAGTGATTGATGATCTTAAAATTTTTGACGATTTCTCTGATTCAGTGAAAGATGCATTTGATAAGCTTGATGACAGGATAAACAACCTTTCAACAAGTATTTCATAAAATCTGAAGGAAGATAAAGTTATCCATCAACAAGAAGATAATGATCTTAATGGGAAACTAAATTCACTATCTCTCAATCAAAAAAGGGAAAGATAACATAGGGAATAAATGGATGGGAAACTCCATGATAATGAAGAAGCGATAAAGTCTCAAGGGAAATTTCTTAAGTATCAAGAAGAAAGGGCCAAAGATCTCAAAACGAAAAATCAGGATTAAGAACAGTTGATCAATAAGTTTAAATATGATCACAATGAGTTGAAGAAGATAAAAGCTACCATGAAAAGATAATGTCAAAGGATAAAAACAAGGATGGATTATTTTCTTTTTAAATTCGATATTTTAATGTATTTTTTATTTGTAAAAAAATTATCTTAATGAAATTTTTCATCTTTACATTGTTTGGTATATTTCTTACCTTTCAAGTAAATTTTTATTCTTTCCCTCCACACCTTTTTGAAAATCACAAAGGGGGAGAAAATTATGTTCAAAAAGTATTTTAAATTTAAAGGAAGATAATGCCTAAGTAAAGGGATATTTCTTAAAGAATAAATTCTTAAGTAAGGAAGAGTTATTTCTATAAGAATGAAAATAATATGATCTTTAGGGATTTCATAACCCAAGATGGAGTTAGTCATATTCACCATGAGACTTAAACAAATAAAAGGGAGATAAATTTTTTATTTAATTTTAAAAATGAAAACCATATTCTTTTATATTATTTTTTAAAAATTTGTTTTTGCTTTCCAAAAACGGAGAGATTGTTGAGTCAATAAGTCCCCTTATGAAATTTCTATTCCATTATGTTTCGAAAATCACAAAAAAAATTTCTTAGGGAATATTATATTTCTCTAAGAAATATTTTATTATGGAACTTTTTATTTATCTAGAAATATTTTTTGCTTTACCTCTGGTTTTCAATGTATTATATAATGTTTTCACAAACCAAGTCTAACCATCTTTTTCATAAGTAAAAAATAAGATTATTATCTAACTCAGAACCTTACAGTTCATGCAACCCTGATTTCTCTAGAAATCATAATCTGATTTCACAAAAATTGTGAATCTGATTTCTTATAAAATCAGACACTGATTTCTTCTGAAATGAGACTCAGATTTCTTCTAAAATTAGACTCTCATTTGTCCTAAAATCAAACTCTGATTTCTTCTAAAATCAAATTTCGGTTTATCCTAAAACAAGACTCCGATTTCTTCTAAAATCAGACTCCAATTTCTTCTGAAATCATACTTCAATTTCTATTGAAATCAGACTCTGTTTTCTCCTGAAATCATATTCTGATTTCTCCTAAAATCATATTCTGGTTTCTTCTAAAATCAGATTCTGATTTTCTCAAAAATCAGAATATGATTACCTACTGTTTCAGAATATTATTGTCAATATTTCTAGATTCTGATTTTCATTATCTTAAGAATCCAATTAAATTCTTTTCTTACAGTTATCTCATTTCCTTAATGTAACGTTCCATTTTATCAGATCCCGAATGTTCTCATGTTTCATAAGTTTAGCAATGGTTATTATAGTTTGTTTTATAAAACGATATCATCCAATATGTTTAAACTTAACCATTTCCTGAGTTCCATGTGTATAGTTACCTCCAAGATATAAGGAAAAATATTACCATTGGAGTAGAAGTTCCTCATTGACATTCATACCTATAAATACCCAGTTATTTGAATGAGATCAAAGCGGATTTCTAGAGTGAGAGAGTTTTCATAAAGAGCTATTGATCTCTGTAATGAAGTGATACTCTGGAAGAGCTCTGCTCAAATATAACTTATAAATTTTTTTTGAGCCTCTTGTTCATCCATGGACAACTTTTTCAAACCTTCCTATTGAAAATCCGATTATCGTTATACAATCAAGGGATTCCGGGGATATGAAGACATAGGTTTTGATAACCTTAGAGATCGAGGGCTTGTGGGGATATCTAGATAGATATTGATCTTCGTATTTAGGGATTACCATAGTGTTGGTAAGACAGATGTTCATGAAAGTATAAATCAAGGTACCTTTATCCAATGTTGTTGGATACCCTTCTCTTTGGGTTAAAATATTTATTTTACTTACCCAGTTTTTGTAACAGGTTTTTATTTCTTCAACACATTGTTAAAGTTATGAAGTGTAACTTTATTACACTTTATTATACTTGTATACTCTGATATAAATAAGATTATATACTCTTTAAGTTAGAATCTTTCCCTATGTAAACTTGTATTAAGTTTCTTTATCAGATCCATATTATTGGATCCCAAGAAAGTTAGTTTCTTTGTTGAGAACTAAAGAGGGTTTGTGAATCCATCTTGGTTAACTTTGTTAAAAATATATTATCTTAAGGATAAAAAATGAAAGTTTTTAAACCTAAAATTCACCCCCCCCCCACCCCCATTCTTGAATTTCATAAATCTATATCTACATTTTGATCCTATAGTTATGATAAATGTTATTATTCATGGATAAAGGAAAATATGAATCAGCCAGTTGGATCACACCATATGAAGTCCATTTATCAGAGCATCATAAGGGATATAGAATCACTGGGTGTTTCCCTTATCCAATACCAAGAAGAGATTCAATAAATAAAGCATGAGTAAAACCTTTTATAGGATAAATTCAGTCTCATCCAGATCAAGGCCCAAACCATGTTCTACAAACCACCCCATGAAAATCTCACCATTTCTTACCTTACTCTTAGGGAATACTCTAGTGTAATAAGGGGTTATGTATCTAGACCCTAACGAAATGAGTTTTTATATGTTATTTTTAATAAAATAATGATTATATTTATCAATTTTATTATTACTTTATAATTTTTAAACAATAATTTTGATAAAAATTATATTTCAGTATGATGAAATATAAATTATATTTTTGGGAAATATATAATTTAAATCAAGACACTATTTCTGATGAATTCAAGAATTTTATATATAAATTATATTCTGATAAAATATTTTTATTAACTATTATTTATTAAATATAAATGATAATATAATTTTATAAAGACAAATGTAATTTTTATAAGGGCTAGAAAAACTACTTTTGTAAAAAACCATTATTTTTCAGTAAATGGGTATTTTAATTAAAAAGATTAATTATAATATTTAAAAAAATTATTTTGATAAAATAAATATTATTTTTGAAATAAACATATAAAAATTATCCAATAGTGATTTTTTTCATAATTTTTGTAGACCGTCAATTTTTTCGGTAAAAATTAGAAACATTATAAATATATGGTATATATTATCACATCATAATGAACCAAATATGATTTAATATATTCCATAAAATATATCCATGGAAAAATTTATTTATAATTTAAAATAATTTTTTCCAGGTTATTTTATTAATTTTATAAATCCTTAATGAATCCTCCAAAATCTATATTATATTTTATGGTTTTAAAATAATTTATTTATGAACTTGGATGACTTCTAAATTAACAAGGGTATTATTTTAATGATTTATTATATTAATATTATAAAATAATTAAAACCACTCCTCTTTGGAAAAAATTTTCAAAACCAACGGTAAGGTTTGTGGTTTTGATTACTTTTTCTAAGAGTCCAAAACATAAGTTTGGAAATTAAAAAAGAATAATCCTATCTTTTTCTATATAAAAACATCAAAAGTACATTTACACTTTACAAAAAAATCTTAGATCCTAAAATTACTCTACCCTTAACTATGTATATCCCTCAAAGGGTTTCCCCAAACATTTAATAAGCTCCTCTATATCTTTTAGAAGCACCCCCTCGAGGTAAGGGGTCCTCTCCTCTTTATTCAAGCACCTTCTTTATGTCATACCTTTTTATTTCTATTTTTCAAGTTAGGATATTTTTTAAAACATCCTTATTACTATCGTTATGATTCCAAAGTAATTATATATCCATTTCTCTCTCATTCACTCCTTTTATAAACCTTTAAGTACGCCCTTTATCCTATTGAAATTAATCTACGATTCTATATGCCAAACATTTGTGTATGGAATGCCCATATTTATTTCCACTCGTGGGTATACACCCAATTAGGACTATAATTTATTTATTGGGTATTTAAATTTGTGTATCCCATACTTCTTAATCATGGGTTTAAAATTGATGAAATAAATCCTTATGTTTTATGATTTATATAGCACACGTATGCATGTGCATGACATGAAAGTGACGGGTGGAATTGGAATTATATAGCCCTTCAATGCATTGGGTAATGTTTTTATCTCATGAGATTTCATAGATGATTAAAAGGTAGTTATCCTAATCACACAATGTTTGTTTTCTTATCAGAAAACCTTTAACTGTGTTTATGATGTCATGTTTTATGTTGTTTCTACATTTCTATATTTCCTATTATCATGTTATATCTTACCTCATTGTTCAAGATTACGATTATCACCTTTTCTTATGTTTCATTGATATAGATCTTTGGTTACATGCATTGATTTAAATTAATATATTATTTTCTTATTCTCTTACTGGGCTTTATATCTCACCACTTTCTTATGTACATCCCTAGGTTGTCCCATGTAGTTTTAGAAGATCCATGAAATATAAGTGCATGATATAAAGTTTTTAAATATTTTTGATGTATTTGTTTTTCATGTTGTAATGTTATATAACTAATTAACCAAATACACTAGGTATCAAATCTTTTATTCTTATACTAAGTGTGTCTTTATTTAATAAAACATTAAATTAAGTGTATTAAAATATGGGTTGTCATATCGAATCAACCCATAGGGTTTCTAATGATCTATTTTATTATACTCAAAAATATAACATCATGACAAAAAATCCTCTATGTATTACCTCATATTGGTCCATAAATATTAGTTCTTAATATCATAATAATTTTTTAAATCTTCTATGTATCCCCATTGATAATGATAGAATGATTTCATCACTAATCTCCTCATGGATGGAAGAAATACATCGTGATTCCTGAAATAAAATATACCCTTGAGATATAAAGACCACTTATCAGTGGTCTCCTCACCATATATAATTTTATAGATCTCTAGAGATTATTCATCCCTTAATTTTTATTGGTGAATAATCTAAAAATGAGAAATTAAATTTTGAATATTTTCTAGAAACATATTTATCTTCCTTCACCTCAAAGTGAATCTCAACCAAGATGCTCATTAGGTTAAAGTTTTTACTAACTTCTTTCAAGGCTTTCAATGTTAGCATCTGGTAGAGGGAACTGGTGATGAAATTTACCTTACCTGATGTTTATATGAGGTAAAAAATAAAAAAAATTAAGATATTATACCCATAACTCTATCTGAGATTCAATTCCTTATATAAGAAAATGTAACTCAAATTTTTATAATTGGTATACACTATGAATTTCTCACAAAACAGGTAGTTTCACCAACATTTGAGATCATGAATAACCGATTCTAGATAAATTTCATGGTTTGAGTAATCATTTTTATGTGTAAAAAGTTAAAGACTATTATATACCCCATGTAACCACACTATATAAAAACAACCCAACTATATGGTTGATGCATCAAACTAAGAAATATAGATTTTACCTGCATTGGGTAGAATTATGATTGGATCTAAAGTCATACATTGTTTTAAATCATCAAAATACACTTAAAATTCATAGATATATAAAAATTTCACCTCTTTATATATAAGAGTAATAAAATATTAGGTTAGAATAGAGAAATAATTAAAAAACCATCGATAGTATCTCGTTATACCCAAGAAGTTATATATGTCAAACACATCCTTTAGATCATCATAATACATAACATCCATCACCATATCATGGTCAAATAAAATGACTAATTATAACACCATAGATCCCAAGAACTTAAAATATAAAATTTAAAATATTACCTTTTAAATATTAATATAAAAAGGATGTTTTTATAGAGTTCCTAAGACAATCCTAAAGTGACTCTCATGCTCTTTACTGATTTTAAATTTAAAAAAATGTCATCAATGAACCACATGTCGAAAATTGGAATTATTGAGGAAATGTATGGTTCATAAGGACCATGAACACTAAAGGATGGACATTAAGAAAAATTAAATAACTTTCAATTTTAAATGAAATTAGCTAATTTTGAAATAAGTTTTAGGGATGTCATACTCTTTCACCCTGAGCTAGTGATACCCTAATTGGAGATTAATTTTTTAAAAACACATTTTTCTATTTAATTATTGAAATATTTCATTGATATGATAATATAGAAATCTTACTTTTGAGGGTCACATGATTCAAATTCATATAGTTGAAACATAGGCAAAAAATTCTATTCACCTTCCTAGTAAAAAAGGAATGGTGTGACCCATGGAGAGAAACTATTGAATAAATCCTTTTGATTCCAAATAATTCATCTGAATCGTTATATAATTTATTTATCTAGGTTCCATACAATATTAGGGAAATGAAATCAACTATATCATCATCACTATATTAACAAAAAACTTAACTTCTCACTCACGAGGAAGCCATGAGAATCCACCTAGGAATACTTTTGGAAATTCCATGAAAATAGAAGGTAACTCACACCTAGAATAAAATTCATCAGTATCTATCAAAAGGGATGATTCTTGGAATATTAATTTATTGACCACCATAAGATGAGATCCTACCTAACTAAATCACATGCCTTGTACCCCATAAAATTGATTAAATCTTCGATCAAGAGCAGTGAAGGTTTCCCTTTATTAATAACAGCCAATGCATGCCTTTTAGGAGACCATCCAATCATTTCAAGGATTATATCAAAGAGGAAAATTTTGAGGATTAGATAATCATATACCATATCCATTTAATATTTGGAGATAATACATTAAGGACATCAGAATACCCAATCACTCTTTGTTTCAAGATGTATAGTTTTATTTATCATATATGGAATAATCTCATACAAAAGACTTAGTAAATCCATGGTATGAGAATATATAAATGAATGAGAGGCACCTATATAAAATAAAATAGTATCCATATATGATTCAATAAGGAAGGTAACTCACACTTTTTTTAGTCCTACACCTGATTATGCAAGAACACCTTCCACTATATACAACTACTTCATTTCTGAGTGAGATTGTGGCTTCCCAATAGATTAAGGTTCTACCCTAAACTAAATTTTCTGATAGATTTGATCAATACTTCCTCCACACCCATATGTTTGGGCCCTCATTGATTTATAAGTATTTGATTACACTTGGGACCCCTTGGGTTCCAAATAACCTACACCATTTCTTGGAGAAGGGTTTGTTCTAAAATAATGGACTATATTCCTATAAGCTTGAAAATACTTGGAGATTCTAAGTAAGATTAATTAAAACTCCCAACCTTAACACAATTATAGTATATAATATATTTTATTTTAATTTATTTGGATTAATATGACTTCAATTAATTCCTTGATACATTTCTACCACCCTATTTAAACTTTTCTCACTTCCCTTCATTTTGAAAATGAACCCTTCACTTCTTCTCGATATATAACGAGAATTTATCATACTTAACATCCTAACTTGACCTATTTCTACTAATGGGTTTTAATCACCCACGTTTTCATAGTCATGGAGCTTTAAGGGAATGACTCCAGATCAGATTCTAGGTCACAAACCCATTTCAAACCACTAAGCATTCATTTTTTCATTGCAAACCATCTTCGGTGTGAAATGAAAATTATTTTTAAATTACTTATAATATTCTATAACCATTTTATTAGATTATTAAAGGAAAAAAACTCTTAATGCGTCACCAAATATATGGTATCTTGATAAAATTGTTGGCTGAACATGAAGTTAAAGTCCCTCTACATTGGGTACTCATGTAACTTTTCCTAAACAATAGACTCTTTCCATTTTTGGATGGTAAATTTAAGCATAAACATAGCACATTTCACTTTAATGGATTCATATGTATCAATTAATTCAAATATTATTTTTATATTATCCAACCAATCCCCTATATATTGAGGATCATTTCTCCCTTGAAAATATGGAGGCTTATAGTGAAACAATTCATGTGCTCAATATTTATCTTGAACTAAACCAAAGCTTGTTTCCTTATCCAAAATTGGACCAAGGATTTTCCCTTGGTTCATAGCTCAAACAGTTTATACCAAAATATCAATCAAATTCTGATCAACGAGAAGATTAGATTTCAGAATTTATTCATATCTCCTTCTAAATGATTATCCCTATCTCATCAAGGTAATATGATACTTTAAAAATCACATAAATAAAAAATAAAAATTATCAATCACATTAAAAAGAATCGAAATTTGAATAAATATATCCAAATAAATCAAAAACCTAAAATAAAAAACCATCTGGAACATAAAAAAGTATTTAAATGAAGAAAACACAAAAATCACCAAGTTTTCCACTTCTCATGATTCGTCAAAATAGTTTACCATTTTGTGTGATAACTTTGAAGATCTCACTGAATGGTGTCATATGAATACACGATTAGGACAAATGATTTACCAAACTACACACCATCTATGTAGGGCTCACTAAAATCCTCCTATGATGGATATCATGGTTATTAGATGGTCTACAGCCAGTGTTCCATAATCATGATCCCTAGTGATTCCCTTTAATCCTCCATTTTAAACCTAAAAACCATCGAATAAGAAATTAAATAAAATTACGTTCAATATATTCATTTCCCAAAATATCATGGAAACTTGAGGCCTATTATAATGATTTTTGGCTAGAAAATCACTCAAAACCCACCCCTCAAGACCTGATTACCTTATCTCATTTCTATCTTTATTCCCTAAATAATATAAATTAAAATGGGGATCTAATACCATATTATCATGAATAGTTCCAAGATACTTCTTAACCCATTACCCAATAAATACCATGATATATATTAAAAGTAATTCTTGATCCCCAGAGGCTGACAACTAGTGCCTTGGTATCAAGGATACACTCATGGGAATGGTTTCCTTAGATAATCTAATAAACTAATAAAGGTTCATTCTAGGGAATTGATATAAACTCTCCATATATTAGTTAGCCAGGAATCTAAATAAATAATTCATAAACATAAAAAAAATTAAACATGGTGTAACAAATGATAACATTGTATAATAGGATACACATAACCAAAAATAACTTGAAAATAAGGGGAAACAACATTTACACTTTGTAAAGTAACCCCAAAACTAAGGATATTACATAAGATAAACCAAAAAGAGACAAAAAGGAAAATAGGGTAGGGAGATGATGAGGGGATAAATAAAGAATGATTCTACTATAAAAACTATAACCTAAAAGATAACTAAAACAACCGATGCCAATATCATTGTGACATGAGGGTCATCTACCACCATGTTCCCTCTTATAACTTGATATGAGCTAACATGAAACCCACCACCTCTAATTGGAGCCTTTACATTTCCTAAATCAATTAAAAAAATTATAGATGCCCCATGAAGGGTGTATGTAGAGTGAGATCATAAAAATATGAGTAGGATACTACCATGAGTTTCATGAGAAACCTATTTTAGATAATCAAATAATCCAAGTTTTTAAATAAACATTAGAAAATACACTTAATTTTTAGTAATAAGTAATATGGATCAGAAAAAGGAACAAACATTATAATGAATTAAGAAAGAAAATAAATATATATATATAAATTCATTCTCAACCAAGTATCATGAAATTTTCTCTAGGTGAATAATGTAAAGGATCACTAAGATCTTCATATAAATACAAAACTAATCCAATCATATCAAACTATACCCAAATCACAATCTAGTGGGGAATCCTAAACAAGAAGGAAGAATTACTAATCAGAAAAAAATCCTTCACTAGTGATGTATTCTTGAATTAACTAGGTGGAGTGGAATTAATACCTAGGTAGGTACTTATTCTAGTTTCCTTATATAATAACTCAAAATTACCATGAATAATAGAAATCTCTAAAGGATTTTAATTATAATGACCCTTGTTTTTGGACTAGGTTAAATTTATAAGGGAATTTTAAAATTTTCAATTTATTGGATGAGGCATTCTTTAAACCAAGACTTGGAATACAGTTTTGAGATTTCAGACACAAAAATTTGTTGTTTTTAGACTTGGTTAAAGTCATGAGAGTTTCCACGGGTGTTTCTTCGAGTTTTGGAAATGTGAAACCATGAAACCTCAAAATAGAGAAGGATGATAGTGGTGCATGGTTTGTCTAAAACTGTCTGACCCACTTGGATAAACCATGCTCCCTATCTAGAGAGAATAATGGTGTTTCATGGTTTTTTCTATCCATGCACACCAAGATTCATGGTCATGTGGGTTGATGTAGATCTTTGAAAGATGTATTTTTCATTGGATGTGATTAGTTTTCCAAATTGTGCGACCATCCCGTGCGAGGGGTTCCTTGGCTAGTGTTTTATGCATGATTTTTCTAACCATGTTTCCAAATCATATGCCTACTTAAACGGGGTATAATTACCTTTTTTCCTTCCATACATTAAGTTATTTTTTCCTCTTCTTCTCCTCTTACCCATGCCTAGTAGCTCCCTTAGAGCTCTCTTTCTCCTCCTCTAGCTATGAGGGGATATCCCACATACAACCTCTATTTTGAGAGTCATCAAGTGAATTGGATAGCCCTCAATAATTCCATGAATTATTATCCCCCTATATTTTTTTATCTTCTCCTCATCTGCATGTTTTTTGTGGGAGATAATTCTCTAAATATTTAGGGTGTTTTTCTATTTCTTCAATTTCTCTTAAATCAGACCGAATCAAGCCTCTATATTTGATGAGTGGGTTATCTTATGAATGAGGTAGGTGGAATATATCTTTTTTATTAATTTTTTTTTCTTTTTATAAGTTTTTCGTTGTGTTGTGTTCCAGTATTTCCATGCATCACCTTTTAAGTGGGGAATTAAATTTGTAAAACCTAATAATTTGAATCTAGTAGCTCTTTTGTATTTAAATTTCCATTTTTTCGTCATAAACTTCAATATTGGACCTACCATGGGATTTTTCCCTTGAATGACTTAAATTAATTAATGGTTTTTTTAATAGAACCCCTCATTGAAGTGTGGTGTCTTCAAAAAATTAAATGTGTGGTTAAATGAAATCTAGGAGGAAGTGATACTCCTCAATATCATCCTCTAATAACCAAACGATTTCCCAAGTTATTATTTACTAATTATTATAGAATAAAATTGGTGAGTCTTTATGGTATGAATGTTAGGAGATCCTCTCTTATATAATTGTATGTATGGTGTTTGCTACCACAGGTAGTCCACCTATCCTTAATACTTTTAATTCAATGCTTGGGAATTCCTTAATAATGGAAATTAGTTCTTAGTGAATGAAATAAAATGTTATGAGTACGGAATGTTTAGTATATGAACATTATTATTATTATTATTATTATTATTATTATTATTATTTATTGACTTGATAAATAGTCTTGTCCCTATTAAGTCATGACTAGAGATATTTCATGGATACAAATATATCTTTATTCCTTATTAATTTAAATGACCAAATGAACCATGAATGCATTTAGTGATACTTAGCTTCCTTTTTACGGAATTACATGGATGGGATGATAGGTTATTAGATAATGTATATACCATGGGAAATACTTGGGTCTCTAGATTATGGAACTCTAAGGAAAATCTCATAGGGTACCAGAATTTTATATACACTGGGAGTGATACATGGTATACTAGGGCCGATCTCTCCATGTGTTTCTTTAACTACTTGAGTGATACTAGTTCCCTAGGTTAGGACCCATGGATATTTACAATAGCGAGATGGTTACACCATTCAATGATAAATAATAAAACCCCTATGTGAGATAGTAGGGACAGACTCAGATGTTGATGATTTTACACCATACTGAGAGTGATACTTTGGATTCCATTTATGGATCACCTTGGATGGACTCTTACAGTATTTGGTATTTATTGTACCCCTAGAGAGATACTTGGTAATCTTGATCATATTGTCTTGGATGGGATTAGGGTGCCTCTTCTTGGACTTAAATGATGAATTTAATATTAAAAACTATTAATTCATATTTTTTATCAATGGAAGTGTCTGCCATGCTAAATCACATTCTTAGGTTCATTCCATATCATGATACATGTCTTATGATGACATATTATCATTACCCCCTTTTTACATTTTATAGGTTTACCCTAGTTTAGAGGCATTCCATCTTAGGTTGAAGCTTTTATGGTCAGTCAGGTGTCCTAAAGGAACCTCACACCAATATGAATATTTATTTATTTACTCAAATTTTTTTTCATTAACACATTCGTACTTTATATTCAAATACTTGGATATTCATTAGACACCATTGGTGGTGTCCTACTATGTATATCTTACACTCTGCTTAGAACACCATTACAATGTGGCACTTGAGTAGATTTCTTGTTCATAGGTCTATGGATTGTTTCTTGTGTTGTGCATTGTACCTAGGAGTTAGGAGTATAGGACTAAGCTGGAGCTCAGGATGTTCAGGGATTTAGCCGTTGGACAGTTTATTCTTTTACTTTTTTGTGTATTGTATTATAATACCTGGTGGATTTTTCTTTCCTTGTTTGTACCTAGTAGCATCATCTGTACATGAATGAATAGATTTATATGTGGTGACAGATACCTTTATTAGTTATTATATTAATCTTCCACTACTTATTGTCATTTATTTATATTTATTTCATTAGTCTACTAATTTTTTATTCTTATACAACTGTTTTAATATAATAATGAGGGTATAATGTCCCCATAGTACCACTATTATACCCTCATTGCTAGTGGATAGACTCTGGAATATGGGGAGGCATTATTGAGGTCATCTAGTGAGTGGTCTAGCTATTAGTTGCATACTCTTCCAAGTCATAATGTTACAAAGTGGTATCAATTCTTCTTTTCATTGGACTTACTATTTTAGGATTGGTAGATAATAGACTAGGAATGTGTTAGTTCTTGGTAAATAACCATTACTTGTAGTGATTAAACATAATACGGAGAAAAGAAAAATTTTCTAGGGATGGGATTGTTGTTTGTGTTGTTCGTTGTTAGAATTGATTATGATTTCACCTTGTGTGATTAGAGTAATTTATATAGATTATTGATTTATGAGATTTAAAATATTTTATCATTTTCCTAGTATAAAAAGGAAGTATCATTGTACACATCCTCATAGGCACATAGAGATTCACATGTCATGCATATTCTATTCCATGTAGGTTTCATTTTATACGTTCTCATATAGTGATATGTTCCTTGAGTGTTTTTTCTTGCTTCCATGGGTTCTCTCTTGTATAGTGGATTATTATGATTATAATCCCTACTAATTGATTATTTAGCATGTTTGTTATATTCGATGTTAGGTATCTTAGTAACATGCTTAACTTTTTCTCTTCTTATCTATTTCATAGGAATGATTGAATTTATAAATTGACCTATGATTTCTCAATAATTTTTGTTTATATACCTTCTTTCTCTAATTATTGATCCATTCCACATGATATATTTATCATAATTACCTATTTAAAACGATTAGGTGATTACTACCAAGATTTTTGTGATTATTATCTTGTTTACTTTTATCTACTAATTGTAATTTAATATATTGTTATAATTTTGATATATAATTGTTTATTGAAGTGTCATAATCAACCTAAATAGTGTTTTCCTGCATTTATTAATGTAGAAACAATAACTAACCAATTATAACATGTTTTACCCATGTATCATTGGTCACATTGGTTGAAAACATTGTGGTTGTGATTAAATGGGAGCCAATTTCCAATCTATAGAGTGTATAGGTACTCTAAAAATTGGGAAATGGACACCCATATAATCGATCAATTATATTAAATCATTAATTTCTTTGAGGCCACTATAAAAATATAAATATATTAATTTTTTACTTTTAAATGAACTGATTTAATTTATAAATTCTTGCAACTCTATTGTTTAGGATTGAGGACCCATATGTCTAAATTTTAAAATGCACAACTGGACCAAAGTAGGTCATTTAGGGAATATTTTTTACATAATAAATCCATTTAGTATGTTTTAATAGTTTCTCATCGCTTTCTTAAAGGGACCCTAATAGGTGGCCTTTATTCTTGCATAATTGAGACCCATGTAGGAATCCTTTGTTTTGATATACCTTAGTACATAACCCCATGGTGTTATACTTATGTGATGTAGTGATGGTAATTTAAATTGTACATAGATACTTATATGGGTTCACATATAGACATATGGTGGTATCTTACTTGAAAAGTCCACTTTTTAGTTTATAATAAGTCTCTTATCTACTTTTGAGCTATACCTATATGAGGAATTGGTTAATTAAAATTCCAATTAAATATTAAAGGGGGTTTCCTCTATATATTGTAATTGAGGTTTTCTTTAACCAATCCATTTAAAAAATCTTATAAATAAATAAGTGATGCTTAAAAATTTGAGTCTTATAAGATAAATTTCTTAAATACAACTAGATATATAATTTTTAATTAATACTTGAAGGTATGTTTTATATGATTTTCATATGATAACCTATGGAATTGCATAAATAAAGAACCAAACCATAGTTTCCTTGTAACTTGTACTTGATTTTTAAAACCATTCCTTGAAATTTTTAAACAACTAAACATAAATTAGTGTAATGTCGTAGAAATGAATCCTTAAAGTTATTTTTATCTTAACCCCTCTTATAAGGGTAGTTTAAATCATTATCTATTTTTTCCTCAGAATGGGAACGTGAGTGTTGGCTGTCTAATTTACTAAAATTTATTTAGTTGTGTTGAACCTGAATGATAGGCCCTTAATCCAAGTGAATTTCAAAGCATGGCCTCTTTATAGGATCAATGTTTTCTTCTTCTCTGAGTGGATAGCCTAAGGTAGTTAGAACCCTCAAGAATTTAAATCCTTGATTAATTATTGTCCATAATTTCATATGTGTGGTGTCATTTGGGTAATTTTTGACTCATGTATGAGTCTTCAATTTCTAAGATGACACCCGGGTTAGACGGGTGGTCATGCTATCTTTGAACCTTTTTGTGGGCATGATTCTCATGTAATTCTCATGTTTGTAATTGGGTATTAACTATTTTAAATCTCTATTTTTTTATAAATTACACTTACAAAACATTTAATGAAATATAATTTTGTTTTAAAAGTATTATTTATTAATAAAATGGTTTATTAATTTGTTATGTTATTTGGTTGTTCTTTTCTTTATTTATTTTTTTGATATTTGTTATAAAAATTTATGGATTTCTATACAAGGATCCAAGACAAAACTCAACCACTTTTTATGGTACTAGGAGGTTTAACATCATGGGAGCTCTAGATTTTGAGACTCATACATATTCTGGTTCTAGCGTATTGCACACACCATGTGTGTGGTCCCATGTATAATGACCAAGGAGTTCACCCGCATAGATTGGGAATAGGTCACCTGTATGCCCGCAGGTCATGTGTGCAATGTGTTTTGTTTGAGAAATCATTAATAATGACTTTTATTAAATCTTGGTGATTCATGGATACTATTTTTTATGTGGGACGCAAGTTTTACACTAAGATTCAATCTCAGCTAATGGATCTCCTCTATTCTTTCTCTCATCCTATCGATTACTTCTCATCAAGGCTTCTGAGCCTTCCTAATTTCATGTGTGCTCTCTTTTTGAACTCTCTCATTTCACTTCCTCTCCCATGCTCATATTTTAAATATTCTTGATATCCCTTGATCTTTTATTGGTTATCATGTACACCTACATAACACGGTGTCTCCAGCATCCCTACAAAGTCCCTTCTATCCTTCAATTTGATCTCATTTTACTTCTATTTTTATTGATTCTTCACTCGAGCTAATAGTGGTTCGACTTCATCTTCTTCCTCAAGTGACTTTTATTTATCTAGTTCTATGAAAAACCTCATATTATATCTGACAAACTTTACTAAGTTCCCTTGAACTTTTTCTATTCTTGTGTTTGTGTTGGTTTCAATATTTCTTCAAAGGTTCTCAATATTAAGTATCCTCTTTATCAACTTTATGAAACTATCCTTTCCTTTTCCCTAATATGTTTAGGTTTCTATGTATTTCAAAGAATTTCTTTTTGGTTTCTAAACTTAGTTGATTCACCCTTGGTGTTTTAAAAATGGTGGGTCAATCTTGTCACCGTTAGAAAATTGCCAATGGTGAGTGATTTTACCCACCATTGGAACCCAATGGTGGGTCACCAAACCACTACTAGGAGATCAATGGTGAGTAAATTTACTCATCATTAGACTTTAATGTTAGGTAAATATACCCATAGTTCAACATTATCCATGATTTATATTTTCACTCACTATTTTTTTCCTTTTCTACACTATGTTATGATAGTTACAATATGAAGATACCAAAGGAGTTTTTTCATATTCTATTGAAATGAAATGTTCTCTTCTTAAGTGTTTAATTTATTTTAATCTATTACATTAGTTTTATTAGAAAAAATAATTCTATTTTCTATCCTGGTTACTGATATCTTCTTCATGATTTTTATTCCTCCAGGAGCATAGAATTATGGGGGGGGTTGTTTCAATTTATTCTATTTTATTTTAATTATCTCATGCTTATTTGATAAATAGTAGTAAATTTATTCATTTTTATGTTCATTATGAATATTTTTCTATGTTTACTCTAACACATCATTGGAACCCAAAATTAGGTAATTTAATCACCATTGGACATCTAATGGTTGGTAATTTTTTATTCTTCTCATGAATCCATTTATTGTTAAGATGCATGGAATTTATTTTATCTTTTTTTAATTATTTTTATTTTTAATTAAAAATAAAATGGAAGGTGATACTTTATTTTTCCACCATTGGACTTTTCTAATGGTGGGTAATGAATCATCACTCTCTGTTTTTAACAGAAGGTCATGACCCAGTATTAGTTAAAAATTTGTTTCCAAACTTTTATTTTCTTAATTTTAGTTAATTTTATTAAAATAAATTACATTTTCAAATGTTTATTATTTTATGTTGAAATAAAATTGAAACTTTATTTAAAAAATAATAATTGCAATACATTTTTAAAGACATTTGATCATATAGATCGTTTTTCATACAATTGTCTATCTTTTACAATATTATGTTGTATGTTTAATTTGAAGAATTATGTTATTATTTAAATTGATTTTCAATTGTGATTTTCTTTATAATTATTATTAATAATAAATTAAATGTTTATTTCAATATTTCATAAATAAATATTATCTTGATTGTGTTTTATTTTCAGTGTGACACCAAAAAAAAGGTAATAGTCATATTATTTTATTATTAAACATTAACAAGTGGATTGTATACATTGGAAATGGACACACTCTTTTCAATCTCTATTTTAATGTTTCGATATATTTCTTCAAGGATAAAACATATATACCAGTGAAGATGATCCATTGGATAAGGATACATTGATACATGATTATACTAATCTCAAATTGATCAAGAAGCTTCTTCAAATTATATTTTTTGGTTGTGATCACTAAGAATCTTCATCACCTTCATCTTCCACCACTAATGTGATCAAAGAACATGAGCAACAATTAATTTCTATATCATCTTCCCAACCACTATTTCATTTTTTTTCTATTATTTATCTATTGTAATACATCATTCTACTTGTTTTTCCTCTAATGTTTTGGTTTAATATTTTCCAATCAAAAATATATCATTGTGTTAATCCTCCTATCTAAAAGGAAGGTATGTTTGTTCCTCCCAAAAAAAGAAAGCTATGTTGTGACTCCTTATAAAGTTAGGGGTTATACCACCATGTGTGAAATGGTAAGTTTGTATTTTTATGTAATCGGGTTGTCACTCCCATTAAAAATGAGGATTTATTGTATTTTAGACTCCTCAAGGAGTAGAGGATATTGAAGATAAGACTATAATATTTGTCATTCGAACCTCTATAAAAACAACATGTATTATCTGTTTTATTTTCACTGTGGCATTTAACACTTTTATAAAACTTCTAAATTAGTATTTGTAATAATAAATGAAAAGGCTATATCCCCCCCCCCTTCAGTCACCAATTCCATAACAAGGGACCTAAAAACTCAATCTTAATAGGTTATATATCCTTAGAGCTTGGTTGACCACATAGTGGGTGGTGTGACCCCTCTCCCTCTTATCCAATTATGGGAGACTTGATACATTGACATCTAAGTTACCAATAAAATGGGAGGATATACCTTTGGGATTAAATATTTTTATGGGCTATATATATTGGTATTAATATGGCCCATAATCATATGGATAGTATCAAGGATTCTTCATTTTTCTTGTGAATTCTTGAGGTAGTATCTCTTGATACACATGATAACCATCACATTGGTAAATAGTAAAATGAACTATATGAGTTCAGTGGGAATTATTAAAGCCTTGAGCTATTAAACTACATCTAAAGGTCATATACATAGTATAGTTACCTAGGTGTTAGAGGAAATAAGACTCTTCCCAATGCTCTGGAATATTTCTTAAAAAGGATCAAGTTTTTTTGAAACACTGGACAATTGTTTTGGATTTTACACCTAAGGTTATGGTACGTGTAGACGTAACTCAGGAGTAGTGTAACATGTATGTCTAAAGTAAAACTAGGCTAGTGTGGTTGTAAGTGGTTGGTATTTCTATCTTCCTATTTAAAGTTTTTTAATGTTTTTCAGCCACATCTAGAACTCTTGTTCAATGTTGAGAGATCATGTTATGTGGGGTGAATTTTATTTTTAGTAAATCAGATTATAATGACACTACTAAGTTGGGGAACATCACGTCAAGTGTGGGGAAAGTGTGTTCTTCTAGGTTGATGTAATTCAACTAAGAAGGATGATTTGAAATGGTCTTCATTTCTTAAAATTCCCATGAGTTTGGTAAGCTAGGAATGTTTTCATGCTTTCAAGGTTTCACTATGATTATATGTTACAAAGTAAAAGAAAACTTTGTGAGAACCATTGGTCATGGATGGACTTTGGTGGTTGTGTTTGACTGATAATGTAGTGCCTTAGGTGGTAAGGGCATCATGACTTGGTAGTGATGATGCATCAACAGGGGTATCCAACCCTCTCCAAGAAGAATCAACCAGTAGTGGTTCAACTTCTTTTCCTTCTGGTTGTTTAATATAGTTGGTTGGGAACCATATGAAGCTCTTCTCTTGAGATACAATGATAGTTTTGATGTTATACCTATTAATTATTCATATCCTCTTAGTGTACTCTTTCCTTAATGATGATCATTCCCCCTATCTTGTCATCATCCAAGATACACTGAGATATCATCATCGATATTCCAAGATAAAATCTTAAAATCCCTTTTATTTCAATAAACAAGACCCATAAAAGTTGTGTACCAGAAGTGTGTTTTTTATGGAGGCATGGTTATTCTTGAGTGATACTTGGATTCCCATGTATGAATTCCTTGGACAGACTCATGGACACTAGTTTTTTCTTTCTAACTTGAGATCCATGAGATGTTTTTTTAACTCCATCAATGTTATTAATGTATGTACATCAACTTTGTATCAATGACTCACTTGTAAATTTTTGGGCATGGACTACCTTGGATGAGCTCCTCGGACTCCAGTTTATGATTTTGAGGTTACCCCAAACTTAAGTTAGACTAGGCTGGGATATTTTAAAGTGTAACAATCCATGTGTGTTATATCATGTATACATCATGTTAGTTCTTTTGAATAATAACATAAATTTTCATTTTGGATAGATATATCACTATAAGCAAGTTATAGTCTTTAGTGATCATGATTGGGTAAAATCTCAAGGTTCATTTGTCTAAATTCATCAGGCATATCTTTTAAAATACATTGTCCATTTATGTTGATCATTTTGAGAGTAGATGACCAGATATGGTTCAATTTGATATCTTTCTCTCTTTTCATATGTAGTCAGTGAGGAACCTATTTTGGAATGTTGTTAGGGAGAGGAGAGTTCAGTGTGGGTCAGCCAAGGATTTTATGAAAAGTTGAATTGACATAGCTAAATGAGGTCGATTGAGAGTCTACCATTCATTTGAGCTGAGGATCATGTTTTGAGCATCATTATAACTCTACTGACATGCTTAAATAGGATATTTTGATGGTGTTGATACTATGGCTCAGAGTTGGACACTGGGTGATGAAACCTTTTGTGGGGAGAACCATAGAATAGATGTTTAATAGATAATAAAATGATTATAAACTGGGTTTTAATGACTTGTGTATCATTTTTCTATGTTCTTTTTAGTGGTTTTTTGGGTGTTTGAAAATGAAATGTTTACATTTGGATAGAACTTCATGACTTGAGTATATTAGGTGATGTTTTCTTAATCCCCTAAAGCTTATTGGGGATGAGAAGTTCTAAGGTGGGGGGATTGTAAAGACCAGTGTTATTGGACCTAGTTAAAGTTTAAAGGGAATTTAAAAATTTTCTATTTTGTGGATAGGTCATTCTTTAAATTGAGCCT
The DNA here is from genome assembly GCA_963277665.1 of Viscum album. Classification (NCBI taxonomy): domain Eukaryota; kingdom Viridiplantae; phylum Streptophyta; class Magnoliopsida; order Santalales; family Viscaceae; genus Viscum; species Viscum album. Next base: position 925,947,224 of record OY728126.1, on the reverse strand, counting down.
CAAAACATAATTCAAAAATTTTGGACACTCAAATGTGTTTTTTTAGATTTTTGTAAAGGCTTGAGAGGTGGAATGGGTGTTCCTTATAGTTTTGATAAGGTCATACCAAGAAACCTCAAATTGGAGAAGGATGATAGGGGTGTAGGGTTTGTATGAAACTGTTCAAACCTCCTAAAGAAACTGTGTGTCCTGTCTAGAGAGGGTGAGGGTGTTGCATAGTTTTTTCTAACTATGTGAACCTATCCACATTGGCATGTCTATTACTATATATATTTGGAAAATGGATTTTGTGTGGGTTATGCACAATTATCCAAACAATGCGGAGAACCCATGCGAGGGGGTTCCCTGGGTAGTATCTTAAGCATAATTAGCACACATTTTGGCTAACCATGTGGAAGAACCGTGTGCATAATTAAATGGGGTAAAATTTTCCTTTTTCCTCCATCCCTTATTTTCTTTTCACCTTATCTTCTTCTCCTCTTACCTATGTACAGAAGATCCCATAGATCTCTCCTTCTCCTCCATTAGGATTGAGGATATCTACCTTATATAGACTCTAATTAGAGTGTTTTGAAGTGTGTTGGATAGACCTCATTAATTCAATAACTCATCCTTCACCCATTATTTGTTTATCTTCTCCTTATCTACTCTATTTTAGTGTGGGTTAATTTGCATTATTTTAGGTCATTTGTTTGATTCTTCCATTTCTCTCAAAAAATGTCGAATAAAGCCTTGATATTGGATGTTTGTGTCATCCAAAGAACTTTTTAGATTTTATATAACCTTTTCCATTAATATATCAATGTCCATAAGTGTGTTGTTATTCCACACATAGGTACTTCCGTGCAACACCACCTAAATGTAAAATTTAATTTATAGAACCTAATAATTTGAATATAGTATCCATTGTGTATTTGAATTAACATTATTTTCAATAATTAACATCAAGATTGGACCACCCTTATGGGTGTTCCCCTAAATTCCATAAATAAGTTGATGGATTTACTATTAAAACCCTTAATTGAGGAGAATTGTCTTCAAAAATGTAAATGTGTGGTCAAATGAAATGTGGGAGGATGCAACACTCATCTATATCATCCCCTAGTGACCAAACTCTCTACAAATTCATTATTTCCTAATTATTATTGAACTAACTCGGTGATTTTTTATGGAATTTAGGTTATCATTGACTATATTATATCATTTCATGTATGGTGTTTACTTCCATGGGTAGTTCACCTAGCCTTAATACTTTTATTTCAATACTTGGAAATTTTTTAATAATAGAAAGGGGAACTTATTTAATTAAATGGAATATTATGAGTATGTAATGATTAGTACATGTCCATTATTATTATTATTAACTTACATGATAAATGGGATTGTCCATCTTAAATAAATACTGGAGATATTGAATGGTTACAAGAATTTCCTTCATTATTATTAATTTAAAAGAAAAAAAAGATTAATGACTTGAGTTATACTTAGGTTCCTTTTTACATAAAACCTTGTAAGGGATCATAGGATATTAGATATTATATGTAATGTGGGTGATACTTCAGTCTCCTGGTTAGAAAAATCCAAAGATGGTCTCATAGGTTACCTGTTTTGTATATACACCAGGAGAGATACCTGGTATGATAGGGATGGTCTCTCCATGAATTTATTTACCTCTTTGAGTGATGAGTGTTCCCTAGCGGAGAACCTGTGGATAGGCCTAGTGTTGAGATGGTTACACCATGCCACAAACAATACTCAGACTGCTATGTGAGATATCAGGGATGGACTTAGAGGTTGATGACTTGACACCATATCAGGAGTGATACTTGGGGTTCCATTTATGGATTTCAATATACAAGCTCTTATAGTTTTTGGTTTTTATAGTGCGCCTAGATCAATACATGGGATTCCTATTCAGATCACCTTGAACGGGATCAGGGTTCCACTTCTTTGACTTAAATTATTTCTTTTAAATTAAAAACCATTAATGTATAGTTTTTATCTAGGTACATGTCTGCCAAACCAAATCATGTGATTATGTTCAGTCCATCTGATGATACATGTATTATCATGACCTGTTATCATTACACCCTTTTTACATTTGTACTAGTTGGCCCCAGGTTAGAGACATTCCTACTTAGGCTGAAGCCGGTATGGTCATCTAGGTGTCATGAAGGAACTTGATCCCCATGTTCATATTTATTTATTTATTTACCTATTTATTTTTATTTCCTACACACAATTGTACATTATATTCACATACTTGGTTATGCTTTAGACACTGTTGGTGGTGGCCTATTGATTATATCTCACAACCTACTTAGGCTGCCATTATAATGGGGTATCTAATAAGATTTCATGTTTGTAGTTTCGTGGATTGTTTCTTGTGATTTTCATTTTACCTAGGAATTAGGAGCCCTGTACGAAGTCATAGATCAACATGATCATAGTGTTAGCCTTTTGGAATTTTATTATTTTCATTATTATGGTATTATATTTTACTACCTATTGGATTTTACTTTCCTTTCTTGTACCTTATAGAATCATCTGGACATGCATGCATAGATTTATATTTAGAGATGGTCACCTTTATCAATTATTGTATTTTTCTTCCACTACTACTTGTCATTTATTTATACTTGTTCCTGTATTTTATATTGGTTTTTTATTCTTATACCATTGTGTTACTATGATAATGAGGGTATAGTCTCCCACAATACCACCATTATACCTTTGTTGCTAGTTGCAAGCCTATGGTGTATGGGGATGCATGCTTGAGGCCTTATGGTGACTGGTCCGACTACTGGTTTCATTGTTAGTTAGGTCGGGATGTTACACTAATTTCATTGTAAAAAAAATACATTTAAAGAGGTATTACACTATATCAATATCCTTTTTCAATAAACCATTTTAGAAAACCAATTCATAACGGATAACTATTTATTATGAAAAAAATTCTTGGAAACAAGGCCAGTTATTTCATAAAACACATAGTGGACATCATTAAATATCATATTTAAAACATGAATTTGAGATCATTTTAACTAATCATATAAAAATAAGAAGATTAAAAATAATTACAATAAATATATTAGTCCTAAATGATATTGTATAGTACTTTTAAACATTTGGAAGCCTCATTTTAATGAATCAAGCACATATGGTTCTTAAAACGAAGGTAACACATGGAACCACCTACATTAAATCAATGAAACTAATGGTGGTGATGTAAAACAACAAATAATATAAGGAAAGAAACTAAAAACTTGATTAAAATATTTAAACATCAAACCCATCATAAATAAATTCATCCAATAAGTAATTATATGATTTCATAGATTTAGGGGAGGAAGAAATACCTAGAAAAATAGAGAGAGAATGAGAGACAGGGAAATAAACCAATTAATTGGTGAATCATAGTGTATTGACGAGGAATACACATGAAATAAATATGGGAGGGAGAGGAGAAAGGTTTTGATGCCTCGAGGACTTAAATAGTTCCAATTAGAGAGAAAAGAGAGCAAAGAGGGTTAAATTAAAGCATGAGAACTATTGTAAATAAATATTTATAGTTTTTGGGAAATCTGTATAGTTTTGTTTCATGGTTTGGTAAACTATACACTAATCGTATGAATGGTAATGAGATCTTGGAGAATATTCATGGTTTATCTACACAATTTTATCTACACAATTTTGGAAAATAAAAAATCAATCAAGTGAATGTTTTTGGAACATTTTGTAACCCATTAAATGGTTGGGTTATATGATTATGTATAAACATGTGATGATCATGTAGTATGTACTGACCCATATTATCTTCAAATTTTTTGATAAAAAATAAAACTAAATTATAAGAATAAAAATAACTAAATGGTAGGTTTATTATCTGAAAATGACATTGTGGTTGTTACAATTCATGAGTAAGTCTATAGTCATTCATGTAATCAATGCATGGAATAATCATTCACTCTTCCATGCCTTTCATATTATGAAACAATTATATTAATTATATAAAATGTAGAATAACTTTTTAATGTTAACTATTATTGTTTAGATGCCTCATTAATCATACAATATGATATTCAATGGTGTGGTGACTATTATACTACAGCTTATGATATTCCATAGAAAGGAATAAAATATGACATGGAATTATGAATCTCATATAATAAAACCTACCAATATCATGTACTATAATAAAATGATTTAGGGAATATAACCTTTATTCATCAACTTTCAATAAATCCTTATAGACTTAGTTTCATTCCACTATATATTTCATTATACCTAATTGCAATTGAAATCATATCCAAAAATTTCTTTTGGTTATCTTCAAAAAAAATTGGGAAGTTTTCATTAACTTCACCTAGTATTATATTATATAAAATAGCTAGTGAAGTTCCAACCAAAAATTATTTTAGATAAACTCCAAAATAGTTTAAGAGAATTAATCTGATTCAAACTCAATCCTCATTTATTCAACTACAAATAGTGACCGAATGGGAATTTGTATCATTGAAAAAATATGAATTATTGAATATATAAATTTAAGAAACGATTTCCTCTAGAAAAGAATCAAAGTTACTTGAGTTATAATAAGATCTAGCATGATCTTCATTAAACATATATATCTCTATACATGTTTCCACCAACTATAACATATGAAAGAATATATTCTCATACAATCACTCTATTAAATACATTGATTGAACATGATATATGGATTATTTAAATATCATATATCCTCTTCACATGTTATTGGTTCTCTGAGTATAAGTAGACCAAGTTGATGAATGCATCACATTTCATTCAATGTTATGGATAAGAACATCACATGCCCTTTACCTGATAGATAATCAAATAATTTGTGTAAATTCGGTATGGTCGTACACTTCCTCAACCTATCTAAATCATATGAGAGTAAAAATCCGATCTTTATCAAGCTACAACTGATGACAAGATCAACAACATACTTAACCACCCTTGATTAATTAATCCTAAAATATTTCATAATAAGGGTATTAATGTATGAAGGTTCTCGTAATAAATATCTCACCAACCTTTGGTATTGGTGAACTCTCAATATGAACCAGGCACCCCTATTATACCAAATACATATTTTATGATACTCTATTTGGTATACTTCTTGGTTCATCGAGTGCCCAAAACTTTTTTCATGCCTCATGAGAATATTTTTTATCTGGATACAAAAATCCAAACCACACAAAACTTAAATTTCATCGCAACCTATAATACTCCCTAACAAACATTTGATAGGGATAACTCAAAGTAAAACAATAAAGTTAAATTATCATTTCACTTAATGATGTGTATTTATGTTTGCAAATACAACATAAAATAATGATAATATGGATATTTAAATTTGTATAACATGATACATTTCATATCATTAAACATATATAAAAATTCTTAACAAAACCATACATAAGTTCTTTTATAACATGTCATGTATTAAAGACTTCTAGGTCATCTTTTTGTTTGATGAATTATTAGGGGTTTTGTTAAACTCATTAAATCTCTATGTGATTCCTACCATGCCACTATGTTAACACCAGATAACCCCACCCCCCCCCCCCCCCAATAAACACTCTAGTGAGTAAAATCAATAAAGAATGAAATTATAAATGATGATGATATTTATAATTCATATTTCTAATGTTCAAATCCCTAAACATAAAAATAAAAATTATTAACTTCACAACATAAAATATTATGATTTTAAAAACTAATTTTCTTTACTAATAAATTTCCTAATTTTATCATCATAATAATTTGGACCTATTCCATCAAACATTTCCTTTGGATATTTTATCAACTAATAAAACTATTTACACAATTACTTCACCAATATACCAAAACCTTTTAAGATATTAAATGTCATTAAATTTTTATTTTATGGTAAAAATTATTTATTTGATGACTTTAAAATTTTAAAAATATAAACATAATACCAATATCCTCTTAGTCACTGTTATATTTTGAATATCATTCTAAGATACAAAAACTCCATTTTTTATGAAATAACTCTAATTTCCTATAATCATTAATATTTAAAAAATAAAATATTACATACGTATATTATATGGTACTCTATTTTTTTGAATCATTACATTAAAAAGAATATTTTATTCTTTAAAATATTTTATTGATAGGTGGTGAGATTATATATCTCATATTTTAACAAACCATTGAATAATAATTTTTATCCAGGAATAAATTAACATTTTCTTCTAAAATCACATAATTCATAAACTATTTGTATGACCTCCATGTTTATTATCTTATAATATAGATAAGATAAAGATATAAATCCTTTTTATAAATCCATTTCAGTTTGATAATATTACTTTATATCCAAATTCCTGATTCAATAACCCTTTTCTTCATCTTTTAAATGAAAATTACAAACTTCATAAATTACTATTTTGAAATATTTTAAATTTAAAATATTTTTAAATTATACATTTAGTATCATATATCCTTCAAAAAATGGAGAATTGGTTTCTATAACACCAATACCTAACATGAAAATTCTAGTGAGTTTCTCAAACCCCTTTAGATATTCCATACAATTCCATCATATGGAATTATTACTTTATTTCTTATAAACCTTTTTAAGGTTTAAAAACATAATTATATTATATAAGAAACATTTTTTGACTTTACAACTATATTTTCTTCTTATGTTTTTAAATTTTAATCACTTGTAATATTTATATAGCACCTGATCCAGGACATCACATGTCGTATCTAAACATTCCTCAACACTTTCAGTAAATAGGTTGAATATTTCCTGAACCCATTCACATTGTCAAAACATTTCCAATAATGACTAACAAATCCAATATTTTCAAATATTTTAATTTTATATTCTAAAATTTATTCCTAATATTTTTATTAATTATTATTTAAATGTCACATTTATTATTTTTAGGAATAACCTGGTATTTAATTGATAAATGGATTAAAACTTGATTTTTAATTGTATATTTCAAATTTTGAAATATTAAAATAAATCTAAAACTTCACTTTGTCTGTTTTGATGAAATTATTGGATGAAGAAATATTATCTTTAAATCGCATATATAATTTCAAGAAGTTTAGAGTTTATTTGAAAGATATAAAGAAACACTGTATCGTAGTCAAGAAAAAATAACTAAGGAAATTGTCTTATGGTGCGTTTATAGAGGAATCAGTGATCCATGTAGGAGATTTCATTTGTGTTTAGGACATTTTGGTCATTTGTATGAAAATAATTCTATATAAAATACATTTTGGTTCACCATATTATATTTTGAGAACACTAATATTTTTCAAAGGTAAAATCCATACACAGAATCCCTTTGGCCATGCGTAAGATATTTTCAGGATACTGATGGAATTTATAGATGTTTTATAACATTTAATCTATGAGTATGACAATTTTCCAGCATGTATTATATTTTTTCCATGTAGGATATTTTAATTTTCATGTAGTATAATTCACTTTTGTGAAAAATATGTTAAAGGATGATCAAAATCCAACTTCAGGGTACTCATGTTGATTTCAAGATGATAATTTTGGTTCTTAATTCATCATTAATGTAATAATTTAATGTATTCCATATATAAATTAATATATATAATATTTTGATCAAAAAATAACAAAGAAAATACGGATTTTTTGGAATAATTGATGGTGATATAGTTTTGAAGTTGTGAGGAAGAAAGAGACTTTCTAATATTTCATTTAAAAAAATATTTCATGGGATTTTAATATCCAAAAAATAAATATTCCATATATATTTAAAAAGAAATATGATTCTAAACCATATTGGATTCTCAAATTGTGAAAACATCTCATAGATAACCTACTGTTGTTGTTTTCTATTTTCATTTTATTCCATTTTTTCTTCTATTCTGTAATGCATTATTATTCCTCATTTATCTCTACTATTATTTTAATAGATGGTTAAATATTCAGTTATTGAGGAATGGAAGGAGATATATTACAGTGATTGGGTATTAATACCTTAGTGGATAAAATCTCTCTTTTATTTATTGATTTCATTTTTCAATTATTTTTTGATAATTTTAATGCAATCATGTTTAAGGATTTAAAACATGCTCACTATTTATAGCTTATGTTGATAATTTATAATCTCCCACACCTATAGTCTCTTATCTCAAAGGAATATGTTGTATTAGGTAGTGACTGTATAGAATTTACTGGCACATTCATAGAGTTAATGAGATACTTATACATTAACTAGGAACACCAAAACCTTATTTAGTATTTCCTTAGTCATTTAAGAGTGGTTCACGGACTTATCACACAAACAAGAAGGGATGTAGGCCAAGAAGTAATCAATATGAGATCATAATAAACAATAACCTTCAACCAAGGGTGATTTATGAATCAATTTATGAATCTCTTATTTATCAATTAATAGGAAAAAAATTAAATCTATTTTAGAGACTATGATATCATTACACATGGAAATACAACCATAACTGATCACTTTATTCATTACCATTCTTTCAAACTCATTGATTTAATATTTTTTCTTAATTATAACACCAAAACAATTTCAAAACACCCACTTTATCTTAAGTAGAAATTACTTTTTTGAGCACTCCTCTCTAGAGACAACCTAAGGTTACTACTAATCCTACATTTAACATAGGATAAATAACTCATTTTTGATCCACCCCATATTGGTGTGTCAAAATTTAGAATTTTCATTATAGAGTAAATTCCAAAATATTACCCTTTAATTTTATTAATAGATATTCAACTAAAAATTTTTTTTACTATAGATCTAAAAATCAATAGAAAATTTATACCAAATATGAGACTTCTATATATGAAAACTAAATTTGGGGTGATTTATCTTACATAATGAAGTGAAAATTCTAGTTTTCACCTTGAGACTATCATCATGGTTAGAAATATGAAATATAATGTGATAGATATTTGTACAACCCAATTAATAAACAAAAAAACCAAATTGATATACCTACTTTGCAAAATTAATTTGAACTAAAAAGTGGCCGAATTAAATTGATTCAAAAAATTTTTGGTTTAATGTGTGAATTTTTTAATTAATATATAAAGGAATTCAAACATTTTACTCAAAATTGAAGCCCAAAGGAGTGGATGGAGAACAAGTGAAGTGTAGAGCATTCCCATTTTCAAATAAAGGAGTAATAAATTAATGTTTATAAATCCCGCAAATAGAAAATATCCATGATTAATATGATCTAAAATAATAATATTATAAATATTTTCCCTTAACTACATGATCAAAACAGTAAGAAAATAGATTTATTCAATTTAGAAATCATTTGTAGAAAGTCACTATGAGTACTCAGAAATATTTTCAAATTTGTTTGTCAATTTACTACATAAATCATTATTTTAGAACCAATTTTTTGTCCTATTTTATTAATTCCTTATAGAAAATAATAGAAAATTATTGGGTGCCTCATCTAGAGGATCCCTCATACACATATCACTATCATAAGTAAAAGAACTCACTAAAAATATTTCACAAAATTCAAAAAATAATGGCATAAGAGGTACAATAATTAGAGGAATGCATGAGGTAAGAATATATGAATCATTTCCATTACTTAAATTAATACTTAAATATCTAACCAGTATTGAGAGATAAATGGATTCAAAATAGATAAGTGAACAGAAATCACTAACTAAGGTAAGTTTTCTATATTCATATCCTATTTATTTTACTAACCAATTTTATAAATTATAGGGTATGAAGAGTTTTATAAAAACCATTTAGAAAGATAAATTTTAGTAGTTTAATCAAGGATAGAGACAAAACTCTCAAATCTAATATATATTTCAAAATTAGTGGAATTAGGCTAGAACACCTTTTTAATTTCATTACCAGCACCAACCACCCTTCCAGTAATAATACAAAATTTCCCACCACCTTAATAATCTTATAAGTATCCTTCTACCCAACCAATATAACAACCACCCCCTTTCTAGTAAAATATTTTTTTTATCATCCTAAAACTAGTTTAAATCCTCCTGTATAAAAGAAACAAGATCCTGAATTTAATAAGCTTAGGAATAGAGGGGGGCAGTTATGAATACAAATAATTATTCTTGTGGAGATTCTATCCAAAAATATAAGAAAACTTCTAGAAAAAAAATAGTCCATAGCCCTAAGGGGGTGTAATGATGATGAACACAGGAAGTGGAAAAAAAATTCAACCACTAGGAACATTTAAACCAAATCTTGAGCAACTAGAACTTGACGAGAATGATGTTTCAGATTCTAAAATGTTTGGATAGATTTTGTAAAACCATACCTAAGAATAAAAAAGTATATAAAATAAGAACAAATGGAAATAGGTTATGTCTAAAAGAATAATAAAATACTAGAGAAACCCCTGCAGGGGCTGTAAATGGATAATAAATATCTTTTACTCACATTTCCATTGAGGATTATCTAATTCAAAAAGACTCAAGAGGAAGAACTGAAAAGAGAAATTCTAAAATAATCCAGGAAGTGGAGATTAATATTCTCCTTCTAGAATCTATCAAATAAATTCTCATGTATTATATGTTCCTTAAAGAAATTCTCACCAAGAATAGGAGGCTTCAAGGAAATTAAATAAATAATTTTCGAATATGTTTTTCTTCTTTAATCAAACCAAAATGTCCCACAAAGTATCAATATATAGGGACATTTTCTATACCTCTCACCTTTGGATATATGATTTTTCCTAATTAAATATGTGATTTAGGTGCTTTTCTAAATGTAATTCCTCACATGTTTTTTTAATTCATAACCAATTGGTGAATTGAATCCCACAAGAGTAGTGGTAAAACATTAAAATGGTCTAACTACATTTTCAGAATTTGTTTTGGAAGATGTTCTAGTTTGAGTTAAAGACCTAATCTTCCTAGTGGACATATATATATATATATATATATTAAAAATGGAGGAATATAGAGCCCCAACACACTCACCCATCATTTTTGGTATACCTTTACTTAATAAAACCAAGACAATCATCAATGCATATGAAGTAAATCTCACTATGGAGTTTGGAGAAAACATTTTACACTTCAACATTTTTGACTCCATGAGGGCCCCATTACAGGATCATTCAATTTTTACACTTTTATAAATTGAAGAGGCTATAACTATTGAAGATTTAAGCATTATCCATGAAACCTTACATTTAGGGATATATTTAATGATTGAAAATTCCATGATGGATAAAATTATCCATATTGTAGAAAATATATTTTCATATTAGAGAAAGAGGTAAATTATAAGTTTATTAATATAGTATATTGTTTATTCAGTAATGAGGTTGAATATATGTCATTTTGGGTATAGTGGATCCAATATATTGAAGTAAAGAACCCTAATTTAACTTCTTCTTTAGAAAATCCCCTGAATCTGGAATTAAAACCATTTCCCACTAATTTTATGTATGTGAACATTATGTAAAAATATATACCAGGGGTCATTAATAATAATCAAACCAAAAATATAGAATATAAATTTATTTTGATTTTTAAAGACAATTTTCATGCAATAGGACAAAGCTTATGTGATATCTTAGGCATTAATCCAGAAATATGTAAGTATAGGGTTTTTCTTGAGAAAACTTATAGGCATGTTAGGAAGTCCCAAAAGAGGATAAATCCCACCATGAGGAATATTTTGATATATGGTAAGAATATTTTAGAGGAATACATCATATATCCAATTTATGGCTCGCAATGGGTCATCCACATTCACATAGTCCCTAAAAATAGGTCAGAACATAGTGAGGAGTGAGAAGAATTGATTGATCCTTACAAGGATAAAAAATTATGGGAGAGTCTATATAAAATATAGTAAGTTGAATCATTTCACTAGTAAGTATTAATTCCCGCATTCCATTTATTGATCATTTTTTGTAGATATTAACAGGCAAAAATCCCTATTGTTTTCTAGATGGGTTTTTAGGGTATTTCCCAGTTTACAATGCACTCAGGGGGTCAAGAGAAGGATATAATTATCTATCCCTTTAGCATATTTTCTTATGAAAGTATGTCATTTGGATTATGTAGTACTCTAACTAAATTTTAGTGTTTTATGTTAATTATCTATTCTGATCACATTAAAGGCATATTATATGTGTTTTTGTATGTATTTACTATTATTTTAGATTCATATAACTATTTTTTAAAATATTGATATTTTTTTTAGAAAAAATGCATTGAAAATAACCTTGTTATTAATTTTGAAAATTGTCATTTTATGGTGGATAAGGAATAGTTCATGGTAATTTCATATAAAAATGTCACTAAGGTGGATAAATAAAAAATTAAAGTTATGAATTTATTACTTTATCTAACTTATTTTAAACATGCTAGATATTTTCTTAGAAATACATGCTTTTACATAAGATTCATCAAGGACTTCAGTATTATTGATCTTCATTATTCAATGTTAATTTTTAAAGAATATGATTTTTATTTTAATTATGAGTGTAGGGAAGCTTTTGATGAGTTTATGAAAATATTTTTCACCCTATTAATGATGAAACCACTAAGTTGGGAGAAAACATTATAGTTTCCCTGTGATTCTTACAAAAAAACTATAAGATCTTTTTTGTGGTAAAGAAATGAAGGTAGACCGTAAGTTATTTTCAATGCCTCATGGAAACATATGCTTCCCAAATAAACTACACACCCATGGGAAAAAATTCTATTAGTTTTCCTTGTTTTGGATAAATCATATCTTATATACAAGGAAATAAATTTATAATATTTTCTGATCATACATGATTTGGGTTCTCGGTAATGAAGGATGAATCAAATCTGCGGTTGTTCATATGGATGTTTCAAAATTAAGAATTAAATTTATAGATAAAATGGAATAAATTAATTTAGAACCAAGTGTTTGAACACATGATAAGACTTCCAAATATAGAAAACGTTACAATTCTAAACTAAGAACTAATTTATGACTATATATCAAGAGAGTATGTGTAATTAATTGAATAAGATTTTTTGTAGTATAGTGATATGGTTAACTATTTGGTATGTTCTCGGATAGTATCTCATTTAAATTCCCAATAAATTAAAAGAATAAAATATAAATAAAATGTTCATATTTGGGAAGATATATGTGGCTGTAAAATCTATAGTGATCATGTGATAATTATATGTTTACTTACAAGTGAAATATAATCTCCTTTCCAATTTTATCACACTATATCTTTTGGAGGACATTTTAGACCTTAAATAATTTTAATAAAAGTTTTAAAATCTAAAATTTATTGGCCCACTTTATTTAAATATGCACCTAGAGTTTTTTTAAAAAGAGAAATTACAAATTTATAGAATCATTTTGGGGATATAATAAATTCTCTATAATCCAATATGTTTTTATGAAATTTTTAAATGGATATAAGATTTTATGGGACCCTTTACCATATCATTTGGGGACTCTTTCGTCATTCTTATAGTTAATTATGTTTCAAAATGGGGGGAATCCAAGGCCACCAAAACTAATTATTCAAAATTTGTGTGATATTTTTTAAGACTAACATCTTTTATAGGTTTAGAGTTCCAAGAACAATCATCAATGAACAAGGGATCCACTTTTGAAATAAGATCATGGAGAATTTGATAAGGAAAAATAGAGTGCATCATAAGACATCCACACCTAACCATCTACCAAAAAAATGGTCAAGTTGAAGTTTCCAATAGGGAAATTAAAGTTATTTTAGAGATAAGTTTTAAATTGAAAGAGATATCATTTCCCTTGTGAATTAAAATACCAAGAATATTGGGTTGTGAGAGAAGTTGATCTAGTTTTGGATAGTACTATAAAAGAGAGGAAACTAAAGATATAGGAGTTCAAGAAAATTAGAAGAAAATATTTTTAATATTAAATAATTTACAAATAAATGGTATGGGTGGCTCATGAAAAGTTAATACAATAAAAATATTTCTATCTAGGGGAACAAATTTTGTTATACAACTCAATAATTAAGCTGATTCTAGGTAATAATTGTTCTAGTTTGAAGTTTATTTTATAGCTACTATTGTGTTTTCATTTGGTGTTGTGAAGATCACTAAGGAAGGAAATAACAAGTCAATCACTATTATGGGGAATAGGCTGAAGAAATTCCATGTAAACATTCCTCAAGAACCAATATATGAGATCACACTCCTCTAACCTACATGTCACTAAAAACCATCAGGTTTTACCTCTCCATGACATTTACATGCATGTTATGATTCTACTTAAATTATACTTTCTATGATAAATAGTTTTAATGAATTGATGAAAATAAATCATTTAAGTCTATAGGGATATATAGTTTAGTAATTTTCAAATTTTTTAACTTATTCAAAATTATGTGTATTTCTTTTTCGATTTTTATTGTGTTTTTTGGGAACCTGTAAAGATTAATTTGAAATCCCTTTCAATCTTTGAATTTATTCCAATATTGAGGAACTGATTTGAACTATTTATTAACCTCATATGAATTCTAAAATGAAATTTATTTCAAATTATTTGTGAGGTAAATTCATAAAAATCCCATTGAATTTTTAATATCATATTATGAAATACTATCCTATATTTTAATCATTTTATTGAGAGGCTTCTAAACCAATTTTGAAATTTTTTTTACAATACCCTTTCTTTAGAGAAACAAGACTTTATTGAATATCCAAAACACTATATTTAATCTAGTTTCAACCCTGGATAATTTTAGTACCTTATAGTATACATGATTGATATATTATTTTGAAATTTTCAGCCACCTTCTCATTGAACTCAATTTGTTAAACATGCCTTATTATTTGAATATTGTACCCCTTATCTGGTATGAATATCCTTTTTAGGTGTCCACATTAAAAGAAAAAAATATCTATCTACATTTTCCTACAACAGAAATGAATGATCTAGGTTAGATTCAAGTATAGGGGAAGGTAGAAATTGATTTGGAACAAGATGTTTTATAGAATATGTGCGAACTAAAGAGAGAGAAGTGCTGAAACTTTTACACTACTAATTTATGATAAAAATCATGCTATGAAGTATGTAAAAACTTATTAAATATCATCTAAGGGTGTTATGGAACTATTCCATTTTTTATAGTAAAAATCAACAATATTTCATTTTGTACACAAAATATGCACAAGATTTCCAAAAATAGAAAGGCTAGAACCAGATATAAATTCATGCTAAAATAATTCCACCAAGAGATAAAGAGGGAACATATATAATATTAATGTTAAATTTATTTAAGTTAGACTAAACAAAAACTATAGATAATTTTTTAGTAAAACTGGTTATAAAATATTTTTTCTTATTCTATTTAGAGAAACTATTTGAAGGATATTTTTTATCTACTAAAGAAATATCCTAGAACACATTAGAATTAAGGTAAATAATTCATAATATGGGCTAAGAAAAATCTCACACTTTCTTAAAGAAATTCAATATTCCCCTTCTACCTTCAAGAGAAAAACAAATAAATTGAAAATTTATTAAAGAAAAAATCAGGTGATTTTTTTTTTGAAACTAAAATACAAAGGGATGAAGATATTATCATGGAATATGAATATATGGGAGGAAATAATTCTTGTATAAAACTAAAAATCATGCATTATATTTCAATATAGAGACTAGAATTCTAAATATTCCTTGTAATTTTATCCTTAAAATACACCAACCCTTAATACATATGACAACCCAAAAAATTATTTATGATATGCATGAATAATTGTTTCATTTGGTGGAGATAAATAAATTCATTAATCCCATGGTTACCCTTTCAAGATCATGAAATTATAAAACCATTTCTTTAAATTCATACTTGAGAGTTGAGTGAAATATTTTGGAAAGGGTAGGTATAAGTGTTCTTTAAATGACATTAATGGTATAAATTAATTACATTTATAGAGAAAATGTAAATAAATATATTAAAGAGACAATATAATCATGAGGATCATGGTATTGAAAAATTAAATTCACCATAGATATTATTTGAAATCTTCTTGGATAATATTTTTGAAGTTAAATTGTTCGGGATTCCATGGGTTAAGTGTAGGGTAATTGATAGAGACAATATTTTCATATATTGTACATTTATATTCATGATTTTAATCCCACCATTTTGATAAATTATTATATAAATGTTACATTTATTTTTTTTAGAATAATCTATATTTTAATTGATAAAATGTTTAAAACTTTATTTTTAGTTGTCTATTTCATCTTGGAAAATATTAAAATAAACCATATACTTATCTTTGGATATTTTGATTATATTATAGGTATTCTAGAGGTGGTTTTGAAATTAAAAGGTTGATTTCATGAACTTTGTAGTTTACTTAATAGAAGTCTAAAAACATTATACTGGAGTTGAGACAAAATTACTAAGAAATTGTATTATGGTACATTAATAAGAGAATTAGTGAGACGTTTAAGATATTTCATTTATGTGTAAGGAATTTTTTCCATGAGATTAAAAATTATTCTACATGTAATAAATTTTAATTTTATGTATGATATTTGAAGTGAGATAAGATTTTTCAAAATAAAAATTTATATTCATAAGAAATTTGACCATACGTATGATATTTCATCTATTTTGAGGAAATAAAAATAAATTGTATGACATTTCATCATTACATATGATAATTTTCATACTAGTATGAAATTTGGATAGAATAGAAGATTTTAGCACTTATATAGGATAACTCACTTTGTGAAGAATATGTTGAAGGATGATCATAATCTATCCTTGGGGGACTCATATGTATTTCAAAAGAGACTCTAACAGGAAACATTAACATTAATGAAACTATATAGATAAATCTATAAGGAAAATAATATAGGGAATATTAAAATCAAAAAAAAAGAATGAAGCTATGAATTTTCTAAAATATTGAATCATTGTAGAGATTTTAAGTCACGAAAAATATGAAGACTATCTGAAATTATAGTGAGAAAATATTTTTAAGGATTTTATAGGTAGAAATAGAAGGAGGTTGTGGTTATTAAAAAAGGAACATGAGTCCAAACCATAGGGGATACTTGGCTTGTGAAAAGTGCTCATAGATAACCTACTACCATGGTTTTCTATTTTCATTTTAGTGTTTTAGTTTTTATCTTTTTAATAAATTCTATTTCCTCCATCATCATTTTTACCCTTTGAATGGAGGGGTAAATATTGATTGGTCAATGAAGGGAAGGAGATCCATTTTATTACTTGAGTATTCAAAACTTAATGATTAAAAACACTCTTATACTGATTGATTTAGGTTTTCCGTAGTTATTTGATACATTTAATTCATTTTTGTTTATGGTTTTCAAAATTTTTCACTATTTATATATTAGTTTGATCATTTAAAATATCCTCCCACTTACAGAATGTTCTCTCTAGGGAACAATAAGTATTAAGTGGCGAGTGTATAGAACTTTTTTGGCATGTGTATGGTGTCAATGAGTTACTTATGAATTTCCCAAGAACACTAAAACTTGATTGGGTATTTCCTTTTTAGTTTAGAAGTGGTTTACTAACATATCACATACCCAATAAGGGAGGATAACCAAGTATTAATCACTATGAGATCGACCTCCATAAGAAATTTCAACCAATGGTGATTTATGAATCAATTAATAAATATATCATTTATCAATTAATAAAAAAGATAAGTGGAACTGTTTTAGAGAATATGATGTCCTTACACATAGAAATGAAACCCTAACCCATAACTTTCTTCATCATATTTATTTCAATCTCCTTGATTCATAATTATTTTACTATAAATCTAAGATAATTTAAAAACACTCCTCCTTCTCTTAAGTGATAATTTATTTTTTAGAAATCTTCTCTCAGGAAATCCAGCAATTACCACTACTACTATATATAACCTAGGATAAATAATTTATTTTTGAGCCACCAAATGATAGGTATTTCAATGAAAACACTAATAATTTCATATATGGAACAAGAATTAAGGAAATCTTAGGTGAATCAAGCTGTTATTCTTATAAGTATCTAGATTCACCTGTTGAACTACTTCAATAGTTCTCTTATTCAGGAAGGTGGTTTACTAACACATAGATTATTATTACATAAGAATTATTATTAAGTTTTTCACTTGTTTAATAAGTTTCATATATTAATCTTATCATTTAAAATGGGTTGACTTCAAACTTAAGTTTGATGATGATGTTGTATTTATATAAAATATATTCTTTTACTTGAAAAGTATCATGTTTTACATTCATTTAATAAATAATATTATAAAAACATTTCTCAATAGAATTATAAATCCTTCTAATATACATCATATTGATTAGTGGTCCAATATCCATATTTCATTATTAATGAGACGTCATCAGTTTTTCTCTCACAACTTAGTTATCTGGGTAGGTCACTATCCTAATCATATCATATAGAAAACATGGATGGCTGAGTATAAAACACTCTAACTAGTCTAACTTATGGATAAAATCAATACCACTGCACTGATAACCTAATCCTATTAGGGTATCCCTTATAAGTATAAACTAACAAAAACACCAAGAATAGACACCTAATCCTATTAGGGTCACCCATTACATTCTTTATTTATACAAGATAATTTAGTGGGAACCATCTATGACATGATTCACTTAAGGTTTCAAAGGAATTATATACAAGATGAACTAATAATTTTTAGTATTAAATCATATACTCAATGTGATTGGGTGTTTCGATGACTTGTTGAGACTAGAGGTTTCCTTAAGTCTTTTTCTAGTTATTTAATTTATTATAGAATCATAAATTTGAAATGTTCTGATAATATAAATGACATCTATAATAGTTTACTTTATTTCCTCAAAGTGTTGAGGATTGATGACCATGAAATGGGATGTCTAGACAATTTTTTTTTGTTGATATCATAAATGGGTAAATTTTTAATACAAAATATAATGATTGGATTTTTTCAATAGTAAACCATGGTGAGTGAAACCTAAAGTGGTAATGGGAAAGAGGTAAAATAGTTCCATTGGATGGGTCTTTGGTATACCTAAAGGTATTTAAGAGAATCCATGGAAATTCCATGTTAGGTATCTATGTTATACAAATCAATTACATGATTTTAAAAGTTATAAGTTACCAAATGTTTATAATTTATCCATACATTATGAATATTCCCTAATTTAAATAAATATATAATTTTTAATTTTTTTACAATATTAATTATTTCTTATTATTCATTATGTGATATTGTTGCTTAAATATATGATATTATATGAAGCAAAAATATTTTAATTTTCAATTCTATTATGTAAATAATTTATATATTCTAAATATTACATATTTATTATTATTTAAACCTTGATCATATAAAATATAAAAAGAAACTTTTGATATGGTGTAAATAACTTTCTCAAATGAGTACTTTAATTTAAACATTTCAAATTAAATAATTATGTACAATACATAATTTTAAATATAAACTCTTTTATATTTTACATTATTTTTTGATTAATAACTCTTCAAAGAACTTCCTCATAATTTCCATATAAACATTTTAAATCCAAATTATATTCCATTACAAGTGATTTAAAAAATTTATTTTAATATGAACGAAAAATATTATGGGATATTTTTTAATAGTTGTTTTAAAAAAAATTAATTAATTAATAATAATAAAAATATATAATTAATTAATTTAAAAAACCTTTACAAATTATTAAATGTCAGAAAATATATTTTATTATGATTTAAAAACATTTTATAAACTATATAATTCAATTCTTAATTGAAATATAGAAAAATAAAAAGTTTCTATATATATATCAATTTTAATTATATAAGCTAAGTCGCAAATTGTGATAGATTTCTCATGGGGATTCAAAAACTTTTTCATTGTCAATTATATTCTATGACTGATAATATATCATGTGGTATGATATAATGGCAGTATAGCATTATCCCAATAGTGTGGTGATTGTAACCTATAATTAACAGCCTTTGTAGGATTAACCCCACACCCACAGGGTCTGTATAAGAATAATAAAGTTCCCTACAAGTCATAGGCTATGATAGGTGCCTTCATATGAGTAACTTAGTGTGCACATGGATTCACCTCTAATGATATACCATGGTATAATATTAACACCACGTTGCAAATCATTTTTAGGATATCACGTATATCATATTAACAATACAACACTATATTTTTAAATCATAGATTGATGATTTTTTATAATATGATCCCCATGTCATACATTACGACATATCAAAATCCAAAAGGATTTAAATACATTTCCAAAAATGATATCACATATCATAATTTGTGAAAAAATTAGATTTTATGATATAACATATCGTAAGAACAACTGTAGTTCAAAATTTTGATCATGTTTTATGACCAAACATATGATATCAATATGATATACAATAATCATCATTTTAAAAAAAATTATAATAATTTTATAACATATAACTATTATAATACCACTATAGTGTTTATAAAGATTGATTTACACTTAATCAATGCTATAGAAACTTGTACAAACCCCTTAAACCAAGATTGATTATGATAGAAACTAAAACCCTACTATATAAAAAAAATAAAGAATTGTTTATTTGTACCTTTTACCATTAAAACTATACAACTATATTTTTATTAAATTCTTGATAAATATCACTTAGAGTCATCTATTGATCTCTTGTATCGATTTTGTATCCACAACTAGAAATAATCTCCCATAGAATGGTTAGGATATTCCTCATATCTATAGTTTGTTAGTACCATTCTAGGAAAATGATGAAGAATGGAGAGATATCCAAGGTTGATATAGATTCATCCATAAAATTAAAAAGAAGCACACACACCATCTTAATAGATTTGGATTATTTATATAATCCATTAGGATACTCCCAAGTCAAACATGAATTTACTCATGCGTTTTTAAGTGTATGATTAAGTTTCTTTCCATTCATGTACTAATATAATGAATACATAATTCACTATCCTATGTGTTTAAACTTATAAAAAAATAATATTAATGATTAAAACATGGAATAAATTCGGAATGATAACCCTTAATTTTTGGATACCTCATCAATAATAGAATATGATATGATAAAGTTAGTGTTGTGTTATCTCTTATATTTCACCTTATGATATTCCATACTAGGTCATATTATATACCTTAGTCTTATACATGTAGTACAATATGACATATCGATATCATATATTATTATGATATAAGGCATTATGGTGTATCGGCTTCATTATATTCTTATAATTATCTCACCAATAATCATAGTTCATTTTCAATAACCATACAGACTCGTATAAGTATGAAGCCTTTCCCAAATTGAGAAACATCAATGTTCATTCTAATGTAGAGTCATTATGTCTGGAAACTAAGGCTAAATGATGTAATTTCTTCTATTTCAAATAATTTTTACTTATCTGTTAACTTTTTTTAATTTTATATCAAAAATGATTCTAATAACTATATGCAATGTAATACCCTAGACCCTACTGCAACAGGCAAACACTACCTCTCGAAACTATTTCAGAATGTGTGCATTAAAGAGCCTTTATTCATCAATTTATTTAAAATTTAAATTTTAGGATTTTAATTTGACCAAATTAACTAAAATTTTAAATTTAAAATATCACAATTATCCTAATATGGATTTTTTCACTTTTTTGAAATAATTTAATTTTATGTAGATAATTAAAAAATATTAATTTTTCTAGAACTATCACTTTTATGACATTATCAATATAAAATGATGAATAAAATGTTCTTGAAAACTTTTTATATTAAATATATATATTTATAAAGTAAAATTAATCATTCAATATTAATATTTTTTTCTTAAAAACCCCTAGTTTATAATTTTTAAACATAAATATTATTTCACTCTAAAAAACTATTTTTATATGCTTATTTTAAAAAGTAATTATTTTCATATTAAGGAATACGATCTAAGATAATGGATTTTAAATTTATGATCAACATGTTCACATTAGGTAATAATTTCAATTTTAGTTTTATGCATAAAAACAATATTACTAGGATTAAAGTTAATTTCAATGATTATGGTAAAACTATTTTTCTAAAAATTATTTTATAAATATTTCATAATTTTTATCTAATAAAATAAAATAATAACTTCTTAATAATTATTATATAAAAAAATTTAAACCTATATATAAATATAATAACACTAATTCATTTATTAATCAATACTAAATATGATTACGAATAGTTAATTGTGAAAACGTCGTTTTTCTACAAAAAACTATTTTTTCAGTATGTTATCAATTTTAATTTAAAAGATAATTTCATCATATTTTGAAATTTAATTGGTTTAAATATATTATAATTTATTATTAATCAATCCCGAATTTATTAATATGTATTAACATATATTTTTAATAAAATATAAACAACTTAGCTAAAAACTTATTATTAAGGTAGAAACAAAAATCTAAAAAATATAAAAAACTAATTGAAAATAACTACAAAAAAGTTTAAAAAAAGTGTGTAAATTCATAGTTGTGGATTTTTATAACTAATTACACTCCATGGTATATTATTATTAACTTTTTGAGTCATGAAACCTTTAATAGTGTAATAATATCATTGAAAAGTGAAGGGTATTCACAATAGTTCCCTTTTCTTCACTTATAAAAGGGTAAAAAAATCCTACATTTCATACCACAACTTTCCCATATAATTTACACATAATAATTTATAATTTTATTCCACCTAGAATCTTATATAACTTCCTTATGCCTATAGCCACCATTATTTAGCTTAGTGCCTTTATTTACAAAGATATTTCTAAGAGAAAACTCAAGCTCACGATGTAGGTATTACCTTATTCTTAATATTTTATTCTTAAACTTCTTCTTCCTAATCTCTTATATCAATTAAAATATATTGATATCGGTATAATTATTTTACTTATATGTCATTATATGAATAGAAAAACCAATATTTATTCCTCTCCATCAATTAAGAAAAAAATCATCATTAGTGTGTGTGTACGGACTACCGCCTCCACAAATAAATGTATTCTATTTTTTATATTACCTATAATGGTCGGTTTTAGTGATGGTAATAATGAATAAATATTATATATGAAAAAAAATATTATTTTGAAATATTAAGCGTGTGTTGTGCAGGCTACCACCTCCATGAAGTAACATATCTCATTTTTCATCTGTATTTTCCTTTTCTATTAAAAATTATTTAAATTTTAACCGAAACCTTAAAAGTATCTAAACAATATCAGTATTCAACTATAATAATGACATTATACTCAACGGAAACCACTTTTATAAACATAATCATGAATCAATTATAGTATGATCAGGTTTGGGTCTGTCTAACCACATACTTGAACGATGGAATAAAAATATATATTAGATATTTATGTGTGATTAAATACTAATATTATTATAATTTCATAAGAAAATAAATATTATTTAATGGTTTTGGAAAGTTTATATTAAGAATTTAAATTTTTATTAAAACATCATCTTCTAAATAAACCAACACTGATTCCACTTTCACACAACTTAACTAAAACACAATAGAATGAGATAATATATTTATAAATAAATAAAGGTTATCTATTCTAGTATATTATGTTTTCTAGAAATGATTAAATTTGGGAGAATAATGAAAAACAACACCATTATTATGAAACTATTTTAAAATTATCAATATTACCCACACAATATATTGAAAATAGATAATAATTAACGAATATACATATAGAGAATAATTATAAATGAATTTGAATTTTTTTATAATTATAAATAATGTTCTAAAATATCTAATTATGATAGTTATTTTTTATACATATGGTTAGATAACATTCAGCTAATTGGGATTACAGATATTAATTTTTTTCTCGAATAACTCTCTTCGAGACATGTTTTGTATTATGTACCTAATTTTATTTATGTGGTGTATATACTTCCTATTTAACATGATTTATCTTTTAATTTCTTTTAATAGTTGTATTTGAAGATCAATTTTAATCCCTCTATTTTATAATGATTTGACTGAATTGTTACCCAATCTATAAGTGGGAATTTCATTCTCGATTTTCATTATTTGGGACTCAAGATATATTCCTCACTTATTTCATCATGTGTGGTGCATACATTTCCATGGAATAAGTTTTACTATTTTCATCAAAAATTTAAAGGTATTTAAAATTATATATTTTTATCCCTCCCTCATATTATTTTGATAAAAAGTAACCAAAATAATTTCAAAACTCAATATTTTCCATGGTGGAAAACAATCATAGGTTTTGGTAAAGTAAAAGCATGTGTTGTTTCCTAGAAAATAAATAATTTTATAGATAATAGAAAGTGGATAAAGATATGGAATATATTCACCTAGGGTTAATCACTCTAAATTTGTTTTGTTGATCATTGACTCAACTATCACATTGATACATGATGAATGGGTCAAAGACTAAACACCTGGCTAGACACACATATGGGATATGCTTTATAATTTTCACATGATCTTTATGAACCATGATAAAGTATTATTCCACCATTACCTTGATCTTCTACCAGTGAAAACTATTGAACATGATTATTATCTTCCAAGGATAACCCAATACATTAGAATTACGCTTTCATCAATATTTTATTGATAAGGGTAATTACTATTACATTGACAATACCCTATAGATTATAAGTTGATTAAGGGATGTTCTCCTTGTTATCCACATTATTCCATTTAATGTGGAAATATTTTCTTTATTTATTTTTCATTATACATATATCTATGTTTTTATTCAGCTATAGATTTCTTAGGGAATGGTATGAAATGTCTTGTTGAATATTATAGTGAATGAATTGTACTTATTCAAGTGATGGGTGGGATTAGAGTTATACAACTCTTTGATGAATCAATAGGTATCATGAGACAAAATAGCATGATTTTTTGTGTACAACTCTCCCCATATCAGTATAGTGACTTGAACCAAGTCCTACACACTATGTTTTTATGCCTAGAATTATAAATTCCATTAGTATGAGATCCATTATTAGTTGTTATCCATAATTTATTTTATTTTAAGGGATATATAATTCCCTTAGTTTCTATTGATTATGGATTTATAATGTTTATTTATTCCGAAAATATCACTTGTTCCATGTTAATGTTAATATAGATTATACTATATGGTACTCCTTACTGAGCATATAATCTCACCATTTTTATTTTCTATTCCCCAGAAAACATAGAGTGAAACTATGTGTAGTTTTTAGGGATATAATGAAAGGTATATTAATTTTATCACAATGAGTTTAGGTTGTATCTTATGTATTCAAATGTAAAGTATGTGTGTATCTAGTATTCCAAGACTACCTTGTTATTTGATCATGCAGGAACTCTTTTCTCTTATAATAATAATATAATATAACTACTGACTCTAGGTTTCTAGAGTTTTAGTTATTACAGATAGTATTAGACTATTTTTATTAGGAAATTTGTGGATTAGATTTAGAGGAACCTAGTTAGATTGTATAATTACTACGAAAATCACTTTATATTTCTAAGAAACTCTCTTGAAAACTTAATAAGAATTGTATTTTACATTTCAATATCATGGGATAATTAACTATTTACCATTATAGAGAGATTGTGTCTAATGAGAGGGATGGGATCCATATTAACATCTATACTCAATGTAGGAATTTTCCTCTTGATAAATTCAACGAAGCTAAAGTTTAGGATAATCATATCATAACTATATTAGGGTAGTTGACTTGGTTCATGAAAAATAATCTCCCCCATATGGAGTGGCCTAATAATCTACAACCTTGTGTAATTATGTTGTACCACTTTATGTGAAAAAAACCATAAACATTTAGTGGAACAACTAATAAATTTTTATTTTAACAATATATCATGTCCCTAGAGAAGATCTTTCTTACTTTGGGAAATAGTGAAAAGGAAAATTTTATCATGGCGGTCTATCTTCAGAAGGGAAATGTGGACTAATGGTGGTCTCTTATTCAAAAAAAATAAAGATGAATCTGAGAAAAAACACATGGAATGGTTAAATTTAAAAATATATTATATAAAAAATAATTTCCTCATGAGAAAAGAGAAGAAATAGAAAGACATTTCCTCAACCAAAAGATGAATATGAGATAAAACACATATAATGCGTAATTTTAAGGAGGTATTATATAAAAAATAATTTCCTCACTAGAAAAGAGAAGAAATGGAAAGGAATTCCCTCAATCTTAAACAAAATAAGGAGGAAAATATTACTGGTTATGAATATAAATTTTTAATTTTATATAGAAATTTTTTTGTAAGATATACATATATTATAAATTAATACTAATAATTTAATTTATGGTTTAATTTTGATCCTTCAAAGTTAATTGGTCTCTCATAATATTTCATCATATGAGGATATAGTCTCAAGCACTATTAAGTCAAAAAATAATTTCTCTAGGATATATGTATTCACTGGAAATCCATATAATAACATGTAAAATGATAAATATGGGAAGAAAAGTGTTGAAAATGAATGAAAAATGGATGTTATTTCTTATATGTGATAATTGTGTGAAGAAACACCTTGGTGCTTGAAATTAGGGATAATGAGTTCATTAAAAGTATTAATAAAATGTTTATTAAGATTTAAAATTAAAATTCAAGGAAAAACAATTTGATGTTCAATATTTTAACTTTAAGGATAAGAGATATTATATGATTAAATTCCCCAAATGTTAATGGAATTTACCATAAAACTTTCTAAGGGAGTAATACTATGTTTATTCAATTATCATAGCTGAAGTAAAAGTTCATAATAAAGTGGTGACAAGTACTTTAATCATAGACTCAAAGTTAGATAATGTTTTATTTTACTCTCAATCTTCACACTATTTTATATATTCCATGTATTAAAAAAAACCTAAAATATTTACATAGCACCCTTGAGTGATAGTTATAAATTAATACATAGAGTGGAAATATTATTGCAACCAAGATATGTTAGTCCTTTGAAATTATGATGCATTGACATTCTCTATTTGAAAACATGGTTATTATACCTATGGATGAGTTTTATATGATACTTAGTATGGATTTTATTGAAATGTATAATGAAAAAATATTTAAAGAGAATGAGATTATGGTTCAAGAAGGTGAGGTGGAATATCTTATATTTAGAGGGGATACTTCATCATTTAAATCATGTCTCGTTCCTTCTCTAGTATCTCCCCTTAATGAAATTATGGGAATAGAGGTGTAATTACCCAACCATAGAATCCTAGATTCAGTGCATCATTTTATTAAATTGGCATGATTATAAGGAATCAAATCCTAAAGGAATGATCAGTTTAAATGTCTGGTATATATAGAATACATACACGATACCCATAATATATTGGGAAAAGATAGTAAAACATGATATATAATAAAAAATAAATAAACTAAATTCTTTAAATCTTATTCAAATATTTATTTTTCATAACCTATGGAAAGGAAACATAATACGGCTGAGCACAAATTCTCAATAAGAGTAAGTAAAGCGGAAGTAATAAATAATAAATAGGAATAAATTAACATGGAAAGTTAAATAACTGATAAAATATTCCATTAAAATAACTATATAAGGAAAAAACAATATTGAAAGGTAATAATATGAAGAACATTCCACTAAATTGATAAAATTTGAATAGTATAAATCCATAGATATGTTGATAAAAAATAACTTTGATAAATAATAACTGAAAAATCTTTGAAGTAAATGATTAATTATTGGACGTCATGTCTATGTCACATTAAAACCTTTACCATAAATACCATTCATAATATGGTTAAAACTATGGATATATACTCGTTTAATTTATCCAATATATTTTTCCCATGAGAATATATCGATGAATCGTGGGGATATATAAATTCTGGGTACCATGTGTCATTATTAGTCCTAAATATTCATCATATTAAATAATAAAAATAAATTATATTCCTTATAAAATACATATATTGAATAAATAATACATATTCATCAATAATTCCCCATTTAATCAAATAACTGTCAAAGTGAACATCATATGTTAAAATGATATAGAATTTATGAAATAATAATTTCCATAGTATGAGAATATGGACATTCAGGTGAATTTCAAAAAAAATATTATAATAAATCAATTCTCTCATGAGAAATTTATCAATTACAAAATGAATTGATATTGAAAAGATAATCATTAATGACATTCTTTAGGAGAATAATCTTTAAACATTCCAAAGTGTCTCATACCACATTGAAACATTTAAATCATAATACCCATGAAGGAATAATATTAAATGAAACTTAAAATATCGTGAGAGTATGTATATTCATGATATAACATGTTTAAAGGTGGTATATAAACCAAACAAAAGTGAATTGGTGGATAATAACAAATAAGTCTCAATAAAATGTAAATTGAGACAAAATACCCTTACATTAACCTTTATTTTGTTGTGTGGTATTTATCCTCATGTATAGTGGTTTAAAATATTTTATAAACTTATACAAGAACCATACTCATGTTTATAATATTATATATCAACCTCTTATAATATTGTATTACCCTTTTGTTAATAATATTTAATTATTTTAACTATTTCGGGTGTTAATTTCCTAATTTTATCACATGTGTTTTGACATGTTATTTTCTACTCCTATTACATAGATCATGATTTCATCATATCCGTAATTTAATCCATGATTTAATTATCATATATATATAGAGATAGAGAATAATCTATAAATTTTGGAGATGAGAAATGAAATACACTGTTTATAGAGATGGTAGGTCGTACATACCCATGAACGCTAATTTTATTTCATTTTCATTTTAAACAATGAAAAGTAATTGATAGATATATATACTATAATTCCAGTATCATATATAGGTCATATATATTACATATGTTTATTAAAACCATTCTTTATGCGTTTCATGTATAGTGTGAATGAGTCACATCACTTTGAGGGGGCGGTAGTCCACACTTCCACAAACAATGTTATCGTATTTATACAAAATGGAAAGTAAAAGGGTATGTTTTTTAAAAGAATTCAATAAGTATAAAGATATTATAAATATCATATATATCATATATAAATATAATTTCCATAAAAATTCTCACTATGAGAGGGGGTAAATAAAAAATGAACAATCATCATTTTGTGAGGTGACAGTTCATCGAAAACGTAAACAGTATGTTATTTACACATTATATGGAAATGTGTGTAAGAGTTTGTTGAACCCTTAGAATAAAAAAATTAATAGTTTATTTAGGATACATGTTCTTTCATATAAGTTTTGAATAATAATATTTTAGGGGGTGAATAATGGAAATGAAACTAAAGTGCCTAAGGAAAGGTGTTAGCTATTAATCGGGTAACTTCATCTGGTTTTCTCCAAATGTATTCTTTAGGTGGATTAATTCCAAAAGGTGGGATTCTGGGTATAGGTTAGGTATTTCTGGAGACTATTTGGGAAGATTTTGGATGATGAAAATTGTCTGGATAGGTGTGATGAAGGGGTAGAGTACTTTCCTTTTTATAGTGGAGGGGGAGTGGTACTCTTGTAAATACCAAAAGGTATTAATTAATGGGTGGTATATCTTACCTAATGTGAATTGAAAATGTAAAAATAATGTATTAAAGTGTAATAATGGTAGATACAAACCTCCAACACACAAAAATATGTTTATTTTAATAATTTTATTCCTTAACTTTTAAGGTTCCCAAATTTTATCATTTTGGTTTTTGTTAAAGCATCTAGTTTTCTAACCTAAGTAATTTATCAATGAAGGCTAAAAAAGTGAGATTTATTAGGAAATAAGGAAAAAATTAATTATTAATATTGTATATAATTTATAAAATAAAAACACCATGTTTTTTAGAAATTAATTTTAAAACTAGCGTATGTGATGTGTTAAAACACTTCTTAAAACTAGACTATGTTAACAACATTTTTATAATATATGGGTAAATATGTTAATTATAAAATATAAGTTGGTTAATTAATTGAAAATATTTAATATTTATTAATTCTTACAAATCAATTGGAATAATATATTATTTTTATTAATTTTAAAACATTTAGTAAAATATCATTTATTGTAAAATAACAATAATGTCAATTTTGACATTATTTATTTAATTTTATTTTTCAAATATAAATATAATTTTGGAATTAAAATATATTAGTTTTACAGATTTTTAATATGATATATTCATAAAAAAATAAAGACAATAATTCAATCAATTCACTTGACTTTTAATATTTATAGTATCTTTTATTTTATTTAATTATTAACTAAATAATTTCTATGTTGGTGTTTCTTATGCATTTTAAGTAAATAAATTATCTCTACATATTTTTGATAAATTTTTATGATAAAAATAACTCATTTATCATTCAAAATGATATGTATAACATAAAATATTATGTTTTGTACATATCTCATATTTTTATAAATATTAAAGGTAAGGAAAGTTCACTTTTTGTCATTTTTCCTTACTTAAAATTTTATATAGCACACTTCCATTTAATAATATAAAAATAACCCATAGAATTAAAACCAATAGGGTTTTGTGTTGAAATATTGGCATCCAATGGTTTTTGGACACATTTTTTGGTCATTTGGTCCCTTAAGATAAGGGTATTGTCCCTTGTTAAGTTTAATTTTACCTTAATCGCTGTAATTAATTTTAATCACTTTCACTAATATTTTTTGTAAAAATTATGTTGATATTATTAGAACAAAAAAATTATAATTATTACAACCATGTATATCCATTTTTCAAAATTTAAATCACAAAAGTGGGAAAATTAATATTAACGCTAATCCTGCAGATGTGGTGAGAAAGTCAGTTTTTAAAGTAAAAACGTTCAAAAGTTCAATAAATATTTATATCCAATTTTAATATTAAAATGATTCCAATTAACTGCATTGAATTAATATATATATTTATTTATTTATTTATAATTTATCTGTGTGACATTAAAACCCAATTTAAAATATAATTTAACACTAATAATTATTTTAAAAAAACGTTGTTTTTAATTAAAATGATTTATATTTCACTATTCATCAAAAAATTAAACTTCTAAGAAAAATACCAACAATTCACCCTAAAATAATTTTGACATTTTGAATTCAAAAATTATGTTTATTTTTCCAAATAATATTTATAAAATTTTATGAATTTAGTTTTAAAATAGGTGTGATATTAAAAGGTGGTAAAGCTTTGTTTTGTATGCAATGCAAACTAACTTAATATTGTGGTTAGTGTAAGATTAACTTTGTGTATATAATTATTATAACAAAAAATTATATTTATTATAAAAAGAAAATATTGAAAATTATTGGGGTGTTATGAGAGGAAGATAAATCGTGATTTATGGATAAGGAAGATATCCTAATAATAGAGGATCAACCTGAGGTATAAAAATTATTTGATGTTTTCTTAGTAGAATTGCTTATTCATCATCCTGAACTTGAAGTTGATTTCTCCATTAAACTCATTCTTGATGCAAGACCAATATCTAAAACTCCCTATAGAATGGAACCAAAGGAGTATGTAGAGTTGAATAAATAGCTACTGGTGTTGTGTGATAAGGGATTTATATTCCCTACTGTTTCATCATGGGGATCCCCTATTTTATTTGGTGGGTCTATGAGATTATGTACCAATTATAGGGAGTTAAATTCCATTACTATGAATAATACGTATCCTTTACCATGAAATTATAACTTTTTGACAAACTTCAAGAGACTGACATTATTTAATGATACATATTTTCTCTGGTTTTCATTAGATAAGGGTAATGAAGGATGATATATATAAGATGGTATTTCTAACTAGGTATGAATTTTATGAGTTTATAGGAATTCCATTTGAATTTAATAATGTACCTTCTGTTTTTATGGATCTAATGAATAGAGTATTATTGGATTATCTTGAAATTTTTTTGATGGTATTCATTGAGTATATTCTAACTTAATCTAAGATCTTTTAAGAGAATAAGATTAATCTACAAATAATTTTGGAGAACCTTAGAAAAATAGAATTATATTGTAATATAATTAGTGTGCATTTTTATTAAGGAAATTTATTTTATCAAACATATTATCTCCATGAATGGAATATATATTGACCCTTCCAAGAAAATGTTCATCAAAGAATGGCCTATACTGATGAACAAAATTGAGGCCCAAAGTTTTTTTGTATTAACATGTTACTATAAGTTGTTTATTCAATATTTTAAAATGTTTTCAAACCCATTAACCATGATAACACATAACTGAGTTAAATTCACATGGTAAAGGTAATGTGAGGAATGTTTTAAAGAGTTGAATAGGAGATTATCAAACGTAGTAGTATCAACCTTATTATCAGGTAAGGAAGGATTTATAATATATAGTGATGCATTAAATAAAGTAATTTGTTCTGTCATTATGTAAAATGATAGGGAAATTACCTATACATCAAGGTAATTGAAAATACATGAATAGAACTATCCAAATCAAGACCTTGAGATGGCTATCATAATATTTTTTTTGAAAATATTCAGACAGAGACTCTATGGAGAAAATGTGATATATATATATATACAAACCAAAATATTTTTAAGAATATATTATCTTATAAAGAGATCAACATGAGTAAAAGAATGTGGTTAGAACTATTGAAGGACTATGATTTCTTGATACACTACCAACATGGGAAAGAAAACAAGGTAGTTTATGCATTGATTATGTTAGGCTATGGAATTATGTAATTTTTTTTCATTAACAAGGAACATATATATTAAGATATAGTAAAGATGGATATTGTGATTTTTAGGCAAGGGGATAAATCATTAATTTTCTAATAAATTTTTAAACCAAGTTTATTTGAAAAGATATAGAAGTTTTAGTGAGATGAATAAGAATTAAAAAAGAATATTAAAGCATTAAATGGTGGAAAATTGACAGAATTAATCTATAAAGGGGGAGAGTTTAGAAATAGTATTTTTTTCTATTCATACCAAAGATGAAGAGGGAACAACTAGATAAAGCACATAGCTAAAATTTTCTATACACTCTAGTATCATAATATGTATAGGGATTTAAGATAATATTTCTAGTGGGATGGTATGAAGTGATAAATTGTGGACTATTTGTACATATTCTTAGTATTCCAGAGGGTAAATACTAAAAGAAAATATCCTAATGGAGTCGTGATTCCTCTTCCTATTACTATATATAAGTGGGAAAATATTATAATGGAATTTTTCATTGGACTTCTTAAGAATCCAATAAAGAATGAGGTTATATGGGTCTTTTTTATTACCTTACTAAGTATTATCATTTCTGATTGATAAGAGAATACCTACCCCTTGAGATCCTTTCTCGTCTCTATATTAATGAATTTTAAGGTTTCATGGGGAACCTCTATCAATTGTATCTAATCGTGTCCCTCGATTCACATCTAAATTTAAAAGTCCTCTTTAATGGTATCTTAACACTAAAATACATTTAAGAGTTGTTTACCATCCCCAAAATTATTGTCAAACTGAAAGGACTATCTAGGCATTAGAAGATATCTTGAGATCAAACTCTCCCAAATTAAAAGGTATGTGGGAATAGTGCCTATAATTAGTGGAATTTTAATACAATAATATCTTATGTTTTATCATCTATATGGAACCATATGAATCATTGTATGGGAAGATATATCATATATGAACATGTTAGGTAAAATTTAGAGAAAGAAATTTTGTTATCCTAGAGCTTGTAGAGGTGATAACTAATAAAGTACATACTAATTAGGATCAAATTAAAGTATATAAGATTAGAAAAAATATCTATCCTGATAATAAAAGTAACGTATCTAAATTTTAATTCGGGAAACATGTATTCTTGAAGGTTTACACATGGAAGGGAGTTTCAAGATTTAGTAAAAAGGGGAAGTTAAGCCCTATCTGCGTTGGCCCTTTTAAAATACTAGAAATAATTTTAGTTGTATCTTAAAAATTATCTATTCCACCCAAACACTCTTTTAACTCCCCATAATTTTATAATATATTTCTCATTAAATAAATTGTAAGTGTTTGATATCTTGTTTGACATGCAACACCGATCTTAAAATGAACCGTGATATATTATTATTATAATATAACTATTATATACTAGGCTTTAAATTTTTGTAGAGGAATACGAATGTTAAAATTATGAAATATATATTAAATGGTCCAACTTAATGAAAATTTATGGATAATTTCTTAGGATAATAGCACTCATTTATTAGTAAAGTCGTTTTATGCTTCAAAAATATGTTTTCTTCAAATATTATTTTTATTTATTATTGTGAGGAAACATCATTAATAATTTATACAAATTTCTTAAATTATATTTTATAAATAGGATATAATTTTTTAAAATAATCGTGTAAATTTATCCTAGGATAGATTTGTTATATTTTTCTAATGAAGTTATGTTTTTTGAATAATAAAAAATACAGTTTTTATGAGATATGGAATCTTGTATGATATCGCCAAGTCATAAAAATGACCTAAAATTTTATAAAACTTATTTAATGAATCATGTTTGATAATATATTTAATATATAATACAAAAATAACACAAAACATATAAATTCAAATTTATTTCATCATAAATATGAAAATCATTTTTGTTGTTGTCGTAGTGCTAGTACAACATTAGAAAAGTCAAAATTGGTGTCCTAAATATAATATTTGAGAAGGTAAAATTATTTTATGGACATTTTTAATAAATATGAAGTATTATTTATGATTTTTAGGGAAGTATATGAATTTTGGAGTTACATAATAAGTGAATTTTCCAAATTCTTGTGCAATGCTTGCTCAAGGCTAAAAAAACACAATAACGTATTAAATAAATTTTAATGACATATATGTGAGTAAATATACCTATTTAATGAATAACAAGGATTATTTTAAAAAATATTAATTTATTTTATGATTTTAATTTAGATTTTAATTTTTATTTATGGTATAATTACCCTAAATAATTACATAACGTTGGCATAGTCCTTGCGCAAGCAGTAGAAAAATAAAGTAAATGATTTTAAAAACATAAAAAGTAATATTTTTTTGTGAATTATGTAGTCATGAAATTTTTATAGTAAATAATAATGTATTATTTGTTTTCAAATGTATTATAATTTAATTACATAACTATATTGGTGAATTTAAATTCAAAGTAAATGAATGGTTCCAAAAATGATATTAATAATATTTTATTAAATGATTTAAAATTTCTGAAACCCTAGAATTACTTCAATTGAATGGTATATGGTTGAAAATATTATCCATGTCCCATTTATGGGTCACTTTCCCTTTTATGGTAAAATTATTGATTCTTAAACAGTAGAAAACATTGTTATTGTGGTAATTCACAAAGGGGTTAACAGGGGGTTAAAACTAAGATATAAGTGTTAAAACATACCTTAAACTCAAATAAATATTATTTTATGAGACTATTTATAATTTTAACCATCCTATATTATAAATATATCAATTTTTATATACCTGGATATTAAAATTGGTTTATATTAATATAATACTTTAAGTAATTCTAAGAGTTCCCCTCTCCCCACATATAAAAGTGAACCTCTTATCCACTCTACCCCACACATTTTCAGCCATTTATAACTAAAATTTAATACCATAATACATTTCTATATTCCTTCCCCACATCCTTGAACATTTTTTATTGTACAAATACCATCCTTCCAAATCTTAATGTGTAAGCCAAAAGTGGTTTCTCACTAAAGAGATATAACTCTTAACCGAGTACTTTCAATTTCATTTATTCTTATACTTACTCTAAATATATTGTAGTCATAATAAAATAATAACTTAAAAATAATAAATATACTAAAATTTTATTACTATATATCCACCTCTGTCATACCTCTGTTAAATCTAATGGGATACGAATGTATCGATCGTGTGTATGTGTGAACTACCACCTCCATGTAGCGATACAACTCATTTTCCATCACCATATTTCATGGATGATTATTATGATGGATTTAATGTTAATATA
The DNA here is from genome assembly GCA_963277665.1 of Viscum album. Lineage (NCBI taxonomy): Eukaryota > Viridiplantae > Streptophyta > Magnoliopsida > Santalales > Viscaceae > Viscum > Viscum album. Next base: position 925,911,057 of record OY728126.1, on the reverse strand, counting down.
TTATATATATACTATAATTATTATTTTTTAAATTTTAATTATTATTTTCCATTCTTTCATTTCATCCATCAAAAAATGGAAACAACATTCTTACAGATGTACGGTTTATCGTCTCCATGAATGGTGTAATTCATTTTTTTATCTCTATATTTTATGGATAACTCTATATATATATATATAATTATTATATATTATGTTTATATAATTATTAATATTTTTTATAAGATTGAACCATGATCAAAGTACGAGGACTAGAACTGTAGAACTAAAACTTATATGAAAAACTAAATAGCTAACACTGGGAAAAAATGGTTTTAATAAATAATTATATATAAATGGGTGTTAAAAATTTATAACTGGATAATATATGATAGTATAAGTATTTAAAATAATTATTTTAAAGATTTATAATAAATATAAATTTATTATACTAGATTTTATAAAACTTTCAAAGAATTTAGAACTTGAGGTAAGGGTTTTCTGTTACAATCTTATTATTTACCGGGATTATTTACGACTAAGTTTCTAATGATAAACTTTTATAATCTACCTCTCAATAATATTTTGAATTTTATTCTACTTTATTTTTTTCTTGATATTACATTATTTCCTTTCATTTTTCTCTCTTTAAGTACTCAAGAGGCTTAAATAATATTTTTTAATTAAAATCGACTCTATTTCTCTCTTCGATCGAAAAATACTTTTTCTTCCATGTCCGTGCTTTATAAAAATAATTCAAAAATGTTTTTTACTATTACTGATTTAATTTTTAGAATAATTTTACCCATTTTTGACTTTTTTGAAATAAATATAAAGAATTTTTTTTTCTAAATGAGGTAATTTTTACCATAGGTTATAATAGAATATTTTATTTGAAAACTATAGTATGAACATAATTTCTCATCATCATTAACATTTAGTTTTTTAAATAATCCTTTAAAATTTTTCATGGTTATTTTAAAATAAAATTCTTTTCATAATATTTTATAAATATGGGGATTTTAAATAATTGCTTTCAAAATGAAAAGGGTGTTTTCCCAAAGAAATATTTCAGTGATCTTCAAATGAAACATTTTCATCTATGATAACATCATTTGATATTAATTATAATATACTGGGGATATATTCCAAGGATAATATACTTATTATTTCTCAAGATTTTTTATGATTATTATGATAATATATTTATGAATCCCATTTATTTTCCATGGGTTGTGCTATGATGAAATGTTCAAATGTTTATGCAACATGTTTTCTTTCCCCGAGTTATTATATGATGATAATATTATAATCTTATGTAATACATATGTATTATATTAATCATTTTATGGATGGGGATATGATTATATAATCCTCTAATTCATTTGGTAAAGATGGATATCTTGTTAGATAATGAAGAATGTAATGGGGATGCAAATCTAGTTTATTAAGGGACTCTATCCACTATCATAGTCTTGGGAGTGAACCTTGACTAAGGATTTTTTGGAATGGCTAGTGAACACAGTCCACTTGGGTAGTATTAATAGTGATATTAGACTATTTTAATTATTTTATATGTTTATATTTTTTCCACAAAATTATGTCTTATTCTAATGTTATGCTCTTATGTCTCATGTAATTTTATTCCTTTGTGATTTATGTATTATTAACTTCTATGATTTAGTTTATGATTAAATATTATGATCTATGATATTTTTGTATGGTTTAAAATTTTTAATCTCATGTTCTCATATCCTTATACTCAATTTATGCTTAAGTGATCATTTATATCTTCCTTTTTTACCCTTACTAAGCATTTGAGATCGCCCTTACTTATGTTTCCCTTCCCCGTGACATAAAGAAAAAATTTAATGATGATATATATAATCAGATTGATAGTTGTGAATAAATGAGTGGGATATAATGTAGATATTTTTTGAATAAGTTTTTAGGTATCAAATTTTCCAAATACACTATACCATTATAATTTTGGAACATATCAAATGTTATGTATTGAATATTCATCTAAAAAGTTGTAATATTTATGTATGAAAATTATGGGTCACTATATTTCTAAAGTACACAAAATCTTACGTGTTTCATTATTGAGGAAGTGCCTATTGTTTAAATTTCATGTAATAAAATCTAAGATAATAGATTTATAATGTGTCTTGTCTTATAATGAAGTTCCTATCCAAATTCTTGACACTATAGAACAAGTATTGCAAAATCAAATAACCCATATGGTATAAGTTATTTAGAGAAATCAAAAACTATAAGAGGAAACATAGGATCATCAAAAATATAAAATTAGGTAATGTACATATTTATTTAGTAGCCAACATGTATCTAATGTTTTAGTGGAATTATTTAAGGGGAGGACAATGTAATACTTGAGTCAATTTTATAATAAGTAAATATTATATCTCGAAACTATTTCACAATGTGAACTCTAAGGAGCCTTTATTCAATATTTTTTTTAAAAGTTAAATTTTAGGATTTTCATTTTATAAAAATAAGTTCATTTTCTAACTATAAATATCATAATTATCCTATGATTAATTTTTTGGACATTTTTGAAACAAATGATTTCTTCGTGGATAGTAAGAAAATACTAATTTTACTAAAACCATCACTTTTATGACATTATCATAATATAAGAATGATTTAAATTTGTTTGAAACATTTTTTATATTATATATATATATATATTTTTTAAAAAAATTGCTATGTTTTATTTATGAAACTTACATTTATCATTTTGGAATTTATGTAATATTTCACTCAAAAATATACTTTTATATGCTTAAATTAAAAATTATTTTTTATGAATTCTAGGAATATAATTAAAAAATGGATTTTATACTTAAGATCAATGTTTTTTATATTATTTAATAAGTTCAATTTCAATTTTAAGCATAAAATAATATTATTAGGATTAAAGTTAATTACTGCGATAAAGGTAAAAATGTTTTTCACAAAATTATTATATTAAAATTGTGTAATTTTTATCTAATAAAATAAATTAATCACTTATCAATAATTATGAAAATATATATTTAAAAGAATATATAAATATATTAATACTAATTAATTTACTAATCAATACTAAATATGACTAGGAGCACTTAATTATCAAAACATCATTTATCTATAAAAATGTTTTTATGTATATTATATGATTTAATTTAAAAATTAATTTTATCATATTTAAAAATTGAATTATATTAAATAAATTATAAATTTATTTTCATAATACCCAAATTGTGTAAGGTGGCTTACCTTATACTTTTAATACAATCTAAACTACTTAGTTAAAAACAAGTGACCAAGATAAAGACTAAAAAAACTAATGGTAAATAAAGAAAAACATATTATAAATTTATTTTATAATGATTTATTAACCCAAGGAAACCCAAAACTCAATTATTTAGAAAATTTGGATTCATTGACCCTTGAATAGTGTAATGATATCCTTCAAAAATGAGGGTATTCGAAAAAGTTCACTTTTCTTCACTTATAAAAGGGGCACACTTCCTTGACCTCAAACCACACTTATACCTTATAATTTATTCTTATAAATATTTAATTTTGTTCCATATTTTACCTATACCATTTTTTTATGCCTATTTTCAACATTATTTAGCTTAAGTCCCCAATTTCAAAGGAGATTTTTAAGTGAAATCTCAAGATTATGATAGAGGTATTACCTTATTCTTAATGTTTTCTTCATAATATTCCTATTCATAACCTCTTATATCTAGTTAAATAAAATTAAATCAGTATAATTATTATATTGAGATGTTATTATATTAATTTTACAACCATTATGCATTCCACTCCATCCATTAAGGGAAAAAATCATCATTAGTGTGTGTGTACGGACAACCGCCTCGGTGAATCAACATCCTTTTTTTCATACCATATCTCTTTTTTGGTGTTAATGATGATTGTGATTAATAAATGTGATATATATAATATAATTATGTTTATGAAATTTTAAATTATCATATACCTTAATTCTATCTCATTCTTCAAGAAATGAAAATGTAAATCGTGAGTTGTGCGGATGACCACCTCTACAAAGTAATGTATCTCATTTTGAATTTAGAATAATTATCATATATTAAAACATATTAAATATGATTATAAACCCTAAAGTTATATAAAATTATATACTTATTATCCTATAATGATTATATTATGTCCAAAATAAACCACTTTCATGGTCATAAACATTCATTAACTATAGTGTGTTCTTGATTGGGCTAGTCCAACCGCCTACTTGAAGAATGCTATAAAACCCTATCATGGATGAATATAGGAACTTAATTAGTAATATTATTATAATTTAATAATAAAATGATAATTTTTTAATGGTTCTTGAAATATTGTGTTAAGAATTTAACTTATTATTAAAATATCATTTTTAATCGCTAAAATTACCGAAATAAGCTGACATTTATTCAACATTCATGCATCATAACTAAAAAAATATTGGAATGATATAAGATATTTATAAATAAATAAATGTTTTTATTCTATTAAAATTTGTTATATTGTAATTTTAAACTTTTAAATAATAATAAATAATGACACCACTATTAAGAAACTAGTTTAAAATGATCATCATTACTCACATCTAATATTGAAAATATATAATAAAAAACTAAGAAACATATAGAGAATAACTGTAAATTAAGATGAAAAAATTGTTATAATTATGAATTAGGATATATAATATATGATTATGATAGTTTTTTTATATAGGATTTTATATCATATTCGGATAAGTGTGGTTAAAGGTAAAGGTTTTTTGTCTCAAACTCTGCTCTTTGAGACATGTTTTATATTATGTGAATAATTTAATTTATATTCTATATTTAATTACTATTTGAGATATTATATCATAAAATTAATTTTATTCATGGTATTTTAAGATCAATTTGTATCCATCTATTTTAAGAGGTTTTTATATAATTTTTACCCAGGCCATAAGTATGTTTTCCATCCCAATTTTCATTATTTAGGACTCATGCAATATTCAAAAATTATTTCCTTTTTTGTGGTGACTAAATTTACAAAGAATAATTTTTATAAATCTCATCATGAATTTAAATGGATTTAAACATATATATTTTCACAACCCCTTCATATTCTTTTTATTCAAGAATTAACAAAACAGTTGTAAAAATCAATTTTTCCATGGTGGAAAAACCATCTTGACTTTTAGTAAATTAAATTTTTTTGTAGTTTCCTAGAAAATTAATCCCTATATTGATACTAGTAAGTGTATCCAGTTGTGGAATATATTCCCCTATGGTAAATAACCAAAAAAAGGTTGGTTGATTGTTAACACAATCATCACTCTGATTCATAGCATGCGGGTCTAAGATTTCACACCTAGCTAGACACTCCATGGGAATATGCATTATAATATTCACACACTAATTATAAACCATGATTGATGATTTTTTCTACCATTTCCTTGGTATCCTACTGATGAAAACTATTGAACCCAATTATTATCTTCCATTTATAACCCAACACATTCAAATTACCTTTTACTCTGTATTTCTTTGATAATGGAACTTACTATAAATTTGATGATACCCCAACCCATAGAATATAAGTTGATTTAGGGATGTTTTATAAGTCATCAAAATTATTCCATTGAATGGGGAAGTATTTTTTAGGCTTTTAATCAAATGGGTATTCATTCATTTATTCATCTAGAGGTTCCTTAAGGAATGTTATTAAATGTCTTGTTGACTCTTATGGTGAATGCATTAGACTTAATCAGGTGATGGGTGGGGGATATAATTATACATCCTCTTAAGAATAGATAGTTCATGTGAGAAAAAACATCATGGTTATTTTTTCATACCTCTCCCCATATTAGTATAGTGTCTTGGAACGAGGCTTTAACTACATATTTTGATATCTGAAATTATGTATTTTATTAATATGATACCAAGGGTTATTTGTTATCCATGTTTTATTTTATTTTCATGGATATGGAATTCCATTAGTTTCAATTGATTATATATTATTATTGTTTATTTATTCCTACCATATCACTTGTTCCTTGATTATGTTATGTTATCTCTTGTTGTATATTACACATTATTGTGCTTCTGAGATCTCCCTTGTTTTTTTTCTTTCCCTAAGAAAACTATAAGTGAACTATTTGTAATTTTAAGTAATATAGTGGAAGGGATAATGATGTTCTCACAATGTTTTCATCTTGTATATTATTCTTTCCGATGTAATTTATGTATGTATCTAGTATTACAAGACTACTAAGATATTAGATCCTATGGGAACTCTTATATTTCATACCAATTATGTAATATAAATATTAGAACTAGGTTTCTAGAGTACTATTTTTCACTACACCGCTATAATAATTATCTAAAATTCAATTACACTTCCACTTTTTTACTCTAATTATAAAAGATCTATCACATCAAACACAACAACAAGTGGAACTCTAATTCATGAAAACTCAGTGGTACAACTCTCGACTTTATACTGATGTCTATGATGTCTCAAATATCATGAAAGAAAGAATTTAAAATTTTAATAAACTCAAATCAAGGAAGACATAAAATTTAAAAGGTAAGAAAAAACCCTCTGTATTTCCTATGAAATCAGCACTAAAACATTGCAATTTTGTTGTCTAAGTCAACTCAGGTATTCCATAAATTTCTATCTCAGTTTATTATGTAACATATTATCTATTTTCTTATACATATCTCATTGGAACAAGATTTGATGTACAATGAAACACCATAATCTCAATAACAGCTTCCCACTATCTCCAAATAAAATCATGATCATAATATTATTGTAAATTAAGTAGATGAAAATAAGTCTCATGATAGTATAGATAATGAAAACTATATCTAAATTCAATAAAATCAATAATAAAATCATATAATCAATAATTTAAACTATAACATTCATGTTTCTACAATATTTTTTGTATCTTATTTTAAATATTAATTCCTCAATAATGAGCTATTAGTATTAATCATTCTCAATAATATATTGGTTTCCTGTAACCCTTACACAGTCCTCAATTGTGACTTGATGAACTGAAATCCCCATAGTAAAGTTATCACTATATATCTCAACCAATCCTCCCATGTTCTTAACTCCAAGATCCATCCTAAGGATCCAATAGAAATTTATTATATCCTAGAATACCTGTAAGTGAATTCCCTAATCCCAACTCTATTAGTTCAAGGTATAGCGACCCAGGTTGAGGTGTCTACTCAAATTATGGAAGGTGTTACCTCTAAATAAAACATGTCACTTTAAATAGTGAAATAACATAAACCAAGAAAAAAACTAATCAACTGTCATGTTATGGAACATATCTGTATATAACAAAAAACTCTATAATAAAATGTAATACAACCAAATTAACCCCCTGATATAATAGTATATACCAAACATATGCAATCTCAAACTCAAATGATTCAAGGGTGTTCATTATAATGAGAATACATTTCCAATAGCTACCATATATACCACCCATCTCTAACCTCTGGGATGATCATCCATCTATATTTCCTTATTTTCATGGACACAAGGTGAATAGAATGAAAGTGTGTATATAGGGGTGAGAAATAATACTCAGTGTGGTCATCATGGGTAGTGAGTCGAACCCATTAACATTTAGTGACTGCATGCATCAATGATAAAAAAATGAATAAAAACAAACATCATCAAACATCATCATTAATCATAACTCCATTCATGGATAGTTCTCATCAAAATACCCATAGCTCATTTCATCACTCTCACTAAATGAAAACATTTCATATGTATATATAAACCCCTGAAAATAAGATAAAATCCCTTATAGACTTCATCCCACAAGGGTGTAACTATAATATCATAACTCAATCTAGTCTCCCACTCATCAAATATGATACCCTAGTAAAACTCTGACCATCCCTTCCCACTCATAGATGTTGAAACTCATCTTTTCCATATATGGATTGTAATCATTATTAGAGTGAGTTCCCAAGAACTAACTAAATTTTTTCTTTTTTACTATCATCATATCAATAATCATATTATCACATTATGTTTAGTCCTCTATATGACATCAATGTGATCATGTCCTTAGAGTTTTTTTCATATATAAGGTTATAGAATTTCATTGCAATAATGAAAACCTATAGATGTTATGATAGTATTCTTAAATATATTTCATACATTCTAGATAAAATCATTATGAATAGAAACATATGAATTTTGACTATAAGTTTTTGGGTGATCATAAGAAAATTATACTTCTTCCCATGAAGTTTGTATATGGTGATCTCCAAGAAGGGAGATCATGAGGACAAACCCACCAATAGGAATTCAATATTTCTAGGTGTCATTGGATATTCCTATCTGTGAAAATGTGTATTGAAAATTAGAATTGATATTATTAATAATTTATATCATGAAAAATATAATTTTATGTATGGAAGAATATTTAGATGGCATATTCTCATAGTATGGGAATATAAATTTTGTACATCATAAGTGAAATAAAATTAATTGAATAAGTAAAAAAGGATTTGTCCCTTATATATTAATAAAATAAAATATATTTGAACCATTGGTATAAATGAAAGTAAATAGTCAAATCCCTGGTCATGGTAGTTTCTACATGAGTTCATTTCATAAAGTCAAAGTAATATAAATAAAGAATGTAAGGTTTTGGCATGAGTATGAATCTTCTTAATGATATATCATCTAAAAAATGGATTATATTACATGATACCATTCACGGAAAGTTTTTTGTTGTTGTGTCATTAGATTCTTTCTTTATGGGTGTCTTGACATGTTTGTATGCAATGATCTTGTACTTTAGGTAAGTTCATCTAATGCCACTTAGAAAGTTTCCTAGATATTCACACAGTATGTGTATCTATAATCTCATTAAATTATAGTGAATTTAATTTTATGAATAGATACTTTCATCAATATGTAAAATAATAATTATTCAATTAAATTTAATTATATAAATTTAATCATTAGATATTCAAATTTTGAATATATGAGTTGAATTTTATATCATTTTAAATTATTCAAAAATTAATAAATAAATATTTCTTTATTCATCATTTTATTCAATAGATTAATATAAATATTTATTTAGTTACATAAATATTAAAATAAATTTATATTTACAATTTTATTGAATATAATATTTATTTATTCTTCAAATGAATAATATTTATTCAAAAAAATATTTTATTATTCAAGCTTTTGTAAATTCCAAGGGTGAATAAATGGATAGAGTTAATGACCTAATGAAAATTATATATTAATTTAGTATAATTTAATAAAACATTATTAATTTATTTAAATAAATGATATTATATATTTCATGTCATGGAAATAATATTATTAGTATTATTATTTTACATTGGGTATTACTTAGGTTAAATAAATTTATAATGGAGAGTATTTAGTAATTTATTTTTTAATCATAATTATATAATGAAAAATATATCACATTTATAGATGTAGACTTTTTGATATAATGAATATTCTCTCAAGAATTCTCTTAATACCTATAGAAAATTTTCCTCACATTATATCTCTTTAGAACAAGTGAGAACAAGAGATATTGTCGCGATCAATAAAGAATGGAATAAAGAAATAGATACTATTATTCTAGCACCAAGAGTTTCAAGAATTTCTTTTAGAGATTTATGAAGTTTGTGTGGTTACATATAGAGGAATCCTCTCTTGGATTCTTCAACACAATGAACATTGCATCAAGATAAGAAATATAAATTTATTGAGAGTATTATCGCATTCGATCTAATACTTGTTTTTAATTAATTTTGAATTAAATGTGAAATATTCACTCAATAAGAATATGGGGTGTATTTATCAAGTAATATGGGTTTTATCCATTGGTATAGATGAAATTTAAAATTCAGGAATCCTACCAATACTTCTACTATAACCTAGAACCTTTAAGTGGCATGAGAGTGGACACTTTATAATTTTTAATAGTTTGTAATTTATTTTATAAATTTCATGTTTTTATTTGTTAGTTTTAATGTTAATAATTTTTTTATTAGTTGAACTGTTGAGATTGAATATTAATATTTTTTTAAGGCCAAGAATTAGCCTACAACACATAAATAATGTTCTAAGAATCCATTTGAAGGTCCTAAGTTGTAAACTACATGTCATAGTTACACATCATGTAATTAAAAATTACACACCATGTAACCACGGTCAACCACACAAGTTGTGCACTATGTAAATTTTGATTCTCCATGTGGGACAACATGCAATGTAATTACACACCGAGTATGGACCGATAGCATGCTACATGGGTTGAAAGGGGCTACACAGTGTCTAATTGGCATGTTCACATGTATCCCTACACGATTAAGCATTCCTTGTAATTTATAGTAAATCATATGGTTCAATACATGTTATCATTTCATGTCACATATCGACTTCCAACTAGGAAACATGATATAACATGGATACAAGTAATGTATAGGGATGAACACACCATGTAGAAAGTATCACCTCATGCAAGGTACACACTGAGGATTTATGAATATCATGTGGGTCAAAATATATAGTAATTAATGAGACACATAACTACGTGGAATGTAGTAGGATGTAAACATTGTGTGTCATGAGTTGTCCCTACTAGTTGTACATCGAGTGAACTTTTTCATAATATGTGGGTATACACATAAAAATTACATGTATCATAATATCGATCATTAAATAATGTGTACAGTCCATCGCACATGATGTGTACTAACTCACAGATTACCAAAAACACATCTTATGTATATTTATAGTGTGTTATATGGTCATACACACCACACAGACTATGTGTCTTGACCTACAAAACTACATCTTGTGTATATTTTGACATGTTTTGTGGTAATACATTTCATGTAATTTCATTTTATATGAAAAGGACCACAGAAATGGTGTGTCACATGACATGTAAAGTGAATGTGATTAAAATATTACACAAAAGTTACACATCAAGTGGCCTTTCAAGTATATTTCGGGTACTCAAATAATTTTAAAATTTTAAGTTAGTTTATTAAATTTATTTAAAATTATCAAGGATGATATTCTTATATATTTGGGACAATTAATAAAGAGTATAAGATAATTAATTATTTAGTTAGTTAGTTAGTTATTTTATTAATTCTAATAAATTTATCTTAATTATAATGAATTAAAATGAATACTAACAATATCACATGTGTTTTTTGTTTCATGTTGTGATTGATCGTGATCTTGACCGACCAGTGTGTGAGTTTGATTTAATTATTTAATTTAATTATTTATTTCATGGATTTATATGATATTTATTATTAAATAAAAAATTATGATCTATGAATCATCCCTCCCAACTTTGTTATGTATGGATATATGTGTTCATAGATTAATTTATATAACCCAAGAACCCTCGGTACCCCACACCTGCATGTGAGTAAACATCTGTAATGGATGGTGTTCAAAACCAAAGGAGATGGCCCAAGAATTGAGTAGAGTTGAATCCAATCAAGTAAATACACAAGAGAATGGATAAATGTTGTAACTCAATACAATTTTTTTATTAATAATTTTATCCCCTAGGTAAATATTTGGTTTATCATTGCTCAATAAACCAACTAGTAGATGCGATCTTATGATCATATCATATATTTATATTATTTTGTATATACACAGTTATTTAATTATTTATTCAATGCATGGTTTAACTTTTTTTATTTAAAAATGATAACATAATGTAAATAAATTAACATTAATGTTAATATAAAATAAAATAAAATGTTATGAGATATATTTTATATTGCATTGTTAATTAATTATGTAATATCATTCATAAAACAATTAAGAAGTATAAAAAAATAAGATAATATATCTTATATTAGTTTTCATGAAAATTATTTTATCACTTATGGTAAATTAACTATATAAGATACATATAATATTAAAAATCATGTGAATAATAAAAATAATAATATTTAAACATAAGTTAAAAAAAATCACTTAATCAAAATATTAAGTTATAAAATATCTTTCATCATAATAGTTAGAATGCCAACATAGTTCAAAGTATTTGTTAGGCCCATGTTAAGATTATATAACATATCATGGAGTTATAGTGAAAGTATTGAATTGATTTATTAAATTTATAATCAATGGTAGATTTCCTTAACAATATATGGTGAATCTTGGAGGAAATTGTATAGGAAATCCGAGTTTCGGACTTCGAGATTGCGGATTCCACTCAACTACTCAATGAGCAATGAGTTAATGTAGTTGGAAAGTAAAAGTATACCTAAGTAACTTACCATAATTTTATAATGTCACTATCTAGATTATTTGAAGGAAAATATAGATCTATACTAATAGAATATATGAGTGATAGGATATTCTAAATCCAATAAAAAGGGCTATTGGAATTTGATAAAATGGCAGGAGACTAATTAACTCATTAAATCATAATTGATAGTCAATATAAAGTAATACAATATTATTTTATATATTATATAAAATGAAAAGTAAATACATAGAATCTCTATGATCCTTTACGGATAAAGAGTATGTCCTCAACAAAACAAACTTATAAGAATGGTACAAGAGATTACACAAAGCACTACCATATAAAAATATGTTATATATGTAACATTCTTGTATTCTTGCTCAACCACCATAGAGTGAAAGTGTTGGTGAGAAGGATGGCTACATAATTTATATTTTCATTTCATTATGTTATCATCCATGTCTGAGGATTTGAAGATGAAACATAAGTATATTGATACATGCTCTATTATATCTCATCTACAAAAAACTAGAAAATAAGAAATATAGGCCAAAGATAAATGAGATTTTCAATACATTGTACAAGTGTAAATTGGAAGATGGATACCTAGATAATGATCACATATTCATGATAATAAGTTAGTGAAGTTAATATTATAAATGGGTAATAAATTATCTATTAATCTCATACTATCATCCTTACCACCAAGATTCTCTATATTTTTTATGAATTATAAAATTGATAGTATCGAGAAGCCACTCAAAAATATTTTGACTATATTTTCCATGTTGATAAGGATTTGTGGAAATATTTATCCTCACCCCTTATCAAGAATAAAGTGAAGATAAAGGTTAAAAATACAATGATAATTTTAGATTTAATTCTGCCTAAATAACATCCATCAAGGAAGAAAAAACCAAAAAGAGAGAACTGAAATGGAGGATATATAATTCCCATAAAGCAAGAAAGGTCTCTATAAGAGAAATTATAATGAATTGAAATATAAGAAAGTGGTATCTTCTACTTTATGTATATTCATTATTAAATGTAATATTTCTATTTGAATTCTTAGTTATTTACTAATATATATTATTCACATGTTTTTATCTAAATATAATAACTGAGAATATAAAAAAATTACAATAATTAAGGTAAATATTTATGTTTCTTATTAGACTTGACTCATACATCAACTAATGAATATTATACCTTCATGATTTTCAAGTGGGTTAATTCTTGAAAAAACATTATTTTGTATTGCGTATAACCAAAATATTTATCTTAGTGTCCAGTTTTATAAACAACAATACATTATTTCATGTTGGAAATGAATTTTTTATGATATACTATAATTAATTAATATTTTAGTCATATCTGAATCATAGATGTCTAATATCAAAAATTAATGTTGAATACAAAATATAAGACTCAAATAATACCCATTTCTGATGAGACAATTTTTTTTCGAGTAAAAATAAAATTAAATGTCTAGGTTATACCTAGAAGGGTGTTTATACTCTTAAGATATTATACTATTAAGTATTTTATGTGATTAATTGTATGGTTTTAAGACAAAGAAACCCTTTTGCATTTAAAGGTTCTTGTACCAAAAATCTTCTAGAATCAGTTTAGAAATTAACATATGAACTATTATAAGAAAGATCTTGAGGTAAAGTAATTTACTTCATTAGATTCCTATAAAGGAATTTTAGGAATATAAAGTGAAGTAGAGGATATGCAACGTAAAAGATAAAAGATACTTTGAGTGGGTTAGTTAGGGAATATATTAAACAAGAATTCATGAATCATTAAAATATAGAGTGGATTTATTCTTAAACTTATATTTCCTTATAAATATTAGAGTAATTATGGTTTTTTAATGAAAAGTGAGCTTAGAGGCTCTTAAATAAGAGTAATGAAATGTTATAACAGTCTGAATGAGGGTATTTTACATATGTCTCATTGATCAGAGTAATGATGTTAGTAAAATCAGAATTGATGATATGTCTTATATGTCTTGCAAGTCTTCCATTAACCATTTTGATACATGATATACAAATAATGAAATTAAAAATTAACCTTATGCCAACTATAATTGAATAGTAAATATCAAATAATTTATAATATCAAAGTAAATTGTTATATTAAAAACTCAGGTGTTTAGATGAAAATTATTTTTTAAAGGATAATTTTTGCTACAAAATTACATCAAGGGAAAAAAGTTCATCATAGTTAATTATTATAACTCACAAAGGATATAAATATCCCTAATATATAAAAATATTAGTCAAGTGAATGATTATATTTCTATAAGAGGTAAGAAAATTTATATTTAAGCCAGTGGGGGAAAGATATACATAAATAAAGTCAAGGATCCTGATTCACATGAGTTGGAATATTAATATAAACTCTACAGGACCAAATGGGAGGATATATTCTAGATAAATACACTATATAGGAAAGATAAATCCAAAAAGATATGTTTTTATAATAACTAAGTTAGTTGATATATTATTCAGTATGAATTAAAAGGACCCGACCTTATTACATTACATAATCTTGAATTTTAGTCAAGAACTCACTTCCTTTCACATTAAGGATATTTTAAAGTTTAGAGTTTTAGATAATTGGTATATATCACATATATAACATTTCACATTTATACAGTGTAGATACCCCAAAAATAGTATCCATTCTTTCCAAAATATAAAACTTTTCAAATAAAACATGTTTTCATTGAAAAATATTCATAACATTTAACCAGGATTCCTTCTTTGTCTTATACATCCTTACAAACTATGAAAATCATTTAAAAACTTGGTATGAGCATAAAAATATCTTTAAGGGATATAAAAATAAGGGAAAAACATTATTCTATGAATACTTGTAACGTGTGAAATCATTTTCAAAAAGATAGAGTTGTCACCCATATAAACTTACTTTATAAAAATTGAGATTTTCATAAGATTTAAACAAAACATATAGAACATAAATAGGACCAGAAATTTATCTTGGGTAATTACTTACATAATCTTGTAACCCTCTCAACTGCATTACAATTTGTAATCCTCATGGCTACCTTATTGTGTAACCATCACAGTTACACTTGGAATAACCATATAGCCAAACTCTAAATTACACATAACCAATGAATTTGAGGGAGATATAGGCCCCGACCTTAATAATAAAAAATTCCAAATAACCATGACATTATTATAGAACAATAATACTTGCATAAAAACATTCACTTCAAATTTTATAAAATTAGAAGTTTAAAAGAGGATTTTATAAGAAAATTCACTTACAAATAACAAATAATTGATATGAGAATCAATTTAAATAAAGTAATATGTGTATACACTGTAAATACACATAATAAAACATAATATTAAAAAATTATCACACAAATTATCTTTGAACTACACAATTAATGAAGTAGAAGATGAACCCAAAGAATGGAAATTGGGTTAAGAATTCCCTTACCTCGGGTTTTTCTTACATCAGAATTGTTTAAAACTTCTTTATAATGGTTAAAAAGATTGTTATTAATATATTAAAGAAACATTTTCATGTTTATAACACCTTATATGATAATTTTATTAAATTATTTCACCCTTTAGTTATTATTATTTTGTTCCTTCCATTGTTTCGGGTGCATTCTTTACATTATTTCCATGGCTGGTTTGTATTTGATTTTCTTGTCATATAGAAATGAAATTCAAGAAGTGGAATGAAATGGTACTAATATGTTTAAATAATATATAATGATACCATAAATAATTTTTTTCATATATGATGATGAATATTTAGATAAAACATTAATGACATTTGTTTAGATCATTTTTGGAGGTTCCTCGATAATCATGAACTTGTTTCATTATATAACTTAATTACATGAATAGAAGTTCATTATAGAATATAAAATAGGTTACATAATAAAATTTACAATCTATTCCAACCATAAAATGGGTTTTATGATCAACTTTGAAGTAATTAATGGAAATTGAAAACATATCATCCATGATTTTGGTAAATCGACACATCGCGGATGATGTTTTCATTTTTAGAATTAGAGGGAGAGTATAGGAATAAAGATGATTAATTATTTACATAAACGTGATAAAATATATAATATATATGATTATGGAGATTTAATACCTCCTATATAAGGTTAGAGGAATAGATTATAAGAAAATAATGGAATTAAAAGAAAAACACATGAAAATGAAAGAGGATTCTTACATCTTGATCTCTTCTCCTTAAGATCCTTCATAGGGCCTTTGGTTTTGGTTTTTTGGTGATACCATTAGTTATTTTACGTGGGGAAGAGTCTATGGGAGGGTATTTGGTATAAATTAGACAATTCTCAAGGTTTAATAGGTGTGTGAGGAAGAGGGGAATGAGGGTGGTACTTATAGTGGAAAAGAGGAGGGAATTTTACATTATTCTAATCATTATTTTAATATTTTTGCTCATGAATCTGAATATTATTGATTCATGTGACCCCAAATAGAAATAATTTCTTGTGAGTTAGAAAAAATTGGGCTTAAATCAGCCTTTAATCACCTATTATGCAGTAAAACAAGAATTTAGCATTTATCGTAATTTATCATATTTTACTATTCATAAAAAATTCGTGAATTTCAAAAAAATTCCCAAAAATTTACCCTAACCATTTATCAACATGTATAATTGAAAAATGAACTCCATTTTTTAAAAATAATTTTATATATATTATTAATTTAATTTTTAAATAAAATCATAGTTTATTCAAAAATAACAATTTTAAATCTATAACTCATTTTTTACACCGTGAAAAAATAATCAGCGTCACATTAACTTATAACCATAAGAAAGTAAAAAAAAAATATGATTTACTATTCATATGGTTCATATTACTATTCATAATGTTATGTTACTATTCACCAAAAAAGGTGGTTCTATCAGACTCCTAAAAACTTATTGATCACAACAGTAGATGACCGTTTTTTTAAATTCAAATCATATAAGTGAAAAAATTATGCCTAAATGATAGTTATAACTATCTACTTAAAAGAAAGTTCCATTCATTTCAATTTATTTTTTAAAACATGCAGTGTTATATTCTCCCCACCTTCTATAAATTTCATCCTCACCATTTTATTTACATATTAAACAAGTGAGGGTACCTTTCCCTTATAGAATTTTAAGATTCCCATGTTGCATCTTCAACTATGTGGTTTCTCCATAAAACCTTTACCTGGTGGATTACATTATTTTGCAGTACTTTCTCTCTTCAATCAAGAATCTAAATAGGTTTTTCTTTATAAGAATGGTTCTCTTCCAACTGAACTACTTCTGGGCTCAAACATGAGATTAATCTGGCAAATACTTTCTCAACATCAAAACATGAAAAGCATTGTGTACCTGAGATAAACTCAGAGGAAAATCTTCTAAGTATGAGACTGGACCAACCTTCTCTAGTATTTCATAAGATCTAATGAACTATAGACTTAGCTTTCCTTTCTTACCAAAACACATAACACTTTTCTATGGTGAGTTTCTAATAAAAACATGATCACCAACATCAAAAGAAAAGTCTTTCCTCCTATTGTCTATATAAGTTTTTTGCCTACTCTGATTTGTCCTCATGTGTTTCTGAATCGTCTTCACTTTCTCAGACACTTCCTCTACTAATTATAGTCCCATAAACTTCATTTCCATGACTTCATACCAAAAATATGGAGTTCGACACCGCTTCCCATACAATGAATCAAAAGGTTACATCTGTATACTTGAATGAAAACTATTATTATAAGAAAAATTTACTAAAAAATATGCTTATACCAACTTCCCTAGTAGTATATTGAACAAGCTGAAATCATATCCTCTAAAGTTTGAATTATTTATTCTGACTGCCCATATGATTGAGGATGGAAAGTTGTACTAAAATTTAATTATATTCCCAACAAATTATGAATTCCCTTTCAAAAATTAGAAGTGAATTTGGGATCCCGGTCAGATACAATGGAAAGAGGAACTCCATGTAACCTAATAATCTCTCTGATATAAAATCGAGAAAACTAATCCAAAACATTGTATCTCGAATTGATATTAAATGTGCTAATTTAGTTAGTCAGTCAAAAATAACCCATGTTGAATTTTACTTTGATAAGTCTTTCATAGTCCCACAATGAAGTCCATGTATATATTTCTCCATTTACACTCTAGCATTGGTAAAGTTTGAAGCATCCCATTTAGTAAATACCACTCTGCTATAACCTATTGACATGTCAAAAATTTCATATTAAATTCTGTAATATCTCTTTTCATTCCGTCCCACTAGTAACACTCGAGAAGGTATTTTTATATCTTAGTACTGCCTGGATGAACTGAAAATGAAGAACTATAAAATTCACATGATAAATTGTTCTTCAACTAAGAATCACAAGGCACACACAATGTTTTTCCGAATCTCAAAACAAAATATTTATCAATGTTTAATTCTGGAAACTTGCCCATTTTAACCAATTCAACCTTTTTCTATATCTCATAGTCTTCCTTCTATGCTTTCTTAATTCTATCTGATAACAATTACTACACTAAAACTTGAAACAAAATAGAGGTATTTTCTACACCAAAAACTTTTAATCCAAAATTCATCAAATCATTAATCAAGGGATCATGTTCCAAATGTAACATGGTTAATGATGTGTGATGTTTTCGAATCAAGGTATCCACCACTTTGTTTTATTTTCCTAGATGATAATTGATCATGTAATCATAATCTTTTATAAATTTAATCCATCTTCTCTATCTCATGTTTAATTTATTTTGAGTGAATATATACTTTAAACTTTTATGGTCAGTATATATGTTTACATTTTTCTCCGTATAGATGATGCCTCCAAATTTTCAAATCAAGAAACCACATATGCCAATTTCAAATCATGTATGGGATAATTTAACTCATGAGGTTTTAGTTTTCATAATGAATAAGTAATTATTTTATCATTCTACATTAGAACACAACCAATTCCCTTCAATTAAGCATCATTTTAGGTGACAAACTCACCATTTTGAGAATGTAAGGCCAAAACTGGAGCATTCACAAATCTCTTTTTCAATTTCTGAAAACAAAAATCACATTCCTCTATCCAAATAAATTTAAACCCTTTTCTTGTTAACTTAGTCAGAGGTATATATAATTGTTCAATTTTTTTAACAAATCATCTGCAATAACCTGCTAATCCAAGAAAACTAAGAATTTCTATAACATTTGTAGGTCTTGGCCATTCATCAACCACTTTTCTTGTGGAATCAACTAGTATCCCTTCCTTATTTACAATGTTACCAAGAAAAGAAATTTGTTGCAACCAAAAATCACACTTGCTGAATTTTCCATACAGTTTATTTTCCTTTATGGTTTTCAAAACAACCTTTAGATGTTTTTATACTCCTCATTAATCTTAGAAAATACCATAATGTCATCAATTAACACAACTATAGATGAACTCGTGAAATATTCTATTCATAAGATCCATGAATATAGTAAATGCATTATTTAACCCAAACTGCATAACAAAAAATTCCTAATGCCCATATCTAATATGAATTTTTTTTAGTATTTCATTCTCTTTCACCTTCAGCTAATGGTATGAAAATCTCAATTCAATCTTGGAAAAGTATTGAGCTCCCTAGATCTGATCAAAGAAGTCATCGACATGAGGAAATGGATGTATGTTTTTAACAGTGATGTTATTAAAGTCTCTATAATCAACTCAATGTCTCATGTAACTATATTTATTTTTAATGAAAAACTAGGGGCACCCCATGGTTAAGTTCTAGGACAAATGAATACTTTATTAATAATATACTACAACTGATTTGTTAACATAATAAGTTCCATTCGATCCATTTTATGTGGGGGTTTTAAAATTGGATTAGCATCAAGAACTAAGTCAATTGTGAATTTGAATTCCTGGTTAGGTATGATACCAGGTAACACATTAGGAAAAACATCAAGGTATCCATTTTCCACAATCACATCATTAATCTAAATAGTTAACTTATTTTCAACAATATAAGAAAGATAACTTTCATTTAAATCTTTCAACAGTTTCTTATATTCCTAATATATTATCAATTGTTTGGTTTTCTTCATATATAGAAACAAAGATTCTTTCTGAAAAAAAATTTCTTTATCTATACAGTCAATCTTAGCATGATAAATAGAAATCCAATCCATTCCCAGGATGACATAAAACTCTAATAAGGGAAAAACAATAAGGCTTTCAGGTAAATTCTTTCTACAGACTACAATAGAAAGATTCTTATAATTCCTCTTTGTTATAATATTTCCCCCTAGTGTTTTAACAATAAGTTATCATCTCATTTTTTGAGGAGATATTTTCAATTTACCAGAAAATTCATTAGAAATAAAGGATTTTTTAGACCCCATATCAAACAAAATATTAGAAAAATTTGAGTAAACAAACAAGATACCTGATACAACTTCATTATATGGCCTGAAGTCTACTCACATAGTCTTAAAGGATTTCACTACACATTTCTACTTATATTCTATATTCTTTGCATCATTGGGATCTATCTTTGGGTAGGAATTTGTATAATGACCCATCTCACACATTTCACGACCCGTCCTTGGGGCCCGTGTCGTGACTACCCCAAGCCTGCCTTCCATAGGCCAGGGGCTAGCGACTAGAACCAAAGGCGTAAATCCCAATAAAAAGGGAAGGCATTACCTTTAAGAAACAAAAACACACACAAACAGAGTACAAGTAAAAGACACACTAAGTAAAGGAGTATAACAAACGTGATGAAAGTACAAGGGTCCAGAAATACAAGCCAAAAAGAAAGGTACAGCTACAACTGAAAGTAAAGTACAACTCAAGGACAACAGCTGAAAGGTGAAAAGCAGCTCCTGGATCGTCCTCTGGGTTCCTACCTGAAGGTTAGGTACATATGTCCTCCTCAGCACTCCACGTCCGTCCGTCTCCTCCGGGTACCAACTCATCATGAGATCCACCTCCTGGTACCCACTCTTCGTGAGATCCACCTCCGGGTACCCACTCGTCGTGAGATCCACCTCTGGGTACCGTCCAGCTCTACAAGCCTTAACCACGATCAGTGATTTCCGTCGTCTACAACCAACACAACGAGGTGCGGGCAAAGCCCGTGCAGGGGTGTGTATACAATACTCAATAGGGACCCCGAGACCCTCAAGGTATCACTAAATCCAACAAGGATAGTCACAAAAAAAGTTCTCAACAGATAACCCTTACTTAGGTATAAGCCTATAATTATACCTAAGTTATCAAGTAACCCATCTCAGCCACAAGGTATCACACAGATATGAAGTCTACGGATAACCACTACTTAGGTATATTCCCATACATATACGTAAATTATCTAGTAACCCATCTCAATCATGAGGAAAACACAAAGGTCATTGACTCAGCTCAAACCAGGATTTTCATTAACGAAACAGTAACTGCTGAAGAGCTCCGTCTCTGTCGAGTACAGTGATCCTATCATGACTCTGAGGTACTATTCACTAACCTATGACTACTGAGGTACTGCTCCTGTCGAGTATCGCGGGTCATCCACCTCACAAAGTAGTGCTCCTCCGCCATGGGTCTGCCACATCACAGAGTAGTGCTCCCCCTCATAGCCTACAGAGGTACTCCTCCTGTTGAGTACCATGGGTTTTCCACCTCACAAATTAGTGCTCCTCCTCCATGGGTCTACCACCTCACAAAGTAGTGCTCCCCACTGGGCTATGCAAGTCACTCCGAATCAAATCGGACAAGAAGTCATCAGGTCTCATCCAGCTACACGGTCTCCGTACTCCGTACGCTCGTCTTCGAGAGGGTCCGATCCACGATCTAAAGTTCGATACTCCAAGTATCACAAATTCCCACGAAGAATTATCTCAAAGGACCGCCTCATCATAGGGGTCTCAACGCAACAGACGGCGCCTCAATCGGATGCTCGGTCTGTGAGTTATTAGCCTTTTCGTCCCAGGGGCCCGGTTCGTTTCATATACGAACCAACCCGACCGTATCTCAACTGTACCCCGAACTCACATAGGGTATACTCATAGGGACTGTTTCTCAACGTGATCACTAATGCCGCTGACAGTTCGTCAAACGGACGTCTGGTCTGAAAGTTATCGGCTTTTCCGCTCCAGGGGTCCGGTGGGATTTTGGGAACAATCCAACCCAGCCTACTCCAACTGTGTCCAAACCTCGAGAGGAGTAATTCAAAAGGTCCATCTCACTAAGAGGAATCCAACAAAGTCTATGGCACGTCAATCGGACGTTCGGAGCTCAAGTTATAGGCGTTTCCGCTCAGAGGGCCCGGTTGGTTTCGTGTTCGAACCAACCCGACCATACACAAAGTTCTCCGAAACCTTGAGTGTAATATACCGAAATGACCGTCTCGATCCAAGGATCTCATCGCAACAAATGGTGAATCAATCGGAGGTTTTTATCCCATGTTATGGGCGTTTGAACAAAACTGCCTGAGAATAGGGGGTTCTGGCCCGGTCTGACCCGTCCTAATACCCCCTGGGTCGGCCCGAACCGGGTCGACCCGACCCCGGTTCGGGTCTAGACCATTAGGGCGCGGTGCGGCCCGGCTGGCGCGGCCCGGCTCTGTCTGCACGGGCCGGCCCGGCGCGGGGGTCCGGCCCGGCGCGAGCGGCCCGGCCCGGCACGAGCGGCCCGGCCCGGCACCAGCGGTCCGGCCCGGTGCGACCGGTCCGGCTGGCGCACCCGGTTGGCCCGGCGCGGGCGCGGCCCACGTTGCCAGCGAGGAGCGGGGGGTTACAACCCACTGGTTGAACAAAACCAGTGCGGCTTAATGCCGCGCCGCCCAATCCGGAACGGCTTCTGTCGTTCCGGTTCTTCCTCCGCCGACGCGGGTTAGCCACGGCAGTTTTCTCCAGCGGCGCGCCATAGCTGCCCTCTACGGACCACCGGGTGCGCTCCATTTGTCTATTTCACCAGTCTTCTTCGCCAGCGGTCCTTCCGGGGCCTACTCTTCACTGCGAAGACTTCCAAATGTCGTTGTGGTCCCGTCTCACCATCGTCGTCAATCCGCACACCAACAATAATCTGCGGAGGGTTGTCAGGCCGTGTTGATTCGGCCCGCACCCTCCATGTTAGGTGTTATCAAATGGAAAGATTTAAACAGGATTTTATAATGAATAAACATTCAATTTTACTTAAATAATGTTGAATCAAATCATTCCACAATCTCTTAAATAAATTAGAAGCATACCAGAATTCCCAACTCGCAATTAAAACATTCGTGGATCAATTTGATAATAAGATGATCCACGTTCTTTGTTTTCTTTAGAAAGAAAGAAACAAGGGAATAAAACCATACTTAATTAAAAACCCTACCTCATGTCGTTCGTCGTTTTTGACGATATCGCGAGAGGGTGGGCGTCGGCTCGTCGACGTCGTCGCAAGGGAGGAGATGAAGATGATGATGGTCGTTGGCATTCATCGTTTCCTCAAAGGCCTTCGATCCATCTCCAACATCATTCGTTGGAGATCCGACGGATGGAGAACCATTCTTCGTTGAGGGAGGGACTCGTTCTTCGTGGGAGGATGAAGTTCTTCATGAAGGAGGAACTCCCGTCTTTCTTCACACAAAGGCTCTCCACAAATTCTCCCAAAATATTTTCCCAGCCAATATTTCATTAATCCTCATTCTTTTAAAAGATCTCCCTGCCATTCAAAAAGTCAAGAAGTGTGACAAGGATAATTTATAAGGTTATTAAATCCCCTTAGTTGTATCATTAAGTTTGGGAGGTGGAGAGGCTGCTCTTTAAGAAGGTAAGTTTCCAAGAAATTAACAAGGGAGGTTTTAAGAGGTCAAGGGGAGTTATGGGGTGGTGAGGAGTTAGGGGTTCGTGTGGGTCCCACCACACTAAACCCTCCCATGGGAGGTCAGGTGGGTGTGGGACCCACCTCTAACTCCCCCTTTGTAGGATTAAATTCACCTTCCTTAGATAAATTTGTTCATAACAACTTTTATCTATGTTAATCTAATCCCCATTTATTAAACCTCAACCTGCTCAAAACTCAGCTATGACAAAGGTCCCTCGAAGCAATTACCGGCGCTGAGAATTCATCGGTGCCTTCGAATTTCAATTCCGAGCACCGGTTCAAAAGATATAAAAACTCGCTCGTTCGTTCACTAAACGTACCCGAGCTAAACTTCGAAAATTGATTCTGGGCACACCAGGCGTCGGAATCAGGTGTCGTTAGAAACCACAAACTCGTAAAATTCCAAAGAAATTAATAAAAAAAATTCCTTGAAATTTATGGGTCTTTACATTACTCCCACCTTAGGGATTTACGTCCCCGTAAAGCTATAACACACACTAAGGAAAACAAAGTGGTATTGATCACATATCTGATCCCTTTGCTCCCTTGTGCTCTCCTGGAGGTTCTTGAGCTACCAGTAAAAGCGCACCTGAGAAATCGACCATCCAAATCGGACCCTCTCTTGTCGATCCTCGATCTCCACTGGAACCTCCGTGCACGTCGCCCTGTCATCGACGTCCAACTCCCTAGGGTCGATGATGTGTGAAGGATCATGCACGTATCTCCTCAACTGAGGTACGTGGATGATATCATGCACCCGGTGAAACTGAGGTGGAAAGGTCAAGCGGTAACCACCTCGCATACCCTGTTGGGGACCTAGAAAGGTCCGTTGAACCTCAAAGATAACTTTTCGCCTCAGCCATTTCTCCGTAAACTTCGTCAAGGTGAGACCCATATAAGGATGTGGTCACCATCCTCGAACTCTAGAGGTCTTCATTTCCTTATTAGAACTGAAACTCAAAACTCCTACTGCCATAAGGGTAAGGTTGACCGACTTAAGAGTGATTGACCCCACCATCCTGTGCAGGTATTATCCAGTGTTGCCTAGGGTTTCCTTTTTGCCAACCATGGAAAACCCATCCCAACGTTGTAGATAAACCACAACCTTTTTGCCTAATAAATTCAATCTGTGTATGAACTGTGGATCCAATCCATACTCAGACCAACGTCGTAAGGCCTCGACGCTGCCACTAAGAGATTCCAACCGAAACTCTCACCTTGAGGGTCAGATCACACTATCAGCGTAAGTGTGATTATCGAGTCTCCTCCCAGAGGTATCTACAGACGTGAGGGTCAAGTCTACGGCTTACCAGAAACTCTAGGTCTGGGACAAGATTTATGGAAGGAAGGAATGATTCGTATCAACATCTGTTGCTACGGCAACTAGTATTGGACACACACTGTCCCTCGAATCATTCTTAGAGCCATTGGGTCACACTCCTTGACCGCATGCAGCTACTCTTAGCTCTGCCTCCACGCCTGCTGCTCCGCAGACTCATCTGTCCTTATCACTTCTTCTTCTTGAAAAATTTTACATGTCTGAGTCTCTGAGACTGGCGGCATTTTCCTGTTTCTTACTGCACTGTGTAGTCTTCATCCACTCCTGGATGATCTGCACCTTCTCCACCTACGATCTGTAAGAGCTGCTAAAGTTTTTCCTTTTCCAAGAGCAGAAACTTGGTCTCATCCCCTAGATAGACCATGCCCATTGCCTAATACAGTCAGTCCTGACATGAATGATGCATTCATGCCATGGACGACGTCGTAAGGCCTCGACGTTACTACCAAGAGATCCAACCATCACTCTCGCCTCCAAGGGTTGAGTCACACTGTTGGCATCAGTGTGAGGTCACTGGGTCTCCTCTAGTAGAAATCTCAAAAGTGAGGGTCAAGTCAACAGTTTTAACCGGGAACTCTCAGTATCAACCAAACAAATGGACAGGAAAGTAAACATCACATAGATAAGTGTCTTTTATTACTGCATCTCAAATTACAAAGACACAAATACAACAGCGACATGGAACTAGAAGTAGAAGGGACAAAAGGAATCCACTAGTTCTGCTCATGTCCACTTGCTTCCGGATCTCTACTTATTTGTCCACTGCTTGGATATTGCTCAAGCACCCGCCGCTACTTCTGTCTCAGTGGCTCCTCCAATGCCTTCGGATCAACTGTGCGGGGGGGTCGGACAGTCACGTGCCGTGTGACCCTTCCTGCCGCATTCATAACACTTCATGCTCCTCGTATGGCTGGCTTTGTTTCGTTTTACTTGAACAACTGAACTTGTATCCCGAGGTCTCCCATCTATTGTTCTGGTCCTCTTGGACCCCTGCATCATATGTCTACTGCCTACATATGACTCAGCTACTGATGGAAAATCCTATGGCAAAGGCAGCAGCTCCTGAACACGCTCGGGGTGTAGAGTCACTGGTATGAACTCCACCCTGAAAAAGGTCTCGAAGTCTCCCCAAGTGAAGGTCATCTCATCGCAAAACTGGATCATTCGGCTCTACCACCTTCCTGCTGCTACCTGAAGGAGGCTGGCAGCAAAGATCACCATGAAGTCCGTTGGTGTACCTACTATCCTGAAAACTCTCACCACAGCCACCAGCCAACCCTCAGCCGCCTGTGGGTCCATCTCTCCCCGAAACCTGGGTGGCATCTGGTGCTGGAACTCGTGAAGTGTGCTCAAGTGGAGTGCATTACCTGCTGCTGGGGCTGGTGGCATCGGTGGCCCAACGTATGGTAGTACTGCTGGTGCCTCCACTGGTGCCTCAACTGTAAGAGGGCCCTGTACCGAAGCCTCGTCGCTCGGCAGGCTGTCAGTACGTACATCCCTCTGGGCTCTAGCTTTTCGTCCATGGAAAGACATCCTGAAAGAAACATATGTGACATGGTCAAACGATTATACCTGGTGAGCTGACCTAGTTTGAGCTGTTTTAAGGGGGGAAATTTTGAAAACACACACGCAATCATTGTTTTCATGCACTGAGTCGGAAATCAGAAGCTAGGGTCCTGGTGTATGGATACGTCGGCTTCCATCACCAACACTGGACTACCTAAACTGAAAACCACACTCGGTACTCTTAACACTATTGATTCACAGAAAAGAAAAATCAGAGTTATAAGTTCTGCGGTAGAACTGACTCCTCTGATACCAATTTGTCACGGCCCATCCTCGGGGTCCGTGCCATGACTACCCCAAGCCCGCCTTCCATAGGCCAGGGGCTGGCGACTAGCACCAAAGGCGTAAATCCCAATAAAAAGGGAAGGCATTGCCTTTATGAAATGAAAACACACACAAACATGAATACAAGGAGAAGCCACACTAAGTAAAGAATTATAACAAACATGCTGAAAGTACAAGGGGCCGGAAATACAAGCCCAAAAGAAAGGTACAGCTACAACTGAAAGTAAAGTACAACTCAAGGACAACAGCTGAAAGGTGACAAGAAGCTCCTGGATCGTCCTCTGGGTTCCTACCTGAAGGGTAGTTACAGAAGTCCTCCTCAACACTCCACGTCCGTCCATCTCCTTCGGGTACCGACTCGTCATGAGATCCACCTTCGGGTACCCACTTATTGTGAGATCCACCTCTGGGTACCGACTCGTCGTGAGATCCACCTCTGGGTACCATCCACTCTAAAAGCCTCAACCACAATCAGTGATGTCCTTCATCTGCAACCAACACAACGAGGTGTGGGAAAATCCCGTGCAGGGGTGAGTATACAATACTCAGTAGGGACCCCGATACCCTCAAGTTCTCACTAAATCCAACAAGTATAGTCACAATGAAAGTTCTCAATAGATAACCCTTACTTAGGTATAAGCCTATACTTATACCTAAGTTACCCAGTAACCCATCTCAGCCACGATTTATCACACAGATATGAAGTCATTGGATAACCACTACTTAGTTATATTCTCATACATATACGTAAGTTATCTAGTAACCCATCTCAATCATGAGCAAAACACAAAGGTCACTGACTCAGCTCAAACTAGGATTTTCATTAACGAAACTGTAACTCCTGAAGAGCTCCGTCTCTGTCGAGTATAGTGATCATGTCACGACTCCGAGGTACTGCTCACTAACCTAAGACTACTGAGGTACTCCTCCGGTCGAGTACTGCGGGTCAGCCACCTCACAAAGTAGTTCTCCTCCACCATGGGTCTGCCACCTCACACAGTAGTGCACCCCATAATAGCCTACATAGGTACTCCTCCTGTCGAGTACCATGGGTCTACCACCTCACAAAGTAGTGATCCTACGCCATGGGTCTGCCACCTCACAAAGTAATGCTCCCCACTGGGCTATGCAAGTCATTCCGAATCAAATCGGACAAGCAGTCATCAGGTCTCATCCAGCTACACGGTCTCCATACTCTGTGCGCTCATCTCCAGGAGGGTCCACTCCATGAGCTACAGGTTGATACTCGAAGTATCACAAATTCCCACGAAGAAGTATCTCAAAGTACCACCTTGTCATAGGGGTCTCAACGCAACAGACGGCGCGTCAATCGGACGCCCGGTCTGTGAGTTATTAGTCTTTTCATCCCAGGGGCCCGGTTGGTTTCGTGTACGAACCAACCCGACCATATCTCAACTGTACCCTGAACTCACATAGGGTA
This sequence comes from Viscum album, assembly GCA_963277665.1. Classification (NCBI taxonomy): domain Eukaryota; kingdom Viridiplantae; phylum Streptophyta; class Magnoliopsida; order Santalales; family Viscaceae; genus Viscum; species Viscum album. The sequence goes on along the minus strand of OY728126.1, from coordinate 925,882,201 downwards.
TACTCATAGGGACCGTTTCTCAACGTGATCACCAATGCTGCTGACGGTTCATCAAACGGACATCTGGTTTGAAAGTTATCGGTTTTTCCGTTCCAGGTGTCTGGTTGGATTTCGAGTACAATCCAACCCGTCCATACTCCAACTACATCCAAACCTCGAGCGGAGTAATAAAAAAGGTCCCTCTCACTAATATAAATCCAACAAATTCGGCGGCACGTCAATCGAACGTCTGGAGCTCAAGTTATAGGTGTTTCCGCTCCGAGGGCCCGGTTGGTTTCGTGTTCGAACCAACCCAGCCATACCCAAATTTCTCCAAAACCTTGATTTTAATATACTGAAACAACCGTCTCGATCCAAGGATACCATCACAACTGAAGGTGCATCGATCGGAGGTCTGTAGCCCAAGTTATGGGCATTTGAACGAAACTGCCCGAGAATAGGGGGTTCGGGCCCGATCCAACCCGGGCCGATACCCCCTGGGTCGGCCAGAACCGGGTCGACCCGGCCTGGGTCCAGGTCCAGACCATTAGGGCGCGGCCCGGCCTGGCTGGCACTTCCGAGCCCAGCCGGCGCGGCTCGGCCCAGCCGGCACAGCCCGGCCCGACGCGGGGGTCGGGCCTAGCGCGGGCGGCCTGTCCCGGCACGGGTGGTCTGGCCCGGCGCGGCCGGTTGGCCCAGCGCGGGCGCGGCCTGGGTGGACAGCGAAGAGAGGGGGGTTACAACCCCTAGTTTAATGAAACGGGCACCGCTTAATGCCACACCGCCCAATCGGGAACAGCTTCTGCCGTTTCGGTTCTTCCTCCGCCTCCGCGGCTCAGCCGCGGCGGTTTTCTCCAGCGGCGCGCCGTCACCGCCCTCTGCGGACCACCGGATGCGCTCCAGTGGTCCGTTTTTCCTGTTGTCTTCGACAGCGGTCCTTCCGCGACCTGATATTCACTGCGACAGCTTCCAAACGTCGTTGTGGTCCCGTATCACCATCGTCGTTAATCCGCGCACCAACAAAAATCTGCAGAGGGTTGTCGGGCCGTGTTGGTTCGGCCCGTGCCCTCCGCGTTAGGTGTTATAAAATGGAAAGATTTAAACAGGATTTTATAATTAATAAACATTAAATTTTACTTAAATAAAGTTGAATCAAATCATTCCACAGTCTCTTAAATAAATTAGAAGCATACCAGAATTCCCAACTCGCAATTAAAACATTCGAGGATCAACTTGATAATAAGTTGATCCGCGTTCTTTTTTTTCTTTAGAAATAAAGAAACAAGGGAATAAATCCATACTTAATTAAAAACCCTACCTCATTTCTTTCATCATTTGTTGATGATATCGTGAGAGGGTGGACGTCGGCTCGTCGACGTCGTCGCAAGGGAGGAGATGAAGATGACGATGGTTGTTGGCGTTCGTCGTTTCCTAAAAGGACTTCGATCCAGCTCAAACATCATTCGTTAGAGATCCGACGGATGGAGAACCATTCTTCGTCGAGGGAGGGACTCGTTCTTCACGGGAGGATGAAGTTCTTCACAAAGGAGGAACGCCCGTCTTTCTTCACACAAAGGCTCTCCTCAAATTCTACCAAAATATTTGCCCAGCCAATATTTCATTAAGACTCATTCTTTTAAAAGATCTACATTTCATTAAAAATTCAAGATGTGTGACAAGGATAATTAATAAGGTTATTAAATCCCCTTAGTTGGATCCTTAAGTTTGGGAGGTGGAGAGGCTCCTCTTTAAGAAGGGAAGTTTCCAAGAAATTAACAAGGGGGGTTTTAAGAGGTCATGGGGAGTTATGGGGAGGTGAGGAGTTAGGGGTTCGTGTGGGTCCCACCACAATAAACCCTCCCATGGGAGATTAGGTGGGTGTGGGCCCCGCCTCTAACTCCCCCTTTGTAGGATTAAATTCACCTTCCGTAGATAAATTTTTTCATAACAACTTTTATCTATGTTAATCTAATCCCCATTTATTAAACCTCAACCTGCTCAAAACGCAGTACGACAAAGGTCCCCCTAATAAATTACCAGCACTGCGAGTTCATCGGTACCTTTGGATTTCAATTCCTAGAACTGGTTCAAAAGATAGAAAAACCCACCCTTTCGTTCACTAAACGTACCCGAGCTAAACTTCGGAAATTGATTCTAGGCACACCAGGCCTCAGAATCAGGTACCGTCAGAAACCACAGACTCGTAAAATTTCAAAGAAATTAAGAAGAAAAAAATTCCTTGAAATTTCTTGATCTTTACACCACATTTAAAAAACTTTAAAGTTTTCTTATCAGGATTAGTCTTAGAATAATTTTCATTTCAATCTTTTTCTATAATTCCAAACTTACCACATCGAAAACACTTCCCAGTTTTGGTAAGGCATTCCCCATTTATTAAACCTTCGCATGGCTTGTTCGGTTAGGCTTCTCGTGTATGCTCAGGCTAGTCCTGATGGAAATATCATACCCTCTCATTATGAAAAATCTTCTTAGCTTCTACTCTGTTGAATGTTCCAACTATGAATCCCCATCAGGATTCTACTCATTGTAGAGTCTGTCTGGTCATTTAAGAAAAATTTCAGGTGGCTCAAAGGCCTTAAAGTGGCCTGAAGGCCTTGAGGTGGACCAAAATTCTTACTGACCCGAAGGCATTGAGTGGTATGAAGGCCTCAATGGACCTGAGGCCCAAACCGGTGTCCTGAAATCCCAAATGGGTGAATAGTTCTATCTAATATAGTACCAAACAATGCCTACTATAGTACTGCTACGGTACTGCTACAATACCTGGAAATTATGTCTCTTCCCGGTTTTGAACTCTAGTCTATTAGATGAAATTGTTGATTACTCACCAACTAGGTTGAGGATTTGTGCTATTAATATCTTAAAGAAACATTTTAATGTTTATAACACCTTTTATGATCATTTTATAACATCATTTCACCTGTAGTTATTAGTATTTTGTTCCTTCCATTATTTTCGGTACTTTCTTTACATGATTTCCATGGCCGGTTTGTATTTTATTTTATTTTCCTATGGAAATGAAATTCCATAAGTGGAATGAAATTGTATTAATATGTTTCCATAATATATAATGATACCAAAATTCTTTTTTTATCATATATGAAGATGAATCTTTAGATAGAACATGAATGATATTTATTTAGATCATTTTTTGTGGTTACTCGATAATCATGAACTTGTTTCATTATATAACTTAATTTAATGCATAGAACTTCATTACAGAACATAAAATAGGTTAAATAGTACACATTAAATTCTTTTTCAACCATTAAAAGGGTTTTATGATCATCATTGAAGGAAGTAATGTAAATTGAAAACACATCACCCACGATTTTGGTAAATTGGCACATCACGGATAGTGTTTTTATTTTTAGAATAAGAGGGAGAGGAGAGGAAGAAATATGGTGAATTTTTTACATGAATATGATAACATACAGAATATAAAATATTATTTAGATTTAATACCTTCAAGATATGGGGAGTGGAAGATAATATTAAAAAATAATGTAATTGAAAAGAAAACACATGAAAATGAAAGAGAATTCTTACCTCTTGATCTCTTTTCCTTTTGATCCTTCTTAAGGCCTTTTGTTTTAGCCTTTCGGTGAGACCAGTAGGTCTTGGACGTGGGGAAGAGCCTTGGGGAGGGTATTTGGTAAAAATTAGACAATTATCAAGGCTTGAGAAGTGTGTGATGAAGAGGGGAATGAGTGTCGTATTTATAGTGGAGGAGTGGAATGATTTTACATTATTTTAATAGTCTTGGTTCATTTGACTCCAAAGAGTAATAATTTCATGTGATTTCAAAACAAGTGGGCTTACATAATCCTTTTATCATCTATGATGTAGTTAAACAAGTATTTAGCATTTATCATAATTTATCATGTTTTACTATTCATCAAAAATTCAAGAGTTTTAGAAAATCCCAAAAAATCACCCAAACCATTTTCTGATGTGTATAATTCAAAAATGAACTCTATTTTTTGAAAATAATTTTATAATTATTATTAATTTAATTTTTAAATAAAATCATAATTCATTCAAAAATAACAATTTTAAATCTATAACTCATTTTGTAACACCTTGAAAAAATAATCAACATCTCATTAACTTATAACCATAAGAAAATAAAATAATAAAATGATTCAATATTCATAAGGTTCGTATTACTATTAATATTACTATTCAGAATGGTATGTTACTATTCACCAAAAAATTTGGTTCTATCAGACTCCAAATAACTTACTGATCATAACCGTAGATGACCATTTTTTAAAATTCAAATCATAGAAGTGAAAAAATTATGTTTAAAGGCTATTTATAACTATCTACTTAAAACAAATTTTCATCCAGTATAATTTATTTTTAAAAACATTGGTTGTTACAATAATAATGAATATTTATCATAAAAAAATAAACAAATTGGAACAAGATAAAATTTTCAAGTTGATATGAACTCAGAAATGGATTACATGTATCAAAATTTAGTTTTATATTATAGTTTTTCTTTGGTTGATGTAAATTTATTAGTGGGAATTATACACAAAATTTGATGTGGATGATAAATATGGTACCTGTAAGGCATGATTGGATATTGAAGGTTGATAGAGATGTTATGGAATATACCAAGACAAAACTATTTCACTATTCATTTTTCTAAAATCCATTATAATTATACTTTTTAAAAAATATATCCATGATTATGATACATGTAAAATGGATTCTAAGATCACTTTACTTAATTAAAAACATATAGAATATGTCTATATGATACTACCATAAGTACTTTCAACACAAAAAGATACTAATTAGATATAAAATTATAGATACCCATTTATTGGTTGGAGTAAGCATCAACATCATGGAATAATAATTTTGATGAATCCATAAGAGATTTTAATTTTATTAAGAATTAATTTGAGTCCTATATGAATAATAGGTTAGTGGGAGAACTATATATTTTAAGTAAAATATGTTGATAACATATTGAAAACAAATGTTCATCTGATAATTTGTTAAGACTATGTTTAAAACATATTTTTCCAAGAATAACTTAATGTATTGGCACAATTTATAGGATATAATATATATTAAGATATATTTATAGGGTGTTTTATATCAATTCATAGCATGTACATTGATAAAGTATTGGATAATACTAGATGGGACAATTTAGGAATGAATTTTTACCTATATCACATCGCATAAATCTATATAAGTTGATGCGTTAAAACATAATAGGAGATTAATATCATGAGTATAAATACACATACTTCTATAATTGGATCTATCATTTATTCCATGATTTGTACTAAAATATGATATTTTTTATGCATAATGAATGGTAGGAAATATAAAACAGAACTAGGAGAACAACATTAGTTAGTAGTCATAACTATACAATAGTACTTGAAAAAAGTATAAAGGATAATATCCTGATACTTGGAGAAGTGGGAATTCTAGTTATCAAGGTTATAGAAAACATTTATTTTAGGCATCACACAGTACTAAAATTTGGGATGTTTTTTGGGTTTTTGAAGTGTAGGAAATTACTTGTGGGTTCCCATATATATTTTGGGACAATAGAGCTATCACATATTTGTTTAAGGCATTACACAGTATCTTGAAGGGGTTGTTTTAGTCAGTAGTGTATTATAAGAGTCATGGAAAATATTTCCTCTATACTTTCAAAAAATATATTATATGAATCATAAAATATAAATTAAGTCTCTTTCTTGAGTATTTTAGTTATGGGTAAATCAATAATTCTATAGTATTTAATAAATATTCTATAAAATCTATAAAGGCCCAAAAAAATATAATGTGCCTCAAATTAGTGGGGTAGGGTAGTATAGAAATGATAGAAACTTTTTCATTATCCAATTTAATACAATATTTAGAAATTATTTTTCCTAAAACATTTATTTTCTCCACTCTAAAATAAATTTTTTCAAAGTTTAAAAAAAATCTTCTCAATGTATTTTTAATAATTTTTATTAATTTTCAAGATAGATCTAAAAATGTTCCATAAATAGAGAAATCATAAATAAATACCTTAAATAAGATCTCAGAGATGTCTAAAAAGATACTTATCATGCAAATTTGATAGATACATAGGGCACTGCATAATCCAAAGGGGATCCTTCACTACAAAAGTGAACTAAAATGACTTATTAATATAGTCTTTTCCAAGTCTTTTGATGCTATTAAAACCTATATACAGACATAAAATACTTCAAGGAAATAGTAGGGACCCTTCATATCATTCCTATATATTATTTTATCTACAAAAGGGATGGGTAAAAAAGTCCTTCTGAGTCACATGGTTTAAGTTTTTATAGGCAATGAAAAATATCCAAATATTTTGAATCCTTGTGGTAACTAACTCATTGTTCTCATTTAATATAATTTTTTATCCAGTTATCTTTGAATAAATTTATAAATGATTTACCCTTTGGGATTTTGATATTGGGATTATGATTCCATCTCCTAGAAGACACTCAAGTCCTTTTTTCACAACTTCCATGAGGGTTGGGTAGATCCTCCTGTGGGGCTATCTCACATGTTTAGAATCATATTCTAACAATATCTAGTTCATACATGTGGTACAGATAATCAATGGGATGTATCCTAGTGGCTATCCTATTAACCTAATGTTTTTTTCAATACATTATATATCTGGTACTCTAGAGTGGGTTTCAAATTATTTCAAATTATGATGGGAATTTTTTCATATTACCTCAAAAAATTATATTTTAAGTTGGATGGAAATAACTTCAATTCCAACTCTCTGGGTTTTTTAATGACGTTTTTAGCTCATTTTTATCCATACTTATAGACTAAACTTTTATGGTAGAGTTTTTAGTGACATTTTTTAGTAAATAATCAAAATAAATTTCATTAACATCTTCAAACAATTCAGCACCCAAAATAGACTCCAAATTTAACTTATTTTCATAAACATATTCATAAAAAATGACATGTTTAGAAATATTCTACTAGTATAATTATATCATAAAATATTTTAATATATTCATTATAATAATAAAGAAATTCAAAATTATTCAATGTAAACATGGATTTCTCGTCATGGGGATATTTACTTGAATCTAAAATATTAAAATTAACTATATATTCTCCAAAATTCATTGAAGTTGATCCTCTATTGATATATATTATGGTTTTAGTAATATTTAGGAATATATTTCCTAGAATGTTAGGGTAGTTTGATTTATTTATTTATTATTCCATGTAAAGTATATAAAAAACATCATAGAACAAAAATCATTTTACACTTATCAGAACATCCTCTAGAACTAAAACTAGATAATAAATGTCTCAATTAAAAAGTTTTATAACCACCTAGGTGGGTTTGATTTCTCTTATCTATATGTAATAATAAACTAAGTAAGGAATTACATTAATTTATTCTCCTAAATTACACAATTCATTTGAAAAATTGAGTTCTAATATGTTGAAAGGGATAGTGAATGTACCTTATCATTGGAATTTTATAGGTAATTTGAGGGTAATAAGGTTAGATAAATTTAAACTACAATTTACCTTTTCATGACCTTGTAGTTTTCTCTTTTTATTGCACATCTATTTAAGAAACTTTTCATACCTTTGGATTTAGTTTATGGCCTACAAAAGGAGATTTCTATCTCTACTCTTTTGAATATCTCCAAGATCTCTTATTTTAATGCTTCTTTACTAGTTTTCTTGTATTTTTAATCCTTATAGGGAAGGGAAATCGGGGAGGATTTAAGTCCTCAATTTTTTGGATTCCCTATTCATTTTTCAATGGGGTTGTGTCCATAGTTATTCTTATTCAGATTCTTTTTTATGGAAAAATTCTTCATATTCAAGTTTATTAGGATTTCCACTTCTATCTCCAATCTCTATGTTTGGTTCTTTACTAATTTTTTATTTATTTTCAACTACTTAATGAAATGGAACTAACATTCCCTTTGTGGTTATGAATTTACTGAGTAGGAATATTACCTGAATCTTGGTTTTCCAAGTTATTAAGTGTAGTCATGATCTAGTTGTATTGTCCTTGAAACTCATTCAATGTTGATCCCTAAGTGCTGAGAGTAATTTTTGGGTGGTGTGAGGTTCCATAGCTTATTTTAGTAGTTACATAATATAGGGTTTTGGTTTCTTTCCTTGGTAACTTACAAAAGGTTAAGATACATTCCTTTTCAAGGGTGGGGTTTGAAATTTCAATAAAATCCTTAATGGAAGGGTTCCCTTTGAGGTTATTGGTTTCCAGGTCCAAATAGAGTATTAAAATACTCTCTGAATCTGGGATTGTCTATTATTTGATGATTGTATTTGATCTAGAACATAGAATAACAACTTTTATTTCCTTAAACCTAATGATATCAATCATTTTTATGTTCCAAATAATATAAAAATTGTAATAACTAAGGGGAAATTGTAGATGACACTCCTTGGACCTTATTTAAAGCTAACTCTCTCATAGGAGAGGTTATATCTTCAATTTTATTTTCAATTAAAGGTTATTTGGAACTTTTTAACGCATTCACTACTCTATTTATAGTTCTTGTACCAAATTGTTAGGAATTTTGAAAAAACATTACAATTAGTTCTCTAACATAAGTAGGTGATTTATTTATCATTGATTCTCTAGGGGCATCATCCAGTAGGTTATCATTATTTTCTACCAACCCTTATTGAAAAAATTACATTAAATAATGTATTTTTAAAGGCTAATGTGCATAGGATTTTGTCAATGGCTTGAATATCTCCCAAAATTCATAGAGAGTTTCTCTTATTACATTTTTTATTCCATATATTTATTTTCTCAGTTGAGTAGTTCTTGATGTAAGGAAGAATATCTAGAGGAGTGATTTTTATAGTTCATTCCAGTCGGTGACCCCTCCAGATTATAGGTTATAGATCCACTCCTTGGGTGATATTTCAAGGGAGAATAGGAACACCATTTGGATAACCTAATATTTTTTAAATTATCATCGATTTAATTTACTGAAAACATCACCAAAATTATCATATGTTTAAGTTAATATCCTCTCCTACTAAGATATGAAACATTAATAGGAGTTAAATAATTCTAGTTCTATGTTCAATATCCTCTAGTTGTTGGTTTATTAAACTAGATCTAGTCATGTGTTGAAATAATTTATATAAAAAAACAACATAACACTAGCCTCCCAAAAAATAGTACCATATTGATGAGATTCCAATCATGTACCCCTCAAAAAATGAATTTTATAACCCAATTTAAATATAGTGGTAGTGGGAATCAATTTGTATTTGAATAAGAGAGTGTTTTGGGTGTGATTTCCATTTGTTTTGGGGTTCGGTGTGTGAGTGTGTGTGAAAATAGTGATTTAATAGGGTTGAATATACAATTTTAATGGTTTTATAATTAGTTTTAAAAATAATAGCCTAACCTTGGATATCCTCTCTCTTGCTAATTAAATCATAATTCCATTTTTACTATATTTTTCTCTCTCTAATCAAGTGAAACCTCACTAATTACACTCTCCAAGAACTTCCAACTTAATTAATGGGATGAAATAATCACTAAAATTTATAATCTCACCTATCTTAGTGATCAAAAATATCTAATCACCCTTGGATAAGCCCACTTATCATGATCAAAAGTAGTAGAGAGATCCTAACAAGTTGGTGTGTGCAATCCGATGAAGGAGGGAAGAATAATTCAAAATGCATAGAATTAAAGTAAATTACCTAATGCCTAAAACATTAAAATAATTCCATAGATATGAAAAAAAGATATTGTTGATTAAAATACTAATTTCATTAACATGGTATGGGGAATCACCCTAGATAAATCACTAATATCTTAGTTTTCCATCACTGGATAATTAGTAATACAACGAAATAAAACATGAACTAGCCACTTTTCAACTTGACTAAGTTGTTGTGGTGTAAACCCCTTTCCTCCAAGTGAACAATCATCGTTTAAAATAATGGTTATATTCTACATGCTTACTTCAGTAGCTTCACACAACACGTGTGTGGAATACACCTCCTCTTATTTAGAGAAATTAATTATATATGATTCAAAATTCTTTATTTCTTAATTTCCTCTATATATACAGCTTGAGAGTCATGATTTGGAATTTCAAATTTTTAGCTTCTTTGAAATTCTATTGTGATCTTAATTTCCTTCTTCTTTTGGATGTGTGACACATGGATCACCTGAAATATTCTTCCCCAATTTATCTAATCTATTGGAAATCAATTTAATTTTTATTTTTTGTTGTAAAATTCCATTTTGGGAATTTTTAGTTTTTAATCCTCCGGTCATAAATCTATATAACTCCCTAATCGACCGTATGGAGAAAATTTATAGTCAATCGGTTTACACATTCCGTTAATACATGTGTATGTTTGGTTATGTAATCAATTTTCATATTTTCTTTCACTCAATATGAGTTTCTAATTGTGTTATTTTGGTATCAATGTGTGTTCTCTGCATCCCTTTATTGTATTTTCAGCATGGTAGGTTGTTTTCTTCATGCGATTGAATCAGAAACAAGGTATATTAAGTTCAATGTGTATCATATTGGACCTAAAATCGATTGTAATGGTCATGTAGTTAATCAATCACTTTGTGTGGTCACTTGAGTTCAACTTGAAACACCATGAATGCTTTGATGAATTTTCAATAAATATTTATTGTCTATTTATAAGGTATGATTGATTATTTTTGTGGTCACTTGTGAGTAATGGTTACTTTCCTTTTCCATTTTCTTGTATCAACCTACACATAGTGAAAACAAAATTTATTCACGATCATATTTGTTCCAATTCCTTCAAGAATCAAATAAAACAATTAAAATAATATTAAAAATCCTTTGAATAATGAAATTCTAGAATCAATAAATGTGTGGTTTTATATTTATACCCAATAAAATAATAAAACTAATACAATCTATGTTCTAATCCACTTATCAATGAAGTCCTAATTTCACTTAAAATATTAAAAATCAATGTTTTACCCCAGTTTTAGATCGATTACGGGGTTAATTTCCATTTAAAAGTAGTTCAAAATTTGTGAAATTTCAGTTGTCATCAACATCCCATGAGTTCTCTTAATTCCATCATAATGGTACTTCGTCATTGAGGGAAATAATCCACTATAATTAGTTTGGTCGTTATTTTATTTACTTTAGTAACTTACAATATTATTCATTATTACCAACTTTCAATAATTCAACCTCTTTATCCATATTTATTGGTTTTAATAAATTTTATACTAATATATAAATTTATATATATTTATATTTATCTTAACTCTTTTGAGATTTAATCTTACTAACATCATCAATAATTCACAATTTTTCATGAATAATTGTTTTATAATTAAGTAATTAACTCACTTCATTCAAACATTTTTTATTATTATCATAATTTTTATTATAATATCCAAATACATCCATTGATAATAATCATTTTATCTTAATTTCAAAACATATTCATCTACATATCATATAATAAACAACATCAGTTTAAACTCATTTTATCATATTTAATTTGATGATTCATAACTTATATTGAATGTCTTCAAAATAACATTAAAAAGTAATTAAATTCATAATGTTTTAACTTGTTATTAACATTTACTACATTTCCCACTATAGAATTGTTATAATATGATTATTAAAATCCTTAATAATTATTTAATCTTGTTCAATTAAATTCCCCTTGAATAATATTTTATTACTATTATTATACCCTTTAATATTATTTTACAACATTAGAATATATCCCAAAGTAGAATTATTATTCATTTTATAATAATTCACTTAGTAGTAAATTTAAAAGTTTCATAGTTTAATAAATATTTGACCGACATTACTATATGATTAATCAATGTTGTTAATGTTATAAAATAACCCACAACAACTATGTCTCTTCCCATTACAATTATTTAGTGTATCCAAGTTTAAATTATTACTAATTTAATAATAATAATTAAATTATATTCAATATTAATTTATATAGACTATTAAAATTTTATAAAACCATACAAGAAAAATTGTATTGCGATATGTGTAGAAATTTGAATAAAATGGAAAATCTATTTTCCCAAAAAAGGATATCTAGTGAAAATTCAGCATTATATCCAAACTTGGACATAAATAATCACATGATAGACCCAAATATCATGTCATGGTTTAGAATTTCCTATCACTTATTAGTATTAAATATTTCATCTTGATTCTATGATCTAAATATTATATATGGATCATAATTTTTTCTTTATGCGAAAAGGATATTAATAAAATAATTTTTTTCAGAATGATAATAATAATAATATTATTATTATTATTATTATTATCATTATAAACCTTAGAAATAGATAACTTGGTTCTATTTTGATCTTAATTTCCTTCTTCCTTTAGATGTGTGACACATGTATCACATGAAATATTCTTCCCCAATTTATCTAATCTATTGGAAATCAATTTTTTTTATTTTTGGTTATAAAATTCTATTTTGGTAATTTTGAGTTTTTAATCTACCGGTCATAAATCTACTTAACTTTAAAATCAGCCATATGGAGGAAATTTATAGTCAATCAGTTTACACATGCTGTTAATCCATAGTTATATTTGGTTATGTAATCAAATTTTATCTTTTCTTTCACTCAATATGAGTTTCAAATTGTAGTATTTTGGTATCAATGTGTGGTCTTTTCACCCCTTTATTGTATTTTCAGTATGGTAGGTTGTTTTCCTCATGTGATTGAATCATAAACAAAGTATATTAAGTTCAATGTGTACCATCTTGGACCTACAATCGATTAGAATGGTCATGTAATTGATCCATCGCTTTGTGTGGTCACTTGAGTTTAACTTACACCACCTTGAAGAGATTGGTGAATTTTCATGAAATTTTTATTGTCTATTCAGAAGGAATGATTTATTATTTTTGTGGTTACTTATGAGTCATGATTACTTTCCTTTTCCATTTTCTTGTCTCAACCTACACATAGTGAAAACAAAATTTCTTCAATGTCAGATTTGTTCCAGTTCCTTCTGGAATAAAATAAAACAATTAAAATCATATTAAAAATCCTTTGAATAATGAAATTACAGAATCAATCAATGTGTGGTTTCATATTTATACCCAATAAAAGAATAAAACTACTACAATTTATGTTTTAAACCATTTGTCAATGAAGTCCAAATTTCACTTAAAATATTAAAAATCAATGTTTTACCCTGGTTTTAGATTGATTACGTGGTTAATTTACATTTAAAAGTAGTTCAAAATAAGTGTAATTTTAGTTGTCATCAATATCCCATGAGTTCTATTAATTACATAATAATGTTACTTCGTCATTGAGGGAAATAGTCCACTATAATTGGTATGGTCATTATTTTATTTACATTAATGACTTAAAATATTATTCGTTATTACCAACTTTCTATAATTCAACCTCTCTATCCATATTTATTGGTTTCAATAAATTCCATACTAATATGTAAATTTATATATATATATATATATATATATTCATATTAACTCTTCTGAGATTTAATCTTATTAACATCATCAATAATTCCCAATTTTTCAGGAATAATTATTTTATAATTAATTAATTAACTCACTTCATTCAAACATTGTTTATTATTATCATAAATTCTATCATAATATCCAAATACATCCATTGATCATAAATATTTTATCTTAATTTCAAAACATATTCATCTACATATCATAAAATAAACAACATCAGTTTAAAATCATTTTATCATAATTAATTTAATGATTCATAACTGATATTGAATGTCTTCAAAATAACTTTAAAAATTAATTAAATTCATAATTTTTTACCCTGTTATTTCCATTTAAATCATTTCCAACTATATAATTGTTATAATATTATTATTAACATCATTAATAATTATTTAATCATGTTCAATTAAATTCCCCTTGAATAATATTTTATTACTGTTCTTCTACCCTTTAATATTATTTCATAACATCATAATATATCCCGAAGTAGAATTATTATTTATTTTATAATAATTCACTTAGTATTAAATTTAAAAGTTATACAGTTTAATAAATATTTGACCAACATTACTATAATATTAATCAATGTTGTTAATGCTCTAAAATAACCCACAACAACTATGTATCTTCCCATTACAATTATTTAGTGTATCCAAGGTTAAATTATTACTAATTTAATAATAATAGTTAAATTGTCTTCAATATTAATTTATATATACTACTAAAATTTTATAAAACCATCCAAGAAAAATTGTATTGCGGTATGTGTAAATAATAGACTAAAATATACCATTTGTTTTCCCAAAAAGGATATTTGGTGAAAATTCAGCATTAGATCCAAACTTGGACATAAAAAATCACATGATAGACCCAAATATCATGTCATGGTTCATAATTACCTATCACTTATTGGTCTTAAATATTTCATATTGATTCTATGATCTAAATTTTATATATGGATCATAATTTTTTCTTCATGCGAAAAGGATATCAATAAAATAAGTTTTTTCAGAATGATAATAATAATAATATTATTATTATTATCATTATAAACCTTAGAAATAGAGAACTTGGTTCCATTTAATAATAATAATTTTAAATAACATTTTATTTTAAAACATTATTCATGCAATGTTTTTTATATGTTCATTGAAATAAATTTCTATTTCTTATTTAGTGAAAAAATAATGAAAATGTTTCTATATCCACATACAAAAGGAACCCTCACATACCCCAGTCCCATTTTTGTTTAAATTTTTTAAAATTATAATTTATTATTATTTCCTTTAAAATAACAAATAAATAGTTTTAAGTTAACAGGTCCATAAAATTATAAATTTTATAAGTAGATTCAGTTCAATCCCAATATAAAAATTTATCTTTAGTAATAAATTCAGAATCTAAACATGTTAAATGATAATTAAAATTCAAACTTATATATTCATAAATTTGATAAAAATTATGTGGTAGCTCTTTAGTCTAATCGATGAAAAACACACATTATTAATTTCCTCTCATTAAGATGACCATTTTGATATATGTTATGTGACAAGATCCTTGTTTAATTAAAATTATTAAAATACTAATCATAAATGATTAAAACCATATAAATCAAAATATATATATATTTAAAATAAGGAAACATAGGTTAGAGGTATTCATTTCTTATATTAATGAATTCCTCTTTTTGGGATATTTGATTCCATATCTATGGAAATCAATTTAAATTAGAGAAAAAATATTTCTGAATATGAATAACAAAATCAATACATTTAATGAGGTTCTTGATAACTATATAAATAAACCATACTTGGTTCTGATCAATTATTATCTAGTGATATGATCCTCCCTTTACTAGCAGCCACCATGAGAGAGATTTCTCTAAAATCTATTTTTTCTATTGATTCGTCTAAAATATTCTTATATATAGGCATTTAGGTCACAATATATTTTATAAAATATTATTTATCCAATAAAAATTATTTTCATCAGTTTTTAACCATTTTAAAAATGTATGAAAATTACAAAAATATTATCCCAAAAGAAACATGTCATTTTAGACTCGTTTATGATGTTTGTTTCTCGATCTAAAATCCACTATAAGGAAAACAAATTCCAGAGTTGTTTTTTATAACCATTATTTTTTAAAATATATAGTTCAATCACTATTTAGTGTAATTCTTCAAAAGTGTTGCTAACGTTTTTGTTTATCAATGGTTTTAATTAAAATTATTTCTATGTGTTTAAAAAAATAAAAATAAAAAATATGTGTTTCCCCTGATCCCATACTCATGATCCCCCTATCATCTCCATTCCCTTGACCCCCAATCCCACCCCCACTCATGATTAATGATGTGATCACCCTTTACTCAATCAATGAACCACTAGTTATAGACCATCCATGTCATTTTTGTTTCCTTCAACCCCACACCTCCCACTCATGATCCATCCTCGTTTTCCACCATACCTTCATACTATATTTATTCAAGAAACTCTCAAGGTAAGGGATTTCGAATCTATCTTTTCATATATGTGTTAATGGGTAATTATTAATCTTTTATTTCTTTAGATAAAATTTTTGAATTAACTTAATGAATATAATGAATTAGATTGAATAAATCTTAATGGTAGGGAGAATCGTATGTGTTTATAGATTGATGTTAAGAATTTATTATGCTTTTTTATTAAAAATTTATATATTTATAATTTAATTTATATGGATAATAGTGGTAATTCAATAATGTGGATAAAAGTTTAATTAGTTTACCTTGAAACACGCCTTATTATGCTAAGGGTTTGGATGAATTTTTATATTATGAAATTGAAAATCAATCAATGGATGGTAGAATAAAATGTGTGTGTCATGATAATAAATTCAAGAAATAATTGAATATAAATGATTTCTATAAGAACCTAATATTGAAATAGTTTATATATTGATATGTACATTGGATATGGCATGTAGAATTGAATGTTATGTAAAGACAAAGTAATAAATATCTTATCAATGAAAAACAAAGTGAACCACCATAAGAGAATTTATTTTGAAACTTGAAAAATGAATCATTTGGATATATAGAATACCTTCACCAATATTTTAATAGATCAGTGGAAACTTTAGTCGATCCTGGGTAGGTTAAACTTACTCATAACTTTAGTGAGAACAAAATGATTTTTCTAAATTAGTTAATGATCGAAATCAAGGATTGTCCAAAGGGTGATACAAGTATTCAAATTTGTTTTTTTCTACTAAATTTATGCAATATCAAGTGTCTCTATGGAATTAGTGCTATTTTTTATTTTCACTATCTTAAAATTAATTCCTTATTAGTTCTAATTTAGTTAATGAATGTTTATAATTGAGCATAAATGTCAAATAATTTAAAGATTTTTGCTCAAGGTCCTCTAAGGAGGGATAAGATATACAAATCCTACAATATTAATGGGTTAAAATTTCATTAAATTAGCCATAAAGATATATCAAAAATAAAAAAAATAGTATTGTATTCACTCTTTTAGAGGTGTTAAACCAATTAAATATGGTTTATATCATTCAATTAAACTATCAGGATCAAATTTCCGTTATCTTATTCAAGTTAAAGTGGGTCAACATTGAAAGGGGTGTAAGGAAAGATTTATTAAATTTTACTTCTATCAACATCTCTCACCTGATCCATACTAGTGTGAATAAAGAGCTTGAATCATTTATTTTTGGATTCAAAATAAACAATTGTTTATTATATAAATGATTAAGTGAAAGAAGTTTGGAGTGTTGTTCTAAAATTAAAATAGATTGTCTTTTGCAATAAGGGTGATGAGCTCAATTAGTAATTTTTGATAGTGAACCTCATCAACCAAAAAACATTCAACATTTTTTCCCTAAAAATATTAAAATAATAGAACATGAAAGTATGGGTAATTAGGATGAACTCTTTGTAGTGGAGGTTAATAAAAATAGTGAAAATGAAGATGAAGATAATTTTTTTGAGAAAGATGGAGGTTGTGCCTCTTTTATTAAAAGAAAACAAAAGATAGGAACCCAAGAGAGTGTAGGAAAACAAAGAAAAATCCCAAAGAAAAACTAACTACCTATCTTTTTCTTCAGTCGTTCAGTGATCATTCTTTCTTCTTCTCCCATTACCTGCCATATACCCCTTTTGCGACCATGAACACGGCCTCTCTCTCTCCCTATACTTGGAGGAAATGATTGGAGTCTTTTAAGAAGTTTCTTAGCATCAGTACTATCAGAATCAGAGCTATCATCCTTCTGATCATTTTCAAGGGAAGTGTCTCTTGTCACTGGAGTCAACATCCCTTCAACCTCCATTTTCTTAGTCGAAGCCGTCTTAAACGGTTTCTCAACCACTACTTGAAACATCACCGGATACTTTGACTTCTTGTGAGAAACAAGTTGAAATCCATCATTATCCACAATGGATTTTGGATAATCATGACAAGTTTTAGAACAGACCAGAGTTTCATATTTTAAAATTTGCTTTACCTTGCTACCTAAGGCAGTCAACTTTTCATGTGAGAGTTGGAGGTCAAATTATTTTTGTATCTAGTCTTCAATCAGTTTTTCACCCATCATGTCATCAATGCTTTCCGGCATGTAAGAAGCCAACAAGACATCACCTTTTCCTTTTCTCTATGTGTTATCATTGTGGACATTCATCTCTTCGGAGAAGATGGCGGCCCATGACTTTGTCTTATAAAGATGAAGATAATTAAACTTATAAATTGGTTATAAAAATTATTATAATTTTATATATATATTTATGATTTATAATTATTGGTAAGTATTTCATTATCAAAAAACTGTACATTTTTATTGACTGCTTAATGCATTTATCAAAAAGATAAAAATAACAATGGAGGATTTAAAAATATGAATACAAAAAATGTAAAGACATAAAAGACATTAAATTATAATTTCATATGATGAATTCAGGGTACTTACTAGTGATGTTATCAAAATCTATTGATAGATTCTGGGGAATATTTATTAAAAGATTGTGAGCCTTTCCATTAATTATAAATATTAGTGTAATATTATCAAAGCATAAAATAATGAGATATTTTACCAACAAATAAATCTAACACTAATTTAATACTAATTCAGAACTAATTTAAAAGACATGTGTAAAATTATTATATACTTATGAAGTTGTATGTTTTTTATTTACATATTTTTTTTATTTTGATTTAGTAAAATATGTTTCATGTCCATGTACAATAAAAAATTTTTACAATAAATGGAGAGAATTTAAGTGGGGATTATTTCATGAGATTGATGATACTACTTTGAGAACTCAGTAGATGTATGATAAATTGCTTGAAGGCATGTCTCTGGGGCTATGGAAATTGTTTGTACATATTAACAAAGATATATCTCATGATGTATTTTAATATTTTATAGTAACTTAATAACATAGACATAAGAAAATAATAATTTTTTATTAATTTGATATTTTTTCTAATAATTATCAAAAAAATAAAATTGATCATGAAAAACAATTCATTCCTCATATCGTTGGGTAATAGTGTTTTTCCAAAAAAAAGAGAAATCTTGTTTTTATTTTATTCATTTTTATTTATATTATTTTATTATACCAAAAGTTTTTTTTCTAACTTTATATGTACAAAAAATATAAATTTTCATGATTTAGGTCACCTAGTTGGATTAATAGAGATGTGGCTTAATGATCATTGAAAACATAATTGTTGTTTCATAAAGGAATATACTAAATAAATTGTATTAAGTACTTTTTATTACAATTTAATGTTATTTAATTAATTTATATCATACTAATTAAAAATAAATTAATTATATATTATTAATAATTTCATATAATTTATAAAATAATTTTTAATATTATTGTATGAACAGAATAAAATTCATGAATTATGGGAAGTGAACCCTACACAATCATAGTTGATTTCCCATAACAATGAAATGTAAATAATTTTTGGGATGGAGAATATTGGGCATGTATAGGTGATGGATTCCAAGCTTAGTCCATCAGATTTATTTAGTATGATACCATCATCCTTTATTGTTACACCATCTAGTGGGGATTCAAATAGTGTTGTTGATCAGCAAGCATATATAGAGATTTTGTGGATGAATTTAAAGGTGAAACAACATGGGTCCTATAAGAAAACATGGGATCAATGGAATTCAATAATAGAAAATACATTAATTTCTATTTTCTAGATGTTCATGGGCACAATCCCAAAGGAATTTTCTGGTCTTATAGCACATCCTATATATTTAAATTTTAAACTCAATATATCAAATGTGTAAAAAACAATTTTCATTATGTTATAAAGATATTGTATCAGGTTGGTATTGTTTTTGTGAGATATAGTTTGGGTAATTTGATATAATTGTTATTTTTTAATTATGTGGGTGTGTATTTATGATTAAAGGTGGTTTTTATTATATTTTTATTTATTCAATATGAAGAACAACCAGAATAATAGAAATATAAAAAAACAACCAAGAAATGTATTTCCTCTCTCCCCAAGCCTCTCACAGGATCTCTACCCATATAAAATGCCAACTAGACTCAATGGTTGGACCCCACCAATCCTCTAAGTGATTATGAGGAGATGACATGTCAATCTAATGTGCAGTGTGCTCTAACTATGTAACGCCCTGACCCTAGTTACCCAGAGTCAGTGCATTATTACATAACATTGGCATGATACAATGAAATAATGTCCCGAAATATCGATTAGTTTAGTATCTTTGGAAATACTAGAAACATTTATAAGGTCAACATTACAACTTGAAAATAAAAACAACACTAAATTACTCCATTAGAAACATTCAAGCTTCCTAGATTATGCCTGAAAGTCACTCATAACTAACTTCTTCATATCCTGGGAAAATGAAACATAAGAAAGGGGTGATCTCAAATGCTCAGTAAGAGTAAGAAATACAGTGGAAGATAACATAAACATTAGGCATGGTGAATAATTGAAAACACATTCCTTTAAAAATAATTAACATGATCACTTTATGGCAGGAATATGAGATGAGTAAATAATGCCATAATAAAACGTAGTCATGGGTATTCTACTAGTTGAATAACCACATGAAATATCAACATCTAATCTCATAATGATGGAATGAATAATGTCGGACATCATAACCACATAGTCAAGGCCTTGTGCCCAAGCTACAAACAATATTTTGTCAAGGCCTTATCCCAAGACACTAGTTTGTCTCATGAGACCTACCGATGCATCGAGGAGCTATAGTGGGCTCCACCCGTCACTTACAAAGTCTAATTCATTCCTCGTATGAAAATTTTGAAACATAACATAAACATTCGTATTAAAACTTGCATAAAAAATGTCAATAATTTATTCAAAAACCTTGAATGGTATAAAAATAGCACATCCACAGTAAAACATAACTCATTCAATACAATATGGAAGAATGTACTATAACAGATTAACCTCAATCTAGAATAATGAAGGATATTGACATAGATTAAAATAATCATCAAAACTATTTGAAAGAAATATCCCCCTTTTTCTTGAAAACATTTAAAAGTCGCACTATTTCTCAAGAAGCTGTTTAAAATAGATTTTTATGAATCAGAGTTTCCCATACCACTTTGAAAATTTTAATAGGAATTTTAATTTTAAAACTTTAATGTCTATATAAATAAATCCTTAAATCCATTTTTAAAACGTGGACATTAATGAGAAATATTTAGATTAATAAATCTTTAAAACATTTAAAATGATATTTTAGTTAGAGTTCTTAACCAAAAGGGAGACACTTGAATACAAATAATTGAGGTAATCAAAAATTTATAATATCATGAGAATAAAATGATTCATGATATACTATGTCAAAGTACATTATATACACCATATAAAAGTGAATTGGTGTATAACAACAAATAAGTCTCAATTGAATGTAAATTGAGATGAAATATCTTATAATGACCATATCCATAGGTTAAGGATAAATAAATGACATAATTATGTGTGAAAAATATAAATACACTCAATATTACTTGATATTCAGTTTAAATAAATCAGAGGACATTCACACATATTCTTGTAAAAACAACACCAATGAATTTGATGTTTAAATCAATAAATGGAGATTGAGTTAAAATTACTCTTATCAAGTTCATATCGATGACTTGAGAATTTATCAATGGAGTGATTATGTGTATCAAAAGTATATCCACAGAAATGGTAGTGTAAACTATGACATAAGCAAATGAATAGTGATTCCACACATAATCTTGGAGTAAAATAATCAATGAAGTATGCGTAAAGCCGAATGAGTGAAAATTGAAATTTCAAATTCCCTTATCGATTTGGTAACATAAAAAACATACACCCATGAAAGAGGTATCATACAATGAAAATTTAAATATCCATAAATTAAATTATATTACACAATGAATACAATCATGGGCATTACACACACCACATGCAATAAAGAAGTTGTGAACAATGGAAATCTCACGGAATTAAAAGTGAGATAAGAAACCCCTTAATTTGTAATTTTTCCTTGGTCGAGGGTAGGTTAACCTACTTTATAATGGTTAAATAATTGTTATTAAATTATAAAATAATGATATACAGTAATATTATATCATATATGATCTTTTAACATTGCTTTGTTAATAATATCTTAGTATTATCATCATTTTGGGTGTTAAAGGATTCATTTTCTTTTATATTTTTTGTTATGTGGGTCATATTTGTTATATATGGGATGTATCTTATTCATATAAAGAATGATATCAAGTCTCTAAATATTATTTTTAATCATCAAATGAAAATTAGTCTTTAATGGATACTATGGGGAATGAATCTCATCGCATTCGTGGAGACGGTAATCTGTATGTACGCACGAGCGACAATATCATTCTTTTGATATTAAAATAATATAAAATTGGATGGTATATAATATATGAAGAATAATTATCATGTTATATTTATTATTTACATAAATTACACATCATTATTATACACATCTAAATAATAATTTATTGAATAACAATTACACCACGACGTGGAGACGGTAAGTCGTACGTATGCACATATGGTGACATGTCATAAAAAGGATGGATAGAATAATGAATATGGTTGTAAAATTTTCATAATAACATCATAGTATATAGAAGATACTGGATTTATTATTTTATAATGGAAACAACAAAGAAAGAGGAAGTGGAAGAAGAAAGGAACTTGAAAGAGGTGATGAGATATTTACCTCTTCTTCGGGTTCTTCCTTTTGATTTGATCAAAATGGATTCTTAGGTTGGATTTTTGACTAAAGGATGGTCTCTAGGATGAAGGGAGGACAGTTGAGAGGGTATTTGGAAGATTTTGGCTAAGCCAAAAGACTTTGAAGGAGTGAATTTGAGGGAAGGGTGAGTTCCCTTTTATAAGAGGGTGAGGGGAACCTTAGGAAAAACTAGAAATATTATTTTATAATAAAATCCATTGCGGTCTATAATGGCTCTAAAATGGATTATTTAAAGGATAATGTGGGGATGGTTTGAAAACCACTCAACCAATAGGTTTTATATAGGTTTTTGTTACTATATTAACCTTATCTTTTAGATTTAACTCTTAGTTAAATAGTTTGACATTTACCATGTCTCTTTGTATTTTTATATTATATGGTTAATAAACTTACTATAAACATCAAGAGAACCCCATGTGGTTAATTAATGATACACCTATCATTATATAAGTATTTTGGCCGACCCTTATATTTTTAGGAATATAATATCAATTAATAATATAATATTTGTTTTAAATACTCTTTTATGTCAATTTGGACACTATTTGGTATTTTGTTTTTTCTAAATTCAAAACATCATTATTACTTCGAAAAAAATTCATATAACTAACAGTAATATGTAATATTAACCTATAAAATTAGTTTAATTCATAAAAAGTCTCAAATTACATTTATTTGGATATTTATAATATCAATTATTTTAATATTTCATTAATAAAGTAATTACAGCATCATAATTGTGTCATAAATAAATTTAATTATTTAATGTCTAAAAATAATAAATAAAATACCATTATGTAGGAAATTGTTTTATATTTCTAATTAATATTTATAGTCAAATTTATATTATTTATAACCCTATATTAAAAATGTTTTAGTTATTAAACTTTGATTTTAACTCTTTTAACACTTCTTTGAATTAAATAATAATAAATTTCCAAATCTAATCCAAGTGGATCTAAAGGATCATATTTTATTCCTAAGGTTTTTTTTGGTCGAATTAAACTTATACAATAGAATTAGGACATGTGTTAGGGTAATAATAATATCGTTTTTACCCTTAATTACCCTATTTACTTTTAACCATGGTAAATGAAAGTAAAAAAAGTTATTATTCACCAAAAAATATTTTCATCTTATTGAACCATATTTTTCTTACCGATATCAACTATGTCTCTCAGATTTTTGAAATTCCACTCACAGAAGCGGTAAAATTATGTTTTATACGAATTTGCAAATTCTCCTAGGAGGTGGGTAAAAGACGGTGAAAACTTTAATAAAATTTTTATATATCTTAAATTATTATAAATTGACTCCATTGAATTACATTAAACTTATATAGGTATTATGTATCTATTTTTACCTAAAATAAATTTAAATAAAATAAATAATTATTTAAATAAAAAATTCGGTTTTAAACTATAACTCAGTGTTTTTCACTATTCCTCAAAAATTGAAAGTTTTCAAAAAAATACCAAAAATTCACCCTAGGATAATTTAGATATTCTGAATCCAAAAATGAAGTCCATTTTTAAAGATAAAATTTATAAAATTTTAAAAATTGGGTATTACTATTCATAACGGCTAGTTTTATTGGTTGTGGTGTGTTAGAACTCGAAGTTGTGTACAACACACGCTATTTTATTATCCAAAGAGAAGCGTACCATGGAAGATTGGGGTGTTACAAAATGACTGAATAAGTAATTTTTAAAAATTCAAAAATATTTAAAAACATGCATCATGATGTTAAATAAATAAAATGACCTCTAATTCCCATGAAATAAAAGGTAAAAAAACATAGTTTTATTTTTAAAATATATGAACTGGTTCCATGTCAATCTGAGTTATTGTATGCTCATGGTGACCAAAAACAAATTTTAAGTGTTTTAAAACACAAAAACATTCATGTAATAGTAAAAACCCTAGTAAAAGTCCAAGGATTGAGGATAAATCATAAAAAAAATATTTGAGTTTTTTATTATGTGAAAAATTATACAACACAACAATTTGACAAGTTGTGTGCTCATACTGACTGAATAAGTAGTTTTAAAAATTTTGATAGTATTTAAAAGTGATTATCCGAGATTCAAAACCACGAAAAAAATATGATTATTGTGAAATCGTATTTTAATAACCATAGATTTATTTTTGAATTATAGGAACCAACTCCATGTAAATTTGAGTTTTTGTTTTTTTAGGAACACAAAAACACATTTTTGTGTATTAAAACACTAAAATGTACATTTAATAGTAAAAACCATATAAAATTATCACGTATTGATATAAAATCGTTAAAAATTTATCTTTGAAACATTTTTAATGTGTAAAATAAAGGGGAAAATAAATCTAACATGCATTGTACTCAAATATATAGAATAAGTGGTTTTTAAATATTTATTAGTCTTCAAAAGCATGCATCAATGGGGTAGCCTAAAAAAACAATCTATGATATTTATTAAATCATGGGAAACAAACCATAATTTTTTTTTGAAATGTAGGAAATAACGCCACATGAATACAAGTTGTTATTTTAATAGATGACTAAAAATGACATCCCTATAATTGTAAAAACCATAGAAAATGGCCTCAATTTGATTAGAAATAATAGAAAAACTATATTTGTATTTTTTTTATGTGAATGAGAAAATGGAATGTCAATATGATGTGTGGTGTACTCGTATGAACTGAAAAATCTATTTTTTAAGACTTGGAGGTCTTTAAAAACATGAGCAAGGGGGTCCAAACCAGGAAAATGGAATCTAATTACCATGAAATCTTATAAAACAATTGTATAAGTATATTATGAATTTAGAAACTAACTCCTAATCTATAAAGACCTAGAATTTCCATGTAATTTTTTTAAAATAAATTTGAATTTTAAGAGTCCATGAAAATTGACGGCGCGTGATTCCGAGGCTCAGAGTTCCCAGAATTAATTTCTGAACTTTTTTTTGGGTACGTTTAGTAAATGTGCGAGTGGGTTTTTCTAAATTTTGAATTAGTGCTTGTAATTGAAATCTGAGGGCACCGTTGAACTCACATCGCTTAAGGAGACTTTCACCTCCCTGGACTGGGCCGAACCGCCCGGCGCCCTCGCAGTATCCCTCGATTGAGCCACCCTAGCGGCCTGCCAGGCCGGACCCAGTGAGTCAGGGCAAACCCAATAGGTCGGGTTGCACTGCAGGCCGGGTCGGTCCGATCGGGTCGGACCGGACCCGAGCCCACTACGACCCAATTACATTCTTTTGGCCATAACTTTGGCATGAGACGTCTGTTTGACGAACCGTCAGCGGCGTGTAAATCTTGGAGAAAGATGGTACCTTTGAGTGATACCCCACTGTGTTTTGTATTAATATGGGGAATGGTCAGGTTGGATCGAGCACGAATCCAACCGGGCCCCCGAGACTAAAAGGCTAATAACTCACAGACCGGGCGTCCGATTAACATGTTTTATATTACTTTGAGACCCTTATGACGTGGCGGACCATTGAGATACTTCTTCATGGGACTTTGTGGCATTTGGAGTATCAACCAGTATGTTGTGGAGAAGATCCTCTCGGAGGAGAGCAAGCATAGTGCGGAGACCTAGTGGCTGGATGAGACTTGATGACTGCTGATCTTTTTTACTCGGAGTGACTCGACAGGCCCAGTGGGGTGTGCCTTGGTGATGCGGCAGACTCATGTTACTCGACAGGAGGAGTACCTCAGTAGGCCATGAGGGGGAGTGCCTATGTGTGACATGGTAGACCCACGGTGGGGAGCACTTCTGTGTGACGCGGCAGACCCACAGTACTCGATAGGAGGAGTACTTCAACAGTCCAAGGTTAGTTGGAAGCACCTCTGTGTGATGCGGCAGGACCATTGTACTCGATAGAGAAGGAGTCCTCCAGTAGCCAAGGTGTTCGACATTGTGACTCGAAATGTTACTTGATACTAACCCTAGAATAAATCATGTTGTGAGCTAAGTTATTACCTCTTTGTTTTCCTCAAGATTCAGATGGATTAC
The DNA here is from genome assembly GCA_963277665.1 of Viscum album. Lineage (NCBI taxonomy): Eukaryota > Viridiplantae > Streptophyta > Magnoliopsida > Santalales > Viscaceae > Viscum > Viscum album. The sequence goes on along the minus strand of OY728126.1, from coordinate 925,855,358 downwards.
TTGATAACTTAGGTATATGTAATGGCATATACCTAAGTAAGGTTGTATGTTGATTTCATACTTTGTGTTTTATCCTTGATGGATTTTTCTGAGACCTATAGGGTCTCAGGGTCCCTACTGAGTATTGTTATACTCACCCCTACACGGGCTATGCCTGCACCTTGTTGTATTGGATGCAGATGAAGGACAGTGCTAACTGAGGCTGAGAGTACCATGACTAGATGGTACCTGGAGGTGGACCATTCGGCGTGTTGGTACGTAGAGGAGACGGGTGGATGTGGAATACTGAGGAGGCAATCTGTACCTACCCTTCAGGTAGGAACCTTGGAGGACGAACCATCAGCTGACTTTCCTATTTCTTCAATTGTATTATATCACAGTTTTACTTGTACTTTCGAGTTGGGCTTGTATTCTGGCCCCTTTTACTTACTACACTCACACTATTTTCAGTTCAGTTTACTTGTGTTCCTATCTTGTTATGTTCTTGGTTATGTGTGCTTACAGGTTATAAAGGCAATGTCTTCCCAGTTTTAGGGAATACGCCTTCGGTGCTAGTCGCCAGCCCCTAGCCTATGGAGGTCGGGCTTGGGGTAGTTAGGGCACGGACCCCGGGGGATGGGTTGTGAAAAATTGGTATTAGAGGAGTCGGTTCTACTGAAGAACTAGGACTCTGATATTTTCTGTGAAGTAATAGTGTTAAAAGTAATGAGTGTGGTTTTTAGTTCAGGGAGTCCAGTGTTGGTGTGTCGGCCGATGTATCCATACACCAAGACCCTGACTTCTGATTTCTGACTCAGTGCACGAAAACACTGATTGTGTGTGTGTTTTCAAAATTTTTCTTTGGGATATTTTGAGTCATCCCACCAGGTATAACTTTCAACTCACCAGGTATAACTTTCAACTCACCAGGTATAAATTTTTGACCGTGGGCCACCTATTTATTTTTAGGATTCCCCCGTGAAGACAACCAACTAGAGTACCGAGAGTTGAACGCACTGATAGCCCCCCGAGCGACGAGGCCTCGGTGCAGGGCCCTTTTCTAGTAGATGAACCAGTGGAGGCACCAGTGGTACCATTACCCATTGGGCCACCGATGCCACCATCCCTAGTAGTAGATGGTGCACACTTCTTGAGCACGTTGCATGATTTCCAACACCAGAGGCCACCTAGGTTCAGGGGAGAGATAGACCCACAGGCGGCTGAGGATTGGTTGGAGGATGTGGTGAGAGTCTTCGGACTCGTAGGGACACCAGCCGATCTCATGGTGATCCTTGCTGCCATCCTTCTATAGGCACCAGTAGGCAGATGCTGGATCTTGATGCTTCTGGTTCACAATGAGGTGACGCTTCTCTGGGCAGACTTCAAGAGCCTATTTTGGGTAGATTTTGTCCCAGCGACTCTTCGTATAGTGCACATACAGGAGCTTCTTCATCTGCAGTAGGGAAGCATGATTGTGGCTCATTCCTCATTGAGGTTCACTCACCTCTCACACTACTCCACAGATATGGTGCGGGACCCATTATTCAGGGCCCGGACCTTCGAGTAGGGCCTCATGTGAGAGATCAGGGCTTCGATGATCTCACTCATCATCCTGATGCTGGTGGGGATGTTAGAGGGAGACCTCTTAGTGGAGAGTTTCCTTGCTGAGAAGTCACCAGTAGCGAGACCATCCACCAATTGACACGTAGCATAGTCTTCTACTGCTGACAGTAGACAGATGTCGCAGAGGTCCCAGAGGACCAGACCTACAGGTGGACGATCGCATAACTCAGGATTGGTTGTGTGGGTCACCCGAGATAGAGCCAGTCATACCAGGAGTGGGCAGTGTTACGCATGTGGTGGCCAGGGTCACATGGATCATGACTGTCTGACCTATCGTACAGATGATCAGCAGATGGTCGAAGGACCTCCCAGGAAGAGATAGAGGTTCGACCGAGGAGGTCCACAGGGAGCAGGCAGACGTGGTAGGGGAACTAGCCGTATAGCTGGTGGTGGGAGACAATTTGACATGTTACCGCCACCACCACCAAGAGGTCCACCCCGACCGTAGGGAGCATGTGGACAGGGGAGAGCTTAGCTCCAGGAAGCTGAGGCTTATGATCATAGTGCTCTGGAGATGATACGAGGTACGATCTGTGTCTACTCCACCATAGTTGTAGTACTTATAGACATAGGTTCCAGTCATTTCTTTATTACCAATGCCCTCATTCGGATCTCAGAGATTCTGATGGAGTCTTTGGCTCAATCCTTACAGCTAGAGACTCCTACGGGAGAGGATTTGATGATTACGAACTGGTTCTGGTAGTGTGATCTTACTCTAGGAGGCGAGAGATTCAACTGGGATCTCCTCGTAGCGGCATCAAGGACTTACGATTTCATCTTGGGTATGGACTGGTTATCTACAGTCCATGCTCAGATTGACTATATTAGGCGCAAAGTGTGGTGTGTCTGCATGGATGGGACCAGGTGTACCTTCACTGATGAGAAGGGAGCCTTTTCAGTGTAGGATGGAATTACCTAGAGGAGATTGAAGCCGATCACACATCAGTTGGCTAGCCAAACCCTCTGAGTTGTTGATGTGGAGAGTCCGAGCTATCCTGTAGTGGTGGACCAGTATGCAGATGTTTTCCCTGATGATGTCCCAGATCTACCTCATCGTAGAGAGGTGAACTTTTACATTGACTTGTACCCCAGGACAGCACTGATATCTACACTAGAATATCAGATGGATCTCGCGGAGCTTCGTGAGCTGCGGGTATAGTTAGAGGACTTGCAGGGGAAGGGATTAATTTGGCATAGTGTTTCTCCTTGGGCAGCCCCGATTCTATTCACCAAGAAGGAGGATGGGAGCTTCAGGATTTGTGTTGGATATCGACACTTGAACCAGGTGACTGTGAAGAACAAGTACTCACTCCTGAGGATTGACGACCCCTTTGATTAGCTGAAGGAAGCATGGTTGTTCTCGAAGATAGACCTCAGATCAGGCTATCACCAGCTCAGAGTATGAGACGAGGATGTGAAAAAGATGGCCTCCAGGTGTTGGTACGTCTATTAAAAGTTCTTATTTATGTCGCTCGGCATGACCAATGCTCCAACAGTGTTCATGGGACTCAGGAATAGGATCTTTCAGCCATACCTTTATCGCTTTTTAGTGTTCTTCATCGATGACATTCTCATCTACTCGACTACTGAGGAGAAGCATGCCTATCATTTGCAGGTAGTACTAGACACACTCTGAGAGCAACAGATTTATAGTAAGCTCTCGAAGTTCCAATTTTGGATCTGAGAGGTTCACTTTCTGGGACATGTCATATCGAAGTCTAGAGTTGCAGTAGATCCAGTGAAGATTGAGGCAGTACTTTCTTGGGAGCCACCCAGAGTGTGATAGTGTTAAGGATTTTCCTGGGTTTGGCTAGATATTACCGAAGGTTTGTGCTAGATTTCTCTAGAGTTGCAACACCACTATCATTCTTGAATAAGAAGGGGCAACCCTTTGTTTGCTCATAGAAATGAAAACAGAGTTTTTAGGAGCTGAGGTAGAGTCTGACTAGTGCCCCCATCATGAGGCTTCCAGAGGAGGGCGTAGGGTATGTAGTTTACTGCGCACATCAAGGACCAGACTCAAAAGAGTCCTGATGCAGGAGCGAGTAGTGATTGCATATTGTTCTCGACAGCTGATAAAGTATGAGCAGAACTATACTACCCATGACCTAGAGTTAGCAGCAGTGGTCTTATCCTTGAAGATGTGGCGGAACTATGTGATGGGAGAACGTTTTACAGTGTACTATGATCACAAGAGTCTCGGCTATATCTTCTCTCAGAAGGACCTGAACCTGAGACAGCGATGTTGGATTGAGTTCCTCTAGGACTATGACTTCGAGATAGTCTATAATCTTAAGAAGGGGAATGTTGTTCCAGATTCACTCAGCAAGAGATCTGGTATACAGTTGCTAGGTGAGGTGACGGAGCAACTGGCCGCTTTACAGATATCCTTTGTGGATAGAGATGGATCAGAATTTCTACAGACTCTTACAGTCACGACCCCACTTCTTCAGTGATTCAGGGAGGCGCAACATGGGGATGCTGACTGTGAGGCATGATGTGCTCAGATATCCACAGGACAGGCACCTAATGTATTTTATGAAGGTGGGGAGCACATTATCCACATTATAGGATGTACCACAGTACCAATTCCACTTCAAGAGAAAGTGTTGAGGGAGTTCCACACATCCCCTCTAGCGGTACATCCAGGAGTGGCGAAGATGTACCAGGATCTCCGACGACAGCACTGGTGGCCGAGAATGAAGAAAGAAGTAGCAGAGTTTGTCTCTTGGTGCCTCACTTGTCGGTAAGTGAAGATGGAGAATCAGGTACCAGAAGGCTTGGTTCAGCCTTTAGAGGTTCCAGAGTGGAAGTGGAATGGGATATCCATGGACTTTGTGACAGGACATCCACATACATCCAGGGTTCATGACTCAATTTGGGTGATCATCGACCGACTCATCAAGTCGGCCCACTTCCTACAGATCAGATAGCAGGGTTCAGTAGAGAGCTTTGGATGCCTCTATGTGCAGGAGATTGTGCAGTTACATGGAGTACCCTTGACAATTTTCTACGACCGTGATGCACATTTTACTTCCCAGCTATGGAAGGGGTTGTAGGAGGCTTTCAGGATGCAACTTCGTTTGAGCACCACCTTCCATCCTCAAAAGGATGTCCAGACTGAGCGGACCATTCAGACCGTCGAGTACATGTTGTGTGCTTGTGTCCTCGACTTTGGTCGCAGCTGGTAGGATCACTTTTCTTTGGTGGAGTTTGCATACAACAATATCTATCACTCCACCATTGGGATGGTACATTTCAAGTCATTGTATGGTCGACCTTGAAGATCACCCTTGTGATAGAATGGCCAAGGGGAGTCAGCACTAGTGAGACCAGAGATGGTACGGGCTACCACAGAGAAGGTGTAGATCATCCAGGAGCTGATGAAGACTGCACAGAGTAGGCAGAAGTTGTATGCCGACAAGAGACAGAGACCTCTAGAGTTCTAGGATGGTGACCATGTTTTTCTACTGGTCTCACATCGATGAGGCTTGTAGAGATTTGGCCGAGGTGGAAAGTTATCTCTGAGGTTCATCATACCTTTTCATGTCCTCAGCATAGTTGGTGAGGTGGCTTACCGCTTAGCTCTTCCACCTCAGTTGCACCGGTTCATGACGTCTTCCACGTGTCCCAGCTGAGGAGATACGTGCATGACCCTTCTCACATCATCGACCATGGCGAGCTGGACATCGACGATGGGGTGAATTTTACAAAGGATCCAATAGATATTGAGGATTGATAGAAGTGGGTCCTTCATGGATGGTCGATACATCTGCTGCGCGTTCACTGGCAGCATGAGAACCTCTATGAGAGGACATGGGAGCGGGAGGCTCAGATGCGTGCGCAGTACCCTCACTTGTTTACCTAGTTTGAGTTGTTGCTTACGGGGAAGTAGAGCCCTGAGGTATAGAGAATGTAAAAACCCAGAATTTCCATGTAATTTTTTTTAAAATAAATGAGAATTTTACGAGTCCTCAAAAATTGACGGTGCATGATTTTGAGGCCAGGAGAGCCCAGAATGAATTTCTAAACTTTTTTTCAAGTACGTTCAGTAAATGTGAGAGTGTATTTTTCTAACTTTTGAACCAGTGCTCGGAATTGAAATCGAAGGGCACCGTTAAACTCGTAGTGCTGGTACTTTCTTAAGGATACTTTCACCTCAATGGCAGTTGGTCGAGGGTGAAACATAATTTTTTGGGTTTTTCGTGGAAATAATAAAATAAAATAAACACACATTTTATTTTATTTTTTGTAACCACTCCATGTGGAACTTGGTAGTTGGGACCACTAAACCTTAACCTCCCATGAGAGGTTATGGTGGTGGGGACCACCCGAGCCTAACCTCCCATGAGAGGTTATGGTGGTGGGGACCACCCGAGGCCTAAACCTCTTGAACTCCCCTCTTAATGAGGGAGAAACTTCTCAACTCCATCACTAATTTATAGGAGCCTCTTGAGCATCCTCTTTATTAAATTATGCCAACGCACCACTTTAAATTGTGCCAACTTAGTTAATTAATTTTTCTAATTTGAAATTGTGCCAACAATTAAAATTGGGGAATCACATTTTATTTTGGTGGGAGAGAATTCGTTGGAAAAGGAGAGAGGGAGCTCTTATTTGGAGAAAGATCTCCAACAAAGAACACGTTCTTCCACGAAGAATGCTCCGCCAATGAAGAATGCTCTGCCAACGAAGAACCCTGACCTCAACTTTTACCTTCTTCCTCGAGACATCCTCCAATGGTGGACATCTTCAACAACGAAGAATCACCTCCATCGAAGAAAGTTAATCCGACGAACGAGCTCGGGATCGGAGGCATGTGACGGGCGTGATGAACGTCGACAACTTCGACTTCTCTCTTTGTCATCAATAATAGAACAACCCGAGGGAGGGGTTTATTTATATTTGTTTATCACTTCCCATGTACACCCCTTCTATTTATTTTGTGGGTTGGGAACAATATTTGCGGGGGGATAGGATTTTCCGTTCATGTTCATGTTCTTGATGAGCCATAGGTTACCACCCTAACGCGGAGGGTACATGCCAAACCAACATGGCCCGACCCCTCCGCAAATCTTGTGGTGTTCTTTGAGAAGGTGGAGGAAGGAAACCATCCATGGTTGGGGCACGATAATGGCGGCCAGTGCCACCGCTGGCCTTGACGAAGGCGACAGCACAGCGGCGCCGCCCCGCGGCCACCGCCGTCACCTCGTGGCCTCTACGCCGACCGCAGCCACCGCCACTGTCTGTGGCTCCGCACCACCCTATGGCCGAGGCGTCCCCATGGCCAGTCTCCCACCCCCCGGCTGAACCGCCGACCCGCATCTGGACCGCCGAACCACGGCCGGACCGCCGCCCCATGGTCGGTCCCCCCACCCACGGTTGGTCCGCCACCCCGCGACCGGACCGCCAACCCGCGACCAGTCAGCCTCCCCGCGGCCGAACTGCAGCCCCACAGCCGGTCCACCGACATGCGGCCAGACCGCCGCCATGCGGTCTCACACCGCCCCACGCCCTCACAGTATCCCTCAGCCAAGCTGCCTTTGTGGCTCCCTCGCGGCCTGCCGGCCCGAACCTAACGAGTCGGGCCGAACCCAACAGGTCGGCCCGCACTGCAGGCTGGGCCAGACCCAACGGGGTGGTCCGAGTCAACCCGAACCTGGTCGGACCATTCCGGGTCGGTTTCTACTGGGTTGGACCGAACCTGACCCCACTTCAACCCAATTACATTCTTTTGGACATAACTTTGGCATCGGACGTCCATTTGATGAACCGTCAGCGGCACTAGAAATCTTGGAGTGAGATGGTCCCTTTGAGTGATACCCAAATGTGTTTTGGATTAAGATGGGGAACTGTCAGGTTGGATCGAGCATGAATCCAAACGGGCCCCCGGGACTAAAAGGCTAATAGATCACAGACCGGTCGTCCGATTGACACGTCGTCTGTTACGTTGAGAACCCTATGACGTGGAGGACCTTTGAGATACTTCTTCGTGGGACTTCGTGGAAGTTGGAATATCAACCAGTGGCTTGTGGAGCGGATCCTCCCATAGATGAGCTAGCATAGAGTGGAGACCTAGTGGTTCGATGAGGCTTGACAACTACTGACCGTTTCAACTTGGAGTGACTCGATAGGCCCAGTGGGGAGCACCTTGGTGATGTTGCAAACCCATGGTAATCGAAAGGAGGAGTACCTCAGTAGGCCACAAGGGGTAGCGTCTTTGTGTGACGCGGCAGACCCACAATGGGGAGCACCTCTATGTGACGTGGCAGACCCATGGTACTCAACGGGAGGAGTACCTCTGCAGTCCAAGGTTAGTGGGAAGCGCCTCTGTGTGACACGGTAGGACCACTGTACTTGATAGAGGAGGAGTTCTCCAACAGCTGAGGTGTTCGACACTGTGACTGGGAATGTTAATTGATACTACCCCTAGAATAAATCCCGGTGTGAGATGAGTCAGTACCTCTATGTTTTCCTCATGATTGAGATGGATTACTTGATAACTTAGGTATATGTATGGGCATATACCTAAGTAAGGTTGTTTGTTTATTTCATAATTTGTGTTTTATCCTTCATGGATTTTGTGAGACCTAGAGGGTCTCGGGGTCCCTACTGAGTATCGTTATACTCACCCTTGCAGGGGATATACCCACACCTTGTTATGTTGGATGCAGATGATGGACAGCACTGACTGAGGTTGAGAGTACTGGGACTAGACGGTACCTAGAGGTGGACCATTCGGTGTGTCAGTACATAGAGGAGACAGGTGGACATGGAGTGTTGAGGAGGCGATCTTTACCTACCCTTCAGGTAGGAACCTCGGAGGACGACCTAGAAGCTGACTTTCCCTTTTCTTCAGTTGTATTGTATCACATTTGTAGTTGTACTTTCTAGTTGGTCTTGTATTCTGGCCCCTTTTACATACTGCACTCACACTGTTTTTAGTTCAGTTTACTTGTGTTCCTATCTTTCTATGTGTTTGGTTACGTGTGCTTACAGGTTATAAAGGTAATGCCTTCCCGGTTTTAGGAAATACTCCTTTGGTGCTAGTCACCAGCTCTTTGCCTATGGAAGGCGGGCTTGGGATAATCACGGCACAGGCCCCGGGGAACGGGTCATGACATAATCAATTCGATTTATCATTTTCTCGAGATAACAGAAAATGGATTTTTAGTGTTTTAAAACACTAAATTATGTGTATAACAATCAAAAGCATAGAAACATCCTTTGAATGATTTGAAATCATAATAAACTTTATTTGAATTATTGTTTATGGTTATATGGGACATCAATTTGAACTGTGGTGTGCTTGAAACGACTAAATAATTAGTTTTAAAATATTTGGTTGTCTTTAAAAGCATGTGTCAAGGGGTCAAAGCCAAGAAAATGACATCCAATTATCTTGAAGTCATAGGAAAACAACTAGAGATTTATTTTTGAAATTTTGGAACTATCTCTATGCCAATATTAATTTTCATTATCTTTGGATAACCAAAAATTTATTTTTAGTGTTTTAAAACACTAAAGCTCGCAAGATTCAAAACCATAGAAAACGACCTCATATTAATATGAAGTCAAAAGAAAAATGAATTTAAATTATTTTTTATATGTATAACTATATGGAATTTTAATCTAACAGGTAACATGCTCAAACTAGTTTGAGAATCAGTTTTTGAAGATTTAACTATCAATAAAATCATCCATCATAGGGTTAAAACAAAGAATAAAACCTCTTATTTCCATAAAATAATAAGAAAATAATTATATATATTTTTTAGAAGTGTAGGAACAAGATTTATGTTAATCTATTTATTTTTCACCAAGTGACTTAAAATTCATTTTTAGTGTTTTAAAATACTAAATCATGTATGTAATAGTCAAAATCATAGAAAATGACCTCAATTTTATGTTAAATAAAAAAATTATTTTTGATTTATTTTTTATGTTAATGAGTAGAAAAAACATCATTCTGATATGTGGTGTGATCGAACATAATAACTACATAGTTTTTAAGGATTTAACAGTCATTACAAATGTCTTTATGTGGATCAAAACCAAGAAAACAACCTCCAATTACTGTTAAATCATAAGAAAAAACCATATATCTATTTTTGAAATGTATAATTTGATTCCACCTCAATCACATTTTTTATAGAGAATACTAAATATTTATTTTTTATTATTTTAAAACACTAAAACATCTATATAATTGTCAAAACCAAAGAAAAAAACCACATATTTATATGAAATTAAAGGAAAATTGTATTTGAATTATTTTTTATATGCTTTAGTAGATTACATTTCAATTTGACATGTGGTGTGCTTGTGATGACCGAATAATTAGTTTTTAAAGATTTAAGAGACTTTAAAGATGTGTTTCAGGGAAGCAAGACCAAGAAAATTTCATCTGATTACCATTAAATCATAATAAAAAACATATAGATAGATTTTTGAAATGTAAAAGCTAATTTCATGTCAATCCAAGTTTTTGTTTTCTCACGATGACCTAGAACACATTTTTAGTGTTTTAAAATACTAAAACGTGCATATAATAGTCAAAAACATGGAAAAAACCACATATTAATGTGAAGTATTAAAAAAATTCCTTTGAATTATTTTTGATGTGTATGGGTATATAAAACATCAATCTAGAATATAATGTTCTCAGAATGGATGAATAAACTATCTTTAAAGATTTAATAGTCTTAAATAACTTGTGTTAGTTGGTTAAAACCAAGAAAATGTTCTCTAATTTATATGAAATCATAGGGAAATAACCATATATTTATTTTAAGAAATTTTGAACTGATTTCACATAAATCTGAGTTTTCATTTTCTTAGGATAACCAGAAACTAATTTTAGAGTTTTAAAACTCTAAAATGTGCATGTAACAATCAAACCCATAGAAAAAATCCCAAAATTAATTTTTAATTATAAGAAAATTTTATTGAAATTATTAAAAAGTTTATGTATTGGAGTGAATTTTGATTTCATGACTTTGGGTTTTAGTTTTTTTTCGTTTCGCGGCGGTTTTTTATTTTTTTTTTATTTTTTTTTCTTATTTTTTTTATTTTTTTTTTAATTTATTTATTTATTTATTTATTTATTTATTTAGTTAGTTATTTTATTTATTTATTGATTTTATTATTTATTTATTTATTTATTTATTTCGTATTTATTTTATTTATTTTCTTTATTTTCTTTATTTTCTTTATTTTCTTTATTTTATTTATTTTATTTATTTCGTATTTATTTTATTTATTTATTTTATTTTTTTCTTATTTTTCTTATTTATGTTATTTTTCATATTTTTCATATTTTTCATATTTTTCTTATTTTTCTTATTTATGTTATTTATTTTATTTATTTTATTTATTTTATTTATTTTATTTATTTTATTTATTTCGTATTTATTTTATTTATTTATTTACTTTATTTATCCATGCATGCACATCTCATGCACATGCCCATGCAATATAAAAAAATACTGCGTTTAGTAATATTTGAACTCCTAACTTCTTGCATATTTTCCAAAGACTTTACCAATCCAACAAGCTCGTCATGTGGTTAATAAACAGAATTTAATATACTTATATATATTAATTGAAAAAACAAATAATACATAAATAATACATATAAACTAAATAATAATAAATAATAAATAATAAATATAAATAATAAATAAATATAACTAATAAATAATAAGTAATAAATAATAAGTAATAAATAATAAGTAATAAGTAATAAATAATAAGTAATAAATAATAAGTAACAAATAATAGGTAATAAATAATAAATAATAAATAATAAATAATAAATAATAAATAATAAATAATAAATAATAAATAATAAATAATAAATAATAAATAATTAATAATTAATAATTAATAATTAATAATTAATAATTAATAATTAATAATTAATAATTAATAATAAATAATAAATAATAAATGATAGATAACAAATAATAAATAATAAATAAATATAAATAATAAATAATAAATACATATAAATAATAAATAATAAATAAATGTAAATAATAAATAAATGTAAATAATAAATAATAAGTAAATATCAATAATAAATAATAAATAAATATAAATAATAAATAATAAATAATAAATAAATATAAATAATAAATAATAAATAATAAATAAATATAAATAATAAATAATAAGTAAATATAAATAATAAATAATAAATAATAAATATAAAATATAAAATAATAAATAATAAATAAATATAAATAATAAATAAATATAAATAATAAATAATAAAAAATAAATAATAAATAATAAATAATAAATAATGAATAATGAATAATAAATAATAAATAATACATAATAAATAATAAATAATAAATACTAAATAATAAATAATAAATAATAAATAATAAATAATAAATAATAAATAAATATAAACAATAAATAATAAATAATAAATAAATAAAAAATAAAAAATAAAAAATTAATATAAATAGAAAATAATAAATAAATGTAAATAATAAATAATAAGTAAATATAAATAATAAATAATAAATAAATATAAATAATAAATAAATATAAATAATAAATAGTAAATAATGCATAAATATAAATAATAAATAATAAATAATAAATAAATATAAATAATAAATAATAAATAAATATTAATAATAAATACTAAGTAAATATAAATAATAAATAATAAATAATAAATAATAAATAATAAATAATAAATAGTAAATAATAAATAATAAATAATAAATAAATATAAATAATAAACTGTAAATAATAAATAAGAAATAATAAATAATAAATAATAAATAAATATAAATAATTAATAACTAATAATTAATAAATATAAATAATAAATAATAAATAATAAATAATAAATAATAAATAATAAGTAAATATAAATAATAAATAATAACTAAATATATAATTAATAAATAATAAGTAAATATAAATAATAAATAATAAATAATAAATAATAAATAAATAATAAATACTAAATATAAATAATAAATAATAAATAATAAATAAATATAAATAATAAATAATAATAAATAATAAATAATAAATATAATTAATAAATAATAAATAATAAATAAATATAAATAACAAATAAATATAAATAATAAATAGTAAATAATAAATATTAAATAATAAATAATAAATAATAAATAATAAATAAATATAAATAATTAATAACTAATAATTAATAAATATAAACAATAAATAATAAATAATAAATAATAAATAAATATAAATAATAAATAATAAATAAATATAAATAATAAATAAATATAAATAATCAATAATAAATAATAAATAAATATAAATAATAAATAAATATAATAAATAATAAATAATAAATAATAAATAATAAATAAATATAAATAATTAATAACTATAAATAATAAATAATAAATAATAAATAAATGTAAATAATAAATAATAAATAAATATATAATTAATAAATAATAAGTAAATATAAATAATAAATAATAAATAATAAATAATAAATAATAAATAATAAATAATAAATAATAAATATAAATAATAAATAAATATAAATAATAAATAAATATAAATAAATATAAATAATAAATAATAAATAATAAATAAATATAAATAATAAATAATAAATAAATAATAAATAATAATAAATAATAAATAATAAATAATAAATAACCAGTAACAAATATTATTATTATTATTAATATTTTATTATTAGTACTAATAAATAATTAATAATAATTAATAATTAATAAATAATAAGTAAATATAAATAATAAATAAATAATAAAGGTAACACATGAAAAAGTATGAAAAGACGTGGTAAGGGATGAAAAATCATGAAAACGCATGAAAACAGATGGAGAAGCATATGAAGAATGAGGCATTCGAAAGAATGAGAACGCGTGAGAACGCATGAAAACTCATGAAAACTCTGGAAAACCCCTTAATAATTCAACATAATCATCATAATAACCCACAAAAAACCATTGATAAAGATAACAAGTAATGGAAACCCAAATAAACAGTAATAAATGGAGCAACCGTTAAAACCCGTCAAAACGGTCATAAAGAGACAAAAACATTGGACTCACATTAACAGAGATAACTTATGATCCGAGAGTCCGTTTTAGATCCACGACCTGTCAAATCAAAGATCCTGAAACGATCTTCGACCTGATAGGTGAAAGAGTCCAAATGGACAGGCGGATCAGAATTTATGACCATTTAAAAAAAAGCGTACGGGGAACGGGTGCTAGAAACGAGGCATCAAAAAACATAACAAACCCGATACCCACTAAAAAGACCATAACATATGATCCAGGTGTGCATGTGGGTTCCGTGACCAGTCAAACTGAAGCTCATGGAACGAGCTATGATCTGGCAGGTGGAGGTGTCCGAACTGACACGCGGATCGAAAGTTAGGTCCGTTTGAAGATAAGTTCAACGGGACACCAGTGAAGGAAACAATGTTTTGGAGGCATTTAGGGGGTTTTTTGGGGTCTAAAAACACAACATGAGCTTTCTTATGTCAATTTGGTGTGTATCTCTCTTCGTTGGCTTCAATTTGATATGTGGTAGAGTCCAAACGGACACCCGGAGCGAAAGTTATGGTCGTTTGAAGTTGGAGAAATTTTTTCAACATTCTTATATCTCTAATATCTTCTGCACCTTAGACCATCTCATGGTTTTTATTATATGTGCCTCTAGATCTCTTCATGAGCTTCGATTTTACTTGTCGTGGAACTCCAACGGACGCCCGAGTCAAAAGTTATGGTCATTTTAGTGATTTCGGGGTTTCTCGTGTTTTTTTTCCTTTCATTTCGTGGTGGTTTTACCGAAACCGCTGCTATTTCACGGTGGTTTTTTAAAGAACCGCCGCTAATCCTCGAAAAAAATTAAAAAAAAAATTTATGGCATTTCGTGGCGGTTTAAAAACCGCCGTGAAACGGCGGCCCGAAACGCGTTTAGCGGCGGTTTTTAAAACCGCCGCGAAAAAACCGTCGATAAACGGCCGTTTTCTTGTAGTGAGATATTCTTAATTTTAGACTCTTTTTCTAGGAAATTATCTGTAGGGAATGAATCATTTGGTTTGATGGTTACATTGTTATAATTTTGAGTAATTAAGATCAAACCATATCAAATTTTTTGATATATGTATATTATAAAATGTTTTAGTAGGTTTAGGTGATGAACTGTAGAAGTTGGCATCGATTTTGAAAAATTAGCTACATAGTAATGGAAAATGAGATATTGAGTGTCAGATTTTTTGACACATCCATTTTGAGTTTTTAGAGTTAAATAATATCTTAAATAGGTAATGTTATGTTTTATAAGTGTTTTGGGTGAGTTTATATGCTCAATTATCTAGATTATTTTCATATCTTAATTTAATTTTTTGATATATGAGCAGATATATCTTCTTCTTTTTTTGAAGTTTCATATGTTTGATTAATAAAATAAAAAATGCTATGTGAAAATTTCTGAATATATTATATTTATATTATATTTTATGTTACTTTTCATAAATTTATTGGTTTCTTATTCAAGTTGATAGATTCTAGTAGTAGTCAAGAGGTTGAGTTTTTTGATCCATGACACTCTTCATAAGGAAGTCATGTTGGTTTCTAGTTTTTGAAATATAGTTAAATATTATCATGAATTTTACTATAATTTTTATTTATTGTGTTTATTAGTTCATATTTATATCTAGTTTTTGTTTTTGTTGATATGAGGGTGATGCAGTCAGTTTCATATGTGATGATCTTAGTTATGGAGGCGGTGAGATGCAATGGAGGTGAAGAGATGGAGGTGATGGGTTAAGGGAGGATACTGGACTTATGTTATTTGTATGATAACTAATATTATGAATTATGGTTGTTTAATTGTTTTCATATGCATATCTGTTTGTTATATATTGGTCATATATGTGTGTTGTATATATGTGTTTTCTATATTATAGTATATTTATGTTTTTAATTAATTATAATTTAGTTATAGTGTATGTTGTGTACTTTTTTTAAATTAGATTTATTTATAATTTTTATTTTTTAAAAAATTTATTGACAATTTATAGAAATGATTCTATATATATTAATGGAATTTCCTTTCCAAATTATTTGTTTTCAATTCTTTTGTTTTCTTTTTGGTTGTTTGTATAACCCACCATGAAATAAAACCACTACTAAATAATGTAGCAGCGTTTCATTTATTTTCCCCCATTTATTATATAAAAAATTTTATAATAAGATTTATCACTAAATATATGGAAAACTACCATTAAATATATAAAAATGAAACTTGTCTAAATCGTCACCAAATAAATTCCAAATGATATTATTTAACTGCCGATAACGAAATACATGGTGGTTTAAATAAGCACCATGAATTAGTTTATGAAGGTTTAAACCACTACTATAGGCTAGTTTTGGTGTAAAGATTCTGTTAAGGTGGAATTTGCAGTTTTATGTGTCTTTCCGTTTAACTGAGTAAAATTGTCTCACACAAACACACCCCAACATGATGGGAGGGTTAATTTTGGATGACCATGAACTTGTAATGGGGTGTCGAGTATTCTATAAAAATTAAAAAAATTTCTTTCTAAAACCTTTTTTTGTAATTAAACTCTCCCACTATACAACCTAATTTAATAAAAATTATTGATAGTGAATTTAATGAAACTTAAAATATCATTGAAATTTAAGTACATACAAATTCATTCTGTCATACCAAAACCACCAACAAAATTTCCAGGAAAAATAAATTAGAGAGGTTATATATATCCCCACTAAAAACCATCACTAATATACATTCTTTATATAGTTTCATCATTATCTAATTTAATAAAGTTGTATTTTATAAAATTAAATAAAAATAATCAATATTTTCATACATATCACAGAAAAAATAGTTATACATAATTCCTTTTGTATTTAAAATATTATTATTATTTATTTATAATTTAATCATAAAATCATCATCAACCATGCATTTTCATCTTATAAAAAATCATTTTCCATCAAATTAATTATAACAATTCATTTTCCAACATAATATTTCTATAATTTTAATTCTCCTATAATTTTGATTTATCACCATATCACATAAAATACACACTTGATTTATCACCCACTTCATAAAATTTTATCAATTCAAACCAAATCATAAAATTAAAAATTTAGACATTGAAATTTACCATTTTAACCCATTAAAATATTAAAATACTAATTCACGTGATAATATAAATGATCTAAATGTAGAGAAATTAATATTCATAATCATACTAAAACATAAATGTAATAGAGGTGAAATAATATATTTTTAATTACATCTAATCACACCAATATAACTGATGGATTTTGGTTTCACCTACCTTTAATGATAATAAAACATTCTAATAAAAATCATTCAATGTGAGCATCTAGTTTTTCTAATTCCAAAAATACAAACATGAATAGTTTTGTTTACATGTCTCTATCTTGGGGAGAGAGGGGGAAGGGGGGAAATATATATATATTCATTTAATGTTGGTTACATTACAAACATTTCAGCTCCTCAAATAATTTTTTTCAATAGATTAAACCACCCTATCCAACTTTACTCTACCCACTTATATATAATAATAATAAAAATAACAACAATAACTTTAGAAATATTTATTCAATTGTTTTAACTCACATATGAATGGATTCAATAATTTTGGTGGGTATTAATAATCCTATATTCTTTCTGGAAATTTTTTTTGATGGCCAAGTATTTTTCAAATTTAAATTTTTTAAATATCAACTTTGTTACTGGACAAGTTTTCAATAGAGGAGACTTTAAGTATATAAGTCTCTTTTAGTAGAAGGAATTCTCTAGTGGGTTTCTAATGGAAGTATAATTAATATTTCGAATGACACATGGTTACATGATGTTGATAATGGGTGTCTAAATTTTTATATTAAGCCTTTTGGGGAAGATTCTATGGTTTGGGACTTCATATTAGATGATATCTAGGGATCTAACAACACTTGTTCAACACAATGAAAGTGACTACAAAAAAATACCCAAGATTTCCATATATTAAACTTAAAACCATGAAACTATAAATTAAATAATATTTTTTTACCTTTCATAGATGAATATTCAACAATTACATTTAATCATATGTATGAATAAGATCATTAAGAGGTAGCCATAAGATTCCTCCATCCATTGCATATCCATAGATCAACTAAATCACCCAACATTTGGGTCGGATTCCTCTTGTATACACAATATGATAGTATCTAATAGAATAAAAGTATTGATAAGAATATATCTATAGGGAGAGTAATATTTAGTAAGAACCAAGGATGAGCTCATACCACTAACTCAATAGTAGATTCCTTCTTATATAAGCCTTGTGTAATGACCTGAGATTTTGGATCCTTTAAAATACAAAGTATTTTATATTTTATGTTTCACCCGATACACCCAATGTAAAAAAACCACAAAATATAAATAATAAATTATTAATAAATGTATAATAAGAAACAATATGGTAAACAATTAATAATTATTGCCTTTAGAAGGTAAATAATTAATATGAGTTCATTTTGAGAAGGTTATTTTCCAATAAAAGTTGTTTTATTTATATATAATATTTTAATTTAAAATTTTAAATTTAAAAATTTTAGAATTTAAATTTAACAAAGTAAAATTAATTTTTTAATTCCTCAAAACAAAGTAATATTAGGATTTATTTTTGAAATTTTTCTAAAGTAAACGATTTTTAGGTGAATATTGAAAAATACCGATTTTTCTAACACCATCTATTTTATATAAATTTTAAGTTTTTGACAAAAAAATTATATAAAAAATATATATTTATAAAGTCAAATAAATCATTTAAAATTATTATTTTTCAATTTATAAAACCCATTATTATAATTTTAGAAAATCAAGTAATATTTTGTAAAAACTATATTTCATCGGTTACACTAATTAAATCTATTCATGAAAAAATTAGGTTTGGGATTTATTATAATATAAAATAAATCTCCTTTAAACAATTATAATATTATTAATATAATTATAATTATAATTAATAAAATTTATAATTTTTTTCTATACGTAAAACTTTGTGCTTAAAAATAGACTTTTTAAAAAAAATGGGTGTTACGTCTTATGTGCACTAATGTTATGATTAATTTCCCTACACATATAAAGTTAATTTGATAAAATTATTCTTATATTTGAGATAATAATTTTCATATTATTTAATATGGCCAATTTTATTTTCATGTATAAAATATAGATTATTATGATTAATGCTAATTTCCACGATAATGGTGGAATAATTATTTTAAAATTATTATGGGATTTCTATAAAATAAATTAAAATAAAATCCTTTAAATAATTAATATATGATTTAGAAAAACAGAAATAATTATATTATCACTCATTTAATTGGTATTCAAAACTAAATAATATTAAGAATCCATAATGATAAAAATATATATTTTGTAAAAAAAATTACACAATATATTTTTTAATTTAAAAGTTAATTTTATAATATTTATAAATTGAATTGGATTAAATATAATTTATATTTATCTAAATAACTCACAAATTTTTTTACATGGGTTATGTTATATGTATAATAAAACATAAAATCACTTAGTTAAAAACTAGTTACCTAGTTTAAATGTAAAAGAGTAAAATGTAAAAACATAATGCTGAAACCCTTATAACATGTTTAAAAAATGTTTTTAAAGACTTTTTTGAATCCTTGTAGACCCAAATACACCTAAAAATCAATTCATTTGAAACTCTAGACCAATGACCTTGGAATTGTGTCATGGAATTATTAAAATATAAAGGGCATATTAAAATGTTTCCTTTTCCTCTCTTATAAAAGGGGGTCACTTAAAACCTTTCGAAAACACACTAATTATTTGAATTAATCTTTGAAAATATGAAATTTTACTCTAAATAGAACCCTAAACCATAAAAATACTCCCATTTTCACTCATAATTATCCTAATCCCTTCAATTTCAAGGGAACTTCCAAGGAAAAATCAAGTAACCAACGAAAGTATTATCTTTTCTAAATGGCTCAAAGGCCTGGAATTTTTATTCATTTTTTGATATTTAATTTTTTAAATAGGTATAAAAAATATCCCTTTCATGTCCCATAGACCCAAAAGAAAAAATCTTGATACATGACATAAAGGTCCTGAGGCACAAGGCCTATTACATGACCCAAAGACCCGACTACGTAGAACTAAACCTTCCGGGCATCTTCTTTATTGATGGAGCATAAATCCCCGCATATCATGGATAGTTGGATATAATTTCCCCATTCAAATCTTCATGGTTTCTAGTACTAATTTTAATGTTTCTATACCCTCTCTTTATTTCCCAATCCTTTTATCTTTGCTCTACTGGTTGTTACTTTCTCATATTCCTCTTTTGGAGCCTGCTTCTGTGTGGTCTATCCTAAGTGTTCCATGAACCAGAGCCATGTGACCCAAAATCCCATTTTCTAAGGGTCAGAGGTGGCATAAAGTACCTATAATCTAAATTATTATACTAACTTGAAGTCCTTATATCCTAAAAGCCCAAATTTGTGGGTCGTAGGCCCAAATCGGATTAATATTTCTAAAACTATAGTAACTACTACAATGAATGTTATTGTAACTACTATAGTGACTACTATAGTAAATAATTAATTTAACCCTACCCAATTTTAAACCTGGGTCTTTTTATTTAGGGTTATGAGGTTTACTACTTAGGCGCCACCCCAATTGTTATAAGTATTATCTCCTTCAAAAGTTTTTCTTTTTAATATAACTCATCCAAATATATTATCACCATAATAATATGATTTATTAAGTATAATAATTATATTTATTTGTTTTTATATTAATTTTAAAAATATTTTTCATTTATTTCCATCCACCTAAACAAATGAAGGAACATCAATCGTGTGTGTGTGCAGATTACCACCTCTATGAGGAATCGTTTTCTTTGTTTTTCTTACAGTTTTTCTTTCTTTACCAAAAATATTCAAATATTTTTCACCATAATAAAAATATCAAAATAATATCACTATGATTATATTATAATGATTTTATTTCAAAATAAACACCTCTTTAACCATACTCACCAATTGAGTTAAATCGAGTTCAAGTTTGGGTTGGTTTAACCACCTATATGAACGATGTTATAAACCAACATTACTGATACCTATTATAAAATGAAAACTAATATAACTATAATATAATAATAAAATCATGATTTTTATGTGGTTATTTAAATATTATATTAAGTATTTTACTTATTATTATAGTATCATCTTTGTTTTCTAAATCGCGGAAATAGGACAACACTTATTACATTTTCACAAAGTGTAACTAAACAATTATGGAATTATATAAGTTATTTATAAATAAATATAAGAAATATATTACATAATATTAAATGATATATTAATTATGATATTTTTTAAAATTATGGGTAACAACATCAATATTATAAAACATGTGAAAATTGTTAAAGTTAATAATACCTGATGGTGGATATATTTATAACTAACCAATAACCATAGTAAATAATAATAGATGTTGAATATAAATGGTAACATATATAAATATGGGTATTAAATATATTATTAATTTATCTATGTTTTATTTTCAATAAGTTATAGTTTCATCAACTAATCAAGGAAACTAGGTAAGGCCTTTTCATCTAAACTTCTCTTCATTAAGACATGTTTTAATTTTATGCAACAATTTATTATTTATATGGTTTATATAATTCCGATGAATGTATTTTGGAATAATAAATGATTTAATTAATTTTATTTATAGAACCATGTAATTTACAAGCTTCTAATTACTTTTGATTCTAAAATTACTAAATTTGTAAGGGGTTTTCACGACTCAAATTGCTTTCTTAGGTTATAATCAGCCATATTTTACCATTGTCTTAAAATATTGATATATTATTACATATTATAATTTTATGGTTTATCTACATATTAATTTATATATAAATCAGGTTACACACCAAATTCTTCTTCCGGGATAGTTCTATTGTTTCGTTAAAATTAAATTTCCTTAAGAATAATTCCAATTTCATTTAATTAAATTTTCCTCCATATCCATGTTTTATTTCCCACTAATTTTATCTAATATTTTTTATAAAATTAATATAGATTATTTACTAAGATTTTTATAATTCTCTTTACCCCTTCTTAAAAGAAAATTTTAATACACTTTTTAATCATGCACGTTTTTAATACGGTTATTTCAAAATGTTCAAAAGATGTTTCCATCCTTTCAAAATAAAAGTTTTATTAACACTGGACATTTTATTTTGAAATATTTTTATGATTTTAATTATATTTTATAGTTTTTCCACATTTCTAAGTTGTTCATCAATTTATGTTAACTTTTCAAGATACATTTCATTTCCATGAAAGTCCATGTTTTCAAGATTATATACTATTTTTTAAGAAATATATACTTTTATGTCATTATCTCATAAAATATGAATCTTGAAATATATTTTAGTTAGGTGATATCTTTTATGACTTCTTAATTATATTTTTATGATCTTATATTACTCTAACTTGTTATTCGATTTTTATATAAGGAATTTTCATCTCTTATTATGATATTTTTGTCATCCTCTTACATTAATTCATGTTATGATATGTTTTTTCCATACTGAGTGTCTAAGATAACCCCTTATATTTCTAATCCATAGGTTATAAAGGCTAATATATCAACTCATCTATATGGGAAATGGTCTAGAGGATTGTAATTATGATAAATTCTTATAGGTGTAGTAAAATATAATGCTTATGTTTCTATTATCTAAGACACTAAAGCTATTAGTCCTTAGTATATGTCACTATTTGTGAGATATGATATTTAAATCCTGAGATTAATTTATAATTTAAGTCATGTTTAACTTGGGTCATTATAGTTGGTATCATAGTAGAGTTTAGTTTTTTTAGATATTAGTTTAGTTGTTTTGGTGATTAGTTTAGTTATTTTGAAGATTGGTTTAGCTAAATTATAACATTAGTTTAGTTGCCTACAGTGATAGTTTTAGAGAACCCTTGTAAAAACCCTTTAAATTAGTAAAATTATATGATTATATCCTAAAATATTGGTAAATTATTGATTAAATAGTTTTCCTAGAATGTATTTATCTGTATGGAAACTACATGGGGATATGTATTTGGGACTAAGGTATCTAGGGGTAAATCCATTAAAAAGATTTTTCGAGTATAAATCGACCATCGTTTTAGTGTATAGTGAAAGGTACCTTACTTCACACAAGGTTTTAAACTCCTAGGGGATATACTTTGGTTGGTAATATTCTCTTTATGAACCACTATAAAGTATTTATTTTTTAGTTACTTTTAGGAGCATAAGATAACCAAACATAAATTAACCTAGATCAAACAAAGATTGATATCGGTTGAACTAAAGAAAATATGGGCTAACATGGAAATTTAAAATAAAAAGTCTTTTTAAGAGTTAATTTCTTTTTATAGTTATGATAATATCCCATTATTATAAATGTTTAATCACTCATGCCAACATTTTTGGTTTAAGTAATGGCTGGAACTAAAACAAACCATGGGTGTGATGGATAATGAAAAAATTACCTCAAAAAACAACCCATTGGAATTCTATTTGGATTTAGAAACCTTATGATTATTCCCAACCAACTATCATGAAATATTATTAACAATTTGAACATAGTTGAAGTCTTTAACATACTAGAGAAGAGAAATATAGATTCTCATGAAAGATCAATAGAAAACGATGATAAAGGAAAAAATGTTCAATTTCATATATGTCAAAAATGTGGAAAAATTTACCATGGGAATTTACTCAAGGAGACTGGAAGATACTTTACTTGTGAAAGAGGGGGTTATTGAGCATCAAAATAGAGTTCAGATAACAAATAATATTGAACTCATCCTAGGACACCACTAACAATTCAATAGATTGTGTGTGGAGAACATGGGAATTATCCAAGTCAATGCCCAAATATAATTATTTCTTAAGATGGTAGGAATCCAAAACCTCTTAGACCCAAGGAGCAGGGAATAACTTATGAAATGACTATTGGTGAAGAGGATAGTGGTAATTAGGTTCCACTTACCCTCCACCTAGAATTAATGGATGTATTCTAATTCTATCGACCCAATTGTGTCTAGGGTTTTTATAATAAGATAAATTCACTACCCTCGGTGATTTTTATTTTAAGGGAAACATTTAGTAGTGTGATTATTATATTTTTAGAAATAAACTTTATATCCTTCAATAGAAAAATTGATTTTATTTTTGAAATCGAATGGTTATCTTCACTTTGAGTCCACGTTATTTTATATAATAGTAAAAAACACATTCTAAATCAATTATAACCCTATATTAGTTCGATTACAACTATGAATTATCTAACAATAAAATTGAATCCTTCGCATAGGCCTTAATGCCATGTTATGTGATATATATACTTGAAATGGTTAAGGAAAATAAGTGTTTCCAAGTCTTCCCTGTGATATTATGTACCGTATCTCATTAGAGATGATATCTTGAGACATTTAATTCATTTTTATACATTTATATATTCCTATAAGTATATGATAATTAAATTTTAAGGAAATTTTTAATTTATTGGGGTAGAATATAATAACCTGAGATTTTGGATCCCATAAACATATATTATGTTCTAAAACTTATGTCACACGATACACCAAACATAAACAAGATATAACATATAAATAATACATTATTAATAAATATATAATAAAAACTATTATGGTAAACCATTAAAATTTATTTCCTTTTGAAGATAAATATTTAATATGAATTAATATTGAAAATGTTATTTTCAATAAAAGTCATTTTCTTTACATTTTATATTTTCTTTTAAAAATATAAATTTTAAAATTTTGGAAACTAAATTTGAAAATTAAAATTT
Source organism: Viscum album (assembly GCA_963277665.1). Taxonomy (NCBI): domain Eukaryota; kingdom Viridiplantae; phylum Streptophyta; class Magnoliopsida; order Santalales; family Viscaceae; genus Viscum; species Viscum album. The sequence continues at coordinate 925,830,778 of OY728126.1, read as the reverse complement.
AATTTTTTCTTTCTTCACAAAAAAATCTTCTTTGGATGTTTTTTATATTTTTCTAAAATAAAAGATTTTAGGTGAATACAGAAAAACACTGATTTTTTTAATATCATCTATTTTATAAAATTATAATTTTTTAAAATATTTTTTGTATTAAAAATATATATTTATCAATTAAAATAAATCATATTAAATTACTACTTTCAATTTATAAAACACAAGAATTTCCTATCATAAAATTTAATATTATTTTGTGAAACTAGTTTTCGTCTATTTCTCTAATTAAATTTTCACATAGGTAAATTATGTTTGGGATTTATTTTAATTTAATATAACTCACCTTTAAACAATTATAATCTTCTAAATATCATTTTAATTAATAAAATTCAAAAAAAATTCCTATATATAAAACATTATGCTTAAAAATACACTTATCTAAAAAATGGTTTTTTATGTGTTACATGAGCTAACATTAAGAGTAATTTCCCTTGATATAGAAATTTAATTTGATGAAATTATTATTATACTCAAGATAATAATTTTCATATTATTTAATATTTCCAATTTCATTTGTGGGTATAAAATATATATTATTAGGATTTATACCAATTATCATCATAATAGTGAAAAAAAATTATTTTAAAATTATATTAGGATTTATATAAAATAAATTAAAATAAAAACCTTTAAATAATGTATATAATATTATTTATAAACAAATAAAAAAATATATTAACAATCATTTAATTTTTAATCAATATTAAATAGTATTAAGACTCTATGATGGAAAAAATGTTATTTTCTACTAAAATAGTTTTTCTACACATTATTTTTTTAATTTAAATTTTAATTTTATAATATTTATAAATTGAATTCAATTAAATAAAGGTTATATTTAGTTATAGAACACACAAATATTTTATATTTTTTATGTTATATTTTTAATAAAACATAAAATTTCTTAGTTAAAAACTGCTTACCTAGTTTAAAAGTAAAAGAGTAAAATGTAAAATCATAATGCTAAAAACCCTATAACTTGTTTGAAAAGCCTTTTTTTAGTCATGATAGGCAAAAATAGACCCAAAAATAAGTTATTTATAATCTTTATAGCCATTGACATTGGAATAGTTTCATGGAATTATTAAAATATAATGTGTGTTTCTGAAAGTGTCATTTTTCTATCTTATAAAATGGGATCTATTAAACCATTTCAAACACATGGACCTACTTTAAATTCCTTTATGAAACTTTTTAATTTTACTCTCTGCATAAATATTTCCCAAAAACATAGTTCCTTAATAACTAATAGTAACCCTAATCCTTTCAATTTCAAGGGAACTTCCAAAGAAGAATCAAGTCTCCAATGTAAGTATTATCTCCTACTTAAGTTTTTATTCTTAAAATTAGTCATCCAAATATCATATCACCATAATGATATTATGGATTCAGTATCATTATTATAATGATATTTTTTATATTAATGGTACAAATATTATTTATTTTTTCCATCCACTTATAAAAATAAAGGAACGTCAATTATAAATGTGTGTGGACTACCGCTTCTAGGAGGAATTGTTTTCTTTGTTTTTATTCTAGTTTTTCTTCATTTACCAAAAAATATTAAAATATTGTTCATCATCATAAAAACAAAAAAAAATAATGAAATTATAATTCTTTAATAATTATATTATGTAAAAATAAACTCCTCTTTAACCATACTCACCAATCGAGTTAAAGCGAGTTCAAGTTTGGGCCGATTTAACCACCTAAATGAACAAAGCTATAAAATATATTATGGGTATATATTATAATATTAAACTAATATTATTTTAATATAGTAATAAAATCATTATATTTAAATGGATCTGGAAATATTATATTAATTATTTAACTTCTTATTTAAGTATCATCTTTCGTTCGATAAAATCACTGAAATATGTTAACACTGATTCAATTTTCACAAAATGTAACTAAAAAACTTATAGAAATATATAAGATATTTATTAATAAATATAATTAATATATTATAGTATCATATAAGATATATTAATGATGAAATTTGTGTCAAATGATGGGTAACGACATCAACATTATAAAACAAGCAAAAACTATCAAAGTTGTTAACACCTGAAGATTGAAATAAGTTTTAACTAACCAATAAATATAGTAAATAATTTTAAATGAGGGATATAAAGGTAACATATAAGAATAGTGTTATTAAACAGATGATTAAGTTAGCATTTATTTATATGAAGTTAGAGTGTCATCAACTAAGCAAGGAAACAAGGGAATGGTTTTTCATCTAAAATTATCTCTATTGAGATATGATTTAATGTTATGCACCAATTTGTTATTTATATTTTGTATATAATACCCATGAATTAATTTTTACATAATCCATGATTTAATTCATGGAATTTATATAAATGTTTTATTTTCAAGCTTCCATTGACTTTTTATTCACAAATTTCTAAATTTTTAAGGTGTTTCCGTGACTGAAATCTCTTTATTGGGTCACAATCACTCTTCTCTATAAATTATATTTAAAGATTAATATATTCTAACATTTTATGATTTTATAGTGTATTTAAAATTTATTATCTTAGTAAATCATGTTTCACACTGAAGTATTCTTCTTTTATAATTATTTTGTTTTGCTAAAATTCATTTTTGTTTAGAATAATTTACATTTATTTTAATAGAGTTTTCCTCTATAACCATGTTTTTACTTCCCAACAATGTTCACCTATATTTTTAGAAAATATAATACAGATTGTTTTATATTATTCTCATAATTCTCTTTACCCATTTTCAAAAGGAAAATTTAATACACTTTTTAATGATGTGGGTTTTCTACAATGTTATTTCAAAATGTTCAAATGATTTTCCCATCCTTTAAATATAAATGTTTTATTATCCACTCCATATTTTTTTGATATGTTTTATCTATTTCTCAAGGTTCCATTAATAATGATTTTTTAAAATTAAAAATATTTAAAGTATTTTTAGTAGTTGTTTTGATAACATTTGGTCTTTTAAAAGTCTCTATTATTAAAAATTATTTTAAAAGTATTTTTTTCAAATTAAACTATTGGAAAATGGGTATATTCCCACAGTTTTCATGAACTGTGGGTATAGGAGATATTTTCTAACCTATACCAACAGTTCTTAATAAACCATGGGTATAGGGTACCTATGTAAGCGCGGGAAGCCAAAAAAAATGTGCGGGAAAACCTATACCCATAGTTCGCACTAAACCATGGGTATATATGACATCTATACGCACAGTTTTCATGAACTGTGGGTATAGACTTCAATATATAAGCCTATACCCACGGTGTTAGTGAACCCTGGGTATAGGGTACCTTATTTTTTTTGTCCGAAAATATATATATATAAGATAGTATATATTAAAAGTAATCATAATTCTTATTTGTATAGTGGTAAGATGCTTCAGCTTTGTGGAAGAGCCACAGGTTCGAAATCCCCACGGATATTTTTATTATTACCCAGCGATTATATTACTATATATATAGAAAAATATATAATTAACTAAATCTAATTTAAGTAGCTTAGTTGGTTAGTCGGTGTGTGACTTCTTCTGAATTTTTGGGTTCAAAACACATCACCTTCTATTTTCAAATCTAATGACTAAAATTAATATATTTATATTAAAATATATCAATACTATAATATGTTATGTATATTGGGTGGTTAAGCGATGCATGATGGAAGAGGGGGTCTAGTGGTTGAATCTATAGAAGTTTTAATTTCTAATATGGATAAAAAATTAATATAATTAAATTAATTAATCAATCTATGGGTATAGGCCAGGGAGCTATCATGAGGACTCAGTTTCCCACAGTTTCTAAAACTATGGTTATAGCCTATACCCACATATTTTACGGCTATACCTATGGTTTTGAACCGTGGGTATATGTCATTTTTTCAATAGTGTTATTTCCACTTATTCTATTTGAAAAAATTATATATTTTCACTGATATTTTATTAGGAACACTTTATAATAATTTTCTCAAAATTTATCCTCATTCTCATCTCAAAAATTTGTTTTTCAAATAAATTTTCACTTTATCTTTTATAAAAATGTTTACTAAGGTTTTGTAAAAACTTTTGTGTTTTCACTTCTATTTTTCATATAAGGTTTATCCCACATGAATTGATGTTTTGAACATCCTATATATTTAATTATTTTATAAATCCTCTTGGATAATTTTATTTTGATATCTGTCATTTTTTATGTTCTTCTTATGTGATATGTTTAAGAAACACATTCTTTTTTCCATGGGTTATTTATTATATGATGATGATTGATTTAAAGTGGAATGAATATTTATGGATGATGAAAGTTTGGGTCCTATATCTCCTTTAAATTCATTGGTTTAATATTATATATCATGAGATAGTCAGGCATGGTCATAATGAGTTTGTTCATATATGCATGGGCATTATGGGTTTGTTTACATTTTTAAGTGCATACATATTGAGTTTTTTTACATATGTTTGGGAATAATGTGTTTTTTCACATACGTTATTGTATTATTTTATTTGTTACACATTTTCAAGTTTTCCATAAAGTTATGATAAATTTTAAAGATATAGTTAATTTCTATTAAATTCCATGTTTTCAAGATTATGTGATGTTTTATAAAAAATTAATCTACATTTTTATGTCATGTTCTCATGTTATATGACTATTGAGATATGTTTTGGTCTATTTATTAACTTTTATGCATAATTAATTTTATTTTTATGATATTATATTACTCTAACAATTTTAATTACATCCATATAATGTCTTTTGTTATTTTATTGTGATATTTATTTCTTCATCATGTTTTTCTTTATATTATTATATGTTTTTCCCCTATTGATTATATGAGATAACCCATTTCTTATGTTTCTAACCCCTAGTTTATGAAAATGATTATATCACATGATATATGTAAGAAATGGTCTATAGGATCATGATTACAGATAAATGTTTATAATTTTTGTAAAATAAGATGTTTTTATAGCTAGTATCCATGACACTAAACCTATCGTTCCATAGGATATGTGACTATTTGTGAGATGTAATATTTAAATTATGATATTAATGTATAAATTAAATCATTTTTAGATTGGGTCGCTATACCTTGGTACATTCCTAATTCTACTCAAGAATTTACTCATATGTTATGTAATATATTAGTAAATGGAATCCAAGTTACAAATATTTCTAACCTCTAACCGATATAATTCTCATAAATTTCTACACATAAAATGTAATAATAAATTATATCTTATTTGTATAGGAATCTAAACACTAATATTTAGTATTCATATGCTTCATAATTGTAAGATTCACATGAATCATACATTACAATTCAAAGTTTTTTGATATTCCCATGTCACATAAAACAGTAGGACAAGGTAGTGTATTATGATATCTCCATATCATATTAAATGATATATCCAAATACATTCAATATTCCATTTATTCTATGGATTCCAAACCATGAAACATAATCATATTTTACACTATGATATTTCTTTAAACACATCACATGTATAAAGGATTTAAGACATATCTCCTTTAATCTATTTCTTTCACTTAATCCTCATAAACTTGTTAGATTTTGTACTAGAGAACCAATTGAATTTTTTAATTTAGATTACCAAAATATTATTAAATATATTTTCATATAATGATTATTCTTTTTCATAATATAAATACGATAATAATTTTAAAATATTCATCGTATTTAAGGTTTGTAGCAGTTACCCTCTATAATGAGAACTGGGAAATTTTATGATAATATTCTTAAATAAATGTATAAATGGTATAGATACATAAATATAATGGGACACGAGTGATTTTTGACTATCATGTGTTAGAGGCTTATAAGACATCGTGGTTTTTTTCTATAAAGTTCACACATAGTGATCTCTAAGAAGTGAGATCATGAGGACATACCAAAAAATAGTAATTTTACATGTTTATGTGTCATTGGATATTTCCATTTTTTAATATGACTATTGGTATTTAGACATGAAATTATTATTAATGTGTATCATGAATCATGTAATTTTATGCATGGATAAAAACTATAAAGACATACGCCCATGTTGAGGTAGAACGTGTTGGGTGTTGACATCCCGTAGAGAATTATTAATTTCCTACAGGACAACACAGATTTAATAATTTATAAAACACATAGATAAATACAAAATTTTAGAACTTGGAAATTCCAAGTGTCGTACCCATAAGGATGGTTTTTATTATTTAAATTAATTTAAGTAATTGAAAAGGAAATTGATTGACAATTTTTAATGAGAGAAAAAAATAATAGCAGATTGGGGTTTGAAAGAAATTGATGAAGCATGTCAGGTTCAGTGATTTTCAGGTTTGTGTAATAGAAATTCAATTGATTATTATTTTTATCCATGATTTGGTGTTACAATTGGGTCTTTAGGGATCCTTGGTTTAGGTGCCTTGCACAAATCCTATAATCATACCATTGGAATGGTCAACTTCTAGGAGTGATTACCATATTAGGTGACCCAAAACCCTATTTAAACATAACTGACCTAGATTATGTAATGGTTATACACAAAATATGGTAATTAATTGATCTAATAAAATTAAACTCCTCAGATCAAAAATAATTTTCATGCCATATGAAAAGAAGAAGATTTATAATTTATAAACTGACTTTCAAAAATCCAAAACAAAGATAAAAAATATAAATAATCCCTAAAATCACTTCTCCCTCCAATCACATCACCCAGAATGTAAATAAAAACTTTATCATGCTAGATATAATGATCATGAGCAACATTGATACCTAGATAAGAATGTCGTTGAAGAACAATAGCAATAGTAGGGATCTGCAATGGTGCACTCATCATCCGGCAGTCATCTATCTATCTCCCAGGTCCAACCTCCTATTGCGCATCCAAAGTGGTCAATAAATAGACCTTCACAGTGGAATCCTCATATCTTCACGTAAAAATATTATTTTTTTTGTAGGATCATGACATAAATGTTTTACCTATCGTGTAAGATTCATACTTTCCAAATCTAATTCTCCAATAAAATCCACATTGTGTATTGTCTACAGGTCATTAATCTTCTTTTCACGGTATGTTTGGATGAAAATTTATTTGGTGTATCACATCATGGAATGAAATTTATTTTTCTTCTAAAATTCTCCAATTTTAATTCCTTTTACAAAAATTGGTTTCATCCTACCATAAATCACATAACAAGTTAAAAACCCAAATATTGGAAAGATTAATCAATTAATAACATAAATTCACATACTAGAATACCACAAAATATATATATTAAATGTTCATATCAGGTGCATCATAAGTGCTATGAAATTAATTAAACAAGTTAACAAATGGTTTTTCCAATCCAAATTAATGGAAGAAAATATCTATGGCCCTTTGATTAAAATGGAATTGTCTGATGAAATCTATGGACATGGTAGTTTATAGATGAGTTCATTTTGAAAAGTAAAAGTAATATAAATCAAGCATAGAGGGTGATGACAAGAGTATTCATCCTTCTTGATGAGATATCGGAAGACAAAGAGATTATTTTACACAATAGTGTTCATAAAGAGGTTTTCATGGTTGATATATTAATTTCCTTCTCAATGGGTGTCTTGTGTGTTTCTAGATTATAATTTTGGAATTTAGGTAAGTTCACATATTTTCATTGAGAAATGGTCCTAGAGAGTTACACAAAAGTGTATCTGAAATCTCATTAATTTATATTTAAATTAATATTAAGAATAAATTTATTCTCATCTAATGGAACAGTGTTTTTTCAAGTAAAGTTAATTACATAAATTCAATCATAGGATATTCATGTTTATGGTATGATTTGGGTTGCGTTTAATGACTTAATGGAAATGATATTTTTTTATCTAATATACTTTAAATAAATATTTATTTATTTATTTAAAAAATCATATTAAACACATGTAATGATATATAATAATATTATTGTTATTTTTTATTATTTAACACGGGTTTTTACTTAGATTAATTAATTTGGTAAGGGCCTTTTTGTAATTATCAATTTTTAACCCTAAGTATATATTCTAAATTATATCATTTTTTATATGTGGTATTTTTTACATAATGGAGATAACCTATATAATTCTCTCAAGCCCTTCATAAAAATCCTTCTTTCCTCCCTCTCAACAATATAGAGAGAATAAGATATATTTTTGAAATCAATGATGAATCACATATACCAATTCACCCTTCCATTCTAGCACTTAGAGTTTTAAAAAAAATTATTCAAATATTTATGGAACACAAGTGGATATATCTAGAAGAATACTCACTTGGATTGTACACTTTAATGAAAAGGAAACAAAAGTAGAAACAAAATCCGATCAAGGAGATAACACAGAATGACGTAATTCTATATTGAAATTAATCATAAATTAAATATTTGTGATCCTCTTTAGAGATTCTAGGGTGAATTAATTATTATATTTAATTTTTATCTGTTGATGTTGATGAAAATAAAAAATTTGGAACTCACTTGATGCTTTAAATATGACTTACAACCCTCAAGTTGTATTAGAGTTGTTGAATTCTAATGTACAATTATTTATAGTTTATTTAATTAATTTATGTTAGAGTTGATGCCTAGAAACCAACTGAATTTTTTCTTTTGATTAAATGTATATTCAATGTTTTTAATATCAATAAATATCTTATCACATGATAATTGTTATTCTACGTGAAATTTAATGTGATAATATCCTTAGAGAAAGGTCATAGCAGTTCCCCACTATGGTGATAATCTTTAAGTGGTGTGATGATATTTTTAAATACATTTTTAGTGGTAACATGAAATCATCAGACATGAGATGGATGATATAGGTTATTAGGGGTAGGGGTTAATATAACAATAAGACTACTTACCATGAAGTTTGACCTTGGAAATATTCAAGAGAAGAGGTTATGAGAACCGACCCAACTGTAGGAATTCCACATGTTTTATGTATCATTAGAAATTCTTATCTACAAACATGTGAATTGGTCCTTATATGTGAAATTTCTAGTAATTCATATCATTATTTGTTTAGTTTTATGTATTGATGAAAAGGACATATTCTTGTGAAGAGGTAGGGTACATTGAGTGTGTCACAATTGATATGATATTAATGAATGATTCAAGAGAGGATTTGTACCTTATGAGTTAATAGAAGTTGATATCTTTGACCTTTTGATGAAAATGAAACTATCTAATTAATTCTATTTCTATATCAGTGTTGTGCTAGATATAAATAGTAGATAAACTACAAGAGGGGGTGAATTGTAGTTTAGAAACATGACTGCAATTTTTCTATCCACCTCAAGTTAAAATTATTAGAATATATGATTTTATAGTCAATATATATAAAATATCATAATAAAAAGATTACACGTAGTGGAATCTAAGACTCTCATAACTATATAATTTTTCAAAAAATGAATAATAATAACATAAATATAAAAAGTTAATTAACTTATAAAAATAATAAAAATAAAATGTAATGTGAAGTTCTAGTTAACAAACCAACCACTCCTTAAAGAATATTATTAAACCACAGTTTTACCCAAAGTGAAAGGAGAATATTTAAACTAGATTCAAGGTATCATTGACTTTAAACCTATCGAAAGTTTTGTCTTCGTATCACCTAGAAGCCCTCAATTTTAACCTGTTGGAAGGTATTAGTGTCCTAACCTCAGACACTCTATCTTACAAACCCATAATCCCTTGATCCAAATGATCAAAAACCTGTTGCTTTTGTAGCCTAGAAGATCATTATCTCAATGATTAGAAACATAGCATTGTTTTCTTCATGGAATCCCTTGATCATAAATATTTCTAAACACAATAATTATTAAGTAAATTTTAATTTATTTATAATTAAATCCTAATAAATGAACTCTTATTAAAACACTTAGAAAGAAATATTACAATGATTGAAATATCTAGATAAGATGTAGTTTCACAAAAAAATCAACTAAAGATATTTCTTTTAAATGAAGATTTCATATATCATATCATATATATTTTGTTCCTTAATGATGTGGTCTTATTTATAGGAAATATCCTTCAACTGTTGGATTTTGTAATATTCTAGATCTGTTTTAACTACATTAGAAGTAGTTTTTTCACATTTTGATGAACTTATCTTGGTTTCACATCTTCAAATGAGGTTATTATTACACCACTATAATGATAATAAATCTGGTGAATTTAATCAAGAATGAAAAAAAAATATGTTCATATTTCCACATTAAAATCCTCCAAAATCAAGTTACTGTATTTTCATCATGTTCACCAAAAAAACTCAAGAAAAAACATTAAATTAAGATGAATTATAACAAGAGTGTAAAGTAATTTTTAAAAATTAAGATAAATTCATCCTATGACTCAATAGTATCCCACTTTTTTTAAATCATAAACATGAATAAAAAATTAATATTGACTAAATTTTTAAAAATAATCTCCTTGTAGGTTCTGTAAGTTTGGATGAAACAAATATCTCTATATAAATTGATGTGTTTGACAAAATCTTATGAGTAGAAATAAAAATATCCCACTTTGTAAGATGACTATTCAATGATTATATAATTTTTCAAAAAACTCTACCCTTAGTAAAATAGTTATATAATTTTTCAAACTTCTCCCCCTCTGTGATATTTAATAAGAAACATGAAAAGATAAAGTAGAGTAGTAAACAAATGATTTTTAAAATTTTAAAATAAAGTCCCCACTAAAAAGTAGATTTCATTTACTATAACGAAAAACATCATTTTTAGAAAAATATAATCTTTAAGAAACTTCTTCCCTCTAGAATTTAGATATGAGATCCATAAATAAGAAACAAAACCATTTCTTTCCTTGGGATAAAGAGGATTATTCATAATAAAAATAAAGTAAAAAATTATATGAAATCAAAAGAATTCATTCATTAGAGTAACACATGCATTAGAAAAAAAAATGGGAAAAAATGTAAGTTCCATGGAAACTAAATCATGTGATAAATGGAACCATACAATTAGAACATTTAACATTCAAATTATAAGTAATGTAAATACAAAACCTTCTAGTAAAATGAATGAAAAAGTAAGTCTACTAGAAAATAAATTAAAAAAATATGGATAAACATATTTAATTAAAAGATAATATATAAATTATAATATTGATCATTAAAAAAATTCATAGAAGTTATCTACCACATTAATGAATTATAGGAAAGATTGTAGTCAGCGGTGTTTTTTTTAGCAGTGGTTTAAATCACAGCTAAATCATTTCACAATGGTTTTGAAATACTGATGTAAAAACTGGTGTCATGAAACATTTTGTGATGAATTTTAAAAACTATCATGAAATGATTTTGTGATAGTTTTTTAAATTTTTAACTATTTATTTGTTTAACTATTACATTTTTAATATTTATTATTTATTATGTGCTGGTGAGATTTTAAGCCTCTTACCTCTAGGTTATTTTGCAAAGACTTTACCACTCCAGCAAGCTCTTTATGTGGGGAGTAAAAAAATTTAAGATACTTATATATATAAAGAGATAAATACATATAAATACATTTAAATAGATAATAATATTATATAATAACAACAATAAATAATAATAAACAAATAATACATAACAAATAAATATGCAATAAATAATGAGTAATAAATAATATATAATATATAATAAACAATACATAATAAACAATAAATAAGAAATAATGAACAATAAATAATAAATAATATAAAATAATATTAATTAATTAATTAAATAATAATTAATATATAAATAATAAATGAATAAATAATATTTTTATACTAAATTAATAATATGTAATATGTAATATGTAATAATATATAAAAAATATTCAATAAATATTAAATAAAAAAATAAAGAATAATTAAATAATAAATTAATAATAATTAATAAATCAATATATAATAATTAAGTTATCAATTAATAATTGATTAATAATAAATATTAAATGAATGTATAATAAATAATAACTAATAAATATTAAATAATATTTAGTGAAAATAAATAATATATAATATATATAATTACATATAAATTTATTTAAAAACAATTATATATATCTTATAAAAATATATAAATATAAATAAATTTACATAAATGTATATAAATACAAACATATAGACACATGAACACATACCAACCAATGTGTCAGTATATATAAATAGACGTAAATATAAATATCTATATATATACCAGTATAATATATAAAAATTTATAAAAATAAATACATATAAATATGTATAAATGTACATAAATATAGTGTAATATGCATGAATAAATATAAATATCTATGCATATATTCAATTATCTATTGTTTTTAAATATATATATATATATATATATTATAAATAAATATTCATAAATTTATAGAAATGCATACAAATATATATATATATAAGATAATAAATAACCAAATGAGAGAAACCAAGAATAAATGAAAAAACCATCAAATCAATAGGAATTTAAATCCATGGAATAAAATCATAGATAACCCAACAATCGTAGGAAGATGCTCTTAAACAAAGCTAAAATCACATCGAATGTTCAAAATCATGGTATCCAATCAAAAAACTCAATTTTGGGGGCTTTATGGGCCTTTTTACGTTGAAAAAATAGTGATCTAGGTCCCCTACAAATTAATATATCATAGAGATCATCACATATTTCGATTTTATATGTGGGTTATCTCAAACAAATACATAGATCGAAAGTTATAGTTATTTTAAGTTGATGTTTGATTTTTCAAATTATCTTAATAAAGTAGTAAGTTTTATTATATTAATTATTACCAAATTATTATATAATTTCATTTTATTTCATTATAAAAGCATTGATTTGACTAATTATGGATCTAAAATGGTCACCTGAACTAAAAGTTATGGTCATTTGATGTTGAAGTCTGATTTTCAACTTTTCCTATAATTAATTCTAGTCTCAAATAATTACTATGTAATAATTATAAAAAATTAATAATTAAAACATAATAATTAATTGAAATTATAAATAATAAATAATAAATTATTTATAATAATATATCCTTATTATTGATAATATATAATTATCAATTGATACTTTTTTAATTTTTTTCCAATTATTTTTAGGGTTGGTTTTTAAAAACCGCAATTAAAAATAAAGTTAAAAAATAAAAAAAAAACAAATTTAGTGTTAGTTTTTAAAAACCCACTACTGAAAATGTTAATGAAATATCAGCATCTAAAAACTCACCTTGAATTTCAATTTTTCCTATAGTTATGGCTTGATCTTCTTCTTTAAAAGATGGTTCCAAAAAGTTATTTTTTTCAAAAAAAAAGTTCATATCATCTCTTAAAAATAATTGATAATAAAATAACTATGATGTACTAAAAATTTATCCAAATAATGATAAAAATCCCCCTTAAAAAAGATATTTTAATAGATAATGAAAAAAAAATTAAAACATAATATTTAAAAAAAATAATGATATATAAAATTTTAATAAATTTTAATGAAAGTTGTGAGGTATCGAAGAAAGTATTTTAGTTACCAGTATGAAGTGCCCTCAAATATTCAAAAATTAAGTACAATGAAACTTGTTCTATTTAAGAGCATTTGAATTATCCAATAGAACTTTAGGAACCTAATTTTTTTTATATCTTTAGAGCTCATAGGTAGCAAGTTTGGGTGTGATAATAAATCATTTCCTTCCAAAAGATAAAATTATATTCAAAGAAGAGTTTTTCATCCAATTTAATTCTCTCTAAAACCTTATAAAAAATTGCTTGGATAAGAAAAAAATAATTCTATTGATATATCAAAATTTTGAATGATTTATTACCAAGTCTGAATGTTAACATTTTGGGCCACAACTGACTATATATATTTTCAAAAGACATTCTCTTTATAGTTTAGTTCATCAATAACGTCTTCTTACTTTCAACTTCTAGTTGTAACATGATAATATCATTCTTATATTCAGAAAGTGTAACTTTATTTTCAATATTTTATATCATTCAATCATCTGACTTAAAATGATCTTTTAGTGATTTAATAATTCTTTTAAATTTTCTATCTTCAATAATATTATAAAGATTAAATTTATACTCTTCCAACTAAAAGTTTAAATATTTATTTCTACTCTTTACTTTAGAAAAATCAATCATAGAATTATTCAAATCTTCTTTTTGTTTTATTGATTAAGTTATTATTTCATTATAGTCAACCTCAACTTTCTCTCATTCATCCTTTATTTGTTCCTAACTATTCTCATTAATTATCACATATAATTCCATATCTTCAAGATTTTGGGTATCACCATCATAATCACTTTCATCATCTAATTATAAAAAATTACATCAAGAGTTAAAATTTCAAGTGACTCTATAATCATCTAACCTAAGTAGTATTTCTCAAAAAATTTAACATTAAAATAGAATTATATGATTTTTCTACTATCATCACTATCTTCTGAGGAAATATATTAAGTATTATTTATAACACTAGCACTCTATATGTCTAACACTTTCAAAAAAAATTATATATTCTCATAAAATATTTCCTTGAATAATTTATATCTATTATTTTAAACTTAGTAAAATCTGGCCATATAAGACCAAGTTTTCCATATTCATAGCTGATAGGTTCTGATGATTCTTTATTTTTATACCTTTAATTATTGTCCTTCCATTTATCTCTTCACAAATTCTCTTTTCCTATATACTGATTCATTCTTCTATAAAATTGAGAAAATTCACCTTCACTCAACTCAATATAAGTGTTACCTCTAGATGTGTTCTTCTTATCATTACAGAATTTAGAATGTGAGGATCTGAAAGTATAAGAAAAAATTAACTCCATTCTTCTTCATTCCCTTATGAGAATATATTTTCAAATGAATCTTGTACTATATAAGTGTTCCAATCAAGTTATCCAATCTTAACATAGTAATATTCTTTGTATCATCAATTGTGAACACATTTGATTCTCACTCCTAAGGAAGTATATCAATTACATTCTTAACTAGTTATTCTCCAAAAGACCATTCTCTCCAAAATATCGAAAACTATAAAAAAATCATTAGTATTTGATTCATTTTAGAAACACTCACACTAGGTAATAAATAAAATTCTTGATAATCATCTTTGATCATGTCTCACTAAGTTTCAAGAACAATGAATGTTTTGAAGTGTGTCACTTCCAACTTCTTCAATATTCCACAAAATTTCTACATGAAGAAACTTTATTGTATATGTTCCATTAGACTGAATATTAATAATTTTTATGACCACAAAAGTTTAACTAAAATTTAGTTTGTTCCTCTCATGAAAAAATAGTAATTTTTTTCTTCGGAATCTTATAACTTTACTTAAGATTAAGAGAATTATTTACACTAGTATTTATAATGAATGTTTCCATTTGATCTATCCAATACTCATAATCATTAGCAAAAAAAATTGAAGGTCTATTTTTATTAATATTATCCAAAATACCAATGTGTATAGAACCTTACATTAAAAAAAGAATTTTCCTCTATAGCATTTTAGTATAAGGAAAATAAGAATCATATTATGATAAACTAACAAAAATTAAAAGAATAGGTCCAGGATTAGTCTCAATCGTAGAGAATTTCTCTAATACCAAATGTTTTCCCAGATAAAAAAATTGGTAAACTATAAGAGATGGTGAATCGTAGCTTACAAATTTAATATAATTTTTCCAGCCACCTCAAGTTAAAATAGTCAAATGATTTGTTCTTCCAATCAACCCATATAAAATATCAGAGTAAAATGAATATGTGTTGTCAAAATTAAGACTATAAAAAATTTATCTACTTTAGGATAATGAATAATCATAGTATATATATATATAAGTAATGAACTTGTAATCACAATAGAAATAAAACATAAAATGAATTACTTTAACTACAAAAAAACTGAGTGATTAGAAGGGGTTATTTATTCATTTAGAAGGGGTTATAATCCCCTCTAAATACATTAGCGGTGGTTAGCTCTAACCCCAATTAATGTGTCGGTTGACTTGGATTAGAGGCGGTTCTGGGTAAGCGCTAGTAAAGTAGACCAGTTCTTAGTGGTAGTATGATTATAATGGGTTTTAACACCCTCTAATTTCAAATTAAATTCGCTTTAAATAGTGGATTTAGGGTGGTTATAACTGCTCTTAATTAAGTTAAGGGCTCCATGTTTAGGGGTGGTTTATGTAAGCCCCCTAAACTAGCCCAACCTTTTTTTATTTCACCATCCTAAGCCCCCTTGGCAGCCACTCATGCACCCAAGACACCCCCGGTGACATCCCTTCCCTAGGCCTATAGACACCCCCTGGTGACACCCCTTCCCCATGCTTCTCGACACCCCCATGACACCCCTTCCCCCCTTCCCTAGGCTCAAGCCTCGTGACACAGACACCTATGACACCCCTTCCCCATGCTTCTCAACACCCCCATGCCACCCCCAGGTGCCCGACCCCCCCCCCCCAGGTGCCCGACACCTCTTGTGACACCCTCTCCACACCCACCCCAGGGTGCCCCCGAGACAACACTCGCATAACCGGCCTAGTCCTTGTCTGTAGGCCCCAGCGCACAACTAGCTTATTACATAGCTACTAAGGTTTTTACAAAAATTGTCATTGCTGGGATTCAAACGCACCACTGAAAGCATCGAACGAATCACCTTAACCACTCCACCAAATTGACTTATAGTTTATATACTGAATAACTTATATTTATTTATATAGAAAATTATTATAATATATATATATACATATATTTGTTTATAAAAAATTAAATAATAAAAAATATATGTGTAATATTTATATAAAATATATATTTGTTTGTAATATATATATTATATCTCTGTATAATATATATATATTTATTTATATTTATTTATATATATAAATATATATTTATACATATATTTATACATATATTTATAAATACATTTATATTTGTGTGTGTGTTTGTATTTATGTATTTATATAATATGTATATATATAATATAATTGTCATATATATATTTATATAATTATTTTTATATACTTATATATATGTCTGTGTATCTATAATAATATTATTATTATTTATTATTTATTATTATTATTATACCTTTTTTAAAACTATACAAATTATATGTTGGTTTTATAAATACTATACATTTATATGTTTTATGATTTATATTATACATATATTATATTAAATAAATTTATATTATATATTTATGTATTTAATTATATACATTTATATTATATCATGTATACACACACACAGAGAGAGATATATATATATATTTAAACACGAAATTAAATAAATTCCTATAATTAGAAATATAACATATAATTAAATGATATATATGTATTTATATGTATTTATAAATTAATTTATAATTAATATGGAATCCTACAATATATATAAAATAATTATATAGTATATATAAATTTATATTTTCTAATATAATATATATAATATATAATATATTTATTTTTGTATTTATATTTATATTTAATTTTGTCTATATTATATATATTTGTATACATAATATAGTATAAATGTATTTATAAATATATATATATATATATATATATATAATAAAAATGTATTTAATATAATATATGTTTAATAGAAGTCATAATATAAATGTATAGTATTTATAAAACCATATAAAAATTTTATATTTATGAATAAATATATTTCTAATTACATTTATATTATGTATACCCATATTTATATATATATATATATATATTGTTATGTATAAGTATTTATTTAAAGTATTTATATAATTTTTGTATCTATATAGGTTTAAAATGCATTTAAAAAGATTTATATAATGCATTTATGTGATATATATATATATACACGCACATGCTCACACACACATATATATTATAGAATTTGAATTTATATGAGATTTATTTTAAAAAATAAATAAAAATTTAGAGAGGGTTAAAAACCCCTCTAATCAAAGGGATAAGAGGCGGTTCATGAACCCCCTCTAATTTTGTGAATTAGAGTGGTTTGAAACCCCTATTTAATATCATAAATTAGAGGGGTTCACAACCACCTCTAATATATTAAATTAGAAGGGGTTCAATACCCCCTATAATTTCATAAATTAGAAGGGGTTCAAAACCCCCTCTAATGTCATAAATTATAGGGGGTTCTAAACCCCCTCTAATGTCCTAAATTAGAGTGGGTTCTCAACCCACTCTGATTTCCTAAATTAGAGGGGGTTCACAGCCCCCTATAATATATTAAATTATAATGGGTTCACAAACCCCTAAAATGTCATAAATTAGAAGGGGTTCAAAACCCCATCTAATGTCATAAATTAGAGGTGGTTCTCAACCCCCTCTAATTTCCTAAATTAGAGGGGGTTCACAGCCCCATCTAATTTCATAAATTAGAGAGGGTTCGCAACCCCATATAATTTCCTAAATTAGAGGGGGTTCACAACCTCGTCTAATTTTCTAAATTATAGGGGTTTCACAACCCCATCTAATATAAGGGATCAATGGTGGTTCATGAACCCCCTCTAATATCTTAAATTAGATGGGGTTGTGAACCCCCACTATTGCAATTTAAAAAAATCCATTATATATATAGCCTATAATATCCAAAATAATATTATGAACACACACACACACACACACATATATATATATATATAACGTCTCTAAAATCCAAATAAAACTAAAGAACCACTAATTATTAAATTTTTCATGGTTTTGACATAACCATCTTTAAAATCCTATCAAATATTCATAAAAGTAATGCTATAAAATTTAGAGGGGGTTGTGAACCGCCTCTAAATTCAATTATTAAAGTGGGGTGTGAAGAACTCCTTATAAAGTGAATTTAGAGGGGGTGGTGTAGAACCCCCTCTAAAAACCCTTCGCTAATTTAATTTTTTGTAGTTTTTTTAATAAACCAATCACCCCTTACATAATATTATTAAATTTTTCTTTTACCCAAATTTCAAGGAGAAAATTTAAATTTTATTCAAGGTATCCTATACTTTAAACATATAAAAATTCATATCATCTTATCCCATGGAATCCCAAAACTTTAACATATTAGAATATATCAATGACCTATCCCCAAACACTCTGTTTCCCTAACCTAGAAGCAATTGATCTAGACGATCGGTCGTAGCTCAATTCCATAGCCTGGAAGCTCATGATCACAATGATCAGGATCATAGCTCAATATTCTTCATGGGAGTCATTTATCACAAAATATCATAAACATACTGATTACAAAAGAAATTATAATATCTTTAAAATGAAATCCTTAAAAATAAACTCTTATAAAAATACTCATTAAGAAATATTACAATGATTGGAATCTCACAACGACAGATAGTTTCAAAATTCAATCAACTAAATATCGTTATTTTTTATGATAATTTCATATCTCATGTATTTAATCTTATTTTCCTTGAATTTATGGTACTGTTTTTAGGAAATCCTTTAATAGTTGGATTTAGTACTCTTCAGGATCAGTTGCAATTTCATCAGAATCATCTTCCCCACCTTCTATTGAACTTAGAATAATTTTACATCTTTCGTTGAAGTTAGTCATACACCACTACAATACTCATAAATCTAGAGAATTTAATATAAAATTAAAACATAGATCTATGAATTTTCATGCTAAAATCCTTCAGAATTAAGTTACCATATTTTCATTTTTTTCACCAAAAACATCTCAAGTAAAAAACTTCAAGATAAGAAATATTATAAAATGAGTGTAATGTTATTTTCAAAACTAAATATAAAGTGTTTATATGACTCAAAAAATAGTTTATAAATGTGTTAATTTCTATTAATATGAGGAAATATATATCAAATATATATGTATATGGAATAAGTGATGTAATATTCTTTATGTGATGTCAAGAAAAATGTATTATATTACATAGTTAGTGTCTATATAATCAAGTCATAGTTATGAATTATCATTTTCTATTTAGAGGACATGATGTGTTTCTAGAGTCCACTCTTGGCCTGTGATTAGGAATCATTTCTAGTGATATGAGGTCCCATAGGGTCACACATAAAGTGTATTCATAGGTTCCACCAACTTAAATGAATTAAAGTTCAGGATTAAGTGGGCCTCATGTGTGGGGACCACTGAGGATCCAAGTGAAAGGTCATTGGAAAATTAATGCAATTATATTTTTATAGTTTATAATATTTGGAATTGAATTTATTTCATAATTTATTCACTAGTTATTTAATTATAAATAAGTGAATATGAGAAATTATTGTTTTTTGAATGATTGTTACTCATTCAAGTTTCCTTAAGAAATTTTATGAGGAATGAACTGCGTGAATGGCTTATGTTTTTTTATATATAATTTTATGATGTCATTAATTAGTAGTGAAATATTCATGATATTCATGTCATTTTTACTTAGTTATTCATGTTGTTTTAGGTTGGTTAAATATTATTAACTCATCCAAGGAATTAAGTGAAATTTTTGGAAATTTAAATCCAACTATTTAAGCTAATGTTTTTAGCCATGAATGGTATGGGTGGCCATTTTCACAATTTTGGAGGTCTTTATTCCAATAATCCCATCTCTCTTGCCTTTATATGGAGAAATATCAAGAATGGATTGATCTAAGTATGGAGATTGATCATGTGATATTATATTAATCATATGAGCATCATAAGGAATTTTATTTTTTATGTTAACACTCAAGAATATAGTTATGAAATTTATAGAGTTGTGGTAAATATATGGATGATAAATAGAGAATATAGTTTATAGTGTCATTGGGTTATGGGGATCTGAATAAGATTGGATAACATCGGGATTATGAATTTACACTATGGTACCATTTTGATTTTATTTTTATACATAAATTTAATTTCATAAGATATTTTCCAAGAATTATGTATCTTCATACAAAATCATGTATGTAATGATATATTTTTTAATAAAATTTAAAAATTAACATATTTTCATGCTTCTAATGTGTACCTAGTTCCTTAAATGGTATTAAAGAAATCATGAAATTATTCAAGTCAAATTTACAATTAAATTTTCTATAATTCAAAAAGATGGCTTTTGTATGATCTTAATGTATAATACCTCATGTCTGTATAGGTGTGAAAATTCTTGAGGGAATTACAGACTTTGATCTTATTAGATGGGTTATTTTTTTGATTGATATTCAAAAGAGTTTTATAAGGCATAGAAAACCTCAAAAGAGGTTTTTTTGACATGGTTAGAGGTATGGGAGCCATCCCATTGGATTTTAGGAGACTTGGGAGATGTTGGGTGGTAGATACAACTCGAGATTTATTAGATCTACTATCTTACTCGTGGGCTTAAAAGGGGTAAACATTCATCTTTTCACTCAAACATAAAGAGGGGGTATCCCATTCTCTTTCTCCGTGTTTTCTTACTCTAAAGAGGGGTCGAACCCCTTTTCTTCCTCTAATCCCCCTTGATCAAGGGGGTGTTTTAAGGTTGTTATTTGATGATTTACGATGTGTCTTTTACTTTGATTACCTCCTTGGATATCCTTGTAACGACCCAAAATTTTTTAATGAACTTTTTTTCCTAAGAAAATGTATGTTATATTATTTTATACTCAAAAAAACTATATTTATATAATGATGAAGTGAGTAAAAATTGAAATGTGACTATTGAAATTCAACTATTATATAACCATTGGTTATTATAATAGTTTTAAACTTTACTCATGGTAATAATTTTTTAACATTATAATCAGTGTTTATAAATAGAAATGAAAACGGATAATTAATGCAGAAATGATAAATGACGTGCTCAACCAGTAGGGTCTTTCCATTAAAATACCACTTATTAGAGCTTGGGAGGAAGGTAGCATCATTGGGGTTCACTCTTATCCAATCCCAATATGTGCTTCAACAAGTGAAGGTTGAACAAAATTGCCTATTGAAGAAGTTCAAGTTAGTGGAAATTACTACTCGGGCGATGTTAGCCATGCAGTCCTATGAATCTATCACCATCACGAACCTTACCCCTAGGTCGTATGAAGGTTTTATATAGTTTTATGTGTTGAGGAATTATTTACTAAATTGTAATACCATTGTATAAATAAATTTATTTCCATCAATTCAATTTTAATAATAGTTTTTCATAATAAAATTTATATGGAATTTGAAAATTTGATTTTTTGGGCATAAATTGTACTTTATAGTAAATATATAAATATTTATAATAAACTAAGATATATATAACAGTACTTATTTTAAAAAAACATTATGATAAAACATTCTTAAGTAAATATAAATGATAAAATAATTTTATTTGATTTTTAAGTGTCATAAATTTTACTATGCATTTTTTATCCAATTTTATTTTTAATAAATAAGGATTTTTTTTATTTAAAAGTTATAATTGTTATATTTAGAGAATTAATATAATATAATAAATATAATTTTTTAAATAATCACATAAAAATTAGGTTAGGATGAATTTATGATAATTTTCTAAAATACTTTATCTTTTTCTTTAATAGTAAAAATAAAGTTTGAGTTTTTCAGTATGTTTAATGAATTTGTAATTATGTCATAATAATGTAACAACTAATTAACTACAATTCATAACATAAAATATTTTATTAATATAATTTATTTTAATATATATTAATCAATTTCAAAACCTATATTTTACTTTCAAAATTCTAAAATGGAAAGTATAACATTAAAAACATTATTTTTCTGGAAACTTTAATTTTCCATGCCAAAATAAATAATATAAAATTTTGGTCAACTATTTTGGATTAAAATAACATAAAATACTACCCATATTTTTAAAACCAAGGTAAAATACCATGTTAAGTCCCACGGTTTTTTATTTTATACAACCTAGGTTTCCAAGGCCGATATTTGGAAATTAATAAACAAATCCTCCACTTTTGCTATAAATAGCCACTCATTTATCCATTTCATTTCACTACCAATACCTCTTCCAAGAATAACTAGTAGTTTTACCTCCCAATAATTTCTCCCAATGTGTACTCAATCCCCCAAGGTTCCAATCCTCAAGTTTTAAGATTAACTCTTTATGATAAGGGAAATATTATTCTTTTCTCTTCGTTTCGAGAACCTCTTTTTATATATGTCTTCTGAATGTTATGGTCACTCTATCTTAATTCCTCTTTATTAATTCCCTTAATTTCAAATTATATTTTATCAATAGGATACCCTTTTCCCTTAACTTTTTAATTTTTTCTAAAACCACATTTTATACCTATTATGTTGCTAATTTTACTTCTCAAAATTTCTCTCTTCTCCTAAATAAATTCCCTTTTATTTTATTTTTAGTGAATACCCAAACATATTTATTTTCTATTGGTATTCATTAATATATAAAATTGATTTATTTTATTCTATTTTTGACATACACAAAACCCACATTCCCTTTCCATGGGTTAAAATGACAGAATAATCACATCTTTAAGCACTTTTTGAAACGCCATGTTTTTTATACGAAACCCATTTCTTTTATTCCCCATGATTTATTTATGAATTTTTTTATTATGATACATGTAGATAACATTAATTAGTATATATAAAGGGTCCACCCTGATATTTCTCCAATTTATTGGGTAAATAATTTAATCTCTAGAGATGACATGTTTTACGATACCATAGTGAATAACCTTGGTATTTTTTATAAAACCTCAATGAAAAACCATGCTGATATACTTATGAATGTCTCATTTTAATGTTTTATCCACATTTAAATGTTATTATTAATGTTCTTATTATTATTATATTCCTCTTTCACATTCCTTATCATTATGACTCATGTTCTTATTTATATTCTCCAAGATCACAAGTAAATTTTTTCCCTTGCTTCCCCTTATTGGGCCTTATGCTCACCCTTTACTTTGATGTATTTCCCTAGGTTGTGAGATATAGTAAAATTACTTAGGATTAAAATTTAAAAAATCATTTCAATCTTATTATAAGAATTTTTTAATTTTTCATGTATTATGTACTATTTTTTCAAGAAACTAAACTTTAAAAGATCATATGTTTGTACCATGTAAATGAAAAGTTTATGTCAAAAGGGTGGGATTCCATAGTTGGTATCAAATAAAGGTTTAGTTATTTGTGGAAAATAGGATTTTAAAATTTTAGTAAGAACCCTAAAGATAAGTTAAAATATAGGAAAAAATCATGTTATTTTTTCTAAGTATTAAGTAAGTAGTTTTTCAGCAAATAAATCTATGTTCGGATTCGAAAAAGTGGATGTGGATCTGACATATATATATCTAAGGATAAAACTAGAAAAAAAAACTTTGATATAGACTCAAATGGGAACTATTTCATGAAAATTGGTCTTGTTGTACTCCTTTTTTGACACTCCTGAGGGCTATGTTTGGTTAATCACAAACATTTTATGAACCACTATAAAGGATTTATAGAAAATGTAATTACTATTAAAGAATAAAATATTTAATCATTATGTTTTAAGACATTAAAAATTTATTTATAATTATAATATTATTAAATGAAACATGTTTCTAACTAAGTTTTCTTCTTTTAGAAAATGGTGCCAAATATGAGGAACCACGTAAATGGTGAGCGCTACAGACAATGCACTGATGAACCTCAAACGGAAGTTAGAATGGAAAACTCTATGAGAATATTGAATTAACTAAATTGAGTTATGAACGATAACTTGAATAAATCTGAGAGACTAGATCCACCTAAAAGGGAATAACTTTCCATTGATTCCTTTATGATTCAACGACCACCTTCTTTCAATGGATCTATTGACCCATTGATTACTGAAAATTAGATAATATTTATAGAAAAGATATTTTTTGTATTCTATTATTCGAAATAAGAGAAAGTCTCCTTGGTTTTATAATACTTAGAGGGATAAGATGATAAATAGTGGAAACAGATTAAAAACACGAATCCAATAAGGTATATTGAAGCAGTAGAGTGGGAAGATTTCAGGGGAAAATTTTAAAAAAATATTTCCCTCATTCGATGCGAATGAAAATTAAGGAATTCCTAGATCTAAAACAGAAAAAAATGAATTTTTGGGAAGATAAGAGATAAAATTTAAAATAATTTCTCATTATAACAATAGAATTTTCATATATCCTAATGTAAATGTTGATAGATTATTTGGTAAACTAACACCCCATGTACAGAATAATCTAGCCAATTGAGAATATAACAGGTATGAGGAGTTAGTGCAAAGTGCAATGAAGGTTGAAATGGAGTTCGGAGAGACTCAATGGTCCCATTGATCAAATGAAGAGAATATATAAATGGATCCAAGAATATGAATGAACTTTGATCATAAAATAGAAGGAAATCATGTGAAACTTCCCACATGAAACAAATGTGGGAAGAAGCATTTGGGGAACTGCTTGCTCAGAAGAAACAAATGTTAAAAGCATGGAAGAGATGGACATCTTGGTCGAAACTATTATAGTGAGGTGAAGCCTCAACTTCTCAATACTAACAACAAAGGGAAAATTGTGTTGGCACAACCTGAAATATAGTTCTATAACTGTGAACAAATTATTAACTATTCTAACCATTTTCTAAATCAGAATATAATGGAGGTGAATCACCATCATCCTCAACATAGTCTAAAAGAGAAAGGTCATGCTTCTGATATCATGATTTCTAAATTTGAAGCTCCAAATGATGTGGTAGTAGGTATCCTCTTTATTCTCTCAAAGCTAGAAAGTACTTAGTTTGATTTAGATTCTACGCATTCCTTTATTTCCACCATTATTGAAATTAATATAGAATCAATACATAAACTTCTAGAAGTAAAGCTATCATTCAAGACTCCTAGAGAGATTATCCAAGAATCAAACGTGCATAGAAACTATATTATTCACTTTGGTAAGTAAAATAAATTCAAAAATATAGTAGTAATTCTCATAATGGAATTAGACACTATACTAGGGATGTAATTTCTCTCAAATTATAATAAAAAGATCAACCTCAAAAGTAAGTAAATATCAACAGACTCGAATGAAAAATATACAGTTGTTTTCAAAGGAGAGATATCCCGACCTGATCTTTGTTTAAAAGAACCTCTTTTCACCTTCTATATAGAAAATATCAGTGAATATAAAGAAGTAAATAAAGTTATTTAAATAGATAATGTCTTCATCATTCAAGAATACATTTACATATTTTATGAGTAGTTACCTGGACCTCCCCCAGAAAGAGAGGTAGAGTACTCTATTGAACTCATGCATGGATCCAAGCCGATATAAAAGAATTCATATAGAATGGAAAATGTGAAGCTTGAGGAATTAAAGAAAAAACTTCAAGATAATTTGGAGAAGTTTTTAATCCTACCAATAGTGTCTCCTTGGGGAGAACCTATTCTATTTATGAAGAATAAGTATGGTTCGATGCAGTTATGTATTGATTATAGAGAACTTAATGGGATCACAGTGAAGAAAAATTACTCTCTTCTAAGGATTGATGATTCATTATACCAAATTCATGGGACTCAATTATTCTCCAGGATTGATCTTCAATCTGTTTATCATCAATTGAGGGTGAAGAAAGAATATATTCCAAATATTCTCTTCTTATCAAGATATATGCATTATGATTTTGTTTTTATTTCCTTCAGATTAACTAATTCACCTGTTATATTTATGAATTTGATGAATAGAGTCTTTAAGGAATAACTTGATAAACTTTTGGTAATTTTTATTGATGATATTATAATATATTACAAAATTCATAATAAGCATGAGGATCATATAAGGGTTGTATTAACAAATATGATAAAGTAGAGGCTATTTTCGAAGTTCAAAAAATGTTAATTTTAGTTACCAAAAGTTTCTTTCTTGGGTAACATTGTAACCAATGAAGGAATCTCAGTTGAACCTTCCAAGAAAAAGGCTATGGATGAGTGGCCTCATCCTAAAATAGTAACTGATATTCCTAGTTTCCTTGTTTTAGTAGGATATTGTAGGAGGTTTGTGAAAAACTATTCACGGCTTTATAATCCACTATCTAGGTAAACTCAAAAGGGACCAAGTTCATCTGGAAAAAGGAGTGTGAAGAAAGTTTCTTAGATCCAAAGAAGAGATTATTTACTTTACCTAGGTTAACTCTACCCACTATCAAATAAGGGTTCATTATTTTTAACAATGAATCTCTAAAATGGCTTGGGTTCATCCTCATAAAAAATAAAAAGGTGATTTCTTATGAATCTAGACAGTTGAATCCTCATGAATAGAATTATCCTTTTCCTGACCTAGAGATAGTTATAGTTATTTTTTCTCTCAATATATGGAGGCACTATATTTATAGGGAGAAATGTGATATATACATAGACCATAAAATTTTGAATTATATTTTTGCACAAAATTAATTGAATGTGATACAAATGACATGGTTGGAAATTCTTAAAGACTATGACTGTTCAATTCATTATCACCCTGGAAGAGAAAACAAAGTCGTTGATGCATTAAGTAGGAAAGACCCTATTTTTTGGAAATGATGAGGATTCAATGATATCCTTAGTAAGGTTGGGAATGGTAATCATGAGGGAAGGAAAATCATAAAAGTTATCCCAAATGATTTCTCAACCATAATTACTATAGAAGATTAGGAAATATCGTAGAGAAGATCCTTTATTACAGAAGAAGATAGAGGCTATGAAGAATGGTAAGTTTACTGAGTTAAATATTGATCAAGAAGGTGTACTGAAATTTCATTTAAGGCTATATGTTTCATCTATTCCAAAAATAAATGAGATGATGGATGAAGCTAATATCTATATATTATATATACATCCTGGAGGCACTAAAATTTAATAGGACCTTTGTGATCATTATTGGTGGGATAACATGAAAAGGGATATTGTAGAGTACACTAAAATGTGCCTAGTGTGTCAATAAGTGAAGGAAGAGAGACAACTAACTAAAGGGGTATTACAACCACTACCCATACCAATATGGAAGTGGAAAAATATCACTTTGGACTTTGTCACTATTTTATCAATAATATATAAAGGAAAAAATGTGATATGGGCTGTAGTGGTTACCATTTCATAATTATTCAAGAATATTTCTCTCTTGACAAACTTTCCAAGATATACGTAAAGGAAGTGGTAAGGTTTTATGGAGTTACACTTTCTATCATTTCTGATCATGATCCAAGGTTCATGTCAAAATTATAGATATTTCTTCAATATGATCTGAATACTGAAATGGATTTTAGTATGGCCTATCACCCCTAAACTAATGGTTAATCTTAATAGACTATTCAAAAAATCAAGGACATTTTGAGAACATGATCAATAGAATTTAAAGGTGGATGGGATCAACATCTCCTATTAGTTGAGTTCTCATACAAAAACAACTTCCATTAGAGTATTCAAATGTCACCCTATAAAGCTATATATGGGAAGAAATATAGAACTCCTACATGTTGGGATGAAGTTGGTGATAGAAATATTCTTGGGCCTGATCTTATGCAAGAGATGACAGAAATGGTTCATGCCATCCAACAACATATAAAGGTTGGTCAGAGTCATCAAAAGATATATGTTGAAAACCATTTATGAGACTTGGATATTGATTTTGTTGATAAATTATTTCTTCTAATTTCACCTTGGAATAGATTCATGTAGTTTGGGAAGAAATCCAATCATATCCCTAGGTACATTGGCCCTTATGAAATCCATGATCGCATAGGAGTAATTTTATATAGGCTTTAAATTCCTCTAAATATAACTCAATTTCATGATTTATTCCACATATATCTCTTGGGGAAGTACATACCTAACCCTTCTCATGTACTGGATCTTGAGGTGGTACAAATGAAACATGTCCAGTCTTATAAGGAGTATTTGGCGGAGATCTTAGACCATAGAGATAAGGTTATACAAAACAAGACTACCCACCTCATAAAAGTGTTGTAGAGGAACCATAAATATGAAAAAGTGACCTAGGAACCAGAGGAGATAATGAGACGGAAGTACCCATGACTTTTATCAACTAAGAAAATTATTTGAAATTTTGGGGATAAAATTTATTAAGGGGTGAAGAATTTAACAACCTATACTTTCTGAATTAAATTTGTTTCCAGATAAAATGTGTGCTATATTATTTTTTTTCTCAACAAAACTATATCTCTTTAATAATGAAGTGAGTATAAATTGAAATGTGGCTATCATGATTCATTCGTTATATGACCATTGGTCATTATGACTATTGGAAACCTTACTCTTGGTGATAATTTTTTAACGTTATAATTAGTGTATATAAGTAGAAATGACAAAGGATAATTATTATAGAAAGGATAAACAATGGTCTCAAACAGTAGAGTTTTTCCATATGAATCCAATTTTTTCAGAGCTTGGGAGGTAGGTAGCATCACTGGGGTTCACTCTTGACCAAGCCCAAGTTGATCTTCAATAAGTGAAGCTTGTATGAAATCACCTATCAGAGAAGTTCAAGTTAGTAGAAATTACCACTCAGGAGATGTTATCTGATCCACCTTATGATTTTATTACCATTTCACACCTTACCCTTAGGTTGTATATGGATTTTATAAGGGGTTATGTGTCTAGACCTTAATTACTTAATGTTTAATTCTATTTTATAAATAATTTTTTTTCTATCAATTCAATTTTAAGAATAGTTTTTTTTTAATTTAATTTATATGGAATTTGATCAATTGATTTTTCATATGAAAATTGAACATTCCATAAAATATATAAATATTTATAATAACCTAATTTATTATGAATAATACTTATTTTAATTAAATATTAAGATAAAAAACTCTTATTTAAATATAAATGATAAAAAAATTCAAGTGTCAGAAATTTTACGATCCATTTTCAATCTGCTACTATTTTTAATAAATAAATATTTTTATATTTAAAAGTTATAATTGTCATATTTATCGAATTATTCTAATAAAATAAATATAATTTTTGAAAATATCACGTCAAAATTATGTTAGGGTGAATTTATGAGAATTTTCTAAAATACTTTATTTTTTCGTGAATAGTAAAAATACAGTTTGAGTTTTCCGATATGTTTAATGAATTCATAATTATTTCATAATTATGTAAAAACTAATTAAATAAAATAAAAAACTTAAAATATTTTATTTTATAAATATCAATTATTTTAATTGATTTTAATCAATTTTGAAACCTATATTTTACTTTCCAAAGTCTAAAATGGAAACTTTAACATTAAAAACATTATTTTTGTGGAAAATTTACTTTTCCCTGCTAAAATAAGTAATATAAAAGTTTGGTCAACTCTTTTGGATTAAAATAACATAAAATATTATTCCATTGTCCAAAAACATGGGAAAATAACTAGGTAAAGCATATTGTTTTTCATTTTCCACAACCTAGGTTTCTATGGAATATATTTCAAAATTAATATACAAATCCTCCACTTTTTCTATAAATATCCACCCATTTCTCCATTTTATTTCAATCCCAATATATCCTCCCTGAAGCTCTAGTATTTTTCCTCCATATTAATCCTCCCAAGGTTTCCTAGTCCCCCAAGGTTCCAATCACCAAGTTTTAGGAGTAACTCTTTAAGGTAAATGATATATCCTTCTTTTCCCTTCATTTCAAGAACCTCTTTTTATATATATATTATGAATGTTATATAAAATCTCTCTTATTTTAAATTTATTAATTTATTTTCTTCTAAATTATGTTTTATCAATGGGATACATTTGTCCTCACTCTTTTTAACCTTTTCTAAAACCATGTTTTACACCCATTATGCTACTATTTTTACTTCTCAAAATATATCTCTTCTCCAAAAGAAATTCCATTTTATTTTATTTTTTTGAATTCCCAAACCTCTTTATTTTACAAGTTTATTCACTAATATATAAAAATTATTTATTTTATTCTTGTATTGACATACATAAAACCCTTATTCGCTTTTCATGGGTTAAAAATGACATAATAATCCTGCCTTTAAGATCTTTTTAAAATTCCATGTTTTTTATATGAAACCCATTTAATTTATTCCACATGAGTTATTTATGGAATTTTCTATTATGATATATGTAGCTAAAATTAAATAATACATATTAAGGTTTCACCCTGATAGCGCTCCAATGCATTGGGTAAACAATTTAATCACTAAAGATGAAATGTTTTATGATACCTAAGTGAATAACATTGGTAATTTTTATGACACCTCAGTGAAAAACCTTGGTGATATGTTTATGAATGTCTCATTTAAATGTTTTATCTAAATTTATGTGTTATTATTCATGATCTTATTATTATTATATTACTCTTTATCATTTCTTATCATTATGAATCATGTTCTTATTGATATTCCTCAATATCACAAGTAAATTATTTCCATTTATTTCCCTTATTAGGCCTTATTCTCACACTTTACTTTGATTTTTGTCAGGTTATGAGATACAATAAATGTACTTTGGATGAACCTTTTAATAATCCCTTCAAGTATATTAATAAAATGTTTTATGTTTTCATGTATTAATTACCTTTTTTCCACAAAATTGAACTTTAAAAGATCCTATGTTTGTACCATGTAAATGAAAAGTTTGTGTAATAAAAGAATAGATACCATAATAATCCCCCATTATATTATAATTTTGGTTTCCCAGTTTAGGGATTTGATAAAAATTCCACTATAGTATGGTGGAATTGGTTGTTCTTCATGTGTATTTTTTGTGCCCTATATAGAGTAGATCTCATGACAATAAATGCTCGTCATTGCATGTTTTTTATGGAGGTAAGCCTCTATGTTTATTTTTCATAGTTTTTAACACAATTTAAATTTAAATTTCTATTATATTGGTGTATCCCATTGGGTATTTTACTCTTCTTGTGTAGGTTATGTCCCAAGATGGTGTCTACCTCTAGCCACACGTCATTTTGAAAAGATGCAATTTCATTTGGAGTTTTCTAAGTGATTTACCTTAATTAATTTAAATTGGGAGTTATCATGAAATAATTGGTTATAGATTAAGCTTATGATGTGATAAATTGTATGTATTGAGTTATTGGAAAGTGGTTGTTAATGGTGCTCATGTGATGAGGTCAACCGATGATCTTATTGGAATTTATGCCACTTTAATTTAAAAACTAAAATTGTTTAAAGTTATTTGTGATTAAACAATTAATTAAATAGGTGGTTTTGTTGTGATAAGGGGCCTCAAGTATTTTGGATGATGGTTAGTTAGGCTTGATGAGGCTTTAAAGGAGTTATCGAGCTGCTCTAAAAAGGGTAATTTCTTTGATTTAAGGCAGGAAGTCCTTATGAATATGCCCTTTGGTATTATGAATTTGTGTATATGAATGAGGTATGTGTGGCCCCTCTACTATAGATGGATATCCTATTTAAAAAAATTTAATTCGTTTAATAAAAAACTAAAGCTTAATATTCAATTGGACAAGTTTTTAAGGGCGCAATGGACCCCTGTGTACTGGCTGGATATCTCAACCACCGATGGCTGAAAAAATAAATTAGATCATGTTAATAAAATAATAGAACCCCAATAGGGGTGTAAATGAATTAAATTTAATTTAATATGGTGTATTATCCTTAGTGGTAAGTTTCCTGGTAACCCCTAGGTGATGAGGAGTGATGAATTGGGATGCATGTCCATAGGTTTGTCCGTGATACATACCCTAGAGTCATCAGGTTCATTAAGATTATCAAAGGGAAAGTGTTCCTCCCCTACTACGATGTGACTAATTGGGTTGTTAGACCCTATAGAGACCGGTGGATGGGTCAATTTTTTGGTTTAACCTAGGTCTCCAGTGAAAGGGAAAGGGATTAAGGACATCTCCCTGGAGTGACATACCTAAGAATCCATACCTAGAAGACCCTTATAGGTTCCCCTGTGACTCATGACCATATTGAGTGGGTGGAAATGTGGATGGGTACAAATGGTATTGGGTGTCACCTTAGAACCTATTATGATAATATGAGCTCGAGGGGACGTGGAAAGAAGTGATGGGTTTGGATTTTCTTCCAAACCCTACCTTATATTTATTATTTTAATTAGTTACTTTTAATATAACAAAGGATTCTAAAATAGGTTTTTGGGGACCCAACCTATGGGCCTAACGAGATGTGATGGTGTTATTAGGGATTCCCAGACGTACTTCCTGGGATCTATCTTTTTAGGATTGTGTGATGTGAATTCGACATGATAACATGGATTCCCATATATGCTTCCTGGGATCTGATTATTGATCCATGTAATAATTCATGGGATGTTGGGTTTTGACCTAATGTTTATATAGGATTCCATTGATTCCATGGGTCCCTATAATGATTAGTACATCTAGAATCTAGTTGTGCAGGCTTCGGGATTTTATTATGATCACTATTATTATGATGAGATTCTTAAGTCATCCCTAGTAAATGCCTAGTCATGCCTTATGATATTACATGTTTCTAATCAAGATTCCTAGGATACCTTTGATCCGAACATTTTCCATGGTGACATAAAAATAGTTATGATTTAATTATTTCTCAGGATTCTCAGGAATCATCATTAAGCCATTATTATACCTAGAGTTTGGAGAGATGGTCTAGACACCCAGGATCTGTCTATTGAGCCATCTATGATGTTATATTTTTTAATTAAGCCTAATATCTAGGGATGCTTAGTTACACCCTAAAATTTAGTTTTTATATGATTGGAATGATATCATGATGTTCTCAGAGAAACTTCAGTATTGGATGAATCATGTATGGTTGATCAGGGTCACGGGCTTAAGGATCGATATCGATTACTCGTGACAAGGTTGGGATTGGTTCACTTGAGAGGTTATGGTTGGAACGATCATCATGATGTTCCCAGAGATACATCAACACTAGATGAAGTGAGTATTATGGTGGTTATTTATTTTTCATAGTTTATTTAATTTTCCTAGCTAAGAATATCACATGAACATACACTAAACATACTGGTTATATATGGGGCCATGTTGTTGGTGCCCTATTAAGTTATGTACTCACCGTTATCAGGTGGTCAATGAAATTGGGTACCCAAGTATATCCCTCACTTATTGTAGAAATATTTTATTCAACTTCCTAGTATGATTTTTATGATTGAGCTAAGAAGATTGATCGGTATTAGAGACTAGGTTTAAGGAGAGGCTCAGGGAATCTGTTGAGCCTCTGATAATTTTACTTTATTCATTTATTCTATCTTCACTTGTAAATGTGATTGGGATATTGGGAGTAAACCTTGTATGAGTATGTTGTTTCCAAATTTCATGTTATTATTGATTGGGTTTTTATATTTATCATATGTACTCTAATGACTATTGTTGATATATGATGCTAGGTTATTTTATCTATCACTCTATACTCTAATTAAGGGGTATAGTCTCCCTATGGTACTATAATAGACCCCTACTACTGGTTAGTAGCATCTAGAGTACAAGAAGGTGTTTCTGAGGTCACATGGCAGTCCGGTCTGGTTATTATTCATAGAGTGAGTTGGTCTAAGACATTACAAAGTAGTATTAGAGAGTTATTTTTATTTGAATTTCTATTTGGGACAAGGTATTTATGAGACATACGAATGTGTTAGATCCTATGATGGATATTGTACGGTTGCATTGATAAGACATATTTTGGTAATAATTTTAAGTTATTTGAGATGGGATGGATGTTCATGGTGTTAGATGATATTGTTGTATATGATTTTAGCCTTGGGAAACACATGTGATGTTTGGATTGATGAATACTTGTGTATTTTTTCTCTTTTCCTATTGAGGAAAAAGGCATGTCATGTATCATATCTGTTATTTAGGGCTGAAATGACATATAAGCCTATTAGTATTCAATTTTACTAATGATTGTGCCCCAGTTGTTTAAAGTGTCAACAACATCACATATAGAATTTTCCCATATAAGTATATAGTATAATTATAATTATCTAGGCTGACATTTGTTTATATTATCTTCTGATAGAAGGTCATACGAATCCATGGCAAACTCTACGATGAAACAGTCCATGTGCATAGGAGTTGTAGTGACCCAAATGGGTCAGTTTTAGTAATTTTCCTTATAAATGGACCCCTTGTGGGTTGTTATTGTTTAGGTTTTGTTATTTAATGTTTCATTAACAACCTATATGGTGTTTTCCTATATATATTAGAATGTAACTCTATTTAATTGAACCATGTGATACAATTTTCTTATAACGAATCATCCAGGACAATGTTGTTATGTGTATAGGAATTGATTAATGATGTTAATATCCTCAAAGGGGTGACTCTCATGTGTGGAGTCCTAGTGAGGATTAGTTCAAGGTTATGATTCGCAAGGGGGTATCCATGTTTATGAATGCTTAGTGATAATCAATTCCCTAGTAAGATGTTTTATCAGCATGATATGTATGACCTATGTATATGTGAGGCCCTTAAGTGGGCATTAGAATATATATTTTCATAGGTTCTGAGATGGGAACATGAGATTTCATGTGAGTTATAACCTTATGAGACTTGACTTTGGGATATGTGGGAGAACCTAGAGACCCTTGGGTATGAATAAGGATTTAATTATTTTCTTTTTGGTTTATTTAAGTGTGGCCCTTGAGAGGGGTTATTCTAGGATTAATAGTGCCCTCGAAGTGGAAAGTTATGAGTAGATGCCTTAGGTTTGGGACCAATACATAGGAGGTGATATTAGATAATGAAAAAGGAATGGTGAGGATTTAATATTTCTTGAGGTGGAGAACTTTATGTACTAATTTTTTTTTGTTTTGAGGTTGGTTTCAAGGTAAAAACCATTCGAGGGTCTTACCCTGTTGACTTGGGATGCAATTTAGCTACACGGTGAGAGCATAGGTGCTCAATCATGACTAGAATAGTGTAGATTAGTATATAAACTTATGGTTGGATTAGAGAACTAACATTACATTGATCATGGTCATTGGTTATGTCGTACTAGCCTTGAGAGTTCCATGGAAGTTGAAAGGAAAGGGTAGATGGCTTAGGTATGATATCAATCCATGGGAGGTGTTATCAGGTTATGAAAAAGTGTGATTATTACTTGAGATTTCCTAAGGTTTAGAACCTCAATTTCTTGTGCTTTTAGTTTGAAATTGGTTTCAAGGTTAGGACCATTCAGGGGGCCTCACCCTATTAACTTGGGGTTCACTTTATCCATGTGTTGAGAGTACTGGTGGATTCTCGTGACTAGAATGGCACTAGGTGGTGGATAAACATGGTTTTGGATTAACAAACTGACATTCCATAGATCATGGTTAGTGGTTATGGTGTTCCATCATAGTTCCATGGTGTGAAACTCAAATAAAATGAGTTAGATGATGTGATTAGATGTTCTGGGATTATACCCCAAAAATAATGTAAGAAAAGTAAATGTTACACATCGGTTTCACACAATACTAATTAAAAATAATTAATCGGTGGGTGGTCATGAGAAATTTTAGGTTTGATAGTTTTGATGAAAGTCTTTATATCATGAAGGATAGGGGTTTTAATAAAATCTAATATATCCCTCCATGGTAGAGAAAACATTATAGTTAGATTGGGTGTGGTGACATGGCCAATCCAGGTGAATCCTAGTCAGGTATGAACAGGATGAGTTGAGTGTGGATCATGAGGAGTAGCATGAATTTGTTAATAGAACCCATTAATTTTGTTCTCAAGGACTAGTATGAGGTAATTAATATGGTTGGAAACCCACTAGAGTCCATAGAGGGTATGGCCCTCATTTTAGATGAATGTTAGTGGGTTTTGAGGATAATGTTTTGGTGAGCCAGGTATGGGTAACAGTTGATATTTTATAACTAGATCTCAGGTATGAGTGAGGTATCAATGTCTATTTATTACATTCAGTGATGGGAGAGGTAAACTCTATGGAATTAAGACCCTCAATCAAGAAGCGGTTCTATTGTGGTAAGATTGGTAATTGTAAATTCATTTTTTCATTTGGATGTCGGTGGGTAAATGAGGATAGTTTCAATAATATTTCTTGAGGAATACTAGGTATAAATTATTTTATGATATTAAATGGATTTTGGGCATTTTAATTGTACTTAATATGGTTTTAATGGGATCTAATCATGTTTTGGATAGGTGGTGTGTTAGTTATCAAGGATGAAGCATCATAGTTGTTTTGGTTCATTGAGGATCCATCTATGGAATTGCATTAAGAGTCAATTATAACTCTGGTGAGTATGTTCATAAGATCACAGAATTCCTCTAATGTTTAAGGTATCGTGGTTTTGTGGGTTTGATGTCATATTGATAGGTGTGTCTGGGAATTTCTTATACAATTCATATTAGGGAGGATAGATTCTAGTTCTCACATATAATTGGATGTGGTGGGTAAAAACCACATAAAACATATCATATTGGATATGATGAGCGTTCTTAAAAAATTGACTAGGAATTTTCAAGGAAAGTTCAGTGAATATAATCCTTGCATTTGGGATATGAATACAAATATGATTCAATTCTAAATCAATGTTGGGAATGATATTAGTTTCCAACCAGTGTTTTGGGTAATGATCAGGTGCAGTAAATTAGAAATCACATTGGGCATATTTTTTGAATGTGGGTGCACTTTTGATAGGAAATTCTAATGGAAAAAATCCATAACATTGGAATTTGATGATATAAACTAATTATTATGGTGACGATCACCTTGGTATAGATGAGATTTTTAATTATGAAACATTAGTTTCTTGTGTTATATGGGTGTCGTGGAGTATCTCCATAATTCTTTGAGGTGATATGATCATTGGATCAGGCTTTCTAGAATGCAATGCCTTAAAAGTTGAAGTTTCATTAAGGAAGAATGTTGAGAATTTAAGGATATAATATGATCATATGAATAGGTTTTATAAACTAGGTGGGTTGGGAGTTATATTTTGTGGTCTAGTGAGACTTCTTGAGTATGAGAAGTATTATAGTAGGGAGAATATAAGACTCCATGTCTAGATGGGTGTCAAAATTCCTAGGAGAATTTAAAAATTTTGAGTTTAATGTACAAGTCAATTTTTGGTTCCCAATTCAAATGAGAGTTTTAAGGTGTGTAACACCTCAAAATAGGTGTTATAGACATAGTTAGAAGTTCATTAGGCATCCTGG
This sequence comes from Viscum album, assembly GCA_963277665.1. Classification (NCBI taxonomy): domain Eukaryota; kingdom Viridiplantae; phylum Streptophyta; class Magnoliopsida; order Santalales; family Viscaceae; genus Viscum; species Viscum album. The sequence continues at coordinate 925,792,574 of OY728126.1, read as the reverse complement.
GGATCAGAGAAGCCTTGGGGAGGGCGGGTGGCTACTATAACCAAAGCTACAATAGAGCCACCGGATAGCCGGTAGGTACCATTAGCTTTCTAGTTAGCTTAAAAGGGGGGAGATATTTTTTCCCCTTAGACATAAAGAGGGGGTATCTCCTCCACCTTCTCCTTGTTTTTTAGCTAATACCAGGGGCTACCCCCCCCCCCCCCTCCTTCCCTCTTCTACCTTGATAAATGGGGTGTTTTTGATGTCGTTCATTACTGATTTAAGGCATGTATTCTACTTTGGTAACATCCTTGGATCACATCCTCTATTATCTTCAAATTTTTGTTTTCCACTTTAGGGATTTGATACCAACTATACTAGATCATGGTGTAATTAGTCATTATTCATGGGTATTTTACATGGTTGTATAGAGGATATCCCATGACAACATCTTCCTACCATTTCACATCAGTTTAATGGAGGCAATCGATCGTGTGGATTTTTATTATGTTTTTAAATCAATTAAAATTGAAATTCCTTTTGAATAGGCATCTCCCATTGGGTATTTTTCTCTACCTGTATAGGGGATGTCCTAAAATGGTGTCTTTCTGTAGTCACACATTATTTAGAAGTGATATGTCACTATTTAGAAGTTTCTATGGTTTTTTATTTATTTAAATTTAAATTGGTATTTTTTTTGAATCATTAGTTAGGGATTTTTCTCAATATGTGATCGAGAGTACTCCATAGGTTTTTGGTGAGTGGTTGGCCATGGTTTTGGTGTGATGAGGTATACTGGTGAGATTCTAGGATTTACTTACTATTTAATTTAAAATGTAAAATTGGTTAATATTAGTTGTTATTAATTAATTAATTATAAATTAATTATAATTAATCACTAGGGTGGTATGGTTGTGAGACAGGGCCTTGATTCTTTTGGATGATGGCCAGTTGGGCTTGGAGAGCCTCAGCAGGAGTTGTGGAGCTACACTATAAAGGGGAATCACTTTATTTTAAACAATTTGGTCCTTATGAATCTTCCCTTTGGTATTATGCATTTATTTATTTACATGTAGTATTTATGGACCCTCCACTTTAGTTTTTGATCCTCTTTAAAAAAATAAGTTGTTTAATTGAAACTAAATCCTAATATTTAATTCAACAAAGTGTTTAGGGACTGATAGACCCTAGTGTACTGGATGGATATCTTAGTCCCTAATAGCTACAGACATAAATTGGATTCTATGCCTTGGAATATTGGAACTCCAAGTGGGGTGTGAATTAATATAATTGAATGTTGTAACCATGGTCATCTATGTATGAATTGGAGTATGGTTTGTGTTTGTTGTCAATCCTCAGAGGAAGTTCATAATGTGTGCCAGAAAAGTGCTCATTCAGGTCAAACAGATTATAGTATTGAAGGTGGCACCATTTTCTAGTGTTTGCCAAATTTTTGGGCCTGAAAATCGACAAAATGGAGAAAAGTGATTTTGGAAAAGATACTTTCATGAAGTGTACTTGAAGGAGAGAGAACTTGCGCGCCTAGTGTTTTTCAAGATTAGAACATGGAAAATGGCAAAGTTATAAGGGTCGCGCAAGTATTGGTTGGGCCACGCAAGTGACCTGCGCGTTGAGAAGGGACTTGTGCGTCAGTGCTTAGGAGGTCTTGAAACTTCCACGCCTATTGTTCTTCATGATCATAACTTCAAAATATGGAAAAGGAAAGAGGTTCGCGTAGGTATTGGTTGGGTCACTCAAGTGAGTTGCGTGACAGAGGCTAGGGGAGATGAGTTGCGCGCCAGAACTTGCGCGCCGAGAGGATACTTGCACACCACCACGCAGGGGGTCCAGTTTTCCTATAAATAGAGGACCACCCCTCCTCATTTGTAAAAAAGTTAAAGACTTAGAGATTTTTCGAGCTCTCGTCATGCGGGTGGTTGAGTCACGCAAGTGGTAGTTGGGTCGCGCAAGTAGATGTTGTGTGCCTGTTGTTGGTTGCGCACCCAAGGTGGTTTGGGTGAGAACAGAATTTAGTCACGTAGGTTTGAAGTTGAAGTAGGCAGTGTCGCGTAGGTGGTTGGTTGATACCTGCGCGCCAGTTTGAACTTGCGCACCAAATTGTTTCCACGTAGGGGACATACGTTCTAGGCAGTAAAGAAGCATGCCAGTGTTTTTGAGCTGCGTGAAAGTTGGGAGATTTCCTGGTACCCTCAAAGGGAAGTGAGATTTGACTACCGGTGAGAGTTGGACTTAAACAGAGCATATACATGCAATAGAGGATGTATTCTTTAAGCGATGATGAAGAGACCTTCATGTCTATAAACTGAGTGTGACTTCACCAAGGGAAGTGAGCCAGGGGGAGTCAACGAGAGTTACCCGAGAGAAGCAGTGAGCTATCCCTGAATCTTTTTAAAGGCAGTGAGCCTGGGATAGAGTGATTATTCCTGGACCTTTGTAATCCACATATAGTTAAGTTTAGTGGAATTTGGTACGACCGAAAACCTGTCGGCGTATGCTCCTTGGACGTATCCCTTAGTGGTGAACCAAGTAAAAATTGTTGTGTCATCTCTTTGCATGTGTATGTTTCATTTCTGATCATATCCATCATACAGGTTTAACTAGTTCCTACCAACATGGGAACAAGATCCACAACTTTAAAAAGGAAAAGTTGACACCCTGATTCACACCTCCCCTCTCAGGGTGTCCTGGGGTCCTACATTGAATTGAATAGGGTGTGGTGGACCTAGTGGTAAATGGCCTAGTAACACCTAGGTAGTGAGGAGTGATGACTCGGGATGCATGGACAAACATATGTGAATGAGATATAACATAGAGTTATAGAACTCAATTAGATGACTATGGGGTGAGTGTTACTATATAATTAGGATATGAATACTTGGTTGGTTAGACCCTATAGATATTTTAGAATAGGACGGGTGTTCGTACTGGCCTAAGATGCCTAGGAAAGGCAATGGGCTTGAGTTTATTTCCCTATTGTGACTTATATAGGAGTCTAGAGAGGAGTTGATGAGACCTAGGGGACCCTTCTAGGTTCCCCCAATTACTTGTGACCATAGAGAGATGGTATACTTGGGAATAGGTATAGATTCTAATGGGTTTTACCTTATAACTTTTGTTGATGATTTGAATTAGAGAGGTTGTGGGTAAAGGTAATGGGTTATGGTGTTCAACCAATCACAAACTTGTATTTATACTTTCACTTAGTTTCTTTTTATATAGCTATGGATTCCTAGATATTATTCTTATGACCCAACCTATATTCCTAAAGAGATGTGATGGTGTTATTGGGGATTCCTAAAGTTACTTCATGGGATCTGAATTTCTATCCTTATCTGATACAAGTGTGATATGACTTGGAAAAGATAATGACTTTGTAGAATCTCAAATGTTCTTCTTGGGATTTAACTATTGGTCCATGTAAGAATTCCTAGTATATCAAAATTTGACCTTGGGTCTATATGGGAAACCCTAGATTCCATAGGTCCCTAGGATTCCTAGCATGTTTAAGATCCAACTATTGAGGCTTGGGGATTTTATTATGATCACCATTATTATGATGTGATGCCTAGGTCATCCCTTTGATTTGGCCAGTCAGGCTTGATGATATTATACATTCCTTATTAGGATGCATAGGATACATGGGATCTAGTCATTTTTCATGGTGACCTATGTATGGTTCTGATTTAGTGATTTCCAAGGATTATTAAGTATTTAATTCAATCCATTTATTATACTTGGAGTTTAAAGAGATTCTCAGGATTACTAGGATCTAGTTTTTGAGTTGTTTATAATGAGATGTTTAGTCATTGGTTCTAGATTCAAGGATGTGTGGGATACAACCTAGGGTATGGTTTTTTATATGGTTGGCACAATATTATGTCTTGTTCAAATTCACCCCGACTATCATGACCTGACCCAAAAAACTCATCCATATAGGCTCCAAAATAGACCATGAAATGACCCAAAGGGTATTTATGATCCCCATGGACTAGCGACTAGCACTCAAGCATCCAAAAACAATCAGAGGGGACAATTTTTCTAACCTAAAATAAGATACATTGAATATATATAAAGAAAAAAACCATAAGTAAATATTCTATAAAAAAGAGTGATGATGGAAATGATACAACCCAAAAGTATCAAGAAAAACCCAAACTACATATCCATATGCATCCATAAAAGGAAAACAAAAACTGACCATAGTTACTCCAAGTGATATGTGGAAAATGTCCCACTTTCTCACCAACTGCTACCCATACCCACCTAACATAAACCTCACTACCACACAATAGTGCCTTTCCGTTACATATATCAGAAAAAATAAGGTATACACACCATTGGGGAAGTGAATAGGGTGTGAAATAAACATTATTAGTATGATATCACCTAGGTGTTCCATAAAAAATCCCTATCAAAAAATCCCAATATGATCAATTTAAAAGAAAACATGGAAAGATAAAAAAAATCACCTTATATCCAAATCATGATAAATAATTTTCCCTTTTTCATGGTTATAAATCAAATATAGATAATAGAGTTTCGAATAATATTTTATATAAACCACTTTACATTTATCAAATAATTAATCATATATCATATCAAACCCAAAGCATTGAAAATCAAAAACACAATGGAGATCACCCTTAAGATATCATAGGTTTGGTCTAGCTAGGTCACTCATACTTTAATAACATTAATGATAGGTGAAAACTCATGTCTCTATATATAAATCATATATGATATATTTATGAAGGAGTACCCTAGATAGTGAACCCCCTATGATGTCAAGATCAAGTTATTGAAGCCAATAGATCTATTATATAAGAAAAAAGAAACACCCTAGAAACTGAACCCCCTAGGTGTTAAGAGAAAAAGGCCTAATAATAAACCATAAACCTTGGTACCCATGGCTAGAATTTATTATATATTTCAAATAATTTCATAAGGGATTATCACATTTCACAATAAAATTCCAAACATCCCTTTTCACCGAAAACCACTCTTTGAAAATCATATTTCATTTAATAAAAAACAGGGGAAACGATATTTCATTAAAACCCATTATGTACACATATCAAAAAACTCAAGGATAATTACAATTATTATTTATAAATCCAAGAGAATTAATTGTTCATCAAATATAGGCTAAATACAGAACCACCAAACTTAAACTCAGATCGCACGCTAACCACCATGGGATCCACATAGTAGAAGGAAAGGGAACGCTAGATAAATTGACAGGAGGACATAAATAATGATTCTCACTATATAGAATCATGTTTCTATAAGAAAAAGGGTCATTGGGGAAGATATATCAACACATAATTAAATAATCACATGAACCATACCACAAACTACATGAGATCCTATATTCGAGTGATGAACAAATGACGAGTCTATAAGAAACAGAGAATGAATCACTAAATGATTGATTGAACCAACAAAATAAGTATAAAAACACTTATAATTATAACAATAATGTAAAAATGGGAGAAAATTTTATTAAACTTACCAAATAATTGGAAACCGGTCAAAACGGGATCGAAACACCAAGTAGGGAAGATTGAAGGATCTTATAACACCAAAGGAAAGTCTATCTATGAGCCCTAGATGGATTAAGGTTTTAGAATGGGATATTAATGGGTTAATTAGTTATTTTAGGGGCATTAAATTGTTATTAAATTATTTATTAATAAACCCAACCTGGGGTCTTCAATTAGCTGATGGACATTGTAGATGAGTTGTGGCTACTAGTTGGCCTATAAACTAGTTGGTGGCTATAAGCAGAATTCTTGTAGCATGGGCACCCCAGTGGCAGGCTGACTCAGTTCCTGTAGGAACTCAAAACTTCTAGTGTTCCATTTACTATCTTGTGGCACTGACCAATTAGAAAGTGGCCTTCTCCAGCCACCAAACAACCTTTAAAGGCTTCCCTCCTCCTGAGAACACCTAACACCCATTTCTCGAACCTCCCAACAATATTTAAAACTATAATAAAGTGGAAGAAGAAAATATATAAAGGGGTCATGTCTTAGGTTAAGTTAGGATATAAAAATTCTCCCCACCATATGACTTTATGTCCCCATTAAATCTCAATAAAGAAGGATTCTCCAAAAAAATGTGAGACCTATGCTCTATCACTAACAAGTCATGCTCCCAAGTCTCTAGTGAATTTGATATATGGCACCATAAAAATTTAACCAATATTATATATTTCTAATGAAATACTTTCATCTGAGAATAAATGATCTCCACTGGTGCCTTCATGATTGAAATTTCTAGCTCTAACTCAATCTCCTCCCAACCCTGAACATGGGAAGGATCAAGATGGTACTTCTTAAGCTGAGATATGTGGGAAACGTCATGAATATCAATTAATTGAGATAGTAACTTTGATTGATAATAAACCTAACCAAGTTTCTTAGTGATCTCAAATATCCTAACATATCTCAAAGCCATCTTCCCCTATTTCTCAAGCCAACAAGGACCCAGCTGAGGTGATGCTTCCAAGAATACTTTGTTACCAATGAAAAACTCTAAATGATAGTTTTAATGATCCAAATATGATTTTACTTTACTATGACCTATGAAAAAGAATAGAAATATAACCAAATTCCTCATAAATGTATCCTAAACAAGACTCATACAAACAAGATAGGACACACCCACCTCCTACCAATAAAGTGGTGATCTGCACAGGTGATAATACAAAGCCTCAAAGGGAGCCATTATGATTGATGATGGTTAATAGTTATTTTTAAAAATCAATTATTATCATATAGATATTCCAAGATCCACCAAAGTCTATGACACATGCATGAAACATATCATTCAATATCTGAATATCATGCTCTATCTTTCCATTTTTGTGTATAGTAAGTTTTACTCAACCCAACCTAAGTCCCCATAACCCCTTGAAAACATTTCTAGAATCAGTAGGTAAATTTAGGTTCCTATTAGAGATAATGGAAAATGGTTCCCTATGAAATATCACAATTTACTGTGCATACATCTTACCTAGAAATTCAACACTGGTGGTGTCCCTAATTGGAATAAAATTTACCGATTTCATCAACCAATAAATCACCACCCAGATCGAATTATTTCCTCAGTGATTCTATGTTAATTTAACAATTAAGACCATTAAAACATCATCCCATTTTCTGAATGGAATCAAAATATGATGGAGTACACTAAAAGGATTTAGGTGATCTACCTTAATCCACTGGAAGATGTAACAATAGTAAACATAATAAAAAAATCACTTTGTTACTGACCTCCATAAATTCCATCTAATTTAATAATACATATTCAAAGTTCTAAGGTGAAAACCCCATGAATAATAATGGAAATCGTGAATCATATAATTCCTAATAGATAAAGGGATGATGGACTAAATTTCAAAGAGAAAAAATTCCATCAAATGGGAGAGACAAAAATGGAATAGTCTCCCCACCATATAAGGATTATTTTACTTCTATATACTCATCATCCTAAAAATAGTTCTATTAGATATAATCAATGGGAGATTATGAAAACTAAACACTAGTAATAGTTATGCATGAATTATCCTTCTATATATCCAGATGCAACTAAGTGAAAATACCCATAAAGTTTCACTCCTCTTTATTCTAGGATATCCTGAGAATAGAATTTCCTTCTGAGATAATTATCAAAGAAACTCCCCTTACTTTATTTATAGGTGATGTCAAAGTCAAATGTCTGGAGGTACACCACCCATTTCCGCTGCTTGAGGTTCAGTTACTTCTGAGAAAATATGTAACTTAGTCTCTTATGATCTGAAAAATAGTGAACTTATCCCTGAAAATATAGTGTTTCAAACACTGAATATAATTCATAATAGTGATCAGCTCTAAGAAATGAGTGTTTAAACACTTCTCATGTGGTTTATGTTGTCTATAACTATACACCACAACATGGTCATCCTATATAATCATACACCCCAAAATATAACCAGAAGCATCATAGTATACCAAATTGTATTTACTAGGTTCCAAAACGATCAAGATAGTAGTTGATTTCTAATTCCATTTTAACTCATCAAAAGAGTCTTGAAAATTATCATCCTAAGATAATTTCACACCTTTACTAGTAAGAGAAGTCAATAGTGATTTTGATATATCTAACTAGTCCAAGGAATCTTCATATCTCAAAGATGTTTTGTAGTTATTACCATGATAATATATTCTTCACCTTTTTAAGATCAATTGAGAGTTCATGTTTATAAATCATGTTCCCCAATGACTTTACCACTCATATCTAGGAATTTCACTTTAGAATCTTCCCATAAAGGTGGTGAATCATCATGGTTTCCAAAACCACATTCAGATGGTTCTCATGATCATTATCAGATATTAAATAAACCATAATATCATCCATGTATACCACAAAAATTTTAACACCCCAAGATTTTACAGTAGGACTCTTTTTAAATTTAACTTCTTCAATAGCTTACTAGATTAAAAAATGATTTAAATATTATTATTTAATTATTATAGTTATCTATTAGATGTTGGGAATGGAAATAATTAATGATATTCAGTAAAATATGAAAATATATATTACACATGTTTATAAAATTAATTCATTGGTTACCAATTAATTTGAAATGAAAAACAATTAAACATAAAGGAAGTGTTTTTATAAAAAACCCATTTTTATTCCCATAATGACTTTATATTAAAAAATTAAATTAATCACTAATTAGTTAAATATATTAATGAAATTTATATATTATATATTTAATCAAATTTTTTTACATTCATTCAAAAAAATAAAGTCATAAGATAAGAATAAATCCAATTTTACAAATAAAAGACTATATTTTTCAAAACGCATTTTTACCTCATTTTAATGGAAATATAGTTTTAAATATAAATTTTGACACTTATATAAATTAAATTTGAAAAAAAATAAAAAATATTATTTAAAAGCATAATATCAAAATTTACCTTGACTAAATTTTTGGTATTTTTCTGATAAATATTTAAGAGATTATTAATTAAGTATTGGTATTTTTGTAAGTCGTATATATTTAATTACAGTATTATAATTAATATAATTATTTAAAATAAAATTTATTTTCATAAAATATATTCATATATTAATATCTTTTGTCTTGTTATTTTAGGATAATTTTATGAGACCTTAGTTAATTTTTTAGAGTGTTATAAAATCAGTTATAAATCTAAATTTTGTATTTTTCATGTAAATAATCATTTTAATTGAAATTTAAATTTCACATAATTATAAAATAATTTTCTTAAAATTAATTTTATTTTTTAATTCTACACATCAAAAAAATTAAAGGGGGTATTTTTGGGATTTTTCTAAAATACTTGAATTTTTTATGAGAAGTAAAATATGATAATTTATGATAAATGTTAAATACGTGAATTTTTTATTCATAGGTGATATATGGTTGATCAATCCCATAATATCAAACTCTCATTAATTATTTTAATATTTTTTGTGATAATTCTCAAACTATTCATAGTCTTTAGCTGAAATATTAAACAAACGAATAAAATATTCAAATACCACCCCCTCTCCTCACACCTTCCAAGATTTGAGCCCTGTAAAATTTATTCCCAATCATCTTAAAAAGACCCTCTACCATGTATATGATCTCCTGGTATCATCAAAATACCAAAACCAATCCCTTTAATGAGGTTCTCAAGAAGGATAATTCAAGAGGTGAAAATCCTCTTTCTTTTCTTTTATTTTCTTTTCAACTTCTTTAATTTTCTTATTCTTACCTCAAATCCCATGTACAAAGAGACATTATAACTACAATATCATTTCAATACTTTAATAATATCATTTTAATGAAATAATCCATAATCAAACCACTTATACTCTCCCTTTTATTTTAAAAATGGAAATGTCGTTCATGAGGTGTTGTTTCATCACCTTCAAGGACGATAGGTTTTCATTTTCCTTCACCATCTTAAAGGTTTTTCATAAAAATATTTTAATGGTAGAAATAGTTTTTAAAATTTATTTTACAACCTTTTTATGTTCTGTATTTATCATATTTACATAATATTAAATGATAAAACCAAACTAGTTTGTTGTGATCTAAAACCACTAAAATTAATCTAAACGGTTTTCATTATCATGTTATCTAATGATTATTCCTCATATAAAGGAAAAACAATATATAAAACCAATTAAACTTATATATTTTTATTAAAAACATATAATTCTAATTCTGGAGATTTATACCCATTTTAAATGACTTCATTTCTTATAAATAAGCAAACCGATCATGAAAACCAAGAAAATGAATGCTCCAGAACAATGAAATAAAACACTATAACTCATAAATAAGGCCATAAATAAAATTAATAAAATTATAATTAATAAAATACATATATAAAATGTTCTAAATTAATTAATTGATGGATTTAATTTGATTATCTAGGACATTAAGGTCACGTTCGAAACACATTTGGATATAAGGTAAGGGTTTTCTTCTCGAACATTCATTTTTATTCGGGTTAGGATTTCTTCTTGTATACACCAATGTAATTATTAATTATTTTTATATTATTATTATAAAATATATTTATAAAATAAAAACTTATGTATATTGATCTTTACATCATTATTTTGTGAGAATTACATGTTTTACAAGGCTCTCTTCTCAATTCTTCCTGATATGCAATCCCGATTAAAGGGAACATCTAAATTTATTACTCATTTTCAAGTACCATCCATAATCTATTTTAAGACATGATTATTTTTATAAAATCACTAATTCTATCATGAAAAATATATTTTTTCATTTCTAGTTTTATAAAAACAACTATTCATTTTATATTTAAAAGACTCTTTAATATTTTCATTAAATCGCATTAAAGAGGCTCATTTCTAAAGTTTCTTAAACACTCTTTCTACATGTTTTCTCTTTAATTGGACATCATTTATGCCTAATATAAAATTTAATTATCATTCACTTTTTTTAATGATATGCATGTTTACAATCTTATTTTATGAAAAATAAAAATGATTTTCCAAAACAACTCTTCCTTCCAAAGTAAAAAAAGGATTTCTCATCTCACTTTTACTTTTGTGAGGTATATGTCTTCTTCACCACTTATTCCTTGAATGTGGTGTATAAAATAACCTTTTATATATAAAATCATGATTATTATTATTCTCTTGATATTATATGTTTCATTTAATGTTATTCATTCATAGTTATTAATATTTAAATGTTTCAAAGTGGCATGGGACAGTTTGGAATGTTTAAAGATTATTTTCCTTAAGAATTTATCAATGATTTTATTAGAGTATTTTCATATTTGATTATGATTAAAATATTTAAAATTGTTATGTGAAACTCTAATTTAAATATATATCTTTATTAGACATATTAGGAATGCATTGGACTTAGTAAGTGATGGGTGGGGCCCGCTATAGCCCATTGATGCATCGGTAGGTCTCATGAGACAAAACAGATATGGACTTGGTCAAGACCTTTCCCATTTTAAGATATGGTTTTGGTTGAGGCCTTAACTATTTATTTTTAGATGTCTTGGATGAGTCCTAAATGATATGTTTTAGATGTCCGACATATGCTTTCCTTCATTACGATATTAGTAATTGATATTCAATATTCAAATTTGACTAGTATAATATCCACGGTTAAGCTTCATTATAATGTGATTGTTTTTATTTAATTATTTATTAATCTTTTATTATTGTCACATTATGCTCAAGTTTATGTTCTAATGGGATTTTTTTCAGTCATTCACTATGCCTTGTTATTTATTTTAGCTTCTATTATATTACTTACCCTTACTGAGAATCAGATCTCACCCCTTTCTTATGTTTTTATATTTTCCCAGGATACGAAGATGAATAATATGAATGAATTGAGAGGATAATCTAGAAGTAATTAATGTTTCTAATGTACTTTTTATATTGTATTTCCTTTTAAGTTTTAAATTAAAACTTATGTTCGAATCTGGTTTTCCAGAACTACTAAACTATTTAGTCCTTCAGGATGAGACTTCCTTGTTTATTTTTCCAATATAATGAAGTAATGCACCAACACTGGGAAATTGTGGTCAGAGTCTTTATAGTTTAAATAAAATAAATTTTAGTATAAACCTTTTAAACTAGATTTAAAAAAGATAAATTAGGGAAGATAACCCTAATATAGGATTTGAGGATAATTATAGAAGAACATACTGGAATTTTGGCAAGGTAAATATTATGTGGGTCTTCCTAGAAATACATCCCTGTATAGATACTACAAGGGGACATGGTCTCAGAATATAAGTACCTAGGGGTAATAACTCTGATAAGGTTTCCTGGGCCTGACTTAGGGTAAACTGGTATATGATAATAAGCCTTACTGCACACCTGGTTTGACACTCTCCAAGGGTATGCTTAGGATAATTCACATATTCATTAAAAACCATTATGAAGGATTTAAAAGTAAATATATCCCGCTTAAAATCCTTGATTATGATTATGGAATTATCTATACATAAATTTCAATTTATGTTAAGAATCTAGTTTAAAATTATACATTATGATTCATGATTTTATGAAAAAATCTTGTATATGTCATTATTTAATGGCTCCTAGAAAGATGTTTGGTTAAGAATATATTAAATTTTCTAAGTATATTCTTTTATATAAACCTTTCTTCCATAAATTTTATTTTCAATTCAGAAACAACCTCAAAATGGAAGGAGAAAGATCACAAAAAAAATCTTCTCTCTCTTCTAGAGAATTTAATTTCAAGGATAATCCAAAAATATTTCTTAAATAATTTCAAAAACATTATCAACACCCAAGATACCTACAAGAAACTTCATGAGGAATCTCACACCTCTAATATTCTTCTCTTATTCTGATGATCATGGTTTGTATACAAACAAATGATATATTCTCATCTTTCCTACTATTTTAAGCATGGAAGGTATTACCAGGGTGTTTTTGAATTCTTCGCCCTATTTAAACCATATGAATCTCTTATCAATCTTGAAGGAGCATCAGAAGAGGGTGACCTCTGAGTATCTTACATATATCAAATTTTAAAATTTTGTATCTTTGGATGTATTAAAGATAATTTTGAGGTCTTTGAGAATAATACAATAAGATTATTTTAAAAAGGTCAGGTTTATGTGGATGTTCAAAAATTGTATATTGAAAATAAAACTTTTTTAAATACTTATCATTGTCCTCATCATTTCCATAGAAACTGAACAAGTTTCATTTGGAAAGAGGAGATAAAGGATTTTTAGGATTCTCTGAGGTACCACTAGCATTCCTAGGACCTTATGCTTCTTGAGAGACTCCAACATTGACAACCTGGATGAAGGTATGAGTTTATTTTGATGAATTTTTTTTGTGTTTAGTGATCTTAATAAAATTATTTTTGAACTGAATAACTTCCATGTTTGGATCATGGAAATAAGGACATAGACTGTGAAATAAGTACAAGTGAAAGAAATTTTTTCCAATGTTCAATGTGTCAACTATAAGGATATTGGGAACTAAAAAAATAAATGTCCCAAGCATCAAAGAAATATAGCTCAAAAAAAGAAAAGGGATCATGGTCAAGCTTATGTTGTTACTAAATTAAAAGTGGAATAATTAATGTATTTGTTTTTTATTATTCAATAATTATGTTATGATATTCTGGTTATAAAATTCCTGAGATATATAAGTATTGTATTATGGTACTTCTTCTTTAAGATATTAGAAGCATGAGATGAATAGAACCAGTAATCAAGAGAATTTATTCTATCATAGGAAAATATTTTTGAAAACACATGAATTAGGAATGATAACCCTACATATGAGTTTGATGTTTGAGACAATAATAAATATATGTTTATGGTAAAGTATTGGGGACCATGTAAGAGTTTAGTGATCTGATGATTTATGTTCTGCTAGAATTATTAGATATTTGGATTTAAAAACAGACTAATATTTTACTCTTGGAAGCATGCATGTTTTCTCTAAGGTTACAAGGTGATCAAGGTATTCAAATATTTGGTATATGGTTTTACGAGCTACATTATTTGGGGAATCTTGTTGATTTTGGAAATTTAGTGACCTTCCTTCAAAAAAATTATCATTTAATGTGGGCAGACATGTTTTAGATGTGTCTTAAAATTAACTACTTATAGAATGGATCAAGTTAAACTTTTGAAATTATTTTCAATTTATAGAATATGATAAACTTCTTGGTTTTAGTAGACATTTAAAGATATAAGGGATGACTTAAGGACTATATGATTTGTCAAAAGTGCTTCAGGTGTGAAAAAATCATCTTGAACATTCATTTCTATGTGTAAGTGATTAAGTGAAAATATATCGAAGCACAACCAAAGGATGAGATTAGTATAATGACATGGAAATTAATCAAGTAATTTTATTTCTCAAGTTCTTATCTCTATAGTAAAATAATCCCCCAACTATAGGAAAAATATTTTAGAACTAAAATGTCATTCATTTTCTTTTCATTATAAGAAATCAATGTTCTTTTAACCAATCACAATATTCATGGTTTTGTAATTATTAAATTTCTAATGAACATGTTCTATATCACTCTCAGTCAAAACTTCATATTTATATTTCTCTTTCATTCTATGTTATCTCTTTCCACTAATTATTTCCTACCCAAAATCCTAGTTTTGTGGTGACCTCTGTATTTTCATTTACCTCTTATTAAGAAGATATTTTATTAACCATATTTTTTATGTGGGTTTCAAACAAAATAATTATCAAGTATCATCCTTTGATTATTTATAACAATTTAAAATTTTGAGTATTCAATTTATTGAAGGAGGGGAGAATGTAAAACCCCATGATTTTATAGTATGCATCTTTTTAAAATTTAACTTCTTTGATAGATTACCAACTTAACAAATGATTTAAATATTATTATTTAATTATTATAGTTATCTATTAGATGTTGGGAATGGTGGGAGTGAATGATATTAAGTAAATCATAAAAATATAGATTACACATGTTTATAAAATTAATTCATTGGTTACCAATTAATTAGAAATGATAACCAATTGAACATAAAGGATCTATTTTTATAAAAACAATATTTTTATTCCCACAATGAAATTTAACATTAATAAAATAAATTAATCACTAATTAGTGAAATTTATTAATGAAATTTTTATATTATATATTCAATAAAATATATTTACATTCATCCAAAACATTTTTAGAGGCATAAGATAAGAATAAATCCAGTTTTACACATAAAAAGGCTATATTTTTCTAAATGTGGTTTTACCACCATTTAATAATGAACATATTTTAAAAATAATTCTTTACACTTTTATAAATTCAATTAGAAAAAAATAAACATTATTTTTTAAATCATAATATCAATATTCACTTTGTTTCAATTTTTGGTATTTTTCTGATAAGTTTCATTTCTTATGAATAGTAATGTGACCGTTGGAATAACAATGTGACATGTAGAAATAGTAATATGGCCACTAGAAAAATAAATTAACCTAAGAAACTATAAATTAAATTTATGCATCTTATAAATTTTAACATGATATAATTATATCATAGTATAAGTAAATAAATATTTTAGAAATTATTAATTAAGTATTGGTATTTTTGTAAGTCATAAATATTTAATTAAAATTTTATAATTAATATAATTATTTAAAAGAAAATTTATTTTCATAAAATATATTCATATATTAATATTTTATTATCTTATGCTTTTATAATTATTTTATGTGACCTTATTTAATTTTTTAGAGTGTTATAAAATTAGTTATAAATTTAAAATTTGTATTTATTTTTGTAAATGAAGAATTTAATTAAAAATTAAATTTCTCATATTTAGAAAAATATTTTCATAAAATGGAGTTAATTTTTTAATTCTACATGACTAAAAATAGTAATGATTATTTTTTTATATTTTTCTAAAATACTTGAATTTTTGTGAATAGTAAAATACAATAATTTACAATATATGTCAAATACATGAATTATTGAGACATGGGTGATGTATGGCTTATATAATCCCATAATCTTGAAATATAATTAATTATTTTAATATATTAGGTGATAATTCTAAAACTATTCATATTCTTGATCTAAAATATTAAACAAATGAATTAAATATTCAAAAAACACTCCTCTTCCCCACTATAAATATCACCCCTCCCCACCCCTTCTCCTCAAACCTTCCAATATTTGAGAATTGTTAAATTGTTTTCAAAATACTCTTCACAAACCCTCCATAATTCCTAGGATCTCTTGGTATAATAAAAAACTAAAACCAATCCTCCTAAGGAGGTTCTCAAGAAGAATAATTCAAGAGGAAAAAATCATCTTTCTTTTCTTTTATTTTCATTTTCATTTCTTTTATTTTATTATTCTTCCCTCACCTCACCAGTCCAAAGATACATTATAACTCCATTATCATATATATACTGAAATTATATCATTTTAATGTAATAATCCATCTTCAATCCCCTTCTCATCTCCATTTTATTCTAAAAATGGAAATGTCGTCCGTGAGGTGTTGTTTCATCACCTTCAAGGATGACAAGTTTTCATTTTCCTTCACCGTCTTCAAGGTTGTTAATAAAACGATTTTAATGGTTTAAATAGATTGTAAAATTTATATTATATATATTTTTATGATCTGTAAGTATCATATTTACATAATACTAAATGATAAAACAAAATGGATTCTTTGTGATCTAAAACCACTAAAATTAATCTAAACGATTATGGTTAACATGTTATTTAATGATTCATCCTCATATCTAGGAAAAATAAATATAAAACCAATTAAAATTTGGTATATTCATTAATAATATATAATTCTAATTCTGGATAATTATACCCATTTTACATGAACTTCGTCACTTATAAACAAGCAAACCGGTCATGAAAACCAAGAAAATGAATGCTTCTGAACAATAAAATTAAACTCTATAACTCATCAATAAGGATATAAATGAACTTAATAAAACTATAATTAATCAAATATATATATAATGTTCTTAATTAATTAATTAATGTATTTAATTTTATTATAAAGGACATTAAGGTCAAGTGCAGAACACATTTAGACAAAAGGTAAGGGTTTTCTTCCCAAACCTTCACTTTCATTCAGGATATTCTTTCTTCATCTATATACCAATGAAATTATTAATTATTTTAATATAATTACTCTAAATTTTATTTATACACTCCAAAATTATGAATCCATATCATATCATTATTCATATATGGGAATTACATGTTTTATAAGGTTCTCTTCTCAATTCTTCCCAAAACACAAACCCGGTTAAAGGGAACATCTAAATTTCATACCCATTTTAAAGTACCGTCCATAATCTATTTTAAGACACCATTATTTATATACAGTTACTAATTTTTTCATAAAAACTATATTTTTTTCATTTTTGTTTTTATAAAAACAATTATGTCTTTTCTCTTTTAAAGACTCTTTAATATTTACCTTAAATCGCATTAAAGAGGCACGTTTCTAAAGTTTCTTAAACACTCTTTTTATATGTTTTCACTTCATTTGGACAAAAAAATTCCTAAAATATAATTTCATTGTCCTTACCTTTTCTTTTTTGGGATATATATGGTTCAAATCCTATTTTATGAAAAATATAAATGATTTTCCCAAAGAACCCTTGTTTCCAAAGTAAAAAAGGGTTTTTCTCCTCTCACTTTTACTTCTATTAGATATATTCCTTGTTCACCAGTTATTCATTTCATGTGATGTATATACTTCCCTTTGATATATAAAATCATGAGTCTTCTTATTATTATGATATTATATGTTTCATTTAATGTTATTTCTTTATAGGGATTAAGATTTAAATGTTTCAAAGTGGTATGGGACACTTTGGAATGTATAAATATTATTTTTCTCAATGATTTATCAATGATTTTGTTAGATTTTTTTCATATATGATTATGATTAATAAATTTCAAAGTGGTTTGGGACACTTTTATTTAAATATATCTTTTTATTAGACATTTTATGAATTTATTGGACTTAGTTATGGGCAAGGCCCGCTATATTCCCTCAATGCATTGGTAGGTATCATGAGACAAAACAAGTATGTAATTGGCTGAGGCCTTTCCCATTTTCAGATATGGTTTTTGCCAAGTCCTTAACCATTTATTTTTCGAATTTCTTGGTTGAAGCCTCAATGATATTTTTCATATGTCCGACATATAAATTCCCTCTTTATGATATTAATAATTGATAATCCATGTGAATATTTGACAGGTAGAATATCCATGGTTAAGATTCATTCTCATGTGATTATGTTTATTGAATAATTTATTCATATTTTATTCTAGACATATTATGTTCAATTTTATGCTCTAACAGCATTTTTTCATTAATTCACCAAGAATTATTGTTTATATTAGCTTTTTATGTATTACTTACCCTTACTGAGCATCATGGATCACCCCTTTCTTATATTTTTATTTTTTTTCGGGATTAAAAGATGAATATTATGAATAAATTGTAGGGTTAATCTAGGAGTTATGAATTATTCCAATGGATTCTCTATATTTTATTTCCATTCAATTCTTAATCTAAAAATTATGTTTTTATCTGGTTTTCCAAAAATATTAAACCATTCGGTCCTTTGGGATGTGACTTCCTTATTTATTATGTCAATGTAATGAAGTAAGGCACTGAATCTGGGAAACTATGATTAGGGTCTTTGAAAAAAAGGTATCAATATAATGGTAGAATATACAGTTTATCAAATCTATGAACACCGTAGAAGTTTCAGTTAAGCCAAAATGCACCAAAATATATTCATACTGGGTATACCTACTCTTAAAAGTGGTCTTTGAGATGTCTGATTCTTTAACTCTGAGCTGATGATAACCTAACCGAATATCAATTATTAAAAATAACCTTTCTATATTTAACATATTAAACAATTAATCAGTATAAGGTAAAGGATACTTATTCTTAATTGTTTCCAAATTAATCTTCTAATAGTTTATTCCTAAACAAATAAAACCATCCACCTTTTTGGAGAAGAGCATGGGGGGCCACCCATAGAGAAACACTAATATGAACAAAACCCTTCACTAATAGTTCATGCAACTAAACCTTAATCTATTTCACCTATGAAAGTTCTATATGATAATAGGGTATTGAGGTCGGCTAAGTACCCGACACTAGATCGATTAAGAACTCTACCTACCTATCTAGCGGGTGATATAAAAATTCATTTGTGAAAACCTTCAAGAAATATCAAAAAAACCAAGGAGCTATTATAAATAGAGTAAAAATAACTAGGATCAATATAAATAGAAGACAATAGACTCATAATCTCAAGAAAGAAAATGTCTCACATGTCTAGACTTCATGTCTTGCTCTCTCTAGAACACCCAAGACCTCCCATTGGAAATAAATAATGAAAAAAATTGGTAATCACAATCAATATCATCTCGGTGAGAAACTAGCCAACCCATATTAATGATGATGTCAAAATATATAGGTCAAGGACCAACAAATTCCAGACTAATTCTGCATTAGCTACTGAAATAAAATGTGAAGGACTTTCCAAGAGGTGTCTCTAACTCCATAATAAAGGACATGAGCTACATTAGAAGTTTAAATGAATCTTGGAAATTGTAAGATATAAAATAGTGTGGGTCACATATATCAAATATATTAGTTACAATATAAGATTCAATAAAAATGGTACCTCTTAGAGTATCCAAGACTGAATCAACTTCCATTGAATACGCATCCACTAGATGAAAATTATTCACACTAGAGGCTCATGGATGGATCCCTATTTACCTTTTAGCTTTTGAATGTGTCAAAGAGTCATTTAGGGATGAAGATAACTAACCATAATGGGTCATATAAAGAGCCTGGTAGAATCTATGAAGATGACCTCAGTGGCCTGAAGAATTGAATTTCTTCATAGGTGCAGGGAAATCTCATCAAGTGTTACCCACATTTTCACACTGGTTGTAAGTCAATGGTACACTTCTAGCTACTCCTAATGAAGAAGAAAAATGGTGGAGCTAAGAACCACCTCCCCAACTATTGTGATTATCATTCCACTTACACTTCTTCCCATATGCACCACTAGAACCACCAACGGATATAATAAAAGATCTAGGAAAACTCATATTACCTGCCATATAAATTTTCTCCATAATAGCTCAACTGACCATCTCAGCATAGGTAGTGAGATTTTTTATATATACCTTAAATTGAATGTCAATTCAAAAGATTTTTAGGTATTTATGTGCCTTTGGTTGATCATTAATCACCAAATCTAGATAAAAATAAACCAAATCTACAAAATATTTTGTGTACTCTTTCATCAAATGTTTTCCTTGATGTAAACATAGGAACTCTATATAATTCACCATCATCAATTATTCTAAATAGAAATAATAATAAATAAGGATCTTTAAGTATTTAAACTCTAATAAAACATGTAAATTCAAATAAACCATAGAAACTCACCACCTTTTTATAGGATCCTCAATATTAAATATCAGAAACTTTAGGTTTATGGATTCAGGTGTCCCTAGAAAATCAAAGACCTGATAAATCTTGTTCAGCTATTCTTATACCTCCTGAGGGTCATTGGTAACCTTAAAATATAGGGGCTTCTGTCTTAAGAACTCACATGATCGATCCTTATATCCTTTATCTCATTGTTATTCCTCAACAGCTTGGTTCTGAATAGGAGGTATATTTGGGTCAATGGATTTAACTTCCCTCGTGATAGCCTCTAGGAGATTATGGTTAAAAAAAGGATTCCCTTGGGGATCATTTCCTGTTGTACCCTCCTAAGGAACCATTATAATAAATATAGGATGCATGTTTCTATATACCAAAAATGAAAGAAAATGATCATACAATGAAACAATATCAGTTTAAAATCAAAATAATACAAGTGGAAGCTAATATTTATATTAAAACCAAATACAAGAGACACACAACCCAATATCCTATAGTGACTTAAGGCTCATCAAGGTAAGAGATGGACAAGAACTTGCCATAACCTACCTCTCAAGTTCCAAAAATATTATCTCATGTCTATCAAATTTCAAATACTAAGAATAGTCATCCTCTAATGATAAATTATCACAACCCAGTCCAAACAACCCATTCATCTAGGATCCAAACTAGACCACGGTAAGACCTGAAGGGAATTCCTAATCCATGCGGGCTAGATACTAACACCTAGATAGCCAAAAATAACCTGAGGGAATGATTTTCCCAACTTGGAACAAGATACATGACATACATATAGAGAGAAACAAATAGAAGTAAATATGTAATAAAAAAAAGAGTGACAATAGTAATTATAAAACCCTAAATTAATAGGCAAAAATAAAAAGTATATGTCCATTAGAATCTATAAAAGGATAACCAAAACTGCTTAATGTGATATGTAGGAAACATCCCACCATCTCCCCACCAGCTATCCATACCCTTCTAATATTAACCCTGTTACCTCATTTTGGATTCTTTCTCTTTCCTACATCAGACAAAATAAGGTCTACACACCACTAATAGAGTTTGTAGGGTGTGTATTAAATAGAATCAGTAGGATCTCATCTAGGTGTTCCATAACCTTTCTCTATTAAACAATCCCAACATACTCAATTTAAAAAGAAAACATGGCATGATAAAAAAAATTAACATTTATATCAAAATCATGGTAAATAAATTAACCTTTTTCACATTTCTAAATCGAAGAAATATAATAGAGTATCAGATCATATTTCAAATAGACCACTTTACATTTATCAAGTAATTCATCACATGCCATATCAAATCCAAAGCAGTAAAAATTCAAAGAAAAATGGAGATCGTTCCTAAGATATCATAGGTATAGGCTATCATTCTCACTCGTACAATAATAACAGTAATGACTAGTGTAAACTTAATTCCCAAGAGCCAAAGAATATATGATCTAAGGATGGAGGAACACCCCCAAAAATAGATCCCCATACAATGTAAATATCAATTTTCTAGATCCAATTGATCTATGACATTAGAATAGAGGAACCCCCCCCCCCCCAAAGTTAACCCCCTACAGTGTCAAGAGACAATTCCCAATACTAAACCCTCCACCTAGGTACTCAATGTTCTCATGTGATGAATATATCAAATAATTTCATAAGGTCATAAACATTTCAAAATATAATTCTGAACAACCCTTTTCACATAAAAACATTTTTTTAAAACTATCTTTCATTTACCAAAACAAGGGGGGAAACCATATTTTATTAAACCCCATTTACACACACATATCAAGAAACTCAATTATCATGCAAATTATAATTTAGATAAATATTTAGAAATCTAATATAATTAAAATTTCATCAAACATAGGCTAGAGATGGAACCCCCTACCTCAAACTTGGGTCACACACCAACCATAATAGGATATACACACTAAAAGTAAAGGTAATGCTAGAAAAATCAATGGGATTCCCAAAAAAATAATTACAACTACTTAGAATCATGTTTCTATAAGAAAAAGGTTCATTAGAGAAGATAGATCAACACATACCTTAAGAATCACACATTTCACACCACAACCAGCATGATATTAGGCCTCTAAGAAATGAAAAAATGATGGATATATAAGAAATAGAGAAGGAATCACTAAAAAATTAGTAGACCCAACCAATGTAGTCTAGAACTACTAAAAATTCCAAGAATAGTGGAAGAACAAGAAGATAATTGAACAAGATTACCAAAACATTGACAACCTATCAAACTAGGATCGAAACATCAAGCGGAGAAGATCAAAGGAGATTATAATGAAAATGGAAAGTCTCACCAAGATCCTAGATTGGATTAGGATTGATAATAAGGGATTAAGGTTTTAATTATGGGTTTTGAGGGTATAAAGGTATGATTACATCCTTTATTAATTTTCTTAGATCGAGGCCACCAACTACCTGATGGCTGCCACTAGCTAGCTAGTGGCCAATGTAGATGTACAGTGGCTACTAGATAACCTATAGGCAGGCTGATAGAGTCCCACCTTTTGGTTGGTGGCTGCATGTAGAATTTTTATAGCATGAGTGCCATACTAGCTATCCGGTGGAGTCCTTATAGGAACTCCAAACTACCAATGTTCCTCCAGCTGGATGATGGCCTTTTGAAATCACTGAATAGAACATAAAGGCTTCCCTAATCCTATAAACACATAACACCTATTTTTCAAACCTCCCAAAAAAAATTAAAACTCTAATAAAGAGACATAAACAACACTTTAAAGGGATTATAACTGAGGTTAATGTGAGAGGTTACACCGACATTGGTCGAAGCATGTATGGTCAATCGGGGTTACATGCCTAAGGATCAACATTAGTTAATGGTACCATGGTAGGATTTGGTCACCCGGAGTGATTGTGTTCAAAATGGTCATTGTGACTTTCTCAGAGACACCCTATAATTGTTTTAAGCAAGTAGTATAGTGGTTATTTATTTTTCATAGTTTATTTATTTATTCCAAGTGAGTATGTCACATGTACATACACTACATATACTAGTTATTTATGGGACCGTGTTCATGGGTACCTAGTGTGTTATGTACTCACATCCTGATCAGATGAAAATGTCACTTTAGTAAATAAGAAGATCCCTAACATGTTCTAGGCACATGTTGGATAGATTCCTGGTATAATGTTGATGATCTAGCTAAGAAGCTTGAGTGGGATTGGATAATAGGTTTGAGAAGAGGCTCGGGGATGTAGTTGAGCCTCTAGTTCTTTTAATTTATTTTTTATTATGTATTTATTTTCATAATTTATCATCCCAATGGGTAATAATCCTTATGTTACTATGCTATTTATATATTTCATGTTATTACTCATTGGGTTGTTCTATTTATCCTACACACTCTGATGCTTATTTTTGAAATATGATATTTGGTTATTTTATCTGTTATTGTTCACTCTGATCAGGGGGTATAGTCTCCCTATGGTACTACCCTAGACCCCCACTACTAGTCAGACTCCTCTAGTGTATGGGGAGGTGTGCTATAGATCTCATGGTAGTATAGTATGGTTATTGTTCATAGAGTGAGACGATACGGGACATTAGAGGATGCCACTGATGGAGATTCAATACAAGTTCAAAAAGACAAGAAACAGTCATTCAAAGATCAGTTTGAATTTGAAAATAAAAATAAAAATAAGAAATATATATGTGTGTGTGTGTGTTTGTGAGAAAGAGAGAGAGAGTATGTATATATATATATATTTCCTGATATGGGGGTCACTAGAAGAGGTTTGTGGGGTGCTTCATGAATAAGTGAACCAGCGGCCAACGATGTTTTTTTCACACCTGTGTGGTTAGATAATGAAATTTTTTTAATATATATATATATATATATATATATATATTATTTTGGATAATTTTTTCACTGAAATGAGTTCACAGGGTGCTTCACAGGAGAAGAAAATCGGTGGACAAAGATGGTTGATCATACACATGGGTGGTTGGATAAGGGAAAAAAATTTATATACATATATATATATATAATGTTGGGTGGGTAAATCCAACCATGTAGAAATTAAGACTCTCCCCCATTTATTAGGTGGTGATTATCATGATAGCACCCACAAGTACAACATGATATTAAAAAATAGTTTTTTATGACATTATGGTGGCACCCTATGGGGTTCCCCTATTTAACCCACATGTGCCACTTTCATGCGGTAATGTGAACATGGCCTTACAAATATGGGGTCACCCAATCTGACTGTCCCATAAAACCCACCCTGGTTCTTTCTTTCACTCCAAATACTCATTTCATGTCCAAATGAATCCAAAAAATTATAAAAAAATTAAAAAATTAATTTAAATATCTATAAATTATAAAAAATCATTAGGAGTCATAAGACATATAGATAATTACTTAAAAAAAATTTAATGATATTTTAAATCTTTAAAAAGGCCCAAGAGTTCAATTTTTAAAATGTTAATTTGTATTATGCAATTTTATTTCATGTAAACTGGTCATGAGCTCAAACCAACACATGCATGTTTGAGTATTTATTTATTTAATTTAATTAATAAATTTTAGTTTTAAAATGTAATAATTGTTTATCATTTTTATGATTTGTGAATCATCCCTCTATATTTAGTTGTATAAGGGTTTGTGCGCCCACTTTTGAGTGATAAAATGAAATTCATGCATTCCAAGTTCTCCTCACCTGAATGTGAGTATACATTATAAAGATCATAGGACTTCAAAGTGAAATAGATCAAGTTCAAATATGGAAAGAAACCAAACAAGTGAAATTCATGGGAGTTTGACAAGTACTACAATACAAGTTAGTATACATCACAAGGTATTTATATAGGGTCTCGATTGATCCTATATTCACTTAATAGATCAACCAATAGAAAGTAGCTTATGATAATGTCATTATTTATTTATTTTTTGTCTTTAATGGTTAATTATATCATTATGTGGGTTTTATAAGATCGCATAGGATGGTTAAAAAGTATGTGAAAAAAGAAAATTAATAACTTTGTAAAAAATAGAATCAGAAATTATTTACCAAAATAAATGGATTATGTGTTACTTGTTTTATCAATACGTGGTTAATAAATTATATAAAATCCACATAATATTAATTTTTTGTGCGAGTAAATATGGTAATAGGGGTGAATTTCCTTTTAAAACTTTTATAAATTAAAAATTAAATTTATGGA
This sequence comes from Viscum album, assembly GCA_963277665.1. Taxonomy (NCBI): domain Eukaryota; kingdom Viridiplantae; phylum Streptophyta; class Magnoliopsida; order Santalales; family Viscaceae; genus Viscum; species Viscum album. The sequence continues at coordinate 925,766,819 of OY728126.1, read as the reverse complement.
ATTAAAACAATTTAATTATAACTAAAATTAAAATAGTGAAATTGTAGTGGAAATAATTTTAAAAGTAAAGGAATAAGATATTATTAAAGGAGTTTGGAAATAAACCACAAATGGATCACTATGTATCCTCCACTTAAGATACTTGAGAGTTTTTGGTTTAAATATTTCTTTTTAATGGTTTTACTAAGAAACCTAAACCCTTACTTTTTAGTGGTTGCAACAAGAAACCAGTTATAAGAAGCAAGTACCTTGGTTTTTAGTGGTTTTACCAAGAAAACTCTATATAAATCACTTTTATGGTATTTATAACATATCCCACTCACATTAAATGGTAGTGAGCACCCACTCCCTCACTTTATAGGTAGTTATCACTTATCCCCTCACACACAATGATAGTGAGAACCCAATAGAAGAGAAAAGAAGAGAATTTCTTAGAATAATCTCTTTAAAGAACACTCTCAATCCTCCAGCAAGAATACAACATGGTGATATAGGATGGAGAGAGAAAATTGTGTGTGAGAGAGTGAGAGAGAGAGGTTGGGAATGGTGAAAATGAAGTATCATGAGTTAAAGAATGATCTTCAAGCTATACACAAGCATCCAAGAACCCTTAGGGTATATTTACAGTCTCCCATGGACTTAGGATCATTCTAGTGGTGTTGGGGGGTCAAATAGAGTGGTTAGAGGTTGAATTAATACATGTTAGCCCCTCGCTAATAGTTATTTCTTTTCTCTACCTGGATTTCACTAGGTAGTTAGTGGGTGTCACCATCTATTTTGTGGAACCTAGATAAAACCAAGGTTCTTTCTTGGTCCCACCGAGTGTCCACTAGAACCTATAGGTGGATAACATTAAAAATTTCCTTCACACTCCTTATCCCTCTCTTTGTTCTAGTACATTCAAGAGAAAATATCTAAAATAGAAACACAGGAATCTATGGAATGAAATTTATAGAAACACAATTTGGTGTTTTTAATCCTCAAAATCACATAAGATATTGATATATACAGCATTTTTCCCCTTTATGATGATCACATACACTTAAGTAATTAATGAATAAAGACAGGAATGATGTAATTCTCAAAATTGTATCCAAAATGGATTTCAATATTTCATAATGAAATTCATCCAATCATTTTCAATACTTAAAAAATAAATTTAGAAATAAAATTAAATTTTGATTACAAAAATGATTTCATCATCAATAATTCATAAACCTATCCCCTTTATGATTATTAAAAATCTAAAATCATAAAAATTTCCATAATTCAATAATAATTCTATTTCGAAACCATTAATTTTTCAAAACAAATGAAATACATTAATATTCCTCTGAAACTATTACATTCCCCTCCCCCCATAAAACCAATATTTATGATTATTTAACATCAAAATTATTACCCCTTTGAGGATATAAAACTATAAATATTCACATACTATAAATCAAAACAATTTTAAAATTATTTTACACCTTTTTAAAATATTCATTGAGAGACTATAATACAACCTTAACTTAGATTATATAATCTTCTCTTGATAAAATAGGTTTAATCAAGTTATCAAAGAAACAATATCTTTAATTTCATAACCATATCCTAAATTTTAAATATAATAAATCTCATAAAAAGGGTTAGATGAATAGAGGTAATATATTCATAGTAAGATGAGGTTCATGCATAAAGGAGAAAAAATAGAAATTAAAATTTCATAACCCATAATATTTTATTAACAAAGTTAAAAACTAAAAATAAACATGAAAAACATACAACATTCCATGTTTTCAAACTTTTAAAAACCTTAAATTTGAGATAAAATAAATGCATGAGATTTTTTTTTTAAACAATAACATTAAAATATTAACATAATTAAAAAAAATCTAAAAAAATTGTATCTCTAGGAATTTATTTAGAAATAAAAAGAGATTTTCCTCCCCCTCAATTAGAGCATTAAAACAATAATAGTCCATAAACTATGTCAAATGAAGTTTAAGAGAGAAAAAATTATTTTCAAGAAATGAATCCAAGATCCCCATAAAATTATATTTTAAATTCAAATTTTAATGACTAAAAATATGAAAATTTTCAAAACATATTTTAAGAACCCAAATTCTATACAACCATTTTCTTTGAAATAGAATATAACATTATGAAATTTAATTTTTAAAAAATACTAGAGTATAAAACAGGTTTTATCATTATATAGTTCATTAAAAGTTAGAATTTTCTCTTCAGGAAAATTTTAGATTTAAACAGGTAATATCCCCTTCAATTTATGCAAAATTTCAAGGTATTTAGGATCCACCAAAACATGTAACACAATAATTACACAAGAAAAGAAAAAAAACATCTAAGAGAGTGAAATAAATATATTAGTCACTTTAATATTTAAAAGAGATTAGTAATCTCAATATTTAAATATGGATTAATAATTTCAAGGTTTAAAAAGAGAAATTATACTTACTCAATTTATAGTTTAAATAAGGAATATAATTCATAAATCTCAAGGTGAAAATAAATAATAGTTCAAAAATATCTCAATATTAAAAATATAAAGGGAGAGTAAAATCCTAATTCTTAAAAAAAAGTTAAATGAAATAATCATATGCAATCCATTTTTAACTCCACTTAAAAAAATTAAGCTAGGAGGTTTAGATGAATTGAAAAGAACATATTTAAATAATTTAATTTTAAAAGGATTTAAATAGGTGAAAACAATTAAAAATTCACTGCTTGTGTGTCTTGAGCACATACTATTTATATAGAATATTGATCCTTGGAAATTATTCTTGAGACACGTTTTCTATAAAATAATCAATAATTTAGAGATTTTGGTACCCAAACATTAGATCCAACAATTTTAGTTAACAAGTATTTTATAACCTATATTTACTTGGAATATGAATTTCCATAAGAAATGTAAGGCTCTGTATACAAGATATTAAAATAGAGGTGGGCCGATTTTGGTCTACTAAATTAGGAATTTTTAAAATTTTATTCATAATTCATGTTTCTAGTTTTTCTACAATAATTACGAATTTATATTGATATCTACCTCTTATGAAAATATTACTCATGGTCTTTTTAGAGGAACTTTCATTAAAATAAATTCAATAATTTTTTTCCCGTTCCTTTGTGTGCCTAAAATTAAATTTAAATTTTTCTCACAATATATTAGCTTGGAAAGAGACTTTTTGATCTCTTCAATTATTTATTCTAATTTTTTAACTTACAGTTCATTTTTCAATTTCAATGGTAACTCCTCCTTTTCTTTGTAGTGTTGATCCTTCTCACTTATAACAAGATTATATTTTGTTTTAAGCTCCTTAATTTTGTGGTGAGTTCACAAAATTATTTTATTAATTGTTCTATATCATATTTGAGATCTTCACAATCAATATGGATAGATGATAATAATAATTTTATGAATAATGAGAAAAAGTATGAGAGAATTACTTATCATGTTCCATAAGTAATTTGTCTCTTTCATCACTTGAGGAGGTTGATGAAATTGAGTCCTTGCTATAACTCTAATTTTACACTTTGAATGCCTTATAACTTTCCTTCTTCTATTTCACCTTCTTTTTGGATAAGGGGTTCTCTAGTTTTATGTGACCCTTTTTCTTGAAATCATAGCATCGTACCTCTATTTCACCTTTTTTCTCTTTTTAGGCATGATACTAGGATTTATTCCTTTTCATTAACATTGAAAGATTTTTACACAATTGTTCAAGATCAAAATCACTTCTAGATGAATCATCATCAATTTACTTAAAGGTGGTGTTAATATTTTTCTACATGACCTCCTATGCTTCTTTCATGGCCTGCCTTTTCATTGTAATCGCATAGGTCATGAATAACCCAATGAGTTCTTCAAATGGGATATTCTTATTTTCCTTTGCTTCTTGAATCATGATCACTTTGGGTGCCCAGTAGATTGAAATGACCTAAAGGATTATTTTTACAAGTCAATTCATGCTGATATAATCACCTAAAGACTTCCTTACATTATAAAAATCAGTGAAATTGGTAAAAATTCTAGTTATTGACTCGATAGGATACCTAATAATTATTTCAAAATCTTAACGTTATATAACAAGCCTAAGATATTTTACTTTATTGTAACCTTCATCTGTAAATTCTAAAAACTCCCAAATTTCATGATAATTTTTACATATATAAATTATATTAAATTCCTTTGTATCTAACCCATAATTTAGAGAATTCATGTCTTTTCCATCAATCTCAAAAGACACTATATTGTCAGGGGGTCTATTTTTTTCTTCTCTTTAGTGGGGTATAGCCATGAATAAAAAATCTTCAAACTAGATAGCCTATTATTATAATAAAAGTAGAAATTTTGGTCTTCCTATAACCATAATTGGTTCCATAAAAATAAATGTATATTCCCAAAGAGTACCCTTAAAAAACACCTTGTGCATTTAAGGTAGAATCTATCCTTAAATGATCATTCCTTGAAACCAGTTATGATTTTTAAATCAAGGTTGGATCTGATACCTATTGTTATTATGGGTAATGATAGAAAGATGTGGGGTGAATTACCATTTAAAACTTTTTATAAATTAAAACAAGGTTTTATAGAATTAAAAAAATAAATTTATAGCTATAATTAAAAGAGTTAAAGAAAAATGGAAATATAAATTTAAAATACAAATAATAAGAGATTGATAAATGAGTTCGATAATAATCTATAAGGATATACCTATATATCATCCCCTCAAGATCCTTTATAGTTTTTAGTTTAAAATTTTATTTTTAATAGTTGTATCAAGAAAAAAACCTTAATTTTTAGTGGTTTTAGAAAGAAACATTTTACAAGAAGTGAGTTCCTTGGTTTTTAGTGGTTGTACCAAGAAAACCCAATCTCACTAACTTTTAAGGTAATGATCGCCTATCCCCCACACACTAAATAGAAGTGAGCACCCAATCCCTAACTTTAAAGGTACCGATAACCTAACCCCTCACACTCAATGGTAGTTATAACTCAATAAAATAAAATAAAATAAGGAAATACTTTATTGGTAAAATCCCTTTGAAGTGTAATCTCAATCCTCCATTAAGAATATAACAATAAGAGATGGGTGAAAGAGATACAATTTTGAGAGAGACCTTGAGAATTATGAAAATGAATCACAATGATATAAAAAATGATCTTCAAGGTATTTATATGAATCTAAGAACCCTTGGGTTGTATTTATAACCTCTCATAGCTTTAGGATCATTTTGGAGGTGTTGGGGTTGTATAGAGTCATTGGGGGTCGAATTAAGGCATGTGGGGACCTATTTAATGGCTATTTTTTCTCTATATGGATAGAACTAGATAGTTTGTGGGTTTCACTAGACATATATTATAACCTACATGTGGAGGAAATTAAAAATGTCATTCACACTCCTTCTGAGCCCTTAGTTTGATCCAATACCTTCATGAAAAACTATTTGAAATAGAAACAATAAAATTAATGAAATGAAAATGTTAAAAATACAATTTGGTGTTTGTGATAATCAAAACAACCTAATAGGGTGAGATGTATAACATTAATAATCATTTAAATATATAAAATAAATAATATTTATGCATATATTATAAAAATACCTAAATGAAATATTAAGTCACATATCACCTTCCATTATTTGAGTGTTTTTCAGGACATAGTCAAGGGAATTATCAATTATTATGGATCCTTAACAAATATAATGGTTTAAATTGACCAAATTGGTATTTAGTGCAGTCTTAATAGTCTATTCAATACAATTTGGAAGCAATTTTTGAGGAAATGTGATTTCAATATTTCATGATTGAAGATTCCACTCAATAGATTAAGGAGATATGAGTTAATAATATTAGAAAGACCTACCTACCTAAATACCTTAGAGTAATTTTAATGACCATAATTTATATTATAAGGGTAATATATATCAATTACACTAGAATATCCATGTGGTGGGATATTCTTAATCCAATAGTGTGGGATATTTTTATTTGGTATAATAGTGAGATTATAATAAATAAAATTTATTACATGACATTTTGTAATCAAGATAAAGTACTAAAATATTTTTTTTACTTAATATAGAAATGGAAAGAGAAACCATGATAACACTATGATCATGTTATGATAAATAACATATCTTTACCATCACATATTTTAATAATATTACAGTTGTTTATAAACTTCACTACTATAGGAATAATTATATTATGTGACGGACTCCCTTATTTCTTATCAAATACATCAATGGTGAGTGTATGTGAGAAGGATACCTGTATAAGTTACATAGAGAATTATTCAAATGTTTTCTTCATCATCCTATCATCTATTTTTGGAGATATTAAAATGAAACATAAATACATGGTCGAATGTACCATGATATCTCATTTCTTATCTCCAAACCAGGAGAAAGAGTGGCTTAAGATGAATAAGATTGTCAGTGAACTTTACCAATGTAAAATAAGGGACGAATACTAAGTTGGTGACCTTGTATTCAAACTGTTTAATTATATTGATCATTTTGATAATTTTGTCTTCCATATGGATAAGAAATTATCCATTAATCTATTATTATCATCCTTACTTACCAAGTTCTCCATATTCATCAAGAATTATAAGATGAAAATTATGGAGAAATCACTCAAGAATATTTAGTCTATACGTATATAGATATATAAGTTTTATAAGGAACATAGTTTATGATATATGAATTTAAATACAAGGTTAAAAATCACATGATTAGTTCAAATCCAATGGTGTTTTAAAAAAAATATTTCAAATTCAAAAAGAATCAGAGGTAGTGTAGTGAACAAGAGGATATTTTCTTATTATGTGGAAATAAAGATAATTGGAAGAGGAAATAAAATAGATTTAAAATGATCAATAAGATTATTTTATATTACGTATATTCATCATTTTATATATTATGTAACTCCCTAAAATTCTAAAGCAATAACATTGCATTTGATAACATGTATGACAAGCAACACCAAGCACATAAGGGATTATAATATACCAAGAAATTATAATATAATTACTATTTTAAATAAATTAAAACTATCATATAGATTTCAATGCACTCAATCACTAAATTATATTTCCCTACATGTAAGAATGACCTTGTTTCATAGCTTGTGTTACATGCAAGACCAAGTTTTACCGAACAATAATATATTATTAAAATATTATTATTTTATATAATAAGAAATAACGTATCCATTAAATTTTAAATTATAAAAAGGATTAACTATCTTATGAAAATATGTGGTTGAATTTACTGGTTACAAATTAATTATAAATGAATAAAAGAATCAATTGAATATAAAGTGAATATTTTTATAAACAACTATTTTTATGTTCACAACGCAGTTTTATCCTAATAAATTAAATTAATTATAATTACTGAGTTATATTAATAAAATATATATATATATTATATATTCAATCAAATATTTTTTAAATTCATCCTATAGATTTGATAATCATAATATAATAACAAACACAATATTACACGTAAAAGCCTATATTTTATAAAGGCAGTTTTATCGTCTTTTAATAGAGAACCTATTTCAAATTAAATTTTGGAAATTTTATATATTTTATATTTCAAAATAAATTTCATATTTGAAATATAAACATAAAAATTATGTTATATTGAATTATTTTAATTATTCTGTGAACTTTCACTTTTTGATGAATAGTGAAACATACTAAATTTTAATTCAAAACTGCTTTTTTTGTCTAATTTATTTATAAGGATAAATTATATTTTTAATTGATTTTAAAGTTTAATTATATCAATTTTATATAAATTAATAAAATTTATTTCATTTTAATCAATTTTACTTTTAAATTGGATATAAAAACTTTTACAACTTTTGACCATTTTTACTTCAAAAACTTGCCTTGTCGTCTTGTCAGTGGGATTAAATTTAAATTACTTTCTTCAAATTATATAATTTTAAATTTTAAGAATTGATTACATATTTTTAATTAGAATAATTTATAATTTATAATAATTTAAACTTAGTTTTTGACCAAAAATATTAGTGAATGTAATTAAAATTAATTACAATGATTAAGGTGAAATTAAGATTAAAAAGGTATTAAACCTTACACTTAAGGGACAAAAAAACCTATAACATTATCCAAAACCCATTCAAAGTTCATATTTTGACCCTATCCTACCTTTTCTATAATTTTTTCCATTATTGGAGCCACATTAAATGGGAATAACATGGGTGGAATTCCCTTTTCCAAAATTTACAAGAGTACCACTCCTCCTCCAATATAAAAAGGCGCTCAATCCTCCCACTTCCTCACACATCTCAAGACACTTTGGATCAACTAATATCTTTCCAAATAGCTCATAAAAATTCCTACCCTCATCCTATAATCCTCACCTTTGTAATAAACAAAACAAATTAATCCCTTTGGTGCAAACCAAAAGGAGTTAGCCGAATAAGAGGTAACATCCTTCCTCAAACTCTTCAGTTTTATTTATTTATAAACTCCTCAAATTATCATTATTTCATGATTATATAAAAAACCATTGTCATAAATATTATTATCTATTTTTATGTTAATTTTTAGACCTACACTTACACACACTTACATCTAATAGCTAACAAACTTATCGTTCTTGTGTACGGAGAACTACCACCTCATGAAACGAAGTTGTTCATTTTTTTATCACCTATCTTGGTTGAGAATTATGATATAAACTCTATTTATATATAATATTTATTATTTTTATTATTTTTTTATTCTTATTTATTTTTTTATAACATATAAATTTATTCTTTCCATTTTTTGGTAACACAATAACATCATTTGTGGAAGTGTGGACTACCACCTCCTCAAAGCGATGTGATTCGTTCACACTATACATGGAATGTATAAAAGATGTTTTTAATTAAAAATATGTGACATAAAAAATATATTTATTATATTAATGAAATAATTATCTTTTTAAAAATATAATTTATCATTTTCTTTATTACAATTTCACACACTTAAAAAGTTATAACGTCATTCATGGACGTGTGTACTACTACCTCTTCGACACGATGTGATTACTTTTACAACATAAGAATTATATATATAATTATATATGATTAAATAATATGGTATTTATGATATAATCATTATTCATTAAATATTAATGTTACTTACCTTCTTTCCATGATGATCATTAAAAAAATGGGAACATTGCTCATGTATACGTACGGCCTACCGTCTCCAGGATTGTAATATTGGTTCGATTTTTATAACCATCTTTCATGATTTGTTTTAAAAGTATAATTTATGTATAAATATGATAATTATGTCAGTATTATTATTCTATATATGTTATATAATGTCCCCTTTGACCATAGTTGAGCTACCAAAGTCGTTTCTGACACATAAACTGAATTTGGTCCAAACACCCGACATAAACTTAATTATTTAAGTATTTGTACACAAAATGATAATAAGTGAAATAAAATTAATGAAAAAAATGAAAAATTTTCTTATTCAAGTAAATAATTAAAATGAGTTTATTATTCTGGAATATAAAGATGCATAGGACAAGTCGGACTCATAGTAATGGATTTTCATCAGACTTTTTTACATCCATGAGATACATGTCATGTTCACCACTTACTTCTTTTGTGTGGTGTATCTACTGACCATTTAGATATATAATATCATGAATTAATTTATATTCATGGTATTTTGAGTTTTAATTTTAATTATTTATTCTAAGGTTATTTGAGTAAAAAGTTTCCCAAGTGGAAAAGAAATTTTATAGCTCAATTCCTTTTTATTAGGTTATATTACTTCCTCATTGTCGTTAATATACTATGATTATGTGTATATTGAAATTGACTATATATTTATGAATTTAAACTTACCTTATATGTATTTATATTTAATATGAATAATCAACTAATTGGTTGAGTCTCACTTCAATGTTATTGTCTTTTCAAGGGTTTACTTTATAATCTTGCTTTATTCGGGATTGTTTACACTTGAATTTACATCAGAGGAAATTATTTGATCATTATCTAATAAACCCTTTAATTTTATTCTTATTTGGTTATTAATGAACCTTTTAAATTAAGAGTATCATTTTTTCACTCTTAGGTACTTAAAATGCTTTAGAAAATGTTTTTAATAAAATCTGACTTCATTTCTCTTTTAGTCGGAGAATCTGTTTTCTTCTAAATATCTCATTTTATGTAAATGTTTTGAAAAATGTTTTTATCCATTAAAAAATTATTTATTAAAGAAGTTTTTACCCATTTTTTCTTTTACCAAAGTTTTCAAATGAATCTTATTGTCTCTTTCTGAAGAATTCATTTTTCTAACCTTTTACTATACAAAAGAGATGTTATTTTTACCTCATATAACATGTACGAATTTACCCTCCTTTATTTTTTTTGAAGATTCCTTTTCAATTTTATAAGGTTGATTTTAAATTAAAATGTTTTTAAAATTTATTTTCGAAGAAAAGGATTTTCGAAATGGTTTTCAAAATGAAAAGGATATTTTCTTCAAGAATTTTTTTAAAATATCTTTTTATCGTATTTCAATTCATCAATGACAACAGTCCTTTATTTTTAATCCACTTGGGATTTTTTGTATTAATATCATCCTTATTCTACCTCTGGATGGTTTTTGATTGATTTTTTTCAAGGATAGAACTTACATTCACTTCCTTTATTCCTTTGTTGGTCCCCTTTAAATATTAAATTTATTATAATAATTTAACATTGAATTTCCCCTAATTATCTATATCATTTATCGTGGATATTACTATTGCCTAAACTATATACCATTTTTACAAATGGTGTCCACTTTGATAGTTATTTTATTATTTGGGTAAATATTGATAAATCTATATTATTTATTAAATACAGATTTTTTTATAAGGCATATTATTTATTTCAGTTATTCAATATGAGGAAGGATTTAGACTAGAAATGAAGGGTGGGTCTTGGAATTTATATAGCCCCTCAATGCATCGACATTTTCTCATGAGAAAAATTATTTATTAACTTTAAACAAGTTTATATCTATAGTTTTAAATTATATTTTGAAAGTCCTTGAGAGTGTAGTTTTTCATATGCCTCATACATGATTTCTAATAATTAAGCATGGCCTTAATTTTGACTAAGTTATTATTTAACCATGATATTTTACATAGAAATATCTATGGATGCATTTTATTCTCATATTATTGATTGAATGGAATGTTTTGTCAGTTTTTTACCTTTTCGTATTGATTTTTCTTTATCATGTTATTTTAATGGAATGTGTTTTATGTTATTACCTTACTATATTTTTTATCCATTCAATTTATTTATTTCATGGTATGTGTGCTCAGTTATTTACCATTATATAGTTATCGTTATCATTGATTCATTATTTCTTCCATTTTACTTTACCATTACTAATAATTTGAGATCACACTTATTATGTTTCCTTTCCCCGGGATTCATTGAAGTGCACTAGGAAAAATATGAAAGGTTATACTAGATAGAATAAAGTTATTATCCTTAAAATAAGAAAAAAATTATGTTGTAATTAGTGTATTCATTTGTAATACAAGTCTCATGTATGTATATTGTTTTCCAAGACTACTAAATTGTTTGGTCCTTTGGTTCATGATTTACTTGTATCTTATGAAAATTTAATGGTATCACAACACTGGCTCCAAGATTTATCGGGTTTGGTCTCTACAATTATTATCAGAGCAAGCTTAGTGGAAACCTTTGGAACTAGATTTAGGAAAACATATATTAGAGAACATACCCCTAAGATAGACTTTGAGGATAAGTATAGAATAACATCCTAGAATTTTGGTAAGGTAGAGATTATGTGGGTCTTACTACAAATACATCATTGTCTAGATACTACAAGTGGACATGGTTCTTACACAAATGTATCTAGGTTAATAACTCTGACAAGGTGTATCAGGCCTCACTTAACATAACCTGGTACATGAAAATCGGCATTATTGTGCACCTAGTTTGATACTCCTGGGGGATTTGCATTGGATAATTCACATTTTATTTACAAACCATTATAAATAATTTGAATAAATACTGAAAAATATTGATCTAGGTTAAACCTAATGTGTTTTATATTGAAAATAAGGTTTCATGATTTAGATATCCTATAAATGATCATACACTTTTCTCAATATGATTGTTGTCACTCACACTATGCTTTCTAGTTTTATTCAATGGCTGGAACCCTAAAGAGTCAAGTTAACATTTAACATGAAGGAAAAGATGGTGACAATTAGAAAATAAATGAGGTTTTGATAGGATTGAAAGATATCATTTTTATTCCTAATCATATTTTATAAAATATGATTAATAACATATACCTAAACCAACTCCCAAACTCACCAAAGAAGAGAATCATATATGTTTCTGAGAGCTCGAGTGGTAGAGACCATAGAGAAAAGAAGCCTTGATTTCCATCATGTAATAAATGTAGAAGGAGATTCCCAAGAAAGTGTCTCAATGGAATGTAGAAATTATTTATGTGTGGGAAATAATGACATAAAGCAAGGAATTACCAAGGAAAAATAAAGAGTAAGATGGAAGGAAATAAATATCATCCTAAGGATCCATTTATGGTTTGTTGCCTTAAATTTGGGGAACCTGCACATTGCCTAAATCAATGCCCTCTTCAAAAGGATAAACTCTAAACCAAGTAAGGACCTATGTGGAAATAAATGGATGAAGTATTTATGAATTAGGGTTTTATTAAAAACCTTAGTTAAAATGATATTTAGTGATTAACCTTATTTCAAGTATGTCCATATTATTTATTTTAGAAATTATATTAATATATTTTTAGAAAATGAAAACCTGTATGCTGGATGAAAACCCATAAATTTCAAAAATTCCATGGGACATGAACACTAAACTGAAGGATGATAAGGGTTTCATGCCAACCACTGACCTGCGCAATGTCCTGGTTAATATTTCATTGTTTTTAGTTAAAAAATTTGATGAATAAATATTAATAATGAACCAACATTTTTACCTTTTTGGTTTAGAGATTCATTTATTAACAATATTAACTTTAGAGAATATTTATAGACAAATATTTAGACTTATCACTCTTTTATGGGTCTTATGATCCGTTAAAAGTGTATTTTGGTTATTTAGGCATCAAAGTTAATTTTTGGATATCCATTTCTTGATGTAATGGATGAATTTGAAATTCATTGAAGCACAACCAAAGGATGAAATTGTATTTATATAAATATATCAAGTATGTATATTTAATTTTATATATAGGCAGTAAAAGAATTACCCAACATTAGGAAAATGACATAGAAATAAAATGTTGTCTTAATACCTTAATTTTTTTTTGAACTGGTGGTCTTTTAAATCATCACAGACCTGTAGATTTAAGGCCCTCAACTTTCCATTAATCATTCACTTATTTGTTATTGATGAGCTCAGTCACTCTCTATAAATATTTAAGCTTTTCCTCCATATATGTATCTCAACATACCACTAATGTTCTTCTACTTAGAGACATAGTTACATGTTAGTCCATGACACCTTTGTAATTCTCATTCTCTATTTTCTAGAGGATGTTTTATGAACCCTTATCATGATGTGCGATTTAAAAATAAGAAATATCAAGAAATATCTTACCAAGATTGAGTTTAAATTTCAAGTACGCAATTTATTTAAGGTGGGGAGAATATAACGCCCTGAAATTCAAAAGTAATAACATCATATTCAATAGCATGTATTACACAAAACACAAAGTGTGTAAGGGAATATAATATCCCAAGACATTGCAATATAATTACTATTTTAAATAAATTCAAACTATCACATAGCTTTAAATGTACACATACACTAAGTTATATTTCCTTACATGTAAGAACGACCTAGTTCGATAGCTTGCATTACATGGAAGACAAATTTTTACCGAATAACAATATATTATTAAAATATTATTATTTAATATAATAAGACTTAAACTAGTCATTAAATTAGCAGTTATGAATAGTATTAACTAACTTATGAAAATATATGTTTGAATCCATTGGTTAAAAATTAATTATAAAAGAATATATGAACCAATTGAATATGAACGGAATATTTTTATACAGAACTATTTTTATGTTCTCTAAGATATTTTATCTTAATAAATTAAATTAATTAAAATTAGTGATTTATGTTAATAAAATATATATATATATAATAAAATATTTCTTATATTCATCAAATATATTTGATACAAATAAGATAAGAACAAACCCAATATTATACATAAAAATCTATATTTTTATAAAGGCAGTTTTACCGTCTTTTAATGGAGAACTTATTTTAAATCCAATTTTTGGAACTTTTATGTAAAAATAAGATTCATATTTGAAATAGAAACATAAAAATTTGGTTTGGGTGAATTTTTGGTATTTTTTTGTAGAGTTTCATTTTTTTGATGAATAGTGAAAAATACTGAATATTAATTCAAAACTGTTTTTTCATCTAATTTATTTATAAGGTTAAAAAAATATTTTTAATTGTTTTTAAAGTTTAATTATATCAATTTTATAAAAATTAATCCAATTTAGGTAATTTAAATCAATTTCACTTTAAAATTGGATATAAAAACTTATCCAACTTTTGAACATTTTTACTTTAAAAACCTACTTTGTCATTCCGCTTGTGGGATTAAATTTAAATTAATTTATAACACTTTTGTGATTTGAATTTGGTAAAACAGATTCTATATTTTTTATAATAATAATTTACATTTTTTAATATGGTCAACCTAGTTTTTGACAAAAAATATTAGTGAATGTGATAAAAATTAATTACAACAATTAAGGTCAAATTAAGCTTAATAAGGGACTAAACCTTAATCTTAAGGGACAAAGATACCTATAAACTTGTCCAAAATCCATTTTATATTCATATTTTTACCCTATCCTCTATTTATTGAATTTGTTTCATTATTGGAGCCACTTGAAATGGAAAAAACAAGGGTGGAATCCCCTTTTCCAAAATTTACAAAAGTGTCACTCCCCCTCCATGATAAAAAGGCACTCAACCCTTTCACTTCATCACACCTCTCAAGACAATTTATATCGACCAATATATGCTCAAAAATATTCTCAAATTCACTCCCCTCATCATATAATTCTCACCTTGTTCATAAATTGAACCAAGGAATCCCTTTGGTGCAAACCAGAAGGAGTTACCCGAATAAGAGGTAACATCCTTCCTCAAGATTTTTAGTTTTAATTATTTATCCACTCATTTAATTATAATTATTTCATGCTTATATAAAAACACAATTATACTAAATATAATTATATTTTATTATGTTAAGGTTCTGCCTTAACTTACACACAATTCCATCTAATGGGTAACGAACTTACTGGTCTTGTATACGGTGAACTACCACCTCATGAAACGAAGTTGTTTATTTTTCCTTTATCACCCCTCATGGTTTGAAATTATTATAGAAACTATGTTTATATATAACATATATTATATTTATTATTTATTTATTTATTCTTCTGTAATTATTTTATAACACATACTTTTATGATTTCCATTTTGTGGGAACACGATAACATCGTCTGTGGAAGTGTGGAATACCACATCCTCAAAGTGATGTGATTCATTCACGCTATACATGGATTGAATAAAGTATAGTTTTAATTAAAAATATTTGATATAAAAAAATATTAATTACATAATTATCTTTATAGAAATATAATATATCATTTTCTTTATTACCCTTTCACGCACAAGTGATTACGTCATTCATGGACATGTGGACTACCACCTCCTCGACACGATGTGATTCCTTTTACATCACAAGAATTAAATATATAAGTATAAATGATTAAATTATAATGTATTTATTATATAATTATCATTATGTAAATATTAATATTACTTAGCTTCTTTCCATAATGATCATTGAATAATTGGAACGTTACTCATGCGTATGTACGGCCTACCGTCTCCAAGATTGTAACGTTGATTCATTTTTCATAACCATATTTTATTATGGGTTTTAAAATTATATTTTATGTATAAATATAATAATTATTTAATTATAATTATTTTATATATGTTATATAATGACCCCTTTGACTATATTTGACCTACCAAAGTTGTTTTTGACACATAAACTGAATTTGGTCAAAACACCCAACATAAACTTAATTATTAAAGTAATTACACACAAAATGGTAATAAGTGAAATAAAAGTAATTATAAACATGAAAAAAAATTGAATTGAGTAAATAAATAACATGTTTTTATTATACAAGTATAAAAATACACATGAGATAAATCAAACTCAATGTAATGGATTTTGATCTCACTTTTTACATCCGTGATATAAATGTCATGTTCACCACTTATTTTGTGTGATGTGTATACTGTAAATTTTGATATATTATATCATGAATTACTTTATTATCATTTTATTTTTAGTTTCAATTTTAATTATATCTTTTAAAGATATTTTAGTTAAAATTTTCCCAAGTGGAAAAGAAATTTCATAACCTGATTCATTTTCATTGGGTTATATTTCTTCCTCATAGTCATTGATATTCTATGATTATGTGTATAATGAATTATATTGTTTATTAATGTATTTCCACTTACCTTATGTGGATTTATAGTTGATACACATAATCAATTAATTGGTTGAGTCTCACTTCAAAGTTATGGTTTTCAAGTGTTCACTTTACAATCTTGTTTTGTTTGGGAATGTTTACACTTGAAGTTACATTATAGGAAATTATTTTATAATTATCTAATGAACCATTTAATTTTATTATATTCTAGTTATTCATAATCTTTTTCAAGTAATATTGTCATTTTCCACTCTTTGTTACTTAAAATGTTTTATAAAATGGTTTTAAAAAAACTCGACTTCATTTATCTTTTATTCAGAGAACCTCTTTTATTCTAAAAATACAATTTTTTAAAAATGTTTTAAAAAAATTTGATCCGTTCTAAAATGATTTATTAAAGTCATTTTTACCCTTTTTCCTTTTACTAAATTTTACAAAGGAATCTTCTTATCTCTTTCAAAACAATTCATTTTTCAAACCTTTTACCATGCAAAAGGAATGTTATTTTTACCTCATACATCATGTATATATTTACCCACCATAGTTTCTTTGAATATTAATTTACAATTTTTAAATTCTAATTTTTAAATAAAATTAGTAATCACTCGTGGATTCATACAGTTCTATAAAATCAATGCTTATTTTAAATAAGAGAATACTCTTTTACAATGATATTAATTAACATTATGAGAATTCAATTAAAATCAGAAAAAATGTGTATATATAACTATTTTTTTATAAAAGATTCAATTTTAAATGGATAAGGGTAAAAAATTATCAAAGGAGATATAAAGAACAAAAACCTATAACTTAAATAGAAATGGGAAATCCACATGGATCACCACTGAAGGGAAACTGGAAGCTTTCAGGCCTCCGATGTTGGGATAGAAAGGTGTATGATGAGATAAGCATGTCCAATCTCCAAGGGATACACATATTAGAATATTAAAAGAATAGGATCAAGCATTATGATGATGACACTTTTCAAGCATAATCCGGTAGAAAAAAACCCACCAAAAACATACAGTAAAGAACAAAAAGAACATTATAGCACCACCAGAGTGGAGAACCAGATAACCCAAAACAAAGAATCCATAATCAGAGATACACCTTTGATTCACACCCATTCCCCACCATAAAGTAGTGTTTATCCCCTCAGTACACTATTACTGAGTTAGAGACTCTGCTTGTATGAGAGAAAACCATAGATTAACTCTAACTCACAATTTTCATATAAGATCAGAAACCCATAACAGATGAAACTATAAAGGGGAAAACAAAGAAAATATATGAGGAAATCTACCAGCATAGAGAGACCATGGAGAGGATCCAGAATACATCCATATGAAGCATTGTAGTGAAGGGAACACATAATAGTAATAGGAAAACACAAATAAATCCATAAATGTAATTAAACTTTAAATAAAAACCCCCTCATCCCACTACCCAAAATGATGGAATTTTCTCTGTTAAAAAAGGATTCCATTTAAAGAATATAAGAATTTATAGAATACCTGAAGATTGGTGTGTGTTTTTATATTAAAAAATATGGAATTTCCTCTCTTCAAAATAGAAGCATCACCATATTTCCTACAAATAAAAAATTTATATATTAATATATATTCCAATCATTGGGTATACCAATCATTAAGTAGAACTCATATGTCCATATATATTATGCCACTCATTCCATCCTCAGGGTTCATGTTTATAGAATCGTCATATTTCATAGGTTGGATGTTTACAGAATCAAAAAAATCAATAAAATTCAATTAAACACATATAAATTCAAGAAGACAGTAATGTATTTGAAAACATATAGAGGTTGTAAGAAAGGGTGCAACTGAAATATGCTTCAAAACCTCTTGATCCCTACATGAAAAGAGGCAAGAAGATATTAATGCTTTTTGAACACATATAGAACCAGTATTTCCCTATAGTAAAATCATAGACCAATAAAATGTGGTTGAGAATATGATCACCCCCAATATGATTCATTAATAGATGGAGACAAAAAAGGGAATGCACTGGTACCTCTAACTCACAAATAAATGATACAATAAGAAAAGGATGGCTCAGAACTATATTAATATATAAAATTTATCATATAAAGAATACACATATCATACATCAAATTATCTGCACCACCAAATTCCCTGCAAAACAAAACAAATATATTAGTATATATACTAGTTTTTAGGTATACCAATCATTAATTAAAACTCTTATCTCCATATATATGTTGTTTCTCAGGCCATCATTAGGGTTCATGTTTATATAATCATCATATTTCATAGGTTTCATGTTTATAGAATCATAAAAAATCAAGAAAATCTATTTGAACACATATAAATTCAGGAAGATAATAATGCAGTTGAACACATATAGAGGCAGTAAGACAGGGTGCAACTGAAATCAGCTTCAAAACCTCCATATCCCTGCATGAAAAGAGGCAGGAAGACAGTAATTCTTGTTGAACACATATAGAACCAGTATTTCCCTATATTAAACTCAAAGATGAAGAAGATTAAGTTGAGAATATGATCACACCCAATATAAATCTTTAATAAATGGAGACAATCAAGGGAATATACTGGTACGTATAACTCCCAAATGAATGATACAATAAGAAAAGGATGACTCAAAACTATATTCATATGCACAATTGATAATATAAAGAATACACATATCATACCTCAAATTATCTGCACCATTACCTGAATATTTCATTTCCTGGTATGAATCGTCATATGGTCTCAGAAGATGGCACCATGAGTTTGGAATAGGCCACCTAGACCTGGTGGTGTGATTGCTCTAAAACATTATCCAGCTATAGCTCATATGGTCTGAAAACTACAATGATGTCTTTCTAATAGATGTTCATACACACTACTATTGTAGTGGCGGTAATTATCATATTGGTAGGTAAATTAGGATCCAGATATTGTGTACATAATTATTCATTTCATTTAAAACATCTCTAATATAATAATCTATATATAGTATGAATATTGTAGAATAATATAATACACATTTAAAAGTTAAATCTAATAAATGAAAATCATGAAATATAAATCCCTTAGATTAGATGGTTGGTAAGTTTTGTAAAATTACATGGTCTAGTTTTGAAATACATGATTGAAAATTGATATGTAGTAGAGGTAGAAGAAAGTAATGACATGGACAATAGAAAATGTTCCACGGCTCATGTATTCTATCACAACTTTTCTGTTTGAATAAGTTGCATACCTCCAAAATCAAGTTACAATAGAAAATTCATGATCCACTTCTCAAATAAAATAAATGCTTTAGTGCTATCAAAAAAATCTAATGCTCAAATTAAATACATGATACACTTCTCAAAGAGAGTACATGATCCATTTCTCCCAAAGAAGAGAAACTCCCTCATCAATATCAATGTAGAGCATACTGGATTTGTTAAGAATATGACTTGGTAACCTGAAAATAGAGATATCATGTCATGTTTAAATTTTGATCAACAAAATTAGAAAATGACATCACAATGTTACAAATCATTTTAAGAAATATTTTAGTAAAAAACTCATGGATGTGGTATGTGTTCAAAAACATAACATACTATCACGGAGAGTATTTCCAACTATCTAAAGAGTATTATATTTTTATAAAAATGAATTTTTTGTTGCAAACTATAAATATAGTATGAGTTGATGGATATTATATAGTAGTAGTTGAACCAATACTAACCTCAAACAAAGAGATTAGATAGGAGGAGTTGAAACAATAGTAGGAGTTGAAACAATACTAAGCTCAAAGTAAGACTTTATTCCATTGTTTTGAGTTTCTTCAGTTAGTAACTGGACTACAACATCAATATCATATTCCCCCAAAATAAATACTAAAACATAACCCATGGGCTCCTAAATAAGAATATTAGAAATAAATATGCAATATTTCATTTTTTTTAAGACAAATTATTTATATTTGATATGAAAGTATGAGATGCACCACAGAGAAGATAATTGTGATTGAAAAGTACTGAAAACAATTCCATAAATGCAAATGAACAACATTTAAAGGATAAATCACTGATAAGAATATGAAATAGGCACTCAATAATGGATTTAACATTCATAAAATGTGTGCATGAACTTATCATCACGTAAACACGTTACTCCAAAGACAAAGGTACATAATCATGGATTGACATAACAGTCGAAACTAGGGCTTGAAGATAATTCGAGACATGCTCTTCAACATATTATATTTTCACAACAAACCCCCTTCCAAGATAGGTCCAATTAAATTGTCATAACATCACCCAAAAAAGACCATGTGTTTTAAGGCTTGTTTTTTGTTGTTGTGTCAAAAAAATAGCAACACTACAAGCCAAACTGATTTCTTAAGGTTTATTTTTTGGGTTTTTAAAATAAAATACAGTGAAATATAAAAGGCCAAAGGGTTCGCATTTATATGAGTTGAGGGAAAAAGTCAAACAATAAAAACAGCATACCTCAATGGATAAGATAGAAGGTTAATCCCTTGATCCAAGGTCCACATCATCCACTCCTCAATGCTTTATACTAATTTGAAATATTTAAAATAGGTTTGTGATCAACATGATTGAATGAAAACACCAATCCCAAAAAAAGATAAATTGTATCGCATATTAGTCTATGAGGAAAAACCTCTTGGAAAATAGAAGACATTGATTTTTCATCAATTGTAGCTAATGAGAAAATCAGGCGCATTTCGGGTTGACAATATTGGATTTGGATTTATGATGATAAATGAAAAAAGGATACATATTAATTGTTTGATTTCTGGACAAATTTCACAGAGATTTATCTTATAAAAAATTACCTTTTCCAGGACTCCCAATAAGATATCTATCCAACACATAAAAAAAGATAATATAACACCTGTAGTTGCTTAAAAAGGACCATCCATCATTTATCTCAGCAATACCTCATCTGTGTGGAATTTTATCATGGCCACATCTTGTGTTGCCATACAAAAAATTTTCCAGTATGAAAATCAATACAAATGACAACAAATACAGACACATTAAGATAAATATATATATATAGTGCTGAGTGAATACTACAAATGAAAAAAAATACACACACACGAAGATAAATAAATAAATAATAATATAGGAAATAAATATGGTAATGAAGAATCAATATCATCTTTCCCCATAAGATTTATCATACATCTCTTGTCAAATTAGTGAAACATACCTTCTATAAAATAATGTGGATGATCCAAATTGTGCATGGATGATCCAACACAAATAAATAAATAAACGAATTGTAAAAATACAAGGTTTAGTTAAACATGACCCATGAAAATAGAAACTAAAATACATTTTTCATAGTCAAATGGGTCCCAAGAGATTAAAATTAGTGAATCATACCTTCATGAATAAAAATATCCCTAGAATCACATACTTATAACCTAGCTAGAAATAAATTAATTTATTCATGGCACCAAACACATTCAAAACTACAATCATACATGATATTAAAACATTTCTGTGAACATAAAGTTACATATCCAAAAAAACACCAAAATAAAAAAAAATCAGGGCTAATAAAAAGAAATATCCCCAACACTTTTTTTCCTGTAAATATCAATTTTCCATCATGAACTTCAGGCTTTAGAGTGATATGTGTTCAAAAACACATCAAGATAAAAATTATGTAAAGGGTTATAATCATAACAAAAAACACATGGGTAGAGGCATAGATATAATGTGATCTTAGATGATAAAAAACCATGGAAGAATCTACATTTATGGATGAAAATCGAATAAAATCACAATAAATTAATTTTTTTTAAATCAGTGCACGACCTAGAGATAAGGTGAATTACAGATTTGATGGAATTTAGTTGAAAATAATTTCTTATTAAAGTATAATTAAGAATTAAACCAATAAACATAATCTATCATAGCTTATAGATGAAACCTTCTTTGATGGGAATAAGAAAAAGTCAATGAAATCAAGAGGATCTCACATCAACCCCAAAAAAATTAAAGCAATTGATATGATTCCAAACATGAAATAGGTATATTATTACATAGATTGATTACACAATCCACAATCTAAAATAGATCTATGATTGGAATTTGAATAAAAATTTGATAAAAATAAGGCTCTCACATAATAGTCAAACAACCAACTATCTATAAATCTTCAGCTTCAATATCTAAAAGAAAAATATCAAACGACAACAAAAGGGAGGTTAAGATTGTGTAACTACATATAAAATATTATAGATAGAATGTATGTTAATTCCTTAATTTTAAAACAACATACCTATTGTAGAGATCTAGATATATAGGTTTTAGTGATGGTAAATAGGGTCACAAATAGATTGACCGGCGACCTCCACAATGGTTGAAGGTGAAGCCAATATGGAAGGACTTTCCAAATGAGAGATAAAGGGAAAGACAAGGGAAATAAATAGCTACAATATTAGGGATTGGAGATAGACAGAGAGGTGGTTGGTGGAGGTGGAAAAGGTGGTTAAAAATTTAGCTGCAATCGGATGTGAGGATGTAGGAATTAATTTTCCAAAGTAACCCAAAAGCGGTGGTAGACGGTATAGGAGGCAATGGTCGATGAAGAAAACAACAATAGAAGGCGATTAAGGGGTAATTGAGTTTCTTCGGTAACCTGAGTTTTTTGGTAGATAGAGGAGAATAAATTGGTCCAGGATGAAATGGGAACCTGATGAGATGATGGAGGAGTAGAGTTTTAGTGGGAACCCCGAATAGGTATAGGGAAATCATGAGTAGGAGAGTGATGTCAAGGGAATGAAAGTGGGGAGAAAGTGTGGGATCTGTGAGAAGGAAGAGAGACGGGCATGTAGATGAAGGAATCTCAATACATTCACAGTGGGTCATGATAGATGTAAGGAAACCCTAAGATAGAGGGAAGAGTTGAGGAACAGCGGGGGGAAATGGGAACGCAGTCGATGGAAGCGCGATATTGGTGGGAGGATTGTAATTTTTTTAGGTGACATGGTCGTAAACTTTGGTGACACATAATCTAGATAAATACAACTTTAGTATATATAATAGATGTTTTTAAAAGTGATTTTCAAATAAAAGTTTTTTCAAAATGGTTTTCAAAATGAAAAGGATATTTTTTTCTCAAGAATGTTTATAAAATATATTTTTATAGTATTTCTATTCATCAATGACAACAATTGTTTATTTTTACTCTACTTGGTATATTTTTTATTGATATCATCCTTATTATTCCTTTAGAGGGTTTTTGATTGATTTGGTCAAAGATAATATTGATATTCACTTCTTTGATTCCTTTTTCAGTCCCATTGAAATATATAATTTCCTATAATCATTGAAAATTTAATTTCCCCTAATTGTCTATATCATTTATCATGGATATTACTATTTCCTAAATAGTATATCATTTTTACATATAGTTTCTACTTTGATATTTATTTGATTATTTGGGGAAATATTAATAAATATATATTCATTATTCTATATAGATATTTAATAAGGCATATTATTTATTTTGATTATTCGATATGAGGAAATATTTGGATTGGAAATCAAGTGTGGGGCTCGTACCTTATATAACCCCTCAATGAATTGACAAGTTCTTATGAGACAAATTAGTTGCGCAAAATTAAATTTGTTTCTATCTATATTTTTAATCTATCTTGTGAAAGGTATTGATAGTATAGGCTTTCATATGTCTTATACATTATGTATAATAATCAATCATTTCCTTCATTTTGACTTAGTTATTATTTATCCATGAGATATTTCATCGACATATCTATAGATTCATTTTATTCTTAGTTTATTGATTAAATGGAACATGTTTTCAGTTTCTTACATTGAAATATTGATTTTTCCTTATTTAGTTATTTGAATGAAATGTATTTTCATTGATTACCTTTCAATAATGTTTGTCCATTAAATTTATTGATTATATGGTATGTGTGTTTAGTTATTTACCATGCCATGATTATCATTCTCATTGATTCATTATTCTTCTATTATACTTTACCTTTACTGAGAATTTAGGCCCGCCCTTATTATTTTTCCTTTCCCTAGGATTCACTAAAGTGTGCTAATAAATATATGAAAGGATACACTAGGTGGAATAAATTTATTATCCTAAAAATAACAAAGAAATATTTTATAATTAGTGTATTTATTTTTAATAAAAGATTCATGTATGTATCTGTTTTACTAAGACTACTAAATTTTTTGGTCCTTTTGGACATGATTTAATTGAATCTTATGCCAATGTAATAGTAGAACAACATCAGATCTGGGATTTCTAGGGTTAGGTCACTACATATTTTTTTATTTCTCTTTTTAGGAACAAAGTAAGTTAAGAAGCATTAAAATGAGTAAGGTTAATTCTCTTAGTAGCTAAGAAAGTGAAAACCCTGAGTTAGTGGTGAGAAACAAATCACTTCATATTTATAAGTGGATTGATTCCCATGAAACTATTATTTTTTATTGATTGTTACTAAAATAGTTTTATCATTGTCATATTTGACATAATGAGAAATAATTTCATTTGAAATGAATGTTTTTATGGTATTTCATACCTAATAGTTTAATTGATACTTGAGTAATCTGTAATGAATGATGAATATAAAATATAATACTCATAACAAGTTGTGTCCAAAAACATCTTACTCAAGTAAAAATGATATTATTCATTAATTTTATATCTATAAATTTTTTTAGTCTATCATGAGCTAAATTTCTAGGTATACTGACAAACATACTTATTGAATTTTAGACAAATAAACCTTTAAAAATAAAGTTATTCCATAAAGATTCTATATTTAGTTCAGTTAAACTGTTTGAACTGTTATAAGGGGAAGATAAAGGTAAATTCATATACTCTTTGATATTACTTTAAGAAATATTAAGAATGCTTAGTGAAAATGAATTCACTTGGTAAGAATATACAGGATCCTCCAAGTGGGTTCTCGGGCCACCCCAAGGCCTTTGGGCCACATGAATATGCAGATGTACCAGTAATACTATAAGGGAAAAGGCTCTAGATGAGGATTCAGAGTATGTGTATTCACCAGAGCAGAGCTAACCGGAATTGGAAGAAAGAGAGGGTATGGAATTGCCATCGGTATCGAACCTGTGCAACTCTGAACAGGATAGCTAGCCAACCAGCCTAGTGAAGGTGGAGTGCTGATATCATGACATGTGTTGGGGAGGAGTAGTTCCAAGTTTTCTTGTCTGGGTGATTCCTTCTAAGACCTATGGGTCGTTTAATTGTCTCTATGCCTTTGGGACTTGTAAAGGTTACACTACAACCCTTGAAAGGTGGATTATCAAAAATAAAAAAAATGAAGGTCTTCAGGCCATTCAGTCATTAGCTTATTCAAATATTTTATGTGGTGGTAGTATAAGGTAGATCAATGATGAGTCTTATATGTATTTATAGTATTTCAAAGTTTTTGGATACAAACTTTTCTAATAGTAGTGTAATGGCTAACCACAAGCTAACTAAATTGACTAATAGATATCATATATGTTATGATATGATGGGAGTCCATTATATCACAACCTCAAGTATTTGATGGGAACTGTTTGTAAACATTAAGTAAGGTTAAAATGTATATAAAAAGAAATAGAAAGTGAATATTGGTTAATTATACTATATAATCTCAGGATAATAACTCCCACAAGATTTAAATATATAAGTTAAAACCAACTGTACTTTTATGAGTTAATCATATCTCTCTGGTGATAGTGAGAGAAATCTATACTTCAATTAATTTTAGGCTCTATATGAATATGATTCAACATAGAAACACTAAACTCCACGAGTTTTAGTGATAGGAATTGTTCCAGAGACACATACTTCATAGGAAAGTTAAATCAATAGTGGTGGTTTTATATTCATCTAACTATAATATATATTATTCGGTATAAATAACGAATCATACAATGAGCAGTAAGTTAAAAATAGCTATGATTGAAATTTTCATTTGAATTAAATGATTGATTCCATGTACCAAAATTTAGTTCTATATTTTGGTAGATTATCTAGTTTATAAAAATCCATTGGTGGGTATTTAAGATAAACTAGACATGGGTGGTGCAATCTTTATACTAATAGGGCTTGATTGGTTATGCTAAGTCACCATTCTTAAATACATTTGAATTTTTCTTACCATATCAACTTTATATGATAATTATACTAGGAATTGGATGTTAAAACCACCTTCCTTAGAGGAAAAATTATTGAATATGTCTATACGATGTGATCATAAGGTTTTGTGACATCAAAGATATCCAATAATAAATGAAAGTTTCAAGGATCCATTTATAGATCGAAACAAATATAATGATAATAGAATATTTGTTTGGAATGAATAATTTACAAGTTTCTACAAGTGTTTATTAATAGAAATATATTTTCTCTAGATAGATATTTTTTATAACATATATAAAACAAATGAGTAGTCTTATAGATAAAACTAGAGATAATTTCTAGAAAAATGATTTAAAGTAGCAACCTAGTTCTACGGAATATGACTTACGTAAGTAAATCTTTGGGGTTTCTTTATTTAATTCATTGTATATATGTTGACATGGTATTTAAAAAATAAAATATGGAACAATGATAAGATAATTAGTCTCAATGTCACATGGAATGAAATCTCCCCAGTTGATGTGTTAAAACATAACAATATATTCTTGTGATGAATAAAATACATATTCCTAAGATTATATTAGAAATCTATCTCATAGGCCATCATATGTGTAAAAACCCAGGTAATGTTAAGATAAATAATTTTAAATAAATTATTAATATTAATTAATTAGATTTTATAGATTTATATTCATTATAAAAATATTAGGTAATTTTTCAGTTGAAAGGTAAAATGCTCTATTTCTAACCAAACTGGGTTTTCATACATTATATGGTTTTATATAAAATATTTATTTAAAAATTATAGAAATTTAATTTTAAAAAAATCATTTTATAAATCAACATATCAAAAAAAAATTAGGGTGAAATTTTTTTATTTTTCTAAAATGATTGATTTTTAAGAAAATAGTGAAAATAGTGATTTTTATAAAATTATCCTTTATTTTCATTAAATAAAGAAATTTAAAAATATTATTGTGATTTTAATTTGATATAAAAATTAAATAATAATTATTTATATATATATATATAATCTAATTAATTGCATTTTAATCATCCTTATACTATATTTTGGTATAAGTGCATGTTTGGGATTAAAAATGCATTTTTCAAAAAAAATGCTTTTCGTTGCGTTTTTCATTTTAATCATAAATTAAATTCTTAAACATCTAGAAATTTAATCTTTAAAAATTAATTCCATATTTGGAATAAATATTTCCAAATTTGGTAAATATTTTCCTTTTATTTTTGGTCAATATGAATAGTAACCATATAAAATATTTGTCACCTCGATAATGGTAAATTGGGTAATTAAGGTTAAAAATAAAGTGATAAGGCCTAAAAATCTCCCTAAAGATTATATTTATTTTATATAAGTTTTTATACCTTTAATATCCAATATTATAAAATTTGGAAATATCTGTCCACTTTTCTTTGTTTATAACATTTATATTATTTTAAGTAAATATAAAGTCAAAAATTTCACACTCTCACTTTTAATATCTATAATATATTATAACAGGGATAAAATAACTTATGTTTGATTCTAAATATTAATTTTAAATATAAATTATTTTTTATCAAGTTATTTTATTTTTAATTTTTAATGATTAAATAATTACAAAAAATGATTACACAACGTCGACACGGTGCTTATGTAAAGAGTAAAAAAATCAAAGTAAATAATTTTAAAAATTATAAAAGTAATATTTTATTACTGAGTTTAAGTGTCCCAATAATTTTATATAAAAAAATTATTAATAAACTTTTAATGGAATATATTCAAATTCATTTGCTATATTTTTTTTCAAAGTAAAATTAAATGAATAGTTCTAAAAATGACGTTAATAATATTTTATAATAAAAAATATTGTATTAAATGATTTAAAATTCCTAAAAATGTTATCTTTGGCCAATTTAAGTGGATATGGTTAAAAATATCAACCATGGTCTATTTATGGATACTTTTTATTTTATTGTAACTTTCTTTACTCCCTTAGTGAAAAAAAACTTTGATACCACGGTAATAGACACAAGGGTTAATGGGAGGTTAAAACAAAAAGATAAGGGTGAAAACATAACCAAACTAGTCCAAATTTTATTAAATGAGAATATGTAAACTCTTTATAATCCTATATTATAGTTCTATCAATTTGGAGTCATTTTCCCATGATAATTATTTTATATTAATTTAATAATTTAATAAATTATAAGAATGATCATCCCCTCACATATAAAAGGGAACCTCCTCTCCTCTTTTCTACAGACATAAAAATCATTTTTTGATCCAATAACTATACAAATATCTTATTTATATCCATACACATGTCTTAGAGTACTTTTTTTAAACATAAAACCATCCTAGGAAGGCTTTATGTATAAAACTAAAGTGGTTGTCCGAAGAAGTGGTATAGTTCTTAACTGGGTATTTTCATTTTATTTCTTCTTATACCTCCATCAAATATTCTTCAACCATTCTAAAATAATAAAATTAGTATATTAAATATACTTATGTGTTTTTATGTTACTATTAATACCCTATATCCATCTCCTTATTCCATCAAATGGGAAATGAAAATATCATTCGTGTGTATGGTGGACTACCGCCTCACGAACCGATATAATTTTTTTTCCATCACAAAATTTTATGACTAGTTATAATAATATATTTAATGAATATATATGATATTAATGAAATATTTATCTTTATTTAAAGAGAATATATTATCTTATTTCTTACCTTTCCATAAAATGATAACATCATTCATGCACACTTGTGGATTACCACCACCACAAAGTGATGTGATTAGTTTTTCATGGACATGTAACATGGATGAAATATATAAATGTATTTAAATAAATAATATTATATTTATTATATAATAAAAATTATGGAAGGATAAAATAATACTTAACATATTTTTATCATGTTCATTGAAAAATGGAAACGTTACTCATGCATATGTATGGCATATCGTCTCCATGATTGTAACATAATTAATTTTTCATAACCATATTTCATGGTTGTTTTTAAAAGTGTATTTAATGTATAAAAGTAATAATTATTTCATAATTATTATTATTTATATGATTGAATAATTACATATTTGGGTATATTTAACCTATTGAATTCCTTTTGGATATATGAATCGAATATCGTCAAAACATCCGACATGAACTTAATTGATTAAAAAAATAAATATAACATGGTAATAAATAAAATAAAATGAATAATAAAATTTAAAAATGTTATTATTAAATTAAATAATTAACATAATTTTACTATTCAGGAAGATAAAGAATGTATGACACAATTCAGACATGAGGCACTATTACAAAACTGGGTTTATCCAGCACTAGGGATTTAACAGCGCTAGCTAAAAACTATGTAAAAGACCCCCTTTATCAGTGATAAAAAAATTGATGTTAAAGGGGGGCCTTTATCATCCCTTTTTTACAATTTCTGACAAATTCCCACCCTTTATCAGTACTTTTAAAAAAGCACTGGTGGGTTTTTATCAACGCTTTATTAGAAGTACTGATAAAGACCCCCCTTTATCGGTGATTTTTTTCAAGGACTGATAAAAGTATACTTAAAAAAATTAAAAATAATATATTTATATATTTATATATTTATATTTATATAAATATAATATATATTTTTTAAAATATTTTTTAGATAAGGTAAATATGCATTTACAATTAATATATAAGATATTTAGGGAAAATGGATTATAAAATAACTAAAAAATATTTTTAATTAATAATATGATTACTATTACCGAGTAATAGTAAATTAATATCAATTTAAAGAAAATAAGAATCAAAAATTTAATAAAATATCGAAAATAACTTAAAAACATAATTTGAACTTCAAACAGTCATAACTTTTGATCCAGGTGGCTGTTTGAGCTCTACCACATATCAAATCAATGTATGTGATGAGTTTTATTCCCTTAGTGACATAACTAAACTGCTATCACATTTTTAGAGGCCATAAAGACCTAGAAGGCCTCCAAAATTGAGTTTTTATTCAGGGTATCCTGATTTTTTAACATTCAATGGATTTTCATCATCGCTTAAGGGGGTCTTTTTTCCTTTTTTAGTGGGGAATGAATTTATTCTCAAGTGTTAAATTCATATTATTATTATGGTTTTAAAATTTTATCATTTTTTACAAACTAATTTTATTTATAATTAAATATATGATTGTTTTCTTATATTTACTTATAATAAATCGGTCATATAAATATATATATCAATATATTTGTGTAAAAATGTATATTATAATATATCCAAATAAATATATCTTCTAAAATTTTAAATTAACATAAAATATAATATATTTAAATAAATATAAGTACATATATATCACACACACATATATTGTATAAATGTATTTAAAAATAATTATGTAAATATATATGTAAATATATATGTATATCTATGTAAATATATATAAAAAAAGAAACAATACTATCATTAAATAGATATCAAAACAACAAGGTGTAGTGGTAAAGGTGTTTCGTCTTCGAAGGAGAGGTGCAGGGTTTGAATCCAGGTGGGCCTGTATGAGGCTGGAAATTCGCAATGTCACGAACCAACCCGGGTCGACCCTGAACCGGTCACCCGAGCCGGCCCGCGACATAGCCCGAGGGGCGTTCCCGATCCCCACGGGCTGGCAACTAGTGCCGGGCATCAAAAGTAAACAGGTGGGAACGATTTGGCCCAAAAGAAAATAAACTAAACAGCGGAAAATAAAATATAACAAAAATGAATAAAGAGAGAGCAACCAGCAACACTACTAACCTGACCACGATCCAAACTCCAGGTAACCCCATGGGTCACTCTCCAATACCACAACCAACATCGCTCAAGGCAAACTACTGAATCTGGAACCTGAAACAAAGCTAAAAACAAGAAAACACTATAGGCGTGAGTATTAAAACTCAGTAGGTAGGCCCGACTAATTCTATTCCCAATGCACATACCAATAAATAAAGAATTTATCAATTTCAGGTTTGAACTAAATTATATAAAATAGGTTTTCCACACACTTTCGTTTCTAAAACAAGTAACAGTCCATTGCCCTTTTTAATTTAGAACAATTTTGATGTTGAAAGAACAGGTGCATTGCATTTTCAAAACATTTTATGAGCAATTTAGAAATCCAAACTTTAGTTGTTAGTCAAAATGAGAATCACACACAATACACACTAAGGGCAATGGTAAAGTGGCACACAAGGGTCAGCAACCGAACTCGACCTCTCAATCATCCGCCACACACAACTAAACACTAAAAGAAACATGGGTCGAACCTAGGAAATCGTGAACAATCCAGAACGTACTATACATGTGACTCATCCTGAGGCATGCCATAACTCGATGACGTCATAACGCCCATAATACTACCCGGAATAGCCCTGCATGGCCTAACCGAGGGGCCCAATCCCCATAGCAGCAATAACTCAGTATTCCCCTGCTATGGGGCCACTAGCCAGTGCGTGGTCTAAACTAGTGCAGCAATCGTTCTCAGAAAATTCACTCAATATGCCAGGTTCCCATGTCATCACAAGCAATAAAAAGGGGGTGCGTCTACAATGTAAATTAATCAATCACGATGCACCAACGTCACATACAGCTCACGAAAACAACTCACACCAAAGATCACCCCCGAGTGGGTTTTCCAAAATAATCCATTTCATTAAAGTGCCAAACGGGTCTTCACCAATTTTAAAGTAAAACCTTTTTTTTCTCAAAAAACTCAAAACAATTGTTCAGAAGAAATTATTTATCTTTAAAACTAGAAGCACATTTGAAGTTCTGTGAATTATGTTTAAAGGCCAAACTGGCATTCTTTCAAAACTGGGTGTCCGCCCATCAAGAAAATGTCACAAGTGTTCGGTATAAAATAAACAGCTCCTTTCGCACTAAATAATAATTTAAAGTTTTACTATCTAATATTATTTCTAATTCATTAAAAATTAATAAAACAACAAGCAATTAATAAATTCTAAATCGAAAGGTAAGTGCAGTGGGGGACCTACCTCGACTCGCTGTCCAAACACAACGGCACAACGCGCCTCGCAAGGGCGCGCAAGCGTGCGCGCCAGATGACGATCGAATGAGTGTGGAAAGACCTTGCCAACACGCTGCAACCGAAAAGATAACCGAAATACGTAAACACCGACTTAAAACAAACCAAATGAACAAACAACGCAAAATAACCAGCTAGACACGTTTGGAAAAATATCCCATCCAAAGCACGTATCAAAACAGAACCAAACTCTATATTTGAATCTAATCGCGACCTTTAGACACACTAACCACTTTTCAAATATCATACACACCACATGATTTAAGAAATAAACCATTTAAATAACTTATAAAACATCCACGGATGGTGAAACCAAGGTTCACATCAAATCATACTCAGTTTCACATAAGAAAGCACTTTAAAATAAAACACACAACATTTTCACACCAAAACATGACTCAACACCTAACAACCAACCCATAAAACATTTTATAAAACAACGCACCCATTTGCACACACAAAACATCACCGCTTTCAAAAGAAATGTTCGCAGCACTTACACATGTTCACCACCTTAAAAAAATATAATTCACACCCAATAACAAATTGATTAAACACTTCTATAAAGTAACCAAAACAAGACCAGAATTAAAACACACCATCTACATTATTTCCCAAAACACTAAAATTTATAAAACGATTTTACAAAGAGAAACCCAAACCACTTTAAAACATCTAATGCACCACAAAATAAAAACAAAGAACACAATTGTAGATTTAAACAAACTTGAAATCATCAAAACATATTGACCA
Organism: Viscum album; assembly: GCA_963277665.1. Taxonomy (NCBI): domain Eukaryota; kingdom Viridiplantae; phylum Streptophyta; class Magnoliopsida; order Santalales; family Viscaceae; genus Viscum; species Viscum album. Next base: position 925,733,168 of record OY728126.1, on the reverse strand, counting down.
ATTAACTTGCAAAGGCACGAATCAAGCAAATGAATTAATTAACGACATGAAAGCATCAAATGGACTTATTTGGAAAGGAGTAAGCGGATTAGCCTACCTCAAAGCAGGGCGAGCGTGACAAACATAAATGGAATGAGAAGCAACACCTTGCGGACAGAGCGTGCATCTAAAACTAAGATAAAAACAAACAGAATCCAAAATGAACACAAGGATTTTTTCCCAAATTTGAAAGAATAATGCAATAATAGAGGAACAAAACACCAAAAAAAGATGAATCCACACACTGGAGGGGAGGCGGAGGTGCTGCGATCGTGTCGGAGGCTGCTGGTCAGCGGCGGCCTCGCCAGTAGGGTCGGCAAGGGCGCGAGAAGGGCCGGAGGCCGCTGGCCTGCGACGGGGGTTCGCCGGAAGTGTCGGTCGGGGAGCTGCTGAGGGAGCCGAGACAGCAGGGGGGGTCGGCGCGGAGGCCGGGGTGCGCCATCGGGACGGCGCGGGGGGTGACGGGGAGGCCGGACGGGGCATCGCCGGTAGGAGGAGGCGGCCGGATGGGGGGCGGTCGGACTGGGGAGGCGGCATGGAGTGCAGGGGCGTGGGCGAGGCCGGAGGAGGCGCGGCCGGAGAAGGTCGGTTGGAGGGTGAAGGGGCGACGGCCTGGAGTGCAGGGGGAAACGGCGGTGGGAAGAAGAGGGGGAGGGGGTCGCGCAGGAGAAGATAGGGAGAGCAGGCGGCGGCGGGTGCGCTTGGGGCGGAGGGTGAAGGCGCGGGCGGCGCAAGAATGGAAGAGGGGAAAAAAAGGGGGGGAGGCGCCGGGGGCTAGGGTTCTAGCCCTTTTTTTTTTTTAAAGGGAACTAATTATAACAATAAGACTAAAAATAACAATAAAAATGAAACCAGAAAAATAATACCAATAAAATTTCAATAATTAAGATAATAATAATAATAATAAAACTAGATTGACAAACAACACAAATAATAAATTTAATAATAATAATAATAATAATAATAACATAATATTTTTGTCATCAACAACATTATTTTTAAAACACTATATTTAATTACCAAACTATAAGAACCAGGTACTCGCACGCTCAACGCACAGCCTAAAGAAAAAGCGCACGCAAAAAGCGCGCCTCTACACGGTCCGCTTGGGCACCTGCACAAGCACTTGGGGCGACCCCACTGTCATTGCTTACCACATAGTGCCCGTGCACGGATCTGAAACTTACCAAGAACATTAAACGATGAAAAATTTTAAGTCGGGACCTAGCCCGAACATTGGCGCGAGAACCCGAATCCAAGAATTAAATAAATAAAAACAAATTAAAGGTCAGGGTGTGACAATTCTCCCCACCACAAAAACTTTCTGCCCCCAGAAAGTCACCAAGCCGAAAGATATCCAAAACTCGAGTTCATGCCCGATCCAAAACCAAGAAGCTAAGAAATTTGAAATGAACTTTTACTTCACAAGTCTCACCAGAACGATCATGAAGAAACCGCGACATAAAACGAGGGGAGAAAACGGGAGGGTTCTCCCCACCACAAGAGCTCGACCAACACTGAGGCTTTTAGAACCCAAATACACCGCCCCGAGGAGGGGGTCAACATGGGAACTCCCAACCCAAAACCAATCAACATAAGGCTTTAAACGCACTCAATAAAGAACGAACGATTCAAAACGTTTCACTCAACAGACCTTACAAGGATCCAAGCCCAATTGAGTCCGAAAGAAAACACAACACAAGGGAACGGGAGAACACGATAGGGTTCTCCCCACCACAAGAACACCACAAATGCGGAAATTTAACACCCAAACATACCACCCCGGGAGGGGGGCGACGTGGGCACTCCCAACCGATCCAGGCTAACCTCTAAAGCACGAGCGAAACAACACCTCGGCTAAAACTTGGAGCTCTCGACTCAGACCAAGGAAAGCCCGAACACTAGAGAAAAACCTCCAAGCAGGACTTAACCCAAGCAGTAAACCCGAGCATAACCAAAAATATCGACTCTTAATAGGCACTTACATCTCCAAGCGAACACAGCTAGAACAAAAATCAATCCAGATAAAGGACAAACGTACTCTTAAGAAAAGTGCACGATTCAGAAACCATGATCAGACAAGGAAAACTATTTGGATTACAAATGAACATGTTCATCCCAACCTCACGACGACACAATGAACCGACAACAACGCCACAACTTTTACAGTGGATGAACGAGAACGTAAAGACTTTAAATTTTTTTGTTTTTAACACGGAACATGAAACTCAAACTAAGGAATAACCCCCATAGAAGCTCCTGACTGTGCGCGATCTTCACCCCAAGACCTATGGTTGGGGCTCTGATGGTTGAAGCATCTCCTGCCTCACAGTCAGGCACCGGAATCTTCTGGTCACCGTGTCTTCCTCATGAGACGCTTCATGTAAAGCTTCTCTAGATGACCTAGACACCTGCAATGATGGCAGGTCTTCGGAGGGGTGTGACATGATGGCTCGTATGCCCTAAACGTCCATACTGACAGTACACCATTAGACGATCCGATGAACTGAAAGTTAGAGCCACTACAGAGAACTCTTTAGAAACAAATTTACCTGACACACTCTGCTCGTCAGATGGGGGACCTTCACGAGCAACTGGATACAATTGATTGCCAACCGTTTGCGCTCCGGAGACTAACTCAACTAAGAACACCTCATGCACCCACTTCTCAAAAGTGATGCTCCCAAAAATGGAGGACTCACTCATTGATCTCTAGACGAAGACCCCTGATGAAGGGAGAAGCCTTCATCCAGTCCTGTGACACTACCCCCGGAAAAAGAGACACAAGATCCTTGAAATGGTCAACATACGATTTCACCGCTTGCTGGACATGTTGAACACGCATGAGCTCTTCTGTTTCCTTCATCTTCACCTCCACAAGTGTATACCATTGAACGAAGACGGCATTAAAGAAGTGTCACATCATCCCAAATTGCAGAAACGGCGGGCGTACAACTCCTACTCATCCAGAGCTGGACCTTCAAGCAGACCCAAAACAACACGCACTCAGATCGATTCGGGAGTTCCCAATACCCTGAAGACGCGCTCGACTTCTTCAATCCACTGCACTACATCTAACAGACTCTGATCACCATGAAGGACAAACAACGTCCAAGAAAGACCAAAAACTGGGCATGACTCATCAAAACACTAGGGATCTTTCTGGGCAGCATTTCTAAATAAGACATATAACACCAAGACGAAACCAGTATCAATCGAAGCAACATCAAAGAAAGTGGCTTCATCCAAAACAACCAGCTCAAAAGAAACAAACAACCGCAAACATAACCCAAAATTCTCTATCCAAAATTCTCGTTCCATTTTAAATTCCAAAAACACCCCTTTTTTTTCAAAACTGCTTTCCTTCAAGACCACATTCCAAAACCATTTTCCTCTTTAAAAACCAATTTACAAAACAAGGTCAATCCTTAAATTTCAAACACACCCAGGTAATCTCATGAACCGTTGCACATGTATTCAACCACTTTCATTCATACGCACCAACGCGCACTTTCCACGCATCTTCTCACATGTGCAAACGTCCATAAGGAGTACCTGAGGTTTCACCCCAAACCGATCGTGACCTATTTCAAAGCAAACATCAGTTTTCCAAACCAAATGCTTTTAGTTTTTAAAACCCCTTTCAAAAATTTAAAGTCCTTTAAAAGAAATTAGTCTCATTTTCAAAACCCCCTTTTTTTTCCATTTCCAAAAATGCACTAACACCAACCAGAACAAAAACGAAACTTAAATTGCATCAAACGCCGCAGTGAGGGACTAGTAGTCACGCATAACCTGGTGACATGGTAGTGGGCCATGTCCCAAGTAGGCGTCGACCACTAGGAGGAATTCAAACCATGTACCCAGATTCCACATGGGTCACTACTCCATGTGAAATCACGATGTAACATCGGCTTACCTCTGTTGTCATCCCTTAATCCAAAACAATCCAAAACGAAACAAAGACTCGATTCCCGGACTATCCCTGGCGACTCGAGGCGCAGAACGGGCGAGGGTTCATGTCGTCCTTCCCGTACCTAGCTCTCAAGTCCCGACAATCCTAATCTCCATCTACCAGACATCCCAAATAACAAGGGCTTCCTCTGATACCATTTTGTCACGAACCAACCCGGGTCGACCCTGAACCGGTCACCCGAGCCGGCCCGCGACATAGCCCGAGGGGCGTTCCCGATCCCCACGGGCTGGCAACTAGTGCCGGGCATCAAAAGTAAACAGGTGGGAACGATTTGGCCCAAAAGAAAATAAACTAAACAGCGGAAAATAAAATATAACAAAAATGAATAAAGAGAGAGCAACCAGCAACACTACTAACCTGACCACGATCCAAACTCCAGGTAACCCCATGGGTCACTCTCCAATACCACAACCAACATCGCTCAAGGCGAACTACTGAATCTGGAACCTGCAACAAAGCTAAAAACAAGAAAACACTATAGGCGTGAGTATTAAAACTCAGTAGGTAGGCCCGACTAATTCTATTCCCAATGCACATACCAATAAATAAAGAATTTATCAATTTCAGGTTTGAACTAAATTATATAAAATAGGTTTTCCACACACTTTCGTTTCTAAAACAAGTAACAGTCCATTGCCCTTTTTAATTTAGAACAAGTTTGATGTTGAAAGAACAGGTGCATTGCATTTTCAAAACATTTTATGAGCAATTTAGAAATCCAAACTTTAGTTGTTAGTCAAAATGAGAATCACACACAACACACACTAAGGGAAATGGTAAAGTGGCACACAAGGGTCAGCAACCGAACTCGACCTCTCAATCGTCCGCCACACACAACTAAACACTAAAAGAAACATGGGTCGAACCTAGGAAATCGTGAACAATCCAGAACGTACTATACATGTGACTCATCCTGAGGCATGCCATAACTCGATGACGTCATAACGCCCATAATACTACCCGGCATAGCCCTGCATGGCCTAACCGAGGGGCCCAATCCCCATAGCAGCAATAACTCAGTATTCCCCTGCTATGGGGCCACTAGCCAGTGCGTGGTCTAAACTAGTGCAGCAATCGTGCTCAGAAAATTCACTCAATATGCCAGGTTCCCATGTCATCACAAGCAATAAAAAGGGGGTGCGTCTACAATGTAAATTAATCAATCACGATGCACCAACGTCACATACAGCTCACGAAAACAACTCACACCAAAGATCACCCCCGAGTGGGTTTTCCAAAATAATCCATTTCATTAAAGTGCTAAACGGGTCTTCACCAATTTTAAAGTAAAACCTTTTTTTCTCAAAAAACTCAAAACAATTGTTCAGAAGAAATTATTTATCTTTAAAACTAGAAGCACATTTGAAGTTCTGTGAATTATGTTTAAAGGCCAAACTGGCATTCTTTCAAAACTGGGTGTCCGCCCGTCAAGAAAATGTCACAAGTGTTCGGTATAAAATAAACAGCTCCTTTCGCACTAAATAATAATTTAAAGTTTTACTATCTAATATTATTTCTAATTCATTAAAAATTAATAAAACAACAAGCAATTAATAAATTCTAAATCTAAAGGTAAGTGCAGTGGAGGACCTACCTCGACTCGCTGTCCAAACACAACGGCACAACGCGCCTCGCAAGGGCACGCAAGCGTGCGCGCCAGATGACGATCGAATGAGTGTGGAAAGACCTTGCCAACACGCTGCAACCGAAAAGATAACCGAAATACGTAAACACCGACTTAAAACAAACCAAATGAACAAACAACGCAAAATAACCAGCTAGACACGTTTGGAAAAATATCCCATCCAAAGCACGTATCAAAACAGAACCAAACTCTATATTTGAATCTAATCACGACCTTTAGACACACTAACCACTTTTCAAATATCATACACACCACATGATTTAAGAAATAAACCATTTAAATAACTTATAAAACATCCACGGATGGTGAAACCAAGGTTCACATCAAATCATACTCAGTTTCACATAAGAAAGCACTTTAAAATAAAACACACAACATTTTCACACCAAAACATGACTCAACACCTAACAACCAACCCATAAAACATTTTATAAAACAACGCACCCATTTGCACACACAAAACATCACCGCTTTCAAAAGAAATGTTCGCAGCACTTACACATGTTCACCACCTTAAAAAAAATATAATTCACACCCAATAACAAATTGATTAAACACTTCTATAAAGTAACCAAAACAAGACCAGAATTAAAACACACCATCTACATTATTTCCCAAAACACTAAAATTTATAAAACGATTTTACAAAGAGAAACCCAAACCACTTTAAAACATCTAACGCACCACAAAATAAAAACAAAGAACACAATTGTAGATTTAAACAAACTTGAAATCATCAAAACATATTGACCAATTAACTTGCAAAGGCACGAATCAAGCAAATGAATTAATTAACGACATGAAAGCATCAAATGGACTTATTTGGAAAGGAGTAAGCGGATTAGCCTACCTCAAAGCAGGGCGAGCGTGACAAACATCAATGGAATGAGAAGCAACACCTTGCGGACAGAGCGTGCATCTAAAACTAAGATAAAAACAAACAGAATCCAAAATGAACACAAGGATTTTTTCCCAAATTTGAAAGAATAATGCAATAATAGAGGAACAAAACACCAAAAAAGATGAATCCACACACTGGAGGGGAGGCGGAGGTGCTGCGATCGTGTCGGAGGCTGCTGGTCAGCGGCGGCCTCGCCAGTAGGGTCGGCAGGGGCGCGAGAAGGGCCGGAGGCCGCTGGCCTGCGACGGGGGTTCGCCGGAAGTGTCGGCCGGGGAGCTGCTGAGGGAGCCGAGACAGCAGGGGGGGTCGGCGCGGAGGCCAGGGTGCGCCATCGGGACGGCGCGGGGGGTGACGGGGAGGCCGGACGGGGCATCGCCGGTAGGAGGAGGCGGCCGGATGGGGGGCGGTCGGACTGGGGAGGCGGCATGGAGTGCAGGGGCGTGGGCGAGGCCGGAGGAGGCGCGGCCGGAGAAGGTCGGTTGGAGGGTGAAGGGGCGACGGCCTGGAGTGCAGGGGGCAACGGCGGTGGGAAGAAGAGGGGGAGGGGGTCGCGCAGGAGAAGATAGGGAGAGCAGGCGGCGGCGGGTGCGCTTGGGGCGGAGGGTGAAGGCGCGGGCGGCGCAAGAATGGAAGAGGGGAAAAAAAGGGGGGGAGGCGCCGGGGGCTAGGGTTCTAGCCCTTTTTTTTTTAAGGGAACTAATTATAACAATAAGACTAAAAATAACAATAAAAATGAAACCAGAAAAATAATACCAATAAAATTGCAATAATTAAGATAATAATAATAATAATAAAACTAGATTGACAAACAACACAAATAATAAATTTAATAATAATAATAATAATAATAATAACATAATATTTTTGTCATCAACAACATTATTTTTAAAACACTACATTTAATTACCAAACTATAAGAACCAGGTACTCGCACGCTCAACGCACAGCCTAAAGAAAAAGCGCACGCAAAAAGCGCGCCTCTACACGGTCCGCTTGGGCACCTGCACAAGCACTTGGGGCGACCCCACTGTCATTGCTTACCACATAGTGCCCGTGCACGGATCTGAAACTTACCAAGAACATTAAACGATGAAAAATTTTAAGTCGGGACCTAGCCTGAACATTGGCGCGAGAACCCGAATCCAAGAATTAAATAAATAAAAACAAATTAAAGGTCAGGGTGTGACACGCAAAGTGCTGATAAAAGAGGTGGTGGGGTGAAAAGAATTGATAAAGGGTTGGTGAAGTGCTTTTAAAGTGGTTTATGAAGCACTAATAAAGGGGTTTGGGCTCATGGAATTTTTAAAAAAATAACCCCTTTAACATCGCTGCTTTTATCAGTGCTAAAAAAGCATTGTTAAAGGACCCCTTTAATAGTGCTAAAAAAGCGTCGTTAAAAGGTCCCTTTAATAGCAATAAAAAAAGTGTTATTAAATTCCCCTTTTAACAGCACTTTTTTAACACTGTTAAAGGGGGATTTTAACCATTCTACATTTATCGATTCTTTTTTCATCCTGATAAACGCATATTCTAGTGCTGTTAAATGCCTTTTATGTAGTAGTTATGTAAGGGACAATTTAATTTAAAAATATCATTTTAAATGTTTTAAATATTTATTTTATAAATATGTTTTGCATTTCTGTATTCTTAAAATTATTTTACTGATGTATTTATATAGACATGAAATAATAACAAAGGATGCTTTTTACTTACAAAGTTTTTAAAAATCAATCTATTTACGAAAAATTTTGACTTTCTCTATAATGGGTAAAAGGAATGTATTATTTTAACTTATATGGAATCAGTAGATTTTCCTACCATTGTGACCATGATTTAATGTTTTATATTCCTTTATAAGCATCCATGTTTTCTTAAAAGAAAAATCCTACTTCCCTTTTATTCTTGGAATTTTAGTTTTGAGAATTGGTTTTTAAAGGAAAGGGATATATCAATATCTGAAAATATTTTACTTATAGGGTTAAAAGGGTTATTTTTTGAGTTTGACGTTGTAAATACAAGATTTTATGATTTTTATGCCTTTTATAGTCCTTTTACATTATTTATAATGATGGTATATCCTAATATAGCTCATGATTATGAGTGATCTAGATATATTTCATGATGTCAGGTGATCCAGATATATATCTCCAATGTATTGGGTAATGATTATATTTTCTAGAGAATTATATTGTAAGTTGACTCAAATGTCTATTTCAATTCTAATGGTTCTTTTAAGGGTTCTATTAATATGATGTCCCAAAGAACCAACATGACTTTTTCATTCTTGATAATGAGTTTTCATAGAAATTATGTGATTTTAAAAGGTAAGCAAATTGTCCTTTTAAAGGAAGTATTATTCATTTTTAGGGTAAAAGGTATGTGTTTTATTAAAAAGTTTTTCATGGTTTATTATTTTTTCTAATAATTACATTTAATTATGTTTTTTCCTTGATGTTTTCTTACAAAGTTTTTTATGAAAAAATTTTGGTAGTAAAATTGATTTCATGTGAAAGTTAATAATTGTTTGAGTTAAAACATTATTATGTTAAAGGTAAACACTTTTTCTGATCTCATGGTTTTAAATAGACTAATGTGTTTCCTTTTTTATTTACCTTAATTGTATTTTTGTGTTTATACCACAATTTTAAATTTTTTTCATAGGTTTTAAGGTTGAATAAGAATAAAGAAGAAGTAAAGATGAAAATTATAAAGTTTTTTCAGGAAAATAAAACATGTTTCATTTTAAAAAAAATTGTATTGATGGAAAAATAGATAATAATGGGAAGTGTATAACATGTATTGTATGGGTTTTTGTGTAATATTTATTACCTAACTCTCTAAATATATAAATTTAAAAAGATCCTCTAAATGGATGAAAGTGAATTCTTGTCTAAAAATTAAATTATGGGTAGAATCAGGATCAATTACTTATAATATCTACATAAGTTTGATATTGATTATGAATAAATTATAAAGAGATAATATAAAACATAACCGGAAGAAAAATAAAGCTTAATAGTCAAAATTTTCTTACTGTTCTTGAGAATTTAAAATTGAATGAGTACTAGGTTTTTCAAGAAATGAAAATACTAGTAATAAAGGGTATATAACTCTAGTCTTTTTATAGATCACTTTGATCTAGCATCATAGTTTATATGAGGTATACAAGATAAAATTTATTATACCCTATGGTTTCCATATCTACATATACTTAATATGTTGTAACTTCTGGTGCAACTTAATAAACAGTTTAGAAATGTTTTGTTCTAGATTTTGAAATTGTATTTAGATAGTAAAGTTTCATTAAATTATGATAAACTTTTTACAATGGTATTATCTAAGATGGAGAATATGACAGAGGAAAAAAAGGTATATACTAAGTGATATCTTGTATTTTGGAATTTCATTATATATATTAGGTCATGGTAAGAAAAACATCCATTGAATTATAGAATTCCTAGCAATGAAATTCATAACACAGCAGAAGTATATTTATTATATTGACCTAGGATTATCATAAATTAATATTAAATTTTTATAGATGAATATTCAATACATTACATAAACACATGACCTAGGATCATAATAGTTTAGTTTCTTTGGAAACTTGGAACGCAATCTTCTAACATTAAGAAAGATCTTAAAATTTTCCCAGAAAGATCTTCTCATTTAGTGCTCTAAATTAAAACCTTTATTCATACCTCGATAAAGAAAACATAATAAATGGAGAGATCAAATTCTCAATAAGGGTAAATAAAGTAGATATGTAAGCAAAACATTAACATAAGGGTATGTGAACAAGAGAATAATATTTTAAGATCATACCTTGCATATCAAAGATCATAATCATGAGTCATGGAATAAAGATTGGCAGTTCATAAGACATGAATCGTAAGGAAATCAAATATAATGAGTCATGAGAGCATAACATTGGCATAATACATAGACTTATGGAATACATTGAAGCATAGAAAATGTTATGTCAAGGCTAGACACCCAGACATTCATAACGTGTTATATATGGACCGACCACTCATGTACTTTCTTTGGGCTTGAGATAACAAACCATGTACCTTATTTTTTTTGTACTTGGTATAACAAACCATGTACCCTCTTGTTTTTAGGCCTATCCTAACAACCCATGTACCCTCTTATTTTCAAGATTAGTCTAATAACCCATGTACCCACTTGTTTCTAGTCTTAGGATAACAACCTGTGGACCCTTTTATTTTTGGTCTTGGGTCATGTACCTTATTGTTTTCTATCACGATATAATAACTCATGTACCCTTATATTTTTATTCTTGGTATAACAACTTTTTTACCCTCTTGTTTTCAAGCTTGTACTAATAACTCGTGTACCCTCTTGTTTTCAGGCACAGGCTAACAAACCATGTACCATCCTATTTTCAGGCTTGGTCTAACAAACCATGCACCCTCTTATTTTCAGGATTGGTTTAACAACCCATGTACACTTTGAGCTTATATAACATTTATCATTACCCAATTAACTGGAGGGAGATATAGGTCTCACTCATCACATAATTAAAACCAGATTTATGTGCTCCACTAGATTATAAAAATTAATCATATCATAACCCATTAAATGAAATGAGAATCATAAAAATTTAATCATATCATAACCTATAAAAAAATATATAGGTTTCATAATAATTAAATCATAATCTATGAAATTAAATGGGTTTCATAGGAATTCAGTCTTAGTAAAACCCATGTATGAGAAACAGGTTTTCCTAAACATCATGCCATCAAAACAAAAACTATTTAGAGAAATACTATAAATGGTATATTTGGATTATAACCCTAGTAAGGAGTAGGTAACATTAATGTATTTTATATTATATGGGAAATAATTTTCAACTATTATTTAAAACATTTCTTTAGTATAATATCATTTTCTATTTTAAAATTGCTTTTAAAACATAAAATATTTTAAAAACAATTTTTTTTTGAAAAAAATCTTGAAAACTTATAAAGGAATATTTGAAAACCATTGTAAACACTTTTAAAAAAATATATAATCCTTTTCCTTGAAAATTATTTTAAAAGTTTATTTAAAAAAATTGAAAACATTTTTAGAAAATAGGGTTTTGTAAATAAAATAGAAATCTGGCTGAAGAGAGAAATAAAGTTGTATTTTCTTAAAAACACTTTCTTAATTATATTAATTATGAAAGAGTGGAAAAATGGTTCCATTACTTGAAAATATCATGAATAAAAATAGGATAATAAAATTCAAGATAATTATTGAGATATGGATAATAATATTTCATCAATGGAACCATAATCATAAACAATCCTGACAAACAATGAGAGTATAGCAATAAACTCTTACCCCTTTGGTAAATTTGAATAAAAATATCATGAAATAATAAAAATTACATGAAGATTAAAATATCATTAAATTATTTATATTCATGATATAACATGTCAAAGTGGAATTATATACATCTTGTAAAATAATATAGGTGCATAACAAAACATGTGTCTTAAAGAAGGAAAATTAAGACAAAACTCCCTTATCACTTTGGTAGATTTAAAATCCTAACCACATGAATAAGGTGTCCGAAAATGTATGTTTAAATAAAAAAAATTGAGTTATAATAATCATAAAGTACATTAATGGTTAGTATATATACCACATATAAGAAATAGGTGGTGAATATGGCTTGTGTCTCACGAAAAATAAAAGTGAGATGAAAATCCATTATACGATTTGAGTAACTTTTGAATCATGATCCCTATGAAATAATGACATAAATTGAAAATTTTAATATAATTAAATAAATTAAACTCATGATATAAAATTTCATATTGTATTATATACACCACACAAAAATAAATGGGTGGTGAATATGGTATAAGTTTCGCAGATATAAAAATGAGAATAAAAATCCCCTTACCTTAAGTCTTGGATTCATTCATAAAACTTCAAAACTAATATATAATAAAAAATTATTATAAATATACCACATAACCATATTCATATATATAATACCATGTATTATTTTATTATGAATTTATATTACCCATTTATTAACAATTCCATGTTAAAGTTACGCTTTGGGTAATAACCACGTTGTCTTCCATACATGTCTTGACTTGTTATTATTGGTTAGATCAAGATTTAATCATATAAATAATGATATAAATGATATAAATATCATATTTATTCATTATATATGTATTTATAATAATTTATAAAATATAGGAATAATAAATGAAATACACCATTCATGGAGACGGTAGGAGAATGCATGAATGGTATTTCTATTTTCTTGTCATATTGAAAGAAAGAAAAGAAAATGATATATATATATATATATTATCATTATATTAGAATTTATATGTCATATATATCACATATTTTTATTAATCCCATCTTTATTACATTCTATGTGAAGTAAGAATGAATCACATCGCTTTGTGAGGTGGTAGTCCTTCGTACACACGAACGACATTATCATATTCCCAAAAAATGAAAAGAATGAAGTTATGTGTTATATAATAATTCAAAAATCATTATAAAATGAAAAATATCATATATAAACTATAAATCCATCATTATTTTCAACCTTTAAATTTGGTAATGGAAGAACGAACGATATTAGTTTGTGAGACAGTAGTCTTTCGTACACACGAACAATGATTGTGTATCTCATTTGATGAATGTGTGAGAATTTTTAGGACGTACCATTAGCATAAAAATTGAATATAATGTGTTTTTTATATAATAAGGATATAAAAATAATCAAAGGTGTTTGATGAAAAAATAAAACAAGAATGTTTGTTGATGAACATTACCTCTTCTTCGGGTATCTTCTTTTGGTTTGCACCAAAGTATTTACTCGGTTGGATTTATGCCCAAATTAAGGATAATATAAATAATTTATGGAGGTTTATAAGTGATTTTTTTATGGTTTGGTAGAGAAAAATGGCTATATAGGTTTGAATAAGTGAGGGGGTGAGTGCCCTTTTATAGTGGAGGATGAGGGACAATCTTGTAAATACCAAAAAGGCAAACACTATTGGGAGGTCTATATTACATAATGTGCCTAAAATAATTGAAACTTTTAGATATAAGTTGTTATATGTTCGAAATGTTTCCAGAAAACGGGTTTTGGACAAGTTTCTTGGTCATTATTCTCCTTAAGGTTAAAGTTTATTCCCTTAGTAAACTTTTTTCCTATTAATCATTGTGATTAATTTTAACTATTTTCACAAATAATTTTGGTAAAAAATTATGTTTTCCATATTATAAATTTTAATTTATTATAATTACAAATTTTGAATCCATTTTTCCAAATTTCAATCATGAAAGTGGAAGAAATTAATTTAAAATTAAACCTGTAGACGGGACGAGACAATGTGTTTTTAAAGTAAAAATGTTCAAAAGATTGAAATATGTTTATATCCAATTTCAATGTGAAATTTATTAAAATTACATAAATTGGATTAATTTATTCATAAATTAACTAATTATACTTTAAAATAAATTAAAAATAAAATTTCACATTATAAATTATTTATATGAAAAGTCGGTTTTCAATTAAAAATCAGTATTTTTCATTATTTATCAAAAAATGAATCTTCTCAAAAAAATACTAAAAATTCACCATAAGATAATTTTGAAGTTAATATTTCAAAAATTAACTTTATTTTTTAAAATATGATTTATAAAATTGTTTAATATTATTTTTAAAATAATTTTTCCATTAATAGGCAGTAAAACTACCTTTTAGAAAAATATATCTTTTATGCATAAAATTAGAATTATTATTATCTCTTGTCTAAAAATAGAAGATGTGAATGTTGAAATGGTTGATGAAATATAATATATATATATATATGCATTTCATTAAAATCATTCATCAAAAGTAGTTTGTTTAATTTATTATGATAAAACTTGTTTATACCCATAAAAATAAGTTTTTAGAAAAGGAATCTCTTTATTTTCACATAGTTCTTACTTTCATTTATATCTAATTTATTATCAAATAATTAATTTTATGAACATGCATAAAATATATTTTAATAATTTAAGTAATCCCTTTAATACCTATTATTTTAATGGCTAGGTGATGACTATAATAATATTTTAATAATATGTCACATTTTGTTTAAACTCAGTTTTTTATGAAATGAAATATAAGATCAGTGATATGTGTAACATAATATAAACTCAGTATTGTGTGTAACACAAAAAAACTCGGTGTTTTTTGTACCCCAATATAAACTTATAATTCCTTGGAGCGCAATATTAACATGGCATTGTGTATAAAGAAGGCTTGACTTAGTGTGGCATTCAATGAAAGCCAACAAAGAATTTTAATTTATTAAGAAAAAATAATTCATAAAAACATGGGGTGTTACATTCTAACCCCATCAAAGGTGGAGAGCTACCATCATGATGCATATGCTGGGGAGGGGCAGTTCCTTGTAGATAGTCTGGTTGAATTCCCTAAGACCTTAGGGTCATGTAATCTCTTAATCCCACGGGACATGTAATCTCTAATCCTATGGACCTTGTAAGGGTTCCCCTTTATCCCTTGAAAGGGGGTTATCAAAAATCAATAAATATTAAGGCCTTTGGGCCATTCGGGCTAGGAAACCGCATTAAAAAATGAATAATAAAACTTATTTTAAAAAATCAAATTTGGATACATAATGGTTACCTAAATTAAGTCATAAATAGGCTTACACATAGGATAAAATAGGTGGGAGGTGAAATCATGGACATGGAAGAGAAAACTAATACCCAAATACTGATGGAGAGTGATAAAGAACTTGGTCAGGAGAAATTTAACGATCAAAAATTCATAAACTAAAGAGGCTTGAAAAAGTTCATTGATATTATCAAAAATGAAGATAACATGACATCATTTTATTTAAATACCATTTTCCTAAAGTTGAATAATTTTTCACAAGAATATATACTTACTTGATTTCATTCCATTTCATAAACAGAAACTCACCCTTTGGTTGTACCTTATCTAATTTCCACTCCATATCTTACTCCAAAAATAAAGGTGAATTTGTTATCCCTGAAGCACTGACAGATCAGAAGATCCATATATATAATGATAAGGAATTCCATATATCTTCAGTTATCATAAAAATAAATTGTCTATCACTGGTTATCTAATATGTATAAATCTTAATATCGTAAAATAACACATTAATTTCTAAAACCTCTTTCGAAGTTTAACATATTCCATAAATGGTTAACCATTTGACCCTTTCAAAAGATAAAAATACAAAAATTTATAAATAAGGTCACTAAATTTCTCAAAATCATCTTCACCTTTATCCCCCATATATTATAAATTAACCCCTAGTTGTCACATACCAAACATGTGAAATCCTTCATCATGTATTCTCTTGAAATATGTGATAACCTAAATTACCAAAAATTATTTTTGAAAACATGTATTCTTTATTATTCCAAATATTACTGTATATATTCCTTAAATCCAAAAATTCCATAAACTCCATCCATGATAAATAAACCACTTTTTCAAAAAATCATTAACATAATCAGTACCATCCAATTTACTTATTCCAATCCAACATATTTTTATCCCAGTAATATTAACTCAACATCTAGAACATATTAAGGGTTATATTTCCATAGTAAAAATATAACCTTTCCAGTAAATCACTTTTCTTGTCTATCAATACCATTTAATATATTCTTGAAAATCCTTAATAAAAAACATCTACAAACAATACTTATATCTATAAAATAATTCTATAATTATACTACATAAATAATTCAATTATTCCACCTCATCCTTAATCCATAACTTAGGCTTCCTAATCTTATTCCTAAATACCTCTTTACTTTAACATGTTATATGTAGTCTCTTCATCATTAGAAACAAAAACATTTCTCATAAAACCTTGCTGGTTTCCTTCATGAAATTTCCCCTTATGAAATTTATTTGTGTAATGCCCATACTTTCGACACTTAAAACATTAAACTGTTGATAATAATATAGGAAGACCAATATTACCGTCCATTTAATTAATTAAACTCCTCATTTTTTCTCAAAATTTACTTTCTCTATAGCCTTCTTCACCACACATAATACATATTCTTATTCCTTTGAGAAATTCCCTAGAGTTATCATTCTCACATTTTTTACATATAAGAAACTAAATCATCATTTCTCTATGGTTACTATTTCCCAATCTCTTAAAAAACTCTTTCCTTCTCTTCTTTGGTGAGTCGAGAGTTGGTTATGGTACACATTGTTAATCATGTTTTATGGAAACTAATTAGGAATAATCAAAAATCGTTTACTCCATTCATCATACCCTTTTTTTCTCACTATAAAATTTTTCTTCACATCCTAGGTTAACCCATTTCCTTTTGTTTTCCTCCATTGAATAAAAAAAATCATAGTGTGAGAAACACTAATCATGGTGGAAAACCACATAATCATGAAAAAGAAATTATAGGATGTCTAAATCATGGAACCTTATAAATCTATCACACATTAGGCTTAACCTAGGTTATCCATGATTATCATTTACTTAAATTATTCATGATGGTTTGTAAAGAGTTTGTGAATTTCCAAATAATATCTACTGGCAGTTTCAAACTAGTTATGTAGTAATTCTCGTTGTCATACACTGGTTCCTGATCGAGTCTAGCTCAATATAGTGTTTTGGGTTTTTTTTCCTATAGGTGCATTTTTGCTAGATCCACATTCACTTGTAGTATCTAGAAAGGGATGTATTACTAGAAAACCACTCACTCTATCATTTACCAAAATTCTAGTACATTTTTTAATACTTTGAATCATACCTAGACTTATCCTTAGATACATCCCTATTCATATCCTTAGAAATATCCCATGGTATCTCACTAAAGTTTTCTCGTCCTAGTTTCCATAGGTTGAGTAAAACGTTTTTTTGATACCAAATATAGCAACACATGCTTCTTATACATGGATATTACATATTTTTAGATAAATATTCAATAAATTACTTAAACACATTCCTAAGGACTGTAATATTTTAGTGTCTTTGAAACATGGAATGCGATATTCTAACATGGAGATATATCTTCAAAGTTTCCCACAAAGATATTCCCATTTAGTGATCCTGCTTAAAACATTTATTCATAATATAGGTGAAGAAAAAATAATAAATGGTGAGTTTAGATTCTTATTAAGGATAAATAAAGTAGATATGTTAGTAGAACATGAACATAAGGGTATGAGATTATGAGAATAACATTTGAAGATCATACCCCACATATCAAAGATCATAATCATGACTCACCACAAAAAGATTAGCAGTTCATAATACATGAATCATAAGTAAATAAAATAAAATGAGTTTTGAGGTCATAACATTAGAATAATACATAGACTTTAAGCATAAACCTAATTATAGAAAATATTATGTTAAGGTTATCCACCAAGACATTCATAACGTGTTAGGCTTGGTCTGACCACTCATGTACCTTCTTCGATATTGGGATAACAAAATTTTTACCCTCTTGTTTTTGAACTTGGAATAATAACCCAATTAACCTATTTTTTTCAGGTTTGGGATAACAACTTGTGTACCCTCTGGTTTTTTGTCTTGGGATAACAAATCATGTACCCACTTGTTTTCAGGATTAGGAAAAAAACCCGAGTGCCCTATTTTTTTAGGATTGGAATAAAAACTCATGTACCCTTTTGTTTTCATGCTTAGGATAAAAACCCATGTAACCTCTTATTTTTATAGTTGGTCTAATTACCCTTGTACCCACTTTTTTGGTCTTGGGATAACGGCCCATATACCCTCTTGTTTTTGGGCTTGGGATAATAACCTGTGTACCCCTGTTGTTTTCAGGATTGGGATAACAAATCGTGTACCCTCTTATTTTTTTGATTGGGATAATATTAAATGTACCTTTTTAGATCATATAACATTTATCATTATCTAATGCATTTAAGGGATATATTGGTCCCACTCATCTCATAATAAAAACCATATTTATGTGTGCCACTATATTGTAAAAACTAATAATATCATAACCCATGAAATGAAATAGGTATAATAAAAAGTTAATCATATCATAACCTATGTAAAAGAGACATGTTTTTCAATCATTATATAATAGCCTATGAAAGGAAGATATTTTCAAATAAATTTATTCCAAAAAAAACTTTTGGATGAGAAATGGTTTTTCATAAACATAATTCCATCAAAGCATAAACAATTCAGAGAAAGAATATGAATGGTATAATTGGATCAAATATATAGTAATGAATAAGTAAAATAAATTTTTTTGTCTTATATGTAAAATAATTTTTAAATATAGTTTAAAATATTTCTTGAGGAAAATATCTTTTCCTCTTTGAAAAAATCTTTTTAAAACATAATACATTTTTAAAACCATTTTCTTTGAAAACAACCTTGAAAACTTATAAAATAATATTTAAAAACCATTTTAAAAACATATTAAGACATAAAAAAATTAAAATCCCTTTCCTTGCAAATTAGTTTAAAATTTCATTTAAAAAAATTTTTGAAAACATTTTTTGAAGACATTATTTTTTGAATAAAACAGATTTCCGACCGAAAACAGAAATAAATTCAGATTTTCTTAAAAACACTTTCTTAATTATATTAAATACTAAAGAGTAAAAAAATGTTACCATTAATTTAAAATATCATGAAAACCCACATTAGAAAAAAAAATTCATAAGAATTATTGAGATATGGATCATAATATTTCATCAATGGAAGCATAATCATAAAAAATCCCAATAAATGATGAGATTGTAGAAATAAACTCTTACCACTTTTGTAACTTTGAATAAAAATATAAATGAAAGAAAAAAATTAAATTATTATTATAATATAATTAAATGAATTATATTCATGATATAACATGTAAAAGAGGTATTATATACACCTTGTAAAAGAATATATGTGTATAACAAAACATGTGTCTCGAAGAAGGAAAATTGAGACAGATGTACCTTACTGCTTTGGTAACTTAAACTCCTAACCCCATGAAATATAAATACTAAAATGAATGTTAAAATACCAAAATTTAGGTATAATAACCATTAAGTACATGAATGAGCAGTATATACACCTAATATAAGAAATTGGTGGTGAATATGGCTTGTTTCTCACGGAAAATTAAAGTGATATGGAAATCCATTATTATTTGAGTAACATTTGAATCGTGAAACCAGTGAATGAAAAAAATAAATTAAAATTTTTAATATCATGAAATAAATAAAATTCATGATATAACATTTCATAGGGAATTATATACACCATACACAAAAGAAACGAGTGGTGAATATGGCATAAGTCTCACAGAAATAAAAGTGAGACTAGAAATCCCCTTACCTTAAGTATTGACTTCCTTTATACACATTAAAACCTATTGTATAATAAATTTAATTTTATTATGAATATAAAAAATAAACATATTCATATATATCATACCATATATGATATTATCATGACTTTATATTACCTACTTATTAATAATTTCTTATTAAAGTTACGCTTCTAGTAATAATCGCATTGTTTTATGTACATGTTAGGAATTGTTATTATTGGTCCTATTACTTAGATCATGATTTAATAATATATATAATTATAAACATGATATAAATATCATATATATTTATTATATATTTATTTATAATAATCTATAAAATATGGGAGTAGAAAATAAAATACATTGTTTATGGAGACGATAGGTCGTACATACGCATGAACGTTGTTTCCATTTTCTTGTTGTATTAAATGAAATAAAATTAAATGATATATATATTTATATTATCATTATAGTAGTATTATTATTTCATATATATCATATATTTATATTAAACTCATCCTTAATACATTCTATGTAAAGCATGAATGATTTACATCACTTCGTGTGGCAGTAGTCCGTCGTACACACGAATGACATAATCGTATTCCCAAAAAATGGAAAGCATGAAGTTATGTGCTATATTAAAATTTAATAATAATAATAATAATAATAATAATAATAAATATCATATATAAACTATAAATAAATCATTATTCATAACCTTGAAAGGTGGTAATGGAAGAATGAACGACATCAGTTCGTGAGGTGGTAGTATGTCATACGCATGAATGGTGATTGTGTATCCCATTTGATGGATATGTGTGAAGTTATAGTTCACACACTTAATGTAACAACAAATAATTATATTTAATATACTAAGGTTATTATATAAGAAAGATATAAAAATAATCAAATGGGTATGAGGAAGTAACAAAACAAAAATATTCATTGATGAATGTTACCTCATTTTTGGGTATCTTTTTTTGGTTTTCACCAAAGGAATTATTTGGTTGTATTTATTCCCAAAGGAAGGATTATAATGTTAATTTAGGTAGGTTTATAATTGATCTTGTTAGGTTCTGGTAGATCAAAATTTCTTGAGATGTGTGAATTCGTGAGGGGGTGACTACCCTTTTATTTTGGAGAAGGAGTGGTATTTTTGTAAATACCAAAAAGTTAAACACTATTAGGAGGCCTACCTTACATCACGTGACTCAAATACATGATAGAAAACTAACACCCAAATAATGTTTGAGAGTGATAGAGAACATATTACGGATAAATTTAATGATCACAAAGCTATAAACCAAATATTCTTGAAAAAATTCATTGATATCATCAAAAATGATGATAACAGGACAAAATTTTATTTCAAGACCCTTTTCCTAAAGTTGAATAATTTTTACAACAATATATAATTACTTTATTTCATTCCATTTCATATGAATAATCTCACCCTTTCTTTGTACCTTGACCAATTTCTAATACATCTCTTACTCTAAAAATGAAGGTTAATTTGTTATCCCTGAAGTAATAACAGATTATAAGGTCCATAGATAGAAAAATAAGTCATTCTATATATCTTTAGTTATCATCAAAATAAATTGTCTAGAATATTTTATCTAATATTCATACATCTTCATATGGAAAAATAATATATTAATTTATAAAACCTCATTTGAAGTTAAACTTATTTCCTAAATGGTTAACCATTTGGCCCTTCCAAAAGATAAAAAAACAAAACTTTAGAAATAAGGTCACTAAATTTCTAAAATAAGCTTAACATTAATCCCCCATATATCATAAAGTATCTCTTGGTTGTCACATAGAAAACATGAGAATACCTTCATCATGTATTCTATTGAAACATGCTAATAACCTGAATTACCATAAATACTTTTTGAAATCATGCATGCTTTATTATCCCAAAGATTATTTGATATATTCCTTAAATCCAAAAATGTCATAAAATCCATACATGATTGAATTACCCACTTTTTCAACAAATCACTAACTAAATCAGTGCCATCGAATTTACTTATTCATTTCCAACATCTCTTTATCAAAAAAATATTAACTCAACATCTAGAACATATTAAGGGTTATATTTTGATAGTAAAAATATCAATTTTCCATTAAATTTGTTTTCTTGTCCATTAGTACCATTTTAAATATTCTTGAAAATCCTTAATGAAAAACATCGAAAAAAATCCATATATAAATAAAATAATTCTAAAATTCTAATATATAAACACTTCAATTATTCCACCTCATCATTAATCCACAACTTAGGATTACTCATATTATTCTTTAATACCTATTTCCTTTAACATGTTATATGTAATATCTTTATCATTAGAAAAAAAATCATTACTCATAAAACCTTTCTGATTACATTTATTAGATTTACCCTTATTACATTAATTTTCATAATTCCCATTCATTCTACACTCAAAACATTCAACTACTGATAATATCTTAAGGATACCAATATTCACATCCATTGCATTAGCTAAGGTATTAATTTTTTTATCATAAATTACTAATGTTTTATCCATATTAACCACATATAATAAGTCTTATCATTCCTTTGATACATTCCCTAGAGTGATTCTTCCCACATTTTTGACATATAAGAAACTAAATATTCATTTCTTCATGGTTACCATTGCCTGATATCTCATAGAAATATTTCCTTATCTTCTTTGGTCAGTCTAAGTGTTGGTTAAGGTATATGTTGTTAATCTTGTTCCATGAAAATTTATTATGAATAATCATAAAACCCATTACTCCATTCATCATCCCATTCAGTTATTCATTATGAAATTTTCCTTCACATCCAAGGTTAACCCAGTTCCTTCTAGTTTCCTCTATTTACTTAAACCAAAAATCATAGTGTGAGTAACACTAATCATATTGGAAAACCACATAATCATGAAAAATAACTTATAGGATGTCTAAATCAAGACATCGTATTTTAAATCTATGATGCCTTAGGCTTAACCTACTTCATCCATGTTTTTCATTTACTTAAATCATTCATGATAGTTCATAAAGAGTTTGTGAATTTCCAAATAATATCCCCCCAAGAGTGTCAAACTAAGTGTGCAGCAAGGCCCATTGTCATACACCAGTTATCAATCAAGTCTAGATCAATATAGTATTTTTGGGGTTTTTCCCCTAGGTACATATGTGCTAGATCCACATCCACTTATAGTATCTAGACAGGGATATATTTTTAGGAAACCACTCGCTCTATCCTTTACCAAAATTCTAGAACATTTTTATATACTTTGCTCATCCTTAAAATTATCCTTAGACACATCCCTAAACATATACTTATAAATATCCCTATATATTTCACTAATGTTTTCTCATCCTAGTTTCCAAAGGTTGACTAAACCTTTCCTTTCAAACCAACTATAGCAGCCCAGGATTCTCATACAAGGCTATTACATCTTTTTAGATGAATATTCAATACATTACATAAACACATTTTAAAGGACCATAATATTTTATTATCTTTGGAAAGTTGGAATACAATCTTATAACATGAATAAATACATTTATAGTTTCCCACAAAGATTGTCCCATTTAGTGCTCCTACTTAAAACCATTATTCATAACCTAGGGAAAGAAAACATAATAAAGGGTGAGCTCAGATGCTCAGTAAGGGTAAATAAAGGAGATAAATAAGTAGAATATGAAAAAAATGGAATGATAACATGATAATAACATTTGAAGATTATACCATGTATATCAAAGACCATAATCAGGAGTCATGGAATAAATATTGGAAGTTCATAAGACATAAATTGTAAGGAAATCAAAGAACATGAGTCATGAGAACATAACATTTTCATAATACATAGAATTTTGGAATACACCTAAGCATATAAAATATTATGTCAAGGAAAGATACCAATACATTCATAACGTGTTAGGATTGGGCTAACCACTCATGTACTCACTTCGGTCTTGGGATAACAACATGTGTACCCTCTTTTTTAGTCTTGGGATAACAAGTTGTGTACCCTCTTATTTTCGGTCTTGGGATAACTAAATATATACCCTCTTGTTTTTCAATATTGGGATAACAACCCATATACCCTCTTGTTTTTAATCTTGGTCTAAAAACCAATGTACCCTATTGTTTTCAGTCTTGGGCTAACAACCTATGTACCCTCTTGTTTTCAGTCTTGGGATAACAACCCATGTACCCTCTTTTTTCAGTCTTAGTATAACAACCTATTTTTCCTCTAAGCTCATATAACATTTATCATTACCCAATTCAATGTTGGTATATATAGGTCCACCTATCACATAATTAAAACCATATTTATGTGTGCCACTATATCATAAAAATTAATCATATCATAACCCATGAAATGAAATGGGTATCATAAACATTTCATAATATAATAACTTATGGAAAAGAGACAAGTTTAATAATAATTATATAATAACCAGCTAAAAGAAGCGTGTTTCTTAGGAATTTATTCTTAGTAAAACCTGTGTATGAGAAATAAGTTTTCATAAACATCTTTCTATTAAAACATAAAACATTCAAAGAAATAATATGAATGGTATACATGGATAATAACTCTAGTATGGAATAAGTAACATCAATGGATGTCATCTTAGATGTAAAATAATTTTAAAATATCATTTAAAACATTTCCTAAGTAAAATATCCTTTCCTATTTTAAAATTACTTTTCAAAACATAATACATTTTGAAAATAATTTTCTTTTAAAACAAAATAGAAAACTTATAAAGTATTCTTTGAAAACCATTTTAAAAACTTTTAAAACAAAAAAAAATTAAAAATACTCTTCCTTGAAAATTAGTATAAAATTTCATTTACAAAAAAATTTAAAACATTTTTCAAAAACATGGTTTATTGAATAAAACATATTTCTTACCGAATAGATAAATAAAGTTGAATTTTCTTAGAAACACTTTCTTAATTATCTTAAGTACCAAGGAGTGAAAAAAATTGTACCATTACTTGAAAATTTCATGAATAAATAAATGAGAATAAAATTCATGAGAATTATTGAGAGATTTATCATAATATTTCATCAATGGAAGCATAATCATAAATAATCTTAATAAACGATGAGATTATAGAAATAAACTCTTACCAGTTTGGAAACTTTGAATCGAAATACCCAAGTTGTAATAACATTAAATGAAGCTTTAAATATCATGAAATGATTTATATTCATGATATAACATGTAAAATGGTAATTATATACACCTCATTAAATAATATTGGTTCATAATAAAATATGTTTCTCAAATAATGCAAATTTAGACAAAACACCCTTACCTATTTGGTAACTTTAAAACTGTAACACCATGAAATATAGATCCTAAAATGAATGTTTAAATACCAAAATGTTTAGTTATAACAATCATAAATTACATTAGTGGGTATTATATACACCACATATAATAAATAGGTGGTGAATATGACTTGTGTCTCACAGAAAATAAAAGTGAGATAGAAATCCCTTGCTATTTGAGTAACTTTTGAATCATAATCCCTGTGAAAGAATAAAATAAATTAAAAAATTTAATAACATGAAATAAATTAAATTAATGATATAACATGTCATAGGTCAGTATATATACCACAAAAAAAATAAACGAGTGGTGAATGTGGTATAAGTCTCGTAGAAATAAAAGTGAGAATAGAAATCCCCTTACCTTAAGTCTTAAATTCCTTCATACACATTCAAACATAATGTATAATAAATATAAGTTTATTATAAATCAACCAAAGAACCATAATAATATATATATAATACCATATATGATTTTATTGTGACTTTATATTACTCGTTTATTAACAATTCCATGTTAAAGTTACAATTTTGGGTAACAACTGCTTTGTTTTCTATACATGTTTTGACTTGTTATTCTTGGTACTCTTACTTACATCATGATTTAATCATATATATAATAATAAACCTGATATAAATATCATATTTATTCGGTATATATTTATTTATAATAATATATAAAATATAGTAATATGAAATGAAATACATCATTCATTGAGACGGTAGGTCGTATATACGCATGAATATTATTTCCATTTTATTATGGTATTGAAAGAAGGAAAAGTAAATGATATATATTTATAAATTATAATTAAATTAAAATTATAATGAAATATATATAACATATTTATATTAAACTCATCCTTAATACATTCCATGTAAATCATGAGGGAATCACATTAGTTCACATAGTCCACCGTACACACGAACGGCGTTATCATATTCACAAAAAATGGAAAGCATGAAGGTGTGTGTTATATAAAAATTATATAATAATAGTGAAATAAAAAATCATAAATATAATATAGAAACTATAAATACATCATTATTCCCAACCTTGAAAGGTGGTAATGGAGGAACGAATGATATCATTTCACGAGGCGGTAGTCCGCAGTACACACAAACGATGATCAGGTATCCCATTTGATGGAAGTGTGTGAAATTTTATGTCACACCCTTAATGTAAAAATATCTCAGTATATTAAATATACTTATGATGTTATATAATCATTATATAAAAATAATTAAAGGGGTTTGAGGAATAAATAAAACAAAAACATTTGTTGATGAATGTTACCTCTTTTCACGTATCTTCTTTTAGTTTTCACCAAAGAACTTCCTTAGTTGGATTTTTTCCCAAATTAAGTCTTAGATTATGAAGTTAGAGATGTTTAGAAGTGTTTTTGGAAGTTTTCTTTCAATCCAAACTACTTTATAGGTGTGAATAAGTGAGGGGTGAGTTCCCTTTTATAGTGGAGGAGGAGCGACATTATTATAAATACCAAAAAGGTAAACGTTATTGAGAGGTATAACTTACATCATGTGCCTAAAATAATCCACTATTTTATATAAAAATTATGATATATTCTAAATATGTCCATCCAATTTTTCTTTACAAGTCTCAAGTACATTTTTTCCTTTAAGTTTAATGTTTGGTCCCTTAGTAAACTCATTTTTCTATTAATCATTGGGATTAATTTTAATTATTTTCACTAATCATTTATGTAAAAAATTAATTTGGTATTATTATAAAATATAAATTATTCTTATTACAAATATTTAATCCATTTTTCCAAACTATAATGATAGAATTGGTAGAAATTAATTTAAAATTAATCCTGCGAACGAGATAAGACAACGGGTTTTTTAAGTAAAAATGTTCAAAATTTTGAAATTATTTTATATCCAATTTCAATGTAAAATTGATTCCAATGACCTAAATTTGATTAAAACATTTATAAATAAACTAATTATACTTTAAAACCAATTCAAAATATAATTTAACATTATATCAGTCGAAACTATTCACCCAATTTGGGAATTCAGGCCACCGGTTTGGGCCTATGTGTCTCAGGGCCTTTGGTTCATCAAAGGCCTTCGGGCCTCAGGGCCTCTGGGACACAAAGACCATGGAGTAGCCCAGTTCACATAGAGAAGGTCATAGAATAGGATCATAGCAAAGAGTAGCAGTCACTAGAAGTAGAACTAACCATATTGAAAGAATGATAGGGTATAGAAACTGCCATCGGGACCAGGCACCGTGAAGCTTTGTATGGGGAAATGCTAGTCGATCAGCAATGTAAGATGGGGAGCTAGGCGATAAATGATGAAAAAGCTAGGGAGGGGTAGTTCTAGTGGGTTGGGCCTATGGGTCATGTAAAAGGCATAGTATGCCTCTGGGCCTCTGGGTCATGTATTGGCCTTTAGGTCATGTCGAACCTTGTGTCTTGGGCCTATGGGTCATGTAAGGGTTCCCCTTTAACCCTTAAAAGGGGGATTATCCATAATAAAATAAAAATAAGTCCTTTGGGACATTCGGGAAGTATTTTTCACTATTCATCAAAAAATTAAACTTCTTAGAAAAATAAAAAAATCACCCTCAGATAATTTTGATATTCCTATTTCAAAAATGAAGTTTATTTTTTCATATAAAATTTTTAAATGTGTCAAAAATTATTTTTAAAATAAATTCACCATTAAAAGGAGATAAAAGTACAATTTAGAAAAATATGTCTCTTTATGCATAATATTATATTCATTATTATGTATTGTCTAAAAAACACATATGATGAATATTAAAATGGTTTATTGAATATAATATATATATATATATAATTAAAATCATTCATAAAAAGTGGTTTGTTTAATTTATTAGGATAAAATGTGTTTGTGCATAGAAAAATAGTTTTTCAGAAAAGGAATTTATTTATTTTCAAATAGTTATTAATTTTATTTATAACTAATTGGTTATTAAAAAATTCATTTTATAAGCATTCATGAAATATATTTTTATAATTTAGTTAATCCCTTTCATACCTATCATTCCAACAACTTGGTGATAACTATAATAATATTTTAATAATATTTCATGTTTCTTTTAAACTTAGTGTTGCGTATAATACAAGATAAGATCGGTGTTGTGTGTAATGTAATATAAACTTGGTATTTCATGTAAAACAATCCAAAATCAGTGTTATGTGTACCTCAATCTAAACTCAGTGTTTCATGTAACGCAATATTAACTTTGTGTTGCATATAAAGAAAGATTAAATTGGTGTAGTGTGCAATGAAATACATCAAAGAATTTTAATTTATTAAAAAAATATTAAAAACCCAGTGTGTTACATTTATAATGTAAGGTTAACCAGTTAAATATTTAATCATTAGATCTTGTGTAAGTAGGAGTCTTTTAGAATCAGTTCCCTAGATCTAACTGACAGTGTACTTCTACTAATTGTATATTAAAAGTGTTGAATATTAATAAATATTTTATCTTATGATTATTGTTATTCTATGTGAAATTTAATGTGATGATTTCCATAGAGTATTTGAAACATCGAAATGTCATAGCATTTCCCTATTATTAAGAGAACCATGAAGTGCAATATTTATATTTTTAAATACATATTCTATTGTCAGATGAAATCATATGACTAAACATATATTATATATACTATCATGGGTAGGGGGATCAAAAGACATTGAGACTTATTCTCATAAAGTTTGAACTTAGTAACTTCTAGTATATGAGGTTATGAGAGCCGAACCACCTATAATAATTCCATATATTTTATGTGTCATTGGATATTCCTATATAGATACATGTGATTGGTACTTAGACTTGAGATTATTATTAATTCATATCATGAGTCGTGTGATTTGATGTATTGATGAAAATTTTTGGTGGAATATACATGTGTTGAGGTAGGATACATTGGGTGTGTCATGAGTGATATGATACTAATAAATTAGTCAATAGAGGAATTATACCCTTTGAGTTAATGTAAGTTGATATCTATAGCCCTTTAAAAGAAATTGAATTGTCATATTTAGTCCATGGACATAGAGTATTAATGATGAGTTTATTTCTATAAGTTCAAGAAAAGATATATCATAAATATAGGTTAATGATACAAGTGATGCTACCTTCTTGGTGGTATATCAAGATAAAGGGATTATATTACAAAGTGAGCGTTCATAGGGTATATTCTTAGAAATGACTCATCCTTATCTCTTTAGGGTCCATGATGTGTTGTGATATCCCACTCTTGTTTTGTGAATTGGAATCACTATTATTAAGAAGAAGTCCTAGAGGGTCACACATGAAGTGTATTTATAGGTTTCACCAAATCAAATGAATTAGATTTTATGATGAAGTGGGCCCACTTGTGAGAACCATTGGGTATCCAAGTGAATAATCTAAGTTTGTATATCTAAGAAATTTCCAAAATTTGTGAAAAACACTTGAATATTAAATCCAAAGGTTTCATGGTTGCTTAATACATAACATAGTTACATGAAATGTAATGGTAAATTACAAGTTTTGTTAGGGGTTTTTCACCACACAATGTACATGCCAAATAAATCATGGTGCATCAAGTGGGTTTCTACACAATGTCATTATATGTTTTTTATTAAATTACATCGTGGAATATAAGTTTCAAAGGAATACCAAGAATGTGGTTAACATGTAAACACCATGTAACCCCACATGAATTACATGTCTTGTTTTATGTGGTATGTTGTGTGGGTCAATATGCAATATCATTACACATCATGTATTGACTTGTATCCAAACAATATAGTGAGAAATAGACTACACGGTGTGTAGCTAGTTGCAAATATTGTGTGGAATGTGTCACTCCACTCCTAGTGTGTGTTGAGTGATTTTTGGAATATAGTGTAGGTAAACATGCAATATTAATTAATTCATCATAAAAATTTTCATTACATGATGTGAAATGGCCAGAATACACATAATATACTTCATGCACTTTTTAAGTGGTACATGTCTCATATAATTATGGAGTGTTGTATTTTCATACACACCATGAAGACTATGCAGTTTGACGACATGTAACTACACACCATGTATATCATGAATTTTCATGTGGTCCTACAAAATGTGTAAATATACGGTACATGACATGAACTTTACACAATGTTTTCCACATGACATATCAAGTAACAATACATGTAGAGTATATGTTAAATTTAAAATATAGTATTTAATATGACATAGAAAGTACACACCATGTGTCTTCCAAATTACACACCATGTACTTAAATTATTTCAAGACAAAATTTAATGTATCATATTTATTTAAAAAATATATAAGATTATTATTATGTATTAATGACTAAAAGTTGAAAAAAAATAAGATAAAGAATAAATTTATTAATTTAAGTAAATTTATCTAAAATAGAATAATTTTAAATGAATGTTATCAATACTAAATGTGTTTATCATTTCATGATTTGAATGTTTGTGGAATTTGAATAACCTTTGTGTGTATTGAAATTATTTATTTATTTTAACTTTTTATTTCATGGTTTTATGTGATGTTTATTATTAAATTAAATATAATGATATTTGAAACATCACTCTCTATTTTATTATATATAGTATTTTGTGTCCATGGATTATTTTATGTAACCCAAAACCCTTGGTACCCCTCATCTACGTGTGAGTAACAGTTTATAAATTATGGAGCTCCCAGGTAGAGGATATAGTTTGGGACACAAGCTGAGATAAATCTAACCAAGTAGATACATAGGAAAATGGTGAATATTGAAACTTGGGCCAAGCTAAGGCACAAGGACTTATTTTCCCTAGGGTTAAGGTAGGTTTATCATTACTAGATAAACCAAAAAATGGATAAAAACTCATGAACATATCACACCTTTATTTTAATTTTTTAATGAATGGTTATTTATTAATTTATATGATTCATGATTTTTTTGAATGATTAAATGTGATCATGAAGTATAAATAAATTAACAATAATTCTTAGATAAAATGAAATATATATTTTAAGACATATTTTATCTGGTATAATTAATTACATATCTATGTTTCTAAATAAAGTAATTAACAAATATATAAAGGATAAAATATGATATCTTATAGAAATGAAATTAATATGAATAATTTATTTTACCATGCATGATTAATTATTTTATTATTAGTGGTAAGGACCCTATAATCCTACATGACTGACCTAGATTCAAGTCCATGAAATAATGAATTTTCAAGTTATTATAGCAGGATTGTAGCAGTTACTATAGCGGTATTGTAGCAATATAACTACTCACTAGAAATGGTCCTTCAGACAACAAAATTGGGTCTTCGGGACACTAGGCCATTGGATTATCTAGGGTCCTTTGGGCCATCCATGGTCCTTTGGGCCAAAGGCGCTATGGACCAAAAATATTTATATATTTATGCCACATGGCCTTCGAGCCATGAAGAAAAGTAGGCTCAACTTACTAAAGAAGCCTCAATATGATGAATCAAAGAAAAAATAGCCATTAGGAAGAGTAAAATGGACTTAGGGTTAAAGGAGGGGTATGGCGCCATCCATCAACCCATGTAACTCAACACCAGGCCATTTTAATCCATTCATAATGTCAGGTGGTGAGTAATATGCATACTTGAAAAAGTGTTTGGGAGGGTTTTTGATGTACTTAATTCATTAAAATATGTATGTTCTTGTTCCCCTGGGCCACAAGGCCATGTAATTTAGGCATTGTGCCTCTAGGACTCTGGGTTATGTAAGGGTTCCCTCTTAACCCAGTTAAAAAGGGGATTATCAATAAATTAAAATATAAATATAAATCCTATAGTCTATTACATACATTCCATATAAAATTAACAAGAACATGAAGAATAAAATAAAGGATATTTATTTTTGATTCAACAAAATCTATTGATTAGAATATTAATTCATCAAAATACCCTTCATCACTTGAGTTAGAATAAAACTATAGTTCAAAGTTCTTATATGGCCCCTATCATGATACTTTAAATTATTAGTGGAATATAATGAAAGTCTCAGGTTGAATTTACTAAGTTAATATTAAGGGTTGATTACCATAGAAAGACTTGGTGTAAAACCATGTGCTCAGAAAATTTGATTATAGAATTTTAGGATTGGGGAGTCCACTAAATAGATCAAGGATTTGGAATTTAATTCACTTGGAGTGAAATTACTACCTAAATACCTTCAAATAATTTGATAAGACCTCTATCAAGTTTTTTTGAATGGAAATATAGAACCATTCCACTAAATTATTTGAGAAACTAGATATTATGAATCTAATGGTGATGGATATTGGGATTTGATAAAATAGTGGGAGAGTTAATTAAATTATAAATTATATCATAACCAGTAATTATGACACAGAACTAAAATATTGTTTTTTTGTTCTAGTTAATGGAAATTAACCCAACTACAACACTTTAATTGTTATTAATCATAGATAAATAGAATCTCCTCACTGATGAAAACTTATATGAGTGGTATAGTAACCTTCTCATTATACTATGCCAAGAGACAAAGTTTAAGGTACCAAAATCCCCTATTTTGGCTAATCCTTTTTTGGAGGCAAGTAAGGAGGAGAAAAATGTATTCTGGAAACACATGGTTGATTTATTGGATTTCTAATTATGTATGTTTTCATTGATGACTAGTGAGATTTATAATCTTCATGAATATATGGATTCTTACTCTATATTGTCTCATATCTAAAATCTATATCAGGAGAAAGAAAAATAAGTGATATATGAAATATACAAGATAGTATTTACATGTAATTTGTGAGATAGAGTTCTAGTTAAACCTTATATACTCAATATTATCAGCTATATTTAGTTTTTGAAATTTTTAGGATTCAAACAGCCTAAAATTATCTAATAAGTTAATGTTTTTTCTAAAAACGGGTTTTTTGTTAAATTCACTTATATAAAAAATTATTTTTACCACCTCTATAAATTAATTCTGATAAAAAATTCATATTTACAATTTTAATAGTAAAATTATCTTATAAGTTAATTTTTTTATCTATAAAAATAATTTATCAAGATAAAAAATAAGTTACAGTGATAAAAGTAAATTATGGTAAAAAGGTCAAATTAAGGGTAAAAGACCTGCAATATGCTAAAAATATGTCTTAAAATGAATGGGTGAGGTATTTATCTACCATGGGTAATCCCTACCCATTATTTTCCACATATATATCCACTTTACTTTGAAAGTGGCATGAAATTAATATAAAGTTATGGGTATTTACAAAATTGTTACCCCTCTCACTTATAAAGGGGGTCCTTCACCACCCTACTTATCTTAACATATAAAGTATCTTGGATTGAAAAAATTCTTCCCAAACTCATTTAAAAATATATTTTCTAAGTTATAGAGGTGATTTTATTTCCAAAATACCAATCTAATAAGGATCAATGAGTTTTATAGAGGATTAAGGCAAAAAATATTAATCACTCCTTTTTTATTTCTATTCTTTTCATTCTTATTCGACCTCCATAAAATATATTCTACCCATACTAAAATAATTAAATCAGAAACATAAGTATACTTAAATTTTATTATGTTGATGTAATAATCATGTTTTACCTTCCTCTAAACCATTTGAAAAATGAAAACGTCGTCTATTTGTATGGAAAGACTACTACCTAAATGGATGATGTGTTTTTATTTTCATCATCACCTTAAATGGAATTTTATAAGAATTTATTTAATTATTAAATGTGGTATTTAATTCAAAATTATGTTTCTGTAAATATCAATCATTATCTACCTCCCTTTTTTAATTTTTTTAACATGAAAATGTCACTTGTATATATGTGTGTACTACCGCCTCCATGGTTAATGTGTTTTGTTTTTCATCACCTCCTTGAATGGATAGTTATGAAAAGTTATTTTATGAATATATATGATATTAATAATTAATATATTTCATGAATAATATTCTATAAGGATAACATGAGAATTAATAATCATTATAAAGTAACTTGTTGATGTCATTAAATTGTCTCAAACAAGTTTGTCATGGATCTCATTTTCAAAAACCATGCCCATGACATCCATGGAATGAAAATTAGAATTAATTAATCATTGAAAAAATATATTTTAATATATTTTTTAATTTTTACATGATAAACTTTCTATAAATAAACAATAAACAAAATCATAATTATGAAACTTTAATGAAACAAACAAAATTATTAACATGTGATGATGAAAATAAACAATAACTATTATATGTGTCATGAGTGATTATAATTGGAGAATATAAATGGTAATACATATGAATAGGTTTCTAAAATAATTTATTAATATGGTTATTTTTATTTTATATGAGGTTAAAGAGATTTTTTGAAAATCATGAGTAAAAGGTAAGGGTTCTTTATCTCAAATTCTCTTCTTTGACACATGTTTGTATCATGCACCTATTTTAATTTATATGGTGTATATACAACGACTTTGACATAATTTCCCATGAGTATATTTATTCACATAATTAAAAGTTCTATTTTAATTTTTCTCTTTCAAAGTATTTTGATTCAAAAGTTACCAAAGTCGTAAGGGTTTCTTTTCTAATCCTGTTTTATTTTTATTGAGAATATTTCTCCTCCATATCCATATTCTTCTTCACTACAATATTCTACTTTTTAATTTTAAAATAAAAATATGTGATATTTATTGTGATATAAATATTTATGTTTATCTATTTTCAAAAAAAAATTGTATTACTCTTTCAATAATGTAGGTTTTAATAAATATATTTTGAAATATTATTCACATTCGTATCTTTTATCTTTCACTTAAATTTATATATTTATCCTTTATTTATTTTTAAAATTAAATTTTCTAAGATTTATCTTTTAAAATAATGTTTTCAAAAATCTTATGGTCATTTTTTTAAATGATACTTAAAATTTGAATTGTGACTTTATTTTCTATTAACTTTGACTTTATTTACCAAATGTGAAAGGGATATTATTTTAAACATTTTCCTTACTAACAAAAATTCCCCTAAAATTTATCTATTTAATTTAATAAACTTAATCTCTATATTTTTAGGTATTTTTTCAAAGAAATTTCTATTCTATTTACTTGATAAAATATTTTCTAAAAAGGGTATCAAAAATGTAAAAAGTTTTTTTCTTTCTATATGTAAATTTTAAATCCTATTATAAAGTTATTTTTCATCTATATAAATATAATTTGAAGTTATTATGCTTCACTGGGGATATTGACTAATGATATCATCCACCTTCTTTCTCTAGGTGTCTTATGATCATGCTATTCTATTTATTGACAAGGAAAATTATGGATATCATGTATGTTTTTTATTATTAAATGGATGTTTATTGATTACTATGGAACATTAATTATATATTTTATTGACCATTCAATATATGAGTAATGTATTGGACAAGTGAAAGTGACAGGTAGGGCCCAGAATTATATAACCCCTAGATGCATGAGTGGGTCTCATGTGAAAAACAAGTTTGGGTATTTAGAAAATTCCTACCCACTTATTAATAATGTATTGGCTACATTCATGAAAATAATAATGATTTATTGGTTATAGTCATGACATTAAGAATGATGTCTTGGATACGGTCTTGATGATAAGTATGATGTCTTGGTTATGGTATTGATGGTAAGATTAAAATTTATGACATTGAGCATTCCATCACTATGATATTATTTATTTATATCCATGTTTTTATTTATTAGAATCTTATCCATGGATATATCATGCTCATAATTTTTTTGTTATTTCAATATTTTGATTTATTTATTCCTTCCATATTTTTCATGATTTTTTTATTCCATTATAGCTTTTATTGTATGATATCCCTTAATGAGTGTTTGATCTCACCCTTCTTATCTTTCCATTTCCCTATGATTATAAAGAATATCATTATGTATGGTAATTTTATATGGTTATAATGTGTGGATAATTTTTTGGGAGATATTGAAGACTTGTTATAAAATCATAAATCCATGGTTTATTGGGTAAAATTCTCCTTTGATGAAAAATATGTGGTTTTTTTAGTTAAAGGTTTTTCCTAACTATCTAAACCTCTAAAACTAAAACATTCATGGTGTGTAAGTGGTTCAATATTTTTTA
This sequence comes from Viscum album, assembly GCA_963277665.1. Classification (NCBI taxonomy): domain Eukaryota; kingdom Viridiplantae; phylum Streptophyta; class Magnoliopsida; order Santalales; family Viscaceae; genus Viscum; species Viscum album. The sequence continues at coordinate 925,696,728 of OY728126.1, read as the reverse complement.
CTGATATTTTAATAATGGATGATTGTGTTTGGGTCACTTTAGTTGGTTTCAAATTCGGTATGCAATGTATGTGATTATTATCACTAGATTTTGGAGTGAGGGTATGAGGAATCGTAATTGGTATCAAATTAAGGTTTAAATAACTTTATAGGTTAAAAAGAAATTATAATCAAGTTATAGGTATCCCTTAGGGTTAGTATGTGATTTTATGTCATGGAAATTCAGGTTTTTTGGGGGAAATATTAATATATTTTGGGAGTATACATGATTAATGTATGTATTGATTGGTATGAAAATAATTTTGTTTATAGATAAGGATTAAGTTGATGTTTGGGAGCATAGGTTTTCATAAATTTTGAGTTTAGGATATAGTAAGAAAGATTTTGATTTAATTATTATTAAAAATTAGGATTATAGAACATTAGTGAAAATTCTGGGTATAAGATTAAATATAGGAAAACATATTAAAATTTTGCTAAAGAGTGTGTGGTTTCCTAGAAATATCATCCTAGTATGGATACAAACAAGTAGGTATAGGATCTTGAATAGATATGCCTATGGGTAATAACCTTGAAAAGAGTTGGTTAAGTGTTAACTCGATATTAACTCGGTGCACAAAAGGTGTCATAAATGCACATATGGTTTGACTCTCTATGGGGATATGGTTTAGTGATTCACATGATATTTATGAATCATTATGAAGTGTTTTTTATGGAATTTTATGATGTTATATATATAAGTAGTAAGGTTATATAATATAATAGTAAAATAGCCATGGACAACCTAGGTTAAACATAAGGAGTTATACGTTGATCCAATAATATCATAGTTGAACCAAAAGTATCATATATTGAAATGAATGTTTCATTGGGGGATACATTTTAGGATTAATTTTTCATATTCATATGATCATTTACTTTAATTTTATTTAATATTATCATAATAATTTTGATTTTAGTATTTGGTTGGAAATAGGATAAAAAAATGATGTTGTGAAAGGTATGTTTCTAGAAATTCAAAATACATATAGATAGATAAGGAGGAATATTTTGAAAAAATTGTTTATAATATTAATATACTCCTATTATAAATTAAAATATGGGTTTTATAGTCTTGTCCATGATAGTGAGTTGGAAATTATGTCTTTGTTCTTATTTATCTTATGGATACCCTTATCTATTTTCAGTAGTGAACAATAATTAAAATCACAGGGATGAAATTTATTTAAGGGGAGAGAATATAACACCCTGATATTTTAGTAAGTTATATTCTTTAAATAAATATTATTTTTAATAACTCATTTCACATGAAACATATAACCAAAACGAATTGTGATTATTTTATTAAGATAAAATTATTAATAAATATAACTATTATAATATAGTTGTTAAGTTGGTGAGTATAAACATAGGTTACCATATTATTAAATATATATATATATATATATAAAGAAACTTTAAGGTCATTTTAAACACTAATGCATTGATAAAATTCAATTAGAGTTAATAAATAAATATTAAAATTATCTTGTGCATAAAAATATATTTATAAAAAATTGTCTTTTAATGCCTTATGAATTTCTATTTTAAGAAACTAAACAATTTATTGTTAAATGAGGATAAAATATATTTTTTATATGAATAATATATTAACACTAATTTAATTGTTAAATGATAGAAAAGTTAATATTTGAAAATCGCTTTCTTATTAAAATAGTTTGTCATTATATTCAATGTTTCTATTTAAGAATTAAATTAATAAATTTTATAATTTGAGTTTGAAAAAATAAACTTTGTTTCTATATTCATCATAAAAAATTTACCTTATGAATAATTTTTGGAATTTTTCCAAAATGGTTTAATTTTAGATAAATAGTGAAAAATATTATTTAAACAAATATCATGACTTTTATGGTGTCATTAGGATATAAGCATGACTTAAAAATTTAATATGTATTTAATAATTGAAATTATAAATTTAAAATTTTAATTTTAATTTAGAAACCTATGATTTAACATTCTTCATCCTAAGTAATATTTTTTCATTAAAACTGTTTTTGTTGCGTTAAACTCACTTTTATTAAAATTATTTTTTACCACGTATAGAAATTTAATAAGAAAAAATGGTATTAATATTTGGAATCATCATATAAAAATTATATAATAAGGATAATTTCATTTTTAGGCATAAAAATAACTTTTCGAGGTATAAAAATAAGCTACGACCGTGAGAGTAAATTATGGTAAAAAGTCAAATTAAGGGTAAAAGACAAAAAACATGTTAAAAATGTCTAAAAATGAATGGTTAAGGTATTTATCAGATAATGGATAACCCTAAATATTATTTTTTTCTTTTTTATCTACTTTATTTTGAAATTGACATGACATTGATATAAAGTTATGGGTATTTACAAAAGTGTCACCCCTCTTGTTTATAAAAGGGGACCTTCACTACTCCACTTATCCTAACATATAAAGGATATTGGATTGAAAAAATTATGATCAAACCCATTCTTAACTCTCTTTCTCAATTTATAGTGGTATTGGTACCACCAAAATACCAATCGAAGAAGGCTCAAGAAGTTTTCCGAAGGAATGAGGTAAAAACTCTTAATCACTCCTTTTTCATTTTTATTCTTTTCATTCTTATTATAGCTCCACCAAATATATTCTACCCAAAATAACATAATTAAATCAGTATTATTATTATATATAAATATTATTAGGTTTATGTGATAATCATTTTCTAACTTCATCCCAACCATTTGAAAAAATAAAAACATCTCTCATGTGTGCATGTAGACTACCACCTCCATAGATGATGTGTTTCATTTTTTATCACCACCTTAAATGGATGGTAATAGTAATTTATTTAATTATTAAATATTATTTTAAATTCATAATTATTATTATTTAAATATAAATCATTTTATACCTTATATTATTTTTATCCTCTGAAAAATGAAAACAGCATATGTGCGTATGTGTGGACTACTGCCTCCATGGTCGATGTGTTTATTTTTTCATCACCACCACACATGGATAGTTATAAAAAAAGTATTTTATAAATATATATGATATTAATGATTCATATATTTAATTAATAATATAATTTAATTATATCATGATAATTAGTGACTATTATAATGTAACTTGTTGATATCAATAAATTACCTAAAATATGCTCGTCATGGATTCCATTTTCAAAAACCGTACTCATGACTTCTATGGAATGAAAATGGGAATTAATAAATCATTGAAACAAAAATATTATAATATCTTTAATAATATAAGAATGATGAAATTTGTATCAATAAAGAATAACCAGCATCTCTATTACAAAATTTTAATGAAACAAATGAAATTATTAGCATCTGATAATGAAAATAAACATTAATTAATATATGTGTAGTGAATGATTATAAATGAATAATATGAAAGGTAATAGATATAAAAAAGGTTATATAATAATTTATTAATATTTTATGTTTATTATATAGGAGTTTAAATATCTCTTATGAAATTTAGGAGTAAAAGGTAAGGGTTCTTCATCTAAAATTACCTTCTTTGAGACATGTTTTATATTATGCACCTATTTTCATTTATAGCATGTATATAATGAAACTTTGACATATTTTACCATGAGTATATTTATTCACTATATTTAAATTTCTATTTAATTTTTTATATTTCAAAGTATTTTTATTCAAAAGTTACCAAATCATTAAATTTTTCTTTTCTAATCCAACTTCTTTTTAGTCAGGAACCTTTATCCTCCATATCCATATTCTTCTTCCCAACAACATTGTCCTTTCTTATTTTGAAATTAAAATATTTATTATTTCTTGTGACCTTTTTATTTATCTTTAACTATTTTAAAATGGAATATGTATTACTATTTTAACAATGTGGTTTTCAATAAAGATATTTTGAAATATTATTCACATTAGTATCTTTTATCTTCTAGTGCACATTTGTTGAATTTGCCTTTATTAATTTTTAAAATTCCATTTTTTAAGATTTTTATTTTGAAAAAATGTTTTAAAAATTCTTATGGTCATGTTTTTGGAAATGATAATTAAAAGGTGACTAGTGACTTCATTTTTAATGAACTTTTACTTAATTTATAAAGTATAAAATGGAACTTATTTTAAAACATTTCCATACTAATGCATTTTCACACTACCTTTAGGAGTTTTCTTTAAGAAACTTCCTCTCTAATTTTTCATGTATTTTTTCAAATAAATTTTGATTGTCTTTACTTTATTAAAAAATTTCTAAAAAGGGTATAAAAAATGTAAAGATTTTTTATTTTTCTTTCTCCAAGTAAATTTTTAATGATCTTATAAAGGTGTTTTCCATCTATGTAAACATCCTTTAAAGTTCTTATTTTTTACCAGGGAAATAGACTAATGATATCATCCACCTTGTTTCTCTGTATAGATTATGATCATGTCGGTCCACGTATTGACTAGGTAAATTATTGATATCCCATATGTTTGATATTCCAATATATATTTTTATTGATTATTAAGGCAAGTTGATTATATATTGTATTAATAATTCAATATATGAGGAATTCATTGGACATGTGTAAGTGAGGAGTGGGGCCCAAAATTATATAGATCCTTGATGCATCGATGGGACTCAAGAGAAAAATAAGTTTTGGTATTTGATGTATATATGCCCATTTATTAATAATGTCTTGGATGTGGTCTTAACATTAATAATGATGTATTGGTTGAAGTCATGATGGTAAGAATGATGTCTTAGATGTAACCGTGACAATAAGTATGATGTCTTTATTGTGATCTTGACAATAAGATTAAGATGTTAGACATTATGCATTCCATCACTATAATATTAGTTATTAATAATCACATGTTTATTTACTGGAGTGTTATCCATGGATATATTGTTCTCATAGTTTATTTTTTATAACATTATTTTATTTATCTATTCCTTATATATTTTTCATGCCTTGTTTATTCTATGATAGATTTTGGTGTATGTTGCCCCTTACTGAGCGTTTGAACTCACCCTTATTATGTTTCCATTTCCCCGGTATTATGAAGAATAGAATTATATATGAGACATCTAGATGGGCATAACATGTGGAGAATTTTTTGGGATATATTGAAGACTTATTGTAAAATAATAATTCTTGGTTTATTGGGAAAAATACTCATTGGATAGGAAAGATATGAGTTTTTTTGGTTAAATGTTTTTCCTAACTCTCTAAAACTCTACACCTAAAACATCCTTGGTGTGTAAGTGACTTGATGTTTGTTGTTGATATTGTAAAAATGGGTGATTAAGTATGGGTTTCTTTAGTTGGTTCCAAAACCGATATACAATGTATGTGCTTATTAGTACCAGATCTGAGAGTGTGGGTCTGAGATGTCACAAAATCACTATATTTTAGGAAAAAAATTATATATTCTCTATTGGATGAAAAATATATTATGGGGAAGAAAATAGTGGACACTTTCACTATAGGGAAAATAGTTTTTTGTGATGGTTTATTTGCAACAGATTGGGAGCCTATCGCAAATAATCTTAAATATTGACTTATTTGAGATAGATGAAGAATTTTTTCACAAATAACTCCAGATATCAAATTATTTGCGACATAATTCTCATTTTTTCACAAAACTCTTGATAAAAATGAGAACCATTTGGGGGGTAAAAACTATTTACAATGAAAAACCTCATTCTGTCACAAATAGTATTATTCTCCAAAAAAATATTGTGATGGATATACACTTTTGTCGAAAATAACATCATTTGCAATGGAAGGTGTTCTTTGTCACAAATAAGTTGTTGGTAGAGTAAAAATATTAAATATGGTGGGAACCATTTGTGACAGATATCTGGATCCCTCACAGATGACTTTTCATTTTCTGCCATTACTTTTTATAATGGGTAGTTTTTATGATGAATTTCATCATAAATACTTCATTGCAAAAAAACTAACCTATATAACGACCCAAGGAGAACCCCCTCCATCAACTTATCAAACCCTCTCTACATATCTCAAACTACTTTATTACATATTGTTAAATTTTTTCAGGAAAGTCTTCATGGGTGTATCAACATCTCTATTACAATACAAGTGTTGGTTTAAAGGTATTTATTTTAAACTTTTTTTAAATTGTTGATTTATTCACTTTGTTTTATACTAGGAATAAATAGTAATAATTACCAATAATTAATAATAATTATCATCAACTAATAGTAATTAGGAATAATTACTAACAATTACTGGTAATTAGTAATAATTATCAATAATTAGCAATATTTATTCATAATTACCAATAATTGCCTATAATTGACAATAATTTCCAATAATTAGGAATAATTACCAGTAATTTCTAATAATTACCAACAATTACCAAATTAGTAATAATTATCAATAATTATAAATAATTACCAATAATTAGGAATAATTTTCAATAGTTGGGAATAATTACCAATAATTATCAATAAATACTGTTAATTACCAATAATTACTAATAATTAGTAATAGTTACTAATAATTATTAATAATTAATAATATTTTATAATATTTACTAATAATTACCAATAATTACTAATAATTACCAATAATTGGAAATAGTTACCAATATTTACAAATAATTAGGAATAATTACTGGTAATTACCAACAATTACCAATAATTAGGAATAATTACTAATAATTAGCAATCATTGCCAGTACTTAGTAATAATCTCCAATAATTAGAAATAATTACCAATAATTTATAATAATTACTCGTAATTACCAATAATTACAAGTAATTTCCAGCAATTACCAATAATTACAAGTAATTACCAATAATTACTAATAATTCCTAATAATTACAAATAATTTCCAATAATTACTAATAATTAACAATAATTGCTAATAATTATCATTAATTAGTAATAATTACATATAATTATCAATAATTAACGATAATTACTCATAATTATCAATAATTAGGAATAATTAATAATAATTATCTATAATTAGAAATAATTTGTAATAGTTGCTAATAATTAATAATAATTACTAATAATTACTAATAATTCATAATAATTGCTAATAATTACTTATAATTTCTAATAATTGTCAATAATTACTAATAATTAGCTATAATTATTAATAATTAACAATAATTACCAATAATTAGGAATAATTACAAGTAATTACTAATAATTACCAATAATTACCAATAATCAGAAATAATAACTCGTAATTAGAACTAATTATCAATAATTAGGAATAATTACCAATAATTAGGAATAACTACCAATAATTACCAATGGTTACCAATAATTATAAATAATTACTAATAATTAGAAATAATTACTAATAATTAGAAATAATTACCAATAAGTACCAATAATTGGTAATAATACTAATAATTATCAATAATTTGAAATAATTACCCAAAATTACTAATAATTATGAGTAATTACTGATAATTATCAATAAATAGTATAGTAGACTACAAAGGAAATGGAATAAGTAGTTGATAGAGTGCATGTGATGACTTATGTGTGGTTTAGAGATGGAGTTCCCTCCACCCAATTATTCAGTTGATCCTCCTTTTCTCTAGTGATATGTGATATTTTATTGCTAAAAATATTATGATTATTTTTTGATTGACATGTTATATATAAAATTATTGTTTATTAATATGTAAAAATTTGTATATATTTGGGGTTTTTAATTTGTTTCATTTTTTTTATGATCAAATTTGAAATCTTTCATAAAAGGTTATTTATGATGGAATTGGTTTTCCATCACAAAACATTATTTGTGATGGATATCAAATTTCATCACAAAAAAAATAATGTTGTTTTTCTTTGAGAGGGAAAAGAAAATCTATCGCATAATCTTTTTTACCATTAGTTACGATGTCATTTTCTACCATGGGTTAATTGTGACGAACTCTAGTTATAGTTGAACTGTTTAAAATAATCAAAAAAATGTGGTGTTTGTATGAATTATCTTCGAATCCTGAGTTTATGTATTCATCATACATTAAATCTAAATTTGATGATGAAGTAGAATAAGTTATTCAAACTAAAGAGTAATTGAGATAATATATAAATGAAATTGAAGATACGTATCAAAGACTCTTTAAGAGGTATACCGTATTTAAAGCTGAGATTACTGAAAATAATGATGACATACAAAGGTCTATAGATAAATTATATAAAGTGAAGAATGAGAATATCAAGATCACATCTAAGTTAAATAAGTCAAAAAGTAATGCTTTAAAATTAATTTATAAGAAAAATGGAAAAGTTTTATCCTTTGTAGAAGTTAAGAATGAAGCAGTAAAACTAAGATATAAAGTTGAGAGTTTGAAGAAGTTATAGAGTAACTTTACTATGGTAAGGAAGACTTTTGTGAATCTATGGATAGGTAAAACCTAAGATAAACACTCCTATAATTGAATAAAAGAATAGGTTATCATTATCAATCGAATTAATTTTTCCTAATCCATACTCCATTCTGAAAAAATATCAAAGAGGCGTAAATTGGAATAAATAGTGTTCTTTAAATAAAATTCAATCTTTCAAATAGAATAAAATTTATATATCATCGGAGTTTACTTTTAATGAATATAAAATAATGATAAGGATTTGGTTAACAAAGGTACTTTTTGTAAACACTTTTAGACTGAAGGAGGTTTAGATTACTTGGATATAATTTCTTTCAAGAGAAGATTTTGTATAATAGCAATTGAAATTCTTTGTTTGGTATATGGTTTTTAAAATTTACATCCTATTATTATATTCATACATAGTTTTTTGGAAAGTTTTACATTAATTGTTAACACTCTTTTTGAGGGGGAGTTTGTTTTTTATTTCAATAACTTTTATAAAACTATTTTAATCTAGAATTATATTTAACAGAAGTTGGAAATAAAGTTTTTTAACTTACACTAGAATCATTTTCTATGGAATAAGATCAATCCATATTGATGGAAAATAACTTTTAGTTAGTTCAAGATTCTTTATTTTGATTTTATGAAATCCATGATAATTATATTGATCAGTTTATTCTGCATACATAATTAATATATTGACATGATTAATTTTAATTTAGAATTTTTTTTCATTGGAACATAATAATTTTTAAAAAAATAAGTAATTCAAATAGATTTTATGTCTTGAATTTTGGAGGGAATTTATCTAAGTAGTTTGATTTCTTGAAATTCACCAAGAATAATTGTGCCTATATAAAGGGGTGTGGTCCCCTTGAATAACTGATTGTCATTAAGTGTCAAAGAATATCTCTCTATTTTTTGTGCTTTTCAATACCTGTAGAAACATATTTTATTTTTTTCAATGGATATATTCACTAAAATCACAACTAGGGAGATCAATAAAGAGGGGAAGATTGATTCCAGTTTGTATAATCAATATGAGTCATTATTAAAGAGGTTCATCAAATTTCAATGATGGGAATAATTGTCCCTTCCTTTTGAGAAGCATGGATATTTTATCCTTGTCTTATTTGATAATTTTAATACTCAAAAAATTTTAGTGATTTGAATTGAGTAAAGAGAATTAAGTTTATAATTCAGGATCATGACTTTGAAATGGACTTAAGAAATAAATTGAAATTTGTTGGATTAACATTGGAAGGAGAATATCACTACATTGTGCAAAAACTACCAGAAACATCTATATCATTCAATAAAGTTATTGTAGTCTAAAACCTATTCTTTGTAAAATAAAATTTTCATAAAATGAACCATCTTTATTAGGAAGAAATAATTGTCTTTCAATTTGTTCAAGGGTTATTATTACCAAAAAATTTGATGATTATTCCATTAAAGTTCAAGAAATATATGTTTTATATTTCTTATATGGGATGAGGAAGATCAATATTGTTAAAATACTTTAATAATACATGGAATAAATATGCTTTAGACTAGTGAAAATGAAAATCCTACCATGTTTACAAACTTTAAACCAAATATTTGTGAATATCTTTCAAATGTAAGGAGTATCATACCTAAGTATTACAAAAAGAATGAAAAATAAATTTTTAAATCATGAAACAATAATTGGAATGAAGTTAGTAAATGTTATAAAAAAGAATAAATTCATTGATTGAGTAATTAAAAATAAATTTGCGGATGAAATGAAAAATGATAAATTTTCTAAGACAGAGAAAAAGAGAAAATAACTATAAGTAAAGAAAAATATTTTGGTATCTCAACCACCTCAAAATAATAATGAGATTGAAACTCTTGATGAAAATTTAACATGATTTCTAAAATTATGGTAAAAATTGGATAGAGAATGATCTCAAAACTCATTAAAATTCATAAGAGTGGAAGTTCAGAAAACCCTTCTTTAGTTTGTCTAAATTTGAGTTGTTTTCATAAAGAGAATATGAATTGATCAAAAGGATTATGTATACAAAAAGGGATTATTCTTTTAAAGTTAAAAAGTCTTAAATGTATCTACCCCCTTAACCATTAAGGAAATGGTGGAACCTCTTTTTGAAGTTCAAAATAAATTAAACATCCCAAAGTCAGTTACTAAAAAAGGAAAAGAGAAGATGTTACATCCCCCAATCTGGTACTCTCTCACATGGCCTAAACGGGTTTGTTACATGACCTAAACTGCACCTCCCCATTTTCTAGAGGATTTTGAATAGAATAAGGGGTGTGATATGTATAGTGGGGAGACTATACCCCCTAGAAATGGAGTTAAAAAACAAAAACATAATCATATAACATTAATAAATAAATATACAAGTGAAAAAATAATGGAAAAATAATAATAAATCTGAAAAACAACATTTAAATCCAACTAAATAATCTAATAAATGATAAAGGAATAATGTAATGTCGGGATGTAATGTAACTAAATGTCATGTTAGAAGTAATATAGCTAAAATACTAGCGGACTTAATAAAGAATCAAAAGTATTGGGTCTTTAACCTCATGTCAGTCCTACCTCCAAACTCCAACCCATCCGCAAGCAAAAAATCAATAGTAAGGTCCTTCTTCCTTGTCTAATCCTTCATCCATGTAATTTTCTTGGGTAAAAAATGGAATCCCAAATAGGGTGTGAGTAAAACTCAATAGTTCTACACCACTATGTCTAAACAAACCTGTTATATAAAAATTATATGTAATAATTCAATAAATATATGTATTGATTAATTAAAAAATTAAATTAATACCATATCAACCTGATTTGGAACCATGTTAGAATTCCTCTGAGAATGTCTCACAACCATGCCAACCATAACCATATAACCATGGTAAAACATAACCTGCCTCGGCACCATGTTGGAATGTCTCTCAGCATGTCTCAAAACCATGTCAACCATAACCTTATAACTAGGGTATAAATCACACAAATCTAGGTCAAACCCTGCTATATAATCATTTTAGATTTTAATAAAGGTTAAGCCCGGTATATAAGAATTTCAACATATATCCAAGTCAAGCCCGATATATAAGCATTTTAGTATGTGTCTCAGGGTAAATCTCAGTATATAAGAATTTTATAATTTTTCTCTGGTCCAATCTCACTATATAATAATTTAAAATGTATTATAGCATAGCTCAGTATATAATAATTTCAGCATGTAAACTAGATCAAAGCCCCATATAATCATTATAGCATTTAAATAACAACACATGTCATAGCAGTAAGGATGTCACAATATCGCATCATCCAGATCAATGGTTGAATATAAAAATTGCCATTTATCTTTAAATTTTCCATTTTATTCATCAATTGTTCTTCAACCAATAATAATCCAATCATTTCAATAAACAGTCCAAGACAAGGTGAATCTATATCAAGAAAACACCCATATTCTATGTCATAATAAACACACTTTAAGTCATCAAACAATACATTTATAATCAAGGGTTCGCTTACGCAAATGGTAGCCACAAGCCAAGTCAATAACCATTTGGATCCAAAGGGACTCCAAGGAATAATCCAATTAATCATTTAATTTGTTCAACAAATGATATGTTGGTGTAATTTTAATATTGCACATACTTGACAATTATAAACACATAGGGTTAAGTTTTAGACCCCCTACATTTAACTGATGATCAACCAATGCTTCCAGAAGGATTTTCCACAAAAACTAAGGCACATATGATCACAAAAAGGGTCCTAGATAATAACTAATCAAGATCAAAACCAATAACACATATGGTCAATAGATTACATAGCAATTATCGAAGAACGATGGAAGAGAATAGAAAAACTAAAGAAAAACCACTAAACTGGGATTATATGCATGATTAGAATATCCATAAGGGAGGAAAGGCTTCCAAAATTTATTGAAATCTCACCCTAGGTTGAGAGGAAGAAGTTTCACGTGAGTTAGAAAAATAATCATCCACACAGTACACTTAAAAACTACAGGTTTAGGATTTATAAGATGTGTAATATTGTTACACATTGTGAAATTATTTTTAATGGGATATGATGAAAACACCCATATCCTTGGAATTTTTATTTATTTCAATTGAACATTACATAATGTGTAATATAATTACATGGTGTGTACTCTCTTCATGTTATGAATTAGTTCATGACCTCCAACCATTCATGACATGTGTATGGTAATAATTATATGGTGTGTATTACAGTTACATGAAGTTTAACTATTCTGCAGATATTTTTTCATCTTGGTTTCCTAATAAAACCCAAACCACATTTAAATATTCTCAAATTACCAAGAACCCATGGTAACACTTGACCCTTTTATACGCAGACTCCATTAATTGAAATAGAAATTCTGAACAGCTCCCTGTGCAGATCCTCTATGGTTTTCTAAAGTTTCCTCATAACCCAATCCAGTTTTTATTCAAACAAATAGACATCCATGAACATTAAGTCATTTTCCCCAAAAAAATTTCTCTGCCTCCAAATAATACTTGGCTAGAAAGGCTCAAATGAATAATAAAAAAAGATGGATGCACCTAGAAAAAACGAGATCTTATAACCTCCCCACTATATAACAGCTCGTCCCAAAGCTACTCCAAGAATCACTGTGGGGTCTCAGTGAAAAATTATGGCCACTATGTTCAAATATCACACTCTCTCTCCCAAGTATCCTCCTAAACTCTCCCATGTTTCCACTTCACTCAAACCAAAGGAATCACCCTTCCCCGAAGATACTTCTCACTACGGTCTACAATCCGTATTGAATTCTCCTTAAAGGATGTATCAACACTAAGCTCTACGTCTACTACATATATCACATGATAAGGGTCTAAATAATATATCTAAATCTATGAAATGTGAAACACTTCATGCATTAAATTAAATATCTATGGAAGGTCTAATCGGTATGCCACTAGACTGGCCTTATCTACTATCTCAGATGGACCGACTAACCTGGGTGCTACCTTTCCCTGTTTCATGATATGGATTTTCCCCATCCTAGGTAAAACCTAAAGGAAAACATGATGACCAACCTCAAACTCTAGAGGTCATCTCTGATGGTTAGCATAAGGCTTTTTTCTAATCTTCACGATCACCAACCTCTACCTGATCAACTGAATCTGCTCAGATGTCACCTACAAAAGACTAGGCCCAACAATTGCTGACTCACCTACCTCCAACCAACAAAGAGAATAATGGCATGTCCTGCCATATAAACACTCAAAAAGTTCCATATGGATTTATTCTTGGAACTTTTTATAATATGAAAACTCTACGAGTGTCATATGCTACTCCCAAAAACCACCAAAATCCAAAACACATGCTCATAACATATCCTCTAGAACCTGAATAATCCTCTCAAATTGATCATTAGTTTGAGGATAATAGGTTTTACTCAAGATAACATGTGATCTTAAATAATTTGGAAAACCCTTACAAAAACACAATGTGAAATGAAGATCACTATCAAAAATGATACTCCTTAGAACACCGTTCAGCCGAACTACCTTACACACATAAATATTACCCAAATCATCAACTATGAAGGTCTCCCTAATAGGCAATAAGTGGTCTACCTTAATTAGTCGATCAACAATCACTCATAAAGAATCATTCTTATGGGTTTCCCTAGGTAATCATATCACAAAATCCGTAGTGAAATTATAACACCTCAAGATTTTATGGTATGTATCCTCTTAAATAAATAGCTTATGTCTCACAAAATATTGATCTTAAATGAAAATTAATATATTATTAAATAGTAATTTGAATGTTAGAATAGTAATGTGACCATTAGGGATAGTAAAGTGACCATTAGAATATTAACCTCACCTATGAAAGTATAAATAAAATTTAGGCATATTATAAATGGTAATATGATATAATTATATCATAGTATAAGTACATAAATTTTTCATAAATTATTAATTAAGTGTTGATATTTTTATAAAACATAAATGTTTATATTCAATTTTATAATTAATATAATGATTTAAAAGAAAACTTATTTTCATAAAATTTATTCAAAAATCAATATTTTGTTGTCTTATGATTATAAGATAATTTTATTGGACCTTAATTAATTTTTCAAAGTGTTATAAAACTAGTTATAATTTTAAAATTAGTATTTTCCAAGTAAATGATGATTTTAATTAAAAATTAAATTTCCCATATTTATAAAATTATTCTCATAAAAAGGAATTAATTTTTTAATTCTACAAGTTAAAAAATGGTTGGGGTGAATTTTTGGGATTTTTCTAAAATAGTTGATTTTTTTGTGAATAGAAAAATAAGGCAATTTACATTATATATACATTATAAGTTAAATACATTATTTATTGATTCATCATTGATTTAAGCACCATAATATATAACTTTACTTCTATCTTTTATATATTTATTGATGTAATTATCATTATTTCTTGTCTTGATCCAAAATATTAAAAAAATGAATAAAATAATAAAAAAATGGAAATTAATTTTTCATTATTAAGATAGGACCCCTTCTAAGGGATAATGGGGAACCCAAATGACTTTAAAGACAAAAAAAAGACATTAAAACCCCCCATTACAATGTTTAAATATCAAAAACAGTCTGATTCAAATATTCAAAGAAGGTCTCATCCCCAGCATCAAAATCATTAAGATGAGCTTTTACCTTTACATAATTGTTCGGCTAGCAGTCTTGTGCACGAATGCATGGGCATGGTACCGATGAAAAATACCATACCCTCCCAATTGTCCAATTATGGATAGAAATGATAGGTGAAATATCCTTGCTCTAAACCTCCTCTGGAGTCGTCCCTTGATGAGAACCAGATGCATTGACCCATAGATTGCGAACTGAAGTGTTGCAAAGTAAACAGACCAACCATTCCACATATTTACAAATTCAACCAACAGAAAACCATTCTATTATTTCAAAAAACCATCCAACATGTTGAAAAACCACCACATCAAAACCCTAGCTGCAATCAATTTGGTCCGCCACCGTGAAGTCATCATAGTTCTATGCACATCACCCCGAACCAGGATCTCGTTCACCAAAAATCCATCACCGGTCGTTGGAACCTAATCCAAGACAACATCGTATATAACCTCCATCGATCAGAGCTACCCTAACTGAATATCAAGATCAAAACCCAAATCACTGAAGTGGGAATCTTTACAGACACCCAAATATGGAAACCAAAGACTCAAAAAAACCAAATTTAGAAAACAAAATTGAAAAAAAAACACAACATCACCATCATCGAACCACACCCGAAGAAGATCACGCCGCGAGCCACCATCCAGTCACCTCCATCAGATATGCATGCACACGGAGACCACAACAAACCTCCCACCACACCCAATGCCGACGTTGAAATGAGGAACCTCCCCTCAAACTGTGGAAGAAGGGGACACAACCTCAACTATGCCACTGCGTTGAGAAACCCTAGCCAGATCGACGGCTAAGGCGAAAGAATGGGCCGGTAACAAATCGCCAAGGAATGAACCCACAAGACGCATCCAAGAAGGGGGATCGGTATGCCATGAAGGATCCCACAGAGGTGTTGATAAATAACCTTCCATCGTCCCCAAATGGGAAGACAGATAGTGACAGGGGGATAACCAAGTGAGTCATAGCCCCTTGTTGGAACATCGAATAAAATAATAAAAAACACTCCTCTCCTCCCACTATAAATACCACCCATCACCACCTCTTCTCTAAGCCTTGAATCATGTAAAATTTCAACCCAATAATCTTCCTAATCCTCTTACCCATCTCTATGAGTTTATGGTCTCAACAAAAGACCTAAACTAGTTTCCCTAAGTAGGTTCTCAAGGAGAAGAATTCAAGAGTTAAAACCCTTTATCCTTCTCTTTCAATTTCTTTCAATTTTATTTATTTTATTATCCTTAACTCAACTCCTCTATCAAAACATTAATAATAATTATAGTATCTTATATATACTATAATTTTATTATGTCATTGGAAAATCCACCATTAATTCTCTTCTTCTCTTTATTTTATTCTAAAAATGAAAACATCATCAGTGAGGTGTTGATTTACCGCCTTTGTGGATGATGTGTTTTTGTTTTTCAATTACGCCTTCAAGGATGGTCATAAAACATTTTTTATGGTTAAAAAATATTATAATATAAGTATTAAATCTTATTTAAATTTATGTAACCAGTATTTATACATAATATTAATTAATAAAACACAACTAGTTTGTGAGGATTGAAAAAACACCAAAATAATCTAAACAATTATCACTAAAGTTTTATCTAATGATTCATCCTCGTACCTTATAAACAAGTTAAATATATAACCATTTAATATTTTATAATTTAATTGATAACATATAATTTCAATTCTGTACAAATATTTTTATTTTACATGATTTTTCATACATGTATACAAGTAAACTGATCATGGAAACCAAGGAAACAAACACTCTTGAACGATAAAATTGTATCTTATAACTCATCAAAAAGGTCATAAATGAACTTAATAAAATTATAATAAATAAAATACATATATAAAAGTTTATAAATTAATTAATTAACATATTTAATCTAATTATCCATGACATTAATATCAAGTTCATAACACATTAGGACATAAGGTAAGGAATTCTCCCTGAACATCCATTTTTCCTTCGGGTTCCACTTTATCATTATGTAACTCAATTTAATTATTAATTATTGTCATGTAATATTTATAAATTATTTTTTTATGTTCCAAATATATTTATCTAGATCAACTCTTATTTCTTTGATGGTAAATACATTTTTTCCTTTTCAATTCCTCTAGATAAGAAAGCCCGATTAAAGGAAACTTCCTAATTTCTTACCCATTTTTATGTACCATCCATAATATGTTTTAAGATTAAAATATTTTTCTAAAATAACTTGTTTTATCAAGAAAATCTTTTTTTTAATTTCTAGTTTTATAAAAATAATTATTCCTTTTTTCATTTTGAAGTCTCTTTATTATTTTCCCTTAAGCTATACTAAAGAGGCGCTTTTATAAATTTTCTTAAAAACTATTTTTACATGTTTTCACTTAAGTTGGACATAATTTATCAAAATCTATGACTATTTTTCCTTATGAATGTCCAATTATTATTTAAATCCATTCTTTCATGGATACCATTATGATATTCCCTTTGGTTATGCCCTATTCACCATTTATTCCTTATGTGTGGTGTATGTATTATTAATTTCCATTTGTGATCATCATTCAATAAAGATTTCATTAAATATACATATTTCTTATATCATGGAAATTATTATTTCCTTATCCATGAACCATTTTTTTTACATATAGTGTATTCTTTGAATGATGTTTTAATTGGGGAAATATTAATGAATCTGTATCCTATACTTAATACTCATATTTTGTTAAGTCATATAGTTCATGAATTGAATCTATGTATAAAGAATTATTTGGATATTTAATGATAGGTGGGGCCCATTATATCACCTTGATGCATCGACAAGTCTCATGAGACAAAACAATTGGCGAAAAATCCTTCTTGTTTGCTTCCAAGAATAATTAGATGGATTTTTACCCATATACTTAAACTATCTTGATGGTATAATGGTTTATATGCCAGATGCATAACATCCAATGATTAGGAATTCTATTCATTCAATATTAAATTATTACTTTCCATGCAATTTTCACTATGAAAAAATCTATGGATTTATTTACATTCTCATTTTATTGATGGAATATTTGTTTAGGTATTTACCTTGACATTATGATTATGCCTTATTGAATTTTCTTCACTTATTATTGATTCACATTACACTTAATGAGAGTTTGAGATCACCCCTTTCATTTGTTTCCTTCCCTAGGTTATGAAGATTAAATATTTGAATAAGTGTAGAGGAATCATTTTATTTTCCTATGTTATGTTCTATGTTTAATTATTAATGTAATAAGGATACCATGTATGTATCTAGTTCTTCAAGACTACTAAAATGGTCGATCCTTGGTTATGTGATCTATTGTATCTATTACATTGTAATAAAATGACCACCAACTCTAGGATAATGGGGTTAGTGTTGTTACAAAAATCATCTAATTTCTACTCAATGATGGGTAATGGCTGCAAAATCCCTACTGTCCTTTGATTCTTGACTTTCATCTACTAACAAGTGAAGCATCTAGGAATAGATTTTTTTACTTCCTTCTTCATTCCTGGCCAACATGACTTTATATAGAGATTAGCATACATATTTATCAAACTAGGATATACCACCCATCTAGAAACATTAAACTCTATCATCATATCCTATCAGTATCTCATATAAACCCATAATCAGGAACAGAAAAGAAGAGAATGTCTGATGCCAAGAGACCGTCCTGATGGTTTCTCCTTGTCGTAGAAGTTTTATCTTAAAACTAATCCCTCCAGATTATATAACTTCTCATTTTTGATCTAGTCCAAAAGCATGGGTATAATATATTTTGAAGTCAGAGCTACTCATCCTTGATACTATTAAACATATAGATGCATGTCTATAAAGAGTTTCATTACCCACCACTCATCGCAAGACTCTTGTACTACCTATGTCTACATATTTCGACTCAATTCCTCAACAATTATGTTTAACTTTCCTAGTGTATAATACAACTCTAAGTTGAATGATTATAGATACTTGACCCACCTCTTTTGTTAAAGTTTTAGGTCCCACTGAGAAAATATGTGCATGAGGATCTTACAGTCCATGTATTCCACAAACCACTAACCCATGAGATAATGTCTCCATCATCTCATAAGGTAGGTACAAAATATAATTTTATAAATATTTTTACCAAGAGTTTGGTTCGAGAAGTACTGAGGCAACATAAAGCCTTAGTACGACATGGGTGAATATAAGAAGATGGAAAAGAATTTTACATAGTGGAATTAGAAGGATTTTTGTGGAAGTTGAAGGTCGTATTTTTGTGTTTTATATAAAGTAATATTCAAGTGGTAAATTTCTAGGAATGTGTGAATCTTACTTTAATTGATTGGATGGAGATTATTGGAAGGATTGGTTTTGGAAGTTCTTTATTTTTTTGAGGTTTTGGTAGTAGTAGCGGATTACTTCAATGTTTTAAAATGTGGTTTTTGGAAGGAGGATGTTTTATAAGGGGATTAATATAAATGGGCTCAATGAAAGTGATTTCATTATGAAAGTTTTATCTTATACTTTTGGAATATGGGGATGTTAAGTTTTGTTGAGTTTTATACTTTACTAAAGGTGTCCATCGCATTGAATATTTATATAGGAGATCAGTGGTTAGAATAGTGGAATAGATGCCCTTTATTTTCGAAGTACAATACAACTAGATAACCGAATGATACTCTCTATATAAGTAGGGTGAGACCTTTTTGATTTTCATAATGTTGTTCAACATATTTTGTTTACTTGTTTCTTGTAATCTTGAGTGTGTATTAAGTCTCTAAGTTGTAAATTTTTTATTTCTAGAGAAATGAAATGTTATAATGTTTCTCTCATGGATGTAGGAATATCATTTTAAACCACATAAAATCAAAGTGTTCTTTTACTTTCTTATTTTTACTTTACAGTGTGTCAATGTTGTATTTGTTGTAGTGAATAGGGTTGAAGTGAGGATTTCAACTTAGTGTGGTGATTTGGGTGAACATTGTCTCTACTAAGTTCTAGAACATTAATTTTGTATAATTCCTTTCATAATTGGATTCTTCTAGGTGATTATATAATGAATACATCTGATCATTTTTCAAAAGGATGGCATGGTTGAATGGATTCTCAAAACTTCTTAAGTTTCCATGCTCAACTATCGAAGGAAGATAAATTTAACTCAAAAGGTTTTATTATTAGGTTTTACATAAAGTATTTTTATTATATTCTATTAAAAATTAAATATTTCCCTATATTTATTGTGATTATGTTAAGGAAAATACTAATTTTGTATCCTTTATTTTGAAAATCATAATACACATAATTTTAGTTTGAGTTAACTTGAAATATTTTTTTTATGTTTTGTGGTGTGTAGTTTTATTTTTTGTAACCTTAATGTGGTTTGAACTTATCAAAAACTATTTATGTTTAATTTAATTTAGAATTTAATTAAATTAAATTCAACGAACATTATAACTTATGATGGCATTAAACAAATTAGGTGATGGAAGCATGGATATATCTATTAGACAATGGAGAACTATGTGTAATGTTGTTTCAAATAAACCTGGAGAACTTAAAATTTGATCATTGGAGTTTTTTAAAGTATATGTCCATAAATTCAAATTGAGGTTATGAGGATCAAAGGTTATTTAGAAGTGTTTTACAAGTTTCCGGATTTTATTTCCAGTGAATTTATGCTAACATCTCGTTTCTTCTGAGTACTCTCACTTGTAATATTTTTCTGAGTGTGCTAATAGTTATTGATTTTGAGGATTTATTTTATAAGGATATTATCTTTACTTGATGTAATCATTACATGTTCAATCCTTTGAGATCAAATAGATTTTGGGTTGTTGAAGTTGTTTTTTCTAATATGGTTAATTGAGGACTTTTAAGGATATGAGGATGGATCCCTTCCGATAGGGTTATAGTCAATGAAGCTCCAAGTTATTGAGTTTTCCTTTTTCTGATTAGTGTGATTGATAGCTTTTGAGGATGGGGAGACAAACATTGTCCAATGAGTTTATAGTCGAGGAAATTTTGGTCTTGGAACAAGGATAACTATGATCAGATTTGTAGATTTTATTCCTAGTTTGGATAAAATAAAAGGTTTCATGTGGATTAGAAAAATTTTGATAAATAATGTCCTTTAGGGTTATTTGAGTTTTCACTCAATAATTGATGCATTGTTATTACTTTTCATTGTTTTTGTTTTAATATTCATTGTTCTGTTTATATTTTTCAGATAGTTTTTTAACTATCGATATATTTTTTTACACTTCATTTAAACTTTATATACTCTGATATACTATGATTTTATTTGAAGATATATCATCCAATCAAATTACACTTATAGTGGGAAAAACTTTTATGTCGCATTTTATATTATAATTAACCCCTATTATATTTTCATATCAATGCACTTTTGGGGACAATGCTAGTAGATTTGGAATGTTTCTTAGAGATTTGAGAAAATTTGAGTGGGGGGTTTGATTTTTTAGAGAGTAATTAGGGTAATGTGAGGAATGGTGGTGGAGAGGTTTGGAATTTTCTAAAATATAATTTTATTAATGTCAATGTGAACACTGTGTTTCTTGGTGGTGGTAAGGTGAGACTTGGTCTTGTTTGAAGAGACTCTCAGGGATAGATGTTTTCTTCCTTGAATAGGTCAGAAAGTTAGGGTCCATTAGTTGGTGAGGTGTCTGCAATCTGTGGAGCTATTAAATTTTCAAGGAATGAGTAGTGAGAAAGAGTTATAATTAAATTATATTTCTAAGGTTTAAGTTATTTAATTATTTCAAGGTAGTTATTTCTTACTTCAATTGATATTATTTTGGATTAAATTTAGAATGGAATTGTAAGATCGTGTTGCAAGCTCTAAGTATTTTTAGTTTTCTTAGATGAATGTTTTTTATAATGCTTCAATGGTTCTTATAATATATACATGTATGATTGGGTTGTGTTCTGATTTCTATTTGATACCTTGTACTCAAGGATATTGATCATTAATATATTTTATTTGATTTCAAAAAATAATTAAAAGTATTAAATTCATATAGATTCACTATAATTAAATAATATCTTACTATAAATATTAACATAAATCAATTGTTTACCACTCCAATACATTTAAAAAATATAAATGAATAAAACTCAAAATTGATATTTGACTCTAAATCTATGAAAAAATAAAAAAAAATATTCATTTATTTAATCATCCATTTATTAAAAATTATACATGAAAATTGGGTGGGTCAGGACTCAACCTAAGCCTTTTTTGGTCTAACCTATTTATACATGTCAATTTTACAATCCCAATAGGTTTTTATATGTGTTGGGAAATCCTGAGGTGATGTTATTTTTTTCAAATATAAAAATAAATATATAATAAAAATATAATTTACTGGAAGATGAATCGAATTTAGATGCACATTCCAAGGGAGATTAAGCATAGTAGAAATAGATGAAGGTGTGAACATAATGCACACCATAAAATAATCTCACAAAATTCAGTGAATACAAACAAATATATCACTCTTTGTGGTGATGAAATAAAAAATCCTCCTCTAAAAAGTTAAAAATTATTATCCATGGGAAGAATAACAAGAATGATTTCAGTTTTAGTTTCAGTTTCCAACGTGGAAATGGGAGTAGTTGATGGGGAAATAGGCAGACCCAAATATAGAGAGGATAGATGAAGTAGACAATAAGAGGAATCATATAAACCCTAGTGCCATAGAGATGTATTCCTACTTGCAGAATGCACTCACCACCCTACAAGTCTCATACCACTGCAGCCGCAGTGCTAGCTCTTCCCCACCACTAGCTAAATGTACGCAAATTCCTTTCTCCAGACATTGCATCACCAATCCATATGTAGACATACATATAGACAGTGAGAAGATATATCATTTCCAATAAAAAATCTGGAAATGGAAGTAGCTTCTCACCCATGATTAAGAACCCTATCTGTTCTATAAAGAAAAATTAATGTCTCCCTATGGCTTCATCCTCCGTGGGTCTGCATGGGGGTAGAAGATGGTATAGGGAAGATGGGAATAAAAAGGGTAGGAATAGAGGGCAGTGGTCTAGGTAAATGGGAGCAGGAGGTGTCATAATTTTAAAAATATGATTTTTTTTATTTTTTACATAATTTTTATGTAGTTTTTTTTTAAATGTGGAGCTTGCCCTGTTTTTTGGTGTTTGGATCTCCAAATGTGTGTTCAGAGCAGGAGATATTTCCTTATTTTTTAAAAATTTTATAAATATATATTTAAATTATATGATATCATAAAATAAAATATATAAATATAAATGTTCTTAAAAATATATTTTTATATAATATAAACATATAAATATATTCATATTTATAATAATATTAATATATATATATATAATATATATAATATTCATAAAAGTATTATATATTAATAATTTTTTATATTAATAATTTTTTCTTTATATATGATAATATTAATACGGTAATAACTCTAAAACTACAAGATCCACCAAATCCTCCACCTGTTCATACACCTCACCCTTTCCCAACAACCCCACCTTTGTTGGATCAAACTAAAGAGAACATTGTTGTAAAATATACATCGATTGAAAAATATGACGATGATCAAACAGAATAACTCACTACTAGATATAGAATTGGAGTCATCGCTGAATAGGTATTTTCCTCATCTTATGATAGAAGAGTCTACAGATCACTAATAATGACCATGGGGGATATGCATCAATAAATTAAGTGGCGCATATTTTTTGGAAGGTACTCATTAGTTTCACATGTGAATCTTGAGTTCTCTAAATGTTTCACCAGTGATTCATTCCCCAAAATATATCATTTTATCACTTTTATGTAGATTTAATGGTAGTAGAAACTCCAAATATAGTGTGCATAATCTGTGATGAAAATACCTAAATCTTGGTGCAAGCAATTTACTAGATTTTGTGGGATCAAAAATGATGTTCTCTAGAGTGCCTAAATATTCTATTTAGTATGTTGATTTTTTTTAATTTTATCAAGAAATTAAAATTTTAGTTATTTGATTCTGATTTGAAAATTTATATGGAAATATAGATTCTAAAACATCATTTAATCTATTCAATAATTAGATTTTTCATATATAAAATATGTCACGCTATAATAAATCAATTTTAACATCTCTTGGTACCACAGCTCTATATGTGAACCTCACTCTCACTTCATGTCCACTATGTACGGTGCTCTGGTGTACTAGCTACTAGCATGAGTTCCTCCTAATGTGGTGTCTCTACCTTAACTAAGGGCACATACAGTCATGGTGTTGATGCGTCCATGTCTTTCTATGCTAATATTGGAAGATCAATATGCAGTGTTGAAAGTTTCTCCTCATACTATTGAGTATAGGACTGCCAAACATCATGTGTGGAGATATATTTTCATGATTGTAGAGGCGTGATAGGATCCCCTAAAGATTATGAAAAAATGATATCAGATAATTCACCATGGGTGGGAGTGCCGCCCAAAGTCTATAAAAGCTATGATATCATAATCATGTACCACTCTGTCAGTGGTCCAAAAATGTTGATTATAGGACATATCTTAGATAAATATGGTATATCATATTTATATGAAAATATATGTGACATAGGAACCTCCCCTTGTTGTGAAAAATCATTTCTATTATGTGGAATCCTCTCTATGTAGTGCAAGAGCACCTGGATAAGTCTCTTGGGCATCGCACTCTCTATCCTCGCATTTTTCCTCACCTCTATCCTTGTATCTTCCCTCACTAGGTTCCACTCCACCGTCGTATGTCCATATCTCCTCCCATAATCATATGTCAACGGCCATTTATTCTTTGGAATTTTCATCATGTAATTGTAAACTTCCTGATTAGTTTTGTAAATACCTTTAAATGGTCCTCTATAATATATTGTTGAAGATCATATGCCAACAAATAATAACTAATCAGATTACATATATTGGTAACTACTAGAATAATTTTTCCAAAAAAAGGGATATCCATATCATGTTTTATGATTTATTTCCCCATATACCCTACCTTGAACTTCTTTCGCACATTGCTTGTAATGAATCAAATACATTATCAATGATAGGCATGGGATAATCACCATGAAAGACCCTGAGACTATACTTCCTACTTGATTTCTTGATTCCAATATGAAATTAGACAAATCCCTTATGTGTTCTTCACAAACTCTCCAAGGCAATCCATGAACCAACACTCAAATGAGAAGTTCTCATTCTCAAAGATAGTAAATTACAAAGGTATAAGGGGAAAAATTACCATCTTGTGTGGTGTAAATCAATAATTTTTCGGTATACTTTTAGATAAACCATACATTTCATACATAAATATCACATCATTTTAAATGAATATTCAATACATATCATAACAATACATGCCCTAGAACTGCAAAGGTTTAGTTTCTTTAGATATTAGATACCTAAATGTATTATTTCATGAAATATCTTCAATATATCCTATAAATTTCTTCTCACATTATACACTTCTTAGACATATCCTAATTAAAACCTCTATTCATAACATAATGAAAATAGATATAAGAAAGGGTGTGGTAATATTATTAGTAAAGGTAAACAAAGAATATATCAGTCAATGATCATATGTAAGCATAAAATGAGCATAAGTGTATGAGAATATGAGATTAACATTTGAAAATCATACCCAAAAATTCATATATCATAATCATGGAATAAGGATTTGATTGTTCATAAGACATGATTCATATAAGAATCAAAGATCATGATCCATGTGATCATATAATAAACATAAGAACGTGTCATAGGGAGAGACATAAAAAAGTGTGGTATAATCATAATCATAGAAATAATATGTCAAGGTTATCCACTAAGATATTCATCACATGTTAGGCTTGGTCTAACCACCCATATACCTAGCTTTGGGATTGGGCTAACCTCTCGCATACCCTATTTTGGTATTAGGCTAACCACCCATGTACCTTTTGATCTAATAAAACATTAATCATTATCTGATGCATTTTTGGGCTATAACAGACTCACCCATCACATAATCATAATCCATTCATATGTATGTCATAATATCATGAAAATATTTATCATTTATTCATAGATTAACCTATGGAAAAGTAAACAAGTTCCATAAAGATTTCATCATCATAATCAATAACCATTCAGTGAAAGAATATGCATGGTATTATTATATCATATCCCTAGTGGATCATAAGTAACATTACTGGACATTTTCATGGATGAAAATACCATTAAAATATCATTAGAACATTTCTTGATGGAAATACCCTTTTTATTTTGAAATCACTTATTTAAAATCTAAAATTATCAAGAATATTAGGAAAAATATTTTATTTTAAAATAATAATGAAAACTTATAAATAAATCTTAAAATTAAATAATATTCATGATGGTGGTAAAATTCATTCATTTTTTATATGCTAAGACAAAGATTTTGTTTACGCATTTGGTAAAAAGTACATCATTTGGAAAAAGATAAGAAAATTTACTTTATAAATTTTAATAGAAAGTAAAATGTGGGTAAAAATGAATTTAATAAATCATTGTATAATTATAAAAACATTATTGAAAATATTTTAAATAAAATATGTACGTGAATGAAAAACATTTCTACTCGAAGAGAGAAATAGTCGGTTTTCCTTAAAAAACTTCTTTCATGATTTTGAGTACTTATATAGAGGAAAATGAAAGGAAAAAATTTATCTCTAGAAATAAAGATAATATTATAAAATAAATAATATTTTTTAGAGATATATCATACAATTTCATCCTTATAAATTTAAGAATAATCAATCCTGGTAAAAAGTGAGATTGTAACAAAAAACCATTACCTCAAGTATGAATTGCTTCATAAGTAATTTTAACCTCAATTATAATGAACTAAAATTTATTATAATTATATAATAGAACCATATGTATACTTATAATAACAAATATGATTCACTTATATCATATTATCACCCTTTTATTAATAATACTTCCTTAAAATCACTATTTTATGTGATAAATGTTTTGTTTTTCATGCATATTTCGATTTAACAGTTCTGATCATTTCACTTTGATCATGGTTCGATAATATCAATAATTTTAATTATAAAATTTATATCATATTATTATATAATATCACTGGTATTTATCATTCCTTAATCATTAAAATCATAAACTTTATAACATCACTCATGTAGGTGGTAAAACTAACCTAAACAAGATCATGTTATAAAGATCAAATGAGTAAGAACATGCTATTTTATAACCATAATATAACATTTAAATAATGTTATTCAAGTAATAAGTATCATATATATTCATTATATATGATTTTATAACCATCCATAAAATGAGGATATTGAAAATGAAATATATCACTCATGGAGATAGTAGTATGTACACATACGTGGATGATGCTTCCATTTTCTAATGAGAAAAAAAAATATAATATTTTATCATTTCATAATCATTATTATATCATAAATATCATATATATTTATTAAATACATCTTTATAACCATCCATTATATTTGGTGATCGAAAATGAATCATATCATTACATGGAGGCTATAGTCCAAACATACACACATGTCATCTCCCATTTGATGGAAAATAGGTAGAAAATTGATGTAACCTAATCATAATAACATATAAGAATATTTATAATATTTAATTAATTACTTTTGGATATATATAATTAAATTTTAGTAAGTATAATAATAATTAAACTTTGAAATAGTTAGGTACGATGATTACCTCTTATTTGAGAGACCTCCTTTGACTCACACCATAAGCCTTCTTAGGTTGGCCTCAGGGTAATAAGGAGATCAATAATTAAGGGAATAAATCTATTAATTTTTTTGAGTAAGTATTGGTTGATATATAGGGCTTAATGTTTTTTAATAAGGGTGGATAATAGGTTCCCTTTTATAAGTGAGGGGGGAGACATACATGGAATTAATTAAAACATTGAAACAATATAAATTAATTTTCTTGTTCAAGTAGAAAAAAATAGACAATAATTTTAAGTTAAGTTAATATAAGGTTTAAATATCTTTAAAAAATAATATTTATATAAGTTTATTTAGAATTTTTACCCTTATCTGTTATTTTAACCCCCTTCGTTAACTTGTTTTAACCCTAACCATAGTGAAAAATCTTTATTGTTCTTAATATTCATTGTGAAAAATAATGAAAGTGGCCTCATTAAAAAAATTGTACATGATGATTATAAATATGGAATCCATTTTATCAAATTCAATTTCTATAAATGATAGAAATTAACTTTAAAACAAATTCACAAAATGCAATGAAAATCATTTAAAAAATTGCATTTGTAAGTGTACAAGTAAATTTAATTTCATTAGTTTCCTTTTAAAACTATTAGAGATATGTTAAAATATTTTATTGAATATATAATCAAAATATTACATTATCAACATTAATAAATAATTATTTAATTAATTTATAAAAACACATTGCGCACATAAAAATATCTTTCTAAAAAATAACTTTTTCTACCTTCAAATGATTTTATCTTTATTATTAATCATTAAATAAATAATATATGAATATATTTATTTGGAAAATAGGTATTTTTATCATGAAATGATTTTACTAAAAATTTAATTATTATTTATTAGGCATTAATCAATACATTTTAATTAAGGAAAACATTTATATATATATTTCATAATGTGGTTAATCCTACTCATACTTGTCGATCAAATGACTAGGATATAAAGGTTATAATATATCATGGTTCATTTATAATCATGGATGCATGTAAATAAACTTATCAAATACTTTAAATTTATTTAAAAGGAATAAATATAAAATCTTGGGTGTTATATAATTTTTATATAAAAATGTGACATTAATCTGGATAAACTTCTAACAATGTATAAAACTAGCCACACATGGTAAAAATGTTCAAAATAATCTATAAAACACTACATTTTATTAGTCAACTTGGTTGTGCTGTTAAAAATATTCAATGGTATGTAACTGATATATAACTTGATTGTTGTGATGTAAAATGTAAGGGCCCAGATCCATGTGGATTGACATTTTTAATGTTTTTGAAGACTGAGGTGCTCGAAGGAGGCTCGAAGGAAGTATAGAGGAGTTTGGTTACTATAATATATAAGTAGAGAGGTTTCACGATGTGTAAAGTTTTTATATGATGTGAAAGTGGGTTTCACGATGTGTAATGAATTTGGGTTTAAAAATAAATAAAATGAAGAGACGTTGTGTTTTTCAGCAAAAACTGAACCCTAAGGATTACACGATGTGAAAGGGGATTACGCGTCATGTAATTCCTTGATATTGTATGTTTTAAATGTTTTTATCCACTCTTGTTTTCAAACCCTATGACCGTAGAACCCATCTCTCTCATTCCAGGTGACCTGGAAGCCCCCTCTTTGGATTTTTTGGGGATTCCTTCATTAAGGATCAATACCTAGCTTCCCTCCTTCAATCTATCATTCATCCAAAGTATTTTTTACCTCCATTATTGTGGTTTCTTCAATCTATTTCCTCCCATTCCTATTTTCCATGTGATGGAACTTGATCTTTATGTTCCTAATGGAGTTTTTTTGTTTTTTGGTTGGTGTGGATGTGTCATGGCATCCTTATGTGGATGAAGTTGTTTTAGGAGAGGTGATCGGGATATACAATGTTGGTTCATTCTCATACAAAGAATGTTGACACCTTTTGAGGTAGGGGATTCATTTCTTCTCTATTTATTTATATGCAATCATAGAGGTAGCATGATTTATCCCCTTGTATCACATTGGAATTAACTTAATTATTACTTGAACTAGATCAAAGAATTAGTATTGATTGCATGGAAATGTTGTTTCTTATACCATGATAATGGTTTGCCTCTTGAGTTGCTAGATAGTGTTATATCTATTCCTTGATTAGTTTATCATGTTGTTCTTCATGGAAATTTGGTAAAGAACATAAAGTCATAATTAATTGATAATTAATTGTATAAATGATTAAAGATGCATGTTTAATTAATATGGTTGTTGTTGTAATTTGATGATAATTAAATTGATGAAAGTATGCATATTTAATTGAATTGGTTATAAAAACTGAAGCATGTTGATGATTTTTGATAAAATAATTAAATTCATGTTAAATTAATTATTTAATTAATTTATGGTAGTTGTGACTGCTTGTTGATTAGGTTTCCCATAGATGGAACCTATGAATAATGAATCGGTTAATTCAATATGGAATAAGAACAAGTTTTGTGATAAAAGATAATTCCTTTATAGGGCATGAGTTTCCTTCTTTCTTATAAGGGACAAGTGCCTTTTGATTTAGAGTTTTGAGATATTGTTGTGTGTGAAGTTAGAATGCCTTGTTTTATGTCCAAGAGTCTGATTGCTTTGTTTGTTTCATATTGCTTATGATGTGATATGAGCATGGGATTTCTGGTCCTAGAGGTATGTTGTGGTATGTGGGGTGAGGAGGCTCTAATGTTATGTGATCCTGGGATGGATGATCCTAGAGGGTTGTTGTTGAATGTGGGGCGGGGAGGCTCGGATGTGATGTGATCCGAAGATGGCTGATCTTGGAGGGATGTTGTGGTACATGGGGTGGGGAGGCTTGGTTGTTGTGGTAGTAGTTAATGCCTGGGATGGATGGATTCATCAGGATATGCATGTGGGTGTCAGGGAGGACACTAAAGATGATGGAACAGGTTGAATATGGGATTAACCATTGATATTAAATCTAGATTCATGTTTTAATTAGTTGTTCGATTGATGGCCATGTTGTTGTTTATCTACTTTCCTTTCCCTACTTATTGAGGCAGATGGTTTTGGTTACTCTCTTTCCAAGAGAGGTAAAGACGCGTGGGTATGTTATGTGCTTTCCATGTTTATATTCTTATGGTTAGATGATTTTATGCTCCTACTATAGGTGGAAAAGGCTTGATGGGTAGTTCATCTACTCACTGTGTTGATTCCCTTATGTTTGGTATATTAAAATTTTTTCCTAGAATACTTGAAAATATGGAAATTGATAATGTTGTTAATAAATGAATAAATGTTTAACCCATAGGATTGGAGCTTGTTGGGATGCTATGTTGAGGTTATAATTCTAAGAATCCATGGATTTGGTTTGCTTATTCATAGAGGGCATGGAAATTTTTTATAATGCTAATTTAATTAAATGTGAAAAATGATAATGGTTAATTAATGGTTAAAGAATTAATTAACATAAAGTGAAACTGATAAAAATGGATAAAATTATTTAATGTAGCTCTTTAAATGCTTGTGTTCTTATATGATATTTGGTCTTAGTAGTGTCAGTCAGGAGTCTGAGAGACGCTAGCTGTAGTTGATTCTGAGACTAGGTTATGTCCATAGTGTGGTTGGAAGGTATATTATATCATGTACTTTTTTTGTTTCTATATTCTACCCCACCCAGTTGATTAGGAAAACTAGCACCCTTGAGATTATGATCCCTCAGGGGGGTGTTTTCCCTAACATCATGGTGGGAGGATGGATGGTTGACTACCCCCTTTGGCCCCACTCTCTTCCCTTGGTAGTTACTTGTGATGGTATGCATGGTGGTTATTTTTTCCCCATATATGTGTTTATAGAGCTATAATTACTTGTGGTTATTTTACACACATGTATTCTGGATATAGTTTCCTACGGAATACTATAGGTATAATGTGTATAGGTTGTGATGGCTTGGGGATCCTAACTCAGTGTATGGGTTGTAATGGCTTGAGGTATAATACTTGATGTATAATGCACATTATATGGGATGTGGTGGCTCTTGGAATCTACTTGGTTACTTTTGTTCATATGGATGTGGTGGTATGTTTCATGAGGTATATGTTGTGGTTCTTTGACCAGGTGTTTGTAGGCTATCCTTTTTGGGGAGAGATGCTCAAGACATACGATATTAGGGAAAAGCAGAAAACTAGTGGGGAAGTGATATTAGGGTAACCTTGATATTATTTATTATATTATATGATCTTGTATGAGATACTTAGTGAGAGTGTCCATGGTGAAGTAGAGAACATAGTATACCTATTTAGGTGATGATTTAGTTTCACTTGTTGTTCACTGTGATTTAGCATGCTTTATTTACTTTTGCATGAGATAATCTAAGGAGGATCCTACTAAGTATACTTTTATACTCACCCTATGTATATATAAATTGTTTTTCATGTTAGTTGGATCAAGTTAGAGATAAGGTTGGTTACTGATAGCTTGGGGTTTTTTATGAGCTATTTGGGATTCATGGTCACTATCGTCTTTAACTTTACTTTGGTACTTGCAGTCTTCCTTTCAATTGTAGTAGTTATTGCATGACATTACATATGTGAACTTGGTTTTTCTTTTATAGTGTAGTATAAGAAGGAGTTGGTTGGTGTCTGTATTATCTCTCCCTTTCACATGTGTTCTCTTAGTGAGTAATTCCTCACATCTATGTGTTTATTATACCCTCAGTTCTAGTCGCCAACCCGGGTCTTACTAGAGGCGGAACTTGGGTGTCACTATCTCTCTTATCCCATTACCATCTTAGGATGGGTGAACTTTGTGGGGAGGGGGTTGGGATAGACTTTTATCAAAGATTTGGTTGAGGGATAGTATGAAGTTTAGAGTTAGGCACAAGTGAGGTTGTATGGGTTGGTAGGGAAACAGTGTCAGCTAAGTTTAGAAAATACTGTAAACACGGGAAACCAGCTAATACAAGGGTATTTAGGTCCCCATGTGATCTTATGAACAGACCTTTAAGCTTACAATGTCTATTAAATGAGGTGATATTGGTTTCAGGGTAAATACCTAGGAAAGGATCATGCATAATTCTTCTTTGCGCTTGTGTGTGAATGGGTAGACCTTGGGATAGGTTAATATAAAATGAATAAAATAATAAAATTAATTAATGTTAAGGTCTTCCATATTATAGGTTAAGAGATCTAACTATTTTTTCTTTTGTAGGCATGGCTCCAGGTTGACGTCCTCATCAGGTTCACACAAAAGATGTTTAGCAGGTTGCACTAGTAGATCATCGTAGGGTATATATTGACAATGAAGACACTTGGAGGAGGTCACTCCAAGAGTTTCAGCTCCAGATCCTATAGAAGTATGAGGGATCTGTTTCAAATTTATTCATGGAAGACTGCTTGGAATGGGTTGAGATATCCTTCAGTTCAATCCATTCTCAAAAGGATCATTGGGTCTCATCAGTTGTGACGATGTTGTGTGGGGTAGTGAGGCAGTGGTGATTCTTGTTCCTCAGGGATCGTGAGGAGTTAGTAGTCTCATGGGAAAAGTTTTGAGACCATTTTAGATCTGACTTTCTTTCTTTGATCGTGAAGGAATCCAATCATCAAGATCTTCTTACCCTTCAGTAGTGGAACTCCAATGTGCGAGAGTTTTGAATCCTTTTCAAAAACCTTTTGTGGTATTCTTTGAACCTATTTTCAAATGAGGAGGTCAGGGTGGGTCATTTTGAGGAGGCTTTGTATTCGAAGATTCAGTGTTAGGTCACCCTGTTTATGATGAATACATATCTCGAGGTGTTAGAAAAATTAGAGGTCATTAAGAAGATGTTAGCGAGAACTAGATCATAATGATAGGGGATTCATCAGGATTCCTCACAAAGAAGAGTTGTGGTCCGGGATTCCTGGTTGTTAGGATAGAAGAGATTCTGATCATCCAGGAGTACGTCCTAGCCCTCAATATCTCAATTCTATAGAGGAAGTGTCTCTTGGTCCTATGCCAAGGGATCATATGAATGTTTTTCTTATGAAGTCTGAGGTCATCAGTAGTGAGAGTGTCTGACCTTTCTGAGCATTCAGTGTGTGCTACTTATTCTACTTCAGGATCCTCCATTATAGTAGTTTCATCTAAGGCAGTAGTAGCAGGTTACTTTAGTTTGGGATCAGTGTACAGTATATGGGGAAAGAATAGGATATACCTAATATGTTCCCCATCCTCAGAGAGTAGAGCATGGATATGTAGGTGGTCTTCAGCAGGGTTAGAGAGGTCGTAGAGGAGGTCTTGGTCGGTTTCATGCTTTAATGTTTCTTGTGCTAGGTGAGATAGACATTGTTTGAGGTACCCTTTTCTTGTTTACTACATGGTTTCATGCCTTGTTTGATCCAGGATCTATGCACTAATTCATATCACCTACCATTTTATATGCTTTGGGACTTGAGTTATAGAGGATTCTAGTGCCCTTGGTGTTGACTATGTCAGTTTGAGGTTTAACTAACTTGTTTGATGTATGTAGAGATTGTGAGATAGTGCTTGAGAAGCACTAAACTTGGTTAGATTTCCTATGTTTACATATACAACCATATAACATCATCCTCGACATAGATTATTTGTATTTGGAGAAGGTTATCATGGATTTATTCGGGATGCAGTTTGTGTTCTTCGATACTGATGGAGATCCAGTAGTGTTTGTTGGTGAGTAAGAACCCTGGATAGGTCATAGAAGTGTTCCATACTTATCATCCTTGATGATTGAGAAAATGTTGAGTTCATTGTAGGTTCAGTATTTGGCGTTTTCTAGGTTCATAGAAGAGTACTCTGATGTCTTTCCAGAGGAAGTTGGAGCTTTACCCCCTCGATGATAGATCGGGTTTAGGATCAAACTACATCCCGGCGTATCCTATGTATTGATGTATCTATATAAGATGGTTCCTTCTAATTTTCAAGATCTATGTATACAGATTGATGTTCTATTGCAGTGTGGTTTACTTTATCCAAGTGTGTCACTGTGGGGTGCACCAGTTTTGTTCGTAAAGAAGGCTGATGGTAGTTTGTGGTTGTGTATCGATTATCATCACTTGAACCAAGTGATAGTGAAGAATCACTATCCTCTTTCATGAATTGATGATTTATTCGATCAACTGAAGGGTGCAAGTTGGTTCTCAAAGATCAATTTATGATCATTATATCTTCATATGTGTGTGAAGGATGAGGATATCCCAAATATTTCTTTTTATTATCATCATGGTCATTACGAGTTTGTTGTGATGTTGTTCGGTGTGAAAAATGATCCAGATTTGTTCATGGGTTAATGAATGTTGTGTTCCATGTGTTCCTAGATAAGTTTTTGGTGATTTTCATCAACAATATTCTTGTGTACTCCGTATCTAAGGAGGATCATGCAGATCATTTTTGTGTTGTTTTAAGAGTTCTTCTTCATAAACAATTGTTTGTAAAGTTATCAAAGTGTGAGTTTTGGGATCTAAAAGTATGTTTCCTGTGGAATATTGTATCCCATTAAGGAGTATTTGTGGTTCTATTTAAGGTATAATAAGTTGTGTCTTAGGAATCCCCCAAGATAGTGGCAGAGGTGAAAAGTTTCATTGGTCTTGCAGGCTATTATAGGAGGTTCGTAGCCTATTTCTCTTAGGTTACGACTCCTCTAATGGTGTTGACTATGAAATATTTGGCATTCATGTGGAATGATCAGTGTTAGGCAACTTTTTATTATCTTAAGGAGAAGTGGGTTAGTTCTCCAGTTCTTTGTATTCCAATAGAAGGAGTTCAATTTGAGGTTTGAGGTAATGCTCTGTGTCTGGGGTTGGGTTGTGTTATGATGCATTAGATATCATTCATCTCTTATAGGTCCTAGTAGTTATTTCCCCACAAATGTAACTATGCCACTCATGATCTCAAGTTGGTTGTGGTAGTGTTTTTCCTAAAGTTTTGGAGACATTACCTCATCGATGAATGTTTTATGGTCTTCACCGATCATAAGAGTTTGAGGTATGTTTTCTCCCAACATGACTTGAACTTATGCCAATGTCTGTGGATAGAGTTCTTATATAATTATGACTTTGAGATTTCATATACACCTAGAAATGGGAATGTTTTAGATGATGCACTAAGTAAAAATTCACACTATGATGTAGTACATGAATCAGGTGATTCATGGAGAGTAATGGAAGAAATTTTAGTATTGCATCTAGATATGGGAGAAGTTGGGGGTAGGGGTTGTCTTTTTTAGATGATGGTGCAGTCATCTCTATTGAAACATGTGGAAGAGTCTCAGTTGGGGGATCTTGAGTTGGAGGTCTAGAGAGACTGAGTTATTTGTGGTGAGGCCCCTGATGGTTGGTCTAAGGATGAACAACACTGAGTGTTGTTTCAGGGAATGATTTTTGTTCCTTTGGTGATGTGTGAGATGGTTCTTATAGAGTTACATAGTTTGCCTTTGTCGGTACATACTAGCATGAAAAAGATGTATTGTTCTTTGAGAGGTTAGTTTTAGTGGCATGGGTTGAAGTGCGCAGTTGTGAAGTTTATGTCTCAATGTTTAGTCTGTGAGAAGTAAAGGCCAAGCACCATGTTCCCGGTAGTTTTCTCCAACCATTATATGTTCCCCAGTGGAATTGGGAGGACATGTCAATGTACTTTTTTACTATTTTACCTCAATCTCAGGTAGATTATGATGTTATATGGTTGGTAGAGTATCCTTTGAAAAATCCATCCCACATTATAGTGATCAAGGAGTTGAGATCAATGGTGGTTTTGTTGATACAATAACTCGAGGAGTGGTGAGAATCTACAGGGTCCTAAGGAGGATCATTTCTGATCAATATCCTCATTTTATATCTAGGGTGTGGAGAGGTCTTTAGTATGCTTTCAGTTCTCATATATGCCTTATCACTGCTTTTCATCCGCAGATAGATGGTCAGACAGAGCGGACCATCTAGACTACTAAAGACATGTTGTGCTCTTGTGTCTTGGATTTTTGATGTTCGTGGATGAGGAACATTCCCTTGGTAGAGTTCACTTACAAAAATAGTTTTCACTCCACCATTGGTATGGTACTGTTTGAAGCCTTGTATGGATAACCTTGTCATTCTCCATTGTGCTGGACTAGGGTCAGAGAGTCAGTAATTCTCAAATCGGAACTGGTATAGAATACAACAGAGATGGTTCAGGTGGTTCATGAGGGGATGAAAGCAGTGAATGATCATCCGAAATCCAATGTCAATTATAGGAGGAGACATGTGGAATTTGATGTTGTGGATCATGTGTTCCTGAAGGTGACTCCCTATCATGGGCAATGAAGTTTTGTTCATGGGAGTAATATTTTTCCTTAGTTTGTTGGGCCTTTTGAGGTTTTAGCTCATGTTGGGTCTGTAGAGAATCATATAGTACTTCCCCCATAGATGAGATGGATACATGATGTTTTTCATGTGTCATAACTCTATTTTTATCTTCATGATGACTCTCACGTCATCAATTGGTGCAAGATTTATGTTGATAATGATTCAACCTTTGAGGAGTGGAATGTAGAGATCTAGGACCTCCAGGAGAAGGTGTTTTTCGGGTGTGTTATACCCTTGGTTTGTGTCTTATAGTAGCATGGTGGCATGAATGAGAGTACCTAGGAATGTGAGTCACAGATATATGCTCAGTACCCTAATCTTTTTTATGTTTATCTCTTCTCTTGTAGTGTTATCCATTTTTTGGTTGTAGACCTTTTTTAGTTTATGATATGGATTCCTCTTGTTACTTGTTGTGTATTACTCTCTTTTTAGAGGTATCTCCCTAAGGAGAGTGTTTAGGATCTAGTTTTGGTTGTTTTGTGGTTTTGAGTTGTTCCTATGATGAGTTCGTTGAGATCCTAGGGTGAAAAGAGCCTTGAGAGGTATCTCATGGGGTGTATTTTTAGATGACCCCCTTTCTGTTTCATCTCTGGGTTGGTTTTGGATTCTCGAGGACGATAATTTTTTTGAGAGGTATCTAATGTAAGGTATCAGATCCACATCGATCGACCCTTTTCATGTTTTCAAAGACTGAGGTGCTTGGATGAGGCTCAGAATAAATCTAGGTGAGTTAGATTTCTAGTAGCTGGAAATAGGGATGTTCCACGAGGTGTAAAGGTTTTACATGATGTGAAAGTGTGTTTTACAATGTGTAATGAATCAGGGTTTAAAAATAAATAAAATGAATAGGCGAAGACTTTTTGGTAGAAACCAAACCCTGAGGATTGCATAACATGAAAGGAGATTACACATCATGTAATTTACTAATGTTGTATGTTTTAAACATTTCCAGCCACTCGAGTCATCAAACCCTATGGTTGCAGCACTACCCGCTCTTGTTCCAGGTGACCCGGTATCCCCCTCTTTGGAATTTTGGGGATTCCTTCATCAAGGATCGATCCCTATCTTCCCTATTTAGATTCATCTTCAATCCAAGGTATATTCTATCTATGTTCTTGAGATTTCCTTTATCTGTTTCCTTCTATTATTTTTTTCTATGTGATGGAGCTTGATATCCATGTTCCTGATGGAGTTTTTTTGGTTTTTGGTTGGTCAAGATTTTCTGCAGCATCCTCGGGTGGATGCAATTGTTGTATGAGAGGTGATTAGGATTTGCAGCATTGGTATGTTCTCATGTAAAGAACTTTGATACCTTTTTTGAGGTAGGGTATTTGTTTCTTCTCTATTTATTTATAATCAATCATAGAGATATCATGATTTATCCCCTTGTATCATAATGAAATTAACCAAATAATTACTTGAATCGGATCATATAATTGGTATCAATCGCATGGTGATGTTGTTTCTTATACCATGATAATGTTTTCCTCTTGATTTACTAGATAGTGTTTATGCCTTTCTTGGTTTAGAATATTTTTCTTAATGGAAATTTTGTAAATAACATAAATTCTTAATTAATTGATAATTAATTGTTTAGAGGTTTAAAGAGGCATGTTTAATGATTCTAGTTTTTGTTGTAATTTGATGATAATAAAATTGATTCTAGTTTGCATATTTAATTGAATTGGTTAATGAACCTAAAGAATGTTGATTCTTATTGATAAAAGAATTAAATGCATGTTACATTAATTTTTTAATTAATTTGTGATAGTTGTGATAGATTATTTATTAGGTTGCCCATAGTTTATACCTGTTAATAATGAATCGGTTAATTCAAGATATAATAAAAACCGATTTTGTGATAAAAGATAATAACTTTATAGGGAATGATTTTCCAGCTTTCTTATAAGGGACAAGTTCCTTGTTCTTCATATCCATGAGATATCATTGTGTGTGAAGGCTAAATTCCTCATTTTAGGGCCAAGATCATGGTTACTTTGTTTTTTTCCTACTGCTTGTGATGTGACATGAGCTTAGGATGGCTGGGCCTAGAGGGTTATTGTGGTAAGTAAGGTGGTGAGGCATGGATGTGATGTGAACTCGGGATGGATGAGTCTGGAGGGATGTTGTGGTATGTGGAGCAGGGAGTTCTGGATGTGATATGATCTTGGGATGGTTGTCCCTGGAGGTCTATTGTGGTATGTGGGGCAGGGAGGCCTAGTTTTTATGGCATAATTTGATTCCTGATATGGTGGGACACCTCAAGATATGTATGTGGGTGTCGGGGAGGACACTAGAGATGATGTAATGGGTTGAACTTGGGATTACCCATTGATATAAAAGTTGTATGCTTGTTTAAATTAATTTTTTGGATTACGAACATGTTTTTGTTTATCTACTTTCCTTTCCCCACTACTTAAGGAAGATGGTTATGGTTACTCTCCTTAAAAGAGATGTGAATTTGTGCGGGGTATTCCATGTACTTTATGTTTTTAGATTCTCATGGTTGGATGAGTTTATGCTCTTGTTATAGGTGGAAAATACTCAATGGGTAGTTCATCTACTCATCGATTTTATCCCCTTGTGTTTGGAAGATTAGAATTTTTTCCTAGAATACCTAGAAATATAGAAATTGATAATGTTATTAATAAATGAATAAATGTTTAACCCATGGGGTTGGAGCTCACTAGGATGCAATGCTGAGGTTATAATTCTAAGAATTCATAGACTTGATTTTCTTATGCTTAGAGGGCATGGAACTTTTTGTGATGTTAATGTAAAGAAATGTGGAAAATGGTAATGGTTAATTGATGGTTAAATAATTAATTAACATAAAGTGAAACTAATAAAAAAAGTATAAAGTAATTTAATATTACTCTTTAAATGTTTGTGTGCTTATAGGATATATGATATAGCAGTGGCAGTCGGGAGTCTGAGAGATGTTAGCTTTAGTTGAATCTAAGACTAGGTTATTCTCATAATGTGGTTGTGAGCTGTATTATATCATGAACTTTTTGTGTTTATATACATTACTCCACTCTATAGATTAGGGAAACTGACACCCTAGGGATTTTGAGCCCTGGGGGGTGTTTCCCCAACATCCTGGTGGGAGGGTGGATAGCTAACTACCCCATTTGTCCTCGATCTATTCACTTGGTAGTTACATGTGCGGGTATGCACGATGGTTAGTTTTCCCCATATATTTGTGTAGAGGGTTGTAATGGCTTGTAGTTATTTCACACACATGTATTTTGGATATAGTTTCCTATGGAATACTATAGGTATAATGTGTATAGGTTGTGATGGCTTGAGGATCCTTACTCAGTGTATGGGTTGTAATGCCTTTAAGTATAATACTCGATGTATGATACACATTATACAGGCTATGGTGGATCCCGAAAACTACATGGTTACTTTTGATTATGTGTACTTGGTAGTTTGTTGCATGAGGTGCATATTGTGGTGCTTTTCCCAAGTGTCTGTAGGCTATCCTTTTTATAGATAAATTCTCAATACATGCGATGTTGTGGAAAAGTGGAAAACTAGTGGGGAAGTGTTAGGGGTACCCTTGATATTATTTATTATATTATATGCTCTTTTATGTGATATTTTGTGAGATTATCCATAGTGAGGCTGGGAACTTAATATAAATGTGTGGGTGATGAGTTAGTTTCACTTGTTGTTCATTGTGCTTTAGCATGTTTTCTTTACTTTTTCTTGAGAATCTATAGGTAGGATCCTATAGAGTATATTTTTATACTCACCCTATGTATATATAAACTATTTTTTAGTTCAGTTGGAAAATGTTGGAGATTAGTGTGGTTACTACTAGCTTGGGGTTTTTTAGGAGTTGTTTGGGCTTCATGGTCACTACCATCTTTACCTTTCCTTTGGTACTTATAGTCTTCCTTTTAGTTGTAGTAGTTATTGAATGAAATTATATATGTGCACTTGGGTTTTATTTTATATTTTAGTCTGAGTAGGATTTGGTTGGTTTCTATCTTATCTCTCTATTTTTCATGTGTTCTCTTTGAGAGTAATGCCTCTCATCTATGTGTTTAATATACCCTCGGTGCTATTCACCAACCTAAGGCCTATTAGAGGTGGGACTCAAGTGTCACTATCTCTATTCTCCCATTTCCTACTCAGGAGGGGTACACTTTGTTGGGAGGGTTCATGAGATAAACACTCCATGAGTTGTGGTAAAACTCGATAAGATTCATCTCAATCACTATAAACTTTCACAATAGCTATATATTGTACAACCCATTCCTTCTAGTAATAAATTTTATACCCAACAAGCTATTTGATTCTCTCCACCACTAATACTATAAGAATATAGTGACATGTTGTTGTCATTTCAAAAATAATACTTGAAATGAATTCAGCATCTAATGTCGCATGATCATGTGATGGGATTGAGTTTACACATGTGTGTGGAGTAAATCTAGTAATGTGACAATAGTAAAAATTATTATCAATTATATCTCAAAAAATTATATGATAGTCTAAATAAAATTTATCACACTAAATCATATAAAACAATCTCTTTAACTCTTCTGCAATATGACTATAATATTACTCAATGTAATATTTTTTATCATAGTTTTCATTACTTATTTGTTGTCAAACTCTCTTCCAATATATAGAACACCTTCTTATGACACTCGATTCATGCCACTAATAATTCCTATAAATTATTTACTATGAGTAATAACTGACCAATCAAATTGTGGTAAGTGTGTCATTCCTTCGGTCCACCATAATGCCAATAGTGGAGGATGATTCAATGATTGGTGGGACCTCACAAGGGTTTTCTCATAATTTTATTTGGTATTTTGTTATTGTTCTACATCCTAATCATCTTATTCTTTTGAATTTTCAACATACTCGAAATTTTCCACCATCAAATCGATATTATGTGGAGTAATATTCATAAAAACAACACTTTATCTATGTGACATCATATCTTGAAGATATGACATTGTATTCTAATTCTATGATGAACCAACTACCATCACTAATGGAACTTCTTGAGATGTTAGAGCATAAGGATATAACATTGTATTGTGAAGTTTTGATGGACCAACTTTCAATTCCAATAAAGCTTCACCCATAGTATCTATGGTGACATAAAACTCCATAATTTGATTTTTGGATTGATTCTTAACCAATGAAAATATTTTTACCTAGCCACCATCATCAATAACTAGATAGGTTATATTCCACAACCTATCTATAAATTGTATATGTATATATATGATGGACTCTATCACTTGATTATCCATCTATTTTAACCTTTAACGAATTTTTCTATGAATGGATTTAAATTTGTACACTCTCCAAGCATTACAACTCTTTCTGGTTATCTACTGTA
Organism: Viscum album; assembly: GCA_963277665.1. Lineage (NCBI taxonomy): Eukaryota > Viridiplantae > Streptophyta > Magnoliopsida > Santalales > Viscaceae > Viscum > Viscum album. Next base: position 925,654,113 of record OY728126.1, on the reverse strand, counting down.
ACTACATCCTTATTCAATTTCAATTATTTGATCACTGTAATAAATATATTCAACCATATTGTTTATCTATAATAAGTATTCATTATTAATTATATCTGATAAAAGATATATAATATGAATTTTAAATATTTAAACGTTTTATTTTAATTATGGGTCTTATAACTAAGAGTGTAAGAACCCGGACCTTCTTTTCAGGTATGTTTTTCCTTTTCAGGTCATTTTTGGGAAAAAGAGGAGAATCTGGAAATTTTCTAAGTACACACCATCTACTTTATAAGTACACGCCGTGTACTTTGATGCCGCTCGAGGTCGTGTGATGGTCATGTCATGGCCACACACACGACCATGTAGGGGTGATGTGGAGGCCTCTTAATGTGGAGTACGGAAAAGCCTAGTACACACCGTGTACTCCAAAATTACACATCGTGTACTTTTTTTTTCATTAAATGGACCGGGGTCACGTATTAACCCCAAAAACATCTTCTTCTCCAGTTTATTCGACCGAGAGAAAGGGTACGGACATGGATCTTCTCCGAGTCTCAGATCTGTCACTGGTTATCTGAATTGAACACCATCGGTTGCAATATAATCGCAGTGGTGAGTTCTTGGTTCTTCTTTGGCCGAGTTTCCTGATTCTTAATCTTATGAGAGTTATCTGAGGTTGAACATTTTAGACATTTTTTCAGATCTACTCCATTCTAGGCCAATTCACGGGTCTAGGTTCAAGTATATCAATCTCCTTGGATTAAGGTAGGTGGTTTGTTTCCTTACGTTGAATGTCTTTGAGTTTTTGTGAAAAAGTGTCGGATACCCATGTATCGGGTATCTCGGGTTATGGTTTTGATCCTGTATTATTATCTGCCTTAGATTTCTTGTATTCTTGTGGCCATTATATGAACAATGTTTTCTTGTTAACATGTTTGAGGATTACCCCATGGGTGTTTCCCTTGTTTTGGTTGTTTATCGCCATTTGGCTTAGGTTGCCTGTGAGGCAGACCTTATTGCATTGATTGCCTACCTTGATATAATTGATTGCATGTATTTCCTACTGTTTATATGCTTTTGATGCATTGTAGGTTTTAGCCAAGTAGTTTTTTGAACTTACTTAGGGCTGTTAATAGTCGATTATGCACGACTGGACTGCTCAGGGCTGTGTGAACCTGGTGCGGTAGACTAAAGAGGGAATTGACGATTAAGGGCTTCCCTAGAGAGTCAGTTATAAATTAGTATTGTTCGTGGGACCTACAAGAATGGGACTTTTTTCTTCCTCATAGTGTTCTTAGTTACGTAACGAGACTATAGGGGGAATTAGATGTAATTTCTTCCTCTGAAAGTCTATAGCTACCGTTACAAGACTGCAGGGGAATGGATGGTGAGATATTCCTAGAGTGTTTGTGCCTTTGTATGATTAATTGACTAAAGGGGTCTGCCAGTGTGAGCCACCCAGAGAGTTAGTGTGAATATTTTTTGGTTGGTTGTGACGAGTCCACTAAGACAAAGAACAATCTTGGGTTTTGTACTGCTTTTTGTTTAGGTAGTCTGCTGAGATACCTGTTGTGTTGCTTACTATGCCTTGGGAATATAGAGCTGTTTGCTAGATTCCTTGGTTGATAATTAAATGATTGAATTAAATTAATAAATAAATGTAAATGGAGATTTGTAGGATTGTTTAATTTAGTGTACTCTTGTTTCTCTGTTGCATTTATTTCCTTTACTTTTGCTATATTTCTCACTCAAAGTAGGGCACAGATATTGTGGTGGTTGCCTACTGGGACTAGTGTCACACCCTATTTGGGTCCTGCTTTTCGGCCCAAACAGGTTATATGGTTGCAGGTGTGGATAGGGATTGTGGCACTTCTACTTCAGGTACATGATTGCTGGTTGGAGCTGGAGATAATAGGACGGAGCTTAGGCTTGAGATTCTGCTGGAGTTGTTGTTTACTTTTAGTACTTTGATTCTCAGTTGTATTTTAGCACGTTTTTATGTTTGTTTCTTTCCTTAGATACTTGTACCTGCTGCATCATTATCATCATCTATATATATTCATTGCTTCCTCTATTTAGTTTCATTTATTGTATGATGTTTATTGCTTCCTCTATTGACTGTTATTTCATTTCCCTTGTATACCTTACCAAATGAGTGCATAGTTTCCCCAATGACTCACCAAGGTCCTTGCTGCTAGTTGGCAGCCTCTTGTGTTTGGAGAAATGCTCTTGAGGTCATGTGGCTAACCGAGTATGGGGCACCAGTTGAGTGGATCCGGATTCGGGTCGTTACAAAGTGGTATCATAGGCATTTATTTTCTTTTCTATTGACTTACAGTTTAGAAACATTAGACAAGGATAGGACGGAATAGGTAAATGGTAAATAGTTGTGCCCATGAGTTCTAGAACCTGTGTACAGGGAAAAATCTAGGTTACCTTGAATATTGTAGTTTTCAAGTTTTTCAAATGTTACAGTTTAATTAACTTCACCATTGGGTGGTGCACTTGTTTTGTGATGTTACTATTTATATGATTGTGGTTCTATTTTGTTGCAACCCGATGAGATGAGGGTATTCCATCTCATGCATCATATAGGAAGTTGTTATAAAATCACATGTCATGCATTTTTCCATGCCATCTAAATTGCATTAGAAATCGCATGTTGTTGTGATAGAATTTTTAATAGACTATGCATGCTGTTGTGATAGCTTCTGTGATAGAATACCTACTATGTTGATAGGGTATTGTTTTTTTAGAGCTCCTCTATCATGGACACCAAACTTTGGTCTTAGAGGTGTTATGGGCCCTCGAGGATCGGAAATTGGTGGATCGTGAGTTTGTTATATGGTTTACTGGTTATATGGATTGTATAAGATGCCAAGCTTTGATTCGCGGGGAGTATGGGACCTCACGGATCGTAATTTGGCACCTCAACTCTTGTTTCCTGTGTTTTCTGGGCTTCGGAGTAGTTTCTGAGCTACTTCCCAGAAAAATCTAGAATACACAGCATGTATTTTATTAATACACATTGTGTAGTTTTTAAACCGTGTCACTGGCTGTGTGAGAAGAAACATGGGGTCCTGAAAAATCTTATAGGAAAACGTCGTGTACTAGTTTCGCATGCCATGTATTATGAAATAGGTACCCCGACCATGTCACGAACAACACGGATCGTGTTATCTTTTCACATACATGATGTATCTGAATCTTACACGCTGTGTAGTTTGATCTAGGTACCTGACTGTGTCATGAACAACATGGGTTGGTGTTACCCTTCCTAGTACACATTGTGTCTTCCTTGAACACGCCATGTAGTGTCGGCCGTGTGTCAGGCCGTGTCGCTAACAACACGGGCCAGGTAAGGCATGTATGGTACACGCTGTTTCTTCCTTGAATACGCCGTGTAGGTTTGTCCTAGAGGAGCCATGTGGGTTAACCGTGTAGAAGGACTCGGGCAGGGAAGAGGATTCAAGTACATGTCGTGTGTTAGGACAGCATGCTGTGTATTTGGGGTGTTACACAACCAGTTTAGGTGGAATTACACACCCATGTGAATGACCTAAGGGAACACTCCGTGTATGGAAAGAACACTCAGTGTAGTCATGTTTTGCATAACTTGAATTCCTTATTTTCCCTGTTCCTTCTTGTGCCTTCAGTTTTCCTGTCTTTGTTAATCCTGAATCTAAGGTGTTATTTTGACCTTTCAGAGTCATGGCATCGAAATTTCCTCCCATTGCACATCAAGAACCAGGTAGTGACCGTACTCCTGATACGGCAGATCAGGGACTACCAATAGTTCCACCTATCATTCTGGACATGTCACCTGCAGTGATTCCAAACACTGGTGCTGACGCTCAGTTCAGAGAGGGTTTCATGAGGTTCATGTAGAACTTCCAGGGAGCTCAGCATCCTGCCCCGTCTATGGAAGAGCTGACGTGGATTTTTCAGCAGCAGCATCCTCCCACGTTCATAGGGGATGGAGTACCATAGGCAGCGGAATCATGGCTAGAGGCCAAGCTATCCATCTTCGAGCACCTGGAGATGCCTCCGAAGAGGAGAGTAAATCTATCGACTTATATTCTGCGAGACATCGCCAAGAGATGGTGGGATGTGGTTTCGTAGGCAGGGCGCCAACAGGTTATGGCTTGGGACGAGCTTCAGCGTACATTCTATGACTACTTCTACCCGACGACGTTGAGGGCTGACAGAGCCAGAGAGTTCATGAACCTTCGGTAGTGTGCTCTCATAGTTATGGAGTATTCCTCTTTCTTTATATAATAATGGTGTTTCACTCCCATTTTGGGGAATGAAGAGCTGTTTTTAGCGAGGAAGTTTGAAGAAGGCCTCAGACCGGACATCAGATCGCAGGTGAACGTCTTTCAGTTAACTTTTATTACTCTGATAGTCAACCAGGAGCTTATCACAGAGAGAAATCTGAGGGAGACTGGACTTGTGGACTAGGGTGGTTCAGCATCCAGGGATGACTCATTTTAGATAGATAGCAAGAAGTGCCACCGAGAGTCTACATGAGGTGACTCGACGAAGCATGGTATTCCTTCTTGTAGACAGGATCTTCCTTCTAGCAACCAAGTGGTGTGATATCAGTGTAAAAAAAGTGGTCATAAGAAGCCTCAGTGCTCGAGAGACCCAGTGGAGTACTGATATTACGGCAAGAAGGGTCATCTGCAGTGTTTCTGCAAGGTTCTTCTTCCAGTGGATAGTGAAGGAGGATCAGTTTCGACTCCGCATACAGGATCAGGATTAGCAGTTCTGCAGCAAACTGGGGTCTAGAGTTCTTCAGGTCATTCAGGCCAAGGTAGAGGTCGTGGACATAGTGGCCAGGCTCAGGGAGGGTAAACTCAGGGATCTCAGGCTGCTACATAGGGCCGCGGTGCAGGCTAGACTTTTGTGGTAGAGCATATTCATCGGGAGAAGGATCCTGGACCTTCTACAGTTTGAGGTACAATTTTAGTAGCCTCAGTTTTATCCTCTGCACTTTTCGATACAGGAGCTTCTCATAGCTTTATTTCTATGTGTACTATGGAAAGCCTTAGACTTACTATTTATACTTCTAAGGACATGTTGACACTAGACACACCTTTGGGGACTATAATGTCTAGCGTACAACAGTGCAAGGAGTTCCTTCTAGAGGTGGCTAGGTATCACTTTTTATGGTACCTCTATGTCCTAGATATAACAGGCTATGATTTTATTCTCAGAATGGACTAGCTCATTCCCTTCTGGGCAGTCGTCGACTATTATCTCCACAGGGTGAGTTTCATATCACTATAGGGTGAATCATTTCTTCATAAGTGCAAGTGGGATGTCCAAGTGAGTAGAGCAGGACCAGAGCATCATGGGCTAGGCGGAGTTACAGATCATATTTCCAGTCTGTACCTAGATGACCAGGGGAATTCACAGTTAGACTTTCCTCCAGTGGTGGATCTTTTCAGGGATGTCTTTCTAGAGGACATTTCAGGTTTTCCTCTAGAGTGTGAGATAGACTTTTCTATTGAGCTTGTTCCAGGAGCGGAACTGGTGTCCATTCCTTCTTATAAGATGGCTACACCTGAGTTACAGGAGCTCAAGAAGTAGTTGGAGGAGTTTCAAGAAAAGGGTTTCATCCGACCCAGTACTTCTCCTTGGGGTTTGTTTGTCCTGTTTGCGAAGAAGGCAGACAGCACCCTTAGTCTTTATGTGGATTATCGAAAGCTGAACCAGTTGACGATTAAGAACCAATACCCCTTGCCTAGGATTGATGACCTCTTTGATCAGCTTCGAGGAGCTCGAGTGTTCTTGAAGATTGACTTGAGATCCGGCTATCATCAGTTGCATGTCAGGCCATCTGATATACCTCTTACAGCCTTCCGGATCAGGTATGGTCTGTATGAGTATTTGTTTATTTCGTTCAGTATCACGAATGTGCCAGCAGTTTTCATGGAACTGATGAACAGAGTGTTCCATCCATACTTATATTCTTTCATGGTTATTTTCATGGACGATATCTTGGTGTACTCTCACACTCGACACGACCATGCTACCCATCTTGAGATCATTTTGAGTACACTGAGGGAGCATTAGTTATATGCTAAGCTCTCAAAGTGCCACTTTTGGGTGGACGAGATTCAATTTCTAGGTCATGTCATCTCAGAGACAGGAGTATCAGTAGACCCAAAGAAGGTGAGAGCAGTAGTTACCTAGGAGCAGCCGAAGAATGTCTTCGAGGTACGAAGTTTCTTAGGGCTGGCTGGTTACTACAGGTGATTTATACAGGACTTCTCATGCTTATCAGAACCGTTAATGGGCTTGACTAAGAAGGGGGTGAAGTATGTTTGATCAGAATCTTGTGATTCAGCCTTTTAGGAGATGAAGGGGAGATTGACTTCTACACTGAATCTAGTTTTTCCGGAGTCAGGCAAGAGTTAAACAGTTTTCTGTGATGCATATGGTATCGAGCTTGGAGCAGTGCTTATGCAGGAGGATCGTATTGTTGCATATGGATCTCGTCATTTGAGGCCACATGAGAGGAGCTATCCTACGCATGACCTGGAGTTGTCTTCAGTTGTTCATGATTTGCATTGTTGGATACATTATCTTCTGGGAGAGAATTTTGTGGTATATACTGACCACAAGATCCTCAAGTATATCTTCACGCATCATGACTTGAATCTGAGATAGTGGAGGTGGGTTGAGTACCAACATTCTTTTGATTTTGAGCTTTCTTATACGCCTGGGAAAGGCAACGTTGTGGCAGACGCACTAAGCAGGAGGACATAGATACAGGCAGTTCAGGAGGCCAGCAGCGAGTGGAAGCTTATGGCTCTGTTCTCTAAAATGCATTTGGAGGTGCACAACAGACAGGGTCAGACTTTTCTTTCTTTTGTAGTTGTTACCTCTACCATTCTTGACTGAGTTTGAATGAGGAAGCTATCAAATTATGAGGGCCTAGTCCTACAGGAAATCACATAAGGAGAGGACCCTCCTCCCGGATGGATCGTAGGCAAGGGTGAGATCTTGCATTTCTAGGGACGTGTATGGGTGCCAGCAGATATACGCGAGGATCTGATGAGAGATTTTCATTCCCTGGTTTGGGAAGTTCATCCTGGAATCACTAAGATGTATCATGATCTACACCGCCAGTATTGGTGTCCAGGTATGAAGAGAGATGTTTCTGGTTTTGTCATGAGGTGTTCCACCTATCAGCAGGTGAAGGCGGAGCACCAGCAACCAGCAGGGCTTTTACAGCAGCTACCCATTCCCGAGTGGAAGTGGAATGATGTCACGATGGACTTTGTGACAGGGTTAACGAGATCGCCTCAAGGGAATGACGCGGTATGGGTTGTCATTGACAGGATCACGAAGGTTTCTCACTTCTTGACGATTAAGGAGACCTTCAGTGTTGATGATCTTGGACGGTTGTACATCCGTGAGATTATACGCTTGCATGGGGTTCTGAGTACTATCATTTCATATAGGGACTCCTGATTCACGTCGCATTTCTGGAAAGGGCTACAGAGGACTTTGGGTACACAGGTACTTCTGAGTACAGTTTATCATCTCCAAACAGATGGACAGTCAGAGCGCATGATTCAGGTGCTTGAGGACATGCTAGGAGCATGCGTCCTTGATTTTGGAGATTCTTGGGAGAGACATATACCTCTAGGGGAGTTTTCTTACAATAATAGTTTTCAAACAACTATTCAGATGGCACCTTATGAGGCTTTGTATGGTAGGTCGTGCCGATCACCCTTGAGTTGGTTAGAGGCAAGAGAGGCAGCTATGCTGGGACCTCGTCTTGTTCAGGAGACCACAGAATAAGTGGAGTTGATTTGTAAAAGGATGGATATTGCACAGTCTTAGTAGAAATATTATTATGATCATCGGAGATGACCTTTAGAGTTCAAGGTTGGAGATCAGGTTTTCCTACGTGTTACCCCGAGGTTGGGACACAAGAGGATCAGGAGACAGGGCAAGCTTTCACTAAGATACGTCGGTCTGTTTGAGATTCTGGAGAGAGTGGGGTTGGTTGCTTATAGGTTGCAGTTACCTTAGAGGTACCAGGCTATGCAGGACGTCTTCCATGTTTCTCATCTTAGACACTATTTCTCAGACCCGTCTCATGTTTTTCAACCTGAGGAGGTTGATCTGGAGTAGGATGCATCATTCGAGGAGCATCCTATCAGGATTGTTGATCACAGTGCAAAGGTACTATGTGGCCGATCTGTTCCTCTAGTACGGGTGCTATGGTAGCACGGTCGTGTACAGGATGAGACTTGGGAGAGGGAGGCCTATATGCGATCACAGTGGCCAGAGTTGTTCGGGGTTTCTTCTTCAGCACCATGCTAGTGAAATCCGGGGACGAATTTCTTTAAGGGGGAAAGTTTGTAAGAACTCAGACCTTCTTTTCAGGTATATTTTCCCTTTTCTGGTCGTTTTTGGGAAAAAGAGGAGAATTTGGAAATTTTCTAAGTACACGTCGTGTACTTTATAAGTACATGCCATGTACTTTGATGCCGCTCGAGTCTGTGTGCTAGCCATGTCATGGCCATACACACGTCCATGTAGGGGTGATGTGGAGGCCTCTTAATGCAGAGTATGGAAAATACTAGTACACGTCGTGTACTCCAAAAGTACACGCTATGTACTTTCTTTTTTTTCATTAAATGGACTGGGGTCACGTCTTAACCCCAAAAACGTCTTCTTATCCAGCTTCTTTGATTGAGAGCGAGGGTATGGCCATGGATCTTCTCCGAGATATCAATTTGTCACCGATTATCCGAATCGAACACCGTCAGTTGCAATAGAATCACAGCGGTGAGTTCTTGGTTCTTCTTTGGTCACAATTCCTGATTATTTATCTTATGAGAGTTATCTAAGGTTGAACATTTTAGACGTTTTTTCATATCTACTCTGTTCTAGGACGATTCATGGGCCGAGGTTAAAGTATATCGATCTCCTAGGATCGAGGTAGGTGGTTTGTTGCCTTATGTTGAATGACTTTGAGTTTTTGTGAAAAAGTGTCGGATACCCATGTATCGGGTATCTCAGGTTAGGGTTTTGATCCTGAATTATTATCTGCCTTAGATTTCTTGTATGCTTGTGGCCATTAGATGAACAATGTTTGCTTGTTATCATGTTTGAGTATTAACCCATGGGTGTTTCCCTTGTTTTGGTTGTTTATCATCGTTTGGCTTAGGTTGCCTGTGAGGCAGACCTTGTTGTATTGATTTCCTGCCTTGATATAATTGATTTCATGTATTGCCTATTGTTTATATGCTTTTGATGCATTATAGATTTTATACAAGTAGTTTTTTGAACTTACTTAGGGCTACTGATAGTCGATTACGCACGACTGGACTGCTCGGGGCTGTGTGAACCTGGTGTGGTAGACTAAAGAGGGAATTGATGATTAAGGGCTTCCCTAGAGAGTCAGTTATAAATTAGTATCATTCGAGAGACCTACGGGAATGATACTTTGTGATTCCTCATAGTTTAATTTGTTACGTATCGAGACTACAGAGGTAATTAGACGTAATTGCTTCCTCAAAAAGTCTATAGCTACCGTTACAAGACCGCAGGGGAATGGGCGGTGAGAGCTTCCCAGAGTGTATGTTCCTTTGTATGATTACTTGACTAGAGGGGTATGCTATTGTGAGCCACCCAGAGAGTTAGTTTTAATATTGTTTGATTGGTTGTGACGAGTCCACCAAGCCAAATAATAAGCTTGGGTTTTGTACTGCTTGCTGTTTAGGTAGTCTGTTGAGATACATGTTGTGTTACTTGCTATGACTTGGGAATATAGAGCTGTTTGCTAGATTCTTTGGTTGATAATTAAATGATTGAATTAAATTAATAAATAAATGTAAATGGAGATTTTTAGTATTTTTTACTTTATTGTACTCATATTTCTCTGTTGCATTTATTTCCTTTATTTTTTCTATATTTCTCACTGACAGTAGGGCGCAGATCTTGTGGTGGTTGTCTACTGGGACTAGTCTCACACCCTATTTGGGTCCTGCTTTTCAGCCCAAATAGGTTATATGGTTGCAGGTGTGGATAGGGATTGTGGCCCTTCTACTCCAGGTACATGATTGTTGGTTGGAGTTGGAGATCATAGGACCGAGCTTAGGCTTGCGATGCTGCTGGAGTTACTGTTTAATTTTAGTACTTTGATTCTCAGTTGTATTTTAGCACATTGTTGTGTTTGCTGCTTTCCTTAGATACTTGTACTTGCTGCATCATTATCATCATTTCTATATATTCATTTCTTCTGCTATTTAGTTTCAGTTATTGTATGTTGTTTACTACTTCCACTATTGACTGTTATTTCCTTTCCCTTGTATACCTTACCAAATGAGGGCATAGTTTCCCCAATGACTCTCCAAGGCCCTCACTGCTAGTCAGCATCCTCTGGCATTTGGGTAAATGCGCTTGAGGTCATGTGGTGAATCGAGTATGGGGAACCAGTTGAGTGGCTCCGGATTCAGGTCGTTACAAAGAGTATGTAAAGATATTATATTTTTTTAGAGTTATCCCTAAAGAACTAATGGTTAATGGTCCTAATTTTCATAAGTAATTATGTTTTGTAAAGATCATATGAATTATCCAAATAATATCCATAATAAATTTCAAAACAAGTGTATTTTTAGGCCTCTTTTTTGTGAACTGAGTGATGATTGAGTTAATACTAAATACACCCCATTCGGGTTTACTATGTCATGATCCCTCCCTCTAAAGGTACACCTCTTGGGCTGGTAATGAAGGAAGTGGGGTGATGATGCCTGAAGTCATCCCCCAATAGGCCATGGGTTAGAGACTATCACCAAAGGGATATCATACAAACAAAGGGGAGTTATTAACCTATAATATGAATATGAGGGATGATAGATAAGATGATTCCACCAAACAAATCATGCTCATAATAAATAAAAGATTACAATATATCCATGTAATGTCATATAGTAGGAACAACTATAAAAGGAAATTATAAGTACCAAAAAAATCCTCATTAGTGACCTTGAAGTCCAAATAGCTCCTAAAAAACTCTACAAGCTAGTAATGTTCATCCAAACCACCAACCAGCTCCTACATACCTAAAAATAGTTTATATAGATTGGGGTGATCATAATAGGTATACTCAGTAGGTTCCTCCCTAAAACCTCTTGGTTAATTTTGAATAAAGCATATTAAATCCCAATGAATAAACAATAAAACTAACACGTCACCTAATCATGTATGCTAAGTTCCCAGCCTCATAATGGATATCTTAATAAGTAATACATACAAGTAATAATGTAATATCCAACATAAATATAAAATTGAAGGTACCATACTACCACTTCCTCATTGGTTTGGATCTCTTGCCCCAATGTCACACATATTGAGTCATCTCTCTTTAATAATACATAAGATTCAAAGGCAACTGTATAATAATATTCACCTTTTGAATCACATAATCTCATCATAATCACTACCTATAGATAGTAATTGAGTATTTTTTCAAAATCATCCATAGATTTCACAATGAGTACTACACCTCAAGGCATCACAACTCGTACATAGTATACCTATAATGATACTTAGGATAATATATATGAGGATACGTGTGTGTGAAATAACCAAAAGTTATTATAACCCTTTTGACACATTTAAAAATATGGAAACCTTCATGCATACTAGAACTTAATACTACTCTCAAATAAGAGAGAAAAGAAGAGGGGGTAGACATCTCTATGCCCATTTTTAACCTGGATATTGGAGAAAACACCCCCACCCCCCAGAGTCAACTGGGTGTCGGTTGCCCTACCGACATGGGTGGAGTAGCGTATGAAATAACATAACATAATGAATACATATATATATAGCTCATATACCACGCAATGAGAAACTACCTAGCCTTAGACTCAACTTCAACTATCATCACTTGGACACCCAACTACCAATGTTAAGGGCTAGATATCCTATAAGCACATAAAAAAATAAAGAGACTTTTAATTTAATTATTCATGTTGAATATTTCAAATTTATATAACACCAACCAATTATCCCAAGTCAACCATATAATTCCCAACCCCATGGATTAAATCATTTAATATTCGTTATCATTCCATAATTCAAGGTAATCTAGGACTCATCCTAAGAAACCATAAACGATGTATAAGCCGAGCACAACCTGTTGCATTAAACAATGGGGAAAGGAATATAGAAAGAAAGAAACTTTTCTAACCTACCTTTAGTGTATTAAATTCATAAAAAAACAATAATCCGATCTTTTAATTCAATAAACAATGGGAAATCCCAACTACGAGCCACTCCATAAATCCCAGTGTCATCCTCGATACCACCATGCATATCACCATCCATCTCTATATCATCAACACCAACTACTACCACAACCCTGAGAACCTCTACCCATTTCTTGTCAATCCACTAGTCATCCCAATCTCACATAATGTTTTATATCAAGGGTCCACATCCATAGTAATCACACGTGTAAACAAGAAAACAAAAAATAATTAATATGACATTCAGGCCCTAGAACCATGGAATCCAACCTTCATAATCAAACAAACTCACTTGGGCCCAAATAATTAGCTTCAAAAAACAACCAATTTATTACCATCTTGAATTAACTTATTAATTTAACATAGGTTATATCCACATGAAACTTAGGGCGTTAACTATCAACAACTAATAAATTATTTAAACATGCTTCAAGTATAACTTCAATTTCTATCAATTATAAGGGAAATCAATAATAATTAAACATGCCTATTTATTATTTAATTAATTAATAATTTACTATATTTACATTCTATATCCAATTTCCTAGAATAACAAACATTTTAATCTACAACATCAATAAGAGATAACACACTATCTAACAAATCAAGAGGAAAATTGTCAACACAAGACATAAACACATGAAATCATTATAATCCAAAACCAAAAATCATTCTTTAATTCTAGTTTAATATTCATTAGGGTTAATCCCACCATTACATAATGATATAAATAATGATAACTTCATAATTTCACTTAAAACAAGAGAATTAACAAATCCTCTACCTCAAGACTTTCGACACTCTTCAAAAAAGAACAAAACAACAAGCACAGATATTTGATCACCTCTCCCATAAGGACTCTACAACCCATCAAGGATGTTGCACCATAAACACATCAAAAAGAATCAAAATAAATCCATGATAATGAAGGATATTAACCATCACAACATGGAAAGATTGAATGGGAGAAAACATAATAGAACAAAGAAGAAACCATAAGAGAAAGAGGGAAAACTCACCTCAGATCACCACAGATTGATCATTAGAATTTGGGAATCAATACCAATTAAAAGGGATTAAAACAATCTAAAAATGAACTTTTTTATCCTAGGGTTTGGGAGAATTTGGATGAATTTAAGAGAGTTCAAGGGTAGAAAAAATTTATAAGTATTTTGAGAGACACACATTCATGGTGTGAATGGGTCATTCACATCATGAATGGTTCGAGTTTAAAACCTATAACTCCTCATGTATGTACAGGTGTTAAAAATCAATAGGAATTTTGAACTTTTGAAATAGTGGACGGTCTAATATTTGACTTGAACCTCATTTTGTAATTTCATGAGTTTGGGAACCTTAATAGAGGTTTTTGGTTATGGTATAAGTCTTAGAGGGGGTCCAGGGTGCTCATGAGGTGGTTAGAGAGAGAATAGGTGATAGGTCTATTAAAAAATAATACTTAGGCCATCAAACTATTGGTGGTGTCTCGGGGTGGTAGGATTCGCTGCCTATGGCCACCAACCAATTGATGGGAGTTTTAATGAGGGATAATGTACCAAATTTCCCCTATTAAGTTTCAAAGAATGGAGGCACTTTTCCCTCTCAATGTTTAGTGTATGTGAGATGGTAGAGCCCTCCCCATAGGTTCCTATTTCTCCTTTGGTTAAGGGGTGGTGTTTGGAATCATTATTCATCATTTTAAGATATGTATTATCCTATAGTGGATCCCATTCATCTCCTATATCTTCATTTATAAGTTTTCAGTTACCCATTATGGATTTTGATGCTGATTCCACCAAATCGTGGTGGAATCAGCCATATATCAAGGGGATTCCACTATTCTTGTGTAGATGGAATCATAATAAGACATATGTATATCATTATCTTACATTTAAATAAAGGTATAATGTGTTATTAATTTTCTAAGGTTTTTTCCTTAAAATTAAAATTTTCTTTTGGTGCTTTTATTGGTGTTGAATTTTACTTCTTTATCCTATGATGTGATCGGGTGTACAATATGGATGATGGTGAGAAGTTAGTTGTGTTTCAATGTGGTGAGATCTTCCAGTACTTGGTGGGTGACATAGACCTCAATAAGACATGGAAATTTTTCATCCCTTGGAATTAAAGTGTGAAGGCATTAAATAAGGTAGTCGGTCCCTAAATTTTCCCATAGTCTTATTTTATTCTGTTAAATTCTTGTAAAACCAATCACATCGGTTACTAGGTAATTACCATAGGTTTTAATTAAATTTTTTTAATTGAAGCCTTTGTTAGAACCCTTTGACATGTTTAAGCCTTATGTGAAGTTGGTTCATAGTGGAACACCTTGGTAGTATTTTTACCCTTGGAATTAGTTAATTAAATATTTTTTTCTTAGAAATGGTATTTTAAACATTGTATATAAAAACAAGGATATTGGGTTGGTAAATTGATTTGGATTTTGAAATAAAAATGTAGAAAAGGTAAATTGTTTTTATTTTATCTAAATAGAAATGTGGTGTGGATTTTATGGCATGTGTTGGAATTTTAGAAATTCTCTTTTGAAAATTATTTGAAAATTGTAATTTAAACAGTACTTTAGAATTGGTAAACTCTCTCAGTTTCAAAATAGAAAAAGGTGGAATGATTTTGAAAACATGTGTTTATATTTTGAATTGGTATTTGGAAATAATACTTTGAAATGTTGATCAAGAATAGTATTTTGGTAATGGGAATTGAAAATGGTTTAGGAATGGTTTTTTGGTAATTTATATTGGATTTTTTTTTGGAATGTAAATCTGAAAGGCCCTTTATTGCTTATATTTGTTAATATAGTGATATTATTGGGGATATATATTTTTCATTATGGTTTTGATGGTTAAAATCAAGGTGAACATGACCTTATGGTGGGTGATAGGATTTATGGTTAAACTTGAGGTGAACATGACCCCCCAAGTGGATGTTGGGATTGATGGTTAAACCTAGGGTGAATATATCCCCATGGTGGATTCAGAAGTGATGGTTAATCTTGGGGTGAACATAACCCTTGGGTTGACACTGGGGATTATAGGATGGGTATATTACCCTCATATGTCATATTTTTATTCAGGAATGGGTATATTATCCCCTGTGTGATATGGGTTGTCACAGTCATTGTGATGTGATTAGATATTCCCTAACACTGGTTGAAGCATGTATGTATTGTTCCTGGGGTAAAATCATCCCTTAGGTTCGATATTTGTTGATGTTTTCAATTTGAACATTTTAAATGGTTGTTTTTGTGATTATTTATCTTGATAACTACCATATGCACTGATATTAGATTGGTTATATTTAGGGACGTCATTGGTGGTGTCCTAATAAGTTATAATCATGCTCTTATTAGGCCTCCATGGAACTTGTATACCTGATCAAACACCATTCTTGTTCATGGGTATAGGTTCAGGGAAATTCCTGATGTTGATGAGTGTTGTTTGTAATCCTAGTTTGGATTTGGATGATAGGACCGAGCAGGACTTGGGACTATATGAGGACGATCTGTGAGTAACAATTTTATTTATTTATTTTTGTATTTTTTATGTATGATTTTCCCATGGGGGATCCATTTGATATGTATGACACATTCATTTATTATCACATCTGATGTTGTATTATTGTATCATTACTTTCCTGATTGTAATATTATTCAGTTTAATTTTATTTTCATTATTATTATACTCTGATATGAGGTCATAGTCTCATAACAGATCTTCATAGTCCCTCACCGCTATTTGGAAACCTTTGGCATATGGGGAGGCATGCTTAAGGTCATGTAACATCCATTCCAATTACTTTTCATCGAGTGAGATGGATCAAGACATTATAGAGTGGTATCAAAGCTATTTTTCTTCTGTATTACTCTTTGGTCATGGAAGACAATATATTATGATGTTTTATATCTTGGTAATTAACTCTTATCTGGGTGTTGTAGTCCCACGTGTGAGGAAAAATCTAAGTTTCCATGGGTGGGAATTGTTGTTATTGTTTTGTGATTTTATAGTTGATTGATTTCCATCTCGATTGATTCACATGGGTGTGATGTTATTGATTTATGAGATTTATAATATTTTTTAGTATGATAATAGATTGTTTGAATCCATGCATCGTGCTAGGCACATAGGATTGACATGTCATCTGTATGTTGTATGTGATTGATAGTTGTCTGGGATCCACACATGATGATGTTTAATTTACTCTTGTGTTTATGTATACTAATAATTTATATCCACCTATGGTTTTAAATAATTTATATGGGTTGGTATTTAAAGTTTCCATAAACATTTATATAGTTCACATATAAGTGTATGGTGGCATTGTACTTGACTAACTCCTCAGGTGACTTGTGGTAAATAGGTAGGTATAAATGAATTTTTAAAGTGATGTTTTGGGTTAAATAAAGTGAAAATAAGAAACTTATAAGTTATTTTAACTCATAAATTTTTAATGAAATTATATTTAACAAAACTAGATATACTATGTTTAAATAAATGATGAATGGGTAAAATTTTGAATCTTGATGAAAAACAAAAAAAATTAAAAATGTGAATCCTTAGATTTTAAATTATGAAGTTTAATTAAAGTAAATTTAGAAATGAAAAAACACTTAGGGATTTTAGTGATTATAATCCTTTATACTTATTAATCTACCATGGGTATGGGTAGTTTGAGGCAAGAGAGAGAGCCCAAGTGGTAAGACACTTGGATATGGGTTGTGAGGCCTTGATGGGTTTGGGGGTGCTAGATAGCGGGATTTTGCCTATTGTGCCTACAATTGGGCTATAAAATTGGGGGTGTGAGGTGTTTCCTTGTACCATGGTTTCTTGTGACCCTTATGGGTTGAGATATTATGGGTTTTTTAGGGCACTAGAGTATGTGTCTTGGAACATAGTGCTAATATAAATGGATGTGTATCTATGGGTGTGTGTGACCTAGAGTAAGCAGTTTTATTTGGTGTGTTGAAACGTCATGTGTTTGGAAATGGGGTAGGAGTTACATATGTGAGTAGTATCTTATGTGAGGCCTAACCTAAGGGTTTAAGTGAGAGCCTAGTGTCTTTGGAAGGTAGCTCAATATAGTGTTGAGTTAGTGTGTTAATTGATCGAGGGTGATTGTGAGAGGAGTGTGCCTAATGTTGTTGATGTTTAGTTGTTTGAGGAGTGGTTAGACACTTATTTGTGTATAATTGTTGCACAGGATATGCTATCAAGTTATTTATAAAGGAATTATTATACCTTATATATTTTAATTTAAGCACATTGAGTACTTTCATTTTGGTGTTAAGGCTGATTACAGAGGTATAAGATTGTTTGGATACTTAGCCATGTTGTTTTTGGACGTATTGCTCAAGGTTATGGATGTTGTTGACCCTAGGTAGTAGAATAGGGATAGTAGATCATGGGTAAACACTTATGGACTTGGAAAAATTCCCATGATAATGGGTGGTCATGTTATTAGATCTAACTCATGGAAATTTTTAGACTTATTGGATGGAAGAATTGAGTATGCCTTGAGTCTAGTGAGACCGATAAACTAGTATGAATGATAAGATTCTTGAGGGATGCTTGATCCTAGCTCTGGTAATTCATGAATCATGTAACCTTGATTTTATTGGTAAATGGTCACAGGTCGAACATGTGACCCTGAGATTTTTTATGAGACTAAGGTGGAAAGCATGTACTAGAGATGCATGGTGTTGTTTAGGTTATGTGGTTGGGTGGATCGGAAGTAAGTACCCATTGATTTTTGGTGAGATCAAGGTGATACATGTTGAATATTCATGTGGACTATTTTTTTTGGATTGGTAAGAATGAACATCTATATTCCATGGAGAATCATTTAGGTCTGGGAGAATCTTGAGTAGTGTATTGACGGTAGTGACACTAAGAACATTAGTTCACAACTGCTTGCAAGAGAGCCATGAGGTGGTAGAAAGTTTTGGTTAATGAGTCCCTCTTGAAGTGAGGTGACCCAGTGTTGATGAGGTGATTATAAGTAGGGATCCCTAAGGCACAGATTCTTGGGATTAACCCAGATATAGGTATTAGTATTCGATGGTTTTTCCAAGTATTTCTTGAAAGAGCAACATGAATTGTTCATCTAGAACCTTGGAGGCTATGATTAAGGAGCTGTATAAGTAAATTTTTATGGTGGGGAGTGCACCATCGGTCATTAGAGGGTCAATCCCTCGTTATGGATAGTATATCAATGAAATTTTTGGGTTTCATTATCAAAATTTTGGAATGGTTGGTAGTTGATGTTTCATTTTTTATCTCAAGTGAGAGTGATGTGGTTATGATTTTCATAGTAAAGTGATGACAACAACACTATTATGGTGTGGATTTAAATATCATTCATAGGCATACAACACTTATGCTGGAAGGGTCAAGAGAGTGTGGTGGAATGTTCATGATGGCATTGAGATACTGATGAGGAATAGATGAGATGTGTACCTAGGTTCCTTAATGAATGTTGAATAGAAAATTAGATGTGGTAGTGGACTGAAACCGAGAATTGGTTTCATCCTCGGGGAGGAATTAAAGTGAACTGAGGGTGCTTGGATCAGAGATGCATTAAAGTGTGGTAGGTCATGATGTTGGTTTTGGATGATTCAAAATCTAACTGAGAAATCTCATTAGGAATCAGGTATGGACTCTGATAAGTGTTTTAAGGTGATTGTAGGATGCTTTCAGGCATAAAGGAATTATAGTTAGGTAGTTGCTAATGCATTTGAAGTTGAAGTTGGGTATTTTCAAGGTGAGTCATCTAAGGATGATTTGACTTGTGTTCATGAATGGGTGGGTTGCGGTGTATTGAAAACCATATCCATCATGTCAGTTAGGAGATGATGGGTGCACTTTGGGAATCAAACTAGGATTTAATGAAAAAGACACTATGTTCTAGAAATGTGTGTGGACAATGGTTATGCATCCGTTCTAGTTTACTTTTCAGTAATGTGAACATGTTATAACCTTCAAGTGAGATTCTTGTGTTTGTTTAGGTGAATTGATTTTGTAACCACACCTAGAACATTGTTGGAGTGTAGTTGTGGGTTTCAATATAAAATTATAATGGAAGAGGCACCAAGGCATCAAAATTGGTGGTCGTAAGTTGAAGCTTATGGTGGAAAACACCATAGACCTATCAAGTGTTTAGATGATAACAACATTGGTTTTTTGGGATAAATGGGATTAGTTAAGTGGAATCTTAGTGTTTTGATGGTGGTGAAGTGCAATGGTTCAGGTTTTGGAGGTTAATATACTTGATTCTAAGATTGTGCCTTTAACATGTTTTGGGAATTTGGGTGATGAATGAAGTCATTTGGCCTTATTTTAGTGACTCGTGCAGATCAAGAAAATACAGATGGATGGTCTTCAAGATTTCTCACTGATGATGAGTGTTATGGTGGGGATTTCTAAATACCTCACAATCATATGGGTGTCAAAATTCAAGAGGAGTTTTGAAATTTTGAAATAGTGGGCAGGCCAAAATTTGAGATGGACCTCAGAATGGAATTTCATGAGTTTGAGCACCTCAAGAGAGGTTTTTTGGTTGTGGGATGAGGCTGTAAGGGGAGTAAAGTTTCTCGGGGAGAGAATGAGTGGTTGGGATATGGAAAAATAGAACACATTACACCAACTATCTAATAAGAGTTTTAATGATGGGGAAATTACCAAATATCCCCTCAAGTTTTTAAGATGGGAGGCCCTCTTCCCCATCCCTATTTGGTGTGTGTGAGCTGGTCAAGATCTCCCCTCGGGTTCCTCCTTCTTCCTTGGTTAAGAGATTGATTTTTACATCATTATTCTCCATTTCAAGGTACGTTTTCTCCTTTGGTGGCTCCCACTCATCTCCTCATTTCTCCTCTCTAAGTTCTGAGTACTTTTTTAGGTATTTTAGTGTCAATTCCACCAAATCATGGTGTAATTATCTAGGTATCAAGGGGATTCCACCTGGCTTACATAGGGGACATCTCGAGATGAAATTTTCACATCATTTCCTAATAGTTTGATGAAGGTATTCACACAAACAATTTTTTAATGTTTTTCCTTAAAATTTATATTTTTTGGTGCTTCTATTGATGTTTCCTCTTAGAGATTTGTCCCAAAATATGGTTAGGTGTGCATCATGAGTTATGATGAGTGTTTTGTGGTTTTTATGATATAGCAACAGATTTCAATATTCGATGGGTAACATAGCCTTACATGCCTTGTAAAGTTTTTGACACTTGAAATTAAAGTGTAAATGCATTGAATAAGGTAGGTGGTCCCTAAATTTTTCCATAGTCGTGTTTTATTCTTTTAATTTCATGTGATGTTAGTCACACCAGTTACTGGGTGATACCATAGGTTTTAATTAAATGTTTTAAATTAAAAATTG
Source organism: Viscum album (assembly GCA_963277665.1). Lineage (NCBI taxonomy): Eukaryota > Viridiplantae > Streptophyta > Magnoliopsida > Santalales > Viscaceae > Viscum > Viscum album. The sequence continues at coordinate 925,633,447 of OY728126.1, read as the reverse complement.
GTCTTATTTGGCATCTTTTATGTGTTTCAGACTTTTGGGAAGGTGGTTTCTAGTGGGAAACCTTGGTAGTATATTGACCCTTGGAATTGGTTAATTAAATAGTGTTTTCATGGAAATGGTATTTTGAATGTGGTACCTAGAAAACAAGGATATTGGGTTGGTAAATTGATTTGGTTTTTGAAATAAAAATGTGAAAAAGGTAATTTTTTTTTCTTTAAATGGAAATGTTGTATGGATTTTATGGCATGTGTTGGAATTTTGGAATTAGTGTTTTGAAAATTATTTGAAAATTATACGTTAAATGATACTTTGGAATTTTTAAAATAGATTATTTTTGAAAAAGAAAAAGTTGAATTGGTTTTGAAAACATGTGTTAGTATTTTGGAATTGGTATTTGGAAATAAAGATTTGAAATATTAATCAAGAATGATATTTTTGAAATGGGGATCAAAAAAGGTTTAGAAATATATTTTTGGGAAATGTGTATTGGATTTTTTTTCAAAATAAAAATTTGAAATTACCTTTATTCCTTTTATTTGTTTATGTAGTGATATAGTCAGTGATATGTATTTATTCCCTATGGTTTTTATGGTTAAAACTAAGGTGAACATGACCCCTAGGTGGATGTTGGGATTAATGGTTAAACCTGAGGTGAACACGACCCCTGGGTGGATGCTAGAATTGATGGTTAAACCCTGGGTGAGAATGGGCCTGAGTGGATACTAAGATTGATGGTTAAACCCAAGGTAAACATGGCCCATGGGTGGATGAAGATGTAATGGTTTATCCTGAGGTGAACACGACCCCTGGGTGGATGTTGGGGCTCCAATGATGGGTATATTACCCTTGGATGCCAAATTTTTTTCCAAGGATGTATATATTACCCCTAGATGTCTAATGATTGGTCAGGGATGAGTATATTAACCCTGGAGGTATGGATTAGCAAGGTCATCATAACATGGTTAGAGAAACCCTAACATTGGTCGAAGTGGGTATATACCATTCCTGGGGTGAACTTGACCCCTAGATTCAATGTTTGTCTATGTATTCCATTTAAATGTTTAAAATATACATATTTGTAATTGTTTATCTTAAGAAGTACAACATTCACTGATATTAGACAGGTTATATTTAAGGAAATCATTGGTGGTGGCCTATTGAGTTATACTCACATCCTTATTGGGTCTTCATGGAACTTGGGTGCTTGAGAAGACACTGTTCTTGTTCACAGGTACAAGTTTAGGGAAAGGCCTAATGGTGATGTGTGTGTTTTAGCGTTCTAAGCTAGAGTTGGACGATGGGACTGAGCAGGAATTGGGACCAAAGGAGGGTGAGTTGTTAGACTCTATTTTATTTATTTCTTTTAGTACTATTTATGTATGATACACCCATAGGGTACCCAGTTGGTATATATAACACATTCATTTATTATTGCATATAATTTTGTATTGTTGTTTTAGAACTTTCCTAGTTGTGATGTTTATCTATTTCATTTTATTTATACTATTATTATACTATGATATGAGGGAATAGTATCCTCATGGTTCTTCATGGGAACTCACCTCTAGTGGGAATCCTCTGGTATATTGGGAGGTGTGATTGAGGTCATGCATCATTCTATTCTGGTTATTGTTCATCAAGTGAGTCGGGTCGGGACATTGCAAGACCCACTAAAAAACACATCACCTATATTCTATAAACTTGGGATAAACTCAAACTATGAACTATATGTTCATGCTATGAATTATCAGGTATAGATTCACCAAATATGACCTTTCATCCATTTGAATTGTGAACCGATGGTTCACGTCATGAATTAAACCCTATGAACTACCCTTACTCAGGATGTAGTTAACCATTATGGTTTTGAACTACTCTCTCATGTTTTTAATGATAATTCACACTAAAAATTGATCTTAAATCCATATGTAATATCCCAAACTCCATAAAACCTACACTAGGATTCCTCTAAGAACCTCAAACTTCGAAAACATGTAAAGAAAAGTGCTATAAGGGTTTGGCACCTTACATCAAATACCTCTCAAACAATTCTCACCCTCGAGAATTAAAACCAAACCTATATATAAGGGAAGGAAAAAAGGGTCATCTAAACAACCATCCCATGATATACCTCTCAAGAATCTCACCATAAAAAGAAAAAAACCATCTCAATTAGAGGAATAAGTCACAAAACTATGCAATAATCACTTTGTGGAGATACCTATCAAATAGGATAAAGTTCATAAACAAGGTATCAGGGAATAGATAACTATATCATAAGCTAGATAAAGGTCAACATCATTAAAACGTCATTAAAAATTAATATCAAGCATCAAAAAACTTTGGATACTTAGTACACATCTATGAACTACATTCCTAGGTACCCTCCTACATGATAGTGTGTCTCCATAAGATATGAACTAAGGGAAATGCATGTTAATTCAATGACTTTTCCTAGTGGCCATGGATCTCTACAGGCTACTCCTCAAAGTTTTCATCATCATTAATGTCAATCTAACCCCAATCAATGATGTGAGAATCATCATGAAGATAGTGTTAGGGCCAAGTTATGTTTTGGTTGTATTTTTTTCAATAGATCAATATGTTGATTATGATGAATAAAGTAAGTATGCTGATAAGGTGATGGAAATTAGGATTAAAGAAGGGTGTGTTTGAAAATATATCAATCATATCTAGAACCATCAGCATAAATATCTAACTCACAATCGTATTTAGAAAATTGGATTCAAAAATATTTAAAAAGTCCATTGGATTGAGAAGAATATTTCTAGGAGACTCACCTCGAGTCCAGAATGGAAGTAAGATCATATTGGGATGCTATTTCATATTATTATTAGATATGATGAAAATTTGATGATGCTTTTCTATTTTCTATTTCAAAAAATTCATAATTATTCTAGGAAAATTATGATGCAATCCTTATGTAAGAAAGGGGGAGTGATTCCAATTGTATTGAGGACTAGTTGGAAAGAAATATAAATTCTATAAATGATGGGGAGTTATAATAATTCCTAGTGTAAGTCAGACGATTCTATACTGATATTAAATGTATTCAAATACATTAGGAAGTCGTGATACAAGAAGAAGTTTTGTGAAATAAGTTATTGAATCTAAAGATTTCTGGTCTTGGTCCATTGGTGTGAGAACACTGGATGTAGATTTTTTTGAAGTCTATGAAGGTTGATTGTATCAATAGAAATTGAAGGTGTTGGTTTTTAGTCAGACCAATAATCCACAAGAAATAAATATTTAGAGTTGAGTTTTGGAAACTCGTTGGTATTGTAATCATAAAATAAAAGAAGTTGTTGAAGTTGAAGCTGCTGAAACTGGTCCTTTGGATGTGGTGTGCCACTGATAATTACAGTCATACTAACACCGATCAGTAGATACAAATCATAGTTATAATTTTTTTTAGTTTTTTGCACAAAAAAAGTAAAATAAAGTGGAGTTTTTTGAGACTGATGAAAAATATATTAGAGATCAATAAATAATGTAGTCAACCATTTTCATCAAGATAAATTGTTGGTTGTTTTCCTTTAAAGTGGTTCAAAATAAAGAATAAATCTAACATGTTTTTATCATTTGGTTCAATATCCATCAGATTGGATCTGACACTGATAATTAGAGTGAAGTAGAAACCTATTCATCAAACTCAAGATAAAACCGAAAAAAGTCATCAAAATATGAACTTCATCATATGTAGGATCATCAGTCTAAGGAAAAGAAGAAAAGAAAAAAAAATTAAACAACCTCAAAATTATTTTCAAGTGGGAACTTGAAAGAGTGTTTAAAACAATTATAATAGTGTTTTAAAGAGGATCTCATTGGTTAAAGGATTTTGAGGAAGTTATTTTTGGAAGAAGTGTTGAAGTTGGTGTTGAAGTGCTACCATCGTAAAAAGAATACATCTATTTTCCTTATTATTTAAATTTGTTATAGAACAATATAATGAAGTATATTTAGTTTTTATTTATTTTCAAGTGGGTCAAGAAAATCGGATTGACCAAATTCTTCCATCATAATGAGGTAGATCGTAATAAAAAATCAGAATTGGACTGAATATTGTTAAGAAAATCTGAAGTGAGATAAAGTTACAAAAAGATTCGATAAGATTTGAGAAGAAGTGAGAAGTGTTGAAGAAGTCAAAAATGAATCCAATATTTAAGGGAATTTAAAGATTTTTGGAAATTTGTTTGAGTGGGAAAAAAAATTTGTAATACCACCTAAACTATATTTTTAACACCTATAACACTACTGGAAAATGGACCTATCCCCATGGTTTTCCCCAAAACTGTGGGAATAGACCCCCCCCCCCCTATACCCACGGTTTTGGAAAACTGTGGGTATAGGTGAATTTTCATGACCTATACCCACGGTTTTCCAAAACCGTGGGTATATGGGGGTCTATCCCCATGGTTTTCCAAAACCGTGGGTATAGGGGGGTCTATCCCCATGGTTTTCCAAAACTGTGGGGATAGGTCCTGAAAAGTTACCTATACCCACAGTTTCCCAAAACCGTGGGGATAGGTCCTGAAAAGTGACATATACCCACGGTTTCCCAAAATCGTGGGTATAGAGGTACATATACCTACGGTTTTGGGAAAAAACGTGGGGATAGGTCTGGGCTAAAATACCTATACCCATAGTTATGAAAAACCGTGGGTATAGGTCACTTTTGTGTGCGCGGGAAATTTTTTTTTCCGCGGGAAGGAAATTTTTTTTGGCGGGAACCCTATACCCATGGTTCTTCCCTCTATACCCACGGTTTTTATAACTATATTTAACTATATATATATATATATAGGTGATGTTAGGGTAGTGGTTAGACGCGGTGTTTGCAGTAAAGAGGTTGCGAGATCGAAACTCGACGGCTGCATTATTTTAGGACCTGTACCCACGGTTTTGAAACCGTAGGTAAAAGCCATTGATACCGTGGAAAATGGTTGTGTTTTGGTGACACGGTGGCAGGACACCTATACCCACGGTTTTCCAAAACCGTGGGTATAGGCTAGGGACCTATACCGATGTCGTTCCAGTCCATGGTTCCCAAAACCGTGGGTATAGGCTATACATACGGTTTTGGGGGCTATACCCACGGTTTTGAACCATGGGTATAGGCTGTTTTTTCCAGTAGTGTAAATAGATGAAGTACTTTGTACTTTCTTGACACACATATTGTTTACGAGGTGTAGAGATAAGGTAGAGTGCTGAATAATTCTAGAGAGAATAAGTTTCTGGATTGATAATTCCTGAGGAAGTTTTCTGAATATAATAAGAAAGGAGAAGAGACAAGATTGTGATTAGAGTTACCAGAATCGAACTGAGAAATTGGATTGGTAATTTCAGACTGAGATAGAAGAAGTTTAGAATTTTATCAGTGGTATTCATATAGATTTATATTATCAGACTGATCAATCTAATTGGGGAATTAGATTTGTAAATTGTACTAAGTATCATTATGAAGTCTATGAAGTTCTTTTCTATTGTTGGGTAATAAATTGAATAATTGTTTTGAAGTTTATATTTATAAAAGTTAATCAAGAAGCACTATAACATGATTGCTACACAAATTGTTTTACATCATTTTTTCAAGAAGGAGCACACACACTATTGTATTGAACATAGTTCTACATGAGTGTAAGGTCGTATCCTACTCATTGTATTCCACAAAAAATGATTGTTTTCTAGTGTATTGTTTGGTATCATATTGTTTTCATACCATAACAAGGACGTAGCTACTCCTATTGACTAGTGAACCTTATAAATTATTGTGTTCCTATGTATGTTTGATTTTTTTCAAAAAAAGTGATAACCCTTTAATATGCGGAATAGGTTTTTTCAGAAAGAAGGAAACTTAAAAGGAAAATTATATCACTGATTTGTCCCATCCCCCTCTTAGTGATACTTGATATTTACTAGGAACTTATAAATAGTGATGAAGTTGTGACACATGAAACACATCATGAATCTAACTCATCTATATGGGAAGTTTAGACCAATACATGGTGGCTCCAACATGGTTAAATACCTTAAAAGGCCTAAAAATTTGAGGGGAAAGCTTACTCCCATAACCAAGACTTCATTTACCATGATGTTGAGTAACCATCAAGAATACATTACCTCCAACATTTAAATACAAAGGTCTCATCCTATGGACAACATAGTACTTATGATGATCTTATACCACCTTCATTCACCTATGAATCGCTTTCACTATTTCTATCATGATCTAAACTAGTTTTACCTAAGAATTGCTAACTCTCTAACCCCAATCCATCACAATAGAGAATGGAAAGTTCAACCATAAAAAGATTCAAACAATTTCATACCAATGATGGAGTGGAAATAATTTTTGTAAGAAAACTCGGCCAAAGGTGGGTGCCTCATCCAGAGGCCTGTAAAATCTAGGACACAATCTGGAAACATGTTTTCAAGAGTCTGTATAGTTTTATCTGTCTGATCATTAATCTATGCATGAAAAGTATTTTTTTGGGAATAACTAAGAGCCAAAATATTATTGAAGACTTCTCCATACCTTATAGGTGAAATGAGGATCATGATCAGAGACGATCATCCTCAGGACTGCATGAGGCCTCACCACCTCCTCTAAATATTGTCTTGATAAAACCTATATTGAGATCGACTCCTTGATTGATAATAAGTGAGATGATTTTATCAAACGGTTCACTATTACCCTTATTACATCATATCCTATCTAATATTAAGGTAGAATACTGATGAATTCCATTGAAATTTTCTCCCGCTTATATTGAGAAATTTCTAATGGCTTGAGAAAACCATTAAGAACATGGTGTTCATCCTTCACCTCCTAACAAACTAAACATCGGTACACAAACTCTAAAACTAAATGCTTCAACCCAAGACACCAAAAATAACCTCTCATGGATTGATTCATATTTTTCAAACTAGCATATACCATTAAGGGTGAGTTGTAGAACTCATAGAGAACCACCTCATGAATCGTTGAAAGAATGAAGATCCCCCCTAAACAACACTCGGAGTTGATCATCCTCAGACCATCCATCAGAGGTATGACCATAGACAACTCAATCTCACTAGATTTCCATATAATAATCTCTTAGGTAGGAATCCTCCACAAAATACACTAAATATGATTGCACTATCATATGATAAAGTCATATTCTACCATAAACCTCTCCAATATTGAGATATATCATAGAGATCTCTTCCATAGCTCTCCAAGAATCCCCAAACTCACACTAGATCTACTTCATAACTTCTTTCTTAGTGAATCATCTACAACATTAATCTTTCCTATTGTATATGAAATATCAAAGTCATAGTCCTAGAAAATTTTCATCCACTTTAATTGTTGCAAGTTCAGATCATGTTGGGAGAAGACATACCTCATTATCTTGTGATCGATGAAAACCACCAATCATTCACCAATAAGGTGTCACCAAAACTTTGAGGAAAACACAACCTCTACTAAATCAAGATCAAGGGTGGAATAGTTATTTTCATAGGTTCATAACTATTGAGATCCATAAAAACTTCCACTCTCTACTACAACATGACACTACCGAATCCAAGACATGAAGTGTCACAGTAAATCACAAACTGAACTCCCTCATATGGAAAATGAAGAACTATGGTGTTGACTAACTTCTACTTTAGACACAAAAAACCAATCTATAACTAGTTATTTTATATGAATGTATGATACTTTCTAGTCAAGGTCATTAGAGGATTCTCAATCTGAGATAGTTTAGGTACTAACCTCCTATAATAGCCTATAACACTGAGGAAACTCTGCACCTCTAAAATATTCTTAGGGGTTGCCCAAGAAATAACAAAATTGATCATTGAAGGATACATGATGATTATATTTTGGGATATGACATGCCCCAAGAAATAAACTTCATGAGCCTAGAACTCACACATTGACAGTTTCCCAAATAGTTGTTGATGAAGAAGAACTCCCAAAATAGACCATAGATGCTTTATGTTATCCCCTTCAGACGTGAAGTACACAAGGATGTTGTTGATAATCACAACCAAGAACTGGTCCAAAAACTCTCAAAATACTACATTCATCAATATCTTTAATACAAATGGAGTGTTTGTTACACTTAATGATATTACAAAAAATTCATAATCTTCATAACGACATCAAAAAGTTGTATTTGGAATATCTTCACCCTTAACCTTCATTTGATGGTATCCATACCACATATCGATCTTCGAGAACCAACTATATCCTTTCAGCTGATTAAATAAATCATCAATTTATAGAGTTGGGTAGTGATTTTTCACTTTCAGCTAATTCAAGTGAAAATAATTGATACACATATGAAAACTTCCATTGGCCTTCCTTATGAACAAAACTGGATCACCCTAAGGTGACATGCTTGGCCAAATAAAACCTCACTACAAGCGATTATCGATCTATATATATAGCTCCTGAAACTCAAAATACATCATCCTATACAGATACATAAAAATTGAAGAGTCTCCAAACTATATATTTATCCCAAACCCAGTCTCCTGTCGAGGGAATAACACTACAACCTCTTCCAGAAATACATTAGGGTACTCTTACACAATCTTGGGAAACACTATCAATTTAACCTCTGATGAACTCAATATCAACTCTACCATCAAGAAAAACAAAGTTCAATCATTCCTATAAATCATCTGAGGTTATTTCATACCAATAAACATGTGATACTCTCCTTCATAATTGTAGAACACAATTCATCTATTGAATCAATCCATGATATTTTTTACCAAATACAGTCGGTCTATACTAAGGATAATATCATATGGTTGTATCTAGAAACATAGGAAGTCTTCCCAAGAGCAGTGCTACCCTAAAACTAGTTCATTTTCTCTACAAAATTCACACAAATTAGGTCAACCTCAAACTAGTGTAGTCTTCACTAAGGGAGATGAAATATTTCCCACCTCAAGTACTAAAACACAAACTAGTGTATGTGAAATCAAATAGTGTGCATCTCTTGAATCAAACAAGTCATGCACCCAAGTATGACACAAGAAAATGGTACCTCAAACAACGTTTGACTTGCCTGAAACTAGAAACAATAGGGCATGCATATCCCATGACCTTCCCCATGACCTATTTGACCATGATAATCACCACTTTTATAGCCATGCTCTTCTCTCTAAGGAAAAGGGGCATCATGGGGTTTTCCTCTTTCTGTCCATCTCCCCTCTACTGATCATAGGATGGATCAACCTACTGTTACTGCCTCAGTTGACATTGATACAATAGTGGAACCTAAAGGAGACCACCAACCATACATTATCTTATCAGAAAGGTTGGGAACTCTCACCACTAATGACCATGGACTCTATAAGAAAGACAAATGTATGATCCCTTAGAATGGGCTTGATAGCTACCAACCCTAGTGAAATGAGATGAAGAGGGCTGAAAGCTACCCTCAACTATCTAAAAACCCTTACTTCTATGAAACTGGGAACCCCATACCATAGCTATACAATATATAAAATCTTGAAAGATTCTTTATTATGATATTTTGGTCCTGAAAAACATCCTATCAACAACCTATGTTCTTTTCAGTACCTCAAGATATGTTGATATCATAAATGGAGAGACATGTTGATGGATCTATAAACAAAAATCCTTATTAAAATGTCTTTCCATATCCTCTTAATCTAGTAGAAGGTTCAAAACATATCAGATAAGGTTAATGAAATGGATCCCAAACTCCCACATGCTGGAAATCCTCAGTCAGAGGGTGAGCAGCTCCTAACAATTAGCGGAATTTGTGGTTGAGGAAATAAACTTGTCTCAAAACTGATCTCAAAACTTCTCCTATGAAACATCCAACTCATCATGATCCATAAGGAATAAGAACCACCACTATCTGGCTTCCCCATGTATCATCGTCACTGACAATGATACCAAGTGCTTCTTCTAAAAACGGATTGAATTGAAGTTTATCTTCACCTCCTCTAACCAATCCTCTATCACTAAATCTAAAATAGAGCCATCATAACTCTATAGAATCTGGCAATGAAACTCTATGAATTTCCTCCTCTAAGTTTCATTATCATTGACCTCAACCCTACAAAAATAAGTTGTCGCATCTTGCTGGACATATTTAGCACAAACCTAATGATGATTTCAGCCTAGATCCACTCCTACAAAGGAAAAATGGTTAGGGAATCATAAACCTAAAATATAAAATAATTAAGATTAATTAATTAAGGTCTAACCTAACCCCAAATTCTACCCAATTCAAACACATATGCAAATAATAATGACATGTGATCCTTTGTTAGGTCTCTACCCCACAACCAATATCACTTTTCTTAGTAGCCTCAATAAACTTGAAGGTCCTTACATCAGATCACATAGGGCCCTAAATACCCATGTCCTAGTCGGTCTCCCTTGTTTACATAAAATACTAAGCTTATTTGAAACATTTTACCTACCAAACCATATAGTAGGCACCATGGGTTGAAGGAAGGAATTACCCTATAATAATAAAATGATGAACAAGAGATAATATATTTATCATAATAAATAAAATATCCCAATACATGTATTTAATGTCATACAACTAGAAAAACTACAAAAGAAAATTACAAGTACCAAAATAAAATCCTTATAAACAAGATTGAAGCCCAAATATCTCATAAACAACTCCATGATATAGTAATGTCCCACTTGATCACCAACCAACTCATGTGGACCTGAAAAATAGTTTATATAGATTGGGGTAAGAATAATAGGTATACTTAATAAGTTCCTCCCTAAAACCACTCGTGTAATGTGAAGAATGCATAATAAATCCCAATGGATAAAAAATGAAACTAACTTATCACATAATCAGGTATAATAAGTTATAACCCTCAATTTAGTTCTCTCAACAAGTATCACACACAAGTAATAATAAAATTTCCAAAATAAGTATAAAAGTGAAGGTACTCTGCTACCACTTCCCCACGAGTTTTTTTCTCTTTCCCCAATGTCACATGTCCTGAGTCATCTCTCTATAATCATAAACATGCATCAAATGAAATTGTATAATAATACTCACCTCATGCATTATATAATATCATCTTCATCACCACCTCTAGATAGTTATAGAGTAGTTTTCTGAAATCCACCACAATTTATACACTGTGTACCACACCTCAAGCCGTCAAAGATCATACATAGTATGGCTATAATGATCCTTAGGATAGTATATCTAGAGATACATGTATGTAAAATAACCACAACCCATTACAACCCTCTACACACATATATAGAAATTTAACCTATGTGCATACCATTACATAAAACTACTCCTAAAGAAGTGATTAGGGAAATGGAGGTAGTCATCCATCCACCTTGTGATGCCCTAAAATGTCACTTTCTTGCTATTGTTCTTATAGTTGATTTCTTCTTTGGGTCTAGGATGTATCAAGGTTGAAATTTTAAGTTTTGGGAGTTTTTTTAGGGACACATAGTTAGTCACATGGTTTAGGAAACTATGAAATGGAAATTGTGTGCCATGTATAGTTTTGGACTAAGGTGAGCGTACAGTTTGGGAAACTATGTGAGACAACCATGAAACCTATGAGGTTTTTATGTAGTGGAAAATTCATGGTCTAATCATGGTTTGGTAAATGGTGTGATACATCCATGTGACCTTCTTGGGTTGGGGTAATTTTGTCATTTTGAATTATTTTTAATTGGGGCTTCCTCCCTTAGCTCCCCCATTCATTCTCCCCAGACTTAGGTACCTCCCAAAAAGCCCTATCCATATCTCAATCTCCTCTGTGTGGATTTAGAGTGGATTCTTGGTGGTTCTCATCCAAATCAAGAGGTAAAGGTTTCTTGTCTCTTCTGCTCTTGGTTTCTTCCTCTTTCTCTAATCTTCTCTAACCCTAGTGGCTATACTGGGATGAGCTTTGTGGTTAGGGTTGTTCTAAGTTAGGTATTTTGGGTTCTAAATGTTATAACCCATCCCTTGAGGTCTTTTCCAATGACATTCATCAAAGGAAGCATATTTCCACTATTTTTGGTATGTGTTTCCATTATATTTTCATTTATTAAATAATTACTTGATTACTTTATGTTTTAAATGTATTTTTGAACTAAATTAATAATATATGTGATACCTAGTTTTGAGTTATCAAATTTTTTCCAATATTTGTTGGTTTTTCATTTAGAAAAATTGGATTAAATGATTGGTTCAATGGAATATTGATTTTAAATGGAATTATATTCACTCAATGTGTTTGATAAAATTTTATTGATGTTTTTTCATGAGAAAAATGATTGGTTAATGGTTTTCAAACCATTTTAAATTTATAAAGTTTAGTGTTATTTTTTAAAAAAGGGGTTTTCCTTATTTTAAGAGGTCCCCATGTTTTTAAAAGAAACTTCCTAGTTTCTAAAAATTTATCCCTTTAGTGATGAAAGGGTGTGATTTTTAGGAAAGGATTTCCATATTTTAAAAAGGTGGTGTGATTCCTTTTTGGTTTGTTATTTTGGATTAATCCTTTAATTGATTTATATTGTTGATGTTTTTTTGTCCTTTAGTGTTGTACGTTATTTCTATTAGGTTGAATTTGTATGTAAAATGGTTTTTAAAAAGGGATTTCCAAGTAATGTAATCTCTATGAATGAAAGAAGGCTTGGTTGTCACTTTATGTGATTATATTTATTTGGATATTTTTTACACCCTAGTTAATCCCCTTATCACCCATTGTTTATGCTTGAGAACATGTGTTGGTTTATATGAACTATGATTTATGTTTTTTTGGGGTTGGGGCTCATTATCGAAGGGGATTTGTTAGAGGGTAGAAGTTAATTTGATTGATATGTATCATGCCTTAGGGAAGTATTTTTGTCACATAATTACATTAACTTGATGGTAAACACATCTTTTAGTCATGTCATGAGAAACCTAGGTTACCAAGTAGAAATTTTAGGGAAGTTTTCATACTAGTTGAGTGTGATACCCTATATAGTAACCCCTAATTGAATTTTATACCTAGTTAGGGGATGTATCTTCAATGATGATAGTTTGAGAGGTATTTGGGAGATGAGTTGTGTGACTATTAACCTACTGACAATTGGTTCCACATTTTCATGTCAAGAAACTTGTGCCATTAGTTCCAAGGGTGTTTCCTATTGGTTTTTCCTTTATGTTATGATTATTTATAATTGTTGGAATATTATTTTCCAATTTAATTTATTTTATTACTTTTATTCTTTATGAGTGAGAATCATGGGGGTAGACATGCTTTTGTATGGTTATTTTCATTTATTTATGACTATAAATTTTTATTTTATTATTATTTCCTTTATTATATACTCATGTGAGTGTGTGCTTTCAGTTTAAATAGGGAAAAGATATGTTTTTTTAAAAGAAATCCTTGTGAAAAGTTTCTTTTAAAATGTATTTTGAACCATGGGTGGTTTTTTATTTCAAAAGAATCATTTATTTGAAATTTCATCCTTATATATTGGTTTCCTTTGAAAATATATTTTAAACCATGTGTGGGTTGGGTTTCAAAGGAGGATGTTTTTAAAAGATAATGTTTAACTTGTTTCTTTTAAAATTAAAGTTGTTTTAAAAGTAATTTATTTTTTTAAATAGAATTACCTTAGTGAGTCCTCTTTGAGGCATGTTTTAAAAATCATGTGTTTGAAAAGTATATGAGGTATACTTTTTTTATTTCTATTTTGTACAAAGGAAATTAAAACTTAATTTTCTATGCCTTACTTTCAAACTAAAATTTTTGGTTTCTTTATAAATATAATATGAATGGACTCATTATGGTATCATACTAGCCTTTGGCTCATACCCTGAATACTCACATCATTGGGTATAAAGTTTTCATGTTTTTTGCATGATATCAGGTTATAAATTATAGGTTGGTTATTTTACAACACTTTTATGGGAATCAGGTGTTGTTTGAGTTATGGTGGTGATTTTAGTGTCATGCAGAGATGTTAGGGTGTTTCTCCCATTTTAGTTCGGTCAGTTTGGGTCATGTGTTTTATTGGTCTCTTAGTTCACCTATTTCTTTTCAGATTAGTTTTACTTTCCTTGTTTTTGAAATGTAAAATTTTTATAAAAATAGTTTCTTTTATGGAGAGTGTTTTTTAAAAGTTTTTTATTTCTTTTGAGATCTATGCCTTTTTATATGTTCTCCTTTTCATTTCCACTTATTTATTTTTAGCATGGTCATCCAATGTATGAATACCTCATATTAGGTACCTAGTTGGAACCATTATTGATCTTAGTTTTATTAAGGGTGAAATCATTCCCATGTGTTCTCTTGTTATACCGTGGTGTATATCGCCAGCCTAGGGAAATAAAGAATGTCCCTTAGGCCATGTGGTGGACTAACTTAGTTGACGTGTTAGGTCAACTCATGCCAGATCACTACATGCCCTCACCAACCTTGATATTATGGAAAATACCCCTTATAGTCCACTCAATGTTTGTCTCCCTACCGACATGGGTGGGGTATGTTGAGAAAGTGTTTTTTTCAACAATACTATATCTTTTTATGATGATTTTGATGTTCACAAATACCCTTATTTGTTATTCTAGTGATTTTACTTTGAGTATATTTCAAGAAATTAATATTATTTATTTCTCTATTTTGGAATAATATTTAAGCATTTTTATCTGCATGGAATATTTGACAAAGTGTTCGGAAATTATTTTTAGTGCTTTAGTGTGTTCTAGAAACATTGTTCATGATCTATGTGTTCATAAATCACTTTAGCATGTTCTGGAAACACTATTCATGCTCTACGTGTTCGGAAATCACCTTAGCGTGTTCTGGAAACAGTGTTCATACCCTACATTAAGGATCGTAGTGAAAGGATAAAATCCATCGTTTGAGGGTTATTAGAAAAGTATGGAATAAGAACCCTACGTTTGGAAGGAACCTTATGTTTGGGATATCATAAAATTATAGAAGAAGAACCCTATGTTTAGTATGTAATGTTATGTTTGTTTCTCAAAAGTATGGTTTATCAACCTTACTTTTGTAAACAACCTTACGTTTTATCAAAAAGTATGGATCATGTTCCTTACATTTAGAAGCTGATAAAAGTATGGATTATATACTATAAGTTTGAAAGTTGAATAGAAAAGTATGGTTTATCAACCTTACATTGTGAACCTTACGTTATGAACCATACATTTAGAGAATGTATGCTATGCAGTTTAACCCTACATTTGGCATCAGATATTCAAACATGACATTATCGAGTAATGGTCTTTATGCGGATTATTAGGCTGATTTCAAGCTAGATTAAAATATCAATTTTAAAGCACATCTTTGATTTATTCAAATCCATTTTATTTTCGATTCAAAGGATCTGTTTTAGAGGATATTTTCATGCCAAATATTAAGGAGAGTTACGACTACTCTGTTATTCAAACTTTTGAATATCGCGATTCTATATGAAACTTTTGTGGATCTAAATTTGAAATGAAAATGATTGTATTTATTATATATATCTGTGTTATTTTGAATTATAGTTTACACTATATAGATCATTTTGAAAGAGATGAGAAGAATAGATTCTTGATTTTTTCACGACTACGATTTTCAGAGACATTCGAGTTTTATAGATCTGTTGTCACTAGTTACGATCAAACTTGGTTTTCTGAAGAAGAAGAAGAAACACATTAAATATTCATCATTTCTTCATCGAAGATCTTTTTCAAATATATTAAAGTTGATGAAGTTATTTCTATATCTATTGCAAACCAAATCGGCTCATAACTACTTCTACCTAAAGATCATTCTTTCTGAAGATGTCGATCTATCTAATATCAGTTGTGTGTTGTTGCAACTGTGAAGAACAAACTAGAAAGTATTTTCAAACAAATACTCTTTTTATTTTGAGTAACCGGCTTCTCGTACTAAGTTGTGTATTCAGTTCTGTGCATAAACTAGAAGGATCTATTTTATCCTTAATTTGTAAATGTGTCAACTGCTTGTACTTAGTTGTGAATGGTCTGTTGATAAGAGGACCAGATAGTGAAAATCACCAAGCTTGTGGAGTAGAGCATTGTTGGAGTGGACTAGGGGCCTTCTGTTCTCCAAACCACTATGCATCCTTGTGTTATTTAATTGTTTATTTTCCGCTGCATAAATAATCTGATAAATTTAAAAAGGAAAGACTTGGTCATTATCATGATTCATGAAGAATTTGTAAAATACACAATTCACCCCCCTCTTGTGTGTATTTGGTATAACCCGATCCAACAATTGGTATCATAGGAGGATCTTTTGTCAAATCTATAACAAGAAGATAGTTTTTGTATTATAAAAATCATAATGGATGATACACGAGAGGGTATTTCAATGGTTCATGCTCCCTACTTTAACGGTGAAAATTATGGATGCTGGAAATTTAGGATGATCATCTACTTAAAGAACCTTGGATATAGAGTCTAATAAAAAATTATAACTCTCTATGTGATTCCATAGAAACCTAAAACATGGAGTACTAATACAAAAATAGAGTACAACATAAACTCAAAATCTATGAATGTTATCATTTGTGGTCTTGGACTAGATTAATTCAACAGAGTATCTCAGTGCCCGACGGATTATAAAATGTTGAAAATGATTGCAGTTGCCTATGAAGGAACTGAAAATGTCAAACATGTGAGGTATGCCACTGAAAAATTGAAATTTGAAACATTCATAATGATTGAAGTATAAAGCATCACCCAGATGAATAGAAGGCTTACAAAAATTTTAAATAATATCACTGCCTTGGGTGAGTCTGTCAAACAAGCAGATCAGGCCCTGAAAGTTCTAAGAGTACCACCACCAAGATGGAATGGAATTTCAGCTTCCATTAGGCAATCATCACCAGTCAAAAATCTTACAATGAGAGAGTTAATTAGAACTCTTATGGTGTATGAAACTGATATGGAAGATGAAGAAAATGAGCATAAAGTATTGATCAAGAGAGAAAATACTGCTTTTAAAGTAACATCCCAAAGGAAGAACAGAAAAATGAAGAATGAAATAAAAGTGAAATCAGAAAATTTTGATTCATCAAATTTAGATGTGGAACGGTCTCAACTAGCCAGAAAGTTCAGTAAATTCTATAGAAAGAAGAATGGATTCAAAAAATCCTTCAAAAATGATGAAAAATAACCAAGGGAAGTCGGATGTTATGAATGAAAAAATATGGGTCACATTACACCTGACTGTCCGAAATTAAAAGAAGAAAAGAAAAATAAATTTTTCAAGAACAATAATTATGAGAAGAAAGAAAAAAGAGCAATGAAAGCCACCTAGAGTGTTTTTGAAGACTCCAACAGCTCATAAAAGTCTGACTCGGAAAAAGAAGAATCAAATCTAAAAGCAAACATATGCTTTATGGAAGAATCTAATGAGGTACAATCCTATTACTCATCTAATTTGTATTCTAGTTCTAGTTGTTCAAATGATAAACTTGAAGCCTACTGAAATATTCTGGAAAATAAATATGATTCCTTGTTTAAGAAACATAAATCACTGAAAAATATTCACACTACTATTTTATGAGAAAGAGACACTCTGCTAAAACAACATCAAGAGTTAATTGAAAAATATAATTCATCAAACATAAACTGTATAGATAATAAAACTAAAATAAAAACACTGCAAACAGAAGTAGAAACATACAAAAGTAAAGCTCTTGTTTTTACAAAAGGAGAAAATATACTAAATGAAATTCTTGGAAAATGTAATTAAAAAGGAAAGATATGGAATGGGAAGTAAAGGTGAGAACCTCAAACTGTATAAAAACTATTTTGTACCAAGTATAAGAGGTAAAATTTGCAACTATTGTGGAACAAAAGGTCACATATTTAAAAGTTGTTATTTAAGGCAACCGCAAATAAGTGGGATTAATAAATCCTTTGTTGCAAGAAGTTTATATGATTCTATTGACTATATAAAAAACTAAGAATGTCTGGGTTCCCATATCTTTGCTAACTAACACTACTGGACCTAACAGAATATGGGTACCAAAACAAACCTTTTTTTAAATTCCTTTGCATGAAGCAGGTCACAGAAGATGAAAAACTAAAATATAGTATATGGACAGTGGCTGCTCCAGGCATATGAGTGGAAACTCATCAAATTTCATAACAATAACTCAAAAAGATAGAGGATTAGTTACATTTGGTGACAATGCCAAAGGTAAAATAATTTACATTAGAACTGTTGGAGATCCATAAGTTTTATCAATTAATAAAGTACTCTATGTACAAGGATTGAAACACAACCTGATAAGTATCTCTCAACTCTATGATGATGGATATTCTGTTGATTTTTCTAACAACTGTTATTCTATTTTCAAAGATAAATTGCTTAAATTTAGAGCACCCAGAACTGATAATGTTTATACCCTGGACTTAAATTCCTTGTGTAAACAAAAGGTAAATTGCTTAACTTCTAAGATAAATGAATCATGGATATGGCATAGAATACTTGAAAATTTCAATATATATGCTTTACATAAGTTATCTAATAGATAATTAGTTTCTGATTTTTCTAGTCTCAAATTTGAAAGTGATAGATTATGTGATACATGTCAACTTGGAAAGCAGCACAAATCATCCTTCAAATCTGTTAACAAAATTGCTACATCTAAGCCTCTAGAACTCATCCATATGGATTTTATTGGATCTTCAAGAATAAAAAGTTTGGCTGTTAAATTATATTTATATGTTTTAGTTGATTACTATTACAGATTTACTTGGATTTATTTTCTAAAATACAAAAATTAATCTTCTACTATATTTGAATGTTTTTGAAAATCTGTTCAAAATGAAAAAGTTTTTAAAATAATTTCATTAAGAATTGATCATGGTGTAGAATTTGAGAATCTGGAATTTAATTCCTTTTTCTCAAATATGGGTATTAAACACACCTTCTCTTCACCAAGAACACCTCAACAAAATAGAATTGTTGAAAGAAGAAATAGGACTATTCAAGAAATGGATAGGACTATGCTAAATGAATACAGTCTTCCTACCTATTTCTGGGAAGAATCTATAAGGACGGCCTGTTATATAATGAATAGAGTTTTAATCAGACCAATTTTTAAAAAGACACCCTATGAACTCTGGAATAATATAAAACCTAAAGTAAATTACTTTAAAGTTTTTGGATGAAAGGTTTACACCTTAAACACCAAGGAAAATATTGGTAAGTTTGATCCAAAATCTGATGAAGGCATTTTCTTAGGATATTCTGCTACTTCCAAAGCTTATAGAGTTTTTAATAAAAATTCAAGGATTGTTGAAGAATCGGTTCATGTGAAATTTGATGAATCTGATCCCTTTAAGAAAAGGAAAGACCAAATTGATGAATCTGACTCTAATGATAACATGAGACTTGAAAACTTGAAAGATGATTTTGAAAAAGATATAAATAAAATTCAGTCCATTTTAGAATAACATGACATTGAAGAACCTAACAGTGTACTAACTAGAAAATCTAGAACCCTAAAAAATCGCCCTTTAGAAACTGTTATAGGAGACCTAGACACTGGAATAAAAACTAGACAAAATGTAATAAATCTGGTTGAATTCTCTGCCTTTCTATCCCAATTATAACCTAAGACATTAGAAGAATCCTTGGTTGATGAAAGTTGGATGGTAACAATGCAAGAAGAACTAAACTAGTTTAAGAGAAATGAAGTTTGGAATTTAGTTGAAAGACCTCATAACTATCCAGTTATAGGAACTAAATGGGTCATTAGAAATAAACAAGATGGTTAAGGAATAATAACTAGAAATAAAGTAAGATTAGTAGCTAAAGGATATAATTAGGAAGAAGGTTTAGATTATGATGAGACCTTTGCACCTATAGCTAGATTAGAATCCATTTGGATACTTTTAGCTTATGCATCTCATATGAACTTTAAATTATTTTAGATGGATGTTAAGTATACCTTTTTAAATGTCTATTTATTGAAGGAAATTTATGTTCAGAAACCTCCTGGTTTTGAAAATCCACAAAAAACCAAATTCTGTTTTCAAACTTACTGAAGCTCATTATGGCCTTAAACAAGCACCTAGAGCTTGGTATGAAAGATTAAGTTCTTTTCTTTTGAAAAATGATTTTACTATTGGGATGGAAGATCCAACATTATTTAAGAAAAATATTAATTCTAATATTTTATTGGTTCATATTTAGGTTGATGATGTAATTTTTGGTTCAAAAAACAAAAAACTTTGTCATGAGTATTCAAATTTAATGAAAAAAGAATTTGAAATGAGTATGATGGGAGAACTAAATTTCTTTTTAGGAATTCAAATTTATAAAAAGGATTTTGGAAATGTTTTAAATCAAAGAAAATACATTACTGATTTACTAAAAAAAATTGGACTTGAAAATAGTAAGACATGTACAACTCCTATGTGTACTAATATAAAACTTGATCTGGGTGAAACTAGAAAATCAGTTGACAACAAGTTATATAGAGGTATAATTGGTAGTTTATTATATCTTACTACTAGTAGGCCAGATATAATGTATTCAGTATGTCTTTGTGCTATATTTCAATCTTATCCTAAATAATCTCACTTAAGTGCTGTTAAAATAATTTTTAGATATTTAAAAGGAACTGTTTTTAATATCTTATCTATCCAAAAACTTCTAATTTTAATTTAATTTCATATTCAGATACAGACTTTGGAAGCTCTAGATTAGATAGAAAAAGTAACTCAGGGACATGTCACTTTTTAGGAAAATATTTAGTGTCATGGTCTAGTAAGAAACAACACTCAGTTTCCCTGTCAACAGCTGAGGTAGAATATGTATCTGCAGGCAGTTGATGTGCACAAGTTTTGTGGATGAAAAACACTCTTATATACTTTGGAATAAATTTTAATAATACACCTATTTTATTTTATAATACAAGTGTTATAAATATTTTAAAAAATCCTATTAATCATTCTAGAACTAAGCATATTGATATCATACATCATTTTCTAAGAGATCATGTTCTTAAAAAAGATATATTATTAAAAAATTTAAGCACTAAAATTCAATTAGCTAATATTTTTACTAAACCACTTCCCAGTACAAGGTTTGATTTTATTAAGGAGGGGTTAGGTTTATTTATTTTTAAATAAATTTTAAATTTTAAATTATTTATTTTAATTATTATTTTATCTGTTTTTATTATTACTTATTCTTATTAATTTAAAATTTTTGTCAGTTCTGTTCTAAATTTTTACTGCGTATGTTTTTACATTTTAATGTAATAATTACTATGTGCATAATGACATGGGAATCAAGGATGTCATAAACCATTTAAAATTCCAAACCTGTTTTTTTTTCAAAAACCGTTCGAAACACCAAAAAATCCTTACCGCCTTCGTCTACCTTCAACTACACCTTCAAAACCCTAAACCGTCGAGCCTTCAAAACTTTGAAATATAAATGTCCAAGATAAAGAGAATTGAAGAAGGAGAAGCTAGTAATGTCAAGCTTCATCGCACAGTAGGAAGAAAGATTCTACAGGGAAAATTGATCTACCTAGAATGGATGTATCAAACGGATCTAATGTTGTGGCAGGCTCTTGTATTTAAAAATCTCAAGAAAACTTTCAATAGAAAAAATACAGAGTTTCTATAAGAGTTATATCTTCATCACTTTTTCAAATTTTTCCAGTTCAGTCTTGGAGATACAGAGGACACCATATGTGCAAAAATTGAAGATCAGGATTTTTCAATTTCTTCTGTATAAATAACTAGAATCTTAAAATTCCATCATGAGGGAGTTTATCATTTTGATTTAAATCATATTAGAGATAATGAACATAAGTTAGAGGACATTATGTCATTTTTATTTGATTATAAAAACATAAGGAAAATGTTAGTGAATGAGTTGGAATCTGATCAGAAGATTCTTGTTAAGTTTGTGCAAACATGGATTGCACCTAGGATGTCATAGATGGAGAAGATTTTGTTTCTAGACATGTATTTAATGTTTTTTCTTATGAGTGAAATCAAGATGAATTTTTTGAGATATATGGTAAGATATCTCAACTACTGTTATCAGCCAGAGGCTAGAATGAACTTATATCCCTATGGAAGGTTCATTTCCAAATTACTATTTAAATATGATATGGTAAGATTAATCAATACCAGAGTAAGATGCCATCATAGAAATATTTTCAATACTGGCACTCTAAGGAAGATTGGATTCTTCTGAAGTACTGTAAAAGGCAAGCTTATGCCTGTTTGAGCTAAGGAAGACCAGGAATCAGCTCAAGGGGAGCAACCTACTAAATTCAAAGAAGGCATGTCTGAATCAAGAGTAAGTGTAATCTCAAGAAGATTTATATTTGAGACCGTTGATACACCTTCTATTGAAGAAAGTTAATAAGTACTTCATATAAGAAAGCATAGAGTGGCTCAAGTTGCTGAGGAGCCTGTTCAAGTAAATGTTGGAACAAATGAACCTCTTCTAAGCAACAGATTTATTAGAGAATCTTATGTACAATAAGTTGATCAACTGACAATTTCTCAGATTGAGGTGACTCCTCAAGTGGAAAAAGACATTGTACCTCCAACTATTGAAAATCATGAAGAAGTTGAAGTGGAAAGATCTGAAACTATATAGCCTACTGAGATTGTTCTAGAGGAATTAGCTCAAGAGGAACCTATTTTAGAGGATCCAACCTTGGAATAACTCAATGAAGATGACGCTCAGGATGAGAAAGAACCTGTGAATATGAATCAAGTAGAGAACCTTTTTGAAATTCAAACTGAAATTATTGGTGAAGATTTTTCTGTGGATGAGTCAAGAAAGGACTCGAAGGAAAAATCAGTGGAGAATCCAGTACAGATGAATGATGAAGATAAGTCATATGTTTAATCCCTACCTATAGCACTGATAAATCCAGTGGAAGATCAGAATTAGAATCAAGAACAAGGTGCCTCTGATTTTGATAATGATCAGGTGGAGGAGTTGATCCAAAACTTTAATAAAGTTCAAACTGAAAATGCATCTTTGAGAAGAACATTAGAAAATGAGAGACAGAAGTTTCAGAACTTGAAAGATAGTTCAGTTTCAAAAATGGAAGTGGAAGTTTTTAAAAAGGAAATGTTAGCTGAAGTTGAAAAACTGAAATCTGAAATGGTAATGAAGTCAGATTTGGCAGATTTTAGAATTTTGATAGAGAAATAATTTTCTACTGTTAGGGATAGTCAAGAAGGTACCTCAGGTACTTCGCCTGATCTGATGAGGAGATTACATGACATTATAGCAGAAAAGAGCAATATGAATGACAGATTGCAGGACTTACGGTGCAATATTGCTCCATTATTTGTTCTTCTGGATAATCAAAAGTTTCTTGTTGACCATCTTACCTCAGATGAACCAGGGATCAGAGTTTTGTTGAACATATTCACAGATAAACTCAATCAGTTTATAGAGAAGGAAGAGAAGTTACATGAGTTTTTCAGAGTAAATTTGATTGAAGACATCCATCTGACTCAAGAATTAAGGGATATCATAGTCTAGTTAGGTGATGGACTGATGAAAAGGTTTATACTACAGATGTTAGAGCTCAAAGAAATCATTCAGAGGCACTGAAACCTGTTTCCCAGACCTTTTTATCCCAACCTTGATTCTCATTGTCTTTACTGTACTTGTGATTATATTTTCAATAAAATATATTTGCATCCCATGTTTTTGTGTTATTAATTTGTTTTACTGTCCTATATATATTAAAATTCTAGTAATCTAGATTTAGATATTGATAAATAGTTTATAATAGCATTTACTTAAGTTCAGTGCTACATTAAAATGTGATTTATTCCTTCTTCTATCATTCTTTTTGATATCACAAAAAGGGGAGAAATATAGACAAACACAACATTTTTTTTGGAGGAGAAATATGGATAAACACAACTCACACAAGTCTTTATTTATAGAGGAGATTTTTTTTCTTCTATATAAAGGGGTAGAAAATGTAAAAATTAAGAAATGATTTTGTTAAAACAATTTTTTTATCTTTATAAACTTCTAAATTATATGAAATTAAATTCTTAAGATAATTTTATTGGTTATTTCATGGGTTTTGTGATCATAAAAAAGGGGTAGATTTTTTAGAAAGTGTTGTTTTCAACAATACTCTATCTTTTTATGATTATTTTGATGTTCACAAATATCCTTATTTTTTATTCTAATAATTTTACTTTGAGTATATTTTAGGAAATTAATATTATTTATTTCTCTATTTTGGAATAATATTTAAGCATTTTTATCTTCATAGAATATTTGACAAAGTGTTTGGAAATCGTTTTTAGTGCTTTAGCATGTTCTGGAAACACTGTTCATGCTCTACGTCTTCAGAAATCACTTTAGCATGTTCTGGAAACACTTTTCATTCTCTACGTGTTCAGAAATCACTTTAGTGTGTTCTGGAAACACTGTCCATACCCTACATTAAGGAGCATAGCGAAAGGATAAAATCCATCATTTACGGGTTATCAAAAAATTATGGAAGAAGAACCCTACATTTGGAAGGATACTTACATTTGGGATATCATAAAAGTATGGAAGAAAAACCCTATGTTTAGTATGGAATGTTATGTTTGTTTCTCAAAAGTATGGTTCATCAACCTTACTTTTGTAAACAACCTTACGTTTTATCAAAAAATATGGATCATATACCTTATGTTTAGAAGCTGATAAAAGTATGGATTATATATTGTACGTTTGAAAGTTTAAGAGAAAATTATGGTTTATCAACTTACATTGTGAACCTTACATTGTGAACCTTATGTTTAGAGAATGTATGATATGCAGTTCAACCCTACGTTTGGCGTCGGAGATTCAAACACATCTTTATCGAGTAACGGTCTTTATGCGGATTGTTAGGATGATTTCAAGATAGATTAAAAGCTTGATTTTAAAGCACGTCTTTGATTTATTCAAAGCCGTTTTATTTGCGATTCAAAGGATAATTTTTAGAGGATATTTTCATGTCGAATATTAAGGAGAGTTACAACTACTCTGTTATTCAAACTTTTGAATATCGTGATTCTATAGGTGACTTTTTTGGATCTAAATTTGAAAGTAAAATGATTGTATTTATTATATATATCTATGTTATTTTGAATTACAGTGTACACTCTATAGATCATTGTGAAATAGATGAGAAGAAAATATTCTTGAATTTTTCACAGCTACAATTTTCAGAGACATTTGAGTTTTACAGATCTGTTGTCCCTAGTTATGATCAAAATTGGTTTTTTGAAGAAGAAGAAATGCATTGAAGGTTCATTATTTCTTCATCGAATATCTTTTTGCGAATATATTAAAGTTTCTGAAGTTATTTCTATATCTATTGCAAACCATATCGGCTCATAACTACTTCTACCAAAATATCATTCTTTCTGAAGACATCTATCTATCTACTGTCAGTTGTGTGTTGTTGCAACTATGAATAAAAAACTGGAAAGTATTTTCAAACAAATACTATTTTTATTTTGAGTAATCGGCTTCTCATACTAAGTTGTGTATTCGGTTCTATGCATGAACCAAAAGGCTCTGTTTTAGACTTAATTTGTAAAGGTGCCAACTGCCTGCACTCAGTTGTGAACGGTCTGTTGATAAGAGGACCAGATAATGAAAATCACCAAGCTTGTGGAGTAGAGCGTTGGTGGAGTGGACTAGGGGCCTTCTGTTCCCCGAACCACTATACATCCTTGCATTCTTTAATTGTTTATTTTTCACTGCATAAAAAATGTGATAAATTTAAAAAGTACAAACTTAGTCATCATCACAATTCATGAAGAATTTGTAAAAGACGCAATTCACCCCCCCCCCCCCCCCCCCTCTTGTATGTATTTGGTATAACTCAATCCAACAGGGTAGTGTATGAAATCACATAATGTAATATATATATATATATATAACTCAAAAAATTCATTAAGGTAAACTACCTATCCATAAACTCGATTGTAACTATTAGATCTCATACACCTGACTTCTAATGTTAATGATTAGATATCCTATAAGCACACAAAAAAACAAAGTGTATTTCAATTTAATTCTTCATGTTGAACAGTTTATAATTATATAACACCAACCAATTATCCTGAGTCAACCATGGAACTCCCAACCCCATGGGTTAAATCATTTAATATTAATTATCATTCCATGATTTAAGGTACTCTAGGACTCATCATAAGCTACCATAAAAGATGCATAGACTAAGCGAAACTAGTTGTGTTAAGAAGTGGGGAATGGAATGTAGGAAACAAGTAACTAGGCCACCTGAACTTCAGTGTAGTAAATTCATCAACAATCAAGAAATCTGACTTTTAATTCAACAAAAAACGATCAAGCCTAACTTCAAACCGCTCCATCAATATCGATGACATCCTCAACACCACCATTCATATCACCATCTGTCATGCCATCACTGGAACCAACATCTACCACAACCTTGAGCACCCCCAACCATTTATTTATAATCTTTCATTCATCCTAAGATCATATCTTGTTTTATAATAAGACTCTACATCCAAAGTAATCATATAAGTTATCAAAAAAAAATAAACAATTAACAGTGTATCTATGAACTAGAGCTAAGGTATCTAGCCTTCATAAGAAAATGATCTCACTCAACTCCAAACAATTATCTTTAACAAACAACCAATTTATTACCATATTGAATTAACAGATTCATTTGACATGGTTTACAACCATAGAAAACATAAGGCATCGGTTTCAATAATTAATAAATTATTTAAACATTTTTTAAGAATAACTTCAATTTCCATCAATTATAATGAAGAATGATAATTATTAAAATGTCAATTCAGTGGTGGCACAGTGGTGCAAGGTCGAGGGTCATAGAAATAGTGTTTGGTGATGTATGGGGTTTGATTCCTGAGAGCACGCTCTTAGGGGAATTTCCACCTCCCATGCCCCGCTCACCTTGGAGGGTCACCCAGTTTCTCATTAAGTGGGAAGAATGGTTCATCCCACCTAGATGGTGGATTATTGTATTGAACCATTGCTAATCGGATTATTACCCCATGGTACGCTCTTCCATCTTGGCTGACAATGGCTCCTTCCCGATTGGGGCATCACTAGATGACCTCTTCATGGGGGGGGTTCCTGGGTGTGGAGGGTTTTAAAAGGCCACTCCTAGGGATTCCCTTATAGAGAATAATTATAATTATTAAAATGATTCTTTATAATTTAATTCATCAATAATTTACCAAATTTTCATTATCAATCCAATTTTAAAGAATAATAATCATTCTAAACCACAACACCAATAAGAGATAGCATGTTATCTAGAAAAATCAAGATGCAAACCATCAATGCGGTGTAAACACATTTGACCACTACAACCCTAAACCAAAAGTCATTTCTTATTTCTAGTTTAATCTTCATTAAGGTTAATCCCACTATTACCTAATGAGATAAATAATGATAACTGAAGGTTCTGAATATAGTGGATATGCATTTTGGGAGAACAACCATTAAGGGTTTTTTTAGATTTGATGGATAATTTACCAATTTTTCAAGACATGAATGACATGACTAATGAAATTTTTCTATCAAATATTGAAAAAGAAATATAGGAACCTGAAGAGGGCCTTTTTTATGTTAAATTTATAATTAATTTAAATTAAATTAAAATAAAGATTACCTCATATTGGGATATTTCTTCAATGATGTTGTTGATCATCTAAAACCCCTTTTTCAAATTACCATAATTTCATAGGAAGGAACCAAAGTAGATCCCTTCTAGAGATGATCCATGCACAATACTTTGATCTCTAAAAAAAATCAATAGAATACCATGTGCTAGTATGGTAGATCTTTCATCTTGCATTTTTCGTATTGATTTCTTTAAGATCCTTCAAGCCTGAAAGATTATCCCTTATTATTCTCATTCTTGAGATGATGAGAGGAGGAATCTAGAGATAAATGCGTTGTCTACAATGACTCCTAATTCTCAATTAACCCTACACAATAGACTTGAAAATCTATTTATAGAGTTAGATTTTAGGTTAAAATATTATTTAATTGCACAAAGACACTTAAATAATATAATAAAACTTATCTAACCCCATTCCATATAATAATATTATTATTATTATATGGAATGCCCTATCTGATGTAATGATAAATATTATTTTATTGGATTGTAAATTTATATTTATCACCAAACATGATCTTGGTCCCCTCATCCTCCTTGACATTTATCGAATACCTGAATAAATATTTATTAAGTATTTATTCATAAATTAATATTTTATTCACAATATGATGAAGAAATATTTATTTAATATTAAATAAATAAATAAATATTATATTCACATTCTTGTGATTAAATATTTGTTAATTATTTATTAATGAACAAATAAGTTTTTATTACCTTTTGAATATTTGTGACCAATAAATACTTAATAAAATTATTCCTAGATCTTGGGAATAATATTTATTCCAATAATTAAATTCAAATAAAATTTAATTTAAATCAATAGAATTAGTTAGTGTGTGACCCTCTAGGATTCTCTCTCATTGGAATTAGGAGGGATTTCCTAAAGTCCAATATTACTATCTAGTAATGGATCAAATCATCTAAGAGAAAGAAGTTAATGTCCCAATTTAGACAACCAAACACGAATTCTTACTGCGTAGTATAATCCCTATATTACAATATCTCATCATGCAGGTTACACACTCATGTCACCTACCAATGTGCTTGATACGTCTTTATTTGGATATTTAAAATAAACTCATTATTACATTATGGCCATGGAATTTAATGTGATGGTTACATTTTAATTAAAGGGATGAGATATCAATTTTCATAAAGATAGAAGGGAAAATTCCTTCCTTGGCTTATTAATTAATAACACATCACTCATGACACACCCAATATATTCAACTTCTCTGTTAATTGTATCACCATGGTTTATAAAATATATCAAAGTGAACAATTCATGACATGCATTAATAATAATGTTAAATTATATGGAATATTATACATGATTATATATAGGAATATCTGATAACACGTAAGCTTGTGTAATTCCTACAGGCAGGTCTATTCTCACAATATCCCATCTTGGAAATTACTAAATGTGAATATCATGAGAAGAATTCACATCTGCTTATGATCACCTGTAATTAACAATAAACTTTCTATGTGTCCCATAATATAATGTTATCTAACCATATAATTGCATTTAAGAATATCATCATGGAATTTCAAGGTTCTCATCATAGTGGGGAACTGCTATAGACTTATCAATATGATAGATTCTCTAGGACATTATGACATTAGATTCATGAAGAACAATGAAAAATATGTTTTATTAATATTTTAAGTCCTCAAATATACATGTAATCCAAAGAAAAAATAGTTTGTTCTAGAGAACCAACTCTAAATGACTCCCACTTGGACTAGTGCTAACTACCTATGACTTTTAGTCTACTAGACCTTTCATGAAGGTCATGTTTCTACTGAATTAAGGATTTAGTCATGGTGTTCACCACATTATCGTCTATAGAAGTTGTACTCATTATGATGTCACCTATTTGATAAAAATCTCTCAAGAGATTATACTTCTGAATTATGTGATTCAACTACTGATGTGACCTTAGATCCTTTGAAATAGCCATCATTGATGTATTATGACAATAAAGTGTGATAATATCATTACTGTTAGGTGCTACTTAAAGATCTTGGGAAAAGTTACATATCCAAAATACTTATTTAGCTTCTTCAAAAGCTGTAATATACTCAGACTCTACTATATAATTTATGAACATGAGTTTCTTTAATCTCTTCTAGCTCACAACACCTCCATTGAGAGTGAATATGTATCCCAGCTGTAATTTCTGATCATCATGATCCACTTGGAAACAAGAATCTGAATATCCTCTAATGACTTGTTTTTATTCTCCTCCATATACCAGGAAAATATCCTTAGTATGACTCAAATACTTAAGGATAGTCTTGACTAATATCCATTGGCGGTCACATGGGTCATCTTGATATCTTCCTACTACACAAAAGGTGTAGGCAACATGTATCATAGTACATAGCATAACATTCATGATTGATCCAAACATTAACGTGTATTTAATCCTTTCCATAATTTTTCTTTCCTCGTGTTTCTAAGGACACGTTTTCAAGTAAAAATGAATTCCATGTGAAACTAGCGACAATCCCCTCTTGGATTGTTCCATATTGAATCTCTTCACTATATTGTCAATATATGTACTCTGACTTGGTCTAAGTAACCTCTTGTATCTATCATGATGGATCTTGATCCCAATAATATATGTTGTTTTTCCTAAGTCTTTCATGAATAATCATGTGTTCAACCAAGATTTAATAGACTGTAAGACTGATATTTCATTTTAAATAAATAGTATTTCACCGATATAAACTATTAATAAAATGAACTCCCTCCCACTAAACCACCTATATACCCAAGACTCTAATTCATTCTTTATGAAACCAAAATCCATTACAGATTTATTAAAGTGAATGTTTCATGACCTAGATGTTTTATTTAATCCATAAATGGATCTTTGAAATTTTCAAATATTGTTGGCATCCTTTGGGGTCACAAACCCTTCAGGTTGTTTCATATATACATATTCTTGAATGTTGTATTTATGGAAGGTTTTTTTAACATTCATTTTCTAAATATCATAGTCATGGAAAGATGTAATGACAAGTAGAATTATGATGGATTTGAGTATAGAAACTGGTGAAAAGGTTTCATCATAGTATATGCCTTGATGTTGTTTGAATCCTTTTACAACCATTTGTATCTTATAAGTATTAAATTTTCCATCCATGACTAGTTTCTTCTTGAATACCCATTTAAAACCAATTGTATATACATCCACCAAAGGATCTACAAAAATCTAGATTGTTTTTAGAACATGAAATCCATTTTAGAATTCATATCTTTTTTCTACTTAGTGACATTTAAGCCACTCAATAATTCTTTGTAGGTTACAAAATAGTGTTATCAAATAATAATGAGTTTCCATCCTTAATAACTAAAACAATCATATCTTGTAGTTTCTCTAACCTCTCTTGTACTCTTATGCAGTACTTGTGTCTCTGGAATATTCTCTTCCATGGGGATTTGTGGAATTTGTTCTTGTGACAACTCTTATATATCTTGATTCTGGACTTAATTAAAGTCTATCTTTCTCCCACTATATCTTTTAGAGATGTGATCCCCTTTTATAAATTTGAGACATCTATTAACCACAACTTTCTTTTCTGTAGGATCATATAGATAATATTATTTAGTTTCTTTAGGATACCCTATAATGATACACTTAGTGCCTCAGGGTGCAAGTTTGTTACCATAAATGGTCTTGAAAAAATCTTCACAACCCCACACTCATATATGTGACAACATGGGTTTATTTCCATACCAAATCTAATATGTAATACCATTTACTACTTTAGTTGACACTCAGTTTAGTATTTATGTTATTGTTTGCAACACATATCCCTAAAAGGATAATGGAAGACTCGCATAACTCATCATTCATCTTACTATATATAATAAGGTTTGGTTCCTCCTTTTTATTATTCTATTCCAATAAGTTTTATAGATAGGATTATTTGGTGTAGAATCACAAACTCCCATAAATAATCAATTAATCCTTGATTAATATGTTCTCTACCATGTTCTAAGAAAAGTTTCTTAATCTTCTTACCATGATAATTCTTAACTTCATTATTGTATTCTTTGAATTTGTTAAAAGAATCTGACTTATACCTCATTAATTAGACATATCCATATTTACTAAAATAATCAATAAAAGTTTTTAATTATGAGTACCCACCATTTGATTCAATTTGAAATGATCCACGCACATAGGTATAAATTAATTCAATAAGCTCTTTGTCCCTTTTACCTTTCCCACTAAATGGGGATTTGGTTATTTTTTCTTGTAAGAATACATGATATACACTAATTAGTTTTATTTAAAAATAATCCAAATGTCTATATTGGTGTAATTTAGATAAATTATTTTCATTTACATGGCTTAACCAGTGATTCCATACTTAGTTGTGGTATGAGTCATGTGAACTATTTTCATTATCGATTTTCATTATTTGTTTTGTGTAATGTAACACTTAAATACCATTATTTAAATGTGTATTACCATAACAAATGGTATCTTTATTAAAAAATAAACATTTATTCGTGAACATAAAAATAAATCCATCTGTATAAAGTATGTATACAAAAATAATTCTTTTGTTAATAGATGAAACATAATAAAAATATTTTAAAACCAAGGTTATTTTCATTGTCAATGTGAGATGGTAGTATCTAATAGCCACAACAAGTCCATCTTCATTGGCTACTCGTAAGCCTACCTATCCTCATGAAATATTTTAGAATCGAATTGGTTCATGTATTTAAAACATGTGTGAGTGTCACATGTTGTATCTAATAAAAAATTATATAAATAGATAAATTACACTTGATAACAAATTCACATGAAGTTTTCCCTTGATTATTTACTTGGGTAAAGTTTTTATTCCAGTGGACCTTCTTTCCACATGAAAAACTGATAGCATCATGTTCCCTTGATTTCCCATTGATCTTTATCTTCTTATAAGGGAATTGCAAAGAATATTTAGACTTAGAGATTTTAACCTAGCCTTTTCTTTTATTCTCTGTAAGGATGAGAGTCTTTTTCACTTTTTCTCCTTATCAAATTATAAAATAAATGTGAGAAGATCTAGAGGAGACTTCTCTATATTATTCATATTGAAATTAACAAAAAAATTGGAGAATATTTGAGGAAGTGATATAATAATGATATCAATACATGGTTCTTTAGGAAATTTAAACCCTAGAACATCTAGATGATCAATGTAGCTAAATATTTTGACTACGTGAATCCCAGATGATTAACCTTCTCCATGATTACTTTGAAAGAGCACCTTGGATGTCTCAAACCATTCCTATCTAGCTCTCTCCTGATATATACCACAGAGATGTTGGATCATTCTCTATGCATCCATTTCTTCATGTGAAATCATGAGTTCATTAGGCATGGATGAAATAATTAAACACTAAACATTGACCATGTTTCTCAATTATTTATCATAGAAAACAAACTCTTCATCACTCACCTCCTTTGTAGGTGGATCAGGTAGTGAGGAATCTAGTGTGTAATATTTCTGTTTGTGGTGAAATACAACTCATAGGCATCTGAACCATTCCTAGAATTTGCTACCAATGAGGAGATAGGCTTTCTCCGACATTGATCATAAGGATAAGGTGTTTGATAAACTTTCCATTTATTATACAATTATAAAAGAGTATATTATTATTATTTCACTTGATTATAATTTATGTGAGACATAATGGAATTAATTTTATTAATTCTCCCATGATTTTATCAAGTCTCAATGAACCTATCCATTGAACTAGAAATATCCAATCACTTAAGACATTCTAGTGGAAATAATCCATATTTACCTTCTTTATGATTTGATCTATGACCATGAAAACCATAATAAGGTATTTAGGTAGGTGGTATTTCCAACTAAAAACCAATAACTCCTTGAACCAATGAGTAGACTCCCCAATACAAAAATCCTAATTGGGATTTCCTCGAAACTTGCCTCAAAATTTAAATTGAATAAACTATGGTCATTAAATTTAACACAATTTTGGTTAAGTAAGCCTATCTTCTTATTTAATACTCCCCAAAAATTAAAAGTTCCCTTGACTATGGAATGAACTGACACTTTAACTTTGGTTTCATCTTAATTTAGATGTTATAATGCGTAATGTATTAATATTAACTTTATGGATTTTGTTTTATTATGCATAGTTTTTTATCCTTTACATGTATTTTTAATCATAAGTGGATTTTACTTAAGTGATTAACCATGTTTCGATAAAACATTTATGCATAATCCATTTATTTAAATTTCATCTTTTCATATTAGTCTATTTATTTATGTGATTGAGGTATTTCATCCATAAAATAAATCATACATGATACATAAATAAATAAATTATCTGATCGTGAGCTTATCTAATGGTTTATTTATTTTAAAAAACAATAAACCAACATATAATCCTAAGGGAAATTACTTTTTTCAGTCTTGGAAAAAGATAAAACATTCCACATTATCCACTTGTGTACCACTTGAGTTGTTTTAGTCAAGATTTTATCTTGAACTTCATCCATAAACCTTGGTATACTACTTTTATTACATATGTTTATAACTCACACATAAGTGAGGGGAACTAAAGGATTAGTTAAGGGGAATTATATAAATAACCTTGGATATTCAGGTCCTGTATAATAAAAGAGGGATGTATGAATCATATTCCATCATATTTAATTTAATATTAAATAATTATAAACCCATGTGATAAAATTTAAATTAAATAAAACCAACTCATACATAGGTCTAGTCAAAGCTCATGATTGGTCATACACATTAAATGAATATGAAAAAGTACACTGGCTGGTATTCACTTCAATTAATTCTTTATTATTAAGATAAACACACTTGTATTAATTAATTAATAAATCAATTAATTATCTTTATCGTAATGAATATATGAATTCACTTGGATATATCTATCATAAATGAATTCATGATAAATAAAATAGCATAACCAATAATTACATATGATCATAATAAATTAATTGAGAATTTATTAATTCTTAAAAACCTTTATTATATAGTCAAACATATATGGTGATAACAGTGTAATTAGGTTTTAATTCAATAATTAATTATTTTAATGTAATTTAATTTTGTCCTTTATTGGGAGACTACACTATGTACTTACGAGCTACACATTATGTTCATCATTTTTCGTGTATCTAGGATAAACGTTTGGGGCCTCATCATGTATCCTGGATAGATTACACAATGTGTAATAACTAGTTACACACCATGTGTTTTGCTTTTCGTGTGAACATGTAACCTACCGATTGACTCGATGTTTTCTTCAGATACAGAACCATGTGAAGTAAACTCCAGCTACACATCTTGTGTTCTTCTTACCATCTGTCTGTATAACCTGCT
The DNA here is from genome assembly GCA_963277665.1 of Viscum album. NCBI lineage: Eukaryota > Viridiplantae > Streptophyta > Magnoliopsida > Santalales > Viscaceae > Viscum > Viscum album. Next base: position 925,598,310 of record OY728126.1, on the reverse strand, counting down.
GAATGACTCATCATGTTCTTAGTATGGGGAAAAATAATAAGTTTCATATCATGTACACTGGATATATGATGTGAGTTTCATTAATTATTTAGGTTTTCGGTCACATTTGATTAGAAATTGTGTATTTGACCACACAGTTAGCATGAATTTGGTTTCTAAACTGTGTAGACTACACAATGTGTACTCCAGGTACACATTGTATAATCTAACAAACCATGTACCAAGTTGTCCTAGTATACATCTGTTGTAAAATAAATTCACTTTATGTAATAATTTCTTAGCATGTCTTGTACCCCACATGTAATGACCCAGACTTTTTAAATGATATTTGTTTCCTAAAAATGTGTGTTATTTTATTTCACACAATAAAACCATATATCTTTAATAATGAAGTTCTATTTATAGAGTATAAATGGAAATGTGACCATCAATATTTTACCATTATATGGTCATTGGTTAAATATTATTGTTGTCCAATGTGACCATTGGAAAGTATACTCTTGATAATAATTTTAATGTTATAATTAGTTTTTATAAGTAAAAATGAAAAGGGATAATTAATGTATAAAGGAGAAGAAATGGATTCAACCAATAGAGTCATGTCATATGAAGACCATTTTTCATAACATGGGAGGGAGGTAGCATCACTGGGGTTCACCCTTGACCAACTCTAATATGAGCTTCAACAAGTGAATCTGGAATGAAATCACCTATGAGAGAAGTTCAAGTTAGTAGAAATTACTACTCGGTTGATGATAGATGAGTTTCCCCATTAATCTATCATCATTTCATGCCTTACCCTTCAGTTGTACATGGGTGTTATAAAGGATTATGTTTCAAGGCCTTAGTTACTTAAATTTTAATTCTATTTTATAAATAAAATTTTTTTTTAAATTGTTTTTCTTAATAAAAATAAAGGTTTGATTGAGATTTAATTTGATAAATTAATTTTTGGACAAAAATTATACTTTTCATAAAGGATGTAAATTTTTTATAATAAAATAATGTATTATGAATAATATTTATTTTAATTAAATAGTATTATAAAAACTCTCTTATTTAAATATAAAATATAAAATAATTTTATTATGTCCTTGAAAATTTTTAAGTGTCGGAAATTTTATTATGAATATTCAACCCACTGTTTTTTTAATTAGGATTTTTATATTTAAAATTTAAAATTCTCATATATAGAGAATTATTATGATAAAATAAACATCATTTTTTAAATCATCACATAAAAATTAGGTTAGGGTTAATTTATGATAATTTTATAAAAAAAAATATTTTTTCATGAATAGTAAAAATATAATTTGGGTTTTTCTGTATGTTTAATGACTTAATAATTATTTCATAATGATGTAATAATTAATTAACCACAATCCAAGACCTAAAATATTTAATTTTATTAATATAAAGTATTTTCATATATTTTAATCAATTTTTAAACCTATAAGTTACTTTCCAAAGTCTAAAATGGAAACTTTATCTTTAAAAATGTTATTTTGTGGAAACTTAAATTTTCCATACCAAAAGAAGTAATATAAAATTATGTTTGGTTATTATGGGTAAAAACAACATGAAATATGTCCAAAGTGTCAAAAATCATGGGAAAAACCATGTTAAATCCCATGGTTTTTTATTTTCCACAACCCATATTTCCAAGGCCTATATTTAGAAATTATTAAACAAATCATCCACTTTTGATATAAATACCCACCAATTTCTCCATTTCCATTTAATCACAATCCATAATCCACAAATATCTGGTATTTTTTCTTTAAATGAGTCCTCTTAAGGTTTCCTCAAGCCCCCAAGGTCCCAAACCTCAAATTTTAGTAGTAACCCTTTAAGGTAAGGTAATTATCCTTCCTTTCTCTTCAATTCAAGGACCTCTTTCCGTATATGTTTTCTACATGTTATGGTTACTATATTATATTACCCTTTTTATCATACCCTTAATTCCAAATTATTTTTTATCAATGTGATACCCTTTTCCCCTCTCATTTTACCCTTTTTCAAAACCATGTTTTATACACGTTATGCTGCTGAATTTACTTCTCAAAATTTCCCTCTTCTCCTCAAGAAATTATATTTTATTTTCTTTTTTTGAATACCCAATCCTATTTATTTTATAAGGGTATTCACCTAGATTTAAAAATTATTTATTTTATTTTAGTATTAACATACATTAAATCCACATTCCCATTTTATAGGTTGAAAATGACATAATGATCATATTTTTAAGTACTTTTGAAATGCCATGATTTGATATGAAACCTGATTTTTTATTATCCATAGGTTATTTATTAAATGTTTTATTATGATCTATGTGGCTCACATTAAAAAACACATATGAAGGTTGTTCACTGATATCACTTTAATGCATTGGGTAAGGAATTTAATCTCTAGATATGACATGTTTTGTGATACCTTAGTGAATAACCTTAGAAATTTTCATTTACTAAACCTTGGTGATTAACCTTGGTGATATTCTTATGAATGTATAAATTAAATGTTATATCCACATTTTCAAGTTATTACTCATTTTATTTTTATTATGATATGCATATTTTTTCATTTCTAATTCCATAATGATATTCCTTATGTTCTTATTGATATTCCTCATGAATATATGTAAATTGTTTCCCTTACTAGGTCTTATGCTCACCCCTTTCCTTTGATGTATGTATCCAGGATATGAGAAGTAGTAAATGTACCTGGGATTAACCCATGAGGATGTATTCAAGTAGATTTATAATAATGTTTTAAGTTTTCATGTATTATGTACCTTTTCTCTAAGAAACTAAACTTTAAAAGATCCTTTATATGTACCATGTAATGAAAAGTTATGTAATAAAAAGGAGAGATGACGTGGTTGGTATCAAATGATGGTTTAGTCAACTATGGAAATTAGGATTTGAAAACTTTAGGAATAACCCTATATAAATGTTTAAATATAGGAAAACATATTTTTATTTTTTTGGAATATTAAGTAAGTGGTTTTTGAGAAATGAAATCCCTATCTGGATATAAACAAGTGGATGTGGCTCTGGCACAGATGTATCTAGGGGTAACACCTGAAAACGCCACTTTGAGCTAGACATGAATAGGAATTGATGCATTAATATACCTTGTTTTACTCTTATTTTGACACTCCTAGGGGATATGTTTGGTTATTCATGATCCTTTTAGGAACCATTATAAATTATTTATAGAAAATTTATTTATTGTTAAGAATAACATATTTAAACATGATGTTTTAAGACATAAAATCCCTTTATAATTATAAGAATCTTAAAAAAACACATTTCTCACTAAGGTTTTATATTGTATCAGTATATTAGAAGTATACTAATTAGGATTGAAATAATCTATTCTAGATGGACTAATTACAAAAGGGGAGTGAATTGTAGTTTTAAAAACTTTAGTTTAAAAGATTTTAAACTAAAATAATTCACAAACCTCTTTATGTAAAATATCAGATTCAGACTTGGCCCTCAGTCTGATTAATAAAGTATCATAATAAAATTCATTTTGATATATCAAAGTAAAAAAATTATAGACATAAATAATATAATTATATCATATTCAGAGTGGATATGATTATATCAGAGTAAAAGAATCGTAATAAAAAATTATATGATTAAATCAGAGTTAACATATTGAACATATCATAATCAAAATGGTTTCGATTAAAACAGAGTGTCTTGGATTCATAAAAGATCTGAGTAATAATTTTGATTGTATTTTATTGTATACAAAAATGTTATGATAAAATCAATTACAAATAAGCACAATGAAATTTAGAACTCTTAAGAAACAAGTATTACAATAGCTATAAAATGTAAGAATTAATTACAGCTATTAAAATTGAATAGATCTCTTTTAACCTTAATATTAAGGTAGCTACAAACCTTAGCTAAAGGTATCCCTTATTTTATACTTACAATCAAGTCTTTCTTTCCTCAAAAAGGAAATCCCCTGATATGATGATCAGATTCTCTGTATGTTTATCCCCGACATCCCTTGATCCGAGGATCAGCTTTTTCTTGCTATCCCAGCAAGCCCTTGATTGTATTCACATAATTAGACACAATGATTACAAAACAAAATAACTCTACATGGGACAACCTGATAAGTTTACCTTAATAATACAAAACTCTAAAACAATTAAAAAATACTAGGAACAAGTCCTTCATGCTTTGTAATCTTCATATCTCTCACACAAATAGAATTTTTTCAAATGAAATTGATTCACTCCAAACTCTTTAAATGACTGGGTATTTATAGGTGTGATTCCAATAGTCATATTTATCCTCAAATGGTTATATTTTCTCTAATTTTATCGCAAGGGCTTAGACACTTAGCATTTGATATCTCATAACTTTTTGGCATAACAGAAAGTCCTGCGTCGTATTGTATTTGCACCATTATAGTGTAAAAGATGTTCCAATGCAATAGAAAATAGTTTTCCATACTCAGAATTTAAACTTTAGTAAATCCAATGGATATACTTACATATTTCATTATTATGATCTTTATTAATGTGGATCTTATGTTTTATCAGTTCCAATATTAGTATGATTATAAAGACTATCAATATGAAAGATAAGATAGAAAGTCTTATATATGATCTAATAAAGGTAGATCTGATTGTTATCAGCTCCATACTCATTATGATAATAATAATTAAGAAAGTTAGTATAAATTCATTAATAATTTAGAAATATTTCTAAGTATGGTAAAATATACATGTTTTATATAAAAAAATTCTAAAAACAATTTGGACATAAAAAGTTAGTAATTAAGTATTTAAGAAAGAGTTTGTGATTTCCAAAACAAAAGGAATAAAAAAGTCATAAAGTAATTTTTGACTCAATAATCTTCCCCTTTTTGGAAAGAACAAACCATAAATCTTAAATAGAAAATAACTTTGAAAAACTTAAGTCTGTTATCTTTTAATTACTTCATATTTAGAATTAAAATTACAAACTTATATTCCCCTGAGTTTTAAAACTCATCTGAATACAATGATAAATATGAATAACTCCCCCTTAGGATAATAATTCCCCCTATGGATTATATTATCTTATTTAAAAGAATTTTTCTCTCCCATTGTATAAACATTTTCTTAAAGTAAGAAAATTTCTCTTGAATATGATTATTTCTCCCCCTTTGAAAAATTTCCCCCCATTTTTGATTTTCAAAAAGAATAGGGAAAAGTATTCAGTTTCTTGAAAAGGGTTAGAGAAACAAATATGCTAAACAAAATAATTAAGTACTTGATCATGTAAAATAAATGAAAGAAAATTTAACCAATTCATAATTGGAATACTTTTAAACAATTTTTAAATATATGAAAAATTCATTCGTTGATAAAAAGTTTTACAAAAGAAAGATAAATACAACAAGTGTTCAATAGGAAAAGATTTAATCTTTATTTTTGATCAAGTATCTCACAATTGTCTTCATCTTTTTGAACTCTTTTATTTCTTACATAAGGATTTCTATCACTTCATCTTGGGACTTGATTTTCTCTTCCTAGATCCAAATTAATTCTTCCAAAGCTTCATTTTGATTCTTTAAACTGATGATTTAATCTTTTTAAATTTTGATACTTGAAATATATATGCTCATGTATTTCATTTTCCCATTAATGTATTTCGCACAAGAGCCTTAGACCAGTTGGTGAGGACTCACTAGGTGCATCCAAGAGACCCGAGATCAAATCCGGGTGGTGGCATATTTCTGGGGGGTACTATAGCATTACTGTAGAAGGCACTATAGCAGATTGTAGTAGTACTGTAGTAGGCACTATTTGGTATTGTAGCAGCCGAAACTATTCATCCATCTGGGCCACCGGTTTGGTCCTCGGGTCCTGTAAGGCTTTCGGGACACCCAAGGCCTTTGGGCCAGTTGATTCTCAAGGAATTCGGGCCACCTTAAGGCCTTAGGGCCACCCCAAGGCCTTCATTCCACATGAATGCAGGCCCCAGACATACTACAAAAAAGGAGTAGCCCTAGAAGAGGATTCAGAGCAGGTGCACTCACCAGATTAGAGCCAAATGGATTGTCAGAATGAGAGGGTATAGCTATGCCATCGGTACCATCATTTGCTTGCACGGGAAGCCTAGCCAGACGGTCATGCAAAGATGGAGAGATACAATAAATATGCAGATGCTGGGGAGGGGTAGTTCCGTGTAGATAGTCTGGTTGAATTTCATAAGACCTTCGGGTCATGTAATCTCCTAAGCCTACGGGCCATGTAATCTCTGAGCCTACGGGCCTTGTAAGGGTTCCCCCTCATCCCTTGAAAGGGGGGTTATCAAAAATCAATAAAAAATGAAGGCCTTCGGGCCATTCAGGCATTAATGTATTTCACTTATTGAGTCTAAATATTATCCATATTCTTTAATTTCTCTACAAACTTCACCCCATCTTCCATGATTTTGGATAAATCATTATAGGCATTTGTAGATTCATCCATGTATTTCTTTAATTATTTAATTGATTATTCATGTAGCCTGATATCAGTATCAACATTATGAGACAATGTCACCACTTTGTTATATTCCTTCTTATCATCTTGAAAACTTTCTTGAATAATTTTAAGCTCATCCACATTCTGATTAACTCTGACTGATAAAACATTGACTGACATCGATTTATGAATCTAATTTTTATAAACTAAATCAACCTTGTCTTCTAATCTAGGAAAGTATGGAATTTTTTCTTCAAGTATTTTTAAATTTTGAACAATATAATGAAATACTTGAAATGTTATTTTATTCACCGAATTTGATATTTCAATATTAGGTAGTTGAGGATGAGAGGTTCCAACTTCCACTTGTTTTCTTTTTCCTTTTTCATATTTTTTTTACACTGACTTTTCAACTCTATTTATATCCTACTTTCCATCAGAGATTTGAATGATATCATCATCTTCATTTCTTTTATCAGAATGATCTCTATTGGGTTCTATTTTTGAATTTTGGTTTTTTCATCCTTCTTGGATGAAGATTCAACATCTTTTTCTTATGAGGGTTTTTCTTTCTCTGTACTATTGTAGTTATGTTTTTTGATACCTAATGAAGGAAATTCCATTGAAGGCTATTGTGAAGTTCTTAAGGAAATATTATCAGAATGAACATCTTCATATTTCTCTTTATTTTCATTATCTTTATTCTCTTTATCTTCATCTTCTTCATCTTCACCTTCTTTATTTTCATCATCATCAGAGACTTCTCCTTCCACTATTTCTTCTTCATATTCACTTCCTTCTTCAAAAATTTCTCCTTATTGACCTTCTGCATCTTTTCCTAAATTATCAATGCCTATATAATTTTCCTCCATTTTTTTTAAAACACTCCATGGAGCTGTTCTTCTGATCTCAAATTGGCTTACCAGCTAGTACGGATTCATCGGTCACTTTTTTTTTCCCTTATATACAACTAAGGGAACTTATACATTGATAACAATTGTTTCTTGAAAAGGTAAACAAGAATTTTTAATTATTTGATTGTATTTGGATGGATGTAAGGTAACATTTATGAAGGTTGTATCTACTGCTTTCATCAAAGAATCTACAATATTTAATCCTTGAGATTTCTTTTTCTATTTATTTTCTTTTTCTTATTTTTCCAAAACTTTGGAACCATTAATTTTTATAGCTAAATATTCTTCTGGGTTGAGTCTGAACTGAGGATATCCTTATTTTATTTCTTCCTTTTCCTCCTCCACTATTTAGTAACTTCATCTAGTCCAGTATTTTGTTTCTTATTTTTCTAAGGTACATAAGATTTTGCCTTTATTTTATTTTCTTTCTCACCCTAATCAACTTTATTCTTCTTCTTTTGAACATTTTTCTTTGGTTTCTTGGAGGATTCTCCTTCCAAAGAAGTTCCAACTAACTTTTCAAAAATCTCCTTTGTTTTTTCATCAAAAAAATACATCATCCTTTTCAAATTTTCATCCCTAGTGAGAATAATTTTCATTTTATTCGGATTTGAATTATTTTCAATATTGAAAAGGTTCACGCACTTAAGTAATAACTTTGTTAACACTATCATAAACATAATGATCTAGGACTTAATAAAACGGGTATTTAATTTGCTGATTGTGAGAAATATGTATTTGATGAGATCTATCTTTCTCATATTTACAAGGAAATCCAAGATAAAAACATCAATAGCTTTTAAGGAGTTATGATCTCCTTTTCTCAAAATCAAGAAACCTTGCATAAATAATGCAACAATATGAATATTGGTTGTTAGGTGATGGACTTTCCTAACCTTTTTTGTAATGTTAAAACAAATAATACTTAGATTTATTCGTATTAAAAGATTCAATACTATTAGGCAGCTTGTGAGAAGGACAAAAGGCTTCTCCTTTTGATGTTATTTCAATAAAAAATATGGATTTTATATAAGTTGTTTGATATCATTTTCTATAAATTATGAACAAAATATTTTTTTCCATCCTAAACTTGAAACTCCATTGATCTATAAAATTTTATGACTATATTAAGAATTAATGAATATTAATCCTCATCGGATTTAGCTACACATAAATATTATCATCCTTTAAATTTTATGATTTTCTTTAGAATAGAATAATACTTATCATAAATGTTTTTCTCAAATAACATTTCTATGAAGATAAACCATTTATCATAATCCTTTTCTATGGGCATTGTATTTGAGGAAACTATAGATTATGACATTTGGACTGGAGATTTTTATATCGGATTCTTTTGAATGTAGCATCAATTAGAATCAATGAGGCATAGATTTCTGATGTGGGACAAGGGGTCCCCTCCTTTATATAGGCAACTAAAGTGACGGTTTGAATTCCGAAAAAATCCAATGATTGAGATTTGATCTTATATAATCTAACTATTGTTATTGATTTAAAGAATATTTTAAATATTTAAACTCTTGAGGTTTTTAAAAACTTTATCGTATTAACAAAGATTATGATTTTGGAAAAAAATTGAAAAAATTTATGAAATCTAAAGGAAAATTATACCAGAAACAAAGATAATGAATGTAATGAAATAGTACAAAAATTAAAATATTTGAAGAATAACTTTTAGAGTTGGAAAAACTTATTAGTATGATAATAATTTCCTTCTTGAATTTTGTAAATTAAATAGATTAAAATAGTTTTAAAGTATTAGATATGATAGTTTTAATAAAAATAATAAATGTAGAAGTTTTAAAATAAAACTAGATATTATATTTTAGAAATGAAAACTAAATACAAAAAAAATTCTAAATCTAAAAATTTTGGAAAACATGAGTCTGCTAAAATTTTAAAACTTTCTGAGTCCAATGATTTCTTTAAGAATAATGAATCTAAAAATTTGTAAAGAAATATGATTCTGGAAAAAACACGCTATAAAAAAAATTAATAAAACTAATAACAATCGTATGTACTCCCCCTATGAATAGGAGTTACTTAATATAGGAATATGTTTAAACAAGAAGTAGATATGAAATGTCACTTTATATTGACCATTCCTAGATTTTGTTTAATGTACTCAAATATATCATAAGGTAAGGGTTTTTTAAAAATATCAGCAAATTGTTCTTTCATTCTAATGAATTATAAAATGATATCGTCATTAAGTATGTGATCCCTAAGAAAGTGCTTCCTAATATCTATGTGTTTTTTAGGTGAGTGATGTGCAAGGTTATTACTTAAAGAAATTTCACTAGTATTATCAAATATTATTTGAGTTTTAGTAAAACTCATGCCATAGTTATTGAGTGTGTGTTGCATCCACACCAATTCAGCACAACAACTTCCAACCACTACATATTCGACTTCAGTAGTGTAAAGTTCTATTAAGTGTTGTTTTTTACATGAACAAGAAACTAATGAGTCTATTAAGAAATGACAAGTTCCAAAAGTACTTTTTCTATCCATTTTATAACCACTAAATTCAGCATCTAAAATCTTTTTAATTCAAAATCATTTCTAGAATAATAGAAAAGTATTAAATCCATAGTTCCATCAAGATAAAAAAATTATTTTACAGATTTTAGATAGGATTATTTTGTATTTTATTTATATCTTGCACATAATCATATAAAAAACATTAAGTCTGTTTGAATAGAAGTTAAGTATATTAAACTTCTCATCATACCTCTAAAAGTTATTTGATCAACTGGTTTCCCAGACTCATCAATATCAAGTGTATTTTAGGTACCTGTGGGAGTATTAATACTTTTAGTATTGTCATATCTAAACTTTTTAAGAAGATATTTTATATATTTAAGTTGAGATATATATGTACATTATGGTTTTTGAGAAATTTTAAAACAAATAAAAAATATTAACTCACCCATCATACTCATCTAAAACTCATATTTTATAATATCTACAAAATAATCTGTTAAAGATTTTAAAGTTGATCTGAATATAATGTCATCAACATATATTTTAAAAATCATGATATTTTTTTAACTTCTTTTATAAAAAGAGTAGGATCTGTATCTCCCTTAATAAAATTGTTTTGCAACAAAAATTTTGTTAACCTATCATTCCAAGCTCTAGGGGCTTGTTTAAGGCCATATAAAGCTTTGTAAAATTTATAAGCATATTCAGGATGTTTTGTATTTTCAAAACCAGGGGTTGTTCAACATAAACTTCCTCCTGAATATATCCATTAAGAAAATCACACTTCATATCCATTTTAAAAAGTTTGAAATTAAATAATGTAGAAAAGACTATTAAAATATGAATAGATTCCAATTTTTTAAATGGTGCATAGGTTTCTTCATTGTATATTCCTTCTTGTTGATTATAAACTTTTGCAACAAGTATTTCTTTATTTTTAATAATAATTCCATTTTCATCACTTTTTTTTAAAACCCATTTTACTCCAATTATAGAAGTTTTTTTTGGTCATTCAACTAAATTCTATACTTTGTTCCTCTCAAATTAATTTATCCCATCTTTAATTTCTTTAATATAATCTTTATCACATAAAGCCTCATTGGGATTCTTAAGTTTAAATTAGGAAAGAAAAGAAAGATGTTATATTTCATTCCTTAAGAAACTTCTAGTTATAATAGGTTGATGAATATCACTAATGATACTATTACTAGGATGATTCCTAAGAAACAACTAACTTCTTAGGTTTTGTAAAACTTGTTCATCAAAATAAGGTAGATAATATTCCAAAGTAAATACTTCAGAAACTATTTCCTGAGTATTTTCTTTATTAGAATAATTTTCTAACAAAGGTTAAAAATCAGTTTTTGAAAACACATCTGAGGATGTTGGTCGATATTTTTTTTTAAAAGGGTCGGTTTCATCAAATTTAACATATTTCCTCAACAGTATAATAATTTTTATTAAAAACTCTATAGGCCTTAGAAGTAGTGGAGTAACCTAAAAATATTCCTTCATCATATTTGGGTGTGAATTTGTGGAATTTATATTTCATATTCAAGATAAATACTTTGCATCCAAATACTTTTAAGTAAGAAGCCTTTGGTTTTCATCCTGTCCACAACTCATAAAGAGTTTTATTAAGAAATGATCTAATCAAAACTCGATTTATAGTATAATAGGTAATGTAAAATGATTCATCCCAAAAGTGTTTAGCAAATGAGTATTCACTCAATATAGTTCTTGTTATTTAATGAAGAATATGATTTGTTTTTTAAACAATATCATTTTTTTGAGGAGTTTTAGGGGATAAAAATTTATATTTTATACCTTTCTTACTACAAAAAGTTTCAAAATCAGAATTTACAAATTCTTCACCATGATCACTATGAATAGTTATTAAGGTATGATTTTTATCATATTTAACTTTGGCTACAAAAGTTTTGAAATAACAAAAGGCTTTATATTTCTTTTCTAGAAAATAAACCCATGTATATATAGTGTAATCATCAACCAATACATATACATAGTATTTTCCCCTAATACTCCCAGTTTGTGTAGGACTGAATAAATCCATGGGCACTAACTCTAAATAATCAGTAGATGAGACTTCACTAATAGATTTAAAACTAGTATTATGTTTATTACCATATTAACAAGGGTCAAGTACTTTTGAAGAATCAAATCTAAGCTCTGGTAGATCCTTAATGAGTCTTTTATTAGTCAACTTGGATAATTTTATTTGGTTGTAGTGTTATAACCTTCTATTCCATAACCAAGATTGATCTTCCATTTCACTAAGTCAAGGTAATTCATGGATCCCAAGGACTTATAAGTTTAGTGTGTATACATTCTCATATCGATGGGTAGAAAGAATAAATTCATCCTTGGAATTTTATACTACACATTTATCATTCCTAAAATTCACAAGGTAACATTTATCAAAAAATTAACTTATGATTATAAGGTTGTGCTTAAAACCTTTAACAAATAAAACATTTAAAATTAAATCTTTACTAATAAGAATAATTTTACTTATACCAATAATATCTCATTGAGCATTATAGATAAAGGTAACTTTCTCTCCTTTAATATTAATAATATTTTCAAAGAAAACTCTGTGTCTAGTCATATGTATAGAACACACACTATACATGTACCAAATATTTTTGTTATTGTTACTACCTTTGTTTTTCTAAAAATAAAACAATTAGATATTTGGAACCCAAATCTTCTTGGGTCTGATGTTAGAAAAAAAATTGGGCAACCACATTGGTTTTTAGATATATTTTTTTATGAAATTATAAGGATTGTATTTTATTTAAAGAAAAATTTTTGTTCCAGTGACCACCACTTTGAAATTTTGTACAAAAGGGTTCACTTTTCATAACAGAGTAATTATTACTGAAAGCATGTTTTTTATAAGTATACTCTATTCCAGAACTAGTACTATGGTTATGTATTTGTTTATACATTTTATAAAAAAATCCCTTAACATAAGTAAAGTTTGAAAAAAGTTTACTTAAAGAAGAAATTTTATATTTTAGTTTAACAACTAAATTCTTATCTTCTTGAGTAATGGTTTTAGAATTGATTTTATCAAAATTAGTTTGTAAACTATTCTTTTCATAAATTATTTTTTATAAATATTTAGAAATAGTACCTTTTTAATAATTGGACTTATCAAGATATTTGGAAAGATCTGATACTTCTTTTGTTAAAACATTAATCCTAGTATAATCTTTATCAAGTTTTATACTAACTTTTCAATTTTCATTTTCTAACAATTTTTAAAAGTGTGAAACTTCTTCAAAAGAAGGTAAAAATTTATCTTAACTTTTTTAAGATGATTCTCCATCTAATGATTTATATATTTTATCATTTTTGGAATCAGGATAATTTTCAATCAAATATAGATTTGTAAGGTTCTCAGAAATGTGTACCTTAGACATTAAACAAAGATTTTCATTGGGTACTCTAGAAAAAAGTCTTATATTCCTCTTTTAGGAACATTCTTGATCAGAAGTATTATATGGGTAATTTAATCCACTTACACTCTATAAATCATTGGATTTAAGGAATTTGTTTCCTTTAGACTTATAAAAAAATTCTGATTTATATCATAATTCTTGTCCTTTATATCTTTTCTTTACAACTTGGGACAATAGGGTCTGATGTGTCTAGATTTCTTGAATTCATAACAAGTAACTTTAGAATATTTATTTTAATTAATTTCCTTGTTACTTTTCTTATATTGATAATAAAAGTCTTTCTTACCAATTATCTTATTAATATTTCAAGCAATATTAGCTAATTCATTTTCTGAATGCTCAGAAACACTATAATCATATTGTATAACAACATTTTTCTTTATGAAAGATTTGACTACTTCTTCCAGTGTATGAATTTTAGTAGGAACTATATTAGTATTGAAGGAAACACTTCCATTATTTTTCTTATCTTTATCAGCATATCTCTTTAATCTACCCTCATACTGCATAAGAGTATCGATTAAATCATCAAGAGTAAGATTTTTCAAAATCCTTGTATCAGCAATATTAGTTCTTATTTATTCTCATTCATTATGCATGATGTCTATAATATTTTCAAAAATAATTTCATCATATAAACCTTTCTCTCCAAGAGATTGTAGAAAATTGATAATTATCATAAACCTTTTATTCATTTTGGAAACATATTCTCCAGGTGAAAATTCAAAGGCTTTACATTCATCTCTTAGAATAACTCTCCTAGTTTCAATAACTTTTGAAGTTATGAAATGAGTAACTTATAAATTTTTCCAAATACTATTTACTATTTCACATGATGAAATTTGACTGTAGATTCTTCTAGTCGTTAAGCATAATAAAGTTTTTTTTCTATAATTAAGCTGATATTCTTGCTTCTTTTGATTTGTAAAAGTAGTAACATCCTTATCAGGGATTTTTTTAGTTTCCTGTCAGAATTGCAAAGTTATCAACTCCTATGTTTATTATAAAAGTTTTCATTCTATACCTCAAACATTCATAATCATCACCATAAAAAATTGGTGGTCTGTTGGGATTAAGATTATTAATAGATCTAATATTAATTCCTTCCATCTTTAGAAAATAGATACAAAAAATATTTTCCACAATACATGTTATTGTAATCAAATATTTATAGAAAAATGTAGACAATTTTAAAAAAAACTTTCAATAATAAAGAAGATGAAAAGATTAGAAAGTATTTGAGCAGTGGAATCCTATTATGATACCAATTTTTGTATCGATATATTAGAATTATACTGATTAGGATCAAAAGAATGTATTCTAGATGCAAAAATTACAATAGGGGGTTGAAATTTAATTTTAAAAACTTTATTTTAAAAGATTTTAAACTAAAACAATTCACAAACCTCTTTAAGTAAAAGATCAGATTCTGACTTTTCCCTCTACTCGATTACTAAATTATCATAATCAAAGTAATTTTGATATATCAGAGTAAAAAAATTACATACATAAAGAATAGGATTATATCATATTCAAAGTGAATATGATTATATCATAGTAAAAGAATCATAATCACAAAGTATATGATTAAATTAGAGTTAACAAATTTAACAGATCATAATCAGAATGGTTATGATTAAAACAGAGTGTATCAGATTCACAAAAGATCTGAGTAATAGTTTTGATTCTATTTTATTGTATTCAGAAATTTTATGATAAAATCAATTACAAATAAGAACAACAGAATTTAGAACTTTTAAGAAACAAGTATTATAATAGAAATACAAATTAATAATGAATTATAGCTATTAAATTTGAATATATCTATTTTAACCTTAAGAGTAAGGTAGCCGCAAAACTTGGCTAATGGTATCCCTTGTTTTATACTTACAAGAAAATCTATCTTTCCTTAGCAATGAAATCCCTCGATATGATGATTAGCTTTTTTTCTATCTATCCCCGGCAGCCCTCGATCTGATGGATCAGTTCTGTCTTTCTATCCCCATAATCCCTCAATCATATTCACAAAATAAGATACAATGATTACAAAACAAAATAATTCTTAAGGGGATAACCTGACAAGGTTCCCTTAAGAAGACAAAACTCTGAAACAATTAAAAAATACTAGGAACAAGTTGTTCACACTTTGTAATATTTAGATCTCTCGCACAAAGAGAATTTTTTCAAATGAAATCAATTTACTCCACACTCTTTGAATGACCGATTATTTATAGGTGAGATTCCAACGGTCATTTTGATCCTCCAACAGTCATATTTTCTTCGAGTTTTTCACAAGTACTTGGACACCTATAATTTGAAAGATCATATCTTTTTGGCATAACAAAATATCTAACATAATATTGTATTTACACCATTACAGTGTAAAATATATTATAATATGATAGAAAATAGTTTACCATATTCAGAATTTAAAATTTATTCAATATGATGTATTTCCTTACATATGTCATTATGATGATCTTTATGAATGTGGATTTGATGTTTTATCATTTATGATATCAGTTTGATTATAAATACTATTAGTATGAATTACAAGATATAAAGTATTATATCTGATAAAGGTGAATCTGGTTGTTATTGGCTCCATACTCATTATGATAATCATAATGAAGAAAGTTATCATAAATTCATGAATACTTTATAACTATTTCTAAGTATAGAAAATTATATATGCTTTTTAAAAAACATTCTAAAAACACTTTAAACATAAATAGTTAATAATCAAGTATTTAAGAAAGATTTTGTGATTTCCAAAACAAAAGGAATGGAAATTCATAAAGCAACTTTTGACTCAACATTTTCTTCTTTTAGAAAATGGAGGGAAATAAGAGGAAATGTATAAACAATGATCACAATGGATCATTCATTGAAGGTCCTTCAATGGAATCCAGAATGGAAAACTTTATAAGAATGGTGAATCAACTAACTCAAATTATGAATAATAACTTAAATCAAGCTGAGAGATTGGATTCACCTATAAGGGAATAAATTTTATACTGATTCATTTATGTGTCAACGGAAACCTTCTTTCAGTGGATCTATTGACCCATTGATTTCTGAAAAATGGATAATCTATATAGAAAAGATCTTTTATGTACTTCCTTGTTCAGAATAATAGAAATTTACCCTGGTTATAAACTGCTTAGAGGTAGAAGATGATAAGTGGTTTACACTAATTAAATGCAAAAAGATAAGAAGGTATATTGATGTTATGGAGTGGGAAGAGTTCAGGGGATCCTTTTTCAATAAATATTTCCCCCGTCCATTGAAAACAAAAATAGAGAAGGAATTCCTAAAGCTGAAGTGGAAGGAAAATGAATCTATGGTAACTTATGAGATAAACTTTACAATACTTTCATGTTACACCTTTAGCTTTGTTATAGATACTAATGGAAAGGTTGATAGACTATTTAGTGGACTAAGACCCCATATATAGATGAATCTAGCCAATCAATCCTATAATAGATATGAGGAGATAGTATGGAGTACTGTGACGGTTGAACAGAAGTTCGGAGAGATGTAGTGGTCACATAAATTTAATGAAAAGAAGATATATTTAGATCCAAACTTAGGGAGTAACTTTTATCACGAAAGAGGAGGAAAGAAAGTGAAACTTTCCATATGAAAAAAATATGGAAATAAGCATTTGGGGAACTTCTCGATCAGGAGTGGAAAATGTTACAAGTGTGGAATAGATGTCTATATAGCTCATAACTATCTTAGTGAGGTGAAGCCTCAACTTCTCAACACATAATACAAAGGGAATATGGTGTAGGCCCAGCCTAAAGTATAATAATTCAAGTGTGGATAGTTTGGGTACTTTTCTAATCACTATCCAAATCATAAGATAATAGATAGAAATCGCCATCAACCTTAGCATAGGACAGGAGAGAAAGTTCGGGCATTTTCTATCATGATAGGTGAAGTTTAATCTCTAAAGAATGTGGAGGTAGGTACTATAGTTATTCTCTCAAATCTAGAAATTACTTTTTTTTATTCTGGTTCTACGCATTACTTTATTTCCTCCATGTTTTCAAATAATATAGAATCAATCCCTGAATTTCTAAAAGTGGAGTTATCATTCAAGACTCTTGGAGGGATTATCCAAGAATCAATAATGTATAGAAACTCTAGTATTTACTTTGGAGAGCATAATCTCATCTCAAATATAGTAAAAATTCCCATGCTAGAATTCAACAGTATACTAGGGATGGACTAGCTCTCAAAATATAATGTTAAGATCAATCGCAAAAGTAAGGAAATATCAGTAGTCTTGAATGGAAAACCTACAGTTATTTTAAAAGGAGATATATCCTGACCTGAGATTTGTCTAGAAACACCTCCCATAGCCTTCTTTATAGAGATGATTAGTGAAGAGGAAGAAGTAAATGAAAGTATAAGAATAGAAAATTCCCCCATCGTTCATGAATACATTGAGGTATTTTCTAAAGGGTTACTTGTACCACCCCTAGAAATAGAGGTAGAGTTCTCTATTAAAATCATACCTGGATCCAAGATGATATCAAAGACCCCATATAAAATGGAAAATGTAGAGTTAGAGGAATTAAAGAAACAACTACGAGATCTTTTTGAGAAGGGGTTTATCTGACCAAGTGTGTATCCTTGAAGAGTAACTTTCTCTTTGTGAAGAAGAAGTATGGATCAATGTGGTTATGAATTGATTATAGAGAACTTAACAAGATCACAGAGAAGAAAAAGTACCCACTCCCAATGATTTATTATTTATTTCACCAGCTTTGTGGGGCTTAATTCTTCTCCAAGAATTATCTTCAATCTATTTATCATCAATTGAAAGTGAAGAAATAAGATATTCCAAGGATCACATTCCAATCAAGATATGGGCATTATGAGTTTGTTTTTATACCCTTCTTCTTGACTAATGCTTCTGTTATATTTATGAATTTTATGAATAAATCCTTTAAGGTCTTCCTTGAAAATTTTGTGATAGTTTTTATTGATGATATTATGATATATTACAAAAATCGTGAGGAGAATGAGGATCATCTAACGGTTATATTGAAAACTTTGAGAAAGGAGTGGTTATTTGTAAAATTCAGTAAATGTGAATTTTGGTTACAAGAATTTACTTTCTTGGGGTACATTGTAACAAATGAACAAATCCCAATTGACCTTTCCAAAACAAAGGTTGTGGAGGAGTGGCCTCATCCTATAATAGTAACTGAGATTATTAGTTTCCTTGGTTTAGCAGGATATTATAGGAGGTTTGTGAAAAACTTTTAATGACTTTTTAATCCACTTACCAAGTTAACTTGAAAAGGATCTAAGTTCATCTGGACAAAGGAGTGTGAATAAAGTTTCCAAGAGCTAAATAATAGATTGGTTAGTGCACCCATGTTAACTCTAACCTCTATCACAGAAGGATTTTTTATTTTTATTGATGCATATCTGAAAGGTCTTGAGTGTGTCCTCATGAAAAATGACAAGGTAATTGCTTATGCATCTCGACAGTTAAAGCCCCGTGAGTAGAATTATCTAATGTATGACCTGGAGATAGCTATGGTTATTTTTTATCTGAAGATATGGAGGCACTATCTTTATTGGTAGAAATGTGACATATACACAGACCACCAAAGTTTGAAGTTATTTTCACACAAAATAAATTGAACATGAGATAAAAGATATGGTTAGAACTTCTTAAAGACTATGATTGTTCCATTCATTATCACCTTGGAAAAGAAAACAAATTCACTGATGCATTAAGTAGGAAAGACCCTATTTTTCTAGCAATGATGAGGATTCAATGAGATCCTTTGATCAAATACCTAGTAAAATTGGACATGGGAATCATAAGGGAAGGTACATCATCAACCCTACCCTAAATAATTTCTCAACCATTATTACTAGAGAAGATTAAGAAATCTTAAAGAGAATATCCCTTATTACAAAAGAAGATAGAGGTTGTGAAGTATGGGAAGTTTCTTGAGTTCAATATTGATCAAGAAGGTGTACTAAAATTTCATACAATACTATGTGTTATATCTATTTCAGAGATAAAGAAATAACTGATGGATGAAGCTCATAGATCTATATTCTCTATACATCCTAGAATCATGAAATTTATAGGGACCTTAATGATCATTATTGGTGGGATAATATGAAAAAGGAGATTACCGACTACACTACAAGGTGCTTGGTATGTCAGCAGGTGAAGGCGAAGCAATAACTTCCTAAACTTGTATTGCAACCACTACCCATACTAACATGGAAGTGGGAAAATATCACTATGGGCTTTGTCACTGGTATCCCAAGAACATCCAAAGGAAATAATGTGATATAGTTTATAGTGGACCAACTCACTAAGACTTCCCATTTTATCACTATTCAGAAATATTTCTCTCTGGAACAACTTGCCAAGATTTACATAAAATAAGTGGTAAGGTTGAATGGGGTGACACTTTCTATCATCTTTTATCATGATCCAAGGTTCACATATAAATTCTAGAGAATTCTTCAACATGATCAGAATACTGAATTGAATTTCAATATAACCTATCACTCCCAAACTAATGTCAAATCTGAAAGGACTATTCAAACACTTAAAGACATGATAAGAACATGATCAATGTAATTTAAAGGTGTATGGGATCAAAATCTCCCATTAGTTGAGTTCTCATACAATAACAGATTCCATTTGAGTATTCAAATGGAACCCTATGAAGCTCTATGTGAGAAGAGATGTAGAACTCCTGCTTGTTGGGATGAATTTGGTGAGGGAAAGCTTCTTAATTGGGCCTGACCTTGTGAAAGAGGTGACAGAAAAGGTTTATACCATCCAACAACACATAATGGATTCTCATAGTTGGCAGAAGATCTATGATAAAAACCATATAAGGGACTTGGAGTTTGATGTTGGAGATAAAATTTTCCTTCGAATATCACTATGGAAAAGAGTCATATGGTTTGTGAAGAAAGTAAAGCTTAGCCCTAGGTACATTGGCCCCTATTAAATCCTTGATTACATAGGAGAAGTGGCTTATCAACTATCACTTCCACTAAATCTAGCTCAAGTCCATGATGTATTCCACGTATCTCTCTTGAGGAAGTACATACTTGACCCTTCACATGTACTAAATCCAGAGGTGGTGTAATGGGAACCTAACCTCTCTTAAGAGGAGAAACTGGTGGAGATCTTGGACAATAGAGACAGTGTTCTGTGCAAAAATAATACCCACCTCATCAAAGTGTTGTGGATAAACCATAAATATGAAGAAGTGACGTGGGAACCAAAGGATGAAATGAGGCAGAAGTACCCATAACTTTTTTAACTAAGAGTATGAGTTAAATTTTTGGGGATGAAATTTCTTAATTGGGGAAGAATATAATGACCCAGACTTTTTAAATGATATTTGTTTTCTGAAAATGTGTGTTATTTTATTTTACACAATAAAAACATATCTATTTAATAATGAAGTGTTATTTATAAAGTATAAAGGGAAATGTGACCATCAGGAATCTACCATTATATGACTATTGGAAACTATAATCTTGATAATAATTTTAATATTATAATTAGTGTTTATAAGTAAAAATGAAAAAGGATAATTAATACAGAAAGGAGAAGTGATGGCCTCAACTAATAGAGTCATGTTGTATGATGCTTATTTTTCAGAACTTGGGAGAGAGGTAGTGTCATTAGGGTTCTCCATTGACCAATAACAAGACTAGCTTCAATAATTGAAACAAGAATGAAATCTCCTATGGGAGAAGTTCAAATTAGTAGAAATTACCACTCAGTCGATATTAGCTGAGCCACCCCATGAATCTATCACCATCACACACATTACACTTCAGTCGTACATGGGTGTTACAAGGGGTTATGTGTTGAGGCCTTAGTTAATTAAAGTGTAATTCCAATGTATAAATAAAAAAATAGTTTTTTTAATAAAAATATAGGTTTAATTGAGATGGAATTTGATAAATTGATTTTCAGACACAAATTGTACTTTTTAGAAAGGATTTAAATTTTTTATAATAAACTAAGTTATTATGAAGAATATTTATTTTAATGAAATATTATGATAAAAACTCTTATTTAAATATAAATGAGAAAATAATTTTATTATGTCCATGAAAATTTAAGCATCGGAAATTTTACTATGCATATTTAACCTACAATTTTTTTAATAAGGATTTTTATATTTAAAAGTTAAAATTATCATAATTGGAGAATTATTGTAATAAAATAATCATTATTTTTTAAATCATCACATAAAAATTATTTTAGGGTGAATTTATGAGAATTTTCTAAAAAAAATTATTTTTTTGTGAATAATAAAAATACAGTTTTCATTTTTTGGTATATTTGATGACTTCATAATTATTAAATAATGATATAATAATTAATTAACCAAAATAAACGACATAGAATATTTTTATTTTATTAATATCAATTATTTTAATATATTTTAATCAATTTCCAAACCTATAAGTTACTTTCCAAACTCTAAAATGGAAACATTGTCTTTAAAAACATTATTTTGTAGAAACTTTACTTTTTCTTTCCAAAACAAGTAATATAATATGATTCTAGGTTATTTTGGGTTAAAATAACATAAAATATGTCCCAAATGTACAAAACCATGGGAAAAATCATGGTCAAACCCATGGTTTTTCATTTTCCACAACCTAGATTTCCAAGGCCTGTATTTGGAAATTATTAAACAAATCATCCACTTTTTCTATAAATACACACCCATTTATCCATTTCATTTTACTCAAAATTCATCCTCCATGTATCTTTTTTATTTTTTTTTCTCCCAATGATTCCTATTAAGGTTTCCTCAAGCCCCCAAGGTCCCAAACCTCAAGTTTTAGTAGTAACTCTTCAAGGTAAGGGAATTATCCTTCCTTTCTCTTAAATTCAAGGACCACTTTCCCTATATGTTTTCTAAATGTTATGTTTACTCTCTTATATTACCCTTTATATCATACCCTTACTTCCAAATTATGTTTTATCAATAGGATAACCTTTTCACCTCTCATTTTACCCTTTTTCAAAACCATGTTTTATACACGTTATGCTGTCAAATTTACTTCTCAAAATTTCCCTCTTCTCCTCAAGAAATTCTCTTTTATTTTATTTTTTTAATACACAAGCCTATTTATTTTACAAGGGTATTCACCTATATGTAAAAATTATTTATTTTATTCTGGTATTTACATACATGAAACCCACATTCCCTTTATATGGTCTGAAAATGACATAATGATCATGTTTTTAAGCACTTTTGAAATGTCATGATTTGATATGAAACCTGTTTTTTTATTCTCCACATGTTATTTATGAAATTTTTTATTTTGATCTATATAGATCATATTAAATGATATATATGAAGGGTGATCCTTGATATTTCTCCAATGCATTGGGTAAATAATTTAATCTCTATAGATGACATGTTTTACGATACTTCAGTGAATAACCTTGGTAATTTTCATTTACAGCACCTTGGTTATATGCTTATGAATGTATAAATTAAATGTTGTGGCTGAATTTTCATGTTATGAATCATTTTCTTTTTATTATGATATGATTATTTTTTTCATTTCCTTGCCACAATGATATTCTTAATTTTTGTATTGATATTCCTCATGAATATATATAAATTTTTTCCCTTACTAGGCATTATGCTCACCCCCTTCCTTTGATGTATGTCCCCAAGATATGAGATGCAGTAAATGTACTTAGTATGAACCCATGAGGATGTCTTAAAGTGGATTTAGAACAATTTTTTAAGTTTTAATGTATTCTGTACCTTTTTCCAAGAAACTAAACTTTCAAAGATCCTTTGTATATACCATGTAATGAAAAGTTATGTAATAAAAAGGTTGGATGCCATACCGCAACATGTCTAGGTGTAGTGAACATGGGTGCACAATGTGTACTCTAACTACACAACATGTAACCCAATCTATTATCTAGAAGATTTGGCACCTCCTGATGGAATATATAATCATTCTTCATCTATTATTGGGCCTTAACAAAGTATAAATATTGAACAAATAATATTAAAATGTTAAAAGAAAGTTAATTAAACTTCATATTAAAGAAAGAATAATCTAGAAATTAAAGATCTAACCAGTATTTTAAATAATCAATCAACAATCAAATAAATAATTATAAATTTAAACGTTTCCACTTTAATACCACTTTAAGTATTTGGATGTTGTAGAAGTACCTTTTTGGTAAATAACCATTAAGGTTTCTATTGGATTTGATGGATAATTTACTAATTATGAAAGACATAAACGTCATGAGCAACAAAATTTTCAAATCGAATATTGACATAGAAGCTCAAAACCCAAAGAGGATATTTTTCACACTAAATTTAATTAATTTAAATTAGATCAAAAAAAATATTACATATTATTGAGATATTTCTTCAATGATTTAGTTAATCATTTGAAACCCCATTTCGGATTATTTTCATTGAGTAGGGAGGACCCAAAGTAGAACCCCTCAAGTGATGATCCACATGCAGTTCTTTGATCTCTAACTAACACTGATGAAAGTTAGGTGCTAGTGTGGTGGATCTATCATCTTGAATTTTTTATCTTGATTGCTTCAAGATCCTTTAGACTTAAATGATTCTTTATTTTTCTTCTCGTTATTGATAGGATGGGAGAATACAAAATCTGGATAAAAATTTGTTGTGCACAATGATTCTCAATTCTTGATTAACTCTACACAATAAACATAAAAATCTATTTATAGAGTTAGATTTTAGGTTGAAATATTGTTTAATTGCACAATGACCTTTAAATAATTAATAAACCTTATCTAACCCAATTTCATATAATAATATTATTATTATTTTATGGTGTGTGATATATGGTGCAATGACGAATATTATTTTACCAGATTCTAAATTAATATTTATCATCAAACATGATCTTGGTTTGATCATACTCCTCAGCATTTACTGAATACTCAGATAAATATTTATAAAATATTTATTCATAAATAAGTATTCTATTCATAGTATTGAAAATAAATATTTCTTAATTATTCATGTAATTAAATAAATAATTATTTATTACCTTATGAATATTTATGATCAATAAATCCTGGATAAAATTATTCCTTGGTCTTAATAATAACATTTATTCTAATAATTAAATTAAAATATAATTTAATCGATATCAATTAAAACACTTAGTGTGTGTCCCTCTAGGCTTTTTTCTCATTGACATTAGGCGGGCTTGTCTAAAGTCCAAGATAACTTGTCTAACAACGATTCAAGGCACATAATATAAATAATTTGATGTTGTAATGTTAACAACCACACATGAATTCTTACTATGTAATATAATCTATTTTTATAATATCTCATCAAACAGGTTTTACACTCATGTTACCAACCTATGTTCTTGATACGTCTTTCTTTGACTATTTAAAATAAACTCATCCTTACACCATGACCATGGAATTTAATGTGATGGTTTCATTTCAATCAAAGAGATGAGATGTCAACTTCCATAAATATGGAAGGGAAAAATATTTTCTCTATTTATTAACTAATAAAATATCACTCATGACTCACCCAACATATCCAACTTCATCATGAATTGTATCGTCATGGTTTACAAAATACATTAATGTGTGCGAGTCATGACATGAATTAATAATAATCTTAAATTTTAAAGACCATTACACATTATTTTATATAGGAATATCTGATGACACATAAACATATGGAATTTCTATAGGAAAGTATGTTCTCATAATCTCTTATCTTGGAAATTAACAAATGAGAACATCGTGAGAAAAATTCCCATATACTTGTGAGTACTCACACCTGATAGTCAACATTCTATGTCCCGTCATATAATGTTATCTAACCATATAACTATATTTAAGAATATCATCATGATATTTCAAGATTCTGATCATATAGGGTAACTACTATGACCTTATCAATGTGAAGGATACTTCATAAAATTATTACATTAAATTCATGCAGAACAATGAAAAATATGTGATAAGATATTTTATTATTATTCAAATACTCAAATATACATGTAATACAAAGTACAAATAGTTGGTTTTAAAACACTAACTCCAATAACATAACTTGAAATAAGATAATAAATGAATCCCCTACCTCAAAACTTTTAGCGCTCTTAAAATAATAATGAAAGAATAAGTTCAGTGAAAGATCCCATATTTTAGTGAGTTATAGATCCTTTATATTTTAGTAAAAATTAATTATTTTATATATATGATAGTTCATAAGAGTTTAAGGAAGGGTGTGGGGGTTTCTAGGGATTTTTCAGAGCCCAGGGCTTCAGTTTTTGGAAAAACAATATGAAGCGAACTATTAGTAGTAATCGCATGGCTCGATCATGCATCCCATATATAAAAGAGCATTGATTAAAAAATAATATAAGGGAGGTAAAATTTCCATGTGAAATGGTTTAGTTATGTTACAGAGTTGAATCACATGGTTAACACATGGATTTTCAAACCATGCTCTTAATTGTATTAAGGGGGATGGCTTTGGCACAGTGAACTCACATGGTTGGCACATGATTTGTCCAACTATGTGGAAAAACCATGAACCTTTTAAAAATAGTGGAAATAACCCTTTTCACTCCAACTTTTTAAACTATTAACCCTCATACTTCCTTTTTCTTTTCCAGTGGCTACCACATGTTAGAGCTCCCTCTTCTCTCTCTTCCTAGGATTTGAGCCTCCTTCCTTGTTTTAGCTTAAAATCAATCATATTTGGTCTAGTTGGATTCATACAAGTAAGATCTTTGATCCCATTTCTTATTTTCTTTATTTATCACATCATCTGGAATTTAAATCTGCACGAGATAATATAACCTGTTTTTAGGGTATTCAACTATTTATCTGATTTCTTTAATTCTTTCCCGAGTTAGAGGTTGATAAAGGACGAGGAGTCCACTGCCCATCTAAGTTAGGTGTTTTATACCTTTTCCCTTAAAATATTAATGTTTATATATCTGATATTATAGTGTCTCACAACAGATTCTCTATTTTATACTTTTTTTTAAGGTAAAGGGGACAAGCCCCCGTCTATTGAACAAGAAAGAAACTCCTTTTGAAGGGAATAAGGAGGAACCCATTATAGAGACAAATGAAAAACATCTAGAAGAACTCTATTTTCTACTTATAATAAGATTAATTCCTTAAATTAAATGTTATAAAACATGTGTTAAATGTTCTAGTTCTCCTTGACATGGTTGGAGGTCACCAACCTTAACTCAAACCACACCTTGAGGTGGGTTTGTTTAAAATACAATGAATATGCCACCCTTTGGGTGTTTTGAGATTTCCACCCATGAGTGGAAGTCATATATAAAATTAAAAGGGAATGTTAAAGGTTAAATACCTCTTAAAAATTATCATTTATAAATAAAAGGGATGGTGAATTGGACTAATTGGGAATCATGTAATGAGATGGATGATCTCTTATATTGAACATTGTTATCCCTAGTAGAAAACTCAAGAGAGGGGTGAATTGAGTTTTCAATTAAATTTTTGTTATAAAAAAATTAAACTTAAATCCCTAAATTTTATAAAAATTTCTAGTTAACAAAAACAGTATTAATATATAATTTTATCTTTTGAAAATATTCTCAGAATATCAATCACATATCAGTTAAAAATACTTTTGAAAATACATTAACTTTTGAAATTAATCTAATCGTATAAAACCCATATTAAACACTAATTTAAGTTAACTATCATATTATAGATTTGTTTACTTAACTAAAAATAGTAAACTAGTTTTATTTAAAATAAAGAAGACAAAAAAAACACAGCAAAATTTTAAATAAGGGATTCAATCTCAAGATAAGACTTAATTCTCTACACTTGGAAATCACCTGATGTTAATTAATTTATTATTAAATAGACTGATCCACAACTTGGATTGATTTTTATAAACAATGGAACACGAGGCTATCCAGGCACAAAGCCTCTTCCATAGTTATTCATGGGATAGAAACAAGAACATATCACACATGGCCTCTTCCACAGTTTTATATGGTAATAAAAATTAAAATATTTAAGAGAGTATCAATTAATCTCCATTTTAGCTCAGGAGAGTGTGTTATACAGATAAATATAGTAATAAAAAACATGGATCAAATGTAAAGTATAAATAAAAAGAGATAAGAGATAAGAAAATGTGGTACGGCTTGATCTGAATATATTTAGTTGTCCAGGATTCATTGAGTTTGTCTTTGAAAGGATCTCATATAAGTTTCACAGTAGGTTTAGGAAAACAGTGTCATAATAATTTCTAAACAAGACTTTTTTATAGCATTGGAGCACATGTATGATCCTATGTTATTATTTGTAAGAGCATGTGTTCAATACTATTTTTCACATGATAGGTTATTATTATTAAAAATATCTTCATCAGAAGTAGCCATGGGAGAACAATAAATGCACTATTAAATGCACTGAGCTTTAATTAATGCTCTAAAAACCGGTCTTTGGATATTTGAAATGATTCACTGCTAAGTTATACATGAGAATTTTTCTTTACTTAAAGAATGGTTATAAGGCATGAAAAATTGAAATGGTTAGTTGGGATGGTCGGTTGGCACATCCAGTTGGCATGACAATTGGTCACAGTATGTTCATTCCTTCATGTGGTCAGTTCATTTGATCTTGCGGTAGGCATTCCACTTCATGTGATTATTATAATAATAGATATGGTTAGTACATTACTTGATGAAAATTTTACTTAACTCGGCATGGTGACTTGATTATCCATGTGGTAGGTAGTTTCCTTCATGTTTTCACTTTACTAGTTCACATGATCAGGTCATTTGTACTCACAATAGGTACATCTATGTCACACGATACATTGATTGTACATGTGGTAAAATGATTCTCAATGCATGGAAAGCTTAACTTCAATGCATGGTTAGTTCATGACTTTTATATAATTTGTCCATATGAAACACGTTAGGTAGTTTGTGCATGTAGTAAGGTGACACGGTCACTTGAACTTCACAATTAGTTCAAATCATTTACATGGTAAGGTGGAACAGTAAGGTCCAGATTTATTGAATTTTTCAAGTTTTTTCAGAAAACCATTTAATAACAGAAAACATGAAATTCATTAATAATATTATAAATGTGATTTGGTATCATTAAAATAAGGAGGTACTGGTCTATGCTAATAATCTCCCCCTTTTTGATGATCACAAATCATGACATTTAAAGTGAAATGAATTGAATGCATTAGAAGAGTATTTGTAAAGGATTAAATCAAAAAATAATTGGTTACTTAAAGTCTATCATGATCTATAAAGAAATGAAATATTGGAAATAAATTCAATTAAATTAATTGCACATACTTACTCCCCCTTTTGGGATTATCAAAAATTTAATGAAGAGATAGATAAAATATTAAAATAATAAAAACAACAATATGAATAGAAAGAGGAGTATTTCATTAATATCACAAAAGATTTCATGACCCCCTCCCCCCAATTTATACCCCTCCTGGTCCGACAATGAGATAAGAGATATAGTGACTACCTAAGTCCCGCTTCCAATAGGCCTCGGGTTGGTGGTTAGAACCAATCGTATAATAAACATGCATATGGGAGGCATTGCCCTCTAAGAGAACATGAAAAAAATAGAGATAATATAGATAAATCAATCAAAACTTGATCAAACATATATATAAATAAATCCCAAGGGAAAATATACAATTCCATAGAGTACTAAAACAACTGATAGGAAAATTAAAAATACCAAAAGGTAAAGACAACAGTGAACACAAATCTCAAACAGCTCCTTCAAAACCACAAGCTAGTAATATCTATCCCGATCTCCAACCCACTCTAGCTAACTAGGAAAAAATTATATATACATGGGATTATCATAATATCATACTTAGTAGGATCCTCCTCAGATCCCCTCATATAAAAGATAAATAAATCGTGCTAAAGCATAGTGAACAACAGTGAAACTAAATCGCCACCTAAACAGATATACTAAGTTCCAACCCTCACCATGGATAACTCTCACCAAGTATCACATACAAGAGAGCATATAATATTGTAATGAAATATTAAGGGTACCCCTCTCCTAATTCCCCACCATTTTTTCGCTCTTCCCTAATGTTTTATGTCCTAATCCATCTCTATAAAAGTAAGCCAACCCAAAGACACCTGGTCAAGGCATCACAACATGAACCCCATGTATCACATCATCACGTCATCCCATATACATATCCATATATAGTAACAAATTAGTTTTTGGGAGCCACCACAACCTGTATGACATGTATCATACATCATGCATTATACCTCAATCCATTACACTCCATACACTGAGTAAGTACCTCAAGTCATCACATCTTATACACTTCATACTAATAATAATCCTTTGGATACTATATTTGGGGATACATGTGTGTGAATAACCATAATACATTACATCCCTCTACATACATATATGGGGAAACTAACCATCATGAATAACATCATAGGTAACTACCAAAAGAAGAGAGTAGGGCTAGAGTGGGTAGTTATCCATCCATCCTCCCACCGGGATGTTGGAGAAAACACCCTCCTAAGGTCTAATGGGTGTTTGTCGCCCTAAATGATATGGGAGAGTTATCATATGAAATCACATAATATATAATATATAATATAGCTCACAACCACACTATAGTCATAACCTATTATTAGACTCAATTGTGCTAATATCGCTTGGACTCTCAGTTTCCACTACTAAGACCAAATATCCTATAATCATACAAGAATTTAAAAGAGCGACATTAATTTAATTCTTTTAATTTCATCATTTCCTTCCATTAATTAATTCATTAACCATTAATTAACCATTACATTATTCCACATAACATTATATTAATCATTGGAGTAAAGTTTCTTTCCCTCTAGGTATAATCCAAACCGAGTCCACAGTTTATCAATATTATCATCTTTCAGCATTTTCATTCCATCAACACCTACCCGGTTGGTTGAGAATTATTTATTCATTATTAACATCATTCCATAAACCAACTTCTCTTAGAAAACCAACCTAAGTTACTATAAATAGTAAACATGAAACCAAGCATACCCAACTACCTCAAGTACTGGGGAATGAAATGTAGATAAAAAAATCAACCTGGTCATCATCCATTAAACATACTCATAAGTGATCATCTAGATCTTAGCATCACATCAATGGGTAAGCTTGGTTTCAACCCGTTCCATCATCTCTAGTTCCATCCCTGACACCGACATGCATATCCCAGTGCATCTTTCCATCACAGGCGTTAACTATTGCCACATAATTTGAGCCTCCCCGCCCGCATCACATTAGCCATCATGGGATCATATCACATTCGAGCCTCCCTACCCCATATCACATTTTATAGCGAAGATCACATCTATACCACATCATAAGGAATAACAAGAAAACATTAAACAATGAAATCTAGGCTCTAAAACAATAAATTCATCCTTCACACATAAATGATCTCTCACAACTCTAAACAAAAGGTGCTCTACCTTCTTAAGAAAACAGGAAACTCAAACCCTATAAATTATCTTTATCAAAAAACTAGTTCTTATTCCATCTTGAATTAAATGATTCAATATTAAAAATTTCCAACTATAGTAAACCTAAGGAATAAAATTATCACAAGATATCAAAAGCTAAACATGCTCTTATCATTAAACTAGTTTCAAAAAAATGTGAGAAGAACCATTCTCAATTAACATAAATTTTTATTATTATCAACATTCTCAATAAGAATTATTATGCTTCACATTATTTATAAATTACATTAATCACATGGAAGATCATTTTAAATTTAACATGTTCATTACATATTTTTTATTTCCATAAAATTATAAGAAACACCAAATTCATTATAACATGGTTCTTATTTAATTCTTAATCCAGTTAATTATCAATTAATTTAGGTTTTATGTTCTTTACCATTTTCCATAAAGAACAACATGCTAATTCATAGCATCACAAGAAATGATAACAATAATATAATATATATCACATTATCTAGTAAATCAAGATGAAAATCGTCATCATGGTATAATGAAACAACATCGACATGTGATCGCTACAACCATTTTTTTATTAATCTGGTTCAATAATTATTAGGTTAATTCAATTTCCATCCAAAGGGAAAAAACATGATCAATTTATGATTGAACATAAATAAATAGAGAAGAAATGAATCCCCTACCTCAAAGGTGTCAACGTTCTTCACATGAGAATGGACCAATGTCATAGATCCCAATCACCTCTCCCGCAAGAAGCTGAATCCCTCCAAGGATGCCATAAAACAACTGAACCAACAAATAACCAAGAAAAAATTCATTATAAACATAGAGATGATCCACCATCATATGGAAATAAGAAATGGGAGGATTAAGATCAAATAACCATGATAAAAGAGGTAGAACGTACCTCGTATCACCACAGATCAAAGGCAAGAATCCAAGAATTGATCCTCGTCGAAGTAATCCCTAAATGCATGAAGAGAGGGTCTTCAGATCACCTAGAATTCTTGAGAATTCATAGGTTTTGAGGAAAACTTGATCCAATATAGTATTTATAGGTGTGTTTTATAGGGTTTTTACATGGCGTGAAACCCCTTTTCACATCGTGTAAATTTCAATCTTCATATCTCACCAAAAAATGCATCACCTAAAACAAATTAATCCAAAAAAATTACATGTTTTGTAACACCCAATGAACCGATATCAATAATACATAAACCTATTATAATCCATTAATGTCTCTCACATAAGCCATAAACCAAGAATAAATGGCATGAAATATTTACATGTCATGAGTTCTCCCTATATCTATATTTTAAGTAGTCGAACCCTCAAAAATTTCTCTAGGCCGCCTCTAAGCAGCACAAGATTCAGAAACATGCAAAGGGTCAGGATACATGGATTTGGGCCCTTAAATTAGATACATCTAAAATAATTATCATACTCAATAATCCAAAACCCAAACTAGAGAAAAAATTAAAAGGGTTCGTCCAAAAAACTACCCCATGAGATACCTCTCGAGGATCTCACCATCACAGGAGTTCAACCACCTCATTAGAGGAATAGTGTGAAACTACGCAAAAACAAAAACCAGATTCTAAAAACTCTCCTGGGAGAGATACCTCTCAAATGAGTGTAAATAAAAAACAACAAAAAACAAGATGAAACCATCTCATAAACCAGGAAGGTCAATATCCACAAAATGAACAACATTACAAGAGAAGAGTTAAACATCAAACACCTTAGGGTACTGAGTGCACATCTGCAACTCACATTCCTAGGTACTCTCCTCTATGTCACATTGCTTACACAAGATATGAACCAGGGGAATAGAATACCCATGAAACACCTTCTCCTAGAGATCCGATATCTCCACAGGCCACTCCTTGAAATTTTCATCATCATCAACATTGATCTCACCCAAATCGATGGCATGAGAGTCGATATAAAGATAATGACAAATCTATGACATGTGAAAAACATCATGTATCTTGATCATCTATGGGGGAAGTTTTATCTAATATTCCATGGCACTAACACAACCCAACACCTCAAAAAGTCCCAAAACTAGAGAGACGGCTTACTCCCATGGCCAAACCTTTACTACCTATGACAAATGAACACATGATCTCCAACGTTGAACTACATAGTTCTCCTCCTATGATAGGCATATGATTTCTTTTGATCCTATACTACCTTCATCCTCTCACAAATTACCTATACTATCTCTATTGTATTCTTTACAAGTTCCGACACAAGAATTATTGCCTCTCTAACCCTAGTTTATCATAATGAAGAACAGAAAGGTCAGCCATACAAAGATTCAAACAATGTAATACCAATGGTAGAGTGAAAACCATTATTATAAAAAAACTTAACAAAGGTAAGTTTTCTTATCCACGAACCTCTAAAATCTAGGGCATAAGAGCACAAAATTTTTTCAAGAGTCTATATGGTCCACTCTGTCTGACCATCCTTTTATGGATAAAAATTAATGATAAGGTATAACTGAGAGGAAAAGGCATGTTTGAGACCTCTCCAAACCCTTAAGGTAAAATGAGGATCTTTATTATAGTTGATCATCCTTAGGGATCCATGGATTCACACCACCTCCTCCAAATATTGCCTCAACAAAACCTCTACTGAGATCGACTCCCTGATCACTATAAAGTGGGATGATTTCATCAAATTATCCACTATCACCCATATAGAATCATATCCTCCCTGATATCGAGGTAAACCAATAATGAAGTCCATCATAATTTCCTCCCACTTCCATTGGGGAACATCTAATAGCTGGAGTAAACCACCAAGAATGTGGTTCTCAACCTTCACCTTTTGGTAGACCAAACATCAATAAACAAACTTTGTAACTACATGCTTCAAACCAGGCCACCAAAACTAACCTCTCAAAGCTTAGTGCATCATTTTCATGTTGGGATATACTTCCAAAGTTGATCTATGGAACTCACATAGAACCATCTCACGCATCATTGAAGGAACAAAAATCCTTCACTAGAGTAACACTTGGTGTTGTCCATCCTCAGACCAGCCATTAGGGGCATCACCAAAAATAACTTGGTCCCTCCAAAACTCCAACTCAAAATCCCCTAGTTGTGACTCCACCTCCTATTACACCAAAGGTGAATGCACTGTTATATGGAAAAGATAACCTCTACCTCCAACCTCTCCCATATTAAGATTCATCACTAAGAGTTCTTCTATCACTCTCTAGAAATATCTAGATTCACGCACGGCATCACTATGTGACTTCCTACTTAGAACATCGGCCACAAAATTTCCCTTTCCTAGAATATATAAAATCTCAAAGTTGTAATCCTACAAGAATTATATCCACCATCACTTATGCAAGTTCAAGTCATGTTGGTAGAATACATACCATGGGATCTTTTGGTTGGTAAAAAACACAAAACACTTGCTAATGAGGTAATGTTGACACAAATTCAAAGCAAACAAAATATCCTCCAAATAAAGTTTGTGGTTGTCATAATTACCCTCATGGGGATGTAACTATTGAGACCCATAAGAAACAACTGATTTCTACTACATTAGAACACATCCCAACCAACAACATGAAGCATCATTGAAAACCACAAACTAAACTCCCTCAACTAGAAAATAAAGGACTGGAGCACTAACCAACTTATCCTTAAAGTACTTGAAAGATACCTAACACTATTCAGTTCACATGAATTCTTAATCCTTCCAGGTCAAGGATTTTAGAGGATTCACAACCTGAGAGAAATTAGATATGAACCTCTGATAATAGCCTAAAACACCAAGAAAAATCCACACCTATACCACTATCTTGGGGGATTCCCAAGAAAAAACCACCTATATCTTCAAAGGATTCAT
Organism: Viscum album; assembly: GCA_963277665.1. NCBI lineage: Eukaryota > Viridiplantae > Streptophyta > Magnoliopsida > Santalales > Viscaceae > Viscum > Viscum album. The sequence goes on along the minus strand of OY728126.1, from coordinate 925,563,451 downwards.
ATATACCCCCTATAAAAATACTAAATTCCCCATGAATCAAACTTCATGATACCAAAACTCACACTTTGACAACTTCCCAAACAACTGCACATGACAAAGAACTCCAAAAATAACATGCATATGCTCTGCATGATCCTCCTCGGATGAGGATTACACAAGGATATCATTAATGAAAACCATCATGAAATTATTAAGGAACTCTATGAACACTATTTTCATCAACCCCTGAACATGGATGGAGCATTCTTCACACCAAATGTCATCACAACGAACTTGTAATGTTCATCACGACAAAGGAAGGCAGTCTTCTGAATATCCTCATCCTTCACCCATATCTAATGATATCCTAACCACAAATCAAACTTTGAGAACCAACTTTACCCCTTAATTTGATCAAATAAATCATCAATATATGGAAGAGGATTTTATTTCTTCATTGTCACTTGGCTCAAGCTACAGTAATCGATATAAAGTTAAAAACTGCCATCAATCTTCTTCATGAAAAAAATTAGTGTGCCCCAAAGTGACATACTCAGACAAAAAAAACTCACTATAATAGATCGTAGATATATAATCACAAGTATCACAAATTAGAAGGTGATATCTTATAAGGAAACATCAAGATAGGAGACATACCTTATTGTAGCTTGATCCTAAACTCAATCTCCTGTCAAGGGGTAATGCTACAACCACATCTAAAAATTCATTAGGGTACTCTTAAACAAACTTGGGAAACAACTAATACTGAACCTCTGACTAGATCATTATCAACTTTTCCATCAAATAATAAAAGGATAGAACACACCTCTAACCCATCTGAGGGTCTTGCTTGCTAAAAAACACCGCTGGTTCTCCATCAGAAGCATAAAATACAATTTTCCTCTTGAAAAAAATCAAGATATACTACACTGAATATAAACAATCCATGTCAAGGATGATTTTATATGTATTCATATATAAACATAGGAAATATCCCCAAGAGTAGTGTTTCCCCATCACTATCTCACATTCTCTACATACTTCATACAAGTCAACTCGACCTCCAACTAGTGTAGTCAAATCCAAGGGAACTTGAAGCCTCTTTATCTCAAGTATCAAATCATATATTAGGTTAGGTGATATAAATGAGTGTTTTACTCTTGAATAAAACAAAGCATACACCCATGTAGTGAATAGGAAAAGGTTTCCTCGAATTATGTCCGACTTTCTTAGCATTGGAAATTCTAAAGTGTGAAGATGACCACGACCTACTCCGTGACCTCTCTAACCCTGCTAACAACCACCTACATGTCCATGCTATTATCTCTGAGGATGAAGAGTTTCTTAGGGATATACTTTAGTTGCACCATATACTCTCTATTGATCCCAAACCGGAACACTCTGCTGCTTCTACCTCAGCTAAAACTGCCTCAATGGAGGAACCTGAAGTGGAACACCTAGTGCACGTTGATTGCTCAAAAAGGTCAGTCACTCTCTCCATTGATAACCTTTAACTCCATAATAAAAAAACATGTATAATCACTTAGAATAATTTTGAGAGCCACTATCCCCATAGAAACAAGATGATGAGGGCTAGAACTTACCCCCAACTGATCTAAATATCTCATTTATAGGAAAATAGGAACCCTGAACCATAGATCTACTTTAAGAAGAATCCTAATGACTCCCCTCTCATGATGATCTAGTTCTAGAAAGTTTCCTCTCCATAACCTATTCTCTCGCAAAAACCTCTAGATACGTCTTTAGTATAAACAAGGTTACCTGGAACTGGATATATGGATGAAAATACTCCTCAAAATTCCTCACCTTGATCTCCTCATCTCATAACAAGTCTGAATCTTATCATAGAAGGATCCTAAAATGGATACTAAAATCTCTCATGCTAGAACTCCCTTATCAAAGGTTAAGTAGCGACTGGTAATTGGCCACCTTTATGGTTGAAGAAAGGAACTCTTATCATAATTGGTCTCCAAAATTCTCCCACATGATTGTTGACTCCTTTCAATCCCCAAGGAAAAAAGAACCACCACTTCCTTTCTACTCCATGCAGCATCATCATAGCCAACAAAACCCAGTGATCCTTCCAAACATGGATCGAACTGAAAGTTATCTCAACCTCATCCAGTCATTATTATATGAATGAATTTGAAATATATCCCTCATACTTTCGTATACTCTAATGCTGAAACTCTCAGAGTGTCATCATCATCAACCTCCACTATGCTGCGATCTGCTGACACATCCTGCTGAACATCTTTGGTGCGAACTTGATGAGGAAGTTAACCTAGATCCATGCCTGCAAAAAATAACAAACTTTTAGATCTTTTAAACATAGAATATAGAATATTTAATATCAATTAATTAATTATTTTATTGTTTAAGGTTTTAACCTATCTCAAGGTCTACCCATTTCAAACACAATCATAAAGAAGAATGACGCATGATCCTTTACTAAGTCTCTACCTTGAAACTAGTATCACTTCATTTAGTAGACTCAATAAATTTAAAGGTTCGTGCATCAGATCCTAGGGGACCCTAAATACTCATGTCTTAGCTGGTCTCCCATGTTTTCATTACTTACTAAAATTAACTGAAATTGTTTCCCTACCAACCCATGCAATCTCACATGTGCCTAACTCCAAACTTTATCTTATCCCTCAAACCTAAATCTCTGATACCACTCTATCACAACCCTATCCCCCCAAGGTGTACCCCTCCTGGTCTGACAATGAGATAAGGTAAATGGTGACTACTCGAGTCCTGCCTTCAATAGGCCTTAGGTTGGAGACTAGCACTCAGGGTATAATAAACATGCATATGGGAGGAATTTCCCTCTAATAGAACATTAAAAAAGTGAGATAAGATTAATACACCAATCAAAACCTACTCAGACATATATATATATAATATTAATTTCAAACATGAAATCCTATATAAAACTAAAACAACTAAAAGGAAAACTGTAAGTACCAAAAGGTAAAGATAATAGTGACCATTAAGCCCCAATAGCTTCTGCAAAACCACGAGTTTGTAATATCTAGCTCGATCTCCAAATTGCTACTGCTGGCATGAAAAATAGTTTATATATATGTAGGGTGATAATAATAGTATACTCAGTAGGATCCTCCCCAGATCCTCTCATGCAAAAGATAAATAAAGCAAGCTAAATCATAATGAACAATAGTAAAACCAACTCGCCACCTAAACAGATATACTAAGTTCTCAGCCTCACCATTGATAATTATCACTAAGTGTCATATACAAGAGATCATATAATATATTAATGAAACATAAATATTACCCCACTCCACTTCTCCACTGGTTTTCTGCTCTACCCCAAAATCGCACGTCCTTATCCATCTCTCTCCAAAAGTAAGCAATCCTGAAGACACATGGGAAAGGCATCACAACATGCACCTTATGCATCACATCATTACATCATCCTATCCACATATCCATATATAGTAACCAATTAGTTTATGGGATCCACTAAAACTCGTATGACATGTATCATACATTGGGTATTATACCTCAAGCCATTACAGTCCATATATTGAGTAAGTACCACAAGCCATTACAGCCTATATATGTCATGCCTATAATAATCTTTTAGATACAATATTCATGGATACATGTGTGTGAATAACCACAAGACATCACATCTCTATGCACACATATATGGAGAAACTAATTATCATGCATATCAGCACAAGTAACTACCAAGAGAAGAGAGTAGGGCCAGAGGGGGTAGTCAGCCATCCATCCTCCCACCGAGACATTGGGGAAAACAACCTCCCATAGTCCATTGGGTTTCAGTATTAGTAACCAACATGGGTGGGGTAGAGTATGAGATAACATAATATAAAGGATATAATATAGCTTACAACCACACTATGAGCATAACCTAGTCTTATAATCAACTACATCTAATGTCGCTCGGACTCTCAGATGCCACTACTAAGACCTAATATCCAATAAGCACACATGCATTTAAAAGAGATACATTAATCTCATTATTCTATTTTTATCATTTTATTCCTTTAATTAATTCATTAACCATTATTTTACCATTACATTATTTCATATCACATTACATTAATCATTAGAGTAAAGGTCCATGCCCTCTAGGCATGATCTAAATTGGGTCCATAGTTTATCAAGATTATCATCTTTTAGTATTTACATTCCATCAACACCAACCCCATGGGTTAAGAATTATTTATTAATTATTGGAATCATTCCATAAACCAGGTACTCTATTAAAACCATCATAAGCTACTAGTAAGAGTAAAAATACAAACAAACATACCAAGCTGCTTCAAGTAGTGGGGAAAGTATTACAGATAAAATAAGAAGCCTGGCCATCAGCCATTAAACATATTCATAAGCAAGCATCCAACTCTCAATATCACACTAATGGGTTAGCCTATATTCAACCTATTATATTATATATAGTTCCATCACTGACACCCACATTCATATCTTGATGCATCTCACCATCATAGGCATCAACTACTACAACATCATTTGGGCCTCCCTTCCCACATCACATCAACCATCCCAGGCTTATCCATCCTAGACCCATATCACATATGAGCCTCCCCACCCCATATCACATCATATAAAAAATCTCACTTCCATATAACATCACAATATATCAAGAAAAAAATATTCAATAGGGAAATATAGACCCTAAAATAAGGCATTCATCCTTCACACATAAACGATCTCTCATGGATCTAAACACAAGGCACTCAACCTTCTCATGAAAATAGAAAAATCCAGCCCTAGAAATTATCTTTAACAAACAAATGGTTATTATTCTATCTTGAATTAAATGATTCATTATTAATAGGCTCCAACTATGGGAAACCTAAGGTGTCAAGGTATCACAAGCTATCAAAAGATAAACATTCTCTAACAATTTTAAAAAACTATGAGAAGAACCATTCTCAATTAACATGCCTTTTTATTATTATCAACATTCTCAACAATAATTATTTTGCTTAACATTATTTATTAATACCATTAATAACATGGAAAATAATTTTCAATTTAACATGAGCATTGCATCAATTTGATTTCCATAAAATTACAAGAAACAATAAATTCATTACAACATGCCACTTCTTTATTTATTAAGCCTATTAATTATCAATTAATTATGACTTTATGTTCTTTACCATTTTCCATCAAGAAAAAAATGTTAATTCATTACATCACAAGACATGATAACAAGCATAGCATGGATATCACATTATCTAGAAAATCAAGAGGCAAATTGTTATCATGGTATAAATCAACTACATTGACATATGATCACTATAATCAATTATTTATTAATCTTGTTCTACAATTATTAGGTTGATTCCATTGTCATCCAAAGGGATAAACCATGCTAAATTTATGATTTCACATAAATAAATAGAGAAGCAATGAATCCACTAGCTAAAAGGCATCAATGCTATTCACACAAGAATGGACCAACATCGTGGATCTTGATCACCTCTCCCACAAGAAACAGTATCCCTATAAGGACACCACAACATAACCAAACCAACAAAAAACCAAGAAAAACTCCATTAGAAACATAGAGATGATCTAAAATCACATGGAAAGAATAAATGGGAGTATCCATATCAAAAAAAACATGAGAAAAAAGGTAAAACTTACCTCAAATCACTATGGATTGAAGAAGAGAATCCAAGAATCAATCCCCATTGAAGGAATCCCCAAAAGCCTGAAGAAAGGGTCATCGGATTACCTGGAATTCAGAAGAAGCCATCGAGTTTGAGGAAAACTTGATACACTATAGAATTGATAGGTGCATTGTACATGGGATTTACATGGTGTGAAACCCCTTTTCACGTCATGTAAATGTTAGGATTTAGATCGCATTGAAAAAAACATCACCTCAAACCAATTAATCCTAAACATTTATACATTGTGTAACACCCCATGAACTGACCTCAACAAGTTTTAAACCTCTTCTAGATCATGAATAGGTATCATGAAATATGTGAACTAAGAATACAAAACATAAAATATGTACACACCATGAATTCTCCCTTCATTCAGTTTTTTAGCAGATGAACCCCTCCAGACTTTCTCTAGGCCTCCTATGACCACCACAAGATTTAGAAATACACAAATGGTTAGACTGCATGGATTAGGGACCTTAAAAAAGATATTACAAATAAAATGGTTTACAAAAAGTCTCTATCAAAGGCTCTAGTTTGAATCTAATTCTAGGATATCTATAATATTTTAAGGAAGGGTATGATACTTTCCTTTGAAAGTAGAGATAGGGGTAGAGGTAGTTTGAAGAGTAGAATAGGAATTAATCTCACCAAGGACTACATATTTGGAAATAGGTCTTAGTTTCTCAAAGTCTTATCTACAAGACAGGATAAAATTATTAATGGTAGAGAATGTAGTGGTAGTAGGTAGGGACATAGGAATTATTGAAGGGGATAGTACAATTATGAGATAAGTTTAGAGATAAGGTTCCATCAATTTGGTAAAATCACTAACTGCTCGAGAACTGTTCTCCAAATCCTAAACAAAATCATCTCTATCCTCCGTGAAAGCTTCTAAAACTGGATTCAGATCCTTGAGCTTCTTAACTTGTGACTTAAAAGATTGATTCAAGTGAGGCGTATTTAGATCCAATGCAAGGGTTATGAATATTCCCTTTAAGATATATTTATTGAAGATATGGATAAAATAGTAATCAATAGCTTTCTTTATAGTTTCCTTGTCTTTCCGAGCTTGCTTCACATCTTCTATTACAAGTGAAAAGGTCCTGGAAACATGGGTTTGAAATCCATAAAACATATCTTCTCAGGTCTTTCTAAACTCATCAAAAATCATCTTCATCTTATCCCCAATAATTTGTCTAATATTTTCTTCATCAAAGACTAATTATACATGAGGAGATGGAGAAGTAACAGGAAAGACTAAACTCATGAACCTTTGATCTTATTGTACCATAATATCAAAATGGTCAGCTTAGAGATCACCCATTTGTGCCTTAATATTTTTAATATCATTTTTTATAAAATTAATATCAAGATAAAATTTTGGCTGAAGATGAATAATTACAAACAACATAGTCCTTTTGATGTATTCTTCTTTAGAAGACTCCACAGACCTTCCAAAACCAAGAAATTATTCCTTGAAAATACCCATAAGATCATATTTTAATTATTTAAAATCATCATCTGTAACATATGAAGTGGAAGGGATAAAAGTATATGGATCATAGGCATGTTTCCTACTATCTAATTTATGGACATTAGCTCTATCTGGATGATCTAAAATTCTAATGACAACATCTAATTCTTCCTCATGAACATCAGGAGAACCATCCTTAATATTTTCACCATGAGCACTACCTTGCTCTATTTCTTCACTTTATTTAGTTGTAGTAGGACCAAATATATCATAGAGAGTCTAGAAAACTATAGGTCTCGTAAGAGATACCTCAAGCCTCTCTTGAGCATCTATAATAATAATAAGAGATCCCTCCAGAACTCTCTGAGCAGAAGGGATGGAAGGTCCACCATGTCCAGGTGAACTACCCCTATCATCATCATCATCATCTAGATAATCCATCCCCAAAACTAGATATTCAGGGGAATTCTCCCCCTTAGAAGGTGCTTTTAGTATAGGATTACTAAGTATACTTATAATCATAGTTGATCCACCTAAACTACTTTCATCAGTCTCAAATGACTCATCCAAATCTATCTTATAACCACTGATAGATACATATGTGTCAACCAAATCCTCTTATTGAAGCACTTATTCATGTGATAGAAAAGGAAATGGAGATTTAGGTGGTCCAAATGATATGGAAAGAGTGGGTTCCCTGTTATCATTATGATAATCTCTTTATTCTTCATCCAAATATACCATTTAATCCTCTTATTCTTCAACTTTATCACCAACATCCACCTCATCATCTAAATACTCAACAATATCATTAGGTTCAAGACTTAGATCCATAAGATCCCTAGGTATAACTAGGTTCTTCATTGGATCAAACCTTTCATATATCTTCTCTAGGTCAGCCACCCATTCCCTTTTCCATGGGTTCCAATTTACCTTTATCTTCTTGAAAATGTTCTGTGTGAGCTAAAGACCATCTGATGAGGTAATTCTTTCACCACCTTGAGGAAATAATACTTTTTACTCTAACAAGGTTGAAATACGCTTAGGATATGTAATATAACTAAACTTTAAAGTGGGTTTACATAACTCAAACATATTTCTTGTGAAATATATTCATAGATTAATATAAAACTATTCTTCATATGGAACAAGAAAAATAGATCATGATGCCTCAGAATACTAAAATCCCATTTCCTTGGAAAAATTAAGTGTAGGATAAAATTGACTACCAGGCTATATTCTCCACTCAACTCAACAGCCAATGGTCTCTTGGGTGTTCCATTCCTATTTAGATCTTCTAAATCACTTTGAAAATCAAAGAGATTATGATCGATTGGATATGAGCTCTGGTAATCCTCATATTCTACTTTGTGTAGAACACCTAAGAACTTTTCCCATTGCTTTGATGATAAATCTAAAACTTCACCATTAATCATTGTCTTAACAAACAAATTCTAGGTACACATAAAATTCCTTGAAAATATTCAGGTAGAATGGATTATCATTCTCCTTAAACCAACTGGTCCAACACTGATACTGAATCACATTCTAGACTAGCGATTTACTAGATTTCAACCACTATGCATCGACTTCCTTTTATATAGAAACCTAATGATTAACCAGATGTGGATTATTTGACTCTACTATCATGATTGATCTGGATTTTGAATTGTTCAACTTCTTTGAAGGATGCTACTAAACAAGAAATGTGGTTTCCAAGAAATGCTTCATCCGTTTCATTTTCAATTCGATTTGGTTTCTTGAAATATTCAAGCTAATGAGAGAGGTTCACTACTAGAAGGCTCCAGTTTAAGATAAATAAATAATTTGAGACATATAGATTTCAATTGGAGGATAGGATTCATAAGAAAAAAAGGATATTTTAGGGAAAATAAATGCATTGATCTGGATTCAAATTCAAAATCAAATTTAATCATTTAGGGATTAAAGTAATAATATACTTAAGTGAAATCCCACTAGAAATTTCATGATAAAATTTTAAAGTAATAAAACAGACATGGTTGGAATACTAAATGTGGATCCATGATTACAAGAGAATGGTAGTAATTTTGATTGTGACCTCATAGCAGATATGTTAACCATAAGAATAAAATATTTATAGTAAGTAAAGAACATGCGAGAAAATATCCATGGAAAACATAGTGACCATGTGAGTAAATACTCATGGTAAGTATGGTTAATATATGAGTTAAGTTCTATGGTAGTTATACTAACCATATGACCAAAAAATCACGGTCGGAATACTAATCGTGTGAACCACACTACACAATTACTTCTATAAAATCCCATAAAATAGAGGTTAAAATTTTTAACATAAGAATTAAATAACTACATAGGCTCAAATAAAATTGAAATAATTGAACATAATTTATCATTCCCAATTTAGGTTTGATATAATTGATTCTCTCAACATTCAAGGGATTTGTAAATATATCAGCAAGTTGATGTTCAGTACCAATGAACTCAAGAGTTATATCACATTTTTGAAAATGATCTCTCAAAAAGTGATGTTTTATATCAATGTGAATTATTCTAGAATGTGATATAGTATTCTTAGAAATATTAATCACACTTGTATTATCATAATTTATAGGGACATGTCTGAATTGATATCTATAGTTTAGTAATATATGTTTCACCCAAATAATTTTCTCACAACAACTGCTTGCAGCTATATACTTAGCTTTAGCAATGGATAATGCAGTAGAGTTCTATTTCTTACTACACTGAGATACTAGAGACTTTCCCAAAAGTGACATGTTCTAGAAGTGACTTTTTTATCTAACTTACAACCACAAAAATCAGCATCTAGATAACTTACTAATTCAAATGCTTGTTTTCTAGAGTAGAATAATCCTAAATTGGTTTTCCTCACTTGTACAAAAATTATTTATCATGTCATATTTTTCACATCAGTTATTTATAACCGACATGAAAAACCCATGTTTATTACTTTATCATGTTGGTTATTATATAACTAAGGTGAATAAGCTAGATATGTCACTTTATCACATCGGTTATATAATAACCAATGTGATAAAGTGGGTTACCCTCTTTATCACGTCAGTTATTATATAACTGATGCGAAAAAGAAATAAAAACTACTTTTTCACATCAGTTATCATATAATTGATGTCAAAAGGAGGATTTTTAACATCGGTTATACAATAAATAAATTTATATACCATTTAAAATTTTATGAATCTATCATTTTAATCATTTTGGGTTTATTCATTCTCGCAAATACGGACTTATTTCTCTCACGTGGAAGCCCTAACCCTCTTTTCTTCGATCTGGTGCACTCCAATCTTGGATTTACATCTTCATACATCATCAGTTTTCATCAAATCATTATTTTTCATTCTATCTACTCATATCTAAAGTAAGTCTCACACATCGAACCTCTCTTTCGGTTATTCAATAGCGCAGAAGCCCTAACTCTCAATTTTTTTCGATTCCAAGGACTCTAATATTGCATTATCATCTTCATTAACCCTCAGGTTTTGTTTGAATCATCATTTCACATTCAAATATAAATCTTCTCATCTCAAATTTCATATTACCATCTTCATTTACCTTAGGTATGTGTTGATTTAAGTATACATCTATGTGGAATGCATTATATCTTAATGTTCTATGTTAGATCATAAATTTACACATTATATTTTAATGTTTGGGTGTTTCTACTATATAGAAATGCATTTGAACTGAATTTTTTCACATATGATTATACTACATCACATCTTAAATTTCTACATTGAATCTCTAAATGTTGCTTATTTGGATGATTTTTGTGAATAATTCATTGTTTATTCATAAACTTCCATGTATGTGGATAAATTTCAATTAGTGTTATGTATTTATTAGATACTTAGTTATTTTAAAATATAATATATACATACATTTCAATTTTCATATAATTTAATATACAATATCATATAATTAGTTTATATACATATCAACACTTTTCTTGTGATGTGAGTATATTATTATCTTGAAAAATCATATATTAAATATGCAGTGTGCATATTATGAGTTACTATCAATATAATGTTATCATTATTAGTGAATAAACAATAGGAACTATCAATTGGTTCCTTTACATATCTTTGTTATATTATTATATAATGGGAATTAATGGTGACTGAGAGATTCACCTGAATCAATTTTTCAAAAATTAACATTATGTAACATAATTAGATATGTCATGGGTTAGTGAAATATCTAGATACTTATATGGAATGCATGGATTATTATAACCAATTACGCAATTATTCATGAATTACTATGCCTTTTATGAATGAAATATGATTATAATATCCATCCTAGTTTAGATTTGGGTTAAATTCTAAACCTTTAGATTCTTATCTAAATAATTTTGTGAAATATTTGCTAATTTTAGGAATAATTTATAAGGTTCAAGGTTATCATAGTACATGAAATTTGAAAAATTGACTTCACAATAGTCCATATAATATTGAAAAGTTAATTAAAATACATCAATAAATTCACTTATTCTGTGGGAATAATCAACCCTCATATTATAAAGATGAACACAAATAATTGATTCCAAAAAAAAATCATACCATCACCAAGGATTCGAATTTATTTCCACTACACACATTATACCAAATAACTAGAACATGGAGGGTTGATAGAAGAAAATATCCCATGATCAAATATCCCCATTTAAATAACATTGAGTACCTCTCCCCATTTAATATTGAAATAAATGAGAACTTCATTGAGAATTCATGAAATAAAAATAATAACTCACTCAACCAAATCACAAGGGATAATATACCTTTCTATGAACCACTTTATGAAGTCTCTATTTTTTGACTGGAAAAATTAAATTCTACTCATGTAATGGAAAACAACTTGGGGAATTTGGTCCCTTATCTAAGCTATCTAAGTGGATTTGGGTCAATAATATTTAATTTCAAGTTTTATTTAATTTCATTCAGAAGAAAATGAAAAATGAGAGAATTTTATAACTATATTTTCTTTTGTAAATTACTTACATGTATTTATTTTTATGATTTACCAATAATATTTAAACTTATATTCCATTATTTTCTAGAATTTATAATTATACTTTTAAAATATGTATATATATTTTTTAAATTTCAAAATTTCATTACTTCCAAATTATGATATCTTTGATATAAATTTACTTTATCTTCTATTTGATTGTTATATAATCATTACAATTAAAATTAAATTTCATCTACAATGTTATTAACTTTTTAAAAATTATATTCACTATTATTGAAATTTATAAAAACATTTTACTGGTGAATTTTACCAAAAGTGTGTCTTCTTGATTATCTTGAAATAATCTATTATTTCCCCCCCTTACTCACTTTTATCACCACTATATTCTTTTGAAAAGATATTTATTTTTGATATTTGTTATATATAATAATGATTTCAATTTGGATTATGGAACTTCGAATAAGTGATGAATATGAGGAAGGTGTTGATTCTTTTTTGGAATTTCCTAAACAAAATGTCTCAAACAATGATATGTTTTTTTCATGTATGAAATGTTTAAATATGAAGAATTTGAAAAGAAGAGAGATCAAATATTATTTAACTTTTCATGGTTTTAATTTGAGTTACAACCCTTGAATTTGGTATGTTTAAACTGGTCATAATTTCAGATTTATTGATGATGATACTTTACAAGATGATAACTCTGATCAAATTGAATAAATGATTTGTGATATTAAAGTAGAGGAAATTGAGAAAGAATAAAAAATTGAGCATCTATATGGTGATGATGAAAAACCATTGTATCTAGGTTGTATGGAATTTATGGTTTTATTGATGGAGTTAATATTGATTAACTTGAATGTGAAACATGCATGGAGTGATAAGAGTTTTACAAAGTTGCTACAATTATTGAAAGATATTATTCCCAAAGACAATGATCTTCCAAATTCGCATTATTAAGCAAAGAAAATACTATGCCTGATGGGATTAGGGTAAAAAAATACATGCATGTCTAAATAACTGTGTTCTATATATGAAGGAATATGAATTTCTATCAGGGTGTCCTAAATGTGGGATGTCATGGTATAAGTTGAAATAAATATCACAGGCTGATTTAGCAATTATAGAAACCTCTGCCATGGAATTTTGGGATCTTCCTATAATTCCTCATTTGAAATGTTTATTTTCAAATTCACATTGTGAAAAATGGTTAAGATAAAATGAAGATGAGTTAATAGGTGATGGAAAATTACAGCATCCAGGTGATTGTCTACAGTGGAAGAAAATTGATCAGCATTTTCCTATATTCGGAAATGAAGTTAGAAATCTCAAACTTAGATTGTACATAGATGGAATGACTCCGTATCAAATCCTTAGTATAACACATAGTTCATGGATAGTTTTATTGGTAATTTACAACTTATATTTTAAATTTTGTATGAAGAAAAAGTATGTCATGTTGAGTTTAATGATCTTTGGACCAAAACAGCCCTAAAATGATATTTATGTTTTCTTATCACCATTAATTGATGATTTGAAATTTTTAAGGGTGGATGGTATTAGGGTGTATGATTCTTATAAAATGGAATATTTTTAACTGCATTTAATGATTATATTCACTATAAATGACTTCACAATATATGGAAATGTATTTGGATACGGTGTTAAGGGGAATAAAGATTATCCAATTTTTGAACAATATATTTCATATTATCAACTTCATCATAGGAGAAAAAAATTATACATTGTTCATCAAAAGTTTTTGTATATGGATCGCACTTATAGAAGATTAAAAATTAATTCAATGACTCACAAGAATTTGATATTTCTCCAAAAAAAATATACATTGATCAGTATTTTTAAAGGGTGAAAAACATTTTTGTGACATTTAAAAAGACACATAAATATGGTGATGATAGAAATATTTGGAAGAAATGGTCAATATTTTTTTAGCTACCATATTGGAGATATAATGAGGTCAAACATAACATTGATGGAATTCATTTGTAGTGAAATATCTATAACAACTTTATTAGAACATTATTAGATATTAAAGAAAAGACTAAATATGGTTTAAATGCAAGATTGGGCTTACTCTCAAAGAGAATATGTTTAGAGTTAGTTCTCACTCCTGATGGAAGGAAAACATTCCTACCCCCAGCTTGTCATACATTATCCATGAGGGATAAAATTATATTTTTTCAGTGTCTTCATGATATCAAAGATCTATGGGGTTATTCTTAAAATGTAAAAAAACTATGTCTTTAAAGTATTTGAAGTTAACAGGTATGAAATGTCATGATTTTCATGTCATGATGCAATTTCAGCTACTAGTTGCATTGCACGTAATATTTACCATCTATATCAAAATGACTACCATGAAGGTGTGTTATTTATTCAATTTAATTTTTAATAAAGTGATTGATTTTAATTCTTTGAACAATTTTGAGAATTAATCAGTTTCTATACTTCATCAATTGGAAATGTATTTTCCTCTATATATTTTTTATATCATTATGCATTTAATGGTTCATTTGGTGAGATAAATAAAGCTTTTCAGACCTGTATATCTATGTTGGATGTATCCATTTGAAATTTATATGAAGATATTGAAGGTTTATGTTAAGAATACATATCAACCTAAAGACTCTATTGAGAAGTTTATTTCTGAGGAGGTTGTGGAGTTTTTTATAAGCTACTTGTCTATAGTGCAGAACATTGGTTTGTCTACATCTCACCATAAATGAGTTAATTATGGGGGAAAGCAGATTCGTAGCTTGAAAGTCAAATAATTGATAGGTGAACATATAAATAAGGTACATTTATACATCTTGAATAACATAGATGATTCTCGAGCATATATAACATTTTATATTGATGTGTTGAAATAATTTTATCCAAATAAGAAAGATATATGGATTTTGAATGAGTATAATAAAAAAAATTCTATAGTTTAAAGAGATCATTCTTAGTAGATCAAATGCATTGGAAACATTGATATGGTTAGTGGGTGGTCTAAGTTTAAATTTGATAACATGGTCCGGGTATGACATTAATGGATATAACTTTCATACAAAATACTAGGACAATAGAAGTGCGGTTCGTAATAGTACTGTATTGGTGTTCACAGAAGCAATGCATTTTTAGAGTGCTAAAGATAAAAACCCAATTTCTACATCAAGTGAATATTATGGAGTCATTGAAAAAATATGGTAGGTTGGTTACATTAAATTTCAAGTTCCAGTGTTTAACTATAAATGGTTTATCAATAACAACAGTTTTAGACACAATGGATTTGGAATGACACTAGTTAATCTAAATAGATTGGAATACATTGTTGATCCTTTTATAATGGAAACACATGCAAAAAAAATTTCTATAATCTTGATAAATCTGATATATAGTGGTCTATTGATTTATAAGGAAAAAAATAGTATGTTAGTGATGATAAACTTGAAAAATATGCTGATTTATGTGAGGTCCCTACTTCCATGTAAAGATTAACAAATAATATTAATGTGCATGTTGTAGAAATGGTTTTTACCATACAGAAAGATCATGATGAAGGAATTTGGGAAAATAATCCTTTAGTACATTCCTAATATTACAAGTAACATATGTTTATTTCTCATTTAATTTTTTAAATTTCATAAAATCTTAGATATTTTAATTTTATTTTATTTATTAAAACATGTATTGTAACTAATAAGTTAAATTGTTTATTTATATTTGTTTTGTTTTGTTTATTTTACCATGTTTACCCTTACATAACTTATCTATTAATTGATTTTGTTGAAAAACAATTATTTTAAATCTAATATGTTAAATAAAAACAAAAATATTGTATGATAGTATATTCAAAAAATATTCTTTTTAGTGTAAAAATGATTTATTAGGTTGGAGCATTTTTACTATTCACGCACCATTTTTTGATTTGTTTTCATTCATTTATATATCATTTCATATCTCATTAATGTTGTTATAATTTTATTTAACTATAACAAATATGAATAAAAATGTGTTAATTTTATTTTAGGTTACTTTTTTGTTTGATAATTTTTCATTTTTTATTTACATTAGTATGTAATAGTTGAATTTGTATATTTTTGTACTATTTGTTTGTTGCTTTGATTTGTAGGATAATGAAAAATCAATCAACTGATCCATCACATACTTCTGTAGATGATTATACTCATAACTCTGGGTATGAATGTACACATGCTCCTATTGATGAGCCTCATCCTTCTTTACAAGATACATATACTCCCACAAGGCCAAATAAGAGTTTAAGGGGTGGTAAATGTGGCAGCACACGTTTAAAAAAATTATCAGTTTCCCATATCCATGACCATAGGATACCGATAGACTTTGATGATAATGATATTCTAAGACATCCAAATTCAAAACAATTCAATACTTTTATATTAGTGAAGGCTAAAATAAAAGTTAGTATTTTGATTGATGATTGCAAAAGTGTTGACAAATTAACAATATCTCACTTGTGGGATATCTTTTTGGTAAACTCATTTGTTATTATTTTACTTATCTTGAAATGTTTATAATAATATATGTTTCCCCCTTATTACCAGATGATATATTATATACCTGATACTGGAGGATTCAGGAGGAAATGTTTATCATTAGTTACTAGGAGATAGAGGTATTTTAAATCAAAACTCACATCAGATTTCATTTTTGGGCATATGAAACATCATAATCCATGTGATATATATCAATTTATAAATGAAGATATATAGAAGAAATTTGTTTAAAGTAGAATACAAAAAATCATTTTTGTTAAGTGCAATGCTACCTTTTAGAAGTTTTTTTATATTAATGATCTTATTAGTGATTTATTATTATTAATTTGTAGAAATCGAGGAGATATCATCAGGATATCCAATCTAGAAATGTATACCCTCATAATTTATCTTGGGGAGGGTATACATTATTAGAAAAACAAATTATGAATGAAAATTTTCAAAAACCGAGAGTTGAGTCTTTAGGCTCTGCAGAGGTTCCCCCCCCCCCCCCACTAGACATAAAAATGGAAGAGTTATTGGATGAGAAAAAAGGGACAATATATTACAGAAGAGTCAAGGTTTATAGATGAGAGGATTATAAGATGTTTATTTATTTATTTAATTATTTATATATTGTGATTCGTTACATATTTTTTCAAATATTTCATATAGGATTCTCTTGAGGAGAAGAGCACACAGGGGGTCTTTATATCTGAGGGTAGGAAAGATATTTTAGCTATAGCATTGGGAAATCCCGAACACCTGAGTCATGTACGAGGATATCCAGCAGGTGTATCAGTGAAAAAAGAATTTCCACATTTTTAAGCTTCTTCAATGGAGGATTTTTATAAAAAAAATAGAATCTATAGAAGCAGAAGTTTAAGATATTTTTATGAAAATGGAGGAAGGATCAGAGCTTCGGTATAGTTGATGTTTGTAGACATACAAAGATAGTTTCAAACTGTATATCCCACTCCTCCACCTCCACTAGCAGCCCCCACTCCTCCACCTCCACTTGTAGACCCCACTTCTTATTATCTTACTCCTACACCTCATCCTCCACAACTTCTTAGTTATTATGAGTTATATGTTGATGATCCCCGGTATCATATTTTTTGTATATAGGATGATATTTTATATTGGAGGTATCATTCATCATCAACAGATAGATATAGAGCTTCATAGGGTCACTATATAGGATATTATAGATAGATCAACAAGAGTATTATTACCTATTGATGAGGTGGGTATAGTTGGAAAAAGTATCGGCCACTTTTTAGTTTGGCCATCTAAACTTGTTTGACATATTACCATAGCAGTATGTGTATATTTTATCTTTTATTTAATTTTGGTATTAAATTTGTTTTAACATTTTAAAGTTTATGTATTTATATATTTTTTACAATAATACTTTAAAGGTAAAGAAATGTTGTATAGACAAAAAAAGGCAAAGTTTTATGACTTTAGATTCAAATTCTAGTAGTATTGATAGATTGTCAACATATTAAAAAAATTGTTGGATGTTTATGAGATTACAATTAAATATAGTGTTTTTGATAATGCAATGACTATGGTTCTTTTGAAAAATGATATCATGGAGCTTATAACTAGAGATAAATTGGGCATCAATACGATGTAAGTTTTTTCCATATAAGTCTTAACATAAATCTATCTATGCATTTAATTTATTGAAAATGTATACTTGTGTTTGTTTGTATTATATATCTTTATAAAATTTGTAAGGATCATGGAAAGATAGATATATATGGATTTATGGAACCATGGTTTATTTCACCTATAGCAATGATAATGACTAAAGAAAAAAAGAATAGTTTATATTGCTAAAATATTTCAAAATAATGCAATTATTCAATGTTGGGTGTTTTTTTATCTTCAAGATTATGAAAAATATATATCAAAAAGTTTTATATATCTTTTAACATAATAACAACTGACATTAAATTTTCTTTAATATCAGTATCCATTGGATGTTAGGTGTTTTTTTTAAGGGAGAAGGAACTTTACTGGTTATGTTCTATCCAGAGTGAAGTGAAAAAAAAATTAAGAATGAATTGGACATGTAAGTTTGAATTTTTTAATACTTATTTATATTATAATGACTTTTAAATTTATTTCATTCATATTATTTTCAAACAAGGTATGTAATTTATTTTGAGATACCATAATAAAGAAGAGAACAAAGATCAAATATGTAAAATCAAATCTGAATTTTCATTTACAATTAGTAACTTTTGGATATATTACTTAATAATGTTATTTTGAATTTAAAAACTCTTTAAATAGAATTCTCATAAACAAGGTGTAAAAGAATGTGGATATTATGTTTTAAGATTTATGTATGAAATAATTTCAACTGGTATAGTTATGAATTTCCACTAGGTTATATTTCTTTATAAAATTTTCCTTAATATATCATTTTTTTATTCATAATACATGTTAAATTGTTTCCTTTTAATTTTTATCTTTTTGATGACCCTCATCCTTATAGAGTATAGGATCTAAGACACTTACAAATTTAATAGGAAAATAATTTTACAAGTGTGATTGGATTTTATTTTATTTATACCATATATTGTAATCTTGAAATTTCTAATTGTAAATATGTTTTTCTGGTTGTTCTATTGCTATTTATACTTGTTTTATGCTTGGTTTCTTCTAGTTTTTCTACATGTTTTCTCTTATTTTTTGTAGTGGATATGAGGGTTGGAAAGATAATTATTTAAAAAATTATTTTTCATGTCAGTTATTTAAAAACTGATGTGAAAATCCCCATTATGATTGTTTTTTCATATCAGTTATCAAATAACCAATATGAAAAACCTTTATCACGTTAATTTTTTTAAAAACCCAATGTGAAAAACCAATCCAATAATTAATTTACAACATCAATTTTTTTTAACTAACATTAAAAATTTATTTACAATATCACATGTAATAACGTCGCGTACTAACTAATGTTAAAAGGAAAAAAATGATGTGAAAACCCATTTTCTACACTAATTCATTTTGAGGTATTTGAAAATTATTTTGATAGCAATTAAATGAAACTTTTTTGGGTTTTCTTAAGAACAGGTACATATATCCACACTAAACATTATATCAATTCAGTTAGCAATTAAGTATATTAAACTTACAACCATACCTCTATAAGTGGTTTGATCAATTGGTCTCCCAATTTCATCAAGATCTAGTTTACAACTTGTACTCATGGGAGTATCACTACCTTTAGTGTTATCCATTATAAAAAAATTTAAAATATCTTTAATGTACTTAATTTGATTTAAAATAATTCCTTTAAAATTTTTGAAATCCAAGAAAGAATGTAAGTTCACCCAATAAACTCTTTTAAAATTCACTTTTCATAATTTTTGAAAACTCAGTACACAAATAATTTTTTAAAGATCCAAAAATAATATCACCGGTATATATTTTTATAACTAAAAAAAATTAAATTCTTTTAATAAATAAAGTAGGGTTGTTTATTCCTTTGGAAAAACCATTAGAAATTAAAAATGAGTTAAGCCTATCATACCAAGCTCTAGGAGATTGTTTTAAACCATATAAATATTTTATTAATTTTAAAAAATGATTTGGAAAGTGAGGGTTTTGAAATCCATGTGGTTTTTCAATATAAACATCCCTAACTATATAACCATTTAAGAATGCACTCTTGACATCCATTTGATATAATTTGAAATTCAAATGTGTTATATAGTCATGTAGTATTTTAATGGATTCAACTCCAGATATTGGAGAAAATGTTTCCTCGTAGTTAATACCTACTTCTTAACTATATCCTTGTGTAACCAGTCTTACTTTGCTTCTAATTTTTGTTCCTGACTCATCAACATTATTTCTAAATTCTCAATATGTACTAATATTTAGGTTGTTCTTATGTCTTTTAACTAGTTCTCAAAATCTATTTCTTTCAAACTATTTTAACTCTTCTTGAATCTCCATTTCCCAAAATTCATCATTAATTACATCATTGATGTTCTTGGCATTATGCATTCCATTATTATGAAAGTGGTTATTGATATTGCATGTGATTATTATATTAGTAGAATATCCATGTGAATAAGTAAATGGCATTATTTCATTTTATTTTTGCTATACTATGTTGAAGTTCAAGTTTAAAAGGCTTTTGTTTTAGTTATACATTTCCTTGAATGTTTATTATTATTTATGAAATTTTCCGCTATATTGTTTTCCTTACTGGGCATTTGAGCTCACCTCTTTTCTATGTTTTATTTTTCCCAGGATGTGAAGAAGTAATTTATAAATGACCTGCAAGGATAGTATGAGGGGATAAGAGTGTGGACTATGGAGACTATATTTTTTTAGTTTTCATTTTATGATATAATGCAAAACTTTATGAATATATCTAGTGTTTCCAAGGCTATTAAACTAATCAGTCTTTCGATATTTGATCTTTCTTGTGATCATGACAATGTTATGTAATAATGCACCGACTCTGGGTAACTGGGGTCGGGGCGTTACACTATAACATAGGCATAATGTTTTCCTTTTAATATAGAAATTCTAGATAGTCCAAAAAAAATCCATGTGAACTAACTATAAAGGTTGAGAAGTTTAGACTTCTTTCTTTGGTTTAAAATATATTTTTTGTTGCTTTCCCTTTTGATGGGGATTGAAGACGTTTTCTATTGGGAATTTTAGTTTGGGTATATCCTTAAGTAATTATTTTCTAGTTATATTTCTAAGGGATTTTATATTTCAATGGCCTAGTATCCTATATCAAAGCCAATATTCTTTTTGAAAGGCACATAAACATGAAACATTATAATAAAATAATAAATTTAAATCAATAGTATAAACATTTTCATTTATCATGGTAGTAAAAACTAAAGCGCGTTTGGTATTAAAAACCTAACAATAATTATTTTCAAACTTGACATAAAAAACATCATCACATAATTTTAAAATACTAAGTAGATTATATTTTAACCAATCTATAAATAAAACTTAATAAATTGAAATATTATTAGAGTTATCAATTTGGTTGAGCCCAATTATTTTCCCTTTGGCATTGTTACCAAAAGTGACATGACCACCATCCAATTTGATTAGGTTATTGAATATCAAGTAGTCCTTGGTCATATTTCTAGAATATCCACTATCCAAATACCATAATTTATTAATATATCTTTTCAAAAATGTTTCCTATAAAATGATTTAAACCATAAATGATTTTGGTACCCATATTTTATTGGGACCAGAAATATTAGTAATTAAGGATTTAGGATTCCAAAAAAAATTGGTTTCCTATAATAATATCTTAAGTTTTTATAAATAAATACTTTATTAGGTCTATAAGAACAAGAAATATTAATATAACTACTAGAACTAGAACTTGGCATAAATTTGTTCTAATAGATTTTCCTATGTCTGGTTGGTATCCAATTCTAGTAGTATATCTCATAGTAGTTTGTTTACCAATAATTTGGATTAGAATTTTTCTTCTATTAATAATTCTCTCCATATCTTTATTTATATTTTCATTATATAATTTCATCACATTATGTTCTTTTAGCAGTTGATCATTCTTATTCTTTTCTACTGTAAGATCAATCTTAAAGTGAAAAAACATAACATGATACTTATTTAAACTTTTATATTTATCTTTTAATATATTAAATGTGTCTTCTATAATTTTATAGTTTATATCACTATTTTTTATCTAAATATATTCATGTGTTTTATATGAATTTTAGTTAAATACATATTGATTAAACATGAGATTCATGCCCGGTATTAATGTTTTATATCTTCATAGCACGGTGTGACAACAAAAATTGACAATGAAGACATTATTGATGATTAAATCCAAATGGATGGATATTCCCTTTAAATAAAGGTTTAACATGATGTTGGATGATCACAATATGTTTAGGAGGCTTAAAACTAAATAATCAGAGTAAAAGTGAGGCTTTCATCACTGGAAGTACAAGATTCACGTTGTGAATCAAGTTCATGGCATGTAAAGTAAAAAAATTAATAAATCCATTGAAAGTCGTGATAAATTCATCCTTGTACATTACATGTCATTTAAAAATTACATGATGTGAAAACCATAGATAGATTAAAAAATGGTGATTTTTACATATCTTCAATAGAGGTGTATCTCCTTTGACCCAAACAGTCATTTAATGTCAAGTTTGACCTGGGGAAACTTGAGGAAGACTTATAGGTTTATAAATAAGGGTTCCATGTAAACTAATATGGTTTGATTCAATGCATATAGGTTTGAACACTGGGAGGTTGTTACTAGGGTTCCGACTCAGAGTTCTTTATAGATTGGTTTTTCTTTTTTCTTTGTTATTTTATCTTTTTTTGTAAGTGTTGGATTATTTATAGTTTAATTCCATTATATTCTCTTAATTATATTTTATATAATCTATATTCTATGGGTTATGTTTTTTTCATCATTGGTGATCACCGAATGATATTGGCTAAATCTATAGGGGGGAGCAGAATTAGTTGAAATGGGTTTGTACTAAATTATTCTATTTATTTCTTCACTTTCATAATGATTCTCTTCAATTGGTATTGTGTTGTAACTAATTATACTCATATCAGTTATTAAATCATGGACCATGTAACACCCCGAGATTTTATTATATTTCTCTTCTTAAATAAATTTAATTTCTTTGATAGCTTACGTTGCATGTAGCACCAAGCTTAAAAGAACAATGATATATTATTAATATTATTATTTAAAATGAAATTATCTCCTAGTTGTTAAATTGGTAGTTATGAATAGGATTAAATAAATTATGATAATATATTATTGAATTAATTTGTTTCTAATTAATTATAAATAAATATAAAACCCAATTTAATATAAAGGAAATGTTTTTATAAAAACTATTTAAATACGTGCAAGTGTGTTTTATACCAATAAAATAAACAAATCACACTTTTTTGGACTATATTATGAAATATATATATATATTAAATATAATGTTTAAAATTCATCCTATGTGTTTTCTAGACATGATATAAGAACTGATCCAATTTTATGCATAAAAGATGTATTTTTATAAAAATACAGTTTTACAATATTTTTATGGTGCACTTAATTTAAATATATTTTTTGAAAATTTTATAAATTATATTTTAAAAAATAAACTTATTATTTTAAATTATAATATAAAAATTTATTTTTTATGAATTTTTTGTACTTTTTTGATAAGTTTCATGTTTTGATGAATAGTGATAAAATATTGCATTTTAATTGAAAATGACTTTTTTTGTCTAAATAGTTTATAGTGTTAAAATTATATTTTTAATTGGTTTTAAAGTATAATTAGATCATTTTTTTATCATTTAATCTAATATAGGTCATTGGAATCAATTTCACATTGAATTTTTATATAAAAACATTTCAATCCTTTGAACGTTTTCACTTTAAAAACTCATTTTCTTATTCCATCAACATGATTAATTTTAAATTAATTTTAGACAATTATGTGTTTTTAATTGTGAAAAAAAATATTTCATATTTTAAATCATAAGTTACAAATTTAGTAAATAGTTCCCTTTTTTTGGACAATATGAATAGTAACTTTAGTATTTTTTTTAAATTACCACGATTAAGGGTAAATCGGGTAATTAAGGGTAAAAATAATATTATAAGTATTATAAAATTACCCTAACACTTGTATTAATTTTATTTAATGGTTTATTTTCAACAAAAATCATCCTTGGGACTATTTTATGGCTTCTTGGAGCAACTTGGATGACTTTAAGGCTTTTATAGTATTTTATTCTAAGGAAAGTCCAATACGTCATACTCATGTTTTTAATGAGTATTACATTTTTTATATATGATTATTTAGAAGATATATTAGACTATAAATAATAATTGAAAATATAAAACTTTTATATTCATCATGAAAATTTATTTTTAATTTTTAGGGAATAAATAATTAAATTAAGGGCTTGCATAATGATGATGCGGTAATTGTTTAATTAATGGACATATCAAATAAATTTTATTAAAAATATTAAAATAAATATAATTTGATATAATTAATATAATAAACAAATTTTATAGATTACCTATTCATATTGGGGATTTATTAAAGGTTTTTTTTCGAATTTATATTGTGTATTGATATTTTTAAATAGTCAAGAAATAATAGTGTCAAAATTGACATTAATGATATTTTAAAATAAAAAATATTTTATTAAATGATATAGAATTCATAAAAATATAAAATCTGGAAAAAATTATTCGGATAATGTTTAAAATTTAATCCATGGAACATTTATGGTTCTTTTTTCATTTTATAGTAACTATATTAACCCTTAAAGAGTAAAAATCTAAGATGTCATAGTAAGAGTTAAGGGGTTTGACTAAAGGTTAAAACTAAAAGATAAGGACAAGAATGTGTCCTAAACTTGTTTAAAATTTATTATTTCAGATTATTTATACCCATACTCATCTTATATTATAAATAAATCACTTTGTAACCATTTTAAATTGAAAATAATTTATATTAATTTAATATTTTGAGAGTTTCTAAAAGTGTCCCTCATCTCAATTATAAAAGGGAACATCCTCTCTTGCTTCCTCACACCACTTTGAACCTTTTATATCGAAAAGAATCTACCCATTTATCCTTAAAAATTCTTTAAATTCATCCTATAAGCCTTAATTTATGAATAAAGTTAACCAAAGAAGTCCTTTTGTGAAAATCAAAAAGAGATACCCAAAGAAGAGGTAAAGTTCATCAACGAACATTTTTGTTTCATTTATTCCTTAAACCCCTAAAAATATTTTTATTTCATGTTTATATAATAACCCCAGTATACTCAGTATATTTATATTTTTTTATGCCAATAGTTCAACCTACACTTTTAAACACATCCATCAAATGGGAAATGCAATCATTGTTCGTGTGTACGACGGACTACCGCCTCACGAACCGATGTCATTTGTTCTTCCATTTACCACCTTTAAAGGTTAGAATAATTATTTATTTATAATTTATATGTGATATATATTATATTTATAATGTATTTATTCTTCTTTAATTCTTATATAACTCATACCTACATACTTTCCATTTTGTGGGAATATGATAACTTCGTTTGTGGACGTGTGGACTACCGCCTCCTTAAAACATGTGATTCATTCACACTATACATGAAATGTGTTAAGGATGGTTTTAATAAAAATATTTGAAATACATGAAATAAATATGATACTGTAATTATAATATACATCATGTACTTTTTTTCTTTTAATATGAAAAATAAAATGGAAACAACGTTCATGCATACGTACGGCCTACCGTCTCTATGAATGATGTATTTTATTTTCTATTTATATCTTTTATAGATTATTATAAATAAATATATAGAATATATATGATATTTATTTCATGGTTACCATTCTTAAGATTATGGGATCATGATATAAGTAAGAGGGTCAAAAATATAACAAATCAAAACACATGTGAAAAACAAAGCAGTTATACCTGAAACGTAACTTTAAAATGAAATTGTTAATAAAAAGGTAATATAAAGTCATAATTAAATCATATATGGTATTGTATAAATTAATATGGTTCTTTTATAGATTTATAATAAACCTATATTTATTATACAGGAGTTTTGAACGAGTACGACAAGATGTAAGACAAGTGGTATGGGATTTTTGTCTCACTTTTATTTCTGTGGGACACATGCCTTATACACTACTTGTTTCTTTTGTGTGGTGTATATGCTATCCATGAATGTATTTATGAGTATTATTCTGAATATTATGTTATTTTCATATCCATATAATTTTCTTTCTTTCATGGGGCATACGATTCTACTGATTATAAATTGGTAAGGGGTTATTTCACAGTCTTATCATTATTCGGGATTGTTTTTGTTTAAGTCTCCACTATGAAATATTACAAATTAGTGTTTTACAAAAATGTTTCTAATTTCTTTTTAATATTCTCCAATTATTTTTTAAATTCATTTTTATCCCTTTTTTACTTTTTAAAAAATTATTTAAAAGGAATCTTCCTATCATTTTCCAAAATAAGGTACTTTATGACTTTTCTTACAAAAGTAAAAGGAATATTTTTTTAACTTATAAGTCATGAATTGAATTTTCCTATGTCATGATGCCATAATGTTTTGAATCTTCCTTTACAATTTTACAAGGTTATTTTCAAAGAAAATATTTTCTTTTATAAATGAACAGCATTTTAAATAAATGATTACAAATTGGTAAGGATTTTCTCATCTCACTTTTACTTCTATGAGATATAATCCTTATTCACCACTTTTTATTTTTTGTTGTGTATGTACACTATGATTTTATATATCATATAATAAATATAATTATCTTAATGGTATTAAAAATTTTCAAAGTAGTGTGGAACACTTTGATTCAAAATCTTTTTAAAACGATTATTCAATATATGAGGAATGTTTTGGACATGCACTATACAGGTTGGGGACCAGTTAATGAAAGCCCCTCAATGTATCGTTAGTCTCATGAGATGAATCAGTTGTTCAAATCAAAATATTTTAAACTATCTTGAGAATAAATCTTGATGGTAAAGGTATCATGTGCCTGAGAAACATGATGTCTAATAATTAATCATTGTTTTTATTAAGAATGTAGTTATTATTATTATCCATGAGATTTTTAATTTGGAATATCTATAGATGAATTTCATTCTTAGTTTATTTATTAAATGTCATGTGTTTCAGTTATCAACCATTCCATATTGGTTATTCCTCATACAGTTATATAAATGGAATGTAGGATCAGTTATTTACCTTGTTATACTGATTTATTCTCATTAATTCATTATTGTTTCCTCTTTAATTACCCTTAATAAGCATTTGAGTTCACCCTTATTTTTTTCCTTTCTTAGGAATCCAATAAGTGTACTAGGAAAGATATGCAAGGATATGCTAGATGGAATAAAGTTATACTCGAAAGAGAAAAAAAACTGTTTCAATTAGTGCATTTATTTTCAATACAAGCACTACGGGAAAAAGGACTTTTTGCAATGGGATTTCGTGTCCCATCGCAAAAGGTTTGGTGCGGGTAGCGCGCCAAACCGCGCGAAGGTTATTTGCGACGGGGGGATCCCCCGTCGCAAATACCCGGCGGCGGTTAATAATTTTTTGCGACGGGATGTCCTCCCGTTGCAAAAGGTGTGTCGGCAGAGACTATTTACGACGGGTCCCGTCACAAATAACTTTTTAACCGCCGACAGTAATTAATGTGGGCGTAGGTATTTGTGACGGGTCCCGTCGCAAATAGTCTTGTCGCAAATAATCTAACCTATATATACCCTCATTCGTTTTTCTTCTCATTCCACCCAATTCCTAGAACTTGTTTCTCTCTGAACTCTGATTTCATAGGGAAAATTTTTCTAAGTTAATTTTTTTGGAAACGAATAAGTTGTGAAGCCGTCTACATCAATAGCAAATCAAGTTTAAAGGTATTTATGTTTCATTTAATTTTTTATTTATTTCAAATTTTTATGTTAATTTTTATTATTGTTGATTAGTTGTAATTAAATTGAATTTAAATTGTTTTGTCATGACTATTTATTTGTACTAATAAATTGAAATTTTTAGTATTAATTTTTAATAATTACTAGTAATTAGTAATTATTAACGATAATTAGTAATATATATAATTAATTTTAGTAATTAATAATAATTGGTAATAAATAATAATAAATACTAATAAATATTAATAATTATTAATAATTATTAATAAATAGGAATAAATAGTACTAAATATTAATGAATAGTAATAAATAGTAATAATTATTAATAAATAGTAATAAATAGTAATAATGAGTAATAAATAGTAATAATGAGTAATAAATAGTGATAAATAGTAATAATGAGTAATAATTAGTAATAAATTGTAATAATTAGTAATAAATTGTAATAATTAGTAATAAATTGTAATAATTAGTAATAAATTGTAATAATTAGTAATGAATTGTAATAATTAGTAATAAATTGTAATAATTAGTAATAAATTGTAATAATTAGTAATAAATTGTAATAAATTGTATTAATTAGTAATAAATTGTAATAATTAGTAATAAATTGTAATAATTAGTAATAAACTGTAATAATTAGTAATAAATTGTAATAATTAGTAATAAATTGTAATAATTAGTAATAAATTGTAATAATTAGTAATAAATTGTAATTATTAGTAATGAATTGTAATAATTAGTAATAAATTGTAAAA
Organism: Viscum album; assembly: GCA_963277665.1. Taxonomy (NCBI): domain Eukaryota; kingdom Viridiplantae; phylum Streptophyta; class Magnoliopsida; order Santalales; family Viscaceae; genus Viscum; species Viscum album. The sequence continues at coordinate 925,534,450 of OY728126.1, read as the reverse complement.
ATTAGTAATAAATAGTAATATTTAGTAATAAATTGTATTAATTAGTAATAAATTGTAATAATTAGTAATAAATTGTAATAATTAGTAATAAATTGTAATAATTAGTAATAAATTGTAATAATTAGTAATAAATTGTAATAATTAGTAATAAATTGTAATAATTAGTAATAAATTGTAATAAATTGTAATAATTAGTAATAAATTGTAATAAATTGTATTAATTAATAATAAATTGTATTAATTAGTAATAAATTATATTAATTAGTAATAAATTGTATTAATTAGTAATAAATTCTAATAATTCGTAATAAATTGTAATAACTAGTAATAAATTGTAATAATTAGTAATAAAGTGTAATAATTAGTAATAAACATTAATAATTAGTAATAAATTGTAATAATTAGTAATAATTAGTAATAATTAGTAATAATTAGTAATAATTAGTAATATTTATTAATAAATACTAATAATTGGTAATAATTGGTAATAATTAGTAATAAATACTAATAATTAGTAATAAATACTAATAATTAGTAATAATTAGTAATAATTAGTAATAATTAGTAATAATTAGTAACAATTAGTAATAATTAGTAATAATTAGTTATAATTAGTTATAATTAGTAATAAATTGTAATAATTAGGAATAATTAGGAATAATTAGGAATAATTAGCAATAATTAGGAATAAATACTAATAATTAGCAATAATTAGAAATAAATAGCAATAAATAGTAATAAATAGGAATAATTATTAATGATTAGGAATAAATACTAATAATTATGAATAAATACTAACAATTAGCAATAAATAGCATTAATTAGCAATAAATAGAAATAAATAGCAATAATTAGCAATAAATAGCAATAATTTTAAATAAATAGCAATAATTAGTAATAATTATTAATAAATAGCAATAAATAGAAATAATTAGCAATAATTAGCAATAAATAGCAATAATTAGCAATAATTATCAATAATTAGTAATAATTAGCAATAATTATAAATAATTAGTTATAAAGAGAAATAATTAGTAATAAACAGGAATAATTAGGAATAATTAGTAATAATTAGTAATAAATAGGAATAATTGATAATAATTAGGAATAATTGATAATAATTAGTAATAAATTGTAATAATTAGTAATAATTATGAATAAATACTAATAATTAGGAATACTTAGAAATAATTAGAAATAAAGAGGAATAATTAGTAATAAATAGGAATAATTAGTAATAAATAATAATAATTAGTAATAATTAGTAATAATTAGTAATAATTAGTAATAATTAGCAATAATTAGTAATAATTAGTGATAATTAGTAATAATTAGTAATAATTAGTAATAAATAGTAATAGTTAATAATAAATAGTAATAGTTAGTAATAAATAGGAATAATTAGTAATAAATAGAAATAGTTAGCAATAAATAGGAATAATTAGTAATAAATAGGAATAATTCGTTAGGAACAGTTAAGAATAAATTTTAATAAATTTTAATAAATTTTAAGAACTTGGCATAATTTCCAGTGGATTGACGACACTCCTTTTGCTCGATGACTTTTCTCCTTTCAACTCTCATCGACTTAAAACATTATGAAAAATGTACTGCTACATAGGCTTATTCAATCTCGTATACATGAGATTGGATATGCATTCATAGTATCACATTTTTATAATGTTTTTAGGCAGTGACAGTTGGAAGAAGATGATTCATCAACGAAAAGGGGGCTCTTTTATCCAACGGCTCATTTACTTCCATCTTTCTCACACTGAAATCACAATGCACAATCTGGTCGGAGCTAGGCATATTCATTCTCGTGCATACGAGAATGAATATGCGTACCTCTGACCAGATTCTTCATTGTGATTTCAGTGTGAGAAAGATGCAAGTAACTGAGCCGTTCGACAAAAGAGTAATCGTAAATCCACTGGAAATTGTGTCGCCCTTAATTAATGGTAATTATTAAGAAGTAGTGGTAATTAGTTGTATTTTTTTTAGATGGTGTTTTTATAATTTCAAATTGTTCAAAAACATTGTTGATTTTATATTTTGTAGAAAAATATGGAACAAGGAAGTCGACATCAGTCATTATTAGATGATCGCGCTTCGATAAATCAGCGCAGAAATACAAATGGTTCTGGTTTAAATCCTGTATATATTGAGGGTGTTGAATCTTTCTTAGCATTTGCATCATCAAAACCAGAATATGTTTTAGAAGGAACAATTAAGTGTCCTTGTAAAAAATGTGCTCTGAGAACGTTTGACACATTTGACAAGGTTGGGGGACATCTCTTTCAGTTTGGTTTTCAACTAGATTATGTTTTTTGGTATCAACACGGTGAACGCAGTTCCAAATAAGATACTAATAACTTGATTCCAGATTCATCACGGTTCCAACATTTAGTACATAATGTTGCAGGTCCATCTCTTCAACAAACTGAAACTCATGATGATATCGATTTAACTCCTGAGTTGGCACCATCCGAATTTTATGAGTTGTTGAGGTCTGCTGAGGATTCATTATATCCTGGTTGTAAGATAAGAAAATTAGAAGCGGTTGCAAAATTTATGGCTATTAAATCAGATAATACAATGTCAAACAACTGTTTTGATCAGATATTTTCTTTGGTTAAAACATTGTTACCTGAAGGAAATGTGTTTCCTACAAATTACTATGAGATCAAGAGGTTGGTTCGTAATCTGGGCCTTAGTTATCGGAAGATTCATGCATGTGAAAATGATTGCAGCTTATATTATAGTGAAAATGAGTCGTTGGATAGTTATCCCACATGTGGAAAATCGAGGTATAAATAAGCTCAACGAGGGAAGTCTGGATCGATTCCTGTAAAACAGTTGAGATATTTCCCCCTTACACCCAGGTTGTAACGTTTATTTATGTATCATAACACAGCATCAATGATGTCATGGCACAAAACTAATATTTCAACCGGTAAAAGCTTGAATCATCCATATGATGGTGATTCATGGAAACATTTTGATCGTCTACATCCGTCTTTTGATTTAGAAGCCTGAAACGTGCGATTGGGTATTTCTACTGACGGTTTCTGTCCGTTTGGTTCTTATTGTAGTCAGTATTCATGTTGGCCTGTCTTTATAACTCTGTACAATCTACCTCCATGGATGTTGATTAAGGATCTCTATATCTTTTTGACCTTATTAATCCCAGGACATCCAAAAAATAATATTTATGTTTATTTGAAACCATTGATTGAGTTAAATGCATTGTGGAGTAATGGTGTTAGTACATATGATGTTGCTACGAAACAAAATTTCACATTAAAAGATGCATTGATGTGTACGATTAGTGACTTTCCAACATATGGCATGTTATATGGCTGGAGTACACATGGTCTGAAATCATGTCCATATTGTATGAAAGACAACAAAGCTTTTATGCTCGTCAATGGAAAAAAACCTTTCTATTTTTACTGTCATCGCATATTTCTTCCAACCTATCATTCTTTTCGAAGGAAAAAATCTCATTTTAGAAAAGACACAATTGAAAGGGATAAACCTCCAAAAATGATCTCAGGTACAGAGTTAAAATCTGTTTTATTTTCATTACCTCCCATCACATTTGGGCCAACAATAAACCAACAAAAAATTCATGGTTTTGGGAAAGAACATAATTGGATAAAATGAAGCATTTTTTGGGATCTCCCATATTGGTCTGATTTGTTGGTCCACCACATGTTGGATGTCATGCATATTGAGAAGAACTGTTTTGATAATTTATTTCATATAGTTTTGGATATACTAGGTAAGACCAAAGATACTATAAAAGCACGATTAGATCTTGCCCGAATTTGCAGGTGACCAGAACTTGAACTATTTGAAAATATCAGATCACAGAGGTTAATGGATCCAAAAGAAGCTTATACACTATCCAAAGAGAGTCGCTTATTATTTTGTCAGTGGATTATAGATTTGAGACTTCCAAATGGCTATGCTTCCAATTTGGGAAGATGTGTTAAGAATGGTCATATTACCGGATTAAAAGGTTATGATTTTCATGTTATAATGGAAAGACTTATGCCAATTTGATTCAGAGGTTTTTTGAATTATATGATTTGGGATTCGATAACAGACATATCATATTTTTTCGAGACATTTTTGCAGCAATAACAAACTACGATGCGCTAAGAAAACTGGAAGAAGATGTTGCTGTAATTATATGTAAATTGGAAATAATATTTATGCCTGCTTTCTTTGACTCAATGGAATATATGATATTACATTTTCCACATGAAGCTAAATGTGGAGGTCCAGTATAGTTTTGATGGATGTACCCATTTGAGAGATGCATGCAGAAATTGAAGAAAAAAATATGTAACAAAGCATCGGTTGAAGGCTTAATTGCTAAAGCTTATTTGCAAGAGGAAATTGCTTTTTTCTACTCTCACTATTTTGAATATGAATATCCCTCAAAAAAACCGCATGGGACAGAATGAGGGAAATTTTAATGATGAAATGGACAATCAATTATAATTTTTTAATCATCCAAATCTTGGCTTTGGTGGATTTCAAGAATGATGGATTTCAGATGATGAACGCCATAGAGCTCATACATATGTTCTACTCAACTGTGAAGAAATGACGACATTTGTACTGTGAGTGCTTCTATCACTTATTTTATAATTTCTGTTACATTATGTAAACTTATTTTATTTATAGGTTATATTATAATCATATCAAGAAACAACTTCCACAAATTACAGCAGCTGCTCTTGAAGAACGCAGACAAAAAAAAATTCTCAATGGTTTAAAAAACTGGTAATATAAATTATTAATGGTTTAATATCAATTAATTTTACTATTTATTATATTGATAATTGTTTTAAAAAAAATTAGGTGTCTCAACATGCTGATAAAATTGATAAGCGACTGTGTATATTGAGTAACCCACCATCTAAAATGGTTAAATCTTATAATGCATATGTGGTGAATGGTTTTCGATTTCATACGCGTGCATATGGGGAATCAAAAAAAACAATGAACAGTGGAGTTTTTTTGAGAGGATCGCATCATAGAGAAACTGAAGTTGACTTTTACGGTATTCTGGATGAAATTATTGAGCTATGTTATCTTGTACAGAATTACATAATGATGTTTAAATGTCGGTGTTTGGATACTAAGAGAGGCTTGAGTGTTCATCCGACTCATGGAATTGTTGATATTAAATATAAAAGTCTTCTTGTAGTAAATGAACCATTTTTACTGGCTTAACAGGCACATCAAATTTATTATGCAAAGTACTGTGCTACTTTAAGAGACCTGAGTGATTGGTGGAGCATAATAAAAATGAAATCTCAGGAAAATCAATTTACTCAAACTGAATGTGGTTCTGCTGAAGTGGAAGGAATTAAAATTTTTCAAGAGACTACTCAAAATCTATCTTTTTTCACAAAGAAATGTGAATATCGATGATAACACCCCACAATTAAGGGTCGATGGTGATGAAGATGTTAATGATGTTACAAATAAATTTGAAATGACAAGGGATGGTGAAAGTGAAAGTCATATAGATATTGATGATGTCGAGGAGGAATATGAATACATTTACATCGTCAGATATGAAGATGATGATAAAGGTTAACATTGACATAGTTAAATACTGGTTATGATCATAACTAATATATATCTATATATGATAGTTATTTTCAACTATCTCCTAACAACAATCATTTTGTGTTTCAGATGGATCCTGATCTATTTCGCGAATTGCAGGAGGTTGATCTACCTTTGGATGAGGGGGATGTGGGAGAATCTGACCCTCATCCTACTGGTGGTTCAGGAGGTACGCGGAGGGGGTGCGGTCTTGCACGACTGATGATTCCTGACCCTATCCCCGAGCGACGTCCACGACTTGGCTTCGATCCACGCATACTGAGGTATGATAACCTGTATATTTTAGTTATCTTTTTCATTAATTTATTTATATATATACTAATTGTTTGATTATTTATTCTTTTTTCACAGTTTTGTGCATGTAGCTGTTGGACAGGGGAGCGCTATCTTGCGCAATTATTTTTCTCTTCCATGGATCACATGGGAGCAGATTCTCGTTGATGTGCAGCTCTCCATGTACAATCATTGGCTGATACATAAATAAATAATACTTATTTTGAAATTTATTTTATTAATAACTTGATATTATAAATTATTTGTAGGGTTTATGGTATCCCATCGAGGATAACATGCATGATGTTATCCATGTAGCATGGGAGGTGGCTATACGTGAGCGTTTGCATCATTTTTTGCACAATTTGAGAAAGACGGTCATTAAGAAAGTTGGAGCGACAGTATTTGATGAGTCATGTAGAGCCCACCGACCAGAGTACATTTCATCTTAGGTTTGGGATGGATTATGTGCACACTGGTTGGGTGGTGGATTTTAGAGGAGGTCTTCATTATGTTGGCAGAACCGGGGGAGACAGGAGGTGACGCATCGAGCTGGTAGTCATACATTCAGTATGCATAAAGAGCATCTGGTAAGTATATTTTTTAAAAAAAATATATAACTTTAAATATAAAAATTTTATTTTATATTTCTGTAGGCAGTCGAGCATCCCGATATTACGGAGTTCGACATTTATCGGAGGATGTATAATGATCCAACCACTGGAGAGATTAGTGTTGATCGCCAGCATCAGATTGTGGTTAGTATTATTTTTTCAGTTTGACAATTAACTGCATATAATATTTTCACAATTTTAATTTCAAATTGGAATTGAAGGAGTCATATAAGGCTGCGACCTCTCAGACACAGGTTGAGGGTCAGGACGAGGCGACTGATCAGACCAGTGCACACCATTTCGATGAGGCGGCATGGATGTAGGCGACTCAATATGGCTTTGAGAAGGTCCGAGTAGTTAACATCGGCTCTCATGTGACTCCTGGTACTTATTATGGTACTTCTGCGATGTCGGCATCCAGCTCGAGAGGAGCTCGTGGAGAGGCATCATCTTCTGCCTCACAGTATCAGGAGCAGTTACGAACTCAGAATGACATTATAGAGAGTTTGCAGAAGCAGCAAGAAGAGATGCGTCAGCAACAGTAGCAGCAGAAGCAGCAGTATGAGGAGGAGATGCGTCGATGGCAGTAGCAGTATCAGGAGCAGATGGAGTACATGTGTCGTCTGACTTGTAGTTTAGGGATGGAGTTTACTCCACCATCTTCTTCATCTCCTCCACCTCCGCCAGAAGACGACCCCCCCCCCAGTGATTTTTTTTATGTTAAAAACATTTGAATTTAACTTTTGTTGTAATATGAACTATTTAGAATTTCTGTCTTTTATATTGGTTTGAATATTAGATAATTTAATTTTTAATATTTTATTATTTTTTTGTGAATATTGAGAATTTTAATAATTTTTATAATTTTTATTATTATTATTTTTTTAATAATATTAATATTATTATTTCATTAATCATAATTTTATTAAATATATTTTTTTAGTATTATATTTTTTAATATTTGTTTATTTTACTAATAATAATAATAATAATAATATTTTATGTTTTTTTTAATATTATTTTGTGAATATTGATAATTTTAATATATTTTTATTTTAATTATTTTAATAATATTAAAATTAATTTTTCAATAATCATAATTTTATTAAATTTATTTTTTTTTAATTTATTTATTATTTGCGAGGGGATCTGTTGCGACGGGTTCCCATCGCAAATAGTCTAAATAATTTTTTAAAAAAAATTATTTGCGACGGGATTAGGGACCCGTCGCAAAAAGTATTTGCGACGGGCCCATCGCAAATAGTACGGGCCCGTCACAAATACTTGTTGCGACGGGCCCGTCGCAAAAAATTTTATATAGATATAAAGTATATAATTGGAGACTTATTTGCAACGAGGAAGTAGCCCGTCGCAAAAAATTATTTGCGACAGGATCTCGTCGCAAATAACCCGTCATAAATATCTAGAATTCTAGTAGTGAAGACTCATATATGTATCTAGTTTACCAAGACTGCTAAATCAATCGGTCCTTCAGGATTCATTTCCTTGTAATTATGTCAATGTAATAGTGGTAGACACCGAATTCGGGCTTACTGGGGTTGGGTCACTACAGTTGGTATCAAATGAAGTTTAGTAGCAACTTTGGGAACTAGATTTAGGAAAACATAGATTAGAGAACATAAACCTAAGGTAGAATTTTTGGATGAGTATATAAGAACATCCTAAAGTTTTCAATAGATATAGATTATGTGATTTTCTTATAAATACATCCCTATTTGGATATTATATATAGACGTGGTTCTGGAACAGATGTACCTAGGGGTAACAAATCTAAAAATGTGTGTTGGGTCTAACTCGAGCATAACCTTCTACATGAAAATGGGTCTTACTGTGCACCTGGTTTGACACTCCCAAGGGATATGCTAAGGATAATTCACATTTTCTCTACAAACCTATATGAATGATTTGAATATATGATGAAAATGAATAACCTAGGTTAAACCTAAGGTGTCTTAGATTGGAAATAAGGTGTCATGATATTCTATAAATGGTTATATGTTTTTCTCACTATGACTATTCTTACTCACACTGTGCTTTCTGGTTTTAGCCAATGGCCTAGAACCCAAAAGAGTCATGTTAACATTGAACATGATGGACAAGGTAGTGTCAATAAGCAACCAAATGGGATGTTGATAGAAGTGAAAGATATTTTGTTCATGCCTAATCATTTTTTCCGAAATATGATTAACAGAATATACCTTAACCAAATTATGAAATTTTCAAAGAAGAGAAGGATTGAGATTGATAAGATCTTCAGTGTTGGAGACCGTAGAGAAAATAAGGCTTGATTTTCATCATGTAATAAATATGGAAGGAGACACCTAGGAAAGTGTCTCAATGAAATGGAGAAACGTTTTATGTGTGGTAAAGAAGGACATAAAGAAAATAATTTCCAAGGAAAAATTAAGAGTGCGATGGAGGGAAATAAAACTCAACCTAAGAATCTATTTGTAGTTAATTGCCTTAAATATAGGGAACCTGAACATTACCCGAGTCAATTTTCTCCTCTATAGGATAAAATATAGACCAAGGAAGGACCTATGTGGAAATAAATGGGTGAAGTATTTATGTATTGGGGTTGTATTTAAAACCTTAGTTAAAAGTCTATTTATTGATTAACCTTATTTCAAGTATGCCCATCATATTTATTTTGGAAGTTATATTAATATGGTTTTAGAAAAAGGAAAACTCGTGGACTAGGTGACAACTCATCATGTATGGAAAGGTTGCAGGGTTTGAACCCACGGTCGAAGGGTGAAAAGGGTGCAATGTCTATCACTAGCCTATGTTAAGCTCTGGTTAGCATGAATTTTTTTAGTTAAACTATCTAATGGATAAATGTTATTTTTATTTTAGGGACATTTATTTAACAAATAGATTTGGTGATTAAGTGATTAATGTTGTTTTGGAAGACATTTTATATTTTTGAAATCCTATAAGATTAAGGTAAATAGAATATTATGAGGAATAAAGGTTGAATTGTATTTTGGAGTCAAATTTAATTTTATTGTGGACTTATGGTGATTCAGGTAATTTATAGAAATGGTTATCATATCTTAGAGATTATGTAATTTAGGCAATTAAATTTTTGGTATAATACATTAAGAGTGATTGATGTTATTTGGAAGACTATATGATCAAATAATTTTAATTTTTGGGTTTAAATCATAGTATATAATATTTTTTTAGGAAGGATAGCTATTTTTTAATGATCTATCTTGAAATTTGGGTATTAATGTTTAATTTTTTAGATTAAAGATATTTTCCATCATATAAAAATTTATTATTTTTAGGGAATTATATTATCTCATCCTAACCATTTTGGTTTTTATTAATGTATAAAGATAGGAGGAATATATAGTTATAATTTTGTGGATTTTTTGATCCATAGAAATTAATTCAAATTCTTCAAGCATGATAAATTCATCTTAAATACTCATCGTTTGGAGAAAAAGATGAGTTTGTGGTGGAAATTGATTAAAGGATGAAACTCTACTTGTCAAGTAAGTATGTTTCATTATGTTCTTAGTCTATAAAGTAAATGAAATCCTTAACTCTATGAAAAATATTTTGGAACAAAAACTTTATCTATTTATTTTTATTTCTGAAAAATCAATGGTCTTTTAACTGGTCACAAATTTATGGTTTTGTGATAGTTAACTTTCTAATGATCATATTCTCTATTACTATCCATCAGAACTTGATGGTTAGGTTTTTCTTTATCTCCTTGTTTTCACTTTCACTAATGTTATCCTATTCGAAAGCCTGATTTTGTGGTAACCTTCACATTTCTCTTTCCCTCTTATTAAGAGGATGTTTTATTAAACCCATTTCTAATGTGGGTTTCACACAAATGAATTTTGAAGTATCAAACTTTGATTTTCGAATAACAGTTTCAAAATTCAAGGATGCAATTTATTAAAGTAAGGGATAATGTAACACTCTAATATTTTATGGTATGTCTCTTATTAAATAAATTTATTTTCTTTGATAGCTTACATTTCACATAACACTTAACTTAAACGAACTATGATATACTATAAATATTATTATTTAAAATGACATTATCTCCTAGCCATTAAATTAGTAGTTATGAATAGGATTAACTAACTTATGATAATATATTATTTAATTAATTGGTTTCCAATTAATTATAAATAAATATAAAAACCAATTTAATATAAAGAAATTTTTTTTATAAAAACTATTTTTAAATGCGTACAAGTGTGCTTTATACCAATAAAATAAAAAAAAATCACACTTTTGGATTATATTAATGAAATATATATATATATATATATATATTCAATCTAATTTTTAAAATTCATCTTCTGTGTTTTATAAACATGATATAAGAACAAATCTAATTTTACGCATAAAAGATGTATTTTTATAAAAAGACAGTTTTATCACCTTTTGATGGCGCACTTGTTTTAAATCTAGTTTTTGACACTTATAAATTATATTTTACAAAATAAAATTATTATTTTAAATTTTAATATAAAAAAATTTGGATGAATTTTTGATATTTTTTTGATAAGTTTCATGTTTTGATGAATAATGATATAATATTGCATTTTAATTGAAAATAGATTTTTCATCTAAATAATTTATAATGATAAATTATATTTTAAATTAGTTTTAAAGTAAAATTAGATCACTTTTTTATAATTTAATCTAATATAGTTCATTTTAATTAATTCAAATTGAATTTTGATATAAAAACATTTCAATCTTTTGAACGTTTTCACTTTAAAAATATGTTTTCTCATTCCGTCAACGGGATTAATTTTAAATTAATTTTAACCAATTATTTGTTTTGAATTTTTAAAAATTTACTAAATATTTTTAATCATAAGGTTAAAATTTATTAAATAGATCCCTTTTATTTTTTAATAATATGAATAGTAACTTTAGTATTTTTTTTAATTACCACGGTTAAGGGTAAATTGGGTAATTAAGGGTAAAAATAATATTATAAGTATTATAAAATTATCCTAACACTTTCCATAATTTTATTTTATGATCTATTTTCAACTAAAATCACCCTTGAGACAATTTTATGGCCTCTGGGAGCCACTTGGATGACTTTAAGGCATTTATAGTATCTTGTTCTAAGGAAAGTCCAATATGTCATACTCATGTTTCTAATAAGTATTAAATTTTTTATATATGATTATTTATAATATATATTAGACTATAAATATTAATTGGAAATATGAGATATTTATCTTCATCGTGATAATTTATTTATATTTTTTAGGTAATAAATAATTAAATTAAATGCTTTCACAAAGATGATGTAATAATTGTTTAATTAATGGACATATCAAGTAAATGTTATTAAAAATATTAAAATAAATGTAATTTGATATAATTAATTCCATCCATGAATTTTATATATTACCTAGACATATTGGGGATTTATTTAAGGTTTTTTTCTAAGTTATCTTGTGTATTTATATTTTTAAAAAAGTCAATAAATGAATAGTGTCAAAATTGACATTAATGATATTTTAAAATAAATAATATTTTATTAAATTATATAGAATTAATAAAAATATAAAATTAATTCAAATTATTTTTATAAGGTTTAAAATTTCATCCATAACTCACTTATGGTTATTTTAGCATTTTATAGTGATTATATTAACCCTTAAAGAGTAAAAAGTCAAGTTGTCATGATAAGAGTTAAAGGTTTTAACTAAAGGTTAAAGCCAAAATATAAGGGTAATATGTGACCTAAACTTGTCTAAAAATTATTGGTTGAGATTATTTCAACCCATAATTATCTTATATTATAAATAAATCACTTTTTGAGACATTTTTAATTGAAAATTAATTTATTTTAATTTAATATTTTGAGAGTTTCCAAAAGTGCCTCTCACCTCAATTATAAAAGGGAACCACCTCCCCCCCCCCTTATTCACACCACTTTGAGAATTCTAGATTTACCAACCCCTATCATTTCTCCTCAATACTTCCCTAAATTCATCGTATAAGCCTTACTCTAGGAATAAATCCAACCAAATAAATCCTTTTGTGAAAATAAAAAGGAGATACCCAAAGAAGAGGTAACGTTCATCAACAAACGTTTCTATTTTATTTATTCCTTAAACCCCTTAAAATATTTTTATTTAATGTGTATATAATAACCTCAATATCATAAATATACTAATATGTTTTTATTCTAAAATTTTGACCTACACTTTCATACATATCCATCAAATGGGATACGTAATCATCGTTTGTGTGTAGGGAGGACTACCGAATCGCGAATTGATGTTGTTCATTATTCCATTTACCACCTTTAAAGGTTGTAATAATGATAGATTTATAGTTTATATATGCTATATATGATATTTATATTGTCTTTATTCTTATTTAATTCTTATATAACTCATGCCTTCATACTTTCCATTTTGTGGGAATACGATAACTTCGTTTGTGGACGTGTGGACTATCGCCTCCTCAAAACGATGTGATTCGTTCACACTATACATGGAATGTGTTAAGGATGATTTTAAGAAAAATATATTACATATATGACATAAATATTATATTATAATTATAATATAAATTATTTACTTTTCATTCTTTTAATACGGAAAAGAAAATGGAAACAACTTTCATGCGTACGTACGGCCTACTGTATCCATGAACGGTGTATTTCATTTTCTATTTATATCTTTTATAGATTATTATAAATACATATATAATGAATATATATGATATTTATGTCATTTTTATCATTCTGGAGATGATGAAATCGTGATATAAGTAAGAAGATCAAAAATATAACAAATCAAAACACATGCAAAAAACAAAGCTTTATTACCCAAAACGTAACTTTAACATGAAATTGTTAATAAAAAGGTAATATAAAGTAAAAATTAAATAATATATGGTATTATATAAATGAATATGGTTTTTTGATATATGTATAATAAACCTATATTTATTATACAAGAGGTTTGAATGAGTGTGATGAGAGTCAAGACAAGTGGTAAGGGATTTTTGTCTCACTTTTATTTTTGTGGGACACATGCCTTATACACTGCTTTTTTCTTTTGTGTAGTGTACATACTACCCATGAATTTATTTATGAGTATTATTTTGAATATTATGGTATTTTCATATCCATATTATTTTCTTTCTTTCATTGGGCATACAATTCTACTTATTATAAATTGGTAAGGGGTTATTTCACAATCTCATCGTTGTTCAAGATTGTTTTTGTTTAAGTATCCACTAAGGAATATTTCTCTTCCATATTAGTGTTATATAAAAATGTTTCTAATTTTTTTTACTATTCTAAAATTATTTTTTAAAGTAATTTCTAATCCTTTTTTACTTTTTACAAAATTCTTTAAAAGGAATCTTCCAGTCCTTTTCCAAAACAAGGTACTTTATGACTTTTCTTGCAAAAGTAAAAGGAATGTTTTTTAACTTATATGGTATGAATGGAAATTTCTACCATTATGATACCCTAATTTTTTGAATATTAATTTACAATTTTACAAGGTTCTTTTCAAATAAAATATTTTCTTTTATAAATATGCATCCTTTTGAATAAATGGTTACAAATTGATAAGGATTTTTTCATATCGCTTTTACTTCTATGAGATATAAGCTTTATTCACCACTTATTTCTTGTGTGAGGTGTATGTATACTACCCTTTTATATACCATATCATAAATCTCATTGTCTTCATGGTATTAAAATTTCTCAAAGTGGTATGGGACACTTTGATTTAAAATATTTTTAAATCAATTATTCGATATATGAGGAATGTTTTGGACGTGCACTATACGGGTTGGGGGACTAGTTAATGCAAGCCCCTCGATGCATCGGTAGTCTCATGAGATGAATCAGTCGGCCAAATTAAAATATTTTAAATTATCTTGAGAATAAATCTTGATAGTAAAGGTATTATATGCCTGGGAAACATGACGTCTAATAATTAAGCATTGCCTTTATTGAGAATTCATTTGTTATTATTATCCATGAGATTTTTGTTTTGAAATGTCTATGGATTAATTTAATTATTATTTTATTTATTAAATGGAATGTGTTTCAGTTATAAATAATTCCATATTTTTTATTCCTTACCCATTTATATGAATGACATGTGTTATCAGTTATTTACCTTATCATGTTGATTTATTCTCATTAATTCATTATTGCTTCCAATTTACTTACCCTTACTGAGCATTTGAGATCACCCTTATTTTTTTCCTTTCCCAAGAATCCAAAAAATTTACTAGGAAATATATGCAAGGATATGCTATATGTAATAAATTTATCCTCAAAAGAAGAATAAAAGTATGTTGTAATTAGTGTATTCATTTGTAATACAAGACTCATATATGTATCTAGGTTACCAATACTACTAAATTGATCAGTAATTAGGGCTTAATTTCTTTATAATAATGTCAATGTAATGGTAGTAGACACCTTCTTCGAGCTTACTAGGGTTGGGTCACTACAAACCAAGTGTATTTGGTAGCAGACGAAATCCAACATGATAAAGGTAATTAATTCATGACTACTGGATTTTAATATTCTTTTTCTTTTGAAATTTGATCATAAAGAATCTAGGTGTTTTAATTCATCTATCCATGAAAAATTAGGTTTTTAGGGTAGATTGATATGGATTAACCATTTTTTATTCATAAAATTGATTAATTGTGTAGCCAATGAGTATTATTATTTTTCAAGCGTAGTTAGGATTTCTTTTTAGAAAACTCGCTCATGGAAACTAGCTTCTCTCTCTTCTATATTTCCTATCTTTATATCTTCATTTTAATTATTTAAATTTTTTTCATTTAATTAGTTTAAATAAAATTTATTTAAATTGGGATTATATGACCTTTGATCGAGATTTTTTGTCTCTACATTCTTGCTCTCTGTGGGATCGACCCCATATTGCTGTTATGTTACACTTTTGTTGCTAGTGTAGTTTAGGAAAAATATAAATATCTAATTTGATTACACCTAAAGGATTTAACGACATATTTTAGACGCATCAATAGTATTCAAATAATTCATCATATGACATATTTTCTATGTCATTTTCATTTTCAGAATTGTTTAAAATGTGAGAAGGATATTTTAGATGTGTTTGCCTTGAAACACATATTATCCTTGTTATTTATATATTCTCTGATTGATTTCGATTCACTCGAACTGAACTCAGAGTCACTCTAGGTATCTTTCATATCCTTTTTATATTTTTTTCCTTTGTCCTTATACTTCTTATATTTCAACTTGGGATAGTCTTCTTTGATGTGTCCTTTCCTTTTACACTCGTAGCAGATCACTTCATTGGATGAACCATCCTTCTTCCATTAT
Source organism: Viscum album (assembly GCA_963277665.1). NCBI lineage: Eukaryota > Viridiplantae > Streptophyta > Magnoliopsida > Santalales > Viscaceae > Viscum > Viscum album. The sequence goes on along the minus strand of OY728126.1, from coordinate 925,518,532 downwards.
TTTTTCCAATTCCCTATATTATTATATTTACCTTTATAGTTTTAATTATTTAAAAAAAATCTTCTTCTTGTAGAAATTTTTGTAACGTCTGCCTAGGTGATTCATTTCTTCATCACTGTCTGATGGTGATTCCTCGTCACTTGAACTTTCAAATTTGATCTGTTATTTTTATTTTGAATCATGAGTCTTAATGGCTACTGACTTCCTATTTTTTCACTTATAATTCTTCTTCATACATCATGAGCTTTCCTATTAGCTCCTTAATTTGAAATTTACTAATGTCATGTGATCCCCTTATGGAAATAGAGGTTCTTCTCCTTCTATCTGAAAGGTATCTCGGCAAACTTGTCACTTGATCCTTATCGTCAATTTTCTTTCCAAGTGCATGTATCATGTTAACAATATCATTGAACTTGAGATACATTTCAGAGATAGATTCATCAGGTTTCATTTTAAATGTATCATATTTAATTGTATAAGTATTTAAACGCATTTCTTTAACATTTAAGATCCTTCATGAGAAACACCCAATGTATCCCATATCTCACAAGCAGTAGCTTAAGAAGATATTTTTTTAAATTCATATTCTCCTAATGTATAGTACAATTCATTAATATATTTACAGTTACAATCATATGTTTACTTAGTGGAATCACTCTAAGAAGCTATACCAGCTTGAGGTTTTTCATATTCATCTTTAATAACAATCCATATATCAAAGCCCAAACTTTTTAAATGGATTTTCATCTTATTTTTTAATTGAGAATAATTTGTTCTATTAAAATAAAAAAAATAGTTATTGGAGGTTCCTTCTTGTCTATGATTACCCGTAAAGAATTAAATTTTGATACAATAGAAATTTAAGATCTTTAGGTAAAACTAGATCACAGTAAAAATATTTTTTTTAAGCAACTATGATACCAAATTTTGGTCCCGATGGAAAACTCAAAAGGTCGGTGAATTGAGTTTCCAATTAAATTTATGTTTTAAAAACAAATTAAAAATTCAATACCCTAATTTGATAAAAATGACCAGTTAACAAAAATAATAGTAATACATAATTTGATCTTTTGAAAAGCTTCTCAAAAGATCAATCACAACTCAGTTAAAAATAATTTTTGAAAATAATTTATCTTTTGAAACTAATCAAATCATATCAAACACTATATATAAAACACTAATTTAAGTTAACTATCATAGTACATATTTTTTTAATAAACTACAAATAGTAAACTGGTTTGATTTAAATAAATAAAACAAAACAAATAAAGCACAATGAATTTTAAACAAGGGGTTCAGTCTCAAGACAAGACTTAATCCCCTCCACTTAGAAATCACATGTTTCCAAGAAGTTTATTATTAAATAAATTGATCTGTGACCTAGATTAGGTTTTAAAAACAACATTACATAAGGCTATCTAGGCACAGAGCCTCTTCTATAGTTATTTTTGAGGTATAAATAAGGACAGGTCACACACAACCTCTTCCACAATTTTACGTGGGAATAAAAATGAAAAGATTTTAGAGAATATCAAGTAATCTTCAATTTAGCTCAGGATACTGTGTTATACAAATAAACAGATCAATATAAAACATAACTCGAATATAAAGTATAAACAAAAATAACAATATATAAGATATAAGAAAATGCGGTGCAGCCCGATCTGAATAGCATAGGTTTTCTATGAGTCCTTGAATTTGTCATTGAAAGGAGCTTGGAAAATCTTCACAACAAGTTCAGGAAAATATATTGTCATGAGAAGTTTTGTATAAGTCTTTTATAACACATTTGTATGTGTAGGATCCTCTGTTATTTTATTTAGGAGCATATGTTCACTACTTTTTTTCACATGATCAGATTTTCTTTTTAAAAAGATCTTCATTGGAAGTAGTCATTGGAGAACGGTCAATGAAGTCTTAAATGAACTATCACTTTAAAAAATTCTCCAAAAACTAGTCATTAGAGATTTTAAACTCTCCACTTCTAAGTTTGACATGACAAGTTGTCTTTACATAAAGCACAGTTAGAAGGCACGAAAACTTGACATGGTCGGTTGGCATGGTCAATTGGTGCAACAACTTTTCATAGTAGGTTCATTTATTTATATGAATAGTTCATTTTATCTTGCGGTAGGAATTCCTCTTTATGAGATTACTACAATAAAAAACATGGTTAGTACATTAATTGATGAAAATTTTACTTACCTTGGCACAATGACTTGATTTATTCATGCAATAGGCAGTTTCCTTCATGTTAGTACTTCACTGATTCGCATGATCGGGTCGTTTTTACTCATGGTAGGTACAATTATGTCATAAGGTGGGTTGATTGTACAAGTGGTAAGGTGATTATCAACACACTGTAAGCTTAACTTCAATGCACAGTTGGTTTATGACTTTGATATAATTTTTTCATCTGACACATGGTAGGTAGTTTGTATATATGATAAGGTGACATGGTCACTTGACCTTCACAATTAGTTCGAATCCTTCACACAGTAAAGTGGAACGGTAAGGTCCAGACTCAGAAATTTTTTCAAGTTTTTCTAGAAAACCATTTACTAACATAAAACATGAAATTGATCAATAACATTATAAATATGATTTAGAATCATTAAAATAAGGAGGTGTTGGTATAATCAAACGAACATTAATGTAAATGGTTGGTGAGGTGGCATGGACACTAACATGTCCCTTCTTTTATCACTTGAGAGTGAATTGATCAATGATTACAGTGTGATGAATTAAATTGATAAAAAGGTCTTGGAAATTAACATGGCCCCTCCTTTTATTACTTAGAAGTGAATTGACTAATGAAATGAATGTGATGAATTAAATTGATAGAGGTAATGGAAACTAACATGACCCATTGATCCCTTATATAAAATGGTTAATGGTATATATTTTGGTATGGCACTGAAATCATGTTATGGAACCAACGATTCATTTATATTGGATGCCTCATATTATTACCTTGGATTTGGCTTGCTTGGACCACCTTGGACTTTCTCTTTGGGATCCATCCAAGTCTATATCGAGTTTACTATAGATGAGCTATGTGGACTCGAAGAGGACGCCTTGGTCAATGGTCTTGTGTTCTTGGACCATGTAGGTCTACATTACACAAATGTTACTATGGATGAGATCTGTGGACTTAAGGAGGACATCTTGGTCAATGGCCTTGGGTTTTGGTCCTCGTAGGCCTGATACTTGATACACTCAGTATATGTTTTAGCTAATTCTTTACTCTTATATATGGTTTCGCTTCATTTATAGACTACTTTTCACAACATGTACTTGTAGATTAGGTTGTATCACTTTACATTTTATAGCATTACTCCTGTTATACATAGACACTACTGTAACTTATATGCACTGATTGGATTTGTTATAGACACCGTTGGTGGTGGCCTACTGAGTATATCTCACACCATGTTCAGGTCATTGTTTGGTACCCAAAAATACTTCATGGATATAGGTAGGGATAGGGGGAAGTTCCTTACTGTGGATGTTTGACATTTTGGATAGGATAGGGTATGGGAGTATAGGACCAAGCCTATGCTCGCAATGCTATTATTGATAGCTTGGGTATTTTTTTTCTCTATAGCATGTTGTATATTTATATCTCTTTGTATCCTATGTATCCCTATTTTTTATAGCATAAAAACATGGAATCATTTGTTATATGATGTTGATATAGTTCTGTTTATTGTTTATGTTATTTCATTTGCCTTTATCTATGCCAGTCTATTTGTTATAACAAGATGATTTACTTATCTCGCTGCCTTATTTTTATATATGTTTATGGTGCTTATTTTTTTATTCTTTCATTGTGTTGCACTCTGATCATAATGGTATAGTCTCTCCACCATGTCATTATGGGCTCTAATTACTAGTCGGCAACCTCTAGAATACGGAGAGACATGTTTGAGGTCACATGTCCAAATGGACCGGTCACATGTTAATGAATTGGGCCTAAGACGTCACTTGCAGATTCCCAATCACCTCTCCCGCAAGAAATCCATAGCCCCTCAAGGATGTCATGCCATGAACATGCCAACAAGCATCGAAAGAACTCCATGAGAATAAATTAGATAAAATATCATAGCATGATAAGATAAAACGAGAGAAAACAAAACTGAAGAGAGAATAAATAATAAGAGAAAGAGGGAAAACTCACCTGAGATCATTACAGACCGATCATGAGAAGTCAAGAATCAATCCAGATTGAAAGGGCTTCAAAAAACTCTAAAAATGGACCTCTAACCACCTAGGTTTTGAAATAATTCAGATGAATTTGAGAGAGTTTTAGGGTGGGACATAATTTATAGGTATTCTGGCAGAGACACATTCATGGCATGAATGGGTCATTTGCGTCATGAATAGTTTGATTTTAAGACCTGGTGAAAAATGCATTGCTCAAACCCTATATGCAATTACCCAAAATGATATTAATGAGATTTTCCTTTGTTTATTTTATATAGTATGAATCGTATAAAACCACATAGAGAACATAATAAAATCTTTATAGATGAAAAATGAATGAAATAAGAGGTATTTTTAGACGTTAATAAACTTATACCAATGAAATAGTAACTTGCCCTTAGGAATAGTAACATGACCCTTATGAATAGTAAAATGGACTAATGAATAGTAACCTCAGTCATGTAAGTATAAATAAAATTTATGCATCTCATAAGTGAAATTATGATATAATTATATCATAGTAAAAGTAAGTGAATATTTTAAAAATTAATATTTAAGTGTTGGTGTTTTTATAAGCCATAAATATTTAATTACGATTTTATAATTAATAAAATTATTTAAAAGAAAATATATTTTCATAAAATGTATTCATAAATTAATATTTTTTTGTTTTATGATTTTAGGATAATTTTATGAGACCTTAGTTAACTTTTGAAAGTGTTATAAAATCAGTTTTAAATTTAAAATCTGTATTTTTCAAGTAAATAATGATTTTATTTAAAAATTAAATTTCACATATATATAGAAAATTATTATTTTTTAAATAGAGTCCATTTTTTAATTCTAAACATAAAAAAATGTTTATGGTGATTTTTTGGAATTTTTCTAAAACACTTGAATTTTGTGAATAGTAACATACGATAATTTACAGTATAAATACATTAGAAGGTAAATGCACTATTCCACGAGTCATGAATTATGTGAGCACCATAATCTATAAATTTCCTTCATTATTTTAATATATTTGATGATTATGATCAAACTATTCATAATCTTGAGCCAAAATAATAAACTAATTATTAAAATATTAAAAAATCACCCCTCTCCTCCACTATAAAAACCACCCCTCACCCCATCTTCTCTTTACTTCTATAAGACTTTAATCTTGTAAAAGTTCTGCCAAAATAGTCTTATCTAGTCTCTCCCCACGTCCATGAGCTATTGGTCTTACCAAAAAACCAAAACCCCTTCCCTTAAGGAGGTTCTCAAGGAGGATATTTCAAGAGGTAAACCCTCTTCCTTTTTCTTTTAATTCAATTTTTAATTTATTTTCTTTTCTTAGTATCTCACTAACCTCCTATATCCAAATGATCATGATAACTCCAGTATAATTTATATACTTTAATTATATCATTTTAATGGAAGAATCGTCATCAATCTTCTTACTCTCTCTCTTTTATTTAGAAAATGAAATCATCGTTTGGGAGGTGCCGATTTACAACCTTCGTGGACGACGAACTTTCGTCCTTCAATTTATTCTTCAAGGTTGGTCATGATACCATTTTTATGGTTAAAAAATACTATAATATATTTATTATAACCTATTTAATGTTTTTAAACCAGTATATATACATAAAACTAATTCATATGACAAAACTAGTTCGTGGTGATCGAAATACCGCCGTAATAATCTAAACGATTATCACTAAATGTATTATCTAATGATTCGTACTCATACCATATAAACACATGATATATATAACCATTTACACTTATATATTATCATTAATAAAATTCAATTCCAATTCTATATAATTATACCCATTTACATGAACTTCATTACTTATAAACAAGTGAACCGATCATGAAAACCAAGAAAATGAATACTCATGAACGATGAAATTAAAATCTATAACTCATCAATAAGGACATAAATGAACTTAATAAAACTATAATGACTAAAATACATGTGTATAAGGTTATTAATTAATTAATTTATGGATTTAATTTGATTATTCAGGATATTAAGGTCAAGTGCAGAACTCATTCAGACATAAGGTAAGGGTTTTCTACCCAAACCTCCATTTTTTGCAGGCTACTCTTCATCTCTCTTTATCCCAATTAAATTATTAATTATTCTTATTTACTCATCATAAATTATGTTTTAATGTTCTATATATACTTTTCAATCAAAATAAGGGTTTTCTACCCAAACCTCCATTTTTTGCAGGCTACTCTTCATCTCTCTTTATCCCAATTAAATTATTAATTATTCTTATTTACTCCTCATAAATTATGTTTTAATGTTCTATATATACTTTTCAATCAAAATCCATCTTTTTTTTATGGGGAGTTACATGTTTTAAAATGATTCTTTCTCAAATTCTTCCTGATAAACAAACTTGATTCAAGGGAACTTCTCAAATTCTTACCTATTTTCAAGGGTACTCTATAATATATTTTAAGTCACCATTGTTTTTATAAAATCACTCATTTTATTATGAAAAAACTATATTATTTCACTTCTGGTTTTATATAAAGATTTTTCCAAAAGAACTCTTATTTTCAAAATAAAGGAGTATTTCTCTCAAGAATTACACGATGATTTTATAAGAGTATTTTAATCTATTTAAACACTCATAATGATTATTATGTTTAATTGAGATTAATATTTTATTATATCATTTACCATATTTTATTTAATGGTTTATGATTAGTTTGATTGTGGATGTGCAATCTTAATATCATTCACCACATTACTCTGAATGGTTGGTGTTTATGTTTAATGATTGGGGAAAGTTATTTACATTTAGTATGTTAGTTTAAATATAAATGTATATATTGTTTATGTTTATAAATATTAATATTAAAAATACATTGGACTTATTAATTGATGGGTGGGGCCCTCTACAGCCCCTCGATGCATCGGTGAGTCTCATGAGACAAACTAGCCTGGGTTTTTACCCATTATGTATGGTGTCTTGGCTGAGGCCTTGATGGTATAATTATGATATCTGGCATTATGAATTCCCTCATTATGAAACTAGTGACCAAAGGGAACCTTCTGTCACATTTTTTGAGGCCAAAAAAGGCCCAAAAGGCCTCCAAAACTGACTTTTTAGTCCGGACATCCAGATTTTTTAACATTCAAATATAACTTCTGATCTGGATGTCCTCTAGGCCTGTACCACATATCATATCGAATATTCTTTCATTTTAGTTGATTTTACTGGTTGTAGAGTTGAAACTGACTTTTGGATTAGAAGTTGTGGTTGTTTTAACATTCTATGGCTTTTCAGATACACATATATATGTATTTATTCGTGTGTGTGTGTGTGTGTGTGTGTATTTGTGTGTGTGTGTGTTGTATATATGTATGTATTTATTTATTTATTTATAAACACACATAAGAAAACATATTTTATAAATGTATTTAAAACTAATCTTATAAATATATATTAATATACAAATAAATATACAGATAAAAAATTGTAACTAAAAATATATATATAAATAAATATAAATATATATTAATATAAATATATATATATATTAATATTAATATATATATATATATATATTAATATGACTAAATATATATATATATATTGATATAACTATTTATATGTGTGTGTGTGTGTTAATATATATATATATATATATTAATATACGGATATATATATATTAATATAACTAAATATACATATATTAACATATATATATATATATTAATATAAATATATATATGTTAATATATATATATATATATATTAATATATGGATATATATATATATATATTAATATAACTAAATATATATATATATATATATTGATATAAATATGTGTGTGTGTGTGTGTGTTAATATGTATATATTAATATATGAGTAAATATAACTATATATATATATAAATACATATATTAATAAATGAAGAGCAAAGAAATATGGTGGAGTGGTAAAGGTTTAGGCATGCAGGCAACAGGTCTCGAGTTCGAATCATGGGGGAGGCAGGTCACGCACGCAGGTGGGGGGAATAACCTAGCGTTGTTAAAGGGGGGTGGGAGAGCTGTTAAAGGGGGTGGGGCTGGGTGGATCTGGTTGGGGCGTGCGTGGGCTACTATGGGGGTGGGGTGCTATTAAAGGGGGGATTCAAGCATTATTGAAGCCCCTAGAATTGCAAAAATATTTTTTTTATTTTTTTAATATTTTTTTAACTTTTATCTGCACTCTAAAAGCGTTGATAAAATGGTTCTTTTATCAGCGTTAAAAAAGAGCTCATAAAGGCCCCTTTTATCAGTGCTTTTTTAGCACTGATAAAAGACCCCTTTTATCAGTGCTTTTTTAGCACTGATAAAAGACCCCTTTTATCAGTGCTTTTTTAGCACTGATAAAAGGGGCTTTGATTAGCACTTTTCTAAGTGCTAAAAAGCACTAGAATTGCAAGCGTCATTGAAGCGCTTTTCTAAGTGCTGAAAAACACTATTAAAGGGGGGATTCAAGCATTATTGAAGCCCCTAAAATTGCAAAAATATTTTTTTTATTTTTTTAAATATTTTTTTAACTTTTATCAGCACTCTAAAATCGTTGATAAAATGGTTCTTTTATCAGCATTAAAAAAGCGCTCATAAAGGCCCCTTTTATCAGTGCTTTTTTAGCGCTGATAAAAGACCCCCACTACTATATATAAGGCCATTAGCGACCGCCATTGGCGGTCGCTAAAGGGCTTTAGCGGCAGCGCAGCGACCGCCAATGGCGGTCGCTGTTGCCTCGTCGCTAGAGGCCTTTAGCGACCGCCTATGGCGGTCGCTATTCTAAAAAAAAAAAATTTTTAAAAATTTTTATTGAATTGAATATAAATATATATATATATATATATATAATATATTTTAAATGTTTTAATATATATTTAATATATATATAATATCAAATCATTGTGCTATAATATATATATACTATTAAATACAATATTTTAAATACAAATCATTGTGCTATAATATATATATACTATTAAATACAATATTTTAAATACAAATCATTGTGCTATAAATATATATATATATATACTATTAAATACAATATTTTAAATATATATATATATATATAATATATTTTAAATGTTTTAATATATATTTAATATATATTTAATATATATTTAATATATATATAATATCAAATCATTGTGCTATAATAATTTAAAAACTTCGATTCAAGAAATAATCTCATTTCAGGTCGTTCGGAGCACGTTTGCTCCGAATCGGACCGCCGCACGCCGTTTTGGTGTTTAACGGCGCCGGAAACGCATTTCCGGCCGCCGCGGTCGCACGGCACCTCCGAATGAGGTGCCGTCTGGCCGACCATTTCACAATTGACGCCCCGGATGTTGTCGTACGGTTTCGTGGCATTCGGAGGTCGTTCGGGTGGTTTTGACCCCCCAACGCGCCATTTCAGCGCGCGTCGCGCTGCTGAAAACGACACAATCGGGCGTGCCGCGCGCACCGCACGTCCGATGGACGTGCGGCCTCCTCCTGCATCTCAGGAATAATATTCCTCTCGTCCCCGTGCGGTTTCAGGTCGTTCGGAGCACGTTTGCTCCGAATCGGACCGCCGCACGCCGTTTTGGTGTTTAACGGCGCCGGAAACGCGTTTCCGGCCGCCGCGGTCGCACGGCACCTCCGAATGAGGTGCCGTCTGGCCGACCATTTCAAAATTGACGCCCCGGATGTTGTCGTACGGTTTCGTGGCATTCGGAGGTCGTTCGGGTGGTTTTGACCCCCCAACGCGCCATTTCAGCGCGCGCCGCGCTGCTGAAAACGACACAATCGGGCGTGCCGCGCGCACCGCACGTCCGATGGACGTGCGGCCTCCTCCTGCATCTCAGGAATAATATTCCTCTCGTCCCCGTGCGGTTTCAGGTCGTTCGGAGCACGTTTGCTCCGAATCGGACCGCCGCACGCCGTTTTGGTGTTTAACGGCGCCGGAAACGCGTCTCCGTCCGCCGCGGTCGCACGGAACCTCCGAATGAGGTTCCGTCTGGCCGACCATTTCACAATTGACGCCCCGGATGTTGTCGTACGGTTTCGTGGCATTCGGAGGTCGTTCGGGTGGTTTTGACCCCCCAACGCGCCATTTCAGCGCGCGCCGCGCTGCTGAAAACGACACAATCGGGCGTGCCGCGCGCACCGCACGTCCGATGGACGTGCGGCCTCCTCCTGCATCTCTGGAATAATATTCCTGTCGTCCCCGTGCGGTTTCAGGTCGTCCGGAGCACGTTTGCTCCGAATCGGACCGCCGCACGCCGTTTTGGTGTTTAACGGCGCCGGAAACGCGTTTCCGGCCGCCGCGGTCGCACGGCACCTCCGAATGAGGTTCCGTCTGGCCTACCATTTCACAATTGACGCCCCGGATGTTGTCGTACGGTTTCGTGGCATTCGGAGGTCGTTCGAATGGTTTTGACCCCCCAACGCGCCATTTCAGCGCGCGCCGCGCTGCTGAAAACGACACAATCGGGCGTGCCGCGCGCACCGCACGTCCGATGGACGTGCGGCCTCCTCCTGCATCTCAGGAATAATATTCCTGTCGTCCCCGTGCGGTTTCAGGTCGTCCGGAGCACGTTTGCTCCGAATCGGACCGCCGCACGCCGTTTTGGTGTTTAACGGCGCCGGAAACGCGTTTCCGGCCTCCGCGGTCGCACGGCACCTCCGAATGAGGTGCCGTCTGGCCGACCATTTCACAATTGACGCCCCGGATGTTTTCGTACGGTTTCGTGGCATTCGGAGGTCGTTCGGGTGGTTTTGACCCCCCAACGCGCCATTTCAGCGCGCGCCGCGCTGCTGAAAACGACACAATCGGGCGTGCCGCGCGCACCGCACGTCCGATGGACGTACGGCCTCCTCCTGCATCTCAGGAATAATATTACTCTCGTCCCCGTGCGGTTTCAGGTCGTCCGGAGCACGTTTGCTCCGAATCGGACCGCCGCACGCCGTTTTGGTGTTTAACGGCGCCGGAAACGCGTTTCCGGCCGCCGCGGTCGCACGGCACCTCCGAATGAGGTGCCGTCTGGCCGACCATTTCACAATTGACGCCCCGGATGTTGTCGTACGGTTTCGTGGCATTCGGAGGTCGTTCGGGTGGTTTTGACCCCCAACGCGCCATTTCAGCGCGCGCCGCGCTGCTGAAAACGACACAATCGGGCGTGCCGCGCGCACCGCACGTCCGATGGACGTTCGGCCTCCTCCTGCATCTCAGGAATAATATTCCTCTCGTCCCCGTGCGGTTTCAGGTCGTTCGGAGCACGTTTGCTCCGAATCGGACCGCCGCACGCCGTTTTGGTGTTTAACGGCGCCGGAAACGCGTTTCCGGCCGCCGCGGTCGCACGGCACCTCCGAATGAGGTTCCGTCTGGCCGACCATTTCACAATTGACGCCCCGGATGTTGTCGTACGGTTTCGTGGCATTCGGAGGTCGTTCGGGTGGTTTTGACCCCCCAACGCGCCATTTCAGCGCGCGCCGCGCTGCTGAAAACGACACAATCGGGCGTGCCGCGCGCACCGCACGTCCGATGGACGTGCGGCCTCCTCCTGCATCTCAGGAATAATATTCCTGTCGTCCCCGTGCGGTTTCAGGTCGTCCGGAGCACGTTTGCTCCGAATCGGACCGCCGCACGCCGTTTTGGTGTTTAACGGCGCCGGAAACGCGTTTCCGGCCGCCGCGGTCGCACGGCACCTCCGAATGAGGTGCCGTCTGGCCGACCATTTCACAATTGACGCCCCGGATGTTTTCGTACGGTTTCGTGGCATTCGGAGGTCGTTCGGGTGGTTTTGACCCCCCAACGCGCCATTTCAGCGCGCACCGCGCTGCTGAAAACGACACAATCGGGCGTGCCGCGCGCACCGCACGTCCGATGGATGTGCGGCCTCCTCCTGCATCTCAGGAATAATATTCCTCTTGTCCCCGTGCGGTTTCAGGTCGTTCGGAGCACGTTTGCTCCCAATCGGACCGCCGCACGCCGTTTTGGTGTTTAACGGCGCCGGAAACGCGTTTCTGGCCGCCGCGGTCGCACGGCACCTCCGAATGAGGTGCCGTCTGGCCGACCATTTCAAAATTGACGCCCCGGATGTTTTCGTACGGTTTCGTGGCATTCGGAGGTCGTTCGGGTGGTTTTGACCCCCCAACGCGCCATTTCAGCGCGCGCCGCGCTGCTGAAAACGACACAATCGGGCGTGCCGCGCGCACCGCACGTCCGATGGACGTGCGGCCTCCTCCTGCATCTCAGGAATAATATTACTCTCGTCCCCGTGCGGTTTCAGGTCGTCCGGAGCACGTTTGCTCCGAATCGGACCGCCGCACGCCGTTTTGGTGTTTAACGGCGCCGGAAACGCGTTTCCGGCCGCCGCGGTCGCACGGCACCTCCGAATGAGGTGCCGTCTGGCCGACCATTTCACAATTGACGCCCCGGATGTTGTCGTACGGTTTCGTGGCATTCGGAGGTCGTTCGGGTGGTTTTGACCCCCCAACGCGCCATTTCAGCGCGCGCCGCGCTGCTGAAAACGACACAATCGGGCGTGTCGCGCGCACCGCACGTCCGATGGACATGCGGCCTCCTCCTGCATCTCAGGAATAATATTCCTCTCGTCCCCGTGCGGTTTCAGGTCGTTCGGAGCACGTTTGCTCCGAATCGGACCGCCGCACGCCGTTTTGGTGTTTAACGGCGCCGGAAACGCGTTTCCGGCCGCCGCGGTCGTACGGCACCTCCGAATGAGGTGCCGTCTGGCCTACCATTTCACAATTGACGCCCCGGATGTTGTCGTACGGTTTCGTGGCATTCGGAGGTCGTTCGGGTGGTTTTGACCCCCCAACGCGCCATTTCAGCGCGCGCCGCGCTGCTGAAAACGACACAATCGGGCGTGCCGCGCGCACTGCATCTCAGGAATAATATTCCTGTCGTCCCCGTGCGGTTTCAGGTCGTCCGGAGCACGTTTGCTCCGAATCGGACCGCCGCACGCCGTTTTGGTGTTTAACGGCGCCGGAAACGCGTTTCCGGACGCCGCGGTCGCACGGCACCTCCGAATGAGGTGCCGTCTGGCCGACCATTTCACAATTGACGCCCCGGATGTTGTCGTACGGTTTCGTGGCATTCGGAGGTCGTTCGGGTGGTTTTGACCCCCCAACGCGCCATTTCAGCGCGCGCCGCGCTGCTGAAAACGACACAATCGGGCGTGCCGCGCGCACCGCACGTCCGATGGACGTGCGGCCTCCTCCTGCATCTCAGGAATAATATTCCTCTCGTCCCCGTGCGGTTTCAGGTCGTTCGGAGCACGTTTGCTCCCAATCGGACCGCCGCACGCCGTTTTGGTGTTTAACGGCGCCGGAAACGCGTTTCCGGCCGCCGCGGTCGCACGGCACCTCCGAATGAGGTGCCGTCTGGCCGACCATTTCACAATTGACGCCCCGGATGTTGTCGTACGGTTTCGTGGCATTCGGAGGTCGTTCGGGTGGTTTTGACCCCCCAACGCGCCATTTCAGCGCGCGCCGCGCTGCTGAAAACGACACAATCGGGCGTGCCGTGCGCACCGCATGTCCGATGGACGTGCGGCCTCCTCCTGCATCTCAGGAATAATATTCCTCTCGTCCCCGTGCGGTTTCAGGTCGTTCGGAGCACGTTTGCTCCGAATCGGACCGCCGCACGCCGTTTTGGTGTTTAACGGCGCCGGAAACGCGTTTCCGGCCGCCGCGGTCGCACGGCACCTCCGACTGAGGTGCCGTCTGGCCGACCATTTCACAATTGACGCCCCGGATGTTGTCGTACGGTTTCGTGGCATTCGGAGGTCGTTCGGGTGGTTTTGACCCCCCAACGCGCCATTTCAGCGCGCGCCGCGCTGCTGAAAACGACACAATCGGGCGTGCCGCTCGTACCGCACGTCCGATGGACGTGCGGCCTCCTCCTGCATCTCAGGAATAATATTCCTCTCGTCCCCGTGCGGTTTCAGGTCGTTCGGAGCACGTTTGCTCCGAATCGGACCGCCGCACGCCGTTTTGGTGTTTAACGGCGCCGGAAACGCGTTTCCGGCCGCCGCGGTCGCACGTCACCTCCGAATGAGGTGCCGTCTGGCCGACCATTTCACAATTGACGCCCCGGATGTTGTCGTACGGTTTCGTGGCATTCGGAGGTCGTTCGGGTGGTTTTGACCCCCCAACGCGCCATTTCAGCGCGGGCCGCGCTGCTGAAAACGACACAATCGGGGGGGCTGTACGAGGGTGCGGGGGGGGCTGTACGGGGGTGCGAGGGGGGCTGTACGGGGGTTCGGGGGGCTGTACGGGGGTGCGGGGGGGCTGTACGGGGGGTGGCGGGGGCTGTACGGGGGTGCGGGGGGCTGTACGGGGGTGGCGGGGGGCTGTACGGGGGTGGCGGGGGGGCTCTCCGGGGGTGGCGGGGGCTGTACGGGGGTGGCGGGGGGCTGTACGGGGGTTCGGGGGGCTGTACGGGGGTGCGGGGGGGGCTGTACGGGGGTGCGGGGGGCTGTACGGGGGTGGCGGGGGGCTGTACGGGGGTTCGGGGGGCTGTACGGGGGTGCGGGGGGGCTGTACGGGGGTGCGGGGGCCTGTACGGGGGTGGCGAGGGCCTGTACGGGGGTGGCGGGGGGCAGTACGGGGGTGCGGGGGGTTGTACGGGGGTGCGGGGGGGCTGTACGGGGGTGCGGGGGGCTGTACGGGGGTGCGGGGGGGGCTGTACGGGGGTGCGGGGGGCTGTACGGGGGTGCGGGGGGGGCTGTACGGGGGTGGCGTGGGGCAGTACGGGGGTTCGGGGGGTTGTACGGGGGTGCGGGGGGCTGTACGGGGGTGCGGGGGGGCTGTACGGGGGTGCGGGGGGGCTGTACGGGGGTGCGGGGGGCTGTACGGGGGTTTGGGGGGCTGTACGGGGGTGCGGGGGGGCTGTACGGGGGTGCGGGGGCCTGTACGGGGGTGGCGGGGGCCTGTACGGGGGTGGCGGGGGGCAGTACGGGGGTGCGGGGGTTGTACGGGGGTGCGGGGGGGGCTGTACGGGGGTGCGGGGGGCTGTACGGGGGTGCGGGGGGGGGGGGGGGGGGGGGGCTGTACGGGGGGTGCGGGGGGCAGTACGGGGGTGCGGGGGGTTGTACGGGGGTGCGGGGGGGCTGTACGGGGGTGCGGGGGGGCTGTACGGGGGGTGCGGGGGGCTGTACGGGGGTGCGCGGGTGGCTGTACGGGGGTGCGGGGGGCTGTACGGCGGTGCGGGGGGCTCTCCGGGGGTGCAAAGGTCATCCCATTGATTACAAAAGTGAAAAATAAAAGTGATAACATCTAATTAATACATATTCTTTTATCGATACCATACAAAAATTTATAAAAAATATATTGGATAATACATAATCTATAATATCAGATTTATTGATCTATTGGAATTAGTTCGACTTTTTCAAATGTAGAATCATTCAAGATTATCTGATCAAAACTCAATATGTGTATAAAATATTTAAAAGACCACCATGGATGGTAATAATGCATTACTTAAATGAATAAATACAGTACATCAATGTCAACCCTACCAGTAAAAACAAAAAACATATCTCGTGAATATATGGTGCGTCACGCGTTTCCATCACTGTTACCTCCTTCTGGTGGACCAGGTGCCTACAACAAATAAACATTATAAATATTTTAATAACAAAAATAATTTAAATTAAATAAATAAATACAGTATATACCTGCGTCGTATGATCCCCTGTACCATCAGCTCGACGCACATATTCCCGCAGTGCTCTTACCTCAGCTGTCAATTGCGCATTTGTCTCCTCGGAAGCGCGCAGCCGTGCCTCAAAATCTGACATCTGCTGTGTCATATGAGCAATAGCAGGGACCGACAACCGCAGCGCGTGACACTACAGAACGAGGAATCCCTGCTCCATAGGTCAAACTATAGCCATGCCCGTCCGACCAATAATGCGATGAAAGATCTCATCCCGTCGCATGGGGAAGCTGTCGCTGGTCCTCTGGCAGATGTTCTAACTCAGCTTCAAATTGATCCTGTGAAATATTTAAATATATATAAATATATATATGTTAATATAAAGATTTATGTAATTATTGGTAAGTACAGACACTTACTATCAATGCTGCAACCTCTGGATCATTGCGATCACGAGTCCTTATCCACACCGACATTTTATCAGTTGCTGCACCTTGCCCTCGCAACTGTATATTAAAAGAATATAAACACAAAACCATATTAATTAATTAATTAAAAAGTGAATAATATATACCTCATGTCGGATCTGAGACACGTGACGAGTCCCGAGCCTGTGAGCTGGTCCCTGCAACGCTCGATTCTCCGAATGGCGTGTTGACACCTCCTACATTCAATTCATTCAAATTTCAAACAAATCACATATTCTTGAAAATATATATACAGCAAAATAATTAATATACAAACCGCAACACCCTCAGTAGACCAATATGCAACCAAGTCACGCCACTGAGCCGGGAGGACACCTCTCGGGACTTTTTCCAAAATGTCAGGGGCACCCACATTTGGTACCCAGTGGTCCCTCTTCACTTTGCCTTTATAATCTTTCCACAGCTTACGGCATTTTCTCATACACACGGGCCGAAACTCTTCAGGGCATACTTTCAAATTTTGCTATAATGAAAATAATCAAACATATTAGTATTATTTATAAATAGAAAATAAAGTAAAATTATTTTCTTACCTGAACCTCCCTCCATAGACGATCTAATGTGTCCTGAGGGATAGAAGCCCAATCACGCGTGGTCAATGGAAATCGATGTGGGTCACGTATGATATGACCCAGCTGACGAATAAATGTCGGGGCATTCGATCCCACGGGATGAAATACCTCATCAAATGAAACATCTATCGTCGTGTCGGAATTCCATGCTAATATGCCACGACCAGGGCCTCTCCTGCGAGAGGAAGAAGCAGCCGAGTCTGATCCTGTTGAAAACAATTTTATATATAAATTGACAAATGTTATATATATATATATATATATGTTAATTACATAAATAATATAGATAATGACTGTCAAACATACCTCGACCCTGAGACGTAGATGCCTCAGATGGATGATGTGGATTTTCTGCCTCTTCCCCTGACATGTCTGCAATCATACAAAATATCAGTAATGAGTCCAAAGTGTTTAAAAGATAAATTGGATTGTTCTTAATAAATCAAACTTGTACAACTGTTAATCAAACAAAAAATGGATTGAATAATTAGTTGTGAATGAATTTTAAAAAATCAAAAAGTTAATCAACCTAAATATTTATGACTGAATTAACTTACAAAAGTGAGGATTAAAACTTATAAGGATTTCTAAAATGATTAGATAATTTATGATATCCTAGGACATTCTACTGAATAGCGGGAAAACAATTATACCTTTCATTAAGCATGCAAATCGACCGTTTCTCCTTCAACAGCCGCTCTGACCCAATAAATATCTTCTTCACGTTGAACTACGGTATGTTGATCAAGTTGTTGGTAAACAAACGGAACAGTCTCGGGTTCATCTTCTTCAAATAAAAACACTCCTCGCCGAGACATTTTGACAACAACTTTCCAACTTGGATCCGAAGGCAAAGTAACGAAGAATACTTGTTCCGCTTGTGATGTCAAGATGAAAGGTTCATTCTCAACTCGTTCATTATTTCTGTATAACATGTAGTTAAAATTCACCAATGAAAACTGATATTGATCGACTTTACATCCACGCACTGGATCAACCCAATTACACTTTAACAATATGTACTTCAAACCGTGTGTGTATACAACTTCAATGATGTCTATCAATTGACCATAGTAATAACCAGAATCGACAAAGGGACAACCGATTCCACTGTTTTGTGTTGCTCGTTTGTCATCAACATCTTTAATGCGAAATCGAAAACCATTAGCATCAATAGCTTTATAACGACGAGCGGTTATAGATGGACCCTCAGCCAGTTGGATAAATACTTCAGGTAACGTGGGGTCCCCTAACTCCCTCAGCTTACGAACCTACATAATTTATAAAAATCAATACTGATATATGCAGAAAGAATTAGTTTAATACTTCACTCATAATGAAAATCAATTTATACATACATAATCCTTGAACCAATCATGAAATGCCGCATAATGAGATTGTTGAATTTGCAACTCAGTCGCACGATGCATCTCTTCTTTTATCTCATTAATGTGTTTCCTGCAAATGATTACGCGATGTTTAAAAGATCAACTTATGCAAAGAAAACATGTAAAAGTTATACAAGCACATTGATAAGATACTTACTGCATTAATGGTGCAACTGATGGAGTATTGAACAAGATATATCGATGTGCTTGTATCCACTCGATGTTGTCCATATCAAATGTGGTTCCTTCTCCAACTGGACCATCATGAATCCGAGAGGGCTTATCTAATTTTGTTTCAACATCCGTAAGATATTCTGCACAAAAGGTAGTACACTCGTCCATCAAATAACCATTGGCTATTGATGCCTCTGGACGAGCTCTGTTGCGTACAAATCTTTTCAATGTACTCAAATACCGTTCAATAGGATACATCCACCTGAATTGCACTGGACCAGCAGCCATTACTTCATCAGTTAGGTGCACTGTTAAGTGGACCATAACATCGAAAAATGAGGGGGGGAAAAGTTTCTCAAAGTGACAAAGCGTAAGTACAATTCGGTCCTGCAAACTTTTTAAATCACTCATTCGTTGATTTCTTAAACAAAGCTGTCTAAAAAAATTACTCATCTCAATCAAGGGCTGAACAACATTGGGGGATAAACAATCACAAATTGCGATTGGAATCAACTGCTGAAGTAATATGTGATTGTCATGACTTTTCAACCCTTGCAATGTCTTGCTCGTCAGATTCACACACTTTGAAATATTAGAAGAGTAACCATCAGGCACCTTGACCATCTTCAAAATGGAAAGAAATGTCTCTTTCTCCTCTGTAGTCATCGAATACTGTGCAGCAGGCATATATGCCTTGTTTCCCTCAGCTAACTGTAAATGCAACTGTTTCCTTAAACCCATTTCTTCCAAATCACGGCGTGCATTAACATGGTCCTTTGACTTTCCACTGACACCTAAAATGGTCCACAATATGTTATCACAAACATTTTTTTCAATGTGCATGACATCCAAATTATGCCTCAACATGTTAGTTTTCCAATACGGAAGACTATAAAAAATACTTTTCTTTTTCCAATTGTGACTGCGCTGCCTACCCGCAGCACGAATATTACGTACTGGAGGAGCCACCAAATCCTGAATTTCATATACCGTGCGGATGTTTTCTTCCTCAATCTGCGATAACATTTCGACTCCTGTCATGATCTTTGGTGCTAGGATGAACTCTCTAGAACCATCAAATGCCACTCTGTCCTTTCTGAACCTGTGCTGGGGAGGGAGAAAACGCCTGTGACCCATGTATGCCCATTTTTTGGAATGTTTAAGCCATACAGATTTTTTACTTTTATTGCAATAAGGGCAAGCAAATTCCCCTTTCGTACTCCAGCCTGATAAATTTTCATAAGCTGGGAAGTCATTGATTGTCCACAATAAAGCTGCATGCAGTTTGAACATTTCATTCGTTTCGCAGTCATAAGTCATCACACCATCGCCCCAAAATTCATTCAACTCATCAATCAATGGCTGAAGGTAAACATCAATCTTATCCCCCGGACTTTTAGGTCCATCAATAAGAGTGGAAAGTAATATAAATTGTTGCTTCATACAAAGCCACGGAGGAAGATTATATGGAACCAACACCACGGGCCATGTGCTATGAGTTGCACCAACCATAGACTTGAATGGATTGAAACCATCTGCTGCCAATCCCAATCGGACATTACGAACATCTTTAGCAAAGTCGGGATGTCTCTTATCAAAATCCTTCCATGCATGAGAGTCTGCCGGGTGGGTTAACATGTCACTTTCATGAACTCTTTCTGCATGCCATCTCATTAAATTAGAAACTTTAGATGACATAAAAAATCTTTTCAACCTCGGTTTAAGGGGAAAGTAACGCATTTGCTTTACGGCAATCGGTTTCCCCTGTATCGCAATCTGAATTTGATGAGTCTTATTTCCCCTGTTCTCTTTCCACCTGGAAGCGCCACAAACCGTACAGATATCCAAATGAGCAGTTTCATTTCTAAACAACATACAGTTGTTTGCACATGCATCTATAGTCTCATATGTAAAACCTAAGTTCTCTGTCAACTTACGAGCATAGTAATACGACTCAGGAATCTTAGCGTCGACAGGAAGAACTTTTTTCAATAAAACCAAAAGCATGTCGAATGATGTGTCTGACCAATTGTTCAAAGTCTTCAAATGCAACAACTCCACGATGAACGACAGTTTATTATAAGAAGTACATCCAGGATATAATTCTGTTTTCGCATCATCAAGTACTTCATAAAACCTCCTCGAATCACGATCTGCACCAGAGCGAATATTTATCTCACCGGTCTCAAGATTCTGGATGTCAATGCCTTCAGGATCAAACCCACGTACCATTTCAGTAAGCATTTCATGCATTGGATCAGTCATCCTTGCATCAACATCCATCTGAGCTGCATCTGTATTTTGACAACGAACATATTCTTCTCCATGACGAGTCCAACTCTTATAATTTTTCAGAAATCCATTAAAGAAAAGGTGCTCCCTCACAGTATCTCGTGTGAATTGATATCTGTTAGCACATTTTCTACATGGAAAACTAATATAGTCACTTTCAAATCCTCTCGTGAAGTCAATAAACTGCATAATGCCATTGAAATATTCTCTAGACGTTCGATTTGGAAGATCAATCCAACTCTTATCCATAATAATATCTGTATAACAAACATTTACACAATACTTATTACATTTACATTTTTCAAATCAACTATATTCAAAATAAATATTAATCATTTGTTTATGAACCATTGATAAAATAATAATGTAACTGAAAGCTCATGTTACCTGATTGAGCTACAAACCTGAAAGGGAGGGGAGCCGAAGGCGGTGCTGCGAGGGAGAGGAGCAGCGAAGGGGAGTCGGAGCCAAAGGCGGTGCGGCAAGGGAGGGGACGGGCGGCGGCGGCGGCGGGGAGCTGGAGGAGAGGAGGCGGTGAGGGGACGGGGGACGGGCAGCGAGGGGGGGGGTGTCCGGGGTCGGGGGGGGGCTGTCCGAGGTGCGGGGAGGGGTGTCCGGGGTGTCGGGGGCCTGTCAGGGGTGCGGGCAGGGGTGTTCGGGGTGCGGGGGTGTCCGAGGTGCGGGGGAGGGGGGCTGTCTGGGGTGCAGGGGGGCTGTCGGGGGTGCGGGGTGGGGTGTCCGGGGTGCGGGGGGCCTGTCCGGGGTGCGGGGGGGGCTGTCCGGGTTCGGAGGGGGGTGTCCGAGTGCGGGGGGGGGGGGGGGGGGGGGCTGTCCGGGGTGCGGGGGGGCTGTCCGGGTTCGGAGGGGGGTGTCCGAGTGCAGGGGGGGCTGTCCGGGGTGCGGGGAGGCGTCCGGGGTGCGGGGGGCGGTCCGGAGTGCGCGGGGGGGTGCTGTCCGGGGTGCGGGGAGGCGTCCGGGGTGCGGGGGGCGGTCCGGAGTGCGCGCTGGGGGCTGTCCGGGGTGCGGGTGCCGTCCGGGGTGGGGGGGGGAGGGCCGAGAGGCCGGAGGGCGGCGGCCGGAGGCCGGAGGGCGGCGGCCGGAGGCCCGAAGGCGGAGGGCGGCGGCCGGAGGCCGGAAGGCAGGCGGCGGGGGAGGACGGGCGGCGGGGGAGGGCGGGCGGCGGGGGAGGGCGGGCGGCGGGGGAGGGCGGGCGGAGGGGGAGCCCGGGCGGCGGGGGAGGCCGGGCGGTGGGGGAGGCCGGGCGGCGGGGGAGGCCGGGCGGCGGGGGAGGGGAGGGCGGCGCGAGGGAGGGCGGCGAGGGGTTAGGGCGGGATCGAGAGGGCGCGGGGGAGGGGGGGCGCGGGGGGGGGGGGGGGCGCAGAAACCCCCCGAATATTTTTAGGGAGGTTAGCGACCGCCATTGGCGGTCGCTAATGGTGGGCTATAGCGACCGCCAATGGCGGTCGCCCGAGTCAGGGGGCCTCCACTGCCCCCTTTTCTAGTAGTGCCCTTTTATCAGTGCTTTTTTTAGCATTGATAAAAGGGGCTTTGATTAGCGCTTTTCTAAGTGCTGAAAAAAGGGACCCCCTATCTTTTCCTTGATTAATAGCATTTTTTTATCGTTGTTAATGTCATTTTCTAGCGCTGATAAAGGCTATATTTATAGTATTGGAAATTGGGGTCGGGGTGTTATAGTTGGTATCAAAGGAAGTTTAGTAGAAAACTTGAAAACTAGATTTAAAAAAACATAGATTCGGGAACAAAACCCTAAGATAGACTTTGAGGATAAGTATACAAGAACATCCTAGAATTTTTTTAAGGTATGTATTATGTCGATCTTCCTAGAAAATACATTTCTTTCTAGATGCTATAAGTGGATGTGGTTCTGGCATAGATGTACCTAGGAGTAATAACTCCGACAAGGTGTTCCGGGACTAACTCGGTGTAACTTGGTACACGACAACATGCTTTATTACGCACTTGGTTTTACACTCTTGGAGGATATGCTTAGGATAATTCACATTTTATTTACAATTCATTATGAAGGATTTAAAAGTAAATTTTCCCTCAAAAAAACCATGTTTATGATTATGAAATTAGTTGTGCATAGGATTTTAATTTATGCTAAGTATTTTTCTTATTGAGATTATACATTATGATTCATAACCTAATCTAGTGTATGACCTTATTTAGAAATGGAACCTGGTTGAAGGAATGGAAACCGCATGAACACGCATATCCCATGTAGGGATTTCCCTCCTATTAAAGATAATGATGTTGGTTCTAGAGTTTCAACTGGTGTTGAGAAATTTATAACTATACTGGAACAAATGACTCAAGTTATGAACAATAACCTTACCCGTATGGAGCATCCTAGTTCAAAATATGGAGGAACGATGTTAGACCTCTTTATGTGACAATATTCTCCATAATTTAATGGGACTATGAACTCATTCGTATCAGATTAGTGGATACTTTCCTTAGATAAGATGTTTCTTGCTTTGGGAAGTGACGAAAGGGATAAGGTTGTCGTGGAAGTTTATCGTCTGTCGGGAGATTGATCAATGGTGGTTTTTAATTCAAAACACAAAGGAGGGGAGATATTGAAAATATGTAATAGAGGTATTTTAAGGAAATCTTCTTAGAAAAAAACTTCCCTCATGAACATTGAGAAGATATGGAAAGGCAGTTTCTAAATCTAAGACAAAAAGAGGATGAGAATGTTTCAAAGTATGAAGCTAACTTTACAAGATTATAAAGGAATGTTGCGAACTATATATGTAATCCAAGGAGAAATATTTATCAATTATTTGATGGTTTAAAACCATTCCTATAAAGGACACTAGTCTCCCAAAGTTTCTCATCATACGAAGATATAGTCTCATGTGCTATCAAAACTGGAAAAAAAATTCTCTAAGTCTTATGACTTTAAAGGAATGAAAGAGAAGAATATGGTTGTTGAACACTCTGGAAAAGGAAATAAGAAAAAGGGGAAGAAGGGAAGAATAGATTTTTCATCCTGCAATAATTGTGGGAAGAAACACCCCGGTACTTGCCTGAAGGGTATGGGTGTTTGTTACAAGTGTGGTAGAAAAGGCCGCCAAACTCATGATTGTAAGGGAAATAAAGAAGCTATCAATGTTTAATGCTATAATTCCAATAGATGGGACATTATTCAAATGATTTTCCTAAGAGTCAGGGAAACTTTCCCCAAAAAAGTCTAAGGGAGTAAGGACAAGCATATGCAGTCACAACTGCTGAGGTTGAAGTTCCTAATGATGTGGTGGCAGGTACTTTAATCATTTCCTCAAAATTATCCAATAATTTATTTGATTCTGAATCATCACATTCTTTTATATCTTCCTAGTTTTTTCATGAAAATTAGATATTTCCAATTTGATTTAATAAAGGATTTTTCAGTCAAAACTATTAAGGGAAGTATCATTGCAACAAAGATGTGTCAGAAGGTTCTCATTATGGCATATAAACGTGATTTATCTACTGATTTTATCATCATACCTATGATTTACTTTGATATAATACTTGGTATGGATTGTCTTTCAAATTATGATGTAAAAATCTATTGCAATAAGAATAAGGTTATAATTTTTGATGTGTAATGGTTGGTGTCCTGAGAACCAATTGTTTTGTACTTTGATTACATGAATGTTAACTTATTATATATTGTTCATTGTTCTGCATGACTATAATATAATAATGTCCTGTAATATTTTTTGTATTAATAAGGTCATGGTAGATCCCTGCTATGATGAGAACCTTGAAATTATATAACAATATTCTTAAATAAAGTTCTACGGTTGGATGACATACTATTATAGGATACATAGTATACAGACCGTCATGTGCGAGTACTCGTAAGAAGATGAGACTCTCTCTCATGGAGTTTGCACTTGGTAATCTCCAATATGTTAGATTATGAGAACAGACCCGCCAGTAGTAATTCTGCATGTCTTGGTGTCATCGGACATTACTATCTACGAGCGTGTGTAATGGTCCTTAGACTGGAAGATTATCATTAACTCATGTCATGACTCGCGCACTTAGATTTACTGACGAAAACCGCCACGCAGACAGTTGGCGGGAAGTAGGGTACGTTGGGTGCGTCATGAGTGATATGTTGTTAATGTATAAGTCAAGGAAGGATTTTTCCCTTCCATTTATGGAAGTTGATATCTCGGCCCTTTGATTGAAATAGAATTGTCGCATTAAATTCTATAGACATGGTGTGAACGATGAGTTTATTTCAGGTAGTCAAAGAACGACGGATCAAGCATATAGGTTTATGACACTTCCATGAAACCTTCTTAATGAGATATTGAGAAAAAGGTATTAAATTACACAGTAAGCATTCGTATGAGGTGATACGTCAATGCGACGTCAACTTCTTTCTCTTGGGTGCCTTGACCCATTGCTAGACAGTAATCTTGGACTTTAGGCAAGACCGCCTAATGCCAACGAGAAAGAGGCCTAGAGGGTCACACACTAAGTGTATTCAAGTATCTCAAGTAGAATAAAGATTACTCCCGTACTTGGTTTAATAATTATTCAAGGAATCCTAAAATCGCTTTAATGTTGGAGGAAGAATAAAATAAAACAAGTACACGACGTGTATCAATAATTACATGTCGTGTAGTTTTATTTTGAAAAAAAGTACATTCTGTGTATTATTAAATGTACACGCTGTGTATTTTTCATTTTGGAAAGGAAATGAATAAATAAAAACAAGATATACACGCCGTGTACATTTAATGTACATGCCGTGTAGTTTTCAATGAAAAACAAGTGCACGTCGTGTATTTATTATCACACGCCGTGTAGTTTTTCCTGTCGGGATTTTGAGGATATAATATTGTTTTATTAAATGATATTTATTATAATTAGCGTGAGCACATGTCAAGGAATTAATTATTCGACATGGGGGTTTTCAATAAGAGTTAATGAAATAAATGAAACGCGTAACGCGTTTATTTATTGTCATAACTCTACAACCTCAAACTCGATTATAAATATCCTCACAACCCCAAATATTTTCCTACACAAGAGAATCGTTGTGCACAACAATTCTAGAGAATTATTTCAAGGCCAAAAGAACCTCTTCCTCTAAGAATTCTCTCAAGACCGAGAGAGATCCTCTTCCATCGGATCAAGACGATCTAAGGTGGACAACGCAAGCAAAGGTTTCTCCACGCTAGCACCCGGAGACTCCTTTGGCGACGTCCAGAGATACGAGGTGCACGTGTGGATCACCGCTAGAGGAATTCTACACTTGGATTCTACGACACAACGACGAATCACATCAGAACGTGATCAAGAACATCAATGAATAAAGAACACCCAAAAGGTACTTCTTTATAATCAATTAAATTAATTATAATCAACTTGTAACGATTCTTATTTGTGGTTCCGGGACAAACCTTCTTCTTTGTCTATTTCTGTGATTTGATCTGTGGAGACTGGCGTTTATTGTCGTATTGATCCCGGATTGATCATTATTAATGACAAAAAGCCAAGTGGGCACATCCACCCATGCGCTTCCACTATGCCTGGAACCTTTATGAGGATAGTGTAAAATATCTTATCTTTATAGTAGAAATCTCGCCATCTGATTCTAATCTAGATCCACCCCTAGTAGCTCTACTGAAATAAATTATTAGGTAGGAAGAGAAAACAATATATATGGGTGAGGAAATAAATCTTAAAATTGAGAATGTGCCTATTGTGAAAGAATATGTTAATGTGTTCCCAATGGATTTATCAGGACATCCTCCGGAGCGGGAAGTTGAGTTCTCTATTGATTTAATCTCTGGTTCAAGGTCTATATCAAAGACTCCTTATATAATAGCCATAATGGAATTATTATAGCTGAAGAAATAACTAGATGAATTGAGTGATAAGGGATTTATCCACCCAAGTGTTTCTCCATGGGGATCTCCTATTCTTTTCATTAAGAAGAAATATGGATTTATGAGGTCGTGCATTGACTATAGGGAGATCAATGCTATTATGATAAATAAAAAGTATTTTTATTCCTCGAATTGATGATTTATTTGATCAACTTCATGGACCCAATATTTTTTGAAGATTGACCTTTGATCTGGATATCATCAATTGCGTGTGAGGAGGGAAGATATTCCAAAGATGGTATTTCGAACCAAGTATGGGCATTACGAGTTTACAGTAATGCCTTTTGGACTGACTTATGCACCCTCTATTTTCATGGATCTGATGAATATAATTTTCAAGGAATATCTTGATGAATTTTTTGTGATATTTATTTATGATATCTTTGTATACTCTAAAAGATGTGAAGATCATGAGAATCAATTGCGCATTATTCTGAAGACTCTTAGAAGAAACGAGTTATATGGGAAGTTTAGAAAGTGTGAATTCTAGATTAAAACTGTTTCTTTTCTTGTTCATATTGTCTTTAAGGATGGAATATTAGTTTATCCTACAAAGACAAATTTAGTTTCGGAATGGCCTACTCCAACGAACATAATTGAGCTACATAGTTTTATTGGTTTAGCATATTATTATTGGTGTTTCGTTCATAACTTCGCCTATTTAGACAACTTGTTAACCAAGCTTACTCATAAATGGGTTAAGTTCATACATACAAAATAATTTAAAGAATGTTTTGAAGAAATGAATAGAAGGTTAGTAAATTCTCTGATCTTGACTCTACCATCGGGAAGTGGTGTATTTTTTATTTATAGTGATGCGTCAAAGAAAGGAATCAGATGTGTCCTTATACAAAATGATGGAGTTATTTCCTATTCATCAAGGTAGTTAAAGATTCATGAATAGAACTATCTAACTCATGATCTTGAGTTAGTAGCTGTAATATTTTCTTTGAAAATATAGAGACATTATCTCTATGGCGAGAGATATGAGATATATATAGATCACAAGAGCTTGAAATATATATTTTCATAGAAATAACTTAATATGAGGAAAAGTGGATGAATTGAACTACTCAAGGATTATGATTTTTCAATACTCTATCACCCAAGAAAGGTAAATAAGGTAGTTGATTTATTGAGCAGGAATGATCATGGAGTTCTAAATAAAATGAGAATTGAAAGGGATCATGTATTCATTGTCTAGTAAATATTGATATGGGAATTATCAAAGAAGGTGAAATGTCATTACTTTTCAATTAGTTTCCCAACCATCTTTATTATAAAGGATTAAAAGTTCTCATCTTGATTACAAAAATCTTTAAAAGAAAATTAAAGGTTTGAATGATGGGAAGTTTCCATACTTCGTGTGTGAGGATGGAATTATGAAATTTGGAAGGAGGATATGTGTCTCCTCTATACCAGATCTAAAAATGGAGTTTTTGGATGATGCCCATAGTTTTAATTTCTCTATACACCCTAGTATCACTAAGATGTATAGATATTTGAAAAAACATTTCTGGTGGGATAATATGAATCATGAAATTGCTGATTATGTATCAAGATTTTTAGTCTATCAATAATTAAAGACTGAAATACAACATCCTAGAGGAGTCATGAAACCTCTTCTTATTACTATATGAAAATGGGATGACATTACTATGGATTTAGTCACTGGATTACCCAAAACTCCAAGAAAAAATGATGTTATATGGGTAATTGTTGATCAACTTACAAAATCTGCACATTTCCTCGCTATGAGGGGGGATTTTACACTAGAGTGCCTTGCACGGATCTATATTAATGAATTTGTAAGACTTCATGGAGCACCTCTCTCAATTGTGTCTGATCGTGATCTATGATTTACCTCAAAATTCTAGAAAAGTATTCATAAAGCCTTGAATACTGAGCTTCATTTGAGTACTGCATATCACACTCAAACTGATGGGCAATCAGAAAGGACAATCCAAAATTTAGAATACATTTTGAGATCATGTTCAATTTATTTTTAAGGTATGTGGTATCAGTATTTACCTTTGGTAGAGTTTTCTTACAATAATAGTTTTTGTTCTAATATTTAAATGGAATCATATGAAGCATTGTACGGAAAGAAATGTTGTACACCAACATGTTGGGATGAAGTTGGTGAAAGGAAGTTGTGGGCCCAAAGCTTTTGGAGGAAACAACAGCGAAGGTAAAGACTATTAAAAGTCATATCAAAGTTTCTTAGAGTAGTCAAAATATCTATACCGATAATCGAAGGAATGATTTGGAATTTCAATTGGGAGATCACATTTTCTTGAAAGTATCTTCATAGAAGGGTGTTATAAGATTTGGGAAGGAATGGAAATTGAGCCCCAAGTACATTTTCCCTTTTAAAATTATAGAGAGAATTGGAGTTTGAAATGTCACCTATCCTTTCTAAGGTATGCAATGTGTTCTACATATCCTTGTTAAGGAAGTACATTCCATACCCAACACATGTACTCGCTTATGAAGGAATGGAATTGGAACCTGACTTATCTTACTGTGAAGAGCCTATCTAGATTCTGGACACTAAAGAAAAGGATTTGAGGTATCAGAAGACTCATCTAGTAAAGTTACTTTGTAAGAATCATAAAATTTAATAGGCAATGTGGTGGCCTGAGGAACTTATGATTAAGAACTACCCAAATCTTTTTGTGAGGTGACATTTTGGAAATTTCGAGGATGAAATTTTTGTAGGAGGAGAGAATGTAATGACCCAAAATTATATCAATGAGATTTCCCTTACTTTTTTATTTTATACAGTATTAATCATATAAAACCACATAGATAACACAATACAATCTTCATAAATTAATAATGAATGAAATAAGAGGTATTTTTATATGTTAAGGAACATATACCGATGAAATAGTAACTTGCCCTTAGGAATAGTAATATGACCCTTATAAATAGTAAAATGGCCTAATGAATAGTAACCTCAACCATGTAATTATAAATAAAATTTAGGCATCTCATAAGTGGAAGTATGATATAGTTATATCATAGTAAAAGCAAGTGAATAATTTAAAAATTAATATTTAAGTGTTGGTATTTTTATAAACCATAAATATTTAATTACAATTTTATAATTAATAAAATTATTTAAAATAAAATACACTTTCATAAAATGGATTCATAAATAAATATTTTTTTGTCTTATTATTTTAGGATAATTTTATGAGACCTTAGTTAACTTTTGAAAGTGTTATAAAATTAGTTTTAAATTTAAAATCTATATTTTTCAAGTAAATAATGATTTTATTTGAAAATTAAATTTCACATATTTAGAAAATTATTTTGATAAAATTTAATCCATTTTTTAATTCTAAATGTCATAGTTATGGGAAATTTTTGGGATTTTTCTAAAATACTTGAATTTTTGTGAATGGTAAAATATGGTAGTTTATGGTATAAATACAATAGAAGCTAAATACACCATTCCTTGAGTCATGAATGATGATAGAACCATAATATCTAAATTTACTTTATTATTTTAATATATTTTATAATAATTCTCAAACTATTCATATTATTGAGACAAAATAATAAACTAATGATTAAAATATTCAAAAATCACCCCTCTCCTCCACTATAAAAACCACCCATCACCCCCTCTTCTCTTCACTCCTCTAAGCCTTGAAGCTTGTCAAAGTTCTACCTAAATCCTCTTAACTAGTATCTCCCCATGTCCAGGAGCTCTTTTTCTTTCCAAAAGACCAAAATCCCTTCCCTTAAGGAGGTTCTCAAGGAGAATATTTCAAGAGGTAAACCCTCTTCCTTTTTCTTTTAATTCCATTTTCAATTTATTTTATTTTCTTAGTATCTCACTCAAATTATCTATAAAAATGATCATGATAACTCCAATATCATTTATATACTATAATTATATCATTTTAATGGAATAACCATCATCAATCTCCTTACTCTCTCTTTTATTTTAAAAACAAAATCATCGTTCGGGAGGTGTCGATTTACAACCTTCATGGATGACGAACTTTCTTTCTTCACTTTCTTCTTCAAAGCTGATAATAATACCATTTTTATAGTTAAAAAATACTATAATATATGTATTATAACCTATTTAATGTTATTAAATCAATATATATACATAATACTAATTCATATGACAAAACTAGTTCGTGGTGATCGAAATACTGTCGTAATAATCTAAACGATTATCACTAAATGTCTTATCTAATGATTCATAATCATACCATATAAACAAATGATATATATAACCATTTACACTTATATATTCTCATTAACAACATTAAATTCTAATTCTTTAGAATTATACCCATTTACATGAACTTCATTACTTATAAACAAGTGAACCAATCATGAAAACCAAGAAAATGAATGCTTCTAAATGATGAAATTAAACTCTATAACTCATCAATAAGGTCATAAATGAACTTAATAAAACTATAATTAATCAAATACATGTATATAAGGTTATTAATTGATTTATTGATTTATTTATTTGATTATCTAGTACGTTAAGGTCAAGTGCAGAACTCATTTGTACATAAGGTAAGGGTTTTCTACCCGAACCTCCATTTTCTTTTGGGTTACTATTTATCTCTTTTTATCCCAATTAAATTTTTAATTATTCTTATTTACTACTCATAAATTATGTTTTAATGTTCTATATATAATTTCCAATCATAATCCTTCTTTGTTTTATGGGTATTTACATGTTTTAAAAGGATTCTTTCTCAAATTCTTCCCGATAAACAAGTCTGATTCAAGGAAACTTCTCGAATTCTTACCTATTTTTAAGGGCACTCTATAATATGTTTTAAACCACCATTATTTTTCTAAAATAAATAATTTTATTATAAAAATTATATTAGTTTACTTCTGGTTTTATACAAATATTTTTTCAAAATAACTCTTCTTTTCAAAGCAAAAGGGTATTTCTCTCAATAATTACACGATGATTTTATAAGAGTATTTTCATCTATTTCAATGATCTTAATGATTCTTATATTTAATTGAGATTAATATTTTATGATATCATCTACCATATTTTATTGAATGTTTTATGATTAGTTTGACTATGGATGTGCTATCTTAATACCATTCACCATATTACTCTGAATGGTTAATATTTATGTTTAATGATTGGGGAAAGTTATTTACATTTCACATGTTAGTTTCAATATGAATGTATATGTTGTTTATGTTTATCTCCATTCATATGAGGAATGAATTGGACTTATTAAGTGATAGGTGGGGTCTGTTATATCCCCTAGATGCATCGGTAGGTCTCATTAGACAAACTAGCCTGGGTTTTTACCCATTATGTATGGTGTCTTGGTCAAGGCCTTAATGGTATGATTATGATGTACGACATTATGAATTATCTCATTATAAAACTAGTAATTGATAGTTCATGTGTTTATTTGACTAATATAATATCCATGGTTATGTTTTATTATGGCATTATTTAATCATCTTTTATTCCTGTCATAGTATGCTCAAGTTTATGTTTTAATGGCATGTGTACTTTTTAGTTATTCACCGTACCTTATTATTTATGCTTATTTTGTTTTACATACCCTTACTGAGCATCTGACCTCACCCCTTTCTTATGTTTTATTTTTCTATAGGATGTGAAGATGTATGTTTTGAATGACATGCATGGATGATCTAGGAGTTATGGGAGTTACTAATGGATCTGCTATATTGTATTTCATTTCAAGTTATAATGTTTAACTTATGTTTGTATTTGGTTTTCCAAAACTACTAAACTATTTGGTCCTTCAGGATACAACTTTCTTGTAATCATTCCAATGTAATAAAATAATGCACCGGCTCTAGGAAACTAGGGTTGGGGCGTTACATTGTAAACCTAGGATCAACTCATGTTGTAAACTACATGTTCACACCATGAATTTTCAGGGATAGATTCACCAAATCCAACCATTCATCCATTCACATCGTGAATAAATGGTTCATGTATTGAATTATACCCTATGAACTACCCTCACTCAAGTCGTATATAACCATTATGGATGCAAACTACTCTCTCACGTCATTAACATTGATCCATGTCATGAATTGATAATATATCCATATTTCAACTCCCAAACTCCACCAAACCTACTCCAAGATTCCTCAAAGAACATCGTGTAGCGACTTAGGTTTTTTTCTATCAGACTTTGGAATATTCCTACGAATAATTCTAGAGCTATGCGTGGAGACGGCGTGCAATTCAATGGCCCGGTGTGCCTGGAATAAATTTTATAAAAATATTAAGTATTTTTATACTATGAACATGGAAGAAATGGGTTATCTCTCAAACAGTAGCTCGAATTAGAAATTTGAGGGCGCAGTTGAGTCTGGAGCATGGCGTTTACCCTAGGCAGGGTATAACTTCTGCGGGCGCATGCCTTCTGTGGAAAAAGTTATCGAGGGCATTTTTATAAATAAATAAATTTATTTGTTTATGGATGTCTGCTCAAATAAATCCTGAATGGAGTCTCGGATCGAATTTCTAAGATTATAGTTGAGTCTAGAATGTCATGTATACACTAGGCGTGACATAATTTTAGTCGGCGTCGGGTGTCTAGTCGGATGTGTGTTGATGGGGAGTTAAAATGAGGAAATTGTTTAAAAAAACAAAAGAAAATCAATCATCCCCCCCTGCTGCGCATGGAACATCCCCCTCCTCCTCCACTTTGTGAAGAACGAATTGGTAGAATCGAAGAAATGATGTATCATTGGACTCAGATCTTGATGACAGACATTCCCAGATCATGCAGCAGTAGCTTCAGAGCACGGATCTGGCCTTGAAGTGTCAGCGTTTCACCACGAGGTAGGTGATTTTTGAGTTTTAAATCTTGATCCCCATTTATGCTTCATTTTTGTAAAAATTGTCACTAGATCTGTGTAGATCAGGTCCTGAGCTTCCCGAAATAGCTTTCGGATCGAGTTTTCGACCATTGGAGAGTTCTCGGTGGTCCGAGAAAGATCCGACATAGGATCCTGGCGTCAGTAGTGACGAAATCTGCAAGAGGTGGCGGCGCGACACTTTGGTGCAGCGACTTTGGGATGTTGATTATAACTGCGTAGCTGCGGAGGTTCGTGACCAATGAAGGCCATGACAGTGGGGAGCCATCACACGTGTTGGGTGCACCCGGTGAAAAAGCTGACCGGCGGGCTAACGGGCCAGTGGGCTGGACCCACGGCGCGTTGTGGACCGGGTCGGCCCAGACGTGGCAGACCGGCCAGAATGGGCTGGTCCAACCTGTTTTTGTCTAGGGGTGTTTTTAAACTCCTGTAACTTGCAAACTAGGCATCTGATTCGCATGCCTCCTATGGTGACATAACCCTTTCTTCAAGATAGACCCTTTGAGCATGGTTCAATAATTTTATGAGTTGGGTTCATGGCCCAGGGTCATGAAACGTTGAAATAATGATAATATTTTATTATTATTCAACTTTGACACGCCATAACTTCTGCACGGAGTGTCCGATCGATGCACCTTCAGTGGTGTTTTGAACCTGATAGTAAGGAGTATGTTTAAATTTAAATTTCAGTTGCTTAATTTGAAATCGGTTTGTGGGCCCCATGAGGTCTGTTCTGGGTGTTTGCGGGGAAATACACCTTTTTCGCCTGGTGTTTGTTTTGGATGAATGAGTAGTCAATATCGTGTGTTTTTTCATGAGGATCGCAATGGTTCAATCCATTTTATGTGTTCTAGGATCGAGGCATGGGCCCTGTGAGGACTCATTGTGGTTAATAATACATTTTTCACCAGTTGTCCGTTTTGGGCAAGTAAATAGTTTATCCTGTGTGTTTTTTCACGTAGAACGTGATGGTGGACACAATTTGGGCCTAGAATATGTGGTGTGTAGAAAATTTTGTGTGGGTCACTTGGGTTAGTGATGCTGATCGGCTGGGTTGAGTGGTTCCCCCTGGTCTCTTTGGTGATGTTACTACTAGCCAACATTGAGTGGTTCCCCCTAGTTTCGAATGGTGGCATTACGACTGGTTGGGTTGAGTGGGTCCCCCTGGTCCTTTAGTTGTTAGGGTTCTCGGTATCATGTCCCCTTAACCGAACTATGACCCCTCTTTTTCTACTACAAGGGTTCTTGGTATCATGTCCCCTTCGCCGGATTGTGACCCCTCTTCAGCTATTACGAGGGTTTTTGGTATCACATCCCTTTCATCGAACTGTGACCCCTCTTCGACTGCTTTGCATACGTGCAGTGTATATGCTTTCCTGCTTTCTGGAGTGATTTGTCTCAATCCGCTTCAATAACAGACTCAGCAGACTTGGAGCATGTATCACCCTAAGAGGCTTGTCGCGATCCTCACATCCCTTTGTGTTTCCCTAATAGGGTTTTTGGTGTCAGCGTGTCCAATATTTACTCGGGTGTTGATCCTCTACCCAGAATGTTTTAGTAGGGTACGGATCCCCAGTGATCCCTGGGTGCAAGCTCCCTATCTATGTATTGAGATGCATTTCTTCCTTCTGTGATCTATCGTGGCATTTTTCCTCAGCGAAGTTCTCAGAATCAGCATGACCAACTCTACATGGGAATTAATCCTCTGCTGCGTGAGTTGTTTTGGATTTGGGTTGTTGTGTGGTGCCCCATTCTGTGTTTGGTTTTCCCATCTAGGGTTTTGTGTACCCCAACGGACCCTGAGTGGGATCCCCTACCTGAGGAGTTGGGTTAGTTTAGTCACTGAGTGACTTCTTCCGTGTCGTTATCCATTAAGAATACCCTCACAGACAAGTATCACGAGGTATGGTTGGGTGTGTTGTTTGTTCATTTTATTGATGGAGTGGAATCTATCAGTGGAGTGTCATCTGGGATGGTGAGGTTATCTCATCTAATTCGAGTTATCGATGCTTTCCCCCTTTAATTTTGTGAGATGTCGAGGGTTCCTTGGATCTTGATGATGTTTATGAGGTTGGTACCCCATGATACTGTTGTGAGTGTTGCGTTGGAACCCTAAGTTGTTCACTGTGGGCGACCTATAGTCAATACCTTGAGACTTGGTGATGGTGCTAAGTATATATGGGTATGTTCTGGGGGTCCTCATGGCATGTGTCGTTTTTTTGACATGTCAGGGACATCGAGCTGGCTAGTCTGGTATTTCCGAGGATGGTCTTGAGATGGATCTTCTCTCTCATTTGGGTTCCCTTAGGTTGGGTCGAGTTAACTGATGTTTATCAGTTTCTCCCTTTTTGGTTTGTGATTTTGGGTTTCCCACTAAGTATTCTTATACTCACCCATGCATGGGCTTTGGCTGCACATGTCTTGTGTCTTGTGCAGACCATAGGTCCTTCAACGGAGTCCCAGTTGGACCCAGAGCAGGCATAGTATAGTAGTTGGACTGACCAGGGTTTTCACCAGAGCTTGGTCGAGGAGCTTACCAGAAGATGTTTGATAGTGATCCCCTCCTTCAGAGCAGGTTGGACGCTTTTGCAGCTTTCTTTTGGTGGGCCCTGTATTTTCCCTTTTTTCACTTCTGTTGTACTCTGGTTTGGGATAGATGTATGTATGCATTCTAGTTTTTAGTTTTTATATATATCTCTACATTGTTTCATGGAGGTGTATGTGGGTGTGTGCATACAGGTACCTTGGGCTAAGGCCTCCCATGTGTGTGATAGCCTACTCAGCACTAGTCGCAAACCTTGGCCTATTGGAGATAGGCTTGGGGAGTTGCGGATCGATCCCTGTTGGGTTGGGTCATGATAGAGTGGTATGAGAGGAGGTTTCACCTTTGGGACCTCAAAGCTTAGTTTATCTAGATGTGATCTTGGTTTGGGTTTCATAGTGTCAGTGTTAGTATGTTTTGATTTCGGATTTTAGGTCAGGGGTGTTGGTATGGGCGGCCAACGTATCCATACACCAGGACTCTGATAACCTGCCTTTCGACTCGTTACATTATGACATTGTTCGTAGGGGAATAAATGGAACATGTATCATATAGGACTAGGTTTTGGGTTTTTCCTATCCTTCTTGAGTCAGCTCCCCAGATATATTCTTTAACCGTGGTGCGTCTTGAATTTGTTCAAGATATTTCCACGACGATAGATTTGGAGGGTTTCACATCAGGTTTTTAGTCAGCAGTGGAAGAAATCCATTGTAAATACCCTAGGTTGATGTTGTTTGATGTAGCTTCGACCATACGAGGAAGTGGGATCCTTCCCCCATCAAGACGTGTTTTTTTTTGAAACGATAAAAACTGTGCAGGCGAGTTAGTGTTGCCCAAAGAAGACAGTATTAAGGTGTAGTGGTTGAGTCCCTTTGACTTTTGTACATGAGGATTGGCAGCATGTTGGTAGCCAAGGGACCGGTAAGACCCGGTGTGAGTGTCTGGGCAGATCTTTATTGTTTGTTGATTCCCTCGTGTGCTCGGTGTCAGCTTGTTCATGGGAAGTTCGAGGAGGTTTTGTTGTGGTTCGTTGTGGCTTCAAATTCACAGGAAGGATGGAAACTTCCCCTGCTAAGATTCTTCCTTGAGATGTGATCCAAAACGTGAAGGTGAGTCAATGCTGCCCAAAGTGGATAGTGTCGAGGTGCGGTGGATGAGTTCCTTTGACCTGTGAGTTTGAGGTTGGTTTTGTGCGTTGGTGTTGGTTTCGTAAGGGCTTGTAAGATCTAGTGTGTACACTTGGGAGACCCTGTTTGTTCTCCAGGTGGAGGATACATTTTCCTTGAGGTGTTGCAGTTTTGTTGTGAGGTCTCACGTGACGGGATATCTAGTGGGTGATGGAGTTTCCTTAAGGTGGGGAGTGCATTAACCTTCTGAGGTTTGGTATTGGCACCAGTCACGTGGTGAGATAGGGTGTTGAGGTGGTCTTTTCCTTGGCATTGTGTTGGTGTTGGAAAAAACTGTTCAGATCTGTTTGAGGTATGTTGGGGCTCGTTTGGGGTGGTTGTAGACCGACGAGTGTGGCCCTGGGTGTTCGGTGATGAGGTCCTGTGTTTGGTTGGATCTCGTTGAGGTTTCAGGGTGTTAATAGGGGTGCCAGGCTACCTCTAAGGTTTGTAAACCCTCTCTTATGTTATTGGTGTTGTGGTTCTTCCTAGTGTATGTTTGTTACAACACATGAATCTTCGGTGAACTCGCTGGCATGGGAGTCTCAATGGAGAGCTCAGGTCATTTCCCATATTCCTAGGCTTTTGCTTTTTGGGGACGAAAAGGATTAAGGTAGTGAGGATGTAGAGACTCAGGTTTTTCCCTTTCAGACTTTGGAATATTCCTACGAATAATTATAGAGCTAGGTGCGGAGACGGTGTGTAATTATGAGGCCCAGTGTGCCCAGAATAAATTTTATAAATATATTAAGTATTTTTATACTATGCACGTGGCAGAAATGGGTTATTTCTCAAACGGTAACTCGGATTGGAAATCCGAAGGTGTGGTTAATTCTGGAGTGTGGCTTTTACCCTAGGTGGGGTATAACTTCTGCGGGTGCATGCCTTATGTGGAAAAAGTTATTGAGGGTGTTTTTTAAATAAATAAATTTATTTATTTATGGACGTCGGCTCGAATAACTCCTGAAAGGAGTCTTGGATCAAATTCCTGAGATCACAATTGAGTCTGGAATGCTATGTTTACCCTAGGCGTGACATAATTTTAGTTGGCGCAGGGTGTCGGGTCGAATGCGTGTTGACAGGGAGTTAAAATGAGGAAATTGTTTAAAAAAAGAAAATCAATCATCTCCCCCCACCCTTGTTGTGCACGGCACAACCCCCTCCTTCTATTTAAAACGAACTAACTGATGGAATCAAAGAAACGAGGTATCTTTGGACTCGGATCTTGATGGTGGATGCTCCTGGATCGTGCAACAGCAGCTTCAGAGTGTGGATATGGCCTCGAAGCATCGACGTTTTTCCATGAGGTAGGTGATTTTTGAGTTTTAAATTCTGATCCCCATTTATGATTTGTTTTGTGAAAATCATTACCGGATTTGTGTAGATCAGTTCCTGAGATTTCTGAAACAGCTTTCAGATTGAATTTTCGACCACCGTAGCATTCTTGGTGGTCCGTGGAAGATCCGACGGCGGATCTCTGCATCGGCGGTGGCAGAATCCGCAGGAGGTGGTGACACAACACTCTGGCACGACGGAGGTCGCTGGGCGCAGCGGCCACTGGATGCCGACGGCAGTGGTGCGCTGGGTGCGGAAGCCGACCAACGAGTCGGCGGGCCAGTCCTGCGGCGCGGTGCGGACCGGGCCGGCCAACCCAGGCGTGGCAGACCGACCAGAATGGGCCGGTCCAGCTAGTTTTTGTCTGGGGGTGTTTTTAAACCCTTGTAACTTGCAAACCAGGCGTTTGATTCGTGTGTCGTATGCGACGATGAGACCCTTGCATCGAGACGGACCCTTTTAACATTGTTCAAGAATTTTATGAGTTGGGTTCGTGGCCCGGGGCTATGAAACGTTGAAATAATAATAATATTTTATTATTATTCAACTTTAACCTGTCATAACTTCTGCACGGAGCGTCCGATTGACGTGTCATCAGTGGCGTTGTGACCTTGATGGTAAGGCGGACGTTTCAAGTTAAATTTTGAGTGGTTAATCTAAAATAAGGGTGTGGGCACCACAAGGCCCGTTCTGGACGTTTGAGGCGAAATGCGCCTTTTTCGTCGGGTGTCCATTTTGAACGAATGAGTAGTCGATCCCGTGTGTTTTCCATGAGGATTGCGGCAGCGTGATCTGTTTCATGTGTTCTGAGATCGAGGTGTGGGCCTGTGAGGACTCGTTGTGGTGAATAGTACATTTTTCACCGGTTGTCTGTTTTGGGAGAATAAATAGTCTATCCAGCGTGTTTTTCCGCGTAGAACGCGATGGTGCCCACAATTTGGGACTAGAAGGCGCAGTGTGTAAGCGATATTGTGTGGGTATCTTGGGTTAGTGATGCTGACCGACTGGGTTGAGTGGGTCCCCCCGGTCTCTTTGATGATGCTACTATTAACTGGGTTGAGTGGTCCCCCCTAGTTTTGGATGACGGCATTACGACTAGCTGGGTTGAGTGGGTCTCTCTGGTCCTTTAGCGGTGAGGGTTTTCGGTATCACGTCCCCTTCACCAGACTGTGATCCCTCTTCGGTTTCTTTGTGTACGTGCTACGCAGATGCGTTCTCGCTTTCTGGAGTGAGTTGTCTCAATCCGCTTCGACAGCATACTCAGCGAACTTGGAGCATGTATCACCCCGAGAGGCCCGGCGCGATCATCGCATCCCTTCATGTTTCCCTGGTAGGGTTTTCGGTGTGTCCAATATTTACTCGGGCGCTGATTCTCTATCCAGGATGTTTCAGTAGGGTACGGAGCCCCAGTGAGCCATGGGTGCAGACTCCCTATCTGTGTATCGAGATGTGTTTCCTCCTTCTACAATCTATCTTGGTGTTTTTCCTCGGCGGAGTTCTCAAAATCGGCGTGACCAACTCTACATGAGCGTTGATTCTATGCTAGGCAAGTTGTTCCGAATTCGAGTTGTTGTGCAGTACCCCTTTTTTGTGTTTAGTGTTTCCAGCTAGGGTTTTTTGTCCCCCAATGGACCCTAGGTGGGATCCCCTGCATGAGGAGTTGGGTTAGTTTAGTCATGGGTGACTTCTTCCGTTACGCTATCTGTCAAGCGTAACCTCGCGAACATGTATCACGAGGAATGGTCGGGTGTGTCGTTTGTTCGTTTTACTGATGGAGTGACATCTCTCGGTGGAGTGTTATCTGGGATGGTGAGGTTGACTCGTTGATTTCGAGTTGTCGATGTTTGTCCCCTTTCGTTTTGCGAGCTATCGGGGATGGCTTGGCTCTTGATGATGTCTATGAGTATGAGGTTGGTACCCCATGAGACCGTTGCGTTGAAACCCCGAGTTGTTCATCGTGGACAATCTATGGTCGATACCTTGAGATTTGGTGATGGTGCTGAGTATATCTAGGTATGTTCTAGGAGTCCCCGTGACATGTGTCGTTTTGTTGACATGCCAGGGACATCGAGCTGACTAGTTGAGTTTTGGTGAGGATGGTCTCGAGATGAAGCTTCTCTCTTATTTGGGTTCCCTCGGGTTGGGTTGAGTTAACTGATGTCTGTCAGTTGCTCCCTTTTTGGTTTGGGATTTTGGGACGCCTACTAAGTATTCTTATACTCACCCATGCACGGGATTTGCCCGCACATGTCTCGTGTCTTGTGAAGACCACATGTCCTTCGACGGGGTCCTAGTTGGACCCGGAGAAAGCAGAGTGTAGTAGCTGGACTGACCAAGGTTTTCACTGGAGCTTGGCCAATGAGCTTACCGGCGGGTGTTTGACAGCGATCTCCTCCTTCAAAGCAGGTTGGACGCTTTTGCAGTTTTCTTTTGGTGGACCATGTATTTGCCCTTTTTGCACTTTTGTTGTACTCTGATTTGGGATAGATGTATGCATACATTCTAGTTTTTAGTTTTTATATATATCTCTACATTGTTTCATGAAGGTGTATGTAGGTGCATGCATACAAGTACCTTGAGCTAAGACCTCCCATATGTGTGATAGCTCACTCAGTGCTAGTCGCCAGCCTCTGGCTTATTGGAGACGGGGTTGAGGAGTTGCGGCTCGAGCTCTGTTGGGTCGGGTCGGGACACCTCAGACTTCAGAAACATGTAAAGAAACAGACTATAATGGTCCATGCTTTTACATATTACATATGAGTGCATTTGTGTCAAAGTATTCATCGTATCTAGACATAAATGTCATTGCTAGGAAAAACCACAGTCTTTACTAAAATTTTAGGATGATATTTCCAAACTTACCATAGGAATTAATTGATGAAGATTAAAACTAACTAGTAATTATTAACTATTTAGTGATATTAAATATTAATTAGTCCATAATAATTTTTAAATTATTGATTAACGATACTTATTAATTAATTACAAATTATTAATTATATTAATTAATTAATTAATTACTAACCTATAATTATCAATTACTAACTAATATTAAATGTTAATTAATCCAAAATAATTATTAAACTATTGAGACTAATTATTAATTAATTATAGATTATTATTCATAAATTATTATCCATATTTACCAATTAATTAATAAATATTAATACGAGCTAGTAATTAATCACTGCCAAGTGATATTAAGTAGCAATCAATTCATAATAATTATTAAATTACTAACTAAGATTAATTATTAATTAATTACAAATTAGTATTCATATTTATTAATTAATTAGCAATTAATCAATTAATATTAATACTGAATTTAAGGGTGTAATTTTGGCTCGGCGGCCCGAAAGCCCGACATGCCCGGCCCGAAAGCCCGAGCGGCTCGACCCGGCAAAGCCCGCATCGGGCCAGGCTGGGCTCGGGCCGCAGGTTCAGCGGGTCAGACCTGGGCCTTTCCAGGCAGGCTCGCGGGCCAGGCCGGCCCGCGGGCCCGTGCGAAGCCCGGCCCGCCTGCTTTAACAAATATAACGGGGGGACTGCAGGTAGGGGGATTTGATCCCCCTACCTCAAGCTCCCAAGGCTGCGCCTGTAAATTAATCACAGATCTATATATATATATATTTATATATATATATATGTAGATCTATATATATATATATATCTCTCTCTATATATATATCTGGATATATCTATCTCTATATACTTATATCTATATATACATATATCTATATATATATATATATATTTATTTATATATAGATATATGTATATATATAGATCTATTTATATATATATATATATATATATATATATATATATATATGTATATATCTATCTATATATACATATATCTATGTATATATATCTCTATATCTCTATATCTCTATCTATATATATATATATATATACATATATATATATATTAATATATATATCTCTATCTCTATATACATATATCTCTTTATATATCTGTATATATACATACATATATACATACATCTATATATATATATATATCTACCTATATATCTATATATACATGTATCTTTATACATTTATATTTATCTATATATGTATCTATATGTGTGTGTGTGTGTGTGTGTGTGTGTATTTCTATCTATATGTGCATATATCATTATATATTAACAAAAAATTATATTATATATATACATATAATTATTATTATATATAATTATAATGTGTGTATAAATATATATATACAACGATATATAATTATATATATAAACAAAGTCATTAATAATATATATCAATTAAGTGTGGTTTTTAAAAATCCATTAATAATATGTGTGTGTGTGTGTGTGTGTGTGTGTGTGTGTGTGTGTATATGATTTAATATAATATATATATAATAACTTGTTGTATATTAATAAAAAAATAAGTATGGTTTTTAAAAATCCATTAATAATATATATATATATGTGTGTATATGTATGTGTATATGATATTATATATATATATATATCAATAATTTAATATAATAGTGTATATATAAACAAAGTCATTAATAATATATATATATATAAACAAAGCTAT
Source organism: Viscum album (assembly GCA_963277665.1). Lineage (NCBI taxonomy): Eukaryota > Viridiplantae > Streptophyta > Magnoliopsida > Santalales > Viscaceae > Viscum > Viscum album. Next base: position 925,475,300 of record OY728126.1, on the reverse strand, counting down.
TAATATATATCTATATATATCAATGATTTAATATTATATATATATAATAACTTGTTGTATATTAATAAAAAAATAAGTATGGTTTTTAAAAATTCATTGATAATATATATATGTGTGTGTGTATATGTATATGTATATGATATAATATAATATATATGTATATAAACAATGCTATTAATATATATATACATATATATCGATGATTTAATATAATAGTGTATGTATATAAACAAAGCCACTAATAATATACATCAATTAAGTGTGGTTTTTAAAAATCCATTAATAATATATTTGTATGTATGTATGTATGTATGTATGTATGTATGTATGTATGTATGTATATGTATATGTATATGATTTAATATAATATATATATATATATATAAACAAAACAATATATATATATATATCAATGATTTAATATTATATATATATATAATAACTTGTTGTATATTAATAAAAAAATAACACACTCGCCTAATGATGTTCGTGCAAGTCCGTCAACTTCATTAATTTTTTTAAATACGTCGCAACATGCATAAATTATATATACTATACATATATAAATCTATTTAGAAAAAAAAATTAACTCACTCAATGATGTTCGCGCACACCCCCAATATATATATATAAACAAAGTCATTAACTCACCCAATGATGTTCGCGCACACCCCCTAATTATTTTTTTACAATTTTCTCATATTATATATATATATATATATATATAATTACTTATTATATATTAACAAAAAATAACTACCCACTAAATGATATTCGTACACCCCCAACCTCATTATTTTTTTTAAAATATGATAAAACTTTCATATATTATATATACTATATATACATATATAAATCTATTTAGAAAAAAATCAACTCACTCACTGCTGCGCACCCGCTAAGGGTATAATTTCAGTCCAGACAGGGCCGGGTCGGGCCTGCCCTGCAAAAAAAAAATAAAAAACGTTTAAAAAAATGTTTTAAATTAAACAAACGCTAAAAAATACTTTTAATAAATAAGTTAAAAAAATAAATGTAAAAAAAACATTTTAAATAAATGATAAAAAATATTTAAATAACAACACTTTAAACTCACCACTCACTGCTGCGCACCCCCCAATAACTCATTAATTTTTTTTAATTTGTACATAATATATATAAATTCACAGACATGTATAAATCTATTTAGAAAAAAATAACATATTCACCCACTGTAAAATGTTTTTACAAAAAACATGTAAGATGTTTAAAAAAAATACATGTAAAAAATATGCGTTCAAAAAACCTTTTTAAATTAAACGTCTAAAAATAAATGTAAAAAAACGTTTTAAACAAGTGTTAAAAAATGGTTTAAATAAAAATGTTTAAAAAGTTTTTAAAACAAACATTTAAATTATTTTTTTTAAAACAAACACTTAAAAAATACCTTTTACATTAAAATGTGAAAAAAAGTTAAATGTTTTAAAAAAATACTTGTAAAAAGCATGCGTTTAAAAAAATTCAAAAATGTTTTAAATTAATCATTTAAAAATAAATGTAAAAAAACGTTTTAAACAGATGTTAAAAAAACGGTTTAAATAAAAATGTTTAAATAAAAAATACTAACAAACACTTAAAATTTATAAATATGTTAAAAAAAATAAATGTAAAAAATGTTTTAAATAAATGTTAGAAAAACGTTTAAATAATAAGGCTTTAAACTCACCCACGGCAGCTGCGCACCCCTCATTATTTTTTTTTACAATTTGCAAATAATATATATATATATATATTTTGACAAAAAACATATTCACCCACTGTAAAATGTTAATAAAAAATAAAATAAACGTTTTTACAAAAAACATGCATTTAAAAATAAATGTAAAGAAACGTTTTAAATAAATGTTATAAAAATGTTTAAATAAAAAAATTAAGAGACAATTATTTTGAAAATAATAAAAGCCCACCACAGCCCGACTTGAAAAAGCCCGGCCCGGCCCGAAAAGGCCCGGCCCGACCCGATGGTTTGGGTCAGCCCGAGGCCGGGCTTGGGCCGCCTCATGGGGTTGTTCGGGCCAGCCCGGCCCAGCCCGAATAGTGGTCAGCGGTCCGACACTTTGCATGGCAGACCCGGCCCGGCCCGACCCTGTCCGGACCGGGCCGAAATTACACTCCTAACTGAATTGTAATTATGAACTACATAGTGATTTAATAATTATTAAACTACTAACTACAATAATTACCATTTAATTACTAGCCATAATTTGTTAAATAATTATTATTTATTCAGTATTATCTTCAATTATTAACAAAATAAATATATTTAATTAAACAACTAACTCAATAAAAAACTTAAAATAAACTACAAACTAAACAACTAAATAAACAAACAAAATCAAAATAAATTATATATGCAACTTAATAACAAATGAAAAAACATGCAACTAATCAACATTCCTAACAAAACAATACCGCACTATTAACCACCAAATTATACAAATAATTAAGTATGTAAATTCAAAACAAACATGCTAGATAAAAAAATTATACCACCAACTACCAAATCATATAAATAATTAAATAAGCACGTTCGTATTAAAGAGACCACTAAACAATTAAATAAAAACTTATAACAAAAAAAATGAAACTTAAATATAAAAATAAATACCTCTAAATGTTGAAGACCATAAAATTTGAAGCACCAAAGAGACTCCTAAGTTTGAAGTGAAATGGAGTAATGGTGGTGTGTGTGTTGGTACAAACAAACCTTCACATACTTATTTCATTATATTCGTTTGAATCAGTTTTATAAACAGGTAAAAAATACTAAGATCACATCATATTCGAAGGTCACCCCATAAAATTGACAAGCCCGAACTCTACTAGAAAAACATCCATCAACACTCTAAAATAAACATTTTATTCAAATCACACAATATCTTAGTGTTTGCTTGATTTAATACCAACTATTTATTCTTAAATCTTGCCAAAATCATTCTCATAAAAAATTTAGACATTAAATTTATGTTTATACTCAAATTTATTAAAGCAAATGTCACAAGATTAATACTTTTTTAATAATTCCATTAAAATTTATTTAATTCTCAATCAAAAACATTTATTTAATAATTATTGAATTAAATATAAAATAATTACAATAAATACTTATTATTATTTGATTAAAAATGAACGGGAGAAAAAGAGTCAATCCGCAGAAAAAGAGTCAATCCGCAGAAAAAGCGGGGGGAGTATGCCGCGGCCGTTATTGCCAGTCAACACACTTTACTGGGATGTTTTGCTCCGTTTTCAATTGCATTAGAACGGTGATAGAGGACGACAGAGATTGGCAGCCACAGCGGAGCGAGGAATAAGACGACAGAGATCGGCAGCGATCGCGTTTCTGGGCGGAGCACGTTAAATTCAAAACCGCATCGAAAAGCGTAGAGCTGCGAAAAGGGACGGTGTCTCTCGATTCCTCTTCCCCCCGTCATTCTTCGTGGAATTGTGGAGGATCAATCTCTCGAAGGGAGTTTTATTTCAGAGTTTTCGGTTGAATTTTTTAGGCCAGGAAACCCCGCATTACAACCCAATGCTTTCATCGGAGATTTGTTCAACGCCCCCGAAGCGAAGCTTCCCCGCACCGCACCCGGTCTCCACCACTCACCAAGAGAAGTCGCTGCCAGACCATGAATTTATTCCCAGAACGTTTGTTTGCCTTTTCTTGCTCTTTTTGGTTTTATCTTAATACACTTTTTTAACCAGGAGTGTTGTTTCTGTAGTTTATGATTATAAACGTGTTATGTAACAATGTTATTGCGTCTCCTGCACAATCTGTTTTGCGCAGCTACCAGACGAAGATCTTTGAGGTGGCAATGCGGCAGAACACGATTTCAGCATTGGATACGGGTTCAGGGAAGATGATTGCGGTGATGCTTATCAACTCCATTGGCCAAGTTATCAAGTCTTCACCCGATCAAAATCAACTCATAATCTTCCTGGCTCCCACTGTTCATCTTGTTAATCAGGCATGCCCATCTTCACTACATAATTGTTTTCAAAGCTACCTCTTACCATTCTTAAAAATACCGAAATGGTGATGCGGGTTATTTTCTGCAATTTTTATCTCAGCAATATAATTTCATAAAGGCCCACACGAATCTTAGAGTGGGGCAATACTATGGATTAATGGGTATTGATTTTTGGGGCTTTGCGCGCTGGAAAGATGAAATTGACAGTCATGACGTGAGTTCCCTTTCTCTAATGCTCAATGGAAGTAGCAATGTAAACTTCTTCTAGTGTTGGTTAACAGTTTTTGCTGCACCAGATACAGAATAGTGTGGCTATGATTCATTGTATATTAATGTACTTTTTGGTTTGCAAAATTTAGAATCACTTTCAGAATTATTTCACCCCAGAATCATTTTTTTTTCTTGGGATCACTGAGTTTTTTAAATTCCTATGATTGTTTCGTTAGTAGGAATGTTTAATTTTAGTTTATAGTATAAATTTTTTAAAATTCTCGAATGATAAATTTTACCATAACATCGTTTTAATTGAACGAGCACATTTAAGTCTTTCTACGTCTGCTATTTACTGTAGATTTTTTTTTAAAATAATTAATTTTTATCTTGTAAATTAACTTGATTCATTGAAGTTTACTATATAAAATACTTTTAAAATTAATTAGTTGCATTCAATATTGTTTAAAAAAATTTAAAATCCTTGGCAGGTGAAGGGGTTTAGGGCGTTGTTAATTTATTTTGGATTTTTTATTTTATTTTTTATATTAGGGCTAAAATAGAGATTTGCCAAAGGTGGAAATTGTATTCAGAAAAATTAAATTCATGGTTGGAATATAAAATTCTCCTCCAAACAGCCTTCCTAACAGTTTAGAGTTGACATTGAGGTAGTTAAATAAACCCCCCGCTTTGTACCAACTGCCATTTCGTATTGCATCATTGTTAGATGTGATTGCCGATCACAATTCATAATTTAGCTTATTATAAAGGAATTCCATGACGGTTGTTATCCAACAACGGAGTGTTTGTTATTTAATATTTGTCACTTATTTATTATTATTATTAATTTGGAATGATTGTTTTAATACCATGATTGATTTTTAATAAGGGGACCTGAAGATGATGTAATATGCAAAATTATCTACGGGGTTGGGAAAAATCGAGTGATATTTGGGGGATGCTATGTGATAGAAAGGTACCTGCCGAGTTGAAAGGGGAGCGTTATAAGATAATTACCGACAATGCTTGATGGTACTGATTTTTGGGCAACTATAGAATGCCATGCACATAAAATGATTTTTAAAAAATGATAATTTGAAGATGGATACATGGTTATATTACAATGGATAGAGTGAAAAAGGAAGTTATATATCAAAAGTTTATTGTTGCGTTGACAGTGGATGAGTAAAGATGATGACTTTATTGTTACTAGGGCATATGTTTTGCATGGCCAATGGATTTTTCATTCATAAGAGTGTTTTGATTCATGAAATTCCATGATAAAACGAGGCATGAAAAGACAGTGAGGGGCAGACTAAAATGATACGATGTTAACTGATTTTTGAAAACTTGATTTTATTCGGTCTATTGGAAAAAAAGTCAACACATAGCAAAAAATTTGGATTATGGATTGATATTAAAGTAAATCAAGTTGATGTGAGTGTTAAAAATGGGTTCTTATTCTAGGCATCCAGCAGTGCAATAATTTCCAGACCTTTCCACTCCACTGTCCAGAGTTGATCCTCTATATCACTCTCCTGCATATGACGTTCTTGTAGATCATGTCCACATATGATTAATGGGGTGCTGCTAAATGTTTCAATCAGACTCACTTTAAGTAACCTGATTCTTGGGTCATGCTCCCATGCCAAACAGCCATTTCATGGCGTGTGTTCCTTATCTAAGGGACATAAATTGCGTGTTTAATTTCAGTTTGTTTTCATTTATGTTTCATTTGGTACAGTAAAAAGAATTAAAAGGAAATGAAATAAATTTTAAAGTGAATTTGTTGCTGTTCATACGATAGCTTGTTTTATTTCCATCATAACTCATTAAAAAAAAAGGAAAAGAAAAACTGTTTGGACATCCGAAAGCAAACTAACATCAAGGAATGCTCATTTTATTGTTCTAGCTTTTTTATAGTTGTAATTTCAATGATTGAAAAATGAAATTTTCTTGAGTTTGACTTATTCCCTTAATAAATACTTCATTCTGCTCAATTTCATTTAATCACAACCGCCATAATTTATTATCTTTGAAAAAGCTACAGCTAACATGTCTCCTAGTGGGTATTTCTTGTGTGTCACCTGATGCTTCTTTAGTTATTTTTTCCCTTTGGGTTTGGCTTGTAAAGTTTTGTGTTACTTGTAATCTTACTATCATTATATACCTCTAGTTCACTTGAATTTAATTGAACAACATTTATTTTACAGAGGGAACTACTCGAGGGAATCGAAATGGGAGTACAAAATCTGGTTCCTTAAGAGGGTATGGCAGCTTCCTATCCAATAAAAAAAATGAAAAGTCGACAGATTTTGCCCCCCATGTTATTGAAAAGTGTTCGAATGGAGGAGCTCGTAACTCAATGTAAGAACCCGGGTTTTTAGAACGGGTCAAAATCCCGATCCTGTTTGAATTTTTGACTTGTTTATGAGAAACTGAGAAAAATCTGGGAAGTTCTGAAAATTTCCAGACTACACGCCGTATACTCTAAAGTACACGCCGTGTATGGGTTAGGCACGTACCGGCCGTGTGCTCGCCGAGTACATGCCGTGTGATGACCGTGTAGGAATTTCCTACTACACGGCGTGTAGTGTTGCTCGACACGCCGTGTATCCTCCTTTCTGCGTACCGGCTGAGTTAAAGCCGTGTGTCGACCCGTGTGGAGCGTCCAAGCCGTGTGGCTACCTCCGCTTAAGTCGGAGTACGGACAAGGCCACTACACGGTGTTTAGTCCGTAATACACGCCGTGTACTTTTATTTTTATTCGCTTAAATGAAAGAGCGTCGCGTCTTATTTTGGAAAACCTCTTCTTCTTCCCCAACTTCGGAATAGGTTCGTTTCGAAAACCCGAATTATATACCTTGCCCTAGAATCTTCATCCAGAGTCCGTTCTTCAATCCGTCTGTGGCTGCGGGATCGCAACAGTGAGACTAAACCCACGCACCCTGTTTCGTTCTTGATCCTTTGCCTCACACGTCATAGTTTCCATCCGAGTGGAATTGTCGGGATTTGACGGAAATGTAGATCTACGACGATCGACTTCGAATTGGAGCTCGATATCGGACGTGCCTACGTCTACGAGTCTCAGGTAGGTGGTGCATATCTCTTTTTGTGTTTTCGCAGACTTTTGGGTAGTGCGACCTTTGGCGCGTTTTCGGGTATTTGAGCGTGACCCTGTTTTATCTGCTATTGCCTGTTTAATTGTTTATTTGACCCATGAGATGCCCTGTTACCTGTTTTGCTTGAGCGGGGCCGGGCGAGTGGTCGTTGCTCATCGGGGCATTTTGGCCGGGGATGCCAAAATGGTTATAATTGAATTGTATTGTTTTAAACTGTTGAGTTTAGTTTATTAAACCTTGATATGAAATGTTAGAGGCTTTAAAGACCTCAGTGCTGGTATTAGACAACACTTGATTAGTGCATTTCAACTGTTTAGTTTGTTTTTCCTGTTTAAAAGCAATTCTTTTGATTTTATATGTAATTGCTGAATTGCATATGCTGGAACGCTTGCGGTTGTGTTGGGCGTGACCCAGATATTTTTGAGTGGTGCTGATCACAAGTTGGGCTTGACCCGGGTTATATTGGGTGGTCCTCACCACGGGATTGGGCGTCATGGACGTTGGCTTGAGGCAGGGTGACTGTCAGGTTGGGCATGGTCCAGGTTACTTAGATAGCGAGACCGTCGGACTTGAGCGACATGGTCGCAGGAACACGAGGTGTTAGAGGTGTTGTGGCTTGGGTATTATTTTGGTGATTACCGCTCACCCGGAACTTTGAGTAGTGTGCACACAAAGAGACTCCGTGATGAGGTGGTTTTGACCACTCGTGTGGGTAGAGGCCCCGTTAGTTGCGGTTTAGGTACTATTGGTTTGGGTGCTTGTCGTAGGAAGCCACGTGGAAGGTGATGAACCTCCAGGGGATAGCGTTGAGGCTATCGGGTTGGGGGCAAAGACTCGCCGTTATTTGAGGGCAGACATCGCTGTCCCTCCGGTTACCTTATTTGAGGGCAGACATCGCTGTCTCTCCGGTTACTTATTTGAGGACAGATATCGCTGTTCCTCCAAGTCACTACTTCTTGGGTGTGCCTTCGGGACATCGGTACTTGAGACACGTGGTGTCAGGGGGGCACATGGTGCCAGACTACTTGACAGAGATTCCGACGTTGGCCGAAGCAGGTGACACTCCATGGTGGCTGTTGAGCACCAGTGAAGTTTGTGTTAATTGTGAATCGTATTGTTTACTGGTTTCCTTATAACTGCATGTCTGCTTAAACACTTATATTAGGTACGCACCGTTGGATGGTATCCTACTGAGATTCGTCTCACACCCTGCACGGGTCTTTTGGGACGCGTGTAGACTTTATGGATTTACGTGCAGAAAAGAGGTCAGCTTCAGGAGCTGAACTGCTTTAGCTGTTGCATGGAGATGGTATGGACCTTGAGGTCTTGCCTAACTGGAGTTTACTTTATTTAGTTTCCATTCTGTATCAGCATGCTTGTTATTGTAGCTACTATTGGTTAGCCGTTGGTGCCCCTTTTGCATACTGATCTGCTATAGATGTATGCTTGTTTTGTTTAGTAGTTACAAGTGGTGTTCAGCATGCTGTTCTATTTACTTTCCGCTGCTGTTGTTTATGTATTGCTTCTGCTGTCTATTGATATTGGATATGCTTCCGCTATGCGGGTCTGGTTCGAGTCTGCTGAGTCCTTTATTTCTGCTGCATGTTTTATATTTTTGCTCGGATCAGTATCATTATTATCTTCCGAGAGGGTATAGCCTCCCCACTATACCTATCAGACCCTCGCTGCTAGTCGGCAACCTTTGGCGTTTGAGGAGGTGCGCCTAAGGTAGTAACACCTGACCTGTTTAACACTGTTCGGGTGGCTGTCCGGGTTCGGGTCGTTACACCCAATACCCAAGATATCCTCCTAAGGGAGGCCTTGATGTTTATTTATAGAGAATAATAATGATAAAACAATACTCAAGTCCGATGTGGGACTCGATTAAACACACCCTACTCCCCCTCTCAAGCTAGGTCTACCTAGCTTGGATACATAACTAAAGGAAACAAAATCAAAGACACCCCTGACACTCCCCCTCAAATTGGACATACTCAGCTTGATCAGATAAAAAGACTAAACATAAGAAAAAATCATCTGTCATCGCAACTCCCTCTTAAGATGAAGTAAATGAATGACGTTGCTGAAAAAGATATGCCAACTGAGGAACAATGCCTGTCATGCAAAACCAACAAGAATAACTGGAAATAAAATACATCAGTAGGAATAGCTGGATTGTGTCTCGGCAGGAATAGCCGGTCAAGAGCATCTAGGTGTGCAGAAACAACACGTGACGAGACACCAATATGATGTTCAGCAAGAACAGTCGAATCATATCAAGACATGCAAAAATAACACACAATGGTGTGATGAGATGACAGCAGGGGTGACACTGAATAGTCATGGGGGCTGCCCCCTTTGGGGAAAACCTGAGTTGAACCCTAGGCGAGAAGAGCAGGGAGAAAGAGCTAGAGTTTGGGCTATTGCTTTGATACTAAGTTAGAAATGAGGTGCCCGTAACCAAATACCCAAGATATCCTCCTAAGGGAGGCCTTGGTGTTTATTTATAGAGAATTATAATGATAACACAATACTTTGGTGTGAGACTCAACTAAATATACCCTTTAACAAAAAGCGAGGTTAAATGCATAACAATTTAGACAAAGTAAAGCAGAACATGTTATTTGATTTGTTTTCTTGAGATGTATTGCTCAGCTCCTTCTATTACAGTGCATCCTAGCCATTAACTTACTGAGCTGCTGGTGACTTTAATATTACTTAGAATGCCATTCATGTTAATTTTTATATATAATAGAAATTAAAAGTGCTCTTGACGAACAATAATTAGAAAATTTTAGTCGCATTTCAGGAATTTGAAACTTTGTTAGTGCTCATTAATTTGTTGTGTCATTTTTTCCAATCATGTAGGTAATGGTAATGACCCCTCAGATTTTGTTAGATGCCCTCAGAAGCGCTATTTTGAGTATAAAGTTGGTGCATTTGTTGATATTTGATGAATGCCATTGTGCTGCTGGTAGCCATGCCTATACCAAAATAATGAAGGTAAGCTTTTTTTATGACTTGAGTATTTTTAGTTTCTATGTCCTTTATTTTATTTTAATTTTTATTTTTTTTTCAATCTATATCCACTTCTATTTAAATTTTCTTCTGATCATCTTTTTAAATGTTTGATCTGTGATAGGAGTTTTACCACAAGTCTATAAACAAGCCAAAAATTTTTGGAATGACTGCATCACCTGTAATTAAAAAAGGTGAGATTTTCATTACCCCCGATATACCGCTAGAGTTAGCATTCATTTCCTTTTTTGTTTAATGACCACAAAGATGCTTAGGTTTGAGCCTCTAGAATCTTTTATGTGTATCCACTGTTACAAATATTTAATTCAATTCCTGCATAACAAACTCCGTTTCCTTGATAAAATGTTATTTGCGCGATTGTATGTGAATTGGCCTTCTAGAACAGATGTGGTCAAATAAATTGTTATTCTGTACATCTATTAGATTTCTTTAGAATGAAATCATTTTATCTGTGTTGTGGCTGTTGATATTTAACGAGGTTAGAGGTACAGTAGATGTTAAACTCAAACATTGTAGAGAAATTTCATGTAGCCAATCCCAAATATTGGGAATAAAGGTTCATTTTCTGATCATCATAACTAACTTGTTCCGTTATATTCTGTAGCATAAGCAGCCACCACAATTGTGTTTCCTTTACGCATCTCAGGTTGCATTAAAATGCCATGACAGGACTTTAGTTTTCAAACCCAAATCGAATTTGTTGGCTTAATCCTTGATTTTTTTTGGTCTGTATTGACTGATAGTAACACTTTAATAATTATATATAAATTGGTTCACACCACCAGATTCATCTGTATAATGCATTGAAACATGATATAAGTACTGCTGTTAGATGATGTGATGAAAGATACTGCCTGTTGGATTACTTTATCATTGTTCTAATCATGCTCCCATTTTTTACATTTTCGTTTTTTTTCAAACCTTTTTTTCTGTTACAAGCTCGCTTTCTAATGTGCCAAAATAAGAAAAATATGTGGCCAATCAATTTGACTGTCATTATGGCGTTTAATGGGTCAAATCATTTTTGTCATACATTTGACTCCCATTATGACATTTAATAGGTCAAAACGTTAGTTGTCATCCATTTGACTGTCATTATGACATTTAGCGAGTCAAAATATTAGTTACATCCATTTGACTCTCATTAGCTCTAGATGAATGAAAAAATCAATCCTTTGGGGTCTGAAATCCGTGGTTCTCTAACCCACACCAATCTCCTTTCTATGTTCCTTAAATTCTTTCAGATTCTTATCAATCTCATTTCCTCTTTCTAGAGTGTGACAAATCATTCTAGTTGTCATGATTGTGGCATGAAAACTTACCAATATTGGGCTTCCGGTTCTTTTTATTTTAATTAACTAATTAATTAGTTAACTAACTTTGCATCAAGCACATCACTTTCCTTCACATTCATTTACTAGTGTTATTCTTGTCAGTCATGCCAATTTCAATGCTGAAGTTTTTACACATTTTTTTCATATGCTTTTGAGTGTCAGGTTTTTCATCCAACCGACAATGTGAAAACAAAATATCCGATCTTGAGAGCATTTTGGATTCTCAGGTTACCAGGAGTCACTTGGGGCTGTTTTCATGTTACTTTGTGCGAGCAAACCTATTTTTTTAGCCATAACCTTGTTTCTATATGTACTTTGCAGATCTATACTGTTGAAGATCGGGTAGAAGTTGACACAGTAGTACCCTTTGCTAAAGAGTTCTGCAAGTTCTATGATAGGGCATCATTTGACTACTCCAAGCTGAAAGCCATGTTAGTATCATCATGGTCAAAGGTAATCCCACCATGTCTTACTTTGTCCACACGAGTACTGTATTGTCTTTCTCATTTGCTCTTAGCATTTGAATTAAATGTTTACAGTAATAAAAATAACCACAAACAACCCTTAAACCCAATTAAATGGGGTCGGTTACATGGATCAAATGCCGCCAATTAGCTTTATTGAAGATCATATTTTCATTGAAACTATATTTTGAATAAAATGTTTAGGGTGCTAAAATGCTTATTTGCATGGGCAGTTCGATGGCGAGTTAATTAAGCTACACAAATCTGTGCCATGCTGTTACAAAGACATGGATGATAAACTCAAGAAGTTGCAGAGAAATTTATCGACTGTCCATTTGAAGATTTTGTACTGCCTTGAAGATGTTGGTCTTTTAGGTGCATATGAGGTATTATCATGCATTTTTTGACATTATGACGGTAGTGATAATATGGAAAATGAAAAAGCCTGTCCACGTCTTTTTAAGCTATGTTTGTTATGAAGGAATAGTGGTCTGGGAAAAGAAATGAGTGAGGGAACAGTCAGAAATCGTGTTTGGTATGAGACAGAGGGACTGACAGTTCCATTATTTTATTGAATCTGGATTCCATCCAATTTGGATAGAATGTCCATTCCTTGGAAAATAATTTTATGGATATATATACCCCTGATTTTATAAATTATCGACCAGAATATCCTTTAAAAAATAGAATGGAAATTATATTATATTTTTGTTGTTGTTATATATTATATTATTTAATGCATTTCATCCTAGCTCTTCCACCAAACAGAGTATTGACTGAACAATCCATTTCATCTCCTCTCCCATGCCTATTCCATTTCCATCAAAAAGGGTTCCCTAGTACCAAATGTTGCATTTAACCATTTTACTTTCCGCACCTGCCAGTAGTTCTACTCTGGAATTTTCTGTAGTATGATTTGAGAAAGCTTATGATTGAATGTCAATGTTTTCTGCAAATATGACAAAAAAAAAGTCTAATTTCAGATTCATAATAGAATTATGTTTATGATCATGTTTGTTGGTTTGGTTCCCTGAGTAACCCTGAATCCAATTTTACAGTATGTGATTGATAGGGATGAGTATAGGGCTGTAGGGGAATCTGTCAGGGGCGGAGTGGTAACTGCCATAGGGGAATTTGTTGGACCAGCTGGGGGAATATGCCAGGAATCCTGGGGGAATATGCCGGGCGGGTTGTTAGAAGGGGCTGTTATAAGTAGAGAGGGCTGGAGAGAGTGAAGGGTAGGGATTATTCTGTTCAGCCAGTTCGGCTTTTAGCTGGCGCTTTTCCTACCTTTACTCAATATGCAAGGGCTTGTCCTCTGTTTTCTCTATCATTGGTCCGACCTTCCGGCGTGCGCCGTCGTTTTACGTTCAAAGACGACGTGCACGCCCGAAAGATGCTCAGATCTTCATCCCCCACTGCCGACGTTCTTCATCCCATCATGTTCAAGGGAGCCGCACATAGCTTGACGGTGCACAATGCTGGTTTTGTCTCAAAGGAGGTGCGCGCCGTTGATGACTTCCGCAGAAGGGGATGCGTACTACCGGATTGTGTCAGAGGAGGCGCGCGCCGCTAGCTTTTGTCAGATGCAACGCGCACTCTCGGTTTTCTTTTTGTTCGGAGGAGGCCAGCGCTGCCAGCTCGCGACCAGAGGAGTCACGCACGATTGGACGCCACGCACCGTCGGCTTCGACTCAGAGTTGGTGCGCATAGGGACTCATCACCAGCCTCATCGTGATCCCTTTGAGCAACACATGACCAACCTTGAAGCAGCTGTAGTGGACGACGTCTCAATCGATTCACAGCGTAGCTGCTGGAATTCCTCACGCATGGAAAATCCGATGCAGGAGCTCTAGGCGATTATGGCAGGACTGACCAGGTGTGAGGATGAGTGGCAGGCGACCAGACAAGTGATGATGCCGATATTTTCGGGACACTCTTGAGTCTCGGCTCACCGTGACTGAGAATTATTTTTTGATGCACCAAATTCCAGAAGAGATGGCATGACTCTGTATGTCAGATACGTTTGGAAAGTGGTTTTTATCGTTGCAAGCAACTACGCCTGAACTCATGTGGTCATAACTCAAATAAGCGATGCTCCAGTGTTTTGGAAGAGCGGCAGTAGTAGCCATTGTTGTTTTGTCTACTCAAGCTATGACTTCTTCCACCGAACATTAGACGAATTATGGATTGGTGATTTGTGCCGAGCAGACGCAGGAACAACCCAAGGAGTTTGCAGAGCTCTTGGTGCACCGGCCCTTCCCCGAGCAAATGGTGAAGGCGGAATACAAAGAACTCTGTTGGGGCTCTTGGGAAAAGGATGAAAAGATGCTGCATTTACCTGATTGTAGACCCTCTCGAACTCCTTTTGACGATGGAGTAGCACGGGGCATTGATAGAGGGAGCCTCTGTTGCATGACTAAAATTGCAAAATCCCCATTGGCCCCTCTATCAAAGGTGAGACTCTATTGGGTATGGATGCAACAGTTAATTAGGAAGGTGCGCATCAGGCAACATAAATACAAGAAGGGGCTGATTGAATGGGTGGAATTCCTCTTAATTTTTCTGGATGGCGGTATAACCCACAACTTTCGATTTGCAAGGGACCATAACAGCTTGGTCCTAAGTCAGTGGTGCTGCTTGGTTCTGCCCAAAGCACAAAAGCAGGGCGGAATATCTGGGTGATTGCATGGAATGTATGGGTAGAAAGGGGGCTTTTCAAAGAACCACCACCGTACTGTCCTAAATCACTCACGCTGTCTTATTTTGCTCCAAGCAAAGATCGTAAGGTGAGGGCGCCCCAAAAATTCATCATGTTTCTCACCTCAAGGACAAAGTGATTTTCCAATGATAGAGAATCAGAGGACAAACTCCTTATATATTGAGTAAAAGTAGGAACAACACCAGCTAGAAGCTGAACTGCCTGAACAGAATAATCCCTACCTCACTCTCTCCAGCCCTCCCTACTTATAACAGCCCCTTTTAACAACCTGTGGGCCCCCCAACATATTGTTGTACCCCACACTATTTGATTTTCATGATCACAATCACTTTCATATATGTTTAACTTTGTTTTTAAGTGTTGTGGATGATAGGCAAAAGATTGCCAAAGGATTGGCCCAAGAATGGACAAGAAATGGACTGAAATTCAGTCCACCGGCCAACCGGTGTGATAGCACCGGCCAGCCGGTGGAACTGGCAGAGGGATTGCCCACTGCCAGGTTCCACCGGTCGACCGGTGGCTCTGTCACCGGTCGACCTGTGGCACCCAGCCCAAATAGTGTTTGCTACTGTCTTGCCACCGGCCAGCCGGTGGCTCCTCCACCGGTCGACCGGTAGAGCCTGGATCAAGACTCTTCTTCTCTACCAAGGCACCGGCTAGCCGGTGGAGCTGTACCGGCCAGCCGGTAGCCCAGTCAAACTAGCCGTTGGCTTTGACCAGTCAACCCTCTTTTGGCCTCCAACGGCTCCGAGGCCTTTTCCAACGGCTCCAAAACCCTCCAACGGATACTTGAAGGTTCCTAGCCTATAAATAAAGGCCTAGGAAGCCCCGGAACGTTACCCAAGCCACCGGACACATTGTTGATCATTTTGGCGAAGCTCCGGCGGATTGTTCCAAGGGAACCCCAAGTGCTCCATCCATTTCCACATCCAAGAGCACCACTCAAGAAGCTTGGGAGAGCACGCTACATCAACTCCATCATACTTTGGCGCCCAAGTCTTCCTCAATCACGGTTTTTCTAGTTTTATTTATTTTGAGCTTCATTTTGGGTTTGTGCCTACAAACCCCAAACTCTTTTCTCATCTCCCTTTCTTTGGGTTCTCACACCACCACTAAGGTGTGAAGAGGTTTCTTCAAGCCTTTCCTTTTAAAAGGCTTGTGTTCGGTGAGCTAGCCTTCACCCGTTAAAAAGGCTAGTGGGTTCTTGCTAAACCATTAAAAGCAAGTGGGTTCTTGCTAAACCACAAAAGCAAGCTGTAATAGGTCCTAGTGCTACCTCAAAGCCTAGTGGGTTTCTTGCTAAAACCATTGAAAAGCAAGCGGTAGGAATCTCTCAACGGTTGAGTTGGGAGCGGAGACGTAGGCCGGGTTTTTGGCCGAACTCCGTTAACAATTTCTTGTGTGATTGCCTCTTTTATTTCCGCTGCATTTTCAACTTTGATTTTAATTTGTTAATCATTTTTTAAAAGGCAATTCACCCCCCTCTTGCCATCATTCCCGTCTTTGTTCCGACCCAACAATTGGTATCAAAGGGGTAATTTGAGTAATACCTTAAAAGGTTTCAAATTCAAAGATCCATTAAGATGGCATCAACCTCTTTCGCCCCCGAGGGCCTCTCATTGGGTCGGGCTCCATTTTTTGATGGGACCGACTATAATTATTGGAAAACCCGCATGACTACCTTTCTTAGAAGCATAGGATATCCCATTTATAAAATTGTCATGCAAGGTTACACTTTGTCTACCCCCGACGAATCCAAATGGACCCAAGCCGACATTAGAAATTTTGAGCTTGATGGCAAAGCCATGAATGCTCTACATTGCGGCCTTGACCGAAATGAATTCAATCGAGTGTCTACTTGCACCTCCGCACATGAAATCTGGAAACTTTTGGAGGTTACCCATGAGGGGACCAACAAAGTAAAAGACACCCGATTGGATATGTTTCGTCAGGATTTTGAGTCATTTTCCATGAACCCAAATGAATCTATTTCTGAAATGTTTACTAGATTTACTGACGTGTGCAATGGTAGAAAATCTCTTGGAGATGACATTTCTGCAGAAACAATGGTCAAGAAGATCCTATGGGTCCTTCCGAGCTCATGGGCACCAAAGGTGACGACGATCCAAGAAGCTAAGGACGTCAAAAATATGCCGGTAGAGGAGCTCATCGGATCTCTCATGACGTACGAGATCACGATGAGGCAAGCTCAAAAGGAGGGCACACCAATCAAGACACCAAAGAACATCGCCCTCAAGGTACAAAAAGAAGTAAGCTCCTCCTCCTCATCCTCTTCCTCCTCATCCTCTTCATCATCAAGCGGCGATTCGGAAATGGAGAATCTCGCCCGCCAAATGCACAAGTTTATGAAGAAGCACAAGAAGAAGAAATCCCGCAAGCATCGAAAGCAAGAACCCACCGCAAGATCCGAGCCCAAGGTAAAATGCTACGGGTGCGGCGAAAAGGGCCATTACAAGCCCGATTGCCCACTCAACAAGAAACGGGCCACGCAAAAGGAAAAAGGAAAGAAAAAGGTCCTCAAGGCCACATGGAGTGACACCTCATCCTCCTCCTCCTCCTCGAGCGACAACGGTACGAAATGCCTAATGGCATGTCATGAGGTAACATCTTCCGATTCCTCCTCCTCTTGTTCTTCAAATTCCAATTCTTTTAATCATCTATCTTATGAAGAACTCTCACACGCTAGAGACCAACTAGAAAATGGTTTTCATGAGCTTTCTTCAAAATTCATTGCTTTGAAAAAGAATTTCAAAAAACTCTCTTCCGAAAAAGAACAAATTCTTAAAGAGAAAGAAGAGTTGACCCTTAAAATCCAAAATTTTCCAAATGTTGATTCCATGGAATCAACCATCAAAGACCTAAGGGAGACCCTAGCTAAGTTCACCCAAGGGGAACAAATTTTGAACAATCTCCTAGGTTCCCAACGTATATCTAGAACCACCCAAGGGCTAGGATATACCAATGTAGCTTCCTCCTCCCATGCACCCACTATTTTTGTAAGGGGGAGCTCCGATTTTAAATTTTGCAATTATTGTAAGAAAACCGGGCACCTTATTTATGAATGTAATTGTAAAAATGCTCGTTATGGCCAACCCAAGTCTTTTTACCTTTCGGACGAATTTTATAGGAGAAGACCCGCTATGAGACAAGTTTGGATTGAAAAATCCCTTCTTGCGAGTCTCTCCGGGCCAAAAATAGTTTCCTTTCCCCGGTGATTTGTTGTTTTTATTTAGGGGGAGTTAGGATCGTTTAAGTCCTTTTGATTTCAATTTCAAAATTTTCAATTTCAACCTTCATTTTCAACTCTTGGTATCAAATTTTCAATTCAAAATTCTCAATTCAAAATTTTCATTTCAAATTTTTGATTCAAAACTCTCAATTTCAAAAATTTCATTTGGTTTCAAATTTCAAATTTCAATTGGTTTTTGATTCAAAATTTCAATTGGTTTTTGATTCAAAACTTTCAATTCAATTTTTGGTTCAAAATTTTCATTTCAATTTTGATTCAAAACTTTCAATTCAAACTGTTATTCAATCTTTCAATTTCCAAAATTTCAATTGATTTTCAAATCTCATCTTGTTTTTCAAATCTCTACTTCCCTCAATCAAGTTTTATGCCCCATTCTATTTTGATAATCACAAAGGGGGAGAAATTTCTTGATTGATTGGGGGAGAATCTTTTCTCTCATGCTTAGTATTTATTTTCAATTTATCATTTAGGCATGCCTTTCATTTAAGTTTTTACATTGCTTTGATAAGTGATTGTGATCATCAAAATAGGGGGAGATTGTTGTACCCCACACTATTTGATTTTCATGATCACAATCACTTTCATATATGTTTAACTTTGTTTTTAAGTGTTGTGGATGATAGGCAAAAGATTGCCAAAGGATTGGCCCAAGAATGGACAAGAAATGGACTGAAATTCAGTCCACCGGCCAACCGGTGTGATAGCACCGGCCAGCCGGTGGAACTGGCAGAGGGATTGCCCACTGCCAGGTTCCACCGGTCGACCGGTGGCTCTGTCACCGGTCGACCTGTGGCACCCAGCCCAAATAGTGTTTGCTACTGTCTTGCCACCGGCCAGCCGGTGGCTCCTCCACCGGTCGACCGGTAGAGCCTGGATCAAGACTCTTCTTCTCTACCAAGGCACCGGCTAGCCGGTGGAGCTGTACCGGCCAGCCGGTAGCCCAGTCAAACTAGCCGTTGGCTTTGACCAGTCAACCCTCTTTTGGCCTCCAACGGCTCCGAGGCCTTTTCCAACGGCTCCAAAGCCCTCCAACGGATACTTGAAGGTTCCTAGCCTATAAATAAAGGCCTAGGAAGCCCCGGAACGTTACCCAAGCCACCGGACACATTGTTGATCATTTTGGCGAAGCTCCGGCGGATTGTTCCAAGGGAACCCCAAGTGCTCCATCCATTTCCACATCCAAGAGCACCACTCAAGAAGCTTGGGAGAGCACGCTACATCAACTCCATCATACTTTGGCGCCCAAGTCTTCCTCAATCACGGTTTTTCTAGTTTTATTTATTTTGAGCTTCATTTTGGGTTTGTGCCTACAAACCCCAAACTCTTTTCTCATCTCCCTTTCTTTGGGTTCTCACACCACCACTAAGGTGTGAAGAGGTTTCTTCAAGCCTTTCCTTTTAAAAGGCTTGTGTTCGGTGAGCTAGCCTTCACCCGTTAAAAAGGCTAGTGGGTTCTTGCTAAACCATTAAAAGCAAGTGGGTTCTTGCTAAACCACAAAAGCAAGCTGTAATAGGTCCTAGTGCTACCTCAAAGCCTAGTGGGTTTCTTGCTAAAACCATTGAAAAGCAAGCGGTAGGAATCTCTCAACGGTTGAGTTGGGAGCGGAGACGTAGGCCGGGTTTTTGGCCGAACTCCGTTAACAATTTCTTGTGTGATTGCCTCTTTTATTTCCGCTGCATTTTCAACTTTGATTTTAATTTGTTAATCATTTTTTAAAAGGCAATTCACCCCCCTCTTGCCATCATTCCCGTCTTTGTTCCGACCCAACACATATGCCCCCAGGATTCCCAGCATATCCCCCCTGCTGGCCCAATCAATTCCCCTATGGTAGTTACCACTTTGCCCCTGGCAGATTCCCCTACAGCCTTACTCATCCCTATCAGTGATGGGCCCATTGAACCCCTGCAGTATTTATAGTTTTAAATTTCTTCCACGTTAATACTGGATTTGATGTTTGAAACAGAACTTGTCTCTTTTGCAGGCTGTCATTCTTTGTATAGAGAATGCTCCCTGCACATGGGACACATATGACTTTTATGGGAATTGTTTCATGCAATATAAATGTTTTTTGGAGGAAGCATTGCATATTTTTGAGGAATTTTTTCCACATGGTATGCATGGTGAATTTGCTTCTATGCATTTTTTGTGCACTTCATTGCAAATTATTTTCTCATGGTTTCTCTTGAATTGTGAATTTGTGATGCTCATGCTAGTAAAACTCATAAATAGTACTCTTAAAATACCATTGTCCAAAAGACTTGAGTGACTTGATTTATTACAAAACATTGTGACCGTCAACTTTGGTTGTTGTGTTTAATGGTTTTTAATAATTTTTAAATTATTTTTTCTTCCACTTTTTAAACAAATATCTCTTTAACAAAAACAGACTTGACATGATAATTTGTAAGATTACATCATTAAGTGGTTATTCTGCCCTTTTTTATTATCGAAAGAATGATTAAGCGCAAATGACTATTGTTTGTCACC
Organism: Viscum album; assembly: GCA_963277665.1. Classification (NCBI taxonomy): domain Eukaryota; kingdom Viridiplantae; phylum Streptophyta; class Magnoliopsida; order Santalales; family Viscaceae; genus Viscum; species Viscum album. The sequence continues at coordinate 925,454,644 of OY728126.1, read as the reverse complement.
ATTTTTTTTAATATTTCCCTGGTGCAGTGCCATATGAATGGTTTTTATCATCTTTGATGACATTTAAGATTTTGATTGGACTTGTGTTTTTAGCATATCTGTTCACTGTTAGCTAACCTTGGCATTTTCTTAGGCAATGGTGATCTTCCACAAATTGGATCCGACTATATAAAGGCTGTAAATACAGGCTTAATCTCTCCAAAGTTGCTTGAACTCATAAAATTATTTCTATCATTTGGGTATGGAAGCCTTTTTTTCATTAACGAGCTGATTTATAACTACTTCGGATAACCTATTTCTCTATTTTTTTTGCTTTAAGAAGGGAAACTCGGGTATCATGCCTCATATTTGTTGAAAGAATTATAACTGCTATAGTTATTACGAGAGTCATGAAGAAAATCCAGTCCATCTCTCATTTGATGGTCTCATTTATGTCTGGAAGTACTTCTTCTGTTGATGCCCTTGCGCCCAAATCACAGAAAGAAACATTAGAATCTTTTCACTCTGGAAAGGTAAATAATGCCTGCTGTTCATGAAATTGAATTTTATTGAGTTTTTGTGCGTGGAGCATTGTAAATTTATGCATGACTGATTATATATCCAGGTCAACTTATTAATTGCAACTGATGTTCTTGAGGAAGGAATTAATTTGCGGAACTGCTCATGTGTCATACGGTTTGACCTGCCAAAGACGGTTCGTAGCTATGTTCAGTCATGGGGACGGGCACGACAGAAGGATTCTCAATTCATAATGATGATTGAGAGGTTTTTTTTCCTTCGTTTATTTTAGCACGATTTAATATATATCCTACTTTGTCATCCAGCATAAATGGGAAATAGCATTGATATGAATTGTGAGATAAGGAGGGATCCCATTGGAAATGCCTAACATTTTTTTTTGAAGAAATTACTACAGAAACTCTTCATTATGTTTTTAAAGAAATCCATTGGTCAATACTAAAACCATTGGATTGTTCAACTATCAAGAGCAGCTAAGAAGCTGCTCCAAACAAATGTAGAACTGCTGAGGGTTCTCAACAGTCAGGGCACTAAAATGTTTGATGCTTTAATAGACGACTTTAGGGAGCATAGGTTCTGTAGTTTCCTTTCCTGTTATTTATTTCTTGATCATGAATTTAGGCGCCTATTTGTTTAAGTTTTTTTTTTTGGCCTAAATGCATTAAAAAAAGAATCATTTTTCTAAATCTTGTCATTTGCTTAAGATTTTCTCAAAAACAGAATCTAAAAAAAATCACTTTTCGGTTTTTTTGAAAATAATCCTGATAAGCTTTTTTAAAAATTGTCTCTGCTACTGAAATGGGGCCGGGTTGCTTTTGGTTCCAAGAGCTTGGAAGCCAAAATTGGAAAAATTTGAAAGTGGATTTTTCTCATGTTGGAAGGAAAATCTTATGTCACAATCGTGTACTAAAATGGTAACATCAGCAACCAGAAAACTTGTTAGACCATATTTTGTCTCATGTAAAATAGTGTTACAGGATGTCTGGTATGATTTTTTGCCCTTAGATTTAAAAATGTTTCTGTCAGACATTATTTTTGTTTGCTAATTTCTTATGTTTTTTTTGTTTATCTCTATTTTCAGAGGGAACATGAAGCATGTAGATCAATTATTTGACATCATCAGGAGTGAGCGTTTGGTGGCTGATGCTGCCATAAACAGAGATCCTGACGCCTTTTCAGTAAAAGTATTTACCTTTGATGAAGCGGATGCTTATTTTCTCGATGCAACCGGAGCATCTGTTACAACTGATTCTAGCGTGCATACCATTCATCAGTACTGTGCAAAGCTTCCTTGTGATATGTGAGTTGATCCTTTCTCATCCTTAATTTTTTTTTGTGGATTTGAGCAATTTAACTGATACTATTGTTTATTTGGCTTCTGTGTTCTTCAGGTACTTCTCGCCAATGCCAGACTTCAAATTTTTATTTTCTGAGGGTTTATATTCATGTAAATTAACATTACCTGTCAATGCGTCTTTTCAAACACTGGTTGGACCCTCCAGCAAAAATTCTCTCTTGTCCAAGCAACTTGTTTGTTTGGAAGCTTGTAAAAAACTGCATCACTTAGGGGCACTTGATGATCAGCTTCTACCTTCAATTGAAGAGCATGTGGAAAAACATTCTAACATCACTTGCAAGGAACTAGCAGGTGCAGGTACACGAACTTAAGAGATTTGTTTCACTCTGGTACCATGTGTTGAGGCTTTTGCTTTTTTTGTTTTGTTTTTTTTTTGGTGTTTTAAGGAACAACAAAGCGAAAGGAATTACATGGTTCGGCTTGCATTCGTGCTTTATCTGGAACATGGGGAGATAGAGATATTGGCGCTACGTTTCAAGCTTATGAGATGAGATTTTCCTGCGATGCTGCTGGTCATATTTACTCTGGATTTGTGCTTTTGCTTGAGTCAAAGCTAGAAGATGATGTTGGAAATATTGAAGTAGACTTGTACTTGCATGCAAATAAAGTGGTTAAATCTTCTATTTCATTTTGTGGGAAGGTACATCTAAATGGCGACGAGGTAACTTCATGAATTCTTAAATTCCAAGTTGTTTTTTATTTTTAGTAATATATTCTTCTTGCTGATCATCATCATTATTATTTTTTTAATCAGGTGAAGAAAGCAAAAGTCTTTCAGGAATTATTCTTTAATGGTTTGTTTGGGAAATTGTTTGTTGGCTCCAAATCATCCCGGACACCAAGATTTTTTTTGCTTAATGCTGAAAATAAATCATTATGGAGCCCTTCAAATATGTACTTGCTGTTACCTTTTAGCCATGAGAGGTTGAAAATAAACTGGGGTGTTATTAATTCTTCCTTTTTGGCAGCAGAGTTTTTAAAGAACTGTCGGTTGGGTCTTCAACATTCTACCGGCAGCACTGAAAATATTTTGTCCAGGATCAGTATAGTGGATGCCAAGGTGAAAAACCTTAATTTTGTACATCTGGCCAATGATTCACCCAGCTTTGAAAACCTTAAGGGAAAGGTGGTCATTGCAGTTCACACTGGAAAAATTTATTCTGTTGTTTCTGAAGTAAATGATTCCTCTGCTGAGAGTCCCTTTGATGGTGGTGGTTATAGAACATTTACCGAGTACTTTAAAAAAAAGTAAGTACTGTTAAATTATACATTTTTTTTTTGTGCATTGAAAATTCTTTCAATATCAATCAACATAATAACTGGTCACCCAAAGATGCGGAGGATCACTGTTGATTTAAGATTTATGATTCCTGTAAATGACATTACTCTATCAGGTATGGGATTGTGTTGATGCATCCTGGACAGCCATTATTGAAGTTAAAGCAAAGTCATAACCCACATAACCTCTTGGTGGACTTTAATAACAAAGGTTAGTTATTTGTTTAAAGGTTATTAGGACACGGGCACATATAACTTTGTCAAGGCATCAGTGAATCATTTCTCGGAATATTTTCCATCTTTGTGTTTTGACTTTGTTCCAAATTCTTAGGACGGACTTAAGCATCATTCTTTGCCATTTAATATCCTTGATCAGTGCCTGATATCATTTATTTAATGTGCAGGTGTTTAATCTGACGGATTCTTTCTTGTTTGAAGTTTTGTTCCTTGCCATGTGATACTAGTTTTTCCCCCTTTTTAGCTCAAAGTGTGTTTTTTTTTTATGTGCAAGATATGATGATTGACCAGCCAAGAAGTTATGTTCACATGCCCCCAGAGCTCTTAGTAATTGTCGATGTATCACAAGACGTTTTGAAATCGCTATATTTATTGCCATCCTTGATGCACAGACTGCAGTCTCTGATGTTGGCCAGTCAACTTAGAGAAGACATTGCTTGCTATTTCTGCCGCGTACCCAGTTCATTGGTTTGTCACACTTGTTCAATTCAAATGCTTCAGCATGATTTTCCAATACAGTAATAATGAATGCTCTCTAATTAAATCTCTCGCCTTTAGATTCTGGAAGGTCTTACAACCCTTAGATGTTCTGAAGTTTTTTCAATGGAGCGGTTGGAGCTGCTCGGGGATTCAGTGTTGAAGTATGCTGTGAGCTGCCACCTCTTTTTTAAGTACCCTAAGAAACACGAAGGACAATTATCAGATCAACGCTCATTTTCTGTGTGTAATTCCAACCTTCATAAAGTAGGAACCGATCACAATTTACAGGTGGTTGACTTCTTTGTTTGTTAACAGTACTTTCTTTTCTGCTTTTGTTATATAATCAGTCATTTTTTATATACAACATCATATTGCACTTCTGTTCCATGATTATACAATTGCATGGCATGAAAAATGTAATTTGCTTATGGTTGTTTTAAAAAGCTGCAGAACAGATGACTAGACTGAAACTGGTATAACACTTGTTGACAACTGCTTATGACACTTATTAAGAATCAACAACCCTAGAAACATAAACATTACATCCATTAATGCCATCCAATCGCAAAATGCGCAATCAGTGAAGCGATGATTAAAAGTTTCAAAGACTAATGCACATCCTTGGATTTCTTTCTGCCATTATTTGGTAGTGTTGGAGTCTGCATCCCACATTGGACTTGAGGTCCGGTGTGGTTTTAATTATTTGTTATAAAAGAACCTCAAAGGCTCATTTAGAGAGAACACCTTGGGGGTTCGGGTCTACCTCATTTTATCATTTTACATGGTATCAGAAGGAACCTAATCCCGAACCCTCCCTCCCGTTTTATTTCTTTTTTTCTCGTCGGCCTCTAGGGTTTCTCCCGGTTGGGGGGCGGCGGCCTCCATGGCCAGCAAGCCATAGGTCTCTCCCGCCGCCCCCCCTGCTGGCTATCCCTCCCAGCCGACCTCTGTTCGGCGGATCTCCCCCCTGCCGGTACCTCCTTCCCCGGAGTCCCCTTCCCGCCTCTGCGCGCACAACGGACGCCAGCTCCCAATCCCGGCGGAATCCTCCCTCTGCGCGTCGCGATGACTCCACCCATCCCGCCCGAGGCCCTCCCGAGCGCCGCTCGGCCCGCTGCATCTCCGACGGATCTCTCCCCTGCCGGCGCCTGCTTCCCTGGCGCCTCTCCTCGCTGCGCGCGACGACCCTCGCCTCCCGCGCGACTCCCGGCCCGCCTTCTTCTGCGGATTCCTGGCGACTGCCGCCTCCCGCCTCTCCCGTCGCGCACGACCCGACCTCTCGTTCGACGGCTTCCAGTGCCGCCTCTCCCGCTGTCCGCGCGACTTCCGGCGTCCCGATCCCGACGACCCTCAAGCGCGCGCCTCGCCATCCGTGATCCCAACAGCTAGCCGCGGATCTGCCTCCTCCCGACGACTTCGACAACGGTCTTCCCGCGCGTCGGCCTTCTTGCACCGTTCCCGCGCGACGGCCTTCCTGCACAGCTCCTGCGCGACGGTCCTCCTGCAGCGCTCCTTTCCCTCCCGATCCCGATGACTCCATCCATGCGCGCTCCATCCCAGCCGCGACTCCTTCCTCCCGCCCGATCCCAGCGGCCCCTCCCTCAAGGCGATCCCGACGACCTTCTCCCCCCCCTGCGACGGGGGCTCCCCTCCTTTCCTGACGGGCTCCCGTCCTGTTCGCCCCCCTCTAGTGCGCTGATCTGCAAGGCAACCCTCCCTCCAGCCGATTTCATCCGCTCCAGTCCGGCGCATCTCATTGTCGACACTTCCTCCGGCGAACCGCTGCTCCCTCGCCGGCCTCCTCCTCTGCCAGGCAGCCCCGCCTCCCGTCGTCGGCACCTCCTGCGGAATCCCCGCCTCCCATCGCCGGCATCTCCTGGCGTCTCCTGGCAGCCGCCTCCCTATCCGCCGACACACCTTCGCGCTTCCTCCACCGTGGCGCAGCACCTCGACCGCCTTGGATCCGGGCCCTTTGGCGCCGCCAGATCCCGCAACAATTCTGCGGAATCCCCGCCTCCCGTTACCGGCCCCGCAAGTGCGGCTTTCCCGGCGCTAGTGTGGATTTTCGGCGTCTCATTGACCGGCCCCACTAGTGCGGCATTCCTGGCGCTCCATCAACCGGCCCGGTCTGTGTGGTTCCTATGCTGCGTTTGCAACATCCTCATCCATCCATCATCCTGAGGGGGAGCTGCGTTCTTGAGGGGGAGCTGCGATCGTCGCTTGTTTCTTTTTAATTTCGTCTTGTTTTGTAGTCAAGTTGGGTATGTGCAGTTTGAGGGGGAGTGTTTGCAGCCTGTTGCTTGCTTTGTTTTTTCTTTATGTGTCCAAGTTAGGTATACCTAGCTTGAGGGGGAGTGTTGGAGTCTGCATCCTTCATCGGACTTAAGGTTCGGTGTGGTTTTAATTATTTGTTATAAAAGAACCTCAAGACCTCCTTTAGAAAGAACACCTTGGGGGGTTCGGGTCATCCTATTTTATCATTCTACAGGTAGCATTATAATATTAATTTAATTAAAAACTCAAAACTAACCAACCATTTTAAGCACTTTGTTAATCTGTTTGGTGTACAATCAAAATTGTTTTTGAGACTATGATGTTTATCATCACCACGCCCCTAATGCTTTGTTCGACAACACTTTGAAATCTTTGTGTAACACAATCAGTTATCATAAGTGCTTATGTAGAAGTGTTTCCAGATTGCTTATTGAAAAAAGTTGCTTCTCCTGCTTGCTTAAGTTATTTTCTTCTGGAATTCAAGTGGATGCATTTTTTCTGAAACAAAACACAATTTTTTCAAACTGCTTACATTAAGCGATACATGGTATAAGCAGTTTTCAGTAAGCTTTATCAAACACAGCCTTAGGGATGCGGTGATGATAAACATCATACAATTTCAAAAACAATTTTGATTGGGTGACGACCAAGTTTACAAAGCGCTTAAAATGGTTGGTTGTGAGTTTTTAATTGAATGAGTATTATACTGCTGCCAAATAAAGGGTCCAAGGCTGAGCGTTATTCCTCAGAACTTTTAATAGCTGTTTCACTGATTGCACATTTTTCCATTGGATGACATTGCTGGTTGTAAATGTTTGTGTTTTCAGGGTTGTTGATTCTTAGTTTTCTGTTTGGCCACTTCCCTGATCTTCATAATCTTCTGATGATCCTAAAGAACAGCTTCCTGTTGTTTTATTTTATATTTTACAAAAATAATGAAATTCATATGTTAAGATATCTGTCATTTTCTTTCTCCTCAGGGATACATACAAGATGTGGCATTTGAACCTCTTCGATGGACTGCACCGGGACAGCGTTCTATACATGAAATTCCATGTTCGTGTGGAGTGGATACCCTGGAGGTTCCATTGGGAAAGTTCTACAGGGAAGATAACGGGGTTGTGATTGGAAAGGCCTGTGATAGGGGTCACCGTTGGATTGCATCAAAGACAATCTCTGATTGCGTTGAAGCCCTAATAGGAGCTTATTACATAGCTGGCGGCTTAGGCGCGGCCCTTCATATGATGGAATGGCTTGGGATTGTTGTCGGGCTCGATCCTATATCTGTCGCAGAAATTGTTAAAAATGTATCCATTCACTCTTACACCCCAATGAAAACGGTGGTGGAAACCCTAGAGGGCAAGCTTGGGTACAAATTCTCTGTCAAGGGTCTTCTGTTGGAGGCTGTCACCCATCCTTCTGTGCAAGAATTGGGAGTCAGCTACTGTTACCAGGTATTTATGAAGTCTTGGCACTATGAATTTTCAAACATTCTCTCTCCACTAGACCTGTTCATGGGCCCAGGAATCCACCCGATCCGATAAGCCCAGCCCGAAAAAATTGTATTATTGAGCCTTATTTCTTTGTTGTGAATAGTAAATGAGCCACTTTCAAAAGTCCGTTTAATATTTGTGGTAGGCTTGGACCACAATTTGTGTCCTGACCTGCCCGATAATAATTTGATATAATATATTTTTTAAGAGAAATCATCATATCATGTATATATTTTAAAACTATCATCATCATCATTATTATATATGTATATTTTTTTAATATGATGAATTTTTAAAGCCAGATTAATAATCGGTTCGGGCTTTGGGCTGAGATGTTTTTAAATGGGCTGGGCTTTGGGTTTCCGGCCATGATTTTTTATATATCAACAAGGTAAAAACCTGGCCCAAACCCGATAGGTCTGTCCTGTGCAACACCCATACTCCCTCTTCCAACGGTCTAGTATTTTTGTGTTGCATTCGGTGCGACAAATTTCCTACCGTACTGGTTGATACGAAGCCCGAATTATTGAAAAGAGAGCAATCTCTAGCTGGGACAGCTTGAATCTAACCAAAATACTACAATATATGAAAAAAAGTGGGGAGTTTTTGTGGTCCCCAATATGAGAAAAAACAGTGCATTTAATTTTATATTTTCACCAGTAACTTTATTAATTATAAGAGAATATAGTATAAATACTGAAATAAGAGTATTTTTTGAGAATAAATTATAATTTGTAATAAATTCGACACATTCATCTACTTTCAACTGTTTTTCTTAATTGCTGTGAAGCTGTTATTTTTTGCTTATATTGTGGATCAGACTTAGCAAGTTTTTGTTCTTTTGCATACTGTTACATTCTCTCAGCAGTGGCCTTATTGAATTTTGGACAGAGGCTTGAATTTCTCGGTGATTCTGTTCTGGACCTGCTCATTACACAGTATCTTTATCAAACTCATGCGGATATAGATCAAGGGCAGTTAACTGATCTTAGGTCAGCTTCTGTGAACAATGAGAGTTTTGCTCAAGCTGCTATAAGGAATAACCTTCAAGAATATCTTCAACATTGCTCTGGATTGCTTTCAAATCAGATAGCAGAGTATGTCCAGTCACTCTCTGTTGTTGATGTCTCCAAGCCAATCCAAACCCTAAGAGGTCCAAAAGTAAGTACTGAATTTATTAAGTGAATGTATTATCAAATTTATTGTTAATTATTAATACAAGCTGTGGGTATCATTTTCTGCTGCAGGTTCTCGGCGACATGATTGAGAGCATTGCTGGGGCAATTCTCATTGACAGCGAGCTTAAGCTTGATGAAGTTTGGAGAGTGCTTAAACCTCTATTATCTCCATTAGTGACACCAGATAGTCTTGAGCTGCATCCCTTTAGACAACTGCAAGAGCTGTGCAGTTCTCTGGGATATTTTGTTAAAGAGACATGTAGGAATAATCAGGGAGAAATGGTCTCAATTGAGCTTCATGTACAGCTCAGAGATGAACTGGTGGAAGGCCGGGGATGTGGTAAGAGAACAAGAGATGCCAGAGGACAAGCAGCTTTCCAATTGTTGAAAAATCTTGAGGTTTGTTGGTGCTTTGAAATATTTTTCCTTTTTCTGTAGTCACAACATGACATTAGAGAGTTTCTACCATTCTCTTGAATCTCCTCATCTTATTATAAGAAACAATCCAATGTAGCCAAATCCCTGGGAACATAAACATCAATCATTTGTGATGAAGCAGGACAGAGGAATTTCGCATTGTCGCCCTGTTTTGAAGAAGAGGATGCAGGATGATCATTTCCAATCAAATGATGAGCAGAAACCCCCCAAAAAACAGATGATCACGAAATCTCAGTTGGATACCGTTGCTGCTGTACCTTCCTCCACTGGAGACTCGTCTGCCACTCCAGGTTTGCATTATCAGTACCAGGACTTCCATTACATATCCATCTTCATGCCTTCTGTGCTTGCATGAAATTTCATATTCTTTTTATAGTTTCGGGGTGGGGGTGGGTGCTGACACACACACACACTAGCAGTAAAGTGATTAGGAAATACTTAATACTTGTTTGGGTTATCTAAAGAAATAGAAATTAGGAAGAAAAGTGGAGTTCTTTTAGCAATCGCCAAATGATGTGGTGATCTGTTTATGTACATTTGCTATTTACTGATTTCATTGTCCGAGTTCTGTAATTAATGTTTCACTGTAATAAATTTGATAATATCTGTGCATATCTTTATTACCTACTCTTCAACTAATAATGAATTTTATTGAGGATCTTGATGGGAATTTGTAGATATTAAATCAACATCCCCCAATTTAACTATTAAAGTGCATCCAAACAGTGATTTGGATGCCTGCGCTCCCAAAAGATGATGGATTATCTACCTTAAGGCTGCGTTTGGCAACAGTTAAGAAAAAATTGATTTTTTTCACAGTGATTGCATCGGTGAATACGCAGAAAGGAGGGCCTCGCCAAGCGCTTTATTCTCTGTGCAAGAAACAACTGTGGCCTATGCCTGGGTTGACTGTAGAGCACCAATCAAGGTCGGTCCAAGCACACGAGTTCTATTAAAAAAAGGATTATCATGATAGTGTTTTATCTAAAAAATGCTCAAGCAAACAGACCCTTATCATTCATATTATTTTTGTACAGTGTTGCTCTTGTGTTGTGCGAAGGCCTGGAGAAGAGAAAGGGTTTGAACAGCTTCATCGCCAAGGCATCACTGTGCATACCGAATGATGGGACGGTGGAGTGCATGGGAGATGCTCGAGGTGACAAAAAATCCGCGACTGATTCCGCAGCCCTCCACTTGCTATCTGAGCTCCAACGATTGGGTAAACTTATCATTAGAACCGAATCATGACGATGTTTAGTATTATCATTCTTTAGTTCACATGTTTGTTGAATGACAAAGCATGCATGGAGAATTTGATCTCCCAATTGTGACAATCAACGCCAACAGTATCACTCAAGTAATTCAGCAGTTTGCAATTCATTTTTATCACACAGCTTTACATTTTTAGCTGTAAAGAAATTTTTAACAGTTTCAGAATTCAAATTATGATTCAGAATAAGGCAATTTAGATTCATTAGGGAGGTTAAAAACAGGGAACCCATCCATTTTTACGTAACTTCCTGAAAACAGTGTGTACATCTACCCTGACAATCATAATAAATAAAGCTACAATGTATGAATGCCAAGCATTGAACACCGCCTCTACCGAATACTTGTAAGAGAAATACTACAATGACATGCAAGTATGCCTATAAGAGTGAGTACAAAGTCCTCTATAGAATCATCTCAAAACAATATGCCTCACATTGATCACAACATGTTCATGCAATCAAGAGGGCAACTAAGAACATGAATCTAGCCCAAAACTAGGTTCGGAAAACATCACATGACTATCAAAGCCTACAATGTAAATAGGTGAGTACATCTACCCAACATGGTTCCAAACATCGGATCATACATGAACAAATATTGTGTGCATGAAGTGAAACACGACATGATCACATTTCAGTCCAACAATCATGTTTACCTAAGCTAACCTTGTAGCTTACCACAAAAAACTCTCCAAATAACAAGGTACATAGGCATATAGAACACGCGTATTGGAAATACACGATTTCAGAAACCCAAGGACTCAATAGATGGTATGAATATGTAAAATAGGATTTTCAATCCTAGTTGGAAAAAAAGGGAAACAAATACTTCAAATGGAAAGCGAGTAAATAAAATTTCATACTCGATCTCATGGAGAAATATCGAATTCTGTGGAAAGCTGTATATACCACACACTTTTTTCACGAGGAGACATCCGTTAGGAAAAATAATAGATCACTCTCAGAGAAAGGAATATCTGACCATGTAGAACACACAAACCACTGAAGCCATCACTCCATCGAGTGACAACGTCAATCGAGAGTCCCAACTCTATCTATCGAACATCATCGTAATCATCCCACTCAGATCTCCAAATCTAATTGTCAAATACCCTAACTTAGCCCCCTTCCTGGTGTTAGGGTCGTGCCAAGAAGAATCTTGAGGATATGGTTGTATTCCATGATCTCGTCAAATCCACACCATTGATTTCTAAAATGATCTAGAGCCGCTAGCGTGAGGGGCAACCATCTCCCCTAACATTGCAATGCCTCATCAACTCCACCTTAACAAGACATCATAATATCTCAAAGGGAAATCCTCAAAAAGGAAAACCTTGATTCTCATCTTAGTTGATAGGAGAGGGGCAACAACATCCACGTTGACTAAAGTCTCTAAGGGCATCCAAACTTTCGACTAGGTCCAACGTGGATCTTAAGATGTTCCCAATAGACAAGACATGACACATTACCCTCCCCCTAGACACAACCACACCATGAGAAGTTTCAGGGAGATCTTGACGCAAATCCTATATCTACACCACATATCTTAGGCACAATTCCACATTTGTGACGAAGTCCATAAAGTTGTCCCCATGCAATTCATATGTTGCATCAATCCATTGGAAACATCAAAGTTGTTGAAGACATACCATCTCCGCACAAACCATCATCATAATCATTTGGCTAAACTCAGAGCGCAATTGACATCATTGCAGGAAGATCTAGGTCGCATTGGGCTCCACCGAAGAGGAAACATCCCATCTACACACTGGAGCGAGAATTCATCCCAACCACTAGCATTTTCCGGGCCTTACTATTGGAACTCAATATGCAATGTGTAACGCCCCAACCTCGGATCACTGATCGGTGTTCTAATCGGAGAGCTACTGAGATCTCAGACGCACCTCCCCATACGCCGGAATCTATCGACTAGCAGTGAGAGTCTAGGGTGTTACCGTAGGGAGAATATACCCCCATATTAGAGTGCTCAATAACAAACAAATAACCAAACACTACCATAATAAGTAATCAGAGTACGCATAATCAATACACAAAAATCAACAATAAATGAATGCAGAAGCAACCAGTCATATAGAACCATGGTCATGTCAGCATACAAACACTGATCACCTACCAAGCTGATCGCATATACACAATAAATAAAAGAATATAATACAAGAGGCTCCACTTCCATTGTAACATCCCGACCCAAATCACTGGGTTCGAACTGAAGTGCTACATGACCTCATACACGCCTCCCTATATGCAAGAGACTGTCAACTAGCGACGATAGTCTAGAGATGTTGTGAGGAGACTATACCCTCGGTAATCATAACCGCACACAAGTGCACATATATATAGAGGTGTATGTCATGATGGAAAGATAAATGCACATATAAGCATACAATTAATCATATACCGAGCGATCGTGCACTAACCAGGCTGCCATGAACCCTGACCGTACGTGCTTCGATGCCATGACAAAAGAATGTCATAAGTGGTCATCACATGACATAATTCATGCCATGCGACTCCGTCCTCCTTTAAGAACAATACATGTTTCGCCTTTAAGGAACAACTCCACGCCCACCTTTAAGGGAAAGTCACACCTATGACTCATGGCTACCTACTTTCCTCTAATGGCATGCATGCTTGACACTCCATAATCAATGGAACTCTACACATACGCAAGGATGTTCCCCATCGACACATCATGCTGACCTATGTACCCTCTTCCAATGGCGTATGACATTCTCCCCCAATGGGTCAATCACATGCCAAGCTTTGGCACTATCCATCTTTTATTCAAAGCCACAATCTATGAGTAATGTCATCCATGCTCCCCCTCTAAGGGACCAGCTAAATCCTTTAGGGCCACCTATCAACCTGAACACTGAAATAGAGGTTCCATCGTCTATGCACAAATCCACATGTAAGGCATGACATAACAAGGAACAATATATCACACTAAATATTCCACAGACTATGAAACAATACATAAATAAGGTACAACATAGTCAGGAACAAGCATGAAATATCAAATCTTCCACGACTATGAAATAATCACATATAGGGTGTGGCATAACAAGGAACACACAAGCCATACCAAGCAAAGGTCTCACAGGCTATGCGACGACCCACATCGTCACGAGTTGTGAAAATCAGGGGAAATTTGAACCTTTTTGTTCCCGAGAGTGTTCAAGAGAAAAATGCAAAATTCTCTTATGAGATGATCTTGGATAATTTTTTTGACCACTCCGTTGGTCCCGGAATATGGTGTTTACCCTAGATAGGAGTTTGGTGGAAATCCAAACTATTCAAATTTTCACAGAATATTTTATATTTAATTAATTAAATATTAATTTGTTCATGCATGTTCGTTCAATCATATCTTTTTAAACGAAACATCAGATTGAGATTCCGTCTCCATCATTGAGTCCAAAATGGGGGGTTTTGCCCAGGTGAGAGCATTGGGGACGAACCCCCTTTCCTTTTTATTTTTTCCTTTATTTTTCTTTCTTCTTTCTTTTCCCTTGGCTTGTCGCGTACACCCATGGGGGGGATTCCCCTTTGGGGTCTTCGGCCAAGAGAGGGAGAGGGAGAGAAGAGAGGGAGAGGGAAAGGAGTAGGCACTTCTGCAGAGCTTGGGTCACGCCAGATCGTCGTACGACAGTTGTTGATCGCGAATCGATGCGAAGCTTCGGCGGTTTCCGCCCAGAGGTAGGCCCATTTTATGTTTTATGTAGAAAATCCTTGTAGTTTAAGTGTTTTTCACTTTTAAAGCCTTGTTTGGGTTGTTTGGGACCCCTAGTGGGTCAATTTGTGGGTTTTGTGGGGGAAATCGGGTGTTTCAGGCCGTTTTGAGGGGTTTTCGTTCGGGAAAACCCATGTACATGGCGTGTTGTTCAGAGAACACACCCCGTGTGTTCTTCATGTTCGGGGAAGATGAGTTTTTGGGAAGTACACGCCGTGTAGTGGGCTTTCGGGGTGTGGTTGAGTACTTGGCCAGACACCCTGTGCGAGGGTACGTGACTGTGTAGGGTACATGACCAGTGCCTATGTGGGGTGCATATCGTGTAGGTGTACACACCCATGTAGGGTACATTGCTAGGTGCACGGGCGGGTACCAATGTGGGGTCACATGTTGTGTACTAGTGGTATACGCTGTGTACTCGGACATGTTACACGTCAAGTGGGGCTAAAGTACACAGGCACCCATGCTGGGTTACACATTGTGTACTAGGAGGCACACACTGTGTACTTTGGAAAAGTACATGTTAAGTGGACGAAGGCACACGACCAAAGAGGACTTCTGGGGTTACATGCCGTGTACCCCAAGTGCATGGTGTGTACTTATACTGACTTAGTATGTTTTTCCTGTTTTCATACCAGAGTCAGAATTGGACTTGCGAGTAGTCCACTCTGGGTGTTTTTCTACATGGATCATGATGGTGACATCCTTTTGGTGTTTTTCTTATCGCCGATGTGTCATAGATTAGAGGATGTAATTGAGGGGTCCTCTAGACCATCCACACATGCTTTATAATCTCTTGATTTATCATACTTATTGTACCCTAGGGTCCTGCTGTACACCTGGTGGGTGGGGGGGGGGTAAATTAGGGTGTCTTGAAATTTCTTATTTTCCTTAGATTAATCAAATCTTGTATTCATGTTGGCGAACACAACTTGAATCTATCTTGTCTGTTCAATCAAGATCAAAAATAGTAAAGAGCATGATCACATAATTTTACTTGGTTCAACCATAAAGGGATACATTCAAGGAACACATCAATGGTGTATTGATATGCCAATTAACAACTAATTCAATTGTATGTGATTATAATATTTAGGAAGTGATAATTTCTCATCCAAGGTCCATGACCTCTTCCCCTCTTATGCACACTACTTTTAGGAGGGATAAAAAGTTTATCATTGACACATAGGTTGATCTCAAAAGATAAAAATCAAAATATTTAAGGGTGTTATCTATTTTGCTCCAATATTCACTTCCAGATATTTCAGTGATATTCACAATAGATTAATCTTTCAAGACTGATCTTTAGTGAAACTCTAACCGATCACACTTCACATCTCAATAATAGATATCCAATGAACTTTTTCTATTGATCCTCTGTTTCCAATTTGTTAAAAATTCTCTCTTTTTTCTCTACATGATACCCTTTTTTTTCATAGAAGGCTTCTCTATATCCAAAGAATGTTTGTATTTCAGATTTGAAATTCAAACAATAACTAACTTCCAACTTTCTCTATTTGAAATCCAACCCTTAGACCATATTCTATCAAATATCCACCATTGAATTCTAATAGGTAGTCATCGGTTGCTCAAATAACCACCACATCATCATGAGATAACCACATCATCATTTTTTTCAAACTCTCCAAATTCCATCAGTCACAGTGCAACATACTCCTTCGAGACATGAAAAGATAGTTTCTTCCTTAGCTATAACTAACTGCTATACGGGTCATAATGTGATAAAACACTTTATGGCGTAATATTCTCAACAGTAGCAAAATTGTAACGAACCAATGTTTTATCAATGGAAATTACCTTCTTATAATTATGTCATATAATCACATGAAATCACAACACAATGAACTACTAAATACTATATGACCTTTAAACATAATATTGTCACTTATATGATTTGAATTTCAAAAATCTGACATACAAAATTGCGATCAGTAAGATGTTTGGAGTCTGATGGAACAAACTTAATTTTTGGTGAATAATAACCTACCTTTATGAATAGTAATATGACCCTTATGAAAAGTAAAACTTACTTAAGAATAGTAACCTCACCCATGAATATATATGTTGGGCCAAAATCCCTCAAGGCATTATTGAAGTATTTTTGAGGTGATTGTGTTTGTTGACAAAGTGATCATCTGTGTTGTGATTGTTGACAATGCAAACCATGACATACAAATTTGTTGACAAAGGGGGTTTCATGGTGGAATGTCGAGTTTAAGAGCTGTGGTCAACGATCCATGTTTGATTCAAGAACGTCGATAATGGAATGGATGATTTGGAGGTGGTACAAAAAGAACAGATACAAGGTGACACCGTTTTCCAGTGTTTGCCAAATTTTTGGGCCTAAAAATCGACAAATGAAGAAAAATGTTTTTGGCAAAGGGACTTGCGTGCCGAGGACTTGGAGTATAGGAAACTTGCGCGCCATATGTTTTTCAAGATCAGAAGATCAAAATATGGCAAAGGAAATAGGTTCGCGCAAGTTTGGGAGTTGGTCGCGCAAGTGTCTTGGAGGATAGAAGACTTGCGCGCCGAGACTGGGTCGCGCAGGTGACTTGCGTGCCGTTACGCAGGGTTGACCAAATGCCTATAAATACTGGACCACCCCTCTTCATTCTTCACCGGAGTTCAACACTTTGAGAAATTAGAGCTCCCGTCGCGCAGGTGTGGTGGTCGCGCAAGTGGTGTGTGGGTCGCGCAGGTAGAGTTGCGCGCCGGTGGTTGAAGTTGTGCGCCAGTGTGAGAAGTTGCGCGCCGGTTGGCAGTTGCGCACCAATATTGGTTTGGGCGTAAAAAGAAGTGTGTCGCGCAAGTTTGGAGTTGAGGAAGCTTGAGCCGCGCAAGTGTCTGAGGAGGACTTGCGCGCCCGTTGTGACTTGCGTGCCGATACTTGCGTGCCGAGATTGACTTGCGCGCCCAGTAAGGTTTATTTCTAGCAGTGATTTTCGGGCTGCGTGGAAGCTGGATGTTTGCCCGATACCTTCGGTGCAAAGAGATATTCATCTACGGGTGAAAATTGGGCTTCAACAGAGCATCTACTTACAGAGGAAGATGCATTCCTTCATGCAAATGAAGAGACCTACATGTCTATAAACTGTGAGTGGATCCTTTCCAGAGCAGTGAGCGAAGGAACAGGAAGAAGGTGATCCTCTCCACCGACAGTGAGCCAGAGAGAGAGAAACAGGGAGTGACCATTGGGAAAGCAGTGAGCTGACCCTAAAACATTGTAAAGGCAGTGAGCCTGAGAATAGAAGTGATCTATCCCGAACCTTTGTATCCACATCTAGTGAAGAATAGTGGAATTTGGTACGACCGGCAACTTGTCGGCATATGCTCCTTGGACGTAGCCTAGTGAGGGTGAACCAAGTAAAAATCTTTGTGTCTGCCTGGTTGCTTCCCTGCATTGCATTTAAAGCATCATCATCAGATAAAGAAGAAAATAAGTGATCATAATAAACACACAAGTGCAAACAAAGTGACCCTTGTAACAAAGAGGTTAAGATCCAGTGGGGCAGGAAGAACTTTGAAAAAGAATATCCATACCCTGATTCACCCCCCCTCTCAGGGTATATAGGCCCGTATTGGTCCTAACAATTGGTATCAGAGGGATATGTTGCCTTTATCAGATTTGTTTGCTCGATCGTAGTGTTCCCTGGCAAAGGGAAAAACATCAAAGAAGAATCAGAAGTCAGGTGATATCCCTCAGTGTGGAAGTGTTTATGGGAAAAGTGTGATTCAATTAAAAGAATCAAACAGCTTACTGAAGGAAGGCCTGGATGAATCTGATAGGGAAAAGATTGATTTACTCAATCATGATGTTGGAATGAGTGAAGTACATGAACATCAAAGTGATGATGGAACAACTGATGATGATGAAGTTTCAAGAAGTAGGCCACCAATAGATGTTGTCAACATGACAAAGGAAGTGGATCAGAAGTTGGATGAAGAAGTCAAATCTAAAGATATCCGGATCAAAGTATTGGAAACAGAGGTCAACAAGCTAAGAGGCTTAAATCAAAGGCTTATTGATATAGTTACTGTCCTAACAGAGAAGAATGATTCACATGCCGAAGAACTACAGAAGATGGCTAAAATGAAAGGAAAACAAAAGGCTGATGATTATGAAGAGAATCAAAATTTAGATGATGTTCTGAATCTGAAAGCTAGAAATGATGATCTAGCAACATAGTTGTCTGAAGAAGTTCAGAAGAATCGAAGTCTACAACAAGAGAATGAATCTCTCTCTGAATCTGTTTCTAAGGAAACATTGAAAGTAAAGGAGCAGAGTAACATGGTGGATAATCTGACACGTGAACTAGAAGATGAGTTGAGTAGCGGGAAGAATCTCAGAAAAGAACTCAATTCTCAACTTGAATCAAAAGATAATAAGATTCAACAATTGGAGGAAGAGATAGAAAAATCCAAGAAGGAAATGGAGATATCAAAAGACAAAGGAAAACCTAAGTTGAAGGATGCACTGCACTTACTATTCAATTATCCTTCGAAAGGTGATGATAAAATGAAAAGGAAGTATGATATTTCTGAGGAGAAACAACAAAATATTTTCTCAGCTCAAAGACCATACAGTTTGGGAAAAACTGGTATTGGATTTAATGAATCACCTCCCACGCATGATAGAGAAAGAGTTGTGAACAGTTCCAGATGTGGAGAAAATCCTGTAGGTGCTGGAGATATGCCTAAGAGGACAGTAACAAGAAGTAGTGACGACATGTGCTATTTCT
This sequence comes from Viscum album, assembly GCA_963277665.1. NCBI lineage: Eukaryota > Viridiplantae > Streptophyta > Magnoliopsida > Santalales > Viscaceae > Viscum > Viscum album. The sequence continues at coordinate 925,435,602 of OY728126.1, read as the reverse complement.
GTGGGAGTCATGGCCACACATCAAGCTTTTGTTTAGAGGCTCTGGAATACATTTCAATCTGTGAAAATAGAAACTTTGATAAATCTGAGAATAAGAAGAAGCGTCATGAGAAATCAGAGAGAAGAGTTTCTCAGAGGAAAGCATCCATCAGATGCTATTATTGTGGAAGAATGGGACACACCATGAGTATGTGTCAGGAAGCTCAAGAGCCCCGTATCATAAGAAGAACTCAAGGTGTATCAACATCTCGACATAGAAATGACGAAACAAGGCATGCCTTTGATGGAAAATGTTTTATATGTTCTGATTATGGGCATTTGGCCAGAAATTGCAGCAAGAAGAAAGCAGGAAAAGGAAAGGAACTTGAAAAGAGATTCTCTACACCAATGATGCATAATGAGAAATTGTACATTGGGAGACAAAGTGGAAAGTTAGAGAATAAGCTTAGAGCCTCAGGGGAATCTCATGGAGCTGAACGAAAGGTGTATCTGTCACCTACTCTGTCACACTCACAATCGCCCCCTAAGAAAGAACATGAACATATCTGGAAGAAAAATGGAAGAAACGCTACAACTGTGAGTAAGAAGAATGTACGTTTAGTGGAGGACCCACCACCAACGCAAAATAGTGTAGTGGCTCATAAATCTGATAAAAGAAAGATAAACAAAGAATGCATTGAAAACATTGCATGTCATGTGCCATAGAGAGAACTGGAGGAAAAACGAAAATCCTTACAATGGTGGAAGAAGCAAGGGAAGATGACAAGCAAGGAGACTCCTGCTCAGAGAAATAATCAAGGAAAATGGAATTTTGGTGGAATATCAAAGACGAAACTGTGCACTAGTGGGCATAAACCACAAATGGTGAGAAAGGCCAAGCCTATAGAATCTACATATCGGAAAAAGGCTCAGCATGTGGGTAATGAATGCTTAGTCATATGGCCAGAGTAGTTGAAGTTGGCTAGGCAACTAGAAGAAGCAAAGAAAGAGTGTGATGCTCTGCAAGAAAGAATCAAAGGATTGACCCATCAGGATCAACCACAATCCTCATCTTGAGGAGTCCAGAAGTGACCCTCTCCCTATGTATATAAATGCTATTAACTGATGATTCATGTGTTTCGGGTTTAGGGAGATACGATCCAAGGGGTAGTGGAATTTAAAGATGCAATGTAGAGATGTGGTATGCTTTAGAGTTTCTATTGTCTCAAATTAGGTACCAAGGTTGAAGGAGAAAGGGAGAAATAGAGCACAATGTGAAGTGATTATGTTATTAACTCTATCTCTTGTTTCCTACACCGAGTTCCAACTCAGTAGGCTTAGAGATTTTGTTAGTGGCTCAATGATGGGTGGAAGATGAGAATAAATGATACTGGAGAAGAAGAATGTTTTAGTGGGTCTTACCCCAGGAAGTGTTGCATAACATAGGGGGAGCATTCAATAACAAAATCAGATGCAAGAGCCATCAATGCAATAATTGGATGACTCAGATCAGGTGTTGTCTATGGAGAAAAAAAAACATATTGCGGGGGAAGCAACAATAATCAATCATTTCATGCTTATTTATTTTGCTCTAACAATGTGGTATCAGCTGACTGCTTTCAGGATACCTAGAAGCTACAAGAGAGAATCAAAGGTGTGTCAACGAAAATATGAGAGAAGATGTTCAAAGAAATGACGTCATTAAAACAATGATACAGTGAAAAGTTTTCTGTTGAAATTGAGGATGTGGTAAGAGACTCAGGGAGAGAAGAAGTGGTTGAAGTTGATTCAGAAGAAGATACTGATGGTGTGTACGAGGAAGTAAAATTCTTATCTGCACAAAAGCCAAAGAGTCGATCTGAAATTGACAGGTAGAATATCATCAGTGATTAGTCAGCTCCAGTTTAGACAAGGAAAATGAAATCACTGCAGCAGGCATCCTTTCTATCTCAGGTTTAGCCGAAAGGCTTTGATGATGTAGTTGAAGATGATAACTGGGTTCAAGCCATGAATGAAGAGCTAAATCAGATTGAGAAGAATCAGACGTGGGAGATTGTTTCAAGGCCAGCAGATAAGAATGTCATCAGGACTAAATGGGTCTATCACAACAAGATGAATGAATATGGCATAGTGATTCGGAACAAAGCACAACTAATGTGCAAGGGATACTCCCAGATAGAGGGAATAGATGTTGATGAGACATTTCACCAGTTGTAAGGATATAGACAATTATTTTTGGCCATATCAGTGCAAAGAAAGTTCAAAGTGTTCCAGATGGACATCAAATCTGCATTTCTAAATGGGGTTCTGGAAAAGAGTTGTACATTGAACAACTAGATGGTTTTCTCATTTATGAGGATGAGAACAAAGTTTTCAGGCTGAAGAAGGCGTTGTATGAGCTGAAACAAGCACCAAGAGCATGGTACTTAATGCTTTATCAGTATTTGAAGAAACATGGTTTCCAATGTGGTGGAGTTGATTGCAATATCTATTTCAACCACAACAGTAATCAAAGGAAGTTGGTACTATTTTATGTCGATGACATAATCATTGGCGGATCAGATGAAGCACAATGCAGACAATTTTCTGAATTCATGAAACATGAGTTCGAAATGTCTATGATTGGTGAGCTGGCATTTTTCCTTGGTCTACAGGTGACACAAGGAAGGAATGGAACATTCATTTCACAGACCAAATATGCCAAGGAGGTAATTTAAAGATTCGGGAAGGACAATTCCAAGGAGATGAGGACTCTGGTAGCTACCCGGATGAAATTGTCCAAAGATGAGGATGGAAAGCGAGATATCAGAGTAATCCTAAGGAAAGCCACATGCTTGCAGTGAAAAGAATACTTCGGTATATCCAGGGCACAATGGATTTCGGCTTGACATATACTGACAAATCTCAGACAGAGTTATTGGGATATACTGATGCAGACTAGGCTGGTTCAGCGGATGATAGAAAATCAATGTCAGGTGGTGCATTCTATCTTGGTGGATTGTGTATTTCTTGGCTTAGCAAGAAGCAAGATTGCATTTCATTGAGCACCGTGGAAGTTGAGTATATTGCGGCCACTCAAGCATGCACACAGTTATTGTGGATGAAGCAGCATCTTGAAGACATGAGAATTGAAGTAAGGTCTCCGATCGGAATCCAGTGTGATAACTCAAGTGCTATAAATCTAAGCAAAAATCCCGTGCATCATTCAAGGAAAAAGCACATTGAGATAAAGTATCATTTTATCAAGGAGAATGTTGAGCAGGGAATCGTGAAGTTGGAGTATGTGCCTACAGAGCTACAGGTTGCAGACATTCTGACAAAGGACCTACCCAAGGAAGCATTTGAAAGGCATTGACTGGATCTGGGAGTTCAGTCGACTCCCCGCACTTAAAAGAGTGTGGATGTGGAACCACCCCCTCTCCCCGAGGTATGATGTGTTTTTCCTTAATGTGCTGATATGTGTTCTCTACTATGTTACAGACTGCAAAGGAGTGGCCTTTGGGTTCGTTGACAAAGTGGGAGAAAATAGTGATTGATCAAGGGGGAAACAGTGTGGCTATTTGCGAAATCATGACAGATACGGGGAGAAGCTGACCAGTGGAGCATCCAGATAGGGGGAGAAATGAGAAAGGAGAGATTTTTAAATCTGACGATGCTAGAAGTGATCGATCAAAGAATAGATATCACGACAGCTGAGGATCGTGATAAGAGCAGAAGAGTGGTGTTGGAGAGTGGTAAGAATATTTCTAAACCAAACATTGGTCTTCCAACAAGTCCTTCAACAATTGGTATCAGTTTAGTACAAATTGGTATCAGTTTGGTGTCAACAGTGGATGTTAGAGATGAAGTGATTCATTGATGAACTTTTCATTTACTCTTGTTTCTCACGCCGAGCATTGCTCATGTGGGCTTAGGGTATTATGTGTTGAGTAAATCCTTGATCGCTATTAGAATCGCAAAAGGCGAATGGCGGCTGAAGAATTAATGATGCATATTTTTTTTATGGAAGAGTTGTCAACAAACCCAAAGGGGGAGATTGTTGGGCTAAAATCCCTCAAGGCATCATTGAAGTATTTTTGAGGTGATTGTGTTTGTTGACAAAGTGATCATCTGTGCTGTGATTGTTGACAATGCAAACCATGACATACAAATTTGTTGACAAAGGGGGTTTCATAGTGGAATGTCAAGTTCAAGAGCTGTGGTCAACGATCCATGTTTGATTCAAGAACGTTGATAATGGAATGGACAATCTGGAGGCGGTACAAAAAGAACAGATACAAGGTGGCGCCGTTTTCCAGTGTTTGCCAAATTTTTGGGCCTGAAAATCGACAAATGAAGAAAAGTATTTTTGGAAAAGGGACTTGCGCGCCGATGACTTGGAGTATAGGAAACTTGCGTACCATATGTTTTTCAAGATCAGAAGATCAAAATATGGCAAAGGAAATAGGTTCGCGCAAGTTTGGGAGTTGGTCGCGCAAGTGTCTAGGAGGACAGAAGACTTGCGCACCGAGACTGGGTTGTGCAGGTGACTTGCGCGCCATCGCGCAGGGTTGACCAAATGCCTATAAATACTGGACCACCCCTCTTCATTCTTCACCGGAGTTCAACACTTTGAGAAATCAGAGCTCCCGTCGCGCAAGTGTGGTGGTCGCGCAAGTGGTGTGTGGGTCGCGCAGGTAGAGTTGCGCGCCGGTGGTTGAAGTTGTGCGCCGGTGTGAGAAGTTGCGCGCCGGTTGGCAGTTGCGCGCCAATATTGGTTTCGGCGTAAAAGGAAGTGTGTCGTGCAAGTTTGGAGTTGAGGAAGCTTGAGTCGCACAAGTGTTTGAGGAGTAATTGCGCGCCCATTGTGACTTGCGCGCCGATACTTGCGCGCCGAGATTGACTTGCACTCCAAGTAAGGTTTATTTCCAGCAGTGATTTTCGGGCTACGTGGAAGCTGGATGTTTGCCCGATACCTTCGGTGCAAAGAGAGATTCATCTACAGGTGAAAATTGGGCTTCAACAGAGCATCTACTTACAGAGGAAGATGCATTCCTTCATACAAATGAAGAGACCTACATGTCTATAAACTGTGAGTGGATCCTTTCCAGAGCAGTGAGCGAAGGAATAGGAAGAAGGTGATCCTCTCCACCGACAGTGATCCAGAGAGAGAGAAACAGAGAGTGACCCTTGGGAAAGCAGTGAGTTGACCCTAAAACATTGTAAAGGCAGTGAGCCTGGGAATAGAAGTGATCTATCCCGAACCTTTGTATCCACATCTAGTGAAGAATAGTGGAATTTGGTACGACCCGAAACTTGTCGGCGTATGCTCCTTGGACGTAGCCCAGTGAGGGTGAACCAAGTAAAAATCTTTGTGTCTGCCTGATTGCTTCCCTGCATTGCATTTAAAGCATCATCATCAGATAAAGAAGAAAATAAGTGATCATAATAAACAAAGTTACCCTTGTAACAAAGAGGTCAAGATCCAGTGGGGCAGGAAGAACTTTGAAAAAGAATATCCATACCCTGATTCACCCCCCCTCTCAGGGTATATAGGGCCCTATTGGTCCTAACAATATAAATAAAATTTAGGCATCTTATAAGTGATAATATGACCATAGTAAAAGTATTGGTATTTTTGTAAGTTATAAATAATTAATTACAAATAATTAATTAATTTAAAAGAAAATATATTTTCCTAAAAGGTGTTCATAAATTAACAATTTTATGTCTTCTGATTTTAAGATAATTTTATAAGACCTTATGTAATTTTTGAAAGCATTATAAAATCAGTTATATTTTTAAAATCTATTTTTTCAAGTAAATAATGATTTTAATTAAAAATTTAATTAATCATATTTAGAAAATTATTTATGAAAAATAGATTTCATTTTTGGATTCTACACATCAAAAAATGATTTGGGTGAATTTTTGGGATTTTTCTAAAATACTTGAATTTTTTATGAATAGTAAAATATGATAATTCACGATAAATGCTAAAACTTGAATTTATGCATCATGCTTGAGTCATGGATGATGTAAATGGAAATTTTTTCGAAATCACATTCACATATTACTATTTTTGGTCACAAGATTCATTATTATTGCTTGTATTATGAAAAAATAATAAACTAATGATTAAAATATTAAGAAAACCCTCCCCCCTCCACTATAAAAACCACCCACACTCTCCTATTCTCTTCACTCCAATCAAGCCTTGTGCCTTAGTTAAATTCTACCCAAATCTCTCCCCAATATCCTCCCCCATGTCCAGTAGCCTTTGGTCTCCTCAAAAGACCAAATCCTCTCCCCTTAAGAGGCTCTCAAGGAAGATTAAATCAAGAGGTAAATTCCTCTTTTCTTTTCTTTCATTTACTTTTCATGTTCCTTTGTTCTATTTTCTTTCCTAACCCATCCTCATCCAAATGGTATGAAAACTCCATTACCATAAATGTATTGTAATTTTGTTATGCTAATGGGATAATTCATTATCATATATCCTTTTCCCTCCTTTTATATGAAAGAAATGAAAACACCACCCGAGATGTGTTAATTTATCACATTTAAGGATGAAAGATTATCAATTTCTATTACCATCTTCAATTTTGGTCATGAAACCATTTTTATGGTTGAACCGGACTATTAAAAATTTATATTATCTTATGTGATGCTCTGGAATTCTTTTGCACACATGATGTAAAACAACAATACAAAACAAGTTAATTATGAGAAAAATCACCAAATTAATCCAAGCACTTATAATTAATGTTTTATATAATCATTCACCTTCAATCCATATAACCAAATGAATTTTATAACCATGTAATCTTATGTATGTTCACTAATTTCATATAACTTCAATTCTGGACAACCACTCTCATCATACATGTGTGTCCGAACATGAATATAAGTGAACCGATCATTAAAACCAAGGAAGCAAACTGACCCAAACAATGAAATTGAACCTCATAACCAATCAAAAAGGTTATGAATAAACTCAAAAAGGTTATACTAAATCATTTACATGTAAAAGAGGTTTTGAAATTATTAATTAATGAACCTAATTTGATTATTCAGGTCATTAAGATCAAGCGAAGAACACCATTGGGCTTAAGGTAAGGGATCTTATCATTCTCACATTTATTCAAGAATCTCCTCTATGTTATGTCCTTTTATGCGCAATTTATAATGATGAGGCATGATTTCTCATCTCCCCAATACTTCCCTCACGATGTATAAAATATGAAAAAACCCTTTCTCTCTCACTAATCCCTCTTAAGTACACCCGATACCATGCTGATATTCTGTAAGGGATTCTACCCGAACCTCCTATAATCCTTCAGTTTTCTCTATCTGTCTTTTTACCCAAATGAAGTTGTCTTTTATTTTTATGTAAAAATTCTACATACTATGTATATGCTCTAAAATCATGTTTCAAGATCCATCCCGAATTCTCCTTTGGGGAAATACATGTTTTTAAATGATTCCCTCCTCAATACTTTTCGATAAGCAATCCCGTTTTGAGGGAACTTTACAAATTCTTACCCGTCATCATGTACACTATATAATCTATTTTTAATCAACCATTGTATTTATAAAACCACAATTTTTATTATTAAATCCTTCCTGATTCACTTCTGGTTTTATATAAATTATCACAATCTTTTAAGTTTTAAATGTCCTTTGATATTTTCCTTTAACCGCAGGAAAATGTTTAAATTCTAAAGTTTCCAAAAAACTCTTTTTGCATGTTATTACTTCAAGTTGACATCACTTATCATGATTTATGCCTATTTTTATCTATAATAGTCCATGAATTCTCTAATTCCTTTCCTTCATGGACACTTTTATGATATGTTCATTTGTTATGCCTTATGTCATGATGATGATACCCAATTATTTCTCTAGGTAACCCTTATGTTTATGTATGGTTGATTATGTATGATTCTTTTTGTGGAAAGCATGTTCATGAACATGTTAAGATGAGTGCGCCCAAATAGCTCTCCAATTCATTGGGTAAAGTTGAGTCTCATGAGACGTTATGTGCAACGGTCTTGGCGGTTAGCCTTGACTTGTGCTACCATGTGCAACGGTCTTGGTGGTTAACCTTGACTTGTGATCCTCTATATGAAACAAGACTTAACTCATTCTAAAGTCATGATTTATGTTGCTTCCACATATATATGATTCAATATTTATATGATCCCATGTTTATATGTTATGATTCTATATTCCATTTTATGTCATTATGTCATGATCTCTAACCCATGTGCTAAAGCCTTAATCTTATGTTTATTCCCTCACTAGACTTTTAGCTCATCCCTTCATTCATGTGATCCCTAGGGTAACCTATGCAAATGTTAGGGCTCAAAGGAAGTTAGGATATATTTATGAATATTAAATAAAGATGTGTTTTTTAGTCCCATGTTTCAAGTTTTATGTACCTAGTCTTCAAATACACTAGAATTCACGATCCTTGGCTTGTACTCTAATGTTTAATTATGCTTAAAATCATATAATGTTATGTGTAAAAGGCTAGGATTTCTATAATTGGTATCATATGATGGTCTAGTTATTTTTGGAGATTAGGAATAGAGAACTTTAGTAAGAGCCTTAAGGATGAGACTAAGTATAAGAAAACACCCCTAAATTTTGGTAAGTATAGAGTAAGTGGTTTATCAAGAAAATACATACCTATCCAGATACAAATAGGTAGAGGTGGATTTGGAACAGATGTATCTAGGAGTAAAACCTAAAAACACCACTTTGAGCTAGACTCGAACGGAAAGTGCTGCACGACAACGGGTCTTGCTGCACTCTTGGTTTGAAACTCCTGGGAGATATGCTTTGGTAAATTTATGATCTTGTACAAAATAATATTAAGGGAATAAAAAAATCCCATAGAATATAAGTTAAGAAATATATCAAGGATAACCTAGATTGAAACATAGGGAATCACAAGTTAGGATATACTTCTCCTTTACAAGTTTATCCTCTTATGTTCAAAGTTTTATTTTTTATGGTCAATAGCTAAGTATTAAAGCCCTATAATTATATGTTCTTTTTCTTAGTTAATGGAGGGAAATAGAAGAACATGTGCCAACAATCAATTTGATAGGGAATGTGAATATTTCCCTAATTACATGCATGATATGATGGGAATAGTTGCTCAAAACTTCATGAAAGTACTTGCTCAGCTGGCTCAAGTTATGAATAATAAATTGAATCATGTGGAACACCCTCCTCCTCCAAGGAAAGAGCAAGTTTCCATTGAATCCTTCATGCGGAAAAGGCCTCCCATGTTTAGTGGATCTTCCGATCCCCTCCTCATGGAACAGTGGATTAACTCCATTGAAAAGATATTATCTATCCTCTAGTGCTCATAAGAAGAGAAAGTCATACTGGAAGTCTATCATTTTGATGGGGAAACTGATCAGTGGTGGAAAATGATCAATAATACAAATCCCCAGGAGAAAATTGATTCCATGGATTGGGAGGAATTCAAGAGAATGGTTTTAAATAAATATTTTCCCCGATCCCTCCGTCTCAAGATGGAAAGAGAGCTCCTCAGACTCAAGCAGAAGGAAGATGAGTCAATCGGGGTGTATAAAGCAAAATTTACAAGGCCTACAAGGTATGCCCCTGACTATGTCATGTACACCAAAAATAAGGTGGATCTCTTCTTTAGAAAACTAAATATGAGTCTACAAAAAGTGTTGGTGATTCGAGACTTTGACAGTTATGAGGAGATTGTCCATTGTGCCCTCAAGGTTGAAATAGATACTGGACACTCAGTGGTATCATGAGAAAAATGACAAGAAGAGGAAAATGGAATTGAATGTGGGTGGTCCCGTAAATAAATTCCATGATGGAAAGAAGCCTGATCATCCCATGTGTAAAAATTGTGGGAAGAAACATCTTGGGAACTGTCTAAAGGGAACCATGAATTGTTTCAAATGCAGAAAGTTGGGACATCTGGCTAAAAAATGTTAATGGGATATGAGGAATCCTGATAATGTGGAATAAAAAAGGAAAGTTTAGATCAACACTCAGCTTGTAGTGTAGTGTTACAACTGCAAGGAGCATGGACATTATGCGAACAATTTCCCTAAGACGAGGGTTGTCAAAGGCAATCAACAACAACCTACAAGGAAACAAGGAAGGGATTATGATATCACTACTACTGAGGTAGAGCCAGAAAACTATGTGGTGACAAATATGATAGTTATTCATTCAAGAATAGAGAATATACTATTTGAGTCTGGTTCTACACATCCTTTAATATCTTTCAAGTTTAGTAGAAATATTCAAACACCACCTCAAAATTTGGAGGATAAATTATATGTGAGAACAAATAATGGGGAAATTATTGCATCCATGGTTTATAACTCCTCCCCAGTTAAGGTTTGTGGACTAAACCTCCCATCAAATTTTGTCATACTTCCTTTAGTGGAGTTCGACGCTATCTTAGGCATGGATTGACTATCTTTATACAAATCCAACATCAACTGTCGGGAAAGGGAGATCACTCTTCACATACCAAAGCATCCTCCAATTATTTACAAGTGTAAGGAGGAAGATTAATCTCCTTTAGAATCATTATCTCAAGTGTGGATATTAATTCCTTATGAGCAAGCATGTCTAGATCAAATGATTGAGACAAAGGAGAGAATCATGCTTGAAGACATACCCATTTTGAGAGATTACACTGATGTATTCCCTGAAGAGTTTCTTGGCCTTCCTCCTGATCGAGAAGTTGATTTCTCAATTGAACTTATTCTTGGATCTCTTCCTATATCAAAGAAACCTTATAAAATGGCCACTATAGAACTGGAATAGATAAAGAAGTAGTTATAAGAAAATATGGAGAAGGGTTTTATACACCCGAGTGCTTCACCGTGGGGCACGCCAGTCCTCTTCGTCAAGAAGAAGGATAGATCAATGCACCTCTGCATTGATTATCATGAGCTCAATAAAATCACAATAAAGAACAAGTATCCCTTACCACGTATAGATGAATTGTTCGATCAACTTCATGGGGCCAGTTATTTCTATAAGGTGGACCTTTGGTCGGGATGTCACCAATTAAAGGCGAGGAAAGAATATATTCCCAAGACTGCTTTTCGAACGAGTTATGGACACTATGAGTTCATAGTGATTCACTTCATACTCACTAATGCTCCAGCAATTTTCATGGATTTAATGAATAGAGTCTTTAGAGATTACCTTGAAAAATTTATGGTAGTCTTTATTGACGATATTATGATATACTCCAAGAGCAAGAAGGAACATGGGGAGCATTTGAATACTGTGTTAAAGACTTTGTGAAGGGAGAAGATATATGAAAAGTATAGTAAATGTGAGTTCTGGATGGAGGAAGTATCATTCTTGAGGCATGTTATCACCAACAAAGGGATATCTATGGACCCTTCCAAGACAAAGGCAATTGAAGAGTGGCTTAGGACAACATCTATAATGTTGATCTGCAGATTTCTAGGTCTAGAATGGTATTATTGATGATTTTTGAAGAACATTTCATGATTTTCAAACCTAATGACCAAGATGAAACAGAAGGGAGTGAAGTTTGTCTTGACTCAAGAATGTAAAGACTATTTTAAGGAGTTGAAAAAGAGGATTATCACTGCGCCAGTACTCACACTCCCAACAAGTGGAGCACTCTTTGTGGTGCACAAAGATTCTTCAATGAAGGTCTTAGGATTTGTGTTGATGAAAAATGATAAAGTGATAGCCTATGCCTCAATGCAGATAAAAATCCATGAGCAAAACTATCTTACACATGATTTGGAGTTGGCAGCTGTGATCTTTGCATTTAAAAATCTGGTGACATTATCTCTATGGAGAGAAGTGTGAGATATATACTAATCACAAAAGTCTCAAATATATATTCACACAAAAATATATTAATATGCTCCAATGAAGATGGATAGAGCTCATCAAGGATTATGACTACTCAATCCACTACCATCCCGGTATGACAAATAAGGTGGCAGATGATTTGAGTAGAAAGGATCATGCATCTTTATCAATGATGAGAATTGAAAAGGATATGATCATATTAGATTTGTAAAGGATGGACATGGGAATCATCAAGGGAGGAACATCATCAATCCTTTCTCAACTTATTGCTCAACCATCCCTCATGAAGAAAATAAAGGATGCTCAAAGAAAAGATGTGGAAATTCAGAAAAGGGTGGAAGTCATTAAAAATGGAAAATCCTCTGAGTTCATGATTGATGAGGAAATATTTTTAAGATTTGGGTCATGATTATGTCTACCATCTAATACAGAGATAAAGAAGGAGCTTCTGAATGATTCACATAGCTCAATCTTCTCTATCCAACCAAGGAGCACAAAGATGTATTGAGATCTCTAAGAGAACTTTTGGTGGGACAATATGAAGAAAGAGATTGCTGAATATACATCAAAGTGCCCAGTATGTCATCAAGTGAAGGATGAAAGACAGAAGTCTAAGAGGATGATTCAACCACTACCCATACCAACATGGAAGTGGGAGAACATCACCATGGACTTTTTCACTGGACTTCCAAAGACATCCAGTGGAAACAATGCTATATGGGTCATTGTGGATCATCTTACAAATACAACTCACTTTATTGCAATTAGATAGGACTTATCATTGGATAAAATTTCACAGATATATATCAAAGAGGTGGTAAGGCTACATGGAGTACCATTATCTATTATATCCGATAGAGATCCGAGATTCACCTCGAAGTTTTGGAAAAGTCTCTAACATGCTCTAAGAAATGAACTGAAATTCAGTACGACCTATCATCCTCAAACTGATGGATAATTTGAGCGAACTTCCACTAGAGTGGACAGACTATTAACAAGGAAAAAAGTCACTTCTATATCTCAAATATTTGCAACAACAAGAGGGATACTCATTTGAGTAGTAGGTTGGGCATGCAATGCAGATCCTTTCCCATGGACTATCTAGGCATGCCAGTATCCTCAAACATGGCATGAATTTAGGACTTCGACCATATGGTAAGTAAGATCATGGGGTGAGTGATCAACTAGAAAAACCACTTTCTCTCCTTCAAACGTCAGATTGCATTGACTAACAACGTCTTATCGGTGATCCATGTCCATGCACTAGCAGCCTCCAATGCACCTAAAGGGTTCATCAAGTCCATCAATAATATGCTATCTAGATTTATACAGGACACTAATTCAGAGCGGAAAAGAAACTGGGTCTCTTGGGAGAGGATGGAAAGACCTATCCAGGATGGAGGAATCAGTGTGAAGAGTTTGGTGGACACCATCCAAAGAATGCACGCGAAACCGGCGTGGGCTGTGATCGAGGAGCGCACGTTGTGGGGAAAGACTATGTCGCATAGTCTGGGCAGAAACACGGGCAGTGCACCCATGCATGGCTCCCCCCTCTGGTCCTCAATCAGTAGCCTTATACCGGCCCTCCGCCAGAACTCGAAGTGGGTCATCAGAGAGGGGAATATCCAGTTCTGGCATGACAATTGGGCTGGCGACGTGATCGGCTACCCAGGCTTCCCCACTCCCAATATCAGCTTCAAATAGACGAGACTCCACCCTTAGTTCATCAAGTTAGTTTTGGATAAAAAAACAAGAGGTATTTGACCTCATTATCATTAACTCGGAGGAAGATAGGTGCATGTTCACCCCTTCAACTTTGGGAAGCTTCACCATGAAATACTTCTGACAGATAACCATCCCCCAGGCCCAAAGAGATAGGTGGAATGAGGTTGTATGCTGCACCAAAATCCCAAAAAAATATGGATTCCTAACATGAAGAATCATAAATCATGCCATCCCGATGGATGCCAACATAAAAAAGCTGGGCATCAATATGGCCTCAAGATGCCATTGCTGTAGGAACAATCACAAGGAGACCATAAAACACCTCTTCTTCAAAGGTGTATGGGCACATGAATTGTGGAGATTATTTAGTGTTTTTACTGTGTATTAAGATCGGGACCTTCACGATGCTCCCTTCATAGAGCGCCGATATAAGGGGACCAACAATGAGGGACTAGAAAGAATAGCGAGAACCATCATCCTCAATGTAGGGTACTGGAGTTTATGGAAAGATAGGAACTAGGCAAGGTAAGAGGGGATTACGTCAATTGAGAGATCCCTCATTGCAAGCACAAGGAGCCTACTGGCCGACTGGGTGACCCACATCAGCAACTAGAGAGACGCACCCTCGCTTCGGCTTATGCATGGTCCATCCCCAGCGACTCATCCCACGTCGCAAGGCCATTGGGTACGGTGGATTCTCCTGATGGACGACTTCAAGTTGAATACGGATAGATCTTTCTCTTTGGGTGTCATATGAGGAGGTGGTGTAGTGAAGGACTACATGGGAAGTATTGTCCTGGCCTTCACAGCTCACTACGGGAGTGGAAAATCTTTACAAGCAGAGGCCAATACGATCCTGACTGAGCTCACCCTTTGCATGAAAAAGTAGGTTAGACTCTCCCAGGTGGAGACTGACTCAATGATCATACACAACTCCTTTCTTGGGAGAGGGTCCACACCTTGGTCGATCTCTTACATCATCAAGAAGTGTAAGGATCTCATCACCAACAAAATTAAAGTCAACCATACTTGGTGAGAGGGGAATAAAGTAGCAGATCACCTTGCTGCTCAGGTAGGTCAAGCTTTTGAGGTCACTTGTCTCCACAACATCTCTTACTTTAAACCTAAGGGGGTGAATTTGATCAGAGGGGATGCCCTAGGCCTATACCACTTTAGGCCTCCTTAGGTCCTAGAGGCCCTTTGGCTTGTACTCTTTCTTGAATAAAAATGATATAATGATGATGATGGGAGAATGTTCTATGGACTTCAAAGGAGGATGGGATCAACATCTTCCACTGGTCGAATTCTCCAACAACAACATTTTACACTCAAACATCCAAATGGAACCATATGAATCCCTTTATGGGAAAAGGTGAAGAACACTGACATGTTGGGATGAAGTCGGTGAGCGTAAGCTACTAGGACCTGAAATGGTCGAAGAAATGGTAGAGAAGGTGAAAACCATTTAGCAACACATCAAGGCATCCCAAAATCCAAAAAAGAGTTATGTAGACAATCATCAATGAGACCTTGAGTTCAAAGTTAGAGACATGGTATTTCTCCGCATATCTTCATGGAATAAGGTCACGAGGTTTGGGAAGAAAAGAAAGTTAAGTCCTAGGTATATCGTCCCCTTCGAGATTCTTGATCGTTTCGGGGCTGTGGCCTATCGACTAGCACTTCCACCTACCATGTCCAAAGTACACGATGTCTTTCATGTATCCCTCTTAAGGAAGTAAATACCAAATCCTTCATATGTACTCTCTTCATAGGTGGTATAGTTGGAGAATGATCTTTCTTACAAGGAGCAGCCAGTGAAGATCTTGGATTGTAGAGATAAAGTGCTACGTAACAAGACTACTCACCTAGTCAAAGTATCATGGAAGAACTATAAGTACAAAGAGGCAACATGGGAACTGGAGGAGGCAATGAAGGAAAAGTACCCACACCTATTTATGGCTTCGAACGTAAAACAAAATTTTGAGGGCAAAATTTCATAAGGGGGGAATAATGTAATGACCCAATGTTTTATTAATGGAAATCACCTTCTTATAATTATGTAATATAATCACATGAAATCACAACATAATGAACTAATAAGTACTATGTAACCTTTAAACATAATATTGCCACTACTGTGATTTGAATTTCAAAAATCTGACACACACAGTTGCGATCAGTAAGATGTTTGAAGTATGATGGAACAAACTTATTTTTTGGTGAATAGTAACCTACCCTTATGAATAGTAACCTACCCTTATGAATAGTAATATGAACCTTATGAATAGTAAATCATACAAAATAATAGTGACCTCACCCATGAATGTATAAATAAAATTTAGTCATCTTATAAGTAATAATATGACCATAGTAAAATTATTGGTATTTTTGTAAGTCATAAATAAATAATTACAATTAATTAATTAATTTAAAAGAAAATGTATTTTCCTAAAAGGTATTCATAAATTAAAAATTTTATGTCTTCTGGTTTTAATATAATTTTATAAGACCTTATGTAATTTTTGAAAGCATTATAAAAGCAGTTATAGTTTGAAAATCCATTTTTTCAAGTAAATTATGACTTTAATTAAAAATTTAATTAATAATATTTAGAAAATTATTTTTGAAAAATGGATTTCATTTTTGGATTCTAGACATCGAAAAATGTTTAGGGTGAATTTTTTGGGATGTTTCTAAATTACTTGAATTTTTGATGAATAGTAAAATACAATAATTCACGATAAATGCTAAAACCTAAATTTTTGCATCATGCTTGAGTCATTAATGCTGTAAATGTCTATTTGTTCAAACTCACATGCACATATTACTGTTTTTGGTCACAATAATCATTACTATTTCTTGTCTTATGGAAAAATAATAAACTAATTATTAAAATATTAAGAAAACCCTCCTCCCCTCTACTATAAAAACCTCCCACACTTTCCTTTTCTCTTCACTCATATCAAGCCTTGTTCCTTAGTTAAATTATGCCCAAATCTATCCCAAATATCCTCCCCCACCTCCATAAGCCTTTGGTCTCCTCAAAATACCAAATTCTCTCCCCTTAAGAGGCTCTCAAGGAAGATTAAATCAAGAGGTAAATTCCTCTTTTCTTTTCTTTCATTTACTTTTCTTGTTCCTTTGTTCTCTTTTCTTTCCTAACCTCTCCTCATCCAAATGGAATGAAAAATATAGTAACATACATATACTATATTTTTTTTATGCTAATGGGATAATTCATTATCATATCTCCTTTCCCCTCCTTTTATACGAAAGAAATGAAAACACCATCCAAGATGTGTTAATTTATCACATTCAAGGATGACGAGTTATTAATTTCTATTACCATCTTCAATTCGGATCATAAAACCATTTTTATGGTTGAACCATACTATCAAAAATTTATTTTATCTTATGTGATTCTCTAGAATCCTTTTTCACACATGATGTAAAACAATAATACAAAACAAGTTAATTATGAGCAAAATCACCAAATTAATCCAAGCGTTTATCATTAATGTTTTATATAACGATTCACCTTCAATACATATAACCAAATGAATTTTATAACCATGTAATCTTATGTATGTTTACTAATGTCATATAACTTCAATTCTGGACAACCACTCTCATCATAAATGTGTGTCCGAACATGAATATAAGTGAACCGATCATTAAAACCAAGGAAGCAAATGTACCCAAACAATGAAATTGAACCTCATAACCAATCAAAAAGGTTATTAATGAACTCAAAAAGGTTATAATAAATCATTTACATGTAAAATAGGTTCTGTAATTATTAATTAATGAACCTAATTTGATTATTTAGGTCATTAAGTTCAAGCGAAGAACACTATTGAGCTTATGGTAAGGGATCTTCTCATTCTCACGTTTATTCAAGAATATCCTCTATGTTATGTCCTTTTATGTGAAATTCCTAATGATGGGGTATGATTTATAACCTTCCCATACTTCCCTCATGATTTATAAAAGATGATAAACCCCTTTCTCTCTCACTAATCCCTCCTAAGAACACCCGATACCATGCCGACATTCTGTAAGGGATTATACCCGAACCTCCTATAATCCTTTGGGTTTCTTTATCTTTATTTTTACCCACATTAAGTTGTATTTTAATTTTATGTAAAACTTCTACATACTATGTATATGATACAAAATCATGTTTCAATATCCATCCCCCATTCTCCTTCGGGGATATACATGTTTTTAAATGATTCCCTCCTCAATACTTTTCGATAAGAAAACCCGTTTTGAGGGAACTTTCCAAATTCTTACCCATCATCATATACAATATATAATCTGTTCTTAAGTCACCATTGTATTTATAAAACCACACTTTTATTATGAAATTATTCCTGGTTCACTTATGCTTTTATATAAATGATCATGCTCTTTTAATTTTTAAATGACCTTTGATATTTTCCTTTAACCGCACGAAAATGTTTAAATTCTAAAGTTTTCCAAAAACTCCTTTTGCATGTTATTAGTTCAAGTTGACATAAATTATCATGATTTATGACGATTTATCTCTATAATAGTCCATGAATTATATAATTTCTTTCCTTCATGGACACTTTTATGATACGTTCATTTGTTATGACTTATGTCATGATTATGATACCCAATTCTTTCTCTGGGTAACCCTTATGTTTATGTATGGTTGATTATGTATGATTATTTTTGTGGAAATCATATTCATGAACATATTAATATGGGTGCACCCATATAGAACTATAATGCATTGGGTAAAGTTGAGTCTCATGAGACGTTATGTGCAACGGTCTTGGCGGTTAGCCTTAACTTGTGATACCATGTGCAACGGTCTTGGTGGTTAACCTTGACTTGTGATCCTCTATGTGAAACAAGCCTTGAATCCTGTTAAATTCATGATTTATGTTGCTACCACATTTCTATGATTTAATGTTTATATGATCCCATGTTTATATGTTATGATTCTATATACCATTTTATGTCATCATGTCATGATCTCTAACCCATGTGCTAAAGCCTTATTCTTATGTTTATCCCCTTATTGGGATTTTAGCTCATCTATTTGTTCATGTGATCCCAGGGTACCCTATGCAGATGTAAGGGCTCAAAGGAAGTTATGAGATCTTTATGAAGATTAAATAAAGAAGTGTTTTTTTAGTCCCATGTTTCAAGTTTTATGTACCTAGTCTTCAAAGACACTAGACTTCATGATCCTTGGATTGTACTCTAATGTTTAATTATGCTTAAAATCATGTAATGTTATGTGTAAAAGGATAGGTTTTCTATAAAAATAATATGAGATTCCAAAATTATTTCCTTGTAGCTTTTTCATGCTTGTAGTTCATGATATGAACCATTCAAATCATATTTTAGGATTGAATTAATTATGGAATGACTTTCTTTACATGAAGCAATAACTACACTTCTAGAATCATTGAAATATTCTTGAACCTTAATCATGACACAACACACTTTACACGTTGTGATCTTAATTGAATAGAACCACTAAAAACTCACTTGAAAACCTTCACAGTGCAACCAAACATATCATATTGAAAATTCTCTTTCCAATACCACTAAAAATCACCCAAGAATCCCCCATGACATGTCTTTTGTGTCATGATGTGTAGTTTAAAATACAAAATCTTGATAAAGGACCATAACCTTATGAACTTGGGTAAAGGAACCTTACAAAAACGTCCTTCATGACATGATCTCTATGTTATGGTGTGAATGACTCTTATAAAATACATCCTCATGCCGTAATGAATTTCTCACAGTATGAACTATCATTTTCTCAAAACTTCCAAAATCAACTCCAGATTCTTCAAACCCCTTCACTAAATTTCTAAAAAAAATCGCAATGAGAAAAAAATCCAATATTGCAACCTTTGGTTGTAATAATATACCCATTTATATTTTGTTTTTAATCTATTACTATCTCTGAATTTTGACATGTTCCTTCAATCATGCTCCCTACATTATAAGATTCTCGATGTTTCTCCCCCAAAAATTCTTGATGTTTCTCCCCCTTTGACAATAAAATTCAAATGGTTTTTCAAATTATAATTCAAATCTTGATGTCACCGCTATTCTAAATCATAGTAAAGAACATTCAACTAGTTCTTTATGCTCACATGAATCAAAGATCGTTGCAGGAAATAATATAATCAATTTAGTGATGTAATTATACCTAATAAGAAACATATCAAATATTTGAACCTCTTACAAGTCCATATTGATAATGTATCCCCCTATCTTCTTGAATCTATTAAAAGATAAGATCCTACAAA
The DNA here is from genome assembly GCA_963277665.1 of Viscum album. NCBI lineage: Eukaryota > Viridiplantae > Streptophyta > Magnoliopsida > Santalales > Viscaceae > Viscum > Viscum album. The sequence goes on along the minus strand of OY728126.1, from coordinate 925,415,738 downwards.
CACATACAATATCCAAATACAACATTAAATAAAATGGGCAGAGGGGTATCCAGACCTATTCAGTTTGAGGAAATTGGTTGAACTTCAAGGTTTAACCAATGATTCTCAAATATAGGTGCATTTAATGGATTGGTAAAGATATCTACCACCTGATGTTGTGTCCCAATAAATCCCAGCTTCATAATGTTATTCTCTACCTTATCCTTTATAAAATGACACCAAACTTCAATATGATTTACGTGAGAGTGCTTAACTAGATTATTCATTAAATAAATTACACTTTTGTTATCATACTGAATCAACATTGGATATTGAACCACTTTTACAATATCTTCTAATTGTTTTTTGATCTATATAAGATGTCTAAAACCCTTTGTGATTGAAATATATCCCACTTCTGTTGTGCTTAAAGAAACACAATATTGTTTCTTACTTATCCAACCAACAAAGTTTTATCCAATATAAAATGCATGGATTTTCTATCCAAAATTTCACTTGCCCAATCAACATCCAAATAATACAGTAAATTTATATCCTTTCCATCCTTAAATACTCAACCATAATTTAGTGTTCCCTAAACATATCTCATTATCCCTTTCATTTTTAAGAGATTCTCTTTCTTAGGAAAAGTTTGGAATTGTGCTACCAAGTATGCACTATAAAAGATTTCTGGCATAGTCATAGTAAGATAGAGTAAACTATAAATGATTCTTCTATACAATGGTGAGACTACCACCTCATTGTCCACACATTTTATCAATTTAGTTCCAAATACCATCGAATTTGAAACTGAATTGAAATATTATATTCTAAATTTCTTCAACACTTATTTTGTATATTTAACCCATGATATGAATATACTACCTTCCTTTTGATGTATTTTCATCCCCAGATGGTAATTAATTTCTCTAATCAATTAAATCTCAAATTTTGTACTAATTAAATAAGCAAACTTATCAACTAAATTCTGATTGTTCCCTCCAAATAAGATGTCATTCACATCTATCATCACCATAAAATGTTCTTATTATGAGATTTTTACATAGTGGTTGTGACCAACCCCTATTATCTTTAACCCAACTATCTCATAAAATAATCCAGTCATGCATACCAAGAATGAGGTTCTTGATTTAGGGTATACAAATACTTTTTCAATCTATACACTTTAGAACCATCATCTCCAATAATAAAGCCAACTAGTTATTCTATGTATATATCTTCATTCAAGACCCTGTTCCGAAATTTCTTCTCCATATCTATCCAGAATACTCTAAAATTATTCCGAATAACCACTATTAGAAAAGGTCTAATAGAATCCATTATTTCAACTAGTGTAAATGTTTCTTCATTATAAATCCCTTTAGACTATGCATAACCCTTACATAATAACCTTACTTTATTCCATACCACTCTTCCATTTTCATCTAGCTTGTTCTTGAAGACCCACTTTGTACTAATCAAATTATAATTCTTTAGTATGTGCATAAGATCCCAAGTATGTTTTCTTATCAATATAGTCTAATTATTCATTTATGGATTTTATCCATGATTCCTCCTTTACCACTTCTTCAAATGAGGTTGGTTCAATCTTAAATAATAGAGCAGTGCACTCCATTATATTAATCCTCCAAGTCTATGTTAGAGCATATTTATCTTCAATGATATTGTTGGGATAAAATTGAATGTTTTTCCTTCTTGATTGAGTGACTGGTTGACTCACTGCTGAACAACTTATCACAGGTCCACCAACAAACAAAATTTTGAACTTGAATTAAATGAAATAGTAGTGGGACTCAGGTTGTCTTTGGAGAGGAGAGTGTTTTGGGTATGTCTTTATCTTTTTAATGGGTTTAGTGTGTGAAGAAAGTGATTTGGATTGGATTTAAATTTAGTTTAAAGGAAGCGGAATTCCCTCATATATCCTATTACTTTTTCCATTAAATCATTATTTTATTTTAATACACTATTTTTTTCTCTAATTAAGTGAATCCTCAACTAAATACCCACCTTTAGTTATTTTGGATTAATTATAGGGATTAAATAATCACTAAAACTTCTAATCTCACTTGAACAAGTGATTAAATAACTACAATCACTCCTGGTTCATCACATAGCTTACTATCATGTCCATAAGGAAACACCAGGTGACTTTTGTTTGCAAACCAGAGAGAAGGGAATGTGAATTTAATTTCATAAAACAAAATGGAATATCATAATATTAAACATAGTTAAATAATTATATAGACATGAATAAAGGATAATTATCAATTAAGTATTGAATTCATCAATAGGGTAAAGGGGAGTCTCCTTATCTCATCCACTAATGGATTAGTGTTTCATAATTGGAGATAATATAAAAAATATAAATGAATAAATACAACAATAAATAACACCAAAACTCTAGTCAATTGAGAAATTACTATGGTATCCCCCTCCTTCAGTGAAGAATTTTCCATTTATAAAATAATGATCAAATTTTTTCCTCATGCTTCAAAGTTTCATCCATGTAATCATCATATATTTCTTTTTAATTTTCTAATGATTTTAATACCTTTGAGAATATTCATCAATTTTCATGCAGATATTCCTTTCCTTCGATGCTGCCACATGTGATGTTTAAGGGTCTATATCTCTTTAGGTAGTTACTTCCTAAATCCTTCAGCTTCATGGAAATTATCTCATGATCAAGATCTATATGCCTTCAAGAATAATCATAGGTTTTATGATCTACTGATTCATGGATCCAGTGGAACATGAGTTCTTCTCATCATGCTCATGTGCTTGCTCAATCTTATTACAAATAGATTGGAGTGCAGATCTTGGGAAAAAATTGCTTGGGCTTCCATACTTTTAAAGTGGGTTATTCTAGATTGGTGGCTAGTCCCCAATGTTCTCAATGCTGGTATTGAGTTCTCTTAGCTTGGAGGGGATGAAATAGGGTTTCATTGAGCATGGGATTCAATTAAATAGGCCCTGGTCATGAAAATATGGGATTAGATATGCACCTGGGTCATGTATGGATAAACTCGAACCTAGAATTAGATGGATATTTGGTTAAGTAACTAATATCATTCTCAAGTGTTTAGGATGCTTAGACTGGATATGTGAAAGTAAATTCGGTCTAACATATTGATCAAGAATGTCATTTTGAGGAGATGAATTTACCAGAAGATCCTGAATTGAGTGTGCATGGACTGGTGTGGAATGTTCTGGAGAATCCTGAATTTCATACCAGGCACAAAAATCACATTGAAGAAAAAATATGAACACCTGGTGTGTGATGCTCATCAAACCCATAGCTAGTGCGTTGGGGTGATAAGAGGCCCCGTTGATCTGGTCTACTCCTATATAGAGAACGAGAGATGATACAAATGAATTCTTAATCTAAAATCAGTGCTCTAGGACAAGGTCATCATGGCTCGACTCATCTTAAACCTATGATCAATCTACATAGATCATCGAAGCATTGGCCTCAATGTTCTAATCTAATATAGGTTAGGTCATAGGTAGATCTTATTATTTCCAATATGGCTCAAGTTTTGGCTTTATTATACTTTGAACCCATTTTCAACTCACTCGATTTGTTTCCCACTTCTTCATCAGGAATACTGATTCTATCAAGATTAATTATCAATTGAAAAATACTATCTTGGTCTCTTAAATTGATTCCATGAATGAAAATAAAGTATCATAGGGTCTCAAACTCTTTCTATATTGTGATCAAGATTAGTGATCTTAACTTTGATAGGTCCCATAGGCTCAAATTAGGTTGATGTAATATAGATTTATGGGTGACACAACTAGATAAGAAACTAATCAGAGATGTAGTGATGAATCCACAATAGGTTGGAAGGATGAGATTAGTTGTGCGCACAAGGTTGATGATATTTTCAGGCCATGGTAACTTATTGGCAATCATTCTGTAGATCTACGTGATAGGTAGGTAGGTCTTCATGCGATAGATTGGGAGTTGGAGACATAGTCGATGGAGGTACTAATGATCTAGCTAGAATGCAATATTGTGGTACTAGTTGTTGAGGGCCTCCCCGATAATAGCACCAAGTGATGAATGAGGATATCACGATCCTTACATACAAAATTTATAAAACCTATAATATAGTCTAGAGGTACTAACAAAGTTTGTTCGCAAGGAGTCATGGGACATATACCTTCTAATCTCAATCACTTTTTTTTTGTTTTCTATATTTTGAAAGAATGAGATAAATGTGGTTTGATTATTTTGTCTTTAATTTTTTGAATTATAAGAAAAATACATAAAACAAAATAAAAGAATTAATAAGAAATTAAAGTAGTCCTAATGTGTATTCCAACATATTTTTATCATTATTTACTTTTTTTTCTAAATTCCCCAATTTAATGAACAAGTGAAATACCACACATCTTACTCATCCCCCACTGCACTCATTTGTATGATGTTAGAAACCTACTCAAGTACTGTCAAATAGACCATCAAAATAATTGCTTGAATCTTATAATATAAGTATACAATAGTAAAATTGAGAGATTATAGTTTTAGTCATAGATCCTTCCCATTACATTTACTATTGCACATAATCAGAGATAAATATATTGAGAATTAGAAAGAAAAAAATCAAGATGTTGGATTAGTCTAACATTTCCTTATTTTAATAACCACAAATCATGTTTACATATTTCTAATAGTTTCTATGTTTTATGGAAGTAAAATATTTCTTCTAGGAAATTTAAAATTTTTCACAAAGTCTTAGCATGACCATAAAGCCAAAGAATTCAGGCTACCAACCGTGAGTTTAAATCTCAAAAATTGTTGGATGAACCACATGAAGATTCCATCTATTGTATGAAAAAATCTAGACAAGTTAAGAGTTGAAAAAGCATGATAGAATCTACATAACCAATTCTTCAACCGTATTTATATCAGATTGACTGTGATAAAATATCACAAAGGACTCAAGATATCACATGCTATATTAGAGTGACCACATATATCAGGTATTTTTCATAAAGGATTCGATTGACCGAATTAACAACCAAGAGACCACATGGTTTTACCATTAGTCAGATTTCTCACCAAGTCTTTAAGTGACCACATGATGAAGTCAAGAGATCATATGAAAATTTGTGAGTTTAAAAAATAGTTGAAGTGACCACGAAACTCCAAGAGACCACATGTTGAGTTGAAACAACCACATGGAAAATTAGATTTGTGGAGAAGTCTTGAAGAAATAGTATGGACTTGAAATGGTCTTACATAATTTTCCTAAAGTATTGAATCAATCGTGAAGTTAAATAATTGACCGTACGGATATTTAAAGAAATACGATCAAGTTTTTTTCTAAGTGTTGGACCTACCATGGATAAGATGGCGTGAAACACTTAAAGATATTATGTCTAAAAGTGGGTATTAAATTTTAATATAATATTTCTCAACCACTTTCTACACAGAATTAAATGTGACCTCAGAAGTATTTAATTCTTTTTGATTTCATGCTGAGTACGAGGATTTGTAATGATGAATTTACAATGGATATTTTTGGAGGAAGTTTTATTTTTATAGAATACCAAAGAAAAATAAATGTATGACAAAAACATATGCACAAAAATAATACTTTTATGAATGTGAAAAACATGAAATGAACAATACTTTGTTTCGATCATAACTTCATCACATCTTCTCATCTCATTGCTAAACCTAAATATGGACATTGAGAAAAGAAAAAGCATCCATAGAACATTATAACATCAATCTTTTTATGCATATAATTATTTATTATTCTCTTTTCATTTGTTTTAGATTACCTTTGAGCTACACTTATATTACACTATATATTTATTAGAATTTTATCCTACACTATATCGGAGAGTATAAGATAATATACTATATTATTTATTCACATCTATAACCACATGGAAACTATGGAAGAGGTTGTGTATATCCTAGACAGCCCTACGTACTGTTGTTTGTAAAATATGATCCAGGTTGTGGATCTATTTATTTATTAATAAACATGATTAGTTGTGGGTGACTGCCAAGTGGAGAGGATTAGACACCAAATTGATACTAAACCTATTATTTTTATTCCACTATGATTTTAAATATTATTTCTATATTCTGATGTGTATTTCAAAGTTTTTTCTACTCTTTTTAATTTTTTTTAAAATTTGATTTTAAAAACTGGACTATAATAGTTGGTTTTTACATGTGATATATCTACTGTTTGATGTGAGTAAATTAATATAAAAATGTTAGGATAATAATATGATTATTCTAACTGAGTTTTAATCAAAATTTTAAGATATTATTTAAAATCATTAAATTAGGTATACTTATAGTATTAATTAACTAGGTTATTTTACTAAATCGGGGGAATTTGTTTCAAACATAAATTTTAATTGGAAACTCAATTCACCTCCCTTTTGAGTTTTCCACTGGGACCAACATTTGGTATCAGAGTGAGATTTTTTTGTCTTTTCTTAATTTTTTACTTTGATCAAGTTTTTTATAAAATCTTATTTTCTATTTGTTATTTAATTTTTTATTATGGAAGCTAAGTATGAAGGTTATACTACCAACATACCACCTTATTTTAATGGTAAAAATTATAGCCAATGAAAAATAAAAATGAAAATACACATTGAAATCATGAGTTTTGATATTTGGGGATCTTTTGAAGACCAATATAAAAAACCTGAAACTAATAGAAAATAATGGGATACACCTACTAAATCTTCTTATGATTCAAATTGTAAAAAATGAATGCTTTGTTTTTCTCTTTTAGTGAGGATAAATTTAATAGGATATCTTCATGTGATACTACTTATCAAATTTGGGACACCCTTTCCGTGTCTCATGAAGGCACTTCTAATGTGAAGGAACTAATATTAAATACTTATACTATTAAGTATGATACTTTCAAAATGAATCCTGATTAATATATCAATGACATGTATCTTAGGTTCAATGAGATCATAAATACTATGATTACACTTGGAAAAAATATGACAAACAAATATCAAGTGATGGGGAATTTGAGATGTCTGGAAGATTGATGGAGAGATACTGTAGTCTCTATCTAAGAATTGTGTGACATAAAAAAACTACCTATCGAGGAATTAATTAAAAATTTGATGATTTATGAAAAAGTGATGAAAGTTAACAATGAAGGGGATAAACTGAAAAATAAATTTGAGGATTTTAAAGGATCACATTCTAAAGATAAAAAAGTTTTCAAACCAGATAAATCAAGTTAAAGTAAAGATAATGATGATAGTGATGAGGAAATGGATCGGTTGTCCATAATATTTAATAAGTTTTATAAAAATAATAAGTTCTTTCATAATTTAAAGACCCGTAAAATTCAAGGGAAATTTTTTCTTAATTTTCTTTAGAATTTTACAAGAGCGCGGTTTCAGACGGCACCTGATTCCGAGGCCCGGAGTGCCCGAAATTAATTTCTGAAGTTTGGCTCGGGTACGTTCAGTGAACGAACGAGCGGGTATTTCTAACTTTTGATACAGTGCTCGGAATTGAAATCCGAGGGCACCGATGAACTCGCAGCGCCGATATTCTCTTAAAGAGACCTTTTCGGGAGTTGCGTTTGTTTCGGGTTGAAAGTTAGTTTTTGGGAGATTTATAAAAAAAAGTTGAATAAAAAGTGTGAATTCTTTTTATTTTACTTTTTGTAGGTTAACTCCTCTCAAAGGGAGTTAGGGGTGGGACCCACACCCACTTAACCTCCCATGAGAGGATTAAGTGTGGTGGGGCCCACACGAAACCTAAACCTCTCATCTTCCCTCAAACTCCCTTAACCCCTCTTTAATTAACATGACAACTTGTTATAAATGTGGAGTTATCTCTTTTTTTGAATTTCAAACCTTTGAAATTCTTTTTGTGAATAAAATAAGACTTTGTCTTATTTTGTTGGGTTAGAACTCTTAGCCATCTTGGAGTGGTTGAGAGCTTTTCTTTCTTCTTCAACCTTGACGAAGAACACGAAGAACGCCGTTCTTCAACGAAGAACTTCTTCGCCGAAGAACACGGTCTTTCCGCGACGCCATATCCGCGACGTGACGTTCTTCTTCCGCATCATCTTTTCCGCGTCGAACGCCATCGACAACGACTCTTCCTCCGACGTCAAAGGAATCGACACCGATATTCCACGACTCCGTCAACGTGCGACTATCGAGGTAAGGGTTCTTGAGTTCGTTGTTTCCTTTTTGTTTGACTTTCCTCAAGACTTGACGTAGAATGCTTAAGTTCCGACGAAGAATGCCGCTCCGCTCTTCTTCGTCTTCGGTGTCAGCGAGAGAGAACACCGCACCTTCCTCGGACAACCTTCGTCGGCATACAAGGTTTCACCAACGACGTGCCTCTTCGGACGCGCCTCTTCGTCGTCGAATTTGACGAACGACGACCGCGACGCCCGACCTCCGTGACGTCGTCTTCCGCGGAACGTAGTCAAATCTTCGAACCTCATACCAAGGTAGGGGTTGTTGATTCAATATTTATTTATTTCGTTCTTGATCGTGGATCTAGCACGTCTAACGTGAGACACTTGATTATTTTTTTAAGTTGTGCTATTATTTAACGTGAGGGGGGCCGGACCGCATGAACACGGCCGAACCCCCTCCATCATTCATGTTGTTTATCTGCGGGCGGAAGCAAGGTGGCGTGGTGCCGTCGCACCACGCGGATAATTGTATGTTAATTTTACGCATCGCCGTCGCGCGCACACCATGGAAGAAACATCAAGAACGCGACGCCGTCGCGCCGCGTTGGAAGAAATTAAAGTACGGCGGAGGGGCGCGGTGCCATCGCACCGCGCCGGACGACGAACACCGCGGCCGGTTCCGGGCCGCGGCGGGACGAGAAGACCGCGGCCGGTTCCGGGCCGCGGCGGGAAGAGAAGACCGGCGGCCGGGCCGCCGGCGTCGGAAGCCGAAGGAGGGGACCGGAAATTCCGGTCCCGTTTGAGAAAACCGGCCGGCCAGCTGGCCGGCCGGATGTCTTTAAAACCGGGGGAATTAATCCCCCGACCTTCACTTAAAACCCCCCTCTTTATGAGGGGGGGAGCGTTTCCCTTGGGGGGGCAGGAGGCCCCCCGTTTTTTTTATGAAGCGGGCCCCCAGGAGGGGGGCCGTTGTTTGACAAAGCGGCGCGGCATAGCCGCGCCGCCACTCCAAGAAACGGGGGCTTGATTGCCCCCGCGTGCGGCTCCTCGCGGCACCCCGAGCCGCCGCGGCACCCCGCGCCGCCGCGCCGCCGCGCCGCCCAGGGGGGGGGGGGTCGGGCCGGGTCGGCCCGGACCCGGACCCCCCCGTTTTGAACCTGTTTCGATCTTTTACTCATAACTTGAGCCTCGGACTTCCGAATGACGAACCGTCTGCGGCAACGCGATCCTTGGATCGAGACGGTCATTTCGGTATATCGCACTCAAGGTTTCGGTTTACTTTGAGTTCGGCCGGGTTGGTTCGTTCACGAAACCAACCGGGCCTTCGGAGCGGAAACGCTCATATCTTGAGCTACGGACGTCCGATTGACGTTCCGTCAGCTGTTTTGTGTTCCTCTTAGTGAGACAGATCTTTTGGCATACTCCGCCCAAGGTTTGGACGCAGGTGGAGTACGGTCGGGTTGGTTTTGCCTTAAAAACCAACCGGGCCCCGGAGACGAAAATGCCAATAACTCTCAGACCGGGCGTCCGATCGATGCACCGTCTGTTGCGTTGAGTTCCTGTTTACGATACGGAACTTTTGGTATCCTTCTCCCGAGTTTCGGGTACAGTTGAGATACGGCCGGGATTGGTTTGCTCACGAAACCAACCGGGCCCCCGGGACGAAAAGGCTAATAACTCACAGACCGGGCGTCCGTTTGACGCGCCGTCTGTTGCGTTGAGACCCCTATGATGAGGCGGTCCTTTGAGACACTTCTTTGTGGGACTTTGTGATACTTGGAGTATCGACCAGTAGCTCGTGGAGCGGACCCTCCCGGAGACGAGCGTGCAGAGTACGGAGACCGTGTAGCCAGCTGAGATCTGACGACTGCTTGACCGACACGACTTGGAGTGAGTCGACTAGCCCAGTGGACGGAGCGCCCGGTAGTACCTCAGTAGGCTATCTGGGTGAGCGCCCGGTATTTGGCAGCAGACCCTCAGCGGACGGAGTGCCCGGTAGTTGGCAGCAGACCCGCGGTACTCGACAGGAGGAGTACTTCAGCAGTCTTAGGTTAGTGAGCAGTACCTCGGAGTCGTGACAGGACCACTGTACACTCTAGAGACGGAGCTCTTCAGCAGTTACGGTTTCGATAATGAAAATCCTGGTTTGAGCTGAGACTTTTGACCTTTGTGTTTCCTCATGATTGAGATGGGTTACTTGATAACTTAGGTATATGTATGGGCATATACCTGGGTAGTGGTTATCCGTTGATCTCATGATCCTTGTGTTTCCTCATGACTGAGATGGGTTACTTGATAACTTAGGTATATGTATGGGCATATACCTAAGTAGAGTTTATCTGTTGTGATCTTCTTGTGGTTATCCTTGTTGGTTTTAGTGAGACCTTGAGGGTCTCGGGGTCCCTACTGAGTATCGTTATACTCACCCCTGCACGGGCTATGCCCGCACCTCGTTGTGTTGGTTGCAGACGACGGCCAGTACTGACAGAGGCCGAGTGTTCGAGGACTGGACGGTACCTGGAGGTGGACTATACGACGAGGCGGTACCCAGAGGCAGACCACTGGGCGGGACATACACGGAGCAGACGGCGGGATCCGAGGAGCAGAGGAGCTATCTGTACCCACCCTTCAGGTGGGATTTCCAGTGGACAGCTCGGCGTAGTAGCTTTACTTTTCAGTTGCTGTTTTCCCTTTCGAGTTGTACTTTACAGTTGGGCTTGTATTTCCGGCCCCTTTTTACTTTCCGCACTTTTAGTTGTACTCTGTTTTTGCTTAGTGTTACTTTCCACTTGCTTACTCTGTGGTGTTTGTTTACTTTACAAAGGCAATGCCTTCCCTTTTTACCGGGATTTACGCCTTGGTGCTAGTCGCCAGCCCCTGGCCTATGGAAGGCGGGCTTGGGGTAGTCACAGCACGGACCCCGAGGGCGGGTTGTGACAAATTGGTATCAGAGGTGGTCGGTTCTACCGCAGACTCTGATCTTTCTTTCTATGAAGCAATAGTGTTAAGGGTACCGAGTGTGGTTTTCAGTTCAGGGAGTCCAGTGTTGGTGCGGGCGGCCGACGTATCCATACACCAGGACCCTGACAACTGATTTCCGACTTTGTGCACGAAAACACTGATTGCGTGTGTGTTTTCAAAGGTTTTTCCCCTTAAAACAGCTCAAACCAGGTCAGCTCACCAGGTATAATCGTTTGATCGTGTTACGTTGTTTCTTTCAGGATGGCCCCACGACGGCAGCCAGCTAGGGTTCCGAGAATCGAACGTGACGACAGCCCACCGAGCGACGAGGCCTCGGTGCAGGGCCCTTTGTCAGCAGTGGCACCGGCGGTAGCTCTACCCGCAGAGCCCCCGATGCTTCCAGCAGCAGCCGCTGACGATGCACGTCGCCTCAGCGCACTGCATGAGTTTCAGCACCAGCGACCGCCCAGGTTTCGCGGGGAGACGGATCCCCAGGCTGCAGAGGACTGGCTGGAGGCAGTGGTACGAGTGTTTAGGCTAGTGAGGACACCAGCAGACCTCATGGTGATCCTCGCTGCGAGCCTACTTCACACAGCAGCAGGACGATGGTGGAGCTTGATGCTCCAGGTGCACGATGAGGCATCTCTACTTTGGACGGACTTTGAGAGCCTCTTCCGCTCGGAGTTCGTCCCAGCCACCCTTCGTGCGGTGCGTATCCAGGAGCTTCTGCAGCTGCGGTAGGGCAGCATGACGGTCGCTCAGTACTCGGCGAGATTTACCGATATCTCGCCCTACTCGACCGACATGGTACGGGACCCATTCTTCTGGGCCCGGACCTTCGAGCAGGGTTTGAGACACGAGATCAGGGCATCGCTGATCTCCCTCAGCTTACCGACTCAGACAGGAGTACTAGAGCGGGCTCTTCTGATTGAGAGCTTCCTTGCTGAGTCTTCACCAGCGCAGCGACCCACCGCAGGGCGGCACGTAGCGGAGTCTTCGGTAGCAGGTAGCCGACAGATGACTCAGGGGTCCAGACAGACCAGACCTTCAGGCAGACGACCTCAGGGCACTGGCTCAGCAGTGCAGGGCACACAGCGCGGAGCCAGTCTTTTGAGTGGAAGACAGTGCTTTGCATGCGGCGGGCAAGGCCACATGGCTCGTGACTGCCCGACCCGCCATGCGGAGGAGCAGCAGACGGTTGAGGAACCACCTAGGCAGAGGCAGAGGTTCGACCGTGGCGGTCCGCAGGGAGGAGGCGGACGAGGCAGAGGAGCTGGCCGAGCAGCAGGTGGTGGACGACGCTTTGAGGCTCTGCCACCACCACCACCAGGAGGTCCACCCCGACCACAGGGAGTAGGTGAACATGCGAGAGCACAGCTTCAGGCAGTTGAAGCTTACGAACATGGAGCTCTGGGAGCCGATGGACAGGAGCAGAACTAGTGGATACATCCTTGTACTTCTGGTTCCTTGCTGCTTTTGTGTAGCGTCTTGTATTATGAGCTGCAATAATAAAAGACGCATCCTTTGTGATGTTTTCATTCCTGTCCTCTTTTGTGATGTTACTAAGAGGTTCCAGTTGACTGTTGACTTGACCCTCACTTGTGAGACATCTACTGGAGGAGACCAGTTACCACACACTGATGCCGACAGTGTGACTCAACCCTTGGAGGCGAGAGTAACGGTTGGATCTCTTAGTAGTAGCGTCGAGGCCTTACGACGTCATCCTTGGTATGGATTAGTATCATCCATGTTAGGATTGACTGTTTTAGGCAAAGAATGTGGTTCATCCAGGGGATGAGACCAGGTTTCTCTTATCGGCAAAGAAGAAATCTCGCAGCTCTTGTGGGACCAGAGATGGTCCGGGCCACGTCAGAGGAGGTCCAGGTCATCCAGGAGCGGATGAGGACAGCACAGAGCCGGCAGAAGTCATTCGCTGACAGGAGGCGGATGCCACTAGAGTTCGAGGATGGTGACCACGTCTTCTTGCGGGTCTCACCTCGATGTGGTATTCGGAGATTTGGCCGAGGCGGCAAGTTATCTCCGCGCTTCATCGGACCCTTCCAGGTCCTCAGCAGGGTTGGTGAGGTGGCTTATCGCCTGGCTCTACCACCTCAGTTGCACCGGGTGCACGACGTCTTCCACGTATCTCAGCTGAGGAGATACGTGCACGACCCGACGCACATCCCTGACCATGTGGAGCTTGACGTTGTCGATGGGGCGACTTTTACGGAGGTCCCGGTGGAGATAGAGGATCGACAGGAGCGGGTCCTACATGGGCGATCGATTCCTCTTGTGCGCAACAGATGGCGGCACGGGAATCTCCAGGAGAGCACATGGGAGCGGGAAGCTCAGATGCGTGCTCAGTACCCTCATTTGTTTCCCTAGTTTTTGATGTATCTTTACGGGGACGTAAAGCCCTGAGGTGGGAGTAATGTAAAGACCCGTAAAATTCAAGGGAAATTTTTTCTTAATTTTCTTTAGAATTTTACAAGAGCGCGGTTTCAAACGACACCTGATTCCGAGGCCCGGAGTGCCCGGAATTAATTTCTGAAGTTTGGCTCGGGTACGTTCAGTGAACGAACGAGCGGGTATTTCTAACTTTTGATACGGTGCTCGGAATTGAAATCCGAGGGCACCGATGAACTCGCAGCGCCGATATTCTCTTAAAGAGACATTTTCGGGAGTTGCGTTTGTTTCGGGTTGAAAGTTAGTTTTTGGGAGATTTATAAAAAAAAGTTGAATAAAAAGTGTGAATTCTTTTTATTTTACTTTTTGTAGGTTAACTCCTCTCAAAGGGAGTTAGGGGTGGGACCCACACCCACTTAACCTCCCATGAGAGGATTAAGTGTGGTGGGGCCCACACGAAACCTAAACCTCTCATCTTACCTCAAACTCCCTTAACCCCTCTTTAATTAACATGACAACTTGTTATAAATGTGGAGTTATCTCTTTTTTTGAATTTCAAACCTTTGAAATTCTTTTTGTGAATAAAATAAGACTTTGTCTTATTTTGTTGGGTTAGAACTCTTAGCCATCTTGGAGTGGTTGAGATCTTTTCTTTCTTCTTCAACCTTGACGAAGAACACGAAGAACGCCGTTCTTCAACGAAGAACTTCTTCGCCGAAGAACACGGTCTTTCCGCGACGCCATATCCGCGACGTGACGTTCTTCTTCCGCATCATCTTTTCCGCATCGAACGCCATCGACAACGACTCTTCCTCCGACGTCAAAGGAATCGACACCGATATTCCACGACTTCGTCAACGTGCGACTATCGAGGTAAGGGTTCTTGAGTTTGTTGTTTCCTTTTTGTTTGACTTTCCTCAAGACTTGACGTAGAACGCTCAAGTTCCGACGAAGAACGCCGCTCCGCTCTTCTTCGTCTTCGGTGTCAGCGAGAGAGAACACCGCACCTTCCTCGGACAACCTTCGTCGGCATACAAGGTTTCGCCAACGACGTGCCTCTTCGGACGCGCCTCTTCGTCGTCGAATTTGACGAACGACGACCGCGACGCCCGACCTCCGCGACGTCGTCTTCCGCGGAACGTAGTCAAATCTTCGAACCTTATACCAAGGTAGGGGTTGTTGATTCAATATTTATTTATTTCGTTCTTGATCGTGGATCTAGCACGTCTAACGTGATACACTTGATTATTTTTTTAAGTTGTGCTATTATTTAACGTGAGGGGGGCCGGACCGCATGAACACGGCCGAACCCCCTCCATCATTCATGTTGTTTATCTGCGGGCGGAAGCAAGGTGGCGTGGTGCCGTCGCACCACGCGGATAATTGTATGTTAATTTTACGCATCGCCGTCGCGCGCACACCATGGAAGAAACATCAAGAACGCGACGCCGTCGCGCCGCGTTGGAAGAAATTAAAGTACGGCGGAGGGGCGCGGTGCCGTCGCACCGCGGCGGACGACGAACACCGCGGCCGGTTCCGGGCCGCGGCGGGACGAGAAGACCGCGGCCGGTTCCGGGGCGCGGCGGGAAGAGAAGACCGGCGGCCGGGCCGCCGGCTTCGGAAGCCGAAGGAGGGGACCGGAAATTCCGGTCCCGTTTGAGAAAACCGGCCGGCCAGCTGGCCGGCCGGATGTCTTTAAAACCGGGGGAATTAATCCCCCGGCCTTCACTTAAAACCCCCCTCTTTATGAGGGGGGGAGCGTTTCCCTTGGGGGGGCAGGAGGCCCCCCGTTTTTTTTATGAAGCGGGCCCCCAGGAGGGGGGCCGTTGTTTGACAAAGCGGCGCGGCATAGCCGCGCCGCCACTCCAAGAAACGGGGGCTTGATTGCCCCCGCGTGCGGCTCCTCGCGGCACCCCGAGCCGCCGCGGCACCCCGCGCCGCCGCGCCGCCCAGGGGGGGGGGGGGGGGGGTCGGGCCGGGTCGGCCCGGACCCGGACCCCCCCGTTTTGAACCTGTTTCGGTCTTTTACTCATAACTTGAGGCTCGGAATTCCGAATGACGAACCGTCTGCGGCAACGCGATCCTTGGATCGAGACGGTCATTTCGGTATATCACACTCAAGGTTTCGGTTTACTTTGAGTTCGGCCGGGTTGGTTCGTTCACGAAACCAACCGGGCCTTCGGAGCGGAAACGCTCATATCTTGAGCTACGGACGTCCGATTGACGTGCCGTCAGCTGTTTTGTGTTCCTCTTAGTGAGACGGATCTTTTGGCATACTCCGCCCGAGGTTTGGACGCTGGTGGAGTACGGTCGGGTTGGTTTTGCCTTAAAAACCAACCGGGCCCCGGAGACGAAAATGCCAATAACTCTCAGACCGGGCGTCCGATCGACGCACCGTCTATTGCGTTGAGTTCCTGTTTACGATACGGAACTTTTGGTATCCTTCGCCCGAGTTTCGGGTACAGTTGAGATACGGCCGGGATTGGTTTGCTCACGAAACCAACCGGGCCCCCGGGACGAAAAGGCTAATAACTCACAGACCGGGCGTCCGTTTGACGCGCCGTCTGTTGGGTTGAGACCCCTATGATGAGGCGGTCCTTTGAGGCACTTCTTTGTGGGACTTTGTGATACTTGGAGTATCGACCAGTAGCTCGTGGAGCGGACCCTCCCGGAGACGAGCGTGCAGAGTACGGAGACCGTGTAGCCGGCTGAGATCTGACGACTGCTTGACCGACACGACTTGGAGTGAGTCGACTAGCCCAGTGGACGGAGCGCCCGGTATTTGGCGGCAGACCCACGGCGGACGGAGCGCCTGGTAGTTGGCAGCAAACCCGCGGTACTCGACAGGAGGAGTACCTCAGTAGGCTATCTGGGTGAGCGCCCGGTATTTGGCAGCAGACCCTCAGCGGACGGAGTGCCCGGTAGTTGGCAGCAGACCCGCGGTACTCGACAGGAGGAGTACTTCAGCAGTCTTAGGTTAGTGAGGAGTACCTCGGAGTCATGACAGGACCACTGTACACTCTAGAGACGGAGCTCTTCAGCAGTTACGGTTTCGATAATGAAAATCCTGGTTTGAGCTGAGACTTTTGACCTTTGTGTTTCCTCATGATTGAGATGGGTTACTTGATAACTTAGGTATATGTATGGGCATATACCTGGGTAGTGGTTATCCGTTGATCTCATGATCCTTGTGTTTCCTCATGACTGAGATGGGTTACTTGATAACTTAGGTATATGTATGGGCATATACCTAAGTAGAGTTTATCTGTTGTGATCTTCTTGTGGTTATCCTTGTTGGTTTTAGTGAGACCTTGAGGGTCTCGGGGTCCCTACTGAGTATCGTTATACTCACCCCTGCACGGGCTATGCCCGCACCTCGTTGTGTTGGTTGCAGACGACGGCCAGTACTGACAGAGGCCGAGTGTTCGAGGACTGGACGGTACCTGGAGGTGGACTATACGACGAGGCGGTACCCAGAGGCAGACCACTGGGCGGGACATACACGGAGCAGACGGCGGGACCCGAGGAGCAGAGGAGCTATCTGTACCCACCCTTCAGGTGGGATTTCCAGTGGACAGCTCGGCGTAGCAGCTTTACTTTTCAGTTGCTGTTTTCCCTTTCGAGTTGTACTTTACAGTTGGGCTTGTATTTCCGGCCCCTTTTTACTTTCCGCACTTTTAGTTGTACTCTGTTTTTGCTTAGTGTTACTTTCCGC
Source organism: Viscum album (assembly GCA_963277665.1). Taxonomy (NCBI): domain Eukaryota; kingdom Viridiplantae; phylum Streptophyta; class Magnoliopsida; order Santalales; family Viscaceae; genus Viscum; species Viscum album. Next base: position 925,398,485 of record OY728126.1, on the reverse strand, counting down.
TTGCTTACTCTGTGGTGTTTGTTTACTTTACAAAGGCAATGCCTTCCCTTTTTACCTGGATTTACGCCTTGGTGCTAGTCGCCAGCCCCTGGCCTATGGAAGGCGGGCTTGGGGTAGTCACGGCACGGACCCCGAGGGCGGGTTGTGACACATAATTCAAATTACAAAGGAATGTATTAAAAATGATAAAATTGGTGGAAATATTGAAAAAAGGATGATTCCTAAAATGAGAATATCTTCTATGAATGTAAAATAAAATGACATATAAAATATGATTGTCTAGAAATAAAATGCAAGAAGAGGTATTAGGATAAGGATAAAATACCAAATAAGGAAATGAAGGCCACTTGGAGTGCATCTAAGTATAGTTCCAGTGACTCTGATTCAGTTTGAGAAGATACAAATAAAAAATAAAAAATATGATTTATGGAAACTGATTTTGAGGCACCATCTGCTTATTTTACCCATATTTGTGATGATTCTAAAATATCTAATGAAGAATTAAAAGTGTAGTGTACTATTCTGGAAGACACCATGAACAAGCTAAATGATAAATATAATAATATAAAAAAGGTTCATGTTTTATGTGATGTAGATAAAACTAATCTTAGTATTGAAAAATAAAATAATGAAAATATATTAAAAGAAAATATTGATATGAATTCGGAAAATGAACAACTTAAAAAGTATTTATTATAGTTTTTTAGCAGTAGAAAAACTTTGAATATCATTTTAGGTGAAAAACAAAATCCAAAATCAAAATTTGTAATAGTTTATGGTTCTGGATAGAAAAGTAAGATGTAAAAAACTATTTAAATCCTAGTTATAAAAACAAAACCTTAGTTTCTAGAGAAACCAATAGTTATGGAAATAACTCTAAAATTTTAGACCTAAAAATACCTTTCTATCTAAATCTATTATTTCTATTTTGAAAAATCTTGTGAAAAAAATATGGATACCTATGGCTTTATTTTCTAACAAATATGTACCTAAGAAAATCTAGGTACCAAAATCATTTCTTATTTGATTGTACTTAGGAAAAATGTTTGAAGAGATAAAAAAATGTATGGTATCTGGATATTGGATGTTCCATACATATTACCATAGAATTTTCAAGATTCAATAATCTTATAAAAGTGGATGGTGGATATTTAAATTTTAGTGAAAATGAAAAAGGAAATATTATTAGACTTGGAAAAATTTGTAACTCTGAATCAATCCTTATTTATTAAGTTTTATTTATTGATGGTTTAAAATATAATTTGATTTGTATTTCACATTTTTGTGATGATGGTTTTAATACTAAATTTGAAAACAATGAATGTAAGATTTATGATTCCAATCATGATTTAATATTTATTTCTTTATTAAATGACAATGTTTATGTTGTTAATTTAGATTACTTATTTTCTCAAAATGTTTCTTATTTAAGTAATTTTCATAAAAAATATTGGTTGTGGAATAGGTTACTATACCAATAAAATATATACTCACTTAAAAATAAAAATAAGAAAGGTTTATTCAAGGATCTACCTAAGCTATAATTTCCTAAAGAAAAAGTGTGAAACCCTTGTTAAAAGGGAAAACAATACAAAATATCTTTCAAACTAAAGAAAGAGGTGTCTACCTTTCAACTGCTAGAATTGGTTCATATGGATTTATTTAGAATATCCAGAGTTTTTAGTTTATCTAGAAAACACTATACTTATGTTATTATTGATGATTATTCAACATATAATTGGGTGATTTTCCTTGCTCATAAAAGTGAATCTCCTTCCTATTTTAAAAAATATGAAAATTTAATAGAGAACCTTATTGGCCTCACCATACAGACCTTGAGAAGTGATTATGGATGAGAATATGAAAATCATGAATTTGAATCTATCTACTCACAACATGGATCTATTCATAATTTCTATGCACCTCCAACACCTCAACAGAATGGTGTTGTTAAAAGATAAATAAGACTATTCTGGAAATTGCCCAGACTATGCTCAGTAAATATGACACTCCTATCTATTTTTGGTTTGAAGATATTAACATATATTGTTATGAAATTAATATATTTCTTATCAAACATTCCTTAAAAAAAATACTTTATATGAATTATGGAATGGTTGAAAACCCAAAGTAAATTACTTTAGAGTTTTTGGATGTAAAGTCTAAATTCTAAATACAAAGGAGAACTTGGAAAAAATTTCACAAAAAAGATATGAAGAATTTTTTCTTGGTTATTCAACCACTAGTAATGCTTATAGAGACTTTAAGAGGAAATCTAAAGTTGTGGAAGAAACTATTCATATCACTTTCAATGAGACAAATATGCATATAATCAATCCTATTGTATTATATCTTGAGGATGATATATCAAATATAAATATCAATAATACCTCTAAAGATTATGAAATTTTTGATGATTTACCTAATAAATCTCTTAGAAGATACCCTAATATCCCTTTTAACATAGAATAATACTTGGAATAACCATATACTTCAGTACCTAGAACCATTAGAACCCTCAAAAACCATCCCCTATATGATGTTGTAGGAGACTTGGATAAAGGTCCTCAAACCCAAGCCTTACTAAGAAACTAGGTTGAACATCAAGTCTTCTTGTCACAATTTGAACCTAAGAACATAAATGAGTAAATAAATGATTAAAATTAGGTAATATATATATATATATAAGAATAATTGAATTGGTTTGAAAGAAAAAAATTATGGGAATTAGTAGATAGACCTAATGAATACCTAGCTATTGACACTAAGTGGGTATATAAAGACAAGGTTGATGAATCTGACACTATAATTAGAAACAAAGATAGATTGGTTGTATATGGTTATACTCAAGAATAGGGGATTGAATATGAAGAAAACACTTCTCTAGTGACTAGACTTGAAGCCATCATAATACTGTCTGCTTATGTGCGTAAGCTACCATTAGTAGTTGTAGCTCTATAAATATATAGCACATCTAAATTTCAACTTATATCAAATGGATATAAAGAGTGCATATCTAAATGGTTATATTACTGATGATGTTTTTATTTAACACCCTATGTATTTTCAAATAATTATTTTTCAAATCATGTTTTCAAACTAACAAAAGATTTGTATGGTTTAAAACATGCCCCTAGACCTTGGTATCATAGAATCAATACTTTTTTTATTTCAAATAGTTTTATAAAAGGTATTTTCGATCCTACCATATTTATAAAAATAATTTTAAAGGATGTTTTAGTAGTTCAAATATATGTTGATGACATTATTTTTGGATCTTCAAAAAATTCTTTATGTACTAAATTCTCAAAACTTATGTAAAAAGAATTTGAAATGGGTTTAATGGGTGAAATAACATTATTTATTGGTTTTCAAATCTTTTATAATAAATAATGAATTATTTTAAATAAAATAAATTACACAAAATATATTTTAAAATGTTTTGGATTGGATATCTCAAAGTGTAATGATAATCTAATGAGTACCACCTGTAAACTGGATCTTGATGAAACTAGGAAACAAGTTGATCAAACCAATTAAAAAGGTATGATAGGGATTTTACTTTACTTGAATTTTATCCAAAAATACATTATTTTAAGTGTATATATGTGTGCTCATTTTTAAGAAAACCCCATCAGATCACATTTAAATATTGTTAGAATAATTTTCAAATACCTCAAAAGAACAAACAATTTAGGAATGTTCTATTATAGTGGACATGATTTTGATCAAGTTAGTTATTATGATTCCAATTTTGGTGGTTGTAAGTTGGGTTAAAAAATAACCTTTGGAACATATCATCTTTTGAGAAAGTCTCTATTATCGTGGTGTAGTAAGAATCAAAATTCTATTGCATTATCTACTATTGAAGTTAAATACATAGTTGTAAGTAGATGTTGTGAAAATATTTTGTGGATGAAACACACATTATTGGACTATGGATATCAATTCATACATGTACCTATAAATTTTGACCATACAAGTGATATTAATATTTCAAAGAATCCAGTGTCTCACTCTAGGAAAAAACACATTGGTATAAGACATCACTCTTTGAGAGATCATTTTAAAAAGGGGATATCACTCTTGAATTCATCAGCACATAACATCAGCTTGATCACATTTTTAAAAATCCTACATATTACAAGAGATTAAATTATATTAGACATGAGTTTGATAAGATTAAATATGTCTAATTTTTTTAAGTTGTTTGATATATATCTCTTTATATGCATACAATTTCTATGTATTATTCCAATTTTAAGGAATATTTTTAAAATGAGGATACCATATATATTTTAAATATGTTTTATTTATACTCCTGCATGTTATTGTACAATAGATCCTCATAAATGATTTTAATATTTTAAATTAGAATTCAAATTGTAGAATCTATTTTAAAACTCAAACTAAACTCTTTTTCAACCATTTATTACCGAATCCCTAGCCTTTGAATATTTTAATCTTTATTGTGAATAGTGAATATAAAGTGATATTTTGAGAAAGATGTTCCAAAATCTTATAATGCTTTCAAGATATCAAAGGTGAGCTCTAGTGGATCCAAAAATCTTTTTAAGATGTATCTTTTGCTGAGAGAAGTCACCCTTGAGAAAGAAGTTGATGACAAATGGTTTAGAATGATTTGTTCTCTAGTTTGGAGAGCTTCACTCAGAACAAGATGCACTGAGTGGTTTTTGGATGATGATTATCATTTCTATCCTCATCTAGTGATTTTTTACATGAATATGGTTTTCAAATATAGAGATCAATAGGATCTTATTAGAATTATTGTGGATGGTTATGAATGTGACTTTTGTTCAACTTAATGGGATGAAATCTTAAGAGTACCACACCAAGGTGATTTTGAAGACTATCAAAGTTCATATCCTTTTGAACATCCACATTTTGAGCTATTAATGCATTAAAAGAGTTGACTGGTGATAGAACCCACTGAAGGCCTTGTACTATCAAATTAAATGGAGAATGTAATCTATTGTTGAAGTTTATAAAGCATGATATATTCTCTTAAAAGGGATATTTTATCATGATTAAACACCAATAACTCTTTCTCATGTAACTTATTTTTAAGGTGTTCAGATAAACCTACCCAGGTTTTTGATGAGGCATATTAAAGAGCTTAGTAAGTCATCCTCAAGGTTTAATACATTTCTTTTATATAAGTTTATTTTTGATATACTTGAATTTAAAAGGATGATTCATAAGGGAGTGGACAATTCAACCTATTTTGGTGGTGTTTTGTTAAATCAAACCACATGAAGATTTATGAAAATCAGTTGGAATACTTAGAAGAACATATGGGTAGCTAATGAAGATAAGCTGTATGAAATGTTCAATCTAGTGAGGAACCATTATATGAAAAGATATGCAATTAACCTTAGCTTAAATCCTAATTAGACAGTTAAGGAAAACTATTATTCTGATGAGAGTAAATCTCAAGCTATGGTTGATGTAGCTAAAGAATCTAGATAATATTATGAAGAGAGATTGGGAAGTTCTCATAATCTTGAAGTTATAAAGGATTCCAAGATCCTAATTGTAGTTGAACCTGTAAGAGAAGGTGTAACTCTTAAGGGGGAGAGAAATCCTATATCTATTCTATTCAGAACAGTTCTCATAGATTATAAGAGTGGAAATAAAAATAATCATACTGAAGAGAGTCATCCAATTTTCTAGATAGGCGGAGACCCTATCTTTGATTCTACGCCAACTTAGGATGACTCTTCTCTAGATATTTCTTTCTTTAATTTGGATTTATATGATCCTAATGATGGTGGTAGTGAGGATAGTGATGATGGTGATCATGATGGAAAATCATCTAAGATAAATTGATTCTAATGATGGTGGTGGTGAGGATGGTGATCATGATGGAAAATCATCTAAGCCAGATAAACCTACTTTGACTGTTGTTTCTAGAGTTTTAGAGCCTGTTAAGCTAATCCCTTTTTCACTAACTCTAGAAGAACAAGTTAGGCATGATTCCTATCAAAATATTTGAAAATTTTGGCTAGTAATCCCTCTCATGGACCTATCTTATCCAACATTTTCAAGGGTAACCTATTTATGATTCTTCTCTTAGAACCGAGGTGGTGGTTATATAATAATTAGTTTTTTCTATCTATAAAATTGAGAGACCTCTTGTTATATTTTCAAAAAATAAAGGATCCATGAAGAGACCTTCAAAGTATGAGTTCATTGACTCAAATTCTACATTATCTCATAAGGACTCTCATTATATATCACAATCAGTTCCACATCAACTAGATTATCCTTCTACCATTCCCTCTTTAGTAATCACTTATACAAAATTTATTTAGTTTAAAAACAATCTTCTGGAATTACTGAGAGAAGTCTTTCTGAGTATTAATAGTTCCAATGAGTATGAAAAGAAAGAGGACATTTCCTATACCATTGAAAGTATAGTAGATTCTATACATCCTAAGTTTTTACTCAAGATTGATCATATGGATCATGAGATTGGAATCTTTCAAACTCAAATGGAAGATTTTAGAGGACAAACATGATCCCTTTAACCCGAATTGTTGGATATACTTTCCACATTGGATAGAATATACCTTTTAGTGATTACAATTACTTCTAGATCTTCAAAATTTTCTCCCACATTAGTTTCTATAGATGAGGATCTGATCAGAAGGATTATACATGAAGAAATACAAAGTATGGAAGATAGTGTGAAGGATATTAGAAAGCATGTTCAAATGGACGTGGCAGCACATGGAGAGAAGATCTATGATATGGTTAAAGTTGAATCTATCAAGTCTAACAAGGAAAAATCTATAATCAAGGGAGCCATAAAGTATTTTCTTAACCAAATATACACCAAGGTATATTAAGAAACCCATTTTCAATCTTGGGAAAGATTCCTTAAGATACCTCCTCTAACAAATGATTTCAAAGGGATTGTAGAAAACATATTAATTATGGAACCCCTTTTGTACCAGTTCATGATAGAGAAGGGTGGATTTGTTTAGATAATAGATCATGGTTCTATATCTATAATAGATAATAATAGTCTCTTAGGCCATTATATGTATGTTGAAAATTCTCCAGTTCTAGAACCTCTAGTTATACCAGTACCAATCATCTCTCCTCCTCCCTTCTGAGTTACAACATCAGTGTCTACTTCAGTTTCAACCACTACCTATACACTTTTTTCTGCTGCTCCTCCTGTTGTACCTCCTACAATACCCTTTGGTCTTAACCTTCCTTAGGATCTTGTATAGATTAGTACTATTCAAAAATCTCTCATGATTCTAGGAGTGGATGCTACACCTCACCCTACACCTTCTCCTATTACAATCATTGGAAAATGAAAGGACCTGATTGATCCCTCAACCCTTTCAGACTAAGATTCAAATTATGATTAGGAATTCTGATAAGTATTTGTACAAAACTCTTTTAAACTATCAATGATATCTTTTTGATTCCTATTGTTTCTTTTTTATTTTCTATACTTTATTAACATATCTATTAATTTTTACTTTCTCACCATTGCTCTAGTCTTTTTGATAATCTCAAAAGGGGGAGTAAAGTATGGTATTTTTATAGAATTTTTATATAAAATGAATGTTAGAAAATTGATTGCACATTCTCAATTCCATGATTCCATGATTATTTCATTGTGTGTGTTTAATTAATTCCATGATTTGTGATCATAAAAAGATGAGATTTTTGGATTATTTTATGAGTTCCATATTTTAATAATCACAAATTAGGCTTATGTGTTTCTAATATTTTTTTATGTTTTATAGAATTAAAATATTTATTCTAGGAAATTTAAAAAATTTCACAAAGTATTGGAACGACCATAAATCCAAAGAAGCTAGAATATCGACCGTGAGTCTAAATATGAAAAAGTGTTAGATCGACTACATAAAGTTTCCATCGACTATATAAATAAATCTGGATGAACTAAGAGTTGAAAAATTACCAAAGAAACTTCATGGACAATTCTTCGACTGTATGTCTATCAGATCAACCATAAAAAAATATCCCAAAGGTCTCACATGCTATATCAGAGTGACTATAGTTATTAGTATTTTTGAAAAAGGATTTGATTGACTATATGAACAACCAAGCGACCACATAGTTTATATGTTTGTCAGATTTATCACCAAGTCTTGATGTGACCACATGATTAAGTCAAGTGAACATATGATAGTTTATAAGTTTGAAAAACAGTTGAAGCCACCGTGAGAATCCAAGTGACCGCAAGTTGAGTTGTAGCATCTGAGTGGAAAATTATATTTTTGGAGAAGTATTGAAGTGAATGTATGGACTTAAAGTGACAAAATAGAATTTTTATAAAGTATTGGATCAAATTTAAAGTCAAGCAATCAACCATATTACCATTTAAATAAATATGATCAAGTTTTTCCTTAAGTGTTGGACCTACCATGGATAAGATAATGTGTCACACTTAAAGTGACCATGTCTAAAAGTGGGTATTATATTTTAATATAACATTTCCCAACCACTTTTTTCATAGAATTAAATGTGATTTCATAAGCATTTAATTTTCATAAATTTCATGCCGAGTATGAGGATCCATAATGATGCATTTACAATGGATATTTTTAGAGTAAATTTTCTTTTTCTAGAAGACTAAAGATAGAGAAAGATATAATAAAAATATACACGTGAAAAGAATAATTTTACAAATGTGAACAACACAAACTATATAAAACTATATTTTTATTATAACTTCATCATATATTCACATATAATTTCCAAACCTAAATACAAACATCAATAAGATAAGAAACATCAGTAGAATATTAAAACATCAATATTATTCTACAAAAAATTCTTTCTTCTTCTATTTTTCTCTGTTTTATCTTACCTTTGAGATCTACTTGTATTACACTATATATTTATTAGTATTTTCACTTATGATTTATTGGAGAGTATGAAATACTCTATTATATTATTTCTTCACATCTATAATCTTTCAAAAACTATGAAAGAGGTTGTGTATAACCTAGACAACCATGTGTGTTATTTTTTGTAAAATACAATTCAGATTATGGATCTGTTTATTTATTAATAAATGTGTTTAGCAGTGGGTGACTACTAACTAAGTTGAGAGGATTAGGTTCCTATTTGTGATTGAACCTTCTTTTTTTATTCCTATTTTCTTCTAAATATTATTTCTATATTCTGCTATGTATTTAAAAGTTTTGTTTACTCTTTTTTAATTTTTTTTAAAATATGATTTTCAAAACTAGACTCTGATAATTAGTTTTACATGTGATATATCTAATATTTTATGTTATTAAATTAATATAAAAATATTAATATAATTGTAATATCATCCTATCTAATTTTTAATTAAACTTTTTAGAGATTATTTAAAAGCATTAAATTAGGTATACCTATAATATTAATTAACAAGGATGTTTTTATAAGTTGGGGGAATTTGTTTCAAACAAAAATTTTAATTGGAAACTCAATTAACCCCACTCTTGATTTGTCCACTGGGACCAATATTTGGTATCAGAGCGATATTTTTCTGACTTTTATTACTTTTAACTTTGATCAAGTTTTTTTTTGCAAGATCATATTTTCTATTTTTTATTTAATTAATAATTATGGAAGATAAGTCTGAAGGTTATACTACCAATATACCACCTAATTTTAATGGTAAAAGTTAAGGTCATTGGAAAATAAAATAAAAATACACCTTGAATGCATGAGTTTTGATATTTGGGAATCTATTAAAGATCAATATACAAAACATTAAACTGTTAGAAAAGAATGGGATGCTCCTACTAAATCTGCTTATCATTCAAATTACAAATATATGAATGTTTTTTTTCTTTAAGAGAGGATGAATTTAATAATAAATCCTTATGTGACATTGATTATCAAATTTGGGGTGTCCTTTCCATGTCTCATGAAAGCACTTATAATATGAAGGAAATGAGATTAAATAATTATACTATTAAGTATGTTACTTTCAAAATGAAGCATGATGGATCTATATCTGACATGTATTTTTGGTTCAATGAGATCATAAAAACTATGATTACACTTGGATAGAAAATGGCTAACAAATCTCAATTGCTGAGGATTTTGAGATGTCTGGAAGATCGATAGAGAGGTACTGTAGTCTCTATCCAAGAATTGTGTGACATCAGTAAAATACCTATCAAGGAATTAATTGGAAAGTTAATGATTTATGATTAAGTGTTGAAATTGTACAATGAATAGGATGAAATGAAAAGTAAATATATTAATTTTAATGCATCAACGTTAAAATCCAAAGAAGTTTTCAAACTAGAGAGATCAAGTGGATGTGAAGATGATGATGACAGTGATGAGGAAATGGATCAATTAACTAGAATATTTAAGAAGTTTTAAAAAATAATAAGTTCTTTAGTAAGTCAAATTACAAAGGAAAGTATGAAAAATGAAGAAATTGTAGGAAATATTGGAAAAAAGATGATTCCTCAAATGAGAACACCTTCTATGAATGTAAAATAAAAGTACATATAAAATCAAATTGTTCTAGGATAAAATATAACAAGAGGTATGATGATAAGGAGAAAATACCAAGGTAATAAAGGACACTTAGAGTGAATCTAAGGATAAATCCAAGGACTCAGATTCAAGCTGAGAAGATACAAATGAAAAAGAAAATTTATACTTTATGGCTACTGCTTATGAGGTACCATCTGTTTCTTCTACTCATAATTCTCCTAGATTTTTTGCCGAGTATGAGGATTCATAATGATGCATTTACAATGAATATTTTTTGGAGGATTTTTTACTTTTATAGAATATCGAAGACAAAGAAATATATAATGAACAAATACATGTGAAAAGGAGGCTTTTAAAAATATGAAAAACATGAAGTGAACAATACTCTATTTTTATCACAATTTCAAGGTGTATTCTCATATCATTTCCAAAAGTAAATATAGACATAGATAAGAGAAGAAACATCTATAGAACATCAAAACATCATTATTCTTATACATCAAATTCTTTCTTCTTATCTTCTTCTCCATTTTATCTTACCATCGATCTATTCTTGTATTACGTTGTATATTTATTATCATTTTTTACTATACTATATTGGAGATTACGAAATACTCTCTTATATTCTTTCTTTACATATGTACTCCCATATAAACTATGAAAGAGGTTGTGTATAGCCTAGAAATCCCTACATGCTATTGTTTATAAAACCCAATATAGGTTGTGGATATATTTTTTTTATTAATAACCATGCTTAGCAACGGGTGACTGCTAAGTTGAGAGGATCAGGTCTCGACTTGAGACTAAACCTATTTTTTTATTTCACTATGCTTATAAATATTATTTCTATATTCTGCTGTGTATTTCAAAGTTTTGTATACTCTGTTTTAAAACTTTTTTTTAAATATGATTTTCGAAATTGTACTCTGTGTGTTTGTTTTTACATGTGATATATCTACTATTAGATGTGAGTAAATTAAAGTAGTCTAGAATTCTGACACACACCATCACCCAGGGTTTCCTTTTATAAGAGGGTTTGCACTGAAAATCATTCTGCATTTCCGATGTGGGATTCAGGTTTTCCCTTTCCTGCATAGAATTAATATTATATTATTATTAATCATTTTTATCAATTAATTAATACTATTAATTAGTATTTAATAACATTATTAAACTAATTAATTTCTAAATAGTTAATAATAAATAATAGGTTTTAATTAATTAGAAATTAAATAATATATAATTAATAAAAAAATAATATTTATAATAACTAAATAACAAATAACAAATAATAAATATATAATGTATTATTATTATTATTACTAATTAGTAACTAAAGAATAATTGTAAATATTTATTAGTAATTAATGTTTATTAGAAATTAATATTTTTAAATAGTAAATAATATTATTTAATTAATATTATTTAGTAATTAATATTAATTACCAAAACTTATTTAATTAAATAATAATAATTTAATAATTAATTAATTAATCATTAATATTTTAATAATTTAATCATTATTAATAATATTTAGTAACTAAATAGTATTTTTAAATATTTATTAGTAATTGTATAGTAATATTTATTTATAATTATTAATTCACAATTAATTAATTAGATAATTTTTACTTAATATTATTAGTAAGTAATTACATATTGTATAATTAATAATTAATTAATAACTAATAATTATATTACTCTTTTTAATAATTAGTTATTAAATAATAATTATAAATATTTATTAGTAATTAACATTAGTTAGTAATTAACATTTATTAGAAATTAACATTATTAAATATTAAATCTTATTATTTAATTAATATTTATTAGTAACAATTAGTTAATTAATTAATACTTATATAATAATAATTAATTAACAATTAACAATTTAATAATTTAATCATTACTATTAATAAGTAATTTAATATTTCTTAATTACTAATTAATTAATAACTAATAATTATATTATTATTTTTAATAAATAAAATATTAATTTTAAATATTTATTAGTAATTAATATTAACTAGTAATTAATATTTATTAGAAATTAATATTATTAAATTGTAAATCATATTATTTAATTAATATTTATTAGTAATTAATATTGAGATTTTCAAAAAAAGTAATTAATATTGATTATTAATAAATATTAATTAGAAATAATTAGTTAATTAATTAATACTAATATAATAATAATAATAATTAATTAACAATTAGTAATATGATAATTTAATAATTACTATTAATATTTAGTAACTAAATAATAATTTTAAATATTTATTAGTAATTGTTTACTAATAATTGATAATATTTAATAATTTATTAATAATTAATCAGTTAATTAGTAATTACTATTATTAATAATAAAATTAAATAATGCTTAATTACTAATTAATTAATAACTATTAAATATTAAAAATTTATTAGTAATTAATAGTATTAGTTAATATTATTTAAAATACTAATAATATAAATTAGTTAGTTATTAATATTTAGTAGTAAACATTAATAGTTAATTATTATTTATTAGTAATTAATATTTTTTATTAATTGACTAAAAAAATGATGAATAATAATATTATTAATTCTGTGCAGGAAAGGGAGAATCTGAATCTCACATCGAAAATCCAGAATGATTTCTAGGGAAAGCCCTTTTATAAAAGAGGGTCCTGGATGATGGTTTCTATGAGAATTCCAGACTGCTTTAATGGCAGTAATGTTGGATATAAAATAGTAGATAAATTTTGTTGATTATATATATATATATATATATATAAACAAAACAAAACAAAATAAAATTTTTAAATATACAAACATGTATATTTAAAATATTTTATTTTATTTTGGAAAAGGAAGCAAGGCCCTTGCCGCCTTAGCTCAATTTTTTTTAGAAAGGTCGGAAAGTGCTTGCCACCTTTCTACTAAGAGAAAAAACCTAAAGGCGGGCAGGATCCCTGGCACCTTTGGGACATATTTTTCAATTTTTTTTGTCTTAGTCTTATTTAAAATAAAATAAAAAAACCTATAAAAAAATTCAGTGTTTCTTCCATGCTTTTCACATCAATTTCAAAAATAAATTTCAAGCAATTCAAGAAATTTAAAATTAATCCTTCAAGTTATAATAAGAGGATTCAAGAGTAAATCCACCTATCTTGAAAACTATGGCAGAAATGAAAAAGGATACAAATTCTTCAACAAAATCGGGTTAAATCTCCAAAACCCACCTTAGATCTCATTCCCTAACATCAACACAACCAAATATTATCACGATTGCCATAAAAAATATAGATATATCCCCAATGGATCAGATCTATGAATCAAATAGAGAGAAGAAGAGTATATCTAAGAAAAATTCCCAAGAATGGAGACTTACCAAACAATCTGGCCTTCAACACACCAAGATTTTCCAACAGATCGCTCCCAGATCGAAGAGGAAGGTTTCCACAGCCTTTGGGAGGAGTGAAAACTGAGTTAGGGTCAAAATAAGTGAAAAATGGGAGGTTTAGGAGTAAAAATGAGTGAGATACACTTTATTAGGATCTAGATTTTATCTATTCATGGCTGGATCACACAGTTTGGAAGACTATGTGCCAACCACTACCTCCAAACACCCTTCGCATGGTTGGCTTTCACAGTTAGAAAAATTGTGTGCAACTATGTCTTCCCATATATTCCACTTTGCATGATTACTACTGGGTGGCCGCACAGTTTGGAAAAACCATGCACCTAACTGTGCACCCATTGTTTCACTTCGCACAGTTTCTAGTAGGATTTGCATGGTTTTTACTAACTGTGCTCAAACTATGCACCTTCATAAAAGCCCCAAAACATTCCAAAAGTACTTAAAACCCTCCCAAAATTCACCCAAACACATTACATACTTAAAATACATAACAAAATGGTTACTTACTTGAAACTGGTGGTGCTACATTCTCCCCACCATTAGCCTTTCCACCCCAAGAAAGTAGAAAACCAACATTCCCTTGAAAGAGTTCAGGCCATTTATCAACCATTTCTTTCTCTCGTTCCCAAGTTTCCACCTTAATCTGACCATGTCTCCAAAAAACCCTCAATAGATCAATAATTTTTCCATAAAAGACTTTCTTTTGCCTATCCACAATATGTACCATCATATGAACCAATGAAGCATCCAGATCCAGGTCAATGTGATCCCATCAAATCACATGGTCAGGATCAGGCTGATATTTTTCAATTGAGATACATGAAACATGTTATGAACTGCACTGAACCATGGTGGAAATGATAGCTGATATGCCACCTCACCAACCCATTAAAGTATTACAAAAGGGACTAAGTATCAAGGATATAACTTTCCCTTCTTTCTAAAACAACGATGACCAAGCCTTACATAAATTCTCAAGAAGACATGATCACTCACTTAAAACAAAAATATCCATCAACGATGATCTATATATGATTTATGATGACTCTAAGACATCTCCATTCTCTTACTAATCAATTAAATATTCTCTGTTGTCTCCTGCACAAGTTTTGGCGCAACCAGTGAAGTATCACCTATTTCAACCTAACAAAGTAGAAAATGATAAGGATGCCCATATAATGCCTCAAAATTATCCATATGTATCGAGTCCTAATAAATGTTGTTATACAATAACTTCACTAATGGTAATTGATCCTACTATGATCTAACACAATCCATTACACAAGCCAAAAATATGTCACCCAATGTCTGTATTGTCCTTTCGGATTACCCATCTGTTTGGGGATGATATTCCATAATCATGGTTAATTTATTACCAAGGTATTTCTATAAGGATTTCTAGAAATGAGACGTAAACCTTAGATATCTATATAACACTATTGAAATTTGTACACCATGCCTCTTTAGCACTTCTTGGATATAGATTTTAGATAACTCATCCACCATATTAGATTCACGAATAGGGATTAAATGGGTTGAATTTGTGGGACGATCCACTATCAACCATTAATCATGTTTCCAAACTATTCTTAGGAGACACATCACAAAATCCATGGCTATATTCTCCCATTTCCAAATAGAAATAGGTAAAGATTGCAACATACATACTGGTTGCTGATGTTCTGCTCTAACCTGCTAAGAAGTTAAGCATCTGAAAACAAAATATGCCACCTTCTTTTTCATAACAACCCACCAAAACTATTCTTTCAATGCCTTATAAATCTTATATATTCCAGGATTAACAACCCATTTGGAATGGTGGTAAGAATGAAGAAGTCATTCCTGACAATCCATAACCATCCGATTTTGAAACCACAAAGCTAAACTCCCATCCAGCTTCCATTCCTCAATGGTATCCCCACCATTAAGTTTTGACCTCATTGCAACACATTTTGAATCTAATTTCTGTGACTCTTTAATAATCTTAACCAAATAAAGAACAAAAAAAACTGGAAAGAAAACTATAACTTTACAACGTTATTCACATTCTAAGTGCACATCGACTATCACCGATATCAACTAACACCGATCTAAAGTTTCTTTTTCCAACAGTTCATATGGATTTATGATTAATGAATATGCCACTAAATTTCCTTTACCTGGTGTATAAATTAATTCAAATCCAAACATTTTAATATACTCCATCCATATTCATTATCTCAGGTTCAAATATCTTTTTGAGAAAATGTGTTTCACGCTCTTATGATCCATAAACACCATAAATTTATCACCAAATAGGTAATAATGCTAAGACTTCAAAGCATGGACTAAAATAGATAACTCTAAATCTTTTATTGGGTAATTCTTATCATGAAACTATAACTTCCATGAGCCATAAGAAATAATATGATCTCCTTGCATGAGAAAACATCCAAACCCTGATCCCAAAGCATCACAATACACCACATACCCTTATCCTGATTTTGGAAATATCAAGATTGATGTTGATGTATGAAAAAATTTAAGCTCTTGAAAATACTTTTGATATTCATCATTCCATAGTAATGTAACATTTTTCCTCTTCAAAGTTATTATTGGTGAAACTAGTCATGAGAAATCATGAACAAAACATCGGTAATTACCAGATAGACCAAGTAAAATATGTATCTCGATGACATTCTTTAGCGCTTTCCAAGAGATAATAGCCTATATCTTTTCTAGATCTATAGAAACACCTCTTTAAGAGATTACATGGCCAAGTAAATGTACTTCTTGTATCCAATAATCACACTTTGATAATTTTTCATACAGATGATGATCCTACAAGATACCCAACACTGTCGCCAAGTGTTGCTCATTCTAAGCCATTTTCCTTGAATAAACCAATATGTCATCTATAAAAACCACCACGAAAGAATCTTGATATTTTCGAAATATCCAATTCATCAATTCAATAAAGACTACTGGTGCCTTTGTAAGACCAAAATACATAACCAAATACTCTTAATGACCATATCTACTCTTGAAAGATGTTTTCAGAATATCCACCTTCCAAACCCACAATTAGGGATATCTTGAGCACAATTCAATCTTTGAGAACCACTGAGATCCACTAAATTGATCGAATAAATCATAAATGTATGGAAGTGGATATCGATTCTTTATTGTAACTTGGTTAACCATATAATAATTGACACACAACTGAAGAGTTCTATTCATATTTTTCACAAACAAAACTGGTGCTACCCATAGAGATGTTCTAGGACGAATGAACCCTTTGCTTTCCAGATCTTCCAACTACACTTTCAATTCCATTAACCATGTTGGTTCCATTAAATAAGATGAAAGTGATATAAGACCAGTCCCTAGGAGAAGATCAATCATAAACTCTACTTCCCTTGTGGGTGGAGACCCTAATAAATTTTTAGAAAAAACACCTGGAAACTGATCAACCACGATTGGATAAATAATCTCCCCTATCTTATCCACCGATGCCAATATCAACACTGACAATTGGTATGATATTTTTCTAATTTATGGTGAAAAAAAGCCCATTACACTTTCCATTACATTTTGATCTCCTCTAAAGAGATGCTCGATGCCATCATCATTCATAAAACTAACCTTTCACATATAACAATCATTGTGATAATTTAACATTGTAAACTAATTCATACCTAGGATTATGTAATAGACATCCATATCAAGCATAGAGAAATACCATATCAATTCAACTCCATCAACAGTTATAGAACATGCTTTACACATAAAGGCCTGACATTCTCTTTGACCAAGAAGAGTTTGAAGTTTCAAAAAATGAAGAAATCATCTCAACATTTAAACCTAGAAGATCAACAGTACAAGAAAACAATAAATAAATGGGATACACCCATATCAAAAAAATATAGAATAAGGTTATAATTTAAAATAATTGTACCTCTCACCATTGGTGGTCTAGATTTATCATCCATAATCATTTTCTTAGCACCATATAATTTCTTACTCACTGCACTTTGTTCTTTATTTCACTATTAAGATTTACCTTTCTGAGGATTCATGGTATTCCTATAATCACTATGGATATCTCATTTCTATTTAAGAGAGGTATTCTAATACCCCCATCCCATCAAATAATACAATGTCTGCGAAACATGAGATGTGTCCTGAACACCCGAACTCAGAGCACTACAACAATAGTATTGAAGATGTACCATTTGGTTGTAATTGTCTCATGCTCTAGGTGGTGCTTTATAATATCACTTCATGTGGTCAAATGAAACAAATTGAAAACATCCAGTCTTTCTCTTTGGTTTTTGAGGAAGATTCACTGATCCAGTCTTCTGGTTCTGAGTCATCCCACTACCTTGTAAATAGGTGTCCCTTTTTTGTTTTTTCCTAGAATTAGAGTTCTCACTATTTCCCATAGTTATCAACATGATACCTACACCAATACTACCTAATATATAATTTTCTGGAACCATATCTCTATTGAACATCTATTTATAATCTAATATACAAAAGCATATAAATATTTGATCAAATATCTCACCTCAACCCCAATTAAAAAATTCACACCTTAAAGGATGCACTTGTAGCAACTTCGAGTGAAAAACGGACTAAATTCATAAATTTAGCTGCATACTCTATCACTGTGAGGTTCTCCGGCTTCAATATGAAAAATTATGTCATTCTTGCAATCCTGAACATGTGAGGATATAATTGTTTTTTGAAAAATTCTTCAAAATCCTCCCATGCGATTCCTTGGTCCAATTTATCCCGAATTGCTAAATCCCACCATTGACATGCAAGATCTTCCAGCATACACATCACCAACTTGACTTTCAACTTAGCTGGTGTTCCTAGGAAATCAAAGACCCGATTCATCCTATTCAACCATACCTCTTCCTTCTATGGTTCCGAATCACCCCAAAATATGGGTGAATTCTACTTCTAGAACTGAACAAAATTATCCACTTGTCTTGGTTCATCCCTTAGGTTCCCTTTATCCATAGATTGAAAGGCTTGGACTATACTCTAAACCAGTTGTTTGTTTACCTATAGCTTAGGTGAAACCACATTCACAACATCCTCCTCCAATTGGTTTCTTATACGCCTACTTGGTACCATTTCTTTAACTAAAAAACACCACAAGTCTCAATATCTAGAAACTTAAGGATTAACGATTTCAAATTAACCATATCACAACTATCACAACAATGATTTCCCAAAATTCCATACTTTCCATTTTCAACCCATTTTTGAAAAGTCCACCATGCTTTTTAAAATAAAACCATTTTCAAAATACCAATATCATGCCTTTTCAAAATCTCACATTTGAAAATAGTTTCAACACTTTTTCCAAAAATCAACATTTTTTCACAAAATCATAAATCATTACTCAAATTGAAATATGCACTCATGACGTACCATCTCCATGAACAGTGTATTTCATTTTCTATATATAAATTTTATGGATTAATATAAATACATATATTTTAAATATATATTATACTTATATCATTATTAACATTCTTGAGATTATGGAAATATTATCAAATTAATATGTCAAAAAATACCAAATGAAAACATACATGAAAAACAAAGCAGTTATTACTCGAAATGTGATTTTAAAAATGGATTGCTAATACATGGGTAATAAAAGGTCACATGTAAATCATATTTGGTATGATATATATAATTATGGTTCTATAATATATTTATAATAAACATATATTTATTATACAGTAGGTTCGAATGTGTATGAAAGAAGTAGAGACTTATGGTAAGATATTTTTGTCTAGATTTGTCTTCTTTGGGACATATATTATGTTATGCAGCTATATTCTTTTATAAGGTTTATATACAGAACATTTGACATGTAATATCATGAATTTATTTATTCTCATGATATTTTAATTTTCATCTAATGTTATTATTTCATGGGTATTATGATTTAAAGTTACCAAAGTGATAAGGGTTTTATGATACAATCTCATTGTTTATTAGGATTGTTTATTTTTATGCTTCCGATGGTGAAATATTATGATCTATCTCTCAATAAACTCATGAATTTTCTTCTCCTCTGGTTATTTAATGAAAATAAATGTTTTCATTTTATTTTCCTCTCTTTATGTACTCAATATTCCAAAATATTTTTTAGGGAAAACTTAATTTATTTCTTTATTCGGTCAATAATACTTTTTTCTTAAAAATCTATATTTTCTAAAAATGTTTTCAAGATTATTTTTCTATTATTGTTTAAATTAATTTTTACCCAAGATTGGATTTCCATTTTTTTTTAAAATCTTCATATTGTTTTCCAAACCAGATACTTTTTTGACTTTTTTTATATAAATTTAAAATAAATATTTATTTTAACATGTATGGAATGAATGGTATTTTATACTGTTAGGACCAATAAATGTTTTAAAAATACATTTATAAGTTTTCAAATTTATTTTCAATGAAAAGTATCTTTAAAATGTTTTATGAATTTTTAGTTTTAAAAAGTGATTTTCAAAGTGGAAAGACAAGGGTTGTGCAATGATTTATTTTCATATTTTTTTGAATCAAATGTCGAAATGGGTTACAACATGGCCCAATGACAGAACATTGGCCGTTTTTACTCAACACACTAAGCACCATACCCATAGCCACCTACTCTAAGCTATTTTTCACAAGAAAACTTCCTCCATACCATAGTCCCCAACAGAACCATAGTGTGACTCCCTATAGATCATAGTTAGATTCCCAAACCACCACCACCTACTCCACACCCATAGAATGACTCCCCATGGCTCATAGGTGGACACATATTCCTCCACTCCTTGACCCATGACCATAACAGACTTAACTATTTTGTACAGATTACTTCCGAGATCAACACAACCATAGCTTCAGGCATGGTTAACAACTCTAACCATATAAAACTTTTAAATGTACTAGATGAGTTCACCATGGAATGATCTAATCCATGGTAAAGATATTTTTTCACAAAATTGATCAAACCACTCAGAGTTTCTTTGTTTAACTAACTTCAACTTATGGGAAAACATCCTCTATTAAATTTTTTGACAAAAACAACCCAAAAATTCTTTAGAGGAGAATTTTTCCCAACATATACACAATAAAATAGTTTCTAACTAGAGAAGAAAATGGTATACCATATGAGTTATAGTGTGGGAGGAAATCTGTATTTTCCAACTTATATGTGTAGGGATGTGAAGTATTTGTTAAGGACACTTTTTGCAACAAAATTTCACCCCAAGGCACAAAGTGTATCTTTATAGGATATCCTAAGGAAATAAGGGGATAATAAACATACAACCCCTCAGATAAAATGGTATTAGTGGAAAGGCATTACATATTACTTGATAGGAAGCACATATCTAAAATAGATAGTGATAGAAATATTGACTTCAATGAGGTTGATTCTCAAGATACACAAGAGCTGGAACATGAAAAAAATTCCATAAGACCCCATAGAAGAGGTTGTTCCCAAGATACAAGTACTTTTCAGGAGCACTAGATAGGTTAGAGAATCATAGAGATATGGTTTTATATTCATTAAGGATGTTGACTCATTATTAAATGATAATGATGAACCTCTTTCCCATAAAGAAGCAGCAAGTTCAGAACTTGTAAGATATAAATTAGCTATGAATTATGAAATGGATTCCATTTATCAGAAAAAATTATTGGTTTAGGTATATATTATAGTAGATCTAAATCTCATTGGGTGAAAATGGGTATTCAAGAAGAAATTAAACATGGAAGGTACCTAAAAGGCATGACTAATAGATAAAGGGTTTAAGGAACATTAAAGAATATACTAGTACAAAACCTTTTAACTAGTTTTTATGTTGAAATACATAAGAATTATACTTTACATACTGGAGTACCATAATTATGAGATTTAGAATATGGATATTAAAACCAATTTCCTTAATGGAAACCTTATGGAATATGTCTATATAAAAAAACTAGAGGGGTTTTTGAATCCAAGAGATGCTAACAAGATGTGTAAGTTATAGAGATCCATTTATGGGTTGAAGCAAGAATCCATATCATGAAAAATTCACTTTGATGAATCCATAAAGTAATTTGGTTTCATAAATAATTATTGTGATCCCTATGTCTATGAAAGGTTTATTGGGAGTGTAGTCATTTTATTTGTTATGTGTGTTGATGACATGTTACTAATGGGAAATGTGATACTTTTCTTATAGTTAATCACGATTTGATTGAATAAGTGCTTCTCCATAAAGGACTTAGATAAAGAAATATACATTCTAGAGACCAAGATCATTCATGATAGATACAAGAGTCTTATTGGACTAAATACGGGTACATAAATTGGAAAAATATTGAAGAGATTCAGTATGGAATATTCCAAGAGTGGATTGTTGCTAGTGTCACATAGTATACATCTCTCTAAGAAAATGTGTCTTTAGAAAAAATAGTATAGGGAGATTATAAGAATAACCCCTTATGATATTGCGGTATATTATAATATATATTTATTTCTATATACTAGGCTTGATATTTCCTTTTCCTTGAGCATGGTAGGAAGATATCAAGTGTATATAGGCAACCACTATTAGAAAATAGTCAAGAATATACTAAATTAACTAAGGAATATTAAGGACATGGTCCTGGTTTATAGAGTAGATGAAGAGCTAGTCATTAAGGGATTTATAGATGATAGTTTCAAGACAAACCAAGATGATATGAAATTATAGTGAGGATATATCTTTTGTTTTAATGAAGGAGCTATGAGATGGAAGAGCTCAAAATAGCTAATGGCTTCCAATTCTATAGTATAGTTAGAGTATATTTTATCTTATTATTTAGTTAAAGAAGTAATGTGGATATAAAAATTTTTCTAGGAGAATAATGCGATTTCTATCAGTAAATACCCTCTGACATTTTATTGTGATAATACTGCAATAATGGCCCTCACTAATGATCCAAGGTTATATAAATGAATGAATAATATAATTCAGAAGTATCACATCTTGAGGGATTTTTATTAGAGGGTTGATATCACATTAAGAAGAGTTTACATGGTGTATAATGTAGTAGACCTATTGAGTAAATCCATATCTCAACAAAATTATGAATATTATGTGAGAGTTAACAGACTAAAAGTTGTTTGTAGTCATCTCTAATCCAAATGGGAGTTTTTTAAAGTTGAAATCCTAGATTCAAGTACTTTTTATTTTATATTACCTATATATTCATGGTATTGAATATTATTGAATATCTTAACACATGATGAGTATTATTATGTGTGACATTAAATTGATAATATCCTTAGAGTATCTGTCACATCAAAAGGTCACAACATTTCCCCACTATGATGAGAACCTTGAAGTGCTAGGATGATATTATTAAATATATATTATATGGATGGATTACATCCATCTTATGAACCAAAATTATGTAGGATATCAAGTGTATGGATCTCATAATACATTGATATTTCGTCTCATGAAGTCCACACATGATAATCTCTAAGAGATAAGTTTATTAGAGTAGACCCCAACCATAGGAATTTCACATGTTATATATATATATATATGTAATTGGATATTCCCATACATTGAAATGTGTATTTATCTTTATACATGAGATTATTATTACTGTATATCATGCGTTGTGCTCTTAGATGTATTGAAAAAAAACTGTAATGACCCATGCTCGTGATGAGGTAGGATATATTGGGTGCGTTACAAGTGATATGAAATTAATGAATAAGTCAAGAAAATATTTTCCCCTTCTTAGTTAGTGGAAGTAAATATATCAGGCCCTTCGATTTGAATAGAACTATCTGATAAATTCCATGACCATAACAGTTTTATTGAAGAGTTTATTTTAGTAAATTCAAAGATTAATATATCAAGCATATAGGTCGATGATAGTAGGAATGAAACTTTCTTTATAAGATATTATGAAAAATGGATTATATTACACAATGAGTGTTCATAGGAGTTTATTTACATTATGAAATTAATTTTTTCTCTGTGGTTCAATTGATGTGTTTCTAGACACTAATCTTAGACTTTAGACGAGTTAACTTAATGCCACCAAGAAAGGGTCCTAGAGAGTCACACTCTATATGTATCCAGAACCTCTGTTAAATTCATTATGAATTTAAGATTAGAATAAATATTATTATTAAGTTTCAATGAATAATAATTATTCATATTATGTTGTTTATATAAATATTTATTTAATGAATAATATAGTGATATTTATTTATTAAAATAAATAGTTTTTATTAAAGGTTTAATGAATGTTGAGGATTGACGGGCTGAGTTAAAGTTCAAGAAGAAATGATATTTAAACATCCATGAGTTGGCCATATGTCAAGGAAATAAAAATAAAAATAATAATATTATTCAATATTGGGCTCACTTAGAATTAAGATAATATTTAGGGGTCTTTTTGCAATAATTTATTCTCTAACCAAAGTATTTAAACCCGATTATATCATTTCTATGTTGATGATATTTTTTGTACAATATTTATCTCTATAGAATTATATATATATCTAGAGAGAAATTCATCTAGAAAAATATCAAAACATAGATAATTGATCCTCCTACCCCCTCTCAAGTACCTAAGAGAACTAGATAGAATCATCCAATATTGGAAGGTATTATTATTGGGATCAACGATGAATGATGCAATTTTTTTTGTGCTAGCACTTAGAGATTTGATGATCAAATTCCAATTTTTATGGTGCACATGTGGATAATCACTAGAGATATTATACCCTTGAATCCTTTATTGCAATTCCTGCATGAAAATATAGGCCAACTAATTTAATAATGAATAAAGAATTGAAAGAAAAGGTAATTATAATTTATAAAAGTAATTCCAAATTATATGTTAAAAGTTACACTCCATTGAATATTATAGGGTTTCTATTGTCTAAATATGAGGATTTATTCAAATAAATCAGAAAAAAATATCATTGGACACATGACTAACCTCTTTTTCTACACCCCATAACCTTCAAATAAGTTTTTGATGGTTGAGACATTTATATTTTAACTCTCTTTCCTTTACTCTTCAAATTGGATGAGTTTGTTTTTGATGTACTAGCCTCAGAAACAATACCATCTTTACCCATAGTATCGAGTTTTTGAGAACTATGAATTTCTTCAAAAGTCCTTTTTCCTCGATCCACCCTTTCTTTTAAGAATTTATTTGAGATTTTTTTAAATTGAAGCTTCTCACTAGTAGAAAAAAATTATAACATCAATTATTAAATGAGCAACGTTAAAAATATTTTTAACGTGGTTTATTTAATAACAAATTTAAAATATATTATATGGATATTTTTATTGTTAGTTTTTTTAAATAACTGATGTGAAATATATTTTAAAAAATATTTTTAACATTATTTATGTAAAAAAACAACGTCAAAAATATTTTGGAAAACATTTTTAACATTGGTTTTAGAATAAAAATGTTAAAAATTAAAAAATTCTAATTTATTCACATCATGGTCTTGAAATTTAACTTTCCTTATTACACATAAATCCCCCCAAATAAGTAAATTTTATTTATTTTACATCACACTGATGTGTTTTTTATTTACATGTACAAATACCCTTATATAGATGTAAAATTCTTGGAACAATTTATTTTTTTCTCATATAATATTTTTTTATGAAATTGTAATGAATATTTATTGATTATTATCATTATATATTTGAAAGATCATTATTTTTTTTAGTTTTATAATTTTAAAATAATTATTATATCATTTGAAACTGTGATTATTATTATTGATTCTCTAAAACCACCATGCAGGGTTCTGATTTCTCCCAAATTTTTTATAGGAAAAAAATATTTTTGACATTGGTTACTTAATAAACAATGTAAGAAATGGTTTTTCACATCAGTTATTGAAAAACCAATTTAAAAAATTATAGAAAAAAATTAAATTTTAATAATTAATATTATTGTTAATATTTTTAATATTAGTTTTAATAACCGATTTTAAAAATATATTTACTACGTAACTTGGAATAAATTATCCTAAAAACCGATATTAAAAACATAAAAACCCTATTTTTGTACTAGTGTATTCTTCAAAAAAATTATTTTAATATATAATTCAATATTATTTTTCAAGGATATGAATTCCTCTTAATGTGTTTTAATTCTATTAACTTTCATCTTAAAAGGAACATTAAGATCATCAATGATCTTGTTATATTCCTCAATATTTAATATTTAATTCATATCTTCTTTAGATTTCACACAATTCTTCTAACATTATTTGACTAATTTTCAAGGTGATAAACTTTTGCTTATTGTTTATCAAAATAACTCAAAGAATCTTTCAATAAACCTCTATTTTTATTTTCTCATTTATCTATAGATCAATCTCCTCTAGTGATCCTTATAAATACCCTTTTATATCCACAACCCCCTATAGTTGATCATTGTCTTCTTCAACTATAGCCTTTGATTTTTCCACTTATTCCATCATATAAACTTACATGTATAAGATAAACTTAATCTCTATACCTTTTGGTGGATCTTACTCAATATCCTATTATTCTTTTCTAACCAACACTTTTCTCTAAAACTTCTTGCCCCTTGAGTTTCCAAAATTGAAATTCATACCAAGGGAAACTTATTCTTCTATTTTGGTGAGAACTCAAACTCACCATCCTATTGATAAAACTTCTTCGGATATCTAGTAGTGATGTACCCAACCTTTATAAAATGAAATAAGTCCAATGTAAACTTACCTTAAAATCTTCCTTTACCCTTTTGAACTTCTTTTCCACAAGTGATGAGCAATCATCACTTACATATTCCTCAATTTTAGTTTTATGGAACTCTTATTTTTAAATATCTTTAAATACTATATATTTAGATGAATGTTCAAGGAAGCTCTCCAGATTCACCCTAATTTCATATGCAACTAGCTTACTATGTAAGTCATCAAGCGATAAATCTCTAAGTTCATTTCTTTAATTTTTGACACTTTTGGGTTATATATTGGTGGTAACCTTATAATAATTTTATTCATGGTATTAGAGTTATTTATCTCATCTTCAAGTATGTGTATGAAACCAAAACTTCAGTGAGATGATTAAATAATCCATACACATTTTCATTGGAACTCATATTTAGATCATCAAAACTATTTTTCAATACCTATAATTTGTCTTCTTTAACTTTTATATCACATTAATATATGTTATAAATTTATACCAAATGAATTTTTCTATGGAAAAATCCACCACCTTCATAAAAATTTGATTTGAAAAGATCTTGATAAGTAATTTTGATCCCTATCATCACCATTCAACAACTTTTTATTAGCTTCCATCATAGATCATCTGATTGAATCACTAGCTAGAATTCCATGAATTTCTACTTAGTAAACATCAAGACCAAGAGATTATAAATATGACATCATATTTTTTTTACAAATTTGATATATGAACCCATAAAATAAGGGGAACCCCTTAATATTAAAAATATTCTCCATAACAATATCTTTCCCTCAAAATATTTAAGAAATAAATAGTGGATTTGATACCACTTTTTGTACCCTATGGTACCAATATACACCCTAATAGAGGGTGGGGAAGGGTGGGGGGGTGAATTAGGGTGTCCTAAAATTTATTATTTTATTTAGATTAATCAGATCTTATCCACTCATTGGAAAATACAACTTGAATATTTCTTCTATGTTTAATTAAGTGAAAAAATAGCAAAGAGCACGAGAACATGATTTTACTTTGTTCTCCCATAATGGGAAACATCCAAGGATCACATATTAATGATGTGTTGATATTTAAGTTGACCACTACTTCACTAGTTTGTGATTAAAATATATAAGAATATCTCACTTCTTATCCAAGGTATATGACCTCTTTTTATCTTCCATGTACCAATTTTAAGAGGGATACAAAGTTTATCATCGACACATAGTTCAATCTCAAAAGATAAAAATCAAAATAATCAATACTATATTGATCCAGTATTCACTTCCAAATATTTAAATGATATACACTATAGACTAATCATACAAGTCCAACATTTAATTAAAATCAAATTGACCACACTTTAATTATCAATATCATATATCTAATGAACTTTTATATTGATCCTATGTTTAGAATTTTTAAATAAATATCTCTTTATTCTTAGTGTGATACAATTATTTTTCACAAAAAGCTTCTCTATATCTATAGAATGTTTGAATTTCTAATTTCAAATTAAAAAAATAACTAACTTCCAACTTATTCTATTTAAAATCCATCACTTGAATTATATTCCCTCAAATTTACACCATTAAATTCAAATTGGTAGTTATAAGTTTCTCAAATAACCACCACGTTATCATGAGATAGAAACATAATCATTTTTATTCAAACTATCTAGATTCTATCAATCATGGTGTGACACCCTCCTTTGCATCTTTATAAGTGATTTTTTTCCTTAATTATATCCTACTTATAGATGGGTTACAACATGATAAAACGCTTCACAGTGTAATATTTTTAACAATATCAAAGCAATCTGCAATTACAAAATCACATCTCTATTGTTTTTCATTATGGTAATTCATGAAAAAGCCCTTAAAATTGTATTTTATGAATGAATAGGTGACATCATGGATTTCTATACATGAAATGACCACTAAACTTCTAGAATCAATGAAATCTACTTGAATCTTTATCATAACATGAAAAACTTTACATGATGAAATATTAATTGAATAGAGCCACTGGAAACTCACCTAAAAACCTTTGTATCATGCCCAAACATATCATGACATGCATTATATTTCCTATAACACTAAAAATGACATGACCCAATCTACTGAGACCCCTCTTGAGCAGTGTAAATCTAAAAACGCCACCCTAAACCAACCTTTAATAGGCCTAGGGATAGTGATTAGCATTGAGTAGTATAACACTAAAATGGGACGCCATATCATAATTTACATGAAAAAACACACACACACCTCTATAAATACCATAATAATGAATAATAATAATATAACCAATCATAAATGTGATAAATTCATGTTAAAAACTCTAGGATCCATAGGATAACATAAAGCATAATATAAAGGGAAAAAATACATGAAAAACATAAAGGAAAAACCAACCCAAAAACTGATAGGAGTAAGGCCCTTTATCATGATCCTAAGTCTGAGCATCACTATCAAACACCACCCCCAAGTACCGCTAATCTCCTCCAACTCCTAGTATATCAAGATCCCCACTGAACTACTTGTTGTTTGCATAAAACATGGCATATGCCGGCAAGATTCCCAGGTAGGGGTGAGTATATATATTCCTATTAAGATTCCTCAATAAACATAAATAGGTATCAAAAGTTTAGTTATCTCATAAAATAAAAATAAGGAGGAAAATATAGTGTATAACCTAGATATGATCAAAAAAGAAAAACCCAATACAATAAAATATGTCTCATTATTCACAACCATCCATAGGTGAAATCCAAATATAGATCCCTGAATCTAAAATAAAAAAAATATATCAACCAAAACAGACTCTCATAATCTATAATGAATGATCTTAGTGCCCAAAGTATTTGGGTAGGAATATCAACTCCAGTGGAGGATCCCAATCCCATCCGAGCTCTTTGATGGTAAAAATATTGACTTTGCAAATAGAGGATCTCTGACCTATGAGAGAGGGTGAAATGTAAACTCTATATGATACACAAGTAGAAGATTACATCCCTATAAGAGTGAATTGGTGAAATAAAGACCCCACCTGTAACGTCCCCAACTCGGGATCCACTAAACCGGTGCCCCGAGCCGAGTTGTCACTTGACCTCAAGCGTGCCTCGTCGTATGCTAGAGGTTATCTACTAGAGGCGAGGGTCTAATGAGTCATGTGGGGAGACTATAACCTCTTTAATAGAGTAATACACAACAGAAAACACTATAAATAGAATAATAATATGAAATAATAAATAATCATACAAGTCAAATGACTCCCAAATGGGTACAAAACAAAATTCAACATTAATGATGCACTGACATGATAACAGTGCATAGTGAATAAAACCCAAAAATATGACAACAAGACAAATCCCCAAACCGGTCCAAACTCTAAGTCTAGATCCTTCTCCTCGTACATCCTGAGCCAAACTCAACATCCTAGAGTAGATCCTTTTTCCTTGTTCTGACCTGCAACCAAGAAATCTGCTCAGGTACCCAACAACGGTCCGAGCAGGGTGTGAGTAAAAAACTCAGTAGGCCACCACCAATAGTGTCTAAAAAATATCCAATCTATCAGATAGTGCATGAAAGTACAAAATAAATTGTAATTAAATGAAGGATAACTCAGGTGACATTAGATATCCAAGGTTCACTTAATTAACTCCTAACATTTATCCCAATTCATTTCTTATACCATCTTCATTCCTTAATCCATTTTGATCACATGTTCCATGGGTTAGACATAATTATCATCTACACAAGGGTATAAGGAAATCATTCAAAATGTATAGGGGAAATAAATCAAGTCCCTATCTCACTAGGGATACACATATCACATCAACACATTATATTCACCTCAAAGACTCGGTCCGGTTGGAATGAAACAGTTAGGGGAATAGAGCCTCCATCCCCTTCCCTAACCCATGCATTTATGGGATGGGGTTTAGAGCCTTAGTATAACTCGACCTGTGGGCATAGAAACTCAAGTCAATACCCCACTCTATCAAGCCATGTGCACATGCTTATTTATCAAATCACCACAACCATACCATACCACAACATAACATAACCAATGCCATTGGAAATCATAAATCACAATGCATAACAAACAACATGGGAATTAAAACTATGCCATAACCCATTAACATATTTACCAATTACAATTCATAGACATTTATCCAAATTCCCATTCTTGTGCCTTAACCCTTTAAGTTTATTCAACAACCCCTATACCTTAGTCGATATTCACCAATTTCCATACATTAACCCATTTATCCAATTTATCATTTCATGTACATTTCTCATATCTAATAACATAACTAATTTATTACATTCAACCCATTAGGTGTACCACAACTTTCCATGTATTAACCCATTAAACATATTAATCCATTTACTTATTACATCCCATTAACATATTCCACATTTTCCATCTCATTATCCCATTATAAGTTCACCATTTAATATGCACTAACCCTCTTAGGTATTTCTAACCAAATTTCATTAAACAATTGATATAATTCCATTCGACTCAATTTACCTATTTTCATGTCATACCAAACAACCCCTTATTCCTTATCACCCTAGGAATCTCTATTATCACTCTATTTACAACTAAATCAACCATTGAAACATGTTCTACATGGGCTTCAAACTTTACTCGACAATCCTTTACTTAACCCTACCACTCTCTATGTTTGGGGTTGCCGGTGCACCCCACAAGTGGCCCTAAAATGGTCAAGTCATCCTCTATGCATCCCATAGGGATCTTAAGGGTTTCAATTGGTCACTTAAACTACCATTTTTATTAAACACTCCAATGGAACAAAGAACACAATTAGGGAAAAGAAGAACACAATATTCCATGCACAAATCCAAAATAAAACTATGGGATAATACTTGTAGACCACCTACCTCTAATATAGTGATGAACACACTCTTAATC
The DNA here is from genome assembly GCA_963277665.1 of Viscum album. Lineage (NCBI taxonomy): Eukaryota > Viridiplantae > Streptophyta > Magnoliopsida > Santalales > Viscaceae > Viscum > Viscum album. The sequence continues at coordinate 925,366,871 of OY728126.1, read as the reverse complement.
GAAGCCATAGTTCTAGATTCAACTACCCTTTGAAGCCTCAACCTAAATCTCATCGGAAAAATAGGGTTTTAGGTCTTCAGAAAGATATGGGAGAAATATGAAAACCCTAATCGAAAAGAGGAAGCAAAGAGAATATTAGACTTACCTGGGGCTTTGATCTGCAACCAATGACACTCAAAAAGAAAAATAATCAAAGGAGAACTACACTTGGAAAGATTGTTTTGTCCAAGATCATCTCTAGGGTTGTAGGGGGTGGAATGGAGGATAATCCCAAGTTGGGGTTTAAAATCTCTGAGCATAAATTTTGTAATTTTTTTCAACTTTTATGGGCCACACGGTTTACCCGCACGGTTTTCCAAACCGTGCGCAAACCGTGTAGAAGCTACTTTCCAAAAATAGCCCCCTTCACATGGTTTCCTGAGGATTATGCATGGTTTACTTAACCGTATGCCAACCATGCATAAGGCTCTTTCCATGGCTGCACAGTTATCGAGGATACTCCACACGGTTTTCACTAACCGTGCACAAACCATGTAATATGCCATAGAACTCCCCTTTTCCTCCTCTTTTCATATCTTGAACCCCATGAACACTCCCAATACTTCACATAATCATGGGGAAACACTTATCTAGACAAAAAAGAAGAGTTCAAACCAAAACCTAAACAAAAACATACCTTGAGAGAAATACGGGATCTTATAACCTCCCCACCTTATAATGGATCATCCTTGAGTCGCTCTTCCGAGCATCACCAAACTTCCTTAACAAGAGATAAATTCATAAGGCCTTCCTATCCATTCCCACTTTCCAAGTTTTTGGTTGAACATCACAAGGACACCAAACATAGATCAAGGGAATAGACTTTTCCCACAAGTCTTCCTCACCACAACCACAACACAAACCAAAAACTCCTCAAGGATGCATCAACTTCAACCATACCCAACCACTAGAACTTCATAGAGAAAACTTAGAAAAAATTTCCTAACTCACTACACACAAAAACTTCACAAACAACATCACATCATCATGGAGGAACCGATCGACACCTCACCGGCCTGACCCTCTGTACAACTCATGACCCAAATCACTTGGCATCATTTTCCTATTCTACCAAATCTAATGGTGACCAAACCTTGATATCACTCAAAGGAAAACACATGATACTTCCAACCACATTTCTTGATGATCTCACTTCACAACTTTACAACCAAACACCACCCAAAACTCTCAGGTACTCAACCAACTAAACTTGTGCCAAAGCTCTATTTCAGAGATAACTCACCTAAACGATGCCCAATCAAGTCCTTATAACCCGAAAATCTGATCACGTCATCAAAAAACCATTTCTCTAGTATGGTTCTGTCCACCATTTTTGGTTACTTGGCACCTCTCCCATTGACAAAGGACCACCAAAACTCAACTCAACTTTCCCATCATCTGACATGTTCCAACTCACCACACCCAAACACCCATAAGGGCATTACCCTACATCAGCATCTAGAAACACCATCGAAACCATTCGAGAGGACATCCCTACACTATCCATTCAAGTACTAAGATCAACATGACCCCCCATAGGTACAAATTTATTTCGAAAATTCACTTTCCACCACAACATCAACCCGGAGGTGGGTCACTCTTACCACACCCATTCAAGTTCACTATTTCCCATTAGAATACCCTCGACTAGCTTTTCCCAGAGCACCCACTCTCCACTGATGGTATGCTACCCCCTTATCACATTCCCAAGGTTCTTATTGACTTGAATCCTGTTATTATTATCCCACGTACTTACTGAGATCACTCCCTAAATTCCAGTATAATTCCATCATCATGGCGTTATCACCCTCTAGACCATCATCGACTTCACCCTTGGTATGCCACCACATCACATGGACAAGGTTCTCTCAACTTTGAGATATTCTAAAACCACCTAAGGAGAAACTACCTGAGTCTAACCCTGATCTTCGTTGTAGTTATAGAACCTAACCTCTCTTTCCATAACCTATTGTCATATCCAACCACACCCTTCTACGACTTCATCGCAAACATCACAAGCTTCTAATGGAACCACCTTGAGTTAGAATCCAACACTTGGCTCATCAGTCACCACATCCAAGTCCCATATTCCCTCCATGAGGGACCTAACATACACCTTACATGTTCTTCCTTGGCATTCTAGTTCCACTACATCGACTCGATGTTATGTTATCCACATCTAAGACTGACTTATCACTCATAACCTTAGGAGTATTGTTACCATTACTCTCATGAGAGATTTATACCACCAATTCTTACACTCGGTCATAATATGAACCCCAATACACATACATGGATATCTAGATTTTTCCTAAAACAAGAAAAATAATGTTAACCAGTGCCCATTATCAGCTTCCTTGAATGGAACCCATGACATTTTTCAACGTCTAATATATTTTGAGGACCTCACCTGAAGCCATTGAGGGTGTACATCCCATCATCAGGCTTCAAAAATACTGCTCCCATGCGTGTAAACTCTATTATGTACCTCATCTAACCAAACACCTTCAAGTATCTTAGTAAAAATCCAGATCTTATTAATGTACTTGGGATGATATCAAGACATTGGGTCAGATCATCACTAGCTGAGGTATGCTAAGAATATTTTGAATAACACCACCACCCACTTATCCATTTATGACGTCAAACTATGGGACACCATGACCTTCCTAGATCTTAGGCTCCCCTGCCGAACGCATCTTATAGACACTTAACCACCACCGCTCATGTGTGATTGCCAACCATGTCTAACCATCGCTCCATGACCAAATCACCAAGAATCCATGAATCAATATTCATGTGGCACTACCTCCACCACACCTCTATAGTTCTTACGATGTGTCCCTGATAACTAAAAACCAAAACACCATGACTTACCACACCAATCAAACTAAAGGTCTCTCACAAATCAACCTTCATCTACATGTACCCATCGCCCACTTACTTACTTAACCATGTATCTTGGTTAGTCTGCCTCATCAGTCCTGAGGTGGCCTCTGCATATCACCCAATAACCAAAACCATTCATACAAAAAAGATCATCCATGTGGCCACCCTCACCTCGAGTGTCACCATCGAGCGAAATAATATAACCACACTTCATTCACCCTTGTCTCTTCTACTCAGAACAACTTCAAGGCCTCCATTAATCATCATCCAAATAGGAGAGTCAGGAATCCACATGGTACAAACCTTTGAAAAAAACCCTACATCCTATCACAAGCACTAGGGTTACATTAAGAAAGAACCGAGGCACCACTATACCATTTACTAAACTCAGTGGTACTCGGTATGCATTGACACCACCTCTAGATCATCTCCCATGATCACATTCCAAGTACCTGCACCGCTGGCCTAACCTCCCATGAGGCACCCTTGATTTTCTGAAACTATCATTGTGTATTCTCAACTCAAGTAGCACCACCAACCATCAACCAACCCACTTAGCCCTCTAGGCTAAACCCGCACCATACAACACTCTGTGTCCCACTATGAAAGTCAAAAACATCTACATGTGAGAGACACACCCAAAAGCACTAGAAACCCTGTCCGAACTCTCTCATAGGTCACCTTGAAGGTTTAAAGGTGCCAACTCCATGGACTAGAGTCATGCCCACGAAAATCCATTGGTCCTCTCTACAAACCATACATATCATGAAATGAACAAAGAAATACTTGTGAATAACACTATCACCCCCATTCTGGTACACATTGTGCCAAGTTCACTAAACAACTATTTACTCTAGGTTTCATACCAAAGGTGTACACATTCATAGACACTAAAAGAAAAACATACTCTCTAGGATTCAGAACGCAACTCGCAAGGTCTCTACTCACAAGGTCACTAAGACCCAGGAACCATCCTTAGGGTCCATCATGCACTCTGTATAGTCACAAACCATAATAGTTTCCACACTCTCATTACCAAACAATGCCTCACAACCCGACAGACACAACCATGATCGGGGTTCCCTAAACACACCACCAAGGACATATCATAACTGGAAAGGCCTCACGATCCAAATCCAAAGTCTCAAACTAGGGCACTCTCACTGCCCAACCCACACATACAAGGGTCAAACTGACAACACAAAGGATACCCACTTTTGAGCTCAAACATTCTCATTTTAAACTTATCATTGACCCAACACTTCAAAGAATGGCCAAAAGGATTTAACCACAGATGAAAAGATATCACACCATCAACCTTAAAAAAACCATTATTTATACTCTATCACAACGATCAAAATCACACTTTTAACACTACCCTCTACCAAACCTACTGCGGGTCATGGTCCACATGAGGTAACCAATTTACTTAATCACAAGTCCTTCATCAACACATCTTCAAACCAATTCTTCTTTTACAACACAATCCTTTCCTCTTAGGCACATTTCCCATTTCACAACTTGTTACAATCATAATTTTAAATCATTTACACCTTTTATTAGACAAATTCATTAATAATTTTACTTTCATTATGCAATCCTTCTCTTTTAGACACCGAATCAACCTTTACAATTTATCACAACCCAAAATTTTAACCTGGTTATAAAATTTATTTATACATGATATTACTTAACTATTCATTTAAATTATTTTCATTCACCCACTCACATTACCATTATTAGGAATCATTTTCTTCAGATTTATCAAGTGAATTCATTCTACTCTCTATGCCCCACACACCCATCCTGTGTGTGTGCCTATAATGATGCATGCCACCTATATCCTTAGGTGCCTAAAATGATGCATGAATGCACAAACTCATTACATTATAAAAATGAAAAAAATATCATAAATCAGTGAAATCACACAACATGTGCATCACCCAATGGTGAAATATCATTCAACTACAACAACAAACATCAAAACAACAATTCCCACCCAGGGTGACTTGGGTTTGTCCCTGTACATGAGTTATCTACTACTAAGAATGAGCTCATTACCAAGGCCCAACACATACTAATCACCATTCTACCATCTCAAAATAGTAAGAAAGAGAAAATAACTCCTATGATACCACTTAAAAACGTCCCCAACCAGGGAGCCACTAAACCGGTGCCCCGAGCCGAGTCTTCACTTGACCTCAAGTGAACCTCCCCATACGTTAGAGGTTGATGACTAGCGGCGAGGGTCTAATGAGTCACGTGGGGAGACCATACCCTCTTTACCAGAGTAATCCACAACAGAATAAAATATAAATAGAAGAATAACATGAAACAACAAATAAACATACAAGTCAAATGACTCCAAATGGGTACAAACCAAAATTCAACATTAATGATTCCATGATATGCTAGCAGTGCATAGTGAATAGAAACCAAAAATAAGACAACTGAACAAATCCCCAAACAAACCTTGACTCTAAGTATGGATCCTACTCCACGTACATCCTGAGACAAACTCAACATCCTATAGTAGTCCTTTTTACCATGTTCTGACCTACAACCAAGAAATATTCTCAGGTATCCAACAGTGGTTCGAGTAGGGTGTGAGTACAAAACTTAGTAGGCCACCACCAATTGTGTCTAAAAAATATCCACTCTAGTATATAGTGCATGCAAGTACAAAATAAATGGTAAGTAAAAAAAGGAAAACTCAGGTACCATTAGATATCCAAGGTTCACTTAATTAACTCCTAACATTTATCCCAATTTCATTTCTTATACCATCTTTATTCCTTAATCCATTTTGATCACATGTTCCATGGTTTAGGCATAATTATCATCTACACAAGGGTCTAAGGAAATCAATCACAATTCATAGGGAAAATAAATCAAGTCGCTATCTCACTAAGGATACACATATCACATCAACACATTATCCTCACCTCGAAGCCTCAGTCCGGGTGGAATGCAACCATTAGGGGAATAGAGACTCCCCTTCCCTAATCCATGTATTTATGGGGTGTAGTTTAGAGCCTCAGTCTAACTCGACCCATGGGCATAGAACCTCAAGTCAATACCCCACTCTACCAAGCCATGTGCACATGCTTATTTATCAAATCACCATAAACATACTGTAACACAACATAACATAACCAATTCCATTGGAAATCGTAAATCACAATGCATAACAAACAACATGGGAATTAAAACTATGCCATAACCCATGAACACATTTACCAATTACAATTCATAGTCATTTATCCAAATTACCATTATCGTGCCTTAACCCTTTAAGTTTATTTGATAGCCCATATGCCTTAGTTGATATTCACCAATGGCCATCCATTAACCCATTTAGCCTATTTATCATTTCATGTACATTTCTCATATCGTATAACATAACCAATTTATTACATTCAACCCATTAGGTGTACCAGAACTTCCTATGTATTAACCCATTCAACATATTCATCCATTTATTTATTACATCCCATTAACATATTCCCAATTTTCATTTCATCATCCCATTATAATTTACTATTTAATATGCACTAACCCTCTTAGGCAATTCTAACCAAATTTTGTTAAACAATTGATATAATCCCATTCGAACTAATTTTACCGTTTTCATGTAATTCCAAAAATCCCTTATTCCTTATCACCCTAGGAATCCCTATTATCACTCCATTTACAACTAAATCAACCATTGAAACATGTTCTACATGGTCTTCACACTTTACTTGTAAATACTTCACTTAACCTTACCACTCTCTAGGTCTGGGGTTGCCGGCGCACCCCCCGGGTGGCCCTAAAATGGTCAAGTCATACTCTACGCATCCCAAGGGGATTGTGAGAGTTTCAATTGGTCACTTAGACTCCCATTTTTATAAAATACTCCAATGGAACCAAGAACACAATTAGGGAAAATAATAACACAAGATTCCATGTAAAAATCCAAAATAAAACTATGGGATAATACTTGTAGACCACCTACCTCGAATCCGGTGATGAATGCACTCTTAATCAAAGCCATAGTTCTGGATTCAACCACCTTTTGAAGCCTCAACCTAAATATCACTAGGAATAGAGGGTTTTAGAGCTTCAAAGGTATATGAGAGAAAGATGAAAACCCTAATAGAAAAGAGGAGGCAAGGAGGAGATTAGACTTACCTGGGGCTTCGATCCGTAACCAAAGACACTCCAAACGACCAAGAATTGAAGGAAAAACACCCTTGGGAATCTTGGTTCATCCAAGATCATTGATAGGGTTATAGGGGGTGGAATGTAAGAGAATACTGATTCAGGGTTTAAAATCCTAGAGTGGAAATTTTGTAAATTTTCTAACTTTTATGGGATGCATGGTTTTCCAAACCATGCGCAAACCTTGCAGAAGCTACTGCCTGAAAATCACCCCCTTCAAACAGTTTCCTGGGGATTCCACATAGTTTTCTTAACTGTGTGCAAACCATGCGTAAGGCTCTATCCATGGCTGCACGGTTACTAGGGATACTCCGCATGGTTTGTACTAACCGTGCACAAAACGTACAATATGCCCTGGAACTCCCTTTTTCCTCCTCTTTTCATGTCTCAAACCCCTGGAACACCCCAAGCCTTTACATGAACATGGGGAAACACTTATCTAGAAAAAAAAGAGGTCAAATAAAAACTTAAACAAAAACATACCTTGAGAGAAATCTGGGATCTTACACCACCTGATCCATGGGTAGGGTATATCTACCCTAAATGAATGAGTTAAATACCAATCCAATAAATAGTGAAAGGAACCTATACCCAGACATGAATCTACCATCAGGATGGGTTACTAACCTTGATTATTCTCCAAATATCATGTTTGATCCTGTACTTCAGTTACCCAAAATTGAAAAGAGAGTAACTAGCTGGTATCACCTTGTTACTCATTTTTGATATCATAGAAAATTCCTCTATCACATTATATATGAAAAAACACTCAGAATGATCTATTAACTTTCCCAAATTTGAGTCATGGGAAAGGAGATATGACTAGAAATAGGGTATGGAAGGAGTAAATGATGTGTGCTATAGGGTACACAACATGTATCCTCCAAGCAGTAGCCTGGCTATGTACTGGCATACTACATGGCATAAAAGAACCCTCTATACAAAGTGTATGATGAACTAAAAAACATATCAGTACTAGTTGGGTATTGAGCATGTACCTTTACCTCTTTCATTTTATTCCATAGATACATGATATGTGGTCTTAACCCACACGATGTGGAAGAAAAAATGATCACTTGGGAATGTACTCTTTATACACACCATGCTAGTTAGATAAGGGTACATGAAATGAAGGTTTAGTCAAACACAACATGTGATGTTAAAATTGAACAAAAACCACAGGCTCAACACCAACTATGATACAAAACATGTGTTATTTTGAACTACACATCATTTAATAAGGTATTTTGAACTAGATTCATCTTCTTTCCCTAAAATCACACTGTATTACAAAATTTCACATCCATTCATGACAATTTCTTTATATAGGGCCCCAATAATGAATGTAATTCCACTAGATGTCAATGTATGACCATAGATCTTTAGAAACCAAATCCATTTACACTATTATATGTTCTTATTGATGTACATCACCACTTAGGAAGAAATTTTACATCTCTACCTTTTCTTTCCACCAATGTTTGAGAATCTTTCCTGAGGTGACCTGATCATTACAAACATAAATATTACACCATTTTAGATGAATATTCAATACATATCACAATTACACATTCTTGAGGACTATAAAGGTTTAGTGCCTTTGGATACTAGATGTATGATCATATTATTTCATAAAATATATTCAAAATATCCCACAAAGTTCTTATCACATATAAAAATTCCTAGAAAAACCCTACTTAAAACTTTTCTTCATAACTCAGGGAATGGAAACATAATAAAGGGTGATATTATATGATCAGTAAGGGTAAAAATGGGAGATATTAGTCAATGATTATATGTAAGAATAACATATGCATAAGGGTATGATAATATGATCTTACTATTTAAAAATCATACCCAGTAATTCATAGATTATAATCACAGAATAAGGATTTGGTAGCTCATAAAACATGAATTAGATAAGAATCAAGGATCATGATCCATGAGATCATATCATAAGTATAAGAACATGTCATAGAGAGTGTCATAAAAATGTGACATAATCATAATCATAGAAATCATATGTCAAGGATAAACAAGACATTCCACACATGTTAGGCTTGGGCTAATCACATGTTTATCTACTTTGGGATTAGGATAACCACCCATGTACCCTATTTTGGGCTTGTAATAACCTCCTATGAACCCTTCGAGTTCACAAACATGAAAAATTACCCAATACATAGAGGGATATAATGGAACCACCTACCAAATAATCACAATCCATTCATATGTATTCCACATGATCATAATTTTTTTTATCATTTCAATATAGTTTAACCTATGGAAAAGAAAATAGGTTTCATCAAGATTTAATCATCATAATAAATAACCATCTAGATAAATAATAAAGATAACAACATTGGATCATATCCCTAGTGAAGCATAAGTAACATCAATGGATGTTTTCATAGATGAAAATACAATTAAAATTTCACTAAAACATTTCTTGAGGAAAATACCCTTTTTTATTTTGAAATCACTTATTTAGAATATAAAATTTTCCAAAATTTTAGGGAAAAAATTTTATTTAAAAATAACCATGGAAAATTGTAAAATGTGACAACTCAGCCCCGGTGACAGCACAACCACCCCACCTTAACATGGCCATCGGGTCCTGGCCCACTAGGTACCACCAGTTGCCCGACAGACACGTGGGGCTCACCCTAGGGTCCACCCACATGCCTGAACAGGTCATCTAACTAATGATTGTCCCCACATGCCAACACTTTTCCTTTCCAGTGTGCTTTGTCCTCACTCACACACACCCTAGGAAACTTCCCATAAGGTCACCCATCCTGATCACTACTCCAGGCCAGCCACGCTTAACTGTGGATTTCTAATCAGGCAGACTCCCAAAAAAGGAAGGTGCACCTTGTTGACATGAGTCATATCATTTAGTCATTTAACCCTTTATCATTTGGGGATGTTACAAGGAATCTTCAAGGTAAAGAATATTCATTACAATAGTAGAATTTATTCATGTGCTACACATTAAAATAATGATTTTATACAATGAAAAACCATTTTAAAAAAAATCAATTTTAAGCATAAAAATGATTTTATACCAAAATAAAGTATAATGTTGGTTACATAGAATTAATTGTATTAGGTTAAATAAAAGGATACTTATTTGAATTTAAAACTAAACTGAAACCAAAATTAACCTTGTGAAAACATGATTAAAAGAGAAGAACCAAAAATAATTTCTATTTGTATAAAACCATTAATTAGATTTTCAAAATATCAAACATTGATTTATAAGATTAAGATTATATCTTTAAATAAATTATGTTACTTATAAAATATATATTTTTCCTAGAAAAAATATTTTATAAACTTTTAAGACATTATTATATCATGATAATATCATAAAAATGATAGCATTTGTAAAATAAATATTTTTCATTATTCATATGAAAATCAACCTTTTTAGAAAAATCCTAAAAAATGTTATCTTAAGGTTATTTTGACATGATGTTGTTAAAAACTAAGTCCATTTTATAAATTTTAATTTATAAAATTAATAAATTTTACTGTTAAATAAAACTATGCAATACATGGAAAAACAATTTAGTTAAATAAAACTATTCCTTTTTTTATTGAAAAATTATATAATATTATTTATAAAACTATGATGAATATGAATCCATAAAATGAATACTTATAAATTATAAAATTGATTTATTTCCAAGATTACTTGGGTTTTCATAGTCACCCTCCTACAGCCCTCCCTCCTGGAGCATCAAAAAATCCACAAAAAAACCCTCTTGAGGGACACCATAACCACCTTAGGGAGGCCCTTGATCGTATCACTATCTTTAAAATTAAGGTTCATCAACTAAATATCCATCATTTATAGTGTGGTGGTTTGGGAAGTCACACACAAGGTGAACCTGAACCCCATAGGCATAACGACACCCATATCTCGATTGATTGGATTCTCTATGTGATCATGATACCACCAAACCTTGAGTTTGAGTTTTCTCATTCCAATGATTTGAGTTTAAAATCCCCAAATCCTAATGCTGACTTCTTACCATTAAAGATTCTACTCCATGGTATCTATCTCCCAAACCTTCCACCTGTTTCTCTTCCTCTAGAAAGTTCTCTACTACTAGTTCCCACTATAAAACCCCAGTGTAAGTGGGAATTCATAGAGGGAACCCACCTGCTTGGATATACCTGGGAATTCCTAACTTTAACTTCTATTCTTATAAGAATATATCATAGATAATATAAATGAAATATCATGTAAGATCTATGAATCTTGATGCGTACTCAAAAATTATCATACTATCCTACCATGGCTCCAAAATCTCCTAAATACATATAGATCTCAGAGTCATGGGGTAATGATCCACATGAAAGTGGTGCTCAAACTCATCTCAATTAAGTGTTGCCTCATCATAAGTCTGGGTGATCAAGGAATACTAGTGACTTGTTGTTTTCTAAAAAAGGATGGATGTTAGCACTACCATCTAGTTGAGAGGGGTATGTATGAGATAGAACACTCAAACCACTGACTCAAGAAAATCATCAGTTTCTCATGGGCCAAGATTGCCTTAGAACCTTGGTGAATTATAACTTTGAAAGCCATGAAGTGAACCCAAACCATGTGCATTCTCTTATTGAGATGATGGAATAATCGACTACTCTATATAGATAGAAACATTTTTTTAACCATAATAGGTGGGGTTTCTCATTTATCAAGAGGTAGTGACACCACTATATAACTTCCTAGAGTAAAAAACTCACGAACATGTCCTTGAATAGATGTCTCATCACTGAATTGGTCATTATCATGACCTACCTCAGAATCCTGGCTGGTTGTTTACGTGATGGAATCCTATAATTTAACCCAATGAACTATAACCAAAAAAGAATATCTATATATATGACTCAAGAAGGACATGGAAAATCAATACCCCATTTCTATATGATTCATGTACCATTGTTTTCACACAAATGGTGACTCAACACGCTGAGTTGAACAATATGTTATCAGATTTTAAGTGAATGAATACGTTAGTCTCCACACCATCACTAGGTTCCTTGGTATAAACATTGAACTTGAAACATATTTAAACCACTGATATAAATTCCCAAACAAATCATTTCACAACTACTAACTCCAAAATCCATTCCTAGGATAACTTTCTCTGATACTACTCTGACCCGAACCAAACAATCGGGATCCCTTCTGGCTGCTAGAAAGCTAAGAGTACCACCCCAATACCACCACCAATAGGCTATGGAATGGTGACTATCACTAAGTAGGTGATTCTCGCTCAAATTTACCCAAGAGATGAAGGTAGAACGGTCCTTGTAGTTTAGCTTGGGTTATCGAATCCTTAGAGACCTAAGAAGAAACCTATAGACACGTACATTCTATGGACTGTTTTTGGCTATGAAGTGGCCAAATTGGGTTGATTCTATATGGTTTTAAAGTATAACTAATAGATTTAAGTGAATTCAATTTAAAATAATGAGTTGATCCTAGGTTATCGCTCGGGGTGGATTGGACGTATTTTCTTTTTAATGATTTCAATTTCTTAAATTTGAGATGGGTTCATTTAAGGAGATAAAAAAACATCATTACTTACTGGTTTAATGCCTACACCCTTTAATAATAATCACCTATACACTTGAAGGATCAAAGTTTTGATCACTTCAAGGTAAAGGTTCGTATTAGCACTTGAAGTGTGTGACCTTAAATTCAACAAGGATGATGGAGTTTAAAAATCATCAAATAAAAATCTCAATTTAAGAAGTGATTATACATTAATGAGGTGATAAATGACATCCAATCCAGCCCCTTTCTACTCCCTTGGATCAACCCATAAGTGGATTATCTCTCCATTGATTCTATGGTTTCAATGGAAGCGGAAAGTAGACTCATGAGGGAGGAAATGAAGAAGTAAAAAAAAAACGCAATAAAATAACAATCACTCCACCGTTGTGTGATAATCTCACAAGGTTTGGTATGAAAAAGTTCACACCTTGAACCAACGGTATCAAAGTGATAAGTATAAGAACAGAATAATAATATAAGAAGAACTTTTATTAAGAAACACGGATGAATTAAAACAACTTACATGTGAAGGAAGAACATTACAAAGAGAAATTGACAGCATAACATTAAGATGAAAACAAGCTCAAATATTATCAACTCCTCCACCACCACTACCTTAAATAGGAATTTTGGAAGCCTTGTGTTGAGACTACAACACTAAAAAGCATCCCACTTGATTATGGTAGGCCTAGGGTGGTGGAAAGCTTGTAGAACTTAGAATTTTCCACATTTGACCCGAGGTGGCAGACAAATTTCATCTACCAAACAGACGCGATTTTATGACCTTCTAGATGGAAGAATCAGAGTGGGACATAGAATAATAAAATGGATCCCCAGATGTCTCCTAACCGTCTGTAAAATTTGGGACCATTTGGAGTTGTATATTCGGAGATATGATTATATTAGTGAGATGTTTTTCTGGGACGAAGAATCTGGACCATAATTGTATCTCTAACTTGGGCCGTCTTAATGACCACCATATAGGCCGAATTAGCATTATCGCATGAAGAGTGATTTGTTACTAAACATTTCTTCTATCATATAAAAAAATTTGGGATTCATTGGGCCTGTATGTTGGGCCCCATAGTCTCATAAGTGGGCTGGTTTCCAATCTGCCTTCTCTAGAATCGCTTCCATTCATCTCCAAATATCTCCATCATCGTTTATGAATCATCCATTGATCGCTAAATGAAAAATGTTCATATTTAAGTGTAGATATAGTTTCCAAAATATAAAATTAAAATATCGATAATTACATTACTTAGAATCGGATGACTCATTGGGCCTAAATTGGTGTATATTAGGCATGAAGTGCACAAATGATGAGAATGGATGTTCATAATGAAAATGCACTAAATCAGGCCCATAAGATCAAAAATGAAAATTTAATACCATTAAAATGTAATTAAAATATATGTTTTTATTGGATAATCACACCCACCAACTTGATATTTGCTATTCCCGAGCAAATAATTCAATGATTTTATTTGAATTCCTTTCTTCAAACACATTATAACAAACAGTGCTCACAATGTAAACTGCACACAAATATATTTTTATAACCTATCAAGATAATTTAAAACAAGATGAATTTAAAAGCAGATCCCAATCCCAAGCCAATTACTTTGATCAAATCCATTATCATACTTCATCCAACTCAATTAGGTGTAATGATGTGTTGTGAATCACAATTGATATGGGGGTTCATTTTCATTCAAGGGGGAAATCATTGAAGCGCTAGGTGGAATCACATTTAATCCTAATATGAGTATTCTTCATTCCTCTTTTTTTTGGATTTTTTTTGCAATATTGCTATATTAATTGAGATTGCAGTTAATCAAATTAACCCATGTAGCAAGACTTTGCCGATGACTCCCAGACTCAAAGGCCTTAGGGTACCAAGTGAAGCCCACATACTCGGGCATCGCCTCGAGTTAACTTAATAAAAAACAAAGTCATATTACCATAAATAGAGATAGATTGAAAAACTCAGGGCTAGACAACTCTGGAGTCACGATCCCCAAGTGCTAAAAGCCCCGCATTTTATCAATCCATTGCTCTACACGCATTTTTTTTGAATACTCATATTATTCATAAAAATCAAACCAGACTATGCTATTTATTATGGGACCCCAAAAATTCAAATTAGTACCCCACAGTCTAGAGGACGTGCATTGTGGCATTTTGATTTAATGGATGAAAATAAAAATGATGAAAATTTTCATTGGACAACCAACCTTCCAAATCAATGTTTTTAAACTTAATCATGAATTAAATTAAGAGTCAAGGAAATAAAAGTTATTTTCTATGTAGTTTTAATGTGAGCAAATATGTTATTATACGAATGATAAAGGAATTTTACTTTTTTTTATCATTGTTTTTTTAAACAAACATTTTGTTTCCACACCCCCCAACTTAGAATGAAACTGTCCCTAGTTTCGTAAAAATAAAATTTAGAATGGGGTAGAGGAATAAAAGGGGAGTTCAATAAGTAAATTTAAATATGAGGATCATGGAATGAACTCACCTGGTGGTTGAAGTTTGAAGTTCTTTTTGCTCGAATTTAGTCCTTTGATATCCATGTCACTTGCAAAGTTCCCTAGTGGAAAAAGGAAAACAAACAAACAAAACAAATATATATATATATATATATAAGTAAAATATAAGTATATATATAAAAATTATAGAATAAGTAAGCACATTAAGCCGTAGGTCAGTGGTAAGTGTGCGCCCCTGTCTCCCTTCGGTCCCGGGTTCGAGTCCCCGCGGCTTCGCCGGTTGTGACGGGGTTTTCCCCACGGCCTATGGCGTGTCCCCTTTTTTAATTATTATATTTTTTTTTATTTTTTTTATTTTTATCTTAACCTATAAAATAATAAAAATACAACAAAATAAACTGATGATACATTGTCTTCTTTTTAAATTTCTAGGTAAGGTATTACTCAAGGATCACACCGCGTGACATGAATGAATATGGTGCTCCCCTTTCGTACCCATCCATACTCATAATAGAAGAATAGGTCAAAAGTCTATTTTTTTTAAATATAAAAATGATTAATTAATCTTATTTGAAAAATAAAGATGATTCAGAAAGATTAGAAACATAAAAACCACGGGTTGCCTCCCGTGCAGCGCTTTGTTTAACGTCGTTAGCCCGACATAGATCCTAAATTTATCAATTTTTTCCTGGTTCATAGATTGGATCAATTAACTCAACATCTATTTCCTATTTATTGAATGATTCAATGAATGTTTTTAACCTTTGACCATTGACCTTGAAAATGTGACCACTAGTGGGATCTTGAATCTCTACTGCCCCATGGGGGTATACATGATGCACTATGAAAGGACCCGACTATCTAGACCTTAACTTTCCTGGTTGTAAATGAAGTTTTGAACTATACAAGAGCACAAGTTTTCCCAGTTCAAAATGTTTGAACTTGATATTCCTAGATTGATAGGCTTGAAATCTAGCTTTATTGATCCTTGAATTTTCATAAGCCTCCATCCTTAGTTCCTCCAGTTCATTGAGATCTAATTTCCTTTTTGTTCTGTCCAATGTGAGGTTATAATCCATTTTCTTAATTGCCCAAAAGGCCTTATGTTCAATCTCCACTGGCAAATGGCATGATTTACCATAAACCAACCAATATGGGGACATTCCTAAAATGGTTTTATATGCAGTTCTATAGGCCCAAAGAGCATCTAAGAGTTTCTCAGACCAATCTTTCCTAGAGGGGTTGACAGTTTTTTCAAGAATTTGCTTAATCTCCCTATTCGCTAACTCAGCTTGACCATTGGTTTGAGGATGGTATGTAGTGGACACTTTATGAGAAATTCCATACTTAGACATGAGTGAAGAGAATGGGCGGTTGCAGAAATGGGTTCCTCGATCACTGATTATAGCCCTAAGAATTCCAAATCTTGAAAATATGTTCTCTTTCAGAAATCGAATCACAACTTGATGATCATTGGACTTATTTGGAATGGAATCAACCCATTTTTAGACATAATCAACAACTAAGAGTATATAGAGGCATCCCCGAGAGTTTGGGAAGGGACCCATGAAGTCAATTCCCCAACAGTCAAATATTTCAACCACTAAGATGGGAGTGAGTGGCATTTGATTCCTTTTTGTGATGGACCCTACTTGTTGAAACCTAGGACAACTTTGACAAAATGTGTAGGAGTCCCTTGAGAGGGTGGGCCAGAAAAGACCACATTGAAGAATCTTAGCAGATGTTTTCTTAGAGGAAAAGTGACCTCCACATGCCTCACTGTGACAGAATTTAAGGATGGACTCTTGTTCAGATTATGGAACACACCTCATAATGAATTGGTCAGGGAAGAACTTATAGAGGTATGGATCATCAAACACATAGTGTCTAACATCAGAAAGAAATTTCCTTCGATCTTGAGTCCCTAAGAATTTTGGAATGACTCCTGTCACTAAGAAATTTTCTATGTCAGCATACCAAGGGCAGTCACTCACAGAGTACAGGTGTTCATCAAGAAATGAATTAGACACAAAAAGGTGATTTGAGTTGTCTTTGAATTCCATCCTAGAGAGGTGATTAGCTACAACATTTTCAACTCCCTTTTTATCCTTGATTGTGAGGTCAAATTCTTGTAAGAGAATGACCCACCTAATCAGTCTAGCCTTATCATCTTGTTTTTGGAAGAGGTATTTTAGTGCAGAATGGTCAGTGAACACAGTGACGGGGGATCCTAAGAGGTAGGACCTAAAATTCTCTAAGGAAAACACAATAGCAAGTAACTCCTTTTTAGTGGTGGTGTAGTTGATTTGGGAATCATTTAAGGATTTTCTTGTATAAGCAATGACATAAGGAGTTTTATCACAACGTTGTCCTAACACAGCTCCTACAGCAAAGTCACTGGAATCACACATAAGTTCGAAAGGAAGGTTCCAATTTGGATATTTCATAATGGGAGGAGAGGTGAGAGAGGATTTGAGGGTTGAGAATGAACCTTCACATCTTTCTGTCCAAACAAATGGAGCATCCTTTACTAGGAGAGCATGAAGGGGATGAGAGATTGAACTAAAGTCCTCAATGAATCTTCTATAGAAACCAGAATGTCTTAAGAAAGACCTCAATTCCTTGACAGTTTTGGGTGATGGAAGGTGATGAATGATGTCAACCTTGGATTTATCAACTTCAAGCCCCCTACCTAAGACCAGATGGCCTAAAACTAGTCCCTATTTAACCATAAAATGGAATTTTTCCCAGTTTAGGACTAGATTATTTTCTTCACATCTTGACAAGACTCTCTCTACATTGCTCAGACATCCCTCAAATGTATCCCCAAACACAGAGAAGTCATCCATGAATACCTCTAGAAAATACCCTACCATGTTTGAGAAGATTCCCATCATGCATCGCTGGAAGGTTCCAGGAGCATTGTATAAACCAAAGGGCATGAGTTTGAAAGCAAAGGTACCGAAAGGACATGTGAATGTAGTCTTCCCTTGATCCTCTAGGGAGACCTCAATTTGATTGTACCCCGAGTACCCATCTAAGAAACAGTAGAAGGCATGACCTGCCACTCTCTCAAGGACTTGGTCAATGAATGGTAAGGGGAAATGGTCCTTCTTGGTGAATGAGTTTAACTTCCTATAGTCAATGCAGACCCTCCATCCACTACTCACCCTTTTTGGAAGAATCTATCCATCCTAATTGGTTATCACTGTGATTCCAGCCTTTTTTGGAACCACTTGTATTGGGCTCACCCATTCACTCTCAGCTATGGGATATATGATACCGGATTTTAACAATTTCAGAAGTTCCTTCCTTACTACCTCCATGATATTAGGATTGAGTCGCCGTTGAGGTTGACGACATGGCTTTGAATCAGATTCCAGAACAATCCTATGAGTCCCGATAAGTGGGCTAATCCTAGGAATATCAGAAAGGGTCCAACCAATGGATTTCTTATGCTTCCTAAGGACATCTAGAATCATCCTCTCATGATTGGCTTCAAGAGAAGAAGAAATGACAATAGGATGTGTTTTATTTTCCCCTAGGAAGGCATAATTTAGTGCAGTTGGAAGTTCCTTCAATTCAAGATCAGGTTGGTTCAGAATTTCAGCAGAAGATTGAGACATTGGATCAAGATCAATATTTTTTTTAGAGTTTCAGATAGGAATGATTCCCCACATGTAGAAGTTTCAGCTACTAGATTGGCTTGATCAGATTTAGGGAAGGAATTTGGAGTGGTCTCCATGAAAGTGGTTTCTTGAAAGGTTTCACTACTTGTTGGACCTAAGACTTCATCATAAGAGCAATTTGAAAATGATTCAAGCCAAGGAGATAAACTTCTTTCATGTGAAAAAAGGAAATCAGTCTCATCCTAACTTAAACATTCATCAAATATTCCTTGATGTTCCATGGATTCATTATCAATGATTCCTATCATGTTTACTTCATGAATGTCCTCATCATCCCCTATTTGTGAGATTTCATTATAGATGTTCAAGTCTAGACTCATGTTCCCAAAGGTGATGGTCATGTTACCATTTTAGACTCGGATAATAGAGTTGATTTTTGCAAGTAAAGGACGACCAAGGATGATTGGAGTTTGTTCCTTATTTCCTAAGTTTGGATGGTTGTCGAGGAAAACGAAATCAGCAGGGTAGATGAAGTTTTCAACCTTTACCAGAACGTCCTTCAAAATCCCCTTTGGAACCCTAATGCTACGATCAGCAAGCTGAAGTGTGACAGATGTGGGTTGGAGCTCTTCTAGTCCTAAATGGCAGTACACAGCATAAGGGATGATATTGACACTAGCACCTAGGTCACACAAGGCCTTGACAACTTTTCTCTCTCCTAGTTCAACATTGATGTAAGAGAAACCCGAGTCTTTCAACTTAGGAGGAATGGTCCCTTGAATGGTGGTACTCACATTAGCAGCCAAAAGGACTTGGTTTTTATGTGAAAATTTTCTTTTAAAAGTGCACAAGTCCTTAAGGTAATTTGAGTAGGCAGGTATGGTTTGGATTGCATCAAGAAGGGGTATGTTCAACTTGACTTGTGAAAAGATTTCCCTCAATGTTTCACTCAGTTCAGGCTTGGTTTTCCCCCTCATACGTTGAGGAAATGGTGCAGGTTTTGGGGTTGTTTGTTGAAGAGTTGTTTCCTTGACAATGTTATCAGTTTCCTCAGTTTTATCTTGTGGTTCATTTGAATTTTCATCCAAGTTTGAATCTTCAGGTGGGTTCTAAATTAGTTGTTCAGGTTTCTCAATTGATTTCCCACTTCTTAAAACAGTCACAACCTTTAGTTGTTCATGAGTTGTTTGAGAATAACTTGACTCTCCCCTTGAAGTTGAGGATGGAACCGCCTGAGTAGGCATGGGTGCCTTTCTATTTTTGATGGTTTTAAGTTCTTGTTTTAGGGAAGATACCTCTGAGTTCATCCTCTCCATTTGTTTGCACAGTTGTTCTAGTAGGCTTTGTGGAACAGTTTGGGTGGGTGCTTGAGTAGGTTGGTTTATCCCAGGGGGATATTTTGGAGGTGGGATGGTTTATTGAAAATGGACCGGTGGCTATTGGTATTGGATAGGTTGGGTTTGGAACTGGTTATGGGTTTGGTAGTTCTTATGGTGGTAAGGATTTTGTCCCTGTGGTTGGCTAGGTTGTTGGTTATCTTTCCAGCGGAAGCCTGGGTGGTCGTTATACCTTAGGTTAAAGGTGTTTTGGTATTGAGGATTTTGAAAGTTCAAAGCATTTACTTCCGCTGGGGGTCATCCTAAGAGAACATCCTTGATGGATGGAATGGTTGGGCAGTTGTCTGTCTTATGGTCATGTTTGTCACAAATTGTGCAAACAGGGTCAACAGTTTGGATTTCATGGACTTTCCTAAGGTCTATCTCTTCAACCTTCCTAGAGAGTGCTGTGAGTTTAGCCCTAAGGCTTTCCTCTTCTCTAAGTGTATGAATTCCAGTAGTTCTTTGTGGCTTTTCAGAATAAGGTGAAGTTCCCCATGTTTGGTTTTGTTCAGAAAGGCTTTTTAGATACTCGTAAGCATCATTTGGGGCTTTGTTTTTAAAAGTTCCATTACACATCATGTCAATGAATTGTTTGTTCCCCGGACCCAACCCTTCATAGAAAATTATCACTTGTTCAGGAATAGAAAAAACATGGTGTGGAACCATGTTTAGAGTGTCTTTGAACCTCTCCCATGTTTCATATAATGACTCTCCCTCTTTTTCAAAAAAGTTTTGGATACTCTTTTTAAGTGCAATTGTTTTATGGTGGGGAAAGTATTTTTTGTAGAATTCTCTTTGTAGTTGGTACCAAGAGTTGATGGATGATGGTCTCAAAATTTTTAGCCAATTTTTAGCTCGATCCTTTAAAGAAAAAGGAAATAGCCTCATCTTAGCTGATTCTAGTTGATGTGGGGGACACATGGTTTCTACAATGTCATTGAACTCCTTAATGTGCAGGTATGGCATCTCGGACTCCATTCCATGGAATGTGGGAAGGTAGTTTAGGACATGGGGTTTAAAGATGTAGTTGGAATATCCTAGGTAATTGTGTCTAATTAATGAGGGGGCATTGGTCTAGGAAGGTGTGAGGTAGTCATTCATGGTTTGATCAATTTCATTCCCCAAGTTTGGGGCTGCCTCATTTGGGTTTCCATTTTGGTTCCCACCCGGGTTTATGAGTTGGTTTCTTTGAAGAACTTCCATTGAAATTGGCTCAATTTTGGACTCTAGAGTATTAATAATATTAGGATCTAATGGAAGGAGTTCCCTTGGTGTACTTGACTCCCCAACCCCAGGACTATCCACCCTAACTAGACGGTTTGATTGATCGCGGGTGTAGGCAGACATGCGCCAAAAGAAAAAAAAACGTGAAAGGGACAAGATAAGAGAATTTGGACGAGAAAAGAAGAAATGAGGGAGAATAGAATGAGTGTTTAGATGAATTAATTGGGTCCCTATAAACGGTTCCAAAATTTGATTCTCGCTCAAATTTACCCAAGAGATGAAGGTAGAATGTTCCTTGTAGTTTAGCTTGGGTTATCGAATCTTCAGAGACCTAAGAAGAAACCTATAGACACATACATTATATGGAATGTTTTTGGTTATGAAGTGGCCAACTTGGGTTGATTTTATATGGTTTTAAAGTATAACTAACAGATTTAAGTGAATTCAATTTAAAATAATGAGTTGATCCTAGGTTATCGCTCGGGGTGGATTAGACGTATTTTCTTTTTAATGATTTCAATTTCTTAAATTTGAGATGGGTTCATTTAAGGAGATAAAACAATATCATCACTTATTGGTTTAATTACTACACCCTTTAATACTAATCACCTATAGACTTGAAGGATCAAAGTTTTGAGCACTTCAAGGTAAAGGTTCGTATTAGCACTTGAAGTGTGTGACCTTAAATTCAACAAGGATGATGGAGTTTAAAAATCATCAAATAAAAATCTCAATTTAAGAAGCGATTATACATTAATGAGGTGATAAATAAAATCCAATACAGCACCTTACTACTCCCTTGGATCAACCCATAAGTGGGTTATCCCTCCATTGATTCTATGGTTTCAATGGAAGCGGAAAGTAGACTCATGAGGGAGGAAATGGAGAAGTAAAAAAAACGCAATAAAATAACAATCACTCCACCGTTGTGTGATAATCTCACAAGGTTTGGTATGAACAAGTTCACACATTGAACCAATGGTATCAAAGTGATAATGAGAAGAACAGAATAATAAGATAAGAAGAACTTTTATTAAGAAACAAGGATGAATTAAAACAACTTACATGTGAAGGAAGAACATTACAAAGAGAAATTGAGAGCATAACATTAAGATGAAAACAAGCTCAAAGATTATCAACTCCTCCACCACCACTGCCTTAAATAGGAATTTTGGAAGCTTTGGGTCGAGACTCCAACATTACAAAGCATCCCACTTGATTATGGTAGGCCTAGGGTGGTGGAAAGCTTGTGGAACTTAGACTTTTCCACATTTGACCCGAAGTGGCAGCCAACTTTCATCTACCGAACAGACGCGCTTTTATTACCTTCTAGATGGAAGAATCAGAGTGGGACATAGAAGAATAAAATGGATCCCCATATTTCTCCTAACCGCCTGTAAACTTTGGGCCCATTTTGAGTTGTATATTCGGAGATATTATCATATTAGTGGGATGTTTTTCTGGGCCGCAGAATCTGGCCCAGAATTTTATCTCTAACTTGGGCCGCCTTAATGACCACCATAGAGGCCGAATTAGCATTACCTCATGAAAAGTGATTTGTTCCTCAAAATTTCTTATATCATATAACAAAATTTGGGATTCATTGGGCCTGTATATTGGTCCTGAAAGTCTCATAAGTGGGATGGTGTCCAATCTGCCTTCTCTAGAATTGCTTCCATTCATCTCCAAATATCTCCATCATCGTTTATGAATCATCCATTGATCCCTGAATGAAAAATGTTCACATTTAAGTGTAGATATATTTTCCAAAATATAAAATTAAAATATTGATAATTACATTCCTTAGAATCAGATGACTCATTGGGCCTAAATTGGTGTATATTAGGCATGAAGTGCACAAATGATGAGAATGGATGTTCATAATGAAAATGCACTAACTCAGGCCCATAAGATCAAACATGAACATTTAATACCATTAAAATGTAATTAAAATATATGTTTTTATTGGATAATCAGTATGCATAACAATCAAATGGGAGGCCTTATCTTAATGTACCTAAATACACAAACAACTCTATACATACCATAATAATGCTGGATAACAACATAAATGTGATAAATTCATA
The DNA here is from genome assembly GCA_963277665.1 of Viscum album. Lineage (NCBI taxonomy): Eukaryota > Viridiplantae > Streptophyta > Magnoliopsida > Santalales > Viscaceae > Viscum > Viscum album. The sequence continues at coordinate 925,343,348 of OY728126.1, read as the reverse complement.
GAAAAACCTCTAGGATCCCCCAATGAACAAAAATATATAAATCATAATGTAAAGGAAAAAATACATGACCAACATAAATTTAAACTGAACCTAAATACTAATAAAGTAAGGTACCTACTTACACTTCCATTTTTGAGCACCTCCAGCCAACACCACCACCAAGTACCGCTAAGCTCTACTAATGCTTAGTCCACCAAGATCCTTGCTAAACTACTTTTTATCTATATAAGACATGAAATGTATAGGAAATATGACCATATAAATGTGAGTATATACATACCAAGTATGATGCCCCAAAAACTAAAAAGTGGTATGAACAGACTAATTCGAAACACAAATTAAGAGGAAATGATAGTGCAAAACCCATATATGATCAAAGGAAAATAACCCAAGATAATGAAAAAGGTATCATTATTTAATGACAACCATAGGTGAGTTCCACATGCAGTTCCATGAATCTAAACTAAAAAAAAATCTATAAACCCATATAGTCTCTTGTAAATTATAATAGATGATCTCAATGACAAAAAAATAGGTGGGAATATCAACTCCAATGGAGGATCCTAATATTGTCTGGGTGATTAGATGAGAAAAATACCAAATCAATAGATAGAAGATCCTTTCCTTATATGAGTGGTTGAAATAATGAATCCATATAATCTAAAATTAGAGGATCCCAAACCCATAAGTTTTAATGAGTAAAATATAAATCCTAACTGATCTGTGGTTAGGGGATCCCTTCCTCAAATGAATGGGTGAAACACTAACCCTACCAAAGGATAGTGTGAGGAACCTATACCTTGACATGAATCTACCACCAGGGTGGGTTACTAACATCAATAATGCTCTAAATATTATAATTGATCCCTAGATTTGGTTACCTAAAGCTGAAAGAGTGTAATTAGCTTGTATTTCCTTGTACCTCATTCCTAATATCATAGAAAAATCCACCATAATTTTCTATATATAAAATAACTTTGAATGGGATATTCAATTGATTTAATCCAAGCCCTGAACAAGGATATACAACTAGACATAGGTTCTGGAAGGAGTGAATAGTGTGTGTAATAAGGTATATGGCGTACATCCCATAAGAATCAACCCAACCATGTATAAGAAAACTACATGGAATGAAAAGACCCTCTACACGGTGTGTTGGATAGACTACACAACATTTTAGGCCAGGTGGGGTTCATAGCATGTACCTATAATACTTATGTCATGTTCTATAGATTGATGAATCATGGTCTTAATTCATACAGTGTTCAAGGCCAAACATCCAATTAGGTGTGTACTCCTTGCACACACCATATTGGTCATATATGGGTACACGACATGTAGGTTGAGTCACACAATGTGTGATGTTTAACTTGGAATGAAACCCAATCCTCCAAAAAAATTATGGAACATGACATGTATTATTCAGAACTACATATCATGTAGTCAGGTATTTCAAATCCGATTCATCTTCTCACCCTAAAATCATACCATGTTACCTGATTTCACCTCTAATAATGCTTGTTACTTCTCCTAGTGCCCCAATTATAGATGTAAAACTACTAGATATCGATCTCTAACCATCAATTTCCATAAATAATATCTATAAACACCAATAGATATTCTTATCATTGTACATTACTACTTGGGAAGAAACCACACCTCCCTACCTTTGAGTTCCATATCATTTGAGAATCATTACACTTATCAAAACCTCCATCATCAAAATCTAACAATATCACATGGTCCATATATTTTATCATGTTTTAAATTAGACTAAGAACATTGAATCTATGACCCTACCATAGTCTAAAATTGAAAACATGAATCATGGTGGGATAAAACCAAATAAAAAAATAAAGTGAATACCATCGATGGTTATTTCAAACCTTGATTTTGATCATGGGTGAAAAAATTGAAGAACAGATTAAAAACAAAGAAAAAAAGTAATCCAAGAAAATTATAAACTATAAATTGACATGTCTATGTAAATATTGGGAATAGAGTAAAAATTATCAATATATTCTTGGAAATCAAAAGATATGGAGCATAATCCAATAATAAAAATATAATAACCCATAACATAAATGATTCATAATTACAAGTTTTATAACAAGGGTTTTAATTTCTTACATTTCAAGGATATTTTAGGTTTAAAGTTTTAGATAATTAGGAAAAAATATTACATTATATAGGGAAAAATGAAACACAGTGTACATTTTTTTACAAAAATAGAGCTTTAAGTTTGCACCCCTATTTCATTCAAGACAAATCTTCTTCTCTTAATATGAGTCACCATAGTGGAAATATTGAACTTTATAACATTTTTAATCATCCTTATATCTTGTAAAAAACATTTGAAAATGTGATATAAGAAAAAAAATATTAGTAAAGAGTATAAAAATAAAGGATTCCTGTTAGTCTAGTGAAAAACATAAAAACCCTTGAAAATGTTTACCCTTTTTCACAATAGAATTTTTAGAACATAAATAAAACTTATCCACATGATAAATTCAAGTATTGATCAAATGAAACCTTTAAAAACTCATGGGGTATATAGTACTCACACCCTATACATTTTCCAATAGAAAGTGTGTAGAAATTTATGTGACATGGGTAAACACAAATAACCTATGCATGAGTGTTGAGGGAACTAGAGAATGGGAGGTTACAACTCATGGTGTGTGGAGTTGGGATGAGAACTTTTGGAGTTTTTGGTGGAGGAGGGGAGATGGTGTAGTGGGGCTATCCTAGGCATTACCCATGAGAGAACACTCACATGGGATGTATATTTTTTCTTCTTAGGCCATGTTTGGATTAATTTAAACATATAAAGTTATTTTTATCTAGTTTAAAATTTTTATATACTTTATAAATGCTTTAGACCATGGTTGATTGTATATACATGTTCATATTATTATGGAATATCTTGTAAACCATCTAACTCTTCAGATAATTTTTCTACTAGTTAATATCGATGTTTTGGTCTCCTGGGTCTGTTGTCCCCAAGGGTTATGCTATAATTTCAGCTCATTATTTTTTGATTTATTCTCAAATAGGAAAACTGTGTTTTACAATTTAATTTTTTATACCATAATGATTATGCTAGCCTCTAGTGATCAGGAGGTGTGCATGGGGTTTTTTAGCGATCTGGATCAGGTCTATTTGGGCATCTGGGTCAGGTCATTATAAAATGATATCATTGTAACTTAATGGATCTTAGTTATGTGATTGAGAGTAGTCAATAGATGAGATTATGTAGGTTTAGGAAGTATCCCATAAATATGGCTGACCAACATAATTATAGCATAATATTGAGCTACTAGGAGTAGTATGGGTTTGATCTTGACTTCCTACTTGGGTTAGTTTTTTTTCAAGTCTCATACATCATGAGTAGACATGTTTAAGTAGGTATGAGTAGGATAACATTCCATATCATGTGTCTTCTTATAAATTTTTCCTTTATTTTTAGAATCGATTGAATTTCTATATTAATTGAAACCTCAATAATAAATAAATAGTGTTTTACTATTTATTTATTAATGAAAAGTAGGTTTGTATAAATTATTTAATTAATCCACTTAACATTAAAACCTATTTACCAGTTGTTACATATATATTATATGCTTTTAAAGTATGCTTTTAAGTTTTTATGTTCGAATATTATTTTAAAGACTAGAAATACTAACAAATAAATACATATAAGAGTGGGTATAGGGTTATTACCTAATAAAAACTATGTAGACATAAATACTAAATTACCCATTTATTGGAATGGAATTTGAAAGGATTCTCTTAATTTATGTAGATTATTCTACTATGTAGACCCCCTATTAATCCACATGGATTTGGTGAAAATTATCTACCTATTAGTACTCCCATAAATCTTTTTGTTCTTGAGAGTCTAACACAATTTATTTAAGTTATAGGTTAGGCAACACCGTAGTGATAACCTTAATCTACAAATGTTATGCGAAATTACAATTTCATCGCTCTTTCTTTTTGGGGTGAAATTTATATTTAGGAAGTAAATGAGTGGGTTGATTATATTCATAATATGTTTGAGAGTATTGAGACTCTGGAGCAGTGTAGTGTTCATCTAGACACCTTTATGTTAGAAGTATTTTCCCATTATTGGTGGGATATAAGGATTGAAAAAAAGAAGGACAATAGACTTAACTATAAGGGTTTTCAGATTTTTTTGAACTATTCTAGCAAGATACTCTTCTCTGAGTGAATTTTTGGGAGTTTATATAACTTAAACATGGGTTGATGTTTGTGATGGAATATGATTCTAGGTTAAATAATATACTTTACTTTTCTCTTTATATGAACAAGTATGAGGAGCCAAAATCTAGATGGTTTGAGGGAGCCATTATTTTTATAAGTGGTAATGTTTAACCTCTCAACCTTATCTATGATAGTGAATAAGGTAGTTCTAGATCAAAATTATTCTTAGAGGAGAATTGGAGTCGGTAGTTATTCTAGTATATGAAATAGGTGTCGAGAAGAGGTGATTCATGTAGGGTAAACGTAGGGTAGTTTTAATGGTGGTGATTAATTACCTAGTTCCATGGGATCCCATACTTGATGCTTCAAGTATGATCATTAAGGACACACTAGACCCAACATTCCCTCTGATCTAAAGTAGTGCTACTAGTGCAGCATGTTTGGTCATCTCTAGAGGTTTTTCATGCTTACTCCTTTTGATAATATTGTCTAAATTCCCTAACCGATTTAGGCCTCTCATGTTTATATTGGTAGGTAATCTATTATAATAAATTGAACTTTTTTTGGAATATCTTGATGAAGGAAGTTTTGAGTAAGTAAGAGCTAGAAGTTAGTGGAACCTTCCCCAAAGTAGGGATCATAGCTGTAGAGACATTATGTTGTCTCTGGAGGGTTTTTTTTCATCCAAATAGTTAATGGATGATGCTGAGGAAGATCCTTTGATGGTGATAGATACTGTTCTGGTATCTTCTACCCTTTTTGTTCTTTATGTGATACCGAAGCTTCTCATTCTTTTTGTTTCTGGGAAATCATTGTCTTTTTTAGGAATAAAAGTGGAATCATCTCTAAGTATCATGAATACTAATACCCCATTGGGTAAATGGTTAGAGATGAGTAAAATGTGTATCTATTTTCTTCTTATGGTAGGATATTTATGGAATCTCTGAGTTTTTTCTACTCTTTATATGAATATATTTGATCTAATCTTGGGTATGGACTGGTTAACTTAGTTCAAATATCTTAATGATTTATATAAGAGGAAACTCTCATTTTGTTCTCTTGATGAAACTAAGTACACCCTTGTTGGAGAGTGTGATTATTAGGTGAGCTAAGTAGGGTGGTATCAAGACTATATTTACCTCTCAAATGGCATGTTTAGATCTCATGGTGATTGAAATAAATAGATTTGAAGCATTACCTATTATGGTAGGATTCTTTCTTGATTTATTTCATGAGTATTTTTCTCGGATTCATCATAAATGTGATGTGGAGTTTTCAATTGAGTTAGTACCGATAAGAAACTAATTTATATTCTTTCATACAGTATGTCATTAAAATAGTTAATATAATTAAAAAAATTAGATCAAGGAGCCAATTTGAGTGTTTTATATAACTAATTACTTTTCCTTAGGGTGCTCCAGTACTCTTAAAAAATAAATCTATTGGGATTATACATCTCAACGTAGACTATTGGAAGTTGAATTAGGTTACTATCAAGAAATTATACCATTTTCCTCAAATAAATGATTTTTCTAAATAATTGAAATGGGTTAAATGGTTTTCAAATATTGACTTGTGATTGGGGCACCATCAACTTCATATGAGTCCCACAAATATTTTTAAGATGTATTTTCAAAGTTGGTATGATAATTTTAAATATCTAGTTATACCTTTTGACTTGACTAACATGCCTCTAGTTTTCATGGATATAATGAATAGGACATTCCATCTATTCTTGGACTCTTTTATCATAGTATTTGTGAATGGTATCTTTATGAAACCATGAATATGGGATGAGAATTCCATATTGTAGGTTAGAGTAGAATAAAATAGAAGGGGTAGGGGGTGAATTTCCTAAAACTAAAAAAAATTACTAAAGTCTTATGGACTACAAACTACTTTTAAAAAGATTGAAGAAAATTAAATCCTTTTAAAGTATAAAAAAATAAAAGTAAATCAAAGTTTAAATCACAATTATATAAATATATATGATTATAAAAGCAGAAGAATAAAAAATATAAATTTTATAATAATATACTAAGTGTGTTTAATGGATTAAACAAATGATTAGTTGAATGAATGAAAGGGATAAATAAATAAAAATGTGAAAAGTAAATAAGGCACAAAATTTAGTAAGGAATTTTGGAAATAGATCAAGAATAACTCCTACATCTACCACCCCAATTACTTTAGGATTTAATGTATTAGTAACTTGGATTTAATAGTATCCAAGTGATGTGGCCTTTAAAACACATGTTTTGCCACATCTTTTTCAATTATTTTTAATGCTTTAATTGGTTATTCTTGTGCTTTATACTAAATATTAACACTTTTGTGTTTCTATAAATAAATTTATCAATTTAATCATTTTTTTATAATTAATTGTGTATTTCAAGATTTAAATTTGTTAATTTATTTGTTACTTTAATTTTATATATTAATTACTTTTTATGTAGATTGTTGTTTTTGTTCTGCATAGTTAATAATTTAACATTAATTACCTAATTAATTAATTCTGCATTTGCACTTAGATAATGAATCTTTTATTTAACATTGCATGTACTAAATAATAGTTAATATAACATAACCTACATTTTAGTTGACTTTTAATAATTCAACTTTTATAAATTTAAGTGTATAAACTCACTGCATCTCTTTAATTTAATTTCATTAATTAATATAAATTGATTAATAAAATAATAGTTATATGATTTATTTAATTAATTTGAAACAATTTTATTTTATAAATAATTAAACCTTTTTTTATAATTGTTTTAATTTAATATTAACCTTTAATAATTTAATTGTTTTTGAATTCAATTTTTAGTATAGTAATAATTTAAGTTATGCGTATTAAAGTTAATAATAATTTAACTTAAGTTTAATTGGTTTTATAAATTTATTTAAGTTATGTTGTATTTAAATTTTCAATTGTATTAATTAAGTTTTAGTTTTTATTATTTATTTTGTTATTGTTTTATTTAAATTTTAATTTAATTTATTTACTCTGTTAATTTTACAGGTTCACAGTTTTATTCCTTTTACGGTGTCTCCTCACACTATTTCAGTCACGGTGGCACTGTGACCTCCCTTTCACAGTCTCACCGTATCAACCACAACCATCATAAAATTCCCTCTATCTTCACCTCGGTTTCACCCCTCTTCTTTGCCACTGTTTCCATTTTCACCGCAACTTACCCCGTGGCACTGTAACTGCAACACCACCACCTCGTTTCTCTTCCATTATCATGGCTTCACTCCTTCCCTGCGCTTATCACAACACTCTTCGATGGTGATCATATCAAACATTGAGGAAATAAAAGGGCAATGAACCTCATGACCTTCCCATCCCAATCAACATGATTAGTCGACACCAGTGGAGCCACGAGCCGCTGTCAATCTGTCCGCAGTGAGTCTTCTGTGGGATGAAAATCAGAAGCGATGAAACCACCTTTCCCCTGCGTAGTGAGGATTTGTGAGGGAGTTGTGTAATCATCAAAGCCTGGTTTTCACTAGTTTAAAGGAGGAGCTTTCTCACCTGAAGGATGTCGTACCCACCGCTGCAAGATGAGGAGGTGAAGCCGAGGAGATCCGCTGTCAAGGCCGCACCGCTTGTAGATCTGGTAAAGTCAAAATCAGAGAGGAGATGTGCCATTGATGAAGCTTGGACCAAGCTAGAAAAAATAAGGATACCGCAAAGAGCCGCCCACACTTCTGAGACGCCGCGCTGTCGCCTGAGGAGAAGCTGAAGCCGATGCCGCTTGCTGGAGGCCGTCCGAGCTGGTGTTGAGGAGTTCTGCGGCTGCTACCACGCTGAAATCTAGGAGAAGAAACCCTACCTCTCCCTCTTGAGCTGATCTTTAGGGGGGGGGAGAGTTTAGTTTAATTAAAATAAAATATAAAATAAACAAACAAATTAATTATAAAAAAATAATAATAAAAATGTTTATAATAAATTAATGATTAATAATTAATTAAACTTAAATATTAAACTAATTAAATTTTCTAATTAAACTAAATTGTAATTTGAATTAACTATTTATAAAATAAAGTAATTAATAGTAGCCCAATTTAATAATTAAATTAAGTTAGGTTAATTAATTATTAATAATACTTATATTAATAAAATAAATTAACGAATAAAAAAGAAATTAAAGAAAACATAATTATTTTATTAATGTTTTATTAATAATTTAATAATCATAATATTAATATTAAATATAGTAAATAATAATCAACTTGAAATTTTTATTAAGTTAACTTAAGTTAACTTTTTAACGAGTATTATAACATTAATCTAATAATTAACTTTCTTTCTATCTTTGTGTTGTTATTCTATCTGTGCAGGTTCATTCAAGGGACTAAAACACATCTATATTCATCTAACTTACTCATCAAGAGTTAGTTACAAGGGAATTTCTAGCACGACATGCCAGTCGTGAAAAAAACGCACGTGTGCGGTGCACATTAAAGAAAGAAACTATGTCGGTGGAAGACGTGTAGTGACAAGCAGCAAGTGACATGTGATATTTAAAGTAGAGCAGCAACAGATTCTCATTAGAGGAGGATCATCCATTCCACAAACACATCCATTCGAGAACAGATTGCAACTCTCGTTCGGAATCCCAGGAGCAGCACTGGAGATGAGCATGAGACCAAGGAGCCCGAGAGAAGAGCAGTATTTGAGGAGTACTTCTTCCCTCTGTACTTAATTTTTGTACTCTTTTTTTGGATGTTTTTAACTTTTTTAATAAATATGATCATAGGTTGAACTTTCTCAGCTCTGGAATTTTAAAACCTTCTGGTTTTGATTTTAAATCTCAATTTTCTTATCTTTTTACGAAATTAGAATCAGTTCGTGAGACTGATTCTGTTTCTAATCTTTTGATCGTTCACACTTCAATTTTTTCAATTTCAAATTTCAATTTCGACTAGAAAGGTTGATATTGAATTCAATTTTCAAATATTTAACAACTTAAACTTTGGAAATTTATGGGGAGTTCTTTTCCAAATGTTATCTTTTAAAAAATTCTCGTAGTTCAATTAAGTTTAGGTGTGGTGAACTCCAAGACTTAATATTCTGCCTGTTGAGTTTCCTGGAGAGGGAAATTATTCATTTTGTCTTGATGTGTGATTTGATTGTAAGCTGGGGAGAGAGCATTCATTCTTACCAGTAATTTAAAATTCCCGAGTACTTTGTTGATCTCGCTTCTTTGTCTTGCTGCTTAATACTAGTATACTGTATTTCTCTAGTTTATCATACTTAGTGTAAATTTTAGTTTCTATGTAAAAATAATTGTTTCATCATCCTGTTTCCACTTCATCTTTAAAAAAAAAATTAAAAAAAATTCACTTCCTTCACCATTGACAGCTGTGGGGTTTATCTTTGAATAAAACCTTAGAATTCAATCACCTGCCTTCTTTGTGGATCAACCCTGCACCACTGTGCTAGTGTAGGAGTAATAAATATAATTTTGGGGGATATGACAACCTCCGTCCTATTCAAGTTTTTGGTTCCATTTCCAAGGAAGGCACGAGCCATTTCTCTAAAAAAAACTCAAAAAAAAAAACATATATAAAAAAAATTCTTTTAAAAAAAATTTAAAAATTGAAAAATTAAAAAAAGCTGAGTCTCTTCTTGCTGAACTGTTACTGCTGAGTGTTGTTACTGTTGTTTGTATGAGAACAAGAACTTCTGGTGTTATCTTAGAGCCTCTAAACCTTGAATTAGATAAACATCTCACTACTCTAAGATAGAAGAACAAAATTGAAATGGAAAACATAGATAATAGAGTTCCTGAGCATAATAACTTTCTAAATAACCATCCATAACTCTTAGAAGAAAATGAAAGGCCTAGGATGAGGGAGTTCCAACTTCCAAAAGTATCAAGCAATCCATCATCCATCAGACTTAGTCCGAGGGATAGAAACTATGAATTGAAACAATCAGACATTTCACTACTGCCTGCTTTTAATGGACTCTCTAATGAGGACTCCCTTTCCTTCATTAGAGACTTCTATAATACTGTGCAGCAATTAACTCTTCTAGGACTCACAGAAAATGAACTTAGAATGAGAGTCTTTCCCTTTTTCCTTAAGGGGAATGCTAGGAATTGGTTTCTGAGTCTAGATGAGAACATTTTGGAAAACTGGGATCAAGTGTATAACTCTTTCATTATGAAATTTTATCCTCAAAGACTTAAAGGTGAACTTAGAACTAAAATCACTAGTTTTTATCAAGAGGATGGGGAAGCTTTTCATGAATCTTGGGACAGATTCAGGGATCTTCTTAGGAAGTGTCCCCATCATCAACTCCCATCACACCTTCTTATGGATACATTATATGAAGGGATGTCCTCCTCTGGAAAGAAACTAGTTGACCAGGCTGTTAGAGGTAATTACAATGATAAAACTGATGAGAACTTAGACAAATCTTTAATAATCTTGAACTGAATTCACAACATAAAATTCAATAAGAAAAAGAGTCAATAATAATGTTAATTCAAACACTGGTTCAATGAATGAAACTCAAGCTCAACTTACTGAAATCACCAACCAACTTCAATCCTTAATGAAACTAAACTCAAAACAAACTGTTAAAAAATTAGGATGTCAAAATACCAACCAATATTTAAGGGAACAATGTGTCCAGTGTGGTATGTTTGGGCATACTGAAAATTTTTGTCCTAACTTTGATATTCCATCTCAACAAAAAGAAAATTAAACTTTGTTAACTATAGTCCTAGAATGCCTCCTAAAGAAGATACATTTTCAAATAATTATAACCAAGGCTATAGGAACCATCCAAATCTGTCCTAGAAAGATTAAGGCTTAATCAAACAATCCACTGCCCCTAATTACTATAATCAACCAAGACCAAAATTTTAAAATCAACAAATGGGTGAGTCTTAAAATACATAAGGAAACAATGATAGTCACATGTCTTCTAAGATTGATCTAATCTTGAATAAACTGACCAAACATCAAAATCAATATGAGTCTAATAAAATAAAAACTGATGTTAGAATATAAAACATGGAAACACAGTTAGGCCAACTTGCTAGAGATTTTTCATCTAGGAAAAAAGGTAGACTTCTTAGTACCACTGAACTTAATCCCAGGGAGAATTCCATGGCTGTTGTCACTAGAAGTGGGATTAATACACAAACATTTGCTGAAACACTCACTAAAAATGCCCAAAATAAAAATCTTCTTCAATCTGATAATAAAAATCTGCTTTGTTCACATGCTAGAAATTCATATAAAAGTCTTGAAAATGATCTAAATATGAATTTTTCACCTGAAAATCAAGCTGAAAATTATTCTAAAAATCCAAATAATAAAGGAAAAGAAAAAGTTGAGGAAGAGGTGAGGGATATGTCCACTATCCTTAAAATTTTTTCCCCACCCATCCCTTTCCCTGAGAAGATGAAACCACAAAGTAACACTAGGGCAAAGCTTCTTCAGTTCCTTGGTCTCCTTTCTAAACTTCAAGTGAACATCCCATTCATGAAAGGCTTAATTAAAATCCCATATTATTTTAAATCTCTTAAGAAAATTGTTTCAAACAAAAAAAATCTAGAAGAATTTTCTACTTACAGCCTCACTGATGAGTGCAGTACTATGCTCCAAAAGAAAATCCCACCTAAACTGAAAGACCCAGGTAGCTTTGTCATACTTTGCACACTAGGAAACTCTGATCAACTCAACTACTTGTGTGATTTAGGTGATAGTATTAATCTTCTCCCATACTCACTGTTTCAACAGTTGAGGTTTGGTGACCTTCAACCCACCACAGTCATTCTATAGTTAGCTGATAGATCTTTCACTCATCCTGTGGGTAGGGTAGATGATTTGCTAGTTTGGGTTGGGAAGCTGTTTCAACCTGTTGACTTTCTAGTCTTAGATATGGAGTGTGATTAAGAGGTGAACATCATATTGGGTAGGCCCTTCTTGGCCACATGTGGTGCTGTTATTGATGTCTCTAAGGGTCAACTAATTTTTAAAATTTGAGAACAACAAGAAGAGTTCAATGTGTTTAAAGATGTTAAAGGACCCATGTTTTCTGAAAACTATTTGATGCTAGAGTCCTTATAGAAATAAAACTCAATTGGAAACTTAGATGAATCTGAAAATCAATCCTCTATTGAAGAAAATATTTGTCAAGCTGAAAATCCAGTTGAATTTGTTTTATAAATTGACAAATTCTGCTCAAACTCTAAATCTGGAAAATTTTCCAGAACTAGACAACTGTCTAGTTTCTGCTGTAGAAGGGTCCTCTATTTATGAACTTAGGATATTTTTGAGTGAATTTGAGGGTGTTTCTGTTAACAACAACATTTATGAACTCTTTGATGATATTGAGGGAGAACTTATAAGTCAATTAGATGATTCTGCTCTGATTAACTTGTTAAAATCTGATCTGGAAAATCTGGACAGTGTGATGCCCACTTTGGACAGCAGCACTGTTACTTCTGAATCTGAACATGAAATTGAAAATATTTCATCTTTCAATACTCCTTACAAGAAATATTTTGAAGATCTTGGACCTCCTAGTCCTAAGAGTCTTCCTTCGAGTGTAGAACCAACCACTCTTGAACTAAAACCTATCCCTGCTCATCTTAAATATTCATTTCTGGGTGAGAACTCCACTTTTCCTATAATAATTTCTGCTGAAATTAATGAAAATCAAGAACAAAGATTATTTAATGTGTTGAAGAAGTTTAAATATGCCATAGTTTGGACAATAGCTGATATCAAGGGTATTAGTACCTCATTCTCTATGCACAAGATTCCTATGGAGCCTAACCATAAGCCTAGGGTAGAATGTCGAAGAAGATTGAATCCAAACATGAAAGAAGTTGTGAGAGAAGAAGTGATCAAATTGTTGGACACTAGAATGATATATCCCATTTATGATAGTGCTTGGGTCAGCCCTGTCCAGGTTTTCCCCAAGAAGGGAGGTTTCACTATTTTTAAAAATGAAAAAAATGAAGAAGTCCAAGTTAGGAAATCCACAAAATGGAGAGTTTGTATAGATTATAGGAAGCTTAATGTAGTCACTAGGAAAGACCATTTTCCAATGCCCTTTTTGGACCAAATTCTTGAGAGGCTTTCTAGAAATGAGTTTTTCTGCTTCTGGATGGGTATTCTGGTTACAAACAGATTCCTGTTGCTCTAGAGGATCAGGAAAAGACCACTTTCACATGCCCCTTTGAAACATTTACCTACAGGAAGATGCCCTTTGGGTTGTGTGGAGCTCCATCCACCTTTCAAAGGTGTATTATGGCTATCTTTTCAGATATGATTGAAATAGTCATTTCGGTTTTCATGGTTGATTTCTCCATTGTGGGTATTACTTTTGATACTTGTCTTGAAAATATTGAATTAGTTTTAGAGAGATGCATTGAAACCAAGCTTGTTCTTAATTGGGATAAATGTCGATTCATGGTTACAGAAGGTATTGTGCTTGGTCATAAAGTTTATAAAAGAGGTATAGAAGTTGATACTGCTAAGATTGATGTTTTTCAAAACTGGCTCCTCCTATTAATGTCGAAGGTGTTAGAAGTTTCCTAGGGCATGCTGGTTTCTACCGAAGATTCATAAAATACTTTTCTAAAATAACCAATCCCTTGTGTTCTTTGCTGGTCAAGGGTGTACCTTTAAATTTTGGTTACAACCATTTGAAATCATTTAATTTTCTTAAATAAAAACTTACTACATCACCTATCATTACTGGACCTGACTGGAAACTACCTTTTGAGCTAATGTGTGATGCTAGTGACATGGCTGTAGGTGCTGTCCTTGGACAAAGGAGAGATAGAAAGTTGCATGTGGTGTATTATGCTACCAGACTATTAGATGAGACTGAAAAGAATTATACCACCACTGAAAAAGAATTGCTAGCTGTTGTGTTTTCTCTAGATAATTTTAGACAGTACTTGTTAGGTTCAAAAGTTATCATTTTCACTGATCATTCTGCTTTAAAGTATTTGCTATCTAAGAAAGAAACTAAACCCAGGCTCATTAGATGGATTCTGTTGTTATAAGAGTTTGATCTAGAGATTAAGGATAAACATGGAGTTGAAAATTTAGTTGCTGATCACCTATCTAGGCTTCCTCTTACTCAATATGAATCTGAAAATTCTATGGGGATTAACTCTTCCTTCCCTGATGAGAAACTGCTCACTGTGTCAATCAGGAAATCTACTTGGTTTACAGATTTTTCCAACTTCCTGGAAGAAGGTGTCTTTACCAAATTTTTTTCCAATAACCAAAGAAATAAATTCATTTCTGAGCTTAAATATTATCTCTGGGATGATCCCTTTATTTTTAGAAGGTGTGCTGATGGTATCGTTAGGAGATGTATACCTGAGGAAGAGATGCTTCCTGTCTTAGAAAGTTGTCATTCTTCACCTTGGGGAGGTCACCATGGTGGTGAAAGAACTGCTCAAAAAGTCTTAAAATCTAGTTTCTATTGGCCTACTCTTTTTAAGGATGTTAGGAGCTTTGTGGTTGGCTGTGATAGATGTCAGAGGCTAGGTAATGTGGGTAGGAAGAAAGAGTTACCCCAAAAAGGAATTCTGGAATTTAAGATTTTTGATGTCTGGGGTTTAGATTTCATGGGCCCATTTCCATCATCTCATGGGAATGAGTATATTCTTGTTGCTGTTTTCTATGTTTTGAAATGGGTTGAGGCAGTTGCACTGACCAACAATCAGGCCAATTCGGTAATCAAATTTGTAAAAAAGAACATCTTTACAAGATTTGGAGTCCCAAGATTTTTTATCACTGATAATGGAACTCACTTTAAGAACTATAAATTTAAAGATTTGATGGAGAAATATGGATGTGTTAATAAAATTGGTACTCCTTATCATCCATAGTCCAGTGGACAGGTGAAAATTTCTAACAGGGAACTTAAACAAATACTTGAGAAAACTGTGTCAAACTCTAGGAAAGACTGGTCTCTTAAATTGGATGAAGCTCTATGGGCTTATAGAACTTCTTTAAAAACCGAAATAGGTATGTATCCTTACAGTATTTTGTTTGGGAAATGTTTTCATTTACCTATGGAGTTTCAACATAAGTCATATTGGGCAGTTAAGGCTCTTAACTTTGACTTTAAGAGTGCTGGTGAGAGGAGATTACTTGAGCAGAGTGAACTTGACGATACTAGGAGAGAGAGTTATGATAATTCAATAATTTATAAAGAAAAAACTAAAATCTTTCATGATTGTATCATTCAAAAAAAAAAGAGTTCAAACCTGGACATAAAGTCCTTCTTTTTAATTCTAGACTCAAACTCTTTCCTGGAAAGCTGAAGTCTAAATGGTCTGGACCTTTTACAATTGTGAGAGTTTTGAAGAATGGAGCTTTAGAAATTATAGGTGAAGAGAATAAACCCATGTTAGTCAATGGAAAAAGAGTGAAACTTTATTTTAATGGACATCCAAAGGTCTTGGCTTCCTTCACCGTGCTTGAAAATTGTTCTTGAATAAAGTCTGGATAAAGACTTCAAAACTCAGCACTTCATGGGAGGCAACCCATGATTCTTTTAGTCTTTATTTTGTTTCTTTTTAAACCTTGAATAAAGTGCTGCTTCTGTACTCTGTTTTTGTGAAATACCTGTTACTGATTGTTCTTTGTTTCTTGGTTCTTTGTTTCTAGGATGATTCTACTATGTCATTTAAGGAGTGGAATTCCCATGCTGAAGGATTAATGGAAAATCTAGTTAGGGAAGTATCTTTTTGTTATTTTTTATTTCATTTTTCTGCTCCTTAATGCTTGGAAAATTCTGCTTGTATTAAAAAAATATGTTACATGTGTACTAAAAATTATGTTGCATGATTTGAACTATATTAAATTCTGCTTCTTGTCTTGCTATCGAAATAAAAATTCTGTATATGTTTAAAATTCTTCTTGTATTGGAATGAAATTTTGTTGTATGTCACTATGTAAATGAAAAAAAATCTGCATGTACTTCACTATTGGAAACTAAATTACATTGTTTTTAAAATATTTTCACTATTTGAAACTAAGTGTGGGGGAGTACATGCTGCTGGTCTTTTAAATCTGATTAATGTTGGGGTGTTTAGCATGAACTTTGTCTGCTTTATTGAATATCTAACTGAATAAATTTTGCCAAACTTGCTTACACCCAATTAATTGTGCACTTACACCTTATATTCTTATTTCGAGAAATATTGAAAATCTTTGTCACTGGACTTAAATTTTAATATTTTTACTTTTTAATGAACCTGCTGTTAATTTATTCCTTGTGGTGAACAATATTTTTGAACTTTAATGTGACCATTATACATGTCATCTATCTACTAAATTGAAAATCTGTTTTGAACTTTAATTGTCAAATTGTTCTTCTCCACTTTGAAAGTCAACTTTGGGGACAAATTTGGGTTTTAAGTGTGGGGGAGGGGGTCATTTCTTGACTGTGCTAAAATGTAATTAATTGAAATCCCATAAATTCCTACTCCACCTCAATCTTTTTTTTTGTCAAAAAATGGTAAATTTTTTTCAAATTTTTTGCATAATTTTAGGATTTACTCTGTTCTAAAATGAGTTTTTCCTTAGAAAAATTACCTTGCTGGTAGTTAAGATTTGTTTTGAATATAAAATTAGTGATAATGGATGATTTTTGAGTGGTCTATCTTAGTGATCTAATAGAAATTTTGGTTTAGGAATTACTTATGAGAGTGACGTGGGTGATCTGTTAATGGAATTATAATCATAACTCTTGGAATTGGAAGTTTGATTTTGAACATAGGTGATTCATTTTTCTTTTAATTATAAAGTAGTCATATTAATGAGCCAATGTAAATGGTTTCTATATAAATATTTTGGAACTGGAGTAATTTGGGTATCTAGAATCCCACAGCGAGTCTCTGAGACCCTAGATGCTGGGTGCGTTTCTGTTTACTATAATCCCTTTGTACACTTTGAATAAGTGCATTTCACAGTGCTTAACACATGATACTTGGCTTGGAAAAAATAAAATAAAGTATCTAGGGTCAAAAAAGAGTTCATTAAGGTGAGGGGAATGATGAACTCTAAATGAAGAAGGGGTCAATTGCTTTATATGGGAGTCATTTAGGTTGTATCATTGAGGTGATTCACAAAAAAAATTATTTATTTTTGAAACCTAGGTGAAAAAGTCAAAGTATAAAGTTCCTACTGTTAAGTTCTTTATTCCGTATGAATTTTACCATTTGTCACTCATGGACTTTGGACGTGAGCCTGGATTGAAGTTAGTCACTAATAAGTTCCACATATGATCCATGACATTTTCTTTTCTTGCTAATTCATTACTCTTTTTACTACCAGTGAGAATTTATTCTAAGCAAGATTCATATGAGCAATTTATTTTCTAAAAGCCTAATGACATGTTTTTGTTCTTTGTTAAAAATTGCTGGACATGTTATATTTTGACTGAAATGATGAATATCATACTTTTGTTTTCAAAGATAATAAAACATGATATTGTTTAAGGAAAAACAATGCTTAAGTGTGGGGGAATTTGATGTGGCCTTTAAAACACATGTTTTGCCACATCTTTTTCAATTATTTTTAATGATTTAATTGGTTATTCTTGTGATTTATACTAAATATTAACACTTTTGTGTTTCTATAAATAAATTTATCAATTTAATCATTTTTTATAATTAATTGTGTATTTCAAGCTTTAAATTTGTTAATTTATTTGTTACTTTAATTTTATAGATTAATTAATTTTTATCAAGATTGTTGTTTTTGTTCTGTATAGTGAATGATTTAACATTAATTACCTAATTAATTAATTCTACATTTCCACTTAGATAATTAAGCTTTTATTTAACATTGCATGTACTAAATAATAGTTAATATAATATAACCTACATTTTATTAGACTTTTAACAATTCAACTTTTATAAATTTAAGTGTATAAACTCACCGCATATCTTTAATTTAATTTCATTAATTAACATAAATTGATTAATAAAATAACAGTTGTTTGATTTCTTTAATTAATTTGAAATGGTAGTCTTTTATAAATAATTAAACTATGTTTTATAATTGTTTTAATTTAATATTAACCTTTAATAATTTAATTGTTTTTGAATTCAATTTTTAGTATAGTAATAATTTAAGTTATGCGTATTGAAGTTAATAATAATTTAACTTAAGTTTAATTGGTTTTATAAATTTATTTAAGTTATGTTGTATTTAAATTTTCAATTGTATTAATTAAGTTTTAGTTTTTATTATTTGTTTTGTTATTGTTTTATTTAAGTTTTAAGTTAATTTATTTACTCTGTTTATTTTACAAGTTTACAGTTTTATTCCTTTTACAGTGTCTCCTCGCACCATTTCAATCATGGTGGCACCATGACCTCCCTTTCACGGTCTCACCGTATCAACCACAACCACTATAAACTTCCCTCTATCGTCACCTTAGTTTCAACCCTCTTCTTTTCCACTGTTTCCCTTTTCACCACAACTTACCCCGTGGCACCGTAACTGCAACATGGCCACCCTGTTTCTCTTCCATTGTCATGGCTTCACTCATTCCCTTCACCTATCACAACACTCTTCGATGGAGATCATCTCGGACATTGAGGAAAGAAAAGGGAAGCGAACCTCATGACCTTCCCATCCCAATCAACATGATTAGTCGATGCCAGTGGAGTCACGAGCCGCTGTCAATCTATCCGCAGTGAGTCTTCTACGGGATGAAAATTAGAAGTGATGAAACCACCTTTCCACTGCGCAGTGAGAATTTGTGAGGGAGTTGTGTAATCATCAAAGCCTGTTTTTCACTGGTTTGAAGGAGGAGCTTTCTCACCTGAAGGATGTCGTACCCACCGCTACAAGATGAGGAGGCGAAGCTGAGGAGATCCGCTATCAAGGCCGCACCGCTTGTAAATCTGGTAAAGTCGAAATCAGAGAAGATATGTGCCATCGATGAAGCACGGACCAAGCCAAAAAAATGAGGATACCGCAAAGAGCTTCCCACACTTCTAAGATGCCACACCATCACCTGAGGAGATGTTGAAGCCGATGCCGCTTGTTGGAGGCCATCCGAGCTGGTGTTGAGGAGTTCCGCAGCTGCTGCTGCGCTACAATCCAGGAGAAGAAATCCTACCTCTCCATCTTGCGCCAATATTTAGGGGGGGAGAGTTTAGTTTAATTAAAATAAAATATAAAATAAACAAACAAATTAATTATAAAAAAATAATAATAAAAATGTGTATAATAAATTAATTATTAATAATTAATTAAACTTAAATATTAAACTACTTAAATTATCTAATTAAACTAAGTTGTAATTTTAATTAAATTTTTATAAAATAAATTAATTAATAGTAGTCCAATTTAAGAATTAAATTAAGTTAGGTTAATTAATTATTAATAATACTTATATTAATAAAATAAATTAATGAATAAAAAAGAAATTAAAGAAAAAAATAATTATTTTATTAATGTTTTATTAATAATTCAATAATCATAATATTAATATTAAATCTAGTAAATAATAATCAACTTGAAATTTTTATTAAGTTAACTTAAGTTAACTTTTTAACGAGTATTATAATATTAATCTAATAATTAAATTTCTTTCTTTCTTTGTGTTGTTATTCTATATGTGAAGGTTCATTAAAGGGTCTAAAACAAATCTATATTCATCTAACTAACTCATCGGGAGTTATTTACAAGGGAATTTCTAACGCGATGTGCCAGTCGTGAAAAAAACGCATGTGTGCGGTGCGCATTAAAGAAACAGACTATGTCGGTGGAAGACGAGCGGTGACAAGCAGCAAGTGACAGGTGATATTTAAAGTAGAGTAGAAACAGATTCTCATTAGAGGAGGCTCATCCATTCCACAAACACATCCATTCGAGAGCATATCACAACTCTTATTCAGACTCCCAGGAGCAGCACCATAGATGAGCATGAGACCAAGGAGCCCTAGAGAAGAGCAGTATTTGGGGAGTACTTCTTACCTCTGTCCTTAATTTTTGTACTCTATTTTTGGATGTTTTTCACTTATTTAATCAATATGATCATATGTTGAACTTTCTCAGCTCAGGAATTTTAAAACCTTCTGGTTTTGATCTTTAAATCTTCATTTGCTTATCTTTTTATGAAATTAGAATCAGTTGGCGAGACTGATTCTATTTCTAATCTTTTGATCGTTCACACTTCAATGTTTTTAATTTAAAATTTCAATATCGACTAGAGAGGTTGATATTGAATGCATTTTTCACATATTTAACAACTTAAACTTTGGAAATTTATGGTGAGTTATTTTCCAAATGTTATCTTTTAAAAACTTCTTGGGGTTCAATTAAGTTTAGGTGTGGAAAACTACAAGACTTAATCTTTTGCCTGTTGAGTTTCCTGGAAAGGGAAATTCTTCAGTTTTTCTTGATGTGTGATTCGATTGTAAGCTGTAGAGAGAACATTCATTCATACCAGTAGTTAATTTTGAGGGCTGTGACGACCTACATCCTGTTCAAGTTTTTGGTGACATTTCCGGGGAAGGCACGAGCCATTTCTCTAAAAGAAACTCTAAAAAAACATATATAAAAAAATTCTTTTAAAAAAAAATTGAAAATTTTATTTTTTTTAAAAAAACCGAGTCTCTTCTTGCTAAAATGTAACTGTTGAGTGTTGTTACTATTGTTTTTATGAGCACAAGAACTTCTGGTGTTATCTTAGAGCCTTTAAACCTTGAATTAGATAAATATATCACTTCTCTAAGAAAGAAGAACAAAATTGAAATGGAAAACATAGATAATAGAGTTCTTGAGAATAATAACTTTATAAATAACCATCCAGAACTCTTAGAAGAAAATGAAAGGCCTAAGATAAGGGAGTTCCAACTTCCACAAGTCTCAAGCAATCCAACATCCATCAGACTTAGTCCCAGGGCCAGAAAGTATGAATTGAAACAATCACACATTTCACTACTGCCTTCTTTTAATGGACTCTCTAATGAGGACTCCCTTTCCTTCATTAGAGACTTCTATAATACTGTGCAGCAATTACCTCTTCTAGGACTCACAGAAAATGAACTTAGAATGAGAGTCTTTCCCTTTTTCATTAAGGGTAATGCTAGGAATTGGTTTCTGAGTCTAGATGAGAACATTTTCGAAAATTGGGATCAAGTGTATAACTCTTTCATTATGAAATTTTATCCTCAAAGACTTAAAGGTGAACTTAGAACTAAAATCACTAGTTTTTATCAAGAGGATGAAGAAGATTTTCATGAATCTTGGGATAGATTCAGGGATCTTCTTAGGCGGCGTCCCCATCATCAACTCCCATCACTCCTTCTTATGGATACATTCTATGAAGGAATGTACTCCTCTAGAAAGAAACTAGTTGGCCAGGATGTTGGAGGTAATTACAATGATAAAACTGATGAAGAAATTAGAAAAATCTTTAATAATATTGCACTTAATTCACAACATAAAAATTCAAGAAGAAAAAGAGTCAATCAGAATGTTAATTCAAACACTGGTTCAATGAATGAAACTCAAGCTCAACTTGCTGAAATCACCAACCAACTTCAATCCTTAATGAAACAGAACTCAAAACAAACTGTTAACAAATTAGGATGTTAAAATACCAACCAATCTTTAAGGGAACAGTGTGTCCAGTGTGGTATGTTTGGGCATACTGAAAATTTTTGTCTTGACTTTGATATGCCATCTCAACAACAATAAAATTAAACTTTGTTAACTATAGTCCTAGAATTCCTCCTAAAGAAGATCCATTTTCAAATAATTACAACCAAGGCTATATGAACCATCCAAATATGTCCTAGAAAGATTAAGGCTTAATCCAACAATCCACTTCCCCTAATTACTCTAATCAACGAAGACCAAACTTTCAAAATCAACAAAGGGGTGAGTCTTCAAATACACAAGGAAACAATGATAGTCACATGTCTTCTAAGATTGATATAATCTTGAATAAACTGACCAAACATAAAAATCATTATGAGTCTAATAAAATGAAAACTAATGTTAGAATGAAAAACATGGAAACATAGTTAGGCCAAATTGCTAGAGATTTTTCATCTAGGGAAAAAGGTATACTTCTTAGTACCACTGAACTTAATCCTAGGGAGAATTCCATGGCTTTTGTCACTAGAAGTGGGATTAATACACAAACTGTTGCTGAAAAACTCACTAAAAATGCCCAAAATGAAAATCTTCTTCAATCTGATAATAAAAATCTTCTTTGTTCACATGCTGAAAATTCACAGAAAAGTCTTGAAAATGATCTAAATATGAATTTTTCACCTGAAACTCAAGATGAAAATTATTTTAAAAATCAAAATAATAAAGGAAAAGAAAAAGTTGATGAATAGGTGAGGGATATGCCCACTATCCTTAAAATTTTTTCCCCACCCATCCCTTTCACTGAGAGGATGAAACCTCAAAGTAACACCAGGGCTAAGCTTCTTCAGTTCCTTGGTATCCTTTCTAAACTTCAAGTGAACATACCATTCATACAAGACTTAATTCAAATCCCATATTATTTTAAATATCTTAAGAAAATTGTTTCAAACAAAAAAACTCTAGAAGAATTTGCTACTTACAGCCTCATTGAAGAGTGCAGTGCTGTGCTTCAAAAGAAAATCCCACTTAAACTGAAATTCCTAGGTAGCTTTGTCATACCTTGCACACTAGGAAACTCTGATCAACTCAACTACTTGTGTGATTTAGGTGCTAGTATTAATCTTCTCCCATACTCACTGTTTCAACAGTTGAGGTTGGGTGAACTTCAACCCACCACATTCATACTACAGTTAGCTGATAGATCTTTTACTCATCCTGTGGGTAGGGTAAATGATTTGCTAGTTGGGGTTGGGAAGCTATTTCTACCTACTGACTTTCTAATATTAGACATGGAGTGTGATCAAGAGGTGCCCATCATCTTGGGTAGGCCCTTCTTTTCCATAGGTGGTGCTGTTATTGCTGTCTCTAAGGGTCATCTAATTTTTAAAATTAGAGAACAATAAGAAGAATTCAATGTGTTTAAAAATGTTAAAGGACCAATGTTTTCTGAAAACTGTTTGATTCTAGAGTCCTTACAGAAATAAAACTCAATTGGAAACTCAGATGAATCTGAAAATAAATCCTCTGTTGAAGAAAATATTTGTCAAGCTGAAAATCCTGTTGAATTTGTTTTAGAAATTGAAAATTCTGATCAAACTCCAAATCTGGAAAATTTTCCAGAACTGGACAACTGTCTAGTTTCTGCTGTAGAAGGGTCCTCTATTTCTGAACTTATGATATTTTTGAGTGAATTTGAGGGTGTTTCTATTAACACCAACCTTGATGAACACTTTTATGATATTGAGAGAGAAATTATAAGTCAATTAGATGATTCTTCTCTAATTAACTTGTTAAAATCTGATCTGGAAAATCTGGACAGTGTGATGCCCACTTTGGACAGGAGCACTGTTACTTCTGAATCTGAACATGAAATTTAAAATCTTTCATCTTTCAATACTCCTTACAAGAAATATGTTGAAGATCTTGGACCTCCTAGGCCTAAGAGTCTTCCTTCGAGTGTAGAACCACCCACTCTTGAACTGAAACCCATCCCTGCTCATCTTAAATATTCATTTCTGGGTGAGAACTCCACTTTGCCTATAATAATATCTACTGAAATTAATGAAATCAAGAAAAAAGATTATTGAATATGTTGAATAAGTTTAAATATGTCATAGGCTAGACAATAGCTGATATCAAGGGTATTAGTCCCTCATTCTGTATGCACAAGATTCCTATGTAGCCTGACTATAAGCCTAGGGTATAATGTCAAAGAAGATTGAATCCAAACATGAAAGAAGTTGTGAGAGAAGAAGTGATCAAATTGTTGGACACTGGAATGATATATCCCATTTCTTATAGTTCTTGGGTCAGCCCTGTCCAGGTTTTCCCCAAGAAGGGAGGTTTCACTGTTGTTAAAAATAAAAAAAATGAAGAAGTCCAAGTTAGGAAATCCACAAAACGGAGAGTTTGTATAGATTATAGGAAGCTTAATGTAGTCACTAGGAAGGACCATTTTCCAATGTCCTTTTTGGACTAAATTCTTGAGAGGCTTGCTGGAAATGAGTTTTTCTGCTTCCTGGATGGGTATTCTGGTTACAAACGGATTCTTATTGTTCTAGAGGATCAGGAAAATACCACTTTCACATGCCCCTTTGGAACATTTGCCTACAGGCGGATGCCCTATGGGTTGTGTGGAGCTCCATCCACCTTTCAAAGGTGTATGATGGATATCTTTTTAGATATTCTTGAAATAATCATTGAGGTTTTCATGGATGATTTCTCCATTGTGGGTAGTACTTTTGATACTTGTATTGAAAATCTTGAATTAGTTTTAGAGAGATGCATTGAAAAAAACCTTGTTCTTAATTGAGAGAAATGTCAATTCATGGTTACAGAAGGTATTGTTCTTGATAATAAAGTTTCTAAAAGAGGTCTAGAAGTTGATACTGCTAAGATTGATGTTATTCAAAAACCACCTCCTCCTGTTAATGTCAAAGGTGTTAGAAGTTTTCTAGGGAATGCCGGTTTCTACCGGAGATTCATAAAAGACTTTTCTAAAATAACTAATCCCTTGTGTTCTTTGCTGGTCAAGGATGTACCTTTCAATTTTGATGACAAATATTTGAAATCATTTAATTTGCTTAAATAAAAACTTACTACATCAGCTATCATTACTGCACCTGACTGAAAACTACCTTTTGAGCTAATGTCTGATGCTAGTGACATGGCTTTAGGTGCTGTCCTTGGACAGAGGAGAGATAGAAAGTTGCATGTGGTGTATTATACTAGCAGACTATTATATGGGGCCCAAAAGAATTATACCACCACTGAAAAAGAATTGTTAGCTGTTGTGTTTTCTCTAGAGAAGTTTCGATAGTACTTGTTAAGTTCAAAATTTATCATTTTCACTGATCATTATACTTTAAAGTATTTTTTGTCTAAGAAAGAAACTAAACCCAGGATGATTAGATGGATTCTGTTGTTACAAGAGTTTTATCTAGAGATTAGGGATAAACAGGGAGTTGAAAATTTAGTTGATGATCACCTATATAGGATTTCTCTTACTCAATATGAATCTGAAAATTCTAGAGAGATTAACTCTTCTTTCCTTGATGAGAAGCTGCTCACTATGTCAATCAGACAATCTACTTGGTTTGCATATTTTTCCAACTTCTTGGCAGCCGATGTCTTTACCAAAAATTTATCCAATAACCAAAGAAATAAATTCATTTATGAGCTTAAATATTATCTCTGGGATGATCCCTTGCTGTTTAGGAGGTGTGCTGATGGTATCCTTAGGAGATGTATACCTGAGGAAGAGATGCTTACTATCTTAGAAAGTTATCATTCTTCACCTTGGGGAGGTCACCATGGTGGTGAAACAACTGCTCAAAAATTCTTACAATCTGGTTTCTATTGGCCTACTCTTTTTAAGGATGCTTGGAGATTTGTGGTTGGATGTGATAGATGTCAGAGGCTAGGTAATGTGGGTAGGAAGAAAGAGTTACCCCAAAAAGGAATTCTAGAAGTTGAGATTTTTGATGTCTGGGGTTTAGATTTCACAGGCCCATTTCCATCATCTCATGAGAATGAGTATATTCTTCTTGTTGTTGACTATGTTTCGAAATGGGTTGAGGTAGTTGCACTGCCCAACAATCAAGCCAATTCGTTAATCAAATTTTTGAAAAAGAACATCTTTACAAGATTTGGAGTCCCAAGAGTTTTTATCACTGATAATGGAACACACTTTAAGAACTATAAATTTAAATCTTTGATGGAGAAATATGGTTGTGTTCATAAAACTTGTACTCCTTATCATCCATAGTCCAGTGGACAGGTGAAAATTTCAAACAGGGAACCTAAACAAATACTTGAGAAAACTGTGTCAAACTCTAGGAAAGACTGGTCTTTTAAATTGGATGAAGTTTTATGGGCTTATAGAACTTCTTTCAAAACCCCAATAATTATGTCTCCTTACATGATTTTGTTTGGTAAATGTTGTCATTTACCTATGGAGTTGCAACATAAGTCATATTGGACAGTTAAGGATCTTATCTTTGACTTTAAGAGTGCTGATGAGAGGAGATTACTTGAGCAGAGTGAACATGATGAGATTAGGAGATAGAGTTATGATAATTCAAGAATTTATAAATAAATGACTAAAATCTTTCACGATTCTATCATTCAAAACAAAGAGTTCAAACCTGGACAGAAGGACCTTCTTTTTAATTCTAGACTCAAACTCTTTCCTGGAAAGCTGAAGTCCAAATGGTCTAGACCTTTTACAATTTTGAGAGTTTTGAATAATGGATCTTTAGAAATTGTAGGTGAAGAGAATAAACCCATGTTAGTCAATGGGCAGAGAGTGAAACTTTATTTTGAGGGAAATCCAAAGGGCTTGGCTTCCTTCACTATGCTTGAAAATTGTTCTTGAATAAAGTCTGGATAAAGACTTCAAAACTCAGTGCTGCATGGGAGGCAACCCATGATTCTTTTAGTCTTTATTTTGTTTCTTTTTAAAACTTGAATAAAGTGCTTCTTCTGTGCTCTGTTTTTGTGAAATACCTGTTACTTCTTGTTCTTTGTTTCTTGGTTCTTTGTTTCTAGGATGATTCTACTATGTCATTTAAGGAGTGGAATTCCCATGATGAAGGATTAATGGAAAATCTAGTCAGGGAAGTATCTTTTTGTTATTTTTTATTTCATTTTTCTGCTCCTTAATGCTTGGAAAATTCTGGTTGTATTAGAAAAATATGTTACATGTGTACTAAAAATTATGTTGCATGATTTGAACTATATTAAATTCTGCTTCTTATCTTGCTATTGAAATAAAAATTCTGCATATGTTTAAAATTCTGCTCGTATTGGAATGAAATTTTGCTGTATGTCACTATGTAAATGAAAAAAAATCTGCATGTACTTCACTGTTGGAAACTAAATTACATTGTTTTTAAAATCTTTTCACTATTTGAAACTAAGTGTGGGGGAGTATATGCTGCTGGTCTTTTAAATCTGATTAATGTTGGGGTGTTTAGCATGAACTTTGTCTGCTTTATTGGATATCTAACTGGATAAATTTTGCTAAACTTGCTTACACCCAATTAATTGTGCACTTACACCTTATATTCTTCTTTTGATATATATTGAAAATCTTTGTCACTGGACTTAAATTTTAATATTTTTACTTTTTAATGAACCTGCTGTTAATTTATTCCTTGTGGTGAACAATATTTTTGAACTTTAATGTGACCATTATACATATCATCTATCTACTAAATTGAAAATCTGTTTTAAACTTTAATTGTCAAATTGTTCTTCTCCACTTTGAAAGTCAACTTTGGGGACAAATTTGGGTTTTAAATGTGGGGGAGGGGGTCATTTCTTGACTGTGCTAAAATGTAATTAATTGAAATCCCATAAATTCCCACTCCACCTCAATCTTTTTTTGTCAAAAATGGTAAATTTTTTTCAAATTTTTTGCATAATTTTAGGATTTAATCTGTTCTAAAATGAGTTTTTCCTTAGAAAAATTACCTTGCTGGTAGTTAAGATTTATTTTGAATATGAAATTAGTGATAATGTATGATTTTTGAGTGGTCTATCTTAGTGATCTAATGGAAATTTTGGTTTAGGTTGTATCATTGTTCACCGTGCTTGAAAATTGTTCTTGAATAAAGTCTGGATAAAGACTTCAAAACTCAGCACTGCATGGGAGGCAACCCATGATTCTTTTAGACTTTATGTTGTTTCTTTTTAAACCTTGAATAAAGTGATACTTCTGTGCTCTGTTTTTGTGAAATACCTATTACTGCTTGTTATTTATTTCTTGGCTCTTTGTTTCTAGGATGATGCTGCTATGTCATTTAAGGAGTGGAATTCCCATTCTGTAGGATTAATGGAAAATCTAGTCAGGTAAGTATCTTTTTGTTAATTTTTATTTCATTTTTCTACTCCTTAATGATTTGAAAATTCGGCTTGTATTAGAAAAATCTGCTACATGTGTACTGAAAATTCTATTGCATGATTTGAACTGTATTAAATTCTGCTCCTTGTCTTGCTACCAAAATAAAAATTATGCATATGTCTAAAATTCTTCTCGTATTGGAATGAAATTTTGCTGTATGTCACTGTGTAAATGAAAAAAATCTGCATGCACTTCACTACTATAAACTAAATTGCATTGTTATTAAAATATTTTCACTATTTGAAAATAAGTGTGGGGGAGTACATGCTGCTGGTCTTTTAAATCTGATTAATGTTGGGGTGTTTAGCATGAACTTTTTCTGCTTTATTGAATATCTTACTGAATAAATTTTGCTAAAATTTCTTACACCCAATTAATTGTTCACTTACACCTTATATGCTTCTTTTGAGCTATATTGAAAATCTTTTTCACTGGACTTAAATGTTAATATTTTTACTTTTTAATGAACCTTCTGTTAATTTATTCCTTGTGGTGAACAAGATTTTTTAACTTTAATGTGACCTTTATACATGTCATCTATCTACTAAATTGAAAATATGTTTTGAACTTTAATTGTCAAATTGTTCTTCTCCACTTTGAAAGTCAACTTTGGGGACAAATTTGGGTTTTAAGTGTGGGGGAGGGGGTCATTTCTTCACTGTACTAAACTGTGCTTAATTTAAAGCCCATCAATTCCCACTTCACCTCAATCTTTTTTGTCAAAAAAATGGTTAAATGTTTTCAAATTTTTTGCATAATTTTAGGCTTCACTCTGTTCTAAAATGAGTTTTGCCTTAGGAAAAGTACCCTGCTGGTAGTTAAGATTTGTTTTGAATATGAAATTTGTGATAATGGATTATTGTTGAGTGGTCTATCTTAGTGATCTAATGAAAATTTTGGTTTAGTAATTACTTATGAGAGTGATGTGGGTGATCTGTTAATGGAATTATAATCTTAAATCTTGGAATTGGAAGTTTGATTTTAAACATAGGTGATTCATTTTTCTTTTAATTATAAAGTAGTCATCTTAATGAGCCAATGTAAATGGTTTCTATATAAATATTTTGGAATTGGAGTAATTTGGGCATCTGGGATCCCACAATGAGTCTCTGAGACCCTAGTTGCTGGGTGCATTTCTGTTTACTATAAGCCCTCTGTAAACTTTGAATAAGTGCATTGCACAATGCTTAGCACATGATACTTGGCTTGGGGAAAATAAAATAAAGTATCTAGGGTCAAAAACGAGTTCATTAAGGTGAGGGGAATGATGAACTTTAAATGAAGAAGGGGTCAATTGGTTTATATGGGAGTCATTTAGGTTGTATCATTGAGGTGATTCACAAAAAAAATTATTTATTTTTGAAACCTAGGTGAAAAATTCAAAGTATAAAGTTCCTACTGTTAAGTTCTTTATTCCATATGAATTTTACCTTTTTTCACTCTTAGACTTTGGACTTGAGCCTGGATTGAATTTAGTCACTAAGAATTTCCACATATGAGCCATGAAATTTTCTTTTCTTGCTGATTCATTACTCTTTTGACTACCAGTGAGAATTTGTTATAAGCAAGATTCATATGAGAAATTTATTTTCTAAAAGCCTAATGACATGTTTTTGTCCTTTGTTAAAAATTGCTGGATATATTACATTTTGACCGAAATGATGAATATCATACTTTTGTTTTCAAAGATAATAAAACATGATATTGTTTGAGGAAAAACAATGCTTAAGTGTGGGGGAATTTGATGTGGCCTTTAAAACACATGTTTTTCCACATGTTTTTCAATTATTTTTAATGCTTTAATTGGTTATTCTTGTTCTTTATACTAAATATTAACACTTTTGTGTTTCTATAAATAAATTTATCAATTTAATCATTTTTTATAATTAATTGTGTATTTCAAGCTTTAAATTTGTTAATTTATTTGTTACTTTAATTTTATAGATTAATTACTTTTTATCTAGATTGTTGTTTTTGTTCTGCATAGTTAATAATTTAACATTAATTACCTAATTAATTAATTCTGCATTTGCACTTAGATAACGAAGCTTTTATTTAACATTACATGTACTAAATAATAGTTAATATAACATAACCTACATTTTAGTAGACTTTTAACAATTCAACTTTTATAAATTTAAGTGTATAAACTCACCGCATCTCTTTAATTTAATTTCATTAATTAACATAAATTGATTAATAAAATAATATCTGTTTGATTTCTTTAATTAATTTGAAATGATAGTCTTTTATAAATAATTAAACTATGTTTTATAATTGTTTTAATTTAATATTAACCTTTAATAATTTAAATGTTTTTTAATTCCATTTTTTAGTATAGTAATAATTTAAGTTATGCATATTGAATTTAAAAATAATTTAAATTAAGTTTAATTGGTTTTATAAATTTATTTAAGTTATGTTGTATTTAAATTTTCAATTGTATTAATTAAGTTTTAGTTTTTATTATTTATTTTGTTATTGTTTTATTTAAGTTTTAATTTAATTTATTTACTCTGTTTATTTTACAAGTTCACAATTTTATTCCTTTTACAGTGTCTCCTCACACCGTTTCAGTCACGGTGCTACCATGACCTCCATTTCACGGTCTCACCATATCAACCACATCCACTGTAAATTTCCCTCTATCTTCACATCAGTTTCACCCCTCTTCTTTTCCATTGTTTCCCTTTTCACTGTAACTTACCCCATGGCACCGTAACTACAACACCGCCACCCCGTTTCTCTTCCATTGTCATGGATTCACTCCTTCCCTGCGCCTATCACAATACTCTTCGATGGAGATCATCTAGGACATTGAGGAAAGAAAAGGGAAGAGAACCTCATGACCTTCCCATCCCAATCAACATGATTAGTCGACGCCAGTGGAGCTACAAGCCGCTGTCAATTTGTCCACAGTGAGTCTTCTGTGGGATGAAAATCAGAAGCGATGAAACCACCTTTCCCCTGTGCAGCGAGAATTTGCGATGGAGTTGTGTAATCATCAAATCCTGGTTTTCATTGGTTTGAAGGAGGAGCTTTCTCACCTGAAGGATGTCATACCCACCGCTACAAGATGAGAAGGCAAAGCTGAGGAGATCCGCTATCAAGGCCACACCGCTTGTAAACCTGGTAAAGTTGAAATCAGAGAAGAGATGCACCGTCGATGAAGCACGAACCAAGCCAAAAATAAGGAGGATACCACAAAGAGTTGCCCGCACTTCTGAGACGCCACGCCATCGCTTGAGGAGAAGTTGAAGCCGATGCCGCTTGCTGGAGGCCATCCGAGCTGGTGTTGAGGAGTTCCGCGACTGCTACCCTGCTGTAATCCAGGAGAAGAAACCCTACCTCTCCCTCTTGCGCCAATCTTTAGGGGGGGGGAGAGTTTAGTTTATTTAAAATAAAATATAAAATAAACAAACAAATTAATTATAAAAAAATAATAAAAATGTTTATAATAAATTAATGATTAATAATTAATTAAACTTAAATATTAAACTAATTAAATTATCTAATTAAACTAAGTTGTAATTTGAATTAACTTTTTATAAAATAAAGTAATTAATAATAGTCCAATTTAAGAATTAAATTAAGTTAGTTTAATTAATTATTAATAATAATTATATTAATAAAATAAATTAATGAATAAAAAAGAAATTAAAGAAAAACATAATTATTTTATTAATGTTTTATTAATAATTTAATAATCATAATATTAATATTAAATCTAGTAAATAATAAAAATGAAATTTTTATTAAGTTAACTTAAGTTAACTTTTTAACAAGTATTATAACATTAATCTAATAATTAACTTTCTTTCTTTCTTTATGTTGTTATTTTATCTGTGCTGGTTCATTCAAGGGACTAAAACACATCCATATTCATATAACTAACTCACTAGGAGTTAGTTACAAGGGAATTTCTAGCGTGACGTGCCAGTCACGAAAAAAATGCACGTGTGCGGTGCGCATTAAAGAAACAGACTATATCGGTGGAAGATGTGCGGTAAAAAACAGCAAGTGACAGGTGATATTTAAAGAATATCAACAATATATTCTCATTGGAGGAGGCTCATCCATTCCACGAACACATCCATCTGAGAGTAGATCACGAATCTCGTTCGGACTCCCAACAGCAGCACTGGAGATGAGCATGAGACCATTGAGCCCGAGAGCAGAGCAGTATTTGGGGAGTACTTCTTCCCTATGTCCTTAATTTTTGTACTCTGTTTTTGGATGTTTTTCACTTCTTTAATAAATATGATCATAGGTTGAACTTTCTCAGCTCGGGAATTTTAAAACCTTCTGGTTTTGATCTTTAAATCTTTATTTGCTTATCTTTTTATGAAATTAGAATTAGTTGGCGAGATTGATTCTATTTCTAATATTTTGATCGTTCACACTTCAATTTTTTCAATTTCAATCTTCAATATCGACTTGCGAGGTTGATATTGAATGCATTTTTAAAATCTTTAACAATTTAAACTTTGTAAATTTATGGCGAGTTCTTTTCAAAATGTTATCTTTTAAAAACTTCTCACAGTTCAATTAAGTTTAGGTGTGGTGAATTACAAGACTTTATCTTCTTCTTGTTGAGTTTCCTGGCGAGGGAAATTATTCAGTCCGTCTTGATGTGTGATTTGATTGTAACCTATGGAGAGAAAATTCATTCGTACCAATAGTTTAAAATTCCCGAGTACTTTGTTGATCTCGCTTCTTTGTCTTACTGCTGAATACTAGTATACTGTATTTCTATAGTTTATCATACTTTGTGTAAATTTTATTTTCTATGTAAAAATACTTGTTTCATCATCCTGTTTCAACTTCATCTTTAAAAAAAATAAAAAGTAATTTTTTTCACTTCCTCCATTATTGACAACAGTGGGGTTTATCTTTGAATAAAACCTTATAATTCACTCACCTGCCTTCTCTGTGGATCGACCCTGCACCACTATGCTAGTGTAAGAGTAATAAATGTAATTTTGAGGGCTGTGACAACCTTCGACCTGTTCATCAAGATACCAAAAATCCCTTTCTTTTTTAGGTTATAGAAAAAATTAAGAATTAAAATCGAAACTATATTTTTAATGGTTATAGATAGAAACCTAAAACATAATAGCCCCTTTCCTTTTAACCGGTTATAGAAAGAAAACGAGAAACCCTTACTTTAAAGGTAGTGAGCACTGATAAAAATATAGATGAATAATAGATGGTTTCTAGGAGTAATCATGTTTTTAGTATAATATTGTTTCACTCAAAAAAAAAATGAAGAAAAACTAGGAGATAATTAGAAATAAAATGATAGTGGGAAGATTTTACAATATTCACACACTCTTTATTAGATGAGAGAGGATTTATAAAATGAGATCATTTTTAGAGAAAATCAGTAATTGTAATATGTTGACATTGTATATTAGTTGAGAAGGTAGCAAAATATGTTATTAAGGAACCAAAGGATCCTATTTATAACTTCTAAAATCATCAGGAAAATTTTAAAAATCTATAGGTGTAATGAATTTGTTGAAGACTATTTTAATACATTTTTACTATTATATATACTGGTCTCAAAGTTTCTATATCAACACTTCTAGTTACCTGAAAATTTATAGTGGGTAGATGGTGGACTACCTGGAACTCCAATACTTCTATCTGCCACCACTGGGTAGTCAGTGCTCCTCCAATATTAGGATGGTGGGCATATAAAGGTTTCACTTCTACTATCCATTAGTACCAGCTAGACAGTTCTCCTCCACTAGCTAGCTAGTGGGCTTATGCTAGAAGGGAATGCCACTGGTCATGCCATTGGCCAGTCAGATGGTCTTGTATGCCATCTTAAGCTTCAATAAGTGGCTCCTACACTCACTTTAATAGCCTTATATGGATAATAAACTTCATTCCATGAATTTAATAGGTCTATTTTAAAGATCGTATAATAATCTAACAATATTTCATCAAGGATATCTACACATAACTTATATAAAATCATTAAACACTTTAAATAGTGTTTATGATCCTTAAAAACAAAATATGTTGAGAAGAAAAACAATATCTCCCTTTTTGATGATAAAAAAAATTTAATTATAATAGAATTAAAATAAAAACATAAGAGTACAATCATGATAAGATAAAAATATTTTACCAAGAAACTGGTAATTTCCCCTTTAAAGAACAACAAAAACTTCTTCCCAATAAAAAACTTTCCCCTGATAACATCAATATTATCCCTATAACTTCACATAAAACTTCTCATAAAACTTTTCATAAAAATTTCCCCCTTGATATTATCAAAAATGATTCAAATATAGGGTTATAGAATAAAGATAAATATATTTAAAAATATATTTATCACCATTAATTATATTTTAAGAGAGATGAAAAATTGTGTTTTGACATTTTTTTAGAAAAAAATAAAATTTAGGATAGAAAGATTTTCAATAAAGCTCAATATGAAAGAAAATAAATATTTTTCATTTAAAAATATATCTCAAGATAAACATAAAACTTAAAAAAAAATTTCGAAAAAAATTAAATAGTTAAAAATAAAATTTTGAAAATAAAATTTAGAAAAAGGGGTGTCTCATCAAGGATCATTTTAGTATTAACAAGATTTATCCCCCATAATATAATGGATTATATGATATAAATGGATCATAAATATTTAAAATAAATTAAAAAATAAATAAAGGATTTAATTTTTTTTTAAAAAAATTCCATCATTAAGTTTTATCGAAGGTTATGTTAATAAACCATGAAAAATTCCACAGGAGTGTCAAACCAGGTGTGCAGTAAAGGCCCACTCACCATGCCGAGGATGAAGATAACATTAAAACCTAATCAACCCTTTTCACTATAAAATCATTAAAAGCATATGTTTCAGAACCACATCCACTTTATTATATCTAGACATGAATGTTTTTCTTATAGTATCACACTTCACATGACTTTACCAAAATTACTAAAAGTTTGAAAACATTTTTTACGTGAAAATAATTTTAAAAAAAAAATTTAAAAAATGAAAAAATATCAATATTTCCAAGATTAATAGATAATTATCCCAAGATAATAAAACCCAAATCACCTTTAATGAAGTTAAATATATCATGTGGAATGGTTTTACTGAAGATATCAACAAGTTCAAGGTTTGTACAAGAAAAACCAAGAATGATATCATCTTTTTGAAAGTGATATAAAAGAAAATGGTGTCTCAGATCAATATGAATAGTGAAATAGAATCATATTGTTTTTTTAGAGATACTAATAACACTAGTGTTTTTATACTTGATAGGGAAATGATCATATATAAGCCCAAGATCTAAGAGAGTGTGTTTCATCCATATGAATTACACGTAACAGCTCCCAGTAACTATGTTTTTTAATTCTTCTATAAAAATAAAAATAGATTTTTTCTTCTCACTACTCCATGATATGAGATATTTTCCTAGTAGTTGATAATTTACACTAGTAAGTTTCCTATCTAGTTTGAATCCTATAAAATTAACATTGGAAAAACAAGTTCAAAAGAGGATTCCTTAAGATTAAATAATCTAAGGTTTTTAGTTATTTTAAAATAAAAAAAATATTTTGAGAGATTTTAAATTAAATTACTTTGGATTGGATTTAAAATGAGAAAAAATACATACACTAAACATGATGTCTGTTTAGGTTTTAGTAAGGTAAAATAGACTTCAAATAATACTACTATAAATCTTATTATCGACCAAATTTCTAGATTCATCCAATATTAGCTTATAAGTTGTAATCATGGGTGTTATAATTTCCTTATAATGATCCATTAAAAACTTATTTATAATTTAATTAGTGTATTTACTTAAGTTTAAAAAGGTTCCACTGTAATTTTTGGGAAATTGGAAAACAAATAAAGAATTTGAGTTCTCCCATAAAACTCATTTCAAACTCTTTATGTTCAACCTCATTTAAGCCTAACCTTATAGTATGAGTTCTATATTGTAATTATTTGATAAAATTTTTAAGAGGATGGTATTTGGAATCAACCAATGTCTTGGGTAAAGGATTATAAGGGGGTTCTTAAATATCTTCAATTAGTTTAAAAAATTGAAGATTATGTAAGGTCAAACTAGGATAATCAACATCATCATAAATTTGAGGATGTGATAAAGGAGTATTTTTATAAAATTTGATGTGAATTGAATCTTCTAAGGTCTTGTTAATATTATTAAAGTCTTTAAAGGTTTTAATTTAATACCTAAAAAAGATACCTTCAATAGATTAAGGTCAAAATTTCCTAGATTATCCTTTGTATTAAGGATAAATCATTTATAGCTAAAAAATTTAATGAATACAACTTTAGGAGTTTTTCCTTTCCAATGTTCATAAGGGTATTTTTCTAATACGAGTCTTATGAGAATAAATTTTATGACATAGAAAGTGGTGTTGACTTCCTTATCTCAAAATAATTGATGAAGGTTAAATTCATTCAAAATAATCCTAGATATTTCTTATAGTTTCTTATTTCATCTTTTGATAAACCCATTTTGTTAAGGTATTATAGGAGTTTAGAAAGAGTAATAATTACCTTGAGAAGCACAAAAATCATCAAAGTATTTGTTATAAAATTCTACACCATGGTCATTTATAATGGAAAAGATTTTATATAATTTTTCAATTTTGACTTTCCTTGAAAGTTAATAAAGGCTTTACAATCCTCATTTTTACAAGCTATGAAAAAACCCATGTAAATCTATTATATTCATATGTAATTACAAGGGCATTATATTTACCCTTGATACTAGAAACTTGAGATGTTCCAAAAATTCCAAGGTGGGCTAGTTTTTAGGGTTTAGAATAAGAAACAACCTTTTTATATTTGAATGAATACTTTTTTCTTGCTAAGTTAGAAAGGTTCCCAAAATAAGTTATCTTTGAAATAAAATTTTGATAGATCTCGTACTATTCGTTTATGGTTGATATTAATAAGAGAGTGAATATTATAATGACCTAGGTAAAAATTCCAAAGATAAGATTTATTATATTTTGCACAAAAAAAATTATATTTTTAATTGAAAGAGATTTTAAATAAAATAATATATACATTTTGAAAATGATAAGTAGAAAATAAAATCATTACTTTATAAATAAAAACATTACAATAATAGTTTTTAAAAGTAAATTTAAATCCACTATCATATAATTGACTAATATTTATTAAATTAAATTTCATGAAATTAACAAATAAAAAAATTTAATTAGAGTATATTTGGAGAAACAAATCATACCTATACTAGTAATTTTACCTTTTAAGTCATATTTATATTTAAAATTTCCTCTTTCAAAGTCTTTGAGATGATTGAATTCGGAAGGATAACCACACATGCGTCTTAAGAACCTGCTATCCATATATCATGTAGCTTCTCAATTTTTTCTCACATAACCTTTTCCATGCAAAAGATTAAGTGAATAATGCTTTTGGTACCTATATCTTGGGTCCACTTAAGTTAGTTAATAAAAAATTTCAAAAAAAAACTACTTTAGAATAAGTTTTTACATTAAAAATATGAGATGAGTGATGAGTTATTTTAGTAATACCATATATATAATTTTTTATAATTTCATTAATAAAAAAATTAATGTATTTATTTTAGTAATGACAAAATTAATTTTGCAAAATTACTTTTACAAAATTAGTTTTTTATAATTTTTCATAAAACTAGATTATTTTGAAAAATAAATCTCAAAATTAATTTTAATAACATGTTAAGATCCAAAAATTATATTAAAGTTTTATTCACCTTGGGTAAAAGGAGAATTTTTTTAATACCTTTAATTTGAAATTCTAAATTTTCAAAATTCAGTTGTTCTTTTAGTTTTAAAATCAAATCACATTTTTCTTTTAAAAGTTAATATTTTTCAAAAATAATTTGATTTTAATTCTTTTTAAGATATTTAAATTTTGAAATAAGTTTAAAAAACATCTTGAATTTTATCTATAGTATAAATAAGATCTTCGTATATTAAATAATAGTTAGAAGAAGTAGAAGATTAAGAACTAGAACATAAATTATTTAATTTTTTCACATACCTCAACATTTTCCTTGAGAAACTTAGGACTTTTTATCTTGATTCCTATATTAAAATTGTGCCATAACTAGAACTACAAGTAGAAACTTTTATAGCTTTATTACCTTACTTCGTATTTTTTTAAGAGATAATCTGGCTTGATGTGCCCCATATTTTTCAACCAAAGTAAGTAAATTGTATTTCTTGATTTTCATTTTTAAATCACTCAATAGATATTTTTTTTGTTCATGTACTTTTTTACCCTTTTATAAATTTGATCAATATTGCCTTTGAATTCCGATGAGTCATTATTGATTGATTTGAAAGAAATTTTATTTCTAGTTTCTTTGGCCTCATTTT
Source organism: Viscum album (assembly GCA_963277665.1). Classification (NCBI taxonomy): domain Eukaryota; kingdom Viridiplantae; phylum Streptophyta; class Magnoliopsida; order Santalales; family Viscaceae; genus Viscum; species Viscum album. The sequence goes on along the minus strand of OY728126.1, from coordinate 925,304,692 downwards.
CCTCCTTTTTAGCTTGAATTTTTATTGCAATATCTTATGTCATGAGAGAATCGATTTTCTCCTCAACCATTTTATTCTTTATGTATTTAGCTTCTTAGATCATGGTGAATTTGGGTTCCCAAATTCTTGGTGAAACCCAAATTATTATTTTTGAATAAAGTTTATATAGAAATAAAATCACTAAGAGCCTTTATCCCATTACAAATATCAATAAATTGAGTAAAAAGTTTAGTTATAGATTCGTTAGGATACATAGAGAAACTTTCAATGTATTGCATAAACATATCTATCAAGGTATCTTTGGTTTGTTTGTTCCTTTATGAGTTACTTCTAAGAGTTTAAAATTTTCATAAGCTATTAATCATGTATTTTTTTTATTAAATTCATTTTGATATAAACCAAAATGCAAGACATTCAATGATTTACCATCTAATTCAAAATAAGACATATTATCAAGAGTCAATTTATCTTATTTTTTAGTAGTAGGGATATAACCATGAATAAAAATTTTTTCATATGGGATAACTGATGAATTTAAGAAAATTATTCATGTATGTTTTCTATTAACCATAATTATTACCACAAAAAAGGTAGCACGACCCATGGAGTGACCTTTGGGAACACAATAGGTGCTTGAAAAATCCATTTTGAAAAATAATGTTTCTTGAAAAACTAGTTAAATATTTTGAAAATAAAATAATCTTTAAAAGAATTTGAAAACAAATAAATAAAAAAAATTCAATAATCCTTTGATACAAAATGTAGGTTGGAGTAAGATAAAATGGAAAGATTAGGGAGTGAATTTCCCTTTTAAAAATAAAAAAATTACTAAAGTCTTAATAACTATAAACTTATTTTAAATATTTTTTTAGAATTAAAACATTTTGATGAGATAAAAAAAGAAAGAAATTAAATAAAAGTTTAAAGAACAATGGTATAAATATATATGGTTATAAAAGTGGAAGAATAAAGGAAATAGAGGTTCAATAATAAATGATTAAACATGTTTTATGGATTAAACAAATGATTAATTGAACAAATGAAAGTGATTAATAAATAAAAACATGGAAAGTAAATAAAGCACACAATTTGGTAGGTAAGTTCAATAATAGATCAATAATATCCCCTATATTTACGACTCCAATTTCTTAAGGATTTAATGTGTTAATCCCTTGGATTTAATGGTGTTTAAAATACCAAAAATCCCTTTCTTTTTTAGTTTATAGTAGGAAGACAAAATTAAAAATGAAAATTTATTTTTAATGAGTAGAGCTAGAAACCTCAAAGAGAATAGTACCTTTAATTTTAAGCAGTTATGGAAAGATAACCTAAAACCATCACTTTAAAGGCAGTGATCAATGATAAGAAGATAGATGAAAAAGGGAGGATTTTTGAAATAAATAATTTTTTTATATAGTATCGATTCTCTAAAAAAAATATTAAGAACAACTAGGAGAGAATGAGAACTAAGATTAGAGTTAGAATATTTTAAAATACACACAGAATTTAGATTGGATAAGAGAGGATTTATAAAATGAGATAACTTTTAGATAAAATTGGAGATCATGACACATTGGTGTTGGAGAGTGGTTGAGAAGGTAGCAAGTTATGTTGCTAAGAAAACCAAGGAGCCTATTTATAGATTTTAAAATCTTTGAGAACTTTTTAGAATTTTTTGGGTGTAATGAAGTAATTTAAGACAATTTTTAATAAAATTTTGGTGATAATAAATTCTGGTCTTGGAGGTTATTTCTCAATGCCATCAGTTATTTAGTAGCCTCCATCGGGTAGCTGGTGGCCTACATGGAACTCCACTGCTTCTGTATATTATCACCGGGTAACTGGTGATCCTCTATTGGATGGTTAGTGGACACCTAAAGGATACACTTCTACTATCCATCATCACTGTCTAGCTAGTGAACCTACAATTTCTAGCTGGTGGGCATTTACTGAAACTAAATTCCACTGGGTGTTCCACTGGCTGGCCGATCCTGCTTGCTACCTTAAGCTTAAACAAGTGCCTCCTCCACTTAATTCAATGTCCTTCTATGAATTTATAACTTCACTCCATGAATTTAAAAAATCCATTATGTTCTAAACAAGGGTTTTTCAAGGATCATACAAGAATCTAAAAAAATATCATCAAGGCTTGGTAAAAATCACTTGAATGAAATCATTAAACACTTTAAATTGTGTTTTTGTTCATTGAAAACAAAAGATGGTGATAATCATAATGCAAATATATTCAGGTGGTTCTAAGAATATTAAGACAACATAAGATTTATTATAACCTCTATAAGTGTTCATTTTGGATCCATGAAGTTAAATTATTAGGGTATGTAGTGTTACAAGATATCATTGTTTTTGATCGTGAGAATGTGGAAGTGGTAATGTCTTGGGAAGTACTTAAGAATGTATCTAACATTAAAAGTTTCTTAGGACTTTTTTGGGTATTACCATATTTTTATTGAGCAATTTTCCCATATAGTTGATTATATGAATTCTATAAAAAATAAAGGAATAAAGTTCATCTAGTCCAAGTAGCATGAGATAGATTTTTAGGATTTTATGAAGAGGCTTATAATAACACTTAACCTAATTTTTCTTGACTTAGGTAAAAGTTTTGAGGTTTAATATGATGCCTCTTCTATGGGTATTATATGAATTCTAATGAAATACTATCATGTGGTGGCCTATGGTTCTAGATATTTATAACCACAAGAAAATAATTACCCAACCCATAACTTAGATCTAGCTATTGTAGCACATTATTTAAAATTATAAAGGAATTACTTGTTTAGAAAATGGGTTGTGATATATACATATTATAAAAGTCTCAAGTATTTTTTTTCTCTGAGAGATATTAATTTTTGAAATTTATATATTAAATATCTATAATATTTTTATTTTTAGATTCTCTATAAATTGGGTAAGGGAAACATTATAGCTGACACCCTTAGTAGGAAGTCTCAACCTCAAAAGTATCAAAATATAAAGATGAATGAAGGATTATGTTTGTGCTAGCTAACATCCATATGGATATTTCCAAAGATTAGGATGATATTTATTTATACCCTATTGATTTTGAATCATTGATTGAGGAATGAGTGAAGGACTCTTAGATCTATGATAAGTATTATACCATTGTTGGAACCAAGGTGATCTAAGCTAGTGTTTGTTGATGAGTAGTGTTCGTATCCAATCCTTTTAGGGTTGTTCAAGGTGTTTGATAATTTATTGGGTTTTTTTGTTAAATATGGAAGCCTAAAATTCATTTTTAAATGGAAACTTTTCCAGTGTTTTCACATTTTTCGGGCTTAATTATTGTAGGTTTTGGGGTGATGCATGAGGGGTTTTGAGGAAATGGGTGGTAGCTCATGTGGCCAAGCACACGACCCGTATAATAAATCTCACAGCTGGCACAATCAAGTATGCAACATAATTTGGGTGTACATAGTTCTTTTTGTGCCACTTCAAGGTTGGAGTGAATGGTGATGGAGTTTTTTTATAATGACTAAGAATTCAAGTATATGGTTAGACAATGGATTCCATGGTATAAAAATGGGAGCACATGCCATTAGAGGAGAGGCAAGTACACAATCCATATGGGAGATCACAGAGGGTATTTAATGAAGGGTTAAAAAGTAAATTCAATGATTAAAGAGTTTCATGGAGGGATTTGAATAAAAATTACTAGATAATCCATTTATCAAGTATTGATTAGAAATTAAGTTAAATCAAGATAGTTTTCAGAAGATCATTGAAGGAAAACTTGTTCGTGAAGTTGGAACCACATAGTGAGTATGATGTTTGTGAGGTTGAGTAGATGGTCTATAGGGGTAATACATGGTTAGATGAGTTGTGTACGTGAAGGAGGAAGGTAGATAATGAAAGTGGTCCGTGAATTGGAGTATGCAGTCCCGGAAGGGTAGTATGTGGTCCATACGGTAGAGTATACGGTGAACAGAGTTTCATGTGGTTACTTTATGTAAGGTTGATTCAGGACACATGTGGGTATTTTTAGAGACTATGGAGATAATTGGAGCATCAAATTTAGGCTATCATGATGAAAATTAAATCACACCTTCTTGAAAATGTGGATGTGACCTTAAAGTCACTAAAATGAGGAATACTTCATCAAACATATTGAGAAAGGCTAAAAAAATGGCATTTATCGATGGGTTTTTAGCAGTGGTTTTAAAAACCTCTGATAAATGTTTTTAAAATATTTTTTATATTTTTTTATCAAAGAAAAAATCCATTTTTTAGCAGTGGTTTTTAAAAAAAATGCCAGGAAATAGTGGCGGTTTTAAAAAACTGCCGCTAAATTAAAGGAAAAAATTAAAAAAAAATATTTATGATTTATGATTTAATCTCATATATATATTTTATTATTTATAAATTTAATTAATTATAATGTGTTAATTAATAAATATTTATAATTATTAGTAAATAATAACTTGAAACTTAAAACAAATACACAAAAAACTAAAAAGAAGACTTCAGCATCAAACGACCATAACTTCTGATCCAGGAGTCTATTTCAGCTCCACAAGCATTTAAATTAAAGCTTATTAAATGAGATAAAAACACATGATAATTAAATAATGTGATAATCAAATGGAAAAAATATATTAAAATTTCAAAAAAGTTGAAAATTGAACTTGAACTTCAAACATCCATAACTTTTGATTTGGGCGTTTATTTAGGCTATACCACATATAAAATCAAAGCCTATGACAAGATCTATGCTACAAAGGTATGAGACAAGATCCTCAATCATTTTACCGCTTTCCATCCCACAAAATGCCCATAAGGCCTCTGAAAAAAAAGTTTTTAATCGCCGACCTCGATTTCTTAAAATTCAAACGGCTATAACTTCCGATCCGGGTGTTTGTTTGACTTGTACCATATTTCATATCAAATATACTAGTTTTGGAGTTTAAAAAAACTCCAGAATCATATTTTATGTTCATTTCATGGTTTTTAGGGTTTTTAGAGCTTCTTAACATTTTTATGTGTTTTATGGGTACCCCAATTTTTTTTACATTTTATCAGTTTGCATCCTCATTTAATATGGTATTATTGCCTTTTTTCGGTGGGGACTAAATTTATTCATAGGGATTACATTTATATTGATATTATGGTTTTGAAAGTTTATCATTTTTCACAATGTAGTTTTATTTATAATTAAATATATTCACATTTTCTTATATTTACTTATAATAAATCACTTTTATAAATACATATTTACATAGAAATGTATTTTTAAGCATATAAACCGAATTTAAGTAAGTATTTTTTATTCATTTCATTTACAATAAATAATTATTGATTTTATATACATTTGTAAATATATATACATATTTATGTTTATATATTTTTATATCATATATGTGTAGATATATATATATTTATACTTACTTATGTTTATATATATATATTTATATTAATATAAAATTTTATATCTGAGTGTGTTTTTATATATTTATGTAACACAAATATGTGTTTATATATATTTATGTAATCTTTTATAAGTATATATATATATTTATAGATATTTATATCCATTTTTTTAATATCTTATTATTTATTATTTATTATTTATTAATTGTTATTTATTATTCATTCAATTATTATTTTAATATTTATTTCTTATTGATTCATTATTTATTGATTTATTTTTATTATTAATTTATTATTAAATGACTATTTAATATTTATTTAATATTTAATATATATTTATTTTTTATGATTTATTTATTTAATATCTATCTATTTATTATTTATTATCATTTATTATCATTTATAATTCATTTATTTTTATTTTTATTATTTATTGATTATTTATTTAATATTTATTGATTATTTATTTAATATTTAATATTTATTATTCATTTAATATTTATTTATTACTTATTATTTATTATTTATTATTTATGTATTATTTATTTATTAGTTATTTATTGAGTTATTTATTACTTATTATCATTTATTATTTATTATCACTTATTATTATTTATTTATTTTTATTATTATCTAATGATTTTCTATTTATTTATCATTTATATAATATTTAATTATTATTACTTATTTATTACGTATTTATTTAATAATTATTTATAATCTATTTATTATTTATCTATTATCTATTATTTATTAATTTATTATTTATTTATTTATTACTTCTTTATTATATATTCATTATTATTTAATATCATTATTTTTTTTATCTCTATATGTATAAGTATATTACATACTGTTTACTCACCAGATAAGAAGCTTACAAGAGCGCTAAAGTCTTTGTAGTATATCCAAGAGGTAAGGGGTTCAAATCTCTCCCAGTGCATATATTTACAAGATTTATGCATGGCATGCATAGAATATGCATGCATAGTAGGATAAATAATATTTAAATAAATAATAAATAATAATAAATAATAATAGATAATAATAAATTAATTAATTATGTAAATAACGGAATTAAAAAAAACAAAAAACCTCCGTCAAACGAAACACCGAGAAATAAAAAATCACTGCCCAAAAAGAGCCTCAAAATGATTCTCGACAGCAAATATGTGATGATTTTATAAAGCATCGCACATCATTTAATGGCGGTTTAAATCACTTCTAAATGCTAAAAAAACATTGGGAAATTCCTTTTTTTTGTAGTGAAGGGGGAGTCGACAAAGTTGATTCGGGGCAGGGAGTGCACTATCCCTGAACAGATTGAAAAGGCAGTGAACTTGGTATAGAGTAACCATGACCAAAAATTTTTAGTCTATATAATCTAGTGAAGCTTAGTGGATGCTGGTATGACTAAAACAATTTAAGTTTATGTTACTTGGACTAGACCTTTGTGGTTAACCAAGTAAAATCATTGTGTTCTATTTTATTTATATATTTGTGTGTTTGATGAATGTGTGTTCTAATTAGACAGATTTAATGTGTTACTTCTGATGTCGGAACAAGATTCATCTAGAGTAAAATAAAAAATTAACACCCTGATTCACCCTTCCCCCCCTCAGGGTGTCCTGAGGAACAATAACCATCATTCCAAAGAGGCTTAATGGTTAGGAGATCCTAGAGGGATAGTCTCAGGATCCGAACTATTTTCTTTATGTCTATGGAATATTGATGGTTCCAACCAACTTTCTAAAAGTTGTTATGAGGGAGAATCACTCCTCTTATTAGCCCAGTTACCTAACATGAAATGATAAATTTCTTGATGTTTATATTTATGTATTACTTATTTTAAGGTAAAGATAGAAAATCAGAGACTGATGGGTGATCTACAACCACTTTCTACATTAAAATGGAAATGGAATGAAATCACCATAGATTTCATAATGATCTCACCTCACTCCTCAAGGAAAAAATATGCAGCATGGATGATTATAGATCATTTAATAAAGATTCATATTTTTTATATATTTGAGATGTATCCTTTATTAATTAATTATGAAAATTTTAAGTTTCATAGATTTTAAAACTCCATAGGGTGTTGGAAAACATATTCTCTAATTAAGAACCCATTTTATATCTTAATTTTGGTAAGGGTTTTAAAAGGATGTTATGACTCAAGTAAAAATGAGTAAATCTTATCACCCTTAGAAAAATGTTCAATTTTATAGGACCATTTTTAGTCTTGATGAAATTTTCTTAGCTTGTACCCTTGATTTTATCTGCTCTAGGGAGGATCATTTATCACTTTTAGAGTTTTCCTACAATAGTAACTATCTAGAGTTCATTCAAATGGTTCTATTTTAAGCACTTTGTGGAAGAAAATTCTATTCTATATTATTCTAGATAGAGGTTGGGGATTCATCATTGATTTATTATATCATAGTATAGGAGACCATTGGATGGGTGAAATTGATCTGGAAGTGGCCGAAGACTAAAAAAAGTCACAAAACATCTTATGTTAGTCATAGGTGATGACCCCTGTAATTTTGGGTCAATGATCATGTATTTCTTCAAATTTCCCCTTAGTTGGTTCATTGGTGAATGGTTAATAAATTGAAGATTAACCTTATATATATTGGACCCTTTGATATCTTGAATCATATTGGGGAAATGGATTATAATTTGATTTCACTCCCCCAATTTAGTGCTATGTATAATGTTTTCTATGTATTATAGATGAGAAAGTATATGGATAAAACTACTCATGTGGTTCTATTTGATGATATAGAGTTATATATGGATTGTTACTTTATAGAGAAACCTATTACTATCATCAAACAAAGTGATAAAACCTTATGAGGAAAGGTTATTCAATTGTTACAAGTATGAAAATAGCATGATGAACACTCAGATGAGACATGGGAATGTGAAGCCCAAATGAATACCCAGTGGATGATCTGCTTGCACTTGAATAGCTTAAGAGTAGGGTGCAAAGTGAACACTTTTGGAGGCATCCAGAGTGGGAATCGGCTACTGGCGAAGGAGAATCCTGCACGGGTTATGGAGAAGACTTTGGCTATTTTGATGTGTAAGTCTATGTTTTATGTGCTTTTTGTTTCCCGTTGTTCTCTTGTCTTGTTTGAAGTTTTATTTTGGGGTCTCAGCCACCCTTAAACCGGATTTTAAAATGGAAAAAAATGATTAGTAGGTAGGGATTGGAGGAATTTAATAAGGAAAAGGAGAAATAAAATGGGACCTAAGTTTCTATAGTGGAATTATATTGAAACAAAATGTTTTAATGTTTTATTTTTTATCAATATAAGTTATCAGAGTCATTGGAGTCACTTGGATATCATGGTTTGAGTTATGGAAAGTCATCATGATTCAAGTATGAGGATCAATTTATACATGAATAGTGGATTATATAAGATGGGAAAGGAAATAGGAATTTTATTCCATAGAAATAAGAGTCATATTGTAGTATTCACATTGAAACAGACTTGTATAAGAATAAACTAAGGTCATAGAAGAATAAATCACACTACAATGGTTTTGTTCATGCCTCAAAAGACTCATGTATAAATAAACTAAAGACTATGGAAGATTAAATCACACTAAAATGTTAAAGACATAAAAATTATGCTCAATTATATTTTAAAAAAATATATAGAACACACTATGAAGGGGATAATCATGCTGTAATTTGTCTAGTATTTTAAGTAATCAATGTAGAAACTAACCCGCCATGATGTAATTAAGGTTATCACACTATTTTAGTGGATAAATAGAGAATTAAAAGATAATTAATGAGATGGATTTCCTAGGAGTTATTAGTGGTTATGGAATGAACTTCATCTGTTAAAATGAAGTTCAATGATGGAGATTTACTTAGAAATGATCCAATGGTTGATTTTTAAGTAAATGGTTTTCAAGGTGGTCAATTATTTGAATTTTAACTTGAAATTTAAATCCCTAGAGGAATAGAGTAGTGTTATACTATAGAATACATAAAAAATGATAGAAGATAATACTCAAAATATCAAGAAGTTAATAAGAAGAAAATTTATTATATATTAGAGAAGATATGTAATTGAAGATTGAATTGTTGATGGAGTGAATATCACTGAAGATTAATTTTGAGAATAAGTATCTTATTATGAATACTTATGAAGATTAAGAGGTGATTATAAGAGTATCATGGAGAAAACCCTTTATAGTATGTTTTTATTTATCTTACCATTATTCTTGTAGGTTTGACCTGTATATCAATACAATCATCTCTTGTATCTCTCTTAAAAAGTGGTGAGTAGAAAAAAATAATAGGCTATGAACCTTGTATTATTTGTGATATTTTTATAAATATTATAATAAAAAACTAGGAAATTGGTGATTATTATTCATATAAAGACATCATTGATATGTGATCCTTGGTTGTATCCCAATGTTGGTGAACCAAGTAAATTCTTAGTGTTTGTGATTTTTTGTTTCTATAGTTAGGTTGTGTGGTTATGATATTTTTGTGATAGGTACCAAGTATTTTTTGAAAATGTGAATACAATATTCATTTGATTTTTATACAAGAAGAAAAATTTTAACACCCTAATTTACCCCCTCTTATTCTGTATATCAGGACCTCAGATTGCAATTAGTGGTATTAGAGCCATATGTTCATTCTTGGAAAAAGTTTCAATGAAGTCTATTTTCATAGAGAATAATATGAATGCAAAAGGAGTATCATTATTTAATACCTTAAATTATCAATTTTTTATAATATAATGAGATTAAATTTATGATATATTGGACTTTATATCCTCTCTCTAATATTTATTGGTATATAATTTAGTGATGATATAGAATTTTCAATTATATAAGTATATAAGAAATTATTAAATAATTATTCTAAGGCCTAAAATTCTTTATACGAGACATTATAAAATCAAATATATATTAAGGTGATGAGATATATATTGGTGAAAGTATTTGGTCCAAACTCACCAATATATTTTAAGGTGATAATAAAGTGAAAGAAGCAGAGCTATAGGTTCTTCATAACAAATTTGATGATCTAAATATGAGATTAAATGAAAATATTGGTGGTTTTTTCAACTGTTTTATTGAGGTTTTCATATCTATTTGTAGACTTGGGGATGATAAAAATTATGTTAATATTTTGATGAATATTACATGAAGGTTTCCACTAATATATAATCCAATTTTTTCAGTACACATAGGATTGAATCTTGGGAAAATATCTCTTGATGATCTACATAGAAAGATTACTACATATGAAATGTGAGTGAAGCTAAAAATTTCATTATATCATTCATAAAATGAGATGGAAATATAATTTATTGAGAATATTATGACTTACAAGGCTGTAAATAAATAATAATATGTAACTTTTGTATTCATATCACTTGTTGCAAGAAAGTTTAAGAGAGGTAAAGAGAGATTTGATGGTAATATTCCTTCGGATTTCTTTTTATATGGAAAGGTAGGGAAAAAAATTTCTAGATGTCCATAAATATTTGATATAGATGATAGTGATATTTAATTTAATCAAAATATAGTAAAGATTTTTTCCACTATAAGGAAGTTTATTTCATGAAATAAAAGTGGAAATAAGTTTCTGAGAAAATTGATGGTAATTAAAGGGAAAGTTGATGCTAAAGAAGATCCTTTGGAAAGTATTAAAGCTAGGTTTATATTATATATATAAGATTTTATGATATTTACCATATATAAATCAAATAATAAAGTTGAATATGATGTTCAACCAAAGGAAGTTTTTGATCTCAAGGTAGAGTTGGAATTATCTCTTGAGGAACGTGAAATACATATAAATAAGAATAGGAATATTAGTGGTTTTCAAAAATAATATTCAATTAATGTTGATGATATTGAAGTATAAATTGATCAGTTGGATAATGTTTTGGAGTAACATGAAAATGAATAATTAAAACATAAAGAATAAGTGAACAATAGTTTAAAAATCAAGGAATAGGCTAAGATCATTCATGTTATTAATATCTATATCAATGAGAAAAATAATAAGATTGAATAACATGAGGAGGAAGTGGTATCCTTGAGAAATAATATTTAGTCTTAAATGAAGTTATATATCTCTTGTAAGAAACTATAGTTTGTAATATTCTTAGATGAAGAATCAAAGGTAAAGAGTATAATGATGAATAAGGGGTTTTGAAAAGGTGTTGACTGCTCAGAAACCCAATTACATGGGTAAAAGAGGACATGGATTTGATTATAAAACATTAAAACTAAGTAAATAAGTGATAATAATAAATGAAATTATAATAAAGGATAAATTTATCAATAATTGAGAGATTATCAAACATCAATGAATTTCTCTAAATTAGAGGATTCATGGAGAGATAACATAAATAAAATTTTTCCTTTGATGAAGTGATAATTTTGTAGATAATTAGACCACATGATGTTATATAACAAAGTAGAAGAAATTTAATTGAAAGGTGAAGCAATAAGAAGTTAATAAAATAGAATTAAAACATATCCTTTATTTTGGAATAAAAAATCATTTTATGGATATAGTTTTTAGAAGAAAGTTTTTCATTCACAATAAATGTAAATTTATAGATACAATGGATGGATGAATATTTCTAGGATACTCATTTAAAATTAAAGCCTATAAATGTTTTAGTAAAAGACTCAAAAAATTTATTTCTAGCAGTTATGAGAAAGTGAATGAGAATGAATATAAGAAAAATTATGGACATCATATGTTTGAAGAAGTTTTTGAAGAGGAATAATATAGTGATGTAAATTTAGGATAAGTGAAAAAAATAAGGAGAATAATTGAAGTTCACACTAACAAAATTATTAGAGACAAATCTACTCCAATAAAAAAATAATGAATGAGATGTATAGATCATACTAATCTATTATCACAAGAGAAAACAAATACATTTGAATAGGTGTAAAATGAGGAATAATGGGTGAAATCCATGAATGAATAATTAGACTAGATTGAAAATAAAAAGACATGATAGATTATGGATTGAACTAGAAATCACAATGTGATTTATAAAAAGCAGGTCTTCAAAAATAAATTTTACAAACAAGGAAGAGTGATCTATAAGAAGGAAAGGCTAGTATATAAAGGGTATAATTAGATTAAATAAGTTAACATCAAGGAAACATTTTACCCAGTGGTAAGGTTAGAATCAATCAAAATTTTCTTGGCAGTGTATATTAAAAAGAAGTTTCAAGTCTATCAAATTAAAGCAAAGATGAAATTTAGAAATGGAGTTCTAAAGGAATAATTCTATATCAAACATATGATCGGATTTCTTATCAGAGATGATAACATAAAATTTTTTAGGTTGAAAAATATTTATATGGGTTAAATCAAGAACCTTATTCTTGGTATACATGGATGAACACATATCTTAGAAATATGGAGTTAAAAATAAGAGGCTTTGATTAGTACCTCTATGTAAAAATATCAGATGAAGAGTAGTTTATGGTGATGGTGTATGTGGATGACATTATCACTGGTGGAAATAAGAAGAATTATTTTGAAATATTTATAAATTTGATGCATTTAGAATTTTAGATTTCAATTATTTGAGAGTTGAACAATTTTATTAGGGAGAAATTATATCAAAATTAATGAAATAAATTAATTTCACCAGTGAAGTATGTAATAGATATATTAAAGATGTTTGGAATAGAAGACAAAAACCTAGTTTTAACTTCGATAGTTGTTGGAACTAAATTTGGAAAGCATGATGAAAACAAGGAAGTAGACTTAACATTGTAAATAAGAATTATTGGTATTTTATTCTATCTCACTATAATAAGGTTGGATATCTTTTATTCCTCATTTTTGGTAGCATGTTTTCATAGTTTTATAAAGGTATAAAATTTCTTAGTGATAAAGATAATAATGAGTATATTCCAAGAACATTGAATTATGGATTAATTTTCAAAGTAGGATAAGATCAAGATTTAGCAATTGGATTTAGACTAAGGTGGATATACCATGGATAAAAAATTCATGAGTGGTGAATCATTTTTCATAAAAATAAATTTTGTTAGATGGATAATTAAAAAGTATGAAAGTACATCCTCAAGCACAGTGAATTTGGAATAAATTTTAGTCACCATGTACTATACATAATTTAAATGGATGAAACGATAGTTATAGGATCTTGGAGAATTGGTGAAACAACCAATGTTGATTATTTGTAAAAAATATTTCAATAAAGTTAAAAAAGAACCCAATACAACATTATTTCATAAAACATGTAGAAATATGGTATCACTTTATAAATAAAAATGTTGAGTAGGGAATTTTGAAGTTAGAGTTTACTGGTAATCAATATCAAGTAGAATATTTTTTTATAAGTCCATTGATTGAACATGTTTTTTGATTAGCATTGTTTGAACCTTAGAGTTTATCCAATTTCCTTAAACCAAGGAGTTTAAATAATTACCTACCTCCCCAATTAAAATATTATTATTTTTCCTATGTGTGTTTATAATGTGATTATGTTAATAGGACGATATAAAGATATGGGAGAAAGAATACATGTAGTCTTATGGGAATAAAAGGTATATATATGAAGTTTATTAAAAGAAATAAAAAATTGATGTTGTTAAGGATGAAGTGGAATTAAGAATAGAAATACCTGAATATTTGGATACCACTATAGGAATTAACATTTTATCATATTTTTACACCAATCATTGACTCATTTAGTCTTAGATAATTTGTTAATGTCTATTTTCTCATATATGAAAGAATGTGAGCGAAGAAGGAAATAATATTTGAATAGTTGATTTTGAATTATATAAACAGTATATCAATAAAATATCTTCATGGATATTCATGCATGATCCACTCTAAAGATAAATATCATTTTAATTTTATTGTCAAAGGGTGAGAATAGTTATACCATAAATACATCAAAGGATTCTATATTTATGAGGAGTAATTTTATTAAACTTATTTGGTGAAGATTGACATATAGTAATTGATTATTGAAGTTATTAGAGTCACTTGGAGTTTTTTGTTTGAGTTGTGGAATGTCATCAAGGCTCAAGAATGAGGATCACACTATCATGGAATAATGGGTGATGCAAGCTGAGAAAGGTACATCTTTGTCACACTATAGAAACAGGAGTCATGATACACTTTTGACACCACAAAATACTTGTGTAAGAATAGAAAAAGTATAAAAATGAAAAATCCTAATATTTTATAAAATATATTTTTTCAAATATATTTAATTTCTTCGATATCTTGCGTTATACGCAACACCGAGTTTTAATGAACTGCGATATACTATTAATATTATTATTTAAACTTGATTGTTATAACCTAGCTATTAAATTTGGTACTATGAATAGATATAAATAAATTTTGAAAATTAATAATAATTTTTTTAGATAAAAAAAATATATTTATAAATAATTACTTAATTTTTAGTGAAGTCTTTATATGCTTCGAAAATACTTTTTTTTAAAAAAAAGATTCGTATTGTTTTTGTTAAAAAAATAATAAAATCAAATTTTAAAACTTTTATAAAATTTATTTGAAAAATTTAACTTCATTTTTTGAATCTACATTTCAAAATTTTCTTAAGGTGAAATTTTGATAATTTTCTAAAAATATTAATTTTTTAGTGAATAATGAAAATATTTTTTTATTAAAAATTTCCTTTTCATTTAAAGAATTTAAAAAGTTATATGTTATTTAAAAATGTTTTAAACTTAATATTAGTTCAATTATATATTTATTAATCCAATTTATGTAATTAGAATCAATTTCATATTGAATTATGATATTAAAAATTTCTATATTTATGGAAATTTTCTCTTTGGAAAACCGCTTTTTTGTTGAGTCTATGGGTTTACTTTTAAATTAAATTCTAAAAATTATATGAATTTAATTTGTTAAAATTTATTCAATATTTTTAATTATAATAGTTAATATTATCTAATATGTTCAAATTAAAATTTTACCATAATTAATTGTGAAAACAACAAAAATTAATTGTCGTAGTTAAGGTTAAAATAGGTTTAGAGGGGCTTAAACTAAAAATATAAGGGGTAAAATAACCTAGAAAATTTTATAACTCCAATTTTATAGAATTATCACATATAAGGTTTGATAATGACCCATTTTGGATCCTTGTGCCATGTGAAAAACATGGGTACACTTTATTCATTTCAAAAATTCCATGTATGTCCTCTCCCCCACTATTAAAAGGCTGCCCCCATCTCCTATTCACAATTATAAAACCATTTGGTTCATAAAATAACTATAAAAATACATTATTTAATTCCCTATATACTTCCTATAGGCCTTATTAAGCCCTCCTAATAATTATTTAGGTGTAAACCTAAAGGAGTTCTCCAAAGAAGAGGTATATTCCTTAACCATGCAGTTTCATTTTATTTCTTCCTCTAACCCATTAAAACATTCTTCAATCATGTTTATATAATAATATTAGTATCTAAAATATAATTATATGTTATTATGTTAATTTTATTAATTAAATCATCCTCCACTTCCATCAAGTGGGAAACAAAATTGTCGATCGTGTGTTTGACGGACTACCGCCTTACGAATTGATGTAGTTCATTTTCCATCAAAACCTCTCAAGACTAGATATAATGAAATATTTAACATATTTATGTGATATTTAGGAAATAATTATACTTCTAGAGTTATAATATCACATATAACTTCTTAATTTACATTACTTGGGAATATGATAATGTCACTTATGTGTACGACGAACTAGCACCTTGCGAAGAGATGTGATTCGTCCTTGACTTACAATTTACATGGAAGGCAATAATGATAGTTTTAATTTACATATGTGATATATATAAAATAAAAATTATTTTTTAAAGTTAATATATTATTTACCTTTCTTTTATTTCACCCGTTGAGAGAATGGAAACAATGTTTATGCGTATGTATGACCTACAGTCTCCATGAACGATGTAATTAATTTTCTATATATTACTTTTATAGATTACTATAAATACATATATAATGATAATATATTATATTATAAAATTTTTAACATTATATATATTATTTATCCATTATCAATGTAAAAAGAACTAAATTACCAAACCAAAATATACATGAAAAACAAAACAATTATCACCCAAAACAGTGATTTTTACAAAGAATTGTTAATAAATGGGTGATAAAATGATATAAGTAAATTATATTTGGTATGAGTTGTATTATTATTGTTCTTTAATATATTTATAATAAACCTATATTTATTATATAGGAGGTTCAGATACATACAAAGGAAGTGAAACCTGAGGTAAACTCATCTTACTTTTACTTATGTTAGACATATATCATATTAACCACTTATTTATTTTGAGTGGTATATATACTAAACATTTTATATTTTATATAATTAATATATTTATATTAATTTTATTTAAATTTTAATTTTAAGTTATTACTTTCACAGGGCTTATGATTTAAAAGTTACAAAAGTGGTAAGAGTTTATTTCACAATCTCATTATTATTCGGGATTATTTATTTTTAAGTATCCCTTGGGGGAATTATTTGAAATTACTATCTTAAAACCAATATATTTTATTATCATCTAGATATTCATGAAATTTTCATGCAATAGAACCATTTTCCCTTTCTTTGGTACTTAAAATGATTGAGAAAATATTTTTAAGAAAATATGACTTTATTTCTCTCTATAGTCAAGAAAATTTTTTCTTCCATATTCATGTTTTTTAGAAAGTGTTTTTAAAATTATATAAAAGATTTATTAAATATATTTTTACCCATGTTTGATTTTTTAAAAATAATTTTGAAAGGTATCTTCTTGACATTTTTCGGAATGAGGTATATTTTCCCTTTTACCGAAAACATGAAAGAAATATTTGTTTTATGTGTATGATATGAATATAATTTTCCACCATCATAAACACTTAATGTTTTCAATATTCCTTAATAATTTTATAATTTTGTTTTAAAATAAAATTATTTTCATAATATTTTATAAATTTTTAGTTTTAAAAGGTGATTTTCAAATTGCAAAGATTATTTTTTTCAAGAATGTTTTTAAGGATATTTTCATGGAATTTATATTCCTCAACAAAAAAACCCATTATCATACTTATGAACCATTAGGGATATGTTATAATAAAACCATCCTTATTATTTCTCTGGATGGTTTATGAAAATTTTGACTGGGTATGTACTATTTTGTTTCCATTCACTATATTACTCTGGATGGTTTATGATTATGTTTATTGATTGGGGTAGGCATTAAAAATTCATATTTTAGTTTTTAAATATGAATTTTTATGTTAATTATGTTTCAAACCTTTTATATGAGTAATGCATTGAACTTATTAATTAATTGGTGGGGCGCGAAATTATATATCCCCTCAATAAATTAGTAGGTATCACGAGAAAAATTAGCTTGGGTATTTGAATGAGGCCTTACCCATTTATGTAAGATGTCTTGGCACAAGGCATTGATGATAAGAAGTCTTTGAAAGAGGCCTTAAAAGTATGTAATGATGTATGAAATTATGAGTTTACTCATTATGAGACTATTTATTGCTGTCTATGTGATTATTTGACTAATTATGATATCCATGAGTAAGTTTGAAGCTCATGTGATTATGTCTATGAATTTATTTGATCATAACTTATTACCGCCCTATTATCCTCATGTTATTTTTTAAATGGAATGTGTTACATTTATTTAACTTTCTATATTGATTATGCTAGTTTATTCATGATATATTCTTTTGTATGCATACCCTTAATATGCATCTGAGCCCACCCATTACTTATTTTTTAATTACCCTAGGATACCATGAAGTGTCTTATGAATGATATGATAAGAGGAATAATGGTATTCTTAAATAAAACACTGTGTATTTTGTGTTTTAAAATGTAATGTGAATTTCAAGTATGTGTCTATTTTACCAAGACTAATAAACTATTCAGTCTTTTAGGATGTGATTACTTGTATCTATTTACAATGTAATAAAGTAACCATCAGCTCTGGGCTACTAGGGTTAGGGTCTTTACAGTTGGTATCAGAGCAAGTTTAGTAGAAACCTTGGGAATTAGATTTAGGAGAACATATATTATGGAATATAACCTTATGACTGACTTTGAGGATAATTCTAAGTATAGGATAACATATTAATGTTTTGATAAAGAAGAGATTATGTGGTTTACCTAGAAATATATCCCTATCTGAATACTATTAGTGCACATGGTTCTAGAACATATATACCTAGTGGAAATAAATCCAAAAAAGGCATGTTGGGATTGACTTGAGTGTTACCTAGTACCCAACAATGGGACTTACTATGTACCCAGTTTTAAACTCCCAAGGGATTACTTGGGTTAATTCAAATTTTCTTTACAAACCATTATAAAGGAGATGAAAATATTTTTATGATTTGAATATTTTCCCAAAGAAACCATGTTTATGATTATGAGATTATCCATGCATAAAAATTTCAATTTATGTTAAGTGTTTCACTAGTTTTGGGATTATACATTACGTTTCATAATGTTATGATCTAATATAGTGTGTTCTATTATTTATAAATGTCACATGGTAGAAGGGATGATAACTATATTAATTCATGCACTCTATATAGATATTTACCTCCTAGTAAAGATAATGAAGCTGGAGATGGAGCTCTAGCTGGAATTGATCAAATTATAACCATATTGGGAAAGTTGACTTAGGTTATGAACAATAAACTTATCCATATAGAGCATCTTGCAGATCCAAAACATGAGAAAGAAATTTTATACCACTTTATACATCAACAACCTCCATCATCTAATGGGAATAGAAATCCATTTATAGTTGATAAATGGATAATTTCCTTAGAGAATATATTTATTTCTTTTGGAAATAAGAGAAAGGGAGAAGGTATTTATGGTATTTTATCATCTATCAAGTGATGAAGATCAATGGTGGTCATTGATTCAAAATGATAAGGATGAGGAGAAAGTAGCTATCATGGAATAAAAGGATTTTAAAGAAATTTTCTTAGAAAAATATTTTCCTTGCGAATAATAAACATGTATAGAGAGAAAATTCTTGAGTCTAAGACAAAAGCAAGAGGAAAATATTACTAAGTATAAAGCTAACTTTACCAATTTAACAAGGCATGCTGAAGACTACATACATAATCCAAAGACCAATATTGACCATTTCTTTGATGGTATTAAGCTAATCCTTCAAAGGTAACTATTCTCTCAAACATTCTCATCATATGAGGATATAATATAGTGTTCTATCAAGATAGAGAAAGAATTATCCAAGTCTTATTGATTCAAAGGAAAGAAAGGGAATAAGAGGGTGGAAGAACAAAAAATAGATAAGGGGATGAATAGAAAGAGAAATTTCCCAACATTTGATACTTTTTAAAAGAAACACCTTGGTACATGCCTAAAAGGAAAAGAAGTTTTCATAAAGTGTGGAAAAAGCGACATCACACTCATGATTTTAAGGGTAATGTATAATCCCTCAAAGTATAGTTCTTTAACTATAAAGAGAAAGGGAACTATTCCAATATATTCCCCAAACTTCATGGGAAATTACTACAAAAGAAGACAAGGGTATAAGGTCAAGCATATGAAATTACTATATCTAGAATGGAAGTTCCTAAAGATGTGTGAAATGCACACTTTTCATCCACTCTAGGATTTAAAATGTTTTATTTAATTATGATTCTACCCACTCTTTTATATATGAAGTATTTTCTAAGAGTATCACATCACCACCTAATCAATTAGATGTTGAGTTAGCATTGAAAACCCCTAATAGTGTGATGATCATGTCTCAAGTCTATGTTTCTTCTCAAATTGAAGTTTGTGGTAATTTTCTTCCTGAAAATATTATTAATAAGACTCTAGTTTAATTTTATGTTATCCTTGGAATATATTGACTTTCTCTACATAAATCCCGCATTAATTACCGAGTAAGGGAATTCACATTTGATATTCTAAACTAAACCTATGATCATATTTTAGTGTGATAATAAATATAAACCTATGATGGAAATCATATCCACTATGCAGATCTTGATTTCTATTAAAAAAGGATGTTTATTTTGTATGGTTGGGGAAAAACTCAATATCAAAGATAAGAATATTATGTGTAAGTTTTTTAAATCCTTTTTAGAAGAGTTGCATAGTCTTCCACCGAATCACGAGGTTTATTTTTCAATTAAACTCAAACCTAGTTCTACACCTATTTTAAAGGCTCCATATATAATGAACCTGATTGAGTTTTAGGAATTTAAGAAGCAATTCCAGGGGAATCTTGAAAAGGGATTCATTTATCTAAGTATATCACCTTGGGGTGCACCAATTATTTTTTTTAAGAAAAAATATGGATCAATGTAACTTTGAATTTATTATTAAGTGCTTAATAAAATCACTATCAAGAAAAAGTATCCTATACCCAATATTGATTATTATTTTTGACTAATTATGAAGATCTTAGTACTATTCCAAGAACACCTTTCACGAGGGGAATGGGCGCTCTCAGGAGATATGCTCTCGGGAGCACCCTAGGGTTTCTCCTCCTACGATTAGAGCATATGGAGACATGGATGGGGTTGGCGCAGGGTCTCAGCGAGGTGGAATGTTCAAGGAAGCGGCGTCTTGGGGCTGGAAGCTTGTTCTTCAGCCACGTCTCACTCGGCTGCTTCGATCTCTCTCAGGTTTTTGGGCGACGTCCTCTCTCAGTGGCGGCTATGGTTTCTATTGGCTCAATTTTCGGCTTGCAGCATCTCAGACCGAATTTCAACAGCGGCGTCTTGGTTTTTGGATTTCAGCAGCGACGACGTCTTAGTTTCTGGTTGTATGCTGCTTTGGTTTTTTATTTTTTGTTGTATGCAGCTTTGGTTTTTCGTCTTGGATTTTGGGTTTAGAAGCTGCATCTCGGTTTGGATTTTAGCAGCGGTGTCTCGGATTTTGGATTTCATAGCGATGGCGTCTTGGTTTCTGACTTTCAACAGCGCCATGGGTGGTTCTTCTTGTCAGCTTCCAGTCTTCAAAATATTGGTTTGTTTCATCTCCAAAACACCATCTACTCTTCAGCCTTGCAGTTGGTCGATACGTATTTATGGATCTGGTTTGTGTTTCTATGGATCTGGTCTGAGGCTTTTTCTGCTGCGAGGGTTTCAGTTCTGTGGAGGAAACAACGATGTCTTGGTGTTTCTCCTTTGTTCTAGTAATCAGCAGTGATGTTTCTTTCAGATTTCAGATTTGATGAGTTCATGTTCTTGTTTTGGTTGAGTTGATTGGCATTTGGGCCATCTCATCACCGGTGTTTTATTCTACATTTGTTTTCTTGTTCTCTGCTCTGGTTCGAGAATTCCTCCATTTGTTTGCTGAGAGGTCATGTGAGGTGGAATCTTAACATAATAATGTAATTGCTGGGGAGGGACAGTTCCTTGTAGTCTTGATCTGGGTATTTTCATGTATCAGGTTTCCCAATTTTTCCTCAAAAGTGCTTTTGAATAAAAAATTAATTTTCAGCCAGTCAGTAGTACTATTCCAAAATTGATCTTTGATATGGTTACTATTAGTTGATGGTTGAAAAATGAAGACATACCCAACACAGCCTTCCATATATGGTATGAGCACTATTAATTTATAGTGATTCCATTTGGTCTTACAATTTCCCCCACTATCTTCATGGATTTAATAAATAGAGTATTTATAGATTACCAAGATTAGTTTTTGGTAGTATACATAGATTATATTCTTTTATATTCAAAGAGTAAGGAGGAGATTGAAGATCACTTGAGAATTATTCTGACAAACTTTAGGAAGGAAAATTTGTATGAAAAATTTACCAAGTGTGAGTTTTGGCTTATGAATGTTTCATTCTTGGGTTATATAATCTCATATGAGGGTATTTCAATAGATCCCTCAAAGATAAAAGTTATTGATAAATGATCTAGATCAACCATAGTTATTGAGATCCATATTTTTCTTGGTTTTTCTAAATATTATCGACGCTTTGTAGAGAATTTATCATATAATTCTAATCCTCTCACCAAGTTAATTGATAAGGGATCCAAGTTCCTTTGTATGGATGAATGTGAGGAAAATTTCAATGAAATTAAGATAAGGTTAGTCAGTGCACCTGTTATTACATTACCCTAAAGTGGCGAAGGGTTTGTAATGTACAATGATTAACTGAAGAATGGACTAAGATGATTCCTCATATAGAATTATATAGTAATATCTTATGTATCAAAACAATTGAAGTTTCATGATCAAAATTACCCAACCCATGATTTAGAGTTAGCTGTGGTATTTTTTTCATTAAAGATATAGAGGCATTATCTTTATAGAGAAAAGTGTGTTATATATACTAATAATTTTTTTAAATTATATATTCACATAGAAGGAGTTGAATATGCATCGAAGAAGATGGATGGAATTGATCAAAGATTATGATTTCTTAATACATTACTACCTTGAGAAGGAAAAAAAGGTAGTTTATGATCTATGTTATAAAGACTGTGCTTTCTTATCTATGATGAAGATAAAAAAGATCTAATATTTATGGATTTTCAAAGGATGGATATTTAAATCTTGAAGGAAGGAGAGGAATCATATCTTTATCCAATGTAGGTTCAACCATCAATCCATGTGAGGATTAAAGAGGTGAAAAAGGAAGATATGGAGGAGTAAAAGAAGGCATGAAATGTTCTTAAGCGTAACCTTGATTGTGATGGAATAATAAGGTTTAGGAAACATGTATGTGTTTCATCCATACTCGATCTGAAGGAGCTATTGGATGAGGCCCATAGTTTATTATTATACATTCATCCTAGAAGTACGAAGATGTATAGAGATTTGAAAGAGTATTCTAATGTGACAACATGAAGAGAGATATCATAGAGTTTGTATCTTGGTTATTTGTATGCCTACAAGTTAAGGTTGAAAGAAAAAATTCTAAGGGGATGTTACTAACATTACCCATAACAAGATGGAAATAGGAAAACATCACCATGGATTTTGTCTTCAGACTCACCAAAATGTCAAAAGGCCATAATGCTATATGCGTTGTGGTAAATTTCCTTATGAAGTCAGTACACTCCATTTACACTATATAAGACTTCTCTCTTGATCAAATTTCTAGAATATACATTAAGTGGAAAGGTTTAATGGAATATCACATTCTATAATATCAAACCCGGATATGAATTTTACCGTGAAGTTCTGGAAAATTATTCAGTAAGAACTTGATATAGAGTTGATTTTCAGCACTACATATCATCCTTAGATATATAGTTTGTCTAAAATAACTATTAAAACCCTATAGGATATGCTGAGATCTTGTTCTATGGATTTCAATGGTGGTTGGATCAACACCTTCCTCTAGTTTAGTTTTACTACAATAATAGCTTTCATATGAGAATTCAGATGGATCCTTATAAATCCATCTATGGAAAGAAGTGTAGAAATCCAATGTTCTAGGATGAAGTTGGATAAATAAAACTATTTGGACTTGATTTAGGTGAGGAAAATGAGAATAATGTTAGAGCCATTCAATAACACATCAAAGTGGCTCAAAGTTGATAAAAAAGTTATGCCAATAATCATCAACATAATCTGGAGTTTGAAGTTGGTGAGAAGGTGTTTCTATGAATTTATGTATGGAATAAGGTTATGATATTTGGAAAGAAATGAAAGCTAAGTGCTATGTATATTATCCCCTTCAATATTATTGAATAAGTTGGGATGGTAGCTTATCATTTGGTACTTCCAATGAACCTTTCTTATGTTCACGATGTGTTCCATGTATCTCTTGTGAGGAAGTACATACATGATCCTTTAAATGTACTGAACTCAAAGGTCATAACACTGTAGAATTATATTTACTATTAAGAACAACTGGTGGAGATTCTGGATCATAGAGAAAAAGTGCTATGAAATAAGACCACTCACCTGGTCAATGTTTTGTAGTGAAACCAAAATTTTGATGAGGCTCTGTGGAAACCTAAGGATGTAATAGGGTAGAAGTATCCTTAGTTGTTTACATAAAAGTGACATAATTTCAAAGGTGAAATTCATTTTAAATGGGGTATAACATAACACCCACTACTGAAAAAATGGATTATTACGACAGATCATTTGTGATGGGGTCCGGTCGCAAATGACCCGTTGTGGAAAATGGCATCGCAAATATTACTTTTTGTGATGGTCTGTTGCAAAAAGTTATTATTTATGATGGGCAGTAGCACTGTTGTAAAAAAATGGCAAATTTTTAAAAAACTATTTTGCGATGGGTCGACCACTCGTCGCAAATAGTTTCCCATTTTTTTAACTTTTTGCGGCGGACCATCACAACTACTATTGAAAATATAAAAAAATAAACCCTTTTGCGATGGTCCCATTTCAAATAGTTGAAAAAAAATATCAACAATAATATAATATTAATATAAATAAAATCATAATATTAATATTAATATAATAAAACTATTTATAAAATAATGATAAAAATATAATATTAATATAAATAAAATATTAATATTAATATTTTTAAAATAAAATTAATTATAAAATAATTAAATAATATAATATTAATAATATTAATATTAATAAAATAATAATATTAATATTAGTAATATAATAAAAACCTGAGTATTCTAAAAAATATAAAAATATATTAATTAATAAAATAATAAATATAATAAAAAAAATTAAATAAATAATAAAATACTATAATATTCGAGACAATATAAAAAACACACAATTTAAAACTTAAAATAGTTAATATTATAAAAAAATCAATTCAAATGTTTCGTTGTAAAATAAAAAATACATCATTGAGGGGGAGTGTTGTCGGGAGGAGCTGGAGGAGATGGTGGAGGGAACTCCATCCCTAAAATGCGAGTTAGACGTCGCATGTACTCCATCTGCTTCTGCTCCTACTGCTACCACCATCGACATATCTCATCCTACATCTGCTACTGCTGCTACAACTTCTATTGGATGAACTCTTCCTGCTACTACTATTGCCACTAACACATCTCCTCCTACTCCCTATACATAGTCTCTATAAGCTAACTTTGAGCTCGCAGTTTCTCCTCAAACTGTGCATGAGATGATGATGAATCTCTGTGATCTCTTATTAAGCTAGACCTCGATATCGCAAAGGTGCCATAAAAACCCCCAGGGGTCAATCTAGAGTTGATACCAACAACTCATCCTTTCTCGAAGGCATACTGGGTCTCCTGTATCCATGCTGCCTCATCAAATCACAGGGCACTGGTTTGACAATTGGTCTCAGCCTGAATCTCAACACATGTTTGAGATGTCATGGCCTCATATGAATCCTTCAATTAAAATTTAAAATTAATATAGTTAAAATATTATTTGTAGTTAAATTTAAAACTCAAAAAGAACTTATACTGACCACAATCTGACACCGGCGAGCACCTCTATTCTCTCTAGTGGCTAGATCAATGTACATCCTCTTATAAACATCATACTCCATAATATCAGGTTGTGCGACTACCTATACAAATATAAAATAAACTGTTTACATTTAAAGTTATATACAATATTTTAAAAAAATGTATTTACCATATGCTCCCCATGCGTACTGAATGGACGACTACTAGCTCGATATGTCACCTCCTATCTCCCCTGATTTTTCTGACCTACTGATGATCTACTTTGAAACTACCTACTTAAACACTGTGTACATAATCCATCCCAAACCCGAGATAAAATATAATCAGGTTGGTGGACACAACATGTCTCATCAAACTCTTTCAGTCCTTCTTTATCCATTTCTTTCTTTTTCAAATTGTGTAAAAACTAAGTGCAATGCGGACACATAGCTCTCTGCCATGCCTTCCTAATAGCCTCACGCATGCTATCATCAATGAGATACCATAAACCCTACAAATAATTTATTATATCAAGTTATAATTAAATTAATTTCAAAATAAATATTATTTATTTACATACCAACCAATGCTCGAACATGCACTGCTGAACATTAACAGGAATATGATCCCATGACACCCATGCATCAAAAAAATAACTGCACAATATAGTACTCTCCTATCCAAAAACTATATGGGTAAAGCTATGAAAAAAGAAAAATTATTAAAAACAATTAATCAAACAATTAGAATATAAATAAATTAATGAAAAATAACTAAAATACATAGGTAAATATACCTTTGCATGCATGGATCGAACCCAAGATGTGGATGTTGTTTGGGGATAGGGTTGGGAATCATCAGTCGGGTAAGACCATACCCCCTCCGAGTACCCCCTGAACCACCAACAGTCAGAGGGTCAGCTGATCCGACCTCCTGCTCGTCCAAAGGTAGATCAACCTCTTGTAACAAATGATACATATCCTCTTCCATCTGAAACACAAAATTATTTTTGTTAACAAATAGTTGAAAACAATTATTATATATAGATATATATTATATATGATTATAACCAGTATTTAACTATGTCAATTTCTATCTTCAGCCTCATATTTATAACTGTCAATGTCAATGTGTTCATCTTCCTCCTCATCACCATCAATTTCCATATTAGTTTCAGTTACATCATCTCTTTTCATTTCAAATTTAGTTGTAACATTATTAACATCATCATCACCATCAGCCCTTAATTGTGGGGTGTCATCAATGATATTTTTGTCTCTTTATGTAAAAGATGGATTCAGGTAAGTCTCTTAAATTTTTTGAATTCCTTGTACTTCAGCATAACCACATTCACTTTCAATAAACTGATTCTCTTGAGATTTAATTTTTATTATGCCCCACCAGTCACCCAACTCCCTTGTAGTAGCACAATAATTTGCATAATAAATTTGATGTGGCTAATGAGCCAATAAAAATGGTCCATTTACAACAAGAAGACTTTTATATTTAATATCAACAATTCCATGGATCAGATGAACACACAAGTCTCTCTCAGTATCCAACCATTGACATTTAAACATCGTTATATAATTTTTTCCTAGATAACACATATCAATGATTTCTTCCATCATCCCGTAAAAGTCAACTTCAGTTTCTCTATAATGAGATCCTCTCAAGAAAACACCACTACTCATTTTTTTTGATTCCCCATATACACATGTTTGAAATCAAAAACCATTCACCACATATGAATTATAATATTTAACCATTTTCTATAGTGGATTACTCAATACAAACAATCAATTATCAATTTTATCAGGATGTTGAGATACCTGAAAAGTTGTAAAACAATTATCACATAACAAGTATTAAATTTATTTATTTATGTTAAATGAAAAATAATTTATGTTACCAGTTTTTGAAACCAGTAGGAATTTTTTTTGACGACGTTCTTCAAGAGAAACTGCTGTAATTTGTGGAAACTGTTTCTTAATATGATTATCATATAACCTACAAATAAAATAATATTAATTCACTATTATAAAAATTATATAATAGTTAATTGGAGGAATTACAATATAAATGGTGTAATTTATTCATAGTTGAGCAGAATATATGTATGAGATATGTGATGTTTATCATTGAAAATCCATTGTTCATGAACTCCATGAAATCCAAGTTCAGGACGATTGAAAACTAATAATTGATTTCTCATTTCATCGTCAACATTTACCTCTTTATGACCCATTCATTTGTGTTTTGAGGGATATTAATATTGAAAGTAATGAGAGTATAACAAAGAAATTTCCTCTTGAAAATAAGCTTCTGCAATTGATCCTTCAACTGATGCTTTGTTACGTACATTTTTTTTCAATTTCTGCATGCATCTCTCAAATGGGTACATCCATCATAACTTTACCTAACCTCCACATTTTGTTTCATGTGGTAAATGTAATATCAAATGTTCCATTGAGTTAAACAAACCTGGTGGGAAGATTTTTTCTAGTTTACATAAAATTAAAAATGAAATCTTCTTATAGTTTTCTTACGACACCGTAGTCTATTGTTGATGCATAAATGTCTTGAAAAAATATGATATGTCTGTTAGCGCATCCCAAATAATAGGATTTATCAATCCTCATAATCCAATTGGAAGAAATATTTCCATTAAAACATGACAGTCATGACTTTTCAATCTAGTAATATGACCATTTCTGACACATCTTCCCAAATTGGAAGTATAACCATATGGAAGTCTCAAATATTAAATACACTTAAAAAATAATAAGTGACTCTCTTTAGGCAGTGTATAAACTACTTTTGGATTAATTAACTTCTGTGATCTGAAATTTTCAAACTGTTCAAATTCTGGTCGCTTGAAAATTAGGGTAAGATCTAATCGTGCCTTTACATTATCTTTGGTTTTACCTGCTGTATCCAAATTTTATGAAATAAATTATCAAAATATTTCTTCTCAATATTAATCACATCCAACATATGATAGACCAAAAAATCAGACCAATATAGAAAATCCCAAAAAATGCTCCATTTTATCCAATTGTTCTCTTTTCCAAACCCATAAATTTTATATTGGTTTACTGTTGGTCCAAATGTGACGGGAGGTAATGAATAGACAATATATTTTAACTCTATACCTAAGATAATTGTTGGAGGCCCATTTTTTTCAACTGTTCCTTTTCTGAAATGATATTTGTTTCTTCAAAAAGGATGATCGGTTGGAAGAAATATATGATGACAGTAAAAAACAAGGTTTTTCCATTGATGTGCATAAATGATTTGCTATCTCTCATATAGTGCATACATGATTTTTGACCATGTGTACTCCATCCAGATAACATACCATATGCCGGGAAGTCACTAATTATCCACATCAATGTAGCTTTCAGTAGGATGTTTTGTTTCGAAGCAACATCATATATACTAATACCATTACTCCACATTGTATTCAACTCACCAATCAATGGTTTCAAATAAACATCGATATTATTTTTTAGACGACCTGAAATTAATAAGGTTAAAAAGATATATGGATCCTTCATCAACATCCATGGAGGTAAATTATATGGAGTTATAATGATAAGACAACATGAATACTAACTACTGTAAGAACCAAATAGACAGAAACCATCAGTATAAATACCCAATCAGATGTTTTGGGCTTCTAAAGAAAAATATAGATGCACTTGGTCAAAATGTTTCCAGGAATCACCATTAGAGGTATTATTTAAGACTTTAATAGTTGAAATGTTGGTTTTGTACCATAACATCAATTATGCTATGTTTTGAGACATAAATAAATGCTGCAATCTGGGTGTGGCTAGGAAATATCTCAAAATTTTTACAAGAATAAATCCAGACATCCCTAGTTGAGATTCTTTATACCTTGATTTTCCACATGTAGGACAACTATCCAACAACTCATTTTCACCATAATATAAGATGTAGTCATTTGAACATAAATGAATCTTATGATAAATATAACCCATATTATGAACCAGCCTCTTTATTTCATAGAAATTTGCAGGCAACACATTTCCTTCAGGTAACAATGTTTTTAATAAAGAGAATATCCAATCAAAACAACTATTTGGCATTCCATTATCTGATTTAATATCCATAAATTTAGAAAATTCTTCAAACTTGATTATCTTGCAATAGGGATATAATGCATCCTTAATGGACCTCAACAACTCATATAAATGAGATAGTTCCAACTCAAGAGTTAAATCAATTTCATCCTGAGTTTCAGTTTGTTGAAAAGACGGAACTACCACATAATGTACTAAATTTTTAAACTGTGCTAGTTCAAGAACCAAATTATTCATATCTTCTCTAAACTTACATTCACCATGTTGATACCAAAAACACATAATCTTATTGAAAATAATAACGCAATAAATGACCACCAATGTTGTCAAATGTGTCATACATCCTTAGAGCACATTTTTTACAAGGGATCTTAATTGTCCCTTCTAAATTTTTTTTGGCTGTGATGATGCAAATGATAAGAAAGCTTGAACACCCTCAATATATATAGGATTTAAACCAAAACTATTTGGATTCCTATGCTGATTTATCCAAGAACGATCATCTAATAATGACTTTTGTCGACTTCCTTGTTCCATAGTTTTCTAAAAAATATGAAATAATTAGTTATTTTGTATAATTAGATATAAAATAAACCCTATCCAAAAAATAAAAGACCATTAAATTCTCTTTTCTAGAAATTTTTATCAATTTTTATTATTTTATAGTTATTTATACTATTTTTTACGCTTTTATACTAATGCACACTCATTTATAAAAATTTATACTAATTATCACTAATTATTATTAATTACATATATTCTTTACTAATTATTGTTAATTATCAGTGGCACAATTTTCAACGGATTGGTGATATCTCTTTTGGCCAATGAATCATCCCCTTATAACTTTATGCAACTCAAATCACTATGAAAAGTCTGATCTGACGTACGAATATCCATTTTCATATGCATGAGGATGGAGAGTAGGGAGGCCTCGTAATGCTTCTCTCTATCCTCGTGTATACAAAAATTAATATTCTAACGTCATAGCATACTTTTCATAATGATTTCAGTCAGAGAAGTTCCAAGGAGATGAGTCATTGGGCCAAAGAGCCTCTATTATCCGACAGATCACCTCCTTGAAACTTTCTTTGAGTTAAATCACTATGAAAAATCTTATTCGACGTACATCCGAGCATATTTTTCATACTGATTTCAGTGGGAGAAAGTTCAAAGGATCTAAGGCATCGATCAAAAATAATGTTGCTAATCCGCTTGAAATTGTGCTAGTTTATCAATGTATACTTGAATTTATTCCAATTTATTACTAATTAATTCTAATTATTACTAATTAATCCTAATTATTACTAATTATTCTAATTATTACTAATTATTACCAATTATTACCAATGTATCCTAATTCTTACTAATTCTTACTAATTATTACTAATTCTTAATAATTAATCATAATTAATCCTAATTACTACAAATTAATATTAGTTATTATATCCTAATTATTCACAATTATTAATAATTAATCCTAATTATTACTAATTATTTCTAATTATTACTAATTAATCCTAATTATTACTAATTAATCCTAATTATTACTAATTAATCCTAATTATTACTAATTATTACTAATTAATCCTAATTAATCCTAATTATTACTAATTAATCCCAATTATTACTAATTATAACTAATTAACCCCAATTATAACTAATTAATCCTAATTATTATTAATTAATCCTAATTATTGTTAATTAATCCTAATTATTACTAATTATTACAAATTATTACAATTTTTTACTCATTATTACTAATTATTACAATTTATTACTAATTATTGATAAATATTACTAATTAATCCTAATTATTTCTAATTAATCCTAACTATTACTAATTAATCCTAATTATTGATAATTATTACTAATTAGTACAAATTATTATTAATTATAACAAATTATTGCAAATTATTACAAATTATTACAAATTATTACAAATTATTACAAATTATTACTAATTATTATAATTTATTACTAATTATTACACTTTATTATAATTTATTACTAATTAGTACAATTTATTACAATTTATTACAATTTATTACTAATTATTACTAATTATTACAAATTATTACAAATTATTACCATTTATTAGTAATTACTACTAATTATTCCTAATTAATCCAAATTATTACAAATTAATCTTAATTATTACTAATTATTACTAATAATTACTAATTAATCCTAATTAATCCTAATTATTACTAGTTATTCCTAATTATTATTAGTTAATCCTAATTATTACTAATTATTACTAATTAATCCTAATTATTACTAATTATTAATAATTATTACAATTTTTACTCATTATTACTAATTATTACAATTTATTACTAATTGTTGATAATTATTACTAATTAATCCTAATTATTTCTAATTAATCCCAACTATTACTAATTAATCCTAATTATTGATAACTATTACTAATTAATACAAATTATTTCTAATTATTACAAATTATTTCTAATTATTACAAATTATTACAAATTATTACTAATTATTACTAATTATTACAAATTATTACAAATTATTACAATTTATTATAATTTATTACTAATTAAAAAATTTTATTACAATTTATTACAATTTATTACAATTTATTACAATTTATTACAAATTATTACCATTTATTACCATTTATTATGAATTATTACTAATTATTACTAATTATTACTAATTATTACTAATTATTACTAATTATTACTAATTATTACTAATTATTACAATTTATTAAGAATTATTAAAATTTATTACCATTTATTACTAATTATTACCATTTATTACTAATTATTACCATTTATTACTAATTATTACATTTTATTACTAATTATTACTCATTATTACAGTTTATTACTAATTATTACTAATTATTACTAATTATTTCAATTTATTACTAATTATTACTAATTATTACTAATTATTATAATTTATCACTAATTATTATAATTTATTACTAATTATTATAATTTATTACGAATTATTACAATTTATTAGGAATTATTACAATTTATTACAAATTATTACTAATTATTACAATTTATTACTAATTATTACCATTTATTACTAATTATTACCATTTATTTCTAATTATTACTAATTATTACAGTTTATTACTAATTATTACAGTTTATTACTAATTATTACAATTTATTACTAATTATTACAATTTATAACTAATTATCACCATTTATTACTAATTATTAACATTTATTACTAATTACTACCATTTATTACTAATTATTACCATTTATTAATAATTATTACTAATTATAATTAATTATTACAAGTTATTTCTAATTATTACAGTTTATTACTAATTATTAAAATTTATTACTAAGTATTAAAATGTATTACTAATTATTAAAATTTATTACTAATTATTACTAATTATTACTAATTATTACAATTTATTACTAATTAATGAGAGTTATTACTTGTTAATCCTAATTATTATTAATTAATCATAATTATTGATAATTATTACTAATTATTACTAAATATTTATAATTATTACAAATTATTTCTAATTATAACAAATTATTACGAATTATTAGTAATTATTTTATAATTAACACTTAGACATAAATATTCATAAAAATAAATACTGAAAAAACAAACATCTAATTCAAATTGAATTTAATTGCATCTAACTAACAAAAATTATAAACAATTTAAAATAAAATAAATCAACTAAACAATAAAAAATAGATAAAAACCTTAAAACTGAAGTTTTCGGAGTATAAAAGCTGCGCATTATTCTCCAATTTAAAATTTTAAACTATGAAAAATTTTAGAAGAAATTTTTTCAGAAGAGATAAAAAGAGAAGTTGAGAAAGAAGTAGAATGAGAGGAAAAATAGATGAGGGTATATATAGGTTAGATTATTTGCGACGGGCTTATTTGCGACGGGTCCTGCCTCAAATGCCCACTGCTCACATAAAATGTTGTCGGTCAAAAAAAAATTATTTGCGACGGGTCCCGTTGAAAATGACTCCCTGCCAACGCACGATTTGCGACGAGATACTTTTTCCATCGCAAATAGTAAAAACTGTCGTCGGGCATTTTCGGCGGGAATAAGAACCCGTTGCAAACACCTTTGCCCGTGGTTTGGTGCACATTCATGCCAAACCTTTTGCGACTGACCCTTACCCCCATCACAAATGCTTATTATTTGCGACGGGACAATGAGCCCGTCGCAAATAACCCTTCGCAAATGACCACTTTTCCCATAGCGACCCTAAGATTTTATGAAATATGTTTTTTAAATATTTTTAATTTCTTCGATATCTTACGTTACACGCAACACCGAGTTTTAATGAACCATGATATACTATTAATATTATTATATAAACTTGATTGTTATAAACTATAACATAAATTTGGTGGTATTAAAAGGAATAATAACACTTTAAAAATTAAGTATAAATATTTTAGATAAATAAAATATATTTGTAAATAAGTACATAATTTTTAGTAAAGTCATTATATGCTTCTAAAATACCTTTTTTCTCAAAAAATGATTTGTATTATTTTTTTTGAAAAAACAATAAAATTATTTTTTGACACTTTTAGAAAATTTATTTGAAAAATTTAACTTCATTTTTGTAATCTATATATCAAAATTATCTTAGAGTGAATTTTTGAGAATTTTCTTGAAAAGATTATTTTTTTGTTAATAGTAAAAAATACTGATTTTTATTAAAAACTACATTTACATTTAAATAATTTACAAATTTACCTCTTGTTTATTTTTTTAAAAGTAGAATTAGTTAAATCATAAACTTATTAATCCAATTTAGGTCATTGGAATCGATTTCATATTGAATTTTGATATTAAAAATTTCTATACTTATGAAAATTTTCTCTTTGGAAAACCACATTTTTACCACATCAGCGGGTTTAATTATAAATTAAATTCTACCACTCCTATGAATTGAATTTGGTTGATTACATATTTTGAATTATAGTAATTAACATTATCTAATAATTTCAACTTAAATTTTGACTATAATGAGTAGTGAAAATAGTAAAAATTAATTACCACAATTAAGATTAAAACAGGTTTACCGGGGGTTAAACTAAAAATATAAGGGGTGAAATGAACTAGAAACTTAAAAAAAAATCCCATTTTTTAGAAATATTTTGACCTTATAACATCTAAGGTTATACAAAGACCCATTTTTTAAACCTTGTGTCATGTGAAAAATATGGGTACACCTTATTCCTTTCAAAAATTCTATATGTGTCCTCTCCCCCACTTATAAAAGGCTACCCCCTCTCCTCTTCTCTTCACAATTCCAAAACCATTTTATTCAACTAATAACTACCCAAATCCATTCCTTACATCCATATACATATCCTAGAGGCCTTGATTTTATTAGGAAACCCTCATAAGAAGGCTTTAGGTGTAAACCTAAAGGGGTTCTCCAAAGAAGCGGTTTAGTCTTTAACCATGAAATGTCATTTTATTTATTCCTATAACTCCTTCAAATATTATTCAAACATGATAATATAATA
This sequence comes from Viscum album, assembly GCA_963277665.1. NCBI lineage: Eukaryota > Viridiplantae > Streptophyta > Magnoliopsida > Santalales > Viscaceae > Viscum > Viscum album. The sequence goes on along the minus strand of OY728126.1, from coordinate 925,269,202 downwards.
AAATAATTATATCTCACATAATTATATGTAATTATGTTAATGGAATGACCAATATCCATCTTGTCTTCCATTTAGTGGGAAACAAAACAATCAATCATGTGTACGGTAGACTACAACCTCATGAACCGATGTAGTTCATTTTCAATAAACACCTATCACGGATGAATATAATGAAAGATTTAACATATTTTTATGATATTTAGGACATTATTATACTTTTTTATTTTTAATATCACATATAACTTCTTACTTTCCATTACATGGGAATACGATAACTTCACTCATGTGTACGATGGACTACCACCTCCTGAAGCGATGTGATTTGTTCTTCACTTACACTTAAAATGGAAGATAATATGGATAGGTTTAATGCACATATGTGATATATACAATATAAAAATTATTCTATAAATATAATATATTATTTACATTTCTTTCGTTTCATCTTTCAAGAAAATGGAAACAACGTTCATACGTTCGTACGACCTACCGTCTCCATGAACGATGTAATTCATTTTCTATATCTAAATTTTATAGATTACTATAAATAAATATATAATGAATATATATGATATTTATATGATTTCTAACATTATGGATATTATGTAACCATGGAAAAAGTAAAAGGATCGAAATTACTGAACCAAAACATACATGAAAAATGAAACAATTATCACCTGAAATAGTGATTTTGATAATGAATTCTTAATAAACAGGTGATAAAAGACTATAATCAAATAATATATGGTATGATATATATGAGTATGGTTATTTAATATATTTATAATAAAACTATATTTATTATAAAGGAGGTCCATACACACATGATGGGAGTCAAACCCGAGTTAAGGGTTTCAAGTCTCACTTTTACTTCCACGAGCCATATGTCATATTCACCACTTATTTTTTTGGTGTATATACTACTCTTTCGATATGTTATATCATGAATTTATTTATATTAATGGTATTTAAAGTTTCATTTGATGTTATTTCTTTCATGGGTCTTATGATTCAAAAGTTATAAAAGTGGTAAGAGTTTATTTCACAATCACACCATTATTCTGGATTGTTTATATTTAATCATCCCTTAGAGGAATTATATAAAATTACTATCTTAAAACCAAACTATTTTATTCTCCTTTGGTTATTAATTACCATTTCAATTATTATTATCATTTTCCTCTTTTTGTTACTTAAAATGACTGAGATTTTTTTAAGAAAAGATGACTTTATTTCTCTCTTTGGTTGAAAATCATTTTTCTTCTATGTACATGTTCTTAGAAATTATTATAAAAAATGTTTTTAAAATTCTATAAATGATTTATTAAATAAATTTTTACCCATGTTTCTCTTTTTACAAAGTGGTTTGAAATGAATCTTCTTGCAATTTTTTGAGCGAGCTCAAGTATGTTTTAAGGATATTTTCATGGAATTTATATTCATCAATGACAATAACCATTATCATACTTATTATCTTTTGGGGATATATTGTAATGAAACCATCATTATTATTTATCATAATGGTTTAGGATAATTTTTATTGGGTACGTACTATTTTTTCCATTCACCATAATACTGTGGATGATTTATGATTATTTTTAATGATTGGGGTAAGTATTAACACTTCATATATTAGTTTTTCAATATATATATATATATATTGATTATGTTTTACTCCTTTTATATGAGGAATGAATTGGAATTATTAAGGTATGGATGAGACTCAGAATTTCATAGCCCCTCAATGCATCAGTAGGTATCATGTGACAAATTATCTTGGGAATTTGGTCCATGCCATACCCATTTATATAAGATGTATTGGCACTATTACTTGATAGTAATAAGTCTTAGAACATGACCTATATGGTATGTTATGATGTTTGACATTATTAATTCCCTAATTATGAAATTATTTTTTGATTTCCATGTGATTATTTAACTAATTATGATATCCATGGATATGTTTCAAGATCATGTGATTATACCCATGTATTTATTTGATCATCATTTATTCCTTCCATATTATGCTTAGGTTATTATTTAAATGGAACTTGTTCTAGTTATTAACCTTAACATATTGATTATTCTTATTTATTAATGACATATTCTTCTATATTTATACCCTTACTGAGCATTTGATCCCACCCATTTATTATTTTTTATTTTCCTAGGTTACCAGGAAGTGTCTTATGATTGATATGTAGGGATATGGTAAGGGTAATAATGGTGTTCTCAAAGATTTTTTTTTTGTATTTTATGTTTTAAAATGTAATTTGAATTTCAATTATGTATCCAGTTTACCAAGACTACAAAACTATTCAGTCTTTTGGGATGTGATTTCTTGTATTTAGTTCCAATATAATAAAGTAACCATCGGCTTTGGGCTACTAGGTTCAGGGTCATTAAAATAGAAGATTAAATCCTACTGCAATGGTTTTTTAATGAAAAAATAGACTTGTGTTAGAATAAACCAAAGTATAAGGAATCTTAAATCATTCCACAATGGTAAATTCATGTAAATTAAGCCTAGTTCTATTTTTAAAAAATATATGGATTACACCATGAAGGGGATAGTCACACTGAAATTTGTCTAATATTTTGAAGTAATCAATGTAGAAACAAAATCATCACACTAAAATTAAGGTGTTCACACTATTATTGGTGGAGAAATGGAGAATTCAAGAATAATTGATAATTTGGATTTCTAGGGAGTGCTTAATGGGTATGGAATGAACACTATCTATTAAAATGAATTTTGAGGGCACTGATTTACTTGGAAATGATCAAATATTTTAGTTTTAAGTAAAGGAAGTTCAAGGGAGTTGCTTATTCTAATTTTTATTTGGTATTTAAATACCTAGAGGAAGGGAGAAGGGCTCTGATATAGAATATAAATAAAAAAGGATAGAATAGAATACATAGAATATATGGAGGAGAAGAAGAATAAAATAGTTTGGATGTTAGTGAAAATTTTGAATTGAATAGTGAGTTGTTGATGGATTTAATATCATTGAAAATTAGGTTTGATAATTAGTATTTTATTGTTTATACTTGAAAATATTAAGAGGTGAAGATTATAACATCATGGAGAGCACCCTCTTTAGTATAGTTTTATTTATTTTACCATTATTATTGTAAGTTAAAATTGAATATTGATACAATCATATCTTATAACCCTCTTAAAAATTAATATGTGGAAAAGGGGAAAAGCCCATTAACCTTGGGTGAGCAGTGAACTTATTATAAATATTATAATCATAGACTAGTTAAGTAGTGATTATTAGGCATATCACCACATCATTGATATATTCTCCTTGGATGTAGCTAGTGTGTGTGAACTAAGTAAAATCTCATTGTCCATGTATCTTTGTTTATATTGATTAGTTATTATATTTATTTTAAAATAACCAATTGTCTTTGCAAATGATAAGACATGATCCATTTTATTTTGGGGTAAGAATAAAATTTAGAACACCCTAATTTACCCCCTTTCTTAGGGTGTATATCTGGACTTCTTATTGCAGTGAATAGGGTACTCGGTGGGCTGGTACTGGGTACCTGGTGGATTTAGCTTGGGTAAAGGTATTCTGTTAGCCCCACTAGGTACCCAGTAGATTTTTCATGGGTACTCATTAGTCTCTAGCCTTGTTTTTTATTTTAAAATAAAATGAATAGTTCCTCTTTAAAATTATAATCCTCAAACCCATAAATAAGGTTTTTACCATCCCTCTCATTTAGTAGTTCACATTGGGATATTTTCTTATATACTCCATCAATCCCCTTTACCCTATCCTTGATAATTTACCCAAATTCATTTAAAAGTGCCTGTGTGAGTCCATCATTTTTAAAGCTAAGGTAAACATAATCACCTAATCCCTTTTTACAATACATATAATGACCATGGGACATTGAGTATGTCAATATTGTATATTCTACTCATATATTATTGATTCTATGAATATAGACTGATTATGTTGATGAATACATCAAATTTAATTCCTAGAAGTGGATGAGAACATCACATGCTCCTCATCTAAGTAGATAAGTACATATCATATAACATATCTAATAATGTCCATAAATTTACCTAGTCTATCTCAATCTAGGGATCAGATGCCATACTCATTGTACAAAAGGAAATATCTTGCCTTGGCTAATCCTAAACCGATGAAATGATAAAAAATATACCCAAACACCCCTTGATTATCTAAATATCCAGGATTTCATAAGAGAGGTATAAAATTATGAAGGTTTTCATGCTAAATATCATTCCAACCTCATGTATTAGGGATTCAATATGAAACTTTCACCCCAAACACACTAAAGACATTATGTATAAAAATCAATGTTGTATACTAGGAGGGTCATCCAATATAAAAAAGTCATTATGCTTCATGTGAATATTCCATTTATATATATATAAAATAATACCCAATATAACCTTAACATTTTGTCATAACCAATAATACTCCATGACGAATATTAGTTAGTGATAACTTAAAGTCATATTTTGAGTGGTCAATTATCATTTCAATTCATGAAATATAAGTGTCCAATATAAAAGAATGATAAAGTTAAGACTACCTTTTGTATATCATGATACATTTTTTATTCTTAAAATCTATTAAGAATAATAAAAAAAACATACATGAGAAGCTATCTCATTATTCCTATATGATAGACTTCTATAGATGCCTTATGTTTGATGCAATTTTTACATTTTATTAAACTCATTATATCTCTATATAATTCCCATCACATATCTATTTGAACATTTGAAAAAAACTTTCCACTAAACTCTTTTAACGGGTAAAACATATGAAGAAATACCATTTGAATAGTGATATTAGGAATCATATACCTAATGTTGAACTCTTTGAAAAATTATTCAAAATTTTTTATTTCAAAACATCTAATGTTAAGATGTTAATAAATTTTTATGACTACTTAAAACTCTATAAATTCATTATATTAATAATTATTATAAAATTTACTTAAACATATGGTTAATTACATCTGACATCACATAACATAATGAATTGAAAGAAAATATAAACAAACATACAGACCTTGGGAATTGACCCTATGAGTTTCCCCTCACCCCCAAACCCAAACCACTATACCACTAATGTTGGGGAATATAAAATTTACTTAAACATTTTATTTGAGATCCTTTTTAGTAACTAATTGAATATATTTATATTATTTAACCTTTACCAACACACTCTAAAATCTTTAGAATATAAAGTGACATTAAATTCATTATGGTGACTAAATATAACTCTTTAAACCCTTTTTTATTAACATACCCTAAACACTATTAGGATATTAAGTGACATTCACTTTGAATTTTAATTGGATTAATATTTTATTTTCTACAATTTGAAATTCTCTAAGCCCAAACCTACTCCCATGCCTCTTAGAAACTATACTCTCTCCATAATATCATGATATGATACATAAACTCATTTATGTTCAAGAAATAAATCTTATTTACTATCAGTGAGAATATTTAACGAAAAACATATTACCACCCATATCTAACTTGTTATTCTATTTGTTTTGGATTAGTAAAAAACATTATTTTAATAACTGCAAATCATTTTTATATTATTTCTAATCCATTTTATGTTTTATGAATATAAAATCATTTTTTGGAAAGAATAGAAATTTCAATATGTCTAGAATCGACCACATGGCGTATGCATAAACCACACAACTACATGATCAACCATGGAGAATATATTGTAGACTCAAGTGATTGAAATAAAAATAGAACAACCACACAATTACATCTCAATCGACCGCTATGATAAATTTTTTTCATAAATTAATGGATCAATCACACGCTTAAAAGATTGACCATAACTATCTCACCACAAACTATTGGACTAACCATAAGTGTAAGGTGATTTAATTTAAGTGTAAGGTGATCGAACCTAAGTGTAAGATGATTGAATGTAAGTGTGTGGTGATCAACCATAAGATCAAATGATTGATCGTAGGTATAAGTGATCTATTATAAAACTTATTTAAGAATTCACAAAGTATGGAACCGACTATGGATACTAAAGTAACACCTTTAAATAGACCATATATAAAGATAAGTATAATATTATTATTTTATTAAATATATTGATCTAACCACTTTTCTATGGAAAATTAAATGCCTATCAGAAGAATTAATTGAGCCCATATTTCCTACCAAAGTACGAGGATCTTCAATGATGATTTTCAATAGATATTTCCAGAGAAATATTATTTTTAAAAATAAGAATTAATATATAAAAAATAAATATATATATTATCAATGATATAATAATGAGATACATGCGTGAAATAGATGTTGTAAATTTTCATGAAAAAAATGACGAACATACACTTTGTTATTTGGATGTCTCTGACCTTGTTCATGCCTAAAATTCAATGAAACATCAAGATAACATATAAACATATCATCACATAAATTCCAAATTAAAATACTAAAATGAAAAGAGAATAATATTCTGTAAAACAATATAATAACATACTCTTCTACATTGATTTTTTTCTCTTACTCTATTTTTCTTACTTTTGAGCTTTGTGTAATTTATACTTAATATATTTTAGCACTATATCTTGTACTATATTAGAGAGTTTGATACACTATCTCTTATTATTTTTCATCTATCATCTCATGAAGAACTATGGAAGAGGATTTTTAGCCTGGATTTTCTGTATGTAGTTGTTATCTTTTTATTTTCCCATGTAGAACTATTGAAGAGACTCTGTATAGTCTTGACAGCCTTATGAACGATTGTCTATAAAACTTGATCTAGGTTGTGGATTAGTTTATTTATAATAAACTTCTTGTTTTTTGGTTATTTCTAAGTGGAGAGGATTTTGTCTTATCTTAACACTTAAAATATTTTTTATTCCCTTGTGTTTTTATCTATTTTATCTTTCTTTGTTTTTAAAACAAATCTATTTTTGTTTTATAAACTATATAAAAAACATTAATTTGATATTTAACTTTAATTTTTGTTTTATATATCATGTTTTATTCTAGTAAATATTTTTCAAAAGTTAAAATAGTTTTAAACCTATTTTAACTTAATTGTGATTAAACTTATAAGAAGGTTTTTAAAAGATAAAATTATACATTTATACTATTTTAGTTAATTGGGTTGTATTTTATAAATTGGGGGATTTAGTTTTTAAATAATTTTTAAATAGAAATTTTAATTTGAAACTTAATTAACCCCCCTCTTTATTTTTCCACTCTAACCAACATTTGGTATCAAAGGGTTTTTATTTATCTTTAATTTCTATTTATTCTAATTAAATTGTTTTAGAAAGATCTATTTAATTTATTTTTTTTTTAATTTGTAATATGTAATTATAAAGGTTAAGTATGAAGATTATTATACCAACAAACTTCATTATTTTAATGGAAAAAAATTATGCTCATTGAAAAATAAAAATGAAAATCCATCTTGAGAGTTTGAGTTTTGATATTTGGGGATCTATTGAAGACAAATATGAGAAACCTAAAACTATTAGAAAATAATGGGATACTATTATTAATGATTATTATAATTAAAACTATAAAGATATGAATTATTTATTCTATGATTTAGGTGAAATTAAATTTAATAGAATATCTTCTTGTGACACTACTTATCTTATTTGGGACTCTCTCTCTGTATCTTATGAAGGCACCTCTGATGTGAAGGAAATTCTATTAAATACATATACTATTAAGTATGATATAATCAAAATGAAACTTAATGAATCTATTTATGGAATGTATCTTCGGTTCAATGAAATCATTAACACTATGATTACCCTTAGGAAAAAATGTTGGAAAAGGATCAAGTAATGAGAATCCTGATATGTCTACCAGATAGATGGAGTGGCACTGTAATCTCTATCTATTGTCGAGTCAATAAGGTTTCCTTATGAATTTTCTATTCCTCTATGTTTTAAAAATCACAAACACTTTATCTTAAGGCAAACTGTTTTTCCCTAAGGATTATTTTCATAAGGAAAATTTCCCTTCTTTAAGGAAATTTTTATCCTTAACTTTGTTTTCATTATTTCATTTTAGGATCTCTCTAAATCAAACACATTTTATTACTAACTCTAAAATTTGGATTCTTATGTAAAACCTTAGAATCTTATAATTACTTGGATATAGAGTGTTCTATTTTCAGACTTCAAATTCTCTGAAATTCAGATTCCTAATTCTCTAAAATTAAGACTCCAAATTCTATGAAATTAAAATTCCAAATTCTCTAAAATTCAAATTCCAAATTCTCTAAATTTAGACTCTGAATTATTTTATATTCAGATTCCAAATTCTTTGAAATTTAGATTCCAAATTCTCTGAAATTATAACTCTGAATTCTCTAAAATTCAGATTCCAAATTCATCAGAATTTGGACTTCGAATTACTCATAATTAAGACTCTGAATTCTTCAGAATTAAAAATCAAAATTATTCAGAATTAAGACTCTTAATTCCTTAGAATTCAGACTCTGAATTCCTCAGAATTCAGACTCCTAATTCCTCAGAATTTAGACTCTGAATTCCTTAGAATTCAAACTTTGAATTCATTATAATTATGACTCCATAATCTATAGAATTAGGATTATTAATTCTTTATAAAATAGAATCTGATTGTCCATGTATTATATTATCTAAATGTTTATTTAGTTAGACCCTGAATTCTATTTTTCCTTATATTCTGAAAAATATATTTGGTTAAGAAAATTCATTTTCATAACACATTTTATTGTTATGAAATGATGTTGTGTAATCTATTTCTAACTAACCGTTGGTTGAGTGACACGTGTATAGGTCCCTCTGAGATTTAAAGAAAAATATGACCATTGGAGGAGGGAGTCGACCGTTGGAGTTGTGCCTATAAATAGGAGATCATTTGAATGATCTCATAACCGTTCTATCAATCTAGAGATTATAAGCTATTGAAGTGATTTCTAGAGAGAGAGAGACTCTCATGACTTGTGCATATTAAAAATATTGTTCATCTTGCTTTATGAGACTCCAATTTTTTCTTAGTACAATCGAGGGATTCTAGGGATTGGAAGACAGAGATTCCATCTACCTTAAAGTTTTAGGGCTTCCGGGGATAGGAAGATAGAGGTGTCAATCACCTTAAAGATCAAGGGATTGCAGGGATATCAAGATAGATTCTAATATTCCTATCAAGGGCTTACCCTAGTGTGGATAAGATAGACTTTATTTAAAGTATAAATCAAGGGAACTTTATCCAAGGTTATTAGATACCCTAATCTTTGTGCTAAAAGATTTTCTACTTGTTACTTGTTTTGTTTCAAGTTTATTTCCACTGCATTTTGATAAAGGAAGAAATTATAACATTCTTATACTTGTATTTTTTCATACTATGATAAATAAGGTTATATATTCTTTAAGGTAGAATCTTTCCAAAGTAAACTTTTCTTAAGTTTCATTTCCAGAACCATATTTCTGGAACCTAAGAAAGTTTGTTTCATAGAACTATTTTAGGGTTTGTGAATTTAACTTGTATGACTTTGTTAAAAATAGTTTTCCTTAAGGTTAAAAAATGAAAAAATTTTAACTTACAATTCACCCCATCTTGTAATTGAGAATCTACATTCATATTTTAATCCTACAATTGGTATCAGAGAAGGTCTTTGAAATATTTATACTCACATATAAGTTTTATTTCTCAAGTTTTCCTTAACTTTTTTTAAAAACGTTTTCTATTAACAAGAATTTGTGGAAAAGATATTTTCTTATAGAATGACAAGTATGAATATTGGCTCCATTGACAACCTTAATCCTACCAGACCACCAATTTTTGATGGTAATGATTATGAGTACGGGAGAGATAGAATGAAGACTTTTGTTATTAATACTAGAGTAGAAAATTTTGTTATGCTTACTGGAGATTACAAAATCCCAGACAAGGAATTCAAAACCTTCATTAATCAAGAAAAATCATAATATCAACTAAATTATAAGGTTCACAATACTTTTTTATGTTCTATGACCAGGAATATATATATTCAAATATCTTCTTGTGAATCTTCCAACTATATTTGGAAGAAACTTGAAGTTACACATTTTGGTACTCCCAAAGTGATAGAAACTAGAAGAGCTATGTTGAGAGATGAATATCATGGATTTCTATTTTCATATAGAGAACCTATTTTAAAAGTACTGCAAATATTTATGACCATTTCCAATAATATTCAATCTATGGGAGAGAAAGGTCTTAATGATGAAGCTCTTATGAAAAAGATAATTGATATCATTCCAAATGAGTGGGAATCAAAAATAAAAACTATTTATGAGAATATGAAAGTTTCCAATATTAAACTTGATGAAATTTTTGGAACTCTTCTTTAACATGAAACTAGAATGAAGAGAGATGATGATATGAATAAGAAGAAGAATGGAAATGGAAGTGTATCCTTTGCTAATACTAAATATAAGACTCTAGAAAGGATTATAAGATCCAAGTCTAAGAAAGTTACTATTCTGTCTGAATCAAGTGAAAGTGAACATTCTGAAAATTAGCTAGATAATCTTGCTCGAAGGATGAAAAATATAGTGGGAAAGAAATACTTTAAGTATAGATATAAGAAGAAATAAATAAATGACAATAAAGACTCAAAATTCACTTTCTATGAATGTAAAAGAGCTGAACATATTAGGCCATATTTTCCCATGCTTAAAAGAAAAGACAAGGAGGAAAAGCATTCTGAAAGAAATAGGAATAAGTATTACAAGACTAAGGCTAAGAAAGTTTTAAAGGATAATGATACTTGGAGTACCAGTGGTGGTGACTCTTCAGATGAATCATTAGAGTATGAATCTTCTAACTAGAAGAATCTTGGTATACTATCCAAAATTACCATTGAAAATAACTATCTAATGGAAAAGGTACACAATGAAAAATATGTTACTAATATATCTTTTAATTAAAATTATACTCATGATAAATATTATGAATCTTCAGATGATGAATCTTCCTCATCATAATATAATACTTTAATATCTTATGAAGAAGTGTCTAGGTTTTCTAAACTTCTTGAAAATAAAAATTCTAAAATAAAAAAGAATTTAGAGAAAGAAAATTCTAGAATATCTATTTTAACTAATGAAGTATAAAATCTTTCTACGGATCTTGATCAATTTTTTTTTGATTTTGAAAGTGTTTCAAAAAACCTTAAGGAAGTTAATTCTGAGAAGGATAAACTTTATAAGGATCTTGAAAATGTAATTTCTAAGAAATATATTTTAGAGGCTACCTATAGTTCTAAAAATAATGTTTTTGAGGATAAAAATTTGGTTATTAAACTAAAGTAAGAAATATTTTCCTTAAGGAAATGTCTTTCAAACTTTACCTCTGGTAAGGAAAACTTTGATAAGATGTATTCCCAAATTCTCTCTTTGAGTAATCGTTCTGGATTTAGTTATACCTATTCTAAACCAGTTTTTAGTAATAACTATTTTTTCCCAAAAGTGATCCATTTTTCACAAAATGTAAATGTGGAGGACATCAGGATAATTTTTTTTTATTTAAACAAAACTCAATCCTTAGGTTTTCATAAAGCCTATTTTTCTAAGAAAATGTGGATTCCTAAAATCCCACTTTTTGAAATTTCTGGATCCAAGAAGTTTGGATTCTGAAATTCTAACACATTTTATTTTTAGGAAAATAAAGATATTACCAACAACAATACATGGTACATGGATAGTGGATGTTTCCTATATATGACTGGTAACAAAAACTTCTTTGAAAAGATTATCAAGACAAAATGAGGAAAAGTAACTTTCAGAGATAATGCTTAAGGAGAAATTATTGGTATAAGTAATATTGTTATTCTTGAAAAAACTTTGATTTCAAATGTATTATTTGTTAAAGGTATTAAGGACAACCTCATTAGCATAAGTCAATTATGTGATGAAGGTTACCTTGTGAATTTTAGGAATGATAAATGCTTAGTACACAATTCCAAGGAAGAGTTTATTCTTTCTACCCATAGGTAAGAGAATGTATACAAACTAAACTTAGAAGACCATATGAGCCAATATCTTCCTTGCCTTAGTGAAATGGAAGATCAATCTTGGCTAGGGAATAAAAGGTTAGGAAACTGTAACCTTAGGAACCTATAAAAAATCACAAAGAAAATACTTGTTAAGGATCTACCAGAGTTTAGATTTGATTCTTCAAAAGTTTTTGATCCTTGTCAATATGACAAGAAACATAAATCAAGTTTTAAATCAATCGGTGAAGTCTCAAATTATGATGCATTATAGTTAGTGCATATGGATCTTTTTTTTCCAACACAAACTGGAAGTATTGGGGGAAAATATTATGTATTTGTCTTAATTTATGATTAAACTAAATATATGTGGGTCTATTTTCTAGCAAAGAAATCTGAAGCTTTTTATTATTTCAAAAATTTTAGAGCCCAAGTTAAAAATGAGAAAAAACCTTCCTTTGTTAACTATTAATAGTGACCATGGAGGAGAATTTCTAAATTATGATTTCAAAAAATTTTATATAATGAAAGGAATTACTCATAACTTCTCAGCTCCAAGAACTCCTCAACAAAATTCTATTGTTGAAAGAAGAAATCGAATTCTTCAAGAGTAACTATAACCATGTTGAGTGAATATTCTATTACTAATCACTTTTGGGATGAAGCTGTTAGTACTGCTTGTTATGTTATAAATCGAGTGTTAACCAGAAATTTTCTTAACAAAACTCCTTATGAATTTTGGATACAGTTTGTAATAAAAACACTTGTACTGTTGAATAAACAATGCATGTTAAATTTGATGAAATTTATCCTTTTGTTTTTAAACAACCCCAACCTATATCTTCAGATTTGTTTTCAAAAAATTATTTTCAACCCTTGATAAAAGATCCTTATGATAAGGAAAATGTTCAAGAAAATATTTCTGAAGTATTTACCCCAGAATATTTCCTACCACATGTTGATAAACATGTTTTACAAAACCCAAATCAATTGTTTCTTAAGAATCGTGCCACTGATAGTATCATTGGTGATGTAAATAAACCTATGAGGACTATATGTTTCTTAAGAAATGAAGTAGAACATCTATAATTCCTTTCCCAATTAGAACAAAAAATCACTGATGAAGCTTTAGGTGATGATGATTGGATTAAAGCAATGAATGATGAGCTAAATGAATTCGAAAGGAACAAAGTTTGGAACTTAGTCAAAATACCTAAGGATACTTCTATAATTGGAGTAAAATGGATCTTTAGAAATAAATTTGATGAAAATGGAATCATAGTAAGAAATAAAGCTAGATTAGTTTCTAAAAGTTATAATAAAAAAGATAAAATAGACTATAAAGAAACCTATGTTTCTGTAGCTAGACTTGAATCTATTCGCATTTTACTTGCCTTTGCAGTATTCTTTAATTTTAAATTTTTTTAAATGGATGTAAAACATGATTTCCTTAATAGATATGTTCAAGAGTAAGTTTATGTTGAACAACCTCTTGGTTTTGAAGACACAAAACATCCTGAACATGTTTTCAAACTTACCAAAGCTTTATATTGACTTAAAAAATCCCCTAAATCCTGGTATGATAGACTTACATGATTTTTTTTACAAAATGATTATATTAAGGGAACTGATGATCCAACCATTTTTATAAAGAAATATAATAAAAATGTTTTAATTGTTCAAATTTATGTTGATGAAATTATATTTGGTTCAACTCAACAATCTTTAACCGATTCATTTGCAAATTTAATGAAATCAGAGTTTGAAATGAGTGTAATGGGTGAGTTAACATTTTTCCTATCTTTTCAAATTTCTCAAAAACCAGAAAGAACATATATATCTCAACATAAGTATATTAAAAATCTTCTAAAAAAGTATGGATTTGACAACACTAAAAGTATAAGCACTCCAATCGGTACCTCAATTTCTCTTGATCTTGATGAAGCTAGAAAACTAGTAGATCAAACATCATTTAGAGGTATGATATGGAGTTTATTATAATTGACAGCTAGTAATCTAGACTTAAGGTTTTCAGTATGCTTATGTTCTATATACCAATATAATCCAAAATAATCTCATTTAAAATAAGTGAAAATAATTTTTCTCTATTTAAAGGGAACCGTGGATTTAAGACTTTTTTATACTTCTGGAAATGATTTTTTTTAAAAAGTTTTTCGGATACTGATTTTGGTAGATGTAGAATGGATAAGAAAAGTATATCTAGAAATTTTCATTTCTTAATAGATTCATTAATTTCTTGGTCATGAAAAAATCAACACTCAGTAGAACTCTCCACTACTGAAGCTGAATATATAGCAGCTAGAAGTTATTGTGCTCAAGTATTCTGGATGCAAAACACACTCATAGACTATGGTATGAATTTTACCCAAACATAGATATTGTGTGATAACACTAGTTCCATTTTCCTAAGTAAAAACACTGCACATCACTCCTATGAAAAACACATAGATATTAGGCATGACTTTCTTAGGGATCACACACTTAAAGAAGATATCATTCTTCAGTTTATCATAATGTAAGATCAACTTGCTGATATTTTTACAAAATCTTTTCCATATAATATATTTGAATACATTAAAAAAAATTTAGGAATGATTACCGTAAGGTAATCTTTCATGTTAACTTTTTTTTGAAACCTATCACCTTACATTAAAAATATCATTTTCATAGGGAGAGTACATTTTCTTGATTAATCAAATTTTTTAAATAATTTTTTTTTCGTAATCAAATTTTTTCTTAATCAATTTTTTTCGTAATCAAAATTTTTCGTAATAAAAAGTTTTCATAATCTAATTTTTTTGTAATAAAATTTTTTGTTAGTCAAATTTTCCTTAAATCAATTTTTTTTGGAACTCAAAATTCTGGAATCCAAAATTTTCCTTCTTTATGAAAATTTTCAAGAATATAAATTTTTTCAAGAAGAATTTTTCTCATTACTAATAATTTTCATAAGAATCTGGAAGGTATGTTTCCTAAATTATCGTAATTGAATTTTTTACTTGTTGGTATTTTCATCTTGTTTTAATCAAAGTTTTTGGATTCACTTTTCATAAATATGAAGTTTTATCTTAAAAACTTCAAAATATCGGAACCTACCAAAATCCTACTTCAGATTTAATCTCAACCATCAGATCATATCATGCTTGTTTCAACTATTGAATCAATTCTATAATATGAACCGTAGCTTCAATGCCTATATAAAGGCCCCCTATTCTTCGTCCCAAATCAGTTTTCAAGACTTTGCATGCCGGAGATATGCCTCTCTACATAAGGGTCATTCTGAATTTCTGGTTTTTCTTAACTCCGAATGTCTTTGGAAGAGTCTCCTCAGAAGAAAATGTATTCAGTCAAGGAAATTTAAGAATAGAAAATCAAAAGATAAATGTTAGTAGATCTGAAGTTCTTTATAAAGTACAATTCTCTCATTACAAAAAATATCAAGTTGAATGGCTGGGAGAGTCTATGCATAGCCAAACTGAAAATACAATATCCAGGTTATCCAGAGCTACTTTTTGAGTTCTATGAGTCTATAAGTTTTTTCAACGAAGGTTTGGGATATAAATTCTCATTCAAAAGTTATGGGAAAACCTATTCTATTTATTTCAATAAGGCATCTAGTATCATTGGAATACCGTATGAAGGAGAATCCATTTTCTACACCCACAAACTACCAAATGAATTAGGAAGTTTTGAGAAAGATAAGGCATTAGAATGTCTCAGACTCAAAGGAGTCAAGACACTAAAGATAAACCTTCTCTCAACAAACTTCAGGCTGCTAGCATTATGGGGTCAAGGTTTCCTAATTCCAAGAAAAGGGGATAAGGACAACTTAAAGAAGAGTGATATCTTCATTCTGGATTTCCGGGTGAACTTGAGGCAGATAAATTTAGTGGAGTATATCTTGATGACGATCACAAATATAAAAAATGGCACCCTCAAATTTCAAATCATTATGTATCCAGAAATCCTATCCAAGATCATTATCTTATGCCTAGAATCGTTCAAAATCCCATTTAGTTCAAAGCCCAAGTATTTTAAAGTCATGTTTCTCAGTGATGATACTTTGAGGATGATAAAGGTTGGTTTCAATGACAAATAAGAAGAATTTTATGACTTATCTGAAAGTGAAATTGAATCCTTAGACAAGAAGATGAAAGTAGCAAATAATTCTAAGAAGTGTCAGAAGAAAATAAAGATGAAGGAACTGGTAGTCGTTGAAAAACATTCAATTCAGGAAACTCAGTCAGCACCCCCAAAGTCTAAGAAGAAAAAAATATATCCAGATGAAGTCGTTGCAAAGTGGAGGGAAGAGAATAAGAACAAGAAAGAAGGAGATCATAGCTTTTTCCTGGATCCTACTAAGGAAAAAATATTTAAAAATTAAGGTTGTTGAGGAATTTAAAAGGTAGGAAAAGAAAAATATGCCAAGAAATAAATTTTATGAGGATAAATTAGTTCAAGATCTTCTCAAGGACACTGAGAAAGCTTCCGAATAGATTCAAGTACCAGAATATTTTCTCAAAGAACTAGTGCTAGTAGAGACTCTGAGAAAGAAGATGGTAATTCCTGAACCTGAAGAAGAATAAATTGTTTAGTAAGAGGAATTGGAAGAAGAAGAAGATTAAGAAAGTGATAACACTGATGATATGATAAGGAAAGTTTAAGAATATCATGAGAAGGTAAGTCCTTCGGAAATTTTTTTGATTGGGACTTCTCAGGATGAATCAACCAAAATTATTTCACAAGGGAGAGAGGATAAAGATCAGGAAGAGGTTAATAAACAATCTGATGATGAGAGCAGTAATCATGACTCCATTCAACTATATGATCTTATAGAAGATTCTAAGAAGGAAAAAGTTAATGAAGATAGAATCATTCAAGTATCAGATAGTGAACATGAATCCTCAAAAGCTGTGGAGACCATTTCAAGAGCTGATAAATGAAAATAGGTGATAGTCGATACACCTCAGAAGGTTGTGGTGGTTAAGAATAATGATGCTCCTGGTTCATCCAAGATAAAGGCTACTAATATTGAAAAAAAAATATTCACTTGCAAGGGAATCATATTTTGAATCTTCTTCTTTGGGTCAAGACTTTGTGTTTTAGTCGCTGAAGAAGTTAGTAAAAACCATTCCCCTGATTCCTAGTATTGATTCTAGGTTCCAGTTCCTTCAACATTCTTTCAATCAGAAGTCAGATTCTCTAAGTATGATCATGGAAAAATTCATAAATCTTGAGGCAAATTTCCAATATTTTTTTATTGGTTATAATGATCAAAGAATGTCTTGTAAGGAAATCACCAAGTGGTTCAAGAAGACAATTTAAGATATGAGAATTCTTTATGAATTTCAAGACTCTGTAAAAGATGCTTTTGATAGAACAAATAAGAGGTTGAAGGAGATTACAAATTTTTTTTTTCCAGAAAATCCAACCTAGAACAGGCATCCTGGAAGCAGGAAGCAAAAGATCTAAATGGGAAGATCAATTCAGTTACCATGAATTTGAATAGGGAAAGATATATCATTATCAAGTTTGAAGAGAAGTTTAGTAAGAAAGAAGAGCTTTTTAAGTCTTAGGTAGAAATCCTAAATTCTCAGGATACAAATATCAAAGATCTAGAGAAGAAAAATGAGGATCAGGAAAAACTGCTCAAACGCTTTGAAGAATATCATAAGGAGTTTAAGAAACTGAAGACCATCGTGAAGAAGTTCATTATAAAGGAGAAATAAAGATGATTTTTTTAAAATATGATCTTTTGTTGTATTTTCCTTGTATCAAAATTTTCAACCTTAATGAAAAAATCTTGTTGTACTTCATTTTTTTTGTTGTATGTAGTTATAATCTTTCAGGTACCATATATTTTTTTCATTCTATTTATTCCTTTTTTAAAATCACAAAGGGGGAGAAAGGAATGATAAAAATAATATAAAGTAAATAATATAATTCCCTAAGTAAGGGGGAGTCTATCTAAGGTGGAGTTTACTCATATAATATTTCCTTATCTAAGAAAAATCAAAATCTTTTTAAGGAAGTCAAGAATATGATACTTAGGAATTTCAAAACCTAAGGGGGAGTTATTTTTATTCACCATAATTCATAAGTAAAGGGTGATAAGTTTTTATTTAAAGTTCATAAAGAAAAATTATTAGTTCTTGTATTCTTTTTCATAAGGATGTTTGTGATTTCCAAAAAGAGGGAGATTGTTGAGTTAACACGGTTTTCTTATGAAGTTTTCATTCCTCTATGTTTTTAAAATCACAAACACTTTATCTTAAGGAAAATTGTTTTTTCCCTAAGGATTATTTTTCATAAGGAAAATTTCCCTTGTCTAAGGAAATTTTTATCCTTACCTTTGTTTTTATTGTTTAATTTTATAATTTATCTAAATCAAACTCAATTTTTTACTAAGTATAAAATTCAGATTCTTATGTAAATCCTCAAAATCTTATAATTCCTTGGATATACAGTGTTTTGTTTTAGACTTTTATTTCGCTAAAATTCAGATTCCGAATTCTATGAAATATTGACTACGAATTCTCTAAAATTCAGATTCTGAATTCTTCGAAATTAAGATTCCAAATTATCTGAAATTTAGACTCCAAATTCAAGGAAATTCAAATTTCAAATTCTCTGAAATTCAGATTCTGAATTCTCTAAAATTTAGACTCTAAATTCTCTAAAATTCAGATTCTGAATTTTCTAAAATTCAGATTCTAAATTCTATGAAATTGAAACTCCAAATTCCCTAAAATTCAGATTCTAAATTACTTAGAATTAAGACTCCTAATTCCTCATAATTCATACTCTGAATTCCTCATAATTCAGACTACGAATGCATTGGAATTCTAACTCCAAAATCTATAAAATTTGGATGTTGAATTATTTTTAAAATAGAATATGAATTTCCTTGTCTTATAAAATCTGAATGTTTATTTAGTTAGAATCTAAATTCTAGTTTTCCTTTGAATTTGAAAAATAGATTTGGTTAAGAAAATTCATTTTCCTAAAACATGTTATTTTTATGAAATGATTTCGTGTAATCTATTTCTAACTAACCGTTGGTTGAGTGAGACGTGTACAGGTCTCTTCGAGATTCAAGAAAAAATATGACCGTTGGAGGAGGGAGTCGACCATTGGAGTTGTACCTATAAATAAGAGCTCATTTGAACAATATCACAACCATTCCAACAATATAGAGATTACATACTGTTGAAGTGATTTCTAGAGAGAGAGACTCTCATGCCTAGTGCGTACTGAACATCTTTTTTAGCTAGATTCATGTGACTCTGATTGTTGTTGAGTACAATCAAGGGCTTACATGGATATGAATACAGAGGTCCCAACTAACTTAAATTTTTAGGGCTTTTAGGAATATAAAGACATAGGTAATGACTATCTTAAAGATCGAGGGCCTGCGGGGGTAGCAAGATAGATTCCGATATTCCTATCGAGGGCTTACCCTAGTCTGAGTAAGATATACTTTCTTGAGAATATAAATCAAGGAACCTTTATCCAAGGTTTTTGGATACCATACTCTTTGGGTTAAAAGATTTTCTACATGTTACTTGTTTTGTTTCAAGTTTATTTATAATATATTTTGATAAAGGAAGAAATTATAACTTTCTTATACTTTCTTGTATTTTTCATACTCTAATAAATAAGATTCTATATGCTTTAAGGTAGAATCTTTCCTAAGTAAAATTTTCTCAAGTTTCATTTCTGGAACCATATTTTTGGAAACTAATAAGGTTTGTTTCATAGAACTATTTTAGGGTTTGTGAATTCACCTTGTTTAAATTTGTTAAACATAGTTTTCCTTAATGTTAAAAAAATGAAAGTTTTTTAACTTACAATTCACCCCCTCTTGTAATTGAGCATCTACATTAATATTTCGATCCTACATCTGTGAATCATGAGATATCAGAAAACTTCTAGTAAAATATCTTATTAGAAAGATAATGATGTATTAAGAAGATATGAAGATGAATAATGAGTATGATGAACCAAAAAGAAAATCTATTGCATTTAAATAATCATAGGAAAAAGATTTTTTTATTAAAGATGACAGTTTAAGTGGAAGAAAGGGTAACACTAATAGTGATAAACAAATAGATCATCTATCTAGAATTTTTACCGAGTTCTATAAAAGTAATAAAATTTTCATAAAGTCTAACTATAAAGGAAAATATTAAAAGAGAGGAAATTGGAAGAAGGATTGGAAAAAAGATGAATCATCTAATGAGATCACCAGTTATGATTAAAAAACAAATGGAAACATAAAGTATAACAATATAAATCTCAAATAAAAAAATAAATATAAAGATAAGTAGAAAAGAAAAAAAGTGCAGTGAAAGATATTTGCAGTTTATCTCAGAATAGCCCTAGTAACTCATATTCAAGTCAAGAAAATATGAATGAAAAAGATAATATATTCTTTAGGGACAATACCTATGAGGTTACTTTTATTTATTATCATATCCTTTATGGTTCTAAAATTTTTAATGAAGAATTATAAGAATATTGTGCTATTCTGAAAGATACAATGAATGAGTTAAACAAAAAATATAAAAATATGAAAAAGGATCATGTGTTATGTGTTATAGAAAAAAATCCATTATTATCATTGAAAAATAAAATAATTCTAATATATTAAAATAGAATAATGATTTAAAAATAGTAAATGAAAAATTAAAAAGGGATATTGAAGGTTTTTTTGGAAGAAGATAAATCTTAAACAAAATTATGAGAAGTCATTCTATATCTAAATAAGAGATGGTTTTAGATAACAACCTGGGTAACAAATTAACTATACAAAAACTATTTTATTTTCTATTTCCAAAAAAAAAAATTTAGTTTCTAAGAATGATATTAGTTTTGGAAATAATTATAATAATTTTCAATATAAAAAGGATTTTCTTTCTAAATCTTTTAAATCTGTTTCTAATAAGCCTTTAAAAAAATTGGATTCCAAATTTTTTGATTGCTAACTTTTCAAGACACAAATAGATCTATGTACCAAAATCAATGTGTATTTAATTGATTGTAGGAAAAATGATTAAAGAGATATATTAATAATCTAATTTATCTAGACAATGGATGTTACAAACATATGAATAAATACTATTCAATCAGTAAAAACATTATAAAGGTGGAAGGTGGTTATGCCACTTTTGGTGACAATTCAAGAGGAAAAATCATTGGACTTAGAAAAATTTGTAACATTGAATATGTCCTTATTTATAAAGTTTTATTTGTTTATGGGTTAAAATATAATATTCTTAACATCTTACAATTGTGTGATGATGGTTCACATGTGAAATTTGAAAATAATACTTGCAAATTTTTTGATTATAAACATGTTTTGGTATTTAATACTTTTAGAAAAGAAAATGTTTATATTATTAATTTATATTCTTTATTTTCTAAATTTTTTTCTTGTTTGAGTGATTTTAATATAGAATCTTGGATATGAAATTGGATACTAGTCCATTAAAATATATATTCACATAGAAATCTAAATAATAACGGTTTATCCAAAGATCCAACTAAGCTAGATTTTTCTAATGACAAGGTGTGTAATCCCTCTCAAAATGGAAATCAATAAAAAATATAATTCAAACCAAAGAAATATTTCTCTACATATCAACCACTATAATTGGTTTATATGTATTTATTTATACCATATAGAGTTTCTAGTTTAACAGGAAACCATTATAATTATGTCATAGTAGATGATTATTCAAGATATACATGGTTGTTTTTCCTTTCTCATAAAAGTGAAGATCCTTCCTATTTTTTAAGTATGATAAATCCATATAAAACCTTAGTGGACTTACTATATATACTTTGACAAGTGATCATGACTGAGAGTTTAAAAATCAAGAATTTGAATTTCTATACTCACAACATGGGTATACTTATAATTTATCTACACCATAAATACCACAAAAAATGGGGTTGTTGAAGGGAGAAATTGGAATCTTCAATAAATTTCTAGAACAATGCTTAGTGAATATAGAACTTCTGTATATTTATTGAATGAAGTTTTTCACACAGATTGTAATGTAATTAATAGAGTTCTTATAATACCTATCTTGAAAAACTATACATATGAATTATGGAATGGTAGAAACCCCAAAGTAAATTACTTCAGTGTTTTTGGATATAAATTTTATATTCTTAAAAAAAGGAGAATCTGGAAAAATTTGAACCAAAAAGATTTGAAGAAATTTTCCTTGGTTATTTAAACACTAGTAAATATTTTATAGTCATTAACAAGAAATATAATGTTCTAAAATAAACTATTCATGTCACTTTTAATGAGACAGATCCACATGAACCCAAACATTTCTTATAAAATCTCGAGGATAATATGTTGAATCAAAATATCAATAATACTTCTAAATATTCTGATCTTTCTTCTGATTTACCTAATAAATTACTTGGAATATATCATCAATATCTTCCATAACCTATATAAGAAAATTAAGTACTAAGTAATTTTATCCCTAGAACTATTATAACCCTCAAAACCACCTTTTAGATGCTATTGTTGGAAATCTAGATAGAGGATATCAAACTAGAGCCTCACTAAGAAACCAGGTTAAACATCAAGTTTTCTTGTCCCATCTTGAACCTAAGATCATCAATGAAGAAATAAATGATGAACATTGGGTAATAATAATGTAATAAGAATTGAACCAGTTGTAATGGAATAGAGTATGAGAATTTGTAAATAGACCTAAAGACTACCTAACTATTGGAACTAAGTGGGTGTATAGAAATAGGGTTAATGAGTTTGGAAAAATCATTAGAAAAAAATATATTTTGGTTACACAAGGATATAGTTAAGAAGAAGGTATTTACTATGAAGAAACCTTTTCACCAGTATCTAGACTTGAGGCCACCAGAATATTGCTTTCATATTCTTCACATCTTAATTTAAAACTATATCAAATATATGTTAAGAGTTCATTCCTAAATGGATATATTACTGAGGATTAATTTTTTGAACAACAACTATGATTTCAAAACCCTCATTTTTCAAATCATGTTTTAAAATTAATAAAATATTTTTATGGTTTAAAATAAGCTTCTAGATCTTGGTATGATAGTATCAACACATTTTTTTAGTTCAAATGGTTTTACAAAAGGTGTTACTGGCCCTAATTTATTTATAAAAATAATTTCAAAGCATGTTTTAGTATTTCAAATATATTTTGATGATATTATTTTTAGATCATCGAAAAACTACTTATGTATTGAATTTTAAAAAATGATGAAAAATGAATTTGAAATGAGTTTAATGGGTGAGTTAAAATAATTTCTTGGATTTCAAAATTTTTCAAAACAAAGAAGAAATTATTTTAAATCAAAGAAAATAAAAAAAATGATATTTTAAAACTTTTTTTTGGATAGAACCAAAAGTTATGATACTTCCATGAGTATAATTTATAAGCTAGATCTTGATGAAACTAGAAATCTAGTATATAAAACTAATTATAGTGGTATGATTGAAATTTTATCATATTGAACTTCTAGCCGATATGATATTATGTTTAGTGTGTTCATTTGTTCATATTTTCAAGAAAACTATAAATAATATCATTTAAATACTATTAAAATTATTTTTAAATAACTCAATAATAAAACCATTTATGGATTGGATTACCCTAAAGGAAATTAATTTGAATTAGTTAGTAATTCAGATTCTAATTTTGGTGGTTATAAGTTAGATAAAACGTGAAACTTTAGAACATGTCATATTTTGGTAAAGTCTTTAGTTTCATGGTGGAGTAAGAAATAGAATTTTGTTACATTATCTACTTCTAAAGCTGAGTAAATAGCTGTAGGTAGTTATTGTGCATAGATTCTGTGGACGAAGCACAAATTATTGGACTATGGATATCAATTTAGATATGTTCCTATAAATTGTGACAATATAAGTTCTATAAAAATTTATAAACATCCTGTATCTCATTCAAGGATAAAACATATTTATACAAGACATCACTTTTTGAGTGACCATTTTCAAAAGGGTAATATATCTCATGAATTAATTGGTACCAAACATCATAATTATGGAATTTTTAACAAACCATTGAATACTGAGAGAATGAATTATATCAAAAATTAATTACGTATAATTAATTTTGTTTAAAATGTTTTTAGAAATATTTTAATTTTATTTTTAATATTATTTTAAATTTTTTTATAGATATATATAAAAACTAATTTTATCAAGTGTTTTATTATTTATTTATTTTTAAAATACATCATATGGGTTTAAAAATATATTAAATACTTATTATTATTTCCTGTGCATTGTTGTATAAGTAAATCCCTAAATGATTAAAAAGTCAAATCAAAATAAAATCGCCACACATCTTTATAACCTGAACTATAAACTATTTTAAAACCCTATTTCTTGAAACTTTTTATTCAAACCCCTAGCTTATCGTATAAAAAATGTAAGGACCCTAACCTAGTAGCCCAGATTTGGTGGTTACTTTATTACATTGGCATAAGATATAAGGAATCACATCTCAAAGGACCAAATAGCTTAGTAGTTTTGGTAAACTAGATACATATAATATTCCCATATTACATTTGAAAACACAAATTACAACATAATTTTTTAAGAATAACATTATTCACTTTTGGATATACTTATATAAAAAATCATAGTATACTTTATGGATTCCTATGGAAAGGAAAAAAAGTGAGCTCAAATGATCAGTAAGGGTTAAGTATAGTGGAATCTATCATAAATCAATAAGAATAATCAACATAGAAAGGTAAATATATAGAAACAACTTTAAACTCCTGATAAGATAATTCATAATCAATATGAAAAGGTAAAAAACTGAAAACACATACCATTTTAATTAATAATTAAGAATTAAATGAATTTATAGATAATATAATAGTAAAAATATAATGGATAATAATAACTAAAATCTTAATGAAGGTAATGATTAATTATTGGACTTCATGTTTCCCAGAAACATGATACCTTTACCTTCAAGACCATTCAAAAGATGATTTAAAACTACTGGGTATAAAACAATTTGGTTTGGCCAACTTTATATCTACTGTTAAGACTTTAATAATATAGTTTAAAACCATTGTGCACAAACCAATTAGGTATAGAAAACTGATTTGTCTCATGAGACTACCGATTCATATAGGGGATTTTCTATATATAGTCCCCATACATTATAACATGTCCAAATCATTCCTCATATATCGAATAATCAATTTAATTCATAAATAATGTATATTATCATCAAGTATCCATATTGAGTAAAAGATATAGATTTATCAATATTTACCTATTCAAAATAATCATAAACCAT
This sequence comes from Viscum album, assembly GCA_963277665.1. NCBI lineage: Eukaryota > Viridiplantae > Streptophyta > Magnoliopsida > Santalales > Viscaceae > Viscum > Viscum album. The sequence goes on along the minus strand of OY728126.1, from coordinate 925,243,782 downwards.
TTAAAGAAATATGATGAATAGTATAATTAGCGTACATTTTCAACATAAAATTCAACAGAGGATGTTTCCTTATATGTAAATCCTTTAAAGATATTATTGGAATATTTCATGAAGAAAATGCCCTTTTTTTACTTTGAAAATAATTTTTAAAATATAAAAATTGTGCACATAAAAAATAAATAACTTTCTTTAAAAAGAACCTTTATAAATTGTAAAGGAAGTGTTAATTCATTATGGTTTTATGATGTCAGGAAATTCCATTCATGATGTATAATTTAACGAAAACATTCCTTTCACACTTTTTCAAGAAAAATCATAAAATACCTTTTTGGAAAATGATAAAAAGATTCCTTTTAAAACATTTTATAAAAATTAAAAAAGGGTAAAAATGACATTAAAAAATATTTGTAAAATATTAAAAACATTTTTGAAAACATTTTTACAAAAAATGGGCATAGAAAAAAAATATTCCTCAGTAGAGACTTAGACTTAAACAATCTCAAATAATGATGAGATTGTGAAATAAATCATTACCACTTTATAATCAATTGAATCACATACCCCATGAAAGAAATAAATTAAAATGAAAATTTAGATATCATGAAGACATATATATATATATTCATGATATATTATATCAAAGGGGAATTATATATACCACATAGAAGAAATAAGTGGCGAATATGACATATGTATCATAGTAGTAAAAGCGAGACGAGAAACCCTTACCTTGAAATTTTCTTAATTGAAAATGATTTAAACTCATATATAATTGTTTAAAGTATGTTTTTAATTTATAATAGATCCATATTCATATTTATAACATCTTATATGATCATTTTACAACATTTTCCACCCATTCATTAATAATATTTCACTATTTTCATTGTCTTAGGTGTTAATTGCCTTGTTTTGTCATGTATGTTTTGTCATGAAAGTCTTGATTATATTATATAGGATGTAGATCCATAATATCCATAATGATATTAATTTTATAAATATAATATTTAATAATTAAATATATATTTATAACAATTATTGAATTTTGAACATGAAAAATGAATCGCATCACATTGTGGACACAGTATGCCATACATACGCACGAGTAACAATATCATTATCTTAATGGTGAATGGGAAAAGAAATAGATGATCTATTAATTTTAATGAATAAATATAGATTAATAATTATAATATATATCCATTATTTACATCATTATAACCATCCTTGTAAAGTGGTGATGAAAAATAATTACACCACTACGTGGAGACGGTAAGCCATACGTACGTACATGTGGTGCTTTCATTTTTTATAGGATGGATAAAAGGTATAATATAGTTGTTTCATAATAATAATAACATATAATTATATATATTATATTATATTTATTATTTTAGTATGGAAACAACACATTAATAGGAAGTAGAATAATGTTAGGTCCATTAGGCTAGATACCCTGAGGGGGGGGGGGGGTGAATCAGGGTATGACAGATTAAAACAACTACCCCTTTGATCTTGTTTCATTGCTAGAAAAAACTCTATTCTATCTCCTTCCCATTTCAGAGTATTAAAAAATCTTAAAGAATGCATAGGACACAATAATTTTACTTGTTTTACCCTCACTGGGCTACATCCAAGAAGCATACACTGGTAATGTGACGATGTACCAAATCCACTAAAAGCACACCACTGTTTACAACTTTGAAGCGAACTCAGTATCCATCCTAGTTTACAACCATTCACAATTTTAGAACTCACTACTCTCTCAATTTAAGTGAGCCCACTGCTTCTTTAGAAGATCCACTCACAGTTTATAGACCTGTAGGTCTCTTTATTATCACTAATGAATACATACTTAGTTATAGATAGATGCTCTATTGAAGTTACACCTTCACCCACTGATGAAAAACACTTTGCCTATGAACACTAGTCTATCACTTTTGAAACTCTTTCACTAAGCACACTGCCTTTGTGAAGCTCCCACTTTTGAAAAGCTCAAACACGCCTTTGCAATTCTCCAACCTCTTCGCAAATCTCATAGGTTCATAGAGATCATAAGTTCAAAAATTTCACTAGATCATAGAGCTCTCAAGATTAAAAAGATAACTACTTCATAGAGCTCACACATGTATTTGTGATTTCTCAAAGCTAAACAATCCTTTACGAAGCGCACATCCTCTGCAAAGTGAAATTGGCCTTCGTGGTGTGCCTTCCTTTCGTAGAGCTCAACTGCCTCTATGAATTCCCTTTTCTTTCACAAAACTCCATACTCTACGAATCTCCTTCTCAATTTTAGAGATTAAGGTTTTTCATTTGATCGAGGGGGTTGAGGTCTATTTATAGGTGATTTCACCAACTCAAGAACCTTCCACGCAAATTTAGCACCATGTCATCTCAAATTGTAAAGCTCTGAAATTTCTGCCGAAATTCTATCTATATCATGAAGCACCATAGAAATTTTCAAATCATAGAGCTCATCATAATCATAGAGCATTCTATCAATTCCTTTTCACTTACACAACAATTCTCCCTCACAATTCTCTTCACCTATACTATTTGCGAAGCTTGTCATAATTGAAGAGCTTACCATCAACATTCTTCATGTCTTTGAGAAATAAAATTCATGAATCCCATATTCAAGAAAATCATGACTTTTCTATATTTTTATGATATATTCAAGGAAATACACTTTTCACAATGCCCAAAAAATCCCAAATTTTGGACCAAAAAAATTTGGCTAAAACTGGAGAACGACGCCACCTTGTATCTATTATTTTGTACCACCTCCAGACCTTCCATTCATTTGTCATGGTTCTTTGTCAACATGAATTGTCAACAAAATATCTTAAACTTGACAATTCAACATAAAAACATGATTTGTCAACGAACATAACCAACCCAAAAATGTTTCAATATTAACTTGAGGGATTTTTTCCCAACTCAGAAGAAATAAACTTGAAAGAGCTAGTAAAGACAATTACCTCTTCTTTAGAGAACTTCCTTTTATATATCTTATTAGGAACACTAGGGTTTTTATTTTGAGGATACATGAACCTATATAACTTGTATAAGGAATTTGGGAAGAGAAATGGGTGGGGTTTTGTTGAGATATATGGATCAAATAGATATAAATAAGTGAAGGAAGGGGTGTCCTTTTATAATTCAGGTGAGGGGAACTTTATGAATTTCTTAAAATATTAATTTAATATAAATTAATTTTCCATTAAAAATGAACAAAAACTTATTAATTTATAATATAAGATTATTAAGGTTATAAATTATCTTATCCAATAAAATTTAGATAAGTTTTGACTAAGTTTATACCCTTATCTTTTGGTTTTACCCCGTATTTAACCTCTTGAACTCCTACTATAACAACATGGATTTTTAATCTTTGAGGTTTAATATAGTAACTATAAAATACCAAACAACACATAAATGAATAATTTATAAAATACGTAACCTTATCCCAATAATTTTTCCAAATATAATATTTTTAGTAATTTTATGTCATTTAATAAAATATTATTTACTATAAATTATTTATAATGTCAATTTTAAGAACTATTCATTACTATGAGTTTAATAAAATCAATAAAACCTGATAAATTCAAAATTTTTTTTTTAATACATCCCTAATATTTTAGGTTAATATATAATTTTTTTATGACATTATTTATTTCAAATTATATTTATTGTAATATTTTTAATATCATTTATTTTACTTTTCCATTAATTGAATAATTATTTCATTACCTTTGTGTAACTATTTAAGGTTTTTATTTCTTCAATAAAAATTAAAATTAAATTAAAATTTTGTAGATAAATAATTTATATTTCAAAATAAAATTTATAGTTTAATATATCTTATAGGTAAAACCATATTAAAAATGTTATATTTATTAAAATCATGCATGTGACATCTTTGACTTTTCATTAAATAAAATATTATAAACATCATAATCTCATTAAAATGTACATAAATGGTCATATAATTGAAATTTAAATGATTATGGATGAAAATTATTCATATAATATTTTTTTTCAAGTGTTAAGGGTCATTTTATAGTCCTTGTCATTTTATTTTAAACCTAAATTACCCAATTTACCCTTTATCGGGGTAATAAAAATTATCAAGGTTACTATTCATATTGGGCAAAAATAAAAGGAACATATTTTATAAATTTTAAACTTATGAATTCAAATATGGAATCCATTTTTCAAAATTCAAAACACATAGGTTCTAGAATTTAAATTTAAATTAATCACACAAAATGCAATAAAAAATAGTTTTCTTGAAAAATGCATTTTTAACCCAAAAAATGTACTCATACCAAAATAAGGTATAATAATAATTAAAAAGTAATTAATTAAATTATAAATTACTAAATAGTACTTAATTTACTTTTATATAAAATTAAAATCATAAATATACTTTTTAATAAAAAGAAAATGATAGTTTTATAAAAATTGGTATTTTCACTATTCATTGGAAAATAATTTTTTTTAGAATATTCCCAAAAACTCACCATAAGATAATTTTAATATGATGATTTTAAAAAATATATTAGTATTATAAAATAGATTTTATAAAAGTTCTAAAAATTTATTATAATATTTACTCATAAAAGGCAAGAAATCTATTTTAGAAGAAAATAAATTTTTAAAGAATAAATGACTTTAATAAAAATTAAGTGCTTATTCAAAAAGAATTAATTAATAAATTAAAAATTATTTGGAAAATTATATATTTCATAATATGGTTAATACTATTCATTCCAACTAATTTAACATCTAGGTTATAATGATCACGTAATGATATTTCATTGTTAGTTTAAGTTGGATGTTGCATGCAACGTAAGTTATCAATTAAATTTTATATATTCTAAAATCTCAGGATGCTAAATTATCCCCACCTTTAATAAATTTTATCTTTGTAATTTGAAATTTTACTTTGAAATTCAAAGCTTGATATTTGAACATTCCTTTGTGGGAAACCCAAATCATAAAAAGTGTTAATAAAATTTCCTCTTAAAAAGAGGAAAATGAAAATGTAAAGGTCACAAAAAAACTAGGATTATAAATAGGAAAACATTAGTGGAAAGTGAAAATATAGAAATTGAAGAGAAATATAACTATCAAGTTCTGATGTAGAGTGATAGAGATCATGGTCATTATAAAGCTAACCATTAAAAAATCATAAATCTATGATTGGTTAAAAGACTATTGATTTATCATAAATAAATGTATACAGATAATATTTTTTTCACAAAATAATTTTTCTAGAGTTTAGGGATTCTTTTACTATCCAAATAAATCACTTGGAAAAATAAACTTACTTTATTTTATTACACAACATAATCTTATCCTTTTACTGTGCTTTGATCTATTTCTATATTATTTCATACACCTGAAGATAGATATTTCAGAAAAATTTTTATTCTTGAATCACTTTAATGAATCATAAGATACACAATTTACTCCTTCAGACTTTAAATATTTACCAAAATAAAAATGATTAGAAAATGGTATCCAATATAATAAATCTTTAACCTCAAACAATAATACCCAATGTTCAACATAATCCATTCCTTAAGTATTTAACCTTAAGACTTATCAATAATACATCTATCCAAAAATTTAGAAGGAAGGTCACTAAATTTCCAAAATCAAATTAACATTATATTTTGACCAAAAAACATAATGTATCTCTTATTGTAACATACCAAATATATGAATACCTTGATCACCATTAAAACATAATGAAAACATGAAGGATTTCAAATACTTAAAGAAAAAGTACTACAATACAATACTTATATATCTCATGATTATTATAATTATATTAAATACTTTTACAACATAATTCAGGAATCCAAAAAATATAAATACTTTAATCATTCCACTTTGACTATAGTAACAATATAAGCTTGACCTTGATCCCTTTTTATCTTATGATATATTATTCCCTCGATGCTTGGGACATTTATTTATGTAGTGCCCCATCTCCTAATAGTTAATGTATAGTACATTTTAAGCTTCTTTATTTACTTTAGAATCATGAGATTAGTGGCCTTTATCCCCACATTTGTATAAAACTCACATTCCTTTAAAGTAAGTACCAAGGTGTTTCTTTCCACAATTATCACATGTGAAAAAATACTTCTTTATTTTATTTCCATTATCCATTTTTTTCTCTTTAATCCTATTCTTCTATTTTTTTCCTTCAGAAACATAAGACTTGGAGAATAATTTCTATATCTTGATGGAATAAGATACTATATCCTCATATGATGAGAATGTTTGGGAAACTAGTTCCCTTCGAAGGATTGGTTTAATACCATTAAGGAAACAATCAATCTTACTATTTGAATTACGTACATAGTGTGAAACATTCTTGGACAACCTTGTAAATTTAGCTTCATAATTAACAATATTTTCTTCTTCCTTTGTCTTAAACCCATTAATTGTCTCTCCATATCCACTCATTGTTCTTGAGGAAAATATTTTTCCAAGAAAAGTTCCTTAAAATCTATACATTCCATGCTTGTTACTACTTATACATCCTTAGTGTTTTGAATCAACGACCACCATTGATCTGCATCCCCTAAGAGATGGTAAAATTACATGAAAAACTTCTCCCTTTCACTAAATCCCAAAGTGAGAAATATCTTCTCTAAGTAACATATCCATTACTCAACTACAAATGGGTTCATAGTTTTATTGAATGATGGAGGTTGCTGACACATAAAGCAGTATTACATTGTTACACCATGTTCTAAATCAGTGGGTTATAACATACAAGAAAGGTTATTTCTCATAACCTAAATCATCTATCCTAATATTACTATTCTTTTTAGTGCCAGATTCAGTTTCAGCCACAACTCTATCCACAACTCTAGCTCCAACTTCATTATCTTTCCAAGGAGGGAAATCACTACATGGATTACATGCATTGATACAATTCACATTCCTTCATCTAGGTTCTATTTATAAACAATTTCATACACTATATTAGACCATAACATTATGAAACATAATTTATAATCTCAAAACTAGTGAAATTCTGTCACAAACCAGCCCGGGTCGACCCTGAACCGGTCACCCGAGCCGGCCCGCGACATGGCCCAAGGGGCTTTCCCAATCCCCACGGGCTGGAAACTAGTGCCAGGAATAAGAAATCTAACCGTTGGGAACAATTTGGCCCATGAAAAAAAGTTAAACAAAAAAAATAAAGACTGACAAAAGGATAAAATACTAGCAGCGAAAAGAAAATAAATGTACATACCTCCTTGAGACCCTTCAGGTCACCACCCAACTCAGAACAAAGTCTGCTCCAACATTGAGCAGCTGAACCAGGAACCTCAACAATAAACTGAACCTGCAACTAGAAAGATATAATAGGCGTGAGCACCGAGATGCTCAGTAGGGATGCCAAGAATAAACCACTGAATCCAACCCTTCTCTTTTCCAAAACAGACCAATGAAACAAGTTTGAAATACAAACATAAAATTAGGGTTTTCTCATTTTAAAATATGCAACATGTTGTTCTTATTTAAAAACCCAACACACACTACACACCATTTCCAAAATCATTTTCCATTTTATAAATGAAATCCAAACAGAAAATACCAAAGCTGGGATAGAGTAAAGTAAGTGAAATTTCAACTGAAAATAAACCAATGCAACGAAAAGTAAACAAGCAATGTAAGTAATTCAGTAACCATGAGTGATCCTAAACATCCCTAGAAGACCCCTGGATGTACTCAGTTTTGGAACCACCTGCTGACATATGGTGAAGCTCCTACGTATATAACCAACTGGTCGCCCTAACTGACCAATCCAGTGGAAAAGCCCACCTGGCCTAATAACAAATCCAGGGGGTACCAACCCGTCTAATCGGGGTTGGTCAGCAACCGTCACTCGATCATCTAAAAGATGCCCAGGAACCCATGGTGTTTATAATAATAATACTATGTAAGTATGAAGGCCCTCACATGCGTGACTCATCTCACCACACTTGCCTACCCAAAACACGGACGCTTCCTATGCGTTCACCCATAAAGGGTTACCCTAGATAGAAGTGACCCATATATCTATATATAATAATACATGTCCAACATACAAAGTGCCAACCGGGCCGTCACATCATTCTGTTATAAAAACCACTTTATTAAACACATGGAGTTGTAAATCGGGCCTCTAGTTTTACATAATCAATGTCTTTATGAAAACATCACAAAAGATCTTCCAAAACAACACTAAACACCAATTTTTTATTTAAAAAAATCCAAATGGGCATATACGCATTGATTTATTTTCAAACCAATTTAAATAACCACACAAAGAGACCCACATCATTTAGAAAACAAGAACCGCTTATAAACCAAGGATTTGAGAAAAATACCAATTCAAAGAGACGAAAAATAATTTCATCAAAAGCATTAAGTTCCATGAAATCAACCAACACAGGACAAACAAGTTTCATAAAAATTTTCTACCAGCAAACACCACTCAAAACGTCCAACAGTACCATTTGTAGATAAAGGCAGTTAGTTCCAACCAAGGTGGCAAGGAATAAACATGTGCGTAAATAGAGGATCATCCAAAAATCCATTTTTAATCAAATATTTCAACAGTAAAACACTTCCATAAGTTAACTATAAACATGCTAGAGGTGCGAAACATAATCTAAAATTTAATTAAGGAAGAGCAAGCATCAAATTGATTAAAATTGGGAGCAAAGGCATGGAAACACCTACACATAACCAATGAACTATTTCAAAGCTGTTTTCAACACTTTTAACCATCAAAGAAACACTGAAATAAATAAACTATATAGATTATAAGGGTGAAAATAAAATTTATAAACTAAATGAAACCATGAAAGTGCCTATGGAAAACTTCGGAAAGAGAGAAGGGATAGAAACGCCTACCTCGAACAATGGTCACACCAAGCTTTCTAACTCAAGAAGAAACTCACACACACACACACACACTTCCATATATATATATATGTACATATACTTAAAATGATGCACGTGTTCCTCATTCCATGAGGGAACACGCACATAGAAGATGCATATACCTATACATTTCCATACCTGGGAAAATTTGTGCGCGCCTTCGAAACCGATCGCAACTCCCTACGATAAATCCCCGGGACTCAAAAACACCACAAATCTCTAAAATAAAATTAATCCAAACAAAGGAATCAAGATACTATTCAAAAACCAACTCTATAGAAATCACCAAGTTCACAAGTAAAACTCAAATCACATCTTCACCATTTTTATAAAACAAAACTAAAGAAAATACCCACCAAATCACATCAATTTTCTTTAACATATACATAATTAAACAATCGTAACATAGACCAATTTTAACCAATTCCACCAATGCCAAATCATCAAAAAATATGTAAAAGGATACTATAGGGATGCGAATCATATTTTAAAAAATTATCAAATAAATATTTGGCACTTAAACAAGCATAACACCGTAGATGCATGCTGACATAAACCAGGAACCGACTCAAAACATATTTTTAACCAATTCTAAAAATTTCAGAACTCTATAGTAAGATAATTAAGTGCATAACACTACTGCGAAACAAGTTTTAAAACAAAAAGGAAGAGCACAAATATTAGCGGAGTGATCCAGAGATAAAATACGCAAACTCACCTACCCCGAAGGTGCGCAAATCCAACAGCGCTTCAACGGAAGGTGGAAATGAACTTCGCGGACTAAACACATACCCCATATACCGAAAAAAAACGCACAAAAAAGAACCGTGGTATTAGGGTGCTGATATATTTGATAAGAACACCAAAAATAATAATAAAAAAAAAACAAATAGAAATATACCAGAAGAGGAGAACACTAGAAAACAAGGTTGCGCAAGGAGAGGCCACACAAGGGGGGGCCGCTGGACGAGCAAAGGCATTAGACAGTAGCGGTGTGAGGCGAGGGCGACGGGGACCCACTGGTGCGTGAGGCCAGTTGTGAGGAGGGCGCGTGAGGTAGTAGGGGAGAACGGAGGAGGCCTAGCAGAGGGCCTACGGACGACCGGGTTGCAGGCGCAGATGGCGGACAGGGTGTGTGGGGTCACAGTTGGGAGGAGGGGACACGGGCGGAGGCCGGAGCTGGACAGGGAGGCGGGGTCAGTGAGGAAGCTGGGGCTGCTGGCGGCAGATCGTGGAAGAGAGGGGGAGGGGGTGCGCCGGGTGCACCTCGCGCAGAAGCAGGGGGAAAAAAGAGGCTTGAGGGTTACAGGGGGAGAGGTAAGAGAATGAAGAGAAAAGAGAAAAAAAAGGGATGGATGGGGGGTGCCGCCTGGGCTGGGTAGACTAGGTTTCTAGTTTTTTTTTAATTTTCTTACCTTAATAACTATGATAATAATAATAATACCAACAAACATAATAATAATAATAATAATAATAATAATAATAATACAAATCATAATAATAAAATTTTAATAACATAATAATTATAATATTACAATTTAAACATTTATCTTGCTTTATTTACATCAAACATTATTTATTTTAAACGTTACACATTGCGTGGGCACTTGGGCCGATCACACGGTCATCGCCAACCATGTGATGTTCACACATCGGTCTGACACCTACCAAAACTATTAAACGATAAAAAAAATTTAGACCAGTGCTCAACTTGCACCTTAACGAAGCTAACCGAAGTCAAGGAAGAATAAAATAAAATAATAATAATAATTAGTTAATCTTAATAATAATTATTATAATAATCAAAACATTTATAATAATAAAACCATTTAAAAAAAAATATAAACACACACACACATATATATATATACACATATACACATATATACCTATATATAAACATATATAAACATATATATATAGACATATAAAAATATATATATACACATAGCATTAAAACATAAACATATATAAACATATATACACACATATATATTTATTTATTTATCTATTCAACCAATTAATTTAATAACGTTAAAACTAGATGACCGTGCGGTATTCACGCACCGTACGGTTCCCAAGCGGACTACAAGAGGGCTGCACGTACCCAAGCGGAAAGCACGTGCCCAAGCGGACTGTGCGTCTTAAACGTATGGTGTTCGCACACTATCCAAAACCATAAACTCATCCCAACATTAAAATTTTAAACTGGGACTCACCCACACTTAAAAAAAATCACCCGACGCCAAGAGAAATAAAATAAATAAAATGACTAAAAAAATGGGTGTGACAATTCTCCCCACCACAAACACTTTCTACCCCCAGAAAGTCACCAAGTCAACAGTTAGCATAACTCGAGTCCGTGCCCAGGAAAAACCAGAAGAGACTGAGAGGCTCGGGGTGACCATTACCAACACAAGTCACACCCGAATAACTCGAGTACAACCATTGTCCAAGGTTGAGGGGAGAACATGGGAGGGTTCTCCCCACCACATAAATTTACTAACACAGGGACCTTGAAACTCGAACACACCACCCTAGGGGGGGAAACGCGGGAACTCCCCAAACTGAACTCCTCCCAACTTCTCAATGCTAACAGAACAACTCCACCACTAGGATTAAAACTATTCTGGAAAAAACTGGCACACTGAGACATCAGGAATGAGGAATTCCCTACAAAACTCAAACACAATAAACGAAATGCCACAGAGAGGCGTCCGACCTAATAAAGAGCCCAGAAACGACACCTATTAATTTTTCAGAACCAAACATCCCCCTAACGTATGCAGATGAGACCATCCTCAAGATCAAAACGGGTTCATTTAGTCACGGACTCAATGCCTTTCAAAGAATCTGAACGATTTAGAAACTATACCAAGAGAAAATGAGGCCACTTGTATTGCAGTAGAACAAGCTCACCGTGCAACCACAACAAGGATGATCTTACTATGATGACAAGAATCGAACAAGAAAACTTTGGATATTTTCCATCAGAAGGCTAAAAACATGAACCAGACCAAGGTTCCACACACTCGGAAAATCCTGACCGTGCGCGAGCTTCACCCCGAGACCTGTGGTTGGGGCTATGATGGCTGAAGCATCTCCTTCTTCACAGTCAGCCATTTACATCCTCCAATCCCCAACTTCTTCTCCTCAATGATTCAAACTCCCATGACGATGACAAATTTTCAAAGGGATGCAAGATGATGGATTAGAATGCCCAAAGAGGTTACACTAGTGGCACCTAAGAGAATAGTTAGACAACCTGAAAGTCGACACCGACGAAGATGCTGTCTCAGCAATAGGTTCCTCCGGCATGCACTCCTTTCCAGATGGGGAACCATCACTAGAGACAATTACCATCAAACACACCCTAAACTTCAATGATGGCGAGAAATTTCACCTTTACTAGTCCAAAACTGAACCCTCAAATAAACCTGAGATGGTACGAACCCTAACAAACCTGGGAGTTCCCAAAAACCTGAAGACCCACTCTAATTCCACAACCACACAACTGCCCCTCATGGAATTTTATTACTTTTATCGATAGGCAACATGCAAAAAGAACTGAAAACCAGGCATGACTCATTAGCAACCTTAGCGACCTTTCTGGGCGGCATACTCAGAACAACATGAAAAACACAACTGAAATCGGCATCTAGCCAAAACTCAATCAAAGTAATAGCCCGATCCAAGGAAAAAAAACTCATAAGCTAAACATATACAAACATAAGTAAAAATTTATTTTCCAAAAAACGTCATTTCTTTTAAATTTTAAAACTCGCCTATGGCCCCTTATGGACTATCACATGTGCGTTCACCCAATATCGGCTACATTGCTCGCGGGCAAGTTTTCCCACGCACCCTCTGCACATATCGATGCACATGTGATCCTCCATAAGGAATACCAAGGTTCGAACACTTCTTTCCCTCATTAAATCCAAACAAGCAATAAAACATTCAAAATCAAAACACTCCCACTTTATATACCCAATTCACCAATTTCAAATCAATTTTAAAAGAAACACTTTTCCATTTTAAAACCACTTCCATTTTTAACACACACTCACATTGACCGAGATCAAAATGAAACACAATCAACAACAAACCACCAGAACAAGGAACTAGTGCATATACCTAACTCGGCGACATGGTGGTGAGCCATATCCCAAGTAAGGTATATCACTAAAAGGACCTTGAACTGGACACTTGGACTCCACATGGGTCACCACCCCATGTGATGACACAACATGAACCGGTTCACCTTCATTATCATCCCTCAAACCATAACAATCAAAGGCAAAAGACTCAAAACCCAGACTACCCCTGGTAACTCAGGTCTCATCATGGGTGGTGGTGATCAAGCACCAACCCGTAACCTACCTCCTGAGTCCCGAAAAATCCTAATCTCCTTCTACCAGACATCCCAAATATCAAGGGCCTCCTCTGATACCATTTTGTCACAAACTAGCCTGGGTCAACCCTGAACCGGTCACCCGAGCCGGCCCGCGACATGGCCCGAGGGACGTTCCCGATCCCCACAGGCTGGCCACTAGTGCTGGGCATCAAAAATCTAACCGTTGGGAAAGATTTGGTCCATGAACAAAAGATAACCAAACAAATAAAGACTGAAAAAAGGATAAAATACTAGCGGAAGAAAGAAAATAAAAGTACATACCTCCTTGTGACCCTTTAGGTCACCACCCAACTCAGAACAAAGTCTGATCCAACATTGAGCAGGTGAAACAGGAACCCCAACAAGAAACTGAACCTACAACTGGAAAGATATAATAGGCATGAGCACCGAGATTCTTAGTAGGGATGCCAAGAATAAACCATTGAATCCAACCCTTCTCTTTTCCAAAACAGACCAATGACACAAGTTTGAAATATAAACATAAAAGTAGGGTTTTCACATTTTAAAATATGCAACATGTTGTTCTTATTTAAAAACCCAACACATGCTACACACCATTTCCAAAATCATTTTCCATTTTATAAATGAAATCCAAACAGAAAATACCAAAGCTGGGCTAGAGTAAAGAAAGTGAAAGTGCAACTAAAAATAAACCAGTGCAACAAAAAGTAAACAAGAAATGTAAGTAATTCAGTAACCATGGGTGATCCTAAAAATCCCTAGAAGACCCCTGGATGTACTGGGTTTTGGAACCACCTGTCAGAATATGGTGAAGCTCCTAAGTCTATAACCAACTGGCCGCCCTAACTGACCAATCCAGTGGCAAAGCCCACCTGGCCTAAAAAAACATCTAGGGGTACCAACCTGTCTAATCGGGGTTGGTCAACAACCATCACTCGATCATCTAAAAGACACCCAGGAACCCATGGTGGTTATAATAATAATAATGTGTAAGTAGGAAGGACCTCGCACGCATGACTCATCTCACCGCACTTGCCTACCCCAAACACAGACGCTTCCTATGCGTTTTCCCATAAAGGGTTACCCTAGATAGGAGTGCCCCATATATCTATATATAAGAATACATGTCCAACATAAAAAGTGCCAACCGGGTCGTCACATCATCCGGTTATCAAAGCCACTTTATTAAACACTTGGAGTTGTAAATCAGGCCTTGAGTTTTACATAATCAATGTCTTTATGAAAATATTGCAAAAGATCTTCCAAAAAAACCCTAAACACCACTTTTGTATTTTAAAAAAATCCAAACGGGCATATACGCATTGATTTCTTTTCAAACCAATTTAAAGAACCACACAAAGAGACCCACATCATTTAGAAAACAAGAACCACTTATAAACCATGGATTCAAGAAAAATACCAATTCAAAAAGATGAAAAATAATTTCATCAAAAGCATTAACTTCCATGAAATCAACCAACGCAGGACAAACAAGTTTCATAAAACGTTTCCACTAGAAAACACCACTCAAAACGTCCAACAGTACCATTTGAAGATAAAGGCAGTTAGTTCCAACCAAGGTGACAAGGCATAAACATGTGCGTAAATAGAGGATCATCCAAAAATCCATTTTTAATCAAATATTTTAACAGTAAAACACTACCATAAGTTAACTATAAACATTCTAGAGGTGCGAAACATAATATAAAATTTAATTAAGGAAGAGCAAGCATCAAAATGATTAAAATTGGGAGCAAAGGCATGGAAACACCTAGACATAACCTATGGACTATTTCAAAGTTGTTTTCAACACTTTTAACCATCAAAGAAACACTGAAATAAATAAACTATATGGATTATAAGGGTACAAATAAAATTTATAAACTAAATTAAACCATGAAAGTGCCTATGGAAAACTTCGGAAAGAGAGAAGGGATGGAAACACCTACCTCAAACAATGGTTACACCAAGCTTTCTAACTCAAGCAGCAACTCGCACGCATGCACACACTTATATATATATATATATATATATATATACATATCCTTAAACTGATGCATGTGTTCCCCGCGCCATGAGGGAACACACACAAAGAAGATACATATACCTATACATTTTCATACCTGGGAAAATGCATGCGCACCTTCGAAACCGACCACAAATCCCTACGATAAATCCCTGGGACTCAAAAACACCACAAATCCCTAAAATAAAATTAATCCAAACAAAGGAATCAAGATACGATTCAAAAACCAACTCTATAGAAATCACCATGTTCACAAGTAAAACTCAGGCGCGGCTGGTGGACATGGGGTGCGAGGTCACGACTGGGAGGAGGGTACGGGGGCGGAGGACGAAGCTGGACAGGGAGGTGGGGTCAGCGAGGAGGCTGGGGCTGCTGGTGGCAGATCGTGGAAGAGAGGGGGAGGGGGTGCGCCGGGTGCGCCTCGCGTAGAAGCAGGAAACAAAGTGGCTCGAGGGTTACAGGGGGAGAGGTAAGAGAATGGAGAGAAAAGATAAAACGAGAAAAAAAAAGAAATGGGATGGATGGGGGGGGGGCGCCGCCTAGGTTGGGTAGACTAGGTTTCTAGTTTTTTTTAATTTTCTTACCTTAATAATTATGATAATAATAATAATACCAACAAAAATAATAATAATAATAATAATAATTATAATAATAAAAATCATAACAATAAAAATTTTAATAACATAATAATAATAATATTATTACAATTTAAATATTTAGCTTGCTTTATTTACATCAAAAATTATTTATTTTAAATGTTACACATTGCGTGGGCACTTGGGCTGATCACGCGGTCACCACCAACCATGTGATGTTCACGCACCGGTCTGAAACCTACCAAAACTATTCAATGATAAAAAAAATTTAGACCGACGCTCAACTTGTGCCTTGATGAAGCTAACCAAAGTCAAGGAAGAATAAAATAAAATAATAATAACAATAATTAGTTAATATTAATAATAATTATTATAATAATCAAAACATTTATAATAATAAAACCATTTTTAAAAAAATATAAACATATATATATACACACACACATATAGACATATATACCTATATATAAACATATATAAACATATATATATATATACACATATAAACATATATATATACACATATAAACATATATATATACACATAACATTAAAACCTAAACATATATACACAGATATATATATATATATATATATATATTTATCCATTCAACCAAATAATTTAATAACGTTAAAACTAGATGACTGTGCAGTATTCACGCACTGTACGGTTCCCAAGCGGACTGCATGTATCCAAGAGGAAATCACGTGCCCAAGTGGACTGTGTGTCTTAAACGTACGGTGTTCGCGCACTATCCAAAACCATAAACTCATCCCAACATTAAAATTTTAAACCGGTACTCACCCACACTTACACAAAATCACCCGACACCAAGAGAAATAAAATAAATAAAATGACTAAAAAAATGGGTGTGACAAATTCATAATGTAAATTGAAAATCTAGGTATAACTATTATCTAAATCATAAGTTTAGTTTATTTGGATATATTTCCAAATTCTGTCATAGTGTTTCATTCTCTAATCTATGTTTTCCTAAATATAATTCCCAAGGTTTTTATTAAACTTTTTCTAATACCAACTATAAATACCTCGAACCCAATAGACTAGAGTCGAGGGTTACTTTATTACATCAATATAAGATATAAGGAATCACATCCCAAAGAACTAAATATTTTAGTAGTCTTGGTAAACTAGATACTTATAAGATTCTCATATTACATTTTAAAACAAAAATTATGAAATATATTTTTTGAAAATAACATTATTCCCTCTCTCATATACTGTCATAAAAAATTATAGTATATTTCATGGATTATTGGGAAAAGAAAACAAAATAAGGGTGAGTTCGAATTCTTAGTAAGGGTTAATTAGAACAAAAGATAGCATAAATCGATCAGCATAATCAACATGGATAGGTAAACATCTGGAAAAAACTCTAAAGTCATGATAATATAATTCATAATCAATATAGTAAGGTAAATAACTGAAAAACATGCAATTTAATCAATAATTAAGAATTAAATTCATCCATAGATAATATCATAGTGAAATATCATGGATAATAATAATTAAAATATTAATGAAGGGAATAATTAATTATTGGATGTCATGTTTCCTAGGATCATGATACCTTTACTTTCAAGACCTTTCACAAGACAATTTAAAACTATTGGGTATAAACCAATTCAGTTTGGCCAACTTTATCTTTACTATCAAAACCTTTCACACGACAATTTAAATCTAATGGGTACATACCAATTAGGTTTGGCCAACTAATTTGTATCATAATAATACCGATGCATTAAGGGGATTTTAAATATATGGTCCCCACTCATTATTTCATGTCTAAAGAATTACTCATATCTCAAATAATCAATTTAATTAATAAAAAATATGCCTAATCATCAAGTATCCATTGAGTAAAAGATACATATTTATCGATATTTACCAAGTAAAAAACATCATAAGACATACAAATAAATATGATGATTGGTATAATTAGAGTGTATACTCAATATAAAATTCAAAAAAGGATGTTTTAATAGATGAAAATTCTTTAAAGAGATTACTGGAATATTTTATGAATAAAATTCCATTTTTTACTTTGAAAATATTTTTTAAAATCTAAAAACTACATACATAATAAAGAAATGATTTTATTTGATAATAACCATTTAAACTTTTAAAGTAATCTTTAAATCATTAAGGTGTCATGATGACATAAAATTCTGTTCATTTCTGCACAAGTAAAAAAAATTCCTTTCACACTTTTGTAAGAAAAATCAAAGAATACATTTTTGGAAAATGACAAGAAGATTTTTTTTTTAATTTTTTTTGTAAAAAGTAAAAAGGGGTAAAAATGACTTTAAATTTTTAAATATAATATTAAAAACTTTTTTGAAAACTTTTTTCGAAAACATCTGCATGGAAAATAAATATTCGTCAATAGAGACTTAGACTTAAATAATCTCAAATAATGATGAGATTGTGAAATAAACCATTTCCACTTTGTAACCAGTTGAATCGTATGACCCATGAAATAAATTACTTCAAATAAAACTTTAGATACCATGAAGAAAAAAATATTTATGATATAATATATCAAAGGGTTAATATATATACCATACAAAAGAAATAAGTCATGAATATGACATATGTCTCAGTGAAGTAAAATTGAGATGAGAAACCCTTACCACAAACTTTCCTTTAATTGAACATTCTTAACCTCCTATATAATAATTTAAATCATATTATTAATTTATAAAATAACAATATTAATATTTATAACATCTTATATGATCCTTTTATAACATTTTCTACCCATTCATTAATAATATTTCACTATTTTCATTATCCCGGGTGTTAATTTCCTTATTTTATCATGTATGTTTTGTTATGAAATTCTTGATTATATTAAATAGAATATAGAACCATCACCTCCATAATGATATATAATTTTATAAATATCATATTTAATAATTAAATATTATTTTATAACCATTATTTAAATTTTAACAGGAAAAATGAATCGCATCACGTTGTGGAGATGGTAGGCCGTACTTACACTTGAGTGACAATATTAATCTCTTAATGGTGAATGGGTAGGTAAATGGATGATATATTAATTTTAAAGAATAAATATCATGTCATAATGATCATATATATCCGTTATCTCCATCATTATAACCATCCTTATAAATTGGTGAAAAAAAATGAATTACACCGCAATATGAAGATGGTAATCTGTACGTAAGCATGTGCG
Source organism: Viscum album (assembly GCA_963277665.1). Classification (NCBI taxonomy): domain Eukaryota; kingdom Viridiplantae; phylum Streptophyta; class Magnoliopsida; order Santalales; family Viscaceae; genus Viscum; species Viscum album. Next base: position 925,224,591 of record OY728126.1, on the reverse strand, counting down.
ATGATTTCATTTTTAATGGGATGGATAAAAGGTAGAATATAGTTTTTTAATAATAATAATAATAACATCTCAGTATATATGTTATACTAGAGTTATTATTTTTTGATGGAAACAACACACGAAGAGGACGTAGAAGAAGAAATAAACTTGAAAGAGTCAGTAAGGACAATTACCTCTTCTTCAGTGAACTTCCTTTAGATCCATTCTTAGGGACACCAGGGATGGTATTTTGTGAAGAAAAACACCTCCATAACTTGTATAAGGAAGTTTGGAATATAAATGGCTAGTGTTTTCTTGATATAGATGGATAAAAGTGTTGTAAATAAGTCAAGGAAGGGGATCCCTTTTATAATTGAGGTGAGGGGAACTTTTTGAATTTATTAAAATATTAATTTTATATAAATTAATTTTCAATTACAAATGAATAAAAACTCATTAATTTAGAATATAAGACAATTATGGGTCTAAATAACCTCATCCAATAAAATTTACAAAAGTTTTGACTAAATTTATACCCTTATCTTTTGGTTTTAACCATTATTTAACCTCTTTAACTCTTACCGTGACAACATGAACTTTTACTCTTTGAAGGTTTATATAGTTACTATAAAATGAAAAATACCCACAAATGAATAATTTATTAAATTTTAAACCTTATCCCAATCATTTGGATGAATTTATTATTTTTAGTAATTTTATATCATTTAATAAAATATTATTTACTATAAAATATTCATAATGTCAATTTTAAGAACTATTCATTACTTTGACTTTAATAAAATCAACTCAACATGATAAATTTGAATTTTTTTAATACATACCTAATATATAAAGGTTATATATAAAATTTTTTATGACATTATTTGTCTTCGATTATATTTATTTTAATATATTTAATATTATTTATTTTATTTTTACATTAATTGAATAATTACTTCATCATTATTATGTAATTGTTTAAGGTAATTATTTCTTCACTAAAAATTAAAAATAAATTAACATAATGTAGAAAAATATATTATATTTCAAAATAATATTTATATTAAAATAAATATTATGGGTAACATCATATTAAAAATGTTAAAGTTATTAAAATCATGAATAGGGCATCTTTGACTTTTCATTAAATAAAATATTATAAACATAAAAATATCATTAAAATGGCCATAATGGTCATATAATCAAACCCAAAATGATTATGGATGAAAATTAATCATATAATAAAATTTGGGTAAGTATTAGGATCATTTTATAGTCCTTATAATTTTATTTTAAACCTAAATTACCCAATTTACCCTTTATCATGGTAATACAAATTACCAAGATTACTATTCATATTGGTAAAAAATAAAAGAAACCTATTTAAAAAAAAATTACCTTATAAATAAAAATATTTCATTTTCAAAATTCAAAACATAAAAGTTTTTGAATTTAATTAAAAATTAATCCTGCAAAACACAACAATTGTTTTTTCATGAAAAATGCATTTTTAAGCCAAAAAAATGTACTTATACCAAAATTAGGTATAAGGATGATTAAAGTGTAATTAATTAAAATATAAACAACTAAATATTAATTAATTTACTTTTATTTCAAATTAAAATCATAAATATACATTTTAATATAAATAAAATGACAGTTTTATAAAAATCGGTATTTTTCACTATTTAATGGAAAATCAATCTTTTTAGAAAATTATGAAAAATTCAGCATTATTTAATTTTAATATTATGATTTAAAAAAATGATATTATTCTTATAAAATACATTTTATTGAAGTTCCAAAAATTAATTATAATATTTACTCATAAATGTCCAGAAAACCATTTTGGAAGAAAACATATTTTTGAAGAATAAATGAATTTACTAAAAACTAAGTGTTTATGTGATGATGGTTTGAATAAAAAATGGGATGAGGTCTGATTAGTTCATGCTGATGGTTGGAGATAATGCTTGAAGTCAGTGGCGATGATGATGGTTTGTATGGCGATGTCGACTGAGGTGTCTGAGAGGGTAGGCAATGTGACTTCAGTGATGCGTGTGTATCTCAATTCTAGATCTCCTCGGTTTTTGTGAATTTTTGAATTTGTATTTTGAATTAGGATCATCCTATTTTTCTCGTCTGATGGTTTGACTCTGCTATTTTGGTTACCACTTAGCCACAAAGTGGTCATTTTGAAAATCCAAAAAAAGAGAATTTTTAGTCCACAAAGAATTAATTAATAAATTAACAATGACTTATAAAATTAAATATTTAATAATGTGGTTAATACTATTCATTCTTTCTAATTTAATAGTTAGGTTATAATTATCACATAACAATATTTCATTGTTCATTTAAGTTAGGTGTTGCGTGCAACTTAGGTTATCAATTAAATTATATATATTCTAAAATCTTGAGATGTTACAACAAATATATGTCTTATTAGTCAAAATAAAGATATATTTTAGAGAATTTTCTCCTGAATATCTAATAGAGTGAAATCTAACTCAAGAAAATCAAGAAATATTTTTAAACTATACCTAATTTCATGAAGTAGTGTCTAAAATATAATTCAATGTTGAGTGGGTCAGAACCAATAGATCCTTAGTATTGTGAGATGTTATTCCTAAAAATTATACCAGTTTTTTTTAGATAAAATTTTTCCCTTTTATCCATGCCTTTTTAAAATATTTTGACCTGAATATGGTGTTTAAATATAGAGATCACAAGGATGTTATTAGGAAAGTTATCGATGATCAAAAGTGTGAGTTTACTTAGACCTTCTAGGAAAATTGTTTAAGAGTTCCAAATATTAGAGAATATAGTGACTATTAGAGATAATATTTTATAAACCATCTTCATCTCAAGATTAGGAATGTGTTGAAAGAGTTAACGGATGGTAGAACCTAACATAGATCGGTTTCAAATTAGATAATTAAAGAATGAATGTCATTGTTGAAATTCATTCAGCACTCTATCTTCCCTAGGAAGGGATATTTTCTCTATCTAAGGTATCAATACTTTTTTCTATACCTAATGGTTTATGGTATTTAGATAATACTTCCTCATTTCTTGGGGATAAATATGGAATATTTAACCAAACCATCTCAATATTGAACACTCTTCCATACCCAAAGTTTATTTCTATTTTTATGGAATAGAAAAGTTTGGTCCCTATGAAAGTTGAAATAACAACGTATCCTAGTGGTGTTTGTTTGAATAATACCACATAAAAAAGGATAAATATTAGAAGGAATATTTGTAAATGGATGTGTATCATTTATGAGGAGAGAATTTATAAGAAATTTAATCCAATACCACATCCTTTTAGGCCAAGATATATCATTGATCCTATTTTAGAACCAAATGAGATTGTTGATGCTAATTACTCCTCTAATGAGGCTGAATCTCAAGCTCATGTGGATATGGATAAAGAATCTATAATATATTTTGAGAAGGTCTATATTGGAACTCATGTTCATGAGGTTATAGATGAGGGAGAACCTATAAGGGATGAGTTTTATTATGCTCATGTTGATCCATGGTCTTCTGGATCTCCAGTTGAAGCTGTAAAAGAGTCTGAAATACTATTGTTTGTTGAATCATTATAAGAAAGAGATATTACTCCTAAGGGGTAGAGATTTCCATGATCTATGTTGTTTGTAACATCTCTTACTGATTTTAAAAGTGATAAGTATATGTATATAGTAGTGGAGATTCCACCTATGTTTGAGATAGGGTTACTCCCATCTTTGATTCCTCACCCTCTAGTGAAGAATCCCCTCTAGACAACCCTTGGTTTGATATGTTTGTTTATTCTCCTAGTGATGTTGATGGAATGAAGGATTATATAGGTGATGATAAATAGGCTGATAATGATGATAAGGGTGATGAGGATGATAACAATGATGACGATAATCCTCCAAAGCTAGAAGGACCCAGTATTACTATTTTTCAAGGTAATAAGAATATATTTTACCAAGATTCCTTCTACTCCTATTCTAGAAATACAAATAAGACCTAAGTATTCTATGGAATTGTTAATTCTTTTGGATACTCCCTCTCTAAAAGAAGTACCTAAAAATATTTCTCAATAAGAACCTGTTTGTGGCTCTTTTCTTGGAACAAAATATGTGTACATGGAATATTTTGAGGAAGAATCTGAGGCCTATCTAAAAGAAATTAAGAAACCAACTAGGATATTATCTCATAAGGAAGGATCTTGGATAAATACCCCTGAGTTCAGTGATCATTATTATGATCCAAATGATGATTTCATTCTTGAATCTTCTCAATATACTCTTAATTAAGCACAAGATACTCTATCTCAAGAAGATTGACCTTATTCTACTCAACCCTCTGGTAATCAATTCTATAGACTTTATACAGTTCAATAATAAACTTTTGGAAATATTAAAATAAGTTTTTTGACTGTTAATTGGGATAATAATGATTAAAGAGATGGGGATATTGTATACACCATTTAAAGTGTTACTGCACACATCCAGACCAAGTTGTTTTAGAAATTAGACCATATTTACCATGAGATTCGATCTTCAGGAAGAGAAATAGAAAGTCTTTATGGACACATTGTATCCCTTCAATATGATCTGGTAAATATATTGGATACCATGGATAGAAGGTATCTCTATGTGATGACTATTCTATCCAAAACTTCCTCTTCTGAATCAACACATCTTCCTTCCCCAGTCTCTATTAATGAGGATTTTATTCAATGGTTGATTCATCCGGATAATTAGAATATATTTTATAGTGTGATAGATATAAAGAATCAATTGAAAATAGACATTTTTACTCATGAAAAAATTAGTATGATTTTCTTAAAGAAAAATCCATTAAGACTCCCAAAGATAAAGGTATAATCAAGGGTGAAATAATGCACTATCTTAGAAGGATTTACATTAAGTTAGATCTCAAGACTTAGTTCCTTTCATTGTCTAGAGATTTGAATATGCCTCCTATGACAGTTTCCTTCAAGGAGATTGTAGATAAGTTATTGGTAATTAATCCTTTACTCAATTAGTTCATGTAAAAGAAATATGAGTTCCTTCAGGTAATGAACATGGGACAATGATTGTGGATAATATTACCAGGATCATATAACCATAGATGTATGTTTCTAATGATATTATGCCAGTACCTCCTACTCTCCCTTTTCCACACATCTCTACCTCTCTTTACCAAGACTCAAGCTCAGTTTTATTCTCCTTAGATTCATATATTCCAACCTCTACCTCACCTATATCTACTATAGTACCTTTTGGACTCACTCTTTCCCAATCACTTGGTCATATCATTTCAATTACAAAGGCTATCACCATTCTTGGAGTTATTGAAATCCCTAAGACTGATCCTCCTGATCCTGATCTTGTTACTAGAAAAGTTAAGGATCCATTTGATACCTATTCCTATAAAAATCTAGATGAATCCAATTCTGATTAGAATTTGATAAGGTCCAGGTAATTTTTTTGAACAATTAATGAAATATATCTTTATTCTTATTTCTATATTTATTCTTTTAATTTTGTCTGATTTATTTTTTATTTATTACATCTTTAATCTTCCACAATTTATAAATTATTTTTGATAATCCCAAATTGGGGGTAAAATATTTAGAATAAAAAAAGATAAAATAAATTATTTTATATGAGTAAAATATATTACATTTTAACAAACCGACAATTATTATTCATTATTTCCAATTTCTTATTATAGAAGATTATAATATTTAATGAATAATATTTAATCCTTTGGATAATTATTTATTCCATGATTTATAATCATAAAAAATGGAGGGATTTTTGGCTTAGTCAATTAATTATTTAATTAAATAATCAAAAATCATGTTTATGTTATTTATAATCCATTTTATATTTTTTGAAAGTAAAATCATTTTCTCAAAAGAATGGAAATTTTTCTAAGTCTGGAATTGACCATACATCATATGCATCAGCCAAACAACCACCTGATCGACCATGGTGAATATATGGTATTCATAAGAGACCACAAGACAGACCAATAGATTGCACGATTGTATCTCAATTGACCGTTATGATAAAGATTTTTTTTGCAAAGTCTTAGATCGACCACACGACAAATGGATCGACCGCATGACTAACATATCAACTGTAGGTATCTCACTACAAAGTGTTGGACCAAATGTAAGTGAAAGGTGATTGAATATAATTTTAAGGTGATTGAATGTAAGTTCAAGGTGATCGATCATACGTGTAAGGTGATTGACTGTAAGATCAAATGATCAAATGTAAGTATAAGTGATCGACTATAGAACTTATCAATGAATTCAAAAATTATGGAAGTGACCATGGAAGATGACATGGAATCTTAGAAATGACCATATATAAAGTTAAGTATTATATTATTATATTATTAAATATATTAATCCAACATTTTTTTGTGTATAATTAAATGCCAGCTAGAAGCATTTATTAAGACTAGATTTCCTAATGAAGTACAAGGATCATCAATGATAATTTTTCAATGGAAATTTACAATGAAAGATTATTTTTTAAAAGGACGAATGAATCTAGAAAAGAAATATATATATGATATATGATATAATGATGAGATACACATGTGACATAGACTTATGAATTTTTCATGAATACAAATGATGAATATCCACGACCGATTGAACATTAGAGAGAGATAGATAATGAGAGACGGAGACTCTGAGAAAGAATCACGAATGGTCAAATCACAAACCCTACCTCACTGAAGATTGGTGATGACTGTATTCCAGACTGATATATTTGGTTTCATATGGCCGCTTTTGATCCTTCTTAGGATAAATCCTTTGAGCGACCTTCATATATTTCACAGGATAATAAATTACTCCCTAAAGATTTCATTCAAGCTTCAAACTAAAAAATCAAAGGGATATCCTTTGTGGAAGCCCTTAAGGGCTCAAATCTTCAAAGATCTTCCTCAATGAAGATCCAAATGTTTAAAAAACTGGATTATGGAGGCTTTGCGGTCGATGTTGACCCTGAAGTGCTTCAATAGAGGGTGAAAATGTGTAAGTACTCTATCCTTGGTTGAATCTCTTATCTTAAAGGTATAAAACTGTGGATAGTAGGCGGAGCTTAAACTAAGAATCGCCCATTGCTGGGGTTCAACCAATTGAGAAATTTTTCCAATTGGAAAAGGTAATTTCACATAATCTTACAATCTTAAGAGGACTTAGACTATGTCTAGAAATATGGTAGCATCCAGTTGAAACCTAGTGTTCTTCGTTTGTCTACTTGATACTTTTCCTTCAATCCATTTACACATAGAAACTCTATGGACTAGATTTGGGTTCATTTTCATGGCCTTAGTTGTTTTTTTGGCACCCGAAAATATTGAATGGTCTCACCTCTTTGATAGGAGTCCCTGTAAAAATTGATCAAAGAACCTTAAATGGTGACTTGGGTCTATATTCAAGAGTCATGGTTGAAGTGAATCTGGAAACAAAACTACCTCATGTTATTGCTTTCAATGAAAAAGATTATAGGACTAAGGTAAGGATCAAGTATGAGCATCGAACACCATTTAGTGATTATTGAAAGATCATTGGATACTCTATTATGAATTTTAGAGTTGTAAAGAAGAAAGTACAACCTCATACTTATAAATAATGGACTAAATCTAAGATAAACAAGAGGAATAAAAATACTTCCCTAGAGAAACCCGAACCATACATGAAAAGGTAGGAAAAATGGATAAAGAAATATGGTGACACATCTTCTTTAAAGGGACCCATAGGAAATCATGGGTTGACATGGGTGAAAAGGAAGTGATTGATAGTGAAGAATATGGTTTTTATAAGGAAATATCTTCTATGATTTTTTCCACTATCCAACAGATTGAGAAGGAAGACCAGGATGTTTCCCAACATGGTAAGGAATCAATTACAGGAGATATCATGAATGTTTAGGGACTTATTTTGGACCCTCAGACTACTGTAACCCCTAAAGGAAGACCTAAATCACTTTTTACCTCTACAACTTTGACATGCCAAGCCACTGCCTCCATTGATTCTACTTTTCCTACTACAACAGAAGGTATATATTCTCAAAAAATTGCAACACTTGTCATTGATATTATAAATAAACCTCAATAGGAATCAAAAAATGAAGATCACAAACCCTACAAGGATGATAAAGTTAATGAAATTAATGATGAGTAAGAAAAATTAGATACTTAAAAAATAACTCTGAAAAAAACCAATCAAATAATCCCCCTTAAAAGTTACAGGGGAAGTCATTATCATAGATTCTGGGGCTGATCAGAAATCATATTTAGAAGGTGATGTTGCTGCTCAACCTGGAACAGATAATACTCTTACAGTGGAGATCCAGTGGCACAAAAATCATCTTACATCAACATTCATATGTCCTAAACTACATTTGGGCAGAGCACTAAGGCGACTACTGAAGTACCCTCAAATTTAGTGGTTGACACAAAAACTATGGAGAAGCCTCAAACCAGGGGCACAAAAAATCACCTTTAGGCATTATTTCTACTTAAACTAAAATAGAACCTATAGGGGAGATTCAGGGGCACAGAAGCAACTATTATAATCCCATGAAGACTGTATCTAGATAGAATTTTTAGGGGCCTGATGAAGTTGTAGTTGTTGGATCATCTGTTTAGTGAGTAGATAATAAAAGTCCCTATGAAGATAATCAAAGGCACACATTACCTAACCAGACTCTGATTAATGTTGACAAAAATACCCTAAAATTCAAAGAAGATGTCTCCAATCAACAATTTATTAGTGAAGAAACAAAAAATCATATAGAATACAAGTTAGGTAAACATGATAATATTGTTTTTACTAACATATACATGATAAAAAAGGATAGGGACTCACCAAATATAAAGGATAAATATATCAACCCTCACAGAAAATCCACAAGGGAGAATAACTCCAGATGTAAAAATAAAGGGGGGACCAGCCCCAAATAAAGGTCCAAATTAATATTCTCTATTGAAACTATCAGAGTATTTCTAACTCTGACACCACCACAACTTTAAAAATACTTTTATTCATGCATAAACTATTTTTTTTTTCAATCTCTAAGCCTAAAATTAACTTTTATTCTAGTTTTAATGGCTTAGATAAAATTAGTTACATATTTATTGGTGATACTTCAAATAACAGTTCTATGGATTCTCTCTGGATATTTTCTCACACTTCTTTAAGAAATGTTCTTATATTTAATATTAACACTCAATATTTCACCTGTTAAATGACTTTACAAAACTTGAATATATTTTTCACCTTTATTTATTCTAATAATAGGTACCAGGATAGGATATATCTATTGAAAAACTTGTCTCTTTTAAATAGAAAGATCCAAGATCCTTGGATCATCTATGGAGACTTTAATTCTATTATTATACCTGGTGAAAAAATGGGTCCTTCTCACTCTAACATTTCATCTAAGGATTTTACATCTTGTATTTTGGATAAAAATCTCTTGGAGATAAATCTAGTAGGATCCAAATATACTTGGTATAAAATACAACATAACGGGGTTATAGATAGTAAACTTGATATATCATTTACAAAAATCCATTCCCTATATAACTAGGATACTATTTCTAGCATCACCTTGCCTCATCTAAACTCAGATCACCACCATGCTATAGTTAGTCTCAATTCTAGAGTTTCCAAGACTATCCTTTACTTTTGATTTAACAATGGCTGAACCTCTATTATAGATTGCAATAATATTTTTATAAACATGTGGAATTCTATGAATTATAACAATGATCATTTTTTCTATATTATGAAATTAAAACTTTTAAACAAAAAGCTAAAGTCATGGTGCAAAGAAAGAGTCAACCGAACCGATAATGAAATTTATTCTTTGTAAAACAATATCAATCAAATTCAAACTGAATCTATGAACAATGAATTTTCTAATGATCCTAAACAAGAAATTGATCTTTTCACTAAGATAAAATATCTTCTCACCTTAAAATATAATCTATGAAAATAGAATTTTAAAATTAACTGGCTCAAATATGGTGACAGAAACACTAAATTCTAAAACTCTCTACAAATAGGTAAGAAATATTATAGACCCATTACCTTATTTAAATATAGGGATAACATCATTGATAAGGTTTGTATAACCATATTGTCTCATACTTTAACAATATCTTTAATGGTCCTGATCTTAATAAAGACATAAAGTCAGATATAATTTCTATCATAGTGGGTGACAATGAAAACACTCTGCTTATAAGTGTTCCTATTGAGAATGAGATCAAAGTGAAGGTATTTAGATTAAATAATGAAATTGAACCTAGAACTGATGGTTTCACAAATTTCTTTTTTCAACACTATTGGGATATCATCCAATATGATGTTTGTAAATAGATTAAATCCTTTTTCTCTAATGGATACCTTCCTTATGGGATTAATTCTCAATTCCTATCACTTATTCCCAAAGTGGATAATGATTTAGAAATTCAGCTTTTCAGACCCATTTCTCTCATTAACACTATATATAAAATCATTTCCAAACTTTTATCCAAAATTATTTCTCCTATTACTAACAAAATTGTCTGTTGAAACCAGTTTGGATTCCTTAAGAGAAGAAACATCTAAGACTGCATCTGTCTTTCCTTTGAGAGTACTAACTTGTTAAAAAATTCCAATAGAGGATGAAAAATTGCTATTAAACTTGAAATTTGAAAATATTTTGACACCATGGACTATAGTTTTATATTTAGGGTCCTTACCAAGTTTGGTTTTAGTGATAATTTTGTTAAAAAAATTAAAACTCCTTTTGGTTTTTCTCACATTTTGGTTTTGATTAATGGTTCTCCAAAGGGTTATTTCAATTGCACAAAAGGCATCAGATAGGGGAACCCTCTCTCTTCCATTTTTATTATTATTGCTGAGGACTACCTCAACTGACTTATCACCAAGATAGTCAAACAAGGTAAAATTAATCCCATTATTACTACTAGAAACCTGATTATTCCCTCTCATCTCTTGTATGCGGATGACATTATTTTATTCCTTAGAGGGGATAAATAGAACATCCAAAATCTCAAAGATTCCCTCTCTCACTATGAGGAGGTATCAGGGTAATCCATAAATTGAAATAAATCCCCCATTTTCTTTGGGAAAATATTTTCTATAACTAGAAAATCATGTATTATAAATGACCATGGTATAAAGAAGGATCTCTTCCATTCATGTACCTTAGAGTTCCCATCTTCTGGGGAAAGCATAAAAGCACATAATTCTCTAATATAGTCAACCAGATTAATAATCAACTCTCGAATTATAAAGGAACATCCTTATCCATGGCAGACCGGGCTTGTATTGTCAAATATACCATTATTTCTAAAATGGTTTACTCCATGATGGTTTATAAATGGCCTATTGAATTAATGAAAAAGTTTAATAGTAAAATAAAAAACTTTATCTGGAGTGGAAGAACTCTTGAGAGGAAACTTGTCACTATCACTTGGAATAATTTTTGTAAACCCCTTGATAATGGTGGCCTCAATATTAATAACCTTTGCCTCTTTAATGAATCCCTTCAGGCTAAGCTCACGTGGAACCTTATTAATAATAATTCATCAACCTTTAATTTTCTTAGAGGAATATTTTATAACAATTTAAGAAAAGGTAGGACATTTCACATGGACTCTTCTATCTAGCCTTCCATCAATCACTCATTTTAGAAAATCATGTCTCACTCTAGATGGATTGTTAATAAAGAATCTTCTTTGAAATTTTGGTTGGATAAATGAAATGGGTTCCCTCTTTCACCTATGGCTAATCCCATGCACTTACATACTGATATTAATATCTCTATAAATGAATACACTCACTATTAGGATATATATTTACCTAATGTTATCAACACCATTATTATAAATTACCCTTTTGTCAACACTGTTGATTTTTTGGTTTGGGAACCGGCTCATAACGGTGTTTTAAACTCTAAACTCTAATACAATCATAATTTCATTAATGCTATACAAGATTTATCCTTGATAAAAAACTTTAACAATCCATGGTATAGAACCTCCAAGTTCACTTTTGTCTAGAGAATATCCCATAATATAGTCACCGGTTATTTATGTCTACAATTATTTGGTATTCAAATCTATTCTAAATTTCATATGTGTAATTAACACAGAGATGACTCTAAACACCTGTTCTTATCTTGTGATACTACTTCTATGTTATGGAAATACATATTTTAATTTTTTGATCTAATATGGATAGGTTTAGACTCCATTCGGTCTCATCTTAAAATATGCACAACTATGGATGCCTCTCCTCAAGTTGAATGGCTTTTTGTTGATGTTTTTGTAGAACTGATAAACACCATCTAGTATGAGAAGAATTCTATCATTCAAAACAACAATACTTTCAATATTCTTGTAGATCAGATGAAGTTATTCATTGCTACCATGGAAGATAGAATGATGAAAAAAGGTACCTACCACAATTCCATCAAGTATCTTATTGTTCTTCATTAGATTAGAATCAAGGGAAGATTCAACTTGATGAAAGGTATGTTGGAAGTCTTCTAGAAACCCCCTCTCCCTTGCTGGATCAAATTAAATGTGGACATTTCCTCAAAAGGAAACCTAGGCCCCACGGGCTATGGATTAGTTTTTAGGGATCACAGTGGGCATATTTTGGGATGCTGCTATGTTATGTGTGGTTTTGATTCCCCCTTAGAAGTGGAAATGTACAACATCATTATCACTATCAGCTTGATCAAACAAAAAGGATGGAACAACATATGGATTGAAAGTGACTACCCTACCATTTTTCAAGATCTTAGATATGGGGTGTTTCACATGGCGTGACCCATCATAGTAATATTTATAGCGTACCTCCAACATCTGACATAGCTCAATCATATTATCACCCATTCTTACCATGTGGTGAATAGTGTGGTATATGGTCTTACCAACAAAGGAGTTAGAAATGATATTACATGTATGGATGAACTTATAACAGATCTAATCCTTCTTAATGAAAAATATTTTAATAAATTTTCCTCTTTTTGACTTTTGTAACCTTGTTTTCCATCTTTATATTTTTTTTGCTTTGGTCTTTTGACCAAGTCATCATCATTTAAAAAAAATGATGAATATACACTCTTTTCTTTGAACATATAGGACCCTATTGTTGATTAAAATTCAAATACACATCAAGATAACATATAAATTTCTTCACACATCAATTTAAAATCAAAAGAAAACAATGAGAAGAGAAGAATCTTCTGTAGAACAATAGAACAACATACCCTACTGCACTGATTTCTTTCCCTTCTCTTACTATATTTTCTCATTTTTGAGCTGTGTGTGATTTATGTTTTATATCTTTTATAATTATCTCATATATTTTGTATATTTAAATACAATCTATCTTATTCCTTTTATATATTCTCCCATGAAGAACTATGGAAGAGACTGTGTAGCCTGGACTACCTGTTTGTAATTGTTACCTTTTTATTTTCCCACATAGAACTGTGGAAGAGGATGTTTATAGCTTTTAAAACCTTGTGTATTATTGTCTATAAAACCCAATATATTTTATTTACTAGTTTATTTATTATAAATTTCTCTATATTGGGTTATTTCCAAGTGGAGTGGATGCAGTCTCAACTTTCGACTAAACTTATTGTTTATTCCACTGTGTTTTTACCTGTTTTTTTCTTAATTTGTTAAAAAAATATGTTTTAGTTTTCTAAATTATATAACAAAACATTAATTTTATAGTTAACTTTAATTTTTATTTTATATACCTATTTTATTATAGTTTTGTTTTTCTAAATTTAAAATATTTTAAACATTTTTAACCGAGTTGTGATCAAACTTCTAAAAAGATTTTATAAGTATTGAATTATATATTTATATTGTTTTAGTTGTCGAGTTATATTTTAAAAAATAGGGGATATAGATTTTAAATTGTTTTTAAATATAAATTTTAATTAGAAAATCAATTCACCACCTATTGAGTTTTCCATTTCAACCAATAATTTATTTGGAGAATTATACTAAAAAGAATTTATTCCATAAAATATCCCACTAAAGGTGGTGGGAACTCTTTTCCCAAATATTTTAACAAATATCTTGGATAAATTATTTTATCCTTATATTCTTTTAAAATAATTTTATAGAAACTAATGACTTATAAACCATGTGTATCAAATAATCATATTATTTATTCATTTAATGATAATTTTTTTAAAGCATCTCTTATCATATAAGTTTAAACAAATGAGATTCCAAATACACATATTTTTTTCTAGATTCATCCAAGATTTTAATTAATCCATCATATACAATTACTTGATGATGAAATGAATTTATTCATCACTTTAATTCATAATTTAATCTCTAATAATCAATACTCCATCAATTTTTAACCCATATACATATTTATAATTTTTTATGTATCATAGGTATCATACACACTTCAAAATCTAAGAATTGATTTCAATAAAATTAATACCTAATATGGAATATTGAAGGATATTTTTTCACCCCTTTAGGTATTTTTGATAGTTCCTCCCCTAGTTTATAGTTTATCCATATTAAAAATAACTCCCTTCCTTAGATGATCCTTTATTTGGTTTAGAAATTTGTGTGAACTGGCCATGATCTCTCTTATTCTCATTCTAGAATTTTTTTTACCCATTTAATTTTTACCATCATAATGGAATTTGAGACTAAAAATACCATGTCATGCATATAAATCCTCAACATATTTATGAGAGTGAGTAAAATTTTATCAAACTAATTCAAGTTATAATTCACATTAAACTATGAGAACCCTTCTGGTAATGATTGTAGAATGAATTTAATGGTCAAATTAAGCATGATTGATAACCCCAAACTCTATAATTAATTTATGTACCTAACAATATTGAGTAAATGAGTTGTTATAGAATTAACCTCAACCATATTACACTAAAAGGGTGATTTTTAAATTTTATATCTCTCATGCCTATATTATTCTTGATAGAACCTTTTCATGTTGTCTATTATCCCAAAATCATCCGTATTTTCATAATTCTTTTTATTCTTGTCTTCTATCAAAATAATAATCAATTTATAGATTTCAATAGAATCATTAATATTATAACTATAATCATATTTATCTTTTTGATTACATTCAACTATAGGAGGCTTCTCAGGGAGTTTTTACTCCAATATATAGAACTTTCCTTCTAACTTAAGAATAATTATTAAGTTTTTATATTAGTCTAAATAGTTGATTTTTTTAATATTATATTTATCTAATATCGATATCAAAGTAATTTTAGATGACAATGATTCCATTATATTAACAAAAAAACAATTTATTATACGATTATAATGTTTTACATTAATTTAATTAGATTTTTTTAAAATGTGCTCCCATTATTTTAAATACATCTAATACATTAGTAGACCAAGATCCATATTTCACTATTATTTGTGTCACTTTAGTGTTTATACAACCACTTATTCATTTAGTTAGGCATTTATTCCAATTATATAACATATGAATCTTGGATATTTGAGTGGATAACTTCTTATCTGATCCATCATATGGATAAAATAAACTCTATTTTTGTAGTATCATAATCCTATTAAGATTTATCAGCTAAGTGAAACCCAAATAATATTATGAATATGAGAACCTAATACTATTACGGTCACCCATAAATTTTTTTCCTTTCACAAGATAATTCATGGGCATACAAATTTATTAAGAACTTTTGAATTTCACAAATGTTTTATGGTTTTGTATTGTTTTTATTTTGTGTTTGGTGTGTATTTTTTAAAATTATAGTTGTTTTATATGAGTTTTTATAATTTTAGTAGTTTTCTTAATGATTTATTAATGTGAAAAAATCATTCCTAAATTTGTTTTAATGCCCCAACCCAAATCACCAGGCCTGTGCCAGAGTGCCAGATGACCTCATGTGTGCCTCCCCGTATGCTGGAGGTTGTCGACTAATGGTGAGGGTATGAACAATGTAGTTGGGGGAATTTACCCTTGGTATTAATCCATAGATCAAAATCGTATAACAAATATAAACACCAAGACAAAATAGTAAATCATATGGTAGAAGAGACTTAAAATGCTATAACATATGGCATGTTAGTCATACATGTAATAAACCAAGACCCCCAAATATGGTTGGTCAAACAAAAGTGAAAGAAACAATGGATAAATAAATAAATACATTGTAGAATCTATCCAAATTATATCCCGGTACTACCTCCGACTCCATGATCCACCTCCTCAACAACCTACTTTCCTTTCCCTTTTCCGGATCACTGTTCATGAAGTTTGCTTGTGCATCGATATACCTATATATGGTGTGAGTATAAAACTCAGTTGGAAACCACCAATGCATCTTTAAAATAGGTTAATATATATATATAGAGAGATTATATTTCCTAACATGAATGTAACATATTAGTAAATAATTAACCACTCAAGTTCTTGGCCATCATACTCTAACCCAACCACCACAAACCCCAACCCCACCTTCCTCAGTGGTATGTTAGTAAGGATGCCAATATCAGTCACCACATGTATCAAAACATTACACAAGGTTCATATGTAAGTTAAAATACCTATTACCATCAGTTTTATGCCCACATTACACCTTTAGGGAAACCTAACACCCCACCCTAATGTGGTCATCTATCCTTACATGATAGTACGTCCACATGACTTGACCAATAAATTGGTTCTAAATCACCCCCACATGGTCTCTCTCTAATGTTTTTATTTTGAAACATTGGATGCACTTCACCCTTGAATTATCTACACCCACATCGAATGAACATTTTTGTGATATCCAGCCAGTACCATCAAGTGATCCCAAGTCCTTGTCCTTTGTCTCAACACTCATGATCTACATCCAAGGGATAATTTATCTAATTTTGAGAAACCCAACAATATTAATACCTAAAGAAAAATTTTAAAGTCTAGTAAAAACCCACAAGAAAGTAATATCCTAGAAAGAATGACTGTTCATATTAAGCATGGTTCTCACATCGCCAAACCTACACCCACAAGAAATACATATCAAGAATGGGTATCAATTCACACAAGCACACTCATTATATTATGAAAAAATCATATAAAATTATCCTATGTGGTAAGGAGATTCCAACCTCAATCATGTTTATTCCAAACATTAATATCCACTAAGAGTTGTCACCTGAAACAAGCTCTCATGCCAATTATCCATAGAACCAATCCCAATTCATCACAAAAAATATTTTAGAACATGATTCAAGAATAATAACATGATAAAATTTGAATTTTATTAGTATTAATCAATGATATCTGCCACCAATTATATATCTAGATCCATTGAAGGTAGAGAGAGAAAATGATTCTCAATAGATCCAGGATATGGTCCTTCAATGATCCAAGAATTGTCCATTAGATCACATAGTAATACATAGATCTATCCATAGTACTCTAGATCTACGAATCATCCAAAGAGAAATAATAAAGATATTGTGAGATCAAAATTTGTATAGAATAATGATCACATACCTTGAATTCTCATGGCCCAAATCCTCTAGATGCACAAGATTATGATTTTAAAGGGAGAGGAATTACTAAAAAATACCACTAGAGTCCCTAGGTTCAAGAGACCTAGGCATAAGATAAATAATGAAGATGTTTTAGGAGTTTTCAAGTTTAAACCCAATTTTTGGATTAATTAAAACTCTATACATGGTTTGGTCACACCATTTACTAAACTATGCACCAACTGTGTAAGGTTCTCTACCTATTCTAGGAACCCCCATGGTTTGGCTGCATGGTTTAGTAAATCATGCACCAACTATGTTTTTCCCCTCTATCCCAAATCGCACAATTTTTTGGGGAATTTTCATGGTTAGATCTAACTATGCACCAACCATGTTCCACCCACTATACCTCCCCAAAAGGTGCACAATTTCTTGAGGATAATTTCATGGTTTTCCCTAACCATGTGCAAATAGTAAACCAACTTAAAGGCCTATAAAACCCTATATAACTATTCATAATCTACTTAATACTTTACCCAAGAAAATAACAACTCAAATAAAATCAAATAAGGACTAAAAGTAAGGTATAAAGTACCTGGAAAGTATAATCCATTACAATCTCCCCCTTTAAAGACTAATTATCATCAAGAAGTGTCTCTAGAGTTCATACTCAAACAAATTGGGAAATTTATATTATACATTAGATTCCTGATCCCAAGTATCCTCTTGGACTCATCTATAAAAACAAAAAAAAATGAATAAGTGGTATCACATTTCCCCTCAACACATTAGTTCTCCATTCTATAATCAGAACTATCCACTCCACAAAAGATGCATATGTTTCCAACTAAATATTCTCACAGTTGATCATATTATATAGGATCGGGCTCATACCTCTGATGTTTAGACACATGTAACATGTTATGCATACCTAAATATTATATAGGAATATCTGAATGGTAGGCTACTATTTTGATACACTTGGTAATATAAAACAAACCCACAGACCTGAAACTAGCTTCCCTCGACTCTATAAATGATTATTCCCCAACCAATGTGATACCCATATAAAAACCCGACCAACCACAATAAAGAAAAAAAGTTATCTCCTGTGGATTTCATACAATCATCATCTACTCTGAGTAGTAATCAAACACTTCTAAATCAACTGCACCATCTCAGAGGTCTCCTACACAAACTTGACTCAATGAAAACTACCTTACCTACCTCATACCAACACAATAGTGAGTGGCACAACTAACAATAAAGAGCCTCAAAAGGTGCCTAATGAATCTAAGCCTAGAATCTATTATTGTATGTGATCTCCACTAACTCCAAGTGATTATTCCATTATCCACTGAAGTCTAGAATACATTTCCGAATAATATCCTACAATATATAGTCCATCAGTTTTTGGATGATATTTTGTACTCAGGTTTAACTAATTCCCTATGGCCCTCTATAAGACCTTCTAAAACCGTGATGTAAAACATGTTTCTATGTATGATATGATACTATAAGGAATTCCATGAAGTCTTATAATCTACTGAACATAAAGCCTTCCCAACTCATCTATAAAGTGAGCCTCTCATATTAGTAATAAATATTCTACCTTCATCAATAGATCAACCATCACCCAAAAAACATATCAACTTATTGGTTTCTAGGTAATCTATATCATGAAGTCCAAAATCACCTCATCTCACTTCCACGTAGTAATGAGAAGTGTATAAAGTAACCCTATGGGGAGTTGATGCTACAAATTGACCATATTATAGGTCAGTCAATGAGGGATGAACCCTACAATGACTCTCTTTATTATCAACCACAAAAATAATCACCTAATATCCCGACACATCTTGGTTGAACTTGGGTGAACCACCCCCTAAGAGTCGTGAGAATCGATAATAAAATATTACTTTATAGAAAAAGGAACCACTACTCTTCCATAAAATAAGATCACATCATCACTATCCATTGACCATCCTGGAACTAATTCACTTCCCACTAACTATTCCGGTATGACTAAAAATTTGGGATCCAACTCCTAGATGGACTTTACCTGGTCCACCAATGTTGATGTGATAACCAATGGAGAACATTTCATCACCCTTGATCTTTATATGTTTACATAATCCATTAATTCAATAAGTTCATCAATTTCCATTTCCCTTCTCAAGGTCTCTCTCTAAGATCATATGTTTTCCTTTTAATAGCATCTTCAATGACATTACCTTTCCTCGGAACATAATCCATGCCAAAATCATTTCATGATATGATTATGTGTTAAATTAATTTTGATTATCTTAAGTTGTATTTGTACCTTTTTATGTGGATTTAAATACAATACACATAATTAATTCATTCTCACCCTTTATTTTTTAAAAACACTTTTAAATGTTTCTTTATTTTTCAAAAATTTAAAAGAAATGTTTTTTAAAACTTATACAGCATGAGTATATTTTTCTGCTCTCATGAAGCCTTAATGTTTTCAGGAATCCTATACAAGTTTAAAAGGTAATTTACAATGAAATTTTTTTATTTTATAATTGTGAGAATTTTTAGATAAATGATTCCAAAGTAAATAATGATATTTTTCTCAATAAATTTTTAATGATTTTGTTAGAGTATTTTCATCTATGTCAACACCCTCTATTAAATATTTTTATTAATTGAGGTTGATCTATTATGACACCATCTACCATATTTTATTTAATGGTTTATGATCATTATGACTTGGGATGTACTATCTAGATACCATTTTCCCAATTACTCTAGATGGTTTATGATTATATTTTCTGATTGGGGAAATTATTTACATTTCATATGCTATTTTCAATATGAATGTATATATTGATTATATTTCATCCATTTCACATGAAAAATGTATTAAACCTATTAAGTGTTAGGAGGGCCCCTCTATAGCCCATCTATAAATCTGTAGGTATCATGAGACAAACTAGACCAAGTTTTGGCCAGAGATTTACCCATTAAGATAGACTTGTTGGACAAGGCCTTGATGGTATGTTTATGATGTCTCACATTATGAATTCCATAATTAAGAGATAAGTTATTTATAATCCATGTGATTATTTGACTAGTAGTATATACATGGTTGAGTTTCATTCTAATGTTATTATTTATATATCATTATTTGATCATCTTTTATTCCTACCATATTATGCTTAAGATTTTGTTTTAATGGCATGTGATTTTAGTTATTCACCTTGACTTATTATTTATTTTTATTTATGATGATTTCCAATATATGTTTACCATTACAGAGAATCTAATCTCTCCCCTTTCTTATGTTTTCTTTTTCCCTAGGATCCCAATATGTATATTATGATTGACATATAGGTATAATATAGGAGAATAGGGATATTTACATTGGAGTTTCTATGTTGTTTTCCATTTTAAGTTGTAATGTAAAACTCATGTCTATATTTGGTTTTCCAAAGCTACTAAAATATTTTGTCCAATGGGTTACGATCTCTTATACTTAGTACCAATGTAATAGGGCAAGGCATGTACTCTGGGATACTAGTGTTGGGGTCTTTAAAGTTGGTATCAAATCATGTTTAGTAGGAAATTTGGAAACTAGATTTAGGAAAACATAGGTTAGGGATATATAACCCTATAACTGACTTTGATAATATTATCAAGGTAAGTAAGCTTATGATTTAGAGATTATTTCTACCTAAATTTTCAATTTATGTTAAGTGTTTCACTAGTTTTAGAATATACATTATATTTCATAATGTTATGATCTAATCTAGTATATGCCATTGTTTCAGAATGGTGGATAGTAGAAGGAATGGAAACTGTATTAGCAAACATATTCCATGTAGGGATTTCCATCTTATATAAGATAATGATGTTGGAGATTGATATAAAACTAGAGTTGAACAATTTATTACTATACTAGGACAAATGACTCAAGTTATGAGAAATAACCATACTCGTATGGTGCAGCCCGATCTGCAATGTGATGTAACAATGTTAGAACACTTCATGTGACAAAAACATCCATCATTAAATGGTAATACAAACCAATTTGTAGTTGAGAAAAGGATAAGTTCCTTAGATAATATATTTATCTTCTTGGGAAGTAATGGAAGGTAGACAATTATCATGGCATTTTATCATCTCTCAAGAGATAAAAATCAATTTTGGTTGTTAATTCAAAACACAAAGGAGGGGGAAGAAATTGAAAATATGGTATGTAAGGATTTAAAGAAAATTTTCTTGGAAAAATATTTCCCTCATGAAAGGAGAGTGGATATAGAGAGACAATTGTTGAGTTTGAGACAAAAATAGGATGAAAACATTGCTAAGTTTAAATCCAAATTCACAAGGTTAGAGAGGCATGTTGTGAACTACATACATAATCCAAGGAGTAAGATTGACCATTTTTTTGATAGACTTAAACCAATTCTACAAAGGGTAATAGACTCCCAAAAATTTTAATCATGTGAATATATAGTATCATGTGATATCAAGATAGATAAATAATTCTCTATGTTTTATGACTTTGAAAGGAATCAAGATAATAAGAGGACAATAAAGAAAATGAAGGATACAGGGAAGAAGGGAAAGAGTGATTTTTCCAAATGTGCTAATTTTGGAAGAAAACATCATATTACTTGCTTTAAGGTAATGATATTTTGATACAAATGTAGAGAGAAGGGCCACCAAGCTCGTGATTGCAAAGGAAATAAATAATCCATCCAATACTTCAACTATAAGAAGATGGGGAACTATTCAAATAAATATACCAAACATAAAGGGAATATTGCTCAAAAGAATCAAAGGGATCATGTTCAAGATTATGCTATTACTAAAGTTGAAGTGGAATAGTTAATTTATTTTTTATTTTTGGATTCAATAATTATATTACGATATTCTAGTTATAAGAATCATAAGATATATAATAATTTTACTATAGTAATTATTATTTAAGGATTTGGAAGTATGGATGTTTTCATTAAAGTTTTAAGGTGATTAAGGTATTCATATATTTGGTATGTGACATTAAGAGTTACATTGTGGGGAAACTAATGCTTATTCGATTTTTGAAATTTTGTGACCTTCCTTCTAATTTTTTTTGTTCTTTGAATTTGTGCATATATATTTTTGATGAGTCTTAAGATTAAATACATGTGGAATGGATTAAGTTAAACTTTAAAAATTATTTTTTGTTTATAAAATGTGCTATCCTTTTTGGATTCAGTAAAAATTTACAGGCTAATGTAATGAACTATGGAATTTATGATTCATTAAAGTTTAAGGGATGAATTAAAAATATATCAAAGCACAAACAAAAGATGAGATTATTCTTATGACATAGAAATTAATCAAGTAAGTTTATTTTATAAAGTGATTATCTAAATAGTAAAATAATCCCTTAACTCTTGGGAAAATAATTTTGGAACAAAAACATTATCCATTTACTTTTCTTTTTGTGAAATCAATTTTCTTTTAATCGATCATAAATTTATGGTTTTGTGATGGTAGACTTTCTAATGACCATGTTCTCTATCACTTTACATTATAACGTGATAGTTAGATATCTCTTCCATGTCTAGGATTTCACTTCCCAGTAATGTTATCCTATTTGAAAGCCTAATTTTGTAGTGACCTTCACATTTCCCTTTCCCTCTTATTAAGAGGATGTTTTATTAACCCTATTTTTGATGTGGGTTTTCCATAGAGGAATTTTCAAGGACAAACCTTTTAATTTTGAAGTATAATTTAAAATCATTAGAACAAAATTTATTGAAGGAGGGTAGAATGTAACACCCCAAAATTTTATGGTATGTCTCTTTTTAAATTTAACATATTTGATAGCTTATGTTGTATGCAACGCCGAGTTTAAAACCTTGATATACTATTAAATATTAACATGACTATTGGAATAGTAATATAACCGTTAGGAATAATAATCTAGTCATTAGAATAATAACATCACATATTAAAGTATAAATAAAATTTTGGTATCTCATAAATTAATATATGATATATTTATATCATGTAATAAGTACAAAAATGTTTTAAAAATGATAAATTAAGTGTTGGTATTTTTTTGAAACGTCAATGTTTATTTACAATTTTATAATTAATATAATAATATAAAATAAAATTTATTTTTATAAAATAGATTCCTAAATTAATATTTTGTTTCATTATAATTATAAAATAATTTTATGAGATCATAATTTATTTTTCAAAGTGTCGCAAAATCGATTATAATATTAAAATTAGTATTTTTCAAATAAATGATGATTTTATTAAAAAATTAAATTTCTCATATTTAGAAAATTATTTTCATAAAATGGAGTCCATTTTTAAAATATAAATGTAAAAAAAATTTAAGTTGAATTTTTGGGATTTTTCTAAAATAGGTGAATTTTTGGGGAATAGTGAAATATGATAATTTATGGAATTTAAAATTATAATCCATATACATGATTTTTTGAGTAATGGATGGTGTGTGGATGATGTAAGCACCATTATTTTTAACTCACATGAACTTTTTACTATGCATAGTCACAAGAATCAATACTATTGATAGTCTTGATCCAAAATACTAAAATAATGAATAAAATAATCAAAACACATGCCTCTCCTCCACTATAAATACCACCCCTCAACACCCCTTATCCTCACACCATATAAGCCAAGGATATTTATTATATTCTACTCAATTAGTCTCCCAAAAATATTACCCATGTTTTGGTCTTGCTGGACTCACCAAAAGACCATTTTCATGTCCCTTAAGTAGGCTCTCAAGGAGACGACACTCAAGAGGTAAAACCCTCCCTGTTTCTCTTTTTTATTTCTTTTTTTTTTCTTATCATTTACTCAACTAACCTTATCCAAGTGGAATGATAAATCAATTATATTATATATACTCTAATTTTATTATGTTAATGGAATATCCATCATCAAACCCCTTCTCCTCTCCCTTTTATTCTAAAAATGAAAACATCATCCGTGATGTCTAGATTTACCGCCACCGTGGATGATGCATTTTAATTTTCCATTATCACCCTAAAGGATGGCCATAAAAACATTTTTATGGTTAAATAAGATTTTATTATACATACTATAAGTTATATCATGTTCTAAAACCAATATATAAACATAATATTAAATAAAATGATATAAGTTCATGATGGTCGTAAAAACTGCCAAAATAAACTAAATCATTTTCATTAACATTTTATCTAAAAAATCATCCTAATAGCATATAAAATAATAATATATAATACCATTTAAGCTTATTTAAGTTCATTAAAAACATATTATTTAAATTCTGTATAATTATTCTCATTTTACATGAACTTCCATACATGTATAAAAGTGAACTAATCCTGAAAACCCAAGAAAATGAGCACTCTTAGAATGATGAATTGAACTCTAAAACTAATCAAAATGTCTATAAATGAAATTAATGATAATAAATAAAATAAATTTAGAATATGTTTTGGATTTATTATTTAATTAATATAATTTTATTATCTAGGATGTTAAGTACAAGTATAGAATACTTTCAGACATAAGTTAAGGGTTTTCTCATCTAACTTATATTTTTTTGAGATATTCCCTTTTCACCCCTTATTCCTTGTGTGTGGAGTATGTATACTACCATTTGATATATCATATAATTAATATGTAACGACCTGGAATTTCCATGCATTTTTTTTAATTATATCGGAATTTTACGAGTCCTTGAAAATTGACGGCGCGTGATTCCAAAGCCTGATGTGCCCGGAATGAATTTCTGAATTTTTTTTTGTGTACGTTCAGTAAACGTGCAAGCAGATTTTTGTAACTTTTGAACCGATGCTCAAAATTGAAATTCAAGGACACTGTTGAACTCGCAGCACCGATATTCGCTTAAGGAGACCTTTACCTCGACCGTAGTAGGTCGTGGGTGAAAGATAGATTTTCACTTTTTCGTGAAAAAAATTAAAATTAAAATTATTTAACATTTTACTTTTATTATTGAAACCTCTCTACATGGGTTATGGAGGTTGGGATCACCCGAACTAAAAACCCCATTTTTAAATTAAAGGCGGGGACCACCTGGACCCTCTTTAATGGGAGGAAACCTTTCAACACCCCATCTAATTGTTAGAGCCAACTAAAAATTAATGAAATGTGTTAGAATTTTAATTATGCCAACATAATTAATCTACTTAATTTAAATTATATTGGCACCTTATTCTTTGGGAGGATTTTTGGGGGTTGGAAAAGGAGAAGGGGAGAACTTGTGGAGGAACATTCTCTCTAACGAAGAACACCTCCCAACGAAGATCCTCTCCAACGAAGAACACCTCCCAATGAAGATCCTCTCTAACAAAGAACACAACACCTCCAACGTGGGATGTCTTCAACAACGATGAACCGACATTCGAACTCCCCTCCTCACCAACAACAACAACAAACCTTCGAGGTAGGGATTTTTTTGTTCTTCATGGTTGCGTTAAATTAATCCTCTCGATCTGCCTACTACCAATCTGGTGCGGAGGGTGTGGGCCGAACGAACATGGCCCAATTCCTCCACTGTTATTCATGGTTGTTGTATTCTTCATGGAGGAGAAAAGTGGCAGATGCCTCCTAGGCTAGCCGCACAGAACTAGGGCGACGGGCATCTGCGCTGCCGGTAGAGGAAGAGAACACACGGATGACAGAGGGCAGCCGATGCTACGACCAACCACGGAAGCATGGGTGGCGTGAGTGTGCACCACCATCGGAGAAAATGGCCATGGACCACATGGACGCGGTGGATGGAGGAGGGTGGCCAACTGAGCCGGCCGTGGAGGGGCGGCGCACGACGCACCATTGTCAAAGCAAGGGGCCGCGGCCTGCCCGACCGTGGTGGAAGGTGGAAGGCGGCTGATGTTCGGCTGACCGTGGAGGGGCGGCACACAATGAAATGCTAGGAGGAAAAGGGGCCAGCCATTTTGTCTGGATGAGCTGGACCAAGCGGGACCCGCCCGAGTCTCGCGTGCTGTTGGCGACCGAATGGCCGAAGCCATTCAGTGAGTCAAAGTGGGGGGCGCGTGCAACCCCCCGCATGCGGCCAGGCCGTGCCGCCCAGCGTGGGCCGGACGGCCCAGCACGGGCCAGCCAGGACCCAGTGGGCCGGGTTGCCCAATGCGGGCTGGACCAACTTGAATCGGACCGGGTCAGCTCGGGTCGGTCCAACTGGGTCAGACTGGACCTGGACCAATTTCGACCCTATACGTTCTTTTGGCCGTAACTTTGGCACCGAACGTCCGTTTGACAAACCGTCTATGGAGCCTGAAACCTTAGGGAGAGACGGTCCTTTTGGTATACCCCACTTGAGATTTGGATAAATTTGGGGTATGGTCAGGTTGGATCAAGCACGAATCCAACCAGGACCTCGGGACTAAAAGGCTAATAACTTACAAATCGAGTGTCTGATTGGCACACTGTTTGTTGCGTTGATACCCCTATTACATGACGGTCCTTTGGGATACTTCTTAGTGGTACTTCATGGCAGTTGTAGTATCGACTAGTGTCTTGAGGAGAAGATCCTCTCGGAGACGAGAAAGTTTAGTGCGGGAACCCTGTAGCTGGCTGTAACATGAGAAAGGGATCCTTTGTGGGTCTGTAATTGAGGATTCCACATGGATTCACTCTAGGAATCCATGTGGGTCTGATGAAGTACTAGGATACTATGTGGGTTTGATGATGTACTAGGATCCTCTTTGGGTCTGACGAAGTACTAGGATCCTGTGTGGGTTTGACGATGTACTATGAACCTGTGTGGGTCTGATGATGTACTAGGATCTTGTGTGGGTCTGACGATGTATTAGGATCCTGTGTGAGTCTGAAGAAGTACTATGATCCTGTGCGGGTCTGACGATGTACTAGGATCCTGTGTGGGTCTGACAATGTACTAGGATCTAGTGTGGGTATGAGGATGTACTAGGATCCTGTGTGGGTATGACGATGTACTAGGATCCTGTGTGGGTTTGTAATTTGGGATCCTTCGTGGGTCTGCCTATTAACAGAGTAAGATGATTCAGTAGTTACATCTAATCATGTCTACTATTGTACATAAGATATACCTGGTATGAGCTGAGTCCTTACCTTCGTAGTGGTACCTTTGTGGTATTCTTCTATGTGTCATACCTATGTGGTACTTTCCTTCATGGTGATACCTTTGTGGTATTCTTCTGTGTGGCGTAACTGTGTGGTACTTACCTGCATGGTATTCCTTCCTTTGTGAAACAGTTGAGCTTTGGGTTTTTGAGTTGAACCGTGTGTTTCCTCATGATTGAGATGGGTATACTTGATAACTTAGGTATATGTATGGGAATATACCTAAGTAAGTTTGTCAGTTGATTTCATGCTTTGTGGTTTATCCTTTGTGGATTTTGTGAGACCTTGAGGGTCTCGGGGTCCCTACTGAGTATCGTTATACTCACCCCTACATGGGCTATGCCCGCACCTTGTTGTGTTTGGTGAAAACGACGGACAACACTGACTGAGGAAGAAAGTACTAGGACTGGAAGTAGCTCGGAGGTGGACCTTAGACAAGGTGTACCGCATAGACAACCATTTGAGAGCTGTACCTACCCATCAAGTAGGATCCTTGACGGGTGTTCACAGGAGCTATTCAGTTTACTTGTACTTTCTAGTTTTCTTGTACTTTCCAGTTGGGCTTGTATTCTGGCCCCTTTTACTTACTGTACTCACTCTATTTACTATTTGGATTACTCATGTTCATATCTTGCTGTGTGCATGGTTGCGTGTGTTTACAGGATATAAAGGAAATTCCTTCCTATTTTTAAGGAAAACGCCTTTCGGTGCTAGTTTCCAGCCCCTGGCCTATAGAAGGAGAGCTTGGGGTAGTCACAGCACGGGCCCCGGGGGACAGGTCGTGACAATTGGTATCAGATGAGTCGGTTCTACCATAGAACATAGGACTCTGATCTTTCTTTTAACAGAAATAGTGTTAAGTGTAGTGAGTTTAGTTATTAGTTTAGGTAACCCAGTGTTGGTGCGGCGGCCGACGTATCCATACACCAGGACTCTGACTTCTGATTTCTGACTCAGTGCACAAAAAAACTGATTGCGTGTGTGTTTTAAATAATTTTCCTTTATAAACTCTTGATTCAGCTCATCAGGTATAACTTATTGACTGTGGTGCACCTGTTTCTTTTTAGGATGCCTCCACACAGACATCTAGCTAGTATTCCGGGTATAATATGCACTGATAGCCCACCGAGCGACGTGGCCTCAGTGTAGGGCCCTCTTCCAGTAGAGGCACCAG
This sequence comes from Viscum album, assembly GCA_963277665.1. NCBI lineage: Eukaryota > Viridiplantae > Streptophyta > Magnoliopsida > Santalales > Viscaceae > Viscum > Viscum album. The sequence goes on along the minus strand of OY728126.1, from coordinate 925,195,724 downwards.
TGGTACCATTAACCATTGGGCCACCGATGCTACCAGCCCTATCAGCAAAGGGTGCACGCCGCTTGAGCACATTTCACGAGTTCCAGCGCTAGATGCCACCCAGGTTCAAGGGAGAGACGGACCCTTAGGCAACTGAGGAATGGCTGGAGGTCGTGGTGAGTGTCTTTCAACTGGTAAGGACACCAGCTAATCTCATGGTGATCCTTGCTGCCATTCTTTTACAGGCATTAGTAGGAAGATGGTAGATCTTGATGCTCCAGGTTCACGATGAGGTGACACTCCTCTGGGTAGACTTTGAGAGCCTGTTTCAGAAAGAGTTTGTCCCAACGACTCTTCGCGCAGTGCACATACATGAGATTCTTCATCTGCAGCAGGGTAGCATGACTGTGGCTCAATACTCAGTGAGGTTCACCGACCTCTCATGATACTCCACTAATATGGTACGAGATCCATTCTTCAGGGTCCGGACCTTCGAGCAGGGTCTCAGGAAAGAGATCACGACTTCAATGATTTCTCTTAGCATCCCGACGTAGGCAGGGGTGTTAGAGCGAGCCCTCTTAGTGGAGCGTTTTCTTGCTGACCAGTCACCAGCATCGAGACCCACCACCGGACATCACGTAGCTGAGTATTCTATAGTTGGAAGTAGACAAATGTCATAGAGGTCCAAGAGTACCAGACCTATAGGTGGATGACTGCATGATTCAGGATCGGTTGTGCGGGGCACCGAAGGTAGAGTCAGTCATGCGAGGAGCAGGCAGTGTTTTACATGCGGCGGGTAGGGTCACATGGATCGTGACTGTCCAACCCGATGTACAAATGATTAGTAGATGGTTGAGGGACTGACTAGGTAGTGAAAGAGGTTCGACCGAGGAGGTCTGCAGGGAGCAGATAGACGTGGTAGAGGATCTGGCTGTGCAGCGGGCGGTGGACAATGATTTGAGATGTTACTGCCACCACCACCAGGTGGTCCACCCTGACCACATGAAGCAGGTGGACAGGGGCGAGATCACCTCCAGGCAACTGAGGCTTATGACCACAGTGCTCTGGAGATGATACGAGGTATGATCTGTGTCTACTCCACCTTAGCTGTAGTACTTATAGACATAGGTTCCAGTCATTCTTTTATTACCACTGCCCTCGTTCAAAGCTCAGAGATTCTGACGAAGCCATTGGCTCGATCCTTACAGCTAGAGACTCCTATGGGAGTAGATTCAATGATTATGCACTGGTGCCGGCAGTGTGAGCTTACTCTAGGAGGTGAGAGCTTCGACTGAGATCTTCTAGTAGTGGTGTCGAGGCCTAATGACATCATCTTGGGAATAGACTGGTTATCTACAGTCCATGCTATGATTGACTGTATTAGGCACAAATTACGATGTGTCTGCATAGATGGGACCAAGTTTACCTTCACCAGTGAGAAGGGATCCTTTGTAGCACATGATGGACTTACTCGGAGGAGAGTGCATCCGATCACTCATTAGTTGGCTAGACTTACCCTCAGAGTGGTTGATGTGGGGAGTCCGAGTTATCCTGTAGTGGTGGACAAGTATGCATATGTCTTCCCTAATGATGTTCCAGGTCTACCTCCTCGTAGAGAGGTGGACTTTTACATTAAATTGTACCCTAGGATGACACCAATATCTACACCAGTGTATCGGATGGCTCCCACGAAGTGTCGTGAGCTGCGGGTATAGCTGGAGGACTTACAGGGGTAGAGATTCATCTGAACCAGTGTTTCTCCTTGGGTAGCCCCAATTTTGTTCTCCAAAAAGGTGGATGGGATCTTGAGACTTTGTCTTGACTATCGACGCCTGAACCAGGTGACCGTAAAGAACAAGTACCCACTCCCGAGGATTGACGACCACTTTGATCAGTTGAAGGGAGCACGATGGTTCTCGAAGATAGACCTCATATCAGGCTATCACCAGCTCAGAGTACGAGATGATGATGTACAGAAGATGGATTTCAGATGTCGGTATGGCCATTATGAGTTTTTGTTCATGCCGTTCGGTGTGACCAATTCTCCATCGGTGTTTATGGGACTCATGAACATGATCTTTCAGCCATACCTTGATTGATTTGTAGTAGTCTTCATCGACGAAATTCTGATCTACTCAGCTACTAAGGAAGATCATGCCTATCATTTGTAGATAGTTCTGGACACACTCTGAGAGAACCAGCTTTATGGTAAGCTCTTGAAGTGCCAGTTCTGGATCCGAGAAGTTCACTTTCTGGGACATGTCATCTCGGAGGCTGGAGTTGCGGTGGATCTAGTGAAGATCGAGGCAATAATTTCTTGGGAGCCACCCAGGAGCGTGATGGAGGTGCAAAGTTTCTTGGGTTTGGCTGGATACTACCAGAGGTTTGTGCTAGATTTCTCCAGAGTTGCAACACCTTTATCTGCATTGACGAAGAAGAGGCAACCCTTCGTTTGGTCGGAGAGATGCCAACAGATTTTTCAGGAACTGAGGAAGATGATGACTAGTGCCCCCATCTTGAGGCTACCAGAGGAGGGCATAGGGTACGTAGTCTACTGCGACACATCAGGTACTGGGCTCAGTTGTGTCCTGATGAAGGAGAGAGAAGTGATCGAATATGGTTCTCTATAGTTGAGACAACATGCGAAGAACTACGCTACCCATGACCTGGAGTTAGCAGTAGTGGTTTTCACCTTGAAGATGTGGCGACATTACTTGATGGTCGAATATTTTACAGTCTACTCAGATCACAAGAGTCTTATGTATATCTTCTCTCATAAGGACCTGAACCTGATACAACAACGTTGGATTGAGTTCCTCTAGGACTATGATTTCAAGATAGTCTATACTCCTGGGAAGGGGAACGTTGTAGCAAATACACTCAGTAGGAGGTCGAGAATACAGCTGTTAGGTGAGGCGATGGAGCAGCTGGCCGCTTTGCAGATATCCTTTGTGGATCGAGATAGAGCATATTTTCTTCAGTCTCTTACATTCACTCCCCCACTCCTTTAGCGAGTTAGGGAGGCGTAGCATGGGGGCACTGACTGCGAGGCTCGATGTGCTCGGATATCCACAGGACATGCACTTGATGGATTTTCTGAAGGTAGGGAGCACATCATCCTCTTCAGAAGATGTACCATGGTACCAATGTCGCTTCAGGAGGAAGTGTTGAGGGAATTCCACACATCCCCTCTAATAGTACATCGAGGAGTGGTGAAGATGTACCCGGATATCTGACGATAACACTAATGGATGGGAATGGAGAAAGCTGTAGTAGAGTTTGTCTCTCAGTGCCTCACTTGTCAGCAAGTGAAGGTAGAGCATCAGGTACTAGCAGGCTTAGTTCATCCTTTAGAGGTCCTAGAGTGGAAGTGAGATGAGATATCCATGGACTTCGTGATATGACTTCCATATAAATCTAGGGGTCATGATTCTATCTAGGTGATCATCAACCGACTCACCAAGTCAGCCCACTTCCTACCGATCAGAGAGCAGGGTTCAGTAGAGAGCTTGGGAAGCCTCTATGTGCAGGAGATTGTGCGGCTCCATGGAGTACCCTTGATGATTGTCTCCGATCGTGATACACGTTTCACTTCCCGGCTATGGAAGGCGTTGCAAGAGGCTTTCGGGACACAACTTCATTTGAGAACCGCCTTCTATCCTCAGACGGATGGCCTAACTGAGCAGACCATTCATACCCTCAAGGACATGCTACGTACTTGCGTCCTTGACTTCAGTCGTAGTTGGGAGGATCACTTTCCTTTGGTGGAGTTTTCATACAACAACAGCTATCACTCCACCATTGGGATGACACCTTTTGAGGCATTGTATGAGTGACCTTGCAGATCACCTTTGTGCTGGACTGATCGAGGAGAGTCAACACTCGTGGGACCAGAGATGGTATGGGCTACCATAGAGAAAGTGAAGATCATCCAGGAGCAGATGAAGACTGCACAGAGCAGGAATAAGTCTTATACTGATAGGAGATAGAGACTTCTGGAGTTTGAGGATGGTTACCACATCTTTCTATGGGTCTCACCCCAATGAGGTTTGCAAAGATTTGGTTGGGGTAGCAAGTTATCTCTGGGTTTCATCAAACCTTTTCAGGTCCTCAGCAGAGTTAGCGAGGTGGCTTACTTCTTAGCTCTTCCACCTCAGTTGCACCAAGTGCATGATGTTTTCCATGTATCCCAGCTGAGGAGATATGTTCACGACTTATCACACATCATCGACCATGGCGAGATGGACATCGATGATGGATAGACATTTACGGAGGTTCTAGTAGAGATTGAGGATCGAAAAGAGAAGGTCCTTCATGGGCAGTCGATACCTCTGGTGCACATTCGATGACAGCATGGGAACCTCTAGGAGAGCACATGGGAGCGGGATGCTCAGATTCGTGGTCAGTACCCCCACTTGTTTTCCTATTTTTTGAGTTGTGGATTACGGGGACGCAAAGCCCTAAGGTGGGGAGAATGTAAAGACCCAGAATTTCCATGTATTTTTTTAATTATATGGGAATTTTAAGAGTCCAAAAAAATTGACGGTGTGTGATTCCGAGGCCCGGTGTGCCCGAAATGAATTTCTGAATTTTTGGGTACGTTTAGTAAATGTGCGAGCGGGTTTTTGTAACTTTTGAACCGGTGCTCAGAATTGAAATCTGAGGACACTATTGAACTCATAGTACCGATATTCTCTTAAGGAAAACTTTACCTCAACCTTAGTAGGTCGAGGGTGAAAGATAGCTTTTCACTTTTTTGTGGAAAAAAAGTAAAAATAAAATTATTTAACATTTTATTTTTATTCTTGAAACCTCTCTACATGGGTTATGGAGGTGGGGACCACCTGAACTAAAACCCCCATTTTGAAATTAAATGCGGGGACCACCCGAACCCTCTTTAATGGGAGGAAGCCTTTCAACACCCCATTTAATTGTTGGAGACAACTAAAAATTAATGAAATGTGTCAGCATTTTAACTGTGCCAACATAATTAATCTACTTAATTTAAATTATATTGGAACCTCATTCTTTGGGAGGATTTTTGGGGGTTGGCAAAGGATAAGGGGAGAACTTGTGGAGGAACATTCTCTCCAACAAAGAACGCCTCCCAAAGAAGATCCTCTGAAATGAAGAACACCTCCCAATGAAGATCTTATCAAATGAAGAACGCGCCACCTCCAACATGGGATGTATTCAACAGTGATGAACCGACGTCCATCCTCCCCTCTTCACTAATGACAACAAACCTTCGAGGTAGGTGTTTTTTTGTTCTTCATGGTTGCGTTGAATTAATCCTCTTGATCCTCATGCTACCAATCTAATGCGGAGGGTGCAAGACAAATGAACATAGCCTAATTCCTCCTCTATTATTTATGGTTGTTGTGTTCTTCGCGACGAAGAAAATTGGAAGCTGCCTCCCTGGATAGCCACACAGAACCGGGGCAGCGTGTGTCTGCGCCGCCGATAGAGGAAGATAATGCATGGAGGACAGAGGGTGGAAAATGTTACGACCAGCCGTAGAAGCATGGGCGGAATGGCCGCATGCCACCGTCAGAGCATATGGATGCAACCCACATGGCCATGGTGGATGGAGGAGGGCAGCTGGCCGAGACGGCCACAGAGGGGTGGTGTATGATGCGCCGTCGTCGAAGCAAGGGGCCACGACCTGCCTGGATGTGGTGGAAGGTAGAAGGAGGAAGATGTTCAGCCGACCATGGAGGGGCGGCGCACGACGCGCCACCAGGAGGCAAATGGGTTGGCTGTTTCGGCTAGCTGAGCTGGACCGAGTGGGACCCGCCTGGGTCCCGTGTGTTACTGGTGACCAAACAGCCGAAGCCTTTTAGTGAGTCAAAGCGGGGGGTGCATGACTCCCCCCCCCCACATGTGGCTAGGCCAGGTTGCCCAGCGTGGGCCAGGCCGACCCAAACCAGACCGGGTCAGCCCAGGCCAGGTCGGTCTGACCGGGTCAGACCGAACCCAGACCAGTTTCGACCCTATACATTCTTTTGGTCGTAACTTTGGCAATGGGGATCCGTTTGACGAACCGTCTGTGGTGACAGAAACCTTATGGAGAGATGGTCCTTTTGGTATACCCCAATTGATATTTGGATAAAGTTAGGGTACAATCAGGTTGGATCGAGCACAAATCCAACCGGTCCCTCGGGACTAAAAGACTAATAACTTACAGACCGAGCATCTGATTGACGCACTATCTGTTGTGTTGATACCCCTATTACATGGTGGTCCTTTGGGATACTTCTTCATGGGACTTTGTGACAGTTTGAGTATCGACCGGTGGCTTGAAGATTGGACCCTTCCGGAGACGAGCAAGCTTAGTGCGGGAACCCTATAGCTGGCTGTAACATGAGAAAGGGATCTTTCATGGGTCTATAATTGAGGATTCCACATGGATCCGCTCTAGGAATCCATGTGGGTCTGATGAAGTACTAGGATTCTGTGTGGGTCTGATAATGTACTAGGATCCTGTGTGGGTTTAACGAAGTACTAAGATCCAGTGTGGGTCTGATGATGTACTAGGAACCTGTGTGGGTTTGACGATGTACTAGGATCCCATGTGGGTCTGGCAATGTACTAGGATCCTGTGTGGGTCTGATGAAGTACTAGGATCTTGTGTGGGTCTGATGATGTACTAAGATCCTGTGTGGGTCTTCTGATGTACTAAGATCCTGTGTGGTACTAGGATCTTGTGTGGGTCTATAATTTGGGATCCTTCGTGGGTCTGCCTTTTAACAGAGTAAGATGATTCAGTAGTTACATATAATCATCTCTATTACTGTACCTAAAATATACCTGATATGATCTGAGTCCTTACATTTGTGGTGATACCTTTGTGGTATTCGTCAATGTGGTGTACCTATGTGGTACTTTACTTCGTGGTGATACCTTTGTGGTATTTTTCTGTGTGGCGTACCTATGTGGTACTTACCTTAGTGGTATTCCTTCCTTTGTGGAACTGTTGAGCTTTGGGATTTTGATTTGGACCCTGTGTTTCCTCATGATTAAGATGGGTATACTTGATAACTTAGGTATATGTATGGGAATATACCTAAGTAAAGTTGTCAGTTGATTTCTTGCTTTGTGTTTTATCCTTTGTGGATTTTGTGAGACCTTGAGGGTATCAGGGTCCCTACTGAGTATCGTTATACTCACCCTTGCATGGGCTATGACCACACCTTGTTGTGTTTGGTGAAGATGATAGACAAAACTGACTGAGGATGAGAATAATAGGACTAGAGGTAGCTCATAGGTTGACCTTAGACAAGGCGTACCACAGAGATGACCATTCGAGAGCTGTACCTACCCTTTAGGTGGGATCCTTGGCGAGTGTTCACATGAGCTGTTCAGTTTACTTGTACTTTCCAGTTGGGCTTTTATTCTGGCCCCTTTTACTTAATGTAATCACTCTATTTACTATTCAGTTTACTCGTGTTTTTATTTTTTTGTATGCATGGTTGTGTGTGTTTATAGGATATAAAGGCAATGCCTTCTCGGTTTTAGGGAAAACGCCTTTCGGTCCTAGTCGCCAGCCCCTGGCCTATGGAAGGTGGGCTTGGGGTAGTCACGGTACAGGCCTCAGGGGATGGGTCATGACATAATCCCTTTATATTCATGGTATTAAATGTTTCATTTGATAATTATTAATTTTATGGTGCATACAGTCCGATTGATTACGAAGTGGTAAGAGAATTCTTAACCCAATTTCCTTTCTTTGGGTTAAAAATATACTCCAATGATTATTTCATGATATGATTATGTGTCAAATGAATTTTTATTATCTTAATTTTTATTTAAACTTGTTTTATGTAGATTTAAATATACACCCATAGTTTATTCATGATCAACCTTTATTTTGAAAACACTCTATTAAATGTTTCTTTTTTAAAAATCTAAATGAAATGTTTTCTTAAACATATATGACATGAGAGGATTTTCCTACTTTTATGATGGATTATTTTTTAGGTGTCCTTTAAAATTTTAAAAGGTTATTTCCAAAGAAGTTTTTTATTTTATTATTGTGAGTCTTTTTAAATAAATGATTCCAAAGTAAAAAATGAATTTCTCTCAAGAAATTTTCAATTATTTTGTTAGAGTATTTTCATCTATGTTAACACCATCTATTGAATATTATTCTTAATCGAGGTTGATCACTTATGATACTATCTACCATATTTTATTTAATGATTTATGATTATCTTGATACCATTCTCTATATTACTCAGGATGGTTTATGATTATGTTTTCTGATTGGGGAAATTATTTATATTTCATATGCTAGTTTCAATATGAATGTATATATTGATTATGTTTCACACCTTCCAAATGAGTAATTTATCAGAATTATGAAATGTTTTGAAGGGACCTCTATATCCCATCTATGTATTGGTAGGTATCATGAGACAAACTAGACTTGGTTTTGGCTGAGGAATTACCCATTTATGCAGACTTCTTGGCCGAGGCCTTGATGGTATGTTTATGATGTCCCACATTATTACCTCATTATGAGATAATTTATTTATAATCCATGTGATTATTATACTATTATAATATCCATGGTTAAGTTTCATTCTCATATTATTATTTACATGGAATCATTTGACCAGCTTTTATTACTTCCATATTATTCTTAAGATTTTGTTTTAATGGAATGTGATTTTAGTTATTCACCTTTACCCTATTGTTTATGTTTATTTATGATAGCTTACACTATATTAATACCCTTACTGAGCATCTGAGATCACCCTTTAATTATGTTTTATTTTACCCCAAGATGCCAAGATGTATTTTATGATTGACATGTAGGGATAATTTAAGAGAATATGGACGTTTCCAATAGAGTTTCTATGTTATTTTCCATTTCATGTTGTAATGTAAAATTCATGTTTGTATATGATTTTAAAAAGGTACCAAACTATTCATTCAATTGGGTTGTAATCTCTTATACTCATTACTAATGTAATAGAGTAAGTCACCGAATCCTGGTTACTGGGGTTAGGGTCTTTATAGTTGGAATCAAAGAAAATTTAATAGAAAATTTGTAAACTAGATTTAGTAAAACATAGATTATGGATATATAACCCTATAAATTAATTTGAGAATATTTTCAAGGTAACTAAGCTTATTATTTAGAGATTATTTCTACCTAAATTTTCAATTTATGTTAAGTGTTTCACTAGTTTTAGATAACACATTATATTTCAGAATGTTATGATCTAATCTAGTGTATACCATTATTTATAAATGGTGGCTAGTGGAAGGAATGGAAACCGTATCGATTCACGTATTCCATGTAGGGATTTCCCTCTTATGAAATATAATAATGTTGGATTTAGATCTACAATTTGATCTGAAGAACTTATAACTATATCGGGACAACAAACTCAGGTTATGAGCAATAACCTTACTTGCATGGAGTAACTCGATCCACAACACGATGTAACAATGTTAGACCGCTTCATACAATAACAACCTCCATCATTCAATGGGACTATAAAACTATTTTTATCTGAGAAATGGATAATTTCTTCAGAGAATATATTTTTCTCTATAGAAAGTAATAAAAGGGAGAAAGTTATCATGACCGTTTATTGTCTCTTGGGAGACACAGATCGGTAGTGGTCATTAATTCAAAACAAAAAGGAGGAGGAAGTGTCACAACTCATCCCAGTGGGGCCCATGCTGCGACTTCCCAAGCCCGCCTCCAATAGGATAGGGGATGGTGACTAGCACCGAGTAGGCATATTACTAACATGGGAGGCATTGCCTAAGTACCTGTACACACACACACACATCTCCAAGACCACAATGCTGAAATGTAAAAACCACTACGGAACAAAAATGCATGCATACTACTAAAGCAAACCAACAGAGTGCAATGGAAAGTAAAGTGTTGGAAGTAAACTGGGCCAAAAATACAAGCCCACCAAAATAAGAGTCTAAAAACTACAAAGTCCAACCTGTGAACACAAAGAGGTGCTGGGACTACTGATCGTAGCCGTAGGAACACCTTGTCCTGTAGGAAACTCAGAAAGCTCGGTCCTGTCCTAGTCCACCCTAGACTCTGCCAAAAGGATGCTCGTCTGTACAAGACACGAAACATATGGGAAAAGTCCGTGTATGGGTGAGTATAATAGTACTCAGTAGAGGACCCCAAAAACCACAAAGCAGTAAAGAAAAGGTACAGTCATCAATGTGCAGTATATGTCTACAGAGCATATAGCAACAAAAACCATATATACTCAAAACTCAGACCCGTAGTCTAGAGGCAAGTCACACAACCGCATACCCCGTCTAGGGATTCTGTTCGAAGATTCCAAGAAGCACTCGTTATGGGAGACACACTCCACGAGTCTGATAGCTCTGATGACGTCCGTCCGAGAAGTACTGTTCGTCGAGAACTGCCATGAGAGGTAGATGCACTCATTACGGGAGACACACTCCTGAGTGGGAAGGATCACGATAGATAGAAGCACTCATTATGGGAGACACACTCCTGAGTGGGAAAGATCACGATACATAGATGAGGATCACTGCCAGGGCCATGAAGGATACCACAACTCATCCGGATTCACCTGCTAGGTGATACAACATCTAGGTAGAGGATAAATTCCCAATAGAGTTGGTCACGTCGATGCCTGACTCGACCTAGGGTTAGGAATGGATAGAGGATCTCACTTCGGGCCTCTTGTAGGGATGCCAACTCTATCACAAAAAGTCCTGCTGAAGGGATCATACCCCTGTAGAAATAAAAGATGCCTAAACTTCAGGGGAATGAGAAGAAGGGGCACTAACCCAAATGAAATATGTCCAATATACAGTGAACAATAAGACCATTCCATTTTCTAAAAAGTACACGGCGTGCAGAAAGGTTACACGTCGTGTTGTCTGACCTCAAGTACTGCCCGTATACAACGGCCCATGTCGTAAGGCTGGTCATGTAGAAAAGTTAGTACACGACATGTAGTACTGTGTACACGCCCTGTCCGAGTGCCCAGGATCAGCTCTATGTACGCTGGCCATGTTCCCATACATGGTCTTCAACTCGTGTACTATAACCTGTGTAATCGGTACACGGGATGACCCGCGTTACTAGCCTCGCCTAGCCATGTGATAGAGTACATGGTCATGTAATCCATCCCATGTCTGTGTACCCACTGGATACACATTGAGTCCCATATATCCACCTCTTCCATGCTGTACACACTGTGTTCTAAAGCCGTGTAGTTTATCCCGTGTCTGTGTATTTCCAAAGATACAAGTAGAGCTTCAGGGAAAGTCTAACACACCGTGTGACTAGGGTCATATGCCGTCTGATTCCTCTCTGACCCCCGAAACAATAGCCGCCAATCAAGAACTACATGACATGTTCTTCGGAATTACATGCCGTGTATTCTGGAAATTTCCAAAAATGACGCTCTTCGCCGGCGTGCCTCCCGTGCTGCCCCGATCATCGATCCCGCCATCCTATCACCCTAAAACTCTTAGGTTTTGGTCACCCCAACACTAAGAAGCTGCTTCCTGTGTTTTTGGACCTCTGATCGGTCCTGAAAACAAGTTTTGATCTTCCCGCGTGAATAATGCTTGAAGAACGACCCTTCTCGATCCGGCCCGATTCGTCATCCACCATCGTCGTCGCACCTCCGAAAGGTTGCTGTGGTGTCGATTATTCACCTTGGGATCATTGCGTCACAGAACAGATGTGCAATGATCTTTTGTTCATCACCCCGCTAAGAACATGCGAAAGTAAAGGGAAGAAAATCCAATAAAACAAATTTGAGGAACGAACCTCTGCCGTCATTCATCACGGCGTTGATCCACTCCCGTTAATAGGCTTAAACGGAGAAGAAATAAATAAAAATAAATAAAAATGGAATCAATTCCCCAAATGATCCCAAAGAAATCCCTCCCGAAAGAATATACGAATCCGTGGATTAACTTTTTCATGGTTGATCCGCATTCGTCGTTTAAACTCAAAAATGGGGAAAGAATTCAAATAACAAACCCTTAACTCAATGGGGATTGATCACTGAAGAAGGTGTCGCCCTGCCGCCATTTTAGACATCCTCCAACTTCGTTGGCGTGACGATTCTCGACTTCGATCTGTTGTCCTTCGTCTTTGAGGTTTTTCTCCAGCGCTCCACGGATCCTCCATAGATTTCTCTCAATCGTCCACCAACAAGTAGAATCCTGTTATCCTAATAAAAAGGGAACAAAAATGGAATCTCATAATGTTGCGGCATTAATGAGTCCACCTTTCCATTTTTGAGTCATTATGACATGGAATTTATTAAATGAACCGTTGCCCTGTCACCACGCTATAATGGATGCTTCCATAAAAATAAAATAAACATTGAAAATTTTATTTTATTTTTATTCTACTAAAAACGTACAAAAATTAACTTCTTCCCTCGACCCGCGCCGGTCGAGGTTAGGCTTGTTATTGGGTAAAGTCATCGTCCCGGACGCAACGGTGCCCTCAGATTTTTAATCCAGGCATCCATTTGGAAACTTCTACAACCGCGTGCGAGTACCGACTCACTTAACTTAAAAAGTTTCAAACCATCATTCTAAGCTCACCGGGCCTCAGAATGTGGTGTTTTCTCTGCGTCTGGTCTCATAATAATCCCATATAATATTTGAAAATAATACATGGAAAAATATGAGACATTACATTCTCTCCACCTTGGGGCTTTACATCCCCAAAAATCCAAAACAAAGTCTACTAAAAAAGATGTGGGTACTGGGCACGGATCTGGGCCTACCGCTCCCAAATGCTCTCCTAAAGATTCCCATGCTGCCACCGGATTCGCACCAAGGGAATTGATCACCCACGAAGGATCCTCTCCTTCCGAACCTCAATCTCCACTGGGTACTCAGCAAAGGTCACTCCATCCTTGATGTCCAGCTCGCCCCAGTCGATGATGTGTGATGGGTCATGCACGTACCTCCTCAGCCGCGACACGTGGAAGACATCATGTACCCGATGCAGCTATGGTGGTAGAGCTAGGAGGTACGCCACTTCGCCAACTCTGTATAGTATCTATAAATGTAAAATCCATAGATTTTATGAAAAATATTCTATTAATTTCATTAATGTCTTGTGTTGTATTCTACACCAAGATTACCTTGCGCTGTACGCAACACCGTATTAGCTTGCGGTATACGCAACACTATTCTTGGATCGTGTTAAACACAATTTTGATAATAGTTATTCTATGAAACATTGAGTATATATATATATATATTCAATGTATAAATGAAATACGGTTGGATTCTGTTATACGAAACAACGAAGAATTCTTTCACAACACGCAACCCTAACTTGGCCTGCATTACACGCAATCACGACCTTCCTCAATAGCGTGTGTTGTACGCAATACCGGGTTTTAATAAACGATGTTATATTATTATAATATTGTCATGAACTAGCCGTTATGAATAGTATTAACTAAATTTTGAATTTTATAACATTATTATTCATCTTACACATTTCTAGAACATGGTATAAGAACAAAATAAATTTTTCGGGTAAAATAAGTATTTTTTCAAAAAATGCAGTTTTGCCTCCTTTTGATGGCGCACCCAATTTAAATCTAGTTTTTGACATGTTTATAAGTTCAATTTGACAAAATAAAATTCTTCTTTGGAATAAATAAATAAAAATTTACTTTGGATAAATTTTTCATATTATTCTGGTAACTTTCACATTTTAATGAATAGTAAAAACACGCTATATTTTAATTAAAAACAACTTTTTTCATCGTAATATATTATGTGGTTAAATTATAATATTGAATGGTTTTAAATTATAAATATAATATATCTTTACCATTTAATATAATGTATGTCATTAGCATTGATTTTACCTTGAATTCGTAGGTTAAATCAATTCAATCTTTTGCAATGTTTTAAACAAAAACCGTTTTTATTCGACAACGGGATTAATTTTAATTTAATTTCTGCAACTTCTTTGTATTGAATTTTAAAAAATGGATTCCATATTTGTAATCAGTGGGTCCAAATTATGTTAATTGGCTACTTTTTATTTTTGGGAATTATGAATAGTAACTACAGTAAATTTTATTTACCATAGTTAAAGGTAAATCGGGTAATTAAGGGTAAATATAATATTTTAAAATTACCCTAACAAATGTTAAAATCCTATTGGATGACTAAAAGTCGACCCATATCACCTAAGGGTCGGATTATATTCATTTAATTAAATTTTTTCAATGAAAATAATTTAATTATTATTAAAACGAAAGAATGTGACAACATGTCACTTTCTTAAATCTTATAAGTATAATAATTTTAATCTAGTGATAAACTTCATGAAAATTCTAACATGAATAGTCTACAGAAAGATAATACAATTATCTACATCATAGGAATTTATTTATAATTTTTAGGGATTAAATAATTATCATTTATTATGACACATAGATGATGCAATAATTGTCTTATTAATGAAATATTGACATAATTGATGTTATAAATGCCCAAATAAATGTAATTTGAGACTTTTTATGACTTAAACTAATTTTATAGGTTAATATGACATGTTATTGTTGATTTAAGTAACTTGGTTTGAACTTATCATTCTTTTATGAATTTCATAAAAATCATATACCAAATAGTGTCAAAATTGACATAAAATAGTTTTTAAAACAAATATTATATTATTAATTGTTCTTTTATTCCTAAAAATCTAAGGTTCGGCCAAATGACTTAGATAAGATTATATATATTAATAATAAACAACTTGGGGTTCTTTTGGCTTGATATAGTATGTTTATTAACCATATAGTGTAAGAAAACAAAATAACACGGTAAAAGTTAAATTATTTAACTTAGAGTTAAATCTAATTGATAAGGGTAAAATAATAACCTAAACTGGTCTAAATCCTATTTGATGAGAGGATTTCGAACCATACCCACCTTAGACTCGAAATAAATCAATTTGAAGCCATTTAAAACCGAAAACGACTTTATAATAAAATAATATTTTTAGTTATTCCAAAGGTGCCCCTCTCCTCCCTTATAAAAGGGAACCTCCTCCCTCTCTTCCTCACACAACTTTGAGACTTCAAGCTCGGAAAACCCCTTCCAAAATCCCTTCTCCACTTCCCTAGAATAATCCTAGAGGTTCTGGTCTTCTTCAAAGACCCATTTATTGCCCTAAAAGGAGGTCTCAAAGAAGCACTTCAAAGAAGAGGTAATGTCCGTTACCGATTATTTCATCTTTATTTCTTCTTCCACTTCTTATTCTTAGGTTGTTTCATTATGAAGTAATAAAATCAGTATCAATCATATAATGATATGTTATTATAAGTATTAAACAACCCTATTTCACCATCTATCCATCCTACGGAAAAAGAAATCACCGCGCGTGCGTACGTACGGAATACCGTCTCCACGCCGTGGTGTAATCTATTTTCCACCACCACCTTACATGGATGGGTATAATGGTGTAAAGAATAACTATAAATAGTTATTAGAACATCATATTGATTCTGATATATTGTATCATCCACTCCAATTCAATTCAATAATTATGGAAACGATATCATCGCTCGTGCGTATGTACGGACTACCGTCTCCACGACGCGATGAGATTCATTCTCCATGTTAACCATTTAAGAATTATTATAAAGTATATATAAGAAATAATAATGAAATATATGAAATTATAAAGCTACTGGATTTATGTATATATGTATGTCATCTACTTAATTCCATTCAACTCAATAAGGAAACGAAAACAGCGTTCATGCGTACGTACGACCTACCGTCTCCATGAACGGTGTATTTCTTTCGATTTACTAATTTATTATATATATGTATATTCTGAATATATATTATATATAAATCATCTTTTATATTCTGGAATTATGTAATTATGATCTAAGAAATCATATGAATAATTACAAGTCAAAACACGGACGACAAATGAAACAATTTTACCCAAAATGCTCTTTAACATAGAATTTACAAAAGAAAGGGTAATATAAAGTCATAAGTGAACCATATATGATATAATAACAATGATTATGATTCTGGAATAAGTCAATGACATTATTTAAATAATTATACAGGAGTTTCGGACACCTACGAAGAAAATCGGACCTAAGGTAAGGAAAAATATCACAATCTCATTTTTATCCGAGATTGTTTTTAATTTGGCATTTACCGGGGTGTATTTTATCATCCAAATCCATGTTCCCTCAATATTTAATATTATTTCCATCCACCTAAAATTGTTTAAATCCAATTTTACCCTTCGGTGAGTTTTTAGTAAAAGATATGAAAGGAATCTTTTGTCGTTTTTCGTATGAGGTAATTTTTGACTTTTCCGACAAAAGTACAGGAAGAATGTTTTTTTAACTTATACGGCATGAATGGATTTTTAAAAAATTATTTCCAAGAAGCTTCCTTTAAAAGTTTTCAAGTTTATTTTTAATCAACTTCTTTTAGTTTAGAATTGTATGACCTGTTATGAAAGGAAAAGTGTTTTTGAAGAAGAAAGGATATTTTCCTCAAGAATGGAGTTCAAGTGTTTTATCAAAATTATTTTCCATCTAAGATAATAAAGGGTTCTGTTTTATCCCTATTATTACATTTATTTGATTATGTTGTGATGGAATTATTTATATGAATTCCTTTATCTTATATGAATTGTTTTATGATGTCATGATGTTTAAGATTTCCATTTGTATTACATGGGTTATGCAATGATGTATGATTTATGATTTTGTGGCACACATAAGAATGGTATCATTATGAGATGGGTGGGACCTATATCTCCCTCCAATGCATTGGGTAAAGATTTTATATCTCATGAGATAGACATGGCTGGAATGGTAGGTTATACCGGTTCAGTGAAACAGGACTGAAACGAGGGTGACTCTGTTCAGAAAGGGACTTTGTCCACTAAGATAGTCTTGGAAATGTGTCTTGACTAATAAGATATGATTCTCTATGATTATGTGTGTATTCCACAATGTTTCATGTTTTAAGTTATGATTATTGGGATTTCATTTCACTACTATGATTTATCCCATGTTATGAAATTATGCTCTCTTTTGCAGGATAAGATTTCCAAAATGTTTTGTGCTTATGTATATGATGTGATTTATATTTCTTTTGTTTACCCTTACTGAGCATTTGAGCTCACCCTTTTATGTTTTCTTTTCCCCAGGATATAAAGAAAGGTTTTAGGTATAATAAAAAGGAAGATCTTTATGGGAGATGTTGAAGATCTTTCACCAGGATTAGAGGATTATATTCCGAGTTTCCAAAGACACTAAACTATTACGGTCCTTGTGTGTGTGTTTTTGTTATGTACTAAGTATTCCGAAAATATAATGTAATGTCAATGTACGTCAAGCTTTGGGTCTCTACAGTTGGTATCAGAGGAAATGTTTAGTCAACCTTTGGAAACTAGGATGCGTGAACGTTAGTGAGATCCCTAGAGATATTTCTAAGGTATGTCTAGGGATGTCCCTAAGGATAATTATACGTATAGGATATAGTCCTAGAACTATGGTAACGATATTAGACTAAACCAAAGATGTTAGATATTGAAGTTACTCCCCCTTTATTATGTTTTTTTGCCTCTCACACTATTCTTTTTGGGTTTTAGAAAATGGCTGGAAACAAGATGATTCACGATAATGGAGGATATGATGGACAATGGAATGATATTCTTCATGAGAAACCAAATGAAATGGGATTTGGAAGTCCAAACATCATTATTATGCCGAATCAGCAATCTCATAATATGATTAATAAAGTAAAATTTGGTAAGTTTCCTGACTCGGCTAATAAGAGAAAGATGGAGTTCCATGATGATCATAGAGGAAAGAAAGTTCAATTTGCCTCATGTAAATCATGTGGGAAGAGGCATCAGGGAGATTGTTTCAAAGGAACTGGAAGATGCTTTGGGTGTAAAAAAGAAGGACACAAAGCCAGTAAGTGCAAATGAAAAAGTTCAATTAAGACCATGGACAAGGATAATGGTATTGCTACGACATCAACAATGGTTAAATGTTTTAAATGTGGAATGTACGGGCATTATGAAAACCAATGCCCTAAGGGAAGGTCTCATGAAGAGAATCAGTATGGTCATATGGGTAGTAATTATGTTGATGATGATGAAGAGACAACAAATGATATGTGAGATGAAAGAATTGTTGAAGCTCGGTCAATGGTTTAAGAAGGTGGTGGAATGATTACATGTTTATCAAGTGTAATGTTGTATAAGTAATCTCATGGTACTATGGAATAAAGAGACATATAAGGATTGTTACACTGTTGTGTTTCCTTGAGTTTTGAAAATGTATGATTAATGTTATCAGTATCCATGAAAGGTTATTCAGATATTTTTGGAATGTAGATGATATGTTCATAATGAAGGGGAAATGAGAAAACGAAATGTTTAACAGTATTCATGAGCTCATGATTGATATAAGGACTAAGTGATATAATGGTTTGAGTATAAATAATTTTGAGGATTTTGGTTTATGGAAAGTGTTAACTTTTAACTGCATTCAGGTTTTCACTAAGGTTCAATGGGTATTCAAGAGAATACATGATTAAGGCCTTTGAATGTTTAGAATGTGATCAACAAGACATATCTTATGATATATGGGGATCAACGATGGTATTAAATCTCCGGTAATAATTTTCACTATATTACGAGAGTGGACTGCAGTATTATGGATAAGCCTAAAGATTGGAATGGATTATGTTGGACATAAGTTAGTATTATTTAAGGATATAACTTTTGATATTATTTATGTGATGTTATAGTAATGTAGTTTTAGAAAAAGGACAACATGCAGGACGGGCGACAGCCCATCGCGTCGGACAAGGCCGTGGGAATCGAACCCACAACCGAAGTGCGACTGGACTTTAGCGCCCACCACTGGCCTATAGGAAGTCCCTGTTTAGTAGGAAACTAGTTTTATTATATTAAGCAGAATGATATATGAAGTATAAGTCCATTTTAGGAACCATATATGATTAATCTCACTATAGATGGACTTATGTAAGTTTTGATAACTTTTCTAACCTTTTTGTTTCAGACAGATGGAATGACACATCATTCTATCACATGATCTGCTAACACATCACGAATGACAAATTCAACTTCATTTTATTAAGGGATGAAGCGGAAATTGTTCAATTCACGAAAAATAGTGAGATTGTACCAAAATCATGTAAGTATTTCTTTTAATTCATTAACTTTAGGGAAACGATCTTGAAAACCAAAAATGTTGTCCTAGTGCTCTTATATCTGATGAATCAGATAGTACCTTAGATCGTCACAAATTTATGGCTTTGTGATTGGTGGCTTTTCCATAGCCATGTTCTCTACCACTGTCCATCAGAACATGATGGTTAGATTTCTCTTCCATATCCATATTTTTACCTATGTGGAAACCCAGTTATTAGTTTATTTGGGTAACCATTACATTTCATACTTTTGTTTTTAAAGATTGGTTTTGGTATTCCTTTTTACGATGTGGGTTTCTATTAAAGAAACTTTCGAGTAGTAAACCATTTATAACCCCGACAAATTTCGAGGGCTAAATTCATTTTAAGGGGTGTAGAATGTAACACCCCTATATTTTATGAAAAATATTCTTTTAATTTCATTAATGTATTGTGTTGTATTCTACACCAAGATTACCTTGGGCTATACACAACACCGTATTAGCTTGTAGTATACGCAACACTATTCTTGGATCGTGTTACACACAATTTTGATAATAGTTATTCTACGCAACATTGAGTATATATATATATATATATATTAAATGTATAAATGAAATATGGTTGGATTCTGTTATACAAAACAACAAAGGATTCTTTCACAACACGCAACCCTGACTTGGCCTGCATTACAGGCAATCACGACCTTCCTCGATAGCGTGTGTTATACACAATACCGGGTTTTAATAAACAATGTTATATTATTATAATATTGTCATGAACTAGCCGTTATGAATAGTATTAACTAAATTTTTAATTTTATAACATTATTATTCATCTTACACATTTCTAGAACATGATATAAGAACAAAATAATTTTTTCGGGTAAAATAAGTATTTTTTCAAAAAATGCAGTTTTGCCGCCTTTTGATGGCACACCCACTTTAAATATAGTTTTGACATGTTTATAAGTTCAATTTGACAAAATAAAATTCTTCTTTGGAATCAAGAAATAAAAATTTACTTTGGATAAATTTTTCATATTATTCTGGTAACTTTCACATTTTAATGAATAGTAAAAACACGCTATATTTTAATTAAAACAACTTTTTTCATCGTAATATCTTATGTGGTTAAATTATAATATTGAATGGTTTTAAAGTATAAATAGAATATATTTTTACCAATTAATATAATGTATGTCATTAGCATTGATTTTACCTTGAATTCGTAGGTTAAATCAATTCAATCTTTTGCAATGTTTTAAACAAAAACCCATTTTTATTCGACAACGAGATTAATTTTAATTTAATTTCTGCAACTTCTGTGTATTGAATTTTAAAAAATGGATTCCATATTTGGAATCAGTGGGTCCAAATTATGTTAATTGGATACTTTTTATTTTTGAGAATTATGAATAGTAACTACGGTAAATTTTATTTACCATTGTTAAAGGTAAATCGGGTAATTAAGGGTAAATATAATATTTTAAAATTACCCTAAAAAATTTCAAAATCTTATTGGATGACTAAAAGTCGACCCATATCACCTAAGGGTCGGATTAGATTCATTTAATTAAATTTGTTCAATGAAAATAATTTAATTATTATTAAAACCAAAGAATGTGACAACATGTCACTTTCTTAAATCTTATAAGTATAATAATTTTAATCTAGTGATAAACTTCATGAAACTTCTAACATGAATAGTATCCAGAACGCTAATACAATTATCTAAATCATAGGAATTTATTTAGAATTTTTAGGGATTAAATAATTATCATTTATTATGACACATAGATGATGCAGTAACTGTCTTATTAATGAAATATTGACATAATTGATGTTATAAATGCCCAAATAAATGTAATTTGAGACTTTTTATGACTTAAACAAATTTTCTAGGTTAATATGACATGTTATTGTTTATTTAAGTAACTTGGTTCGAACATATCATTCTGTTATGAATTTTATAAAAATCATATACCAAATAGTGTCAAAATTGACATAAAATAGTTTTTAAAACAAATATTATATTATTAATTGTTATTTTATTCCTAAAAATCTAAGGTTCGGCCAAATGACTTAGATAAGATTATATATATTAATAATAAACAACTTTGGGTTCTTTTGGCTTTATATAGTAAGTTTATTAACCATATAGTGTAAGAAAACAAAATGACACGGTAGAAGTTAAATTATTTAACTTAGAGTTAAATCTTATTGATAAGGGTAAAATAATAACCTAAACTTGTCTAAATCCTATTGGATGAGAGAATTTAGACCCATCCCCACCTTAGCCTCGAAATAAATCAATTTTTAGCTATTTAAAACCGAACATGACTTTATAATAAAATAATATTTTTTGTTATTCCAAAGGTGCCCCTCTCCTCCCTTATAAAAGGGAACCTCCTCCCTCTCTTCCTCCCACAACTTTGAGCCTTCAATCTCGGCCAAAACCTGCCAAAATACCTTCTCCACTTCCCTAGAATAATCCTAGAGGTTCTTTTCTTCTTCAAAGACCCATTTTAGTGCCCTAAAAGGAGGTCTCAAAGAAGCACTTCAAAGAAGAGGTAACGTCCGTTACCGATTCTTTCATCTTTATTTCTTCTTCCACTTCTTCTTCTTAGGTTGTTTCATTATGAAGTAATAACATCAGTATCACTAATATACTGATATGTTATTATAATTATGAAAAAACCCTATTTCACCATCTATCCATCCTACGGAAAAAGAAATCACCGCGCGTGCGTACGTACAGAATACCGTCTCCACGCCGTGGTGTAATCTATTTTCCACCACCACCTTATATGGATGGGTATAATGGTGTAAAAAATAACTATACATAGTTATTAGAACATCATATTGATTCTTATATATTGTATCATCCACTCCAATTCAATTCAATAATTATGGAAACGATATCATCGCTCGTGCGTACGTACGGACTACCGTCTCCACGACGCGATGAGATTCATTCTCCATGTTAACCATTTAAGAATGATTATAAAGTATATATAAGAAATAATAATGAAATATATGACATTATAAAGCTACTGGATTTATGTATATATGTATGTCATCTACTTAATTCCATTCAACTCAATAAGGAAACGAAAACAACGTTCATGCGTACGTACGGCCTACCGTCTCCATGAACGGTGTATTTCTTTCGATTTACTAATTTATTATATATATGTATATTCTGAATATAAATTATATATAAATAATGTTTTATATTCTGTAATTAATTAATTATGATTTAAGAAATCATATGAATAATTACAAGTCAAAACACGGACGACAAATGAAACAATTTTACACAAAATGCTCTTTAACATAGAATTTACAAAAGAAAGGGTAATATAAAGTCATAAGTGAACCATATATGATATCATAACAATGAGTATGATTCTGGAATAAGTCAATGACATTATTTAAATCATTATATAGGAGTTTCAGACACCTACGAAGAAAATCGGACCTAAGGTAAGGAAAAATATCACAATCTCATTTTTATCCGAGATTGTTTTTACTTTGGCATTTACTGGGGTGTATTTTATCATCCACATCCATGTTCCCTCAATATGTAATATTATTTCCATCCACCTACAATTGTTTAAATCCAATTTTACCCTTTGGTGAGTTTTTAGTAAAAGATATGAAAGGAATCTTTTGTCGTTTTTCATACGAGGTAATTTTTGACTTTTCCGACAAAAGTACGGGAAGAATGTTTTTTTTAACTTATACGGCATGAATGGATTTTTAAAACATTATTTCCAAGAAGCTTCCTTTACAAGTTTTCAAGTTTATTTTTAATCAACTTCTTTTAGTTTAGAATTGTGTGACATGTTATGAAAGGAAAAGTGTTTTTGAAGAAGAAAGGATATTTTCCTCAAGAATGGAGTTCAAGTGTTTTATCAAAATTATTTTCCATCTAAGATAATAAAGGGTTATATTTTATCCCTATTATTACATTGATTTGATTATGTTGTGATGGAATTATTTACATGAATTCCTTTATCTTATATGAATTGTTTTATGATGTCATGATGTTTAAGATTTCCATTTGTATTACATGGGTTATGCAATGATGTATGATTTATGATTTTGTGGCACACATAAGAATGGTATCATTATGAGATGGGTGGGACCTATATCTCCCTCCAATGCATTGATTAAAGATTTTATATCTCATGAGATAGACATGGCTGGAATGGTAGGTTATACCGGTTCAGTGAAACAGGACTGAAACGAGGGTGACTCGGTTCAGAAAGGGACTTTGTCCACTAAGATTGTATTGGCAATGAGTCTTGACTAATAAGATATGATTCTCTATGATTATGTGTGTATTAAACAATGTTTAATGTTTTAAGTTATGATTATTGGGATTTCATTTCACTACTATGATTTATCCCATGTTATGAAATTATGCTCTCTTTTGCAGGATAAGATTTCCAAAATGTTTTGCGCTTATGTATATGATGTGATTTATATTTCTTTTGTTTACCCTTACTGAGCATTTGAGCTCACCCTTTTATGTTTCCTTTTCCCCGGGATATAAAGAAAGGTTTTAGGTATAATAAAAAGGAAGATCTTTATGGGAGATGTTGAAGATCTTTCACCAGGATTAGAGGATTATATTCCGAGTTTCCAAAGACACTAAACTATTACGGTCATTGTGTGTGTGTTTTTGTTATGTACTAAGTATTCCACAAATGTAATGTAATGTCAATGTACGTCATGCTTCGGGTCTCTACAGTTGGTATCAGAGGAAAGGTTTAGTCAACCTTTGGAAACTAGGATGCGTGAACGTTAGTGAGATCCCTAGAGATATTTCTAAGGTATGTCTAGGGATGTCCCTAAGGATAATTATACGTATAGGATATAGTCCTGGAACTATGGTAACGATATTAGATTAAACCAAAGATGTTAGATATTGAAGTTACTCCCCCTTTATTATGTTTTTTGCCTCTCACACTATTCTTTTTGGGTTTTAGAAAATGGCTGGAAACAAGATGATTCACGATAATGGAGGATATGATGGACAATGGAATGATATTCTTCATGAGCAACCAAATGAAATGGGATTTGGAAGTCCAAACATCATTATTATTCCGAATCAGCAATCTCATAATATGATCAATAAAGTAAAATTTGGTAAGTTTCCTGACTCGACTAATAAGAGAAAGATGGAGTTCCATGATGATCATAGAGGAAAGAAAGATCAATTTGCCTAATGTAAATCATGTGGGAAGAGGCATCAGGGAGATTGTTTCAAAGGAACTGGAAGATGCTTCGGGTGTGGAAAAGAAGGACACAAAGCCAGTAAGTGCAAAGGAAAAGGTTCAATTAAGACCATGGACAAGGATAATGGTATTGCTACGACATCAACAATGGTTAAATGTTTTAAATGTGGAATGTACGGGCATTATGAAAACCAATGCCCTAAGGGAAGGTCTCATGAAGAGAATCAGTATTGTCATATGGGTAGTATTTATGTTTATGATGATGAAGAGACAACAAATGATATGTGAGATGAAAGAATTGTTGATGCTCGGTCAATGGTTTAAGAAGGTAGTGGAATGATTACATGTTTATCATGTGTAATGTTGTATAAGTAATCTCATGGTACTATGGAATAAAGAGACATCTAAGGATTGTTACACTGTTGTCTTTCCTTGAGTTTTGAAAATGTATGATTAATGTTATCAGTATCCATGAAAGGTTATTCAGATATTTTTGGAATGTAGATTATATGTGCATAATGAAGGGAAAATAAGAAAATGAAATGTTTAACAGTATTCATGTGCTCATGATTGATATAAGGACTAAGTGATATAATGGTTTGAGTATAAATAATTTTGAGGATTTTGGTTTATGGAAAGTGTTAACTTTTAACTGCATTCATGTTTTCACTAAGGTTCAATGGGTATTCAAGAGAATACATGATTAAGGCCTTTGAATGTTTATAATGTGACCAACAAGACATATCTTATGATATATGGGGATCAACGATGGTATTAAATCTCTGGTAATCATTTTCAATATATTACGAGAGTGGACTGCAGTATTATGGATAAGCCTAAAGATTGGAATGGATTATGTTGGACATAAGTTAATATTATTTAAGGATATAACTTTTGATATTATTTATGTGATGTTATAGTAATGTAGTTTTAGAAAAAGGACAACATGCAGGACGGGCGACAACCCATCGCGTCGGACAAGGCCGTGGGAATCGAACGCACAACCGAAGTGCGACTGGCCTTTAGCGCCTACCACTGGCCTATAGGAAGTCCCTGTTTAGTAGGAAACTAGTTTTATTATATTAAGCAGTATGATATATGAAGTATAAGTCCATTTTAGGAACCATATATGATTAATCTCACTATAGATGGACATATGTAAATTTTGATAACTTTTCTAACCTTTTTGTTTCAGACAGATGGAATGACCCATCATTCTATCACATGATCTGCTAACACATCACGAATGACAAATTCAACTTCATTTCATTAAGGGATGAAGCGGAAATTGTTCAATTCACGAAAAACAGTGAGATTGTACCAAAATCATGTAAGTATTTCTTTTAATTAATCAACTTTAGGGAAACGATCTTGAAAACCAAAAATGTTGTCCTAGTGCTCTTATATCTGATGAATCAGATGGTACCTTAGATCGTCACAAATTTATGGCTTTGTGATTGCTGGCTTTTCCATAGCCATGTTCTCTACCACTCTCCATCAGAACATGATGGTTAGATTTCTCTTCCATATCCATATTTTCACCTATGTGGAAACCCAGTGATTAGTTTATTTGGGTAACCATTACGTTTCATAGTTTTGATTTTAAAGATTGGTTTTGGTATTCCTTTTTATGATGTGGGTTTCTATTAAAGAAACTTTCGAGTAGTAAACCATTTATAACCCCGACGAATTTCGAGGGCGAAATTCATTTTAAGGTGGGTAGAATGTAACACCCCTAGATTTTATGAAAAATATTCTTTTAATTTCATTAATGTCTTGTGTTTTATTCTACACCAAGATTACCTTGCGCTATACGCAACACCGTATTAGCTTGCAGTATACGCAACACTATTCTTGGATCGTGTTACACACAATTTTGATAATAGTTATTCTATGCAACATTGAGTATATATATATATATATATATATTCAATGTATAAATGAAATATGGTTGGATTCTGTTATACGAAACAACGAAGGATTCTTTCACAACACGCAACCCTGACTTGGCCTTCATTACACGCAATCGCGACCTTCCTCGATAGCGTGTGTTGTACGCAATACCGGGTTTTAATAAACAATGTTATATTATTATAATATTGTCATGAACAAGCCGTTATGAATAGTATTAACTAAATTTTGAATTTTATAACATTATTATTCATCTTACACATTTCTAGAACATGGTATAAGAACAAAATAAATTTTTCGGGTAAAATAAGTATTTTTTCAAAAAATGCAGTTTTGCCGCCTTTTGATGGCGCACCCACTTTAAATCTAGTTTTTGACATGTTTATAAGTTCAATTTGACAAAATAAAATTCTTCTTTGGAATCAAGAAATAAAAATTTACTTTGGATAAATTTTTCATATTATTCTGGTAACTTTCACATTTTAATGAATAGTAAAAACACGCTATATTTTAATTAAAAACAACTTTTTTCATCATAATATATTATGTGGTTAAATTATAATATTGAATGGTTTTAAAGTATAAATAGAATATATTTTTACTATTTAATATAATGTATGTCATTAGCATTGATTTTACCTTGAATTCGTAGGTTAAATCAATTCAATCTTTTGCAATGTTTTAAACAAAAACCCGTTTTTATTCGACAACGGGATTAATTTTAATTTAATTTCTGAAATTTCTGTGTATTGAATTTTAAAAAATGGATTCCATATTTGGAATCAGTGGGTCCAAATTATGTTAATTGGCTACATTTTATTTTTGAGAATTATGAATAGTAACTACGGTAAATTTTATTTACCATAGTTAAAGGTAAATCGGGTAATTAAGGGTAAATATAATATTTTAAAATTACCCTAACAAATGTAAAAATCCTATTGGATGACTAAAAGTCGACCCATATCACCTAAGGGTCGGATTAGATTCATTTAATTAAATTTTTTCAATGAAAATAATTTAATTATTATTAAAACCAAAGAATGTGACAACATGTCACTTTCTTAAATCTTATAAGTATAATAATTTTAATCTAGTGATAAACTTCATGAAACTTCTAAAATGAATAGTATCCAGAAAGCTAATACAATTATCTACATCATAGGAATTTATTTAGAATTTTTAGGGATTAAATAATTATCATTTATTATGACACATAGATGATGCAGTAATTGTCTTTTTAATGAAATATTGACATAATTGATGTTATAAATGCCCAAATAAATGTAATTTGAGACTTTTTATGACTTACAAAAATTTTCTAGGTTAATATGACTTGTTATTGTTTATTTAAGTAACTTTTTTCGAACTTATCATTCTGTTATGAATTTCATAAAAATCATATACCAAATAGTGTCAAAATTGACATAAAATAGTTTTTAAAACAAATATTATATTATTAATTGTTATTTTATTCCTAAAAATCTAAGGTTCGGAAAAATGACTTAGATAAGATTATATATATTAATTATAAACAACTTTGGGTTCTTTTGGCTTGATATAGTAAGTTTATTAACCATATAGTGTAAGAAAAAAAAATGACACGGTAAAAGTTAAATTATTTAACTTAGAGTTAAATCTAATTGATAAGGGTAAAATAATAACCTAAACTTGTCTAAATCCTATTGTATGAGAGGATTTCGACCCATCCCCACCTTATCCTCGAAATAAATCAATTTGGATCTATTTAAAACCGAACATGACTTTATAATAAAATAATATTTTTAGTTATTCCAAAGGTGCCCCTCTCCTCCCTTATAAAAGGGAACCTCCTCCCTCTCTTCCTCCCACAACTTTGAGCCTTCAAGCTCGGCCAAGCCCTGAAAAAATCCCTTCTCCACTTCCCTAGAATAATCCTAGAGGTTATGGTATTCTTCAAAGACCCATTTTAGTGCCCTAAAAGGAGGTCTCAAAGAAGCACTTCAAAGAAGAGGTAATGTCCGTTACCGATTCTTTCATCTTTATTTCTTCTTCCACTTCTTCTTATTAGGTTGTTTCATTATGAAGTAATAACATCAGTATCACTCATATACTGATATGTTATTATAAGTATTAAACAACCCTATTTCACCATCTATCCATCCTACGGAAAAAGAAATCACCGCACGTGCGTACGTACGGAATACCGTCTCCACGCCGTGGTGTAATCTATTTTCCACCACCACCTTACATGGATGGGTATAGTGGTGTAAAGAATAACTATACATAGTTATTAGAACATCATATTGATTCTGATATATTGTATCATCCACTCCAATTCAATTCAATAATTATGGAAACGATATCATCGCTCGTGCGTACGTACGGACTACCGTCTCCACGACGCGATGAGATTCATTATCCATGTTAACCATTTAAGAATGATTATAAAGTATATATAAGAAATAATAATGAAATATATGACATTATAAAGATACTGTATTTATGTATATATGTATGTCATCTACTTAATTCCATTCAACTCAATAAGGAAACGAAAACAGCGTTCATGCGTACGTACGGCCTACCGTCTCCATGAACGGTGTATTTCTTTCGATTTACTAATTTATTATATATATGTATATTCTGAATATACATTATATATAAATCATGTTTTATATTCTGGAATTAAGTAATTATGATCTAAGAAATCATATGAATAATTACAAGTCAAAACACGGACGACAAATGAAACAATTTTACCCAAAATGCTCTTTAACATAGAATTTACAAAAGAAAGGGTAATATAAAGTCATAAGTGAACCATATATGATATCATAACAATGAGTATGATTCTGGAATAAGTCAATGACATTATTTAAATCATTATACAGGAGTTTCAGACACCTACGAAGAAAATCGGACCTAAGGTAAGGAAAAATATCACAATCTCATTTTTATCCGAGATTGTTTTTACTTTGGCATTTACTGGGGTGTATTTTATCATCCACATCCATGTTCCCTCAATATGTAATATTATTTCCATCCACCTACAATTTTTTAAATCCAATTTTACCCTTCGGTGAGTTTTTAGTAAAAGATATGAAAGGAATCTTTTGTCGTTTTTCGTACGAGGTAATTTTTGACTTTTCCGACAAAAGTACGGGAAAAATGTTTTTTTAACTTATACGGCATGAATGGATTTTTAAAACATTATTTCCAAGAAGCTTACTTTACAAGTTTTCAAGTTTATTTTTAATCAACTTCTTTTAGTTTAGAATTGTATGACATGTTATGAAAGGAAAAGTGTTTTTGAAGAAGAAAGGATATTTTCCTCAAGAATGGAGTTCAAGTGTTTTATCAAAATTATTTTCCATCTAAGATAATAAAGGGTTCTGTTTTATCCCTATTATTATATTGATTTGATTATGTTGTGATGGAATTATTTATATTAATTCCTTTATCTTATATGAATTGTTTTATGATTACATGATGTTTAAGATTTCCATTTGTATTACATGGGTTATGCAATGATGTATGATTTATGATTTTGTGGAACACATAAGAATGGTATCATTATGATATGGGTGGGACCTATATCTCCCTCCAATTCATTGGGTAAAGATTTTATATCTCATGAGATAGACATGGCAGGAATGGTAGGTTATACCGGTTCAGTGAAACAGGACTGAAACGAGGGTGACTCGGTTCAGAAAGGGACTTTGTCCACTAAGATAGTCTTGGCAATGAGTCTTGACTAATAAGATATGATTCTCTATGATTATGTGTGTATGTCACAATGTTTCATGTTTTAAGTTATGATTATTGGGATTTCATTTCACTACTATGATTTATCCCATGTTATGAAATTATGCTCTCTTTTGCAGGATAAGATTTCCAAAATGTTTTGTGCTTATGTACATGATGTGATTTATATTTCTTTTGTTTACCCTTACTGGGAATTTGAGCTCACCCTTTTATGTTTTCTTTTCCCCAGGATATAAAGAAAGGTTTTAGGTATAATAAAAAGGAAGATCTTTATGGGAGATGTTGAAGATCTTTCACCAGGATTAGAGGATTATATTCCGAGTTTCCAAAGACACTAAACTATTATGGTCCTTGTGTGTGTGTTTTTGTTATGTACTAAGTATTCCGCAAATGTAATGTAATGTCAATGTACGTCAAGCTTCGGGTCTCTACAGTAAAGGTCTGATGAACCTCGAAGATAGCTTGCCACCCCAGCCAAATCTCCATAACCCTTGTTGAGGTGAGACCCAAAGAAAGATGTGGTCTCCCTCTTCGAACTCCATGGGTCTCCTTAACCTATCATCACAGGACTTATTCCAGCTTTGTGCAGTCTTCATCCTCTCCCAGATGATCTGCACCTTCTCGTTGGTAGCTCGCACCAACTCTGGAACCATGAGTGCGGACTCTCCAGGGTCAGTCCAGCAAAGCGGTGACCAGTAGGGTCTTTCATAAAAGGCCTCTAATGGTGCCATACCAATGGTGGAGTGGAGATATTGTTGTAAACGAACTCCACTAGTGGTAGGTGGTCCTCCCAACTGCGACCAAAGTCCAAGATACAGGCCCGCAACATATCCTCCGGAACCTGAATAGTCCTCTCTGTCTGACCATCTTTCTGGGGATGAAACGCTGTGCTCAAGAGTAGCTGAGTCCCAAAAGCCTCCTGTAATCCTTTCCAAAACCGGGATGTGAAGCAGGCGTCTCAGTTTGATACTATCGTCGAAGGTACGCCATGAAGCCAAACTATCTCTTGCACATAGAGGCGTCCCAAGCTCTCTACGGAAATCTACTCACTGATAGCTAGAAAGTGGGCTGACTTGGTGAGTCGGTCAATGATCAACCAGATAGAATCATGACCCTTGGAAGTTCGTTTTAATCCTTTCACGAAGTCCATTGATATTCCATCCCACTTCCACTCTAGAACTTCTAGGGGGTGAGCTAATACCGCTGGAACTTGGTGCTCAGCCTTCACCTGTTGGCATGTAAGGCATCGAGAAATGAACTCCGCTACTACCTTCTTCATGCCTGACCACCAAAACTGTCATCAAAGATCCAGGTACATCTTTGCTGCTCCAGGATGTACCGCCAATGGGGATATATGAAACTCCCTTAGGACCTCCTCCTGCAATGCCACTAGTACAACAGTGTGTCCTCTAAAAAGAAGTAAGTGCTCCCCACCTTGTGAATATCCATCAAGAGCATGTCCTGTGGATAACTAAGTACCTAAAGCCACACAGTCGACATCCCCAAGCTGTGCCTCCCTAACTTGCTGTAAGAGTGGAGGGGCGACAACCATCAACTATAGATAAGCTGTATACTCTCCATCCATGAAGGATAACTGCAATGCGGCTAACTCCTATGTCACCTCACTCAACAGCCGTGAGCTTGACCTTCTGCTAAGAGCATCTGTCACCTTGTTCCCCTTTCCAGGATTATAAATGATATCAAAATCATAATCCTAGAGGAACTCTAGCCAATGCCTCTACCTCAGATTAAGATCCTTCTATGAGAAGATGTACTTGAGGCTCTTGTGGTCAGAGTAGACAATAAACCACTCACCCATGAGGTAGTGTCGCCACATCTTCATTATGAAGACTACCGCTACCAAATCGAGATCATGGGTCGCATAACTCTACTCATGTGGCCTAATATGGTGTGAACCATAAGAAATCAATGCCTGCCTCTATATCAGGACACAACCAAGCCCGGTCCCTGATGAGTCGTAGAAAACTATGTACCCGACACCCTCCTCCGGCAACCTCAAGACTGGGGCGCTCATCAAACTCTATCTCAACTGCTCGAAAGCCTGCTGGCACTTCTCCATCCACACGAAGGGTCGCCCCTTCCTGGTCAGGGCGGTCATCGGTGCTGATATCCAGGAGAAATCAGGAATGAATCTATGGTAATACCATGCCAACCCAAGGAAGCTCCGCACCTCCATCATGCTCCGAGGTGGATCCCATGCTAGCACAGCCTCCACCTTGGATGGGTCTATAGCTACTCCATCTACTGAGATGAAATGTCCCAAAAAGTGGACCTCCTGAATCCAGAACTGGAACTTTGAGAGCTTCCCATAAAGCTAGTGCTCCCTAAGTACGTCTAGAACCATCTGCAGGTGTCTCACATGCTCCTCTTCTGATGCCGAGTACACAAGGATGTCGTCGATGAAGACCAAAATGAAACGGTCCATGTACGGTTGGAAGATCCAGTTCATCAGTCCCATGAACATTACTGGGGAGTTCGTCATGCCGAAAGGCATCACCAAGTACTCATAGTGACCATAGCGGCATCTGAAGGCCGTCTTCAGTATATCCTCATCCTGTACTTGTAACTGGTGATAACCTGATTCAAGGTCAACCTTTGAGAACCACTATTCCCCTCTTAGATGATCGAAGAGGTCATCGATCCTTGGTAGTGGATACTTGTTCTTCACTGTCACATGGTTCGGACACTGGTAATCCACGCACAACCTTAGAATCCCGTCTGCCTTCTTGGCAAACAAGACTGGGGCTGACCATGGTGAAATGATGGGTCTCACGAAACCCTTTCTATGAAAATCCTCCAACTACACCCTTAGCTCACGAAGATCTGCGAGAGGCATCTGATATGCTGATGAGGAAATCGGTGCCGTCCTAGGGTGTAAGGCGATGCAAAAGTCGATTTCCCGGTGGGGAGGTAATCCTGGAACATCTTCAAGAAAAACGTCCCTGTACTCTGTCACCACTACTGGGAATTGGAAGCTCACAACATCCACTGCTCTGAGGGAAAGTCTATCCAACTCATGGGCGATTGGATGCACCCTCCTATGCATGAGTTCATTCTGCACTACCTGGGTCTCCCTTTCTCCGACAAAGGAAAAGCTCGCTCCATCACGGCAAACACACCACACTCTTCGCCTAAAATAGTCAATATGGGCATGGACCGAAGATAACCAATCCATACCGAGAATGACGTCGTA
Organism: Viscum album; assembly: GCA_963277665.1. NCBI lineage: Eukaryota > Viridiplantae > Streptophyta > Magnoliopsida > Santalales > Viscaceae > Viscum > Viscum album. Next base: position 925,162,395 of record OY728126.1, on the reverse strand, counting down.
AGGCCTTGATGCTACCACCAAGAGGTTCCAACCGAAACTCTCGCCTCCAAGGGTATGATCACACTATCTACAAAAGTGTGTGATCGTCGAGTCTCCTCTCGCAGGTGTCTCCAAGCATAAAGATCGAGTCAACGGTTCTACCGGAATCTCGAGGTTTCGTACAAGACATGTGGATATGAAGGAATGACTAAAAACTATGTCTACAAGTATGGTAGATAAGGTAGAAAAGACACAGATCGTACCTCGAATCATCCCTGGAGCCCCTGGGTCGTATGCCTCGACCGAATGCAGTTGTCCCCGTCCCTGTGCCCCAGCTCCCTGAGCCTGATGCAGAGCTCCTGGGGGTGGTGGTGGAAGTAAGTCAAAGTGTCTGCCACCACCCGCATCTCTCCATACTCCTCTGCCACGTTCGCCACCTAGCGGGTATGTCTGCTCCACTCTTTACCTCTGCCTTAGTGGTCCATCCACCACTTCCCTGTCAGCAGCTCGATGGGTCGGGCAATCTCTAGTGAGATGTCCCCTACCATCGCATGCGTAGAATCACTTCTCCCTAGGCTGACTGGATCCATCCTGAGAGACCTGGACTTTCGACCCCCTATCTGAGGTCCTCCTCCGACGTCTCTCATGTCCTGATACATGCATCTGATGTCGAATCCCTACTGCCGAGGTCTCCGCACCTGTCTTCCTGCTGCTGACTGTCGTCAACTGTCTCTACTCTGCCAAGAAGCTCTCGATCACCAAAGCCTGCTCGGTCACTCCATCATAAGTTGAAATTCATAGTGTCACAACACTATCTCGGTTGTATCATCGTAGACCTCACTCAAAGGTATGATCTCTGAAGTACTGATCCCTGACCATATCCATCGAGTATCCGGTGAGCTTGGTGAACATAAAGGAATAGTCAGCTACTATCATACTGCCCTGCTGGAGCTGAAGAAGCTCCTAGATGCACACAACTCTCAGCATAACCTAACAGAAATAATTCCTAAAGAGTCTCTCAAACTCCGTCCATGAAAGAGTCTCCACGTCATGAGTCTGTGTGGTCAGACTCCACCATCTTCCTGCCAACCCATGAAGAAGGTTCGCTCCCAGGATCACCATCTGGTCCGCTGGTGTCCTCACTAGATGGAAAACTCTAGTAACCACCTCAAGCCAGTCCTCAGCCACCTGAGGTTTGGGCTCACCTAGAAACCTGATGGGCCTCTATCTTTGGAACTCATAGAGCGCGCTAAGCCTGAGCTCCTCGCCGGTCGGTACTGTAGGTACCACTAGATGCTCCACTGGTGGTGCCATAGCAGGTGCACCACCTGGTGGCAATGCCTGGGGAACTGGTCCCTGTATCGAAGCCTCATCACTGAGGGGGTCATCCTCCTGATCGTGCTGCTGAATTCTAGCGGGTATGCGTCGCGGAGGCATCCTGTGAGGAAACAAGATGTATCGTGGTCAATGAGTATATCTGGATAGCTAACACAAAGGATATGGAAAACATGACCCATTCTTATATGATGCATGTACCATTATTTTATTTCCCCACAACAAGTGTTTTTGTGTACCAAGTTGAAAAGAAGGTTATCAGAGCCCTGGTGTATGGATACGTCGGCCGCCGCACCAACACTGGAGTCTCTGGCCTGAAAGCCAAGATCAAAACACTAAACACGGTTTCCCCCAACCAATATCACAGACTCTTGGTCCTAAGGTAGAACCGACCACCTTTGATATGACTCTGTCATGACCCGTCCCAGTGGGGACCACGCCGTGACTCCCCAAGCCCGCATCCAATTGGCCAGGGGCTGGTGACAAGCACCGAGTAGGTATATTACTAACACTGGAGGCATTGCCTAAGTACCTGTACACACACACACACATCTCCAAGACCACAATGCTAAAATATAAAAACCACTAAGGAACAAAAATGCATGCATACTACTAAACCCAACCACCAGAGTGCAACAAAAAGTAAAGTGTTGGAAGTAAACTGGGCCAAAAATACAAGCCCACCAAAACAAGAGTCTAAAAACTACAAAGTCTAACCTGTGAACACAAAGAGGTGCTGGGACTACTACTCGTAGCTGTAGGAAAGCCTCGGCCTGTAGGAAACTCAGAAAGCTCGGTCCTGTCTTGGTCCGCCCTGGACTCTATCAAAAGGCTGCTCGTCTGCACAAGACACGAGACGTGTGGGCAAAGCCTGTGCAGGGGTGAGTATAACAATACTCAGTAGAGGACCCCAAAAACCACAAAGCAGTAAAGCAAACATACAGTCAGCTATGTGTAGTATATGTCTATAGATCATATAGCAACACAAACTAGATATACTCAAAACTCATACCTGTAGTCTAGAGGCAAGTCACACAACCACATACCCCATCTAGGGATTCCGTTCGAAGATTCCATGAAGCACTCATTACAGGAGACACACTCCACGAGTCTGATAGCTCTGATGATGTCCGTCCAAGAAGTACTGTTCATCAGGAACCACTACAAGAGGTAGATGCGCTCATTACAGGAGACACACTCCTGAGTGGGAAGGATCATGATAGATAGAAGCACTCATTATGGGAGACAAACTCTTGAGTGGGAAAGATCACGATACAAAAATGAGGATCACTGCCAGGGCCATGGCGGATACCGTGACTCATCCAGATTCACCTTCTAGGTGATACACCAGCTAGGTAGAGGATCAACGCCCAGTAGAGTTGGTCACATCGATGCCTGACTCTACCTAGGGCCAGGAATGGATAGAGGATCTCGCTCTGGGCCTCTCGGAGGGATGCCGATTCTATCACAGAAAGTCCTGCTGAGGGGATCATACTCCTATAGAAGGAAATGATGCCTGACCTTTAGGGGAACGAGAAGAAAGGGCACTAACCCAAATGAAAGATGTCTAAGATATGGTGAACAAGAAGACCATGCCATTTTATAAAAATTACACGGCGTGTAGAAAGGTTACACGCCCTGTTTTCTGACCCTGGGTACTGCCTGTGTACAACGGCCCGTGTCGTAAGGATGGTCGTGTAGAAGAGTTAGTACATGATGTGTAGTACTGTGTACACGCCGTGTCCGAGTGCCCGAGATCGGCTCTGTGTATGCTGGCCATGTGCCCGTGCGCGGTCTTTAACCCGTGTACTCTAATCTGTGTAATCAGTACATGGGATGACCCATGTTACTGGCCTCTCCTGGCCGTGTGATGGAGTACATGGTCGTGTACTCCATCCCATGTCCGTGTACCCCCTGGATACATGCTGAGTCTCGTGTAGCTGCCTTTTCCATTCTATACACGCCATGTTCTGAAGCCGTTTAGTTTATCCCGTGTCTGTGTATTTCCTAAGATACATGAAAAGATTCAGGGAAAGTCTAACAAACCATGTGATTCCTCTCTGACCCCCAAAACCGTAGCCACTGCGCACGCACTACACGGTGTGTTCTTCAGAAGTACACGCTGTGTATTCTGGAAATTTTCGGAAATGATGCTCTTCACCGGTGCGCCTCCTGTACTGCCCCGATCATCGATCCTGCCATCTGATCACCATGAAAATCTCGGGTTTTGGTCTCCTTGGCACTCTGAAGCTGATTCCGGTGTTTTCAGACCTCCGATTGGTCCTGAAAACAAGTTTTATCTTCCCGCGCAAAGAACGCTTGAAGAATGACCCTTCTCGATCCGGACCGATTCGTCGTCCACCATCATCATCGCAACTCCGCAAGGTCGTTGTGGTGTCGATTATTCACCTTGGGATCATTGCGTTGTAGAAAAGATGCACAACTATCCGTTGTTCATCGCCCCATGAAGAATGCGAAGAACACGCGAAATAAAAGGGAATAAAATCCAATAAAAAAATTTGAGGAACAAACCTCCGCCGTCATTCATCACGAAATTGATCCGCTCCTGTTAATAGGCTTAAACAGAGCAGAAATCAATAAAAATAAATCAACATAGAATCAATTCCCCAAATGATCCCAAAGAAATCTCTCCCACAAGAACGTACGGATCTGCGGATCAACTTGTTCGTGGTTGATCCGCGTTCGTCGTTTAAACTCAAAAACAGGGAAAGAATTCAAATAACAAACCCATAACTCAACGGGGATCGATCATTGATGAAGGTGTCACACTGCCGTCATCATTGAGATCCTCTAACTTCATTGGTGTAGTGGTTCTCAACTTCGATCCATTGTCGTTCGTCATTGAGGGTTTGCTCCAGCGCTCCGCAGATCCTCCAGAGATTTCTCTCAATCGTCCACCAACGAGTAGAATCCCGTTATCCTAATAAAAAGGGAATGAAAATGGCATCTCATAGTGTTATGGAATTAATGAGTCCACCTTTCCATTTTTGAGTCATTATGACATGACATTTATTAAAGGAACCATTTCCCTCTCTCCACACTGCAATTGATGTTTCCATAAAAATAAAATAAACATTGAAAAATTTATTTTATTTTTATTTTACTAAAAATTTCTGAAAATTAACTTCTTCCCTCGACCCGTTATGGTCGAGGTTAGGCTTGTTCTTGGGTAAAGTCATCGTCCCGGATGCAACGGTGCCCTCATATTTTTAATCCGGGCATCTATTTGGAAACTGTCACAACTGCGTGTGAGTGATGACTCACTTAACTTAAAAAGTTTCAAACCACCATTCTGAGCTCACCGGGCCTCGGAATGAGGTTCCCTCTCTGCGCCTGCTCTCGTAACAATCCCATATAATATTTAAAAATAATACACGGAAAAATCCAAGAAATTACAGGAAGAAATTAAAAATATAGAATGGAAGGATTTTAAGGAAATTTTCTTGAAAAAATATTTCCCTCATGAAAAGAAAGAATATATGGAGAGAAAATTCCTGAGTTTGAGACATAAAGAAGATAAAAATGTTTCTATGTATGAATCCAACTTTACAAGTTTAGCAAGGCATGTCGCTGACTACATATATAATCCAAGGAGTAAGATTGACTATTTATTTTATATCCTAAAACTAATTCTACAGAGTGCACTAGTCTTCTGAACATTTTCATCATATAAGGATACAGTATCATGTGATATCAAGATAGAGAAAGAATTCCTTATGTTTTATGAATTATAAAGGAATAAAGAAAAAGAGAGGGCGATAGAGAAAATGATGGATAAAGGGAAAAAGGTAAAGAAGGGTTTTCCCACATGTGATAATTATGGAAGGAAACACCCTGGTACATTATTGAAGGGAAATAGAGTTGTTTAAAAGTTTGGAGATAAGGGACACTAAGATCATGATTTCAAAGGAAAAAATAATCCATCCAATGATTCAATTATAAAAATAAGGGGAACTATGAAAATGAATGTCCAAAATGTCAAGGGAAAATATCTCAGAAGAAGAAAAGAAATCAGGATTAATATTATGTTGTTACTATAGTTGAAGTGGAATAATTAAAGTATTTGAGTTTTTTGGATTTAGGAATTGTGTTATGATATTCTAGTTATAATAATCATAAGATATATAAGTATTGTATTGTAGTACTTCTTCTTTATGAATTTGGAAGCATGCAAGTTTTCATTAAGGTTTTAAGGTGATCAAGGTATTCATATATTTGGTATTTTACATTAAGATTTACATTATAGGGAAACTAATGATATGTCTATTTTGGAAATTTAGTGCCCTTCCTTATTTTTTTCTATTATTGAATTTGGACAGATATGTTTTGGATGAGTCTTAAGATTAACTACTTGTGGAATTGATTAATTTAAAATTTGGAATTTTTTTTTGTTGATAACATGTGATATCCATTTTGGTTTCAATAAACATTTATAGGCTAAAATAATGACTTGTGGACCTTGTGATTCATTAAAGTACTTCAAGCATAAAAAAATCATGAACATTCATTTCTTGGTGTAAGGGATGAAGTATAAATAGATCTAAGAACAAACAAAGGATGATATTTTGATTATGATATGGAAATTAATCAAGTAAGTTTATTTTATAAAGTTCTTATATTAATAGTAAAATAATGCTTCAAATCTAGGGAAAAGGATTTTGGAACAATAACATTGTCTGTTTACTTTTCTTTATGAGAAATCAATGGTCTTTTAACTAATCACAAATTTACGGTTTTTTGATGGTAGAATTTATAGTGACCATTGTAACATCTCATATTTTTCTATTTATTATTTTTGGATATTATATGGATTGATTTCGAGACCAAGCACTAAAAAAATGTGTGATTCTAAGGCATGGTGTGATCAGAATAAATGCTTGAAAAATATTAAACGTTTTAATAGTACACACACACGTTTTTCTTGAAAAAGTGAAATAACTCTTAAACGAGTGCCTAGATCAAAAATAAAAGGGAAACTTTGAGTTAATAATAGTGAATTTATACTAGTTGTGACTTAAAATTGGTTAGAGATTAAGGGTTAACATCATAACCCTAGAATTTATCTAAATACGTGGAGAAAGAACCTTTGGAGAAACTATTGGTAGATGATGATAGATCGATCGAACGATGCACCTCAGATTCAACGAACCTTGACAATGAAAAAAATGACACTTGATTATTCATAAAAAATAGAACTGAATCGAGGTACGACATGTTTTTTGAGTTGTTTTCGCCATTCTTGAATTCTACGACAAACACGGACCAATCAACAAATAGATTGGTCCACAGATCGATCATTGTTGCAGGATGGGATTTATCTGTGGTATTATCGAGAGATAAACCTTTATTCATATTTGTTTATTATTCTAATGGAAATAGATTAAGGTTGACATGAAAAAAGGCTAAGGTTCATTACTCAAATTTTGTCTTTGTGAATTTATCCCTCCATTATTTACATTCTTCGTCGTTGGATCCCCATGGTCATGACTTGACCTTTCCAGGTGGCTCCAAATAGATCAAACCCCTAGATTGGAGGAAAATTGACAACAGAGGATGGATTTGTTTATATTGGGACCTAAGGAGCTTGGATCTACAACCGTTTCAAGTTTTGATCACCATAGGAGGCATGGTGGGCCGTAGAAGGGACCAAAAATGTAGGTGGTGATGACTGTAGGGGATGCAACCGAAAACTGCGTGGACCAGGCCGAGTGAATAATCTAGGATGAGTGGGTCAGGCCTATCGGGATGGGTCGAGCCAAGTGGGATGGGTTAGGCCAAATGGGCAGGTCAGACTCGAGGCAACTGGGGAAAATCCGGGCCATGGTAGACCATGATGGTCGGCCATGAGCCCCGATAGCTCCAGCAACCACGATTGCATGGCAGCTTTGGGTGGTCAACCGCCACGGTCGACTATGATAGTTGGTGGACCGAGTCAATCCACAGTCCTAGTGACCCCCTTTAAAATTTCAAATGACCATACCTTCTAAATGGAGTGTCCAATCTGCAAGACATCTATGAAATTGAGACCGTGAAGTTGATACAATCCTTTTGAGATAAGTGGTGAGTTTTTAGTTTCGACCAATATAGATTGAGATCATTCCCTTGGTCCTTCCCTTGAGGATTTAATACAAAATTACATCCACATCACTGTATTTTAATCCCCTATAGAGGACAAGTCCTAGATAAAGTAATTTATCTCTCTATGGTACTGGAGTTCAATCCTCTATCATCCATATTGGAGTTTGTTGAATCGCATAAAATCTTTGAATAAGGAGATAATCCTCCACCTAAAGGGCTGCATCTGTAGGGTCAGTGGGATCCCCCAATGTGTCAGAACATGATCCCCTACATTGCAGGTTGATCTATATTGGGTATGTGGTATCCCCTAGTGTTTTTAGGTGTAATCTGTGGTATCCCCCAGTATGGTTGGGTGTGATCTCCGATTTGTGTATCATAGTCTTCCTTGACTAATACGTTCTCTTTGGATGGGGCCCAAATGAGCTAAACCTCTTCGTTAGTGTATCAGATGATATCATGGATTTAGGAGTGAGTTATCCTTGAATGAGCGTGCTTCGAGAATAATCCCATTTATGTAATTTGGTTATGGATTACCTCTAGACTGTGTTTTATGGATTTAGTATATATAGATACTCTTATTATATATATTATAGACATATACCTGTGTAGAGATAATTGTGCTTTCCTTTGTGGTATTCTTTTTTGGTATTCATTTATGGTATTCCTTTGTGGTATCCCTTTGTGGTATTCCTTTATAGTATTCCTTTTTTATATTCCCTTGTTATATTTCTTTGTGGTTCCAGGGTTTCCTACTAAGTATTGTTATAATTACCCATGCAAGGGCTTTTCCCACACATGTTGTGTCTTTTGTAGATGATCGACCCTTTGATAAAGTCTTATTCATATTAGGACCAGATGATTCTTAGTGATATTAGAAAGACCGAGTTGTGTTCCTATAGATTTTATAATGAAGTCCCTATACCTTTAATTTCAGATTGGACTTGTGTTACAGACTCTTTGTGGTGGGCTTGTATTTGGACCTATTTACTTTCTAGTATTTTCGCTATCGTACTCTATTGTGAGATATTAGTGGTATGAATTCATTATTTACTTAGTGGTTTTTATATTTAAGCATTTGTTTCTTAGATATGTGTGCGTGTGTATAGTTACTTGGGATAATGCCTCCCATTTTTGGGATATGTCTACTCTGTGCTAGTCACCAACCCCTGGCCTATTGGTGGTAGGCTTGGGGTTTTCATGGAACGATCCCCTATAGGATAAGTTATGAAAGATTGGTATCAAAGTAGATGGTTCTACTTTAGGATAAAGATCCTATAAGGTTGATTTGGGGTGACAATATTAAGTGTCTCGAGTTCCGCTTTCAGGATAGGGACTCTAGTGTTGGTGTGTCGACTGATATATCTATACACTAGGATTCTGATTACCCATTTTTTGACTCATTACATGAAAAAATTGGTTTCATAGAAAAAATGGTACATGCATCATATAAGAATGGTTGTGTATTACATGTCCTTCTTGAGTCAGCTCTCCAGATATAGTCTATTAACCTTGGTACATATTGTTTTATTTCAGGATTCCTCCATGCAAACAACCAGCTAGGATTCCACCGCGTGATCACGAGGATGATTTTACTAGTGATGAGGCATTAGTATAGGGGCATGTACGAGAGATGGTTCCTCTAGGTATTTTACCAGATATACTACCAACCGTTGAGAAGCAGATACTACCAACACTACTAGCTGAGGATATATATAAGATGAGTGCATTGCAAGAGTTTCATAGGTAGCGACTTCCTAGGTTTCAAGGTGAGCTAGACCCCCATATAGATGAGGATTGGCTAGATTCATTCACCCGGGTTTTCCACCCTATGAGGATGTCTTCCGACCAGATGGAAGTCCTTTCCATGAGTCTTCTTTAGGGATCTACAAGGTGATGATGGATCTTGGTGACTTAGTCACATGACGAGACAACTCTCTCTTGGATAGCCTTTGATTGTTTCTTCAGGGAGGAGTTATATCCATCCAATTTGTGATCGATATAAATACAAGAGATTCTACATATATAACATGGTAGTATAACCATGGCAGATTACTTAGTGAAGTTTATAAATATTTCACGCTACTCCTTGGATATGGTGAGAGACTAGTTCTATAGGGCTTGGACCTTCGAGCAGGGATTACTCTAGGATATCAGGACATCGGTGGTATCTCTCAACATTCCTACATATTCATGGGTACTCGATCATTCCATGTTAGTGGAGAGTTTTATAGTAGAACAGACACTAGTAGTGGGAGATAGCAGTGGGCACTAGGTAGCTGAGACCTTAGTAGTAGGAAACTGGTGACAGTCATAGATATCCAAGAGGATTATACAATTTAGGGGATGATCCCGGGACTTATAGTAAGTGGTGTAGGGATAAAAAGGTGGCTTGAGTTAGCCTTGGGACATGAAATGTTACTAATGCGGTGTTCAGGGACATCTGGAATGATATTTCCCAACCTTTCGTACCACTGATCAGGAGATGGTTGAGGGACCACCGAGGTAGAGACATAGACAAGAGAAGGGTGTTATGCAGGGTGGTGGACATGGAATAGGGGCATACAGGATAAAATTATGTGGTTGGAGGATCTACCTATTACCACCACCACCACCCCCAAGTGGTCCACACCAGGCTCAGGGAGCTGGTGGATAGGGATGAGGCTAGCTGCAGGCTATGGAGGCTTATAACCCCATGGCTCTAGGGATGATTTGAGGTATGATCTGTGTCTTTTACACCTTAGCTACAATTTTTATAGACACAAGTTCTAGTTTTTCCTTTCCTTCCACAAACCTTGTTTGAGACTTAGAGATTTAGGTTGAACCGTTGACTCGACCCTTACTCTTGAAGACTCCTATGGGAGTAGATTCATTGATCAAACACTAGTGAAGATAGTGTGACCTGACTCTTGGAGGAGAGAGTTTCAATTGGGATATCTTGTTAGTGGTGTCAAGGCCTTATGAAATAATTCTTGGTATGAACTTTTTATCCATAGATCATGCTCATATTTTCTATTTTAGGTGTAGAGTACGGTGTGTCCACAGTTATGGAACCAGATTTTCTTTTATTGGAGAAAATATTACGTAAGCAGCATAGAAGGGACTCACACATATAAGGGTCCATCTTATTACTCATCAATTTTTTATCCTCACCCTAGGTGTAGTGGATGATATTATTCCTCAGTTTCCTACTATAGTGGTAGAGTATGAGGAAATATTCCCTGAATATGTTCCAAGTTTACTTTCCCATAGGGCGATAGACTTCCGCATTGATTTACACCCCATGAAGACACCGATATCTACACCTAAATATCAGATGGCTGCCATAAAGATTCAAAATATGAGGGTGCACACTACTAGAAATGTAGGATTTCCCAACGGTTCTGAACCGTTAGGAAAGGCTGTAGAACCGTTGGTATAATATATACCAACGGTTCTGCAAACCGTAGGGAAGTAAGCCATTGGAAAAGGTTTTCCCAACGGTTTACAGTGAAACTTTGGGATAGGTTAGAAAAAATTAACCTATCCCAATGGTTGTGCCAAACCGTTGGGAAAGTTTTTCCCAACGGTTTGGCTTGAACAGTTGGGAAAACCAAGTAGAGGGACTTCTTTCCCAACGATTTCAAAACCGTTGGGAAAGGCTTTTTACCAATGGTTTATAGAACCGTTGGTATAAATAATATAGAGAGGCTATGCCAATGGTTTCAAACCGTTGGCACAGCCTATGCTGTGCAAATTGCACAGTAGGCTGCAATTTTCACAGCAGCCTCTCATTTTTTGTCCAGTTTTCACAGCAGCATTCCCTCTCATTTTTAATCATTTACAATTATTGTACCTACAATAAACTAACACATACATATACAAGTATTGTACCTAAAATAACCAAGTAACACATATATATAGAGAAAAATTCATACAAATTTAACATATAATGCATCCAGGAACTATACACATCCAGAATTAAATCAGAATTCATAACGTAATTATAAAAATACATAATTCATTTATAATTCAATTTAAAATTTAGATGAAAATTATATGTGAATCCAGAATTCAATTCATAATTTGATCGGTTTTTCGCATACCATATGTTTTCACTTATAATCCTGTCCATTTTAAACAAAAGAGACGGATTTAGAGTGGTATCGGCCACACCGTGCCTCGGAATTAGATGGGGTTGACTCGTACACATCTCAAATGACCCATGGATCATTGTCCTAAAATATCAACACAATCCAAATGCGTTTGGCCTATTTTCCGTATGTCAGTTGATGTTTTCATTTAAAATGATATCCTTTTGAAACAAAAGAGAGAAACTTAAGAGTGGTGCCGTCCACACCGCACCTCAGATTGAGGTGAGTTTAACTCGTACATGTCACATATGACCCATGGATCGTTGTCCTAAAGCATCAACACATTTCAAATGCGTTTGGTCAGTTGTTTGTATGTCAGTTGTTGTTTTCACTTAAAATGATGTCCATTTTAAAGAAAAGAGAGACACTATGAATGGTGTCAGCCACACTACGCCTCAGATTGAGGTGGGGTTGACTCGTACATGTCACATATGACCCATGGATCGTTTTTCTAAAGTATCGACATAATCATAATCTGTTTGGTCGGTTATCCGTATGCTAGTTGTTGTTTTCACTTAAAATGAAGTCCATTTTAAACAAAAGAGAGACACTTTGAGTGGTGTTGGTCACACCGCACCTTAGATTGAGGCACAATTGACTCGTACACATTACATATGACCCATGGATCATTCTGATAAAGTTTTAATGGAAACCTAATGTGTTTGGTCGGTTTTCCGTATGTACTTAAAATGTTGTCCATTTTAAACAAAAGAGAGATACTTAGGGTGATCCAGGCCACACCATGACTCGTATTGAGCCTGAGTTGGCTTGTACACGTCACATATGACCCATGGATCGTTGTGATAAATTATCAATAGAATCTAAAGGTGTTTGGTTGGTTTTCCGTATGTTAGTTGTTCTTTTCACTTATAATCCTGTCCATTTTAAACAAAAGAGACAGAGTTAGAGTGGTACCAGCCACACCGTTCCTCGGATTTAGATGGGGTTGACTCTTACACGTCTCAAATGACCCATGGATCATTTTCCTAAAGTATCAACACAATCTAAATGCATTTGGTCAGTTTTCCGTATGTCAGTTGATGTTTTCACTTAAAGTGATATCCTTTTGAAACAAAAGAGACACTTAAGAGTGGTGCCGGCCACACCGCGCCTTGGATTGAGGCGGGGTTGACTCGTACACGTCACATATGACCCATGGATTTTTTTCCTAAAGCATCAACATATTTCAAATGAATTTGGTCAGTTTTTCGTATGTCAGTTGTTGTTTTCACTTAAAATGATGTCTATTTTAAACAAAAGAGAGACACTATGAATGGTGTCGGCCACACCACGCCTCGGATTGAGGTGGGGTTGACTCGTAAACGTCACATATGACCCATGGATCGTTGTGCTAAAGTATCAACACAATCAGAATCTCTTTGGTCAGTTTTCCGTATGCTAGTTGTTGTTTTCACTTAAAATGAAGTCCATTTTAAACAAAAGAGAGACACTTTGAGTGGTATCGGCCACACCGCACCTTGGATTGAGGCGAAGTTGACTCATACACATCACATATGACCCATGGATCGTTATCCTAAAGTTTCAATGGAAACCGAATGCGTTTGGTCGGTTTTCCGTATGTACTTAAAATATTGTCCATTTTAAACAAAAGAGAGAAACTTAGAGTGATATCGGACACACCACGACTAGGATTGAGCTCAGGTTGGATATTACACATCACATATGACCCATGGATCATTGTGATAAATTATCAATAGAATCCGAAGGCGTTTTCTTGGTTTTCCGTATGTTAGTTGTTCTTTTCACTTATAATCCTGTCCATTTTAAACAAATGAGACAGAGTTAGAGTGGTACCAGCCACACCGCGCCTTGGATTTAGATGGGGTTGACTCATAGACATCTCAAATGACCCATGGATCATTTTACTAAAGTATCAACACAATCCAAATGCGTTTGGTCAGTTTTCCATATGTTAGTTGATGTTTTCGTTTAAAATGATATCCTTTTGAAACAAAAGAGAGACACTTAAGAGTGGTTCCGGCCACACCGCACCTCTGATTGAGGAAAGGTTGACTTGTACACATCACATATGATCCATGGATCTCTTTCCTAAAGCATCAACACATTTTGAATGCTTTTGGTCAGTTGTTCGTATGTCAGTTGTTGTTTTCACTTAAAATGATGTCCATTTTAAACAAAAGAGAGACACTATGAATGATGTCGGCCACACCGCGCCTCATATTGAGGCGTGGTTGACTCATACACATCACATATGAACCATGTATCATTGTTCTAAGGTATAGACACAATCAGAATCCATTTGGTCGGTTATCCCTATGCTAGTTGTTGTTTTCACTTAAAATGAAATCCATTTTAAACAAAAGAGAGACACTTTGAGTGGTGTCGGCCACACTGCGCCTCGGATTGAGGCGAGGTTGACTCGTACACATCACATATGACCCATGGATCGTTCTACTAAAGTTTAAATGGAAACCGAATGTGTTTGGTCAGTTTTCCGTATGTACTTAAAATGTTATCCATTTTAAACAAAAGAGAGATACTTAGAGTGATCCCAACCCCACCGCGACTCGGATTGAGCCTGGGTTGACTTGTAAATGTCAAATATGACCCATGGATTGTTGTGATAAATTATCAATAGAATCCAAAGGCGTTTGGTCGGTTTTCCGTATGCCATTTGTTCTTTTCACTTATAATCCTGTCCATTTTAAACAAAAGAGACAGAGTTAGAGTGGTACCGGCCACACCGCGCCTCATATTTAGACGGGGTTGACTCATACATGTCTCAAATGACCCATGGATAATTTTTATAAAGTATCAACACAATCTGAAAGCGTTTGGTCAGTTTTCTGTATGTCAGTTGATGTTTTGACTTAAAATGACATCCTTTTGAAACAAAAGAGAGACACTTAAGAGTGGTGCCGACCACACCGCACCTCGGATTGAGGAATGGTTGACTAGTACATGTCATATATGACCCATGGATAATTTTCCTAAAGAATCAACACATTTAGAATGTGTTTGGTCAGTTGTTCATATGTCAGTTGTTGTTTTCACTTAAAATGATGTCCATTTTAAACAAAAAAGAGACACTATGAATGGTGTCGTCCACACCGCGCCTCAGATTGAGGTGGGGTTGAATCGTACACATCACATATGACCCATGGATCATTGTGATAAAGTATCGACACAATCATAATCCATTTGGTCAGTTTTTCGTATGCTATTTGTTGTTTTCACTTAAAATGAAGTCCATTTAAAAAAAAGAGAGACACTTTGAGTGATGTCGGCCACACCGCGCATGTGCTGTGCGAAGTAAGAATCTTCCCAAATGGATTAAAATCGTTTCATGAAAGACCCAGCCTCACATTACGCACGTCAGCTACAAAATCAGGATGTCGAGCATCAAATATCTGCCATGCAAATCCATCTGCAGGATGAACCAACTCATCATTAGTCTTCTTTCTCTCGGTATCATGCCATCTCATTTTTATTGATATGTCATCAGACATAAAAATATTCTGGAGTCTGGGGATCAATGGAAAGTTCCACATTACTTATGTGGAATGTGGGGTGGTGTTCCATCAGATTTTGACTTCCAGCGGGATGTTCCACATTTTATACAATCATTTCGTTCAGCGGTTTCCTCCCAGAATAAACTGCAATCTTTCAGGAAAGCATGAATTTTGTTTCTTGAAAATCCAAGTTCCTGAACTAACTTCCATGTCATATAGTGGTTTGGGGGAATATATGCATCATCTGGAAGTAAATCCTTCAAGAGGGTAAGAATGTAATCAATTGTTGTATTAGAAATCCCATACATAGTTTTCCCATGAAACAATCGGATTAAAAATTCCAGCTTGTTCATTTCATCTCATTGTTGATATACTGGAGTCATGGCAGAATCATTCAATTTTTTCACCCTATAAATATCATCATTTTCACTAGGAGCATCAGCTGTCCTCATATCAAAGTCTTCTTGAGTCTAAATCCTTTCTTTTTCATGATGACGAATAAACGGAAATCGGTCATCTAACAAATTCTCCATTCCAATCCTTTCATTTCGATCATCACCAATTTGAGATTTCCTTTTCTCCCCATTGTGATACCACACAAAGTAGTTAGCTTGAAAACCATTTTTGGTTATGTGGTAGATGACTTCTTCACGGCTCAACCTTGGAACATGGGCAGTGTATGCGACCACTATCTGAAGCATTGTGAAATGAAAAATATATAAAGCTCTCCAAATTGTTTTGAAAATCGCTTGAGATCTGATCGGTTTCATACATCTAACTTCTATCCATTCTGTAAAAAGAATTTATATAAGTCATTTTGTCATAAACAATTCAATAGGATTGAACTGTAATAGAAAATACATTTAAGTAAATGATAAAGGAAGAAGTTTCTAGTTGATGTATTGAACTATTAAAATAATGTAAAGAACAAGTACTCATAAATTAAATTAAAATTTATTTATATTCATTTTCATTAGGTCTATAAAAGGCACATGCCTCAGGTCCCATCATGTGTTATAGGCATCCCAAATCATTCACTCATGTTCAATAACTCATTATTGGCACCTCTATGGCCATACCTTTCATTACCCAATTACTTCCCCAAGTCAAGCGCACCCCATGGGTGAATAAATTTTAGGCTTCTAAACTAATAGGTTGTTCATGGCTTGTAAAAAGATTTAATTTCATTAAGTATAGGCAAAACCATTTATTTTTAAATTTGAGATTAATAATAAAGTATGTCAATGATAACAACATTACTGAATTAAACTTGTGACTTATCTAACATTTTTATGGATGTCTACACATGCCAGAATGGGTAGTGAAAAGCACCCCACCCTCATAAAAGTGAGTATTGGCCAAGAAGGACACATAATATACATCGTACAATGAGAACCATATTTAATCAACCCTAAAGTTATATTAGTACAGTCATCTTGGGGGAAATGGAATATATGATCCTGGTTAACTGATGAATTCAAAAGCTCATATTTCATATGTTGGACACTATATAAGGTAAGAAATCATATGAGGATGGGTTTACATAATTCAATTTCTTATATTCTAGTGAGAATGAAGGCTTGAATTAATGACTTGAGTTCACTGATTAAATGAGGATAGAGGTTGCATACGCTGTGTAAACAGAATGATTAAATAGGTAAATATCTCAAAATATCTTTAAAAAAACTCATTAATAGGCTCAAAACATAAATATAATCTTGAAAAAACCATAGAATCTCTTTCACAACACATTCTAGAACACCCGTTATCTCATGTGTTACTAAATACCAAACATAGTCACATAATAAGTGTACTATAACAAAATACACTACACAAGCCTTATTAAAAAAATTCTCATTTTAATAAAACACTTTCCTCAAGATTAAATCATTTCTGAAATATCTTTTGAAATCCATTTTAAATAATAAAATCCCTTTGATCATTTTTAACAAATATTTGGAGTATTCTCAAGGCACCCCCATTTGGAAAAGTCACATTAAATGCCCAATTTCCACGCCAAACCATTGAAAACAATTAACATGAGACAATAATTGACCACAAATAACATAACTGAAAATAAAAAAAAAACAGAAACCAAATGTGATATAGAATTTAATGTTAAGTTAGGGGAAATGAGATTAAATAGAGACAACAACATCATAAATGGTTCGAACATCATAACTTTTGATTAAAACCACCCATAATAGAAATGGGAATGCCTCATACACCTAATCCCTAATAAAAAAACCAAATCTCCAATTAAAACATTGAATTTAAGGTTTCCACCCCACTTGGACAGCCCTACCCCCACCCCACCCACCCTACTTGGACAACCCTACCCCCACCCCACTTGGACAACCCAACACCCCCCACCCCACGTGGACATCCCTACCCCCACACCACTTGGAAAACCCAACCCCCCCACCATAACTAGACACCCCTACCCCCCACAACCCACTTGGAAAACCCAGCCACTCCCCACACCACCTGGACAACCCTACCGTCACCCCACTTGGACAACCCATCCCCCCACCCTACCTAGACAACCCCTCCCCCACCCCACCTGCACACCCTCCCCCACCCCAAACAGCCCTACCCCCACCCCATTTGGACAACCCATCCCCCTCCCCCACCCTACCTAGACAGTCCCCCCACCCCACTTGCACACCCTCCCCACCCCACTTGGACAACCCTACCCGGACACCCTCCCCCACCCCACCCTACCTAGACAACCCCTCCCCCACCCCACCTGCACACCCTCCCCCACCCCAAACAGCCCTACCCCCACCCCATTTGGACAACCCATCCCCTCCACCACCCTACCTAGACAGCCCCTCCCCCACCCCACCTGCACACCCTCCCCACTCCACTTGGACAACCCTACCTAGACACCCTCCCCCACCCCACCCTACCTAGACAGCCCCTCTGCCACCCCACCTGCACACCCTCCCCACCCCACTTGGACAACCCTACCTGGACACCCTCCCCCACCCCACCTACACACCCTCCCCCACCCCAAACAGCCCTACCCCCACCCCATTTGGACAACCCGGCCCCCTCCCCACCCTACGTAGACATCCCCTCCCCCACCCCACTTGGATATCCCTCGACATCCTCCCCCACCCCATCTACACACCTTCCCCCACCTCAAATTGAAACATAAATTCATCCAAATCAAGATCCAATTTTCAACTAAAATAAATTCCACCAAAAGTACCATATCATCCCACTAAATAAACCCTTTACCATGTTTTAAGTGTAGAAAAAAAAAACAAAAAACAAATCCAAGGGTTCTGTAGACAACAACCCTAATTTAGCCTAAATCAAAACATCAAACACCAAAAAAATAGAGGAATAATTCTAAAAATAAGGTAACACTTACTAATTTGAAGTGTGAAATAATATTTTGTTTTATTGAAGATGGATCTTGGCTGGAAGGAGTATCGCGGCTGAGAAGAATTGAGGAGGAGCTCGATTAGGGTTTGTCTGCAATCGGGCTGAGTGGGGGCTCGGGTGGTCTGTATTTGGGGGAAATCTTTCCCAACGGTTATTAAAAACCATTGGGAAAGATAGAGTTTTCCCAATGATTTCATTAAACCGTTGCGAAAACTGATTTTTTTCTCATCTTTCCCAATGGTTTGATGAAACCATTGGGAAAACTAATTTTCTTCCAATCTTTCCCAATGGTTTCATCAAACCATTGGGAAAAATCAATTTTTATAGATAATTACCAATGGTTAATGCAAACCGTTGGTAAAGATCACCTATACCAACGGTTCAAAAGAAACGTTGGTATACAACTGTTGAAAAAAACCATAATTTCCACTAATGGTAGATGGAGGACTTACATAGGAAGGTATTTGTGAGATCTAGTGTTTCACACTGGGCACCACTAGTTTTGTTTTCCAAGAAGGCATATGAGAGCATGAGGTTATGTGTGGATTACTGGTGCTTAAAATAGGTGACTATAAAGAACAAGTATCCACTACTGAGGATTAATGGCCTATTTGATTAGTTTAAAGGAGTGGTATGATTCTCAAAGATTGACCTCAAATTAGGCTATCACCAGCTACGAGTGCGGGATGAAGATATACCAAATATGACCCTAAGATATCATTACGGTCACTATGATTACTTGGTGATGATGTTTGTTATGATGAATACCCCAACAGTGTTCAAGGAACTCTTGAACCAGATCTTTCAACCTTACATAGACCAGTTCATGACAGTCTTCATCAATGACATCCTAGTGTACTCGACGTCCAAGGATGATCATGTGAGACACTTTAGTATGGTCCTAGACACACTCCAAGAGCAATAACTTTATGGGAATCTCTAAAAGTGTTAGTTCTGGATTCAAGAGGTCCATTTTCTAGTACACTTCATCTCAAAGTTTGGAGTTGTAGTGGATCCAGTGAAGGTTGAGGCAGTTCTTGCTTGGGATCCACCCAATATTGTTACCAAGGTGAGAAGTTTCCTTAGTTTGGTTGGGTATTATAAAAGGTTTTTACCCAAATTATCCAGAAGGGAATTCCCATTTATAACTTTGAAATTAAATGTACAACCTTTTTTGTAGATAGAGAAGTGCAAACAGTGCTTTCCAGAGCTGTGGCAGAGGTTGACGAGTGCTCCCATATTGAGGTTGACGAAGGAAGGAGTCGAGTATGTGGTGTTCTATGATACATCAAGAATTGGGATTTATTGTTTCTTGATATAGGGGAAATTGGTGATTACTTATGGTTTATGCTAGTTGATACCACATGAGTAGAACTATACGACCCATGATCTTGAGCTAGCAGTGGTGGTCTTCACATTGAAGATGTGAAAACACTACTTAATGGGTGATCGATTTATTATCTACTCTGATCATAAGAGTCTCAAGTATATCTTCTTTTAGAAGGATCTAAACTTGGGAAAGAGGTGATGGATAGAGTTCCTCTAGGAATATTACTTTGAGATTGTCTATACTCTCAGGAAGGGGAACATGGTGGCAGATTCTATTAGCAAGAGATCTAGTTTGCTATTGTTGAGTGAGATTTTAGAGAAGTTGGCCTCATTACAGATATCCTTTGTGGATGGAGATGGAGAAGAATACCTGCAGTCTATGGTTTTCACCCCTCCACTCTTACAGTGATTCAAGGAGGAACAAATTTGGGATACCGACTATGAGACACTATGTGCTTAGCTATCCACATAGAATGCTCCTGATGGATATTCAAAAGGTGGGGAGCATGTCATTATTTTCAGAGGGCACATAGTGGTACCATTTGTGTTGCTGGAGGAGGTTCTGAGTGAGTTTCACACATTGCATTTGGTAGTACATCCAAGTGTGTTGAAGATGTACCAAGACCTTAGACATCAGTTTTGGTGGTCAGGGATGAATAAGGGAGTTATAGAGTTTGTTTCTTGATGTCTTACCTGTCAGCAAGTGAAGGATGATCACCATGTTCTAGTGGGTTTAGCTCAACCCCTTGAGGTGCTGGAATGGAAGTGGAATGAGATATCGATGGAATTCATGATGATTTTACCACATACGTCTAGTGGAAATGATGCTATATGGGTGATCATTGACTAAATCACCAATTCGTCCCATCGATGATAGTTTCAGATCATGATTCTCACTTTACATTCCATTCATGGAACGGATTGTATGAGGCATTTGAGACCCAGTTACGCTTGAGAATAGCATTTCACCCAAAGATGAATGAACAAACTGAGCAGACCATTCAGGTTCTGGAGGACATTCTATGGGATTGCATGTTGGACTTTTTCCATAGTTGAGAGGATCACCTACCACTGATGGATTTTCCATACAAAAATAGCTATTATTAAACCATTAGTATGGAACCAATTAAGGATTTGTATGGATGACCCTATAGGTCACCATTTTACTGGACTAACCCAGTAGAGTCAACACTCATGGGCCTAGAGTTAGTACGAGCTACTAAAGAAAATGTTTAAATCATCTAGGAGTGGATGAAGACTACAAAGAGATGTTATAAGTCTAATACTGATAGGTAGTGGAGGCCTTTGGATTTTGAGGAAGGATAATATGTGTCCTTTAGGTTTCACCTCAACACAGATTACGAAGATTTGGATGGGGCGACAAGCTATCTATGAGGTTCATTGGAGCTTTCTAGATTCTTTGTAGAGTTAGAAAGTTAGTGTACCACTTGGATCTACCACCGTAGCTAGATCGTGTACAGAATGTATTTCACATGTCACAACTGAGGAGGTACGTGCATGACCCATCACACGTCATTGAATGGGGTAAGATGGACATCAAGGATAGGGTGAATTTTGATGAGTACCCAGTGGTGATTGAGGATTGACAAGAGAAGATCCTTCAAGGGTGATTGATTCCCTTAGTGCATGTCTGGTGGCATGATGGGAATCTCCAGGAGAGCACATGGGAGTGGGAGGCTTAGATTCATGCTCAGTACCCTCATCTATTTTTGTAGCCTTTTTTTTGGATTTTGGGATGTAAATCCACAAGGTGGGGAGAATTTAATGTCTAATATTTTTCTGTGTATTATTTTTTGATATTATAAGGACTGATTTTGAGGCTAGGCACTGGAACAATGTTCAATTTCAAGGCTCGGTGTTCTCAGAATAAATGTTTGGAAAATATTAAACTTTTCAATAGCACAAACCTGTGGTTTTCCTAAAAAAGTGAAATAAATCTTAAATGGTTTCCCAGATAAAATATCCAAGGGAATCATTGAGTTAAAAATGGAAGATTTAACCTAGGAAGAACTTAACATTGGTCGGTGCGGTTTGATTGTGAAAAAGTAATTGTGGGATGTAAAGGGAATAAAAATGATTTGATAATTTTTTTTGATGTAGTGAATTTTACTTTTATTAAGTATTAGTTAGAGATTTAGGGTTAGCATCATAAACCTGGAATTTCACTAGAGACATGGAGAAAGAACCTCTGGAGAAACCATTGGCAGGTGACAACATATTAATCGAACGATGAACCTCAGATTCAACAAACCTTGCCAATAATTACAATGAATATTTGTTCTTTGTCAACAACCGAACCAAATTGAGGTAGGGCACATTGTTTTGCATTGTTTTCCCTGTTTTTAAATTCTACGATGAATGTAGACCAATACACAAAAATATTGGTCCATAGACCGATCATTATTGTGGGATGGAATTTATCTACGAGATTATTAGGAGATTGATCATTATTCATCTTCGTTTATCATTATAATGGAAGTGGATTGAGGCCAACATGAATACAAGTTAAGGTTTGTTCCTCAGGGTTTCCTTTTATGATTTTATTCCTCTATTATTCTCATTCTTCACTGTTTGATCCCTATGGTCATGAATCAACCTTGTTGGGTGGCTGAGAACATGATTGGATCACCATATTGTAGGAAAATCAACAACAGAGGCCAAATTTGTGTAGATCAGGACCCATTGATCTTGGATATAAATTTATTTCAAGTTTTGGGCATTGGAGGAGGTGAGGTGGTCCATGGAATGAACCACCAACATGCCACTGATGGCGGTGTGGCGGGGCCGCGGGAGATAGCGGTGGTGGTTGCAGGGGATGCGATCGATGACCACATGGACTGGGATGAGAGAATGGGCTAGGTGAGGTTGGCTGGGCCAAGTGGGTCATGCTCAATGGGCTGAGTCGGGCCAAGAGGGCGGGTTGGACTTGAGGTGACTGGGGCAGAGCCGAGCCATGGTCAACCGTGATCCACAACTGCTCCAGCTACCATGGATACACAAAATCTTGGGGAGATCGACCGCGTTGGTTGGTGGACTGACCATGAAGTTGGTCCATGTGCCCAGTGAACCCTTTAAAATTTTAAATGACCATAACTTCTAAATGGAGTGTCCATTTGATGAATTGTCTGTGGTGTTGTGACCCTGACGTTGAGACGAGCCTTTTGAGATAAGTGGGGAGTTTTAATTTTGGACCTGTATAGGTTGAGAGTATTCCTTTGATCCTTTACCCAAGGGTTTAGTACAACATTATGTACACACCACTAGATTGTAATCCACTCTAGAGGCTGAGTCCTAGATGGAGTAAGGCATACCTCTGTGGGACTAGAGTGCGATACTCTATCACCCCTAGTGGAGTCTATGTAATCATGTAACCTCCATGAGTAGGATGATGATCCTCCACCTAGAGGTCCACATCGATAGGGTCCGTGGTATCCCCCAGTGTGTTTTTTCATGATTCCCTATGTTGCGGGTTGATACAGACTGGCTATGTGGTATCCCTAGTGTGTTTGGGAACGATCCATGGTATCCCCTAGTATGTATAGGCACAATCCCCTCTCTGTGTATCATAGTATTCCTTGACCAATGAATTCTCTTTTGGTGGGGCCCAAATGATCTAGACCACCTTGTGAGTGTATCTGATGATATCATGGCTCGAGGAGTGAGTTTTCCCAGAACGAGCATGATTTGAGCAGAATACTATGGTTGGTATTTGGTTGTATCTTACCTCTAGATTGTGTGTCTTGTATTGAGTATAGCTGGATACTCTTGTTATATGTATTGTATACATATGCTTGTGTATATTTGAATATGCTTTTCTTTGTAGTATTCCTTTATGGAATTATTTTGTGGTCTTCCTTTGTGGTATTCCTTTGTGGTATTCCCTTGTATTATTCCTTTGTGGTATTCCCTTGTTATATTGATTTGTGGTTTTAGGGTGTCATACTAGGTATTTTTATACTCACCCCTGCTTGGGCTTTTCTCACACGTGTCATGTCTTGTGTAGAAAATTGACCCTATGATAGAGTCCTAGGAAGACTAGGACAAAATGGTTCTTAGTGAGACCAAACTGAATGAGGTGTGTTCCTATGACTTTCAGACAGCAGTCCTCATAACTTTACTTTCAGATTGGACTTGTTTTATAGGCTCTTTACAGTGGGCTTGTATTTGGCCCTGTTTACTTTCTAGTACTTTCACTATCATACTATGTTGTGAGATCTTAGTGGTATGAATGCATTGTTTACTTAGTGGATTTTACATTTCAGTATTTTTGTCTTGGAGATGTGTGTGTGTATACATGTACTTAGGCTAATGCCTCCCATTTTTGGGATATTCTTACTCGGTACTAGTCACTATCCCCTGGCCTATTAGAGGTGAGCTTAACGTAGTCATGAAATGGTCCCCTCTACAAAAGGTCATGGAAACCATGTTTTCTATCACTCTTTATCTGAACTTGATAGTTGGATTTCTCTTCCATGCCCAGGTTTTTACTTCCCACTAATTTTATCCTATTCAAAATCCTATTTTTTTGTTTACCATTACATTTACCTTTCCCTATTATTAAGAGGATGTTTTATTAACCCCATTTCTAATGTGGTTTTCCCACAAAAAAATTTTCAAGTATCAACCTTTTACTTTTGAAGTATACTTTAAAATTGTAAGGACACAATTTATTAGAGGGAAGAATGTAACACCCCAATATTTTATGGTATGTCTCTTTAAAATTTAACATCTTCGATATCTTATGTTTCATGCAACACCAAGTTTAGAAACCATGATATATTATTGAATATTAACATGATCGTTGGAATAGTAATGTGACCATTAAGAATATAAATCTGGTCATTAGAATAATAAACTCACATATAAAAGTATAAATAAAATTTTGGTATCTTATAAATGAAAATATGATACATTTATATCATGGAATAAGTAAATTATTATTTTAAAAATGATAAATTAAGTGTTGGAATTTTTATGAAACGTAAATGTTTACTTACAATTTTATAATTAATATAAAAATTTAAAATAAAATTTATTTTCATAAAATAGATTCAAAAATTAATATTTTGTTTCATTATAATTTTAAGATAAATTTATGAGACCACAATTAATTTTATAATGTGTTGTAAAATCGGTTATAATATTAAAATCGATATTTGTCGAATAAATGATGATTTTATTTAAAAAATAATTTTCTCATATTTAGATTGTTTTTTTTTCAAAAAATGGAATCCATATTTTAAATATACATGTCAAAAAATAGTTAGAGTGAATTTTTGGGATTTTCTAAAATAGTTGAATTTTTAGTGAATAGTAAATTATGATAATTTACGGTATTTAAAATTATAAGTCAAATACTTGAATTTTTGAGTCATGGCTAGTGTTTGGTTGATTTAAGAACCATTAGTTAAAACTAACATGCACTATTTAATATACATAGTTAACAAAATCAACATTATTGATAGTCTTGAGCCAAAATAATAAACCAATGAATAAAATAATAAAAAAACACCCCTCTCTTCCACTATAAATACCACCCCTCACAACCCCTTATCCTCACACCCCCTAAGACTTGGATATATATTATATTCTACCAAATTAATCTCCCAAACATATTCCCCAATTTATGGTCTTAATGGTCACACCAAAAGACCGTTTCCAAGTCCCTTAAGGAGGCTCTCAAGGAGATGACACTCAAGAGGTAAAACCCTCCCTCATTCTCTTTTAATTTATTTTATTTTCTTATCCTTTACTAACCTAACATTATCCAAGTGGAATGATAAATCAATTATATTATATATATGATAATTTTATTATATTAATTGAATATCCATCATCAAACCCTGTCTCCTCTCCCATTTATTCAAAAAATGAAAACATCATCTATGAT
This sequence comes from Viscum album, assembly GCA_963277665.1. Lineage (NCBI taxonomy): Eukaryota > Viridiplantae > Streptophyta > Magnoliopsida > Santalales > Viscaceae > Viscum > Viscum album. Next base: position 925,136,722 of record OY728126.1, on the reverse strand, counting down.
GTGTCGATTTACTACCATCATGGATGATGTACTTTAATTTTCAATTACCACCTTCAAGTCTGGTCATAAAAACATTATTATGGTCAAATAATATCTTAATATACATATTATAAGTGACATCATTCTATTTAACCAATATATAAACATAATATTAAATAAAATGATATAAGTTCATGATGGTCATAAAAACTGCCAAAATAAAGTAAATCATTTTTATTAACATTTTATCTAATGAATCATCCTCATAAAATATAAAATATTGATACATAAGACCTTTTAAAATTATATAAGTTCATTAAAACATATAATATCAATTTTGGATAATTATTCTCATTTTACATGAACTTCCATACATATATACGAGTGAATCGATCATGAAAAAACAGGAAAGTGAACACTCCCAGAACGATGAATTGAACTCTAAAACTCATAAAAATGGATATAAGTGAACTTAATTATAATAAATAAAATATATTTAAAGCAGTTTCTAGATTTATTAATTAATAAATCTAATTTGATTATCTAGGATGATAAGTACAAGTGCAGAATGCTTCCAGACATTAGGTAAGGGTTTTCTCGTCTCACTTTTATTTCTATGAGATATGACTTTTTCACCACTTATTCATTGTGTGTGGTGAATGTATACTTAAATTTGATATATAATATTATTAATCTATTATATTAATTATATTAACCGTTTTATTTGATAATTATTACTTTTATGGGACATACGATCTGACTGTTTACGAAGTGGTAAGAGAATTATTAACCCAATTTCCATTCTTTGGGTTAAACATCCATTCCAATGATTATGTCATGGTATTAAAATGAATTTTTATTATATTAAGTTTTATTTACACTTGTTTTATATTTATTTAAATCTAATAAACATAATTTATTCATGCTTACCCTTTTTTTTAAAACATTCTTTTAAATGTTTCTTTTTTTCAAAATTTAAAATAAATGTTTTTTAAACTTATAAGGCATGAGAAGATTTTATGAATTTCATGAATAATTAATGTTTTCAGTAACTATTTATAAGTTTATAAGGTTATTTCTAAAGAAAATGTTTTATTTTATAATTGAGAGGCTTTTTAAATAAATGATTCCAAAATAAAAGGGTATTTATCTCATGAAATTTTCAATAATTTTGTTAGAGTATTTTCATATATGTCAACACCCTCTATTGAATATTATGATTAATTGAGATTGATCTCTTATGATACCATCTAACATATTTTATTGAATGGTTTATGATCATTTTGACTGGGGATGTACTATCTTAATACCATTATTCATATTACTATGGATGGTTTATGATTATGTTTGCTGATTGGAGAAATTATTTACATTTCATATGCAAGTTTCAATATAAATGTATATTTTGATTATGTTTCACCCCTTTCACATGATGAATGTATTGGAATTATTATGTTTTGGGTAGGTTCCTCTATAGACCCTCGACGTATTGATAACTCTTATGAGACAAACTGGACCGAGTTTTGGCTGAGGCCTTACCAATTTATATAAACTTCTTGGACAAGGCCTTGATGGTATGTTTATAATATACCACATTATGCATTCCATCATTATGAGATAAGTTATTTATAATCCATGTAATTATTCTAATAATATAATATCCTTGGTTAAGTTTCATTCTCATGTGATTATTTATATGAAATTATTTGATCAGCTTTTATTACTACTATATCATGATCAAGATTTTGTTTTAATGGAATATACTTTTAGTTATTCACCTTAACTTATTGTTTATGTTTATTTATGATAGATTCCACTATATGCTTACCCTTACTGAGAATCTGAGATCACCCCTTTATTATGCTTTATTTTTTGCAAGGATTCCAAGATGTATATTATGATTGACATGCAAGCATAATCCAGGAGAATAGTGATGTTTACAATAAAGTTTTATGTTGTTTTACATTTCAAGTTGTAATGTAAAAATCTTGTTTTTATCTAGTTTTCCAAGGATACTAAACTATTTTGTCCTTTTTAATTTGATCGCTTGTACTGAGTAAAAATGTAATAAAGTAAGGTACCGACTCTGGGATACTAGGGATAGGGTCTTTAAAAATATATAAGAAATTTGGGGAGGTTTCGGGTTTAAAACTCAATTTTTAGATTAATTATAACTCCACACGTGGCTTGGTTTCACACTTTACTAAACTTTGCACCAATAGAGTGAGGCACTCTTCCTATTCTTGAAACCCAAATGGTTTGGACGTATAGTTTTCTAAACCATGCACTAACTGTGCTCTTCTCCCATGTCCCAATTCACATGGTTTTATAAGGAAGTTGCGTAATTATCTTTAACCGTGCACCATCCGTTTTACCTCTCCAACAAGATACACAATTTCCTAAGGAGAACCACATAGTTTTTATTAACTATGTTCAAATCATAAATTACATTAAAGTCCTATAAAACCCTTTAAAACTATTTAGAAGCTACCAGAGGATTCACTTAATAAAATCATAGCTAAAAAAACTCAAATAAGTTCTAAAAATAATGCGTAAGGTTCCTAAAAATTGTGGGCCATTTTATTTTCATTCATTTAGGCTATAATTTAAATCTACATATGTTTGGAGGTGATTTATTGAATTTTAGATGTGTTTGTATGTAAGTAAGAAGGGATATAATGAAGGAATAAAAGAGATAAAATGATGCAACACTAGTGTTTTTAGGAGATATTTTTTTAAATAATTTGATTTATTTTATATCTTGTGTTACACACAACAACATCTTAGTCTGCATTACACACAACACTGAGTTTCTACAAAACATCATTTTATTATTATAATTATTTAGACAAGATAATTATAACCTAGTCTTTAAAATGTAGGGTATTAAAATGATTAAAAAAATAATAAAAATATGGTTTATAAATGTATATATAATTGATTATTTTGTGACCAATTAATACTAAATTAAAATAAAACCCTTTTTAAAATAAAAGGAAATGTTTTTCTAAAAAATCTATTTAAACATGAAAAAGTGTGTTTTATACCAATAAGTAAAAAAATAAAGTTTTTTGGAATATATTAATTAAATATATAGTCAAACTAATTCTTAAAATTCATCCTATGTGTTTTATAGACATTATATAAAAATAAATCCACTTTTATGCTTAAAAACTATATTTTTCTTAATGTAGTTTTATCGTCTTTTAATAGTGCAACAATTATAAAACTAAAATTTGGAAGTTTTATAAATTATATTTTTCAAAATAAACACCATTTTTTAAATTGGAATTTATAAATTATCTTAGGTTTAATTTTTGATATATTTCTGATAAGTTTCATTTTTAATGAATAGTGAAAAATACTACATTTTAATTAAAAATGAACTTTTCATCTAATTTATTTATATATTTAAATATTATTTTAATTTTTTTAAAGTATAAATAGTTCAATTATACATAAATAAATATATTATGGTTAATTGGAATCAATTTCACATTGAAATTAGATATACAAAAATTTCAAACTTTTAAACATTTTTACTATAAAAACTCATTGTTTAATCCCATATGTGGAATTAATTTTAAATTAATTTATGAATATTATATAAACTAAATTTTAAAAAAATTGATTGAATATTTTGAATCATAAGTTACAAATTTAGTAAATAGGTCTCTTTTAGTTTTAGATAATATGAATAGTAACTTTGGTAAATTGTTGTTACCATGGTTAATGGTAAATCATGCAATTAAGGGTAAAAATAATATTATATATATTTTAAAATTACCTTAAAACTTGAAAAAATGTTAATTGATGAATTTAATTCAACCCTTAAAACATAAGGTTAAAAATTGAATTATTTAATGGAAACGTTTCTATGAAATTAAATTAGATATTATTAAAATCAAATACACTAACAAAATGTCACATTCTTACTTTTATTAAGTATAATATTATTAATATGGGGTTAAATATAATATTTTCTAGACTATAAATATTATTATAAAATTTAAAAGGTTTATATATATAATTGAAATTTATTTTTAAATTTTAGTGCAGAAATAATTATCATAAATAATTACACAATGATGATGCAATAATTATTCAATTAATTAAAATATAAAATAAATGATATTAGAATAATTAAAAGAAATATAGTTTTAATTAATTAAGGTCATAAAATATTTTAATAGGTTAATATGACATTTAATGGGTGTATTAAATTATTTTTTTGAAGTAATATTGTTTTATTTATTTTCTTAAAGTCAAAGTAATGAATAGTTTTAAAATTTACACTAATGATACTTTATTAAAATAACATTTTATTAAATTATTTAGAAAACATAAAAATATTATATAAGTACAAATGAGATAATATATGGTTTAAAATATCATAAATTTTCCATTTATGGTCCAATTGACACATTATATGTAAAACATTTCAATCTTTGAATATTGAAAAGCTGTTACCATAGTTAGAATTAAAATAGGTTAACTAAGGGTTAATCAAAATGATACGGTTAAAATAACACAAAAAATTGTCTTAAATCTACTGTTTGATGATATTACAACCTTATAATATCTTATATTTGAATAAATGGTATTTTGGAGGTGTTTGGATTTATATTGAATTTATTATAAATTAATATTTTGAGAAATTCCAAAATTGCACCCCCTTTATTATAAAAAAGAACCAATTATTCTATTTTCTACAATACTCTAAAGCCTTTTTTCTTTAAAAAACGTACCAAAATATCATAAAAATTTCCCTTCTTTTATCCTAAATTCCTCCCTTTGGATATAAATATAACCAAATAATCCATTTGGTGAAAACCAAAAGGATTTACCCAAAGAAGAGGTAACATTCTTCAATAAACACTTTTGGTTCATTTCTTTATCCATCCCTAAATTATTCTTATTACATGATTATATAATAACCAAAATTTCCTCAATATACTTATATGTTTTTAATATATGGTTATTACGTAAACTCACACACACTTACATCAAATGAGATACACAATCATCATTCGTGTGTACGGCGAACTACCGCCTCACGAACCGATGTATTTCATTCTTCCATTTACACCTTTCAAGGTTGATAATAATGATGTAATTTATGTTTTTAAATGAAATATATGATATTTATGATTTTTTAATTTTTATATAACACATAACTTCATGATTTATGTTTTTTGGGAATATGATAGCTTCGTTTGTGGACATGTGGATTGTCGCCTCATCAAAGCAATGTGATTCATTCAAACTTAAATGGAATGTATCAAGGATGAGTTTAGTAAATTTATATGATATATATGAAATTATAATTCTAATTTAATGATAATATATACACACACACACACACACATATATATATATTTCATTTACTTTATTTCATTCAATATGATAAGAAAACAGATACAATATTCATGTGTATGTACAACCTATCGTCTCCACGAATGGTGTATTCAATTTCATATTAATATATTTTATAGATTATTATAAATATATATATGCTGAATATATATGATATTTATATCATTTTTTATATTTTTTATATCATGATATAATTAAGAAGAAAAAAAATAGAACAAATCAAATCATATACAAAAAACAAAGTGGTTGTTACCCGAAACATAACTTTAACATGAAATTTTTAATAAAAAGGTAATATAAAGTCATAGTAAAATAATATATGGTTTTATATATAATAATATGGTATTATGGTTTATTGATAATAAAATTATACTTATTATACATGAGGTTTTTATGTGTACAAAGAAAGTCAAGACTTAAGGTGAGGGTTTTCTCGTCTCAATTTTATTTCTATGTGATATATGATATATTCACAACTTATTATTGTTGTGTGGTGTATATAATTAATTATGACATGTTATTTCATGAATTTAATTTATTTCATGATATTAAAAGTTTTATTTTATGTTAATATTTCACAAGGCTCATGATTCAAAAGTTACTCTATTAGTAAGGGGATTTCAAGTGTCACTTTTATTTCTTCAATACTTATTCCATATTAACTACTCCTTTATTTTCTGTGGTGTATATAATAACCATGAATATAATCTATTATATTTTTCCATAAATTTATGGTTATTTACATATCCATTTTATTATCTCTCTTTCATGGGGTTTAAGGTTCAATAGTTACCAAATCGATAAGGAAATTTTGTATCCATTTTTGTTTTTTGAGGCACGTGTTTTTTATACACCTATATTCTTTTACATAGTGTATATACTCCCATTGAAATTCTATATCATAAATATAATTATTTTCATGATATTATAAGTTTCATTTAATTTTATTCTCTAATCGGTTGTAAATATTTATTCCTTAAAAACAATGTCATCTAAAAATGTTTTAAAAACGTTTTAAATGATCTTTTATGCATTTTAAAGGAAAATTATTTAAAAGATATTTAAAATGGTTTTAAAATATTCCTTTATAAATTTTCAATGTTATTTTAATTAATTTTTTTAAATGTTTTATTATTTCAAATTGTATTTGTTTTACAAATTAGAAAAGATATTTTCCTCAATAATTATTTCAAATGATCTTTCAAAACCTTTTTCCATCCATGATAACATTATTTGAGGTTACTTATACTTTATAGGAGTTATAATTCAAGGATTATATATTTATTATTTCTACGGTTAGTTTATGTTTATGATGAATTATTTATGTTCTTATGGAACACATATATATGGTTTTCATTATTTGATGGGTGGGACCTATATCTCCCTCTAATGAATTGGGTTAAGATTTATATCTCATGAGATAATGATGGGAAATAAGTTGGTGGGTTTTATCCATAATGGGAAGAAGGGGAAACCTGATCCACTATAAGGAAAGGATTGCATCTAGGGATGGTGGTGTGTCCCACCCAGTAGGTTCATCCCCCATTAAGTTCCCTGATAAGTTTTGGTAATGAGATTGGACTTATAGGGAATTATATTACATTTTTATGTGTATTACAAAATTTTATCTCTTATTTTAATGTTATGATCTCATGGATTGTGTTATTTGATTCCCTTATGATCCATTTATAATTAAATTCCAATATTTATTCCATGAATCATGTATAAGATCTTTGACATGTAGGGTATGATTTCCAAAATTTATGCTTATACCCTTATATTGTTCTTATATATCTCTAATTTTTAACCTTACTGATCATATGAGATCACCCTTTTCTTATGTTTATTTTTCCCAGTTTATGAGGAAAGTTGTTAAATGAATTTTATCAAGAATGATTTCACATATATTATGTTGATGACCTAATATGAAATAAGAAAAGTTGGGTATAATGGGAGATAATGTTGATCTTTATGAAGTGGTTGTTTATTAACCCAAGTTGTTAAGAGTTTGTCATAATTCTATAAAACTCTTAACTTAAAAGGTATTTGGGTATGAAAGTGATCCAATATTTTCTTTTGACATGGAAAGTTTTTTTATAGAAAAAATTGTGTCACATTTGAAATGTTTATGTATTTAGCAACGAATCTAGAAGTGTAGATTTTGGACTATTATATGTAGAATCAGATAAGGGTTTAGATAAATTTGGAGATGAAGATATTTTAATGAGATATTATTTTAAGAGTTATAGATACCATCATGGGTATATAATACCATATGTTCAGAGTCACATACATTCATTTTTCGGTTTTATGTTATGAAATTTTAACTCCACCAATAATATTGTTAGAGAAATTTATTCTTGAGGTAATTATGGGTTATTACATTTTGAGATGAAAGATGAAAGTTACGAGATAACCTTTGATTTTAAAACATTTCCTTAATTCTAGAAATGTTAGGGTTATTTTTGAGAATTTTTATCATGTTTCTTGAATTTTATAAAAATTATATTAATATAGTTTTATAAAAGGATAACCCATAGGGTGGGTGACAACCCATCATATCCGATAGGGCCATGGAGATTGAATCCACAGCCAAAGGGTGACAAGTGTTCAACACCTACCACTATCCTATGTGAAGTCCCAGTTAGTATGAAATTTTCATTTTAGTTAAAAAAACTTATGGTTGAAGAATAAGTTTAATTTGGTGAACATATGTTTTATCATAAAGATAACTGTTGGATTAGATATTTATTTGTTGGTTAAGTGATTAATGTTATTTTGGAAGAAGATTTCTATTTTTGGAAAACCTTATATATGATATTATGGGATATTGTTTAGGGAATAAATTTTAAATTTTATTTTAGAGTCATATATGTTTTTATTTTGGATTTATGGTTATTTAGGTTATTTATGGAAATGGTTATCATATCTTGAATATTATTATGAAATTTACATTTTGGTATGACAAATTAAGAGAGATTAATGTTATTTGGAGATAATTGTAAAAATTTATCTTAGAAGATGATGGTATTAAATAATTTGGATTTTTTTGGTTCCTATCTTTTAATTGAATAATTTTGATGAATTTTGAGGGTAGATATTTATTGAATGATCAATGTTGAACTTTGGGTATTACTGATATAATGGATTATTATTTTTAGAGAATTATATTATCTTGTACTAACCATTTTGATTTTGATAAATGCCTAAAGATATGTAGAATATATTTTTATATTCTTGTATTGACCTTTTAGTCTATAGAAGACGATTTTGATACTTCAGGTATGAAAAATTTATCTTGAATACTCATCTTTGTAGAAAAATATTAGTTTGTGGTTGAAATTTATTAAAGGATAAAACTATAATTTTTAAGTAAGTATATTTCCTTATATTCTTATTATATATAGTAAAATAATTCCTCAACACCAGGAAAATGATATTAGAAGAAATAATTTATCCATTTAATTGTATTTCTAAGAAATCAATGGTCTTTTAACTAATAAAAAATTTACGATTTTGTGAGAGTTAACAATATAATGACCATATTTTCTATCACTCTCTATCGTAAATTAATATTTAGATTTATCTTTTATGTCTAGGTTTTCACTCTTCCTTAATGTTATCCTATTATAAAGATTGATTTGTTGGTGACATCACATTTATATTTCCCTATTCTTCAGAGGATGTTTTATTAACTCTATTTATGATGTGGATTTTCCACAAAGGAATTCTCAAACATCCACCTTTGATTTTAAAAGTGAAATTTCAAATTATAAGGATGTAATTTCACATTGATATTCTTTATTGTATTGAGATGGTAGCCAATCACTTGGTACTTCTACCAAAGCTCTCTCAAGTCCATGATGTGTTCCATGTATCTCTCCTGAAGAAGTACATACCAGACCCTTCACTTTTAATAAACTCATAGGTCATACCGTTGGAGAAAGATAATTCTTATGAGGAACAACCGGTTGAAATTAGTAATCATACAGATAAAGTTCTATGAAACAAAACCACTCACTTAGTCAATTTTTTGGGGTGAAACCACCAGTTTGAAGAAGCTACGTGGGAACTTGAGGATATAATGAGGTAGAAATATCCTCATTTTATTTTATTAGAGTGATGAATTTCGAGGGTGAAATTCATTTTAAGGGGGTAGTATGTAACACCTAGATATTTTTATAAAATAATTTTTTAAAATAATTTCATTTCTTTTATATCTTGTGTTACATGAAACACCGACTTAGCTCTCATTACACGCAACACAGATTTTCTATGAAACAACATTTTATTATTGTAATTATTTTAAAAATAAAATTATAACCAAGCCGTTATAATGGAGGGAATGAACAAGATTAATTTAATTATGAAAATATGGTTTATAGATTTATATATAATTAATTATTTGGTAACCAATTAATTATAAATGAAAATAAAACCCTTTTTAAAATGAAAGGAAATGTTTTTATGAAAAAATTATTTAATTGTACACAAATGTGTTTTATACTAGTAAATAAACAAATAAATATTTTTAGATTATATTAATAAAATCCATATTCAATAAAATGTTTAACATTCATCCCATGTGTTTTCTAGACATGATATAAAAACAAATCCAATTTTATGCTTTAAAAAATTATTTTTCTAAAAGAAGTTTTATCGACTTTTAGTGGCACACTAATTATAAAACTAAATTTTGGAACTTTTAAAAATTATATTTTAAAAAATAAAAGTTATTTCTAAAATAGTAATTTTAAAGTTATCTCAGGGTGATTTTTTTATATTTTTCTGATAAGTTTAATTTTTTAATGAATAGTGAAAAAACTGCATTTTATTTAAAAATAGACTTTACATATAATTTATTTATATAGTTAGATAATATTTTAAATTGGTTTAAAAGTATAAATAGTTCAATTATACATCAATAAATCCAATTTTTATTGGCCAAACCCTAGAAAAAATATCCTCCAAAATTATCTCCCTTCATCCTAAAGTCCTCACTTTGGGTATAGAGAGAACAAGGGAAGACCTTTGGTGAAAACCAAAAGGAGTTACCCAATAATCTCAGTATCCTCAATATAATGATATGTTTTTATGGTAAGGGTATTACCTATACTTACACACACTTCAATCAAATGGGATACACAATCATCATTCATGTATATGGCGGACTACCGCCTCACAAACTGATGTTGTTCATTCTTCCACTTCCACATTTAAAGGTTGGTAATAATGATGGAATTTATGTTTTTTATTATATATATATATTATATTTATTATGTATTTATACTTTTATAATTATTATATAACACATAACTTCATGCTATCTATTTTTTGGGAATACGATAACTTCGTTTATGGATGTGTGGACTATCGCCTCCTCAAAGTGATACGATTCATTCACACATTACATGAAATGTGATATATATGAAATTATAATTATAATATAATGTTAAAATATATTTATATACAAATATTTAATTTACATTATTTCATTAAATATGATAACAAAATAGAAACAATGTTCATGCATATGTACAACCAATCATCTCCATGAATGGTGTATTCCATTTCATATTTCCATCTTTAATAAATTATTATAAATAAATATATACTGAATATATATGATATTTATATCATGTTTTACATTATAGAGATCATGATATAATTAATAGGACAAAAAATATAACAAATCAAAACATATATGAAAAACAAAGCAATTATTACCCAAAACATAACTTTAACATGAAATTGTTAGTAAATGGGAAATATAAAGTCATAGTAAAATAATATATGGGTTTTTATATAATAATATGGTTATTTTTTATAGGATTATAAACTTATACTTATTATACTGGAGGTTTGTATGTGTATGAATAAAATCAAGAATTATGCTAAGGGTTTTCTCGCCTCACTTTTATTTATGTGAGATAAATGATATATTCACCACTAATTATTATTGTATGGTGTATATAATTACTTATGACATTTTATATCATGAATTTAATTTACTTCATGAAATTAAAAGTTGTATATGATGTTACTATTTCATGGGGTTCACAATTCAAAAAGTTACTCTAATTGTAAGGGGATTTTAAGTCTCACTTTTATTGTTTCAAGACTTATTCAATATTCACCACTCATTTCATTTATGTGGTGTATATACTACCCATGAATTTAATATATGATATTTATCCTTAAAATTATGGGTATTTACATATCCATTTTGTGATTTATCTTTCATGGGGTTTACAGTTCAAAAGTTACCAAATCTCTAAGGTAATTTTGTATCAATTTTCCTTCTTTGAGACACATGTTATGTTATGAACTTATATTATTTTAAGAGGTGTATATACTAACTTTTGAAATGTTATATCATTAATATCATTATTTTCATGATATTATAAGATTTATGTAATGTTATTCTCTCTTTGGTTGAAAATTTATATTCCTTCAAAACAATGTCTTCTAAAAGTGTTTTAAATGTTTTTAAAATGATATTTTATGAATTTTCAAGGAAAATGATTTCAAAGATGTTTAAAATGGTTTTAAAATATTCCTTTATACATTTTCAAGGTTATTTTCATTTAAAAATGTTTTCTATATGTTTTATGATTTTAAAAATTATTTTTTTTATTTAGGAAAAAGTATATTTTCATTATGAATTATTTCAAATGATCTTTCAAAACCATTTTCCATTCATGATAAAATTATTTAATGTTACTTATTCTTCATTAGAGTTATTATTCTAGGATTATATATTTATTATTTCTATATTTATTTTACATTTATGATTAATGGTTTATTTTCTTGTGGCACACATATGTATAGTTTTCATTATTTGACTGGTGGAACCTATATATCCCACCAATGCATTGGGTAATGATTTGTATATCATGAGATAATGATGGGAAACAAGTTGACGGGCTTGATACACTAAGTTAATAAGGGGAAACCTGATCCACTAAAAGGAGAGGACTATGACTGGGGATGGTGGTGTGTCCCACCCAATAGGTATAGCCACCATGAAGTTCCTGGATAAGTTATGGTTGTGAGCCTTGACTTATAGGGAATGATATTTTATTTTTATGTGTATTCTACAATTTCATGTCTTATGTTAATGTTATGATCTCATGAATTATATTGTTTTATTCCCTTATAATTCATGTCTTATGAACTGCTAATATTTATGCTATGACTCATGTATAACATCTTTAACATGTAGGGTATGATTTCCGAAATTTATGCTTATACCCTTATGTTATTCTTATATATCTCATTTTTACCCTTACTGGGCATCTAATATCACCCTTTTCTTATTTTCTTTCCCAGTTTATGAGTAAATATGTTAAATTAATTTTATCTATAAGGATTTCACATGGATGATGTTGATTACCTAATGTGAAATAAGAAAAGCTGGGTATAGTGGGAGATAATGTTGATCTTTATGAACCGGTTTTTTATGAACCCAAGTTGTTAAGAGTTTGTCATAATTCTATAAAACTATAAACCTAAAAGGTCCTTGGGTATGTAAGTGATCCAATATTTTCTTTTGACATTGTAAGTTTTTTATGGAAGAAATTGGGTCATATTTCTAATGTTTATGTCTTTAACAGTAGATCTAAAAGTGTGGATTTTGGATGGTTACAAAAGATGATTTAAATTACCATTTCAGGATTGAGACTATATAGGGGGACAATATATATTGTGTTATGAACCATAGGGAGACATACCTAAACCAACATAGTCTTAAAAAAACATTTTATAGGAATTTAGGTAGAAAATGTAATGTTATAGACAAACCTGAACATCTAATAATACATAATGTAAAAACAAACCTCAAGAATCCATTTAGGACACCTCACATTAGACTTGAGAGTAAACTGATGTTGTAAAAATGGGTTCCCTAGATCCAAATTGAGTAGTAATTCTTTATTACCATATCATTTATACAAATATTTATTCATTATTTGTTCTTATCATAATAGTGTTATTACTTCTGCATACACTATTTACATAGTAATGTCCTTATATTATTTTTCACATCAAAAGGTTATATTAGTTCTTATCTATAATGAGAACCTAAAGATACTATGACAGTAATCTTAAAACATATATTCTATGGTATAGAAACATTATATTTATAGACACAAATTATGTAGGACTATCATGTACTGGGATCTTGTAATAATTGTGACTTATTCTCATAAAGTTTTCACTTAGTGATATTGAGTAGAGGATATCATGAGGATTAAATCGATTATAGTAACACCACATGTTTTGGGTATCATTGGATGTTTATATATCTAAACACATGTATTGGTCTCTCAAATAAAGATCATTATCAACATTTATCATTGGATCATGTATTTTTATGGAAGAAAAAACCAAGAAATTTATGTTTTTGGTGAGGTAGATTTCATGAGATGTGTCATTGGTGGTATAGAACTGATTGAATGATCAAGACCAGATTTATCACTTCCAAAAGGAAGAAGATATCTTTATCCACTTTATTGGGATGGCAGTGCCTTAAAAGCATCCATGGCCATGATAGGTGAAGGAAATTATATCCAATATAGTTAATAAAGATAAAAACCATTAAAGGATAATAACACCAAGTATGCATCCTAATTTATGAGATATCACGAGACAAAGATATTATATCACACAGTTCATGTTTGTAGGAGGTTTTCATAGCTATGACATATTCTTGTCTCTTTAGGGATCATAACTTTCTTCTAGATACCACTCTTGGTATGTTAGTATGAATCACTAGTATCGAGATAAGGGCTTCAAGGACCACACATAAAGTGAATCCATAAGTTTCACTAATTCAGATGAATTTGAGTTTAGGATGATGTGGACCAAATGTGTGAGGGTTGATGAATGTCCAATTGTGAAATATTTTAAGTAAATAATTAGAAAATTAAATTATATATTATTCAAGTTCATACTAATTAGAATTGAATTTATTTATCAATTTATTCATAGGTTATTTAATTATAAAAGAGAATATGAGGAAATATTAATTTTTGAGTAAATTACACATGATCATCATTTATTAGATAATTATGGGTGGAATGAGCCAATTTAGTGACTCATATTTCATCATATGTAATTTACTAATTCTATAAGTTTGTGTTGAAATATATATGAAAATTATGATACATTTACTTAGTCATTCATGTCATTTTGGGATAGTTTAAGAAGTTTAATTAATCCAAGGGCCTAAATGAAAGTTTAGAAAGTTAAATCTTTATTATTTAAGAATATTTTTGATCTATATAAAGTAAGGGATTAAATTTTACTATATTTCTCTCCTAATAATTAATCTATCAAGGTTTATATATAGAAACCAAATGAAAGAATAAAAAAGGATCAACCCAAGTTTGAGGTTTGAACGCGTGATCTTCAGGTGATGGAATGAGCTCCTTTAAATGACTCAATATTCTATGCCATCACTATGGAATCTAAAAAAATAATTCTACGGGATGTGATGAATACAAGGATAATCTATAGGGCACCTCATTTAGTGTCTTTGTTCCATGAAGATCTGGGGATGAGTGGAGTACATTGAGATCACATTGTTCCATCGTGGTACCATTTATATTTTGATTTAATTGTCTTATGATTAAATATTTTTTATGAATATAAATGGATTAAATCATGTACTGTTATAGAAGAATTGATGTTATGACATGGATTTTGATGATTTTTTTGAGAATATTAGTCCCAAATGATTCCTCTATTAACATATTCCATCAATTGGTATAAGAGTGGTCATACAAAAATCTAAGTCTAAATGTCAATTAAATTTTCTAGAATTTGGATAGAGGGATTCAATATAGTCTTAAGGACACTAGAACTTTATTGATAAAAGATTTAATGGGAAATAAATGAATTTTCAAAGATCAGTTTATTTTTAGAAATAATAAAAAAAAATGAATGAATAAAAAAATTTATTTCCGATTAGAGGTGGGAGATCCATTCGCTGGAGCATTTAGTTGGAGTAGAATCACCTAGAGGGGGGGGGGGAGGCGTATAAATATTGTGTGTACTAAAAAAACCGTAGTTTAATGGGGTGAATGAGTGCCCCCAAATCATGAGGGTTGCTAATTTAAAAATAAAATTGTAATGTCTCGGTTCCGGGTGCCGCCCAAAGGTTCCCCATACCCGGTTCGTCACATGGACTCAAGCGCATTTCCCCAAATGCCAGAGACTGCCGACTAGAAATGAGGTCATTGAGTGTGATAGTGGGGAACTATGCCCTCATTGGCAGAGTAACATAGTAGAATGAGAATCAGATAACAATAGCCGAAGCAGTAATACCATACAATGAGTAAAAAATTGAAGACTAATAGTAAATAAACAACTGAAACTTATATATATATATATATAATGATTCAAGTCACAAGTATCTAGAAAATAATCCAGAGAAGTCACAATGCTGGAATACAGTACTAAAGCAAAGAACAAGGGAACAACTAGTAAACAACTCCAACAACATTTCAAGCATCATCTTGGTCCCATGCTCTCCAAATCCACATCAATCAAGTACCTGAAGTACAATGACGCTTTCCCTTATCTATACCTTCAAAAATATAATCTGTTTAGGCCCAAAAACATGAACCAAACAGGATGTGAGACGAATCCCGATAGACAAACACCCAAATATCTTTACCTAACTGTCAGTGAATATATATAGTAGGCAATAGGCCAAATGAAGTAATAAAAAAGTAAGTACTCAAAAGTAATCAATCCTACAGCTTCAAATACATTAAATTACACTTATTAAATAAACAAACAAACAATATCAAGAAACCCTCTGGGAAGTTCTCACATTCTAATTCCTCTGTTTCATCTTAATAAAGAATCTTTGAGGAAGCACTCACTATCAATTCCCTCTGCGGTCTCATAATGATAAACTATAGACACTCTGAGGAATCACTCAACGTCCAATTCCCCTTGTGGTCTCGCAACATGGAACTATATACACTCTGAGGGAGAACTCATTTCTATCCCCCCTATGGTCTCGTAATGGGAAAAGTATAACATACACTCTGGGGAAGCCCTCAGCGTCTATTCCCCCTATGGTCTAACTACACTAGGTTCCCACAGCCCTGTGTAATCAATTGTGCACAAATGATATCCATCAGCCAAAGTAAGTCTCAAATACTACTTGGATAAATAGCTAAAAAGCATATCAAAAGCATGTTAGATAATATCCACTCCATCCTAATAGTACTAGGCATGGAAAAAAATCATCTTAATAGGCAATTATAGACCCAACGACCAATATCAAACAAACATGGGTAAACACATCCATAACAAGGTAAATAAGCCCTATTCAAAATCAAACACCCCTACTCAAGAAAAAAAATCATAGCAGGAATTAACAGTGTCAAATTCCTTAAACACGCAATACCCTAAACTAGGGTATTGGGAACTTTTCACAGATATAATTCAAAGACATCTACAAAAAGGAACATACCACCTACCTCGATGTTGTACAAAGAACACCCTCGAACATCAACCATTTAATCATCCTATAATGTCGTAGATCTACAAAAAGGTCAAAAAAGTTCATCCATGGATATCTTACTAAAGAGGATTAATCAAGAGAAGAGGTTCTAGAATAAGTAATAACTCACCAATGTGATTCCAACGCAATCGACGAAGTTTGATTCAGAGCACGGACAGTCGATCAGTGGCTCAAAGAAGAATCGTCGCTCCTGGTCACTCCTGGATGAGACATGGTTAGAAGAAGACAATTCTGGGAATAAGATGAAACCCCAGCCCATTTAATGAAATAAGATAAAAAGTACATGGTGAGTAATATTAATGAAAATGCAGTGTATTTGCCTCAACCGACCCCCGACATTAGCGGTCTACCACGTCAGACCCACACAGCCATGTCTCGGCTGTTACACACTCAAGATGTGGTCATACGCTATAATAGGGTACATAGTGTGTACTTCTAAGTACATGGCGTGTACTCTTAAAATTTCCAAAAACTCCACTTTTCCTCAAAAACACCTGAAATAAGATCCAAACCTGAAAAGAAGATCTAGGTTCTTAAAAACTTCCCCCTTAAATAAATTCATCCCTGAATTTCCCTAATAAGGTGGCGATGAATAAGAATCCTCAAACATCTCCGGACACAGTGATAACACAGTGGTATCCCTCTCCCAAGTCTCATCCTGTACTCACCTGTGCTGCCATAGAACCCATACCATAGGAATAGACCGACCGTGGAGAAAATTTTCATTGCGATCAACAATATGGATAGGATGCTCCTTGAATGATGTGTCCACCTCTAACTCAACCTCCTCGAGTTGAAAAACATGTGACAAGTCTGAGAAGTTACTTCGTATCTGAGAAATGTGGAAGGCTTTGTGCATATACCGGTACCTCTGAGGTAACTGCAACTGATAGGCAACCAACCCAACTATCTCCAAAACCTCAAACGAATCGACGCATCTCAGTGAAAGATTACCCTATATCCTAATCCTCATATGTCCTAACCTTGATGTGACATGTAGGAAAACCTGATCTCTAACCTCAAACTCCAGAGTTCCGTATTCATTTATCAGTATAAGACTTCTGTCATGACTGTGCAGTATCCATCCTCATTCGAATCAACTCTATCTACTCTGTGGTCTCCTGAACAAGATGAGGTCCCAACATAGCTGCCTCTCCTGCCTCCAGCCAATATAGGGGTGATCGAAATTTCTGACTGTAAAAATCCTCATATGGTTCCATATGAATAGTTCCTTGAAAACTATTATTGTAGGAAAACTCCACCATAGGTATATGCTTCTCCCAAGAACCTCCAAAATCTAGGACGCATGCTCGAAGTATGTCCTCCAGCACCTGTATTGTATGCTCGGACTAGCTATCTTTATGGGGATAGTAAATTGTACTTAGAAGTACCTGTGTACCCAAAGCCCTCTATAGTCCCTGCTAGACCCAAGAAGTAAAACAGGCATCCCTATCTAAAACAATGGACTATGGAACCCCATGTAAGCGTACAATCTCTAAGATATACAACCTTCCCATCTCATCAAAACTTAAGGTCTCATTGATCGGTAAGAAGTGTGAAACCTTCATGAGTCTATCAATGACAACTAAAACACAATCGTTCCCATGAGGTGACCTTGGTAAACCTGTCACGAAGTCCATCATGACATCATTCCACTTCCACTCAGGAATGGGTAACTGCTGCAAAAGCCCAACTGGTCACTGATGTTCTGCCTTCACCTGCTGACAGGTGGAACACCTCATCACAAAACTAGAAAAAAATTTCTTAATACTGGGCCACCAATAATGACATTGAAGATCTCGATATATCTAGGTGACACTAGGATGAACTTCCCAAACTGAAGAATGAAAATCCCACATCAACTCCTCACATATGTCTGCTAACACCCATACACACCCATGAAAATGCAAGATCTTATCCTCTCCTATGGTCCATCTAGGAATAGGGTCATCTCCTGACACACTCTCCCATATAAATATGCCTTCAGAATCTGATAGCTTCATCATTAGGACTTGATCATATAAAGTAGAGGTAATAGATATACAAGAAAGAAAGTTCTTTCCTTGTCTATCATGAACCTCAAAATGCATCTTAGAGAACAAAGTCATAAGCTGACACTCACTACTGGCCTCTTGAACTACATGTATATGAGTCCTCCTACTCAATGCATCAGCCACTGCGTTGCCTTTCCCAAGCATGTAGGCAAGCTCAAAGTCAAAGGACTGAAGGTACATAACCCACCTTCACTATCTCAAATTTAGATAATGCCGAGTGAAGATGTACTTGAGGATTTTGTGGTCAGTGAAAACCAAAAAATTCTCTCCCAATAGATAATGTCTTTAATAACATAAATAATGAACAATTACAGCCAAATCAAGATCATGCGTCAGGTAATTCCTCTCATATGGCCTCAACTATCAAGACCCATACACAATTAATCCTTCCCCCTGTATAAGCACTTCCCTTATCCCGATACCTGAATCATCACATTAAATAGTATAACTCCTGCCTAACTCTTGAAAAACTGGTATTGGTGCTGAACTCAACCTCTCTTTCAGCTTCTGAAAGGATGAATCGCAGGAATCTGTCCATAGGTACTTCACAACCTTCTTAGCTAGGTCCGTCAGTGGTGCTATTAAGCATAAAAATTACTTTATAAAATGTCTGAAATCCCTAGAAAACACCATACCTCAAATATATTCTTTGGATGCTCCCAAGAAACTATTGTTCTCACTTTTTATGGGTCTATTGATACTCATGTATCTGAGATTTGTGGCATGATCATGTTGAGTGTGAGAGTACACCAATATATTTTCCACAAAGACTACCACTAAAGAATAAAGTATGGATGGAAAAATCAGTTCATCAATGCTATAAAAACTATAGGCACGTTTGTGAGACCAAATGGCATAACCACATACTCATATAGACCATACCTACTCTGAAAGGCTATAAGAGGTATATCAGATGGTCTAACACACAACTGATGATAACCAGATCTCAAGTCAATCTTTGAGAACACCTGGGCTCCTCTAAGATGATCAAATAGATCATGAATCCTTAGTAAGGGATATCAGTTATCGAATGACAACTGGTTTAGCTTCTGATAATCCACACAAAGTCTGAGGGTACTATCTGCCTTCTTCAAAAACAGGATAGACAAACCCCAAAGAGAATTACTAGGTTGGATGAAACCCTTTGTATGTAACTCCTCTAATTGCTTCTTGAGATCCTGTAACTCTAGTGCATCCATCCTATAAGGAGGAATGGACACTGGTGCCTCTCCTGGCATAAGCTCAATATAAAATTATACCTCTCGCTCTGGAGGCAAACATGAAAATTCCTCTAGAAAGAAATCCCTAAAACAATCGACCACTAGAGGAAAGTCCATATGTGAAGTCCTCTGACCATCCAGATACAAACTAGAAATCTGGGATGTAACTCCTCCAAAACCATGATTCCTGGGTCCTGCTCTGCTCACCTTGACATCCCATTCTCCCTTATGTAGAAATGATCCACCCTCTAGTGACATGAAACTCACCCTACGACGATAGTAATCAACAACTTCCTGAAAGGGAACTAAAGAGTATATTTTGAGAATGACGTCATAGCCCGTCATCTATAATACAAAAAGGTCCCATAAGAAGAGACACCCCAACCTCAATAGGAAATTCCTTTCACTGATTTACACTAGTCGTTATAGTCCCCAACGGAGTGTCTAGCATCATGATATCAGCAGAAGAACAAATACAGAGCCCAAGGCTCTCCAAAATAGAGACTAATATGAAATTGTGGGAAGAACCTATATCAAAAAATGTAGAGGCTGAAATTGAGGAAACTAGAATTGTACCTATGATTATGGAGGGTCTAAGATGCTGATCCTACTGGGTCTACTCTACTACAAAAGTTTGACCTATATCGTAGCCCTGCGACCCTGCCTGTCCACCATGAGCTGATCCACCCTGTTATCGCTAAAAGCCTGGAGACTGGATACCACATCCATGACCTCCACCTTCACCTGAACATCCAGATGAAATCCAGTTCCCAAAATGATGAGAAACTGGTTTTCCTGATCTTGAACAAGGATTCATAGAAGAACCTCTATCACCAGGTGTTGGTGAGAAAAACTGACACAAACACTGAAGATGACCCATATTTCCACAAGACTGGCACTCCACTGGGTCTCTTAGGCAATCTAACCTCACATTCCCTTTCTTCCCACACTAGTATAACAAAACCTAACCACTAGAAGAAGTATTCCTCCTACTCAAATATCCACATGTAGACTCCCTACGTCACTTCCTACTATCAGTCAGAGGAGTACCAACTCTGGATTCTAAGCTTCCCTAGATCAAAACACCAGAATCCCTTAGATTGTGTTCTATGACCAGTGCCTAGTTTACTATAGAGGTGATGGAAGTCAACTTGAAGATGTTCACCTGAGATCAGATATCATGCCTGAGACCATCCTCAAACTTCCTCGCCAGGAATAACTCATCACCCCTTGGAATGGGTGTGAAGCGCTGCAGTTCTGCGAAGCGATAAGAATAATCCATGACTGAAATAATACTCTGCTCTAGACTCATTAACTCTCAGGCTTGATTGGCCCTCAAAGTCTCCTGGTATAAGTAATCATAGAATATATGCTAGAACTCGTCCCAAGCCATACCCTGCTGGCGCCCTGCCTATGAAATCACATCCCACCATCTCTTGGTGGAATCTTGAAGCATGTGTGTAGCAAGATTAACCCTCCTCAATGGAGGTGTCTCAATATAATCCAAGATAGATAGCATGGATTCTAACAATGACTCTATAGCCTGAGGTCCTCCTCCATTGAGAAAGTGGGATGATTCTGCTGCTAAAAAAACCGCGTCAATTCTGCCCCAGACGGGGCAGGATGTAGTGCTCCCCTGAAGCTCTTCATAAACCTCATGAAGCCTTATTGGAACTATGTATCGTCACCTATATCCATATGATGGTTGGTTCCAAGACATGCATGACTGGAGGATATGCTGGTAGTCCCTGATCAGCCATGTCTAGTGTCTGATCACTACCCTGTATCTGTCATACAACTAGAGGACGTCTCGATGGCATGAATCTTCAAGGTTAATCACACAACATAGATCAAGATTATAAAGGACTAAAACTTAGAAGTTCTATAAAGAGACATGATAAGGAAAAAATTAAATTTTTTTAAAACATGAGTACACGACATGTATCACCCATACATGGTGTGTTCCCTTAGACTTTTAACATGGCATGTACCTCTACCAAAACTGGTCGTGTAACACCCCAAACACACGACATGTTCTCCTTGGACACGACATGTACTTGAACCTTTTTCCTCTGCCTGAGTTCTTCTACACAATTAATTCACATGGTTATCATAGAAAAAAACTAAATGGTGTATTTGTTCCAAACACAGCATGTAATGATTAACTTTCAGCCTCCCGTGTCGTTAGTCGCACGGTTGGAGACACTATTGACTTTACATGGCATGTTTGTGCCAGAAACGGCATGTACTAGAAGGATTTCACCGACCCGTTTCGTTAGTCACATGACCAGATACATAGTCACTCTACAGGGTGTGTTCAAGTAGGACATGGTGTGTATTACCTGAGTTTCATCCATCTATGTCATTAGTCACACGGGTGGACACATGGTGTTCACAACATGATAAGTACATCCGATGCACGATGTGTTCCACAAAAAATTTCTCTACCCCATGTTTCTTCCCACGCAGACAGTGAAACTTTTAAATATTACATGGAGTGTACTCAAAGTACATGGAATGTAATAAAGAAAAGATTTTACTTCCTGAACAGAAGGATACATGGTGTGTATTCATCAATACACACTGTGTATTCTGAGTTTTTCCAGAAATTAAGCCTCATAAAATACTCCAGAACCCCATAAAAACATTGAAACAAACATTAAAGTTCCAAATTCTGATCCATGAGGGACCATAACACCTCATGGACCAAATTTTGGTGCTGATTCAAAAAAAACCTTATAGAATTAAATACCCTATGAAATAGCAGGTATTCTATCAATGAATCTATCATAGCAACATCATTATCTAGAACAACATCTATCACAATAACATGCAATCAATAAAGCACCCTAAATGGCATGATAATGATGCATGACATGTGATCTCTAGAAAGTCTCTATATGATGCATGAGATGGAATACCCTCATATCATTGGGTTGCAATAGAAATAGAACCTCAATAATATCAATAATAATAACACAAAACATGTGAATCACCCAACGGTGAAATCAAATCAACTATAATAATTACAAAACCAGAAAATTGAAATCTTCAAGGCATATTGGATTTTACCTATACATGAGTTAGCTACTCCCAAGCAAAGCTTATTACCGACTACCTATTCCTTCCTATCCCGGGATATTGGCTCCAAACAGTAAGTCAAGTGGAAAGGAATTCCTCTGATACCACTTTGTAACATCCCGGTTCCAGGTGACACCCAAAGGTGCCCTATACCCGGTTGGTCACGTGGCCTCAAGCGCATTTTCCAAAATTCTAGAGGCTACCGACTAGAAGCAAAGGCCTTGAGTGTGATAATGAGGAAACCATGCCCTCATTGGAAGAGTAACACATCAGAATGGAAATCAAATAACAATAGTGGAAGCAGTAATACCATAAAATGAGTAAACAACAGAATATTGAAAGTAAATAAACAACTACAACATATATATATATATATATATATAATGATGTATGTCACAAGTATCTAGGAAAGTATCCAAACAAGTCACAATGATGGAATATAGTTCTAAAACAAAGTACAATGGAAAAACAAGTAAACAAATCCAACATATTCACAAGCCTCAGCTTGGTCCCATGCTCTCCAACTATATGGAAATCAGGTACTTGAAGTAGAAGGTCGCTTTTCCTTATCTATATCTGCAGCAATATAATCTGTTTGGGCCCAAAATCATGACCCAAATGGGGTGTGCGACGAATACCAGTAGGCAACCACCCAAATATCTGTGCCTAACTGTCAGTGAATATATATGTAAGGCAATAGAAAAAATGAAGTAATAAACAATGAAGTAATCAAAAGTAAACAATCATATAGTTTCAACTACATTAAATTGCACTTATTAAATAAACACGCAAACAATCTCAAACAACCCTCTGGGAAGTTCTCATAGTCTAACCCCTCTAGTTTAGCTTAACAAAGACTCACTGAGGAAGCACTCACCGTCAATTCCCCCTATGGTCTTGTAACGATAAACTATAGACACTCTGGGGAAGCACTCAATGTCCAATTCACCATGTGGTCTCACAATGTGGAACTATAGACACTATGAGGGAGCACTCTCATCCATCCCCCTATGGTATCAAAATGTGAAATGTATAACATACACTCTAGGGAATCCCTCAGCATCCATTCCCCCTATGGTCTAACTACACAAGGTTCCCACATCCCTGTGTAAGCAATCGTGCACAAACAATATCTAGAAACCAATGTAAATTTCAAATACTACTTGGATAAATAGCTAAAAAGCATATCATAAGCATGTTAGATAATATAAACTCCATCCTAATAGTACTAGGCCTGAAAAAATCATCCTAATAGGAAATTCTAGACCCAACGGCCAATATCAAACAAACATGAGCAAACACATCCATAGTAAGGTAAATAAACCCTATTCATAATCAAACACCCCTACTCAAGAAAACAAAGCATATAAGGAATTAATAAGGTCAAATTCCTTAAACACATAATACCCTAAACCAGGGTATTGGGCACTTTTTTTACATATAATTCAAAGACAACTACGGAAAGGCACAAACCACCTAACTCGATGTTGTATGAAGAACACTCTTGAACGTTGGCCCTTGAATCGGCCTAGAACATCGTAGATCTAAAAAAAGGTCAAAAAACGTTCATCCATGGATGTCTCATGAAAGAGGAGGAATCAAGAGAAGAAGCTATAGAATAAGGAATAACTCACTGATGTGATTCTAATGCAATCGACAAAGTTTGATTCAGAGCACGTACGACTGATCGGTGTCTCAGAGAAGAATCATCACTCCCGGTCTCTCCTGGAAGAGACAGGGTTAGAAGAAGAAAATTCTAGGAATGAGATGTGACCTCATTCTATTTAATGAAATAAAAGAAAAGGTACATGGAATGTACTATTAATGAACACTCCATGTATTTGCCTCAACTGACCCCTGACATTAGCGATCTTCCACATCACCCCACACAGCCATGTCTCGGCCGTTGCACGCCCAAGATGCAGTCGTACACGGTAATAGGGTACACAATGTGTAATCCTAAGTACATGACATGTACTAATAAAATTTCCATAAACTCAACTTTCCCTAAAAAACACCCAAAAACAAGATCCATATCTGAAAAGAAGATCCATGTTCTTACAAAAATAAATTAAATGCTTGGTTTCATTCTATGTGGGTGGAGGCTAAAACATACAGGCACCCTTAAGGGGTTCCACCACTTTAGCCTCATTCTTCTCATGTGGGATCATAAATAACCTAGAATTCCTGACACAAATAACCTATCCAAGCCCCAAAATAACCCCTGGGGACACGTTTCGGGTCCACAAGGACATGAGAGATTCTATTTTTTTATAATGTTAATAAACATGTTTGAAATTTTACAATGATATTTCAGGTGCTTTGAGATGTGTTAATAATTCATTAATTTTTTTTAACATAACTTTAATATATTAAAATTTCCTTAGATTTAATTTTATCTTATTTAATTTTTTTATTATTCAATTTCTTGTATGTTGACTGATCATGAGTTTAGACTAACCCATGTATGTTTGGGTATTTATTTATTTAATTAAATTATTAAATTAATGTTTTAAAATATATTTAATGTTTATTAAATGTTTTTTGATAGTAATTGAATCATAACTACAAATTTAAATTTATAAGGACCTATATGTCCTCATTTTGAGTGATAAAAATGTAATACCATGTCTCATGTTTTCCCTTATCTATGCATGATTATACATTTTAAAAAGAGATATAATCATAAATATCTGGTTCAAGATGAGAGTTGGAATAAAACCATACAAATAAATATACATAGGAAGTTGATGAGAACTATAATTTTAGCCATCACATAATTAAAGGAATTCCTCAAGGCCTCAGTTAATCCATATACTACTCGATGTATTAACCATTAGATGTAGCTTAGGATTTAGACATATTTTTTTTCTTTCATGGTTATTTGTGTTATTATGTGAATATGTGGATGTTATACGATTACATAGGCTAGTTAATGAGTATGAATATATAAAATAAATGAACATGTGTGATGAATGATTTCTATTTATGCATGGTTATATTTTTGAGTTCTATAACATAGTTACAAGCATGATAAATAGAGTTAGATTTTAGTTGCAAAGAACAATAAAAGGAATTTAAAACCCTTAATGAAAATATTACATCATAAACACCTTCCACTACTTAAATTAGAATGAAATCATAGTTTTAGGTGCTTATGAACAACAGTTAAGGGTTCCTACTTTTATCATGGATTTATAAAAGAGTGGTGGGTTATCATGACTAAAATTAGAATCAAATAAATATCTATATCTAGCATGGTTAAATTTTAAAGGAAATTTTCAAGAGAATCCATGTTTTGGATTCATAGGTTATGGAACTCGACTCAAAATAACAAGGACTCATGAGTTAATGTGGTTAGATATCCAAAATACCACCTAGAATCTTAGAGTAATGGTGATTCCATATTTTAGGCTATGAAGTGTGGGTTTAGGATCATTTCCTACTATAATACTCAAATGGATTAGTATTCCAAATATATTAGTTTAGGGATAATAGTATTCAAGTAAAATAGTCATAGACTTTTAAAATTAATAAATCCATAATTTATAAATAAATAATAAAGATAAAAGTACTAATTTTCTATGTTTCATTTTATAAAAATGGCCATTAATACCATATAAATACTACAATCAATATTGGATAATGAACATGTTCTTACAGGTACTAATTTACAAAAATGGTATAGGCTCTTAAATGTAGTACCTATGATATAAAATGAAATAGTATATTCTGGAGTCCCCACTAATTGATGAACCACGTTAGGAAGAAAGTGAAGATGAAAAGTAAGATTACAAGAGACTCATGGATAAATCATTTGATGTTTACATAAAAATTATATCATCAATATCCAATATTTTGTGAAAGAAACATAAGGAAATTGATGGTAACATCATGTTTTCTCATTTCTAAGAAGCTTTTGAGGAGAAAGTGAAGCAATAAATAAATGAGATTGTCATTAAATTAAACAAATGTAAATTTAAAGATACATTTTATTATGATCTCATGTACTCAATATAATAGAGTAAATTTATATATTAGAAAAGTTGAGATTAAAAATGAATCAATATCTTTCAATACATCTTATTATCTCATCCTTATCACCCAGATATTCGAGTTTCATTGAAAATTATAAAATTATTAGTATGTAGAAACTGATTCAATATCTTTTAGATGAGTTTTTTCAAGTTGATAAGATATTTAAGAAAGATAAATCTTTAGTTATTATGGTGAATAAGAATAAATTAAATAATAAAATGAAAATATAAATTATATCTCTAAATGTAACGTCATAACATACTTCTAAGAAACTAATGATAAAGAGGGAGATCACCGAACATGAGGCTATTTTCTTCACATGTGGTAAGAATAGTCACTATAAGTGAAAGTTTGATAAATTATATAAGAATAAAGTAAAATATTACACTTCATATATATTCATAAATTAATGTAATATTTATGTTTAACTTCTTGGGTATTAGATATAATATGTGACTTTTATATTTATATCCAAATACGGTAACCAATGAAGATTAGAATGATTACAACAATTAAGTGGATATTTAAGTTGTTGATGCATCTTGAATCCTATGTTAGATAGATAATATCACATCCTAACATTTTGAGTGGATAATTTTTTTTTGAAAACTATTATTATATATATGTTTTACTGAAAACATTATCTCATGTCAATTGTAGACAAAATGATATTTTATTTCATGTTCAAAATAAAATTTTTATGGTATACCATACTTAATTAATAATTTTATTATACTTGAATCTTGGATGTCCTATATCAGTAATTAACGTTGAATATAAAATGTAAGACTCAATAATACCAAGTTGTGTAATGTTAAAACTTGGTCAAGTATAACCAGAAGAATAATTTGAAAGACATACCAAATAAAGGTTTTTATACTCTTTTGAGTGAAAACTCTTAAGGTATTAAATATGATTTTTATAAGGTATAGTGACAAAGATACCTTAAGAGTTAAATATGATAAAGCTAAAAAGCTTATAGAATAATCTAAATAAGATACACATGAACTATTTCAAATAGAATCTAGATCTAAATTTTGGTACTTCATGAAATTTATTTAAGAGGTTCAAGGAATGAAATGATAAGAATGGAATGAGCTTGGTAAAAATATTAGTGATACTCCAGAAGAGTGATGCAAAGAATATCTTAACCAAGTATTCATTGATCATTAATATGGAGAGTTGATTTATTACGAAAATCAAATTTCCTAATAGACATCAAACTCATTATGTTAGTAAAATGAGGATTGATAACGAGTCTTATAATTTTTTTAAAATATCTCATTATCCCTTTTGAGACATCCTTTAAAAAATGTATATGTTAACCCTTAAAAATTAGAAAATTATAATGAAAATTGGATATCATATAAGTTATAATATAAATGAAATCCATTATTTCAAAAATCCATGTTTTTAGATGCAAGGTTTTTGTTAAGGTTACGTAAAAAACAAGCTTTCATAAAGAAAAACCCTAATTACATCTCAGTTAATTATCCTAAAGTTTTCTAAGGATATTATAAAAATCCATAAGATAAATTTTTATAGTTAAGTGAAAGAATAATTATATATAAAAGTGTTAATATATATTTTATATATTAGAATAATGATATACTTGGAAAAGGTCAAGGTTTTAGATGTATTGGTAGTTGGTATAGGAATAAGTTCTACAAGAGCTTCATAAACTATATAGTAAAGATAAAACCAAAGAAATAATTTTTATAATCACTAAATAGGTGATATATTATTAATTGATAATGATTAATATTTATCCTAAAAGTATATGTTAAATGTAAACTAAGTTAAAATTGGTGAGTGGACTTGAATATAAAAGTGGATTTTATTTTCCAAAATCAAGTCTGAGTTTTGATATTTTCTCTAATTGATGTAAATCCCACTGGGTTGGAATGGGTATTATAGGGAGATATGAACATGGATGGTAAAGTTATTACCTATAAATAAATATTGGTTATTCTAGGCATAAGATTAGTTGAATTGTTGACTGTATTAAAACATTTTCACTAATAAAGATGCTGAAATCCATTTGAATTTAGAATTTTATATTAACTACTAGGATTATCATATTAATTCTTTAAGTATCAATATATTGATAAAAATAAATCATTAAATTATAGAATAATTATTTTACCATGTGTATATAAAAGGTTTGTTGGAGAGACATATTTTTAAAATTGATATATGGATAATAGTTATTAGCCTTACAATTAGTTAAGACTCAATCAAAAATATTTCTCTAAAGATTAACTTAAATTAGTGACCTAATTTCTTGGGAAAAAGACTCACTAAGGTAGATCTGGGGGTTTATTATACCATTTTAAAGTATATAAATTTATTAGGTAATGAAAATAACAGGTTAAAAAATTCAAGTGGGAATTGTTTTCTATGTCACGTGGTATAAATTACTCTAAGAAGCTGTGTATATGACATAGAAAGAGGTTAAGATGACATGTAAAACTTCATATGCGTCAATAATGACTCTATAACATATTCCATGTTATTTACTAAAAATTAATATTTCCAATACTTATATTATGGTAGTAAAATATAAAATAAATTCAGAAGAACTACATAGATAGCAGTCAGAACTGTCCAACTGTATTTGAGATCGTATAAGGGATATATACCTAATAGTTGGATAGGAAGGAAAAATAGTTATCAAGGGAATATAAAACTAGTCTTATTATAGGTAAATTAATTAAATATTGCAGTTAGAATAAGTAAATTATAAAGAGAATCTCATTGAATCTAATTATATACATACATAACAAATAATGAGTATGTTGTAGTTTCTGAAGTAACTAAAGAATTAGTATAAAATACAAAAAAATTTGTTTCTATTATTGGAA
Organism: Viscum album; assembly: GCA_963277665.1. Classification (NCBI taxonomy): domain Eukaryota; kingdom Viridiplantae; phylum Streptophyta; class Magnoliopsida; order Santalales; family Viscaceae; genus Viscum; species Viscum album. Next base: position 925,106,568 of record OY728126.1, on the reverse strand, counting down.
CCATACTTATAAAGTATTATCATAATATAAATTATGTTAAATATATGAAAATGGTAATAAAAAAGATATCAACATTATAATAGAGATAAAAGGGGTATACCCGGGGATATCATCTCATGAGGTAGTTTTTACTCAAGGAGGTGAAGTCACAAATAATAGAGTAGTCATGAAGAAAACATAACAGAACCAACTACATAAGACATAACAAAATATAAGTGTAGTCCTATTACGTGAGAGTTAATAAGTAAATATTTATCAAGTTATCTCAAGTGCAAGTGGGAGTATTCTAAAAAAGGGTTCCTTATAACCAACTTGAGTTGGACTTTTTTATTACTATATCATGTATACAAAGATCTATACACAATTTTTTCTTACCATAATAGTTTTATTACTTCTACACACACTATTTACATGGTAATTTCCTTAAATTATTTATTGTATCAAATGGATATAACAATTCCTGGATATAATGAGAACCTCAATATAATATAGCAGTAATCCTAAACATATGTACTATAGTCAAGATACATCATATTGATAGTACAAATATTATTTCTTACTATCAGGTGTTGGGGGTTTATAATAATTAAGACTTCTTATAATAAAGTTCACACTTAGAGATCCTAATTAGATGAGATCTTAAGGACTAACCTTATGATAAAAACACCACATAATTTGGATGTCATTAGATGTTCTTATCTACAAACATGTGTATTGGTATATCAAATTGATATCATTGTTAATTTTTAAAAATTTATCATGTAATTTTATGAAATATTAATACCATAACATTTATGTTTGTGGAGAGGTAACATGTGTTGGGTGCATCATTGGTGATATAACATTGATTGAATGATCATGATAAGATTTTTTACTTATGAAAGGAATAATATATCCTTGTACACTTAACTAAGATAGTAGTGCCTTAACTAAATCCATGGCCATGGTCAATAAAGGAAATTTTATCCAAAATATTCAATAAAGATAAACAAATTATTAAAGGATGATGACAAAAATTATGAATCCATCTTTATGAGATATTATGAGACAGAGAGAGTATATTACACAGTGTGTGTTCGTAGAAGTTTTTCATAACTATGAATTATCATTTTCTCTTTAAATGGAATGGTGTATCTATAGATATCATTCTTAGTTTGTGAGTATAACTCACTACTATCGAGATAATGTCTTAGAGGGTCCCACACAAAGTGTATCTGCAAGTTTCACCAATTCAAATGAACTGGAGTTTAGGATGAAGGGGGACCAACATGTAGGGGTTGATGAACTTTAGTGTGAGAAGGATAGAAAATAAATAATTAATAAATTTAATTATTTATTTTTAAGTATATAATTATGTGAATTGACTTTGTTTCCCAAGTTATTCATAGTTTATTTAATTATAAAAGTGCATATAAGAAAATATAATTTTTCAAATGAATGTTACATGTTCATGGTTCATTAAATATTCATGGATGTAGAAACCCAAGTTAATTAATCGTATTTAATCATGTGAAATTTAATGAAATTACAATTTAGTTATGAAATATTCATTTCATATATGTCACATTTACTTATTAATTTTTTTTATGTTGGGCCGGTTTAAGATGTTTAACTCATCCAAGATATTAAGTGCACTTTTGAAAAGTTAAACCTAACTATTTAAGATAATTTTTGGTCCATGAATATTAAGGGTAAGAATTTTCATGATTTTATCTCCTCCAAATCCATCTCTCAAGTTTTAGAAAGAGAAACCAAAAGAAAGTTTAAGAATGGATCAATCCATGTTTGGGGATCAATCATGTGATATTTTTCCAATAAAATGATCACTATAAAGCACTTTTATGTTCTATGTTAGAACTTGGTAATTAAATAATAGTGTTATAGGGGATATGTTACATATGTGGAAGATTTATAGGGAACCTATTTGGTTCCTTTCAGCTATGATGATTCAGATATGATCATTGTATACCTAGATCATACTCTTACAACGAGGTACCATTTATATTTAATTTTAATTTATACCATGCATAAATATTCTATACAAAGATCCATGGGTGAACCTAGACTCTGAAATATCAGAAATGATTTTACGATATGGATTAGACCGTTTTTTATTTTGGAAAATACATTCCTTGAATTCATCCACCTTGACTGGGTTTCTTTAACCAATAATCCAATGGAATCCCATGTTCATAATTATAAGACTATGTATACTCTTCAATATATGTTGCATAAAATTACCTCGGCTATTCCATCAACAACATATTGTATAGAAAGAACTTAATTTTACATCATTCCCAATGCTACCTTATTGAAGCCAGTTCATATTATAAACCTGGGGAAACACAATGAGCATTGTGATACCCTATTTAGAGGGAATCCAAAAGTCAGGCAATGAGACTACATTCCAAATCCAATGAGACTTTCATCACATATCGATGATATGTGTGAGATGATTCAGCCTATGTTATATCATGAGAATATGTTTGTGTTCTAAAATAATTTTAATCTTAAAAACATAATACACACTAACTCTAGACTACATTTCCAAACCAACATAATGTTGGGTTTCATCATAGGATATATAACATCCAATGAATCCTTAGGTTTTAAATTTCATAAAATTCAGTAGTTCAATTTTTTAAGTTTCATAAAAGTTAAATAAGTACTAATATAACCTCAAAAATCTATAAAAATAAAATAAATTATTAAAATAATAAGGAAGGGATGGTGTTCGAGCATTTAGGTCCATTGATCAATGAAGTTCCCACATAGAGCACATGGAAACCTTGTGAGGACCAATGGAATAATGGATATATGTCCAAATTCTTAGTATTGATGTGATATATATTGGCTTATATCATAGCATGTGATTGAAATATATTATATGAAATGATACCCACATTTCATAAAAATTCAAATTTTCATGATGGAAAAATCATTTATTATGATATGAAGATATCACATGGAAAGGGTTTGAGATGAATCATATTGCATAATCCACACTCACACCCTACGATAAGCATAAAGCCAGAACATCAAAGGTCAATGTCTAAGGATCTTCTACCCATGGATATCTTTATATAAGAATTATATAATATAAAACAAATGGGAGATATAAATCAGTCGAGAGGTTAAAAAGTGCTTGTAACTTCATGCATAACTTTTACATTTCATATAATATAATTTAATGAATAATCACATGATAAGTTTCCGTAAAGGATATAAAAAGAGGATTAACCATTGATATGGTTTTAAGGATTATGTGAATGCATCATGTTTATTCTCTGTATCCCTAAAAATTTCTTCTTATACCTTTTTTCATGAGAGGTAATACCATGCTATGAATACAGGGGAGTCCCAGCCATATGATGGGTGATAATTTCAACCTATAGATACACCATGGAGAAAGGAGTCCAATGGATACCTTTGAGTTTTCTTCCTAAAACTATATGGTGTAAGGTAAAAATATATGTATTTTAGTGTAAATTAAACATTTGTTATTAATTTATATTATGTATAGTTTTAGTTTCTTACATGACAGATCTTGGGAACGTGGGTTTCTAATTGTTTCCACTTGTTGATTGAGTATCAATCGATCCTTAAAAACCCTCAAGGGGTATCAAATACTTACCATGTCATTTAATTATTGAAATCATGTTTAAAATGAAGAAAAATTTATACTGTATTACTATTATTTTAGATATTATAAAAAATGATATGGAAAAAAGGAAATGTGGATGGCTATATGATATGTGATATTGTAAGCCATGATTGGGTCACACTATATAATATGAGATATCATAGGTGAAAAAACAACATATTCCTTCAGTTTTACACTATATTATAGAATATGATTTTGAGTATCATATCTAGTGATTGCACCATTCCATACATGAAAAATAGAGAATTGTATAGACCAAGTGATATCAGTTTCATTCATAAGATAAAATATCTAGATGATTAATATTATGAGGGAATCTATCATAGCCTACTATTGTTGAGTGCATGTTGTATTAATATGACATAGAAGAAATATAGTAAGCAGTACTATCTAGGTCACATAAATTATCTATCATAAAATATGATATATAATGGATCCTATTGTTCCTTATGATATGTTGATATAATTAAATATAATATATAATAAAAATTTTATTTTTCTATATTTTAATTATGAATTGAATTATATAACTTATAATTTTTTTTATAAATTATGGAAAATTGTATTTTAGGATTTGTATTTAATTTATATTTTTCTATAAATAAATAAATTATAAATTGTTTATAATTATTTTTCTAGTGTTTTGAAACATTTAGTAAATAAATATTCCTTAATATTAATTTTTAATATCAAGTAACTTTTTCAAATTATATGACACGGTTTATAATTCAGATGTACATTGTTTATCTCAAAATTATAAGTCTAATTTAGAAAGTGTTAATAAATTAATAAATAAGGGAAAAATATAAAATATTTGATATTAATATAAATAATTATTAATAATATTTAATTAGAAGTTTTAAAATTAAAATTTCCTTATTTTTGAATTTATCTAAACCACATAAAAAGGTGTTTTGGTAATTTATATGATCAAGTTTTAAATAATTTTAAATATGTGATATTTTGATTATGTAATTTTTTTACATAATAAACTTGGAATATAAAATGTCTATGTTTAATTTAATATCATATAAGTAATGTAAGGGCCTAGTTTTTCCTGATCCATTCATTTTTATTTTTGGGTAATTTGAGGTGTCCATTAATAGATTGAAGAGTTGTAGTGTTGTTGAGATGAAATTTCAACTAGAGTTGTAGCGTTGTGGTCTACTCTACTAGGTTACATCATGGTGAATTTTTGGACATGTCCTTTGTGGCATGGCCATGTCCTTACACTGTGGAGTTCAAGGTGAAGGATTTTAGTTGTTCTATTTTGAAGGCCTGTACACCATGGATCCTAGGCCTTTCCATAGAGAAATGGATGGATGATTTGATGGATTTATTGATTTAGAGGTTACTTCAGAATGAGTTTTGGGCTACCCCCTTGATCTTGTAGGCTAGGCTTCTTATCCATTACTCCATGAGGGAAATTACAACATGGTGTTTAAGGATATATCATAGAGTCTTAGAGGTCAGTACTATTAGCTCTACTGATTTAGAGTATGGTGTATTAACTACACCATGGTGTTACTTAAGGTTTATAAGATCTTGGATTTGACTGAATTTTAGAAAGTTGGAGATATGATGGATTTATGTCATGATTTTTGGAGAGTGGATTTTATTGGACACGTTACAGTGTAATATTCTATCCTATATTTTGGTTTTAGTGAAAAACCTAGGGGATGCAATATGGACATGGGTGTTTCACTATAGTCCTATTAAAAATCCATCCTATATAATTTTAAGGGACCTCTCCAAATTCTATTATTTCCACCATTCTCCTTCAAACCCTAGGTGGTCTGAGAACCACTTTTAGATATTTTGAGCCCCCTTTACTAGGATTTAGCCCCTAAATTTTAGAGATAACTTTTAGTGTGATCCAAGTCTAGTTTTCTTCTTCTCTATCAATTCTTATCTCTCCCATTCTCTCTATTGTCCTATCAAAACATTGTTTCCTTTAATATTATTGGGGTATCTATTGATGTTTGATGAAATATTCATAGTGGGATGTCTTTAGGGATTATAAGTTCCTCATGGGATAAGAGATTTGATATCTACACTTATTTTTTCATTCTTACTCAGATAACTTTTAAAGCATCAAGTTGAGGTAGGGGATTCATGAATTATCTTTATTTTCCATGTAAGTGTGGGATTAGAATGATTTACCTTATTTAGGTAAATTATAGGATCAAACTAAAGAATATAATAATTTAGAAATCAAGGAAGAATAAAATATAGAATGGGACATTGTGATTTAATTTGGTTTATGTTATATTGGATAATTATTAATAATTTATAGATAGTTTGAAATTGATTATTGTGATTCATATTGGTCATTATCATCGATGATATTATTGAAAATGGTTAAAAATTTAAATATGGTAAAATAAATTAAAATAAAAATGTGTCATGTGAAATTAATTATCATTCTTCCATGAAAATATTTGAATTGAAAGTAATGTGTAAGGCATGTCTATAGTTGATTTATAAATATTGTAAGCTATTATATTTGGGACTTTTGTTGATTTAACTTTCTCATAATGAATTGGTTAACTAAAGATGGTAAATGAAAAAAGGTTTCTTACTGGAATTAAAATATTGGGGTTGTTACCATCCCATCCTTGTTTGTTACAGGTTTGTATGCCTTGGTTTTTTTGTCTTGAACTCCACTTGCATTTTATATACTAGAAATATGATTATTATTATGAATGAACCTTAGTTTTTTTAGCCCTTTCCAGGATTTTTTGTGAAACTTGGTGCGGTTGGGATGTGAGGTAAGGGATGGATGAAACAAGTTGATAGATGGGATTTGTTATTTAATATTCATTGAGATAAGGTTGATGTTGAGATAAATAGAGCAGGTTGAGATATGGATTTTCTTATTTTTTAGATAGATGTGTTGGCCTATTGACTGGTTGGTTTGTATGGGTTTAGAGATGTGATTTACTATTTTTATTATTGTTTTCTTCTTGATGGATGGATTCTTGATGGATGATTTTCATGGTTTCTAACTACCTGCTACAGTTGACCTATGCACTACAAGTGCATCTTCCTTATGGTATTTTTTTGGTCATGTCCCAGAACATTCAATTTATGTAATAGTAAATGAATTAATAATGAACCCAAAGGTTTGGTTTTTGATGATGGAGGTAATGAAATATTAAATAATAACCATGGGTGTAACACCTCAAGATCTTATTATATATTTTCATTTCATTTGAATATCTTGTTTCACATTCCAAAATGAAAAAAAACCATGATACATTTTATTGAGATAAAATACTACAATATAAGATAAAAATCGGTACATTATTTTAATTCAATATGAAATAATAAATATAATATTTAATTAATTTTTTATTATATATATATATATATTTATTCCTTACAAATTATTATTATTGTTAATATTTTTTAAAAGGATGATTTTTAGAATTTATAAAATTTAAATAAATATTTTAATACCAATATATTAATAAAACTTATCTAATTATTATTAAAAAGTAATCAATCTTGCAGAATTAGTAATAAAATCATTTAGTTATAAAATATTTTTTCTCAAAGAATTATACTTTTTCTATATATTGTGTATTTTTAAACCAATTGATCACTATTGAAAAATGATGAATATATTAATAACATATATAATTTTTTTAATGTTCATATTAATATTTTAACTGAGCATGGAATATTAATAAATCATTTTTATTCTAAAGAATATATTTTTTTTAAAAACTATTTAATTCAATATGAACTCTTATAACAAAATTAATTTTTATCAGTTGTAGAAATTGAGACTGATAAAATTATTTTCATATTTTTAATAATAACATCCTAATTTGGTAGCATGTTTATTTTCATTTTCACATAAAAACATGTTTCCAAAGTAAATATTAATTACCATAATAAAATAGTTATTTTTCAAAGTTTTTTTTATAAACATTGTGTAATTTTTATCTAAATAAATTTAATTGATCTATTTTAAACTCTGACTGAAATATGATGTTGAAAGATATCAAAATATATATTAATACTAATTTAATTAAACATTGATATGAAATTATACTAAGAACACTTAAATTTTTAAAAGATATTTTCTCTATAAAAGGAGTTTATATATATTTATAATGTTTTAATTTAAAAGTTAATTTTATCATACATAGAAATTGAATTGGATTAAATGGAGTTGAAAATTTTAATAATCACATTGAAATTTGGTAATATGGGTCAACATATATTTTTTATTTAAAAAATAATTACAATAGGTAGTTTTTAATCAAGGTTAATAAGGTTAAAAAACGAGTAGCTTAACTGACACAAATTTTATTAAGTTTAAATAAAAATTAAACCTTATAGAAGAAATTTTATATTTTTGAAATTCATAACAACATTTCTGACCAAACTTTCCTCACCCAACTCACATAACACTCATGAAATTATATTTTTACCCCTTACCTAACATTCATTTCCAAGTCAAAGTTCCTATTTCTCACCTATAAAGAATATCACTTCAACTCAATTAAATAAAAACCTATCATTAAAAAGTATCTTGAAAATATATTCATTTTACCAAATAAAGAGTATTATTACATATTTTCATCCCATTTTTCCAAGAATAATCCCCAAGTCCTTCATTTCCAAAGGATCCTTCAAGAGAAGATTCAAACTCTCAACAAGAATATTACCCATTCTCTAACATTGGTCTTATCTATCTTTGTCATAAAAAATAATCTATTTTTTTCTAAAATTAATAATATAATTAAATAATTATCATTAGTATACTTAAATTTCATTATCTTAATGAAATAATGATTTTATACCAATTTCCCATTTGTTAGAAAAATGAAAATGTCGTCTGTGTTACATGTGAACTGCCCCTCCATGGATGATGCTCATTTTTTTATAACCACATTACATGGATGGTTCAAATAGAGTTTTTAATGAATAAATATTATATTTATAATTTTATTAATATTATGAAAATAAAAATAAATTTGTACCTTCTTTTTATTCAATGGAAACTGAAACGTCATTCGTGTGTACGTATAGACTACTGCCACCATGGATCAATGAGTTCTATTTTTCATCACTGACTTACATGTCTAGTTATAAAAAATTTTATGAATATATAGGATATAAATGAGTAATATATTTCATTTATATGGTTCATAAATGACTACATAAAAATTAATGATCACTATAAATTAATATGGTAATATCTATAAATTATCTGAAACAAGTTCATCATGTATTCCATTCTTATGAACCATGCCCATAGTTTCTATCAAGTGAACAAGCGGATGGATAAATAATTGAAAAAAATGATTTAAATATATTTTCTAATACATTAATGATGAAATTAGTTTGAAATAATGTATTTCTACATCTCTATTATGAATCATGCATGAAATAATTGAAATTACTAACGCTCCTTGATGAAGATAAACATTATCTAACAAATTTATGGGTCATAAATGATTATAATTGAAGAATATAAAATTTAATATATATAAATAAGGTTATTAAATAATACTTTTATATAGTTATGTTTATGATATATGAGGTTAAATAACTTTTATGGAAGTTGATATTAAAGGTAAGGGTTTCCTCATCTCAATTTCGCTTCATTAAGATATGCCTCATATTCCCTATTTTTTTTCTTTTATAGTGTATATAATACCCATGGATGTATTTTAATATGTTTATAATGAAAATAAAGGGATTAAAAATCAATATCAAGTTCTCACTTATAAAGTGGTTTTGAATCAATGTTTTCCAAATCCGTAAGGGACACTTTCCAGTCTCATTTTCAAATGAAGATTGTTATAAATGAATTTACATATGTAGAAAATTATGTGACATTTATCTATAAAATATGAACCGTTTTATTCTACTCAAGTCATTAATGGGAATTTACATGTCCACTCTCAATTTAATTTCTCTTGGTAAATAATTTACCTGATGTGATGCTTGAAAGTGAAACTGACCCCACCTCATCTTTCTAGTCAGGAATCTTCCACCCCTATGTCCAAATTCATTTTATAGATATATTAATCCATGCTTAAAAAATTAACTAAGTTCATTTTATAATATTTTTATTTTTTTTACAGAATTTTTAGAAGAGTTTTTTTAACATTGTCCACACATATATTTTTGATAAAAGTATCCCTTTTAAATGTTTTCCATGTGAACACATTCTTTAATCGTTATGAGAATTATTCTTTAGGATACTTATTTTCATTTGTTTAAATTTATTTTTAAATGTTTTTAATTATTAATTATTTTTAAATTAAATTTAAATATTATTATATTTTTTCAAAAATAAAAGTTTTATTTTTAAAAATAATTCTTGAATTTAAAAGGGATTTTAAAGTCTTCTATTTTTTAGAAATAAATCTTCAATATTTTTATGTCTTCTCAAATATTTTTTTGAAAGAATATTTCTTTTATATTTTTTTATGATTTTTTCAAAGGGTAATTTTTTAAAAATGTTTTATTAATGTTAAAGTATTTAGTTTTAAATAATTCACTTTTAAGGAGATTTAAATAATTTTAAAAGCTGATATTTTTCTTGTTTTTAAAAAATAAACCAATACAAAAAATGGTGTTTTTATCTATGCCAATATCCATTTACATTCCACATGTTACACTTTAGATATTTTCTTATGCTATCACCCACCTTCTTTATTTGGATGGGTTATAAAAGTTTCAATGAATTTTTACATGAAACCCATATTTTTTCCATGGGTTAATTAATTAATGTTGAAATATGAAGGTTTTATTATTCTCATGGAATACATATGTATAATTTTCATTATGTAATGGATGTGAATGAAATTATATATTTCTCAAATGAATTTGTTAATTTTATTACCCATGAGATAAATGAGAATGTGGAGGGAACCCAAAAACCTAAGGGATTATTCTCATTAAGAGATAGGTGGGCCCAAAATTATACAACCCTCTATTGCATTAGGTAAACACTTATATCTCATGAGGTTACATGTGAGGATTGGTAAGTGAACTCAATCTACAATGGGACTCTTTCCACTTTGTTTATAGGATTGGAGAGTGAATTGAATCCACCATAAGACTTTATCCACTATGTTTATGAAATTAAGGAGTGAACCCAATACATTATGATACTCTATCCTCAATATGATGATGGTATTGGAAGTGATCCTTTATAAAATAAATTATTTTTAATTCTTATGTTTCTGTCATCATCTTATGTTATGCAACATTCTCATGTTATGATGACTCATGTATTATGTTATTATTATATACTCATGACTTGATTTATTATTGATGGTTCATGGTTATTTGGGAATGATTTTATAATGTTATATTCATATGCCTTGAAAATTATCTAATAATCACATTCTTATCTTATGATCACTTATGATCATCAATTGTTATCTCTTATGTTTACCCTTTCTGAGCATATGATATCACCCCTTTCTTATGTATTTATTCCCCTAGTTATGGTGATGGGTATAACTTATGAAGAGTTTATAGAGGTATTAATAAATAGGAATATTCATAAGTGTTATAAAATAACTTTTTTATATACCTAATATCCAAATACATTGAATATTCGGTTCTTGGGGTTATGAGATTATGTGTGAGATTAAATGATTACTCATGTGAAATAATAGATTATGTGTGTTTATTTGGATTAGGTCAATTCAGTTGATATAGAAGCATGGTTTTATTATTTTTTGTTATTAATACTAGAGAACATTAGTGAAATCCCTACTGATAATTATAAGTATGAGATGATGTCCTGATGTTTTTGGTAAAGTAGAGATATTGTGGTTTTTTAAAAATGAATTCCCCATCTGGATAAAAATAATTATATACAATATCTATTATAGACAAACCTAGAGTTAATAACCCTAAAAATTCTTGTTGGGTATTTTGTAACATCCTAATTTTTTTTAAAAAGAAATATTATATTAGATAGTGTACAAAATATGCCACATCAAGCTTAAACGAACAATTAAATATTGTTATTTAAATGTTACCATTATAACCTATACGTTTGAATGGAGGTTATGAATAATATTAATTGAATTATGAAAATATGGTTTACACATGTATATATAATTAATTATCTGGTAACCAATTAATTATATTTGAAAATAAAACCCTATTTAAAATAAAATGAAATGTTTTTCTCAAATACCATTTAAATCTGTACAAGTGTGTTTTATACCAATTAATAAACAAATCACTATTTCTGGAATATATTAATGATTTTAATATATAATATATTCAAAAAAATATTTTTACATACATCTAATAGACTTTATAGGAATAATATAAGATTAAATCAAAATTTTAGTATAAAAAGATGTATTTTTTTTTTCTAAAAGCAGTTTTCCACCTTTTGATGGCGCACTTACTTTAAAACAAAATTTTTACACTTTTATAAATTATATATGAAAATATAAACTTATTATTTTAATTTTTAACATAAAATTTTACTTTGGTTTAATTTTTTGTATTTTTCTGATAAGTTTAATGTTTTGAAGAATAGTGAAAAATATTAAATTTTAATTGAAAACAATTTTTTCATAAAAATAATTCATAGTTGTAAATTATATATTTTTTGATTTAAATTATAGTTAGATCAATTTTATATTATTTAATATAATTAATTCAATTGGAATAAATTTCACGTTGAATTTGGATATAAAAACATTTCATTCTTCTGAATGTTTTCACTTTAATAAACTATTTTCTCATCCCATCAACGAGATTACTTTGAAATTAATTTTAACTAATTATGTTTTTTGAATTTTTTTAAAATGGATTCCATATTTGGAATCATATGGTCCAAATTTAGTAAATATTTCCATTTTATTTTTGGATAAAATGCATTGTAACTTTATTGATTTTTATTACCATAGTTAAGGGTAAATCGTATAATTAAGGGTGAAAATAATATTATAATTATTGTAAAATTACCCAAACACTTGTAATAATTTTATTTGAGGATTTATTTTAGACCAAAATAATACTTGGTCCAATTTATGACCTCTTGGATCCACTTTGATGACCTTGAGCCCTTTATAGTATTTTATTTTAAAGAAAATTCAAAGATATCAATATTAAGTTTTAATAAATATAATTTTTTTAATATTGGGTTATTTATAATATATATTTGAATATAAATATCAATTTTAATTCTAAACGATTTATCTACATCATGGTAATTTATTTATAAATTTTATATGATAAAATAATTACCTTAAATGTTGATAAAATAATGATGCAATAATCATTTAATTAATGGAAATATCAAATAAATATAATTTGAAATAATTAATATCATCCAAGAATTTTCTATATTAATTTTATATTCTAGTAATATTTTAGAATATTTTTTTTGAATTTATATTATTTCTACGATTTTTTAAAAATTCAAGTAATGAATAGTTTCAAAATTGACATTAATGATATTTTAAAATAAACAATATCTTATTAAATGATATAATTTTTTTTAAAAAATATAAATTAGTTTAAATGATTGGGATAAGGTTTAAAATTTCATAAATGATTAATTTTAGTTATTTTGTCATTTTAGAGTAACTATATTAACCTTTAAAAAGTAAAAACTCACGTTGTCACAATAAGGGTTAAAGAGGTTAAATAAGGGTTAAAGCCAAAAGATAAGGATTACAAAATTGTCAAAACTTACATAATTTTAATTTTAGGAATGGTTTTAGAACTAAAATAACCATATTTTTGAAATAAATCATTTTGGGGTCATTTTAAATATTAAAATTAATTTATATTAATTTAATAATTTGAGGAATTCCATGATTGCCCCTCTCCTCTCTTATAAAAGGAAATCTATTATTCTGTTTTATTCACACATAAAAACCAATTTTGATTGGAAAATCTCTTACAAAATATCTTCATATAATCCCTCCCAACATTATAGAATTCATATTATAAGTATAACACCACCCTCTATGGTATTAAGGTGTTAAGTAAAGGATATTGTCCGAAGAAAAGGTATCAATTTTAATAAGTGTATCAATTTTATTTCTTCTTACACTTCCTAAAAATAGTATTCAAACATGATGAAATAATAAATCCAGTATCCTAAATATAATTATATTTTATTAAGTTAATATCATCACATAAATTCATCTCCAATTTCATGAAATTATAAAATAATTAACCGTTCGTCTGTGCAACAGACTCCCGCCTCACGAACCGATGAAATTCATTTTCCATCACCATTTCTCAAGACTGATTATAATGATGGAATTAATGTTTATATATTATATTCAGGGAATATTTTTCATTATTAAAGAATAATATATCATTTAAATTATAAAATTTCCATGAACATAAAAATGATAATGTTGTTCGTGCGTATATGTGAACTATCACCTCCACGAAGTAGTGTGATTCATTTTTCATCACCACATCAAATGGATGATATATATAAGTATATTTAAATGATTAATATTATATTAATTATTTTAATATGATTATATAAATATAAAATTATACTTTCTTATTTCTATAATGATTATTGAAAAATGGAAACATTATGGATGCATACGCATGACTTACCATTTCACTAATAGTAACGTGGTTAATTTTTCATATCCATATGTAATTTATGGATTTAAATGTATAATTGATGTATAATAGTGGTTATTATTTCTTGAATATTATTCTTGAGATTATGTAATAATGATTACTTTGACTGTAGATGTCATACCAAAGTCATTTTATACTCAAGTACCGAATATCATCAAAATATCCGACGTGGACATAAATAATTAAGTAATTATTATAACGTGCTAATAAGTGACACAAAAGGAATAATAAACTTGAAAAAGGTTCTAAAGAAATTAAATAATTAACCTAAGTTTATTATTCAGGAAGATCAAGATTGTACTTGATGAGTTAGACTCAAGGTAAGGGAATTGCTTTTAAAACCCCTTTTTAAAGTTCCATTTTCAAATTTTTTTACAAAAGTCAAAGGGAATGTTTTTTAACTTATACAAAATGATCATTTTCTCCCAATTGTATGATTATTTATTAATTTAATGATTTATTTATAAGTTTTTATAGTTATTTTTGAATAAAATGGTTTCATTATAATGTTCTCGATTTTTATATTATAAAAGTGATTTTTACTAGAAAAGGGTATTTTGACATATGAAAGTGTTTTTATCATGTGTTTAAAAGAGTTTTCAAAGGTTTTATTCCAGATATGTTCCTTGTAAATTTTTTATTATGGTTTTATATCAATATATATCAATATATGACTAGTTTTTCCCATTATAGCTCAAGATACGACAGGTTGATCCCCATTAGAGCTCAAGATATGATGGGTGAGCCCCATTATATCTCTCCAATGCATTGGGTACTCCAGAGATGGAATTCGACCATATGGTTATTTTTTTATAAGTGTGAATGGAATAGTGATATGTTAATGATTTTCCAAGGTACCTATGTGATTTTTCTATTAATGCTAATGAGTTTTTAAGAAAAGTTATTTAATGAGTTTTCATATTTTCACTGGACAATCAATTTTATTTATTTATGTCCCTTATCAAGATTTTGTGCTTGTCACCTGTTTTAATTTTTTTTTCATTGGATTTAAGGGGAAATAGAGACAATTATTATATCAAGGGTATAATTGTAAAATTTATTCAAAAATTTAAACCATGTTTTATTTTAAAAGGGTTTCCTTTGGTGAAAAAACAGATATTGAGTATAAGTGTCAACATGTAATGTACGAGTTTACTTTGTAACATTTTCTCCAAATTATCTAAAACTCTAAAGTAAAAATATCCAAAAATGTTAATTCTAGTTAAAAAACACTATAATATGTAATGTTTAAGGCTGGTTCCATACATTTGGTAGGAATAGATGGCTTAAAAAACATTATAGATTAGGAGTTCTTCACCCGAGGTAATCTTAAGAGTTAGAGATACCATCACAGGTTTATAATTATAGGGTTTATTATAATACCAGTGTCTTAGGAACCCCTTTTTAAGATTTAATTTATGAAATTTTAATGTGACTAATGATATTTTTTTAGAAATTTATTTTTGAGATAATTATGGGTTATTACATTTTGGGATAAAAAATGAAAGGTATTAGATAACCATTAAGGTTAAAACATATTAAGGTTATTTTTAAAAATTTTATCAAATTTATAGGAATGATATAATAATTATCATTTTATAAAAAAGGAAAACATAAATATTGGGAGACAACCCATAACATCTGACAAGGTCAGTAGAATCGAACCCACAACTAAAGGGCGATAAGGGTGCATTGCCTACCACTACACTATGTGAAGTCCCAATTAGTATGATTTTTTAGTTAAATTATTTTATGGATGAAGAATAATTTGATTTTTGGAGCATATTTTTTATCAAATAGATAACTTTGGTATTGGAAAATGATTTAATGATTAAGTGATTAATGTTAATTTGGAAGACATTTACTATTATGGGAACAATATATAATTAAGGTAAATAGAATACTGTGAGATTTTATTTTAGGAATAAAGTTTAAATTATATTTTGGAAGAATCTATGATTTTATTATGGACTTATGGTGATTCAATGAAAATGGTTAGCATCTCTTGAATATTATTATTGAAATATTTTTTTGGTATGATACTTCAAGAGAAATTAAAGTTATTTGGTGATAATTCTGAAAATTTATATTGGAAGAATAGGTGTTTGAATCATTCTAGATTTTGGGTTTTAATATTAGTTTGGATTATTTTTAGTAATTTTAAAGATAATTATTTATCAAATGGTCTATGTTGAACTTTTGGCATTACTGTCAAATTTTAGAGATTAATGTAGTTTTTCATCATATAAAGGTTTATGATTTTTACAGAATTATCTTATATTATCCTAAACATTTTGGTTTTGGTTAATTTATAAAGACAGTATGAATATATAGTTAATATTTTGTGGATTATTTTATTTTCTAGATGTTGAATACTCATAATTTGAAGAAAAAGACGAGTTTGTAGTGAAATTGATTAATGGATGAAACTATAATTTTCAAGTAAGCATGTTTACTTATGATCTTATTCCAAGTATTAAAATAATTATTCAACTCTATGAAATGGATATTAAAACAAAAATATTGTTAGTTAACTTTTCTTACTACGAAAACAATGATCTTTTAACTCATTACAGATTTACAGTTTTGTGATGGT
Organism: Viscum album; assembly: GCA_963277665.1. Classification (NCBI taxonomy): domain Eukaryota; kingdom Viridiplantae; phylum Streptophyta; class Magnoliopsida; order Santalales; family Viscaceae; genus Viscum; species Viscum album. The sequence goes on along the minus strand of OY728126.1, from coordinate 925,089,685 downwards.
TATCTTTATAATGACCATGTTCTCTATCACTATCCATTAGAAATTGATAGTTTGTTTTATATTCTATATCCATATTTTTCCTACATGTAACCCTAATATGTGTTATATTAGGTGATCACCGTACTTCCCTTTCTTTCTTTTAAAGTGGATGTTTTGTTAGTCCTTTTTCTGATGTGGGATTTCAATAAAGATATTTTGAATAGTTGAAACCTAGTTACCAAGACCAAGTTCAAATTATGAGAACACAATTTATTAATGGGGGGGATGAAACATCCCAAGTTAAAAAATGGAAAGACTATGTTAGATAGCGTACAAAATATGACACATTAAGCTTAAACGAACAATTCAATATTGTTATTTTAATTTTACCGTTGTAATATATCTGTTTGAATAGAGGTTATGAAAATGATTAAATAAATTATGAATATATGGTTTAAACATGTATATATAATTAATTATTTGGTGACCAATTAATTATAAATGAAAATAAAACTCTTTTAAAAATAAAAGGAAATGTTTTTTCTGAAATATTATTTAAATGTGCACAAGTGTGTTTTATACCAATAAATAAACAAATAACTATTTTTGAATTATATTAATTAAATTTATATATAATATATTCAATAAAATATTTTTACATTCATCTAATATATTTTATAGGCATAATATAATAATAAATCAAAATTTAAGCATAAAAAACAATATTTTTCTAAAAGCAGTTTTGCCATTTTTTTTATGGTTCTCTAGTTTTAAAACTAAATTTTGACACTTTTATAAATTACATTTGAAAAAATAAACTTCTTATTTTAATGAGGAAAATAAAAATTTACTTTGTTTGTTTTTATGTATTTTTCTGATAAGTTTTTTTTGATGAATCGTGAAAAATATTGGATTTTAATTCAAAATATCTTTTTTTCATCTAAATAATTTTTAGTGTTAAATTATATTTTTTATTTGTTATAAATTATAATTATATAAATCTTATATCAGTTAATATAATGTTTGTCATTGGAATAAATCTCACATTGAATTTGGATATAAAAACATTTCAATATTTTGAATGTTTTTACATTAATAATTCATTTTCCCACCATGTCAATGGGATTGATTTTAAATTACTTTTATCCAATTATGTGTTTTGAATTTTAAAAAATATATTTAATATTATAAATCATATGGTCTAAATTTATTAAATATTTCCTTTTTTGGACATTATGAGTAGTAAATTTAATAATTTTTATTACCACAGTTAAAGGTAAATTGAGAAATTAAGGGTAAAAATAATATTATAAATATTATAAAATTACCATAAAACTTGTCGTAATTTTATTGGATGAGTGATTATAGATGAAAATAATCCTTGGATCCTATTTTATGATCTCTTGAAGCCAATTGTATGAATTTAATCCCTTTATATTATTTTATTTTAAAGAAAAGTCAAAGATGTCATACTTATGTTTTAATAACTATAAAATTTTTAATATAGGTTTATTTAGAATATATATTGGACTATAAATATTCATTTTAAATCTAAAATATTTTCTACATCATGGTAATTTATTTATAAATTTTAAGTGATAAAGTAGTTACCTTAAATGCTGACACAATGATGATGCAATAGTTGGTTAATTGATGGAAATATCAAATAAATGATGTTAAAAATATTAAAATAAATATAATTTAACTAATTAATGTTATTAATGAATTTTATATATGACTTTTACATGTTATTGATATTTTAGAATAATATTTTTTGAATTTATATTGTATTTATGATATTTTTAAAAGGTCATGTAATTAAAAGTGTCAAAATTGGAATTAATGATATTTTAAAATAAACCATATTTTATTAAATGATATAAAATTTATAAAAATATAAAATTTTCCCAAATTATTGGGATAATGTTTGAAGTATTTTATAGTAACTATATTAACCTTCAAATTGTAAAAACTCATGTTTTCACAGTAAGAGTTAAAGAGGTTAAATAAGGGTTAAAGCCAAAAGACAATGATTAAAATATAGTCAAAACTTATATAATTTTAATTTTATGAAGTTTTTTAGACCCATAATAATACTATATTCTAAATAAATTATTTTGGATCCATTTTTAATATAAAATTAATTTATATTAATTTCATATTTTGAGAAATTCTCGGAGTGCCCCTCTCCTCTCTTATAAAAGGACACATCTTCTCTTTTCTTCACACTTAAAAACCTATTTTTTGGAAAATATCTACCCAAATACATACCTATAATCCATATACACATTATATAGTACTTAGTATTGGTATAATACCATCCTTTGTGGTTGTAAGGTGTTATGAAAAGGATGTTGTCCAAAGAAAAGGTATCGTTTTAGTAAGTGTTTCAGTTTTATTTCTTCTTGCACTTCCTTAAAATATTATTAAAAAATTATGAAATACTAAATACAATATCCTACATATAATTATATTTTATTATGTTAATATAATAATTTAATCCATATCCAATTCCATCAAATATGAAAAGAATTAATTATTCGTTTGTATGAAGGATTATCGTCTCGTGAACTAGTGATTTTTTTCCATCACCGTCTCTCAAGACTAGTTATAATGATGGAATTAATGTTTATATATTACATTAATGAAATATTTATCATTATTAAATAATAATATACCATTTAAATTCTAACCTTTATATGCACATAAGAATGATGAGATCGTTCGTGCATATGTGTGAACTATCACCTCCACGAAGTGATGGGATTCGTTTTTCATCATCACATCACATAGATGATATATATAAGTATATTTAAATTATTTATATGATATTAATGATACTATGATCAATATCTTACAATAAAATTTTATTTAACTTCTTTATATAATGATCATTGAAAAATGTAAATGTTACTCATGCGTACTTACGACTTACCATCTCCATGATTACAACGTAGTTAATTTTTCATATCCATATACAATGGATGGATTTAAAAGTACAATTTACTTATAAAAGTTATTATTATGTCCTGAATATTATTCTGGAGATTATGGAATAATAAAAACTTTGACTATATATATCATACCAAAGTCATTTTGGACTCAAGTACATAATATTGTCGAAACATCCAACATGAACTTAAATAATTAAGTTATTGTTATAAAATGATATTAAGTGATGAAAAAGGAATAATAAAGTTTTAAAAAGTACTAAGGAAATTAAATAATTAATCTAAGTTTATTATTCAATAAGATAAATATTGTACCTGGAAATTTGGACTCAAGGTAAGGGACTTTCTTTTAAAAACGTTCTTTTAAAGTTCCCTTTTAAACTCTTTTTACAAATGTCGAAGGGAATGCTTTTTTAAGTTATACAGAATGAGTGGTTTCTATTGATTTCATGATGCTCTATTAATTTAATGTTTTATTTATAAATTTTCACATTTATTTTGAAAGAAAATGATTTCATTATTATGTTCATGGTTTTTATATTTTAAAAGTAATTTTTATAAGAAAAGTGTATTTTGATATCTAAAAGTGTTTTTATCTTGTGTTTAAATGAGTTTTAAAATGTTTTATTCATGATATCTTCCTTGGAAATAATTTATTATTATTTTATCCCATTATATCTCATGATATTATGTGTTGAGTCTCATTATAGGTCAAGATATGACGGGTGGATCCCCATTATAGCTCAAGATATGACGAGTGAGCCTCATTATAGATCTCCAATGCATTGGGTACTCCGAAGATAGAAGTCTACCATATGATTATTTAATTTTTAATGGTTAATGTAAGAGTGATATGGTAATGATTTCCCAAGTAACCTATGTTATTTTTCTATGAATTCTAATTAGTTTTTCTGAAAAATTTTTAATGGGTTTTCATGTTTTCAGTTAACTAAAAATTTTCTTTCTTTATGTCCCTTACTGATCTTTTCTTTTCATCCCATGTGTCAAGACCCCCTCCCATCAAAGATGCCACTCATGAGCTGACAATGGTGAAAGGGGGATAATGACCCCCAAGTCCTACCTCCAGTAGGCCCCAGAGTGGCGACTAGCACCAAGGGTATGAGTTTTCTCAAACATGGGAGGCATTACCCTTTTTATTATTTAAGATTGGGAAATAAGACAAGTCAACTACCAAAAAGGAAAAGAAAAATTGTATATAAATAAACCCAAACCAATCCAACATGCATGTTTAAACAATTTTGAAACAAAGTACAAGTACAAGAAAGCTCAAAAGTACAATACCAAAAGAAACAAGAGTACAACAACTCTAACTGTCCTGACTAGTAGGGTCCCGCACGACCCTGGTAGTCCTCCTGGAAATCTGAAAGTAAACGTAGGGTGAGCATACAAGTATAATCAGTAGGGAAACCTAAAACTCTCGTGCACTGGTGGGGAGACATCCTAATGTTCCGTGAGAACAACAGAAGAAACCAACCTAACATGGAAATCTATCCACCCAACCTCACCAGCCATGCTCACAAAAAACACATAACAACAGGTAGTAGTATATAAGAACAAGAGTATTGGGTACCCCGCACCATTCCCCCTAGTTAGCTACTCTTCCTAACGACGAACATCCTGACGCTACCACACTCTTCCCGCCCACACACACCTGGGCCTTAAGAACCACATATACCGCCCACACACACCTGGGCCTCACAAACCACATATCCCTCCCACACACACCTTGGCCTCACAAACCACATATCCCGCCCACACACACTTGGGCCTCACAAACCACATAACCCGCCCGCACACACCTGGGCCTCATCCCAAAGATTCTTGGGAACAGTAAACCTGCCTAAAGAGTCTTGGGCTAATACCACCCCAATCGAAACCTACCCGAAGAGTCTTGGGAGTAAGGTCACCTCAAGCCATCACAAACTATGGAAGAAGGAGCTAGTAACTAAGGGGAAAACACCCTCTCCCATGAAATGGGAGTGTTCGGCACTAAGTGCTCAACATGGGTGGGGTGCAACAAAACACAAAGATATATATATATATATATATATATATATATATATACCAAACACACTGCCCAACCTATGGCTTCTACACAGATAAACTGAGCACGTGCCTCATCACTCCTACTACGAAGCATGCAAAAATCAAACAATCCCAACCCCATTTAGGTTTTCATGTTTCAACAGTATTAGTTTATTAGTTCCTTAGATACTGGGCAATTATCAAACCAGATCAAGCGTTTCGTATAACAAAACCCTGCCAACCACAAATAAAGTTAGATAAAACACAAGCAACACAAACAAACCTTTTTACCATCAACCAAACCCCATTGATTGTTCCCGCGTTTTAAATTCATTATCATTCCCCACAGCTCACTTATCAAATTTATACTTTATTTTAACATCACAACCCATTACTACAGCCCTACTGCCATTATAACCACATCTCCACAAACGTATCACAAAATAAGGCTCGTGCCACACTATTTCCCCTTTAATATCATTTACCGCAGCCCCGCTGCCCATCCTATTCGTAACAAATCAAGATTAACCCCCCCACCTTTTCACACACCACGTAACCAAGCCAACATCCACATGTTCATTATTCCATTTTGTTCAACTGGGGTGATCACACAAGGGTTCCGGATTCTAAATCAGCCAACTTTACATGAAAAAACGAATTCCACATTCCACAAAGTTCCATCCACAAAATGGTCTAGAAAGATAGGGAAACATTTAATTTCACAAGAAAAGGCCCCCAACGACCGTGATTTTTAGTAGGCATAAGCCTATTCAATTCTCAACATAACAACAGGATAAATAAAGATAAACATAATAACTTCCCCATCCCCGTTCTTTATCTAGTTATTATCTTTATTTATTGGTTCAACCGTATATCATGAAAAAAAAGGATACCCATCCCGCATGATGCACAGATTAGAGAGATGAAGGTAAGATCCCTACCTCAACAGGTTCTGATCACAACGCTCCCCCAGATCAGCTTTAGAAGACGTCCGTCGACGTCTGTCGCTTCTATCAAAACCCAGAAAAACATCATCGGGTGGAAGCTCGGAAGGAAAGGATGAAGGGAAGGAAAAAGATCCAAGCTCAAAAGTTCCTCCTCGTCGTTACGATCCCATGGCCGCTGACGGATCGTAAATCAGAGATCGAACGAAGAAGTTATGGAAGAAAAGAGCTTTGGAGTCTCTTGGGAGAGCTCTGCTCGAGGGAAGGGGGGGGGGAGAGGAGTGTTTTGAAAAGGAGTAGAGGCCCCCTCCTTTTATAGGCAAGAAAAACTAAAGTACACGGCGTGTACTTTCTAGTACAAGGCATGTACTCGGCCATTTCACACGGTCTCCACGCGACTTCCAACACGGCCTTCAACGTGGCACACGGTCGTTGACTGGTCAACACACGGTTTGAGGGTAACGCGTACGCGGGGAGGAACTACACGGCGTGTAGTATGGGATACACGGTGTGTACTCATTTATTTCAAGAGGAAAAGACACGACCTCAACATGGCACACGGCCGTTGACTGGTCAACACACGGTTTGAGGGTAATGCGTATGTGGGGAGGAACTACACGGTGTGTAGTATGGGCTACACGGCGTGTACTCATTTATTTCACGCGGAAAGGACACGACCTCAACACGGGGTATACCCGGAAAGGTGGTACACGACGTGTACTCACACTACACAGCGTGTCGTTACAAAATTCTGAAAGGTGTGGGAAAAGTCCATTCTACCCTCTAGAACAGTTCATGACCCTCTTTTCGATAAAGGAATGGGACGGAGAGGTCTGAGCCATTAAATTAGATACCTCTTAAAACATTCTCATCCTCGAGAATTTAGAAACTAACCTAGAGGAACCCAACAAGATGCCTCTTAGGGCTCTCGTTATAACAGAAACCCAACCAACAACCCTAATCATATGTGTTAGGAATTCATTCTCCTATGTCGAGATATTATCTGCTTTAGGTGGAACTGACTCGCCTGCACGGTTTTAATCGCATCCGCATTAATGCGTCTCAATTAAGAATTGGGTCTTCCCATTTCCATATATTAGGATTTTTCAACTTACACTACCCCTAACACCGTACAACCAATACACTACCCGAACACGTGGCTTGGGAAAATTTCTTCTCCCATGTCGAGATATTATCCGTTTTAGGTGGCACTGACTCACCCGCACGGGTTCAATCACATCTGTATTAATGCGTCTCGATTAAGCATCAGGTTTTTCCCTTTCCCCACACTTTCGGACACATTACACACTTCTAGAGAACAAGGAAACAAAAATTCTCACAACCAACAAGCCAAGCATTCCATATATCAAAGGTACATAACATAACATTAAAACAAATCTCAGAAGAACAAATCAAAACAGAAGTCAAAACAACTTCGGGTATTGAGTGTGTATCTGAGACTCCCACTCCCAAGTGCTCTCCTCGATGTCGCCATGCCTCCACAACACACAAACCAAGGCGATGGTTCGTCCACGGAGCACCTTATCTTTACGATCCTAGATTCTGACTGGTCGTTTCTCAAAGGTTGCATCGTCTCCCATATCTAAATCTCCCCAGTCGATAACATTAGAGTCTTTGTGTAAGTACCGACAAAGCTGGGAGATGCGGAAGACGTCATGAACCTTCTCCAATTGAGGTGACAGGGCCAGCTGATATGCCACCTCGCCGACTCGCCTCAGCACCTCGAAAGGTCCGATGAACCTAGGTGAGAGATTAATCCCCTTCCCAAACCTCTGCTACCCCCGTCGAGGGGAAACCTTCAAGAACACATGATCCCCCACCTCAAACTCCAACGGCCTCCTCCGACGATCAACATAAGACTTCTATCGGTCCTGAGCCGCTTTCATCCTTTCACGCACAAGCTGGACTTTCTCTGTGGTGCTCTGTACTACCTCTGGCCCAAGAGCACCTATCTCTCCAACCTCTGCCCAACAAATGGGTGAATGACATGGCCTTCCATACAAAGCCTGAAACGGCGCCATGCCAATAGTAGAGTGTAATATGTTGTTATAGGCAAACTCTACTAAAGGCAAGTGCCGCACCCATGATCCTCCGAAATCTAGAACGCATGCTCACAGCATGTCCTCCAACATTTGGATAGTCCGCTCTGTTTTCCCATCGGTATGGGGGTGGAAAGCAGTGCTAAGGTGTAGCTGGGTTCCAAAAGCATGCTGTAACCCCTTCCAGACTCGTGAGGTGAATCGAGTATCCTGATCTGATACGATAGTCTTCGGAACTCCATGAAAACAAACCACCTCATCTACGTACCTTTGTGCTAAGTTACTCACCGGGCCCGACTCCTTAATTGCTAAGAAGTGAGCTGATTTCGTCAGCCGATCCACCACTACCCAGATAGCATCATAACCACCCTGAGCTCTGGGTAGTCCTGTGACAACGTCCATTGAGATTTCATCCCATTTCCACTCGGGGACATCCAAATGATGCAGCAAACCACTGGGAGCATGATGTTCAACTTTTACTTGCTGACACACTAGGCACTTAGCCACAAACTCTGCCACTGCTCGTTTCACCCCAGGCCACCAAAGCTATTCCCTCAGGCCTCAGTACATTTTTGAAACTCTCAGATGCACCACCAAGGATGATCTATGGAACTCACAGCGAACTCCCTAACACATCGCCTCTGAAACAAACAACCTTCCATGAAAAAACATATGATGACGACTGTCCTCTGACCATCCTTTCGGAGCGTTTCCCTGATCGATACGATCCTGCATTACTTCTTACTCGGAGTCTCCCCACTGAGACTCTTCCACCTGCTGTAACAAGGAGTACTGCACCATCATCTAAAAAAAACAGCCTCTAACACCTTCTACCCTTGCATCCAAGTGCTAGGAAGCCAACTCTCCCATCACTTCCCAAGCATCAGTGGATTCCAGAACTATTTCCTTATGTGACTTCCTGCTCAGGGAATCAGCCACAACGTTTCCCTTACCTTCAATGTAAGAGATCTCAAAGTCATAGTCTTGGAGAAACTTGACCCATCTCCGCTGCCGTAAGTTCAGGTCATGCTGGGAGAAGATATAACATAAGCTCTTATGATCTGAGAAGACCACAAAGCGCTCCCCAAAGAGGTAATGTCACCACAAATTCAATGCAAACACCACTGCTGCAAGATCTAGGTTGGGGGTGGCATAGTTACGCTCGTGATGGCGCAACTGCCTAGACCCATAACAGATCACACCCTTATTCTACATCAGCACGCACCCCAGACCAAGGCCAGAAGCATCAAAAAACACCTCATACAACAACCCTTCCTCTGGAAACCTAAGTACTGGATCACTGACCAAATTTTCCTTCAGATAGTTGAAAGCTTCCTGGCACTGCTCGCTCTATAGGAAGACTTGGTTCTTCCTAGTCAAATTAGTCAATGGAGAAACAACTCAAGAGAAGTCCGAAACGAACCTCCAATAATAACCTACCAGCCCCAGGAAACTACAAACTTCTGCCACGCTCTTGGGTGCCGCCCAAGAAACAACTGCCTCCACCTTCGACGGGTCCACTAACACTCCATGCTGAGACACCACGTGCCCAAGGAAGTGTACTTCTTGCGTCAAGAACTTACACTTTGACAATTTCCCATAAAGCTGGTGGTGTCGAAGGACTTCCAAGACTGCCCTGAGATGCTCAACGTGCTCCTCCCCTAATCTTGAGTAGATCAGGATGTCATCGATAAACACGATGAAGAACTAGTCCAAAAAATCTCAGAAGACAAAGTTCATAAGTCCCATGAGCACAGCTAGTACATTCGTAACTCCAAACAACATTACTACAATTTCGAAGTGCCCATACCTGCACCTGAAAGACGTCTTCGAGATGTCACTGTCCTTTACCCTCAGCTGATGATATCCAGACCGTAGATCAATCTGAGAAAACCAACCTCCTTCCCTCAGCTGGTTGAAGAGATCATCTATCCTTGGAAGGGGGTAACAGTTCTTGACCATTACCTGATTCAAGCTTTGGTAGTCTATGCATAGCCTGATACCACCATCTTCCTTCTTCATGAACAAAACTAGAGCACCCCATAGCGATACGCTGGGTCGAAATAAACCCTTCTCCATCAGATCGTCAATCTGAATACGCAACTCCCGCAACTCTGAAGGTTCCATCCGATATGGGGCCATCGAAATCATACAGGCACCAGGCTGTAAGTCTATCCCAAACTCAACGTCACGTCAGGGGGGTAGAGTCACAACCTCCTTGTGAAAAACATAGAGGAACTCCCCAACAACCTCTGGAACATCCATCATCTCTATATCAGCTGAAACCACTGATATCCCACCTAACAAGGAAAGGGGAGGATTCACATGTCGGATTCCCACCTGATAGCTCCTCTCACCAACAAAAGCTACACACTGCCCATCCACATCGGATAACACGACTCTTATTCAGAAGCAGTCGATAACAACATTAACAGAAAACAGCCAGTCGATGCCTAGGATGACATCGTAGGGCTGCATCTGTAGCAAAAGAAGATCCCCACTAGATAGATGTGGTCCCAACATCAGCCCACATCCCCAGAAAACACAAGATACGCTGGTTTGACCTCCAACTAGTGTACTCAGTACCAGGGGTACATAAAGTCTCTCTACGTCTAGACCCAAAGCATGGGCTAGACCAGGTGCAACAAAGGAGTGCGAAGCTCCCGAATCAAACAAAGCAGAAACAAGAGTACTGAACAAACAAATCGTACCTCGCACCACCTCTGGTCCTGCTAGAGCTACCAACTCTGCTACGTGTAACTGTCCATGCCCAGCTCCTCTGCCTCTCTGATATCGAACACCTCCCCGACCACGCCCTGGTCGAGGTCCCTGAGGAGCACCCTGAGGTCGACCTCCTCCTGAAAAGTCTGCCCTTGGAGGAGCAGGGTCCTGCTGCTGCTGGAAGGGCCTCGCCGGCAACTGGTGCTGCTAAGGCGGGCGATGAACCTGCCCACCTCCACCGTACTGATCTCGGGTCGGGCATCGACTCTGAATGTGCCCGAAACCCCCACAAGAGAAGCACTTCGGTCTTGGGATCGTGAAAAAGGGATGAGGACCGGAAGATCTAAACTGGAACTACTGGGGCCTGCTCCCCACTGGCCTGAATCTGGAAGGTCCTGTCATAGGAGGCCTGCTGCTGAATGCCTTCCCCTTCGACGAACCCGACTGGATCCCCTCTCGTGGTGCACCTCCCTGCGAGTGCATCCTCTCTACAACCTCTGCCTTCTTCTGTACTGCCAAGTACGTCAGAAGGGTGAAAGGGGTGACAACATACTGGAGCGAAGGACGAAGCGCCTCCTCCAGATGTCTCTCCTGAAACTCCTCATCCAGAAAGAGATCTGGAGCAAAGCGTAGGAGATCCTTGAACTTGATCCCCAACTATCGCACTGACATACTCCCTTGCTGGAGGGAGAGTAACACCTGTCGCTTCTCCACCTTGATCATGTAAAAAAGGAATTCCTCTCGAAACTCCTTCTCAAAGTCATCCCACAAAACCTCTACCTCTGTCCTCTCCCCGAGGTAGAGCTTCCACCACTGGCGCGCCACACCTCTCAGCTGACTGACTTCTAGGGGAACCCAGTACTCCCTCGGAGCATAGATCAAAGTAAAACCGATCCCTAGCTCCTCAAGCCACCCCTCTGTCTCCATATCCGAAGTACTAACCTCATACTTCTTTAGGGTTTGTCGTTGGAAAAAACAGAGGGTCTTCTGCCACTGGCCATCTTCCTCCTCTCGGTCAATCCTCAACAGATCGACAGCCTGAATCTGCTGGGCCTTGACTGTCTGAGTAAACTGGGGACGACATCCAGGTGCCATAGATGTATGGTAAATAGAGATCGCCTAAGCCCAAGTAACAAGGACATTTCTCAAGGTTTCATTTTATCATTTTATTTCAATTTCATTCCCAGAACACCCAAATCAAGTAAAACACAATCATGATGATGCAAGTACCTTCCCTAGGGTCTCTACCCTGAAATCAATTTAGTCTCACTTGGTCGTTCGGTAGGCTCAGAGTCCTTGCATCGGATCATGGGGGGCCCTAAAATCTCGTTTCCTAGCCAATCTTCCCTGGCCTATGTCAGACACCAAGATCAACCAACACTGTCACCCTACCATCCCAGACAATCCTTACTGTGCCTAACTCCAGACTCCATCCTATCTCTCAACCATCACCTCTGATACCATTCTTTCACGACCCCCTCCCACCAATGATGCCCTTCCTGAACTGGCAATGGTGAAAGATGGATAATGAGCCCCCAAGTCCCACCTCCAGTAGGCCCCAGAGTGGCGACTAGCACCAAGGGTATGATTTTTATCAAATATGGGAGGCATTACCATTTTTATTATTTAAGATCGGGAAATAGGACAATTCAACTACCAAAAAGGAAAAGAACAAGTGTATAGAAATAAACCCAAACTAATCCCACATGCATGTTTAAACAACTCTGAAACAAAGTACAAGTATAAGAAATCTCAAAAGTATAATACCAAAAGAAACAAGAGTACAACAACTGCAAAAACTCCAAATGTCCCGACTAGTAGGGTCCCGCACGACCCTGGTAGTCCTCCTGAAAACCTGAAAGTAAACGTAGGGTGAGCATACAAGTATACTTAGTAGGGAAACCTAAAGCTCTCGTGCACAGGTGGGGAGACATCCTAATGTCCCGTGAGAACAATAGAAGAAACCAACCTAATAAGGAAATCTATCCTCCCAACCTCACCAGACACACTCACCAAAAACACATAACAACAGGTAGTAGTATATAAGAACAAGAGTATTGGGTACCCCACACCATTCCCCACTAGTTAGCTGTTCTTCATAATGGTGAATGTCTTGACGCTACCACACTCTTCCCGCCCGCACACACCTAGGCCTCAAGAACCACATATCCCGCCCGCACACACCTGGTCCTCACAAACCACATATCCCACCCGCACACTCATGGGCCTCACAAACCACATATCCCGCCCGCACACACCTGGGCCTCACTAACCACATAACCTTCCCGCACACACCTGGGCCTCATCCCAAAGATTCTAGGGAACAGTAAACCTGCCTGAAGAGTCTTGGGATAATACCACACCAATAGAAACCTACCTGAAGAGTCTTGGGTGTAAGGTCACCTCAATCCATCATAGCCTATGGAAGAAAGAGCAGGAAGGAGCTAGTAACTAAGGAGAAGACACCCTCTCCCATGAAATGGGAGTGTTCGGCACTAAGTGCTCAACATGGGTGGGGTGCGACAAAACACAAAGATACAGATATATATATATATATACACACACACCAAACAAACAACCCAACCTATGGCTTCTAAATAGAGAAACTGAGCACGTGCCTCGGAACTGCTACTACGAAGCATGCATACATCAAAAAATCCCAACCCCATTTAGGTTTTAATGTTTCAATAGTATTAGTTTATTAGTTCCTTAGATATTGGGCAATTATCAAACCAGATCAAGCATTTCGTAGAACAAAACCCTAACAACCACAAATCAAGTTAGGTAAAACACAATCAACACAAACCAACCTTTTTACCATCAACCAAACCCCATTGATTGTTCCCGCGTTTTAAATTCATTATCGTTCCCCATAGCTCACTTATCAACTTTCCACTTTATTTTAACATCACAACCCATTACTGCAGCCCTGCTGCCATTATAACCACATCTCCACAAACGTATCACAAAACAAGGCTCGTGCCACATCATTTCCCCTTTAATATCATTTACCATAGCCCCACTGCCCATCCTATTCGTAACAACTCAGGATTCACCCCCCCTTTTCACACACCACGTAACCAAGCCAACATCCACATGTTCATTATTCCATTTTGTTCAACCAGGGTGATCACACAAGTGTTCTGGATTTTAAATCATCCAACTTTACGTGATTAACCAAATTCCACATTCCACAAAGTTCCTTCCACAAAATGGTCTAGAAATATAGGGAAACATTTAATTACAAAATCAAAGGCCCCCAACAACCATGATTTTCAGTAGGCATAATCCTATTCAATTCTCAACATAACAATAGGATAAATAAAGATAAACATAATAACTTCCCCATCCCCATTCTTTATCCAGTTATTATATTTATTTATTGGTTCAATAGTATATCATGAAAAAAAAGGATACCCATCCTAAATGATGAAAAAATTAGAGAGACGAAGGTAAGATCTATACATCAACAGGTTCTGATCACAATGCTCCCCCGGATCAACTTTAGGAGACATCCGTCGACGTCCGTCGCTTCTGTCAAAACCCGAAAAAAACCACCTTGGGTGGAAGTTGGGAAGGAAAGGCCGAAGGGAAGGCAGCAGATCTAAGATCAGAAGTTCCACCTCATTGTTACGATCCTGTGGCCACTGACGGATCGTAAATCAGAGCTCGAACGAAGATGTTATGGAAGAAAAGAGCTTTGGAGTCTCTTGGGAGAGCTCTCCTCGAGGGAAAGGGGAGGAGAGGAGTGTTTTGAAAAGGATGAGAGGCCACCTCCTTTTATAGGAGAGAAAAACTAAAGTACATGACATGTAATTTCTAGTACACGGCGTGTACTCAACCATCTCACAAGGTCTCCACGCGGCTTACAACACGACCTTCAACGCGGCACACAGTCGTTGACTGGTCAACACATAGTTTGAGGGTAACGCATACACAGGGAGGAACTACACGACATGTAGTATGGGAAACATGACGTGCACTCATTTATTTCACGCAGTAAGGACATGGCCTCAACACGGCACACGACCGTTGATTGGTCAACACATGGTTTGAGGGTAACGCGTACGCGGGGAGGAACTACACGGCGCGTAGTATGGGATACATGACGTGTACTCATTTATTTCATGCGGCAAGGACACAGCTTCAACATAGGTTATACATGGAAAGGTGGTAAACGGTGTGTACTCACACTACATGACGTGTAGTTACAAAATTCTGAAAGGTTTCAGAAAAGTCCATCTACCCTCCAGAACACTTCATGACCCTCTTTTCGACAAAGTAATGGGTTGGAGAGGTCCGGGCCATTACACCATTTTTTAAAATGTTTTTAATAGGTTTTAAGGGGGAATATAGAAACATATGAGATTAAAGGAATAATTATGAAGTTTTTTTTCATAAAAAACAAGTTTTATTATAAAATGGTTTCCTTTAGCTGAAAAATGGATACTGAGTGTAAGTGTCAACTTGTAATGTATTTGTTTACTTTTAAAGAGTTTTTACTAATTCTCTAAAAATTCAAACTAAAAAGACCATATAATTTTAATTATAGTTTAAAAACACTATAATATATAAAGTTTAAAACCAGGTCTTTACATATTAACTCAATCTTCACCTGGTTCATGATAAAGATTCTAAACTGTACACCTGTATTGACACTCCCAGGGGATATGATTTGATGATTTACATTCTCTTTACAAACCTTTATGAATGAATTAAAAGTTATTTGAGGATGTATTATATAAATTTATAGGTTATAGAACCTAATTGTAATATGGCCATTGATATCCTGGGTTAAACTGAAGGAGTTATAGAATGATCTAATTATATCATTGTTGAATAGAAAGTATCATTGGTTGAAATGAATATTTCATAAGAAATGAAATATTATGACTCAGTTTTCATATTTATAAGATCATTTAATATGATTTTATTAAATATTATCATAACCATTTGGGTTATAGTATTTGGTTGGAAATATGATCCTAAAAATGAAAATAATAAAGGTATGTCTCTAGAAATTTGTAAGACTTATAGATAACTAAGAATTCATATTTGGAGCGAGTGGTTGAAAATATCAATATATGCCTATTACAAATGAAAAATGAGTTTTATAGTATTACCCATGATAGAGAGTTGTAAATTATATTCCAAGTAAAACCCTTAGATATTTTTTTAGTGAGTGATAAATAAAATTGTGGGGATGTAATTTATTTAAGGGGAAAGAATGAATAGTCCAGAGATTTTAGAATATATTTTCCTTTAATTTGAATAGATTGTTTCACTTTCCACACTGAACTAAAATAAACCATTATATATTTTATTGATATAAAATATCACAATAAAAGATAAACATTGGTACATTATAATAATGCTATATATAAAAAAGATAATATTTAATTAATTTTTATTATATATATTTATGTGTTATGTTTTATTATTATTGTTATTATTTTTTAAAGGATGATTTTCTATATTTATAAAATTCAGAGAATTTTTTTAATACCAATGTAATGATAAAATTTATCTAATACTTATTAAACAAGTAATAATTCTTAAATAATTATGAATAAAATTATTTAGTGATAAAAATTATTCTTCTCAAATAATTATATATTATAAATATTTTGTATATTTTTAAACCAATTGACCACTATTGAAATATTTGTAATATATTAGTAACATATATAAAATATTATATAATATTAATCTTAATATATCCACCTGTCAAAGAATATGAATAAATATTTTTTATACTAAAAATATATTTTTTATAAAAACTATTTTTATGCAATATACATACTTATAATAAAATTAGTTTTTATAAAACCTAGAAACTGATTTTAATAATTTTTTATATTTTTAATAATTATATCCTAATTTTATAACAAGTTTCTTTTCATTATTAATATAATAATAAGTTACCAAATTAAATATTAGTTACTATGGTAAAACATTTATTTTTTAAAGAATTTTTTTACAAACATTGTGAAATGTTTATATAAAAAATTAAATTAATATATATTAAATTATTACAATAATATGATGTTAAAATATATATAAAAAATTATTAACACTCATTCAATTATCCATTGATATGAAATTAGACAAAGAAAACTTAATCTTTTAAAAACACGTTTTAAACAAAAAACTCTATATATTATATGTTTTAATATAAAAGTTAATTTTATCATATTTTGAATTTGAATTTTATTAAATGGAGTCTAAATTTATAATCATAGAAGAAAATTTTGGTAATATGGTTCATCTTATATTTTTATTAAAAAATTATTTATTATGGTTAATTTTTAATCAATGTTAATAAGGGTAAAAATAGGTAACTTAAGTGGATCAAATTTTGTTAAGTTTATATAAAAATTAGAACTTATAAAATACCTTTTTTAGAATAGAAATTAATACCTAGATTTATCACCTATATATCATCACCTAAGTCACTTAACTCTCATGAAATTCCATTTTTACCCCTTACCTAACATTCATATCCATGTCAAAGTATATATTTCTCACCTATAAAAGAATATAACTTCCACCAAATTGAAGAAACACATATCATTAAAAATTATATTAAACCTATACCTATTTTACCTCCATAAAATTAATCTTATAAATTTTTATCACCTTGTTCCAATAAGAATCCCTAATTCCTCTATTTCTAAAGGATCCTTCAAGAGAAGATTCAATCTCTCAACATGAGTATTACCCACTCTCTAACATTAAATTCTCTATAATTATCATCCAAAATCCTCCAAACCCTTTCTAACCATAAAAATATAATGGAATAAGTATCATTAGTATACTTAAAATTCCATTAAATTATTGTAATAACCATTTTACACCAATTTTCCATTCATTAAAAAATGAAAACGCCACCCATGTTACGTGATTACCACTTCTATGGATGATGTGTATCATTTTTCATAATTTTATTACATGAATGGTTCAAATAGATTATTTAATTAATAAATATTATATATATATAATTATTAATATTTTTAAAATATAATTCCATATCAACCTTCATTCCATTCCATGGAAAACAAAAACTTTATCCATGTGTACGTGCAGACTACCGACTCCATAGAGTGTCACATTTCATTTTTCATCACCACATTAAATGGATGGTTATAAACTATATTTTATGAATATATATTATAAAATCTCAATATATTTCATTAATATGGTTCTGAAATTATGAATCAAAAATTAATGATCATTATAATGTAATATGTTAATATCAGTAAATTACCCAAAACAAGTTCATCATGTATACCATTCTAAAGAACCATTTACATAGTTTCCATAAAATGAATATGAGAATGTATAAAACATTAAAATATAATTATTTAAATATCTTTTATATTTTGAGAATGATGAACTTAGCATCAATGAATGGGGGTTAACATCACCATTATAAAACATTCACAAAACAATCGAAATTACTAACATTTGATGATGAAGATAAACATTACCTAAATAATTAATGGGTAGTGAATGATTATAATTTAAGAATATAAAAGGTAATATATATGAATAAGGTTTTGAAAAAATTCATTAATATAGTTTTTTTATATAATAGGTTAAAGTACTTTCATGGAAGTCGATATTAAAGGCAAGAGTTTCCTCATCTCAATTTTGATTCATTGAGATATGCCTCATATTCACCAATTATTTTTTATTTTTAGTGTATATACTTCCCATGGATATATTTTAATGTTATTATAATGAAATTAAATGGATTAGAAAAACTATCTCAAGTTATCCCTTTCAAGTTTTTTTGACTCAAAGTTTACTAATTCAGGATGGGTGTCTTTGCAATATTATTTTCAAGTCAAGATTGTTATAATTGAATTTACATATGAGGATTTTTTTGAACTTTATCTCTAAAAACTAAACTATTTTATTATACTATGGATTTTATTTAGGTTTTACATTTCCAGTCTCAATTTAATTTTTTTTGTAAAAATTTACCTAATGTGAATCTTGAAAATGAAACTTACCCCACCTCTTCTTTTGGGTCAGGAATATTACACCAATAATCAATATTCATTATATGGACACACTTATAAATTATTTAATAATTCATTATGGTTATTTAATACTAATTATAATTTCTTTATAATTATTTTAAATGAATGTTTTAACATTTTCCATATGTATCATTTTGATAAAAGTATTCATTTTTAATGTTTATTGCATGAACAAATTTTTTCACCGTTATAAGTATTCTTTTTTAAGCTTCCTTTTCATGTTTTAGAATGGTTTTACAAATAGATTTAATTCATATTTATTTTTAATAGAAAACTAAATATTGTTATATTTTTTCAAAAATAAAAGTTTGATTTTAACATGTAATTCTATATTTTAAAATTGATTTTAAAGGATGGTGATTTTAATAATGAAATATTATTTGTTTTTATGTATTTTTAAAGAATGTTTTTGGAAATCATATTTCTTTTATATATTTTTTAAAAACCCTTTTTGTTTTAATTTTTATTTTTAAAAAATTATCAAGCTCAAATTATTTAGTTTTAAGGAAAACACTTTTAAGGAGATTTCAATCATTTTAAAAATAGATATTTCTTTATGTTTTTAAAATTTATTTATCAAATAATATATAAAGTGTATTTATCATTTATATAAGCATAATTTTAGGTTCCATATATTAAACTTAGGATATTTTCTTATGCTACCATCCACATTTTTTCTATATGTGTTATAAAATTTTCTATGAATGTTTTCATGAAACCCATCTTTTTTTGATAAGTAATGTTGAAATATAAATGTTTTAATTATGTCAGGGTGCACATATGTATGGTTTTTATTATGTTATGGGTGGTATCAGAATTATATATCCCTCCAATGCATTTGGTAAAGTTATAACTCATGAGATGAATGGGAATGAGAAGTAAAACAGACCCCTTATGACGTCTTGGACCTAGATTCTACCTAATAGGTGCCCCGAGCCCGGTGGGACACATGGCCTCAAGTGAATCTCCCCAAATTCCAAAGGATTCCAACTAGAAGTGAGGGTATAAGGTGTTTACATGGTGATACTATTCCCTAATTACCAAAGTGTAGCCCAACAAATTAATGTAAACATAGGTAAATAACAAAATCAATATGAGTAAACAGAAGTTACAATGAAAAATAGAGAAAAAAATAACAATAACTGAAATAAATGATGATGATATGTCATGTATCTAGAATAATGGAAAACATGGATACAAGATTACATGAATAACATGTTCCATAAAATTATAATGTAAATCAAGACTATCCCAAGCATCCTGAGCTCTGGCACGGTCATCTATTATCAAAATCCATCCGAAACATCAATAAATCAAGTGTTCGAAGCTGTACACTTCCCTTTATCAACACCTACATTCATTTAATCTACTTCGGGTACCAAACGACACTCGTAGAGGGTGTGAGGTAAATATCAGTGGGCCACCACCAAAAATATTTATAACATCCACCCCATATAATGGAACATAATAGTGTGAAATTATGAATATATAAAGTAAAGCAGTACAATGTAACTAAATACCCAAGTATCTTCTTTAGACCTCAGCTGATGTCTAAACATGTAACCAGTTCATTTAATTAAGTAAATACCAATTTATGTTGATAGTTCATGTGAGGCATATCGAACACTGACATCACCTCATGATAGTAGAAATAGTGAAGGTTCTAAGATTTAACAAGGCAACCATGATTGATGATATTTAATAATGAAGTTCCAAGGTAATAACCAAGGAAATGTAGACCTCAAGGGATGCTAATTCAGTAGCATCTGAGTCTAGATAAGAGTTAAGATTGTAATATAAGGAGCATAGTCCAATGCATTGTAAAATGAGATTCCTACAGAGTCCAATGAGTTTATCCAAGGTAAAATGGGGCTAAGCAATGACCGGGTCCGATGAGCTTTAACCATGGAACCTACTTGTCAATTATGGATCCAAAGAGTGTATCCAAGTCATATTTTAGTACTATATGAGGGATCCTATAGTTTTATACTAGGCATCCAAAGTAAGATATGGATTAGGATCTAGGTGGTTCTCAACCTATGCAAGTCATATCCTTGAATCAGAATGGGGTCCCTGAGTTCTCAAGGCATTCCTGATAAGAATCCAAGGCGAGCTCGAGTCAGGACACTCATATTTGATAAGAAGGTCACTTAATATTTAATTTGTTTCAATCCTTTCATTTAATTAGTATGATATGGTCAATTATCATGAAACCCTTTAATCAATTCATAGCTCATGAATAATTCCATTTGGTTCAATCCTTTCCTTTCATTAGTGTGACAAGGTCAAGAAGCATGAAACCCTTTAATCAATTCATGTTTAATAAATAAGTCCATTTGGTTCAATCCTTGCCTTTCATTACTGTGACATGGTCAAGTAGCATGAAACCCTTTATTAAAACCATTTAAGGCATATTAAATAATTAAGGTTCATTCTGCTACTTTCCATCAACATGGTAAGGGGTGCTATGGATATGCAACTTATTGTTCATATACATTTAAAAAGGTTAAGTCATATACTCTATATAATTTCTATTTCCATTTAACATTAGTTTATAAATTGAAGAACTTACCTTAGGAAGGTCAAGTGATTAGAATACATCGTTCCTTTAATTATGAAATTCACAATATAAATCAATCCATTTAATATAGAAAATATCACACTTAGGAAGGTCAATCCAAGGCACACCCAAACGACAACTCAAATGTTTCAAAACACTAAAACGAAAATAATGTCAAAAAATAATACCTATTATGTTGAAAATTGTGGGAATAACCACCAACAAGTAATAAAATATTTGGAAATATCATGAACATATGGTTCAAATGATTATAATCATGGATTATAAATTATATAAATGAGACCTGATGAAATTGGTAGGCCCCACACGACAAATTCAAAAAATAAATTAACTTAAGGGATGAGTTATAGACTACCCACCTTAGGATTTTATAATCAGTATCCTTCTATATCTTATAATGGATTATATCTAAGAAAAGAGTAAGAATGCTCACACCTCGATAAATAGGTTAAGAGCAAGAGAAGAGAAGAACGACTAAAAAGGACCCGCATACTAACCGTTGCACATCCAAAATGATGAAATAAATCTCGATCAGATATCAGATGAAGGAGATAATTAAATCACAACCTTAGGCCTTCAAATATATCTAAAATTAAATAAAAATAGGTTAATCCCACATAATCTTGAATTAGGAGGAAGGAGGGGCTTAATTAGATCATTAAAGGGAAAAAGGTAAAAATACCCAAAATTTATCTTGTGCACAGTTTGTTCGAATGGTTTGACAAACCATGTGTGGTTACCTAAGAATAATGGACACATACATGGTTAGGTTTAATGGTCGTGCATCAACTGTGTAATATGTCTCTGTCTGAAAATAAACCATCTACGCAGTTAGGCAAACAGTGCACTAACCGTGCGATATGGCTAGTTTATATAAAAAGTTGTGTTCTAACTCTAAAAAATACCTAAACACACCTAATAACATTTATAACCAATTAGGAATCCATATTAGGTCCAAAATAAATAATTATAATGAAATTTAAAGGATCCACACCTAATTGAGAAACTGGGTTCTTACAGTCTTCACCCTTAAAAGAACTCATCCCCAAGTTCACCATCCAAGTTTAGAGAAACACTATCTAATAATTACTGTATCCATTAGGCATATACATTAGCCTACCACTCCCAAGTATTGTTTTTTATGCGGCCATGCTGACATAGCACCCATACCAAAGGGAAGAATTGGCCTCTAAGTACCTTTGTGCTCTGGTCAATGATGCACACTAGATACTCATCAAAGGTAGCATCAACATCTAACTCAACTTTATTAGGATCAAAGGTATGAGACGTGTCTTCATGATATTAGCGAAGCTGTGAAATGTGGAAGACATCATCCATGACATAATACCTCTGAGGTAGTAGAAACCGATGGGCTATCAGTCCGATTCTTTATAAAATCTAAAATTGACCTACATAACGAGGAAATAGTTTCCCTTGATTTAGTAACTATCTATGACCTAACCTGGGAAATACCCAAAGGAAAAAACGACCCCCTATATCAAACTCTATAGATAATCGATGGTGATCAATATAAGATTTATATCTAGACTAAGTAGTAGTCATACACTTTTTGATCAGCTGAATATGTTATGAAGTCTCCTGAACGAGATGAGTACCTAGTATGGTTGCCTCACCTGCCTCTATCTAGCATAGTGGTGAATGAAATTTCCTACCATATAAGGATTCAAAATGAGCCATCTGAATTGTCTCTTAAAAATTTCATTATAGGAGAACTTGATGGGAGGGATATGATTCTCCCCAAATCTGCAAAAATCAAGGACACATGCTCAGATCATGTTCTCTAAGACCTGCATTATCCATTCCGATTGTCCATCGGTCATAGGGTGAAAAGATGTGCTCAAATAACCTTTATTATCATAGAATTCTGCAATACCTTCCAAAATCGTAATGTGAAACAAGTGTCCCTATCAAAAACGATAGTATGTGGGACCCTATGTAGTCATATGATCTCACAAACATACAGTCTTCCCATACCATCAATTGAGAAATTCTCCCAAATAGGAATGAAGTGGGTTGATTTTGTTAGTCGGTCAATAATGACCCATATAGTATAGCTACCCCTTAGTGACCTAGGAAATCTAACTGTGAAATCTATATAAACATCTTCCCATTTCCATTCTGGGATTGGAAGATGATTTACCAACACATCAAGTCTTTGGTGTTCTACCTTCACCTACCAACAAGAAGAACACCTAGTGATGAAGCCTGCTATCTGGCATTTAATCCCAGACCACCAATACTGGCATCACATGTCTTGATACATCTCTGAGATGACTAGATGAAATTCCCACTAAGAAGCATGGGACTCCTTTATCAACTCCCCTCTCATTTCTAAAGGAACCCAAATACATCCACAAAGACACATGATGTCATCTTAGTCCACAGAACAATCCGGAGTTGGGTTATCTCTTGATATACTTTCACAGAGAACCAAACCATTAGGATCTAAAAATTTTATACCCTTAAACTTCTCAAGGATAGAAAAGGTAACTGTTAATTATGAGAGTTAAGGCTACTCGTGACTATCATGAAATTCTAGATTCCACTCAAAAAATAGGGCCATCAACTTCCATTTATCCCTGTCTTCCTATATGGCCTATTTTTAAGTTTTCTAACTCGGTGCATCTTCAACCACATTACCCTTCCCTGGTATATAAAAAAGCTTAAAATCAAAGGACTATAAATATTCAGACCATCTTTACTATATGAGGTTCAAGTTACATTGAGAATAGATATATTTGAGGCTCTTGTGATATGTGTACACCAAAAATCTCTCAACCAAGAGATAATGTCTCAAACAACATAAGGCATGGACAACTACTGCTAGATCAAGGTCTTACATTGGGTAATTTCTCTCATGATTTCTCAACTACTGAGATACATACACAACTTTGTCCTCCTACATCAGCACTGCTCATAGGTTGATGCCTGATGCATCACAGAATATGGTATAACCTCTTCCTTGATCTGACAGAGTCAAAATAGGTGCTAATACAATTCTATATTTCAAATCCTGAAAGGCCTTCTTGCATGCTTCTTACCACATGAATTTAACACCCCTCTTAGTAAAACCAATAAGTGGTGAAGAAATGTGGTAAAAGTTCTATATGAAATGCTTATAATATTCAGCCATCCCCAAGAAAATATGTATATCAAACATGTTCTTGGATTGATCCCATGAAACTATAGCACTAACCCTTTATGGGTCAATGAATATGCCTAATTATGATATTATATGACCCAATAAGTGATCATTTCTGATCTAGAAGATGAAATTATCATGCTTGGCATAAAGATGATGCTCTCTCTATGCACTCAAAATGATCTCAAGATGTTTTTCACAATCACTATGAGTGTGAGAATATACCAAGATGTCTTCCACAAAGACTCTGACAAAAGAATCAAAATAGGGGTGGAATTCCCTATTCATCAGAGCCATAAAAACAATGGGTGTGTTCTTAAGACCGAACAACATAACAAGGCAATCTTAAAGACCACACCTACTACAGAATGTTGTAGTGGTATGTATGATGTCCTTTATTGCACCTAATGATAACCTGATCTCAGGTTGATCTTAGAGAAGATCTTTTCTCCTCGGAGCTGGTTGAAGAGATAATCTATTCAAGGTAGTGGATATCGGTTCTTGACTGTAATCTGGTTCAATCATCTATAATATACACTTAGACGTAAGGTTCCATCCTCCTTCTTGGTGAAAATAATGGGAGATCACCAAGAGGATTTAATAGGCCATATAAAACTTTTGTCCTCTAAATACTCTAACTGCCACTTGATCTCATGTAGCTCTATAAGTGCCAACTTGTATGAAGGAATGAACATTGTATATACTCATGGAACAATCTAAATTATAAAATATACCCATCTATTAGGAGGTAAGATAGAAAATTCGTTAGGAAAGACATCCCTAAAAATATCCACTATTGGAGGAAAATTAGCTTGAAGTAAGCCCTGATAATCTATGAAGAAATTTGAAATATGGGCAGTCACTCCACCTATCCCATGATGCATTGGTCTTGATCTACCATCTTGGACATCCCATTCACCCTTATTTAGATAACTTCTACCCTCTGGTGATGTAAATGATACTCTACGTCGATAACATTCTACAAAATCATTATACTAAACTAACCAATCCATCCTAAGAATGACATTCAAGCCTGTCATCTCTAGAATGAAGAGGTTCCATAATAAAGGGTAACTTCCTACCTTAAGGGGATAGTCCCTACACTGGTGTATACCCTCTGTTCGTACCCCTAATGGTGTATCTAGGGTCATTACACCATAGTAATATTGTATCTCTAATCAGAGACTTTCCACGGTAGATACAGAGATAAAAGAGTTTAAATCACCTGTATCAAATAAATAAGATACTATAGTAGATTACATGAGAATTGTACATCATACTGAGATAGTACCATAGCCTGATCCTCATGTATCGACTATAGTACATGAAATTATCCTGATCCATGAACCTATGAAATAGTTGGACTACCATGATCATAAATGTTCTGCTGGTGTTGCCGGTGATCAGGGGTCTGGCTACCATGGCCATGAACTCCTCCTTGTCTAGTGTTTCTGATGTTGTTCCAACTTCCCTCATGACGTGGTAGAAAAGAACATACTCCTGAAGGTGAATCTGGAATAGATCCTTTTACACTCAAAGACGGTGGAAAAGTCCTATAAAATCTCTAAAAGTTCCCCATACAACCATAATCCTGACACTCCAGTGGGTCTCTATCACAAATAGGCTTAGAATTCCCCCATCTTCCATACTGATGATACACCAAAGAGCTATCGAAATGGGTAATCTGGTTATCACTGCCCTGATGAGAAACTTTTAGAGAATGCTTCTTGCCACCAGAAGAACTACTGACTTGATGTGGCATTAGTCCTCTATGATTAGTACTATTTCATTCCCTTAGGTTATGATCAGTGATAGGATCCTAATTTACTATTTCGGAGAATGTTAATAGGTGAAATACAATCACCTATGTACAGATGGTGTACTGGATCCCATCCTCGAAGCATCCATCATGTGAAATCTCATCACCGGCTAGAAGCGGTGCAAAACGCTAAAACTTTGTGAAACATGATGAATATTCCATAACTAACATAGAACACTATTTTAGATGCATAAAATCTCTGGCTATGTCATCTCTCAGATTATGAGGAAAGAACTGATCATATAAAATAGTTTGGAAGTCATCCCATACCATACCTTGATAGAGATCTTCCCGGGTAACCACAACCCACTAATACTTGGATGAATCCCAAAGAATGTATGTAGCAATATTGAACCTCCGCTTTGGAGTCATTTCTAGATGCTCAATGATAGATAGGATGGCCACTAGCCAATACTCAATAGCCTGTGGTCGGCCATCCCTTGAAAATGTAGGACGATGCTACTACTAGAACTCATGAGTCAGATCAACCATTGTAGGTGCAGGCCGTAGAGCACCATGCATGGACTGCATCAGATGTAGAAAACTATCAAAAAATTGGGCATCAATTCCTAGATTAGGTACAATAGGTGGTTCCTCTAGTGGAACTCATGGCTGTAAGACTGGTGGTTCATGGCCCACCACATCTTGAGCATGGTCTTCACCACCCTCCTGGCATACGATATGAGGACGTTGTGGTGGCATTGGTCCACAAATGCCAAGCACGCACCTTAGTACAATATTAAGAAGAAATATAATATCAATAGAAAAAGATGAATGTAAGAAAACTCACAACCCAAGGCATACTACTCCAACAACCCACTTAGACATCTAGGTATCGGTAAGTACTAAAGTATAAGTTACATTTAATTCTACATTTAATTTCAAAGTTCACTACTTTAACTTTCATAAACATGAAATGGTGTGATAAAGATATGAAACCATTTCATTTTTAATTTCATGTTTCATTCTATAATGGATAACCATCCCCAATGAATCAGTTCCCATACAACTTATCAATGAAAACTACACCCATTTATTTATAGAATAATGGCTCGACTGGGTAAATTACTCATCACAACCCATGAGGGACCATACACCTCATGAATTGAGATAGTCAATCAATAAATCACAACCAAAATTAATACATGTACAAGATAACTATCACAACATAAATCAACAACCACAGGCATATAAAGCAATTAAAGGTAGTGAAATTCACCTATATGGCATGGAAATATGAATGACATGAAAATCATAGGTTCCTATAATGATGCACGCAAAAATGATCCTTGACCTCATATCATCGGGCTAAGGATAAAAGAAAATCTTCATCCAGGATAAATATCAACAACACCACACATGATGTGCATCACACAATTGTCAAATAATGTCAATTGTAATAGTAAAAATTATAAAAACTATTATAATTTAGGTAACTAAACTTTTACCCTGAGCATGGGTTCACGATGCCCAAGCATGACTTATGGCCAAGTTCCAAGCATTTATAATATCTAATCTATTGTCTCATAATAGTAAAACAAGTAAGGAAAACTGATCTGATACTAATAGGCACCCTGAGACTGATGGACCATATGGCCTCAAGCGCATCTCTCTGAACACCAGAGACTGCCAACTAGAAGTGAGGGCCTAGGGTGTTCCCATGGGGAGATTATGACCTCATTACCAAAGTGTAGTATAGAGGATTAATGTAAACATAGGTAAATAGCAGAATAAATACGAGTAAATAGAATGCACAATGTAAAATAGATACAAAAATAACAATAACTAAAATAACTGATGATGAAATGTCATGTATCTAGAAAACTATAAAAATGGATACAAGAAAGAAATAATAACATGTTATAAATAATTATAAGGGAAATGAAGACTATACCAAGAATCCTATGCTCTAGCTTGATTATCTTCTATCAAGCTCCATCCTAAATAGAAAGCAATCAAGTGTTCGAAGCCGTACACTTCCCTTTATCAACACTTTCATTCATGTAATCTACTCCAAGTTCTAAATGATGCCCGGAGAGGGTGTGAGATAAATCTTAATTGGCCACCACCAATGGTGTCTATAACATTCAGCCCGTGTAATGGAATATAATAGTGTTCAAGCATGCATATATAATGTAAAGCAGTACAATGTAACAAAATACCTAAGTACTTTCTTTATCTATCAACTGGTGTTTGAATATATAAACATTTAATTTAATTAAGTAATTACCAATTTGTGTTAATAGTTCATGTAAGGATTAGAAAACACTGACATCACCTTGTGATTGTATAAATAATGATGGTTCTAAGATGTAACAGGGAAACCATGATTGATGATATTTAATAATGAAGTTCCAAGGTAATAACCAAGGCAACGTAGAACTCAAGGACCGCTAACTTAGTAGTATCTAACTCTAGCTAAGGGATAAGAGTCTAATCTAATGAGAATAGTCCAAGGAATTTTAAAATGATACTCCTACCAATTCCAAGGAGTTCATCCAAGGTAAAATGGTGCTGAGCAATGACTGGTCCTGATGGGATTTAACCATGGAACCTACTTTTCAATACTAGATCAAAGGAGTGTATCCAAGCCATTCTATAGTACTATATGAGGGATCATATGGTGTTATACTGTAAATTCAATGTTATAAAAGGATTCATATCTATGTGGGTCTCAACCTATGAAATTCATATCCTTGAATCATAATGGGGTTACCGAGTGCTCAAGGCATTCCCGATAAGAATCCAAGGCGAGCATGAGTTAGTCCACTCCTATTTTATAATGAGGTCACCTAATATTACATTTGGTTCAAATACTTTCCTTTTATTAGAGTGATAAGTTCAAGTATCATGAAACACTTTAATCAATTCATAATTCATCAATAAGTCCATTCGGTTCAATCTTTTCCTTTCATTAGTGCGATAAGGTCAAGTAGCATGCAACCCTTTAATCAATTCATAATCCATCAATAAGTCCATTTGGTTCAATCCTTGAGTTTCATTAGTGTGACAAGGTAAAATAGCATGCAACCCTATATTAAAACCATTTAAGGATTATTCAATAATTAAGGTTCACTTCAATAACTTCCATCAACATGGTAAGGGGTTCAAAAAATATGAAACCTATTTTTGAAATACATTTAAAAAGGTCAAGTCATATACTCTGTAAACTTTCAAATTTCCATTTAACATTAGTTTATCAATTAAAGAACTTACCTTTGGAGGGTTAAGTGATGAGCATACATGGTACTTTACATTATTAAATTTACAATATAAATCAAACCATTTAATATAGAAAAGCTTACCCTTAAAAATGTTAAGCTAAGGCACACCCGAACAGTATCTCAAACGTGTCAAAACTCTAAAATAAAAATTATGTCAAAAAATACTACATGGGATGTTTAGTTTTGTGAGAATAACCACCAAAAATTAATCAAATATTTGGAAATAGCATAACCATATGGTTATAATGACTATAAGTATGGAATATAAATTCTATAAACAACACCCAATGAAATCGGCAAGCCCCACACGACAAATTCTAAATTCAATAAACTTAAGGGATGAGTTATAGAACACCCACATTAGGGTTGTACGATCATTTAATTTGATATAATTCTCTAATTCATCTTATAATGGAGTAGATATGAGAAAATATGAAGAAAACTCACACCTCGATAACTAGGTCGAGAGAAATAGCGGAGAAGAACATCTAAAAAAGACTCAAGTACTTACCATTGCACATACAACATGATGAACAGAAGCTCGGTCAGATCCCAAATGAATTAAATACTTCAATATCTACCTTAGGTCTTCAAAGATATATAAAAGGGAAGAAAAATTGTTCGATACTACATAAAATCATATTAGGAGGAAGGAGGGGGCATAGTTCGATCATTAAGGGGAAAAGGGTAAAAATACCCAAAAATTAGTTAGTGCATGGTTTGTCCACACGGTTTGAAAAACTGTGCACAAACCATAAACGATTA
Organism: Viscum album; assembly: GCA_963277665.1. Lineage (NCBI taxonomy): Eukaryota > Viridiplantae > Streptophyta > Magnoliopsida > Santalales > Viscaceae > Viscum > Viscum album. The sequence goes on along the minus strand of OY728126.1, from coordinate 925,059,384 downwards.
CCTAGGATGAAGGGGCACTTTCATGGTTAGGCCACATGGTTGTGCACCAACTATGAAATATGTCTTTTCCCAAAAATAGACCATCTGCATGGTTAGAAAAATCGTGTACCAACCATGTGCCAACTGTGCGACATGGCCAGTTTCCCCAAAAATATGTTTTTTGGCTCAGAACAAGCCCCCAAAACAGCTAATTCCTTTAATAACCCATTAGGAATCTATAATAGGTCAAAAATAAAGAATTATACTAAAATTTAAATGATCCATACTTGAGTTAAAAACCAGGTTCTTACACCCCTAAGGGACTATATCCCTTATATGATGGGTGTGATTCAAATTATACAACCCTCTAATGCATTGGGTGAAGAATTATATCTCATGAGTTAACATGTGATAGATTCTGTAGTAAAACAAATCCACTCTATCCACTATATTTATGCGTTTGGGAAGTGAACTCAATCCACTATGGTACTCTATCCACTATGTTTATGAGATTATGGATTGAATCCAATCCATTATGTAGGACCCCAAATATATCCTCTACCATCACAATATTTTCCTCTCTAGGATTACTCCTACAAAATTTTACTTTCTTAGGTTTTCCTCAGGGAATCAAACCATCTAACACCCACCCATGTTTGGAAAAGGCCTTATGATGGGGAGGGGGACTCATGGCATGTATATACCATTCCCAAACACCTACACACCCTGATGTGGGATTAGAGAACTGGTGTTAAGGTTGTGATGGTGAGGGGGACTCATGGGACTTATATACCATTCTCAAAACCCTCCACACCTCTATGTGGGACTAAGGAACATGTTTCAGGATGTGACACCCTATAGTCACACTGTGACACACTACTGCCAAGTAGTAGTCTGATTAAAACCCTTATTACAAGAACCTAGGTCACATGATACATTTAAGTGGACTATAAAAGACCCCACAAGAAATTTCCCCAGGGACCTAGGTTTTCCCTACACTTCAATACCAATTAAAGGACCCCAACAACAGTCCCTAACATCACAATATTTTCTAATCTAGTATTCCTCTTACACAATATTTCTTTTATAGGTGTTTCTTAAGGAATCACACCATCTGATACTCACCAATTCTTGGAAAATGCCTTTTTATAGGGAGGAGGACAATGAGAGTTATATACCATACATAAACCCCTCCATTCACCGATATGGAACTGGGGAACATGCATCATGGTGTGATACCCTATAGTCACACCATAACACATTTCTTCCAAGCAGTAGGGATATTAAACCCTTATCATGGGTACCTAGGGAACATGCTACATTTATGTGGACTCCAAACTTTATGGTACTTTTTCCACTATATGATGATAATGATGGAATAAATCATTGAAAAAGGAAATGATTTTCAATGATTATGTTTGTCACATAATATTATGTTTTTAATGTTATCATGTTATGTTGACTCATGTCATATGCTATGCTTAGATCCTTATGCCTTGATTTATTATGTATGCTCCATATCTATTTGGGTATGATTTTTTAATGTTATTTTCATAGAACTTGAATATGCTCTCAAACCTCATATTTTTATACTATTCTAACTTATGATCATCAATTTTTATCTATTATGTTTACCCTTACTAATAATCTAATATCAGACCTTTCTTATTTTTCCATTCCCTAAGTTATGAATATGAGCATAACTTATGATAATTATGGAGGAGTATGATTACAAAATAATGTTCAAATTTTTTGTAAAATAATATATATATATATATATACTATAAAAATACACTTAACCTTTGGTTCTTAAGGTTGTGTGACTATGTGAGAGATGAAATTATTATTCAGCTCAAATAATAGAATAAGTGTGCTTATTTAGTTTGGGTCACCATAATGGGATGGTTGGAAAAATTATCTAATATAATGGAATGGAAACTTATAAATTTGAATAAAAATGATAAAAACATTAACTTATGCTATAGTGGACTGATTAAACTAGAATTTTTTTCAACGGGGTTAGTGAATGATTTTTAATTTTTTGAAATTCTAAATGAAAATGATTAATGATGTTGAATATTAATGATTATGTTCTTATATGAAATTTAGTTTCTTAGAACTTATTGATAATAATCAGGATTCATGTGGGATGATAGCTATATTTGAGTGTAAGTATAGTTAATTTACATTAGTATGGTTGTGTGGTATACTATTTATTATATTTTATGATTTCATATGTTCCACCACCTAATTTAGGTTGGAATATAATTCTCAAATGTTTTGGGTTCCAGGTGTTTTCCTTCATATCTATGTTGTTCATGAAAAAAATGGTTAACTACTCTCTTTTCCTCAATATTCCTTCAAACACAACATGATTTGTAGGAATATACATAATGTTATGGCTTAAGTTATAGGGTATTTGTCTACATATGTTTTAATGAATCTCATTTTTACCAGATGTGTGTGAGTGAGCTGTATTAGAGTGAGGTTATAACACATTCGTGTATTCTAAATGTAGAGACTATAGTTACTATAGGTGTACTTTCATGGGATATAATAGCTTAAGGCATAATGCATGATACATAGGCTATAATGGATATTGGAATAGTTACTTGGCTATGTGATGTGTTTGGGATATGTGTGAATGGGGTATAAGATGAAATGACAATATGGCTATGATATGGTTACCTAGGGGGTGGGATGAATTATAAAAGGGATTGTAGCATAAGATGTTTAGTATTGGGGAATGATAGTGACAAACTAGTGGGGAAGTGGAAACGAGGTACCTTTATCATGCATATGGTTTTGATATAGAAAGAATTTATTCTATATGTTACATGGTGAGTGAGCCCTGGTAAGGATGGGATATATATTTACCTACTTAGGTAACAAGTTGGATTCTATTATTTATTCATTGGGCTTTGGTGTGATTGTTTCACATTTACAAAAGAGGTTTTAGGGAGGATACAACTGAGTATACCCGTATACTCACCACATATATATAAACTATTTTTCCAGTCTATAGGAGTTATTTAGTGATCGAGATGAGAATTACTAGCTTATGGATTTATTCATGAGCTGTTGGAGTTCATGGTCACTACTTAGTCTTGTTCTTGGTTTATTTATTTATTTTTTATTGTATGACATTACATTCATTTATTGGAATGGTTTATCTATTATTTATATGATGGAGTTGGTTGGTTGATATTATCTCTTATCCTTAAATTTTATATGTATAGGGTAATGACTCCCATTTATATGAATTTTATTCCCCTAGTTCTATTTTCCAACTCATGGACTATTAGAGTTGAGCTTCATGGGACATCTTTATTTTCACTGCTGGCCTAAGAGGGGTACTAGTGAAGGGGGTTATGATGGGGTGGTATTAGTGCTGATGGTTGAGAAATAATATGGAGATTTTGGATAAGAACTGGTTAGGATTTCATTTATTAGTAGGTAAAAAATATCAGTAGGACTTAGCACATGATTTAAGTAAGGGGGATCAGCTAGGACACAATATTATAGGACTCGTTATGATTCAATGTAAAGAACTTAAATTTGCTGAACATAATAAGTGAAGTGATACTACTTTCAGGATAGAGACCATGGTAATGATAATAAATTATGATCATTAGTGTATATGTTTGAATTGGGTGGAAAATGGAAACCAGGTCTAATCTAAATTAATTAATCTTAAATAATCTATATTTAGAGTTTAGGAAGTACCTGGTGGTTTATTATTTTCCAAGTATGGATCTAGTTTATCATCCCTACCAGGTTGGTGATGATGATGTTTAGTAGGATGTACTAGTAGAATACCATAGAGTTGAGATCAATAATGATGATTCTTGGAAGAAGATTCTTCAAGAGTTTCAGTGCCTGAGCTAACTGAATTATGGGGGCCTCATTTTAGATCATAAGATTAAGTCTTAGTTAAAGGATTTAAAGATTACCATTATCTATTATCATAGTTAGTACTAGGTTCCATTAGATATTATTATTCTATATAGGTAAGCACCATAATGGTGGAATCTATTTTTGATTGATCATAATGATCCAACCATTTAGTAGAAAAAATTTAAAAATAAGTTTAAATATGTGTTTCTTTCATCGACTGAGAAGGTGGTATTCTAGTAGGAGATCCTTACTATCATCTAGGGGAATTATAGCATGAAAGAGTTCATTATTTGATATAATAAAATAATTAATTATTCTTCTAACCTTATTCTAGATGAGTATTCTAGATCAAGGAATTTTTAAGTGGATTTATATCCATAGATCTAGCTCCAGGTCTCCCCATTCATGTTGCCAATGAATATTGAGGTGCTAGCGAAGGAATAGGTTATCGAGAAAATGTTGTCTAAGATTGGATATTCATGAGAGGGGAGTAACCATTACTCTCTACAAAGTAGTGAAATAGAAAAAAGTTCTAAAATTATAGTTTAGATCGAGTCTTGGATTTTAGGGAGTTAGTTCTAGCCTTCTTCATCACATTTAATTAGGATTGGAATATCTTAGGCCCCTTCCTGTAATGACTTGAGTCTTAATAAAATATTCCTCCATAAAATAAACATTACATTTGACAGTTTTCTCTACACACAACACCAAAACAAAAAAAATATTACCCATTGTAAGGTAAACATATATTTTGAAGGTATAAATAATAAAAATAAAATTATGAAATATATATAAATATATATAAATATATGTAAAAAAGAACAAAAAAATATAGCTCACTTTCAATATTAACTCAATTAGTAAGACTAAGAAACTAATAAAATATTTCTTCTAAAATTTACTTCTTTTAAAGTATAATATATTTTTATATGAATCAAGGATTTGGACTATATTAATTAGTAATTTTTAGGAATAAGAATACATAATATAACAAATATCATTTTCCTATAAAAACAATTTTCATTATATATTTTGTTTTTAGTTAAAAATAAAATTTATAAATTATAGGATGTGAATTAGGAAAAATTAACTTATTTTTTGGATTTTTATGGAAATATTATTTTATATGAATTCTATGGATCTTTCTAAAAAGATTGATTTTTAGGTGAATACTGCAAAATACCATTTTTACAAATAACATTAATTTTATGAAATTATTGGTATATTATAATGAATAGTAAATTCATGAAACGTTTTTATAATAAAAAATATTTATTTTATAAGTGTATTTTAAATTTTAATTTTTTTTTAAATTTATAAAGCCATATTCGACATTTTATAACATAATTAATATTTTTTTAAAAATTGTTTTAAACACATTATAGATTTATTATTTAATTTTTTTATCACTTTTATAAATTTTATCTAATTAAATGGATTTATGATTTTTGTTCAGTAGGTAAAAATTATGGAAAAAATATCATTTTAATTTTAGGAATAAAGGATAAATTGCTTAGGTAAAACAAGTTACCATGGTAAAAGCTAAATTGGTAAAAGTAAAAATCTAATAGTAAACAACTTAAATCATGTTTAAAATATATGATAATGTGTGGATGATGAATTTATCAACCTTATCACTTATCCTCTCCATTATTTCACAAATTTGGGCCCATGTTCCTTGAGATTTACTTCTCACTATTGAAATTTTTTGGGTATTTACAAAAATTGAATCCCTTTTCACTTATAAAAGGGGTTCCCCTCTCATCACTTCTCCTCGCACCGAAACCCCCCTATGTTCCACCCCAAATCTACCCACACCTCTCTTAAAACCTCCTATACACATTAAAAAAGTTTTGGTATCCTAAAAATACATCCCCTCAAAGGTTTAACCCCCTTCACAAATAAGTTAATTCAATAAGGGGGAGGTTAAATCACTTCCTTGAGAATCAAGAGAAAAGGTAAGGGTTTCAGAACTCAATTTTTGATTCTTTATGTCATAGTATTTGTTAATTAAATATAGTATTAAAGCATTATTTTATCCTATCAGTATATTATTTTATTTTTTATTTCCTCTTGTTTTTTGAGGAAATTATTTCTCTTCAATAATAACCATTTCTCTGATAATTTGTTTTACAAAATCAAAGTTTAATATTGGTAAGAATAGCTCCCATTCCTATCAATGAATATTATCTTCCATGTAAATATTTATCCTATAAAAGGTGTTCTGTTTAATAAAATACAATTATGTTTTTTCATTTATATTATTTGTATTTTCCTTTACTTCATATATGAAATGAAAGTCTTTCATAATTTCTCCGATGTGGTTTTTCTTTAAAACTTTCTAAAAAGAAAAAAAATGATTTTCTCTTAATTATTTACCTCATGAGATTTATTTTCTTGATTTTTGATTCATTAAAATATATTTTATTTCAAACTATTTATAATAGTTTTTTAAAAGTATTTTCTTTCCCTTCTTATTTTTTTGAAATTAATTTTCACTTTATCTTTAAAAAACAAGTTTAACAATTTTTTTTTATTTTTTTTGTATTTTTACTAGTATTTTTTAAAATATTTATATCTCATAAAGTGATGTTTTTATCAACATATATATTATTATAATATTATTAATTTTATAAATATGATATTTTTGATATCCTATGATGTTTTATGATTATGTTATGTGATGTTCTTCAAAAGATTAAGAAACCCCATTTTTTCCATGGGTTCTTTAAGATATGAAGATGATTGATTTTATGTGACCCCCATATGTATGGATGATAATAGGTGGGGGACTATATCACCCTATAATGAATTCTTTTAATTTTATATCTCATGATATAGTCAGTCATGGACATAAAGAGTTTGTTCACACAGGCATAGGCATAATGGGTTTGCTCACATTTTGAGGTGAGACAGAATGAGTTTGTTCACATAGGCATCAACATAGTGGGTTTTATCACAAATATTTTCCTATTATTATAGTTTTGATTCATTTACAAGTTTTTTTTCAAGTTATTCCACATTTCAAAGTTATTTATAAAGTTCTTCCACCTTTCCAATAATCTTTTTATCTTCATGATATGTCATGTTTTCATGGTCACACATTATTTTTAATGTATTCCACACTTTTATTTCATAGTAACATGTTTTGTGACTATTAATATGTATTTTGAGACACCTCATAACTTTTATACCTCTATAAACATATTTTTATGATATTATATTTCCCTATCATGTTTTATGATTATTATATACAGTCTTATGATATATTATTAAGATATTTATGTCTTCCACATGTTCTCCTTCATGTTTATTATATGAAACATTATGATACATTTTTACCTTACTGAGTGTTTGAGATCACCCCTTATTTTTTTATCCCCTAGTTTATGAAGATGATTATATCATGTTATATTTCTAAAAGGATCTAGATAAACATGGATATGGATAAGATTTTACAAGTGTTGTAAAATAAGTTTTTTATGTAGCTAATATTCAAGACACTAATCCTTTAGTTCATTGGGTAGTGTAAATATTTGTGAGATGTATTATCTAGAAACTAAAATTAATGTATTATTTATGTTATATTTTTCTTGGGCCACTTTATTTGTTATCATAGGAAAGGTTTGGTTATTCTTTTGGATTAGTTTAGAGAAATTTAGATAAAACCTCAAGGATAAGTGTAAGAGATAATTATAAGTATAGTAAAACAACATGAAGTTTTGGTAAAGTAGATATTGTGTGGTTTTCCTAGAAATAACATCAATGTATGAATACTAGAAGTGGATATAGGATCTTTCACATATGTACCTAGGAGAGATTACCCAAAAGGGGTATATTGGGTATTAAATCAATCTTCTCTTGGTGCATCACAACAAGTCCTAACTACAACCTAGTTTGACCGAGGGATATGCTTTGGTTAATTTGAATTCTTTTTACGAACCATTATTCATTATTTCAATATATAACTAGTTTAGTTAGAAAAATAACCATGGATAACCCAGATTTAAACTTAGAGATTCATAGGTTAAAACATACATTCTATTTATAGAATCCTCCTTCTAAGTTTTCATTTTAATTATATGTACATTCATTAATTTAAGTACACTCATTCCCAATTTTTCTTTATTCAAGGTAATGATAGGAAACTTAAAGAACTGAGGATAATTTGGAAATTTTCCCAATGGGAAACCTAATAATATTAGGAATGGAATCTGAAACCTAATGGAAATGATCACCCAACTATCTTAATCTTTGAGTAAAAAGGAAAATAATATTGAGATCCTATATGTATAAAGTAAATATCAACTCACTATGAAGTCATTCATAAGGTAACATCCACCCTCCTTTAGTGGGCCTTCTAATCCACTGGTTATTAAGAAGTGGGTTAATATAATGGAAAATATATTTTTGGTTATCCAGTTATTGATCTATGATAAGATCGTTTTATTTATCTATCATTTAAAAGGTGGACTATCTAGTGGTGGAATCTCATTAAGAACACTACATAAAGGGAGGAAATAGACTCTATGTAGTGGGAAGAGTTCAAGAAAATATTTTTCAAATTGTATTTTCCTCAAAATATTTGAACCAAAATAGAGTGGGAATTCATGTATTTAGATTAAAAATAGGATGAATCTATTGGATCTTATAAAGAAAATTTCACAAGGCTCCTGAGGTATGCCTCCAATTTTATCTTTAATATTGAGATAAAAATTAAATTTTTCTTTATTGGGTTAAAGACTAGTCTTCAAAGAGTATTATCTGTAAGAGACTTAAGTAGCTATGAAGATATTTTTCAATGTGATATCAAGGTATAAATGGAATCTAGAAACTAAAAATATTATACGGAAAATAAATGGGAAGTGGAATATCAATGAACCTTTGATGATAAGATGTATGGTGGTAAAAAAAATCCAATTTAATATATGAAATATATATGAGACAAAAAACCCAGTTAATTACCTCATGGGATCAAATAAGTGTTTTATGTATTGTTAAGTAGGACAATGATCCTACAATTGCTTAAGTAAGTCTAAGAGGCTGATTAATACAACGAAAGAGAAGAAGGTCCTAGCTAATAATCTACCCACACTAGAATGTTTCAAGTGCAAGTATTTTTGACATTATGTGAATAAATTCCCCAACCCTCAATACAATGAATAAAATAGGGATCAATATCCTCCCAAACTAAGGGAATACGGAAGGTAATTCATGATCACTTCTGCATAGGTAAATCACAATAATTAAGTGATACAAGTTACAATTTATCTCTTTTCTTGATCTAGTTGCACCTTAATTGATTTTGGTCCATCATAATATTTTATACCACACATGTTTTCTATGAATGTGGAATCAACACCCCAACAAATGGATATTAAGATATTTTGAAAACCCCATGTGGTATAATTATTGCATCTAAGATATATAAATCCACTCGGATTGAGATTTTTGGAAAGATACTCCCTATAGATCTGATTCTTCTTACTTTGGTTGAATTTGACATAATTTTGGGAATGAATTGGCATTACCTATATAAATAATGTATCAAATATAGGGATAAGTAAATATCATTTCATATCCCAAATCATTTTATTATCAAGTATCAATGCATGGGTGATTATAAATCCAACATGGAAAAAAAATTCTAAAATAAGGGTTATGATACCCAATAATGAGGGACTCTTAACTCAAATGATCAAGGAAGAAGTCAACATCAATGAAATGCCTATTGAATGGGAGTATACTAATGTATTTTTAGATGAAATACCTACTATTCCCCCAAACTGTGAGGTTTAGTTTTTAGACAAATGCATACCTATATCTATGATTATCACAAAAAATTCATATAGAATAGATTCCAATGAATTAGAGGAATTAAATAAGTAACTCTAATATAATTTGGACAAGAGTTTTATACTCCCTAGTACTTCACTATGGGGTGCACCAGTCCTCATTGTCAAAAATACGAATGGATCAATGCATTATTGCATTTATTATCATGATCTTAATAAAATCAATATTAAGAAAAATTATCCTCTACCCTATATTGATGATCTCTTACATCAAATCAAAAGTGATAGATATTTCTAAAAGGTTATACTTTTATTTTGATACCATTAGTTTATGGTAAAAAGGGTGGATATTTCCAAGACCAATTTTTTTATAAGGTATGCAAACTATGAATTTATAGTGATTCCCTTTAGAATTATGAATGATCCCACTATATTCATATATTTAATGAATAGATTCTTCATAGTCTACTTTTGTATATTTGTGGTTGTATTTACAAATGATATGCATAAATATTTATAAATAAAGGAAGAGCATAAATATCATTTTCAGATTTTGTTAAATATATTGAGAAAAGTGAATCTGTATACTAAATTTAGAAAGTTTGAATTCTATTTGGAAAAAATTATCATTCTTGGGTTATGTAATTACATGAAATGGAATATCAATAGACCCATCAAAGATGTAATTTATTGAGAAATATCCCATACCAACCATTTTAACTGAAATATATAGTTTTATTAGGTTAGTAGGATATTACAAACACTTTGTGAGAAATTTATCATGACCATAAAATCCACTAACCAAATTAACATATAAGGGAGTGAAGTTACTTTATATAGAAAAATGTGAAAACAGTTTTAAGGAACTAAAAAAGTGGTTGGTCACTACTCTTATACTTACATTACCTTATAGTGGGGATGAGTTTGTAATATACAATGACTCTTTGAAAAAGGTCTTGGGTTTAATCCTTATGTATAATAATAAGGTAAGTTCTTATAACTCATCCAATTAAATACTCATAAACAAAATTACTCAATGCATGATTTATAACTATTATTAGTGGTCTTTCCATTAAATATTTGGTAACATTATCTCTATGGATAAAAGTGTGATATATATACAAATCTCAATAGATTGTAATATATATTCACATATATGGAATTGAATATTAACTAAAGGAGATGGTTGTAACTGATAAAAGATTATGATTTCTCAATATATTACCACTTGGGGAAGGAAAATAAGGTGATTGATGCTTTGAGAAGAAAATTCCATGTAACTATATCCTTTATGAGGATTAAAAAAGACCCAATACTTATGGATTTATTGAGGATGAATATTGAAATAATAGTGGTAAAAGATAAATCCTATCTTTAATAAATGTTTTATTAACCTTAAATTCACATAAAGTTTAAATAATCATAGAAAGGTGATACAGAACTATAGAAAATGCAGAGAATATTCTATATTTTAGATTTGATAAAGATGGAGTTATAAGGTTTGAAACCCAAATTTGTGTCCCATAAAAACTATAATTTAAGAATTAACTTTTAAATATTGTACATATATCATCCTTTTCTATTCATCTAAGAAATTAAAGATTTATAGAGATCCAAAAAAACTTATGATGGGATAACATGAAGATAGAAATTGTAAAATACATATCTCGATGCTTAGTATAACAAAAAGTTAAAGATGAATAAAAAAAGGCTAAGGGTTAGTTGTAACCATTACCCATATTAGTATGTAAATGGGAAAACATCACCACAAACTTCATCATAGGACTCCCCAGAATACTTAAAGTTCATAATTCTATTTAGGTTATAGTCGATCTTCTTATAAACCCAATACATTTTATTGACATCATAGAAGATTTATCCCCTGACCAACTCACCTAGATATACATAAGGGAAGTGGTGATCCACTATAGATTACCACATATATTGTATCTAATCAGGATCTGAGGTTTATCTCAAGGTTCAAGAGAAATCTTTAGAAAGCATTGGAGAAGGAGTTGAGTTTCATCACTAATTATCATCCATATATATATGATTGATATGAGAGGAAAATTAAAATTCTTGAGGATATTTTGAGGTCTTATTTAATGTATTTCAAATGATGCTCGGATAAACATACTCGGTAGAGTTCTTATACAATAATAGTTTCTATTCTAGTATTCAGATGACACTATATGATGTTCTTTATGGGAAGAGATGTAGGACCCCAACATTTTGGGATGAAGTTGAAGATAGGAATCTGATAGGTCTTGGCCTTAAATATAAAATGAAAGAAAAGGTTTAAACCATTAAATATCATATTAAAGTGTCAAAAATTAAGAAAAATAATCATATAGATAACTGATAAATAGATCTAGATTTTGAATTTTGTGACAAGTTGTTCCTTTAAATATCTCCTTAGAACTAGTTTATGAGATTTGGGAAGAAATTAAATTTGATCCCTTGATAAATTGGTCCCTTAAAGATCCTTGATCATGTCAGGGTCATATCATATTACTTAGAACTCCCTCCATAGCTCTCTAAATTGCACAATGTGTTCCACATATCACTTTTGTGAAATTTTATACTAGATCAATCATATGTATCGAGCTTGGAAGTTATAAACCTAATAAATTACCTTTAATATAAAAAATAACCTATATAAATCTTGGATCAAAGAGATAAGGTTCTGAGAAACAAGAACACCAATGTAGTCAAAGTTCTATGGTGAAATCATAAGATTGAGGAGGCTCATAGGAACTTGAGGATGTGATGAGAGAAAATTACTGTCACTTTTTTTCCTCAATGTAATAAAATTTTGAGGAAGAAATTTATTTAAGGGGGTATAATTTAATGACTTGAGTTTTAGAAAAATATTCCTCCTTAAATAAATACCATGTTTTACAGTTTTATCAACATGAAACATGGAAAAACAAATATATACCATTTTATAGTAGCAATATAATTTGAAGGTATATATAGGGGTAACAAAATTTTGATATATATATATATATAATGAACAACACAAAATAAATATCACTTTTAAATATCGAATCAACTAGTACAAATAATGAAACTAAAAAAATATTTTTTTACAAAATTCAGTTATTTTCAAGTATAATATATTTTTATATGAATAAATTATTAACACAAGATTAATTAGTAATATATAGAAAAAAATAGTTAATATACCAAAACTTATTTCCCTATAAAAACAGTTTTCCCTATATTTTTTGTTTTTAATTAATTTTTTTGTAAATCTAAGGATATTAATTTGAAAAAAATAACTTCATTTTTAGATTTATCATGGTAATATTATACTAAGTTTATTTTTTGGTTTTTTCTAAAAATATTGATTTTTAGGTGAATAGTTCAAAATAACATGTTTACAAATAACATGAATTATGACATTATTAGTATATAAGCATGAATTAGAAATTCACGAAACCTATTTATTAAAGAAAATATGTATTTTATAATTTAATTTAAAAATTAAAAAATGTTGGTTTTAATTTATAAACCCACATTTTACATTTTAAAACATAAGTTATATTTTTTAGAATTTTTTTTAATATATTAAACATTTATTATTTTAAAATTGACGTTTATCACTTTTATGAATTTAATTTTATTAAATAGATTTAAAATATGGAATTAGTAGGTCCAAATTATGTAACAATTACATTTTTTAGGTAAAAGGATAGATTAAATTGGTAAAAACTAGTTACCATGGTAAAAACTAAAAATAGTAGAAGTAAAAATATAAGAGTAAATGATCTAAAACATGTTGAAAACATATGTGAGAATGTGTGGTAGATTCCCTGATCAACCTTATAACTTCTAGTTTCCATTATTTCTAAATTTTAGTTACAGTTTCTTTGAAATTGTATTCCAATTATTGAAAAGTTTTGGGTATTTACAAAAATATCAATGCTCTTTACTTATCAAAGGGGCACTCCTCTCCTCACTTCCCCTCACACCAAAACTCAAAAAGTTCATCCCAAAATCTACAAAAACCTCTCATAAACCTCCTAGACACCTTAAAGAGGTTTTGTTATTATTAAAATACTATCCCTCAAAGTTTTAACCCCTTTCAAAAATGATATATTCCAAGTAGTGTTGACTCAAATAACTTCCTTGGGAATCAAGAGTAAAGGAAAGGGTTTCATTGATTTAATTTTTGATTCATTGGGTGATAGTACTTATTATTTGAATATAATTGTTAATAATTATTTGATCCAAAAAATATATTATTTTATATTTTATTTCCTCTTGTTTTTAGATAAATTAATTCTCATAATCAATAACCACTTCTTTGATAAAACATTTTCCAAAATAAAAGTATAACGTTGGTAAGAATAACTCCCATTCTTTCCAATGAATATTATCTTCCATGTCCATGTTTTCCCTATAAAAAGTGTATTTTTCTAATTAAATCCATGTATGTTTTGTATTTTATATTCTTTATATTTTCCTTAATATATTTTATGAAATAAAAGTCTTTCATCATTTCTCCTATGTGGGTTTTCTTTAAAATGAACTATAAAGATAAATAATGGAATTTATCTTCATTATCTCCCACTAAACATTTATTATATTAATTTTGATTTTTTCCAAGGATATTTTATTTAAAAATATTTAAAATAAGTTTTTTAAATGTTTTATATTTCCTTCTTAAAAATGTTTCTAAAATTAATTTTCACTTCATCTTTTATAACAAGTTTAAAAGTTTCTGCAAAAACTTTTAAAATTTTTCTTCAATTTTAACCCCAAGATTTATCTCTCATGGAGGGATGTTTTGATCAAACTCTATATATTATCATGATATGATTATTTTTTAAAAATTATATATTTGATATCCTATGATCCTTAAGATTATGTTATTTTAGGTTTTTGAAAGTTTAAGAGACTAGTTCTTTTTTCCATGGGTTCTTTAAGATACGATGATGATTGATTTTTAGTGGCACACATATGTATGTATTATGATAGATGGGGTCCTATTTTACCCTATAACTCATTGGTTTAATTTTACATCTCAAGAAATAACCAGGGGTGGAAATAATTATTTTTTTACATAGGAATGGGATAATGGGTTTTCTTACACTTTTAGGAATGAACATAGTGAGTTTGTTCCAGAAAGGTAAGGGCATATTGGGTTTTCTCATAATGGTTTTAATATGATCATGGTTGTGATATATTTCCAAGTTGTTTATCAAATTATTCTAGATTTCAAAGTTTTTTATCAAGTTATTTCACATTTCCAAGTTGTTTTTCATCTTCATGATATGCCTTGTTTTACTTAATAAACCCTATTTTTAAAGTATTATATACTTTTATTTCCTTCACACATGTTTTAGGATTATTGATATGTATTTCAAGCCATGTAATAAGTTTTAAAATTCATTAATTATCTTATTATGATCTTGTGTTTCTCTATCATATTTTATTATTATCATCTATGGTCTTATAATATTTTATTGAAATATTTATGTCTTAATCATGTTATCCTTAATGTTTATGACTTGACACATTATGATATGTTTTTCTCTTACTCGGTGTTTAATCTCACCACTTTATTTTGTTTCCACCCCCATGTTATGAAGATTATTATATCATGTGAGATGTTTTAAAGGGTCTAGAGGATCCTTAATATTGAGTATAGTTTATAAGTGTTGTAAAATATTTTATTTATATATCTAATCTTCAAGAAACTAAACCTTTTAGTCCTTGGGATTTGAAATTTTTTGTGAGATTTATTATCTAAAACATAAAATTAATGTATTATTTATGTTCTGAATATCTTGGGTCTCTTTACTTTCAGTAGATTAAACATGGTTGTTTTTTCATTAGGATTCCATGACTATAAAAATCTTGAGTTCCAAACCTTCCCTGATAGTCAGAATAGAGATAACAAACTCCTTCATGATCAACCATTGTAGTAGTATCCTATGAGTAAGAAGTAACACCAAGGTGATCCAGGTTTTGATCATCATAAAGGGAATGGGGTAGACATAGGATAACCCCTTGATGCCTCTAATCCTTAGGGATAATGAGTATATCATGACCATAGAGGTAGTCACCATCAGGGAAAGAGAGACCTTGAATCTAGGAGTGGTCAGATACATACTTTAGAGTTTCTAAATCTAGGTTTTTTATATTTCATTCAAGGTATTATTTTCTTACATTTACCTTGGTATATGATTTTTTTAAGAGTTATTCACTCTTTTATTTCACCCATCCTAGTCTCTTCTTTGGTACTTGATGTGAAGAGACTTCCCATTTCCATAGTTTTGGGAGGCTAATCTATCTTGTGCAATGTTTGTAGAGAATTTGAGATGATACTAAGAAAATATCACCTTTGTGGAGATTTCCTATGTTTACAGATATAATCATAAGACATTATACTTTTCATTTATTAGTTGTATTCACTGAAAGATATTATGTATTAATATATGATACATGTTATATATATGATTATAATAGATATAAACCATGTTTTTTTATGAGTGAGACCCTCATATTGGCCAGTGGTATGTTGAGAAATTATCTTTCTTGATGGTCAAGATGATTTTGAGTTTGGTCGACAAATAAATGGTGGTGTTTCCTAGGGTTGTAAAGCAATACCTTGATTCATTTATAGAATTTTTTGAGACCCTAACCCTTGACATGAGATTGAGTTTGGGATATATTTTCATTTGGGTGTTTCTTTGATATCAATTTACTAGTACAAGATTCCACCTTATGAGTTAGATGAGATTTGCATTTAGATTTACGGTCTTCTACAATAAGGTTTTATTCAGCTCAGTGTTTCATCTATGGGTGATCTAGTACTATTTATAAAGATGAGAGATGGAAGTATGCATTTTTTTATTTATTACCATCACTTTAATTAGGTGATAATGAAGAAAAAAATATCTCATCCCCTATTTTGATGATTTATTTGATTAGTGGAATGGAGTTAAGTGGTTCTCAAAGATCAAATTTTGGTCTAGTTATCATTATATATAGGTTAAGGATGAGTATATTCTAAATTATTCTTTTAAATTTAGTTATGTGCATTATGGGTTCATTATAATTATATTCAAAGTTAAAAATTCTCTATCCATTTTTATGGGACTGATGAATTCAGTATGCTGTAAGTTTTTGGATCAATTCATGGTGGTGTTCATTAAAAACAAATTGGTGTTTTTTGAGTAATAGGAGGAGCATGCAGAGAATATATTATCTTTTTCAGTAGTTCTTTAAAATCATAAATTCTTTATAAATTTTTCAATGTATAATTTCTTTCCCTATTAGGTTCATATCTTGGGGCATGCCATGTATCAGTGTTGAGTATTTTTGGATCCTTTGAGGATTGAGATAGTTGTTTCTTGGGTAACCCTTGAGAATGTTACAGAGGTGTGTAATTTCTTTAGTATTTCTATTTATTATAGGAGGTTATAGATTAATTATTTTATATTGTGACTTTACATATAACTTTGACCAGAAAGGATATGGATTTCATGTTGATAGACCGGTGCCAAGATTCTTTAGAGTATTTATAGAAGAAACTGGTTAGTGATATTGATGGTATCTTTATGATGAATCCCATATTTTTGACATGGGTGATATGGAATTTAAATTTTATGAAACCATTGAAGAATGACATGTTTTGATCTAATACTATCAAGATAAGGTGCTTTGTGGGTGTGTTATTCCTTTGGTTCATGTCCTATAGCTACACAATGGGTTGGAGGAGTGTACTTGGGAGTTGGAGTCGCACATGTGAGCTCAATATCCTGATTTATTTGATGTTTTATTTTTGTTGATATGGTATTTATAAATCTTGGGTATTTATGAAATTATTATTGAGGTTTCATATTTTTATGTCTTAAGCCTTTGATGGCTTGACAATGTTCTTATTATAGTGATATCCATAAAAGGTATCTCCTTGGTTGGTTGTTCTATTATCCTTTAATTTCCTTCCCAGGTCTTGGTTTAAAGTCTCTAGGATGATAATTGTTTGATAGGTATATTATTTAAGGTATCATTTTTAACATATCCCTTTCTTTTTGTTTTTAGGTAATTGGAGGTGTTCAAGAATGGATGGAAGAGATGAAGTGTTGTTGAGCTAAAATTTCAGTCATAGGTGTGGTGTTATGGCATGGTCTACTAGGTTGAAGTGTAGTGTATTATCAAAAATGGACTTTGTGGGATGGATATGTCCCTATCAAATGGAGTTTAGAATGAAGTATTTTTGTGGTTATTCCATTTTTAAGGCCATTTCTCCATGGAGCTCGGTCTACACCATAGAGAAATGAATGGTCGATGTAGTGCCTCTGTTGATTAAGAAGTCACTATGACATGGTATTTGGGTTAAACTATAGATCTCGGGGTTTGGGATTTTTATATTTTAATTCATGAGGATCACTATGGTGTGGTGTTTAAGGTTGTACCATGGTGTCTTATAGGTTAGGATCCTTGGCTCTTCTAATCTGGGGACTGCTACGACATGGTGTCTTAGATACACCATGGTGTTACCCTGGGTTTATTATATTAGAAGCTTGACCAAATTTTGTAAAGGATGAGATATAGGGTATTTTCACCATGATTTATTGAGGGTTTATTCTATTTTACTTGTTCTTACATATTCGTATGATGGTCCTAGTTAAAACACTAGGGGTTGCAACATGGCCAGTGGTGTTGCTCCATAGTCATATTAAAAATATAGCATATATAATTTTAGAAACCCTATCAAAATTAGATTATTTCCTCCATTATATTTCAAACCTAAGGTGACCCATGAATCTATTTTAGAGACTTTTAGTTCCCTTTATAGGTTTTAGCCCTCATATTCTATAGATTTATTCATGGGAAATCCTATGTTAGTTTTCTTCTTTTTCACTGATATTACTCTCTCCTATTCTGTATTCCACGATATAAAAGTATTATTTACTTTAATATTCATGGGTTTTATATTTATGTTTGAAGGATGATTTATGGTGGGATTTCCTTAGGAATTTTATGTTTCTTATGAGATAGGTGATTTAAGATATACATTTTTTATTTTTTTCTTTCTCAAATAATGTTAAAAGATTAATTTTGAGGCAAGGGATTTATAAATTATTCTTATTTTATATGAAAGTGTGGGATTAAAATGATTTATATTATTTAGTTAAAAAATGGAATCAACCTAATTGAAATAATAATATATGAATTAAATAAGAATTAAATATATAATTTGATGTTTTGATCTCATGTGGTTTATGTTATATACGAACCCTATTGATATTTTCAAGATAGTGTGTAATTGATTTATATGATTCTTGTTGATCATTAGCATGGATGATATTATTGAAATATGTTAAAATTTTAAATATGGTAAAATAAAGTAAATTATGAATGAGTTGTGTGAAATTAATTATCAATCTTCTAGGAAAATATCTTAATATGAAAGTAATGTGTAAATAATGTATACAGTTGAGTTATAGACACAATTAACTGCTATATTTAATACATTTTTTATTTAAACTACTCATAATGAATCAGTTAATCAAAGATGGTAAATGAAAAAATTTTCATTATAGAATTGAATTCTTAGGGATGTTATTAATACATCCTTATTTGTTATAGGCTTGTATTCCTGGGTGTTATAGCCTTGACTGCCCATTGAGTTTTCTATACTGAAAAACATGATTGTTTTTATCTATGTGTATTATCTTATTTGATACCATTCTATCATTTTTTTGTGAAACTAAGTGTGGTTGGGATGTTAGGTGAGGTATTGATAGTATATATTGAGAGTTTGGCTTGCTTGTTTCTTATTCGTTAAGTTAAGGATGATATTAGAATAAATTGCACTAGTGGAGAACCAATCTTTTCTATTTTCTAGGAAGTTGTGTTGGTCCATTTATTAGTTGGATAGTATAGGTTGAGAGATTCGATTTTCTATTTTTCTTGTTTTTTCTTCTTTGTGGTTGGTTTCTTGATGGTGAATTACTATGTTTTACATCCTCTTAATGTATATTTTCTATGCACTACCATTGTATATTACTTGTGGTATTTTTATGGATGAGTCCTAAAATGATCGGATTATCAAATAATAAATGAATTAATAATGAAATAATTGGTTTAGGTGTTGATGATGGTGGCAATAAAATATTAAATAATAACAATGGTATGGTTGTATAAATTCTATAAGAGTGTGGGATAGAAATTTTTAGGTTGGAATATGAATTATAAAATCACAGGATTATGATGGAATGTAATGATTAAACCAATATTTATATTGGGATTAATGAATGATTGGTAATATTTTAAATTTATAAAAATAAATTATTAATGTTGTTGAATATTTTTTTTATTGTTATAAGAAATTTAGATTCCTATACCTTAACAGTGGTAGTCAAGAGTCATGTGGGATGATGACTGTAGTTGAGTCTAAGGCTAGGTAGCTTCTATTAGTTTGGTTATGAGATATACTATTCATTATATTTACTAATTTCATATGCTCCACCACTCAAGTAAGGAGGGAAGATGATGCTCAAATATTATAGGTTATGGGTGATTTCCACAACATTTAGGTTGTTAAAAGAATAAATGGTTAATTACTCCCTCTTCCTCACTCTCCATTCAAACATAGCATGATGTGTAGGTGTATATAGATTGTGATAGATTAAGGTTTAGGGTATGTATTAACATGGGCTATGATGGATCTTAGTTATAGCATATATGTGTATAAGAACCCGATTT
This sequence comes from Viscum album, assembly GCA_963277665.1. Classification (NCBI taxonomy): domain Eukaryota; kingdom Viridiplantae; phylum Streptophyta; class Magnoliopsida; order Santalales; family Viscaceae; genus Viscum; species Viscum album. The sequence continues at coordinate 925,038,985 of OY728126.1, read as the reverse complement.
TCCTTGAGGTACATAATACATTCATTCTGTAAATTTTTGGTTTAAATGTTTAATTATAGACTATTTGGAATTCCATTTTAGGTCATGGATATATTAGGGGTGTTTGGGGCTGGTTCGGATCCTAGAGCCTATATTTTGGGTTAAAAAAGGCTTGGCATATGGTTAATAGAAACCATATGGGGCAAGCCTCATGGTTACCTATAATCGTGAGAGGCTTGAAAAAGGGAAGTTATAGGCCACACAATTTGTTAAAACATGTGATTTTTGGAACACGACCATGTGGGATTGTCTACAACTTTGATAGTTGGATGAGGCATGGTTTTCACATAGTTAGTCAAACCATGCAACCAAACCATGCAGGGTTCCCCTTTCCTATAACAAAGGGTGAACAATTGGTGAAAAGTTTGTCCAACCGTGTGGCCAAACCGTGCGTCCCATGATTTCTTTGAAAATTACTAAAATGCACTTAATTAAATATTATTTATAACTAAATTCAACCATATCTCTAGTGGAAAGAAACTTCACCATTTGGGTGATCTTCTTGATATCTATTATTGGATCCGAGGAATCTTCTCCATTCAAGATTGGAATTAAGAACTTTTTTTCTCATTGGTTAAGTCTCAGTAAGTTTTTGATTCCTTTTCTGTCGTTACTTGTTTGGTTTGGTATCATTTTTTCTATTTAGATGTAATATAATATGACATATTTATAGGTTCTTCACTTGTTATTTTATTTTCTCTTTATTTGAGTCTAGTTAGGAGATGATACTGGATGAGGTATCCACTACAGACCTATAGTAGTTGGTCTTGTTATTTTCATTTAAAGTCGAATTGTTTATATATATGACGTTATTCCACATGCCAAATTCTCATAGAGACACCCTTAAAATGGATTTTAAATCATGAATTGAATTGATAGTTATTTCATATGTGATTAATGAGGCATGTGATAGTTTTTTAAGGTTATGAATCTCAAATTAGAACCACCCCTTTGGGTGGGTTATTAAACAAATGTTTCATTATGATGACATATTAATTTTTATACCATTGAGGTTTTCCCTTTACCCCTTTCCATGGGATGTTTAATATTGAATTTTCAATTTTAAATTAAATTTTTAATTGATATGTGATTTTAATTGTAATATCAATTGTAATATGAATTGATAAAGAAAAGGGAATGGAAGGAAAGCCCCTAGACACTTTCCATTTATTGGTTATTTAATCATGAGATGCTTGTTATAATGAAATAACTATGAGAGTTAAATTAAAGATTAATACTTCTAAGATTATCCATGACTTGAGTCACCTTTTGAAGTGAGTTAAATTTAAATTAATAAGTTGATGACCTTAATATAATTAAATGACTTTTTTTGAATGCTTATATGCCTTGGGTGACACATGGGTTCTTGAACAAATTCCATGGATAGAATCATTTGGATTCTACCTTGCTTATGCCCGAGTGACACTTGGACTCGTTATATGGACTACTAAGGATGAACTCATGGGGGTGATTATTATCTAATGAGTGATACTGGGAATCCTTATAGGTTATCATGGTTGGACTCAAAGTAAAGTTGATCATATATTCCATGGGTGATACTTGGGCTCCCTTAGTGGACCGCCAAGGATGGACTTGAGTGGATATGATGTTATACCACACCAAGAGTGATACCTGGGTTCTTCTGTGGTTCTCCATGGATATTATTGTATGTATTGGTTTTTATTATACCTAGAGTGATACTTGGATTCCAAATAAGGAATTATAAGGATAATATCAGGATCTAAATTAAATAATGAATGAAATAATTTATATGACGTGTCTTCCAAGATAAATCACAAGCTTGGAATCAATATTTGTTTTAAAAATTATGGATGTACTATTTAGGAATTCTTTGAGAATATCACTATGGGGAAAACTAGGCTACATGCTAGGTCTTGATACTTATAAATTAAATAAGGCTGGATAATTAAATGGACTCAATTATAAATGACACAAGACTGAATATTAATTCGTAGAATTACTTTCGAAATGAAATTGATTAAATTAATTGGTTATTAAATGGGAACCCGGACCTTATAATATGTTTATTTTAATTACTTACTTTACTTATTCTATTACTATCTTCACACAGTTGAAATTATATATTCACTAGAAGAAGGGATATATCCTTAGGTGGTTTCCTACTGGGATTATATCTCACACCTTGTTTGAGCCAGCTTTGGGTACTCTAACAGACTTTATGATTAAAGGTATGGAAAAGGGAAAGCACTCTGATACAAGTTCTTGATTGTTACTTAGGGGTAAAGGAGCATGGGACCAAGTTGAGACTTGTGATGCAAGCTAGATAGTTTTTGGCCATTTTTTAATTTTGTTACATTTATTGTACAGCTTCCATGTATACATGTTTTGGATGGTTTTATAGAGACATGACATTTAACATCATCATATGGATATGAGATTACTTATGGTATTATTGTGTGTCTATATTTCTTGATTATCTCCTGTTCAATTATCTATTTTCTGTTTGATTTACTACTTCTACTACTTATCTGATTTTGTATTTCTTCATTACGATACTCTAGTGATGAATGAATAGTATCCCCATTAACACACTTAGGTCCTCACTTCTAGTCAGAAGCATTTAGTGTATGAGGAGATGTAACGTCCCGGTTTCGGAATCCACCCAGAGGTGCCCTGTACCCAGTTGGTCATACGGCCTCAAGCGCATTTCCCCAAACGCGAGAGGCTGCCAACTAGTAGTGAGGGCCTTGGGTGTGATAGTGGGGAAACTATGCCCTCATTGACAGAGTACACAACGGAAGAAAACTAAACATACAATATCAGAAATTGTAATAACCAACAGTATAAACAACGAAAGAATAAATCACAAACTGGAGCACATATGTATGTATATAAAATTATGCATGATACATAACCAGAAAACAGCCAAACAAGTCACAATGCTAGAAAACACTACAGTACCAAAACAAGTACAAAAGAGAAAAGTAAACAGATCCTCATCATCTCAAGCCAAAACTTGGTCCCATGCTCCCCTGCTCCAAGCAATCAAGTTCCAGAAGTCAAAGGGCACTTTCCCTTGTCTATACCTGCAGCAACACAGTCTGCTTGGGCCCAAAAGCATGGCCCAAATAGGGTGTGAGATAAAATCCCAATAGGCATTCACCCGAAGATCTGTGCCTAACAGTTAGCGAGTATATAACAGGTAAAAGTACAATAAGTAGTAAACAACAATAACAAGAAATAGGCAATAACAGTAAGCAGTAAGGCAGGATGATACAATAGTAATCAAACCACAACCAACAACAACAGTGAAGCACAAAGCTAACAAATAAGAAACCCTGTGGGGAGTACTCGCAACCATCCCCTCTGGTCCTAACCAATAAGTACCACAACCCTATGGGTAGTGCACTCAGCCTAACCCCTCTGGTTTGGTCATACGCATTTATGAGACTCTCTGGGGAAGCTCACTCGGTCAATTCCCCTTATAGTCTAGGGTAGTCAGGGACTCTCTTGAGGAAGATCGCGTGGTCTAACCCTCTTAGCCCCATGGTCTAGAGACTCTCTGAGGAAGCTATCTCAGTTAATTCCCTTCTATAGCCTCAGGTATACCACAGACTCTCTGAGGAAGCTCGCTCGGTCAATTCCCCCTCTAGCCTGGGAAGGTTCTTAAAGAGATTCAAACAAGGTAAGACTCTCTGAGGAAGTGCACTCGATCTACCCTCTTATAGTCTATAAAATCCAAGAATCTATGGGAGCTCACTCGGTCCATCCCCTCTGTAGTCTGTAATGTCTAAGACTCTCTGGGAAGCTCACTCAGTCTATCCCTTATAGTCTATAGCACCAGGTCCTCTCAGCCCCGTGCGAGTTAGTGCATAATAATGCTATAAGTCCAAAGTACACCTATAGAGCTACTTTTCTAACCAAATTACACCTATTGAGCTACTTAGCTAAATAGTCTACTAGGAAACAAGCATTTCATGAATTCCACTTCAACCTATAACCGCAAGGCATGAAAACAGGTGTAGCAGCCAAAGGAAAATGAGACCCAAAGGTTGTAAATAGAACAAATCAAGGGAAAACACATCCAAGAACAACAAAATATCCTCTAACATGGTCAAATTACCTCTACTCAAGCATACAGGCAAGGCAAGAAAACAAAAAGGGAAAAAAGGTAAACACACGATGCCCCGTTCACGGGTATCAGTGGGAATTCTCAAATCAAATCAAGGACTTTGAACGGTAAGGCACAAAACACTTACCTAGATTCTAGGAGATAGATATACTTGAACCACGATGGCTGATTCTCCCTATAATTCCATAGATCTGAGAAAACGCACAAAATGTTCAACCTTAGATAACTTGAGAAGGAGAAAGAATTGGAAAACAAGGTTCAAGAAGAAGGGAAAACTCACCGCTATGCTTCCAACGCAATCGACCATGATTGAATCGGAGATCGGATGGAGAGGCGGGAGCTAAGGGAAGATTCGGTTGTACGGGTCGCTCTCGGACGAACCAGACATAGAAGAAGACAAATATCAAGATGAGGCACCACCCCGGTCCATTTAGTGAAAAAAAAGAAAAGTACACAGTGTGTATTTTTAAAGTACACGGCGTGTAGTGGGTTTTCCCATACTCCACCAAAATCATCCTCCACATCACCCCTACACACCGTGTGTGTGGCCCGGGCACGACCAACACAGGACTTCGAGCCGGGGAAGAGTATACGACGTGTAATCAGAAAGTACACGACGTGTACTTAAAAAATTTCTAGAAACTCCAAAGAAACTAAAAAACTCTAGAAAAGGAAAGACATACCTAAAACGAAGATCCAGGTTCTTAAATACTTCCCCCCTTAAAGAAATTCGTCCCCGAATTTCCCTAGATGGGCGTAGAAGAAGGATCCTTGAACAGCTCCGACCACTACGATCGAACCTCGGCCTCCCTCTCCCAAGTCTCGTCCTGTACTCGCCTGTGCTGCCATAGCACCTGTACCAGAGGAACAGACCGGCCTCAGAGAACCTTCGTGCTGCGATCGACAATCCAGATAGGATCCTCCTCAAACGATGAATCTACTTTCAGCTCAACCTCCTCAGTTTGGAAGACATGAGATGGGTCTGAGAAGTAACGTTAGAGCTAAGAGACGTGGAAGACGTCATGTATAGCCTGGTACCTCTGAGGTAGTTGAAACCGATAGGCAACCGGCCCAACTCTCTCCAATACTTCAAACGGCCCGACGTACCGCGATGAAAGATTACCCTGTCTTTGAATCCTCTTGTGTCCCAACCTCGATGCGACACACAGGAAAACCTGATCTCCGACCTCGAACTCCAGAGGTCATCTCCACTGATCATCATAAGACTTCTGTCGAGACTGTGCTATATCCATCCTCTTCCGAATTAACTCTATCTACGCTGAAGTCTCCTGAACAAGACGAGGTCCCAGCAAAGCTACCTCTCCTGCCTCTAGCCAGCATAAGGGTGATCGGCATGGCCTACCGTACAAAGCCTCGTATGGTGCCATCTGAATGGTTGTCTGAAAAATGTTGTTGTAGGCGAACTCCACAAGAGGTATAGGCTTCTCCCAAGAACCGTCGAAGTCTAGAATGCAAGCTTGGAGCATATTCTCAAGCACCTGGATAATACGCTCGGACTGTCCATTAGTATGGGGATGGTATACTGTACTCAAAAGTACCTATGTACCCAAAGCCTTCTGAAGTCATTTCTAGAACCGAGAGGTAAAGCACGCATCCCTGTCTAAAACAATGGAGTGTGGAACTCAATGTAGACGTACAATCTCTCAGATGTACAGTCGTCCCAGATCATCAACACTGAAGGTTTCTTTGATCGTCAGGAAGTGTTCTACTTCATAAGTCTATCCACGATAACCCAAACTACATCACTTCCCCACAGTGACCTTGGAAACCCAGTCACGAATTCCATCACGACATCATTCCACTTCCACTTTAGAATGGGTATCTGCTGTAAGAGCCCTGCTAGTCGCTGATGCTCTGCTTTCACCTACTGACAAGTAGAACATCTTATGGAAAAACTAGAAACATCTCTCTTTATACCTGGCCACCAGTACTGGCGATGAAGATCCTGATACATTTTGGTGATGCTAGGATGAACTGCCTAAACAGAGGAATGAAAATACCACATCATCTCCTCGCGTATGTCTGCTGGCACCCATACGCGTCCCTAGAAATGAAAGATCTCATCCTCGCCTACTGTCCATCCAGGATGAGGGTCCCCTCCTAACACACTCTCCCGTAGGACCAAGGCCTCTGAGTCGGATAGTTGCCTCATTCGTACCTGATCAAGAAGTGTAGAGGTAACAGCCACAGAAGATAGGACAGTTTGTCCTTGCCTATCGTGCACCTCCAGATGCATCTCAGAGAACAGAGCCATAAGTTTCCACTCACTGCTGGCCTCATGAACTGCCTGAATCTGAGTTTTTCTGCTCAACGCATCTACCACTACATTTCCCTTTCCCGGCGTATAGGCGAGCTTGAAGTCAAAGGACAGAAGATACTCAACCCACCTGCGCTGTCTTAGATTCAGATCACGCTGAGTGAAGATATAATTGATACTCTTGTGGTCGGTGAAAACCACAAAGTGATCTCCTAGAAGATAGTCTCTCCAACAACGTAGGGCGTGAACAACTGCTGCCAACTCCAAATCATGTGTCGGGTAGTTCCTCTCATGTGGCCTAAACTACCGAGACCTGTACATAATGACTCCATCTCCCTGCATATGAATGACTCCTAGCCCGATACCCAAAGCATCACAGTAAACAGTGTAGATCTTGCCTGACTCTGGAAAGACTAGTATCGGTGCTAACACCAACCTCCCCTTTAGCTCCTGAAAGGATAACACACAAGAATATGAAAATAAAAACTTCGCCCCCTTCTTGGTCTGACCTGTCAACGGTGCTTCTAGGTGTGAGAAGTCCTGAATGAAGCATCTGTAGTACCTGGCCAGCCCTAGAAAACTCCATACCTAAAATACGTTCTTCGGATGCTACCAAGAAACTATGGCTCTCACTTTCTCTGGGTCTACAGATACTCCAGCCTCTGAGATGACGTGACCCAAGAAGTGAATCTGATCCATCCAAAAGTGGAACTTCGAGACTTTAGCATACAGCTGATGCTCTCTCAGTGTACTCAGAACGATCTCAAGATATGTGGAATGGTCGTGTTGAGTGTGAGAGTACACTAAGATATCGTCCACGAAGACCACGACAAAGGAGTCCAAGTACGGATGGAAGACTCGGTTCATCAATGCCATGAAGACTACAGGCATGTTCGTAAGACCGAACGACATGACTGTATATTCTTAAAGACCATACCTTCTCTTGAATGCTGTCAGAGGTATATCTGATGGTCTAACGCGCAAATGATGATAACCGCACCTCAAGTTGATCTTTGAGAATACCCAGGATCCTTGAAGCTGATCAAAGAGGTCATCGATCCTCGGCAAGGTATATCGGTTCTTGATCGTCAACTAGTTCAGCTTTTGATAATCCACACAAAGCCGAAGGGTACCGTCTACCTTATTTGCAAACAGAATAGGCTAACTCTAAGGAGAAGTACTAGGTTATATGAAATCTTTCGTCTCCAACTGCTTCTTGAGCTCCTGTAACTCAGGTGTATCCATCCTATAAGGAGGAATGGACACCGGTGCCGCTCCTGGAACGAGCTCAATTGAGAAGTATACTTCATGCTCCCAATGCAAACCTGAAAAGTCTTTTGGAAAGACATCATTGAAACGATCCACCATTGGAGGAAAGTCTAACTGTGAAGTCCACTGGTCATCCAGATAAAGACTGGAAATCTGGGCTATAACTTCCCCTAGCCCATGATGCTTTGGTCCAACTCTACCCGCCTAGACATCCCACTCGCCTCTATGAATAAAAGATCCTCCCTTTGGTGATGTGAAACTCACCCTGCGACGATAGCAATCAACGACTTCCTGGAAGGGAAGCAACCAGTCCATCCCGAGAATGACGTCATAGCCCGTCATCTCTAGGACATAGTGGTCACATAAGAAATGACACCTCGCAACCTCAAGAGGGAACTCTCTGCACTGTCATACGCCAGATTTCCTCATTCCCAACGGTGTGCCAAGAGTCAACAAATCGGCAGACGAAAAGATACAGAGTCCAAGGCTCTCCAAAACCGCAACAGAGATAAAACTATGGGAAACACCAGTATCGAAAAGAGTTGAAGTTAAAACTGAGGCTACTAAAATCATACCTTGAATTGTAGAATGGACGAGATCCTTCTCCTGATAGGTCATCTCCACAGCAAAAGACTGGCCTACACTGCGGCCTTGCACCCTGGGTGACCACTCTAAGCTGATCCACTCTACTGTCGCTGATGACCTGGTGACTGACCACCACGGCTGCGACCTCCACCTCAGCCTGAACGGTCGGAAGAACTCCAGTTCCCTAACTGGTGGGAAACCGGTGAAGCGTCTCCAGAACGTGGGGTCATAGAGGAACCCCTACCACCAGCTGAAGGTGAGAAGATGTGGCAGAAACACTGAAGATGGCCCATCTTGCCGCAAGATCGGCACTCCATCGGTTTTCTCTGGCACTGAGGCCTAGTATGCCCACTCCTACCGCACTGGTAGCATACAACTTGGCTTCAAGAAGATGCATCCCACGAACCTCGATCTCCTCGAGAAGAATCTTTGTGATGCTTATTACTATCTGTAGGAGGAACACCAACAATGGATATCTAATAGCCCTAGCTCACTACTCTAGAATCTCTCAGATTGTGCTCAACGATCAGCTTCTGGTTGACGATGGAGGATATAGAAGTCAATTGGAAGATATTCACCTAGGAATAGATCTCCTGCCTGAGACCATCCTCGAACTTCCTAACAAGGAACAACTCATCACCTGCTGGGATCGGTGTGAAACATTTAAGCTCAGTGAAACAAGATGAGTACTCCATAACAGAGAGAGTAACCTGTTGCAGACTCATAAAATCCCAGGCTCAGTCGGCCCTCAGGGTCTCCGGATAGAAGTAGTCATAGAAGGTGCGACAAAACTCGTCCCAAGACATATCCTACTGATGCCCTGACCGTGAGATCACCTCCCACCACATCTTGGTGGTGTCCCGGAGCATATAAGTATCAAACTTTACCCTTTTCTCCGAAGGGATCTCTAGGTGCTCAAAGATGGTCAATGTGGACTCTATCCATGACTCTGTAGCCCGAGGTCCTCTATCCCAAGAAAAAGTAGTAGGATGCTGCTGCTGGAAAACCTGCGTCAACTCAGCCATCGACGGGGCAAGAGGCGACACTCCCTGAAAGGTCTGCATCATCCTCAGGAATTCCTCCCTAAACTGCGTATCGACACCTGCGATGGGTATGACAGCCAGTGCCAAGGCTGGCTCGACTGGAGGATCGGCAGGAAGTCCCTGATCAACCATATCTGGCATTTGATCACTGCCTGACAACAGAAGTACAACCGGGGGACGTCTTGGAGGCATGGCTCTGAAAGATAAAAACACACCTTAGATAAGGATTAACAAAGATTGAAAACACAGGAGTACAAAACGGGAACAGGGGGAAGAAAATATCAAGTTTTACAAAACCCAACTACATGGAGTGTATAAAAACTACACGACATGTCTACTTAAGCCACTGACATGGGCGTGTACCCCTGCCCGACAGGTCGTGTAACAACCCAACTACATGACGTGTTGACCCAACACACGACATGTACTTGAAGACTATTCCCCTACCCGAGTCTCTTTACATGGCTAACTCACACGGTCAAACAAACCTCAGACTACATGATGTGTTCCTTAGGGACACGACATGTAATAGACACTGAATCGATGGCCCGTGTTGTTAGTTACACGGTTGTCTAAATGGTTGGAATTTACATGGCGTGTTCCGAAAAAACACGGCGTGTATAGGTGAAGGTGACACCGTCCTGGGTTGTTTGTGACATGGCCGGGTACCTAGGAAGGACTACACGACATGTTCCTTTACGACACGACGTGTTCTTCTCGAGCTTCCCCGACCCGTGTTGTTAGTGACATGGCCAGGTACAAGGCTCTACACTACACGGCGTGTACATACCATACACGGCATGCTCCTGAAATTATTTTCACAACACTGTGTTCCTGTACACACAATTAGTAACATGGCCTAAAAACTACACGGCGTGTAACCGGAAAGTACACGCCGTGTATTCTGGGTTTTTCTGGGCAGTAGCTCAAAAACCGCGCAGAACACCCAGAAACACAGAAAACCAAGCAAAGAGGTGCCAAATTCCAATCTGTGAGGGCCCATACTCCCCGCGAATCAAAGTTTGGTATCTCCAACAGTCATGTACAAGAGAAAACAGGATCATGATCCACCAACTTTCGTTTCAAGAGGGCCCATAACACCTGAAGAATCAAAATTTGGTGTTCATTTGATCAAAGTGAAATACAAACAATTCTCTAACAAATTAGCAGAGATTCTATCAAGCATCTATCACATCAACATGCATAATATACACAAAGCCTATCACAACAACATGCAATCGCTAATGCACCCTAGATGGCATGGAAATAATGCATGGCATGTGATTTCTACAAGTGCCAAGATGATGCATGAGATGGAATACCCTCATCTCATCGGGTTGCGATAGAAATAGAACTGCAATATCAAAACAATAACAAAACAAAGCATGTGAATCACTCTAGGTGAATCGTATCAACCGTAAAATCTCAAAACCAGAAAAATACAATAAACGAGGTAGTATGGATTTTCCCAGTACACGGGTTAGCTACTCCCGAGCACAGATTATTACCAAGTACCAAACTCGTCCTATCCCTAGCTAAAGTCTCCAAATAGTAAAGCAAGAGAAAATAATTTCTCTGATACCACTTTGTAACGTCCCAGTTCTGGAATCCACCCAGATGCGCCCCGTACCTGGTTGGTCACATGGCCTCAAGTGCATTTCCCCAAATGCCAGAGGCTGCCAACTAGCAGCGAGGGACTTGGGTGTGATAGAGGGGAAACTCTGCCCTCATTGACAGAGTACACAGTGGAATAAAAGTAAACATACAATAGAGGAAGCAGTAATAACCAACAATATAAATAGTGGAAGACTAAATCATAAACTGGAGCACATATGTATGTATATAAAATGATGCATGATACATAACTGGAAAACAGCCAAAAAAGTCACAATGCCAGAAAACACTACAGTACCAAAACAAGTACAAAATATAAAAGTAAAAATCTCCTCAGCATCACAAGCTGAATCTTGGTCCCATGCTCCCGTGCTCCAATAAATCAAGTTCCAGAAGTCTAAGGGCGCTTGCCCTTGTCTATACCTACAGCAGCATAGTCTTCTTGGGCCCAAAAGAATTGCCCAAACAGGGTGTGAGATAAAATCCTAGTAGGCATTCACCCGAAGATCTGTGCCTAACAGTCAGTGAGTATATGTCAGGTAAAAGTATAATAAGCAGTAAACAACAAGAACAAGCAATAGGTAGTATTAGTAAGCAGTAAGGTGGGATGATACAACTGCAATCAAACCATAACCAACAATAGCAATGAAGCACAAAGCTAAAAAACAAGAAACCCTGTGGGGAGTACTCACAACCATCCCCTCTGGTCCTAACCAAGAAGTACCACAACCCTCTGGGCAATGCACTCAGCCTAACCCCTCTAGTTTGGTCATACGCATTTATGAGACTCTCTGGGGAAGCTCACTCGGTCAATTCCCCTTATAGTCTAGTGTAGTCAGGGAACTTTCTTGAGGAAGATCACGCGGTCTAACCCTCTTAGCCCCAAGGTCTAGAGACTCTCTGAGGAAGCTATCTCGGTCAATTCCTCCTATAGCCTTAGGTATACCACAGAATCTCTGAGGAAACACACTTGGTCAATTCCCCCTCTAGCCTAGGAAGGTTCTTAAAGAGATTCAAACAAGGTAAGACTCTCTGAGGAAGCATACTCGGTCTACCCTCATGTAGTATATAAAATCCAAGACTCTCTGAGAGATCACTTGGTCCATCCCCTCTATAGTTTGTAATGTCTAAGACTCTCTGGGAAGCTCACTCAGTCTATCCCTTATAGTCTATAGCACTAGGTCCTCTCAGCCCTGTGCCAGTTAGTGCATAATAATGCTATAAGGCCAAAGTAAACCTATAGAGATACTTGGCTATCCAAAGTAAACCTATAGAGCTACTTTTCTAAAACGTCTACTAGGAAACAAGCATGTCATGAATTCCACTTCAACCTATAAACGCAAGGCATGAAAACAGGTGTAGCAGCCAAAGGCAAACGAGACCCAAAGGTCGTAAATAGAACAAAGTAAGGGAAAAAACATCCAAGAACAGCAAAATATCCTCTAACATGGTCAAATTACCTATACAAAAGCATACATGCAAGGTAGAAAAACAACAAGGGAAAAAAGGTAAACATGTGATGCCCCGTTCACGGGTATTGGTGGGAATTCACACATAAACTCAAAGACTTTGAATGGTAAGGCACAAAAAACCTACCTCAATCCTAGGAGATTGATATACATGAAACAAGATGGCTGATTCTCCCTAGAACGTCGTAGATCTGAGAAAACACACAAAACGTTCAACCTTAGATAACTTGAGAAGGAGGAAGAATTGGAAAAAAAAGGTTCAAGAAGAAGGAAGAACTCACCGCTGCGCTTCCAACACAATCGACCATGCTCGAATCGGAGATCAGATGGAGAGGCGGGAGCTCGGGGAATATTCGGCCTTACGGGTCGCTCTCGGACGAACCAGACCTAGAAGAAGACAAATATCACGATGAGGCACGACCCCGGTCCATTTAGTGAAAAAAATAAAAGTACACGGCGTGTAGTGGGTTTTTCTATACTCTGCCAAAATCGTCCTCCACGTCATCCCTACACACCGTGCGTGTGGCCCGGGCACGGTCAGCCCACGGCTTCGAGCCGGGGAAAAGTACACAGCGTGTACTCAGAAAGTACACAACGTGTACTTCAAAAATTTCCAGAACCTCCAAAAAAACTCAAAAAATCCAGAAAAGGAAATACATACCAAAAACGAATATCCGGGTTCTTACAGGAGATGTGCTTGAGTCCATGTGTCCAACCGAGCATAGGGAAACTTTGAGTGGTATTTAGGTCTGGGACATTACAAAGTGGTATTAGAGAATTCTTTTCTGGTCTGCTTTACTATTTTGAGACAATAGAAAGGGATAAGAAAGTATAATAATTTGGTAATGATCTGTTCCTAGGAATTGCTAACCCACATATAGAAAAAACCCAAATTACCTTTGAATGAAATTTCCATTTTCTGGATTTTGACTATTATATTTGATTTGATTCCACTGTTGGGTGATACAATTGAATTGTGTTGTTATTATTGATTTGATTATGGGTTCTTTTTTTTGAAACCCAATGAGATGAGGGTTTTCCAACTTATGAATAATTTTAGGAACTTTACTATAATCACATGCCATGAATTATTCCATGCCATTTAGGATGCATTTCTGGTTGCATGTTGTTGTGATAGGTGTCATGATATATATAAATATTGTTTTGATAGGTATTCTATAATGTGTTATGGTTTGGATTAGGTGGGATACACATTTTTATTCATGAGGTGTATGGGCCCCTTATGAATCAGAATTTATTGAACCATTGTTTCAACATTTTAAAATAGGTTGTGATAAATTTGAAATCAATGATATAATGGAATTGAATATGAGAATAAAATGTGAACTAAAATTGTTATAACATAGAACTTGACCTAGACCCGACCTTATTTGTGGGAAGTAGGTAGTTTTTCTTGCATATATATATGATATATACATAACCCAGAACATAATCTAGGAGAAGGAAGATGGATGTGTTCTTATATAGGAAGGATAGTACCTATCCTATTTCAGTATCTTATCTTTTGAGATACAAACTATGGTAATTTTATTTCATGAGACTTGCACTTGAAATTTGTAGATATATTCCCCCGTGACTTCCTCCAGTCATGTGACAGGAAGGTAGCGACGATCATGCTCTGAATGTGGTGAGCCATGGGCTACCTGTGGATACTTCAGTTGTTCCAGCTGAGGAACCAGTAGTTATACCAAACATAGGTACTAAGGGACCATTCTGTGAGGGATTTATATGATTCATGCAGACCATTTAGGGAACACCATGACCTACCCCAACTATGGTAGAGTTGTTTCATGAGTTCCAGCAATAGAATACACCCATGTTTTTTTGGTAATGATGGACCACAAGCTACAGAGTCATGGATAGATTCCATGCTATCTATCTTCGAGCATCTAGAGACACCTCCCAAGATGAGGGTAAAGCTCACTACATATATTCTACGTGATTCCACCTAGAGATGGTTAAATGTCATTACTCATATGGATCTTTATTGGGAGATGGATTTGAGGGATTTTAATATGTCCTTCTATGACTAATTCTATCCCGATATGTTGAGGGAAGATATATCCTTAGATTTCATACACCTGGAGCAAGGTACATTATCAATTATGGATTATTTGTCTTGTTTTACTGAGTTACATCACTTTACACCTATTCTGATTAGTAAAGAGTTATCTAAAGACATGTGATTCAAGGATGGTCTCAATTATGACATACACTCATAGGTGAATGTCTTTAGGATGACTATCATTTATAAAATAGTGAATAAGACACTTATCTTAGACTGTAACTTGAGAGAGGATGGGGGTGCACGCTAGGGTAGTTCAATATTCAGATCTGGTACTACATCAATTAGTAGTAGGAAGCATCATCTGGAGCTTCCATACAACGATTTTAGAGCCATTCCACATACTGAGGTATCTAGGTGAGGTGCTACCAGTGTGGTATACTGGGACATATGATGCCTTAGTGTACAAGGGACCTAGTCGAGTGGTGATCATGTAGAAAGATGGGCCATTTTTAGTGCTTCTACAACACTTTCCCTCAGGTATCCAATGAGAGAGAGTCCACACTAACTCCATTAGGAGCAGGGTTAGCAGATTCTCACTAGGTAGGGAGATATAGTACAATTGGATAATCTAGCCGAGGAGGTAGTCGTGTCCATGGTAGTTAGACCCCATATTTATAGTGACATCAGAGAAAATATGCTCAGGGTAGCTAAGATGTATCATAGGGTCACATATGGGGTTAGATGTTTGCAGTGCAACTGACACCTGAGGAGTAGGAACCTGGACCTTCTAATTTCATAGTTACTATTCTAGGAGCCTCTACTTTAGTTTCTTCTCTTTTTGATACAGGGGATTCTCATATCTTTATATTTATGCCTGTTATGGAGTGCCTTGGGAACAATGTTTATATTTCTGATGGTTTTATAATGCTTGACACTCCATTGGGGATTATAATAGAGTATGTAATTCAGCGTAGGGAGTTCCCCCTTAATATTGGTGGGCGTCACTTCATATAGGACCTCTTTTTCCTCAAGTTGACATGTTTTGACATCATTCTCATTATGTACTAGTTGGTACCCTTTCATTCCGTCATTGAATTCTCTCACTGAAGTGTGAATTTTTCATCACTCTAGGGTGGAGATTTTATTCAAAAGGGTGAATGGGACATCCAGGTGAGCCAAGCTAGACCTGAGCATCATGGGATCTGTGAAATGATATAATTTTTTTTGATTTTATATATAGATGATCTAAGAACACATTAGAAATATTTTCATCTAGTGGTTGATCATTTTAAGAAAATTTTCCTAGATGAATTTTTAGGATTACCTCTAGTGATATAGGTAGAGTTTTCTATTGATCTAGTTCTAGGAGCTACACTAGTATCCATTACTCCTTATAGGATGACTATAATTAAGATGATGGAGATCAATAGGTAGATATTGTATTTATAGGAAAAGGGGTTTATCTTACCTAACACTTCTCTGTGGGTTTCATTGATCTTTTTTGCAAAAAATACAGATGGTAATTTCAGGTTATGTATGGATTATTAGAAATTAAACTAACTGATGGTTAAGAAATTGTATCCTCTTCAACAAATAAATTATGCATTAAACTATCTCCAATGAGCATGGGTTTTCTGGAATATTTATTTGAGATCTGATCATCATCAGGTGCATGTTAGACTATTAGACATACCTCACACAACCTTTTGTAGTAGGTATAGTCTATATGATTATTTGGTTATGTTGTTCGGTCTCCTCAACATGCCAGAAGTCTTCATAGAACTGATGAACCAAGTTTTCCTTTCTTATCTAGATTCATTTGTGGTGGTTTTTATGGATGGTATCTTGGGGTATTCACACAATCGACATGACCATTCCAAACATCTTGAGATCATATTGTATACACTAAGACAACATCATATATATGATAATCTCACAAAGTGACTCTTTTTTTATAGATTAAATTCACTTCCTAGGTCACATTATCTCAAAGAAAGAAGTATCATTTGACCTAGAGAAGGTGAGATATGTAGTTTCCTAGAAGCATACTAAGAATGCATTTAAGTAAAAGAGTTTCTTAAGGATGGATATTTACTATAGAAATTTCATATAGGACTTATCACACTTATAATTTCATCTTATAAGCTTTACTAATAATGGTGTGAAGTTTGTATGGTCATATTTCTACAATACGACCTTTCAAGAGATAAATAGGTGATTGAATTCTGTGCTAATACTAGATCCAGGCAGGATTTACACTATTTACTTTGATGCATTAGGTGTCAGTCTAGAAGATGTTCTTATGTATGGGGATAGATTCATGGTTTATGGGTCTCAGTAGTTGAGGCCACATGAGAGGAATTACTCAACACGTGATCTTGAGTTATCTATGATTGTTCATGAATTGTTGTTTTGGAGAAATTACTTACATGGAGAGTGTTTTGTGGTGTACACGGACCAAAAAAGCCTCAAGTATATATTTACACAACATAATATGAATTTAAGGTAGTAGAGGTGGGTTGGATACCCATAGTATTTCGATATTGATATTTCTTACATTCCTGGTAAAGGAAATGTTGTTGCCAATGCAAAGAGCATGAGCAAGTGGCAGCTTATGGACTTGTCATCTGAGATGGACTTGGAGGTACATGACAGTCAGGGGTAGACTTTTTTCAACCTTAGTTGTTACCTATACCCTTTTGATAGAGTAAGTATGTGATAACTATCATATTCAGAGGGTTTAGTTCTATGGGAGAGTGCGATAGGTGAGGACCCTCCTCCTGGTTGGACCTTAGGTGAGGATGAGATCATGTATTTTCATGGTCACATATGGGTTTTAGAAAACATGCACAAAGAGCTAATGTGAGACTTTCATGCCTCAACTTGGGCAGTTCATCTTTACATCACCAATATTTATCTGTATTTACATCATTAGTATTAGTGGTCAGGTATGAAAATAGATGTAGCTAGTTTTGTTATAAGTTGTTTCACCTGTCAGCAGGTGAAGGTGGAACACCAGCGACCATCTAGAATTTCATAGAAACTACCCATTCATGAGTAGAAATGGGATGATGTCACAATAGATTTTTGATAGTTTTACTAAGATCACCTTGAGGTAATTATGTTGTATGGGTTTTTGTTGAAAGGATCACAAGGTTTATTATTTCATACTGATTAAGGAGACCTTTTTAGTAGATGAGCTTGGGAGGTTTTATATCCATGAGATAGTACGACTTCATGGGGTACCCCATACTATCATTTGAGATAGGGATTCCTGGTTTACATCATGGTTCTGGAAAGGATTTTTGAGGGAATTAGGTATATAGGTTCTTTTGAGCACAACATACCACCCTCACACTGATGGCTGACCATAATACATGATTCAGGTGCTTGAAGACATTCTACGAGCATGTGTCTTGGATTTTGGTGGATCTTGGGAGAGGCATATACCCCTTGTTGAGTTTTACTATAATAATATCTTTTAGGATACTATTTAGATGGCGCCTTATGAGGATTTTTAAGGTAGTCCATGCCAAACACCCCTATATTGGTTAGAGGTAGGAGAGGTAGCTATTCTTGGACCTCATCATGTTTAAGAGACCATAGAGTAGGTTAAATTGATTTATAAGTATATGGATACTATAGAGTCTCAATAGAAATCATACCCCAGTCACCATAGATGACCTTTAGAGTTCAAGGTTGGGGATAATGTTTTCTTACGCGTTTCACTGAGGCTAGGACATAGGAGGATCATAAGATAGGGTAAGCTTTAATTTTGTTATGTTGGGACTTTAGAGATATTGGAAAGAGTCAGGACAATAACTTATCAATTCAGTTACCTAAAAGGTATTGGGCCATGCATGATGTATTCCTTGTATCTTAGTTATGAAATTGTTATTTAGACCTATATCATGCTTTTCAGTCTAGGAATATTGAGTTACAAGTAGATACATCCTTTGAGGAGCATCCTATTCATATTGTGGATTATAGCATGAAGGTTCTCCAGGGCTGGACAATTCCTTTAGTATGAGTGCTATGAAATCATGGATGAGTACATGAAGAGACCTAGGAGCGAGAGGCATATGTATTATCGTAGTGGATAAAGTTATTCTTAGACATTCTTGACCACCCTTGAGGGGGAAATTTAAGGATAAATTTATTTAAGGGGTGATGTTTGTAAGAATTTGGTTCTTCCTTGAGTTATGGAATCCTTTATTTCCATCAATATTCGGTTTAAATGTTTAATTATGGCCTTATGTGAATGCATGTTGAGGTCATGGGCGTATTAGGGGTTTCTAGAGTTGGTTTGGAGCCCTGAACCCAAATTTTGGGTTCAGAAAGGCCTGGTGCATAGTTAGTAGAACATATGTGGGGTAGGTCATATAGTTACTTATAACCATGAGAGGCTGGATACAGGGAAGTTAAATTCCACATGGTTTGTTCAATTGTTTGATTTGAGGTGCACGACCATGCAGGATTGTATGCAATTTTGATAGTTGGATGAGACATAGTTTTACATGGTTAGTCAAACCATGAGAAAAACCCATGTGGGGTGCCCCATTCCCACAGAAAAGGGTACATAGTTTGTCCAACCATACAACCAAACCATAGGACCCATGATTTCTTGGGAAATTACTAAAATGAAAATAGTTAAATCTCATTTCTAACATAATTCTCCCATTTCTCCAATGGATGGAACCTTCACCATTTGGGATCTCTTCTTGATGAATAGTCTAGGAATCGAGGAGTCTTCCCTATATGAGCTCCGAATCAAGAACCATCTATATTATTAGATCCATATAGACAAGTTCTTGATTCATTTTGTGCTATTACTCATTTGGTTTGGTATCGACTGCACTATTTAGGTGAAAGATAACATTCCTTATTTATAGGTTCTGTATCTGTTATTTGATCTTCTCTCAATCTGAGTTAAA
This sequence comes from Viscum album, assembly GCA_963277665.1. Lineage (NCBI taxonomy): Eukaryota > Viridiplantae > Streptophyta > Magnoliopsida > Santalales > Viscaceae > Viscum > Viscum album. The sequence continues at coordinate 925,019,611 of OY728126.1, read as the reverse complement.
TCAGAAGATGGTATTGGATAAGATATCCATTACAGACCTATGGTAGGTGGTCTCATACCTTTCATTTAAATTATAAGTGTTTATATATATTTCATTGTGCTGCACACCCAATTATTAAAGTGATTCCCTTGAAATGAATTTTAATCCATAAATTGAATTGATATGCACCACCTATGTAATTTTTGAGGCATGTGATAATTATTTAATGTTATAAAACTTGAATTAGAACCACCCCTTTGGGCGGGTTGTTAAAAAAATTGGACATTATGATGGAATATGAATTATTTCCCCTATACACATTCCATTTATTATTTATTTAAGAATGATATGATTGTTATAATAAAATGCCCATAGAAGTTAAATTAAAGACTAATAATTTTAATATTATCCATGACTTGTGTCACTTTTTGAGGTGAGGTTGAATTGAAATAAATAAGGCGATGACCTTGATATAATTGAATTAATTTTTTTAATTATTATATTCCTTGGGTGACATATGGGTTCTTATACAAACGCCATGTATAGAATAATTTAAATTCTACCCTGCTTATGCCTGAGTGACACTTGGACTCATTATATAGACTGCTAAGGATGGAATCAAGGGGAGATGAATATTATATGTTGAGTGATACTTGGACTCCTTATGGATTACCAAGGATAGACTCAAAGGGAAGTTTATCATATATTCAATGGGTGATACTTTGGATCCCTTAGTAGACCGATAAGGACAAACTCAAGTGGCTATGATGTTATACCACACCTAGAGCGATACCTGAGTTCTTGTGAGGATCGTCATGGGAAGTCTTATAGGGTGTTGGTTTATATTATACCTGGAGTGATACCTATATTCCAAATGAGGAATTACAAGGACAAGCTGAGGTTTTGAATTGAATAATGAATGGAATGGTTTTTATGATGCATCTACCAAGAAAAAGAAAAATCTTGGATTCAGTATTTGTATTACACTTTATGAATGGCCTATTTAGGAATCATTTGAAGCATATCGCTATGGGGGTTGATGGGCCATGTTCCAGGTGTTGATAATTAATAATTAAATGAGGTTGGATAATTAAATGAAATTTATTTTAAATTAAACATGCCTGGCCGTTAATTCATAGACTTAATTTTTAAATGAAATCAATGAAATGGATTGGTTATTAAATGAGAACTCAAACGCTATATGATGTTTACTTTTAGTACTTCCTTTAATTATTCTATAACTTCCTACAGACTATGAACATTATATATTCACTGACTAGATGGCCATGGGCCTTGGGTGGTTGTATATTGCGATTATGTCTCACACCCTGTTCAGGTTGGCTTTGGGCACCTAAATAGAATATATGATTGCATGTATGGACAAGGGAAAGAACCCTGATATAGGTTCTTGATTTCTACTTAGGAGTAGGGGAGCATGGGATAGAGATGAGACTCATGATGCTAGATGGATAGTTTTTGGACTTTTTTTACTTTTGTTACATATATTTTACACCTTCCATGTATACCTATTTTGTATTTTTTTAGAGACATGACATGTGACATTTTCATATGGATATGATATTATTTATGATATTGTTATATATATATATATATATCTTTATTTTTTATCTTCTATTTAGATTTCTATTTTATGATTGATTTATTTCTTCTACTACTTATATGATATTATATTTATATTGTGATACACTATGCTAATGAGGGAATAGTCTCACCACTAACACACCTAGACCCTCACTACTAGTAGGTAGTATATGGAATTTCAGAAGATGTACTTGAGTCCATGTGGCCAACCAGGATCGGGGAACCTTTGAGTGGTATCCAAGTCTGATATGTTAGTATCTTGATTTTATAGAACATATACATATTCCAACCATAATGAATATGATTACTATTGGTGTACTTTGATGGGATGTGATGGATTGAGGAATAATGCATGATAAATAAGATATAATGACTTTTAAACTAATTACATGTTTATGAGATCTGTTTGAGATATATGTGCATGGTATGCAGGATGAGATGATGATATAACTTTATATGATTTCTCTGGGGTAGGATAACTTATAGAAAGGATTGTAGCACAAGACATTTGGAATTGGGGTGTGAGAGTGATGAAGTTGTGGATAAGTTGATGTGATATATCTTTATCATGTATATTATTTTATATAGAATGAATTAATTTTATATATTATTTTATAAGTTAAACTTAGTGATGATGGGATATAGATTCACCTTCTTAGGTAATGAGTTTTTTTATATAGTTTATTCACTAGGCATTAGTGTCCATCTTTTATATTTTCATGATAAGTTTTGAGGTGAATCCTATTGAATATACCTATATGAAAACACTATATATATATATATATATATATATATATAGTTTTTGAGGTCCACATAATATGGTTGGTGATTGAGTTAGGAATTACTAGTTTGTGGGTTTGTTTATGTTCTATTAGTGTTTGTGTTAAATGACTAGACTTATTATGGGTATTTTAATATGTTTCTAATTTTATGATATTACATTCTTGTGTTTGAATGATTTTAATATTATTTATGTGATTTATTTTTTTGGTGGATCTTATATATTATCCTTAAAATTTATATAAAGAGGTTAATACCTACTATTTGTATGAATCTATACCCTTGGTGGTAGTCCCCAATCTGTGGCCTATTGGAGGCGGGGTTTGGGGGTCATCCTTATCATCACTTCTAGCACAATAGGGGTACCAATGGAGGGTGTCATGACATTTAATGTTAATTACATATAATAAATAATAGAAAATAGTTTATATAAAAATAAATAAATATAAGATTTCAATATTTATTTAAATCATGTAATGTCCATAATGTATGACTAATTATTTTTTTATAATTTCTTTAATTTATGAATTGTTCATAGATTTTTATCTCATGTTTAAGTATATTTTTTTTTATTTAATTTTTTTACTTGTTGAAAATTCTTGAATAAAAATGTAATATTATGAATTGAGAAGTATGATTTAGTTTAAATGGTTAAACTAATTCTAAATTTTCATACATGCATATAAATAGTTACATTCTAGTTATGGTAATTGATTTAGTTTTATTATACAATAAATATATATTATTCATGATTTTTTTAGAATGTTACACATTAATATGGTTTTAATATATTTATTTTGTGGAAGTAATGTTAATACAAAATAAATCACTAGATGCATCAATACATGGATGGGAAAAAACAAGAGATAAGATGGTGAGATTAAATCCTCTTTAAAAATTATACTAAGTGTTAAATTCATTCGAAAGAAAACACATATCAAGACCTTGATAATCCTACCTGTTATTTTAATACTAAATCATAATTCCCATGGATTAACTTGTGTAGTTCATAGAGGATATGGGTGACCAAAAAAGTTAGGTAACCAAATACCATTGTGAGATTTGGGTTACAAATATTTAAGAAACCCTTAGGAAGGATACCAAAGCAATACTATTGAGTTTAACCATATGATGTCATGAAAAATATTTGTCCATTTAATCATATAGGATTCATATATGATATGATAGGTATAATGGTCTACCTAAATTACTAAGTGGTGAGATGAAAACTAAAATAGACTCATTAATTAGTGAAATATGAATCTTGTCCTACTAATGGAAATGATGATTTTGAAATGAGTCATCATTTCAGTGGGAGAAAATTTAATAATGTTCATTATTAAATGGATGTAAAACATGATAATAATTTGATAAAAGCTTCAATTATAGATAAATGACATCATCATCATAAAACATAACTTTGAGATTAGTGTTTTAGAAAGGAAAAGATTAATAAAAGAAAATACTTAACGTAGTAAAACACTTAAGAATTGTTTTTAAGTTTTTTTTTTGATGTTTTAGAGAGACCCTTCTAGAGTAACTAAATTTTTATGTTGTTCAAAAAGTTAATCTAGATGATTTTGGGAAGCATAAAATGGTTCACTTAATGTTTTAGAAGCATTATATATAAGATAACCAAAGGGAATTTAATATTCACTTATATATTCAAAATGATTGAACATGTTTATAGATCTTTGAGATTAAAGGTTTACTATATGGATTATTCTTGTTAGGGAATTAATTTTGTGATAATTATGGAAGTAATGGAATGGACCAGGTTGACCTAACCCTTTACTCAACCTGATCCACCATAAGTCCCAAAGAATGTTTTTGATTACCATGAGAAGAAAACTAGTGCTTGGGTATCAAAAGAGACAACTAATAAAAATTATTTCACCTATAAATCATAATGAATAAGAAGTAGAAACTATCAATAATCTAGAATGGAACACCCATAAAATGGGTTGTCACACACATGACATAAATACGTACAAATAAATTAACAATCCAAACATGAAATAAGCAACAATAAACATTTAAATGAGATATAACCAATAATAATGATAGATATAACTTATATGTATACATTTAAAGTAATACATAAAACAACTAAGACAAGAAAGGAAATAAAACTAATAATATATCGATGAATGGATGAAAACATAAGAATCCCAAAAAATAAGTAAAAAAACAACCCAATCCACAGATCAAATATCTCCATGTGAATCATGGTCACTCACCATATCTACAACATCTATCAATAGAATAAAAAAATCCTAATTGAGATCAGATACTCTCTACCTAGATGAAAATTAAAGGGGTTACATACAACCATGCACCAGTGTGTATATAGGGTGTGATATAAATAGGCCCAATAAGATTTCACCACAGATTATATGACATTCATTTTATAAATTTTTTATACATTATATTTTAAAAAGTAATTATAATTTAAGTTTTTCATGTTAAATGAACACATAAAATAAGTACAATTCATTAAACATTTCTATAAAAACACAATCTAAACCTTTTGTGAAACAAATCACTATTTGGATTAAAAACAAAAATTTCCAAACCCATGTAATAAATCTAAATTTTCTTTAAAATCCATTTCAAAATATATTTCTTACTAATAGGAAATAATCCACCATTAAAATAGAAAACATGAAAAAATTATTAAAATGGTTGAATTCCAGGTTTACATATTTAAAACCAAACCATCATACCTTCTTTCAAATTCTTTCAAAAATACTCTTTTCAAACAAATTTATAAAGTTTCGAATACAATATAAAAAATAAGCAAATAAAAAACTAGTACCATCATCCCAAGAGGCATAACCAAACATAAAAAATGAAATAGGTTCTATAAAACTCAAATAGGAATTAGGGGATATAAACAAAGTGTGCATCAAAAATCCCTTAAGTAATGTCATCAACAAATGAATAAGTATTATGGGTAACTACCTAGGTCCTAAAAAGAGATGACCATAGAAATACTCAATAGAATCAATTTGTTGATAAAATCCTATAGTCCTATAGGGTCATGTTAATCAATCCCCATAGTCTGTTCGGGTCACATCAATTAGCTCCCATGGTTCAATCGGGTCAATAATGTTAGTATTTCCTAAAAAATATCTCACTTTTTTATGAGGGTTCCCATGACAAGTCACAATAGAGGTGAATAGTAAATAATAAAATGATCAACACATGAATCAAGGTGTATATATAATAAATATCAGATCACCTCTAATTCCCACACATGCAATAAAAACTTTTTAAAAATCAATAATTAAACAATAATAATAATAAATTCACATCGCATAAATGGGAAATTTTCCAAACAAGGAATAAAAACTAAGCGGATCACAATTAGGGTGATAAAACCATTAATCCACACAATTTCATAAATTTTAAATGGTCTATTAAACAACTCCAAAAAATAAAACCAAGTTTAAATCATATTTTTAAATTGAATGAAGGTTCTATCACTTTAAAAAATTATTTTCCTCCCTTAAGAGTCACTTAAAAACCTAATTCTTACTTAATAAACAAACTAACCATTTAAACATGGTTTACACCATTTAGAAATCAAAATAGGACCATAACCCTTTATTAAACTTAAAGTTAATTTAAAAGATCCTCTAAAGATATTTCACAAACACTTGGAATACAATATTTTAGTCTAAATGGGTTACTAAAAATAAAATTAAAATACACTATGCTACACATTGAAAACTAGGAAAACAAATTTATAAACCTATCAAGGGACTCAAACATAGACACATATTAAAAAAAATGTATTTATAAACTCAATAATTTCCAAAAATTTCTAAACAAAGTAATTGTTGGACTCCTCATGTAATAATCATGTTTTAATGATCAAAAATCCTATTCAACCTGGTTAAATACTATAAATTATATCAAAGCATGTGTTTTATTGTTTAAGTATTCTCATGCTTTAAGAAGAGCCATTCAAAGATATTAATTGATCTACATTCAGTTTAATTACTCGACTTACTTTTATAATAACTTCTTTGACAAATCATTTAGTCTAATTCATTCTATGATCATCATTACTTAAGTCTGAATACAGTTACTTTGAAAAGTCTGAGACACTGTGAGTCTTCCACTAGTTATGTCTTTCTGGTAAAGTAAATCAGACACTATGAAGGATCAGACACTGTGAAGGATCAGACACCGTGAAGGACCAGACTCCATGAAGGATCGGGCACCGTGACAAAAAGACACCGTGAACAAGACACTGTGACCACAAGACACCGTGAACAAGACACCCTGACCACAAGACACCGTGAACAAGACACCCTGACCACAAGACACCGTGAACAAGACACCGTGAACAAGAAACCGTGAACAAGACACCATGAATCAAACACTGTGACATCCAGACACTATGATCACAAGACACCGTGACCGTGAGACACCGTGACTGCGAGACACCATGATCAATCCAGACACTATGTGAAGGAGACACTGTTTCCTTGACATACTGTGACACTATTTCCTAATATATTTTGTCATCTTTAAATTTAATCTCTAACGGTCATATTTGAATATTTTAATGCACTGACATAATTAATGTTTCTTTGTATGCATACACTACTACAAATACCCCTTTTATCAGTGATAAAAATAGCCTTTAATAGTGCTAGAAAAGCCCTTTTAAAGCCAGCGAAGATAAGGGGGGGGGGGGGGTACCCTTTATCAGTGCTCCAAAAAGCATTGATAAAGATCCCTTTTATCAGCGCTAAAAAATGCACTGATAAAAGGGGTCTTTTATCAGCACTAAAAATAAGCGCCGATAAAAGGGTACTTTATCAGCGCATTCTTTTTAGCACTGATAAAAGACCCCTTTTATCAGCGCTTTTTTTAGGGCTGATAAAAATAAAAAAATTAAAAAATTAAAAAAAAACAATTTTTTTTAAAAAAATCTTGCCAATCAGGGGAGCTTTTATAGCGCTTGAGCCCCCTTTTAAGAGTGCTTTACATCCCCTCCAGCACCCGCACACACCCCCTCCACCCTTTATCAGCGCTAGCCCCCAAATCCACCCACATAGGTGCGCCCCTACCTCCACCAGGTTTTGAACTTGAGACCTCCCCCCTGCACGCCTAAGCCCTTACCACTCCTCTATTTTGATTTGTTTTCCATTTCATGATATCTCTATTTATATATATATAGTTATATTTATTCGTATAGTAATATATATTTATATTAATATATATATATATTAATATATATATATATATATAGTTATATTAATATATATATAGTTATATTAATATATATATAGTTATATTAATATATATATTTATAGTGATATTAATATATATATTTATAGTTATATGAATATATATATATGTAGTTATATTAATATATATATATATATATAGTTAGATTAATATATAGGTATATAAATATTAATATATTTTTATTTTAAATAAAATGGATATTATTTATTATTTACATAAAGATAATATATTTTATTATTTATATTTATAATTAAAATTTTATGTGTGAATATATAAATAATATGTATATATTATTATATATTAGATTATAAATAGAAATGAATTATAAAAAACGATAAAATTTCAAAGAAATAATATCAATATGAATGTAATACCCTGGAATAAATTCAGTCCCCACAAAAAAAAGCCAATAATACCCCCTTAAATGAGGCTGAAAATCCACAAAATGTTAAAAAATCGGGGTATCCTGACTAAAAACTCAGTTTTGGAGGACTTTTGGACCTTTTTTGGCCTTGAAAAATGAGATATGGGCTTAGCCTCAATCACAAGCACGTATAGCTCGTCACAGGCTTCGATTTGATATGCTGTAGAGCTCAAACAGACACCTAGATCAAAAGTTATGACCGTTTGAAGTTCGAGTTGTGTTTTCAACAAATTTTGGATCTTTTTTTTTTTTTATTTTTTATTCTTTAAATTGTTATTAAATGACTATTACTCCATAATAATTAGAAAATTATTTATTAAAAATATTTTTTAAATTATTTTATAGTCCATTTTCACTAAATATCTTATATATTACGTGTAACTATATATTTATACATATCTAAAATATATTTAAAATTATATTTAAAAAATATATATTATATTTATATAAATATAAATATATCTATATATTTAAATATTAATATATTTTTTAATTATTTTTTTGGAAGTAGACCCTTTATCAGTGCTACTAAAAAAACGCTGATAAAGGGGTACGTTTATCAGTGCTTTTTTTAGCACTGATAAAGGTACCCTTTATCAGGGATTTTTTTAGCACTGATAAACATACCCCCCTTTATCAGCGCTTTTTCATTAGTGTTGATAAAGGCTGGCGCTGACCTTGCCCAGTTTTTTGGTAGTGATATCATCGAACAGTACGAGATAAGAGGTGCAAAATACATGCAACCTGTCAGCCCCAACACATGCACTCTAAGATAAAATAGTAATGTGGCCTAGAAAAATACATATACAGAATGACACAAAGAACAAGATGAAGGTGTGAAATTGAGAACAATATAAATTTTAGATAATTGGATCATGCAACTCGATTCTACTGAAGAAAACACGAATCATACTAGAATCCCGAGAACATATTCACACTGTCAAACAACAAAAAGTAAAAAAGTTGGATCTGTCTGACTTATGACACTCTATTTTCTAGACAAGGGCTCGAATTCTGCATCTCCTTCACCTCAGAAGTCCAAAGCTGCAAAGACTAACACTCAGAGCACTTCTAAACCTATCTCAATCTTTCTGCTCTATTGTGTATATCTTTATTAAATTTCGAGCAGTGTGTGTCTCTATATAATAACACACCTTTTCTCCTGAATCAAATTTAAGGATACAAGATATCCTTACTCAAACATTCTTTTAATCTTGTGTATACCCACTGATATGTGTGGAAGAGGTCCCTGTGTGGCCTGGTCATCTTTACCCATGAAGAACTGTGGAAGAGGTCCCTGTGTGGCCTGGACAGTCCTGTGTACTATTGTTCAACCCCGATCCAGGGTGTGGATAAAGTTTATTTATATAAACCGCTTTGTGGAAGGTGATAACCAAGTGAAGTGGATTAGGTCTCGGATTCATACTGAACCACTTGTTTCATATCTTCTGTGTTGTATGATTTAGTCTTCTATGTTTTACTTCTTTTCTATATAACTCAGAATTCACTAAATTTACTTTGATAGTTAGTCTTGGAAAGAAGTTATAACTGTCTTGTCTTAGTAGAATAGCTTCAAAAGTAACTTTAATAACTGATATTAAGATTAATTAGAATTAATCAATATTATAAGATATTATTTAAACTGTCAAACTCTTATAACAGTATAACCTTGATTAATTAGGTTGTATTTAAATTAAAGGAAAAACCCTTTTTGGAAATATTTTTTTACAGAAATTTTTATAGATACTCAATTCACCCCCCACTTGAGTATTCTAATTCGACCAACATTTGGTATCATATGTTGTTTATTAAGACTTTGTTTAATCTCATGCAACTGTGATTGTAGTTGTACTTTAAAGATCATAAAATTTATGTCAAGTCTAAATTTATAGCTCTTTAAAACTATTATGTTATTATGGATAATAGATTGGAAGGTGCTACAACCAACAGACCACCATTATTTAATGGAACCAACTATGCTCAATGGAAAATTAAAATGAAAATACATTTAGAGAGTATGGGTTTTCAAATTTGGTCTTCCGTTATAGATGAATACAAGATTCCTACTACTGATAGAATCACATGGGATGAACCTACCAAAACTGCCTAAAATAACAATTTCAAATCTATGAATGCTTTATACTGTCCTTAGGAGATGAGGAATTCAATAGAATTTCTGCTTGTAAAACTGACCATGAAATTTGGGATACCTTGTCTGTCTCACATGAAGGAACATCTAGTGTAAAAGAAATGAGACTTAATAATTATACTATCAAATATGATAATTTAAAAATGAAACCTGATGATCCTATTTCAGACATATATCTAAGGTTCAATGAGATTGTAAACACAATGATCTCGATTGGAAGAGAAGTCACTACCAAGGAACAAATCATGATAATTATTAGATGTCTACCCGAGAGATGGAGGGGAACCTCTGTCTCTATTAGATAATCATGTGACATTAGCAAGCTAAAAGAACTCATTGGAAAACTGATGATGTATGAATAAGAGATGAAAGTCAACAAGGAGGAGGAGGATGAACCAAAAAGGAAATCTGTTGCATTCAAGACCACCACCTCTAAACAAAAAGATAAAGGGAAATTGGAAGCTTCTATAAAATATTTCAGTAGTGAAAAATCATCACCTGATAGTGATGAAGATATTTCTCAACTAGATAAAAGATTAAAAATATTTTACAAGAAGAAGAACTTTTTCTGAAAGCCTAACTTCAAGGGAAAATACGACCAAAAAGGAAATTGGAATAAGGACTGGAAAAGAAGTGGCAAGACTGATGAGATTGTCTGCTATGAATGTAAGAACAAAGGACATATCAAGGCTGACTGTCCAAAGATCAAGTATAAAAAGAAATATGGAGACAAGGACAAGAATTATAAAAAGGCCATGAAAGAAACCTGGAGTGCTTCTGAGGACAGTTCAAGCGACTCAGAAACATCACATGATGGACATGAAAACAAATCCAATATGTGTTTCATGACAAACTCATCTTAGGAAACACTGGACTCCCATGTACATGATTCATACTATTCTGAAGATGATAATGACTCTGAGAAAATGACTATTGAAGAAATGTTTGAATACTGTAACATGATTGAAGAAACATGCAATGAACTAAAAGACAGATATAATTCATTGAAGAAACAACATGCTCTTAATTTGACTATTAAATCTGAACTCTCAACTGAAAAAGAGAAAAATTATCAACTGCTCAAAGAAAACAATGAATTAAAAATGTCTAATGAGAAATTGAAGAATGAACTAGAAAAGTTTACCAATGGGAAGAATACCCTTACTCAAATTCTAGGAAAAAAATTACCCCTAAATACAACACTGGAATTGTTTATCAACCTATAAAAAGAAATATTGGTAGAACAAACTTTGTTTCAAGATCTAGGACATATAGTTTTACTTCCTATTCTGAACACAAATCATCTACTTCAAGTTATGATACATTGTCTACTGTTTCAAGTTTTTCTAGACCAAATATAGTTTATTTTTCTAATACTTTACTTAATGATTATAGGAAACCTATGAGACAGATATGGGTTCCTAAATCAATTATTACTAATATAACTGGACCCAAACAAGTATGGGTACCAAAATCTATTTTTGCTTAATCATTTTATAGGAAAGCTGCTTAAAGAGTTCTTGTAAAAGTGTATGGTACTTGGACAGTGGATGTTCAAGGCACATGACCGGAGACTAATCATGCTTCAAGAACCTAATCAAGATAGATGGAGGATATGTCACATTTGGTGACAATTACAAAGGAAATATTATTGGCATTGGATAAATCGGTAACTCTTACACTATTTTAATTTCTAAAGTACTGTTTGTTGATGGATTAAAATAAAATCTTCTTAGTATCGCACAATTATATAATGATGGATTTCATGTTAGATTTTAAAATGATGCTTGCAATGTCTTTAATTTTAAAGATGAATTAGTTTTTTCTGCTTTAAGAAATGAAAATGGTTACTCTGTTAACTTACATTCCTTAGCTTCTCAAGAAGCTTCATGTTTAAGTGTATTTTATAAAGAGTCGTGGCTTTGGAATATGATACTAGGACACTGTAATGTTCACTCCCTTAGAAAGATAACTAGAAAAGGCCTAGTTAAAGACTTACCCAAACTTGAGTTTCCAAATGAAAAATTGTGTAATCCCTGTCAAAGGGGAAAACAACACAAAGTTTCCTTCAAACCAAATAAATAAGTGTCAACTTCTCAACCTCTCGAATTGGTTCACATGGATTTGTTTGGACCATCTAGAGTTTCTAGTTTAAATGGGAAGTACTATGTCTATGTTCTAGTAAATGACTTTTCTAGATATACTTGGACCTTCTTTATGGCTCGCAAGAGTGAATCTTGCTCTTATTTTACTAAATATGCCAAGTCTGTAGAAAATATTAGTGGACTTAGAATTAAATATTTAAGAAGTGATCATGGCTGTGAGTTTGAAAATGAAGTGCTTGAATCCTTTTTCTCACAAAATGGTTATATTCTCTATTTCTCTTCCCCTAGAACACCACAACAAAATGGAGTTGTTAAGAGAAGAAATAGAACCCTGCAAGATATTGCTAGAACAATGCTTAGAAAGTATGACCTACCTATTTATTTTTGGGTTGAAGTTGTCAATACAACATGCTACATAATCAATACAGTGTTGATCAGACCTATTCTTAAAAGGACTCCTTATGAGTTATGGAACAATAAAAAACCCAAGGTTAACTACCTCAGAGTTTTTGGTTGCAAAGTCTATATCCTTAATACTAAGGAAAATCTTGAAAAATATGAATCCAAAAGTGATATAGGTATCTTTTTAGGATATTCCATGTATAGTAAAGCCTATAGAGTGTTTAATAAAATAACTAAATGTGTTGAAGAATTTTTCCATGTCAAATTTGATGAAACAGATCCACATGAGCCTAAAACCATTCTAGAAAACTTGGAGGATGATCTATTGAATCTGAACATTAATCCAAAATCCTCAAATCAGTCTGTAAAAGAATCAGTCAAAACTTCCAATTATGAAAATTCCTTAGAACCTGAACCTACTGATGAACCTGAAATCACTAGTCACTCCTTTACTAGAGCTGTTAGAACTCTTAAGAACCATCCCTTAGATGTTGTTGTCGGAGACCTATACAAAGGAACTCAAACTAAAGATTCTCTTAGAAATCATGTTGAACATCAAGTCTTCTTGTCACAAATTGAACCTAAAAACACTAATGATGCTATCAATGATGAATTTTTGGTTATGTCTATGCAAGAAGAACTTAATAAGTTTTAAAGGAACAAAGTTTGGAGACATGTTGAAAGAAATTTAAACACATTTACCATAGGCACTAAATGGGTGTTTAGAAATAAGGTAGATGAAGGTGGTAACATAGTTAGAAACAAGGATATATTGTTTAACCAAGGCTATAATCAAGAATAAGGAATTGACTATGAGGAGAATTTTTCACCAGTAGCTGGACTTGAAGCCATCAGAATCCTGCTTGCCTATGTTGCACATCTGAATTTCACACTATATCAAATGGATGTTAAAAGTGAATTCTTAAATGGGTATGTAGTTGAGGATGTTTTTGTTGAACAACCCCCTGGATTTACAAATCCTCATTTTCCAAATCATATTTTTAAATTATCCAAAGCTTTATATGGTTTAAAACAAGTTCCAAGAGCTTAGTATGATAGACCGAGTACATTTATTATTTCCAAAGGTTTCACAAAAGGAATAGCTGATCCTACCCTTTTTATAAAATGAACTTCTAATGATGTTTTTGATGTTCAAATCTATGTAGATGACATTATCTTTGGATCCTCAAGAAATTATTTATGTGATGATTTTTCTAAAATGATGCAAAAATAATTTGAAATGAGTTTAATGGGTGAACTAAAATTCTTTCTCGGATTTGAAATCTTTCAAAATAATGATGCTATTATTTTATCTCAAAGTAAATATACTAGAGATCTTCTAAAACGTTTTGGATTGGATAACACTAAAAGTAGTAACACTCCCATGAGTTCCACTTGTAAGTTGGATCTTGATGAATATGAAAAATCTGTTGATCAAACCACTTATAGAGGAATGATTGGAAGTTTACTCTACTTGACTACTAGTCAACCTGACATTATGTTTAGTGTGTGTATGTGTGCTGATTTTCATGAAAATCCTAAGGAATCTCATTTTAATGTTTTAAATATAATTTTCAAATACCTCAAGCATACACCCAAACTAGGACTGTTCTATCCTAGTGGAAAATCATTTGAATTAGTTAGTTATTCTGATGTTGACTTCGGTGGCTGTAAGCTAGATAGAAAAATCACCTCTGGAACATGTCACTTTTTAGTAAAGTCACTAGTATCATGATGTAGCAAGAAACCAAATTATGTTGCATTATCTACTGAAAAATCTGAATACATAGATGCTAGCAGTTGTTGAGCACAAATTTTGTGGATGAAACATACATTACAAGATTATGGATATCAATTCAGGCATGTACCTATAAACTGTGACAACACAAGTACTATTAACATCTCAAAAAAATCCTATTTCACATTCTAGGATAGAGCATATTAATGTAAGACATCACTTTTTGAGAGATCATTATCAAAAAGGTGATATATCTTTGGAATTCATTCGTACCGAGTATCAACTTGCTGATATATTTACCAAATCGTTAAATTTTGAAAGAATAGACTACATCATACATGAATTAGGCATGATAAATATTAAGTAAACATCTTAATGTTTCATGATTATGGTCTCATAGTTAGTACTTCATGACTACTGTCTAACAGTTACTGTCTCACTGTAACGCTTAGTTACTGTCTCACTGTAACGCTTAGTTATTGTCTCACCGTAACACTCAGTTACTGTCTCACCGTAACGCTCAGTTACTGTCTCACCATAACATTCATTCACTGTCTCACCGTAAAGACCTGATATGGTATCACCATAAAGTTCTTATTTAATGTTTAATTATGAATTAAAAATTGTATCATGGTAACTATTCATTTCACCTTTTTGTTTTCCCGTGTTTTTACTTTTGCGAAGTTTGGTATTCCTAAATGATAAAATAAAGGAAGTATCATTTGTCCTTCACACAAGCTTTATTCTATTCACTCATTTGTAACCCCTCTTCAAACCTACAACCATTTTCTCTCTCTTAAACCTTCAGTAGATGTTAAGGATGAAATTCCCTTCATCAACGACTCCTGAGAAGCACAACTCAAAGAAGAAGAAGATTGCACCTAAGCTAGAACCTGAAGGACCTCTAAATCCAAATCTAGTAAACCGAGGTGTATTACCTGAGAAAGAGGTTTTCCCTAAGTGTCTTATATCTAGTAAGTCTATGGTTTTGAGAGTTTTAGAATAGCAAGGCTGGTTAGAGTGGTTTTCAAAGAAAAATAGACCAATCTACCCTAAGTTAGTGGCTCAGTTTTATCAGTATGTACAGTTCTCTTTTGATTCTGAAGATGGTTATACTGTGAGAAGCTGGATCAATGGGAAAAAATTCTCATTCTCTTTGAGGTTATGGGCTACGTTCCTTAGGATACCTCATGAAGGCATCTGTGAGTATTATTAGAGAGGACCTCCAAATTCAAACGAATTCTTTGTTCTGGAGAATGCTTTGGAAGCATTAACTGGAAATGGCACCAAGAGGAGAGCCATTACTGCTGAACTATATGAAGAATAAAGGATTCTGTTCAAGTTTATTCAGAATATGTTTAGCCCCAGAAAAGGTGATTTTTCTGTTTTGAAATATCAGGATGTGTTTCTGATCCACCTTATAAAAAATGGGAATAAGATTAACCTTTTAAAGTATATCATTCACCACATGTGTGAACTCATCAAAGCCACATCCAAGTCAACCTACCTGTTATACTCTCAGATTATCTCAGCCATGCTTCTTTCCAAAGGTATTGTTGGACCTAATGAGGTTGTTATAAAGGATTGTGAGTACTGCCTTTCAAAAGTCACTATCAAGAGGATGAAGATAAATTAGAACCCTTGGAAAAAGTAATGGGTGGAAGACAATGATAGATTTTATGAAAAATTCAATCCTATGGAATATCCCTCAAGACCAAGAGATATTTATGATCCTATTTTGGAACCAGATGAGGTTTTTGAATACTCTTCTGAAGAAGAAGAAGAGGTTGTTGTAACTCTTAAGGAAACTGTTTCTATTGAGGAAGATAATACTCGTATCCCTCTTGTGGAAAGTTAAAAATAAGTCCCTTCACCTATAGATGTTGTTCATCTGGAAGAACAACCCGAGGTTAAAACAGAATCTATTTCCAAAGAAACTAAAAAGATTTCCATGGGAGAACCTATAGTGGAAGAGTCACCTGTTATAGAAGAAGCTGATCTTGAAGAACTCCGAGTAGAACAATCTATTCTTGAGATCATCCCTTCAGTTGAAGAAAGGATGGAGTTGTCTTTTTAGCTGGCTAGACAAGAAATGGGAGAGGAACTAAGAGATGAGTTTGTAGAATTAGATCAAGACCCTAAACTTATCAGTCCTAATAAGGATTCAACTGTTGAGGGGGAGCAATCCCCAAATATGAAATCCACTAAAGAACCAAACCCAATAGTTACAAGTCTTGTAGACACATAGTATAAGTTCCCCAGTTTCTATGATGTGGATGACTCTCAGCAAGTCTCAGCAAAAGGACTTGAACTTTCCTCTTTGTTCCATTTTAAATAAGTATTTAATATTTCCCCTACAAATGAACTTGAAACCATATCAATCCCTATTTCTAAACCTTCATCTAAACAACCATCTTTTGTGAGTTAGGATGATCTAAACGAATTTGGTGCTACCCTTTTGTCTGGTGTTGAAAAAGTCTTGAATTCCCAACCTGGTCTTATGACACATCTAAGTGAGAAAGATGCCTCTTTATTGTTGGAGAAAGTTATTTGGTAGATTCAACATAAAATGATTCTTGAGATTCAGGAAGTCTGAGTTGAAAATAGACAACTTAGTGATGAAGTGAATACCCTAAGATGTATGATTGAAGACATGCAGAAAGAGATTCATTTGAGATCAGAGTTTATTTCTCATCCTGTAGAACCTTCTGTTCCTAAAACCCCATAGAATGTTCTCTCTAAGATTCATCCACACTTATCTTCCTTAGATAAAAAGGTATCTGAAAGGAACAAACAAATTGTGAAGGAGATGAGAGATCTTGTTGTAAATCTTAACAAACTCACCGATGAATATACGAGGTGTCTGTAGAAAGTGCTGAATCAACTGAAATCTCTCACCACCACTGTCAATGCTTATAAATCCTCTATTAAATCCTCTCAACCCTCTTTAGACAGTGATCTACTCAGAACAGTGGTCAGAGAAGAGCTTCAGACTGTTCTTAGTTGCTTCAATAAATATTCTCTCTCTACAGTTATCAAGAATAATGATAGAGTTATTGATCTGGTCTAAATCTATTCTAAATTTCCAATGATGCTCAGTAAGATATTTCCAAGAAAGTGGATTTCTACTTCAACAGAATATTTTCCAAGACTGACATGAATAATCACTTCAAGTATCTTGTCGAAAATATGAGAATTCCTCATGTTACTCAAGCTTTCAAGACCCAAGTCCAAAATCTCACAGAGTTTACTTGGTTGCTGGACAAGTTTATGGAAAACAAGGATGATTTTGAGAAAGCCATGCAATATGGTGGAGAGATCATTGAGAATTTTATCAAACTCCTAAGGCCTTACCTTCATGTACAAAGTACAACCATTATTGCTCCTGTGGCTGCACCTCTAAGACATGGATTTCCTACATTCACCTCTGCCCTCACCTCCACCTCCATGTCTGTTAGTCAGGAACTGAGTCATATTAGGCCTATGATCCTTGATAAAGAACTGCCTCGGTCTTCTACTGTACTTACTTTGTCTCCCTCTATTTTTGAACGCCTTTCTTTACCTTCTCTATCAACCTTCTCACTCCCTTATTCTACCTCAACCTCTGCTTCTATGGCCTCCTCTTCTACTACCGCTGCTAAAGGAAAAGAGAAGGCCAACCCCTAAAGAAGAACAATGATTAAACCTTTTTGATAGGAATGATGTTGCTTTTGTTTTTCTCCCTTCTGTTTGTATTGGATCTTACTTTATTTAATGAAATGTTCACTTTTCAGGACTTCTTTTAATCCATATTTTTGATAATCCCAAAAGGGGGAGAAATCTCTATATGTTAGACATTTATCTTATGTTAGAAATTTATCTTATGTTAGACATTTATCTCTATATCTATAGTTGAATCAAATATACTCTTTAAATCTACATGATTTATGATCATTAAAAAGGGGGATATTGTTGGACTCCTCATGTACTAATCATGTTTTAATGACCACAAATCCTATTCAGCCTGGTTAAATCCTGTAAATTATATCAAATCATGTGTATTATTGTTTAAGTATTCTCATGTTTTAAGAAGATCCATTCAAATATCTTAATTGATCTACATTCAGTTTAATTAATTGACTTAATTTTATAATACCTTCTTTGAAAAATGATTAAGTCTAATTCATTCTATGATCATCATTTCTTTTGTCAGAATACAGTTATTTTGAAAAGTCTAAGACACCGTGAGTCTGCCAATCATTATGTCTTTCTGGCAAAGTAAATCAGACACCGTGAAGGATCAGAATCCGTGAAGGATCAGACATCGTGCAGCATCAGACACTGTGACCACAAGACATCAGGAACAAGACAACATGACCACGAGACACCGTGAACAAGACACCGTGAACATGACACCATGAACAAGACACTGTGAACAATACATCATGAACCAGACACCGTGACATCTAGACACCGTGATCATGAGACACCGTGACCGCGAGACACCGTGACTGCAAGACACCGTGATCAATCCAGACATCGTGTAAAAGAGACAACATTTCCATGACATACTGTGACACCGTTTCCTAATATATTATGTCATATTTCAATTTAATCTCTAACGGTCATATTTGAATATTTTAATGCACTGACATAATTAATTTTTCTTTGTATACATATCATCAGACAGTAAAAGGTACGAGGTGAAGAATACATGCAACCTGTCATCCCCAACACATGCACTCCAAGATAAAAGAGTAATGTGGCCCAAAAAAAGACATATATAGCATGACAAAAAGAAGAAGCTGAAGGCGTGAATGTGAGAACAATATAAATGTTATATAATTGACTCATGCAACTCGATTCTACTGAAGAACACACAAAGAATACTGGAATCCCGAGAACATATTCACATTTTCAAACATCACGAAGTACACAAGCCATATCTGTCTGACTTATGACACTTTTTTTTCTAGACAAGGGCTCAAGTTCTGCATCTGCTTTATCTCAGAAGTCCAGAGCTCCAAATACTAACACTTAGAGCACTTCTAAACCTATCTCAATTTTTTTCTCTGTTGTGTATCTCTTTATTAACTTTCGAGCAGTGTGTGTCTCAGTATATTAACACACACTATCTCCTACATAAAACTGATGGATATAAGTTATCCTTACTCAAACATTCTTTTACTCTTGTGTATACCCACTGATAAGTGTGGAAGAGGTCTCTGTGTGGCCTAGTCGTCTATACCCATGAAGAACTATGGAAGAGGTCCCTGTGTGTCTTGGACAGTCCTGTGTACTATTGTTTAACCCAAATCTAGGGTGTTGATCAAGTTTATTTATATAAACTTATTGGTGGTAGGTGATCACAAAGTGGAGTGGATTAGGTCTCTTCTTGAGACTAAACCACTTGTTTCATATCCCCTATGCTGCATAATTTTGTCTTCTCTATTTTAATTCTTTTCTATATAACTCATAAATCACTAAATTCACTTTGATAGTCAGTCTTTGAAAGAAGTTATAACTATCTCGTCTTAGTAGAATAGCTTTGAAAGTAACTTTAATAACTGATATTAAGA
This sequence comes from Viscum album, assembly GCA_963277665.1. NCBI lineage: Eukaryota > Viridiplantae > Streptophyta > Magnoliopsida > Santalales > Viscaceae > Viscum > Viscum album. Next base: position 924,999,606 of record OY728126.1, on the reverse strand, counting down.
TTACTGAGAATTAATCAATATTTTATGAATTTATTTAAACTATTAAACTTTTATAATAGTATAACCTTGACTAACTGGGTTGTATTTAACTTAAAGGAAAAACCATTTTTGGAAATATTTTTTTACAGAAATTTTTATAGATACTCAATTCACCCCCCTCTTGAGTATTCTACTCCAACCATCAATAATTTCACAATAACACCGACCACAATCAAGTAGAAAACAAGCCACAAAATTTTTATTTTAATGGTAGATTCTAAACCTAGAAAGGGAAAGACCTCTATAATCCTTAAAAATAAAAAACCCAAAATCAGCCCAAAACAAACCCTAAATATAACCCTCATGTGAATTAGGGTTCACTAGAGAAAGGAAAACTATATGGAAATGAAATGAGTGAGAATTTTAGAAGATAAAATAAAGAGAAAGAGAGGTTTACCTCAAAAATCCACTTGAAATCAAAGGATAAGATGCTCAAATAAAGGATGAAGGGATTGGAAATCTCCCTCAGATGTTATTGAATGTCCAAAAATGAGAGGGGAAAGTGGAAGGTCAAACCCCTTAAAACCAAAAAAGGGTATAATTGGAAAATCACAAAAGTAAAAACAGGGAACATGAACATCATGTCACAACCTCCGTAGTCACAGCGAAACCTATCTCCTAGGAAGAACCATAAGCTCACTACCAAGTGTCATATTTTGGAAATACATTACCTTTTTACAGTAAAACTACCACATGGGAAACCCCTCATGGTGTGACAATTTGTTGTGATAGCTCCCTAGAAAATGACCCCACATCTTGGGTTTAATTATGATGTGATATCTTCTATCATGGAATGAATCTTCACTTGGATGAAAATTTACAATGAAAAAACCAGTTGAGATATGACCCACCTATCATGATGTGATTACCTATAGTCTAGAATAATAGGCCACCCAACACACTCTTCATGACATAAACCACCTATATCATAGTGTGACTCACTGAAAATAGAGCCACAGAAATGAAAAATCACTCAAAATACTTACAATACCAAAAGACTACAAAAACTTCAAAATAACTCTCAATTATATAGTAATTTAATACAAAACTGATATGGGGGTGTCACATTGGAAATTGTGTGACAATGTGAATGAGTTCAAAAAAAATTTACCCTATTTTCTCAAATGGTTGAAAAAGATAAACTAGGATATGTGATGACACGACCCGAACCACCAGGACCCCACCTAGGTGGTGGGGTGATAAGTGTACACCCCAAGACCACCACTAGTATGCCAAGGGATGGTGACTATCATTGAGTAGAAATTTAACTCAAATGGAATCCATTATCTTAATGTACTTGTATGTAATACACACCACTACACATGCTACAAATGCATCTTAAATGAATGATAAATAAAAAATATGCATGAAAAAACCAATAGGATCCACAAGAAAGTAACAGTGTATAAAATATAGCAGAAACGGGAAGAATAAATTCCTGATAGAAAGGAAACCCAACATCACAACTTATATAAGAAAGGTCCCTTCTCACAATCTTAATCTACTAACACTACCAACTAACACTGCCACCAAGTATTGATAAGCTCTAACATTTCCTAGATTAATAAGATCACTACAGAACAACATGTATCCTACATAATTTATGACATGTGCAGGAAATATTCCCATATAAGGGGGGGAGTATATACATACCTAGTAGGATTACATGAAAATCACCATAAATATCCAAATACCAATCAACTCATAAAATAAGAATGAATAAAAAAATCCTAGATATACTTAATCGGAACCTAATACAAGGTAAAATTATTAATCCAGACATCCATCAATAAAATAATATTCACATGAATATCTATAAACTTGAATCATCCATAACTAATAACCCAGTGTAACCTCTCAAGATCAGATGTGGGGGGACTATGCCTTGTCGATGGGTGCATGATCATCGAGAGATTACCTAAACCAAGTGGATGACCATGCATTTCCTAATCTCAATGTCAGGGGAGTACCAACTCTCCAAATAGAGGAACACCCCAAGTGTGTTTGGGGGAGTACCAACCCTATCTATATATTGAAAATGGGGTACCACTCTTTAGCACAAATGAATCTTATAAGGGAGTACTAACCCTGAAAAATCTATGATAACCATTCTTGAAGCCCATCATCAGCTAACCACTACTAGAGAGAAAAACCCACTCACACTAGTTTGTGCCACATCTTAAATATCAATGTTGAGAACAAAATCACATTCTATATATAAAGATACTTATAATGGGATATTAGTATGTCCAAATCAGAGTTTGACAATAGATATACAATCAGTTGGTGGCTCTAGGATAGGTATATGGTGTTTCCCCTAGGGTACAAAAAATATAACCTCTAAGATTAATATATCCATGTACCAGGGTTTAAATGGAATATAAAGTTTCACATGTATGGTATATGATTTTTTACTAAACGATATATAGGTTCTGATATGTACCAAGGTGTGTATTTTCTATACACACTGAGTAGGTCATCTAGGGTCACATGGCATCTAATGAACAAACCTGAGTCTAATATAAAAGCCACTTAAGCCGACATGTCATGGTTGTGAGGTGCAATAAGATATATAAACAAAAGTCTCATATAAACCAAAACAAGACATATTATTAGAGTACAACTCAAAATAAATAAATACATCCAAGATCCAAACAATCAATCCAAATCATCTAAACCAGAAAGTATAACAAGACAAGACCAACAAGTATCTATGTGACCAACCTTCACCTACAAAACTTCCCACAATGATGAAAATAAAAATAAATATAATCCAAAATACTACATAATGACCTTACCTTTACCTGAGTCTTGTAAAAGAACATCTAAAACCACTGAAGGCACCCAAGTGAAAAATTAGGGTGTGAGAAAAAAAATCCCAGTAGGATACCACCACAGAGTCTATACAAGGTCCTATATCAAGAATGCATCATTTATAGATTTTAAAATAAAAACAATTTTACAAATAATTTTCATAAATCCAAATCCATTTTTAAATCACATTCCATTGGATTTTCCTAAAAGAATTTAATATCCACAAATCCAATAATATGAAATGTATAAGTGATAAAATTTTAAATCATATCCACACACCATAAGGTAAAAAAGTAAAGACATATCTATGAAATAATCCATCATGTAAAACCATGTGATACAACCTCATGTGAAAACATTTGATAAGCAATCCATGAAAAAATCCATAATGAAAAAAGCCTAGTAGGATACCATCATAGAGTCTATGAGAGGACTTATATCAAGAATGAAACTTTTAAAATAAAAAATTCAAAGAATTTTTATAAATCCAAATCCATTTGTAAATCACATTACTTTGGTTTTTCATAAAATCATTTTATATCCACAAAGCCAAGAATATGAAATGTATAGGTGATAAAATAGGAAATCATATCCACACACCATAAGGTTAAAAAGTAAACACATATCCATGAAATAATCCATCATATGAAACCATGTGATACAACCTCATGTGAATACATGTGAGAAAAAATACAAGAAAAAATTCATCATGCGATAAATAATCCATAAATAAAAAATCACTCTGAATTGGACCCTAGCCTATTGGTACCAAATTATATCATGCCCTTCCATAGTTCATTGATAACTCAAAAGTAACCCCTAGTGGTTCCACACACACTAGGGTCACCTTGTCCCTTTCCTAACGCACCTAAGGTTCCTAATGTGCCAAGTTTGTCAAAATCCATTTAAAAAAAATGATCAAAAATTTTAAAACCTTTTCAAAACCATTCTAATACACTTTAGTGTTTTAAAACCCATTTCTGAACCAAAACAACCATTCAAGAATTTAATCAAACACTTGGTGTGAAAATACATTTTTTAAAGAAATACCCCTAAAAAATGTGAATATTTCCATGAAATATATTGAACAGAAATAAAATCAATTCAATGAAAAACCCAAAGTAATTTTACAATAATGATAAAAAATCATAAAATTAACCCATTGTATAGAAATACCTTCCTTAAAATGTGGTTAGAACAAATAACCTTCGAAAAAAATACCAGGGAAGAGTAGATCAGATCCTCCCAATCTCAGATCCATAGGAAAAAAAGTAAATCCCCATAAAAACAATTAGATCGAGAATAAAAATCCAATTGGGATTTAAAAATACGAGAGGAGAAGATATCTAACATAGATCTACAAATAACAAGGGAAAATAGATAAAAAACGAAATATACCTCAATTTGATCCATCAATAATTAAGAAAAATCACCTAGAATCCAAGGGCGGATACCTAAAAAGTGTTGGGGAAGGGTTAGGATGAGGAAATATGATATTATGGGTGATTAGGCTTTAAAACAACAAAGGGAAAAAGGGTAAAATATAACTTTTTAAGAGTTTAGAGGGAGTCGCATGGTTTCTTAGGTAGACCGCATGGTGAAAGTAACTGTGCATCTTAACTGTGTTCCCCTATTGGCTATTCTATCTGAGGGTATTTAGTTTTTACTAGAGTCCACATGGTTTGGTAAAACTATTCTTAAACCATGTGACACACCTGGAAAACTTCTAGAGACCCCACATAGTTCACTGGGAATGTCACACGGTTTTTCAAATAGTGCGCAAACCATGACAAATTCTAGTGGAACCTCATGAATTCATACTTCATGGTTATCACATGGTTAAACTAACAATGTGAATTAACCATATTCCTTTCCAATTTTCCCCATGTCATATTATTTTCAGCCTCTGATCCCCAAATCATCCTCCACCCCAAAAGAAAAAATAACCAAGGCATGACTAAGGCGTACCTATGACCTGGAGGGAATCATAATTCTCCCCACCATAAGTGATTTATGTCCCTATAAAGTCCTCAAGATTCTAGACCTATAAAAAGAGAAGGCCACAAATACCACATCAAATATTCCTTCTCTCATGTATCATGGATATTGGCACCCTTGTTTTAATGATTACCAAATTATGTTAATTATGTTTTTAAGGGATTTACTATTTTATGATAACATTTTATAATATTAAGAAATCTGATGAAATATTGGATAAGTTTGAAAATGAAATACTGCCATAAAATACTCACCATAAGAGTTGATTCACCATTAAAAAAGCCTTGTCACCAAACTTTACCTATCACTATAAAAGAATCACTGCTGGAGTTGAGTCACCACCAGAAAAGACTCACCGCCAAAATTTACCTACCATAAGAAAAGACTCACCCCCAGAGTTGAGTCACCACCATAAAAGACTCACCACCAGAGTTGAGCCACCACTATAAAAGACTCACCACCATAGTTGAGTCACTGCCAGACTCAACTCATCATTGAACATGAGTCACCACTAGAAAGGATTCACTGCATGGAATGAGTCATGATTAGATGACCTTCAACCAAATGACCTACCACTATATGACCTACCTCCAGATGACCTACCATCATACATGAGTCACCGCAAAACATGAGTCACCATTGAACTAGAGTCACCACCAGATGACCAACCATATGATGACCTATCACCATCCTCACTCATCCTTAGATTGACTCACCACAATATATGAGTCACTGTCATCATGTGCAACCATCTCTATTCTATACCATTTGAATTAAATTATTTCAATGGCTATATTAATGAAATTAATGATAATAGTTATTTTATAATTACATTCTAAACTATTGTAGGGAAAAATTAAAGTATATGTCAGAGCTCAATATGAGGATGTGTAGGATCATGATGATTGATCTTAAAACAAACTCTCTCTCATGCAATGATTTATATTCGAAGAAGTATCCCTCATGCACATAAGTTTTAGAGATAAAATAGATGATAATTTTTGATAATTTCTTGATACAAGAAGGATCTTTTCATGAGAACTTACACACTGTATAATTTTCTACATTCCTACTATAAAATAGTGGCATACACAAAACAACAAGATCTTTTCCAACAATAAGAGAAAAAGAGAGATTTACGACAATCTATTTTATTAATACTTATATTAAATTGGCTCGATCTCTTCTCCAAGACTCATATAAGGAGACTCAATCATATAGAGCACTTATAATTGAGAAACACTATCTTTTCTATATCTTATTGATTGCTCTATCTATTTTTTTTACATTAAAACTTTGTTCTTGTTTTTTATTTTTACCAACAAACATTTTCTCATGCGTTATAACTGTAGAATAATATATATTATTTTATCTCTATTTTCATATGTTTACCCATGGAATTTATGGAAGAGATCCTATGTGTCCTATGATTATTTTTCTTCCCACAATTATTATGAAATAGGTCACTCCGAGTCTTGTAAATATTTTATATTGTTGTCTGCATGCCCAATCTAGTTTATGGAATATATTATATTTATATAATCTTCTTGGATGTTTGTGACTTCTAAGTGGAGTGTATTAGGTCTCGTCTTGATGTTGAACCCCGTGTTTTATTCTATTGTGTGTTTTTGTTTTTTTTCATTTTTTACAAATCTTTAAACTATATTTTTTTAAACTGAGAAAAAATTACATTGATAGTTAATATTAAATAATGTTAATATAATTATTTGATAGAGTAAATTGATTTAAAAAGTTAAAGTAATTTTCATATTGTTTTAATTGAGTAGTAATCAAGCTTTGATGAATCTTTTAAAGGATCAAAATTATATTAAACTACTATTTTGATTAAATGGGTGAATTTAATTTAAATTAGAGGATTTTATTTAAAATTATTTTTATTTTAATTTTTAATTTGTAACTCAATTCAGCCCCTCTTGAGTTACTCACTCCGACCAACATTTTGTATCAAAGGATTTCAAAAAAATTCAAATGTGATTTTAGTTATATTTTAATGATCATAAATTTCTATTAGTTATAAATTTATTTGTTTAATGGATAATAGAAAAGAAGGTTCTTTTAATGATATACCTCCTTTATTTAATGGAAATAATTAGGATCAGTGGAAAATAAAGATGAAAATTCACATTGAAAGCATGAGTTTTGAAATTTGGACTGCTATTGATGATCAATAAGAAATATCTAATACTGCTATAAATACAAGGGATGATGCTAATATAACTTCCTATAACAATAAATATAATTACATGAATGATATTTACTATACTTTAGGATATATAAAGTTTAATAGGATATCTACTTATAAAATTGTATATAAAATCTGGGACACTTTAGTTGTTTCTGATTAAGGAACAACTAATGTGAAAGAAATAGGATTAAATACTTATACAATTAAATATGATAAATTTAAGATGAAACCTAATGAGATTATTTCTGACATGTATCTTAGGTTCTATGAAATAGTGAATAAAATACATTCCTTTGGGAATCTAGTTTCTAAAAATTGTCAAATCATGCTGCTGTTGAGGCATCTTCTTGAAAGAGTGAGAGAAACTTCAGTATCAATCAGAGAATCTTTTGATATTAGTAAGCTACCTATTAAGAAGTTTATTGGAAAGATAATAATGTGTGAGAAAGAACTTAAAGTGAACTTATAAGAGGATGATTAATGTGAAATGAAATCTATAACATTCAATTTTACTACCTCAAATAAAAAAGTGGAAGTTCAAGCTGAAATCTCAAGTGATGAAGAATCGCTACATGGTAGTGATGAAGAAATGGAATAACTATCCAGAAGGTTTAACAGGTTTTATAATAAGAATAAATTATTTAGAAAACCAAGTTAAAAAAGAAAATATGAAAATAGTGGAAATTGGAAGAATGACTAGAAGAGGGATTCCACTCAAAATGAGATCATCTATTATGAATATAAGAGAAAAGGGAATGTTAAAGATGACTATCCCAAACTGAAGTATAAAATGAAGTATGATGAAAAGTATAAGAAATAAGATAATGAAATTAAATCCATATAGAGTGATTCTGAATACATCTCCAGTGACTCGAACTCACCCCAAAAGGAAAAAAATGACAAAGAAAACATGTGTTTCATGACAAACACATCAGAGGTATCAAATATCTTTCTTGATTCTCCTATAAATATTTCAAATCATTATGGAGAGGAAAATAATGATGAAAATATGAAAAATGAAGAGATTTTTAAATATTGTAACATACTAGAAGATAAATTCAATGAGTTGAAAGAAAAGTATAAAATTATAAAGATAAATCATGCTTTAACTATTAATATTAAATATGATTTTGTTGTTGAAAAAGAGAAGAATGATCAGTTTTTGAAAGAAAAAACTAAATTGAAATTATCTAATGAGAAACTAAAAAATGACTTAGAGAGATTCACTAATGTTAGAAATACTCTTACTCAAATATTGGGAAAATATATTTCATGTAAGTACATCACTGGCCTAGGTTATCAACCTGGACAAAAGATAATTTTCAAGAATAGTTTTTTTTCCTAAATCTAGTTCTAGAAATTATTTTGAAAGTTATTATTATACTAGTTCTAATAATGTTTTTATGTCAAGAAGTTTACAATAGAATTACAAGAAACCCCTTAAGAAAATATGGGTTCCTAAATCCTTAATTACTAAAAATTATTCTCCTAATAAGATTTGGGTACCAAATTCATTTTTGGTATAAAATTGTTTTATAGGGAACCTACTTGAAGAGATCCAGTAAAAGACTATGATATCCGATTTTTTTCATAGACACATGATTGTAGATTACTCAAGCTTCAAAAATTTGATAAATGTTGAGGGTGTACATGTCACCTTTGGTGAAAATGCTAAAGGGAAAATCATTAGCCTTGAATAAGTTGGTAATTCTAACTAAATTTTAATTTTTAATGTACTGATTGTGGATGGTTTAAAACAAAATATTCTTATCAGATCACAACTATGTGATGACGGTTTTCATGTGAAATTTAAAAATAATTCTTGTAATGTTTTTTATTCTGAAAATGATTTGGTATTTAATTCTTTGAGAAATGGTAATTTTTATATTGTTGATTTAGATTCTTTATTTTCTCAAAATATTTCTTTTCTAAGTTTATTTCATATGGAATCTTGGAATTTGAATAAGAGACTAGACCATTTTAATATTCCCTCACATAGAATGATAACTAGGAAAGGGTTAATTAAAATCTACAGAAACATGAATTCCCAAATGAAAAAGTTTGTAACCCATGTCAGAAAGGGAACCAACACATGATATATTTCAAATCAAGGAAATAATTTTCAACTTCTCAAATCCTAGAGTTAGTTCACATGGATTTGTCTAGACCATATAGAGTATATAGTCTAAATAGGAAGCACTATGTCCATGTCATTATAGATGAATTTTCTAGGTATAATTGGGTATTATTTTTATCTCACAAAAGTTAATCCTACCATTACTTTACCAAGTATTCTATATCTATATAAAATATTAGTGTACTTAGGATTAAAACCATAATAAGTGATCATAGTCATGAGTTTGGAAATCAAGACATTGAATCCTTTGGTTCAAAAAATGGACATAATCCCAAATTTTATACTCTTAGTACCCCACAATAGAGTGATGTTATATAAATAAGAAATAAGAAACTTTAAGAAATTTCTAGTACTATTATTAATGAATATGACCTTCCTGTTTACTTTTTGGTAGAGGTTGTGAATACAGTATACTATATAATTAATAGAGTCTTAATAAGAACAATCTAAAAGAAAAACCCTGATGAACTTTGGAATAGTAGAAATCATAAGCTTAATTACTTTATAGTTTTTGATTAAAAAGTATTTATTCTTCAAACTAAGGATAATATTGACGACAAGTTTTCTTCCAAGGGTGATGATTTAATTTTCCTTGGTTATTCTACATCTATTAAATCATATAGAGTGTTTAATAAAAGAACCAAGATTGTGGAAGATTTTGTACACATAAAATTTTATGAGATAGATCCATAGGATCCTAAGACCCATTTATAAAACATTGAGGATGATTTATCAAATCTATAAATTAATTCCAAACCTTATGACACTTTTGTGAAACAAATAGAAAAATCATCTAGTTCTGAGGAACTTTTACAATTTGAACCTGAACTAGTGGATGACAATGATATGAATAAACCTTATTTTTAAATAGATATTAGAACTCATAGATACCATCCTATATATATCATAGTTGGATACCTAGATAGAGGTATATATACTTGAGATTCTCATAGGAATCAGGTTGAACAACAATCATTTTTTTCGTAGATTAAATGTAAGAACCTCAATGATCCAATTAATAAGGAATCCCAAGTAATTGATATGAAAGAGGAACTTAATCAATTTCAAAGAAATAGAGTTTGGTAACTTGTTGATATACCTAAAGACACCATAAATATTGTCACTAAATGGGTGTTTATAAACAATTTTGATGAGTTTGGAACAATTGTAAGAAATAAGGATAGATTGGTTGCACTTGGTTATAGTCAGGAAGATGGTATTGACTATGAGGAAACATATACACCTATAGAAAGACTTGAATCCATTAGAATACTATTTTACTATGGAACACATTTGGATTTCAAACTATATAAAATCAATTTTAAAGTTCATTCTTAAATGGTTATATAGTTGAGGATATTTTTGTTGAACAACTCCCTAGTATTCAAAATCATCATTTTCCAAATCATGTTTTTAAATTAACAAAAACTTTATATAGTTTAAAACAATCTCATAGATCTTGGTATGATAGGCTCAATTTTTTTTCTAATTTCTAAAAGTTTTTAAAAAGGTATAGTTGATTCTAATATGTTTATAAAAATAATTTTAAAAGATGTTTTAGCTATTCAAATCTATGCTGATGATATTATCTTTAGATCATCCAAAAATTCTTTGTTTAATAATTTTTTAAAAATGATGAAAAATAAATGAGTTTAATGGGTGAATTGGAATCCTTTCTTGGTTTTTATATTTTTAAGAATAAAGAAGGAATTATTTTAAATCAAATTAAATACAAAAAAAATATTCTTAAACGTTTTGGTTTTGATAACACTAATAGTAGTGACACTCCCATGAGTTCCACCCGTAAGTTGGATCTTGATGAATCTTAGAAGCCAATGGATCAAACTGGTTATAGAGGTATGATTGGAAGACTTATCTACTTAACTGCTAGTCGGCCTAACATTATGTGTAGAATGTGTATATGTGATTGTTTTCAAGAAAACCCAAAGGATTCACATTCAATTTATATTAAAAATATTTTCAAATACCTCAAATATACAACCAATTTAGGACTATTCTACCCTAGATGATAATAAATTGACTTGGTTAGTTATTAAGATGCTTATTTTGGTGGTTACAAGTTAGATAGAAAAAGAACCTCTGGAACATGTCATCTTCTGGGAAAGTCCCTAGTATATTGGTGTAGTAATAAGAAATTTTTTGATGCATTATCTACTATTCAAGATGAATAAATAGTTGTAGGTAGTTTCTATGATCAAATTTTGTGGATGAAACAAACTATACTATAAAATGAATATCAATTCAGAAATATCCATCAAAATTATGAAAACGAAAGTGTAATAAATATTTCTAATAATCCTATGTATCACTCTAGAACAAATCATATTGATGTAAGACGTACTTTTTTGAGAGATCATTTTTAAAAGGGTGATATAAATATTGAATTAATTGTAAATAAACATCATATTGCTAATATTTTAACTAATATCATGAATTATAAAAGATTAAAATCCATCAAAAAAGAATTAGGAATGATAAATTTTTTATAAAATTTAATTTTCAGAAGCCACTATTGTAAATTAACCACAATTGTAAATGAAACACTGTTGTAAAAAAACCACCATTGGAAATCACCCACCGTTAGAAATCAACGACAATTGGAAATCACCCACCATTAGAAATCACCCACCTTTGGACATTACCCAACATTGGATATAACCCACCATTTCTAATTTTATTTCTTTGGGTTTATTTTGTATTCAATTGAAATGTTTATATTTTATTATGTTCTTTGGTTTTAAATACCTAAATAATATAATTTTGGGCTTAAATATAATTTCGATGCACTCCCTCACTCACACCTCTTTCCATTAGAACATATCCTATACCCCTTTATCTCATGACCTTTAGACTTATATAATACTTATTTAAACCATTACTTTATTGAAATTGTTTGAGTGAAGCAAGCTACTATGTCGTCTCCTGAGGAATCATGACCTTTGAAGAATCCTAGAAAAGAATCGAGAAGACAGGTATTCATGCTGTGGAACCTGCAAATCATGAATCATACATTTATTTCTGAGAAATAAACAAATAAAGAATTGTTTTTATCTAGAAAATTTATGGTGTTTAAAGTGGTCTAGGGACAAGGAGGGATGGACTAGTTCTCTAATAATGACAGAACATTCTCTCCTAGGTTGGTACACTAGTTTTATCAATATTCCAAGTTTAGCTTTAGTGAAAATGAAGATCATATTAGAAGCATGATAGATGGACATGAGGTAATATTCTCTTCAAAATAATGGTATAAGTGTATTAAGGTACCTCATGAAGTAGTTTTGAATGAATATCAAGGGTTGATTCCTAGAGATATTGATTCTTTGGTTTGTGAGAATTATTTAGTAGAACTTACGGGAGATAGAACTTGAATAAGACCTTCTACAACCAAATTGGATAGTGAGTACAGACTTCTTTTTAAGTTTATACAACATATGTTAAGCCCTAGAAAAGAAGATTTCAACATAATGAGATACCAAGATGTGTATCTTTTATACATTATGAAACTAGGATACAAAATCAACCTATGAAGATATCTAATGGTGCATATGATAGAGATGCACAAGGAATATTCCAGGTCTAATTCTATTATATATCTTAAATTTATATCATCCATGCTTGAGGCCAATGGATTGGTTGATGATGTTGATGCTTCTGAAGTAATGTGTGGAGGATTTTTCCTTAATAAAATGATATATAATAGACTAAAGGTAAATTGGAATCCCTGGAAGAGTAAATGAGTTTATGATACTGATAAAATTTATGAGGATTTAAATTCTATAGATCACCCTTCTAGACTAGAGAATCTTGTTGATACTGACATGGAGTTGGATGAGTTAGTAGAATATTCTAATGAAGAGAAAGAAACTAATGTAGTGGTTTCTACTTCTCATGACGATGATGAGTTATATTTTTATGAGGGTAGTGATCTTGACATACCTAATATCATAGTGGTCTCTTTTGGTCTAGATATTCCTATAAGATCTCTACCTATTAGAGAAAATATTCTAAGTGAAGGGGATGAAGAAGTGGAAACTAAAGTTTAAGGTGAAGAACAGTTCAAGAGTTCTTTATCTAAATATTCTAAGGAAATTTTGGATGTTTATGATAATGAAAGTAATAGTGATGAAAATGGAAGTGATGAAGGTCATGGTGATGTAAATGATGGAAATAATGAAGGTGATGGAGATGATAAAAATGAATAAGATAGTGTTGTAGATGGTAGTGATGATGGTTATGGTCATGTTGGTCCTAATGATCATAAGATAACTCAGACATGTCATTATTCTCTAGGTATATTTGTTTCTTCTATATATGAGGGAAGACCAATTTTTGTTTAATATGTTTATGAAGATTCCTTTTATAGAGATGAGATGATGACATATTTTGAGGGGGAGGAGACCCTTAGTTTTTTTATCCACCGATTTGATCCTACATATGGAGAACCTTATGAGAATATAGTCTTATCTTCTTCCAGGATGGGTGTAATAGATCTTGATGAGTGGAAAAGATTCCTAGGGTATGTGAGGCTTGAATTGGACTATTTGGACTCATATGTTGATGAGATAAGTCCACCAAATCATGGTGGACCTTCTTATCTAGTTTTAGATGATATGGATCCTAAGGGACCCATGGTTGAGTATATTTATACTACAGGAGAGATTCAAAGATTTTCTTCATATGTTCCTACCAGACCTAAACCAGCAAAGGTTGTTGTGACTTATGTTGAGAGAGATTCTACACCCCTCCCTATTACTGCGAAACCTATGTTTTTAGATATTATTTTCTGAGGTAATTTGGAGTATTTCAAAGAGAGGCTTCTTTCTGATTTTGGTATGATTTTTGAGGATTTAGGCACATCCAATCACACATTTTAGTGGGCATGATACTAAAAACTTATTTGAGTTATTTTCTACCACATCTATCCAAAGATGATTCATAATATTTTAGAATTTGATATTGAGAATAGGTGGTTAGCTAGTGAGATGGAGTCCTTGAGTAATATAATGGAGGATATAAGGACCTATTTTGCTGAGAGTTTTTTTCTTTATTGGAGAGATTGGAGACTTTATATTTAGTAACTTATACTTGTAGTGATCTACCTCTATCTACTTCTCTTGATATAAAGTTTATTTGGTCAGTTGTTTGGGAGTAACTTCATACTATTCTGGGAGATGCTCCTACAACTCTTTAGGAGGATCTAAGATAGATCAGACAGTATAGTGATCATGTTTATATGATGGTAATGGAATTATTAAATAATTCCAGATGTGATCGGGAAATAATTACCAAGGCTATTAAATATTACCTTTCCAGGATTTACACTAAGAATGAATTGAAATCACACTTAAAGTTTCTATATGAGAAACTTTAGTTACCACCAGTTTCCAGAGATTTTAAAGAATACATCACTCAGTTAAATGAGATGACAAATATGATTCAATTTTTTATGGAGTAAAATAAGGAATTATTCAGTGCCATGGAGCATAGAGGCAACATCATTATAGATTTGATAAATATGAACAATCCATTATTATATGTGTCTGTTAGAAAAGTAGTAGCTCATGAGGCCATTCCAGTGACTACTCATCTAACTCCTCCATCCACTTCCCCTGAGTATTTTAGACTAGTTGTTTTCTCAAATCCAAATGATCCTTTTCAAACTTAGTTTTAGAATCTTTGTTTTTCTCTCAGGGCAGAAGTTCAACATCTTCAGCCAGTGATTATCCAGGAGCTACCTTCTTTTAATTAAGTTCTTATAGCCACTACCTCACTTCCCTTAGTCTATACCTTTATTCCCCTACCTCTAATAAGGGGAAAGAACTTGCTGATTCCTAGTACCTAGGCTGAAAGTGATTATGATTTGATTTTTTTCTTTGATAGGCACTTTATTGTATTTTTCCTTCTTTATGTAATATAGTCTCTTTTGAGTTAATGTAATTTATCTTATCATTTATCTTTTTATATTTTGACTTCACTTTTTTTATATTCACTTTTTGATAATCCTGAAAGGGGGATAATTCATATAGAATTCATTTATGGGGAGAATAATTATATTCATTTACATTTATTTTTATGTTTATGTTTATGTTATCCTGTCATTACCATATCTTTGATACTATCATTATTTATATTCTATTTTTAAAATTTATGTTCAAAGCCTCATAGTATATTTTTGAAGTGTTAAGCAGATGCCATTACTTTTTTCAAATACATTTATTTTATGCCAAATTTTTTTTTATAAATGGTTTGTAAAATGCCATGATTTTTTATCATAAAAACGGGAGATATTGTTGGAAATATTGTTTTAATGATCACAAAATCATGTTAATTATGTTTTTAATGTATTTACTATTTTATGATATCATTTTATATTATAAGGTAATCAAATGGAATATTGGCTAAGTGTTGAAAAAACCTAACACTAGAAAAGACTCACCACTAGAGTTGAGTCACTACTAGAAAAGATTCCCTGCCAGACTTTACCTACCACCAAAAAAGACTCATCGCAAGAGTTGATTCACTACTAGAAAATTCTCACCACCAGACTTTACCTACCTCCAGAAAAGACTCACCATCAAAGTTGAGTCACTACCAGAAAAGACTCGCCACTAAATACGAGTCACTAACATACTTGACTCACCATTGAACCCAAGTCACCACCAGAAAAGAGTCACTTCTAGGAATGAGTCACCATAAAATGACCCACTACTAGATGACCTACCACCATATGACCTACCATTAGACATGAGCCACTTTTGAACATGAATCACTATTGAACATGAGTCACCACATATCATGAGTCACTACCAGATGACTTACCGTCAGATGACCTACCACCAGCCGGACTCATCGTCGGACTGAATCGCTACTAGACATGAGTCACTGTTAGTATGCTCCACCATAACTATTATAGGGTATTTGAATTAAATGATTTCAATGGATATATTAATGTAATTAATGATAAGAGTTATTTTATAATTATATTATTAACTGTTGTAGGGAAACATTAGTCTATATAAGAGCTTAGTATAAGGATACAAAGGATCGTGATGATTTTTCTTCAAATGGACTCTCCATCATGTAGTGGTTTATATTCAAAGAAGTATCCATTATGCACATAATATTTAGAGAGTGAATAGATGATCAAGTGTGATAATTTCTAGACACAATAAGGATATTTCCATGAGATCATTCACGCTGTATACTTTCCAACATTTCAACTATGAAAGAGTTGAGTATACTAAACAATCAGATACTTTCCTACAATTAGAATAAAGAGATATTTACAAAACTCTATTTTACTAATAATTTTATATAATTATATTGAGCTATTCTCAAATCCAAATATAAAGAGACTCAAGAATATATAGAACTTTATAATGAGAAAATCTATCTTTTAATATCATATTGTTTTTTCATTCTGTTTTTTTCTTTTACACTTGATTAGTGTGCTTGTTTATTGTGTTTATCAACACGCACTACATCCTGTGTTATAACTAAATAGTAATAGATATTCTCTTCTCATTATTTTCATATGTTTACAAATGATATATTTATAATAGGTTATGTGTGGACTATAATTTTTTTCATCAAACAATTATTATGGAAGAGGTCCCTCAGTAACCTAGATATATTTTATACTGTTTCCTGTATACCCAATCAAGGTTGTGGATCATATTATGTTTATATAATCTACTTGGAAGAAGGTGATTGAAAATTGGATAGCATGCAAGCCTAAATCATATCCTTAAGAGAATGAACCCCTTGTTTTATTCAACTGTGTTTTTTTATTGTTTCATTATTTACAAATCTTTAAAATGTATTTTCTTTTAAGATACAAAAAAACTAGTACTTTGATAGTTAATCATAAATAGTTTATATATAAGTATTTGATTAATTAAATTTATTTTAAAAGTTAAAGTAATTTTCATATTGTTTTAGCTGGGTAATAATCAAGCTTTGATGAATATGTTAAAATATAAAAATTATATTAAATTACTCTTTTGATTAACTGGTTGAATTTAATTTAAATTGGGGGATTTTATTTGAACTTATTTTTAGCATAAATATTTATTAGGAACTCAATTTACCCACCTCTTTAGTTACTCACTCTGACCAATAGTGGTTATCCTGTCTGCACTGCCATAGTACTTAGACCAAGGGAATCATTTTAAAAAGCAATACCATATCATGGTGGTCCATAATCTGAACTGGTAACTCAACAATGGTGGTATTAGGATCAATATCAACATCATACCATTCAATCACACGATAAGGATCATAGTGACACCTAGTCTACAAGGAAACATGAAACATGTTGTGAATCGAAGTCAAGTGAGATGGTAAGTCCAATTGATATGCCAAATTTTAAATTCTATATATTATCTCAAAGGGGAAAACATATCTCAGATCCAACTAACCCTTATTACCAACCAAAAATGTCCCATGAAAGGTGAAACTCTAAGAAAAAATAGTCCCCAAACTAAAACTCTAGAATCTGATGATGATATTCTGCATAAGATTTATGACGACTTTGAGCTATGGTCAACTTCTCTAGGATCAATTGCACCTTTTTCATCATCTCTTGAATGAGAATCTACCTAAAAAGTACCATTATCCCAAATATTCCTAGAATAATATAGATATACCTAGCTAATCATACAATGATTCAAAGGGAACCATATTTATCGAAGATTGATAACTATTTTTATAGGTAAATTTGAACAGAAGAAAATTCTTTTCCCAAGATCTTCCAAAATAAAGCATGCAAGCCTAAAGAATATCCTTAAGAATCTAGATAGCTCTCTCTTTCTATAAATCCATCTATAGTTGATGATCCATGATCAATTTCAATTACAAACCCATAAACTCTAGCAAAACGTTCCATAACCTGGATTTGAACCTCATGTCCCTATTAAAAACAACAATACATAGAACCCCATTATGTTCCACAATCTCATAGACATATAAGACCCCAAATTGTTCCACCTTTATCATCTCCTTGATTGGTAAGAAATGCACCAATTTTTTGAGTCAATCAATGATCAACAAAAGAACATACTTTCCAATAGGATTACATGGAAAACCAATGATGATGTCAATGGAAATATCATCCCACTTACATTCTAAAATGGAAAAAGTTTTCAAAAAACCATCAGGTCTCTGGTTTTCCACCTTAATTTTTTGAAAAGTGAGACACCTTGAAAAAAAATCTACAATTGACCACCTCTTCCCTCACCACCAATACTAACATATCATGTTTTGATACATCTTGGTAGCCCTAGGGTGTACATACCAATATAACGGGTTTCCATTGTCCATCAAATCTTTCCTCTGAGAAATTGTAATAACAAACTTGCTATAGAAGATCAAGCTCCATTGGGAGACTAAGACCACTCACTCGAGGTCCCCCCACCGTAAAGAATTTTACCTTATAATTAAAACCCAGTGTCTGTCAGCTGGTTGAGTTGAACTCAATCATCTAAATATTTATAAGATTTAATCCAAACCAAGAACACTTTCCCCCCAGACTCTTCCACTCCCAATCTCATCCCAACAAAAAAACAAACCTGATAACACTCCTCAATTGATTCCTTCAAATCTTGTGTCAGTAATTTTCAGCTCAAAGCATTAAAAACCTAATTACATTTCCATGGAGTGTATTAAATATCAAAATTAAAAGTATAATGATTATACACCCAACATATCTATATGAAATTCATATCCCTACAAGTAAAAATATATTTAAGTATCTTATGATTAGAATATACTATAAACTGATCCCTAAAGAGATAATGAATTCACATTTTGATTTCATGCAAAATAAAACCAACTCAAGATCATGGGTTGGTAGTTCTTATCATTAGGGTTTAATTGGAGAGATACATAGGCCAACATATGTTTCCCCTACATCAAGACACATTCCAAACTTATAACAGAAGTATTATATAAAAATCAAAACCCAAACCCAGTTCTGAAAGAATCAAAACTAGTTTTGAAGTTAACATAACCTTCATATTATAAAAGGATCTCTAACAATGTTAATTCAACTTAAACTTCATACCCTTATCAATTAAATGTTTCATTGATTATGTGATCTTGGAGAAATCCTGAATTATCCACTTATAGTAAAAATCCAAACCTAAGAAGCTCTGGATCTCAAAAAAATTTCTAGCCTACTCCAAGGAAATAAGTGCTTGTACCTTTTCAAGATCCACCAAGACACCCCTATTAGATATAAAATTCACTATAATTTTCACTTTTCGGATCCATAACTCACATTTCAAAATCTTACCATATAGATAATGTTCTTTTAATATTTGAATAATGATATCCAAATGGTCTATATATTCCTCCTATGACTTTGAGTACAACAAAATATCACCCATGAACACAACCACAAAATATTCCAACAACTAATGAAATATCTAGTTCATCAAATCCATAAATACCATAGGAGCATTAGTTAGACCGAATGGCATAACCAAAAACTCAAAATGCCCATACCAGCTCCTAAATGTTGTTATAGGTATATCCACTTCTTGGACTCTCAAATGGTGGTACCCTAATAAAAGATCAATATTTAAAAACCAATGTTCTCCTCTAACATAGTAAAAGGGATAATCAACCCAAAGCAAAGCATATTTTTTCTTAATAGTCACCCGATTAAACTTTCTATAATCTACACAAATTATAAGACTCATGTCTACCTTCTTAGTAAATAGGATAGGTGAAGCCCACAATGACACACTAGGATGAATAAATCCATTAGTCTATAGATCCTCCAGATAGAATTTATGTTCCACCAACTCATCTGGTTCCATTCTATAAGATTCCATAGAAATGGACATCGTACCAGGGAGAAGGTCCATAGTAAACTTGACCTCTCTCTATGGTGGTAACCCATAAAAATCATCCAGAAAGACCTCAGGGTATGCATACACCACTATAGGAATAGAACTACCCATACAAGGGTAATGACATTAAAGAGCATGTATGAAAACTATCATGAGATTGCCCCATCATAAGGAACAATAGGCCCTACCCTTCCCAATCTAGAGTCCCACTCACCCTAAAAAACATGAGAGACCCCATCAAAAGATAAAAACTAAAACTGATGGTGATAATAGTTTATCTATTCCTTAATAATAATCATACAATATATTCCATGTATACATTCATGTATTTCAATATCAATAACTAAAAAGTACCATACCACCTCATAGTCTACTATCGCCACTTGAAACATGGGAAACTTGAAACCTCGTTCGAAAATCTTTTACAAAGGAGTGGAAAGATCCATCAATAATGAAATAAGTTTTGAATGTAAGTCCAAAACATAAAATAAATTTGATGATATAAATTAATTAGTATCACATATATAAAACAAATCTAGTACCATAGAAGACGTAATAAACCCCATACCTCTAACAGTAGCTAGACCTACTTTATATTTCTATAGAACATACTCAATCATATAAAGTTGTACAGTATTAGCCACATGAATATCCCCATTCTTTTGAGTATTATACCCACCACCCTTGGAAGCATTAGTACGTACCTACAAACCATTGGTGAGAGTGGGTCCTACCTTAATTCTCTGTGATATACTTTCACAAAAACACTTTAGATAAACAAATAAGATAAAAAAATGACAAGTATAAGGAGCCTCCATATTGTTAGTATTGATGTGAACACACCTTACACATTGATATCATACAAACTACTTCTATTCTGATGAAGCCCCTGAAAATAGTCCAAAAGAAAACTGACCACCCTTTTGCTTCCTTTTCTGGATAGAAGACACACCCTGGATAACGGATACACCAATTGAAGATCCACCCAAAATTTTCTTTCTAGCTATGTATTGCTCAACCAAAGATAATTTTTTTGACTACCTCTATGAAGGTCATAAGGCACATTATAATCAACATTGATTGAATATCAGATCTTATTCCCAACTCATTCCTCTATTCATTTATGTTTTCGTTGGTGACAAGCTCTGGTGCTAGATGTACTAGCTTACAAAGTAGGTGGAATAATCCAAAACAGTACCTTCCCCTTTCTCTAAGGTCCTAAAATCATAGTTCTTCACTGCACATAATGTCTCAGGGTAAAACTACTAATTAAATATTTTCTTGAAATAATTTTAGGTAAGGTCCTTATGAAACTTATCTTTCAAAAATAGAGTCCCACCACCACCTTCCTAGTCCCTCAACCATGTAAATGGAATAAACTACTATAGAGTCCCTAGGAGTCTTAAAAAAGTTTAATATCATCTCAATCTTCTCAAGACACTCCTCAGATTACAAGGTTCCTTTATCACCATAAAATATTGGTGGATTCTTATTAGTGAATTTAGAGCCATGATCCCCCACAAGTCCCATGTTTCCAACACCTAATTGACCTAGATGCTGAATTGTATGGATTGGAGATTCAACCAAATAAGGGTACATTAGAGAATTATCCTATGCATCCAACCTCCCAGCTTCCTCTCTAAAATTTTAAAGATCTCTTCTTGGAATCATTGTCTTATAAGAATAAGACAACATCCAATCTTCTTTAGAGAATATTCCAAAATCATAGAAAAAACTTCAATAATTCACATCTATGATTTAAAAAATCAATAATTTAAAGAAAACATGAACTCTATGAATGAAAAAATTCATTAATAAGGAAAAAACCCGTTAAATAAACTTCCCATTTTAGTTTATTAAAATGACCTCATACACCAAGTCTCAAACCTGTTAAAAATTTTCTGACAACCCTTGGTAAATCAAGTCCAGACACAAAAGTGAGCTGGAAAGGCACTCTCTCGCACTTACAAACCAAATTTCAAAGGTCCTAAGTCATGTATACATAAGATATAGAACCAAAATCAGGAAGTGTTAACACACTTTAGTTTGAGCATCCATATGATACCATTCTATAACGAACCAACTCAGGTTGACTAGATAAGCTACCCAATCCAACCCGTCATGGTGGTGAGGTGAAATAATATATCGAAATACAAGTCCCATATAAAAAAACATGACACACAATTAGAGTACAATGTGGAATAAATAGACACATATAATATACAAACAACCAATCCAAACTCGCTAAACTAGAAAGTATGAAAATACAAGACCAACAAGTCTCCATGTGACAAATCATCACCTCAAAACCATCCTACAATGAAGGAAATAATGAAAAGATAATCTGACATGCTACATGAGTCCCTTCCCTTTACCCGAGTCCTGAAAAATTATGTATACAACCTCCTAATGAAAAATATAATATGTGAGCACAATGCCGGGTAAGATACTACCACAGAGTATATACAAGGTCTAAAACTAAGAATTCAGTAGTTTCATCTTTTAAAATAGAAATATTTTGACAAATAATTTTCATAAATCCAAACCCATTTGTAAATAATTATCCTTTGGTTTTTTCATAAAATCCTCTCATATCAAAAAATTTAGAAATATGAAAAGTATAATTGATTAAACAAAAAATAATATCCACACACTATATGGTAATAAAGTAAACACATATCAATGAAATAATCCATCATGAAAAACCATGTGATATAATCTCATGTGAAAACATGTGAGCAACAATCCATGAGAAAAGTCATCATGTGATAAATAAACCATAAATGAAAAATCACTTCATATTGGTACCTATTTTTTGGGAATACATACTAGACATAAAATTTCTTAAACTAGACATATGTTGATACCAACTAATATCAAGTCCTACCACAATCCATCGATATCCTAAAAGTAACCCCTAGTGTTTCCACAAACACTAGTGTCACCTATGTCCCTTTCCTGACGCACCCAAGGTTCCCAATGTCCCAAGTTTTTTAAAATACACTTGGAAACCATTATCACAATTTATAAAACATTTTCAAATCCAATAAAATCTTCTTTAATGTTTTAAAACACATTTCCAAACCAAAACCACCATTCAAGCATTTAATCAAACACTTGGGGTGTAAAAACACTTTTTTGAAGCCAAGACACTTTAAAAACATGAATATTTCCAATAAATACCTTGAAACCACAAATCAAATCAATTTAATAAATAAAAAAATGAATTTTATAATAAATATTATAAATTCATATAATTAAACCATTATATAGAAACACATAAGATGGAGTTCATTTGTGAGTAAATGAAGATTTTAATTAAAAATTAAATTTCATATATTTATAAAATTATTTTTATAAGATGGAGTTAATTTTTAAATTATATATATCAAAAAAATGGTTAGGGTGAATTTTTGTACTTTTCTCAAATACTTGAATTTTTTGTGAATAGTAAAATATAATAATTTATGATAAATGCTAAATATATGAATTATTGAGTCATATATGATGTATGGTTGATATAATCCCATAATATTGAACTATTATTCATTATTTTAATATATTTGATCATAATTCTTAGACTATTCATAGTCTTGATCCAAAATAAAAAACAAATGAATAAAATATTCAAAAAAACACCCCTCTCCTCCACTATAAATACCACCCCTCACCACCTCTTCTCCTCACACCTTCCAAGATTTTGGAATCGTAAAATTTCTACCTAATTCTATCCTCAAGACTCTCCCCCATGTCTATGAGATCTTGGTCTCATAAAAATACCAAAACCAATCCCCTTAAAGTGGTTTTCAAGGAAGAGTATTCAATAGGTAAAATCCTCTTCCTTTTCCTTTAAATTTATTTTCATGTTCTTTTATTTTATTATTTTCTCCTAACCTCCCATCATCCAAATATCATGATTAATCCAATAACACAAATATACTAGAATGTTATTATGATAATTAAATAATCCATCATTAATCCCCTTCTCCTCTACCTTTTATAAAAAAATTGACACATTGTCTGTGAAGTGTTGTTTCATCACCTTCAAGGATGAAATGTTTTCATTTTCTTCCACTATATTTAAGGATATTTTTGAAACCATTTTAATGATTAAAATAGATTGTAAAATATATGTTATAATCTATTTTATATTCTGGAAGTAAAATATTTACATAATACTAAATGATAAAACAAAATGAGTTCATTGTGATCTAAAACCACTTAAATTAATCCAAATGAATATAACTGACATGTTATATAATTATTCATCCTCATATCTAAAAATAAAACAATATTTAAAACCAATTAGACTTTTTTATGTTAATTAATAACATATAATTCCAATTCTAAATAATTGTACCCATTTTACATGAACTCCATTACTTATAAACAAGCGAACTGATCCTGAAAACCAAAAAAACGAATGCTCCATAATTTTGAAATTAAACTCTATAAATCATAAATAAGGCCACAAATGAATAAAACAATAATAAATATAATAAATTTAGAAAAGTTTTTGAATTAATTAATTAATGGATTTAATTTGATTATCCATGTAACACCCCAAAATTTTCTAAAAATAAAATTAAATGCATGAATTTTTTTAAGTAGAAATTTATAACTAGCCTTTAAAAATAATTTTTAAACTTATATGTTTTTAATTTCAAGAAATAGTTATCTAAAATTGTGATCGGTGTGTTATTTTGAGTTTGAAAGAACCAACTTGTTTTTTTAGTGAATAGTAACATACCATTATAAATAGTAATTTGAATAGTAATGTGACCCTTTTGAATATTAAATCATATTATTATTTTATTTTCTTAAGGATATAGGATAATGAGAAGTCGATTAATTTTTCAAGGTGCTAAAAAAAGAGTTATAGATTTAAAATAGTTATTTTTTAATAAATTATGATTTTATTTAAAAATTAAATTAATAATATTTAGAAAATTATTTTAAAAAATGGAGTTCATTTTTTAATTCTACATGTCAAAAAATGGTTAGGGTGAATTTTTGGGATTTTTATGAAACAGTTGGATTTTCAGTGAATAGTAAAAAATAAAGTTTGAGTTTTGATCTGTTTAATGACATCATTAATGATGTAATAATGATGTAATATTTTTGTTCTACTTGTGTAAAGTAAAAAATTATATGAGTTGTCTCAAGTTTCCTATACCATGGGAAAATACGATGATAAAGCCCATGGTTTTTCAAATACCACTAATGAGGTGTTCATTGGAAATTAATAAAACATTCCCTCATTTTTTCTATAAATACCAACCCATTCCTTCATTCCATTCACTTCAAATTCCTACTCAAAAAATATCTAGTCTTATTACCTTTATAGTAGTCCTTCCAAGGTTTCCTCAATCCCCAAAGGTCCTAACCTCCGAGTTTTAGTAGTTGCTCTACAAGGTAAGGGAATCCACCACCCATCTCTTTTTCAAGCTTTAATTTTATGTTATTCATTTTAATTTCCATTGAATTATGTTGGGATATGTCATTACATATCCACATTAAGATCCATATTATTTAATAATGATTATATACCCCTTTTACCTCATCAAATATTTTATGAAATTTTATGCGATGCTATTAGGTTGCCAAATTTTCGTAATGAATTTCTCAACTTTTCTTTCAAGATTCCTTTATTTTATTTTTCTTTCCACACCTCCACTTATAAAAGAGGAATGAATGATCTATTATATTACATATTATAGATTTCATCATGTTTATAGAGTAATCAATATTATATTCTTTCTCCTCTTCCACTTATTCAAGAAATTAAAACATCGTCTATGATGTGTCGATTTACGGACATCGTGGATGATGTGATTTCAATTTATTTTAATTCCTTCAAGACTGTTAATGAAACAATTTTTATGGTTGAAGAGGATTATATTTTATGTATTATAACTTATTTAAGGTTCTGGAATCATTTTTTACACATGTTATTAATTTATAAAACAAAATGACTTCTTTACGATCGAAGAACCACCAAAATGACTTAAACAAATATCAATAATTATTTAACTTATGAATCATCCTCATGTCAGAATAAAAAATTATAAATGGTATAATTTATGGTTATATAAAAAATTTAAATACCACTCCATTCCAATTCTGTATTTTCACTTCCAATCGATAATAATATCTATCACGAACCAATCATGGAAATCATGTAAAGAACACACCCAAAACAACGAAAGGAACAAAATACTAACTATTAAAGGGAGAAATGATGTAATGAAATGATCATATAAGGTATTATAAACATTAATTTGTTTTTTAAAGATCTTAATAACACTATTTTTACTATTATATAGGAGTTTTAAAAAAAATTGAAGTATGAAAAACCCGAGGTAAGGGAATTCTTAACCCGATTTCCATTCTTTGGGTTAACCTTGTACTTCATTATTTATGTGGTATTAAAATTGTCTGTATGATAAAATTTGTTTATATTATGATTAATTATGTGTATTTATTTTTTATATACATATTACATCCACTTTATTAATCCTCTCTTCAATTATATGATATTTATAAGGGAGTTTCCTTTTTAAAATCCTCTTTTAAAATTCTGTTTTACAAAATTAAAAAGCAATGTTTTTATGATATTATTCATGTTGTATAATTATGTTCTGGTTCTTGGTAATTGTTTATCATGAAGTGTGGGACATATATCTCCCTCAAATTTATTGGGTATGTGTAAGTTGTAGGTTTTCTGTATGATTACTCCAAGTGTAAATGCGATGGTTACAAAAAATTGTAAGGTAGCCGTGAGGGTTACAAATTATAAGGTTGCCGAGAGGGTTAAAAGATTATGTAAGTAATACCCCAAGATACCTTTATAGTTCTATTTATGTTCTTATTTTTTTTGTGGATCTTGTTAAAATCTCATGTTTCACAAAGTAAGCATATATGGGTGACAAACATGTCTTTTGAAAATGATTTCATACGTTACAAGTATTAATGGACTAATGAATTCTTTCCTTCTTTTTATATCCATTACTGAGATTTTTGTGCTCATACCAAGTTTTTAAACGATTTTAATAGTTTATAAGTATTTTTATGACAAAGAAGGATTCCAAGTTAAATGTTTGAAGAATTTTCAATGAAATCATGTTTTATTTGAAAGGTTTTATATTTTAGAAGAAATGGGTACTGTTTTTATGCTATCCACTCTGTATTAATGTGTAATGCCATGAATGTGTTATGTAACTTTTCTCTAAAGATATAAACTTGAAATGATCCTCAATGTGAAAGAAATCAATTTATTGACTAAATTCAAGATTATGTAATATAATAAGGTTGGGTCCTTATAGTTGGTATTAGAGGATGGTTTATATAATTTTAGGGGTTATGGTGATATCAATAGAATACCATAAATTATTCTTACTCTATGATTAATTAGAAATGTTATATAATTTAATGATTACCATGTTACTTTGACTACGATATGTTTTTTCAGAATGGTTGTTCACAGAAGAAACATGGAATCTTAAGAGGAGAGGCACCAAAGTAATTATATCCTTCTGAATCTCCAGCCCAGAATGGTAGGGATTGGAACCAAGAAGTTTGTGATAGTAATGGGTCAGATAACGTAGGCAATAAATGGTGGTGGTATCCACGAAGGATAAAAACTAGAGGTACCACAATGTAACATGACAATAGTGGAAAATTTTATGAGACAACACCCTCCTACTTTCGATGGATCTTCTGACCCAGTAACAACTGAAGGATGGATTAAAGCCCTTGAAAAGATATTCGATGTTATGGGATGTTCATATAATCAAAAGGTAATTCTTTGTACTTATCATTTTGAATGTGAATATGATCAGTGATGATCAATGTTCAAGAATATCAGGGATAGAGAGGATGTTGATTCCTTAGAGTGGGATAAATTTAAAAGTATTTTCCTTGAAAAATATTTTTCAAAGGTGGTTTGACTTAAGATGGAGACACAATTCCTTGAATTGAATCAAAAAGAGGAACATTCAATGGTCGTGTATGAAGCCAACTTCACCCAACTAGAAAGGTATTCTCTAAATCTTATTCTAGATCTTGATAGCAAAATCAACCACTTTTACTCAGGATTAAATCGAAGGTATCAAAGGGTGTTTTCCTCCCATGAATTCAAAAGTTATGAGAAACTTGTATTACATTATGAGAGGGTAGAGATGGAGTTTTATGATGATCATATGAATTTTGAAAAAAAGGAGAAGAAGAGGTCTAGATGTAAAGTGATGGGTAAGAATCAACCAAATAAATATGATGGTAAGAAAATTCAGTTTCTAGTTTCTGAAAAGCGTGGTAGGAAGAACCCTGGGGAATGCCTTACAAAAACTGGGAAGTGTTTTCAATGTGGTAAACTTGAAACTATGGCCCAATATTGTATTGAAAATGATCCTAAGACTAATCTTAATAGGAAAACTGTTATGTTTTTTAAATGTGGTGAGATGGTTCATTATGAAAATTCCTTCCCAAAGAGAGATCTGAGTGATTCGAATAAGCTAGAATATAAGCAGAAAGGTGTAGTGAGATCCTTTGTGACTACGCCAGTAGACGTTGGGCCATCCAATGAAGTTGTATTTGGTACTTTGTTATTTTACTCATATTTTTCTTTTTTTTTGATGCGGGGTCTACACATTCCTTTATTTCTGAGAAATTTTCTAATAAATTTGAAATGTCACCTCAACAAATGAGACTGAAAATCATTATTAAAACACTAAGGGGAAATATTATAGCAAATATGAATTATAAGAATCTTTATATTGTGGTCTGTATAAATAATTTACCTGAAAACATTGTTTTTTCCCTTAACAGAGTTTGATGTCATTCTAGGAATGAATTGTCTTTTTTTATCATGTAAAGATTGACTATAGAGCTAAAGAATTTTTTTAAGAAAGCGTTTTAGATTGTATACAAGAATAAACCCATACAATTGATAACATATTAGTAATCTGAGAAACTGTTGAAATATGGAAATTAAAGTTACCTTTCTCATATTGTTGAAAACAATGGAACTCTTCAGATTAATGATGTGCCAGTGGTAAATGAATACCTAGATTTTTTTCCTGATGATTTTCCTGGTGTTATTCCTAATCAAGAGGTTGATTTTACTATTGAATTAGTTCCCAATGCTAATCCAATTTCAAAAACATTATACCGTATGTCTCTAATGGAACTTCTTGAACTAAAAAATCAGTTGCAGGAGTTTCTTGATAAAGGAGTCATTCGTCCTAGCATATCACCACAGGGTGACCCTGTTTTTTTATTAAAAAGAAAATGGTTCCATGAGACTTTTCATTGATTATAGATCATTGAATAAAATTATTGTTAAAAACAAGTATCCTTTTACTCACATCGATGACTTTTTTGATCAGCTCTAGGGAGTTCAGTACTTTTCCAAGATTGACTTGAGATTCGAATACCATCATCTGAAGGTGAAGGAGGATGACTTCCCAAAAACAGCTTTTTCATACTATATATAATAATTATGAATTTTTTGTTATACCATTTGGGTTAACTAATTAACCTATTGTATTAATGGATCTCATGAATATAATATTTCATGAGTTCTTGGATAAGTTTGTGGTTGTGTTTATTGATGACATTATGTTATTTTCTAAAAGTAAATAGGAGCATGAAAAACATATAAGGGTTGCTTTGCAAACCTTAAAGGAAAAGAAACTGTATGGAAAATTCAGAAAGTGTGATTTTTGGTTCAACAAATTTCTTTTCTTGGGAACATTATAAATAATGATGGAATAATAGTTGATCCTACCAAAACAAGAGTGGTTGATGAATGGCCAAAACCTAAAAATGTTATAGAGAATCGTAGTTTTATTGGATTAGGAGGTTATTACCAACGATTTTTTAAAAATTTTGCATGGTTATCTAAACCTCTAAATATGTTAACCCAAAAGGGGTTAAATTTATTTGGATAGAATAATGTGATGTTTATTTTTAGGAACTGAAGAAGAGATTGGTGAATGCTGTAGTTTTGGCCTTGCCTTCCTGAAATGGTGAGTTTTTCATCTATAGTGATGCTTTGTTAAAGGGACTTGGTTGTGTTTTGATGCAGAATGATCAGGTAATTGCTTATGCTTCAATACAACTAAAACCTCCTGAGTTAAATTATACCAAACATGATTTGGAATTGGCAACTGTGGTTTTTTCTTTGAAAATTTGGACGCATCATTTATACAGAGGCAAATATCAAATATATACTGACCATAAAAGTCTAAAGTATATATTCACTTAAAAGGAATTAAACATGACGTAGAGAAGATTGCTTGAAATGATAAAATATTATGATTTCATGATCAATTACCATCTAGTAAAAGAAAAAAAAGTGGAATATTCCTTGAGTTGAAAACATCATGCATCATTAACCATGTTACATTTGTAATATGATCCCTTGATTAATGATTTGATGAATTTTGGCTTAGAAGTTGTTGGTGTAGGAAATACCTCTATTTTTTTAGGTTTCAGTGTAGTCAATACTATCAGACCGAATTAAGTATGCACAAAAGGAAGACCGTGAGATACAAATAAATGTAGAATTGGTTAAAATGGGTATTTTTATAGAATTTAACCTTGATAAAGATTGTGTTTTAATATTTGGTAAAAGATTGCGTGTACCTTGTGATTCCAAATTGAAGAAAGATTTATTGTGTGAAGCTAATAGTTCTCCATTTTCAGTTCATCCTAGAAGTACTAAGATGTACATAGACATTCGTGAGTATTACTGGTGGGATGGAATGAAAAGGGATATTTTAGAATTTACTATGAAATGTTTGACATGTCAACAGGTTAAAGAAAAGATATAGTTACCGAAGGGGATTCTTCAGCCTTTACCAGTGCTAGAGTGGAAATAAGAGAATATATCCATTAACTTCTTGGTGTAACTACCTAAGACTTCTCGAGGTAACAATGCGATTTGGGTTATTATTTATTGGCTGACAAAATCTACACATTTCATTTCTATTCGAGATATAATGTAATTAGATCAGCATTTTCAACTGTACCTCAAAGAGATTATCAGGTTACATAGAGTTCCTCTTTCCATTGCATTTGATCAGGATCCCAGGTTCACTTATAATTTTTGGAAGGGCCTTTAGAAGTTTTTGGGCACAAAAATAAATTTCAGTATAACTTTTCATCCTCAATCAGATGGGAAGTTAGAATGAACGATTCAAAATTTTGAGGATATTCTTCAAGTTTTTTCAATGGACTACTAGGTAAGTTGGGATCAACATATTTCTTTAGTTGGGTTTTCTTATAATAATTGTTTTCATTCCAATATACAGATGAAACCTTTTGAGTAATTTTATGGAAATCAGTGTCAAACTCTAGCTTTTTGGGATAAATTCAGGGAAAGGAAGTTAATGGGACTAGAATTATTAGAGGAAGTGGCTGAGAAAGTGAAGATGATATAATAGAACATGAGGATAGCTCAGATCAGGTAGGAGACTTATGCAGATAACATAAGGAACAAATTCTATTTCTAGGTAGGTGATCATTTTTTCAATAAAATCTCTCCTTGAAAAAGTGTGATGTGTTTTAGTAAGAAATGAAAGCTAAGTCCACGGTTCATCAGTCCTTTTAAAATCCTGGAGAAAGTTGGACCAGTTGCATATTGAGTATCTTGGCCTCTGAGTTTTTCTTAGGTACACAATGTTTTTCATGTTTCGATGTTGAGAAAGTATGTTTCAGATTCAACTCATGTCTTGAGCCCAGAAGATGTTCAGCTGGAAGATAACCTTTCTTAAAAAGAGAAACCAGTTCAGATTCTTGATCGATGGGAACAAGTATTGCGGAAAAAGTTAATCCACTAGGTAAAGGTTTTGTGGTGAAACGACATGTTTTAAGAAGCAACACATCAGTTTGAAAATGCTATGAGGGAAAGGTACCCTCACTTGTTTAATAAGTAAATAAAATTACAAGGACATAATTTCTAGAAGGTGGGGATAATGTAACACCCTAATATTTTCTAAAAATAAATTTAAATGCTTGAAACCTTGGTTTAAGTATATATTTATAACTATCCTTTAAACACAACTTTTCTAATTCTATGTTTTGAATTTCAAGAAACGGTTATCTAAAATTGTTATTAGTAAGTTATTTCAAGTCTAAAAGAACCAACTTGTTTTTTGGTGAATAGTAACATAACCTTAGTAATAGTAATATGAATAGTAATATGACCCTTATGAATAGTAAATCATATTATTATTTTATTATCATAAGGATATAAGATAATGAGAAGTTGATTAAATTTGCAAGGTGCTAAAAAAGTGTTATAGATTTAAAACTATTATTTTGAATAAATTATAATTTTATTTAAAAATTAAATTAATAATATTTAGAAAATTATTTTCAAAAAATGGAGTTCATTTTTTAATTATACACGTTGAAAAATGGTTAGGGAGAATTTTTTGGATTTTTCTAAAACAGTTGAATTTTTAGTGAATAGTAAAAATACAGTTTGAGTTTCGGTGTGTTTAATGACATCATTAATGATGGAATAATGATGTAATATTTCTGGTCTAATTGTGTACAATAAGAAATTTTATGAGGTGTCCCATGTGGCCAATACCATGGGCAATCCCATGGTCTTTCAAATATCACTAATGAGGTGTCCCTTGAAAAATAATAAAACATTCCTTCACTTTTGACATAAATACCAACCCATTCCTTCATTAAATTAATTCAAAATTACTCCTCAAAAAAAATATAGTATTATTACCTCCATAGTAGTCCTACCAGGGTTTTCTCAAGCCCCCAAGGTCCCAACATTCATGTTTTAGGAGTTACTCTACAAGGTAAGGGAATCTAACACCCTTCTCTTTTTCAAGCTTTCATTGTATGTTATTATTTTTAATTTCCATTAGCTTATGTTGGGATATTTCTTTCCATATCCCCCTTAATTTACATATTATTTAATAATCATTAGAGACCTATTTTCTCTCATCAAAATATTTTATGAAATTTTAAGCGACGTCGTTAGGCTGCCAAATTTTCATATGGGATTTCTCAACTTTTCTTTCGAGATTCGTTTATTTTCTTTTTCATTACTCACTTACCCTTATAAAAGAGGAATTAATGATACAGTAACTTAAATATTCTATATTTAATCATGTTTATGGATTAATCACCATTATATTTCTTCTCCTCTTCCACTTATTCAAGAAATTAAAACACTGTCTGTGATGTGTCGATTTGCCGACATCATGGATGATGTGATTTTAATTTCTTTTAATTCCTTCAAGACTGATCAAGAAACCATTTTTATGGTTTAATCAGATTATAATTTATGTATAATAACTTATATAAGATTCTAGAATCATTTTTTACACATTTTATTAATTTATAAAACAAAATGAGTTCTATATAATCGAAGAACCACCAAAATGAATTAAACAAATATCAATAATGCTTTAACTTATGAATCATTCTCATGTAGAAATTAAAAATTATAAAAGGTATAGTTTATGGTTCTAGAAAAAAAATTAAATACCACTCCATTCCAATTATATAGTTTCAATTCCAATCAACAAGAATATCCATCATGAACCGATCATGGAAATCATGTAAAGAATGCACCCAAAACAATGGAAGGAACAAAATACTAACAATTAAAGGGAGAAATGATGTAATGAAATGATCATATAAGGTATTATAAACAATAATATATTTATATAAGATTTTAATTACACTCTTTTAACCATTATACACGAGGTTTAAAACAATTTTGAAGTAATACAAACTCGAGGTAATAGAATTCTTAACCTGATTTCCATTCTTGGGTTAACCTTCTACTTCATTATTTATGTGGTACTAAAACCGTCTATGTGATAAAATTTGTTTATATTATGATTAATTATGTGTATTTACAGTGTATATACATATTAAATCCACTCTATTAAATATATTATCAATTATATGATATTTATAAGGGAATTTCCTTTTAAAATCCTCTTAAAATTCTGTTTTACAAAATTCAAAAGCAATGTTTTTATGAAATTATTCATGTTGTATGATTATGTACTGGTTCTTGGGAATTTTTTATGATGAATGGTGGGACCTATATCTCCCTCAAATTCATTTGTTATGTGTAAGTTGGAGGTTATCCATATGGTTACTCCATGTGTAACTATGATGGTTACACAAATTTTAAGGTAGTCGCGAGGGTTACAAATTATAAGGTAGACAAGATGGTTACTAGATTATGTAAGTGATGACCCAAGATACCTTTATAGTTATATTTATGTTCTTATGTTATGTGGGGATATTTTATAAATCTCATTTTTCAAAAAGTAAGTATATATAGGTTACAAGTATGTCTTTTGAAGAAGATTTCATACGTTACAAGTATTCCTGGACTAATGTGTTCTTTCCTTATTTTTATATCCTTTACTGATCTTTTTGTGCTCATCCCAAGTTTTTAAATGATTTTCATAGGTTATAAAGTTTTTTAATAAAAATAAATAATCCAAGTTAAATATTTGAATAATTTTCAATGAAATCCTGTTTTATTTAAAAAGTTTTATATTTTGGAAGAAATGGGTATTGTTTTTATACTATCCACACTATATTAATGTGTAATGTCACAAATGTGTTATTTCCCTTTTCTCAAAAGATATAAACTTGAAAAGATAATAAATGTGAAAGTAAGTGATTTCTTGACTAAATTTAAGATTATGTAATGTAATAAGGCAAGTTCTTATAATACAGGACTTTCAAGTCATGTGTAGAACACATTCAGACATAAGGTAAGAGTTTTCTTCCCAAACCTTCATTTTCATCTGGGTTACGATTTCTTCCTCTATAAACCAATTTTATTCTTAATTATTTTTATATAATTATGCTAAATTATACGTATACATTCCAACCACATGTATCCATATCCTTTCATCTTTTGTTTATGAGAATTACATGTTTTACAAAGGTTTCCTTCTCAATTCTTCCTGATATGCAAGGCTGATTAAAGGGAACGTCTCAATTTCTTATCCATTTTCAAGTACCATCCAAAATATATTTTAATAAACCATTATTTTTATAAAATAACTAATTTTCTCATGAAAAACTATATTTTTTCATTTCTGGTTTTATAAAAACAATCATGAAAAATGATTTTTTCCAAAAGAAGTCTTCTTTGAAAAGTAAAAAGGGTATTCCTCTAAAGAATATATCGATGATTTTTCTAGAGTATTTTCATCTATTTAAAAACCTCTATTTAATTTTATTATTTATTGAGGTTTATATCTTATGTTTATTATCCACCATATTTTATTAAATGGTTTATGATCAATTTGAATGTGGATGTGCTATCTTAATACCATTCACCATACTACTCTGAATGGTTAGTGATTATGTTTACATATTGGGGAAATTTATTTAAATTTCATATGTATGTGTTTTTTATGTTTATCCCCATTCATTTTAGGAATTCATTGGACTTAGTTAGTGATGGGTGGGGCCAACTATATCCCATCAATGTATCGGTAAGTCTCATAAGACCAACTACATTGGGTTTTTACCCATTATGTATGGTGTGTTGGTCGTGGCCTTGAAGGTATGTTTATGATGTTTAGAATTATCCATTCCATCATTATGAAACTAGTAATTTATAGTACATATGATTATTCAAATAGTATAATATCCATGGTTATGTTTTATTATGGAGTTGTTTGATCAGATTTTATTCCTTACATATTATGCTTAAGATTATGTTTTAATGGCATGTGTACTTTTAGTTAATAACCAAGAATTATTACTTATTATTTCATTATATTACTTACCCTTATTGATCATATGGTATCACCCATTTATTATGTTTTATTTTTCTCTAAATTTGAAGATGAATACTATTAATGACTTCCAGGTATAATCTAGGAGTTATGGATGTTTACAATGGAATCTCTATATTATATTTCCTTTCAATGTTTTAATGCCAAACATATGTTTGTATATGGTTTTTCAAAACTACTAAACTATTAGGTTCTCAGGGATACAAATTCCATGTGTATTATGTTGATGTAATGAAGTAAGAAACTGGCTCTGGACAACTGGGGTTGGGGTCTCTATATTTGGTTTCAAAGGAATTTTAGTAGAAAACTTGGAAACTATATTTAGAAACATTTAGTAGGAAACATAACCATAAGATAGGATTTTAATAGAGGAATAAAATAGTATCCTAGAATTTTGGTTAGGTATATATTATATTTATTTCCTAGAAATACATCCCTATAAGGATACTATAAGTGGATGTGGTTCGGGAACATATGTACTTAGGGGTAACAAATCTGATAAGGTGTCCCCAGCCAGACTCAGGGTAACCTGGTACACAACAACGAGCCTTACTACGCACCTGTTTTGAAACTCCAAGTGGATATTATTAGGATAAGTCACATTTTCTTTTAAAAAATTATGAAGGATTTAAAAATAATATGTTCCAAAAGAAACCATGTTTATGATGATGAGAATAACTATGTATATAATTTCAATTTATGTTAAATATTTTTCTATTTTGAGATTATACATAATGATTTATAACCAAATATAGTCTATTCCATTATTTAGAAATGGTTCCTAGTGAAAGTAATGGAAACCATATCAATGCATGTATCCCATGTTGGGATTTACCTCATATGAAATATAATAATGTTGGTACTAGATCTGCAGCTGGTGCTGAGCAACTTATAACTATACTAGGATACCTAAATTAGGTTATGAACCATAACCTTACCCGTATGGATAATCCTGATCGAAAATGCAGAGGATAAATGTTATACTACATTATGAAACAACAAACTCCATAATTTAATGGGACTACAAACCCATTCATAAAAGAGCAATGGATAAATTCCTTAGAGAAGATATTTCTCACTCTGGAAAGCAATGAAAGGGAGAAAGTTATCATGGTAGTGTATCATATCTCCGGAGATGCTGATAAATGGTGGTCATTTATTCAAAACACAAAGGAGGAAGAGGAAATTAAAAATATGGAATGAAGTGATTTTAAGGAAATTTTCTTAGAAAAATAGTTTCCTCGTGAATAGTGACTGGGTATGGAGAGGAAATTCTTGAGAATAAGATAGAAAGAGGATTAAAATGTTTCGAAGTATGAAACCAAATTTACCTGGTTATAAAATCATGCCACAGACTACATATGTAATCCAATGAGAAATATTGACCAATCCATTGATTGTTTAAAACCATTCCTTTGAAGGTAACTAATATCCAAAAATTTATCATCATATTAAGATATAGTCTCATGTGCTATCAAGATAGAAAAATAATTCTCTAAGCCTTATAGATTTAGTGGAAAGAAATGGAAGAATATGGATTCTGAACAGTTTGGAAAAGGAAATAAGGGAAAAAGGAAGATGAGAAGATTTTATTTTCCATCCTATGATAATTGTAGGAAGAAACACCCCAGTAATTTCTTAAAGGGTTTGGGTGTCTGTTACAAGTATAAAGAAAAAGGACACCAAAAATATGATTACAAGGGAAAGAAATAAGCTACCAATGTTCAATTCTACAATTTCAAAGAGATGATACATTATGAAAATGATTTTCCTAAGTGTCAAGGAAACTTTACCCAAATAAGGAAAAGGAAGAAAGGCCAAGATTTTGTGGTCACAACTGTTGAGGTTAAAGTTCCTAATGATGTGGTGGTAGGTAATTTAATCATTTACTCAAACTTATCCAATGATTTATTTGGTTCTGGATCATCACATTCTTTTATATCTTCCCCATTTTATAAGAAAATTATACATTTTTATTTTAATTTTAAAAAGGAGTTGTCAGTCAAAACACATAAGGAAAGTATCATTGCAACAAAGATGTTTCAATCAGTCCCCTTTATGACACATAAATGTACTTTAGTTACAGACCTTATTAGAATACATATCATTGAAAATAACATGATCCTTGGTATAGGCTGGCTTTATGATGTGAAAATCTATTTCAAAAAGAATGAAATTATGATTGGTGAGGAGGATATGGAATCCCTTACCTTTAGAGTAGAAACCTCATCATATGATTTTTATTGGGATCCACCCTCAGTAGCTATACTAAATGAAATTATTGTGAATTAAGAGAAACATCATCTATGGATGAGGAAATAAATCTTAAAATTAAAAATATACCTACTGTGCAAGAAATATTGATGTATTTCTAATGAATTTACCTGGACATCCTCAAGAGTGGGAATTAAAGTTCTATATTGATTTAATTCCTAGTGAAAGACCTATGTTAAAGGATTATTATAGAATGTATACTATAGAATTTGTATAATTTAATAAAAAACTTGAAGAATTTCATTATAAAGTATTTATTCACCCTAGTGTTTCTCTATGTGGATCCTCAGTTCTCCTTGTCTGAAAGAAAGATAGATCTAGGAGGTTGTTCATTGATTATAGATAAATAAATTCCATTACAATAAAGAAAAAGTATCCCCTACCTTGCATTGATGATTTATTTGATAAAATTAATGGATATCAATACTTTTCAAAGATTTAACTTTGATTTGGATATATTTAGTTTCTTGTAAGGAAGGAAGATATTCCAAAAACAAATTAAAACTAGATATAGAAAATATGAATTTACAGTAGTTCCATTTGGATTGACTAATGCATCCTCTATCTTTATGTATCTAACAAATAGAGTGTTCAAGGAATATCTTGATGATTGTTTATAGTATTTATTAATGATATTTTGATATATTTGAAATTTTTTGAGGACCCTGAGAACCAATTGTGGGTTGTTATGGATACTCTTAGAAGAAAATATTTATATGAGAAGTTTAGAAAGTGTGAATTATAGCCTCAAACAGTTTCTTTTATTGGTAATATTGTCTCTAAGGGTGGAATATCAGTTGATCCTATAAAGAAAAATCAAGTTTAGGAATGGCCTACACCAATGAACATAACTGAGGTACGTGGTTTTATTGGTTTAGTAGGTTATTATCGATGTTTCATTCAAAAATTTAAAGTATTATCTAACCCATTAACCAATATTACTCATAGTGGGGTTAACTTTTTATGGAAAAAATAATTTGAACAATGTTTTGAAGAATTGAAGAGGATATTGGTGAATGCTCTGATCCTAACTCTACCATAGGGAAATGGTGGATTTTTTATTTATAGTGTTTCATCAAAGAAAGGAATTGGTTATGTCCTTATGTATAATGATAGATTTATTGCCTATGAATAAAAGTAGTTAAAAATTCATGAAAAAAACTATCCAAATCATGATATTGATCTAGTAGTAGTAATCTTTTCACTAAAGATATTGAGACACTATATCTATGGTGACAGTTATGATATATATATATATATATATATATATATATCACAAGAGATTGAAATATATATTATAACAGAAAGAAATCAACATGAGTAAAATGAAGTGGCTCAAAATACTCAAGAATTATTAATTTTCAATACAATACCACCCAGGGAATGTGATTAAGGTAGCAGATGCATTTAAAAATAAGTATCATGGAGTTTTGAACAAAATGAGGATTCACAAGGACCCTATGTACATGGATCTAGCAATGATGGATATACGAATTATCAAGGAAGGTGAAACATCATTATGTTTTCAATTGGTTTCCCAACCATATTTATTATAAAGGATTAAAAGTTCTCAATCTGATGATGATAATGTTAAAAAGAAAATTAAACTTGTTAATTATGGGAAGTTGGCAGACTTCGTGTATGGGGATAGAATTATGAAATTTGGGAAGAGGCTTTGTTTTCCCTCTATAACTAAGCTAAAATGGTAGTTATTAGATGATTCTTATAGTTATAATTCCTCTTTACACCATGACAACACTAATATGTATAGATATTGGAAGGGACATTTCTGGTGGGATAATATGAAGCACAAAATTGCTGATTATGTATCAAGATGTTTAGCCTATAGATAGGTGAACAGTTTAAGAAAAAATCATAGTAAAGTTATGCAACCTGTACCTATTAATACCTAGAAACGGGATGACATAAATACAGATTATATCATCAGATTATAAAAAACCCCAAGAAAGAATGATGTGATATAGGTGATTATTGATCAAAATATCAAATCTTCTCATTTCCTCGCTATAAGGGAGGATTTTCCACTAGAGCACCTTGAACGACTATATATTAATGAACTTTTAAAACTTGAAGGAGAAACTCTCTCAATTGTGTCTGATCATGATCCATGATTTATATAAAAAATCTATAAAAGTCTCTATAAATATTTGGATACTGAGATTTATTTGAGTACTAGTTATCACCCTCAAACTGATGGGTAGTCAAAAAGGTTGCTCCAAACTTTAGAATACATGTTGAGATCATGTTCACTTTAATTTCAAGGTATTTGGGATTAATATTTACTTTTGGTGGAGTTTTCCTACAATAATAGTTTCCATTCAAGTATTCAAATGACACCATATAAAGCATTGTATAGAAAGAGATGTCGTATGATAACTTGTTGGGATGAAGTTGGTGAAATGAAGCTTGTGGGCCGAGATCATGTGGAGGAAACAACAACAAAGGTAAAGACTATTCAAACCCATATCAAAGTAGATCAAAGTAGGAAAAAGAGCTATGCCGATAATCGAAGGAAGGATTTTGAATTTCAAGTGGGAGATAATGTTTTCTTGAAAGTATCTCCATGGTAGGGTGTTATAAGAATTGGAAAGAAAGAGAAAATGAGCCATAAGTACATTGGCCCTTTTGAAATTATGGATAGAATTGGGGATGTGGCTTATCATTTGGAAAATCTTCCTAGCCTTTCTAAATTACACAATGTGTTCCTCATCTCTTGGGTAAGGAAGTACATGCCACACCCAACACATGTACTCACTTCTAAAGGAATATAATTGTAACATGATTTATCTTATTGTGAATAGCCTATCCATATTATGGAAACTAAAGAATAGGGGTTGAGGAATTGGATGACTCAGCAGGTAAAGGTACTTTATAAAAATCATAAAATTGAAGAGGCGATGCGAGATCCTATGGAACTTATGATGAATAACTACTCGAATCTTTTTATGAAGTGAAATTCTGGACGTTTTGAAGAATTTTTTTTGTAGGAGTGGAGAATGTAACGACCTAGAATTATATCAATGAGATTTCACTTATTATGTTTATTTCGTATAGTCTAAATCACATAAAATCGCATATAAAACACAATACAAACTTTATAAATGAGGAATGAATGAAATAAGAGGTATTTATAGAAGTTAAGGAACCAATACTGGTGAAATAGTAACATGAACTAAGGAATTGTAATATAACCCTTATGAATAGTAAATCAGCTTAATGAATAGTAATCTCACCCATGAAAGTAAAAATAAAATTTATTCACTTTATAAATAAAATTATCATATAATTAAATCATATTATAAGTAATTGAATATTTTAAAAATTAATAATTAAGTGTTGGTATTATTGTAATTCATAAATATTTAATTAAAATATTATAATTAATAAAATGATTTAAAAGAAAAATTATTTTCATAAAATTTATTCATAAATTAAAGTTTTTATGTCTTCTGATTTTAGTATAATTTAATGGGACTTTTGTTAATTTTTCAGATTGTTATAAAATCAGTTATAAATTTAAAATCTGTATTTTTTGAGTAAATGATGGTTTTAATTAAAAATTAAATTTATCATATTTATAAAATTATTTTTATAAAATGGAGGTCAATTTTAAATTCTATATCTTCAAAAATTTCTAGGGTGAATTTTTGGAATTTTTCTAAATTACTTGAATTTTTTGTGAATAGTAAAATACGATAATTTTTTATAAATGATAAATACATGAATTATTGAGTCATAAATGATGTATGGATAATTTAGACCCATAATATCAAACTATCGTTCATTATTTTAATATATTTTATGATAATTCTCAAACTATTCACAGTATTGAGCCAAAATAATAAATAATTGAATAAAATAATTACAAAAAACACTCATAACCTCCACTATAAATACCACCCTCACCACCTATTCTCCTCACACCTTACATAATTTTAGACTTTTAAAATTTATTCCCAATAATATCCCCAATCCTCTACCCCATATCTAAGATATCTTGTTCTCATCAATATACCAAAACCAATCCCCTTAAGGAGGTTCTTAAGGAGGAGATTCAAGAGGTAAAATCCTCTTCCTTTTCCTTTTAATTTATTTTCAAGTTCTATTATTTTATTATTATCTCCTCACCTACCCTCATCAAGATAGAATTATTAATATAGTACCATACATATAATGGAATTTCATTATGATAATGTAATAATCCACTATCAATCCTCTTCTCCTTTCCCTTTTATTATAAAAATGGAAACGTTGTCCATCAGGTTTTGTTCCACCGCCTTCAAGGAGGGAAAGTTTTAATTTTCTTTCACCATATTAAAGGATATTTATTAAACACTTTTAATGATTGAAAAAAATTTCAAATTTCTATTACAACCCATTTAATATTTTTTATGTAACATATTTACATAATACTAAATGATAAAACAATACGAGTTCGTTGTGATCTAAAACTGCTGAAATTAATCCAAAGGAATATCATTAACATGTTATCTAATTATTCATCCTAATATATGAGAAAAAAAAATATAAAACCAATTAAACTTATTTATGTTCATTAATAACATGTAATTACAATTCTTGAGAATTATACCCATTTTACATGAACTCCATTGCTTATAAACAAGCGAAACGTTCATGAAAACCAAGAAAATGAATGATCTAAAATGATGAGATTAAACTCTATAAATCATAAATAAGGCCATAAATGAACTTAATAAAACTATAATAAATATAATACATTTATAAAAGGTTCTTATTTAATTTATTAATGGATATAATTTGACTATATAGGACATTAATGTCAAATACAGAACACATTCGAACCTAAGGTAAGGGTTTTCTTCCCGAACCGTTATTTTAATTCGGGTTATGATTTCTTCCTCTATACACAAATGTGATTATTAATTATTTTTATAAACTTAATATAAATTATGTGTATACATTTCAACCTCATGTATCCATATCATTTCATATTTCTTTTATAAGAATTACATGTCTTACAAAGGCTCCCTTCTCAATTATTCCCAATACACAAGCCCGCTTAAAGGGAACTTCTCGATTTCTTACCCATTTTCAAGTACCATCCATAATATGTATTAAGAAACCATTATTTTTATAAAAGAAAAAAAAATTCCGGAAAAACATTATTTTTTCATTTTCTGTTTTACAAAAGCAATAATGACAAATGATTTTTCCAAAAGAACTATTCTTTACAAAGTAAAAACGGTATTTCTATCAAGAATTTATCAATGATTTTATTAGAGTATTTTAATATATTTAAACACCTATGCCGAATTTTATTATTTATTGAGGTGTATCTCTTATTTTTATCATCTACCATATTTTATTAAATGGTTTATGATAAATTTGACTGTGGATATACTATCTTGATACCATTCACCATACTACTCAGAATGGTTTCTGATTATATTTATATATTGTGGAAAATTATTTACATTGCATATTTATATGTTGTTTATGTTTATCCCTATTCATATGAGGAATGAATTGGACTTAGTAAGTTATGGGTGGGGCCCACTATAGATCCTCGATGTATCGGTATGTATCATGAAAAAAACTAGACTGAGTTTTTACCCATTATGTATGATGTCTTGGTCGATGCCTTGACAGTATGTTTATGATGTCTAGCATTATGAATTACTTAATTATGAAACTAGAAATTGATAGTCCATGTGGTTATTCAACAAGTATAATATCCGTGGTTATATTTTATTATGGAATTATTTGATGAGATTTTATTCTTTCCATATTATGCTCAAGATTATATTTTAATAGAATGTGTACTTTTAGTTATTCCCCATTCCTTATTACTTGTTCTTCTACTATATTACTTACCCTTAATGATCATATAATCTCACCCATTTATTATGTTTTATTTTTCCCTAGGATGCGAAGATGAATCTTATGAATGACTTTTAGGGATAATCTTTGAGTTATGGATGTTTCTAATGGAATCTCTATATTGTATTTACTTTCAAAGTTATAATGTAAAACTTATGTTTGTATATGATTTTCCAAAACTATTAAACTATTAGGTCCCTTGTTTATAATTCTAATGTAATGAAATAAAGAGCTGAATATGAGCAACTGGGGTTGGAGTCTCTATATAAAATCCCACTTTTTAAGAGTTTGGAGGGAGTCACACGGTTTCAAGGGTCAAGCCACACAGTTAAAGTAACTATGCACCTTAACTTTGTGATCCTATTGTACATTATATCTGGGGGGTCATGGTTTGAAATTGGGGTCACACAATTTCGGAAAACCATTCTCAAACAGGGTGACACCGCGGAACAACCACCAGATGCACCACATGGTTCACTGGGCATGTCACATAGTTTTTATAACCATAAAAAAACCATGAAAAATTCCACTAGAACCTTATAAAGGCATATTTCATGGTTATCAGCTAACCATGAACCTTTCCAGTTCCCCCCAAATTCTATTTTTTTCATTCTCTAATCCCC
Organism: Viscum album; assembly: GCA_963277665.1. Classification (NCBI taxonomy): domain Eukaryota; kingdom Viridiplantae; phylum Streptophyta; class Magnoliopsida; order Santalales; family Viscaceae; genus Viscum; species Viscum album. The sequence goes on along the minus strand of OY728126.1, from coordinate 924,954,940 downwards.
CAAATCTTCCCGGCCCCCAAAAGAGAAAAAATGAAAGGCTCAACTAAGGTGTACCTATGACCCAGAGTATGTCACATATAATATGAGGTAGGCTATATAATGTGTGATATATATCTTAATTTGAAACAATAGCTGCCTCTATACCCGACGTACATGACATGTGTTCTTCTAAACTACTTTTCATGTTGTCGTTGTTTTTCTAAAAAAATTATACTTTCCAAAATCCTTATTTTTCATGAATCATGTACTAAATCTCTCCCAAATATTTACTGAATGCATTATTCCTAGAGATACCACAATTAAATCTTGATTTTCAGACATCAATATTTGGAAATTGGAGTGCCATATCGAGCCTCATCATCTATCACACTATTTAAGAGAACCTCCCCATGTCATAATCATCATACATAATCCATCACTTGCTAGTGATGCAACCATGTATTGAGGTCTCCGTCATCAAATGAAAACACACAATGAAAAATCCAGCTTCAATCATGATTCAAAAAGAATTATTTTTTAGTTTAATCACTAACCAAATCTTTTCCAGTGATAAACATGTCATGCAATGGAGGATAAATCCATAAAACATCAAAGTTGAATAGTCTTGATGGTAGATGATATACCAATTATCACTCATTGTGTAGATATTGAAGAATTTAATAAAAGAACACAAAGATGAGAATGAATAATATTAAATCAAACTATAGAAAATTTATAAATTTTTATATCCATGTTTAAATTCTAGGAATAAAGTATTTATCATTAATCATGTTAAATAAATCATAAGGAATGAATAAAATCCAAAATAACACAACCCTACCTTGAAAATGATTCAATCATTCATGAATAACGCACACACAGGGAATGTCATTAGTGATTCCACTACGTTCATCATTGGATCCACAAATTTCCATGACCATTCATCAAATATATCCTCTCAAGGGATATCAATCTACCAAATATATCAGGTTTATGTGGATAACCCTAGAGGTTTTCCTAAACAATACAAAACATATAGGATTTTCTAGGGTTTAAAAATTAATTAATTAATTCCTTTTTTAATTTTCCTGTGGATCCTCCCCATCACAAAACCTGATGAGAATGAAAATTTCATTGTTTTTAGAATAAAACCCACATTCTAGATGTATCAATTTTTCCATACAAGAATATATTCAGGAGGAAAAGAATAATTTTTGAATATGCTTGTGTGTGAGCAATAAAAATTATATTATTTTTAATATATTAATATTGGAACTCCATATAACCCGCATCTCCATTCCAGATCCATGACTAAACATAGAAATGTTTTTAATAAAAAAATAAAGAGTCATTAAATCATAACCAAATTCAAGGATTTTTACACCGAAAAGTATAATCTTCTCAAAAAGGTGAGAGTACTGAGCCCGCATCAAGATCTCACACTCGCATGATATCTCCCAAAGGTTCCCATATTGACCAAGGACATGTAGCAATGGAATATTCCACCCATTTTTTTCTCTCAAAATGATCCTTGATCTCCATTGAGTAATCTAAAATGGTGGGTTTGTTCTTAATATCCAACTTACCCATGTCAATGACGTGCGATGGATCATACATGTATCTCCATTTCCACGACACATGTAATACATAATTTACCAAGTCCAATTATGGGGGAAATTCCAAGTAGTATGTAACCACACCAACCCTACATAGAATTTGGAATGGACTAATGAATCTTGGTAATAGATAACCACCTTAACCAAATCTCAAAATTTTGTGCCAATATGATACATTCAAGAACACATGACCCCCTTCTCAAACTCCAAGTGTCTCTATATATAGTCTGCATATAAACATTGAAAGCTTTGAGTAGTTCATATCTACTGTTGGATCACCTTCAATTTCTCTATCGTTACCTACACCTATTATGGACTCATGATTGATAACCCTATAGACTATTCCCATCACATGGGTGACCTGTAGGGACTTCTATATAGTGCCTTGAATAGTTATATACTGATCTTGGAGTGATAAATATTGTTTTAAGAAAACTCCACCAGGGAAAATTTGTTCTCCCATCTCTAAACAAAGTCAAACATAAAAATCCTCAACATTTCCTCAAGAACCTGAATGACCTGATCTGATTAGCTATCTATATTAAGATATAATGTTGTACTCATCTAAAACTTGGTCCCAAATGACTCTTTGAAGCCCATCCACAACTGAGACTTGAAACAGGTGTATCAGTCAGAGATGATCATCAAGGGATACACATGAAGCTAGAAAATCTTCTGTATATACAAGTCCCCCAAGATCTCTATTGAATTCCACTCTCAGATAGTGAGGAATTGGAATGTATTGGTTAGTCAAATGATAATATCCCAAATATAATTGTGACCTCACTTTGATCATAAAACTCCTTTCATAAAATCCATTTATATACCATACCATTTCCAATATAGAACCTCAATGTGTTAGGATAAACCCACTAGGACCTATTTCTCTACCTTCACTTATAGACATGTAATGCATTGAGGAACAAATTTTGTAGCACTTCACTTGATTACTACCCACTAGAACTTGCATCAAAGGTCTCAGTACATCTTCACCACATTAGAATATACATCAAATGTCATGAAAATATATTAATACCTCTCCTCATAGTGATACTGGGACCACTATTCATCCTCCAAAGTGGATGGCATGATCCCAAACTCTATAAAATCTATCTGATGCATTTCCTGAGAAAATATAGTCGCAAAACTTAATAATTGATATCCACAAGCTGGTCCTTCCTCACACACTGAATAAGTGGAAGATTCAATACTATCATGTAGAAGTAAACTTCTTCTCCTTCATCAACCAATAACAACTACAACAAGGATAACTTATCTGATACCTCACCTAGCATTTGGGAATAGGATTTCTATCTAACGGAATAAACCACCACATTTCTCTTCCTCGTAGTATAGACTATCTCAAATTTATAATTCTATAGATATTTTATCCAATACCTATATATTAGGTTTAAATCCCTCTAATAAAATATATACTTGAGACTCTGATGGTCTGAGTAGACTATAAATAACTCAAAAAAATTTAGTGCCTCTAATACATTAGGGATAATAATACCACTGCCAGCTCCAAGTCTTGAATCATGTAATTATGCTCATAGGGTCTTAATTTCCCAAACTTATAATTAATCACTACCTACCTATACATCAAAACACATTGGATCCCATCTCTAGAGAAATTATATAACACCACATACTCAAATCATTCCATTGGTAGTCTCAAGATTAGAGCGTTGGTTAACCTCTACCTCAACTCTTCAAACGCCCTATGAAATTTCTTGGAAAAATAAATGGTTGGCCTTTTGAGTCATAGAAATCAAGGGCGATGCAATCTTGGAAAAGTGTGACATGAATATCTGGTAATATCTATCCAACCAAAGGGAAATTTTTACCTTAATCACATTCTTGGGTGGTTCCCAAGCTATAAATGAAGTATATATTCACTAAATCCATATAGATATATATATTACATATGAATTATGATTTTCATGAAAATAAGCAAATATTATTTTATGAAATATGTGTTGCATCAAAATGAAAAATGTTATCATTCTATGTTTCTCCCATATATGTAATCATTCTAGGAACCATTTAATAAGATGAAATTGTAAGGAGGAATAAAATTTATATGATGAATCCATTTATTGGCCAAATCATTCAGTCATGTGTTATGAATACCTGAGTGAATGATATAGATCAAGGGTTTTCCTGGTAGATTTTCAAACATTCCATTTGATGTCATGGTTGGTGGATATTTGAAAATTGACTCATAGGAACCTAAATCTATCTTTCATCATCCTCCTTTGCATATGAGGTACTATCATACCATGGAGAAAAAGTGAATCCTATATGAACATCAGATGATTTAGATCATCACGTGGATACTTATGTAGGTGGGCTATTTTTTTCTACTTTGGTGATCTTTATCAAGAACATTCAAAGATTTTATGAGGTGATCAGAGGATTTAGTGGATCTTTGGTGTAAAGTACACATATTTATAACATGTTTTTTAATTTCTATATTTATCACATGTTTCATATCATCTTACAAGAACATCCCTAGACAAGAATTTTTAATCTCTATTGCTTGATATGATAAATTTTATTAGACTCTAACAAAACCCTCCAGTGGTATTTGTGCATCCATGTTTAGTGTTATGAAACTTGTGATGAAATGAAGAAGAATCTAGAAAAACATAGCATTTTTTCATTTTATATAAGTTTAGTTTCATAAAAATGTTTACCATTACGTTGTTGGGATACATAATGGTAATAAAGACATTACACTTAATCAACTAAGATGCATAATGGAAACCAATGATTTACCCTTACACAAAGTGGTTTGTGTAAGGGTTATATCACCTTACCCTTATATATAATGGTTTATGTTAGGGTCACAAGATCTTACAATTACACACAATGGTTTATGTAAGGGTATGATACTATTCACACTTATACATAATATTGGTACATAAGGGTAATCAGGTTTTTCATAAATCTAAATAAATATATGACCCAGTGCACCCTTTTGAATCATCTAATATATAATGGTAGTACCATTATGCGAGCTGACTACATAAAGGTAGGACCCTTACATAGAGGTTCCTAAATCTTATGTAAAGATAAATGGTTTATGTGTAAATGTTATACAAATTTTAAAAGGGTTACATATTGGTAACAGACCACTTACCCTTACACGAGAGGCTATGTAAAGGTTACCTAGGGATCACCTTTACTTGAAGGAGTTCATGTAAAGGTAAGATCTATGTACCCTTACATAGCGTATGCTAAATAAGGGTCACTGACATCTACCCTTAAACAACAGGTTGAGAACTGTCATTTATGTAAAGTGTCTATGTAATGGTAAAGGGATTATGCCCTTATGTAGGAATGGTTACCTACATAAGGGTAAGTAGAAGATTTGTTAAAAATTGTTTTTAACATATTAAAATATTTTAATGGTTTATAAATCATCTATAAATCATGTTAAAATGTATTTTGGGAATATTTAATTTATAAAGGGTTTATTCATTAATTAATTATAAATGGTTTATAATTAAATAAATAAATGTTTAGCTAACTTTTATATTTCCCAAATATTAAATGTTAATATTTGAAATATTTTTTAACAAATTATATGAAAATTATTATGATATATAAATAAAATTTTTTATTTATAAATCATAATAAATAATTTATAGAGGGTTATAAATTATTAAATAAGGTGAAAAAAATATAAAATGTTTCTATTTAAATTATAAATTGTTCACAATTAATTAATTTGAGTTGTTCAAATTAAAGGGGCCTCATAGGGATATTATTTAAGCCACATCAAAAGTGTTTTGAGGATTGATATGATCAAGGTTTAAATAATAATTAATTATATGGTATTTCGATTATGTAAAATGGTTACATAATAAAAATTGAACTATAAATTGTTTATAATTCATATAATATCATATATTTAAAATTTAAATTCTATATAATGATAAATATGAAAGATTTTATATTGTAATGAATATAAAATTTTTATATTCAAAATTATGTAATTTCCATAATCTTAAAGTTGAAATTATAAAATAATTTATTATTAGATTTTATTTATGAATGGTTCATTAATATTTATCACATGAATAAATATTTCTTTTTTCATTTATTTAAGGTTTATTCTCTAATATATTCATGTTCAATAAATTTTTTAAGAAATTGGATATTATATGTGACTTAGTTTAAAATGTTAAACTAATTATATGATAGAGCCTTGCATTACATGATAGAATTGATTATATAATGAATTTTGTCTTTCATCCACCTTAACAATAGTTTATAATAAAATTTATTAGTATTACTCTTTTAATTGAATAATGTTTTTGAAAATTAGGTGTTTGAGTTTTGATAAATTGGATTCTCTCTGGAGTAAAGTATCCCTGGGTAGAGGGACTTGGGGCCGGACGACCAACCTACCTTAAGGATTATTCCTTATCTAGACTGGTGAATGGGGATGGATATTTTTTACTTTGAGCTAACAATGTGGATATTTTTAATATCATACAACTCATTTACTTTACATTAATTGTTCATATGTATGACTATACTTGACTTCTATTTTTTGGGTGAGTAACAAAAAAATATGGGTTGTGTAAAGAGTTACACATCAATATAGGTTGAACATACTTATTAAGTTGAGGTAATTGGATTAAAAAATAATTTAATATAATAATTTTTATATAAAATTGGATAACATGAGATAAGAAGGTGAGATTAGAATCCTCTTCAAAGACCATGTTTGAGATTCCTTCTAAATAGACACTTATTAAGACCCCAAGTGCCCATGGATTATCTTGTGTAAGGAATTAAAGTAATAAGTGACTATAGTTTTTATTTTTGGGTAGTTTTATAACAAAGATGAATTCCCTTGTATTTCCCTCAGTTAGCTTGTTTTTAGCATTATTTGGGTAAAAGTCATCTCGGAAGACCTATTGGTTATGAAACAAAAGGAATATATTTAAATTTATCCATATGATGGATTGAAAAAAAGTTATCCACTTAACAATCAAATAATCATATATGATATTATTGTGATGATTCTCTGTATAAATAATTAAGTTGTGAGATGAAAGCTAAATCAAATCATTTATTAGTGAAATATGGATCTTATCCCACTAATGGTTATGCTGAATTTTCAAAAAGGGTCATATTTTTTGTGGGAACCTATTTAATAAATGTCCATATTAAATGGTTAGTAATACATGATACTCATATGATAAAATATTGTATTGTAGATAATATCATCATCATCAAGATAACCATATTGATCAATCCTTGAAATAAGAATCTTAAAGTAAGATAATCGTAAGACTGGTGACAAAAGAAAAGGTATTAAGCTAAATTAGTGATTTAAGAAAAGTTATTAATTAAAATTCTATGTGTCAGAATAGTTCTTTTCTCAATAACCTAGTGTTAAATTTTTTCAACAAGTGAATTTATATGATTAAGGAAGAATATAGTGATTTATTTGGGGTTTAAAATTAATTATATATTAAATTACCAAAGGAATATTATTCTACACCAATGTACTCAATATTATTGGGTAACAAAATTATTTATTTAATTCTATAATATGATTTAATGGGAAATTAAAAATAGCTTGTTATGGTTAGGGGGTTTATCCTATTTTCTTATATGGAAATGGTGTAACAATATGATTAAATTCAAAAGAATATTTAACTGATATTATCATGGTATTAGAAATATATGTAAACTAATAATATGATTTTTAGGTGCTAAAGTAATGTATAGACAATACAAGTAGGAAAATTTCAAACCAAAATAATAAAATTTGGTTTAAAAGGTCAGCAATGTGTCTTCAAGAAGCCAATCAAGGTCATTGAAACATAGGGTTGTTAGGAAGAAATAGTAATAATTCAATATGATTGGATTATCCAATATCCACCTGAAGGAGTTTATGAAACTCCATGTAATGTCAATGTAAGGTATGGATGTCATATAAATTAATTATTAAATATTTGAAGCTATGTGATACTGAATGTATGTTTTAAAAATAATTTTAAATATACGAGAGTTCAAAATAAAAGGAAAAATTTATTGAACATATATTTTTATATTCTTGAGATGAAGTAAATAATTAATACATTTAGGATTTTAATGAAAATGATTTTATCAAGTTCAAAAGAATAAAATTAAAATATGTGTATCTTCATCACATTTCCTTTATTTGATAAGAGAATCTATTTAATAAAAAATAGTTTTTATGAACAATTATTAGTTGATTAAATGTATACACATGGTTTATGATCCATCAATTTCTATAACATATTTTGAGAAGAATATTTGGATAAAAGTGTTTATATAGGATAAAATTGTTTATCCATTCACTTGTTAAAGTATATAGGAATGTGTTTCTACCACCCATCTATGGTATATTTTAATGAAGTATATTTTCAAATAAAAAATTTCTAAACACATAGATTACTATATAGTTTATTTGTTTAATGTTCCTAATAAATAAGAAATACATGTTATTTATTAATAAAAAAGGGTGTGTGTATCTCATCAAGATATTATGGAGAGAACATACTATACAAGATGATAGTAGGTTTATATTTGGACTTAGAGAAGTTCAAAGTTAACAAATAAAATAATATACCCGACAAAGTATAAATTGAATTTCACTTAATATCCTAAAAGAGTTTAGGATGACTAGTAAACAATAATGTTAGTAGTTACATTATTTAAATGAAATATTTTAATGGAATAGGGTTAAAAATATGGTGATTATGAACTTAAAAATATTTCTAAATAGAAAATAGAAGTTGACATCATAACATTTGATGATGCAAAGTTAATAAGTTTGAATATGTTCAACAAGTTTAATAGTTAGGAATGTGATTCCTAAATCTCACCATTATTCAAAATCAATTTCTTTAAAAAAATTCAAAATATAGAGTTAGTGGGAGTTTTTTATCAGATGATCACATATAGATGTGATAGGGTTACATTTGATTTAATGAGTTGACAACATCCAGAAATTGTAGCAAACATAAGACTCATCTAGAAGTTTATCATATATGATATGAAAAACTAAGGAATATGTTGGTTTTTTTAAATATTATTAAAGAGTTTAAGAATATAAAAATGTATCATATTAAAGTAAAACTATTTTTTATCATTATTTCACATTGGTTACATAAATGTATATATAGATATATATTTCATAAAGCACAATGATAATTGTCCACTAGAAATACGACTTTGTGTTTATCCATAATCAATGTTCATCATGGAGTATTATAGGTTATGATGAAATTTTAAGGTTAGAATTAGTAAGATTATTGTATGTAGATACATAATATGATCATGATGTATAATAAAAATAATATGTTTCTTTGTGTGTGCTAGATAACCCAAAAGGTATACCACATGGATTATTATATAGATGTATTTGGTGTAATATGGGTTTATGGATCATATTTGAGTCCCCACCACATGAGGTTGGTGAGGTAACTAGCATGATAACCTTTATAATTTTATATCCTACTTATGGAAGTCTATATTTTGACTTAGATAATACAAGAGTGGTTGGGTATGTTGTTGATCATGTCATCGGTTGGAGATTCACTAAGATTGGATTGTTTTTTTCACTTGTATGATGAGTATAACATTAGGGCCCTTGATTGAGATATACTATGAGAGTGTTTGGTCACACCTATATATTATATATCTATCTGTATAATGTACATGTGATGAGATTAATTATAAGGATGAATAATATATGATTTATTCATAAATCAGATCAGTCTACACTCAGAGAGTTGAGAATAGATAGGTTGGCTATATGGGATTGACATTTTCTATATCCCATGGTCGCTTGATGTATTGGAAAATAGAAAAATATAATAATTTACATTTTCCTATGATGAAGACTAGTGGATACATGTATATATATATGTGTGTGTGTGTGTGTGTGTGTGTGTTTCATGGAGATAATTCCAAATCACTTTATAGATTGAGTATTATTTAATATTATCTACTATTTTCTTACATATATAGATCTAGAAATTCAAATTTACTTCCATTTCTATAAAGGCCCTTGGGGTTACACTCTGTGTTTGACTGAATGGGGATTGATTTTTACTCAAATACATACTCTAAAAAGTGTATTACAGTTAATCGAAATGTTTTTTGGATAGGTGTTCACAAGGTATTTCATTTGATGTAATAAAAGGTGAACTTAATGATATATTTCCAAAATTGTTTTGGAAGATATTAAAAAGGATTTTTGGATATGGTTTAATAGGTTATTTTATATGATACAATATAATATGAAATGGAACAAAGTCTTTTAGGTTTTAGTGTAGGGGGTATTGAAGGAGATATACCTTGAAGCCTTATATATATATTGCATAAAAATTATTATTTTCATGTGTATAAGGGTATATTATTTTATAAAATATTAAATTTAATCAAAATAATAACTATTATCATTTTATGTTTCACCCACATATGCTATCATTTAGTAAAATTTTTCTGAAGTTGAAATAGTGAGGAGGTATAATATTCATATAATGAATGTATTTATTGGAAAAAGCATTCAATCATGCATTATGAATGCTTGATTAACTGATACAGCTTGAGGGTTTTCCTTATGGATGTATAAAACATTTCCATATAATGTAATGGTGGGTGGATATTCAACAATTGACTCCAAGGAACCCAAAGCTCTCTTTTATCTTCTTCCTTTGTATAAGAGGTACTAGAAAACCATGGAAAAAATATGAATTCCATCCAAATGTCAGATTATTTAGATCATCCCATGGATACCTAGTGAGGTGGGATGATTTTTTTTTCACATTTCTCATATTTATCAAGTACATTAGAATATTTCATAAGGTGATAAACAGTTTCAGTGGATCTATTCTCTGATTCTTTTTTATCGGGGCCACATATCATGATTTGTAGCTAATGATGTATTTTTCTCATACTTTCCTCTATTGAAGTAGTTTTCTTCCTTGATTTTGGTTTATTATCCTTTATGGTGGTTTGTTGGTTTCCCCAAATTTTTTATTTATGAAGGTGTTCGAACTCTACCACCATGATTGGTGATGTCAGATTCTTGATGAAAACAAGATCATAGGATGTTAGTTTATCCTTCCATGGATTACCCTTTAGAGCTCATTGGATAATATGGGCATGCCTTAAGGATTTGATTCATGTTCATGAAACTTATTCATGGTTTAATATTGATATATATTCCATTTAATTATTCCACTTCTATCCTGATAGGGTGGAAACTTACGGTCGAAGTTAATGGTGACATTGGGAACATCTGGACATCGGTGTGTGTTGTGTGTTTTGGAAACCAGTAAAGTCTCCCAATTTTGAATTTGAGGGAATCTCATATATGAGGCATCTTATGTGTATAACCCAAGTTAAACCATGTTTTTCACATGGTATGTTATTCCAGGGACATAAAAATTTTAAGGCTTTTTACCTCAAACATCCCATGTCCATTTCATGAGGTAGAGATTCTAGATCATCTAGTGGGGTCAAAGATCTAGGGTCTTGTGGAGATAGGTTAATAGGTTTTAAAATATTGTGGGAAAGTTTTGGTAATATGTTTAATGTCTTGTAGGGATAGTTTTGGTGTTTTTTAGTGTTCCTTAGTGGGATAAGATCACAATTCAGAGCTGCATCCTTCTATGGGAGAGGCATGCAGATTTAATGGCGGTGTTGGGGTATTAGGATTTAGCTACATGGAGGTATCCCATGTTTGTAGATATTTTACATCAGGGATACACCCTATGTACCATGTTATGAGATATGGATCAAAACCCATGTAGTTCGAGTGTACAATTTAAGGTTGCGTGACAAGATGGTCTATAAAATTTTTCATCATGCGGTAAGGATGCTTGTGTCATGGAAGGATAAAAAACAAGGGATAATGTGAGACTTTAAAATAGGGTATGACCTGGTGTTGAGGTGTTTAATCCCATGAAGGAGTGGGGATTATGCGTATGGGGTGATCTGGTGTTTGGGGTTTCATCCAATAGTGAGGAATGAAGTGGCATCCCATTTTAGTCATACATAGGGAATCCTATATGCACCACACAAGGTAAGGCTAAATTTTAATTTAATGTGTTGAGGATATTTTTATGCAGTTTAACATCATATTACTAGAACATTGGGCTATATAGTTTAACATCTTGCAGATTAGATTTTGGAGGAGCCTACACATAGAGAGACCATTACCAATTTTGGAGAGAGGGATACAACATTATAACTCTCTACAGGGAATAGTGTGAATTTTCCCATGATGATACCACAATTAGGGATTACATTTCTACTTTATATGTACCTATGGGTAGATTATGGTGTAAAACATTACATGGTAAAGTGTGAAATGTTTATCTCAATGTTAATGTTCCAATTCTTAAGAGAAATATACATTAGGGTTCTTGTTCTTAGGAGGAAGAGGTGATACAACTATCTAGGTCATTCTTGTAGCAAAAAATCTGGACATGCGAGTTGATGAAATGAGCTGTGTGAGTGATTAAATCATAGGTGGACCCAAAGGTTGTTTGTGAAACTATATAGTTGTCTGTGCAAGTAGGGTTGTGTGAACCATAGGATCTAGAACAAGAACATAAAATGGATACTGGGGGAATGGATGCATGTAACTTCTGGATTTATGAAACGTTTTGGGTTGCATGAAGGGAAATAATCTTGTACGTACTAACCTATCCTTTAGGGGATGTTGTTTTATGATGTCTCAAACATGATACAAGACATATTGGGGCCCCTGTTAGGTTATTCATGAAAGTTATCTATGGGAATCCATGGACTTTTGGAGTTGTGTGATGTCACAAAAGGTGGTGTTGCACAAGAGAGAGTCTACACTTCGACTTCTAGAGGTTCCTCTTCAATTGGGGGGGGGGGTTGATTCTCTATTTATAATCATGGATGCATAGACTTGTGTGAATTCACTAATGTTGGGGTTGTGTGTGAATTATATGATTCTTATACTTCAAGATGTTCCTCTTGAATGGGGGTTTATGATATATTTAAAACTAAAATGTGTGGATTCAGGGAATAAAAATCTACCTAGATCATACAAATTGGATTTTAAGTTCACACGCCTTTTCCAACCATAGAATATTGCATAAGGCCGGTCTTCATTGGTGTATTTTTCATACAAAGGGATTGCACGCTAATGATAGGTTTTCACACATGGGTCCAATTTTTCAGGCCACTAAATTCTTTGGTATTAAGGCCCTCTTAGAGAAACCTCAAAACATGGTTCCTTTGATACTTATATTTACACATAAGTATGTTCCATTCCAAAACAGAGGGTTGATATAATGACCCGAATGTTGCATGCGATTTCTCCCTTGGATCTGAAATGGTTATCTAGGATGGTTTATATCTTAATTTTAGAGAAAAACCACCTTCCAAGGGTGGAGAAACTTATTCACCACCTAAAAAGTTCCCCCTTGGAATTGGAGTTGATGGGGGACCAGATGATTGAGTTATAAGGAAAATGCCAAAGATTAGGCCAACTTTCTGCTGTGTCACATAACTTTGAATCGGATCACCCAAACTGGTTATGCTCTCATGAAACCTGGGGGAGCCATGCCTATAAATATTTTAATATGGGTCTTGAATGGTCACTTAAATTTAGTGTGTGATAAGAAGTATCTCATGCGTAGAACTCAAACCATTTATGCAAACTCCCAATCTTTAAGTCACAAATTTCACACAAGTCCTCTTTATGCGAAAACATTTGCATCCATGTTCCATCTTTCTAAGTAAATATCTCATGATTTGCATGACACTAATCCATTTTTGTAAAACAAGACCTAGTTTATGATCCATCCTTAGAATAATTCATATATGGATGATCAAGTTTATAAAGTTTCTACCAAAACTACTGCTACTTCTAGGAGGGAAGAAATGGCTAGAAATCCTAAAAAAATTATACCAAGAAGGTCATATCTAAAAAAAGGAGTTGTTGGGAATATTGAGATATTTCTATAGGGAATACCCACTATATAATAGGATACGTCGATATAAATTTGGTTTTTTGGATGATGTGGTTATCCCATCTATAGAGGTGAACACGAAGAGGTTCTGGTTTTCTCATCATGATGAGCTCAACCGTTGGAATGTTACTAATTTTGTCCACCCTATAAGAAAATGTGAAGCTACTGTTGTTTATACCTTGAGAGGGAGGACAAGGATAGTGATGGGGAAATACCCAGTGGATAAAGGATTCCCCACCCACTATTCAAACATTTTCCAGGATAATATTCAGAACAATTGAATGGGCTGGCATGAAGACCGGGATCTACAATTTGAGGGAAATGTTACTAATTAATGGATGTGGTCATACTAGATATGCTTAAAATGTAAATAATATAGGGATGAACTGTGACATATTGTTTTATATGAAGCATTTTAGACATCCCAATTTCATGTTTACCATCAACTAGAGATATTATTGAAGCTCCTTATCTAGTGTTCACTAGATATGAACACCCACCACCTTCAATATAGGGAGGTGGGAATAATCCTATGGGATATTTATCATATTGGTGGGATCCATCTGATATGGTTTCAATATAAAAAACTTCTCCCAAAACCAAATGATTGGGGGAATAGAGATAAAATTCCAATTATTGCGATGACCCTCCTAGACCTTCTTAGTTCATTGTTGGTTCATAAACCCTCTTTCCACAAAGACATCCTATTCAATACATGGTTGGGAATGTTCTTGGAAATGAAAATAGAGAAGATCTCAAGGTGTCCAAAGTAGTGTCTGAGAATGCGACACAGGAGGAGTCTATAGTCCTATTAGTTTATATTATAGGAGGACCAATATAAAAATTTGGGCTAAATTGGAAAGGATCGGCTTACAGAGGTTTTATGTATGGTGTCCTTGGTCACATTCCTAAGTGGTTGGATGCTAATGGCTAGGGATAACAGTATGGGACTACGAACATGGACACTTGTAATGGAAGTGATCTTAGCAAGAGAGAATTGAGTTAACATCGGAATCCATGAGCTAGTTACGATCATATCTAGTTAGGGCACATCATGAGGGGGGGCATGCCTAGGAATATATGTGTCCCATTATAGTAACTCCATGTATGTGTTATAGTTTATTTTTGGGAGTTATGAGTTCCTAGATTATATCACTTCCCTGAACATAAGAATTTGAATGTCCTTCCTCAATATTTCTGGGGGTCGAATGGTGAATCACAACAAAACTGAGGTGGAGGCTAGCAAAAAAAAACTATGAAAATTAACTTCATGTAATTGTTGACACCAACCAGTGAGATAGTTTATGATATGTGGGATTGTGTTAGAGTAGAGGGAGTATCTACAATCTTTTCACGGTGGGGTGTTAGTTTGATAGATTTCATAAACTAAATAATATAAACCATACACATCATCCTAGTTTAATCTTTAATTTATGTTCAGTCAATAGCCAATAAAGCAAGTGTATATGGGGGTTTGTGTAGAAATTCACCCCTATATCCTTCATCAGATCCAGTGGATGCTCATAGATGAGTGTGTCGGGGAGTTTATTCGACTATCACTAACCAACCATGAAGCTTTCCTCATGAAGAATTATGTCGACCATTGGGTAGAAGCATACCTGGGTGTAATCTTACGCTAGTGGGTAAGGAAGGTGAAACCATAAAATGAGACATAAGAATAGTATGGTAGTAGGTGGGATACTCTTCTAAGTGATCTTAGGGTGATGAGAACTCAAGGTAGACCATCAACGGGAGCTTAATGGTCATCTTCACCTATACCTCTTGGAGGGGTGGGGATCCAACAAAAATAGCTACAAGGGTAGGTGGTGAGATCTTGTGTGGGGGAGAGATGATTGAGGGATTCCCTATGAAAGAATTTGTGGTATCTAGTGTAGCCGGTCGATGAAACCTTCTACCCTGTACCCTGGGATTCATGGGGAATGTTATAACTATCTCTGATAGGTGATCAGTTATGGATGAGGCTCACTAGAGTGGGAATTTATCTATCGGAGGTTAAGATCATAAGGATTATAACCAGATTGTGCTTAAAGGAGTATCTTTCCTACCTGTAAGACAAAGATGAATTCATGTGATGGTGTAGTGAGGGTGAGCCTACCACTCCCTAAGTAAATGTGATGTTTGGAGCGAGGCCTTAGGAAACACTATATACTGAAGCTCTATCCCAAGATCTGCCAGACCGTGGTACTGAATCATAGGGATCCAATGATGAGGAGTCCTGGGGCTCTGATGTTGACTGATAAATCTCTCAATAAAGTGGGGAGGTCACTCTTGAGTAATAATACCTAACCGATTTCCTGTTTAGTGAGGTAGGTTTTTAAATTATTCAATGTATTTTATCTTTTCATTCCATTAAAAAAATCTTACCCATGATTTTGATTTATGAAGGAATCAATTGAGGAGAGATAGGGGGCCTTTTTTGGGGTTTAATGAAGTTCCCCTATGAGTAATTGGGAATCCACCTTAGAGTCTATTATTGAGGCCCTAACAGAAGAGTAATTCATAGAGGTAGATGAAGGGGAAGTTTCAGACCCTATGATCCTTCCAGTAATCTACAAGGTGACTCACTATAGAAACTTTGTTGTGGATGAGACTATCGACCAAAGGTCTCCTAGGGTGGTTTATCATTTATATTCTAATGCTCTCTTAGGGTGAGACTTTGAATCTTACTTGGACTAATTCTCCCAGGATACATGATTCTTCTATACTGACACATTCATCTCATAAATCTTCTAGCTACACATCACTAAGGGACCATGTGTCATATATTGAAGTTGAAATAGGTGTTGAAGGATCTCTATTATAAGAATTATCATCTGAGGCCCCATACAAGAATATCTTTCAATACCTCACCTCATATAAGACTTTTTTTTACATCTACCCTATTTGTTACTATAGGTTGCACTAACAACCTAAGTTAGTCTAAAACAGTGATCAAGGAAATGCATTCTCAGAAATTGGGTGTGGTCTAGGTAGTTGGAATGATTTCTCTAGTATCTGAGCCAAACCTTGGGGAGCCAACCATTCAGGGTGGGCCAACCCTAATCCTAGGAGAGAAACTTGTAGTAGATGCAGATAGGGTTATGGGGGAGGATGAACCTAAATCTAGTGAAGATTATTCCACTGGTGAAAAGTCAGATCAAAATGACCCTCCTCTATACATGAATCTTAACCCATATGAGAGGGTACCCAAGGAGGAACCTAATTCCATAGTTCTTGAGGATTTCTCTAAATATAATACCATGCCACCTGAGGATCTATAAGACTCCGAGTCTAATGTAACCAAATAGAATCACCTTTTATGGTACATAGCATGGATAATCCTATAAATAATCATCACCCATACCTTGTAGGAATACATAGTAATCTTGATAGGATCCCACCATCACTTTCTGATGAACTTTTGAAATAGAGGGGTGGATTCTCATTCCTTTTATGAATTATCTCATGACTATCTCTCCCTTAGGGTGTGTGGGGAACATCGGGATCTTGATGATTCCTTGAAAAATAAGAAACATAAATGTATCATGGTAATCCATGAAATTAAATAAGAACTTGTTAGGCTATATTGGGTGAGGATCTGGGTTGATGAGGTCTTCCCAATTGTTGGGGAGGAAACGAAAGAGCTCTCTAGGTGGCATCAGGCCCTGGAGGCCACCTGACAAAGGTTGGCCAAGTTTGAGTATATGATTACTGAGTTCATTCCTTAGGGATAAACTGCCCTATTTTTTGTGAAACAATAAATTATAGGATCTAATCTATGGATGAACCTTCTCACTTTAACCCATTTTTTTTGGAAATAAAAATTTCAGTTCCTATGTTTTTACTTGAACCTCAATAATATTAACAAGATAATTGACTCAACATCTCTAAAACCACTTGATTCATCCTATATATGAGAAATAAATGGAAAATATGCGATCGGTCATTTTTATGAGAGTTCTAGCTAGGTAATAAAGGGGATGGTTCATAATGATCCATCAACCACTAATAGTTTTCTAATAAGGAAATTCTTGGTTGGAGAGTGAAACTCTGCATAGCCAACTCACTTTCTCAACATGCGTAGGTGCATGATCAGGATAATTCCAGGGGCATTGGATTCAACTTAAATAAATAGGAGGATAAAGAACATGAATTGAGATTTATAGGATTCATAACTGAGAGGGGGGAGACAGACCGATAGAGGATGATAGTTTACTATGTTCAAAACACAAATTTCACTACCAATTTTACCAAGAGTGGGGAAAAACTAATGAGGGTCTGATGTTGAACATGTTCAAAACACATGACCAATCATGATGTCATTGAAAGTATTTCATAGCATGTTCCTAGGATGGTAGGTGAGCTAGTTTGGCCAAGAACCATTAAAATTATGGGTCCTGTTGAGATGTGAAAGTTGGTATGGATCTAAATCAAGGAAGATGTAAAGCATGGGGGTCGATTGAGGGGATGATCATATGGATGTAAAAACTCTTGGGATTAATCCACCATGGTTCTAAATACAATGGGTGGGCATGTTGTTTTAAGAAAAATTCTAACTCATCTTCCAAGTGGAATGTCATCTTGGTTTCCAAGCGATGACCATAGAATTCAAGTAGTGTGGTAGGTGATCGAAATTGAAGGAGGAATAGTTCCTTTAAGGTGAGGGCCTAAGTTACTTTATAGTTTTACATTGTGTGATGTGGATGGTAGGAATATAGTTTAATGTCTTGTAGAGAGAAATTTAAACACTTATTTTAACATCATTTGGTGAGGACATATTATTTCTACGGTTTAGGGTTTCATTGCTCCAACCATGGTTTCATATATTTTAGCATCATATAGTCTGAACATGTGTATTATAGTTTATCATCTTGTGACTAAGATTCATGTACCAATATGAGTAAAGGGGGGATTTAACATTTGGGCCAAACATTTATTGGTACAATAGGTCTAATGACCACAACCATTGTTTTATAGGGGTTTGGTGCTGAGTCTTTAGGTATTCGTGCCTCATTCATTCACAACATCATTTTACCCAAGTCATGAGGGCGATCTGGAAAGAGAAAGTCCAATTTTTTCTCAGATTGACCCTATGGGTTTTCAACCTGATAGAATTGTATGCCTCTTTCCTAGGATATTTAAGGTCACTAAAACAAGAATACATAGGTATATACTTAAGGGGAATATGTAAGGGTGGTTACACATAGTTTAAAGTCATGATCATTGGACTATGGATCCTAGGTTGAGGACATATAGTTCAGACTTTATTGAAGAGATTTTGTGGTTAGGGAATCATTATAAAACAAATATAAGGGATTGGTTAAGATGATTATATACCACACAGGTTTTCATATAGTTTAAGGTCAAAATGAGTGTATCATCTCTGCCTAAGAGTGACAATGCCTCATTATGTGTGTAGGTGTTAACGATATCCACGGAGTAAGGGACACCCAAAAAAGGTGTGGGGGAGAGTGGATTTGAATTTCATCCTAGGAAAAGAGATATTAGTGTCAATATATATCCCATGACACTGAGAATTAATCTACATGTAGTTATTGAATACAGCATGGTAGAAGACCAAATCTAAGAGGGGGAAATCCAATCAAGCAAGGATGTGAGAAAATAAGGGGCATTGGTTTGTCAATGACCTAGAGGTGAGGAAAACCAGATGTTGATTGGGGGATATAGGGGGCCATTTTCACATATTTTATGGTCATAATTCTTGGACAATTCCTATAGTTAGTTTAAGGTCATAGTTCTAAGACCCAATAGTGGTACTCCAAAAAGATTCATTTGGTGCAAGGATGTTTGAAACATGATGTGAATTGGGGCCAAGAAGGCCCTGAGCCTAAAATATGATCACAAGTGGTGTCACACATAGTTTATGGATATGATTCTAGTATTTAGGGGAAAATATGTTATTGGGATGTTCGTGTAGCACATAAGGAAAGAAAATTTTAACTAAAGACAGGTATAATGAGACCTAGTTTTGCATGAGACATCCCTGAGAAAATTTTCACACAGTTTAAGGTCATGATTCTTGGATGATTAGGGGTGTCTTAAAGTGTCTTATGTGGAAAAAAAGAGTGATAACCCATCATGAATAAGGTGAATGAGTCCTGATGCCATAAAAACTTCCAAGATCATCCACACATAGTTTAGGGTCACAATGCTTGAACAAAGACTCCTAGTTTAAGGTAGTAGAGTTTAGAACATTTGAAAGAGGGGTAGAATTACACTTAGTGAACAAATTTTTATTTCAACCATGCTTAGGGAAAGTTCCACCATTAATTCTAATCCCACATGATCCATGATTTATGTGAGAAACAAGGAGCAGTAGGGATATATCATGTTGTAAGTGAAAGAAAAATAAGGTAAAAATTAAGGGGGCTTAAGAAAGTTCTAATAATTATACATTGCTTGGTCATCATTATATAATGCATGGGAGAATAACACAAAGGGTTTTGAAGCTTCGCAAGAATAAGGGGAGGTGAGAAGTAAGTTAAATCACAACTTCCATGATCCAAACCACGGAAGGGGTTGAATGGAGGGTAAGAAATGACTATTGACCATGTTTGAGACATAGTTCCTGTAATCAGACCAGTTATGGATAGGGAGAGAAAATTATTAAATCAAATTTTAAACATTTTCAAAATGTAGGATCCACCAACATTTTTTCAAAGAAATTTCATGGTGTGTGTTCTAAATAGTAGATGAGTAAGTGTGTCTAATCACCATTGTTGTTAGGGGGCATGTTCAGTATAACACCCTGAGATTTTAAAAGAGTAACATCATGTATGGTAGAATATATGACACAAAACACTATTATTATAATAGAATGTTACACACTAAGACTTTATGATATATTTAGTTTTAAATAAATTCAATCGCTTTGATAACTTTTGATTTACGCAATACCAGGTTTAAACGAAACATAATAATCTATTTAAATATTATTATTTTAAATGTGACTATTATAACCAAATAGTTAAGTTATAGGGTATGAATATGATTAAATAAATTAAATATATTATGTTTATTTATTGATTATAAATAAAATAATAATAATTTGAAAGAAAAATAAATGTTTACGGAAAAACATTATTTTTCCAAAAAGCGGTTTAGTCACGCTTTACACACATAATTTAAAATTAATTTATAACAATTTTAGAAAATATATGTTATAAAATGAAGATAAATTTTTGAATCTAAATATCAAATTTATCTTAGGGAATTTTTTTGTTATTTTTTGTGATTTTTATGAAATGATTCATTTTTTAATGAATAGTGAAAATTAATGATTTTTATAGAAAACTTTTTTTTATATAAACTATTTACAAAGTGAAAATATATTTTAAAATTTTTTTAAGGTAAATTCCGTTTAATAATATTATAATAAATACAATTTAGGTTAGTTTAATAAATTTAATTTTGAATTTTGATATTAAAACCGTATACACCTATGAGAATTTTCTCCTTGGAAACCTGTTTTTTTCGTCACATTTGCGGGTATAATTTTAAATTGGATTATACCAATTCTGTAAATTGAATTTTAAAAAATTATTTCATATATGTAATTAGAATAATTTATATTATCTAATGATTTAAAATTATGTTTTGACCATAATTAATACTAAAATAAGTAAAGAAATTAATTACTACTATTATGGTAAAAACTGATTTACTAAGGGTTAACCCAAAATGATATGGGCTAAAATGACCTAAAAACTTTTCCAACACCCATTCTATAGAAATATTTAGGACTTATAACCTATAAGGGTTGACAGTGACCCATTTTGAGGCTTTTTTTATCATAAAAACATTGGTGGAATTGATTCTTTTCAAAAATTCCATGTGTGGCCTCTCCCCCACTTATAAAAGGCCACTCGTCTTCTCTACTCATCAAACTTAAAAAGATATTTTTTGTAAGATACCTACCCAAATAACTTTTTTAATACCATTTTAACATAATATAGCTCTCTTTTTTATCATAAATCCATCATAGGATGGCTTTTGATTCAAACTGAAAGAGGTTGTTCGAAGAAGAGGTAACATTATTAATTGATAATTTTTATTTTATTTCTTATTAAACCTCATAAAAATAATATTAAATATTGATATTATAAGAAAATTTATATCCAATATACTTATATGTTATTATGATAATGGAATAAACATTATCTATATCCTCCTCCATCAAATGAGAAATGAAACCATCGATCATGTGTACGACAGAGTACCACCTCACAAACTGATATAACTCATTTTACATAAA
Source organism: Viscum album (assembly GCA_963277665.1). Classification (NCBI taxonomy): domain Eukaryota; kingdom Viridiplantae; phylum Streptophyta; class Magnoliopsida; order Santalales; family Viscaceae; genus Viscum; species Viscum album. The sequence continues at coordinate 924,933,053 of OY728126.1, read as the reverse complement.
TTCATCTCATGATTACATATAATTATATATTGAATGTATTTATATATAATATTTATGATATTATTTTATTTATGGAATTATAATATCACATGTACCTTCTTACGTTCCATGTCATTTAAATTATAATAACATCGGTCGTGTCTATAGAAGACCACCCCCTCGCGAAGTGATGTGATTCATTTTTCACTGTCACTTTATATGGAATGTAATAAATTTATTGAATATATGTGATATATTTAAAATTATATTCATTATGGAAAATTAATATATACCACACTTTCTTTCTCTTTCACCTATTAATTAAATGATAACATCGCTCATGCGTACGTATGATATATCATCACCATCAAGTGATATGATCCATCCTCCATGTTAAAATTTCAATAATGACTCTGAAAATATAACTAATGAAAAAAAAATATTTATAACATTAATATAATTTTGGATATGATGTAAATATGTAATTTTTTCAAGAACTGAAACATTTAATACAAAACAAAAATTAGAAAATAAGACAATTAACACCTAAAACAAGGAAAATAATAAAATAGTATTAAAAACAGGAGGTAAAATGTTATAAGGGAATCATATATGATATCATAAATATTAATATAGTTCTGATAAAAATTAATATAATTCTTAAAAATATTATTTAAGAGGTCTAATAAAGTTCAACCAAAAGGAAGTGTGAGGTAAGGGACTTCGTCTCAATTTGCCTTCATTGAGGCATATTGTAATGTTATGCACCTAATTTCTTTTATATGGTGTATATACTACCAAATATTTATTTAATATAATTAATAATTCATAATTCATGGTATTTTATGTTTTAATTTTAATTATTTCATCTAATTGGATTTTACTTGAAAGTTTCCAAGGGGTAAATAATTTCATAACTCAATTTCTTTTCTTTAAGTTAAATTACTTCTTCGTTGTCTTTGAAATTCTAAGATTATGTGTGTAAATAATTTTGAATATATTATTTTTTATTTCCAATTGATTTATGAGAATTTAAATTTGATAAACATAATCTATTCATTGATGAATTCTCACTTCAAAATAATGTCTTTATAAGGGTTTATTTCACAATCTCATTTTAATTGAGATTGTTTATATTTGAATTTCCATTGAATGAAATTATTATCTAATTTTATAATAAAACCATATAATTTATTCTAATTTGTTTATTCATGATGTTTTCAAGTAATAGTACCCTTTTTCACTATTTGGTACTTAACATGATTGGGAAAATATTTATAATAAATTCTGACCATTTCTCTATTCGATCAAAAATCATTTTTTTCGAAACCATATTTTCTAAAAATTCTTTCAAAAATTTATTTTAAAATTATCAAAATGAATTATTAAATAAAATTTTAACCTTTTTTAATTTTTTTAAAGGAATATTCACATTATTTTCCAAACAAGGCCCATTTGTCTTTTACTAAAAAGTAAAAGCAATCTTTACTTTAACATGTATGTTATAAACAAAATTTACAATAATCATGACCACTCAAAGTTTTAAATATTACATTATATATTTAAAAGGTTATTTTAAAAGAATATTATTTTCAAAATATTTTGTGAACTTTTAGTTTTAATATTATTTTTAAAGTGGAAATGTTATTCTCCTCAAGAATTTTTTAAAGGAATATTTTTGGTATTTCTATTCATCAATGACAAAAAACATTTATTGTACTTATGATTAAATGGGGATATGTTGTATTGATACCATCCTTATTAATTATTTGGCTAGTTTATGATAATTTTGACTAGGTAAAGTGTTGAAATTATCATTCTTGGTTAATTTTTAGTAATAATTAACTCTCAATTAAATTATTCACTTTCTTGTTATCATCATACATTATATTTCCTCTAAATTTCTATTTTTTCAAGGATATACTTATTAAATAATTCATATATCATTTCTACATTGATTATTTTACATTGAAATTTATATTATTGGTTGGGGAAACTATTTTTAATCCTTTTTCCTTGATACAAAAATTTATTGAAAAGGCATATTGATTTATGAAATAAATTGATTATTTGATACATGTGGAATTATTTGGATATGTAGATAAGAATAGGGGCATTTATAAATAGACCTTAAATTCATCGATAGTATAATGTGACAAATTCCTTGTCTATACTTAGTTAAATGGGTTTCTGGTGTATATATACCTATCGGTTTTAAACTATGTTGTGAAAGGTCTTGATAGTAGAGGTATCATGATGCTTGAGATCATGATGTCCAATAATTAAGCATTTACTTCATTATCAATTCAGTTATTATTGTCAATGTTATTTTCACAATGATATTATCTATGGATTAATTTTCTTTATCATTTTATCAATTAAATGGAATGTATTTTCTATAACACTCTGAGTTTTTAAAAGAGAAAACTATATTCGATATGCGACACATAACACTGAACCCAAATAAAGAATGATTATTTAAACATGACCATTTTAAAATTTCATTAAATTCATGGAGATTAGTAGGATTAACTACTTATTGATATATATATATATATATATATATATATATATATCCTATATACATATATTGATAAATTCATAGTAAATAATCAATCCTTTTTTGGTAAGGTCTTTTCGTTCTTCAAAATATATTTTCTTCAAAAATGATTTTTATTTCATTTTACAAATATTATAATTATTTTATGAATAATTATAATTTTTTTTAAAAAAATACATTTTTTATATTAGTATATCAAAATTAACTTAGGGTAATAATTTTGGATTTTTCTAAAAGTATAGATTTTTTAGTGAGTAGTGAAAAATACATTTTTAATATAAAATTATCATTTCTTCTGATAAATGAATTAATTTAAAAGTAAAATAATTGTTTTAATTTGATTCCAAGATAACATAAGTATTCATTATTTATATTTAATTTAATTAATTACATTTAAATCATCTTTATACCAGATTTTAAAACAAGTTTATATTTGGGATTAAAAACACATTTTTCTGAAAAATGTTTTAAAATGCTTAATGATTCTCCATCATAAATAATTAAAATAACCATAATTATAAATTATTTAAAATAAAATTTTAGATTGAAAATCTATATTTATAAATTTAAATTCATAAAATTAATATTACTAGTAATATATTTAAAGTGAAATAATCTTTTCCTTGAAAATAGATTTTTCATAAAACTACTTTGCATCATGCTTATAGGTTTTTTGTTAAATTAAAATATTTTACCTATAATAATTGATTTAAAAAAAATGGATTCTAAATTTTGAATCATAATAATTAATATTAGGTAATAAGGTCCACTTAATTTTGAACAATATGAATAGTAATAGTAGTAGATATTTATCACCATGATAAATGGAAAATAGGTTAATTAAGGGTAAAAATATTTTAAAAAACACTAAAAAAAGTAACCCTAATAGTATGAATATTTATATTTCCTTAAAACGAAGATTATATTTATTCTTTATTTTTTTACTTTATAAATTATATTATGATACGATAAAAAAATTATATTTTTAAGTAATATGATATTTCAATTAATACATTCTTTTTGATGAATTAATGGACTTTTGAATTAAGTTATATTTTAATAAAATATTATTATTAAATTATAATTGATAAATTTAATTGATAATATAATTTTATGTGTCAAATTTAATTTCTATAATAATTCGAAAACTATTACTGTAAAAAAATCCAACATTTCTCAATAAATGTAAATCCTATTTTAAAAGTGAAAATTCATATATTTATAAAATTATCTTGATTAAAAAATATTATTTTGGTAATCTTCATGTTTAAATTATCAAATGGTGATTTTTTCATAATTTTTTTAGACATTCAAATTTTCAGGTAAAAATTATATAGGTTATAAATATATCGTGCATATTATGACATCATAATGACCCAAAAATGATGTAATAAATACTATAAATGGTATCCATGACCAAATAGATGTTTCCAAATTAAAATAATGTAATATTAAGGATAAAACTATATTATATGAATCATTTCATCAAAACCTATATAAATCCTCCAAAACATATATTATATTTTAAGGTTTTAATTTCTTCAAGGACATGACTCACTTCCATATCAGCAGGGGTATTATTTAAATATGTTCAGACCATTTACTTATATAATAATAAAAAATACCCTATTTTACATAAAACATGGTAAAAAAATATGGGAAGGTTTTTAGTTTTGATTATTTTATTGTATATTTTTTAAAACATAGGTTTGGTAAATGATAAAGAACTCCCCTATCTTTTCATATATAAACCCACACAAACTCTCATTTATTTTCACCAAAAAACCTTGTAGAACATACTTACTCTCACCTCCCATATCTATATCCTTCAAAAGGTTCCACTAAGATCTCAATAATCACTCTTATGCTTTTGGAATCACCCTCTCAAGGTAGGGGATTTATCTCTTCTCATTTCCATTTAAGCAACTTCTTTGTAATTAACCTTTTGAATCTCAATTGGTTATGCTTTCATGTCTTTATAATGACCCCTCTAATATAAAATTTTATATATAATAATAATATACCATTTATCCCCTCTCATTATATCATATACCTAAGCCGCTACCATGCCCAAATTTAGTAAGGGATCTCCAACTCTACTTTTTATTCAAGCACCTCTTTTATGTCTTGCCTCTTAATTTCCATTTGTTATTAATTGGGTTTGTCTTTATACATCCTTATTACTTATCTTTTTGTTTCCATGTGATTATATACCCATATAAATCTCATTAATCCCTCCAATGAACCTTTATATACACCTGTTACCATGCCGAAATTTAGTAAGGGATATCTCCCTTATCTTTTCAATTCAAGCATATTCTTCATTTTATGCATTTTATTTCGAATAAATATTTTTGTGATATGAATTTACACATCCATATTACTTTCTATTTGATTTAAAAATAAATAAATACCCATTTATCTCTCATTAAAACATTTTTATGAATCTTTGAGTACTGTCGATATGCTACCAAAATTTCATCTCGATTTTCTATTACAAAAAATTGTGTAGTGAATATATATACCCTTTTCCTATCAATAGTATTCGCTATTATGAACTTACAATTATTTTATTGGGTACTTCCATGTATGTATTCTAGACTCCTTTTCATGTTAATGATATGAAAGTGACAGGTACACTAAGAATTATACAGAGCTATAATGAATTGGGTAATATTTTAGTCTCATGAGAAATCATAAAAGAGACTAGAGAGTGAAACTAATTGATCATGAAACTTTTTTAATCATTATTTCGTGGAAATTATCCCTGACCTATGTTTATGAAACCATGTTTAAAGTTATTTCCACATTTCCCATGTTGTCTATATGTTACAATGATATATCATGACATATTATTCATGTTTATGATTCTCACCCCTTTTATGTCCAGTTGAAATTCCTATTTTATAACATGTAATTATTCCCTCATTTTATTCTTTATTTATTCTCATATTAGGATTTATATCTCACTCTTTTCTTATGTATGCCCCTAGGTTATCCCGTGCATTTTTAAAAACTATGGAATTTTATAATCATGTTAAGGAAGTTTTCAATAATGTTTATATATCCCATATTAAAGATGTTATATTATGTACCTAATTACCAAATACAATATACTTCTCAATATTTTGGGTAGTTATATATGTAATCTTATGTAATAAATCGTGAAATAAAGTGTAATAAAGATCAGGGTTGTCATATTTTCAGTTATTTAGATTTATATACTGATTATTATTTATCTATTCATGATTGTCAAGTTATTTAAATGGAATATTTGTTCAATTATTTACCATTAAATATTTATTATGCCTTATATATTCATGATAGTCAAGTTATTTAAATGGAATGTGTGTTCAGTTATTTAAGTTGACATATTAATTATGCCTTTTCTAGTCATGATAGTCAAGTTATTGATTAAATGACATGTTTGTTCAGATATTTACCTTTTCGTATTGATTATTAATTATTTATTATTCTTAAATTAATCATGATAGATTCTTATTTATATAAATATTTTTATGTATTTGAGATCACCATTATTTTTTCCCTTTCCTTGGAATCTAGGAAGTGTACTATGATTGATATGAACATATATGCTCGATAGAATAATAATATTATTGAAAAAATATGTTATAATATTTTCATTCAAATGTAATATGAGAATCATGTATGTATATAATTTACCAAGACTACAAAAATATTCAGTCCATTAGGAATCAATCCTTGTATCTTATGCCAATGTAATAAAGTAGACACCAACTCTAGGTTATTGGGTTCGAACTCATTATAGTTGGTATAAGAGAAAGTTTATTAGAAACCTTTAGAACTATATTAAGGAAAACATGGATTAGGGACCATAACCCTATAATAGACCTTGAGGATAGGTATATAAGAATATCTTAAAATTTTGGTAAGGAATATATTATGTGGTATTTTCTGGAAATTCATCCATTTCTAGACACTACAAGTTGATGTGGTTCTAGAAAAAATGTACTTAGTGGTAATAACTCTGAAAAAGGTGCATCAAGCTTGAATCAAGTGTTACTTGGTACACGAAAATGAGCCTTACTATGCACCTAGTTTGACAATCCTAGGGTATATTCTTTGGATAATTTACATTTTCTTTACAAACCATTATAAAATATTTGAATAAATGATAAAAATAAATAACCTAGGTTAAAACTAATTTTTCCTAGATTTAAAATAAGGTTCTCTAATTTACATGTCCTTTAAATTATTATATTATTTTCCCAATATGACTATTTTTCTCACACTATAATATTTTGTTACCGTCAATGGATAAAACCTGACAAAATCATGTTAACATTGAATATTATAGACAATGTGGTGACTATAAGAAACCAAATGGTATGATGAAATGAGTGAAAGATATTGTTATCATGCATAATTAGTAATCATAAAATATGATTAATAAAATATACCTTAACCAACTCTTGGACTCACCAATGAAGAGAATGATGGAGTTTTCTATGAGCTCATGTGGTGGAGAAAATGAAGGAAATAAGGAATGATTTACTACATTTAAGAAATGTGAAAATAGACACCTAGGAAGGTGCCTCAATGGAAAGGGAAATGTTTCATGTATGTAAAATAAGGGTATAATGTAATTAATTTACAAGAAAAAATTAAGATTATGATGCAAGGAAAAAAATTTCATCATAGGGATGTATTTATAGTTCATTGTATTAAATTTGGGGAAGCTGACCATTATCCAAGTTAATTTAATATTTTAAAGGTAAACTAGACCAAGGAAGGACCTATTTTAAAATAAAATATATGATTTATTTATGTATTGGGATTCAAGAATTAAATTGTAGAAGTATTTTTAGTAATGTTATTTTGGTTATAAGAATCATGAAACATCCAAATATTGTGTTAAATTTTTGAAGCATATATTTATTCATTAACTTAATAGTTATGGATACCATTATGGGTTTATGATTTTAATATTTATTAAATGTTAAAATACCTAAAAACCCCCTTTTGAAAATACATACGGTGGGAATATAACATGATTAAGGATATTTTTGGAAAACCTATTTGGTAATACAACCCATTTTAATAAGAATGAATTTCATTTTTTTATACATAAGATTAGAGGTATTGGTAACTGTTAATGTGAATAATTGAATTGTTTTTTTAAGTTGAAATTATTTTCAATAAGTTGTGAAGATTAAAAGTCAATGAGTTCTTTAATTGTAATTACTTTAGAACTGGTGTTATGTTTAAAGACATGTTTCACATGTTTTTTTGATGATGACACATTGATCTCAACAAGAATAAAAAAAATGTTTGAGAAGAAAATTAATATTGAATTTGGCTCTGGTCTTAATATTAAATTTGTATTAGTGTTTTTAATGGTTCGTATATTAAAAAAATGGGCTACATACCAGCCAACCAAGGGGAATGCAACCATTGATTAGGTGGGTAATTGACCCCTAGTCATCCATCATGGGAAACCAAGGGTGTTCATGTTCATAAGAATTCCACGTGAAGGTTCAAGGTAGGAAAGGGGGGAGCCACCGTGTGGGGTGGAACAATGGCGGGGAAGTATGTCTGTTCGAGGTGTTTTTAGTGAGAGTAGGGAAAGTAGACAGGTAACCAATTTTGGATGATAGAGGGAGCACTTTGTTATTAAATGGAGAACTCAACAAAGATTAAATTTTTTGTGGGTCAGAAGTGTTTTCTCACTATACACTATTAAATATAAATAAATAAAACCATCCTTCTGATTCCCTTGATCTATGTCGTTTGACCAGTTTCAGGGTTTTCTTTTACCTCCTACCTCGGCTGAGAGTTTTGTTCATTGGGATCTATATGTCGTAACTTCATTTGATCGAGTAGAAAAATTCAAGTACCTTTTGATATTTCTAATGATTCCAATAAAATCTAATCAACATCAAAATTAATTTTCATGAAAGAGAAGGTTTATAATCATTGAGCTACAGTGTGGATAAAAAATGGCTTTATATTGATGTGATTCTCATCATTACATGAAGCCATTGTATGAAGGAATGAATGGTTGTCTATGTTTTTTGGAGAATAGAGTGAGTGGATTATTTGTCTATAAATATATCTAAGGTTTTTATTTGTTTCTATGAGTTTATCCCACATCTGAAAGTGATTATTGAGAAAGAAATACCAGAATAGAGGCTTGAAGTGCTCTATATTCATGAAAAGTTTCCATGTACTTGAGCTATGTTTTTCAAATAATTCAAGTTTTCATGATGTTTTTCTCATTTTTCAAATAAGTATTGATATTCACACTGATTTTTGTGATATTGAAAGAAGAACTTTAAACCATATATACAATTATGTGAAGAATACAAAGACAATGAAAATATTGTTATGCGAAGAGTTTGAGAATAATGTGTGAAGTATTATCCTCACATGAAGACTATATCTCATACATTTTTTGAGGAGCATATTTCATATAAGTTTTCTATTCTTAGATACAGTTGAATTATACATGTATTTATTGAGTTCTTTAAAAGGAGTTATTACATCAAGATCAGTGGCATTTCCTGATAAACTTGAACAAAATAATCTTATTTTTTACCACTAAAACAATATATGTGTTTGAGTTATCGTGAAGGAAGATATACCTTAATAGAAAGATCTACGCTATCTTGTATTATATGAAGACACAATATTAAATCACAATATTATAATTCATTAAAGAATATCATTGAATATATCAGGGTCTGGAGAATGATGTGCATGATATATGCAATATTCATGCATGATAATAATGTGTATATAATGTGGAATACGAGTGATGTGTTCTAATTTGTAAAGGTCCCATGAATTTTCATATGAACCAAATCACTAAAAGTATAAGATTTTTTTTATTATCATGCACATGAAATAATTTGTATATAAAGTGAGAAACCCATGCATTGTATTTTATACATGCCTGAAGGTTGACAAATGAACATGAAATATATATTTCATGATCAGTGTGCAGTGTGTTGAGACTAAAGTTGGGATAGAATTTCAATCAATGTTTTAGAATCAATTCATATCTAATCTTTCAGAATTTATTGAGGTCAGATCTTCAAAAAAAGAAATAATATTTTCCTGAGTAGTGTTATAATGAGGTAGATGCCCATTTAGAGGTGATCAAAATTATTGATCAAGACAACCATCTAAGAAAAAATTATTGAATTTTACATGAGACAATGTGATATATAAATCTCATAGAGGAAGATCAAGGGATCATCCTTTCATTGAATCATATCTTATGAAGAATAAGAATGACCATTTGACTGGGGGGGGGGTCTACCTAGTAGTTGAAGAGGCTCAAGAGACTAGGGGTCTAACCAATAAAATGGTTAGGGGGTCTAACCAACCAAGGCATAAGAGTTGGATCGCTGAGTGGTATAACCAACATCAACTAGAGGACCAACTAATGTGGTGTATAACCAGTATCTTCATAAACCATTGTAACTGATAAAATTATTATAGTGGAGAATCTATATTGGGGGATCTAACCAAAATTTAAAGGATTAGGTCTTAGTAATGAACCTTTTAAAAATATTTTGTAATGTGTTTTATTTACTTTCTTTATTTCATACATGATCCACTCATATTAATAGGTGAAAATGGTTTGAATTAATATGTGAAAAAATAATTCAGTAAAACAAGTCACACATGATTCACCTCCCCTCTCCATGTGGCTGCATAATCTATTGGAAACTTTAATTGGTATCAGAGGAAATACCACTTTGAGTTGGATCTACTTTACTTTTACATTTTTTTATATCAGAATTATATGAAGTGAAGATTCATGTTTTAAGAAAATTCAGAAGTGATTCATATGTTAAATCCTATCTATACTTATTATGTTATAAATTTTGAAGTTTCAGTTAAGAATTGAAAAAACATGAAGAAAATAGTTTAAAATAATCTTAATAATAATTCAAAGATAAATGAAGATCAACTGCTAGATAAAGGAAACAAAGTGGTAATTATACATTGATATTAGTTGATTATAATTTTGATGAATCAAGTTATAAATGTGATGAAGATATATTCAATTCTAAAATTAGATTGCATATGAAGAAAGTTCCCAAAGAAGTGTTCACATGTATGATGAGAGTTTTTAAGGAGCTTTAGGTTGAACAATTATAGCTGGAAGACGAGGCTAATTCTTTGAAAGATGCATTGGATAAAAATGTTTTCATATGAAACATTACCAAAAAGATTTCAAAATTAAAGGAAGAAACAATATCTCTTTGAAAAGAAAGATATGCTGGAGATATTGAATAATTATAAAGTAATGTTTGTGAGAAAGATATTTTTAAAATAGTCATTATAAAAGTTATCCATCCACTAGAAAAGAATCATAATGCATCTATGAATGTTAAATATTCTTAGATAGATGTTAAATTATAAATAATCAAGGAGCATGAATATCTGTTACTAGAGAAAAATTAGATGAATGAAGGTGAGAATTATAATATAAAGTTTCAGTGGGATAAAAGTATGAAATAATTTAAAGATGAGAAGATTTATCTGAACATAAAATTTCTTAAACTAGAATTGGAACTGATAAATATGGAATAGAAAAAATATTATACTTTCTAATATAATAAGAAAATAAGTAATACCATGGATTCATTTGATAAGAGTCCATTTTTAAAAGACTCAATCTAGTGGAAAGAAAATATTGAGATTATCTAAAGATAGATCTACTATAGGCTCATTGAATTTATTAACCCTTTTCCTGATAAATGTTTGTTTAATAATGTTGTTTTTATGACTATTGAATATTTAACATTAAAATCTAGAGAAACATGGGTGAAGAATTATTCTTTGAAATCCATTACATATTCAAATATGGATGTGAAGAAGTGTGGAAATTATTTTTCCCTAAATAAATAAAAGAAGAAGAAATGTGCCACCCAAAAGTAGAAAAATTAAAAATATAGTTAGAATGTGTCACAAAAGAAGAAATCAATGTTTTTTTGATACTATTGGTGATGTTGTAAGTTTGGGAATGATGTAATTAATTGTTGAAACAATATGTAATTATATGAAAATTATATAATGACTTAGTTTAGGGGGAGAAAAGATGAAGATAAGTGGAAACATAAAAAAGATAAGTAGAACTCATAGAAAGGGAATCATTCTATCTAGAACAGATTTTATTACTTTGAAAATTTATAAGATTATTTCAAAAGAAGTGGTCATTGTTATGATGAGTATTGTTATGTACCAATCATAAAAAAATCATTTATTTCTATGAATAGAATACCGAAACAAAAATTTGAGCATGTAAGAAATGAAGATGACAGGAAAATTTTGTGATGTTAATAAAAGAAAGAGGTTGTTAAACAAAAAACTCCCAAGAAGTCTGTGAATAAAAATGTGAAGAGTATCACACTAAAGAAAATATTATTTTTTTGTAGTAGGATAGGTCACATCATGGTCCATTGTGAATTGTCCATGAACATCAATACTAAAGTAATAAAGATGAAGTTAAAGAAATAATAAATATATAAGAGAAACAAGAGGATTGATTTTTTGAAATACATTTATGATAAAGAATTTAAAAATTTTCCAAAAAAGGGTAAATCGATAAATGTTAAACTTTTGTGTGAAATTTTTAATGTGTATGTATATTCAGTTAAAAATGTTTGACTTGGTTACCTGGATATGAAGAATTCTTAAAGACGAATAGGAAAAGCACCATTGACTTCTAGTGTTGGGAAAAAAGAGTCTACACACAAAGAGACGACTAAGCATGTTATAAAATAAAAATTGATCATATAGAAAGAATGGTTATAAGAGGCAAGAAATATGGAATAAGAAAATAAAACTTAAACTTATTTTCCAAAAAATGTGAAGAATCCTTTTTCATCTAAGAAGATAGCAGGGTTGAGAAGAAACTCTCATCCATGTTTCTCGAATTTAAGATCATAAAAGAACCTCCTTATTCCCATATACACATTGTGTTTTTTTTCATGTAGGTAATTGAAGGTGAAACATTTATTCAGTGGGAGACCTAAATTTAATAAAATTTGAAAATATATTATAGCTAAAAATTTGTCCATGATGGAAGACTATTAACATCAATTTTATTTTTTGTAACATTTCAAACAATCTTAGAAGATTTATAGAGTTTATTATTGAAAAATCCAATCATGATGAAGAATATATTGAGTGAATATATTTAGGAGCACAAAATAATAATAATAAAATATATCTAACTCAATTAATATCTAATGAATATTTAATGTTCTTGGCAGGTATGCATCTGATAATTCTAGATGATATAAATATAGAGATTGAATCTTTTCATCATTAAGGTATTTTGATTAAATTATCTTATTTTATTGCTGAAAAATAAATTCTAAAAGGGATATATTTTTTTACTTGATGACAAAAGGGATAGATAATTTGAAAGGGGAAAGACATTATTTCACATGAATTTTTCTAATAAGTATATTGAGATATTTACTAGAGATTAGTTGATTTTTTTGACAACCCATGATAAAAAGATTCAATATTTTTATCATATGCTGAACATTTGTTGATAGAATTAATGTTAAATATGATAACTCTTATTTTCTATACAGGGCATAGGTCATGAATACTTAGAGTTAATTTATTTTATCTCTTTTCTAAGATAGTGTTGATTACATCCTTTTCTAGAGTGAATTTGACTATAAGTATCATAATAGAATAGTATGTTCTTAAAATTTGAATTTTGAAAATGAGGAATCCTTCCCATAACTATATCATTTGTTTTATTTTCGATAATGGGGATAAGATATCATTGAATTTTAAAATGAAGAGGGTATTGAAAAAAATTAAAAGGGGGATATTGAAGAACCCAGGTGATTTGTTGAAGTTGATTTTTTTTAAATAATTTAAGAAGAGGAAATGTCAATGAGTTCTTTAATTATGAAAAGTATAGAATTGGTCTTACATTTCAAGTCACATGTCACGTTTTTTTTTATAATGATGCATTGATCTCAAAAAATAAATAGATGAAGAATTTTTGATAAGGAAGTGGAGATTGAATTTGGATTTGGACATCATATGACAAAATTCTAAGTGTTTTTAATGGTTTTTATTTTAAAAAAAATAGCCTACATACCAGTTGGTCAAGGGTTTTGCAGCCACTACTTATGTGGGATGTCAACCCCTAGCCATCCATCATGAGCGGCTAAGGGTCTGCATGTTCATAGGCATGCCATATGAAGGAAAAATGTAGCAGAGGGGTGAGATACTGTGTGGGGTGGGAGGTGGCATAAATGTATGTCAGCACAGGGTTGTGATAGTGTGAGTAGGGAGCGTAGACAGGTAAATGATTTTGGATAACAGTAGGAGTGCTTTATAATTAAAGGGGGTGTGTGAGATAGATTTAAATTGATTTGGTATAGTGGTGTTTGGTCACTGTTCATGTGCTATTAAATATACAAAAATAACACCAGACATCCGATCTTCCTGATCTAAACTATTTGATCAGTGTTAGGGTTGTCTTCTACCTCTTGCCTTTGTTGGGAGTTCTGTTCACTGATATCAAAATTTCACACCCCTATTTGATTGAGTTGAATCCTTCAAGCACCTTGTGATCATTTTGACTATTTCAATCAGATCAAATCCACATACGACTTCATTTTTATAAAATATAAGTGCTTAAACCATTGAGATATAATTTTAATCAAAAATGGATTTACGATGATGGTGATTCTCATCATCGTATGAATCCATTGCCTGAAGGAATAAATGAATGTACTTGTTTTTTAGAGCATAGAGTTTGTGGATTATTTTTCTATAAATATTTTTGAGGGGATCATTTGTTTATCGAATTTTATTTTACATTTAAGAGTGATTATTGATAGATAAAGACCAAAACAAAGGCTTAAAGTGCTCTATATTCATGAAAAGTTTTCATGTTGTCATGCTAAATTTTTCAAAGTCTTGAAGTTTTCATAATGGGTTTCTGATTTTGTGAACATGTATCTATTTTGACAATGATTTTTACTAAGTATAAAGAAGATTTTTGATATGAATATATAGTTACTTGAAGAATATAGAGGTAGCATAAATACTATTATGCAAATAATTTGAGAATAATGCATGAAGTATTATCCTTGCATGAAGGCTATTTCATGTACATGTTTTGAGGGGAATATTTCATATAACATTTCTACACTTAGATTTAGTGGAATCATGTGTGTAGTTATTGAGTTCTTGTGAATGAGGTATTATGTTAAGATCAATGGCGTAGCTTGATAGACTTTCATGAAAGAATCTTATTGTTTTTCACTAAAACAATATATGTGTTTCGGTTCTAAAAAAGGAATATATAACTGAGTAGAAGTATTTTCACTTGCTTTTATTTTGTGAAGATATGGTAGGATAGTGAAATATTTTTACACTATAAATTGGGTAGTTTAATATATGAGGATTTAGAAAATTATGTGCATGATAGATGAAATATGAGTGAATGATAATAATGCGAATATAAAGTGGAATACCCCTAAGGTGTTCAAAATTTTGAAGGAACCATGAATGTGAATGTGAATGTGAACCAAATCACTACATGAATAGGTGGTGTGTGTATTTTCATGCACATGGAATAACACATGCATAAATTGAGAAGACCATGCATTGTATTTTATACATGCATGATGTTTGACAAGTACACAAGTAATAAAAATTTCATGATAAATGTTTAGTGAATTGATACTGAATCCAGTGTATAATTTCAATCATTGTTTTAGAATGAATTCATATATGAGTTTTTAGTATTCAGTGAGGTTAGGTCTTCAGTGGAAGAAAGAATATTTTCCCAAGTAGTGTCGTACTGACCATTTATAGATGATCAGGATTATTGAGAAAGAACATCATCTATACAGAGGTTATTGAATTTTAAATGAGATAGTGTGATCTAGAAAGATCATGGAGGATGAAAAATATATAATCCTATCAGTGTATTAGATCTTCTGAAGAAGAAGGGGGAGGAGGAGCTTGTGATTTGGGGGTTTAACTAGTTGTTGAAGAGGCCCAAGAGACTGGGGGTATAACTAGTCAAATAGGTGGGGGTATAACCAACTGAGGAAGAATATTTGGATCACTGGGGGGTATAACTATGGTCAACTAGAGGAATCAATACTATGTTTTATAACTATTTTGTACATGAACCATTGTAATTCATAAAAATACTATATTAGAGAATCCATGTTGGGGGGGTCTAACCAACATGTCAAGGAGTAGGTTTTAGTAATAAAGCTTGTAAAAAATATTTTGTGTCTTGTCTAATTTACTTCATACATTGTATAAAGTGTCCACTCATCTTAATAGAATAAAGAGGTTTGAATTAAAAGGTGAAAAATAATTTAGAAAAAAAATAGTCAAACCTGATTCACTCCCTCTCAGTGTGACTGCATGATCCATCTAACACTTTATAAAGTTTAACTTATATTTGATGTTATAATAATTATGGATAATAATAATTTTAAAAAGTTATATTAATTACATTAATATGGTTTTATAGAAAGGTAAACCACATTCTGGGTGATAACAGGTTACATCTGGTAAGTCTGCAAGGCTTGACCCCATAACTAAAGGATGATAAGGGTTTAACACCTACTGCTGACCTGTATGATTTTTTGGTTAATATGCCATTATTTGTTCTTAAATTATTTTATTAATACATATTAATGATGAAACAATGGTGTTTCTATTGAGGTTTATATATTAATAACATATTATAACCATATTGATTTTGGAAAATATTTAGAAATAAGTGTAAATACTTGTTATTCTTTTAAATATCTCACAATGAGTTAAAAGTTAAATTTTAGTGCTTCACACATAAAAATAATTTTTAATATTGATTTATTATAGTAACAGATAAAGTATAAATTTATTAAAGTACAAAAAAGGAAGAAAATTTTCTTATAAAATAGAAATATATCAAGTAAGAATATTTACTTATAATCTTAGATAGTAAAATAATTCCTCAACTTTAAGAAAATGATTTTGAAAAAAATATATTATCCTATTACCTTTATATATAATGAATCAATGGTATTTTGAATCATAAAAAATTTATAATTTTTTGGTTGTTGACATTCTCTCAATTATTCACATTTATATAAGAAATAACATCTATAACCCTCCATCATTATTTGGGCATTACGCTTTTCTTCTATGTCCATATCTTCACTTTTTACCTATGTTATCGTATATATAAACCTAGTTATTTATTATTATATATGAACTTTAATAATTATATTTCCATATTTTAATAGGAAATTTTTGTTAACCCTTTTTATGATGTGGGTTTTTCAAAAATGGTTTTTCAAATAGAAATCCCTTAACTTTTGAGTTCAAGTTCAAATTGTGAGGATGAAATTTTTTGAATGTGGGGAGAATGTAACACCCCAATATTTTAAAAGATGAAAATAATTTCCAGTAGTGTATATTACAATAAAAAATAATTTTTTAAGAGAATGTAACACCCTAATACTTTAAGATATATTTCTTTTTAAATAAATTTATTCTCTTTAATATCTTGCAATGCACACAATACTGAGTTTAAATGAAACAAAATACTCTATTAAAATATTAATATTTAGAATATTACCATTATAATAAAATAGTTAGGTTTATGGGTATGAATAAGAATAACTAAACTATGAAAATTATGGTTATCTATTTATTATAAATAAAATAATAATCATTTGAAAGAAAAAAAATGTTTTTTAAAAACTGTATTTTTTCTAAATGGTGGTTTAGTTGTGATTTTCACACATAATTTAAAATTACTTTTTACCATTTTAGAATATTTATTTGATAAAATAACTTCAATTTTGAAACCATCATATAAAAAATATCTTAGGGTGAATTTTTTTGAATTCTCTAAAATGTTTCATTTTTTGATGAATAGTACAAAATACTGATTTTTATAGAAAATTACCTTTTTGTTTAAATTATTTATAAATTTAAATAATAATTTAATTTTTTTTAAAGTAAAATTAGTTTAATTATGTGATAATAAATAAAATTTAGGTTATTTTAATCAATTTCGTGTGGAAATTGTTCATTAAAACCTTCTACAGTTATGATAATTTTCCCTTTGGAAACCTGCTTTTTTGTTGTGTCTGTGCGTGTAATTTTAAATTGGAGTTTTAAACTTATATGAATTTAATTTTAAAAAATAGATTAAATATTTTTAATAATTATAATTGATATTATATTATAATATAAACTTAATTTTTTCCATTATTTATAGTAGAAGCAGAAAAAGTTAATTACTATGGTTAAGGTAAAAACTAATTTACTGGGGGTTAAACTAAAAGGTTAAGGGTTAAAATGACCTACCAAATTATTCAAACCCAATTTTATGGAAAGATTTAGACATTATATCCTATAAGGTTCTATATTTACACTTTTTAAGTCTTTTTACATGATGAAAATATTGATTAAATTGATTCATTTCAAAAATTTCATGTGTTTCCTCTCCCCCACTTATAAAAGGCCACCCCATATCCTCCCCTATTCAGACTTCCAAATCCATTTGGATCAAACAATAACTAAAAAAATAAATTAATTACTCCCCAAAAAAATCATATATCCCTTTTTTATCACAAATCCATCCAAGGAAGGATTTTTCTACAGACCTAAAGAGGTCATCTAAAGAAGAGGTAATGTTCTTCAACATTCATTTTTATTTTATTTGTTCTTCCACCTCCTTCAAATATTATTCAGTCATGAAATTATAATAATATAATTATATCCCATATAATTAAATTTCATTATTATAATTTCATAACATCTATCCATATCCTCCTTCATTAAATTAGAAATAAAATCATCGATCGTGTGTATGATGAACTACCACCTAAAAAACCGATGTAATTCGTTTTCCATTAACACATATCATGATTGTATATAATATTTTATGTAATATATATATATATATAATTTATTATGTTATTATACTTATTAATTTATAATATCACAGATACCTCCTTATATACCACTTCATTTAAATTGCGATAATGTCTCTCCTGTGTACGATAGACTACCCCCTTGCGAAGTGATGTGATTCGTTTTTCACTTTATCTTTACATGGAATTTAATAAAGATAAATTTAATTAAAATATTTTATATATATGGAATGATATTTATTTTTTTAAAATTAATATATCACCCACTTTATTACCCTTTCTACCATTAAGGAAATGATAATGTCGCTCGTGCATACATACGACCTACCGTCTCCATTAAGCGATATGATCCATTCTCCATGTTCAAATTTAAATAATGGTTCTCAAAATGAATTTAATGATAAAAAATGATATTTATGACATTAATATAATTTGTTATATTATGAAACTATGTAATATGTGCAATAATTGGAACTTCCAGGAAAAAACACACATAATAAAACAAGGCAATTAACACCCAAAACAATGAAAATAATGAAATATTATTAACAAACATGTGGTAAATTGTTATAAGGAGATCATATATGATATTATAAATATTAAAATGGTTATTTTATAAATTAATAACACTATTAAAATCATTGAACATGAGTTTAAATCATGGTCATCTAGAAGGAATCATGAGGTAAGGGACTTCATTTCAATTTCCCTTCATTGAGGAATATTATAAAGTTATGCACCTAATTTATTTTATATGGTGTATATAATTTTTATTATTTATACAATATCAAGAATAATTTTTAGTTTAGGTAATTTTAAGTTTTAAGTTTTAATTATTTCATCTAGGTGATTTTACTTAAAAACTACCCAGTGGTAAAGAATTTCTTAACTCAATTTATTTTCATTAGGTGGTATTTCTTCTTCATTTTCGTTGAAATTATAAGATTATGTGTGTAATGTTTTTGAATATATTATGTTTTATTTCCAAATTTTTATATAGTGTTACATTTTATACACAAAATCAATTCATTTTTTAATTCTTACTTCAACTTTATGATCTTTGTACGGGTTTATTTCACAATCTCATTTTAATTAGGAACATTTATACATGAATTTAAATTAAAGGAAATTATTTGATAATTGTATAATAAAACCCATTCATTTTATTATCCTGTAGTAATTATTGATTTTTTCAAGTAATAGTACCATTTTTTCATTCTTTGGTACTTAAATATGGTTGATAAAATATTTCTAATAAAATCTGACTTTATTTCTCTCTTTGGTTGAAAAACATTTTTCTTCAAAAACCATTTTTTATAAAAATGTTTTTATTTTTTTTTAAATTATCAAAATGATTTATTAAATACATTTTACCCCTTTTTTACAAATTTTTTTGAATGGAATATTCATGTCATTTTCTAAACAAGGCTTATTTGAATTTTACTAAAAAAAAGAAGGGAATATTTGTTTTGATGTGTATGACATGAAAATAATTTCCATCCATCATGACCACTAAAAGTTTTAGATATTACATTATAAGTTTCAAAGGTTATTTTCAAAATATTTTGTGAAAATTTAGTTTTAAAAATAATTTAAAATTGAAAAGGTTATTTTACTCAAGAATGTTTTAATGACAACTTTTTGGTCTTTCTATTCATTAATGACATCAGCCATTTATTATACTTATGATCCAATGGGTATATGTTTTATTTATACCATCCTTATTATATATCTGGATGGTTTACAATTAGTATGACCAGGGAAAGTATTTACATTCTCTTTCTTGATAATTTTTTTAATCATTGAATTCCTCTTGAAATATTCAATTTTTTATTATCATTAAACATTGAATCTCCCCTAAATATTGATATTATTTTTCATGGACATAATTATTACTTAAACTTTATATCATTTCTATATATGAAATATTACATATAAAGTTATATGATTAATGGATGAAATTATTATTAATATGTATACCTCACTCGATAAAGAAATGTTTTGATAAGTCATATTGATTCATGAATTAAATATATTATTATATATATTAGATATGATTTGAACATGCACATATGGGTGGGGACCTGTTATTAATATCCCCTAAATGCATTGGTATTCTCATTATATGAATCAGTTGTCTAGACTTTATTAAATGGGCTTATTGTGTATACCTAACCATAAATTTTAAACTATCTTGTGAAAGGTCTTAATAGTATAGGTATCATGATTCCTAAGATCATTATATCCAATAATTAAAAATTTCCTTCATTAAGAATTCAGTTATTATTATTCATGTTATTTTCTCAATGATATAATCTCCAGATGCCTTTTCATTATGAATTTAATGATTAAATGACATGTGTTTTTTGTTATTAAAATTTCAATATTGATTATGTATTATCAATTCATGATAGTCAGGTTATTTTAATAGAATTTGTGTTCAGTTATTTACTTTTCCATACTGATTATTCCTTATCTAATCATGATATTCAAGTTATTTAAAGGGTAGTGTGTGTAGTTCTTTACCTTACCATGTTTATTATTCCTTATTTAATCATGATATTTAAGTTATTGATTAAATGGAATGTGTGTTTAGATATTTAACTTACCATATTGATTATTCCTTATTGACTATTCTTCAATTACTCATGATAACTTCGGTTTTACGTAACTCTTACTGAGCATTTGAGATCACCATTATTTTTTTTCCTTTCCCATGAATTCAAGAAGTGTACGATGAATGATATAAAAGGATATTCCAGATGGAATAATGATATTAATGGAAAAAAGTATGTTTTAGTCTTTTTATTCAAATGTAATATAAGAATCATGTACATAGATGGTTTACCAAGACTAATAAACTATTCTATTTTTTGGGATATGATCTTATATATTATTCTAATGTAATAAACTATGAACTAGATATGGGTTATTGGGGTTGGGAACATTACATTCATATTGGGAAATATGGTGGCAATCCAAATCAAAGGAAGACATAAAGTGTGAAAGTTAAAGTAGGGGATGTCTTATAGGAAGTTAAACACTCTAGGAGATATCTTTCCACATACCCAGAAATGCTGGATGATTCTATTAGAAAGTGTGTATTGGGATTGTCCCCATGGGGTAGGATATAGGAATAAGTTATTGGTGGGGATGGAACTAGGATATGAGATCTTCGCATTGCTACGTATCCCATGTGATTAGGAATCGGGTCACATGTAGCTCTAAGGTGTGGCATGGTAGGATACCAACACAAAAATGGAAGAATACCCTATGGAGAGGATGAGATATTATCTAATAGTAGTCACATGAGGAATATCATGTTTATTACACATATTAAGGCCACAGTTTAATGTTATGTGCTGAGGATGGGGTCTTGAGTCTTAAGCATTGAATTTCCCATTCGGTCTTCCTCATTTTGGGGAATCTAGGAATCTCATCCCGCTAGTGCATCAAGGAATATAATCATTATGTAGATCCTAAGGGGGTTTTAGGGTTAATGGGGACATATTTGGGGATTTTGTACAAGAGTTTCCCATTTTTTCATCCTCATATAAGTTCATTAGGGAATCTTTGTTGGAGTTGTTGTCCAAGGGAAAAAATTAAACTTTGATTACATGAATATTTGATTATTTGAATATTAATAAATTATATTATTAAATATTATTCATTTTTCTTCATTAATTTAATATAATAATGTCTTATAATATTTTTTTACATTAATAAGGTTATAGTAGTTAACCACTATGATGATAACATTTAAGTGATATGACTATATTCTTAATATAGTTATAAGGTATGATAAAATTCTACGATGGGACATGTAGAACATGAATATCAGGTGAGAGAACTCATAAGTGGATGATGCTTCTTCTCATAAATTTCAAACTTTGTAATCTCTAAGATAAGATATTATGAGAAGATACCCCGTGGTAGGAATTATATATGTTTTAGGGTCATCAGATATTCTTGTCTACAAACATGGGTAATGGTCCTCAAACATTAATATTATTATTAATTCATATTACAACTCACACTCATAGATTTCTTTCATAAACCATGATGATAATAGTTCATGGATAAGTTGGATACATTGGTTGTGTCACAAGTGAAGTGTTATTAATGAATAGGTCGAGGAAGGATTTGTCCCTTCCATATTAATGGAAGATGATATCTTGGCTCTTTGGTTGGAATAAAATCATCTCAATAAATTCAAATTCCACGGTGTAATGAAGTCTTTATTTCAGAGATTCAAAGAAATACATATCAAGAATATTGGTCGGTGAGACATATGTTCAACATGCTTGATAAGATATTGTGAAAAAGTGATTATATTACATAGTTTTATTTTCATATATATTTTTCTTCATTACGACATTAAGTTCTTTATATTGGGTTCCCTATCCCATTACCAGGTGTTAATATTGTATTTTAGAAAAGATCACCTATTGGCAATGAGAAATAATCCTAGAAGGTCATACTCTAAGTGTTTCCAATGATCTCAATTAAATTATATTTTTAATTTAATTAATATAGTAAATATTATTTACAAGATGAAGAAATAATTTTATTCATATTTTATCAATAAAAAATATTTATTGATGAATGGAATATTTAAATTAAATATTTATTTTGGTATTTAATAAATTTCAAGGAGGATGAATGGACTAAGATTGTGTCTATTTATAAATATTTTATTTATAAGCTGGTAAATATTAGTTATCATTGTGCGCATTGGAATGCATCACAAAATAATAATAATAATAATAATAATTTTATTATTATGTGGCATGGGGTTTATTGAAGATTAATATATTATTTAATGATCAAAATTAAACTAAATAACATTCGAAACTAAATCCTAGCCCTATAAATAGATGGTTATGTCTATTGTGTAGGGTGTGAGTTTCTTAATGGAAAAATGAGAATTGAGAATCGTTTCACACAACAGACTTCTCTAACTCAAATTTTCATCCACTCTTCCTCTCAAAAACAAGAAAAACACCTTAAAAAAGGATTATGGAATGATCAAGATGAATGATGCAAGAAAATTGATTTTCTATTACAGTACCCAAAAATAAATTGTTGTTTCTCAGATATCAGAGGATCATGTGTGGATCACCACTAGAGAGATTCTACACTTGAATCCTTAGAACAAAATGAAGGTAATTAGAAAGTGTTTTCAGAAGATCAACATCATCAATGAAGAAAGGATCTTAATATGAGGTAATAATTTATTATAATCTCAAATGAATTAACGATAAATTTAACATAATATATCCTATCTTAGGGTTTCATCCAAATCTATATTACGATAAATTATAATATTATTCCCACCAAAAACACTTCCACTACACCCAAAACCTTCAATCTAATCCTATTGATAATCCCAAGGAGTATGATTGGGGACTACACCTTAAGAGGAGGACCAAGGGGACCGTTTGGTTTTGTAAGGGTATATAGAGTTTTCTCAACCCGCTGATGAGAAAAAAATGATCATGGCTTATACCTAGGGCTTACACATTAAGAGGTGGCCCAAGGGGAATTTGGGATTAGTAGGGATATATATATGTGGGATTCTCGACCCACTGGTTGGATATAAAATATATAACTAGGGTGTATACCTAAAGAGGAGTCTTATATGGACTTATTTAGGATCATCTCATGATCATTTCATGAGGCATATTTCACTTGACATGTAAGGAATCTCATTATTATCACATGATACATTCTATGCATGGAACATAGGGTATATAGTGGTTTAACATCCTACAACTTGGCTGATGTATTATAATTATACACCATGGAAGTAGGACATTTAGTGAGGGTAAAGTGGCCCCTCTAGCTAGAATTTGTGGACTTGAAGTGAGAATAGGTTGTAGGAGCTATACTAGTGAAGGTGACCTTAACCTGTAGGGGAAATTTACAGTTGGGCCCAAATATAGGGGTTTATGCATCACTACACATCACATGGGTCTGGGTATAATTCCATACATAGTTATGGAATGTGGAATAATTTCAGACCAATGCCTAAAGGGTGGCACACTCTCTAGTGAGGATTTTGAACCATATCATAGTTATCATATGAGGAATCTTGTGTTTATTACACATGGTAAGGTTATAATTTAACATCATGTATGGAGTATGATGGATTTGTATTTTAAATTCATATCTTGAACTATGGATGATCACTTTATAAAGGATTCTATAGCGTCAAATGGTTTAAACATGACATGAAGAGAAGCATAGGATTATTTACACAAAACAAACATACTGGGGGTGGGTTCTACAAAATTTAAGGTTGTTATGCTTAGACCAAGGCTCCTAGTTTAAGGTCATAGAATTTGAATCATGGATCATCTCATATTTTCCATTAGAGATATACCATGTTTATGACAGATGGTAAGGCCAAAATTTAACATATTATAGTAAGGATGTTGGTTTTAGATCATCTCACATTTTTCATAGGAGGCATCTTGTGTTTATCACATGGGGTAAAAAATAAAGTTTAATATCATGTGATGATGATGTTGGTTTTGGATCATCTAAAATTTATCATAGGAGGCATCTTGTGTTTATCACATGAGGTAAGGATATAGTTTAACTTCTTGTGTTGATGATGTTGGTTTTGGACCATCTCACATTTATCATATAAGGCATCTAATGTTTATTACACAGGGTAAGGCAATAGTTTAACATTG
Organism: Viscum album; assembly: GCA_963277665.1. Classification (NCBI taxonomy): domain Eukaryota; kingdom Viridiplantae; phylum Streptophyta; class Magnoliopsida; order Santalales; family Viscaceae; genus Viscum; species Viscum album. The sequence continues at coordinate 924,907,878 of OY728126.1, read as the reverse complement.
TGTGCTGAGGATATTGGTTTTGAATCATATCACATTTATAACATGATTCATACTATTTTTATCTCAAAGGGTAAGGCTACAGTTTAACATAATGTATTAAGGATGTTGGTTTTGGTTCATCTCACATTTATCATATGAGGTATACCAAGTTTATTACAACGGTTAAGGATATAGTTTAACATCGTGTGCTAAGGAAGTTGGTTTTGGATCATCTAACATTTATTATACAAGGCATCCCGTGTTTACCACACAAGGTAAGGCTACGGTTTAATTTCATGTACTAAGTTTGTTTGGATTTTTAGTTTAAATCCATATATCTTGGACTATGGGATTCAAGAAAATTAATGCATAAGGAACCTGAAATTAGTGGGAGGTGTGATATTCGCCCCTTATATGGAGATCAATGAGTACACTCCCATGGAATAGACCTTATGAATGATGTAAGGACCTTCCTATTTTGTATCTAGTTTTGGTAGCTTCTTTCCAGGTATCATGGTTTTCCATATGGACAACATCATATTACCTTGTAGGAATGACTAAAGGTGAACCTTTTTGTTGATCACTCATGCCTCTAGGTTCTGATATCCCTCTAGGTTATGTAGCACATGTATATGATTTTCTTTGATAGATTCCAACTCGGCCAATCAAACTTCTATTCTCATATCTAGAATCTTTTGATCATAAACGTCCATCCAAAGTGACATCATTTAAACCACTATTGGTAGAATGACTTCCATCCCATACAATAAGAAGTATGGGGTCACCCGAGTAGAGTTTTGAGTCATCATCCAATATTCATAAAGTGTATTGGAGAGTTTTTAGGTAAAATATTATTATTATTTCCCACCATATTCTTCAATATATTGGAGAGTTTTTTAAAGCCTCAATATATCCATTTACCTGAACATGATAGTAGGAAATGTGGATAGACTAGATGTTGTACTCAGCATATAACTTCTTTATCTTAGTTTCATGAATGTTGGTATCATTTTCTGTGAGAATAGTGTAAGGAATCCCAAATAAATGGATGATATGAGTCTTCAAAAACTTAATCATAGACTAGTTTTTGACCGCTTTGAGGGGGATGTACTCTTTCCACTTTAAAAATAAATATGTGGCAGTCAAAATAAACATATACTATTGGGTTATCTTTGAAGGTTAATGACCCACGATATAAAATACCCATACAAAAGAGACTCATGAGTACTTAGTGGTATATAGAATATCAAATGGATAATTAATAATGTTATAATGGTTCTGGTATGCATGAAACCTCATGGTGAACTTAATGATGTCATAGACCATGGTGGGACAAAAGTATCCTAACCTCTGGATTTGGTGATAATGCTTTAATTCCTCATGATGGGACCACATGACCTAGTATGGAAATCTTGCATAACCCAAGGGACCTCCTTAACTTGGATGAAACGAAAAAGGATTCTATCATATCCATTCCTTAAAGGGCCTGCTAAAGGTAAATGACATCATAGAGGGTTTATTATGATTCACATCAGTGGATCCACCCATTCTCAGATCCATCTAGTGGGAGAGTTCTATGTTAGAGATACTCAATATAAGGTGTTATCCAATCGTTTTTTCTTTGATCATTGGTGTAATTGAGATACCTTCTATAGAAGTTCTAGCTACCAAATGATTTACACATTGATCTTTTCACTAATGCAAAATAGGCCTTTAATAGTGCTAGAAATGGCCTTTATCTGTGCTATAAAAGCACTAACTACATGAGCATGGTTAAAAGCCTTGGTCTTTTATCAGTGCTAAAAAATATTTGATAAAGGTATCCATTTTAGATGCAAAAGAATCACTAATAAATGAGATATTTATCAGTAATTTTAGAAGCGCTCATAAAGGAACCGTTTATCAATGATTTAATTTAGCACTTCTAAAGGAACCATTTATCAGTGCTTATAAAAGCTATGATAAAGGGTATTTTATCATTTCTTATAGAAGTGCTGATAAAGTGTACCTTTATCATTGCATATAGAATCATTTATAAAGGGACAATCAATAGTGTGTTGTTACAACACACTATAGCACCAAAAACACACCAGATATCAATAAAAACAAGTCCCAATACAGGATTTAAATGAAATGAAATTTACAAAAAAAAAATACAAGAAAAAAACACTATATTATATACATTTCAAACATTGGTTAATACAATTACATAGATAAAAATTATTACATACATTCAAAAACATCAATGCTACTTTATCTTTTAATCATGACCTGACTCATGCTATTATTGAACAAACAACCCCTACTCAAGAAAAAGAATGAAAATGTATAAGAAAAAAATTATTATGTTAGTAAAAATACATACAAATAAATTAATAGAATGTGTTAATTTTACTAAAATTGATGTTAATTTTAAATAAAAAGACACACTTGGAGCCATGTCGGTCATAGTGTGCATCGAATTAAGGTGAAGATGATTCCAAAACATCTCAAATGAACTGTGGATCATTTTCCTAACGTATCAAAACAATCTGAATGTGTTCTCTAAATTTTTAGTACTTCAGTTGTAACGCCCCGACCCTAGTTACCCAGAGTCGGTGCATTATTACATAACATTGGCATGATCACAAGAAAGATCAAATCTCGAAAGACCGATTGGTTTAGTAGCCTTGGAAACACTAGATAAATTCATAAGTTTTACATTACATCATAAAGTGAAAAACTACTACGACAACATAATGTTTCCATAGTCCACACTATTATCCCCTCATAATATCCCTGCAGGTCATTCATAACTTACTTCTTCACATCCTGGGAAAAATAAAACATAGAAAAGGGGTGAGCTCAAATGCCCAGTAAGTATAACAATTTAGCGGAACATTCAAAAATAAGCATAAACTTTTAAGGCAATGAATTACTAAAACAAAAGCCTTTTAAACTTGAAATTCAACATAGTATGGCAAAAGTAAAATGAAATAATGTCATTTACTTGTTCACATGGATATTCTACTAATCGAATAATCACATGCAATATCAATAACCACTTTCATAATGTCGGAATGCATAATGCTGAACTTTAATTTCTTTTTCAAGGCCTCGTCCCAAGACTTAGGGGCTAACTGTAACCGGAACCCAACCCGGAGTGCCTCTAATAACTGGACAACAACCCGGAGTGCCTCTAATAACCGGACACCAACCAGGAGTTCCTCTAATAACTGGAGACCAAACCATAGTTCCCCTAATAACCGGAGACCAAACCGGAGTTCCTCTAATAACCGGAGACCAAACCGGAGGGCTTACTTTTACCGGTCCCCAACCCGGAACATACTTGTCTAACACATTCATCTAAATTAAAGGTTGAAATATAACATAAATATTCAGATTACAAATAACTTATGAAATGTCAATACTCTAAACAAAAACCATGAGTGACATAAGAATAACTTATCCACAATCAAAAATATCACAAAACCTTCAATAAAATATGGATGTTTTGTATCATAATAAATCAACTTCAAATAAGCTTAAAATCCATCAAAGGATGTTGACATAAATGAAATAAAGACTATTTTAGAAAAATATCTCTTTCTATTTTGAAATCATTTAAGAGTCTTATATTTATGAAATAAAACTTTTTTTTTTGAAAATATTCTTATTATCTTGTAAGGGAAGCTTCGACGATTTTATAACGGCGTAAAATAGCCGCACCCGCCGTATAAGTTAAAAAAACATTCTTACCTTAGTTTTGTCGAAAAGGTTAAAAAGCACATTGTTTGGAAAACGACGGAAAGATTCCTTTATAAACCTCCTATAAAAAGTCTAAAAAGAGTATAAATGACTTTAACCCATATTCTAGTAAATAGTAAAAATGTTTTCAAATTCATTTTTAAGAAACATTGATGTGGATGATAAAGAGATCCCAGTAGATTATTACATATAAAGAACCTCGAATAATGAAGAGATTGTGAAATAACCCTTACCAATTTGGTAACTTATGAAACATAAAACCCATGAAAGAGGTATCATACAATGAATATTTAAATACACATAAATTAGAGTGTATTACACAAACAATATAATTATGGGCAGTACATACACCACACAAAAGGTAATGGTGGCAATATGGCATGAATCTCACGGGAATAAGGAGTGAGATGAAAACCCCTTACCTTGTACTTTTCCTTGGTTGGGGTTGGTTAACCTCATTTATAATGGTGAAATAATTGTTATTAAATTATACAAGAATCATATACATTAATATGATATCATATATGATCTTTTAATATTGATTTGATAATAATATCTTAGTATTATCGTTGTTTCGGGTGTTAACTTACTTGTTTTCTTTTATATGGTTTGTTATGTAAGCCATGTTTGTAATGGATAGGTTGTATATTATTCATATCCAGAATGATATCATGTCCTTAAACATCATTTTTAAATCATCAAATGATAATTATACTTGAATGGATACGATGGAGAATGAATCTTATCGCGTTCGTGGAGACGGTAGTCCGTACGTACGCATGAGCGACAATATCATTCTTTTGATATTAAAATAATATATAAATGGATGTTATATCATATATACAGAATCATTAACATGTTATATTTATTATTTACATGAGTTACACATCATTATTATACCCATCCAAATAATATATTGAATAACAATTACACCACGACGTGGAGACGGTAAGCCGTACGTACGCACATATGGTGACATGTTATTCAAAGGGTGGATAGAATACTGAATATGGTTGTACTATATTTATAATAACATCACAGTATATTTGAGATACTGGAGTTATTATTTTATAATGGTATGAACAAATAAAGAAGAAGTGGAAGAAGAAAGGAACTTGAAAAGGGGGGTGAAAACATTACCTCTTCTTCGGGTTCTTCCTTTTGATTTGATCAAAAGGGCTCATTAGGTTGGATTTATGATCAAACTAAGGCCTCTAGGTTGTAGTGAGGGAAGTTGGGAGAGTATTTGGGCAGAGTTTGGCCGAACCAAAAGGCTTTTAAGGTGTGAAGAAATGAGAAGGAGGAGTGCCCTTTTATAAGAGGGGTGAGGGGCATCTTTGGAAAAGCTAGAAATATTAATTTATAATAAATTCATATTCAGTTTCTAATGGCTCCAAAGTTTATTATTTAAATGTTAAGATGGGGATAGGTCGAAAACAACTCATCAAATAGAATTTAGACAGGTTTTGGTACTTATATTAACCTTATCTTTAAGTATTAACTCTAAGTTAATTAGTTACACTTTTACAATGTCTCTTTGTATTTTTATATAATATGGTTAATAAACTTACTATATACATCCAAGAGACCCCCAAGTGGTCCATTAATGATGAACCTATCATGATATAAGTCTCTTGTCAGAACCTTAGATTTTTAGGAATTTAATATCAATTAATAATATAATATTGGTTTTAAGAACTCTTTTATGTCAATTTTGACACTATTCAATAGTTGATTTTTGTGAAACTCATAACAGATTTATTACTTCAAAAAAAGTCAATTAAATAAATACTAATATATCATATTATCCTATAAAATTAGTTTAATTCATTAAAAGTTTCATATTATATTTATTTGGGTATTTATAATATCAATTATTTTAATTTTTCACTATTATAGTAATTAATTCATCATCATTGTGTCATAAATAAATTAAATTATTTAATGTCTAAAAATTATAAATAAAATATAAATATGTAGGAAATATTTTTATCTTTATAATTAATATTTATAATCTAAAATCCAACATATATACCCCTATGTAAAAATTGTTTTGCTAAAAGATATATGCTTGTGTCATTTTGGTATTCATTTTAACTTAATTAAAATAAAGTGTCCCTATCACCTACAAGTGGCACCATGGGGTCCCCAAATCGACCCAAATATGCCTATGTCCGAACATGTATCAACCAATAAGGCTAGGACACGTTTTAGGGTAATTTAGTATTATTATAATATTATTTTTTAACCCTTATTTACCGGATTTACGCTTAACCATGGTAAATAAAATATTTACCGCAGTAATTATTCAAAATGTCTAAAAATAAAAGTTACCTATATACACAATTTGAAAATCCTGATTCCAAATATGGAATCCATTTTTCTAAATTCAAAACACAGAAGTGGCAGAAATTAATTTAAAATTAATTCCCGCTGTCAAAACAAAAAGCGTCACTACTGGAAATAAACTATTTCCCAACGGTTCAGAACCGTTGGGAAAGCCCCTGAAACCGTTGGGAAAGGTTTTCCCAACGGTTCTCATAACCGTTGGGAAGTAAGCCGTTGGGAAAGGTTTTCCCAACGGTTTACTTGCAACCGTTGCAATAGGCCCATAGAAGTTACCCTACCCCAACGGTTTGGGTGAACCGTTGGGATAGTTTTTCCCAACGGTTCTCCCAAAACCGTTGGGAAAACCAAATGCCACACATTTTCCCAACGGTTCCAAACCGTTGGGATATACCATGTGGAACAGTTTCCCAACGGTTTTAAACCGTTGGGAATTGGTGAAGTCTTTCCCAACGGTTTAGAACCGTTGGGAAAAGACATGCTAAAACTTATATGCCAACGGTTTAAAACCGTTGGCATACCCTATGCTGCAAATTGCAGCACCCTGCAATTTGCACAGCCCCTGTCCCCTGTCTATCACCACCAGTCATCAGGCCTCATTTTCACCTCATTTTCACCTCATTTTCACCTCATTTTCGATCCAACTATTGTACCAGTAATAAAATAAAACATACATATTCAATTACGAACAAATTCATACACATTTAACATATAATGGATCCTGAAACTATAAAAATCCATAATTAAATTACAATTCATAAACATACATAATTCATATAGAATTCAATTTAAAATTTAGATCACAATTATACGTGGAATCTGAAATTCAATTCATAATATGATCGGTTTTTTCTATACCATATATTTTTACCTCAAATGATGTCCATTTTAAACAAAATACATACACCTGAAGTGATACCGGCCACACCGCACCTCAGATTGAGGCGGGGTTAACTCGTACACGTCACATTTGACCCATGGATCGTTGTGCTAAAGTATCGACAGAATCCTAATGCGTTTGGTCGGTTTTCCGTATGCCAGTTGATGTTTTTCACTTAAAATGGCGTCCTTTTGAAACAAAAGACGGACACTATGAGTGGTGCCGACCACACCGCGTCTCCAATTGAGGCGGGGTTGATTCGTACACGTCACATATGACTCATGGATCGTTCTCCTAAAGTTTAAATGGAAACCGAATGCGTTTGGTCGGTTTTCCGTATGTACCTAAAATGTTGTCCATTTTAAACAAAAGAGTGACACTTAGACTCATCCCGACCACACCGCGACTCAGATTCATCCCGGGTTGGCTCGTACATGTCACATATGACCCATGGATCATTGTGATAAATTATAAAAAGATTCCGAATGCGTTTGGTCGGTTTTGCGTATGCCAGTTGTTCTTTTCATTTATAATCATGTCCATTTTAAACAAAAGAGACATAGTTAGAGCGGTGTCGGCCACACCACATCTCAGATTAAGACGGGGTTGACTTTTACACGTCACATATGACCCATGGATCGTTGTGCTAAAGTATCGATAGAATCCGAATGCGTTTGGTCGGTCTTCCGTATGTCAGTTGATGTTTTTCACTTAAAATGACGTCCTTTTGAAACAAAAGACGGACACTTTGAGTGGTGTCAGCCGCACCGCATGTCGGATTGAGGCGGGATGATTCGTACACGTCACATAGGACCCATGGATCGTTCTCCTAAAGTTACAATGGAAACCGAATGCGTTTGGTCGGTTTTCCGTATGTACTTAAAATGGTGTACATTTTAAACAAAAGAGAGCCATTTAGACTGATCCCGGTCACACCGCGACTCGGATTGACCCGGGTTGGCTCGTACACGTCACATATGACCCATGGATCGTTGTGATAAATTATCAAAAGATTCTGAATGCGTTTGGTCGGTTTTGCGTATGCCAGTTGTTCTTTTCACTTATAATCCTGTCCATTTTAAACAAAACAGACACAGTTAGAGCGGTGTCGGCCACACCGCGGCTCGGATTGAGGCGGGGATGATTCGTACACGTCACATATGACTCATGGATCGTTCTCCTAAAGTTTCAATGGAAACCGAATGCGTTTGGTCGGTTTTCCGTATGTACTTAAAATGGTGTCCATTTTAAACAAAAGAGAGCCACTTAGACTGATCTCGGCCACATCGCGACTCGGATTGAACCCGGGTTGCCTCGTACAGGTCACATATGACCCATGGATTGTTGTGATAAATGATCAAAAGATTCGGAATGCGTTTGGCCGGTGCACCAGACAGAAGCAAGGGATTTCTCTGGCTCCACCGGCTGACCGGTGCTGAGCCACCGGTTGGCCGGTGGTCTGGACAGAAGCATGCTATTCTGTCTGGGTTCCACCGGCTGGCCGGTGGCCAGGCACCGGCTGGCCGGTGGTCTGGACAGAAGGTATTCCATTCTGTCTGGGCCCACCGGTTGGCCGGTGGACAGACACCGGCTGACCGGTGGCACCTGGCAGAGGGCAAGGCCTTCTGCCTTGTCCACCGGCTGGCCGATGGGCTGGATCCGGCTGGCCGGTTACCTTACCGGCTGGCCGGTGGTCTCACACCGGCTGGCCGGTGGACTTAAAATGACGTCTTTTTGAAACAAAAGACCGACACTTTTTGAGTGGTGTCGGCCACACCGCGTCTCCGATTGTGGCGGGGTTGATTCGTACACGTCACATATGACCCATGGATCGTTCTCCTAAAGTTTCAACGGAAACCGAATCCGTTTGGTCGTTTTTCCGTATGTACTTAAAATGGTGTTCATTTTAAACAAAAGAGAGCCACTTAAACTTATCCCGGCAACACCGCGACTCGGATTCATCCCGGGTTGGCTTGTACACGTCACATATGACCCATGGATTGTTGGGATAAATTATCAACAGATTCGGAATGCGTTTGGTAGGTTTTCCGTAAGCCAGTTGATTCTTTTCACTTAAAATGACGTCCTTTTGAAACAAAAGACGGACACTTTGAGTGGTGTCGGCCACACCGCGTCTCCGGATTGAGCTGAAACCACCGTGAAACATTCTAATTATTATTCGTGACGTGTACGCGCAGACGGCACGTCAATCGGACGTGCGGTTTGCGCGGTACGGCTCAATATTAGTGTTTTAAGTGATGCGCGCGCTTCGTAAACGCGCGTGAGGGGGGTCCAAACGGGCCGAACGATGTCGGAATGGCCTGAAATCAGACGACAAATACGGGTGAGTGATTTCTGAAGTGGTCGAGCAGACGGCACGTCAATCGGACTTGTCGTGTGCCCGCGGTGACCGACAACGCAGTTATGGTGTCATAAACGGCCAGAACGGGCGTCCAACGGTCAAATTCATAGCGGACGGCCTCGGATTGATCTGAAACCACCGTGGAACATTTTAATTATTATTCGTGACGTGTACGCGCAGACGGCACCTCAATCGGACGTGCGGTTTGCGCGGTACGGCTCAATATTCGTGTTTTAAGTGATGTGCGCGCTTCGTAAACGCGCGTGAGGGGGGTCCAAACGGGCCGAACGATGTCGGAATGGCCTGAAATCAGACGACAAATACGGGCGACTGATTAAAATAATTCAACTCCAATACTATACTACGAGTCTAGATAAAACCAACAACTAGAATAGATTAAACATCACATGTCAAGTCAAAAATGTAACGGATCAATATGTCCCACATCAGCATCACCATCTCCATCATCATCATCATCATCGCCCTCGTCATCGTCCTCCTCATCGTCATCACCCTCCTCAACGCCTTCCTCCTCGCCTTCGCCCTCCTCCTCGCCCTCCTCATCTCCATCCTCTTCTGAATCAGACTGCTCGCCATCATCATCTTCAAGCTCGACATCGGCCTGACCACCACTGGAACTGCCACCTGGTGCACCATATATAGAATGTATCGACGACATGTATTCATCAATCGCTGGGCTGGCCTCTGCTGGAAGTGTTGGACGTAGAACTTCAATAAATTTCATAAATGCACTGTTTGCCCTTGCAGACGGTTCTGCCGTCTCTGTGGCCCTTTTCTCAGCCTGTTCTGCCTGTGCCCTAACTTGCTGCAGCTCGGTGGCACTACAACTCGTACCTGAGGCAGACCAATACCTCGTCGGGGCTATCCTAGGTCGGCAGCGTACTCTGCCAGAATGATCATCTCCCAACACCTGATGTAAGTGATCAGATGGCCCAAAATTGTCTGCTTCTTGGGCATCGAGGGCCTCTAAAGCATCCTGTTACAAATATAAATATATTGTTAAGTTACGAAATAGATATTAAAATATAAAATCAACAGATTAAAACTTACAATCTGCTGCTGAGTCGCTTCGTTGACAGCACGTCCATCCTTTTTTCGTCTACTCGAGCAAAACAGTTTTGCTCGAGGCACACGTCCTTCAATATTTTGTACTTTCCTCTACAATGACATTGAAAACAAAATTTATATAAAGACTTCAGCAAATAATTAAATAATTGAGGAAAAAAAAGAAAATGTAAGTCGTAAAGAAAACTTATAAACAATTGTCATACCTGCTGCCTCTCATGATCCGGCATCGTCGTGCGTCCTAGTGTATGGAGGTATTTTTTTGCATCAATGTTTTTTTTATTTTTACCAGATGATTCCTAAATAAAATTCGATAATGCAAAGGATAATATTAATGCAAAACTTGAAAGTTATTATTTAAATACCTCAAATGTAATTCATACCTTAAACTGGGTACTCGTCCAATGAGTAATCATCTGACGATACTGCTCTATAGGACAATCATCCACGACTGGTACCGCCTCTAACTCAGTGCCAACTCTAGCACGCCAGCCAATATACAGCTCATGCTTGTAGGCTCTCCAAAGCTCGCCTAAATCCTTTAGACGTTCCATTCGTGCACCCTCACCATCAGGAAAATTAAATCGAAGCTGAAATGAAAATATTAATTTATATAAATACAAAAAAAATTCATGGCATTAAATACAACAGATTTTTTTACCCATATCTCTGCCCAAGCTCTATCTTTGACCTCATGTGGCAAATGTCTCCACGACAGCGGGCTGACGGGAATGATGTCGGAGTATTTGGCAAGCGTCGCCATAAAACTCCGACATTGCTGCCCTGTTTTCTCAACCATCTGATTGTCTTCATTATATTCCACCATAACCTGTGTGCGACGGTTCCACACCGAACGCATGCGTGTACGGCCCCGCCCCCGCCTCCTTTCAGTAGATGTATCTGTCATGAAAGAAAAACAAATATTTTATCAAAACATGTTATAATGAAAATAAATATTACTATAAAAATTTGATAGGGTTTTATAAATATACCTGTGCTAGTCTGATCAATGAGTGGCGCCGGATCCACAGAACCTGATGGAACACCCTCTGGTGGAACGGGAGTCGAAGACGATGGAATATAAAAGCTCGGAGAGACAGAAGTAGAAGGAAAAGAAGATGGAACAACTGTATGACCTGATGCTGACTGGGGAGTGGGAATCATCATGGGATGTGAAAATGATGGGGCAGAAGATGCAGAAGGTAGCGAAAACATGGGAGGTCTAAATATCCCGTGTGTCCCTAACGACACACCGGGATCAGAATGTGGGAAGGCTGAAATGTCAGTGGGAGGGGCAGGGTCTAGTCGGGCACGCGCAGCTCTATGTCCACCTCTGGTACGAACCCTCCTCGTACCACCGGCCTGAGTACTCGGACCAGTACTAGGCTCCTCGTCAAATAACTGTCGACGTAATGGTGGATCCTACAAAAAAGTTTACAAAAAAAATTAATCACATGACATTATATATTCTGTAAATATATATATATATATTTGAAATAAAGTACTCACTGTAGGCACTAATGGTGGAATGCCCAGCTCCTCCATCCGACGATTGTTCTCCGCCATTTTTTTTCTTCGTCTCTCTTCAATTGGCTTCATTTCCTGCATTGGAAAACAAATATGTAATTAATTAGAAAAAGAAAATTAATGTGTAAACCAAAAAACTAAATATATGAGGGAATGAGGGGATTCATTGGTAATTTAGCTATCAATTGTATTAGAAGAGCTTGAATGAATTTAATAAAACATACAAGTTGTAATGTTCACCAAGTTTGAAATATTGTTTGATTTGGTTTGAATACAGTTCAATTCCAAATTAGAAAATGCAATTCAAATAAAACAGCAACCAATAAACATTGAAAATTCACATAACGGTCAAGTCAGCTAAAACATATTTGTGATCAATACTAAACAAATATGAATATTACCAACCTTAACAACCCAACTCGAGGTAAACCAAAAGAATTGAGAACATGGATGAATGATTCTATATATTTCCAACCACAACTTCAGGTTCACAATCAACTCTGACAATTGAGCTATTGGAGTCATCAAAAGAAATAAATGGATTGGTTCCAATGGCAATAGGGACAGTGTCAATTCCATCATCAGCATCATCAAAAATATGTCTTGGAATTACTTCAACTACGACACCAAATTCAGGTTGAAGTTGATCTTTGACATAAAAAACTTGTTTAGCCATTGATGCCAACACATATGGTTCTTCGGTTGCAAGAGTGCGGGTCATATTAATTACTCGAAATCCACAATCATCAATAAATGTGCCATGTCTCGTCATCGAATCAAACCAATGGCATTTCATCATTGTGACTCGTCCATGAGAGTAATAATCCAATATTATTATTTTCTCAACGACTCCATAATAACCCACATTTTCAAGTCGCGGTCTACTATCTGATGCGCTGGCATAACAATCTGTTGTGGCAGTAACCATAATACCATCATGTTGTGTTCTCATGTTTTTGGCTCGTTCAGTGACAATAAATCTGTACCCATTGATAACAATTGATTTACAGTCACGAACCACGGTATTAGGACCAAAAGCCAAAGCTCTTATTTCCTCAGAGACAGAGTCAGCAGACAAACTCAATACCTGCAATATAAATGACATCTAAACTTAAGTAAATATTGAAATAATTAATTTAAACAGTAATATTTTTACCTTCAATTTTAACCAAGCAGAAAACTCTTTGCTATGCAAAGTCTCTCTCCTTCTCAAAGATAAAGAACGATGCTTCCTATTTATCATTGTTTTATGTTCCCTGTAGATAAAAAAATATGAATAGTTTAACAGATATATATGTAAGATATACATATTCAATTTTGTTACCTGATATAGTCATCGAACAAATCACAGTTGAACAAAACTGTGCGATGTGCCATCTCCCGCTCTTCATTGCTTAATGTCTTCAATGTATATGATCCAGGAATTCCTCCTGTTTGAGGAAGTGATGGAAAACTGGGTTCAATTTGCTCATATTGTTCTTCTTCATTTCTCATTGGTCTGCTCATTCTTGTAGTAAGATCAGACAAATACATTGAACAGAAATCCATACATTCTTGAGCTAAGTAACCGTTCACGATAGAACCTTCGGGATGATTCTTGTTTCGAACATAAGACTTTAATGTGAACATATTTCTTTCAGTTGGATACATCCAACGAAAAGAAACAGGTCCTCCAAGAAGTATTTCAGTTGGAATATGGACAGTCAGATGCAGCATGCATGTGAAAAATGATGGGGGAAATATTTTCTCCAACTCACACAAAATTAATGGGGCATCTGTCAACATTTTTTGCAAGAATGACTTCGACAACTTCTTAGCACAAAGATCTCTAAACAAATGGCACAACCGAATAACACCCACCCTTACATTATTGGACAAAAGATGACGGATTGCTATTGGAAGCAACTCATGCAGTAGAACGTGATAATCATGAGTCTTCAAAGATTTTAGCTTCAACTCTCTTCTGTTGACCCGTTTAGATATGTTGCTTGAATAGCCATCAGGAACTCTAATAGTCTCTAATACTTCCAAAAATTGTTTTTTTTCAGTAGGTGTCATCACATAAGAAGCACATGGAAGTTGCCATTTATTTTCACTGATACGCACAGGATGCAATTCTGGTCTGATGCCCCAATCCACCAAGTCACGTCGAGATCGTAAATCATCTTTTGTCTTCCCCTTGACATTTAGAAGAACTGAAAGCAACATTTCACATATATTCTTTTCAATATGCATTACGTCTAAGCAATGACGTAGCAAATTGGTTGACCAATAAGGCAAATCAAAAAAGATACTCCTCTTCCTCCAATTGTAACAGGTTTCTGTGGAAACATTCTTTCTCTTTCCAGATTTCATTTGACCCTTCCCGAACGAAAAACTGAAATCTTTCAATTCATTAAGCACATCAGTTCCAGACATACGCTGAGGTGGATCATCGGTCTCTATAGTATTATCAAATCTTCGACGATTCATTCTATATGGATGATCCTTTGGCAAAAATCGTCGATGTCCCATAAAACTGAAACTACAACGATGTTTCAGTCTTCTGGATCGTGTATTCTTCATACAAACTGGACATGACAGTTTCCCCTTCGTGCTCCATCCAGACATCATTGCATAAGCCGGAAAATCATTGATTGTCCACATAAGCGCAGCGCGCATCTGAAATATGTCTTTCGAACATGCATCGTATGTGCGCACACCCACATCCCAAAGAAGCTTCAACTCTTTTATTAAAGGTTGCATGTATACATCAATATCAATGCCAGGATCAGAAGGACCAGATATGAGTATACTCATGAAAGTGAAAGGTTTTTTCATACACAACCATGGGGGGGAGATTATAAATGTGTATAAAAACTGGCCATGTGCTGTGCGAAGTAAGCATCTGCCCAAACGGATTAAAACCGTCGCATGAAAGACCCAGCCTCACATTACGCACGTCAGCTGCAAAATCAGGATGTCGAGCATCAAATCTCTTCCATGCAAATCCATCTGCAGGATGAACCAACTCATCATCAGTCTTCTTTCTCTCGGTATCATGCCATCTCATTTTTATTGATATGTCATCAGACATAAAAAGATTCTGGAGTCTGGGAATCAATGGAAAGTGCCACATTACTTTCTGTGGAACGCGGGATGGTGTTCCATCAGATTTTGACTTCCAGCGGGATGTGCCACATTTTATACAATCATTTCGTTCAGCGGTTTCCTCCCAGAATAAACTGCAATCTTTCGGGCAAGCATGAATTTTGTTTCTTGAAAATCCAAGTTCCTCAACTAACTTCCATGCCATATAGTGGTTTGAGGGAATATCTGCATCATCTGGAAGTAAATCCTTCAAGAGGGTAAGAATGTAATCGATTGCTGTATTAGAAATCCCATACATAGTTTTCCCATGAAATAATCGGATTAAAAATTCCAGCTTTTTCATTTTATCGCATTGCGGATATACTGGAGTCGTGGCAGCATCATTCAATTTTTTCACCCTATCAATATCATCATTTTCACTAGATGCATCAGCTGTCCTCATATCGAAGTCTTCTTGAGTCGAAATCCTTTCTTTTTCATGATGACGAATAAACGGAAACCGATCATCTAACAAATTCTCCATTCCAGTCTTTTCATTTCGATCATCACCAATTTGAGATTTCGTTTTCTCCCCATTGTGATACCACAGAAAGTAGTTTGCTTGAAACCCATTTTTGGTTATGTGGTAGCTGACTTCTTCACGGCTCAACCAAGGTCTACCAACACAATTGGAACATGGGCAGTGTATGCGACCACTATCTGAAGCATTGTCAAATGCAAAATCTATAAAGCTCTCCAAATTGTTTTGAAAATCATCTGAGATCTGATCGGTTTCATACATCCAACTTCTGTCCATTCTGTAAAAAGAATTTATATAAGTCATTTTGTCATAAACAATTCAATAGGCATTAACTATAATAGAATATACATTTAAGTAAACGATAAAGGAAGAAAATAATCAAGGTATCAACTACACATGTCAAAAAAACATACAAATGTGTTATTGAAAAAATGTAAAACCAACAAGAACTTAATGTGTTATATCACATAACAGCATGACTCATCCCATAACCATATTAGTAGGGTATCATGAACATGAATAACATCAACCTTGTGCCATCCTCCTACCCTACATGACCCCAACCACATGCCACATCTTATTATAGCCTTATCACATCACACCTCATCGAAAAACACTAGGGAAATCATAGTACATCTCACCTGAAGACACATGGACAATCACATCGCATCTTGCCTAAAAACACATGGTCAATCACTTTTGAAGGAAGAGTAGGGAATGTTGTACCCCACTCTCTTGGATTTTAATGATCACAATCACTCTCATAGTGATCTAATGTTGTTTCAAGTGTTCTTGTTAATAGGCATGATTTCAGGAGCAAGAAGTGGCAAAAAAAAGGAAAAGTGGACTTTTTTCAAGTCCACCGGCCAGCCGGTGTAGGACCACCGGCCAGCCGGTAAGGGCACCGGCCAGCCGGATCCAGCCCATCGGCCAGCCGGTGGACAAGGCAGAAGGGCTTGCCCTCTGCCAGGTGCCACCGGTCAGCCGGTGTCTGGCCACCGGCCAACCGGTGGGCCCAGACAGAATGGGATGTCTTCTGTCCAGACCACCGGCCAGCCGGTGGCCTCCTCACCGGCCAGCCGGTGGAACTCTTTGGAATAGTGAGACCTACTGTCTCACCACCGGCCAGCCGGTGGCCTTCCCACCGGCCAGCCGGTGGCTCCTGGGCAGAAGCTCTCTCCACCTTCCAAGGCACCGGCCAGCCGGTGGGCAAGCACCGGTCAGCCGGTAAGCAAAGTCAAACTAGCCGTTAGAGCTTGACCAGACTTGCCCACTTGATCCCCAACGGCTCCAAGAACCGTTGGCAAAACCTCTCAAATACCAACGGTTATACCAAACCGTTGGTATGTAAGTGTTGGGAAAACTCCAGTTTCCAGTAGTGAGGATCTTACATACTAGGATACACATCATGGATCACTATCAAAACCATAAAAACATTGACAGATCTCAAAAAATGAGTGCATGCCATCATTACCTCATAGAATTGAAAAAAGGTAAGTAACAAGCAATATATCTCACTACTCCATACTCACCCCACAACATAAGGGTCTCACATTACTAGGGAATAATTCTATCCAATACTAAATGATCTTGATCCATTTTTCATATACATATATGATTCACCTCACCAATTACTAAATATTAATAACATACAAAATTATGATTCCATTTAACTAGAGTTAAACCATCAGGTTTTACAAGGAAATTCTATATAAGTATTTGTTTACACTTTAAATAAAGAACATGAATGTCATGTTAACACTCAACATTGATTCATTAATAAATTGTATTCGAATTTTATGGAAATACCAAAATAAATTAGTGAATCAATGTACCTATAGTGGTGCACATGACCACCATGAAACAATCATAAATTTTTACAAAAACCCTAATAATTGGGAATAACGAAATCAAGAATAGAAGTATATGATTTATAAGAGCTGGAACTATATTGTTGATAAAATATAGGAGTCTAACCTGGTAGGTGCTGATCTGATGGAAGATGTGGGGATTGGGAGGTCCTTCTGCAAGGAATCGGTCCAGGAGGACATGAACTGAATGCTTCTGGAATGTGGGGAGGCCGCTGGCTCGATTTGGTATTTGGGGCTTTTTTTTTCCAACGGTTATTAAAAACCGTTGGGAATGACCAACATTTCCCAACGGTTCCATAGAACCGTTGGGAAAACAAGATTTTTCACCACTTTTCCCAACGGTTCTTAGGAACCGTTGGGAAAAACCTATCTTTCCCAACGGTTGTATGAAACCGTTGGGAAAACTATGCATTGAGGGGTTTTTCCCAACGGTTTCTATAAACCGTTGGGAAAAACAAGATATGCCAACGGTTCATTGAACCGTTGGTACACAACTGTTGGGAAAGGTCCCTTTTCCAGTAGTGCGTGTTTTTAAGAGATAATAACTATCAAAAGATTGACACTTGTTTATGTTTGGTTTAATTGTAAAATTATGTCCAATTACCAACATTATATTAAATGGTAAAAATATATTCTAAATATACTTTAAAACAACTCAAATTCATAATTTATCACTATTAATTATTTTGATTAAAAAAGTTGTTTTGAATTAAAATTTAGTAATTTTCACTATTCATCAAAATATTAAAGTTATCCGAAAAGTACCAAAATTTCACCTTAGGCTAAATTTGATATTCCGAATCCAAAAATGAAGTCCATTTTGAAATATAAAATATATATAATTTCAAAAAGTAGGTATTACTATTCATAATGGCTAGTTTGATTGGTTGTGGTGTGTGTTAGAAATCGAAGTTCCGTACAACACACACTACTGTATTATTCAAAGGAAAGAGTACCGTGGAAGCATGAGATATTTCATTTTAATTTTTTTTTGATGTCCCCATTTAGTCAAAAAGTTTAAAATATTTTATTTAAAAAGGGTTCACCATTAGAAGTTGGTAAAAGTGCAATACTGAAAATGAATTTGTTCTTACATTATGTCTAAGAAACTCATAATATGGATTCTAAAATTATAAGGATTATATAAAGTTTAAAATTTAGTTAATACTATTCATAACCTCTTTTGAACAGCTTGTTTGGTAAGTCATGGTGTAATTGAACTCGGTGTTGCGTGTAGTGCAAGTTATTGAATTATTTTGAAGAAATAACACACTATGAATTCTTGGGGTGTTACATTCTCCCCTCCTTCAATAAATTGCGTCCTCGCAATTTGAAATTGTTCTTCGAAAATAAAAGGTTGAAAATAGAAAATATATTTGTGAGAAAACCCACATCGGAAATTGGGTTACTAAAATTTAGTCTTAATATGAAGAAAAGAGAAATCAAAGGGTCACCACTAAATTATGATCTCGATTAGGATAACATTGGTGGCAATTAGAGACATATAATTGGAGGAAAAACTTAAATATTTATAGGTAGTGATTGAGGTCATCAATCACAAACAAGTATAAAATTGAGTTCCTTAAACTCATCAATCTATGATGATTTGAAATACCATCGGTTCAACAAAACATAGGGTATTAGGATAACACATTTTTGACGTTTCAAAATATCTTAGTTGAAATCCCACATCGAAAAATGAATTAATGAGGCCTCTATTTAAAATAAAGAGTGGAAAGTATGAAGATTGCCAAAAATAACACATACTAGGGTTCCATGTAGGAAAATATGGATATGGAATAAAAATCTAACCATCAATTATCTGATGGAGAGTGGTAGAGAACATGTCTATGAAAAGGCCAACAATCCCAAAGACATAAATTAGTGATGATTTAAGGTACCATCTAGGAAAACATCTTTGTTCTAAGTTCCTTTTCTTAATGTTTAGGAATTTATTTATGAGATTGGCTAAGATCATAAGGAGATATACTTACTTTATAATTATAGTTTTATCCATTAATAAATTTCTACCACAAACTCATCTTTCACTCTAAAAGATAATAGAACGTAAAAAATTTTCTATTTATACTATTCGTACAGGGTTCCAAAATAAATGAATTTATAATTCATCTACCAGATCTTTTAAAAAAACTACATTATTTAATCTAGACATCTCGTGGGCCAGTGGTAGGTGATACACCCTTGTCGCCCTTCAGTTGTGTGTTCAAGTCTCACAGCCTTGCCGGACGCGACGGGTTGCCGCCCGACCTCCGGGTTGTCCTTTTATGGCAATCCAAAATAATCCAAACTAGAACTATCCAAAATAATTCTATCCAAACTCACGGTCCAAAATTTATAAGGAAGGTAAACATAATGTAGACCCTTTTTACCCCGTAATAGCATATGAATACCTTCATCATGTATTCTTTTAATACACTGAAACATCCTGAATTACCATATTTCTTATTGATTATATTCATGCTCCCTTATTCCATATAGAATGCTAGATATAATTCATCAATCCAAAAATGTTTTAAACCCCAACAATGATGGAATATTCAAATCATTAATCAGTTCCAAGGTAGTCAAGAATATCCAATATAATTTATCCAAAACAATCATGTATTATTCCAAAATCACTACCTTAGTATCAGAACTATATTATGGTTTATCATTCTCTCAACCATATATTTTCCAAAAAGTTATCCTTCTATTGAGTCACTTTTCTTTGTTCCACACAATCTCAAATCCTTAATGAAATAGTACTGCAGCACAATCCTTACATACTCCATAATTATTATAACAAGTACATTGTTGATACAACACTCAATTGACATAATCAACATAAGAACTCTAATCATTCCTCTTCATCTGTGGAAGTATCATAACTTGATTATTATCCAATAGCATCATTTGCGGCATAGTCTGATGACTGGGACATAGGTTTGCATAGTGTCCAAACTCCTTGCAAAATAATCATTGTACATTTGAAACCATTTTCTTACCCTTATAGTCACGTACTTTGTTCCCTTTTCCTCCACACTTATAACAAACTCTCATTCCTTTCAGGAAAGTTCCAGGGTGTTTCTTTCCACAGTTATCACATATGGGAAAATTCTTCTTTTCCCTCTTCCCTTTATCCATCTTTCTATCTTCCATCCTTTTCTTCTCTTGCTTCCCTTCAAAGCCGTAGGACTCAGTAAACTCTTTACTTATCTTATCAACACATGATATTATTTCTTCATATGATGATAATACATGCGAGAATATTTCTCTTGTAAATTCTGGCTTAAGACCATGAAATATATGATCCTTCTTTCTCTTTGTATCATGTGCATTGCTGGAGTTCTCATTCCTTCTACTAGGCACCATTTCTAAACAATGGAATACACTAGATTAGTTTATGAATAACAATACCTAATCCCAAACTTGTAAAAAACATAACATAAATTAAATAGTTTATGGATATAATCCATAATCATAAAAATGTCTCTTTTAAGGAAGTATATACTCATAAACCCTTCATAATGATTTGTAATGAAAATGAGAGTTATCCTAAGCATATCCCCCGGGAGTGTCGTAACCAAGAGTGCAGCAAGGCCCGTTGTCGTGCACCAGTTCCCGTTCGAGTCTAGCTCAAAGCGGTGTTTTCGAGTTTTACCCCTAGGTACATCTGTGCCAGAGCCGCCTCTACCTGCTCGTATCCAGATAGGGATGTATTGCTCGGAAAACTCACAAAGTCTCTACAATACCAAAATTCTAGGAAGTTCTTCTATACTAATCCTCAAAATTCATCTTAAATATATGTGCTCTAATCAGATTTTATCTAAATCTAGCTTCCAAGGTTTGTACTAAACTTCCTCTGATACCAACTGTAACGCTCCGACCCTAGTTACACAGAGTCGGTGCATTATTACATAACATTGGCATGATCACAAGAAAGATCAAATCTCAAAAGACCGATTGGTTTAGTAGCCTTGGAAACACTAGATATATTCATAAGTTTTACGTTACATCATAAAGTGAAAAACTACTACGACAACATAATGTTTCCATAGTCCACACTATTATCCCCTCATAATATCCCTACCGGTCATTCATAACTTACTTCTTCACATCCTGGGAAAAATAAAACATAGAAAAGGGGTGAGCTCAAATGCCCAGTAAGGATAACAATATAGTGGAACATTCAAAAATAAGCATAAAATTTTAAGGAAATGAATTACTAAAACAAAAGCATTTTAAACTTGAACTTCAACACAGTATGGAAAAAGTAAAATGAAATAATGCCATTTACTTGTTCACATGGATATTCTACTAATCGAATAATCGCATGCAATATCAATAACCACTTTCATAATGTTGGAATGCATAATTCTGAACTTTAATTTCTTTGTCAAGGCCTCGTCCTAAGACCTAGGGGCTAACTGTAACCGGAACCCAACCCGAAGTGCCTCTAATAACCGGACACCAACCCGGAGTGCCTCTAATAACCGGACACCAACCCGGAGTTCCTCTAATAACCGAAGAACAAACCGGAGTTCCTCTAATAACCGGAGACCAAACCGGAGTTCCTCTAATAACCGGAGACCAAATCGGAGGGCTTACTTTTACCGGTCCCCAACCCGGAACATACTTGTCTAACACATTCATCTGAATGAAAGGTTGAAATATAACATAAACATTCGGATTACAAATAACTTATGAAATGTCAATACTCTAAACAAAAACCATGAGTGACATAAGAAAAACTTATCCACAGTCAAAAATATCACAAAACCTTCAATAAAATATGGATGTTTTGTATCATAATAAATCAACTTCAAATAAGCTTAAAATCCATCAAAGGATGTTGACATAGATGAAATAAAGACTATTTTAGAAAAATATATCTTTCTAGTTTGAAATCATTTAAGAGTCTTATATTTATGAAATAAAACATTTTTTTTGAAAATATTCTTATTATCTTGTAAGGGAAGCTTCGACGATTTTATAATGGCGTAAAATAGCCGCACCCGCCGTATAAGTTAAAAAAACATTCTTACCTTAGTTTTGTCGAAAAGGTTAAAAAGAACCTTGTTTGGAAAACGACGGAAAGATTCCTTTATAAACCTCTTATAAAAAGTCTAACAAGGGTATAAATGACTTAAACCCATATTCTAGTAAATAGTAAAAATGTTTTGAAATTCATTTTTAAGAAACATTTATGTGGATGATAAAGAGATCCCAGTAGATTATTACGTATAAACAACCTCAGATAATGAAGAGATTGCGAAATAACCCTTACCAATTTGGTAACTTATGAAACATACAACCCATGAAAGAGGTATCATACAATGAATATGTAAATACACATAAATTAGAGTGTATTACACAAAGAATATAATTATGGGCAGTACATACACCACACAAAAGGTAATGGTGGCAATATGACATGAATCTCACGGGAATAAGGAGTGAGATGAAAACCCCTTACCTTGTACTTTTCCTTGGTTGGGGTTGGTTAACCTCCTGTATAATGGTGAAATAATTGTTATTAAATTATACAAGAATCATATACATTAATATGATATCATATATGATCTTTTAATATTGATTTGATAATAATATCTTAGTATTATCATTGTTTCGGGTGTTAACTTACTTGTTTTCTTTTATATGTTTTGTTATGTAAGCCATGTTTGTAATGGATAGGTTGTATATTATTCATATCAATAATGATATCATGTCCTTAAACATCATTTTTAAATCATAAAATGATAATTATACTTGAATGGATACGATGGAGAATGAATCTTATCGCGTTCGTGGAGACGGTAGTCCGTACGTACGCACGAGCGGCAATATCATTCTTTTGATATTAAAATAATATATAAATGGATGTTATATCATATATACAGAATCATTAACATGTTATATTTATTATTTACATGAGTTACACATCATTATTATACCCATCCAAATAATAATATATTGAATAACAATTACACCACGACGTGGCGACGGTAAGCCGTACGTACGCACGTATGGTGACATGTTATTCAAAGGGTGGATATAATAATGAATATGGTTGTACCATATTTATAATAACATCATAGTATATGTGAGATACTGGAGTTATTATTTTAGAATGGTAAGAACAAAGAAAGAAGAAGTGGAAGAAGAAAGGAACTTGAAAAGGGGTGGTGAAAACATTACCTCTTCTTCAGGTTCTTCCTTTTGATTTGATGAAAAGGGCTCCTTAGGTTGGATTTATGATCAAACTAAGGCCTCTAGATTGTAGTGAGGGAAGTTGGGAGAGTATTTGGGCAGATTTTTTCCGAACCAAACGGCTTTGAAGGTGTGAAGAAATGAGAAGGAGGAGTGCCCTTTTATAAGAGGGGTGAGGGGCACCTTTGGAAAAGCTAGAAATATTAATTTATAATAAATTCATATTCGGTTTATAATGGCTCCAAAGTTGATTATTTAAATGTTAAGGTTGGGATAGGTCGAAAAAAACTCAACAAATAGAATTTAGACAGGTTTGGGTACTTATATTAACCTTATCTATAAGTATTAACTCTAAGTTAATTAGTTTCACTTTTACAATGTCTCTTTGTATTTTTATATAATATGGTTAATAAACATACTATATACATCCAAGAGACCCCCAAGTGGTCCATTAATGATTAACCTATCATGATATAAGTCTCTTGGCCAAACATTAGATTTTTAGGAATTTAATATCAATTAATAATATAATATTGGTTTTAAGAACTCTTTTATGTCAATTTTGACACTATTCAATAGTTGATTTTTGTGAAACTCATAACAGATTGATTACTTCGAACAATTTCAATTAAATCAATCCTAATATATCATATTATCCTATAAAATTAGTTTAATTCATTAAAAGTTTCATATTATATTTATTTGGGTATTTATAATATCAATTATTTTAATTATTCACTATTATAGTAATTAATTCATCATCATTGTGTCATAAATAAATTAAATTATTTAATGTCTAAAAATTATAAATAAAATATCACTATGTATGAAATCTTTTTATCTTTCTAATGAATTTTTATAATCTAAAATCCAACATATATAACCTTATGTAAAAATTGTTTTGCTAAAGGATATATGTTTGTGTCATTTTTGTATTCATTTTAACTTAATTAAAATAAAGTGTCCCTATCACCTACAAGTGGCACCATGGGGTCCCCAAATCGACCCAAATATGCCTATGTCCTAACATGTATCAACCAATAATTCTAGGACACGTTTTAGGGTAATTCAGTATTATTATAATATTATTTTTTAACCCTTATTTACCAGATTTACCCTTAACCATGGTAAATAAAATATTTACCGCAGTAATTATTCAAAATGTATAAAAATAAAAGTTACCTATATACACAATTTGAACATCCTGATTCCAAATATGGAATCCATTTTTCTAAATTCAAAACACAGAAGTGGCAGAAATTAATTTAAAATTAATTCACGCTGTCAAAACAAAAAGCGTGTTTTTAAGAGATAATAACTATCAAAAGATTGACACTTGTTTATGTTCGGTTTAATTGAAAAATTATGTCCAATGACCAAAATTATATTAAATGGTAAAAATATATTCTAAATATACTTTAAACCCACTCAAATTAATAATTTATCACTATTAATTATTTTGATTAAAAAAGTTGTTTTGAATTAAAATTTAGTAATTTTCACTATTCATCAAAATATTAAAGTTATCCGAAAAGTACCAAAATTTCACCTTAGGCTAAATTCGATATTCCGAATCCAAAAATGAAGTCCATTTTGAAATATAAAATATATATAATTTCAAAAAGTATGTATTACTATTCATAACGGCTAGTTTGATTGGTTGTGGTGTGTGTTAGAAATCGAAGTTGCGTACAACACACGCTACTGTATTATTCAAAGAAAAGAGTACCGTGGAAGCCTGGGATGTTTCATTTTAAATTTTTTTTTGATGTCCCTATTTAGTCAAAAAGTTTAAAATATTTTATTTAAAAAGCGTTCACCATTAAAAGTTGGTAAAAGTGCAATACTGAAAATAAATTTGTTCTTACATTATGTCTAAGAAACTCATAATATGGATTCTAAAATTATAAGGATTATATAAAGTTTAAAATTTAGTTAATACTATTCATAACCTCTTTTGAACGGCTTGTTTGGTAAGTCATGGTGTAATTGAACTCGGTGTTGCGTGTAGTGCAAGTTATTGAATTATTTTGAAGAAATAACACACTATGAATTCTTGGGGTGTTACATCAGTTGTCTTTTTTACTAAAATATCATTTTAAACTTGAAACATGCACTTTTGACTCATTCTGATCACATCATTTATTGGTTTGATGTGAAAAAATTTCTTACATGTCACAAATGACTTAAGAATCATTTTCCTAAATTATTTTTTAAAATATGAGTGTGTTTGATCGATTTTTAGAGAGTGAAACTTTTTAAACTAAAATATAAATTTTAAACTGATAATAAACACTTTGATTCATACGAGGAACATCATGTATCAAATTGAGGTTCAACTAATTCCTGGACGTAAAAAATGAATTATGGATCATTTTTGTAATGTATAAAAATAATCCAATTTTTTTTTCTAGTTTTGAGTAGGATAGTTTTCTAGTTTACCAAAATTGATGACAATTGTAAATAAAAAGGCACAGTTTGAATCATACTGGTCACACCGTGCATCAGATTGAGGTGCAGATGATTCTTAAATGTCCCAAATGATTTATGGATCATTGTACTAAAGTATCAAAATAATATTAATGCTTTTCTTGGTTTTGAGTTTGTCACTTTCCTTTTTTACTAAAATGTCATCTTAAAATTGAAACATGCACTTTGAATCATACTAATCACATTATGTATTATATTGAGGTGAAGCTGATTCCTACACATCAAAAATGACTTATGGATCATTTTACTAAAGTATTTAAACAATTTGAATACTTTTTCTCAATTTTTATTAGGTTAGTCGACCTTTTTACAAGAATTGATGTCAATTTTAAACAAAAACATGAATTTGGAGTCATATCAGTCACACCGTGTGTTGGATTGAGGTACAGTTGATTCATGAATGTCTCAAATCACTTATGGATAATTTTTATAAAGTATCAAACCAATATGAATGTGTTTTTTCAGTTTTGAGTAGGTCCATTTTTTTACTAAAATTGGTCTAAATTTTAAATAAATGTGCACTTAGAGACATAATGATCACATAGTGCATCAGATTGAGGTGAGGATAATTCATATACTTTCAAAATAACTTATGGGTTGTTTTCCTAAAAGTATCAAAAAATATGAATTTTGTTTCTTGGTTTTAAGTAAATCACTTATATTTTTTACTAAAATGTCATTTTAAACATGAATTATCCAATTTTACTCGTACATATCACATCATATATTGTTTTGACATGATACTAATTCTTACATTTCAGAAAGGATTTATAAATTGATTCCCTAAATTATCAAGAAAATGTAAGCTTGTTTTCTTAGTTTTCAATGAGTGACACATTTTAAAGTCAAATATCAATTTTAAACTGATAACAGACACATTTAGTTAGTTCTCTTTTTCACTAAAATTAATGTCAATTTTAAATAAAAACAAGTAATTGAAGTCATAATGGTCACATCATGTGTTGGATAGAGGTGTGGTGGATTCTTACACATCCAAAATATTGAAAATAATCATAACTTTCAATGTCACCATGATTTTCATTGATTTTTTTTATCGAAATGCCAACACTACATCTGAATATTTGAATAAACCACATCAACTTGAAAGAAAAACCACCTGTATAATAAAACAGTATTATATTTGTAATACTAAAAAGAAATAAATTTAACATAAATATGAAACAATACATTAATTCTATGGAAAATGATTTTTTTTGTAAAAATATAAATAATAAATCTATAATTAAGCAGATACAATGGTGTTATTCTTCCTGTAAAGGCAGTAGAGGGACTTTAAGGAAAGTGATAAATGTAAAAACTATAGTGGTGAAAGGTTTTGAGGGAGAATAATTTTGTGGAAGTTTTACTACAGAAATGCATGAAATATGGACAGATCACCCCTACTCGAACAAAAGAATCCACCTATATAAGAAAAAAATTATTATGTGATTAATACTAATAAGAAATAAATTAAATATAAATATGAAAAAATAAATTAATTCTATGAACAATGATTTTATTTTAAAACATCAAGATTACTTCTATAATTGAGCAGAGGAGTCATCATTTCTCTTCCTACAAAGGAAGTAGAGAGAACTTGAAAGAAAGTGATAAATTCAACAGTGATGGGTGAAAAGGTTTTAAGGGAGAAGAAGTTTTTAGAAGTTTTGGTGAGGAAAGGCTTGAAATATGGATAGAGCACCCCAACTTGAACAAAATAATCCACTTGTATAAGAAAAAATTATTATGTGACTAATATTAAAAATAAATAAATTGAACATAAATATGAAAGAATAAATTAATTATTTGGATAATTATTTTATTGTACAAAAATCATGATTACCTATATGATTAAGTAGAGACAACTTCATTTATCTTCTTGCAAAGTCATGAATCATTGAATCATATCGGTCACACCATGCATAGAATTGAGGTGCAACTGATTTCTATATGTCTGAAATGAATTATGGATCGTTTCCCTAAGTGTAAATGAAGTACATGCCTATATAGAACTCTTTTTCCAATCATATAAAACCTTATCATTTTTTTAATAAAATAAAACCTATTAAAAAAATCAAGTTTTAGAAAAAAAATTATAAAAAATCCTCAACCAATTATTTTATTAAAGATTTATTCAGATCCTTTTGGATAAACTCAAGGATAAAAATAAAACTAATTCAGAATTAACTCTACTTCCACATCAAATAAAATAAAATAATTTCAGTAATATACACTCAACAGATGAAATTACATTGTAGAAACCCAAGAACCCTATGCTACATAGCACTGGAGTTATGTATTTTTATTCTTCTTTCTCCACCCTCTATTTATTTCTCTCCTTTTATTCTATTGTTTCTCTAGTTTTATGGAGATTTACTCTCGAAGGAGTTGGTGGAAATGGAGGCATCAAGTTAATAAATTGTGTCAATGGTGTAATTATCACAAATGAGAGGGATTGACCCTTTTAGAATTATACCATTGGCAATAATTATTAACTAAATGCCTCCAATTGTCACTAAAAACTTCCAAAGAAAAGCTCCACACAACCAGAGAAATGATAGAGTGAAGGGTGGGAAAGAAGTTGAGAGGGGAGAGATGGAATAATCAATATATGAAAATTTAGTGATATACATCCCAGGTGTCTTAGGTTGATACAGTGTAATTTCATCTAATGAGTGTATGTCACTGAAATTATTTTATTTTATTTGATGTAGAGGAAAATTTAATGAGGAATTACTTTGATTTTTATCATCTAATTTATCCATAAGGATCCAAATAAAAATTTAATAGAATAATTGGTCGAGGATTTTTTTATAATGTTTTTTTAATAAAACATGGTTTTTTAATAGATTTTATTTTATTAAAAAATGACGGTGTTTATATGATTGAAAAAATAGGTCAATTGAGGCAAGTAATTTGTTCACACTTACCTCGATAGATAATAAACCTAAATGGGGTTCACACCTTCCATCATAAAAAACTATAAAATGGAGGTCACTCCTCATTCGATACATAGGTAAATAAAATGAATCTTCATAAATATTTTATCTATCCTTACATTGGACATCCATGCATAATATATAAGAATGTTAAAAATAAATAACAATCTAAATAGGTCATAGTATAAATAAACAATTATCTCAACTCATCATAACTAAAACATCCACCAATAATATACAACTAAATAAAATACAAAAAAATTAGACACACTGGTTTAGAATATAAAATACACTAGGCTGAAATGGTTGATACAATATCCCAAAATGAAAATTGAACCTGAGTAGCTCCAACATCATCTACATAACCCATGATCACTCACCGCAACCAAATATACATTAATATACCAAGATGAACATACAATTAAAATAAAGACCTCAACACCTAACAGAAAATAGTAAAGTTTCATATACACACAAACACTAGTGTGCATGCTAGGTGTGAACCAAAAACACTTAGTAGGATTTCATAAAAGAGTCTATAAAATTACTTTTATAAAATATTTCATTATTACTAGTTTTAATATAACATAGAAAATAGGTTTTTATATTTCAATAAGTAGATATAAATTAAATGATCAACATACTCTATCACTTTACTTTTAGAAATCATAAAATAATCCATTCTAAAAATGAGGCATATCCGATTTAAAATCATAAGTTTCAAACATAAACTTTGAATGATTTTTTTTTTAAATTACCACAAAAAAAATAAATAAGGTATTTTTAAAATACATGAAATAAAACCCAAACCTTTTCCTTCTTTCCTTGACATCATTTCTCAAATACTATTCAGAAAGAAATTATTGCTTCACTTTATAAATCAAAATCTACAAAAAAATTGAAACAATTTAAAAATAAACCAAATCACCATCAAAACGAATTCAACCATCCTAGGAAGAAAAATATAAAAGAAGAAAAAATGAATGTACTATAACCAATCAATGGTTCCTCAGGATCAAATAAAGGCTTGGGTATGTAAATAAGTCATGAAATGGAATCCCCTAAAAATACCTAATGGGAACTAAACATCATGAGAAACTCCCCACGATCTAACATAAATTTTATAGAAAATAAACTCATAATAACACTCACTAAGACCCTATATAAAATAATAATATCTATCCCAACTTCTCTTTTGGTCTTACTAAGCTTAAAATAAAAAAATCCTAGCAGCGAAAAAAAATTCCCAGGGAAGTAGCTCGTGAGTGAACACCAATCTAGTTTAGCACACATCCAAACCTTCAAATTAGCAACCTAGTATCTCATTATATCAATCAATAGAGGTGAGAAAGAAACAAGGCATGATTCTTTCACATGAATCAAGGAAATTTTGAACCTATAAAAGAAAATCGGAACCTGCCTTGCAAGGTTGAAGAAAACCTAAGACCCTCAGATCCAGATCTCAATGTTTTATTTGGAAACCCTAACTGAAAACAAATAAAAAAATTTGGAAAAATTTAGAGCAACTAGAGGTAATGGGTTTTTGTGATTTGAGCTTTGATTCACTGAGGAGGAGTTCCGGAAATGGGTTCCTTCCACAGAAAGCTTCAATATCGCAACAGGTTCGCAATAGGTTAAGTTTTTTTAATTATATCCGGACACTTTTATTAGCGATAATTATTTAAGCTCTGATAAAAGACATATTATTAGTTCTTTTTTAGCGATGATAAAGGTAGGCCTTTATTAGTGTTAAAGTTTTAGTGATGATAAATATGACTTTTATCAACACTTTTTTTAGCACTGATAAAGATGAGGCTTTATCAGCGCTAAAAATGCTGATAAATATATTTTTTATCAGTGCTTATTACTTAAGCGCTGATAAAGGATCTATAATTATAATTATAAATAAAAAATTTGTAAATATATAAATATACTTAATCAATATATATAAATATAAATATAGTAAATATATTCCTTATTTAAATATTTTTTTATGATTTTATAATTATTTAAATATATAATTATTTATTTATAATTATATAAATATTTTTGGAAAATAATATTTATATCATTATATATATATATATATATATATTTAGTAAATATATATAAATATAAATATAGTAAATATATTCATTATTTAAGAAAATTTATTATAAATTTAATAATTATTTAAATATATATAATTATTTATTTATAATTATAAATATATAATTTTATAAATATAGTAAGTACATTTTAAAATATTTTTATTTATAAATTTTTTTATAATTTTTTTACAAATATTCTTTTAATATTATTAATGAATATCTAATTTTAAGTGCATGTGTGTTAAAAATGAGTTAAATTGAATAAATTAAAAATAAGTATACTTTAATAATATTGAAAAAATGGATAAGTTTTTTGTTTTTACAATGTATATAAAAATAAATTAATTACATATTTGTTAAATCAATATAACACACATTTAACATATGTTAAATTGAAAAATCAAACAATATTCAATTATATTTTCATTACTATATGCAATTAGTCAGTATTTTCAATTCATATTTGTTTTTAATTATAAACCATTATTCACTAAATATAGTGCATAAATATTTTGTAATATATAAATCATATTTATATACACTAATATTTATCATATATTTAATATATATTGTTTGTTAACATTATCAATAATCTTCTAATTAATAAAATGTTTAATATTTTTCTCAATTTACTTATTTTTAATTTAATTATATTTATTTTCATTTTTTATATCTATATATTCAATACATTCTATTCATTAGTGTTTATAATTTATATATTGTATAATCAATTTATTCATTTTTATCAATAATTATTTAATCAATAAAATTTGTAATTTTTTTCTAATAAACATAGTTTTTATTTTTTATTTATTTCATTATTTCATTTTATTTATTCAGACCTTTATCAGCTCTAAAAAAGTGATGATAAATAAATCCTTTATGAGCGCAAAAACTAAAGTGCTGATAAAGGGTACCCTTTATCAACACTAAAAATGAAGCGTTGATAAAGGGTACCCTTTATCAACGTTAAAAATAAAGCATTGTTAAAGGGTACCTTTATCAGTACTAAAAAAAGTGTTGATAAGGGATTAAATTTATCAGTGCTTTCTTTATCACTGATAAAGATTCCATTTATCAGTGGTTTTTCTAGTGCTGATAAATACTAGCACTATTAAACACCAGTTTTGTAGTAGTGTTGTCTTCATAAGAGAAAGAAGAAATAACTCTTTGATGTGCCACATGAATTACTATATATTCCTAGTCATGCTTTGAAATATTTGCATCTAGGCCTTCCAAAGCATCAAATCAGTCATTCTGTGATTAGGGAATATGAGTCACCTCCATCCAGGTTGGAAACTAGCCCATCAACTCACAGGTCCGCTCTATTAAGGGAAAAAGTTCCTATTTCTTGATGAAATAACCACTATTGATTTTCTTGATGACTAGTTTTTAGTCTTACTTTATATACATCTGGTGGACTTCAATATCAAGGGATAACTTGAGGTTGATGATAAGAGCCTAATACTTATTCTCATTTTTGGTATATCCATCCAAAAATAATAATGAGTATAAGAATATTTCCTATATAGGAGTGATGAAGAATATCCCTAGGCCCACCCTATTGAGTTTGGGGTTATTGAGACTTTTTCCAGTAAGGATATGGGAGGCACCATAGAAATTCATATTCTAATAAGGCATAGCGTGATCTATAGGGAGGATATCTTTGTATTTGAAATAAACATCCCGTGGTAGTTCCTCAGGGGTCAAATTCACATCCATGAAATCTTTTAGAGATTGTTTCTTAGCATCCTTATGGGAGATGAACCTGATGTCAAACTATGGTATAATTACTCCCAAACATGTTAGTCATCCTCTCAATATTGGGTTGTTTAGAATATATTTCAGCTGATTAGTGTGGGGAACTAGCTATATCTCATGGTGTTTTAGGTAGTGTCAAAACTTATAAATCAAAAATACTAGGGCGAGTAAACTCTTATCGATAGAGAAATATCTGGTCTATGTGTCTAATATCATGGAACTAGGATAATATAGACTATTTTCTCTTCCCTTATTATCCTTATAATCCATAAGGGTACCTAATGACTATTCTAGGGTGGTTATATAATGGGATAAAGTATGCCCTAGGAAGAGTGTCATCAAGACTAGAGAATGTAGAAGAAACCAGTTAATATCCTCAAATGCAGCCTTGTAGTCTTCTTCCCACTGATATAAAATGCCTTTCTCTATAAGAAAAATAAGTGCTTACATTTTCTAACCAGATTCTCAATGAATCAGAGGACATAGAACAACAAGCGTTGAATTCCTCAGAACTCCCAAATGTTTTGTGGAGGAGGCATATTTATGAAAGATTTGATCTTATTGTGGTCAATATCAATGCGCATGTATCAGAAAAGGAATTTGTGGAAATTTATTTAGGTAACCCTAATTAAAAACATCATGGGGATTATTTTTAGGTGATGGGAGTGGAGGAATTCAAACACTTTCTCAAGATCCTGGAGATGGTCCTAACACTGGAGATATTTAACCACCAAATCATCCATGCAGAACTCCACTAATTTCATGAGGGGTGGCTTAAATATATAGTGCATGTAACACTAGTAGGTATATCCAACATTATACAAACTGAATTACATCACCTTATAGTGTAGGTTTCCTTGGGGTTCTATGAAGTTGGTGCCTTCCTCATCTTCAGAGGACATATATATATTGTTATACCTAGAATACCCATCCATAAAAGAGTGTTATTAGAAGTCATTTGTTTCATCAATTCGTAGGTCTGATACTAGAAGAAGAAAATCATCCTTCAAGTAGTATAGATTAAGGTCTTATAAGTCAATAAAGACTTTGAAATTCCCGTTCTTCTTAATAATTGGTACAATGTTAGTTATTTACTTTGGGAACATAACCTCCTTGATGATGTTATCCATGATTATCTTGTCAACTTTGGCCTCGACCATGGAACCATGGAAAGTATACATCTTCCTGGGACATTGTTTAAACCCTATGAGGCCCACTAGGATACTGAGGTGATGAACTAAAACCAAAGTATTGATCCCTAGAATCTTCTTATATCTCCTAGAGAATATATCATGGTGGAATTTCAAAAAATCTATATAATGTTTTTGTTCCTTTAGAGGCATGAATTATAAGGCCCTGTCCTTAAACATAACATATTCTATTGTTTTTGAACTAAAATTCACATTCAAGTATCTTTTAAGTTAGAGATTTAGAGAATTAGTAAAAACTCTTACAAAGTACACCCATACATTACATGTGGACAATTACACTTAGTATCCACTTTTCCACCAAAGGAAACCCTTTTAAAATAAAACATGATTTATTTTCGAGACACATCCTCAATTATTTCATCATGAAATATTATTTATCCTTACCAACCTTAATATATTTTAAAAAAATTAAAACTTGTGATAAAAACAAAAATATCAGTAAAGTATACATAAATATGGAAAACTTTTAGTCTTGTGAAAACATGTAAACTTATGAATACTTTATCATAAATTAATACATTTAACCATTAATAAGTAGTAAGTACTTTCCTTTGATTATAAACACATTGATTACCTTTGTTTGTAATAAAAATATTACCATAAAACCCATAGAAATCACATATAACATATAAAGGTAACTTGGGACATAATCATACATAAATTAAATAACCATTAAGCCAACTTCAATACATATCACTCTTAAAAATGGAATAGTCATACAGACAAATTCCATACCCAAAGCATTGGAGGTTATAACGGAACAAACCATCCTTGATTTATCACAAAACCACCCATACTTTGTTGATCACATAACCACCCATCAAATGTACAAGTACCATTATATAATCATAACACATAAAATATTGAAAATTTTTAACATTTCACTCATAAAAGTTCATTTGAAACCACAAGAAATAATTTCAAGAAAGTGAAATAGTAAATACATTTTCAAAACCATTTTCAATACCAAAACACCCAAAAAAGAGAATAATTGTTTTATTTTCCTTTAAAAAACCTTTAAGTCTTGTATAGGAATCCAAATATCAAATAGTGGTCACAACGACAGAGAAGCAGTTGTCGCCATATACAAAAAAAAAGAACATTCCCTTCATCGTTTGTCAAAAAAATCAGTATAAAAAACATAAAAAGATTCATTTTTAAAACCTTTGAATGAAATTAAAAATATATAGAATATGTACTTTATTATACTTTTATATCCATATAAATAAATATGTAAAATAATACAAAGAATATTGACATGGAGAAAAAGTTATGAAAAATAAATCTTTGAACATTTAAATGATAAGCCACCTGAAAGTATAAATTTAAAAAAACATTAAATAACTTTATTATAGATATAATATGGATATATAAAGTCAAAAGGTCTGTAAATAAACTCTATAAAAGATTAAAGGATCATATTATAAATAAATGTCTCAATGAAAGGAGATTGAGATGGAGTCCCTTACCTCGAGTCTGATTCATCATGTATGTTCATTATCTTACTAAATAATAAACATAAATTAGTTTATAATTAATTTATAACCTTTTTCATGTTTATTATTCCTTTTATATCACATATTACCATGTTTCCACATTTATATAATTATTTAAGTTCATATCATACATTTTGTCGATATTCGGTACTTGAGTCAAAAATGAACTTGGTATGATGTCAATCATCCATGTGGTCATAATTCTATTATATACTGAATAATATTCATGACATAATAATCACTTTTATATATCAATTATACTTTTAAATCCACTCATTAAATATGTACATGAAAAAATAACAACGTTACAATCATAGGGACGGTAAACCGTACGTACACATGAGTAACAGTTTCATTATTTTCAATGATCATTATGGAAAGTAAGTAGATGTTATTTTATATTTAAATAATTATAATAATATCATCAACATAATATTAATCATTTAAATATACTTATATATATTATCCAAGTGATGTGTGATTAAAATGAATTGCATCGCTTCATGGAGGTGATAGTTCACACTTATACACGAACAATGTTATTATTTTATTTTCATATAAAGTAAGAATTTAACTAATATATTATTCTATTATATTGATAAATATTTCATAAAAATAACATATGAACATTAATTTCATAATTATAACCATTCTTGAGAGATAGTTATGGAAAATGAGTTATATCAGTTCGTGGAGGTGATAGTTCACACATACACACGAATGACTAATTCCTTTCCAATTTGATGAAAGTGGAGATGGATTTATGTGATTATATTAAAATAATAAAATATAATTATATTTAGGATACTTGATTTATTATCTCATCATGTTTGAAGGATATTTTAAGGAATATGAAGAAGAAACAAAATAGAAACACTTAAATAAAAACATTACCTTTCCTTTGGATGGTCACAATTCTTAACACCTTAACACCTATAAAGAGGGTTTTATGCATAAAATAAGGCTTCAATAATGTGGGTAGGTATTATATTAATGGTATTGGGTAGATCTTGTCCAAACCAAATGGTTTTTAAAGTGTGAGTAATAGAGTGTAATGTGTTGCCTTTTATAGGAGAGGGGAGGGGCACTCTTAGAATTGTAAAAAGTATTAAATTAATATAAACTAATTTTATATTAAAAATGGATCCAACTTTATTTAGTTCTAATATAGTATGAATATGTGTAAAAATATAATCATCCCATAAAAATTATACAAGTTTTTAATATTTTTTAATCCTTATTTTAGGTTTTAATGCCTTTTAAATCTTACAATTTTATCAAGTAATTTATACTTTAAGGGTTAAAATAATTGACAAATCATACCAAAAGACCAATAAATGAGTAATTAATGAAATATTTAGGGTTATATAAACTTTTTGGCCTAAACCTAGATTTTTATAAATTTTATATAATTTAAATAATTATTTATATTTTAAAATATGAATTATGTCAATTTTGACAGTATTCATTATTTGACTTTTTAAAAAATCATAAAAACATGATTCCTTCAAAAAAACACTTTAACGCATTCCTAAAATTTCAAAGTTATCCATAAAATTCTTGGATGAAATCAAATATTTCAAATTATATTTATTTTAATATTATTAATATTATTTATTTGATTTTTCTTTTATTAAATCTATTACTACATCACAACTGTGTCACAACTAAATTTAATTATTTAATGTATAGAAATTATAAATAAATTATCTTTATGTAGATAAACATTTTATATTTTAAATTACTATTTATAGTCAAATTTATTTTCTTTATAACTCTATATTAAAAACTATTTACTTATTAAAAATATGAGTATGACATTTTTAACTTATTATTAAATAAAATATAATAAATGTCATTCCCTTACCCAAGTGACTTAAAAGGGTTATAATTTTTACCCAAGGATGAATTTCGTTGAAACCCAATCATCCAAATAAATTTTTGACAAGTGTTACAGTAATTTTATGTTATTATAATATTATTTTTACCTTCAATTTCCCTATTTACCTTTAACTATGGTAAATAAAATATTAAAGTTACTATTCACCAAAATTTATTTTGATCCTATTGGAACAAATATTTCATACTAATTAAAACTATGTATGTCTATTTTTTAAAATTCAATTAACAAAAGTTGTTAAATTAGGTTTAACACTAATCCTGCAGGTGTGGCGAGAAGGTGGGTAAAAGCGACGTTCCAAATTTTAATAAACTTATATATCTAATTTCAGTATAAAAATTTATTCCAATAACCTATATTTTATTAATACATTTTTTGTTGATATATTATGAC
The DNA here is from genome assembly GCA_963277665.1 of Viscum album. Taxonomy (NCBI): domain Eukaryota; kingdom Viridiplantae; phylum Streptophyta; class Magnoliopsida; order Santalales; family Viscaceae; genus Viscum; species Viscum album. The sequence goes on along the minus strand of OY728126.1, from coordinate 924,869,980 downwards.
TTTAAAAATTAGTTTAAAGTATAATCAATATTTAAATGAAAAATTAGTTTTTTTTTAACTACAATGCAATATTTTTCACTATTCATCAAAAAAATTATACCTTTCGGCAAAATACCAAAAATTACTCCAAAGTAAATTTTGATACTATTATTCTAAAGAAGAAGTTTATTTTTTCAAATATAACTTATAAAATTTTAAAAAGTATATTTAAAATGGGTTCACCATCAAAATGAGGTAAAATTACCATTTAAAAATATTATAGTATTTTATGCTTAAAATTGGATTTGTTCTGATTTTAATCCTATAAAATTTATTGTATATTTGTAAAAAAAATCATAAACATGTGTAAACATAATAAAATTATTTATATTCATTTCCTTAGATACAACATCTAGGCCATAACCACCACTTAAAATAATAATATTACAATATATTATTCTTTTGTACCACTTAGTTTTGCATACAACGTAGATCTTAGAGAAACTCATTGTTGTGTGTTGGGTATTCTATCATACTATCTAATTCATAAATATTAATAAATATGAAAATTTATTATTCTATAATTACCTGGTATGTTACATCCTTTCCCCCTTTTTAAATTGTGTCCTTGCAATTTTAAATTTGGGCTCAGTAACTAAGGTTTCACTTTTCAAAATTACTTCACTAAAATCCCACATATGAATAATGAGTCAATAAAACCTCCACTTAGAAAGAAAAAAAATTGAAGTACAGAGGTCACCTGATATATCATATACTAGGGTTTCATGTAGGGAAACATAGATATGGAATAAAAAACTAACTATCATGTTTTGATGGAGAGTGATAGAGAACATGGTCAGGAGGAAGTTAACAATGGTGAAACCATACATTTGTGATTGGTAATAAGCTCCTTAATTTCATAGAAAAAAAAGTAGATGGATAAATTTATTGTTCTAAGATCCTTTTCATCGAGTTTTGGAATTCATTCAATTCCTTTACTAAGAACATAAATAACCATACTTATTTGAGAAGTATAGTTTCATCCTTTATTCAATTTCTACCATAAACTCATTTTTGCTCCAAACGATGATTTTTTAAGATGAAATTTTCATTATTGAAGCACTATAATAATCTTCTAGAAAATAACATGATCCAAAAAAATATTAACTATATATTTCTCCTTTCATGAAACATTATCCAAAATAAAAATGGTTAAGATAAGCTAAGATAATTATCCAAAAATAATAATCCTTTATAACAAGAAGGACTACTATTAATCTCCAAAATTAAACGGTAATACCCAAAGTTCAACACATACCATTCAATAAATAATTGTCCTTAAAATTATTAAAAATAATCCAAACTAATATTGAAACCAAAAATTGAGAAGGCTTTAATAACATATTCTTCCAAGATAAATTTTATCATTTATCTCCAAATAACATAAATCACTCATAATGTCTCATACCAAAAATATAATTTCCAAAATCAAATATTCTCCAAGATAGGTTAAAAATTTCCATAAATAACCCCAAATAACCATAAGTCCACAATAAAATTATAGATTCTTCAAAAATATAATTTAACTTCTATTCTTAAATTAATATCCCATAGTATTCTTTTTACCTTGATCTTATAGGATTCCTAAAATAGTGAACGTATTCTAAAATAACATTAATCACTCAATCACCAAATCATTTTCTAATCCCATGGTTATCAATTTAGTAAAATATATGCTCCCAAAATCAACTTATTCTTAACCCATAAAAAAACATTTAACTAAAAATAATAAGTCATAATAACTAGGGAGTTAATGTTGTCCAATTTTAGGTGATAAAGCCTTGCTTCCCTTCAGTTGTGGGTTTGATTCCCGCATCCTTGTCTAACATGACGGGTATTCACCCTTCCTTTGAGTTGTCCATTTATAACATTCCCAAAATGTGATAAAATATTCAAAAATATCCATAACATATTTTAACCACAACATTTATCTCATTCCTTTTATTTTGCATCCCAAAATGTAATATCCCATAATTACCTCAAAATCAAAGATCATATAAACCCTAAAGGTTATTCATATCTTTATAATTATTTCCATAAAAGAAAATATAATTATTCCTTAAATAACATTTTCACATAAAAAGCATCAAGGATACACATAATAAAAAAAGTCTTCCAAAGTAGTCCCATTATCAAAAGAGCATTAATACTTTTAAACATTTCATCATCCATAGATCTAACATAACTCTTGAATTCTTAAAATGTATACATCTTAATATTCCAGCATTCTTCATGATCCCTTAACCACGTTTTTCCATCTTATTCCTTAATACTTATTTCCTACAAATAAAAACATGAATCATGTCCCAATATTCAATAATGTCAAAACATGAGTCAAGAAATAATTCATAACTTTCATATATCATTTTCAGTTTCCTCATCTTCATTTGTAATGGAATTAGGTATTGCTAAACATATATTTGTATGGTCCTCGTGATCCCATTCCTGAACCTTCTTCATATGATATCTATTTTCATAATGAATAAACTCCCCACATTTAAAACATTAAATTGATAACTCAGGAATAACCTTTTCCCTTTCATTGAGTTAACTAAACACTTCCTTTTTTCTTGGCATGTTATTGCTTTAAGACCTTCATTACCACATCTATAACATCTTCCAATCCATTTAAAAAATTTTACTAGGTTTTTATTTATACATACTTTACACATATGTCATTGAATATATTTACCTTTATGGTCATTATTACCTGAACTTCTATAAGGATTTGTTTCTGTAATATATGATGCATTAGAAAAATCACCAAGGTTCAAGTGTTTAATTATTATTTATGTTATTTAGTTTATAATAACCACGATAGTTCTCATTGAAACTCCCATTTAATTTTTTTTATTATTAGGATAACTAAAACATTTTTCTTTACATCCAATGTTACTTTGGTGATTTTTAGATCCATCCATTTACTAAAACCAAAAAGGTTATTGTGGGTAAATTAAACAAAAAAAACTACCATATAATATCTTATGAGAAAGGAAAACACTAAAATATTTTTATTAATGTTATCTCAAACTCATTAAATTTATCTAAAATATCTATAAATATTCTGATCAAGCTAACCATTGTGGTTATATACAACTTGTAAAGTTTTGTTAAATAACACTCTAACCTCTAAAGTTATTTAAACTAGCCTTTTATACCAACTATAATACCTTGATATTAAACATAAATTATTCTAGTTTTGTTGAACTAGAATTCAAATTTGAGGATATATTAATATTAGAGTTTTATAGAATTAAGAAAAACTATTACAACCCATATATTACATGTGGATAGTTACACTCAGTATCCACAGTTTCGACCAAAGGAAACCCTTTTAAAATAAAACATGATTACTTTTCGAGACACATACTCAATTATTTCATTATAAAATAGTATTTTTCCTTAAAAATATCAATACATGTGATTTTTTTTAAACATAGGATGGGAACAAAAAATCATAGTAAGGGATACATAAATAAAAAAACAGCTAGTTATGTGAAAACATGTAAACCAATGAATACTTTATCATAAAGTAATACATTTCACCTTTAAAAAGCAGTAAATACTTTACTCTGATTATAATATCATTGATTAACTTTTCTTTTTATAAAAATATTACCATAAAATCCATATAAATAAAATATAACATATAAAGGTAACTTGGGACATAATCACACTTAAATGGAATAACCATGTGGTCAACTTTCAAACATATCACTCTTAAAAATGTAATAGTTATACGGCCTACTTCCATACCAAATGCATTATAGGTTATAAATAACCACTCATCTTTGGTTTACGATGGAATAAAACATATTTCTTTTATCACATAAACACCCATCAAATGTCCAAGTAAAATTATATAATAATAATACATAAAATATTGCAATTTTAAACATTTCACTCATAAAATTTCATTTGAAATCACAAGATATCAATGCAATACATTGAAAATAGTCAATACATTTTCAATAAAAAATAACCAAATAAGAAAATAATTGATTTATTTTCCTTTAAAAAAACATTAAGTCTTGTAGAGGAATCCAAATATCAAATAATGGTTACAACAACAGAGAAGCAGTTGTCGCCGTATACGATAAAAGAAATTCCCTTTGTGATATTTCCAAATGATCCTTATAAAAAATATAAAAATTTTAAATTTTAAAACCTTTGAATGAAATTAAAAATATACAGAAAATTTCCTTTATAATCCTTTTATATCCATCTAAATAGGTATATAAAATAATATTCAGAATATTGACATGTAGAAATATTTATGAAAAATAAATTTTTAAACATTCAAACTGTCCCATGACACTTTGAACATTTAAATTATAAGCCACATGAATGTAGAAAATTATAAAAAACACTAAATAACAAGATTATAGATATAATATGGATACATAAAGTCAAAGAGGATGTATATACACTTTATAAAAGAATAAAGATGTATATCATCAAGAAATGTCTCAATGATAGGAGATTGAGACAAAGTCCCTTACCTCAAGTCTGATTCATCATGTATGTTATATATATTCCTAAATAATAAACTTATTTTAATTTATACATACATTATGAAATTTTTTATTTTTATTATTTCTTTTATATCACTTATTACCATGTTATAACAATTACATAACTATTTAAGTTCATATTGGACGTTTTGTCGATATTCAGTACTTGAGTAGAAAATAAACTTGGTATGATGTCAATTATCCATGTGGTCATAAGTCCCTAATATCTAGAATAATAATCATGAAATAATAATTACAATTATATATTAATTATACTTTTAAATCAATTCATTAAATATTGGCATTAAAATGAACAATGTTACAGTCGTGGAAATAGTAAGTTGTACGTACACATGAGCAACATTTTCATTTTTTCAATGATCATTATGGAAAGAATTTAAATATTATTTTAAATTTAAAAAATGATTATAATTTCATTAACATCATATTAATAATTTAAATATACTTATATATATTATCCAAGTGATGTGGTGATTAAAAATGAATCACATCGCTTCATGGAGGTGATAATTCACACATACGCATGAACAACATTATCATTTTTATGTTCATATAAAGTAAGAACATGATTGATATATAATTATATTATAATGATAAATATTTCATAAAAATATCATATTAAAATTAATTACATCATTATAACCATTATTGAGATACGGTTATGGAAAAATAATTATATCGGTTCGTGGAGGTGATAGTTCACACATATGCACGAACGATTAATTAATTTCCAATTTAATGGAAGTGGAGATCGATTTAGGTGATGATATTATTATAATAAAATCTCAGTATATTTAGGATACTTTATTTATTATCTCATCATGGTTTAATAATATTTTATGAAATATGATGAAAAAATAAAATAGAAACACTTAAATAAAAACATTACTCTTCCTTCGAATGATCACCCTTCTTAACACCATAACACCTATAATGAGGGTATTCTACCTAAAATTAGGCTTAAATAATGTGTTTAGATATTATATTAAGGGTATTGGTTAGATCATGACCAATCCTAATTATTATTGAAGTTTGATTAATAGAGTGGAATGGGTTCCCTTTTATAGGAGAAGGGAGGGCCACTCTTGGAATTATAAAAATTATTAAATTAATATAAATTCATTTTATATTAAAAATGGGTTGAAATTGTTTTATTTAGAATATAGGATAATAATGGGTCAAAATATAATCATCCAATGAAAATTATACAAGTTTTGAATATTTTTTAATCCTTATCTTTTTATTTTAACCCCTTTTAATTCTTATTGTTTTGTCAAGTAATTTACACTTTGAGGGTTAAAATAATTACCAAATCATGAAAAAAAACCAATTAATGAGTCATTAATGACATTCTTAGAGTAATTTAAACTATTTTACTGAATATTTTATTTTTATAAATTTTATATCATTTAATTAAATATTTTATATTTTAAAATATGAATTATGTCAATTTTTACACTATTCATTATTTGACTCTTTAAAAACTATAAAAACTTTATTACATAAAAAACTAATTTAAATCAACCATAATATGTCAAATTCATCCATAAAATTCATTTATGGCATCAAATATTTCAAATTATATTTATGTTAACATTATTAATATCATTTATTTGATTCTTCCTTTAATAAATCTATTACTGCAACATCATTCTGTCACAATTAAATTTAACTATTTAATGCCTAAAAATTATAATTAAATTATCATGATTTATATAACCATTTTATCTTTCAAATGAATATTTATAATATAATATATCTTCTATATAACCCTATATTAAATATTATTTACTTATTAAAATATGAGTATTACACTATAACTTATTATTAAATAAAATATAATAAATGTCATTTCCTTAACCAAGTAGATTAAAAGGGATATAATTTCAAATTAGGGTTTATTTTGGTCTAAAAACACTAATATAATTAAATTAGTAACAGTATTAAGGTAATTTTACATTATTATAATATTATTTTTACCTTTAATCACCTTATTTACCTTTAACCATGGTAAATAAAATACTAATGTTTCAATTCACCAAAAATTGTTTTGACCCTATTAGACTACATTTTTCATACTTATTACAAACATGTATGTCCTTTTTTGAAAATTCAATTCACATAAGTGGTTAAATTATGTTTAACACTAATCCCGCAGTTGTGACGAGAAGGCGGGTAAAAGAGACATTTAGGATTTCAATAATTTTTTATATCTAATTTCAATATAACAAATTATTCCAATGACCTAAATTATATTAATACATTTATTATTGATCTTTTATTAATTTATAAATAATTTTAAATTATAATCATTATTTAAATGAAAATCAGTTTTTTTAGCTACAATGCAATGTTTTTCACTATTCATAAAAAATGAAATTTTTTAGAAATATATCAAAAATTGATCCAAAGTAAATATTGATACTCTTATTCTAAATAAGAAGTTTATTTTGTCCAATATAACTTATAAAAATTTCAAAAACTAGATTTAAAATGGGTTGACTATCAAAAGGCGGTAAAACTACATTTAAAAAATATTAGAGTATTTTATGATAAAATTGTATTTATTATCATTTTAATACTATAAAATTTATTAAATGAATGTAAAAAAATTTCATAAAAATGTGTATACATAATATAGTTAGTTCTATTGATTCCCTCTGATACAATGATTATGTGATAACCACCACTTAAAATAATAATATTACAATATATTATTTTTTCAATATAACATAGTCTTTAGTACAATGTAAGATATCTGAGAAACCCATTTTTGCATGTTGGGTACAATACTGGACTATCTAATTCATAAATATTAATAAATATAAAAAAGTCTTATTCTATAATTACCTAGGATGTTACATGGATGCACTGATCACTATTTGTCTTAGGTCTTCCTCTATTTTGATATTTACCTTGGTTAGCACATCAACCATGTTAGATGAACCTTCTTAAAATATTGTAGGGGAATCATACAGATTATGTTCATTATCTGATATATGATGATCGAAGGGAGGAGGCTACCCTACAAGAGTAGCAGTTCTGATAGTGGCACTAGCATCTACTCTGGAAGAAGAAAAATCTTCAATGGGGGTTTTCTATTCTATAGAGATAGTGGTGATAAATTATGTTGATCCAATCCCATGTGGTTATTAAATATGATTACCACCTTTGACATCGAAGTAATGGTTTTGAGTGGACTTCCAATAAGTCAAAAATTAATTTTGGAACATGTGGTAGTGGCGTGGATCAGTTTCTATGAGGTTAATCCCTTGATATTCTATAGGGATAGGGATTTCTAAAACTAGAAAAACTTATCTCAAGTGGGAGTATGAGGTAATCTATGAGCACTCCTTCTTAAAGATGATGAAGTATCTCCCTCGATCCAGGGTTGTTTCTTCCAACTGGTGGATTGGCAGAATGAATATATCTTTCAAATATCCACAAATATATGTTAATGTGGTTGTCCCATCATTTGGGGCATTAATACACTCAACCCCATTGGTATGAAGTTTCTTTCCCTCAAATTTGTAATACCCAACATCTAAATAATGGGTTTCACATGATTTTAAGGAAGAATCATTGAAATAGAGTACCCAAAATCGACCATCGAGGGATTATTTGAGGCACTGATAGTACGAAGAGGGAACCACTACATACATATAGAGAATAGGCCTTCCTAACATGGAATCGTAGGTCTTAACCTAGGAAGCAACCATATACTCAATGCTAGTTACCAAGCCTCAAAATTGGGTCTTCAACAAAATCTGGTTACATGGTTTTTATTCTCTATTATCATACCCCTAAATTTTTCTCTTAGAGGATTCAAAATAGATTCTATGAGACCTAACTTCTGGAGTATCCAGGTCTGAATGAGGTTGATCTCAAAGCCAATATCCACTAGGAATAAGTTGATTTATACACCATTAAACTGTTATATGACATATAATAGGCATATGTTCCACTGTATAATAAAACCCCCATCCCTTTCAAAAAAGGAAATGATGGAATTTCAATCATCCTACTTGGATTCCTCTACATGGTAGGCCTTAGTGGTAGCTACCTTAGTTTCAAATTAGAGAGGGCTCTTCAAGGCCTCAATAAGGGCCTCATTCATATCTTTTCATAGGAAGAGTCTATCAACTATCGATAGCCTCATTGGAATGCTAGTGATATTCTTTAGCACATCTTATTTCCAACAAAGGTGTATACTTATGCTTTCCAAGGGTCACTCTTCAATAGGGAGTGCAATAGGAATCATTGGCTAAGGTTCTAGTGATTGACTGGTACTAGATAAATTCCACTTCTAACTAGATGACTGATTTTGACCACCAAATAGCTAAGTGTGAGCTCTAGGAAGTCGTGGCTAAGAATGCTGCTGTCGTGGATGCATCACATGATCAAACTATACAGTTGATTATGGAGGCATTCCTGATATAGTGACCTAATAGGGTTGTGTATACTAATCTCTACATGAGGCTTATTGTATTCTCTTAATGGCACGAACAGTCTATTATGGAGAAAACTTTTAGACGTCCTTTCTATTAGTGTGGTTCCTACCTCTTCTCTGATGTCATCGACTAGAGGTACTTGAGAGAGAACTGGGTAGTTCCTCATTACCAAGTACCATACAATGATTTAATAGTCTAACAACATTCATAAAATTGTATTTCAATTCTTTTTCAATAGAATATTATATGGATAAATTAATTTTGGGGGTCTCTTCAATTTGAGAGGCATAAATTCACCAAGAGGGCATGAAATATTTACCACTGGTGAAGGTCTCTGATTTCCCACTACCACAAAATAGGGCAAGGGAAGTGCTGCCATTTATCAGCGCTAAACAGAAAGCACTGATAAAGGGGTGTGCCTTTATCAGCGCTATATAAAAGTGCTGATAAAGCTAACCTTTATCAGTGCTAAAATAATCACTGATAAAGGTGTACCCTTTATCAGCTCTTTTTTAGCACTCATAAAGGGAACATTTATCAGTGTTATTATTAGCACTTATAAACATTTTTATTCTTACTTAAATAAAATTATAATATTTATATTCAAAAATAATGTCTTTTTGTATAGATTAACAATTATATACCAATATTTATAAAAATATACTCTTTATTGTTATGATTATCAATAAATAAATATATATTTATCTTATATGTCATTTTAAATAAACATATAAGAATATAAATAAATTATAAAATAAAAACCACTAGAACCTTTATCAGAGCTCGTTAAAAGCATTGATAAAGGTACGTTTTATCAACGCTAAAATAAAAGCACTAATAAAACATACCTTTATCAGTGATTTTTTAGCGCTAATAAAGGTATGTTTTATCTATGATTTTATTTTAGTGATGATAAAAAATACATTTATCAGTTCTTTTAACGAGTGATGATAAAGGTTCTAGTGGTTTTTATTTAAGAACCCTAATAGGACCCTCCTCTCTCGCACGCATTCAAGCTTTCGCGGATGCTGAACCAGACCTTTTTCTTCCATGACCTCTCCTACTCCTCCTCCTCCTCTGCCGCCACCACTAGGTTTCCCTCCTCCACCATGACTGTCATCCTCCTCTACCGCTGCCTCCGCCACCACTACCTCTGGTGTTGCTGCCTCCGGTGCCGCTGCCTCCGTCGCCGCTGCCTCCGCCGCCGCTGCCTCCGCTGCCGCTGCATCCGTCGCCGCTGCCTCTACCGCCGCTACCTTCGATGTATGAAACCTTGGCCAGGGTTCTATTTTTAGAAATGAGAATGAAATATCTAAAGTTTACTTTTTTCAACTTTGTTTCAATTGTATGTTCATCTTTTATATTTTAAAAGTCTATTGAACTCGTTCTATCGAAGGTGGGTTCTAAAATCTCTTATTATCATAAGGTGTTTTTAACGATGGTGTGGGTTGATTTCAGTTTTAGTGGGTTCTTGGGGTTTTTGGGATGTGGTAAATGGTGTATTCGGTTTTAGATTATTTTATTCTCATGGGTTTCTCCTATTTTATGTTTTCTTTTCATTTCGAAATCTTCTCTGCTGTGATCCTCTCCTCTTCTGTGAACACACCTCTGTCATGTGCTGAACGACACCTTCACAGTGATTTTTCTCCTATTACTCATTGGTTTCCTCTTGTTCGCATGTTATTACTATTTGATATTGATGGTTAAAATGTGAAATGTACGGGATAAATTCCCCGCTTAAAATCATGGCCGTTGGTGGTCCTTGTTTGCGCACTAAATGAATTTCATGTTGGTTGGTTCCTATTGAACATTTGAATATAAAAATTGGTAATTTATGTATACTTGACATATGAATGAACGCCCCAGTATGATAAAACTTCTATGATAACCCATGAATTAACAAACAAAATTGAATATGGGATGCTTTGTAAAATATGAAATTTTGATTGTTTGGTTTGTATGGTGTTGCGATTGTGAGCATGATTGTGTTTTTGTATGGTATTGCGATTGTTGTCATGATTGATATAACATTTTTTTCATGTTTTAGTTCTTCCACCATTTAATATCAATCCAAAATTTTCCCATTTCAATGGCACCACCACTTTTTTACTAGTGCAATTCCACTGAATCCTATAAAACCACTTCTAGAGGACTCTATGAGACACTTTATGGACACCCTAGTCAAAAATGGATTTCACCTAATTCTTTTTTGTGTGGGAAAAACTATTGGAGAATAAAAACTCACATGCATTTCTATTTATAGAAAAAACAATTCTTTGTGTTTCTCATTTTTAATGCAGTGGTGGAGATAAAAAAATGAGGAATGTGATGTGATCATCGAGCTTTAGGGAAATTCCAATGATATATGATTTTATTATTTATGTGTTTGACTCATTCTCCACAAACTTAGAATTCAATTCTTCTTCTTAAATTTTTTTTTTCAATGATGACCATTTTTATGATAAAATGATTATAGTGAGAAAATAATGAAAATGAATAATAATTAAATAAATTATTCTTATTCTCAGAAGGTTCACAAAATTAAATACTTTATCTTTTCCCAAAAAATTATCATTATGTGACTTTAATTATTTTAGGATTTTTATTTCATGTAAATAATGGGGTTTTTAAAGAAAATGAGTTAAAATAATTGAATTATATTATTCTCTAAACACATAAATAAAGTAATATGTTTACTTTGATTAAATTTAACCTATGTTCATGCTAGTTTAATTATTTTAATATTTTATTTCTAGAATGGGATGAACATGAGGATGAAGCTTTCACATGTTTTCTAAAATTTTATTTCATGGATTTTTCTTTGTATTTTTTTATAATGTGGGGTTTTTTGTATTGATGATTATTTAGACTAAAAATTATCCTCAATAATGTTAATATTTGGTAATTTATTTCTTTGTGGAATAAATTTTAGTTCAAATAATTGTAATACGTTAAGAAACTTTTCCCCCATTAATAGAGAATTATAATATTGTCTAATACTAATGTTCTTTGATGAACCTAAACATGATCTCACCCATGTGTGGTTGAGTATTTTTTCCACCACCACCATCACAAATATTCAGATGTAATACACATTAGAGTTTGATAGTTATTCTACAATGTCACAATAGAGTAAAATCGAAGATTTCTGAGGTTTAGAAGAATGATGATAATGATATGGTGAGTTCTAGGTGTATTTTAAAGAACAATTGGATGATGAGGGATTGGACAATGATAGTTGGAAAGATATTAACCTAACAAGGTGCATTGGATGCTATGAGGTTGAAAAATTTGGCTGGTAATGGAAACACAACTATGAAAGGAGGTGAAAGTGGTTTGTATAGTGTGATGATGATGTTTTTTAGATTCTATATATTTTTAAAATACATGGTATGTAGTCTTGTTAAATGAAACATGCTTCACCATACATGGATTTCATATAGATTTTAATGCCACACAACATTTATCTCCAAAATTTACACCACATGACTCATCTTCTGACTCAAACATGGAATAAGTTTCATTTTTAATGTTACATGTCATGTGAGCCTAGGTTACACACAATTTATCTCCAAGACATATAATTCAACATGAAACCATGTACATGCCATGAAATAATGGTATAACCACATGATATGTGTTTTACTTCACTCACACCATGTATAGATACCATAGAAACTTGATGTGTATAGAATATACACCCCTAGTGGTCATGTAAGGACTACACACCGTGTATTCCACAAAAATGTGATGCATATCCGGTGAGGTGACTCAGTATGTATCTAAAGTACACACCTTTAGCTCAAGTTGTTCTATATGTCATGTATTTTTAGAGGCATCATGCAGTCTTTGTAAGACTAACTTAGAATTAATTTGATATATGTCATATGAAATCAGGTAAATCTTATCCATACACAATGTTCACCCTACTGGACACACCATGTATATGGATTTCACATGAGTTTAGAAATGGTAGTATACAACCAACCTTGACTGAGAACCCTACACATTATGTATCCATTGAACAAATTATGTGCTATGTTATTTTCATTATTATTATTTATTTTTCACTTAGATGATAGTATTTCATGTATGATTATCCCATTATAAATATCTTATCATATAGATCACAATAGTATGATTCCATCAATCATTGTAAATTGCACACGATGTGGTTTGGATACTTTAATTATCTTCACTCTTCTTGAGAGTTGACAAGTGACAAGTGAGATGTTTGGATAAAATATAGAGTATAGTACTCCCCCATGTTTCGGTGAAGAGTCCTCCATGTATAGGTTTTAGGTACTCCATGGAGATATAAAAAAGACAGGGCACAATCCCTCATATATAGATAGAGTTCAAGTACTTTCACATGTTTTGGGTTAGGTTCCTCTATTTCATGTGTGAGTAGCCCATTATATCCTTACATTGTTTTTCTAAGGGCGTCCTACTGGTTATGTTTACAATCACACCTGTATGGCCTTTATAACCACATGTGATATGTTTATTTTTATATTTTATAGTTTGGAGACGAAATTTGTGGACATGGAGTTAGTGAGGATAAATTAACAGTTAAATTGTATCCAATGATGGTTCATGATAGAGGCATTTGTACCATGATATTTTTATAAAACCCAAACAATGAAACTTGATTAATTAAAACATAATATTAGGAATGTTCGAGATCAAACCCATAAAGATGATGAATATAAATAAATAATGGATGAATCCCAATCGGTTGAAAAAAAAGTATGAAGATGTCATGAATGATTTTTATCAAGTTTGCAGAATATCATGCATGTGACCCTTCTCAAATCCTTTGTCCGTGTTTACGTTGTTTTTATTCAGGATAAATTAGTCTAGGGGAGTTGGAAGAACACCTGATCTATAAAGGAATAGATCGATGTTATACATATTGGAATAAACATGGGGGAAAATGAATGTAGGTAGTGGCTCAGATAACACGGCGTTTTATAGATCATCTGATATGATTACAATAATGAAGAGTAAAGACGATCGTATGGAGGATGTGATTATAGATGTGAATGATGATGGAGATCATATTGAGGAAATGATAAGGACAGTTGAAGATTAAATTTATGATTACCCAAATTTTTTTGAGAAGTTAATGAGTTGTGAAAAAACGCCATTGTATGCTGGTTGCACTAAATATACAACATTGTCAGCCATACTGAAGCTGTATAATTTGAAAGCAGGAAACGGGTGGAGTGATGCCAGTTTTATGGAACTACTTTCTCTCCTGAATGACATGCTCCCAGAATATATTGAGCTCCCAAGTCGAATATACGATGCCAAATGAATGCTACAATTGATGGGTATGATCTCTGAAAGAATACACACCTGCCCAAATGACTATATATTGTTTAGTAAGGACCACAAATCACTTAAAGAATTCCAAAAGTGTGGTGATTCTCGATATAAGAAATATGATTCCAGTCCTACGAAATTTGTATGGTACTTTCCAATCATTCCAAGGTTTAGGCACCTATATGGAAGTGAGGAGACTGCGAGACAATTGAAATGACATGCAGATGCAAGAATTAAATATGGGAAACTACGTCACCTGGAAGACTCTCCTCAATGGAAGAGAATTGATCATTTGTATCCTGAATTTGGAAACGAGCCAAGAAACCTTTATTTGGCGTTGTCTATAGATGGGTTGAATCCTTTTTGTTTTCAAAACAGCAGTCACAGTACATGGCCAGTTATGTTGGTAAGTTATAACTTACCACCGTGGTTATGCATGAAACAAAAATACATCATGTTATCTATACTATATCAATACCAAAACAACCAGGTAATGATATTGATGTTTATTTGGCTTCATTGATTGAGGATTTGAAAATATTGTGGGATTCAGGTGTTACGTTGTATGATGCTTACAAAAATAATGATTTCAATTTGAAAGACATGTTGTACGGGACGATAAATGACTTTCATGCTTATGGAAATATGTTAGGATATAGCATTAAAGGAACTCAAGGGTGTCCCATTTGCAAACAAAGTACACAGTCAATTAGGTTGAAACATTCATCGAAAACCGTGTTTCCAGGACATTGTAGATTTCTACCCCGACGATATAAGTACCAATCTTGGATGACATCATTTGACGGAAGTTCAGAAGAACGTACAACACCATCTCCACTAACATGTGATCAATTATTTGAGAAATTAAATTATTTGGATACTACTTTTGGTAAACCGTTTTCCAAAAACCTTATGAAAATCAGTTGGAAAAAGTGATCAGTTTTTTTGAATTACTATACTGGAATTGTCTGTATGTCAGACATTTTCTTGATGTGATGAATGTTGAAAAAAATGTATGTGATAGTGTCATCGACACATTTCTAAATGCACCCGAAAAAACAAAGGATGGAATTAAGGCTAGATTGGACATGGTTGAGATGGGAATATAAGAAGATTTGGCACCAGTGAAGGGTGAAAAATGAACATTTCTTCCTCCTCCTGCTTATACTCTTTCCATGCAGGAGAGATATCAGTTTTGAAACTTCTTGAATGACATAAGTGTTTCAGAGGGATTTTCATCAAATATCAAGAACATCGTGTCAATGAGCGATTTAGAATTAAAGGGTCTGAAATCACATGACTGACATGTTTTGATGCAAGATCTAATTTTTATAGCTTTACGTTGAATTTTGTCCAAGAATGTCCTTCATACATTAATTAAGCTATGTTTCTTCTTCAAAGCTATATGCAACAAAGTTATAGACCCTACGAAATTTCCAACCATAGAAAGAGAAATTGCCACCATATTATGTGAATTGGAAATGTTCTTATGGCCGATATTTTTCGATATGATGGTTCATTTGATGGTTAATTTGGTGATAGAAATTCTACTATGTGGTCCTATACATTATAGATAGATGTACCCCATTGAACGGTAGATGAAGATTTTGAAAGGGTATGTCAAAAATCAAAGTCGATCAGAGGGTTGTATTGAAGAGAAATATATTGTTGAGGAAGTCGTTGAATTCTGTACCGAATACTTGTCTGGTGTGAAAAATGTTGGCCTACTAAAATCTCATCACACTAGGTGGCTTGAGGGTGAAATAATTTCTAGAAGAGAGGTTTTCACAATCAATATTAAAGATTTAGAGTAGGACCACCTTTACATTTTTCATAACAATTTCGATGTTGACCCATATGTTCAAACCCACAAAGAAATTATTAGGCATTTTAATCCTTTTAGAGATGAAAAATGGATATGAGATACACATAATTGAGAGTTTATAGGATGGTTTTGGGACCATATTTTTAATCAATTTGATGAAAATCCAGACTCAATTTCAGAACGACTTCGATGGCTAGCCAAAGGAGCAAGTGTGTATGTATTATCTTACAATGCTTATGAAGTTAATGGTTATACATTCTATACTAATAAACATGATGAATACAGTACCATGTAGAATAGTGGGGTTAAACTTGTGGCTGAGGCAATGCATGTTTTTGGTGCTAAGGATAGAAATCCAATTTATGCGAATATGTCATACTTTGGCATCATCAAATGAATATGGGAGTTGGATTATACGAAATTCAAAGTGCCTATTTTTCAATGAAAGTGGATTGATAACAAGAGTGATATTAAAATAGATGAATTAGGATTTGTGAAAGATGATTTCAGTAAGGAAGGGGATAAAGACAAACCATTTATAATGGCATCACAGGTAGTACAAGTATTTTATGTTCTAGACCCCGCAAACTGAAATTGGTCAATTGTTATGTTATCGACCAAAACAACTGAAGGGTCAGCTAAAAGTTCAATAGAGGATGACCCTTTTATAGGGACTTCACAATCATTTCACAGCGGTCCCAATGTAGAAGGCATTTTTTATGTCAGAGGAGACCACAATGAAGGGATTTACATAGTCGATAGAGGGGTCAAATCTCTTCAGCCTTTAAAAAAAAGTGAGTAAAATAATCAGGTTATATGTTTATTGTAATATAAATTGTGTTGTGTTATGTTATTATCTATTCATTGCTGCTTTTATGTAATATAAATTAAATGTTAAACCACTTCTGTAAATAATGACTTCTGCACCTACTGATGCACCTAATCCAGAGGCACAAAAGGTATCTCAACCAGCTGGTGGTGGTCCTAGTGCAGAGCAACAACAGGTTTATCAACCTGTTGGTGATGGTCCCAATGATGAGGTACAATAGGTTTCTCAACCTGTTTCTGTTGGTCCCAATGCTGAGGTACAACAGGTTTCTCAACCTGTTGTTTCTTGTCCCAGTGCTGAGGTATAGCAGGTTTCTCAACCTATTGTTTTTGGTCCCAGTGCCGATGCTAGCACTCCAGGGGAACATAATGATGATAATTATGAGGAAATGGTAGGAAATGAAACCCTAAAAGTGCAAAAAAAAAACAAGAGCACTATAGTTTGAAAGTGTTAGCCAGAATCCTTAAGGCAAAAGCAAAAGGCATAAAATTTGAAGAGGGATGGAATAAGCGAGGCCAACATGTTAACCCCAACAAATCCATCTTTAGTAGCTACATTGGAATCATCACTCGAAAATGCGTGCTGATTGATGTACAGCCTGGCACCATGTTGCCACCAGGCATAAGATGCTAATGTGGGAAGAGATTATGGTAATATTATGATATCTTTTTTTAATTTTTTAAAATAAAATAAAATATGAAAACATTGACTTAATCTTCATCATCCATTGCATAGTGAATTTATAGTAGATGATTTGCACAAGGAATATGTATTAAGAGTCACCGAAAGGATTCATAGAGGTTTCCATACAATTTGAATGAAATATCATCTTAAAGATGTTGAAGGGAAAATCAAGACACACCCACCTCCTCTTTATGCACACTTGATATCCGAAGGAGCGGGGGATTTTTTTAGCAACCGTCATGGGGAGCAGACTTTTCAGGTATATTGTGTGGAGTAATACATTGTTTGACATTTCCTGTATTCATCAATTTGATTGACAGTTTTTTATTTATAAAATAGCAACTGAGTGATGAAAATAAAAAACATGCAACAAAACCAGCGTACCCTTACCGTAAAGCAAGGATGGGGTATGCTTCACTTGAGAAAAAATTGTTACATCTTTTAAATCTACCGGAATACTTGTATGTGACATAAAACAACACCATAACCATGTTTCTCTATTTATATGTAGATTTATGAATCGAAATCGAAATCCATATCCATCCCATGACATGTGTTATGGAAGAAGGCTCATGTAAATAAAGAGGGAACACTGATAGATAAAAACACACAAAAAGTGTGAAAAATGTGTAAGTACAACATAATATAAATTTGATTTTATTTAAATCGATATTAAATTACAATGACTACTTATTTTCCTATATTTTCTATCTGACATAGTCGCCGGAATCAACAACACTCGCACTAGATGCAAACATACTTTCAGCAGCCTTGAAGCAGCCAGAGCAGTATGGCCACGTTAGAGGTGCGGGTTTTGGGGTGACACCCCAAACATATTTTCAAAAACAAAAACATGTGGAGGATCAAAATGAAAAAATAGAAAAGATTCAAGAAAAATTAGTTATTTTTCAAGAATAATTACAATACCAGAGAGAGATGATAACAAGTTTTATGGGGGGGGCAAAGAAAAGAAACAACTCAACAACAACCCATGTGTGATGATCCTGCCCCACCCCCACCAAATTTGAGGCGAGCCATTCTCCTAAAAAACCTGACATAGCTAAGGTAATAAATGTTTCAATAATTGTTTCTATGAAATTTGAATCACATAGGCACTAATACCTTTCCTATACTAGTATTCTACAGGGTGAAAATGATTGTGATTTATATCTATCAACTCCCACCTGTTGCCTTGTAGAGAGGGTTACAGTGTCCAATACGCAGAACGACATGCTACACAACATACAACTTCCAACAGATCATTTTAGAGTGTCAATTAATGTAGTTAATGAGCCGAGTGTTGTGCTACCTATTCCAAATGATGATGATGACATTCATACGGTTGAACAAGATGTTGGAACATTAATTTCATGATTGAAAATTCTTGTAAAAATACATGTTGACAAGGAGGTATCCATTTCCAATTTATTTTTTAAGATAGACCTTTAACATTTAATGAACAAAGGCCTGAATCGATGAAGGTTTTTACAAAATGACAAAGAGAAGTGGGTGAAACGAAATATCAGCTCAAAATTATCTCAAGGATCAACCAACTGATTGAAAAGATCTACTGATAGCACCTTCACCCCGCCTATTCTATATCCACAGTTAATATCATTATAGGATCATGTGGATACAATTTTGATAGACGGAAATGCTCACAATGTTGATTTTGAAAAAAATATGTACGAAGAGGAAGCATCAGATTTCATTAGTGCTGAAAATGTAAATGAAATCCTCAAGTATGAACAGATAGGCACCTCAGTTGTAAATGTATACATGAGGTATGTTTTCATGATTTGATTTTACAAAAGCTGATATACTTTGATATTTATAACTAAATATATTTCATATTTTTCGTAGGCGTATATATGAAAAACAATTGAAGGGATCTCCCTGTGATAAAAAAATTTGGACTCATTAGTCCTCACATCACCTCTTCAAAATAGGAAATAGATTCTAATAAAGAGGTTGCAATAATTTATTCCCTTCTCAAATCATTTGAAAACAAACTTACGGATGATAGAATCTTTTTAATACCAACGATGTAGGGGTAAAACTCTAAAATTTAATCATATCAACTATATTTTCATTTTTTTTCTTTAATTATTCCTTTTTGTGTTTTTATGAATCATTGGATGTTGATTACAGTCAATTCAGATACTCCAAATATTTATTTTCTGGATTCAATGCATGGATATCCAACAAACCGACCACGTATGATGGCGTTTGTTAATATGTAATACACTAGATCCAACATTTTAAAACTAAAAATCTAGTTATATAATTTATATTAACTTTTAATGAAGATTATGTTATGATAGGGTGGTGCGTCAATGTCATCTACTACATGGAATGAATCCAGGGCCTAAGGATAAGAATGCCTACAAGATCTAAAACTGGAAAAGTATCCTGGTATATATAATAACATTTCACTATCCAAACACATTAAAACAAATTACTTATTTTTTTTTCAATGTTTCTACAGTGTCCAAAAAAAAATGGAAAGGACTGTGGTTATTATGTTTGTAAATTTATGAAAGAGATCGTATTTCATCAATAAAATAGAATCCCTGATGACGTATTTTCAAAAATTATTACTAGTTCATTTAAAATATTTATTAATCCTTTGTGTATTTATATTTTTTTAGTACTACCATGACTGTCGCAAAAACTCATATTCATAAGATGATATAGGTGTGTTTAGAAATTAATGGGTAGCATACTTGATGGAAGATTTTACACAAATAGGATGAAGGTGAATTCCTACAACTTATGTTATCCATATATGATCATTGATATATCCCTTGTTTACACTTAATGAGCATATACGATCACCCTTTACTATGTTTTATATCCTTAGGATATAAATAATGGTTTTAGAAAGGATTTGTCTTTCTAGTAAAGCACAACTCATTGGACTACACTGGTCGATAGTGTGGAAATCAACCAATGTATAGTCATTCAGTCCACTCACGAGCATCTTAAAAGCATGATGGGAACCAATATCTTGGATTTTCAATTTTCTAATTAGTTTCCCTTATATGTGGTGGGGGTGTCCAGGAGGGAGGGGGTGTCTAGGAGGGGGGTGTCAAGGAGGGGGTGTGTCTAGAAGAGAGGGGGTGTCCATGTGTGAGGGTGGGTGGGGGTGTCTAGGAGGGAGGGGGCTGTCCAGGGGGTGTCCAGGAGTGGGGGGTGTCCAAAAGAGAGGGGGTGTCCATGAGTGGGGTGTCCAGGAGGGGAGGGAGGGGTGTTTCTAGAAGGGAGGGGGTGTCCAGAAAAAGATCCATTCAATTCCATTCAATAATTATAATATACAATGGGTAGATCACTTCTAGAGTATCCTGAAGTGGGTACGTATTGAGGCATCAAAAATTCCAACCAACCAAACCAATTCCAATCCCATGTAACGGCCCAAGAATTATATTCCATTTCAATTTGAGGCCCAATATATCTTATTTAATGTCATAAAGACCCAACATATACATCATTTACCTTTCTCACATTATATTTATGTAAATTTCATTCCTATTCCTCCAATATATTTTTTTGGTGTTTTTCCTTGATTGGTTGAACTGTATCTCTTGAAAATATATATGATTTTATAATTCATATTATTTAATGATGGTGTATAAGTAATATTTATTCTATTATCAAATAGATGATGAAAATATAGTTGGATAAATAAGGTTATTGATGGGTATACACTAAAGAACTAAGAGGGAGGGGGTGTCCTAGTGGGAGGGTGGGTGGGGGTGTCCAAGAGTGGAGGGCGGTGTCCATGAGGGGAGGGGGATATCTAGGGGGTGGGAAGGGGGCTGTCTAGGGAAAGGGAGGGGATGCAAGGGGAGGGAGGGGGGTTTCTATGAGGTGGGAGGGGGTGTAAGTGGAGTGGTGGGAGGGTGGGGGGGCTGTCCAGTAGGGCTGTCTTAGGGAGGGGAGGAAGGGGGTTGTCCAGAAGGAGGGGGTGTCTAGGAGTGGGGGGGGGGGGTTCTTGGACGGGAGGGGGGCAGTTCAAGAGGATAGGGGGCAGTCTAGGGGTAGGAAGGAGGCTGTATAGGGAAAGGGGAAACAATGGGAGGGAGGGGGTTGTCCAGGAGAAGGGAGGGGGCTGCAGGTGGAATGGTGGGAGGGGGCTATTATCCAGGGGTAGGGAGGGGGAATTGATGTTAACCAGAGCATCGAGGTGGATCCAAAAACATGATAAAAGACAATTTTGAGCCTTTAACAAGATCAACATGTTTCCTTTCAATAGAAATTAATATCTTCATTTAGTCAATCAAAGACATGACTAAAATCCCAAAATATAAGATTGAAATTCACTCAAATGTAGACTGTAGAAGCCATGCATTCTGTGCCAGTTTTTTTCCAAAAGTTCCACCCAAGTTCTTAGAATAAGAATCTGTTGTAGTTCATTGTCTCAAGAGTGATTGTGTGGTTCCATCAATGGGGTTTTTTCCTCTAAACAATAATGTTAGACGGTACCACTAGATTAAACAACACTGATTAATAATCAACTATGGTATGAATGGAAGTGAAAACATATTTTATGGCTATGTTCTCGCTTGTTTCCACTCATGTGTCCTATCTCCTCAGTTCCCTTACATCGATAAAAGGTTTTTCAGTTCCTTGGGAAACTTGGTTCCCATCGCATGTGATTGTGATCACATTTTCCATGTTGTTCTCACCTCTGTGCTATATCCTCCATGATCACTGTTGACCGAGCATTGTATGCTACAGTTTCTTCGAGTACAGATGCATGATTTTCTAGTTTCACCATACTTCTCGACTACTGTACGTGGTCCCGTGGAAAACAAAGTGTAGACGGATCATCTTGCTCAGTTTCAGTCGCTTTTTCTTCCAAAGATATGACTAGAATCCCGATCGCATCTCTCCCATTCGTCTCCCTATTTCCGCCTCCATCAGAACATTCCAGTCTCCTCCGTAGCTAGAATCAATCAATCATCTTCATTTTCCTATGTCTCGTTCATTCTGATTGCCAATGTAAGTCACTCCCCCTCTTGTTGCGACACTTTCTCCATGCTGCGCAGCATGTTAGTGGTGTGTTTTCATTATTCAGCTTGCTTTGTCAACTCAGGTTCCCACTGTAGCTGGTGCAACGTGAGATCTTCCATTTTGGATACAATGGCATAAATCTAAAAATTCCAAGGGTCACTTCCTCTTTTTAAAACAAGAATGTTTTTATGACAATATGTTCATTTGGTCATACCCACTAAAATCTATTATTATTATTGTTACTATTTTCATTGATAGATTTGCAGTTGATTTTATTTCATTCTCCAAAGACATCATTTAGTTTTTGCTGGTTCAATTTCACTATAGATTTGTAGAACAAAATATTTTTGTTCTCTCCCGGCGGGCTGTCTCAGGGAGGGGAGGGAGGGGGGTTTTCTTGGAAGGAGGGGGTGTTCGAGAGTACAGGGGGTGTCCTGGAGGAAAGGGTGGGTTGTCCAGGAGGGGAGGGGGTTGTCCAGGGGGTGGGAAGGGGGCTATCCAGGTACAGGGATAGGGATGCAAGGGAAGGGAGGGGGGTTGTCTAGGAGGAGAGAGGGGGGCTACAGGTGGAGTGGTGGGAGGGGCTGTCCAGGGGTAGATAGGGACTGTCTAGGGGGGTTGTCTCAAGAGGGTAGGGGGTTGTCCAGGGGTGGGAAGGGGGTTGTCCAGGGAAAGGGAGGGGGGCTGAAAGGGAAGGGAGGGGGGTTGTCTATGAGGAGGGAGGGGGGCTGTAGGTGGAGTGGTAGGAGGGGGGTGTCTAAGGGTAGAGATGGGATGTCTAGGGGGTTGTCTCTAAGAGGGTAGGGGGTTTCCAAGAAGGAGGGGGTGTCCAGGAGGGGGGGTGGGTTGTCTAGGAGAGGAGGGGGCTGTCCATGAGGTGGGCAGGGGGTTGTCTAGGGAAAGTTATGGGGGATACAAGGGGAGGGAGGGGGTTGTCCAGGAGGAGGGAGGGGGATGCAGGTGGAGTGGTGGGAGGGAGGGGGATGCAAGGGGAGGGGGCGGTCTAGGTGTAGAGAGGGGGTTGTATAGGGGGGTTGTCTTAGGTAGGGGAGGGAGGGGGGTTGTCCAGGAAGGAGGGGGTGTCCATAAGGGGAGGGGGATGTCTAGGAGAAGGGGGGTTGTCCAGGAGGTGGGAAGGGGGTTGTCCAGGGAAATGGAGGGGGGATTCAAGGGGATGGAGGGGGTTGTTCAGGAGGAGGGAGGGGGGATTCAGGTGGAGTGGTGGGAGGGGGGCTGTCGAGGGGTAGGGAGGGGGCTATCCAGGGGGCTATCTCAGGGATGGGAGGGAGGGGGTTTGGATAATCACACTAAAGAACAAGGAGATCAAAAGAAAAGTGAACCGGTATGATCATGGCCTATCTAATTTTGTAGGTTCTCATTAGGCCCTCTCTAAAACTGAGAAATATAGTCCTTCCATACCTTCAATGGGACCTTATATATTGTATGGGGTCCTTGGAGAGGAAAAATTGGTTAGGGTCCAAGCAGGGTTGAACCCAATGTCTGATGCGGATGTGCTAGCACTCATTCCCTTTGACCAAGCATGTGAGAGTACACTATTAAAGGCTCCTGATATATGTAACTATTAGTTTTATAACCTATCTAGGATGGTGGTATCACTAGGAAAATGTTATAATTTATTCTATAATTTAATACTACTATGAAATTGAATACGCCATCATGTATATGTCATATTGTATAACCTGTGGAGATTCCTCCCTTTTTTATTCTCAATAAATGAAACCTTTTGGATTCCATGTTGTTTTTGACATTTATTCCTCTTCTTTTCTCATCCACATAATATTAAAAAAACAATATTTATAAGTTAATGAATCATGTTGATCCTCTTCTAAAATATTAATTCAACCCGAGGAATTATGGACATGTAAAGGTTCTAACAGTCAACAATTGACATTTTATTAATGTATTCTTTCATATTAATTTTTAATTTATTTCATTATTATATTAATAACATAAAATTTATTTTCTTATATAAGTAAAATCTTTTTCTTGAGTTTGAATGCTTTTTCCGGCAACTAATACCATAGACAACAATTTTTTAGAGCGGATCATGGATGCAAAAAGGATGAAACATCAATGTTTTTAACTATTTGTTGGATAACTATAATTGTAACCAAATTAAACATTGTTTGAAATGTATATAGTAGTGTGTTGTTTTGTAATCATGATTTCAAGTAAATGTATATAGCATTTTTGTTCTTCTGTACTTTGTGTGTATGTGTTGTTTGTGTTGTGTGTGCTGGTGTTGTCTCATGTGTGGAGGTGTTGTGCAGGTGCTGGATTTTCAATGGCAATTTGGCCTTTATCAGCACGAATTAAGCACTGATAAATGTCTAATATATCAGCGCTAAAAATAGCAGTGATAAATTTATTATTTATCTGTGCTATTTTTAGCACTGATATATTATCCATTTATCAGTGCTAAAAATAGCGCTGATAAATACTTCCTTTATCAGTGCTAAAAAAAGTGCTGATAAATTCCCCCTTTATCAGCGCTTTTTTTAGCGCTGATAAAGAGGACCCCCCCCCCCCCCCGTATCTTCACCACAATTAACAGCACTTTTTTAGCGCTACTAAAGGTGGTTTTTGGTGGTATTAAAATCCCTATTTATAGTAGTGTCCCTAGCATCACTGAATTCTATTTTTATGAGACCTAGAAGGATGTCATACTGCTAGGGTGACCAAATAAGCTGAATATTTTATGACCCATACAAGTGCGTCTCATGTTGTGACTACCCCAAGCCCGCCTCCAATAGGTTAGGGGATGGTGACTAGCACCGAGTAGGCATATCCCAAAAATGGGAGGCATTATAATCAAGTACTTGTATGAATGCACACATCTCCAAAAAATTCTAAATATTTAAAAACACTAAGTATAACATGCATGAAGGCCACTATATCCCACAACCATAGTACACTAGTGAAAGTAATGAAAAGTAAACAGGGCCAGAATACAATCCCACCAAAAAGAAAGTATCTAAACAAGTTATTAAAACTCATTTTTTGAAAACCCTACATGATCCAACCTGAAGGCACGGTATTGGGGCTACTGTCTAAATTCATAGGAACACCTCATCCTGTATGATCTCATAAGGCTCTGTTAAGTCTTGGTCCACCATGGGCTCTATCAAAAGTTCATTCATCTACACAAGATGTGAAACATGTGATCAAATCCCGTGTAGGGGTGAGTATAAAAATACTCAGTAGGACACCCTAATACCAAAAAGAAATACACAAAGGAAAAGTACTGTAAGCTCTACACAAGTATATGTCTGCAACATATAACAAGAATCTTAAGATATACTCAAACCGTACCATATAGTCTAGGGTGAGTCAAAACCATTGTATACCAACACTAGGGATTCAATCCTAAGATTCCCTGAAGCACTCATCTGAGAG
Source organism: Viscum album (assembly GCA_963277665.1). Taxonomy (NCBI): domain Eukaryota; kingdom Viridiplantae; phylum Streptophyta; class Magnoliopsida; order Santalales; family Viscaceae; genus Viscum; species Viscum album. Next base: position 924,843,856 of record OY728126.1, on the reverse strand, counting down.
AACACACTCCAGAGTCTGATAGCACTAATGACATCTTTCTAAGAGGTACTGCTCATTGGAAACCATCATGATTGAGAGATATGCTGAAAGATCTGAAGAGAGAGATACGATACATAAAAGGATTATCACAGCTAGGGCCATGGGGTTATACCAATAACTCTATCTATATTAACCCAATAAGTAGAGGATTGACACCTGGTGATGTTTTTCATTTCAATATCGAAGACTCTACCTAGGGCAAAAATATGAATATAGGATTCCTCACAAGGCCTCTCAGGGGATTCCAACAACTCTATCTAGGAAGTCCTACTAAAGGGATCATACTTTTATGTGTATGAAACGATACCAACAAAACTTTAGGGTAGCGATGATGGGAAAGAACCCTAAAAAACTCATCCAAGATACGATGGATGAGAGAGTCAACCCACATAGAAAATAAGGGTTCATGGTGAGTATTAGTCACATCCTCCATGTCCCTTGACCCTGAGTACTCCCTATGTAAACAACCCAGGTATTTGGAAATATGTACAAGTAAAAACACAAATTTTATCTCAAAAGGATCATCTCATTGTTAGGGTACCAATTACATATACAATTCATCAATAAGACATACATTTTGAAAGTTATAGGGGTTTGAGGGTTCATAAGAGGTTAATTGTTCCATGGAATGACCCGTTTGGATCGACCTAGTCTGCCCAGCCCATCCCACTCTAGCCTGCTCTGGCCCGCTCTGGTATACTTCGGCCCACCTATCCCACTGTCCTGATGGCCCGCTTAGCCTGATCCAACCCACTCCAACCCACTCTAGCCTGCTCCAGACCACTGGCCTGCCTGGTTGCACCCTGCTGACTTTCTCTGGCCCTCTGTGTCCCCCCACCCCACCGAACTTCCACCTACGCGCTCCACGATTCCCATACATCCTACTTTCAGCTGTGACCCATGTCTTCCACATAGCCCACCTGACACATCACCATGTAGTTATTCCTGCTACATTTGCTCCAGCCTCCATGTTCCACAGCTCGAGCTGCCTCCGGTCGCAGGTGCCTCCAGTCGCCAGTCCATACTGTTGCACACTGTCGCACCTCCACCGCCTCACCTTGTCGGACCATCACATAAGACCCACACTGGTGGTCCCTTTTGCAGACCACTAGGCCACCTCCAGTGTCCTTAATCCAAAATGGTTGTAGATATTGGTTCCTTGGGAAATAATCTACACTGAACACCCAAGGAACGAACCGTGGACTTTGTTCATGTCTTCCTCGATTCGTTCTTATTATAAGGATAAATTAAGAGAAAAAATTCCAACTAATTTAATCCTATGGATGACGTGCATATCAATTCATGTTCATTGAATTAGTTTGTGTTCTTCCTAGAATAAGAATGAGATGAAAAATCCTAAGACAAACATCATACCGGAGAATGGATCATTTCCTGTTGAGGATTCGTTATCGATGGTGATCCGTCAAGAACGATCTAAATCCACTATCTCATCATCGTCCATCGATAGATTTCTCCAATGTTATCTCCAGATCCTTCATAGAATTCCACAGGGTTATTATTTCTAACCATGGGTCCCTTTCAAGATGCTTATTTAAATAGATGGAAAGCACATTGCTACATAACGATAAAATAAAATAAATCCTAAATTTATTTCATTCCTTAAAAAGTCCAAAAACTATCTTTCATATCCGAACCACTCTAGACAATTTTATTCCTCTCATAAAGTAAATGTGTTGCTCTAAACACAAAGATATCCTCTAATTTTAGATCAGAGCACCTGTTTAGAAGTTATTGCACTTTTTTAGGAAAATCACTCTTGTGTGTTTTTTTAATGTTTAATATTTTTCAAAAAATTATTTCAGTCATACCAAGCCTTGGAATCACACGTTTTCTTAGTTCCTTATCTCAAAATAATGCCATATAATATTTAAAAATAATAATCATAAAAATAAAATACATTACATTATCCCCATCTTAGGAATTTACATCCCCAAAAATCCAAAAACAAGACTACTCAAAGCGATGTGGGTACTGTACATGAAAATGAGCCTCTTATTCCCATGTTCTCCCCTAGAAATTCCCATGCTGCAACCGTATACAAACCAAGTGAATCTCTCTCCCATAAAGGATCACCTCCTACTGATCCTTGATCTCTACTGGATACTCAACAAAAGTAGCTCCATCCTCGATATCCAACTCACCTCAGTCGATGATGTGCGATAGGTCATGCACATACCTCCTCAGCTACAGCATGTGAAATACATCGTGTACTTGGTGCAATTGTGGGGGTATATCTAGGTGGTACTCCACCTTTCCAACTCGACATAGTATCTAAAAAGGATTGACGTACCTCATAGATAAAATTCCACCCCAACCAAATCTCCACAGCCCACGTCGGGGTGAGAACCGAAGGAACACATGGTCCTATTCCATGAACTATAGAGGCCTCCATCTCCTATAAGTATATGACTTTTATAGATGTATTCAGTCTTAATCTACTCATGGATGGTATTCACCTTCTCAGTAGTAGTTCTCACCAACTCTGAGCCCGTGATTACTGAATCTCCTAGGTTATTCCAGCAAAGTGGTAACCTTCAGGGTTGCCCATAAAGAGCCTCAAATAGTGCCATACCAATGGTTGAGTGGTAGCTGTTGTTTACAAAAACTCCACCATTGTTAGGTGGTCCTCCCAACTATGATTGAATTCCAAGATGTAGGCCCGCAACAAATCCTATAGAACCTGAATGGTCCTCTCTATATGGCCATCTATTTAGGGGTGAAACATCTTGCTCAAATGTAACTGAGTCCCAAATGCCTCATTCAATACCTTCCAAAACTAATATATGAAATGAGAATCACAATCTGAAACAATAGTCTATGGAACTCTGTAAAGCTGAACTATCTCCTACATATAGAGGCATCCCTAGATCTCTACTGAACTCTGCTCCTAGATAGGTAGAAATTGGTTCAAATTGGTGAGTTGTTCAATGATCACCTAGATGATATTGTGTCCCCTGGACATATGTGGTAAACCCGTCGCAAATTATATCAATATCCCATCCCACATCCACTCTTTCACCTCAAGGGGTTGATCCAAACCCGCTGTAACCTAGTGCTCAACCTTTAATTGATAACAAGTAAGGCATCAAAAAATGAATTATGCAACTCCCTTCTTCATTCATGGACACCAAAACTAACATCGAAGGTCCTGGTATATCTTCTCCACACCTTGATGTACTAGTAAATGGGATGTATGAAACTCCCTCAGAACCTCCTCCCGCAACTCTACCAGTAGTATTCTGTATCCTCTAAAAAGAACGATATGCTCCCCACCTTTCAAATATCCATTAAGAGAATTCCCTATGGATAATTGAGCATGTAGAGTCTCACACATAGCATCCCCAAGTTGTTCCTCTCTGACTTGATGTAAGAGTGTAGGGGTAACAACCATCAACTGAAGTTAATCTCCCTTATCTCCATCTATAAGGGATAACTTCAATGAGGCCAACTGCTTTAAAACTTATTCCAACAACTGCGAACTCAATCTTCTACTGAGAGAATCTTCCACCACGTTCCCCTTACTTGGAGTATAGAAGATCTAAAAGTCATAATCCTAGAGGTACTCTATCCACCACCTCTGTCTCAAGTTCATATCTTTACAAGATAAGTTATACTTGAGACTATTGTGATTAGAGTAGATGATAAACCACCCACCCATTAGGTAGTGTCGCTACATCTTCAATACGAAGACTACCGTTGCCAATTCAAGATCATGGGTCATGTAGTTCTACTCATGTAATCTCTCAACTTGCGTGAAATACATGAATTCAAAACTTGCCTCTACATTATAAAACAACCAAGACCAGTTCTAGATGTATCATAGAACACTACGTACTCAAAACCATCCTATGATAATCTCAAGATCATGGTGCTCATCAAAATCTACCTCAACTACTGAAAAGCCTTTTGGAACTTCTTCGTCCACATGAAAGGATTCCCCTTTAAATTCAAAGCTTTCATTAGTGCTGATATCCTGTAGAAATCATGGATGAACCTCCTGTATAAGATCCTTCCATCCCAAGTAAGCTCTGCACCTCCATCACGCTCTTAGGTGGATCTCATGCCAACAATACCTTGACCTTGGTCGGGTACACTTCCACTCCATATATCGAGATAACTTGTCCCATAATGTGGACCACATGAATCTAGAACTGGCACTTTGAGAGCTTCATATAAATCATGCACTCTCAGAGTACTTCTAGAACCATCCTTAAATGTCTTGCATCCTCCTCCTTGGATATCGGGTACACAAGGATATCTTTGATGAAGACCACCACGTACCGATCTATGTAAGGCTTGAAGATCTAGTTTATGAGTCCCATTAAAACTATAGGGGTGTTCATAATGTTTAATGGCATCACCAAGTACTAATAATGACCATATAGGCATCTAAAATCTGTCTTCGTTGTATCCTCATCCTGTACCTGCAACTGATGATAGCCTGATCTGAGGTCAACCATTGAGAACCATCATGCCCCTATCAACTGATTAAAGATGACATAAATCATTAGAAGTGGATAACTATTCTTAAACATTACCTAGTTCAAGTGCCGGTAATCCGCACACAACCTCAAGATCATATCTTCCTTTTTAGAAAACAAAACTAGGGCCACCTAGGGTGAAACACTGAGTCTCACGAATCCCTTCCTCTAAAAATCATCCAACTATATCCTGAGTTCATGAAGCTCAGAATGATCCATATGATATGTTTCTATTGATATTGGTTCATTCCCAGGGTGTAGATCGATGCTGAAATCTATCTCCCATTAGGGAGGTAATCCTATAACATCTTCAGGAAAGACGTCCTCGTACTCCACCACCATCACTAGAAACTGGAAGCTAATGACATCTGTTGCCCCGAGGGACACGCTAGTCAAGTGGTGAGTGATCGGTTTCACCCTACTATACACGAGTCTATCATGTTCTAACTATCTTTAATTTTCATCAAAAAGGATAACCTCATTCCATCGCTATAGACACACCACACCCTTCAACAAAAAACAGTCAATCTGGGCATGGACTAAAGATAACCAATCCATACCAAGAATAACGTCGTAAGGCCTCGATGCTACCACCAAGATGTTCCAACCAAAACTCTTACCTATGAGGGTAAGGTAACACTATCAGCATAGATGTAGGATCATCGATCCTCCTCTAGTAGGTGTCTCTAAGAATAAGGGTCGAGTCGATGGTTCTACCAGAATCTTAAGGTCTGAAACAAGATATGTGGTGAGGAAGAAATAAATAGTACCTATGTCTATCAGCATAGTAGATAGAGTGGAAAATTCATATATCATACCTTGAATCATCCCTAGATCCCTTGAGTCATAAGCCTCAAACACATGAAGTTTTCCTTGCCCCTTTCCTCCAGCTCCCTAAGCCTGGGGAGGATCACCTGGGGGTGGTGGTGGAAGCAAGTCGAAAAGTTGACCACCTCCCACTGCTCTCCCAAATCCTATGCCACATCCACCACCTTATAGATCCACCAGATCTTACCTCTACCGATGCCTCAGTGGTCTATCCACTATTTCCCTATTAGCAACATGATGGGTTGGACAATATCAATCGAGATGTCCCCTACCGTCACATGAGTAGCAATGCCTCTCCCTAGGCTGAATGGATCCACCCTGTAAACCATGAACTACATATCCTCTATTATGGTACATCCTCCTGAATTTTCTCCCACATTTGGATCCCTAAGACTGATTTCAGCTCCCTACTACCGAGGTCTCTTCACATACCTATCCTTTACTGACTGTTTTCGGCTGTCTCTGCACATTTAGGAAGCTCTCCACCACCAAAGCCTACTCAAGAACCCCAACATAAGTAATAATTATTAGAGGGATAAAATTGGCTTGGATGTCTCTACATAAACCTCACTATAAGGTCTAAGATAGGAAGTAATAATCCTGAACCATATCCATTGAGTACCTAGAAAGTTTGGTGAACCTTGATGAATAATCAGCTAATATCATACTACCCTTATGGAGATAAATAAGGTCCTATATATTCACATATCTCAGTTTAATATAAAAGAACTCCTCCATTAAGGGGAGCTCAAAATCTATACATGAAAGAGTTGCCTCATCATGAGTCTGGGTAGACAAACTCTACCATTGCCCTACTAAGCCCTATAGAAGGCTTGCTTCCAAGATCACCATCTGATCGGTCAACATCCTTACTAAATGGAAAACTCAATTCATCACCTCAAGATAGTCCTCAGCCACCTAAGGGTTGGGCTCACCTCATCACCTGAGAGTTACCTATCTCTGAAACTTATGAAGAGTGCTCATCCTGAACTCCTCCTCTGCTGGTACTACAAGTACCATCGGTAGCTCCACAGGTGGTGGTATATCTGGTGCACCACCTGGAGGTAACATCTGGGAAACTAGTCCCTATATTAAATCATTATCACTGATGGGGTCATCCTCATGATCGAGCTTCTATATCCTAGGTAGTATTCATTGTGGAGGAATCTTGTAAGAAAACATGATTTACCATGGTCAATGAGTATATCTAGACAGTTGACTTAAGAAGAACATGAAAACCACAACCCATTCCTATATGATGCATATACCATTGTTTTATCTTCAACCAGTGTTTTCATGTATCAAGTCAAAAATAAGGTTATTAGAGTCCTAGTGTATGGATACGTCAACTGCCGCACCAACACTAGAGTCCCTAGTCTAAAATACAAACTCAAAACACTTAAAACTATTTCCCCAAATCAACCTCACTAACTCATAGTCCTAAGGTAGAAATGACTACTCTGATACCACTCTATCACAACCTGTCCCAGTGGGGCCCATGATATGACTACCTCAATCCCTCCTTCAATAGGTCAGGGGTTGGTGACTAGCACTGAGTAAGAATATCCCACAAATGGGAGGCATTACCCTTAAGTACCTGTACACACACACACACACATATCTAAGCCACAAATGCTAAAATGTAAAGACACTAAGTAAACCATGTATGGAAAATACTATATCCCACAACCATAGTACAACAATGAAAGAACTGAAATATAAACAGGGCATGAATACAAGCCCACTAAAAAGAAATTCTATAAACAAGTTCCTAATATTATTTGTAGAAAAACATACTTAATCCAACCTAAAGGCACAATACTAGGGCTACGATCTAAAGCCATAGGAACACCTTGAACTGTCTAATCTTAGAAGGCTTCGTCCAGTCCTAGTCCACCCTGAGCTATTTTAAAAGGATTCTCGTCTATACAAGACATGAAACATGCAGGAAAATCCCATGCAGGTGTGAGTATAACAATACTTAGTAGGAAACCCTGAAACCACAAAGAAATACACTAAGAAAAAGGTATAACTAGCTCTACACAGTTAAATGTCTATAATATATAATAACAATCTCTATATATACTCAAACCATAGAACACCATCTAGGGTATGTCAAAAACTACTATATACCAACACTAGGGATTCAACATGAATATTCCGTGAAGCACTCATCCGGGAGAACACACTCTTGAGTCTGATAACACTAATGACGTCTGCTCAAGAGGTGATGCTCATTAGAAACCATCATGAGAGAGAGGCAGGATGAAAGATCTGAATAGAGAGATATAATACATCAGAGGAGGATCAAAACCAATGCCATTGGGTGATACGTATAACTCCATCTAGATTATCCTGTTAATTAGAGGATCGAAGCCCGGTTAAGTTGGTCACATCAATACAGAAGACTCTACCTATGGCACGAAGATGAATAGAGGAATCGGAACCGAGCCTCTTAGGGGATTCCAAAAACTATATCCAAGAAGATCTGTTAAAGGAATCATACTCCTATGCATAGAAAATGATACCAACAAACCTTAAGGGGAATGATAAAGGTAATAAACCATAAAAAATATTCCAAGATACGATGAACAAGAGTGTCAACCCATGTAGAAAAGAAGGGTGCATGATGAGTAGTATTCACACTCGTTGTGTCCCTTGACTTCAGGTACTGCCCATGTAAATATACCGTGTCATTGAAAATTTGTCTGAGTTAAAAACCGCCATTGGTATCAAAAGGACCATCTCATATTTAGGGTCCTAACTCCATAGACAGTTTGTCAGTCAGACATACAATTTTAAAGTTATGGGGGTTTGAAGGATCACAAGGGGTTAACTAAGCTATAGAATGAATCAGTTCCAACCCATTTGGCAAGACCTAGTCTTCCCAAACCAGACTACTCAGACCCAGCCCACTCAGTCCCCCTAGCTCACTGGCCCACCTAGTCTCACCCCACTAGGCCACTCCGGCCCACCAGCCCACCGCCTCCATTCCCTACGGCTCCCACTCAGCTCACCACCAGCCATGACCCACAGCTCCCACATATCACGTGGCTCCCATGCGGCCCAAGGATCCCACGTGACCCACCAACCACATCACCATGCAGCTCCACCCTCCGCTTCTACTCCGGCCTCCGCGTTCCGTAGTTCCAGCCAAATCTAGTCATCGCCGCCTCCAGCCACCAGTCCACGCCTCTAGCCATTGCACTTCCACTACCTCACCGTATCAGACTGCTATACCAGAACCATGTCGGTGGTCCCTTCCACGGACCATTTCACCACCTCTGGTGTTTGAATCCCAAAACGGTTGTAGATCTAGGTTCCTTGAGACTCGATCTACACAGATCTATCCTTTATTCTCGGTTTTCTTTCAATATGGGGGTTTGATCATGTGTAGAACCACCCATCAATTCTAACCCTATCCACAAGGTTCCAACGACAAATAATTCCAAGAATGGGGAAATAAAAACATAGGAACAGTCAAGGAATGAACCTCAGCCTTTTTTCGTGTCAGGATCGATTCGTTATCTTTAAAAGGATGAACGAAGTGAAACAATTCCATCTAATTTAATCCTACCAACAAGGCACATATAAATTCTTATTTGTTGAATTGATATGATTTCTTCCTATATTAATAACATGGTGGAAAATCATAAGATGAATGTCTTATCTATGAATGTATTATTTGTTATCGATGATTTGTTGTAGATAGAGATCCTTCAAGAACTATCTTGATCCACCATTCTATCATTGTACGTCGATAGATTTCTCTAAGGTTCTCTCCAGAGCCTTTAGGGAATTCTCCAGGGTAATGAATTCTAAACAAGGGTCCCTACCAAGCTACTTATTTTGAAAAAAGGAAAGTTCATTACTTTGTAATTTTAAATAAAATAAATCTTAAATGTATTTAATTATTTAAAACATCTAAAAACTATCTCTCCTAGTCATCCTGCATTGGCTGATGTTAGGCCTTGTCTATGGTAAAGTTGATTCTATAATTGCAATAGTGGCCTCAAATTTCTGATTCGGGCACCTATTTATAATTTATTCCACTTTTTCTGGAAAACTACTCAAGCATGCTATTTAAAGTTTAATATTTTTCAAACAAATGTTCAGGGAAAAACTGGCCTCAAAATCGCACACCATCTCAGTTCTTGGTCTTGAAATAAATCCATATAATATTTAAAAATAATACATGGAAAAATCTAGGACATTACAAAAGAAAAAATAAGAGGTTAAAATTTTGTCAAGTGGGCATAGATAATTCCATGGATTTGAGGAAATGTCTTATGGGAAATCTAATCATTGTACATATACATACCCCAACCTAGATCTGGTTTCCATTTGTTGGAGTCTTTATCACTACAATTGGGGTATGTAAATACATGATTCACATTTTTCAAGACATCGACCTATGTGACCGGTCCATGATCAAATTAATCATAGAGTCAATAATTTAAAATGAATCACTCCTTGATTGTATTATTTATGACCCTATGGTATGGGTAAAAATTAGTTTGATCAGTGAGTCTAGCCTCTTCAGGCCTTCTATATTCCTTCAGCCTCAGGATGTTCTTCTCAAAGGCACATATGAAATACCCCTTTAAATATACATCCTTGAAGAAGTATGTTATATTCTTCTTCTATGCAAATAACATTCTAGGTTTCGGACCCTAATGGGTATCTTGGAAAGAGTTTTCATGGAAAGGATACGCCTGATGAGCCTATTGTTAATGAGTTTTTTTTCTCTATGATGAGGCTTATCTAGATAATGAGAGCTAACTGAAAGAGTTTCCTAAATCTATACCAACTAAGATGCCTCTATCTAGTCAACAATGGATATTTTTTCTTTCACATGCTTTCATGCAAGAGCTATAAGAGGTAATAGTCCAAATCGTTTCTTAGTCTGCTCTAAGGTTTCTTCCAAGGAGTGATCTCTTTTAGTGAACTCTCAAAACCCACTTTGATACCTAATAGTGATGAGGGTAGGGACCCTCTCATCATTGAAGTTCTCCACACACATTATTAATAGTTTCTCTTAGGAGAGATGTATATCCAAGGAGTTTGTTAGTCCCTTCAAATGAGTAATGGAGTTGGAGACTCACTCATCTGGCCTCTTCTTGAATTTGAAGAGGTCAGTGATGATGGTATTGCATGTGGTGGAGATGAACTAGTATAAGAACTAACTACAGAGTTCCTCCCAATTAGAGACTGATCCTGGGTTCATCTAGTTATACAAGACGAAATCTGTTCCTTCCAAATATTAGATGAAGCAAAAAAGCTAGGAGGCTTCCTATTACACCAGATTCTTGATCATTAGGCCACACCTCAAGGAGAAATTGCCCAAGTGTTTTAATGGATCAGTTGTAATATTGAACAGGGTGAATATTAGATTGTTTAATTTTGGGGGTGGATGGACTTGGTCTACCCATGTTAGGTATGACATCCCTTCAGGTGAAATTGAAACATGTTGCATTTCTACAGATCAAAGTGATCGATGAGAGTGGTTATCATTTCTCTATGGCGAGGGTTGGTATTTATCATATCTATGATTGGTTTAGTGGATCATTAAGTTTATAAATCATGTTCATAATGGGGGAAGTCATGTTTCTTGGGTGGGAAAGGTGGGTCAAATCTTGGTCGCTTACCAGCACCACTAACCTCTATCATGACCAGATATGAACGACCACCTACATCAATTATGTGGGCTTGAATGGTGAGAATTGGCTGCCTAACTAGAGGATGGATAGGGTCCCATATAAATTGGTATTTTCTTTTCCACTACTCAGTGATGAGCTCGGTAGTGATCTTCTTGTAGATATAAATCTATTGAAGAAAAATAATTAATCTCGCATCTGACTTGATTTATTTCATGATTCCTAATAGGCCGATGAGTTTGGTAGCTCCCTTTACTTTTTTGAGATGCTAATGGGAATTTAGAAATTCTTCATTTGGGGGACTCCCTAGTCCTATGCTCTACCTTTTCTAATGAGTTTGGGAACACACTAGAGGATCTACTTGATACTACATCTCCCCTTGGGGTAGGTTTTCTCTATTTCTCCTTATGTTTCCAGTCGGGTTTCTCCCTTAATCCATGGGATTAATCATGATTACATTCATAGTAGTAGTGGTTCGATATAGATTTCCAGCATCGATAGGCTATTGGACATGTTGATCTCACTACTATCTTAGAAAGAGACTAAACTAGAGGGAAGTGTACTTACCCCATCCCCTGATCTACATGTGAGAGATTCCATGTTAATGATTCTTTTTAGCTCTGAGACACTCCTAATGTTGTTCCATTTAAATTTCTTATAGTATCCATAGGAATCAGGGCATTGATTCAGTGGGAGAACTACAATATCAACACTCTATCATTTTTTGTGGATGGATTTATGGCGCACAACCTTCCCTGGGTAGAACAGCTGGTGATCTTAGAGTTTGTTGATCATTTCTCATATATTTTATAAGATACATGAGGCTTGGCCCTCATTTAAGTATTTTGGGATGGTAAAATAATGGGATTTGGGAAACTATAACATGATCTATAGTTGGTCGGTGGCCAATAAGTCCCATAATTCTTCCTCTTACTCATCATGGAAGGGGAAATACTGATCATGATAACTCGAAGCTCCAATAACTATTGGATGGGAGACTAGGTTTGGTAGTGATGAGGACCTACTCTACTACTGAATTTTTGGTAGAATAAGTTTTGCGTGGGTCAACCATCCCAAAAATAATGAAGTGTCTTTCGAAGGTGGGACCAACTTCATGACCATGTATATGCAGGAAGTGGAGTCCATAGCCTCATTATGGTTGGGAGAACTATCATCTACCCGTGACTCATTAGAGTGTTTGTTTTCATCTGAGGGAGACAACACTAATCTTGATGTCTCTCCCACTTCTAGAGTGGAGGCATAGAGGTTGGAAGCTAACAGTGGTACGGATGGTTTCATTGTGATCCCCTTAAAGGAGTCTAGGAAAAACTCCACATGCATGTACCTATGAAGAGATCTAGGTCCCTTATGGACCTCAACTTTATGTATATTCAGCCTTAATTGATGGGATTTTCCCCTTAGTTATAATGGTGTTGGTGTGGTTTTTTCAATTGAGCAATTAATAATCCATGGATCTAAGAGGTTTATGGTGATGTGATTATTTACATGGTCCCGCCTACGATGGCATGGGAGTTATCCAAGCGAGATCCCATAAAGATCATGGGAATTCCTTCTGCGTGAACCCTGGTCAGTTCCATGAGTGTATTCCCCATGGTGGTCAGTTTTTCTCCTGACCTGGTCTATATATTTAGGATACTGTAATTATTTGGCATGGGGAGGACCTTCGTGCAGGTTGGTGGTGTGACATGATAGACCTTTGCGATATGATTCTTCACCACGGGGTGGCCCATGATGGTTGTGGGTGGCACCTATGAAGGGGAGAGTCAACCTAACCATTATAGTGGGTGGTTGGATTCTTGATCCCAATTGGAAAAATGGGCTCTCATGTGGTGGTTTTGGCTATATAATGAAGTTCACTAATATTTTAAGTGAGCACTGGGGTTTAGGGAGAGGCATCATGTCTAGAAAGGTTTATGGCTTTCCCCTGGTGTTGGAGCTAAGAGTTTTAGAACAGTTCTAGTGGAGTGGGGATGGGGTTTAACCTACTTGGAAGCCTATGGAGATAGTAAATTCTATTTTCGAGGATGGGTGGGATCCCTCCTCAAAGACTCATGGGTGGTGGTAGATTTAGGCATGAACTACACATTCCCTACCTCCTCAACATAGAGGAACAAGAGGTCGGGCTCTTCTGAGGAGAGGATCCTCAAAATATTTGTCATGGTAATGGGGGGGGTCTCCCCCCTACACAACCCTTGGGGGAAATGGAGTTTTGATGATTATAAATATTTTTTGGGTCATCTCCCTAGCTGGGATGACCCCTTCCTCTTAGTACCGTCGAATGACAGAGTTGATGACCCTCTGTTGGATGACTTCAAAAGGAGATACCACTTCTAAAAGGTGAGTTATTTTAGATGGGATATTTTCATCAGGAACCTATTGAAAATATTCATTTGCAATAGGATCCTTTTACAAATATACCATGGATAAAAAATGCATCACAAAATATATTTTTTGTGACAAGTATTTCTTACATCGTAAAAAATTTTCATCGGTTATATATACGTGATCATTTGTAATTATTTTTTTACCATTTTCAAATAATTATATGAGACGAAATAGAAAATTTGTATAAATATTTTTGAAGGGTAAAAAATCTCATCGACAGTAATTTGGAAATTTTAAAAAATTAATAATATAAAAATTATTTAAAAATTCATAATACATAAAGTTATAATCCTCTGAATTAATAATAATGTTACAGATAATATGTTCATTCAAATATTATCATAATAAATGTGTAAAAAACACATAAATCACTATTAATGGGGAGGGTCATCTATAGGAGGTAGAAGAGGGAACATCATTCCTATTCCCCAAACCAGTCATCACATGAACTGTATCATCTTATTGTGTTGTTTCTCCTATAATTAACGTTTCCCCACTTCTAGTTGTTGATTCAATCTACAAATATCTTCCTACTCCCTACACAAGGTTTTTATAGCCTTATTTTGAGCTCTCAACTTCTTCTTATACTCTAAATCCAATGGTGATGACTCTCCACAATCTCTCATTGATCTTTATGATAACCACACATCAACACCATAATAATTGAAATGAATCAATCAAGAATTGATACCAACAACTCATAATTTCTCAAAATCATACTTATTTTCCTATATCTATGTTGTGTTATCAAATCATGATGCACTGGTGTTCTAACCCTTAGTCTCGAACTAACTATCATTATGTGCGTGATAAGTCACGACCTCATATAAATCCTTCAAATGTAATTTAAAATTAAAATCGTTAAAATATTATTTTCATTTAATTTTAAAACTCAAAAAAATGCACTAACCAAAATCAGATGCTATCAACCAATAATAATCTCTCCAGTGATAAGATCAGTGTACATATTCTTATAAACATCAAACTCTATAATATCATGATTCTCACTTGTCTATATGATTATAAAGTAAAAATTTACATTTAAAGTTATATAAATTATTAAATAAAATTACTTACCATATTTCAACAATGATTACTAAATGTATGAATACCCTCTCTATGTGTGACCTCCTACCTCCCCAAGTTCTTCCAACCTAATGATGATCTCTTATAAAAATTATATCTTATCCAGTATGAGTACAATCCATCCCAAACCTAAGAGGAGATATAATAGGATCAATGATAGCAATAGACTGATAAAGAAATTGTGATTATAGCTTTCCTCATGGATATATTCCTCATATTATGAAAAAAAATGACAACAATGTTCATGCATACTAGCCTCCAAGGTATAGGTCCTCATACTATCTTCGATATGATACCATAAACCCTACACATAATTAATAATAGAAATTTAATAATTAAATAAATCTCAAAATAACTATTATTTATTTGTGTACCATCCAATAATCAAACATTTGGTGTCAAAAATCAATGAGAATCTGATCCCATGTCACCCATGATATATAAAAATAATTCTGTAGAATAGAACTCCCCTATCCAATAGATATATGTGAAAAAATATGGGAAAATAGAACAAATAATCATAAAATTAGCACACAAATAAATTAACAAAAATTAATGATAATTACTAAAAATTAATTAAAATACAGAACTTCACATACCTTTGCATGCAAGGATCGAAATCAAGATGTGTACATCTCTTGGGATTAATGTTGGGAATCATCAGTCTCATAAAACCATGACCCCTTCGATTCGATGATGAAATACCAGCAACCTGAGGTTTGGATGACGAACCATCATGTTCATCACCATGAAACATACCTCCTCGAGGCTATGGAACATATCATCAAAATCATCATCAGCCATCTAAAACATGAAAATAATGTTTTTAGTAAATAATTGAAAATAAGTAATATATATATATATATTAATTATAACTATAACCAGCATATAATTGTTTCATTATTTATATTTATACTTATCTTCATATACGATAATTTGAATATCTTCATCTTTCTCCAAAGTATCATTAATTTCTATAGGTGTTGCAGCTTCATTATATCTTGTTATTTCAAATTTATTTGTTACATCATTAAAATCATCATCACTATCGACCTGTAATTGTGGGGTGTCATAATTGATATTCATGTCTCTTTATGGAGAATATTTATTTGTATTTGTCTCTTGAAAAATTTCAATTCCTTGCACTTTATTATAACAACATTAACTTTTCATAAGCTGATTTTCATGAGATTTAATTTTTATAATGCTCCAATAATAAATTAATTCTCTTGAATCAAAAAAATAATTTTCATTATAATTTTCAAGTTTTTGATGAGCCAATAAAAATAGTTCATTTACTATAAGAAGGATTTTATATTAAATTTCAATGATTCAATGGTTTAGAACAACAAATCAGACCAACATGGAAGATCCCAAAAAATAATTTTCTTTATCCTGTTTAGATATTTCAGAATCTATCAATTTTTTATTGTTTTATATTTGTTTCAAAGTTAATGGGGTGTAATAAAGAGACAAAATATTTTAAATCAATAGCTGATATCATGGATAGAGGTCCATCTATTTCAATTGTACCATTTTAGAAATGATCTTTGTTCCTTCATAAAAGATGATCAATTGGAATAAATCTATGATGATAGTCTAAAAAAAGTCTTCTTCCCCTGAAAATCATAAACACTTTACTATCACCACTAATTTTTACTAATCACCACTGATTATCGCTATTTTTTTACTAATTATAGCTAATTTTTACTAAATACTACTAATTATTTCTAATTTTGACTAATTATCATTAATAAATACTATTTTTTGTAATTACTGATAAAAACTTCTAAATAAAACTATTATTTACTCATTACCATTAATTACTACTAATGTTTACTAATTATAGCTAATTACCTCTAATTTTTACTAATCACTGCTAATTTTTACCGATTACTGCTAATTTTTAATCATTATTTATAATTTTTACTAATTAGCACTAATTACACTAATTTTTACTAATTATTTCTAATTTTTACTAGTTTCCACTAATTATTGCTAAATTTTACTAGTTTCCACTAATTACTACTAATTTTTACTGACTACCACTAATTATTGTTAATTTTTACTAATTATATATAATATTTACTAATTAATACTAATTACCACTAATTTTTACTAATTACTGATAATTACTAATAATTTTTACTAATTGACATTAATCTTTAATAATTACCACTAATTACAGCTATTTGTTAAACTAATTACAGCTATTTTTTACTAATTACCACTAACTAATGCTAATTTTTACTAATTACAAAAATTTTAACTTATTACTATTAATTACCACATATTTTTAATAAATACCATTAATTATTAATAATTATGGCTCATTTTTATATAAAACCGATAATTTTTACTGATTACCACTAATTATTTTTAAATTATTAATATTTATCATTAATTAATAAAAACTGTCATTAATCACTTCAAATTGCTGATTACTATTAATTATAACTAATTACTTTAAATTATTATTAATTATCACTAACATCTATTAATTATTACTAGGTTATGTTAATAATAATAATTATTTACTAATTATAATTAATTACTACAAATTGTATGTAGTTACTGGTAATTGTAACTAATTAAAGCTAATTATAACTAATTACTGCTAATTACTAAAAAATACTACTAATTAAAACTAATTATTACTAATTAATAATACTAATTTCTAATATAAAATAAAATAAATCAATTAATAATTAAAAAAATAAAGAAATACCTCAAAATTATTGCTTTATCAGAATTAAAATACTGATGCGAATATGAAAAGATTACTTCCCTGTAAAAATTAAAAAAAATTAAAGGAAGAAATCAAGGAGTGAAGAGGAGGGAAAAAGAGAGATAATGAAAGGAGTGGAGAGGATATTTAGAGAGAAAAATCAGTTGGGAGACATATATATATGTTAGATTAGTAGCGATGACTTTTTTTACAACGGAATTTCCATTGTAAATAGGTTTATTTGAAACTAAACCTATCGCAAATAGTACCCATCATAAATAAATGTGGCGGTGATATAAAAGTTATTTGTAATATAACACAACACAAATAGTATTCCACCAACATATAATTTATTTCAAGATAAATATTCTCATCGAAAATAACCATTCATTCGGATAGTATTTGTGATGGGGAGAATATTCCCATCAAAAATAAATGTTTCTGCTATATGAAGTGCATACATGCCAAAGGTATTTGTGACAGTATGGGTTTCCCATAAAAAATAATAGTAAATAGAAAATTATTTATGATGTTAAGTGCATATTTTCACAGATAAGTCTTGTTACAGGACTATTTATGAGGGGCCTCTAGCCCATCATAAATAACCTATAGTAATTAATTGCTTTTCCCAAAGTGGACATGGATAGGGTGCCCGATAGATGCAAAAGTTGTAGACATCGTGGGAAGAGCAATATTGTGCGAGATTTCCACACCAAAATTTCTCCATCCCATGTGCCTATTAGTGGTGGTTCATTGTCTGTTTTTAGTAGCTTAAGTCTTATATCATGCACAAAATCAATCATCAATACAAGTTTGATAAAAGAGACGCCCAACGTACCCAACATTGAAAATTCTATCCATGTTGGAGAAAGGATCCACGTCAACAATGTATCAGATCGAAGAAACCCTACATCCATTATTTTCCCCCAATTTCCAGAGAACAATCTCAGGCCAGGACCACGATGCTGGTTTGGTGAGGCCTAATTCTGAATATATGAATCAAGTGATGTCCAAATATAAAGGTTCCCAATAGTACTAACCTACTCACGGTTAAAGGATAAGAACTTCACATTGGGTCCACCATTTTTTTATGATGCTTTTTTTATCAGGGCCACACATTGCACTTTGTGGCTTCTTATGTGTTTGATCCTTCCTTGCCTCTCCTAACGTATATCTTTCATGGGTATGGTTTCATCTATTTTAGGGTGGTTTTTTGGTTTCTACACGTTCCGTCTTTATAAAGGAGGGTGGCTTCTACCACCATGATTAGTGATGTTAGCTCCTTGATTGAAACATGATGAAAGTATATCAATTTCTCCTTCCATGGATTCTTCCTTAGAGATCATTTCCAAATATGGGTCTCCCTTAAATATTTGATTCATGTTTGTGAAACACATTCTCAGTTCCATCTCAAGGTGGATTCAAGTTAATTATGTTGTTTTTTTCTCGACAGGGAAGCAACCTGCAGTCAGAGTTGGTGGTGATGTTGGGAACATCTGGACATTGGTGGATCTTGGGTGTGTTGGGAACCTATAAAATATTCATCTTTCAAAGTCCTATGGATTTAAAATATGAGTCATATTATGGGTATAATTCAAGTCATCCCATTTCTTTCAAATAGTAAGTTTCACCAGGGGCGTAATACTTATGATTCGTTTTACCAAGGCATCCCATATTCATTACATGATGTAGTGATTCTGGATCATTTAGTGGGGTCATAGGTTTAGGATCTTGTGTTGATAGGTTCATGGGTTTAAAGAATTGTAGGGATAGGTTGGTCACAATTTTAACATCTTTTTGGGAAAAATGTTGGTGGGGTTGAGTGTGCCCCGGGGGGAGAAGATCACACTTCAAAGTTGAGTCCTTCCAAAGGGGATGAATACATATTTAATGGTGGTGTTGGGGTATTAGGATTGAAACTTATGGGGGTATCCCAGGTTATTTAGTATTGAACCATAGGTAGGTTTCCAGGATAACCTTTTAGGAGATAGGGATCAAAACCAATGTAGTTAGAGTCCACAGTTTAAGGCTTGCAACAAGACTTTTCCATTCAATTTTTCATCATGTGGTAAGGACGCTCGCATCATGGAAGGTGTGAATGAAAGGGATAGTACAGGGCCTGTGCATATGGGATTCATTAGTGTTGAGGGGTTTCATCCCATGAAGGTATGGGTATTAATCATATTACTACACTGGTGTTGGGGTTTCATCCCTGGTGTTGGGTTTTCATCCCATGGTAGGGAAAGATGTGTCATCCCATGCCAATCATACACAGGATAACATGTGTCCACCATACATTGTAAGGTTATAGTTTAACTTCCTATGATAAGGATGTTTTCAAGTAGTTTAACTTTGTATGAATAGGATGTTGGGATATGTAGTTATACATATTGGACATGGAAGGGTCCTACACCCAGGGAGACCATTTCCAAGTATGAGAGATGGATACAACATTATATCTACCTACAAGAAAATATGGGTAGTTTCTCTTGATTATGTCACCTTTAGGGATTACATGTCTACTGTACAAGCTCCTCTGGGTTGTTCATAGTGTAAACACTACAATGATGAAGTGTAAAATGGTGATACTAACATTAGGGTTTCTATTCTTAGGATAATGAGGTGATACAATTGTCTAGTTCATGCTTTTAGAAAAAAGGTCAGACATGTGGTTTGTTGATATAGGTCAAATGAGTGATCAAAGAATGGGTAGATCCATAGGTTTTTTCCAAAAAATCTATATTTTCACACCCATGTAGGGTTGTGTGAGCTATAGTCTCTATCTCAAGAACATGCAATTGATACAAGGGGAGTGGGTGTGAACAACTTCTGCAGTTCTGTGAAGCTTGGTGTTGAATGAAAAGAAATCATCTTACATGAACCACCTAGCCTTTAGGATAAGTTACACAAGAACATATAAAACATGATCCAATACATGTTGGTTCCCATGTAAGCTCATTCATGAAAGTTCTATATGGGAATCCATGGATTTTTTGAGTTGCATGATGCTACAGAAGGTGGGGTTGCATGAGCGTGAGCTAACACTTCTACCTCCAAAGGTTTCTCTTGAATGAGGGTGATAATATATTTATAACCAAAATGGGAGTCTTTAGGGCATGAAAATTTTCTTAGATAATGCAAATAGGTTTCACACTTCACATAACTTTTCCTCCCATAGAAGGTTGTGTAAGGCTGGTCTTCATCAGCACCTTTTTCACAAAAAGGTATTGTACGCTAATGTTAGGTTTGTGTGATTGGGATCAATTTCATACGTCACTAAATTATTCAGTATTTGGTTCATTTTAGAGATCTCATGAAACTTGGTTCCTTTAAGGTTTCCTTGTGTATGCAAGTCAATTGAGTACTAAAATAGAGGGTTGCACACATGACCTTGAAGTTTTGTGTGATTGCTCTGTTGGCTCAGAAATGGTTCCCAAGGATGGGTTGTGTATTCACTTTAAATAGAACCCACCATTCGAGGGTGGAGACATGTTTTCAATGCTTATAGGATCTTAATTTTAAGGTACCCATACTTAAATAATGTTCTCATTTTTTTGGTGCCTACAATATCTCTTCTTTAAGTTAAACATACTTAATTCTTGTTCTTAATTTCTATATTTATCACATTTTTTATATTATATTGCATAACGTACATTGGGTGTAGTTTTTTAGTCACATTCACTTGATTTGAAAATGTTATTAGCCTCTAACAAAACCCTTTAATCACCACCTAAATATTCATCAGGACCATAAATATTCCTACCTATGAGATAACATGTCCTAGGAAGTGGAGCTCCCTAATCCAAAACTAACACTTCAAGAAATTTCCATAATGTTGGTTCTTCTAAAGTAAGCCTAGGACAATCCTGAAATGTCCCATATGCTTGACCTCTAATGGAAAATAAATGATTATTTAATTAATGAAGAATACTATGAACCGATCTATAAATGGATGGAGGATCCAATTATGAGTTCCATGAACACATATGAGGTGTTATTCATATCAAAAGTTATCACAAAGAACTCATAATGTTTATATAGACATTAGAATGAATTCAGAGGAATATCTGTTTCATTAATCTATAGATGATGAAAACTATAACTATGATCAATCTTTGAGAACTAATTTTCTCCCTTCAAATGGTTGAATTGGCAATCGATCCTCAAAAGAGGGTATTTTTTATTGACTGTTTCTTGGTTTAGATAGAGATCATAAAAAAACCTCAATCTCCCATATTACTTCTTAGATAATAACATGAAATATTCCTAAGGGGACACATTGTGTCTAATAAAACTTTTCACTTCAAGGTCCTATAACTAACTCCTATGATCCCAAATTTTTATTTGGTCAATCTGATAAGTTTTAGATGATATCAATCTAGTCTTCGGGTGTAAGTCAATACCGAACTCAATCTATTGATGATGGGGTAATCTTGGAATCTATTTAACAAAAATATCCATGTATTCCTCTACACCAATCCAAGATAAGCATCTAAAGCATTATGGGAACCAAGGGTCATACTCACTAACTATTTGTTGATAGAATATATATTTACAAGCCCAAACCCTTCCCCCATTAATACAAAATTCTTCTACCCATAGAGGAAAACATCGAATAGTTAGCTCTAAAGAACCTTACTTTTAGATAAAAATAATCAATTTGGGAATGAATTATAGAGATATTTTCCAAAACAAGGATGTCATCACATGGATTTATAGAAGGAACAAAGGAATCCCAAGTGAATCTCTCACCAATGACCATGAGATCAAACTATTTGATGATGTGTGTGATTGAAGGGTTTCCCCAAGTACGAGACAATATTCACATGGGTTAAGTTATAGGATCTATTATAATTTCAAGTTCTCGAGTAAGGAATATAAAAATTAAAGAATAGCT
The DNA here is from genome assembly GCA_963277665.1 of Viscum album. Taxonomy (NCBI): domain Eukaryota; kingdom Viridiplantae; phylum Streptophyta; class Magnoliopsida; order Santalales; family Viscaceae; genus Viscum; species Viscum album. Next base: position 924,821,713 of record OY728126.1, on the reverse strand, counting down.
CATTTATAAGTATAAGAGTATTGATTCCAATGTATAAAAAATATATATCATATCTCAAATCATGTTGGGTGCCTCTGGGTCATAAGCCTCAACTACATCCAACTAAACACATCCTTGGACACTATAACTCTTATCATGAAGTGGATCCCCTAGGGATGGTTACAGAAGTAGATCATATTTCATTCCTCTTATATTTTCTTCTCCTAAATAGCTACTAGTTACTTTTCCAAGGATCCCTACATTCCCAATTCTAACACCAAACATGAATGAACCTAAAATTAATTGAATCCCTAGCACATATACCTAAAAATAACTCAATATGTAATGCCTCATCTCTTAATTTAAAACAACCCTATATTTTCTATATTTTTCTATTTCTTAAAACAATTAAACAATTGTAGTTTTAATTTCTTTAATTAATTAAAAACAAACAGATCGTCCCTGTATGTTTGACAATCATATTTGGTAAATACTAAATTTTTAGTTAGATTTTATGAGTTCTATAAATTATTAAATGTTTACATCTAAATAAAAATTTAATTACGCCCTATGAGCTATCACTTACCTCGACCACAATTTGATTTTTCTTAAATAACATACTCACAGGAGATGTCGTTAGCAATCCCATTGTGTTTTTCATTGGATCTATGAATTTCAATGATCATTCATTGATTATTTTATCCCAAGGTCAACCTCCCTCCAAAATATCTCAAGGTTGTGTGGTTAACCCTTAAGGTTTTTCTATATAGAACTTAAATAGACTATTTTCTAGGGTTTATTAATTAATTGGTTATTTAATTTTTTAATTAATTTCCTTTTTAATATTTTCGAGACTATACACCATCACATGACCCAATATGAAGAAAAATTACATTACACCTAGGGTAAAACCCACATTTTGAATTCACACAAAATCATAATATTCCCACAAGACGCTCCATCCAGGAGGGAAATAATAATTCTTGAATATGCCTCTAAATAAGCACTCTCATTATATTATTTTTAATATATATATTGGTTCAATGCAATTACTAAATCTCCATAATGGAACTGTGACTAAACATAATAATATATTTAATAATATTCAAAGGATTTTATCACAAAATCTAGAGTCATTACATGTGAGGGACATGTTTTAGTGTTTCATTATTAGTACAAGTGGGTAAATTTTTAAAATGGAAGAATAAAATTTAGTTGGAGAGTCCAAAAAAATATCTTTACAGTATCCATCCAAGGTCATTGAAATATAAAGCTGATGTCAAGAAGAAAGGGAAGTGATTCTATAAGATGGAATTGTTTGAGATGTTTTACTAAATTAGATAAAACCCATGGAATATTCAGGTCAAGAATTGAGGTTATTGAAATAAATTATTTTACTTTTAAAGGTATATTATACCCATTCAAAATAAAGGGAAGGATTGATAAATAATGTAATTCATAATAAGGTATTGGAGGAAAGGGTTTCTATATCAAAGAGTTAGATTTAAAAGAATAATTATCAAGCTTAGATGGATCAAAATAAAGGATGTGTATAGATATCTCATTTCTCTTATATGATATGAGAAGTTTTTATTAACAAAGTGATGATATGAATAATATTAAATCATTTTTTAAATACACATGGTTTATAATTCAATATATTCTATAACATATTTGAAATGGAGAAAAGGATAAAAATAGATTTATCAAGGATAAATGAGTTTATCCATATATTTATTAAAATATAAAGTATTTGATCCCATCATTAGAGGAATATTTTAAAGAATAGTATATTATTTTATATATAATTTTCAAAACCTATGGAATATCATATAAAATATGGGCTTGATAGTTTAAATAATACAAATTTATTCTCATCGGGATGCTCTCACGTAACACCACTTCAGACCCCCTTGAACTCTATTTTGGTATTTTCTCCCTCATTATAAAATATTTATAATGTGAAGTTGTTTTTTCTTAATATAAAGGAGTTTTTTTATATTATAAATATATATTAAAGATAATAGTGTCTAATAGGTTATTATAAGTATGTTTGGACTTTCATAAGTTAAAAGTGAAAAAATGAAAGATTATTCTAGAAAAGGCTAATGTCGCATAAGTGTCCAAAAAGTGTTAGGGTGTGTCAGTGAAAGAGAAATATAAAAAGTTAAATTATTTATTGATAGATTTCAAGGATGTGTTTGATGGAAGGGGTGATTCTAAGGACAATGAACTTAAAAAGAGTTATAAGTAGACAAAATAGGTTATTAAAGTCATAATATTTGATGTTGTGAAGTAAAGATGTTTGAATGAAATGTTTAAAAGGTTAACCATTATGAATTTATTCCTAAGTCTTGCTATTATTTGGACTCTCTATCTTCATATATTTTAGTCACCAAAGAGTTTAGTGAGAGGGTTTTATTAGTTGGTCACATAGAGATATAATGCATTTAACAAAACCCTTAAAATGAACCAAACATAATTTTGACCTATCAATATATCATATGTGATATGTTATAAAGGTGATTATGTAAGGTTTTTTAATATTATTAAAGTATTTTAAGAATATAAAACATATCATGTTGTATAAAAGGAAATATTCACTTATCATTATTTAATGTTGGATATATATATATATATATATTGATATATATATTTTGTTAAGTGAAATGATAATTGACCACTAAAAGTATGACTTTGAGTTATTCCTAAGTAATGTTTTTCATGCATTTTTATAGGTTATGAAAAAATATTAAGGTTATCATGAGTATATTTTTTGTATTGGGATACAAAATATTCTCAAGAGGCACAAAATTGTTTTGGTGCAATGATTGAACAAAGTCGTATACCACATGGAGTTTCATACACTCTATATTTGGTATAATAGGGGTGTGTTATTCATATTTGGATTTACCCATACCCAAAGTTAGTGAGATACCCAACATGATAACCTTCATAATTTAATTCCCATTCTTAGTTCATGAAAGATCAATGAGTTTCAATTGGAGTACTAGTTAGATTTATGACTAAAGGAGAGTAGTGAGTTATCTATCTTTTTAGGGTTATAAACCTATAGGGTTAGTGTGACCACTATGATTTTTTAACTAATTATAAGTACAATTAGTGGTTTTTTATACTGATAAATCTCCAAGTGTATGATCTTTGGACATAGCCCAGTGTTAGTGAACCAAGTAAAAACTTTCTTATGCCACATTTATTTTCCATATCACATACATATTTTATTATGAGGGAGAGGAGAGTATTTTGAAAAATAGTGATATATAATCATTAAAAAGATATTTTTGAAGTTGTCATACCCCAATTCACCCACTTCTTAGGATATCTTCCTTATGAGTGACTAAAAATGTGTTCTTGTATTTTATTACATAAATACATTAGGATTTGTTATTTTTAACATTTTATTAATAAAAACTCTTTTTAATAATTTGAAATTAAATTTAGGCTATTTTTCATGAATAGATTTGTATTTTTATTTTCTGACACTCATCAGTGAATTATTAATTTATAAAGGATTAAAAATAGGAAGGATTGAATAACCAAGTATAATTAAATGGAAGTTTTTTCTGGCGACGTAAGAGTAACCCAATCCTAAGAATGAGTTGACCAAAGTGTTCTAAGGTGGACACCTAAAGATATTATAATTTTAGATAAATGCTTTGATCTATGTTTTTAATATGTTTAGAGCTAGGGAAAATGTGTCATGGCCTGGAGACAAAGTGTTTAGTAACTAGGAGAAAGTTTTCTAAGTAGACAGGTAAAATTATATTACATAAACCCATACGTTTTCTGGGATGGGTGATATGTTCTGAACATCCATATTAGTATTATGTATAACCTAAATAATTTTTCCACCCTCTTATAATGGTAAACTAAATCTATAAGTAACATGAACAACTGTTTCATGAAGGATCCACACAACTTTTATCCCACCTATAGTAGCCTTTGAACCACAATTACACTATCTTTCCAATCCAGCCATCTCTATACATCCTGAACAACAATTTTATCTAGTCTTGGAAACATTCAGTGGCTATAATAAATCTCTCTACCTAATCACCCACTTATATATCATTTCAACACTAATATAACACTTGGTCATACAATATATTACATGTAACATTTCATATGGGATTTTATAAAAATTCATATTTTCATTACAATTGGAGTTATCTTCAAACAAGATGAATAGAATAGAGTCACCACCTTTGATATTTTCGTTCAAAAAGTATATCTAAGAATACCATCGAGTAGGGAATCAAAAAATTCAAAGGAAAACTCTTAGTATGAACATAATTCAGGTTGCATGCATAAGGAGATTATCTTAATAAAAACACTTCTCTCCCAAATTAAGTATTTTTTATGAATTATATATATATATGTTATGAAGAGAGGGGTTTATAAAATGAGGATATGGTCTTACCTTTTTAACACACCATGAGTGGGAATTAAGTAACCCCATTAAGTAATGTAGAAGTCGAGATGAGTGTTCCAAATGGAAGTGATTAAGTGAAGAGAAAAATATGCACACAAACATCCAAATTTCCATGAAATATAAAGTGCAACTACTTATAGAATAAATTTCATTCAAAATAGAGGGACTGTGACCTATTATCTTTGATCCTCATTAATTTCATTCCCTTCATTCATCATTCATTCATTCTAGTCCATCAATTCATCTACTAGGTGGAGGGGGCATGTGAATTGAAGGATAAGAAGAGTCCAAACTAAATGGTAAAGAATAATTCCTTTATATATATTTTTTAATTTTTATTATTATTATTAGGTTAATATAGGAATATTTTAACACCACATACTTTTAATATATGATTATCTTTAAATAAATTAATGTGTTTAATTGCCTTCTTCACAAGCAACATAGAACATAAATGAAATATGTGATATTTTTAGATAAATATATAATTATTAAATATAACCATTAAAACCCTATCTATTTAATGAGTGGGTATGAATAATAGTAAGCACATTATGAAATATGGTATAATTAAAATAAAGTCTACTTTTAAAAATAATGAAATTCAATTAGTATAACTAAATTAACTAAGAAAATCATTTTATGTTAAGATAAATATTTTTCTAAAATTGGTGACTTATTTCCAAAAAATAAGAATATCTTGGTAAAATTATAATGAAATATATTACCAATAAATTAATTAATAATTTATAGGAAATATGGATAAAAAATAGTTAACATTTTAAAAAAATATTATCCAATATGAAAAGTTGTATACTAAATTTTGGGATGTTATTTAAATATTTAATTCTCAAATTATAGAAATTTAATTTGAAAAAAATTAAAATCATATTTTTAAGAACACTAATATAATTATAAGATTTTTTTATTTTTCTAAAATAATTAATTTTTAGGTGAATATTGAAAAATAATATTTTTTAAAATACCTTAACTTTTATGACATCACCTACATATAATAATAACCCAAAATTTATGAATCCTTTTTACTGATCAAATATATTATTTATAAGTAAATTGTTTTTGAATTAGAATCATATATTTGATATTTTAGAACATAATAATATTTTTTCAAAGATTGCTTCCAATAAATCATGAATTTTTAATTTAAAATTAGTTTTTAAAATATAATAAATTTACTCAAATGAAATGGATTTAAAATTTATAATCAATAGGTTAAAATTAAATAATAATTAAAACTTAATTTTAGGCATAAATATAAAGTTGCCTTAGGTAAAAACTACTAACCGCAGTAAAAGGTTAAATGGAAAAACTAATAATTCACGGGGTAAAGGGCTTGAAACATGTTAGTAACATGTTTTAAATTTATTGGTTAATATATTATAGACCTTATATCACCCTAAAATAAATTATTGTCTATTTTTAATGCTACTTTACTTGTTTAACATGCTCTCCCTTTATATTAAGTTGAAATATTTACAAAAATGTCATCATTGCCACTTATTAAAGGGGTATCTCACAAACCCTTCAATAACACTCTATAAATTACATTTACTCATTAAAAACTACCATTTTTTACTTCCCATATAATCCTATTAATCTATTTTTATCTTTTTGTAACAATATATCAGCCTATTCTATCAATTTCTAAGGGATCTTCCAAGGAAATCTCAAAGTGCTCAGCATGAATAATCATTTTTGTTAACTTAATTATTTTTCTATTATTATTTTACAATTATAATTTTAAAATAAATAATTATTTTTTTATATTCTTAATATTATTATTCTATGATAATAACTATTAATCATCTTTTCTGTTTTTTCCATTAAGAAAACCAGAAACGACATTCATGTGTGTGTACGCGAACTACTGCCTCCACAAAACATCATGTTTTGTTTTCCTTAACCACCTTATATTTATGGTAATAATGTTTAAATTAATAAATAATTATGATATTTATAACATATTTTATATTTTTAATGATAAAACATATTATACATTTCTCTCGTTCTTTGGAAAAAGAAATCACCAACCATGCGTATGTGTGGACTACTGCCTCCATAGAAAGATTGATTTTTGTTTTTACTTTCACAAATGACTTACATGTATGGTGATGAGAATGAGTTTTATAGATAAATATTATTTTAATTATATCATTAAGGTTATTTTATGAAGAATTAGACAACCTATTAATGATATGATCAACAAACGATCATCCTTAATTCAATCATTTAAAATGAGCATACTAAGAGGAAAATGATATCTTATTTCTAAGTAATTAATTTATATAACTTATAAATTTTTTATAATTATTTAAAATTATAATATATCACACTAATAATTACAAAATAATATCATTTTTCTTTTTTTATAATTATATTATAACTAAACAACATCATAATCATCCATTTATTATGGTAGGTTCGTGTTTGGGTTGATTTAACCACCTACTTGAACAATACAATGAATTTATATCATGGATTACTATAAGAAATTATTTATGACTCTAATATTATATAAATATTTAAACAATGTTTTTTTAGGTTACGGTAAGGTTATATCTACATTTTACTCATTAATTAATAAATCACCCTTCATTCATTAAGATTCATCGAAACACGTTCATCGCCAATTTTATCCTTATGGATCAAAGAAAAAAATGAAATGAAATGAAATTACATATTTTTTAAATATCTTGTAACATATATTATAGTACCTTATATGATCTAATAGTGATTTAATTTTAAAAAATAATTGATACCTACACCGCTTTTATGAAACTAGTTCAAAGAGATAAAGATTACATACACCCGGTGTTGGAAATATATAAAAGATAACTAATATATATATATAATTATTATAAATTTGGATTATATATTGATATAGTAATTAATAAGATTATTTTTTATGTATTTAATTAAAATTTTTAATTATTCAGTACATTTGGGGCATGTTCATAATGAATTAGGACCGAGGAAATATTTTTTATATCAAATTCCTCTCTTTGAGACATCTTTTGTATTATGAACCTAATTTAATTTTTGTGGTGTATATATTAACTATTTTAGATATAATATCATGAATTATATTTTAACTGGTTTTTTATTAAAAATTCCCTCAAGCCGCAAAGGTAATTTGTCTCAAACATTAATTCCTTGAGACATGTTTATATTATTAACTATGTTTCCCTTATAATGGTTTATTCACTACATATGGATGTATCTTTATCATATATTATTTTTATTCATTGGAAATACTCATCCAAATTAGTTCATTTTTATCAAATTGATTTTAACGAAGTTGTAATGCCGGTTGTAAGGTGTTTTGTTAACTCTATTTTCATTCATTAAGTTATGATAATATATCTTATATTTATTTCATATGAGTTGGTTATATTATAACCTTTGATTTTATTATTTGGTATTTTATTTATTTATATTTCTACCACATAAAACCCCTTCTTAAAAATATCTCTTACTTTAAGGATTATGTTGCTCATAAGGGATATTTATAACTCAAGTCTGTTTTCCTTGAGTTATATTGTTTCATCATGAATTTTTTTCTTCCATTCTTGGGTTCTTCAAATGTAATATTTTATTATATGGAATTTTCAATACCTATTTGGGAAAATAATATATTTTGATACAAATAAAAATTAATACTCTTTTTTTAATATATGTTTTGAACAAAGGTATTTTGAAAATAATAGAGCAGTTTTCCTTTCATTTTTATATGTTTTTTCTTCCACTACTCATTTATCTAAGATAATAATTATGTATTTTTAAGACTCCATTATTGGAGATTATTTTTAAAATTAATTTTTTTAAAGGCTTTCATGTCACCTTTTTAAAATATACCTTTTAAAGTGACATGTAAATTTGTATTTTACATTAATGTTAAAAAAATTCTAAAATATCTTAAATTTTCACTTTCATTTCACATATAATTTTCAAAAGTAATTAACCTAATGGGGTTTATATTTCATGATTTATCATCTAATATATATAGTTATAATTTGGTGGATTGGACTCTTGGTATCAAAAAATTCTATTCTTGATCCAATATTTTGTGATACTATTTGAATCATTCTTTTTTGAGAGTGTATTTTATTTATTAATACACACTTCTATGTTTCTTTTTTTGCACTGGGGATATGCTATTTTGGAACCATCCACCTTATTTATCTGGATGGATTATGAACAGGTCATACCTGCATTGTCTTAACCATATACTCATTACCCTATACAGTGTGAGCGTCTCATTTTAAAAAATTAGTATTGGAGTATGTTCACCTAGAAAGAACATTTATTTATTAGCTAGGGATGTATTAAAAAATCATTATGATTATTGAATGATAATGTGTCTTGATTATGTATTGACATTATTTATTTTTCATTATATTAATATCCATGTTTTTATTCGTCCATAGGTTTCTTATGGAATGACATGAAATTTTTTATTTACTCTTGTAGTGAATGTATCAGACTTAATCAATTGATGGGTGGGGACTGATATTATATATCCCCATGATGCATCGATGGGTCTAATGAGACAAAATAACTTGTGTTTTGGTGTATAAATCTCCCCATATCAGTTTAGTTTCTTGAAACAAAGCCTTGACAACATTTTTTTGAAGTCTTACATTATAAATTCCATCATTATTAGATTACTATTATTGATATCCATGTTTCCATTTATTATTATGGATAAATAATGCTCTCAGTTTAACTTGATTATGAAATTATTTAGATTATTTATACCTACTATATAATTTATACCATGCTTATGTTTTTTATAACTTCAATTACTTTTTTCCCTTACTAAAAGTTTAAGATCACCCCTTTATTATGTTTCCATTTCCAAGGTTATAAATGAAATTCATACACATAACATGTTAAAAAGGATATAATGTGTGAAATAATTTTTGGCAGATATTTAAGACTCATTATGGATTAATTATTTATTTATATAAAGGGAAAATGCCCATTTTATATAAAGAACATTAGTATTTCAGTTATTTTTTCCCTAATTCTCTAAAGATCTAAACCTAAAAGGTTTTGGGATTGTATTCAATGTAATATTTTTTTATGTTATGTAATTATCAAATAGTTATGTCTAGTGATATAGAACTAGTATTGAATCTATTATGTAAATTATGTGTTTATAGAAACAGACATGAGAGTGTAGTTTCATGGAATCACAAATATTATGGGGGATAATGGCGATGTTTTTACTCTCATGTTGTATTAATATTTAAAAATTGGATTTGTTTTATTCAATATCTAATTCTTAATGCTTCAACTATTTAATCACTAGTTAATATATATTAGGATGAGGGTGATGGATTTATAATGGAATCCTAAAACATACATTAGAGTTTTGAACACTATATTCTAATAAATAAAAGTATAAGGAATACAATGGAAATACAATCACATAAAATTAAATGGATAACTGGTCATAAGGGATAACTACAACCATAAAAGGACTCTTGACCATGTGAATAAGTACTTGGAAATCCTAAGAGGTATATTTAAGGGATTTCTTAGGTTACTAACTACATTTCTATTGAAAATTAATTTCATATACAAATTGTGGTTAACTAATACTTGGATCATCTTACTCATCTCTTATTGAATGAACACTCTAAGTTTGTGGTTCCTACTACCAAAATCATCACATCCATACATAGTTAATATAAAATTACAAAGATATTTAAAATAATTTAGGAAACACACAACACCCTTATTCATTAGTATTTTTATTCATTATATATAATTATTTCAATAGTGTAGTAAATATTATATCCCTGTGGAGATGACTTGGTTATCACCAAGAAATATATAATAAACCCATGTACTTGAATGATTTTTGTAATTTACACCACATAACTTCATCAAGAATAGTCTAATCCATAAAAAGGTATAAAAAACTATAACACAGTCCTTAAATTCAAATTTTGCACATGAATCACTAAACAAATTTACATGGTTACATATTACAACATTGGTTTTAATACCTTTGTGAGTAAATACATTATAGTTCTCATCAGTTAGTGATGATGTTATTTTGTGTATGTTGTTAATAGTTTCTAGAAAATAAATTATAATGTTGAAGGAGAATAAGTTTCCTATAGGTTTTCTAGAATAATAATCTTTAGAAGCACATAATCTAGAAGTATATCCCATTGAAAGATTATAATACCTTGTGGATAGAAGAAGAGATAAAGTTAAAGCTATATTTTGATGTTGTATAATAAAATTACCCTAGAATAACATACTCTAAATAGAGGAAATTTGGAGAAATGATTATAATTAATGAATTAGTAAAGGAAACATGTGGAGAGATCAAATATCTTAATGAATATTTCAAAGAAGATATCTTCACCAAAGTATTTGGAAGACCCACTTAAGGAAGTATATTTGAATGTAAAACTATGTTGATCAGAAGGAAAAAATAACACTAAATATTTAATAAGGTCCCTGTGATTCACTACTAAGGAATATAAGTTGAGTTAATCTTACAAAGTGAGTTAATGTAATATTCATGTCAAAGGAATAAAATGTATCACCACAGAAAGGTGATTATGGAAGGAGATTTCAAAGGGAGCTGTTATAAGTTTCACTAAAGACACGCATTACAATAGCTGTAGTTTAACATTTAAAGATTATAGAAGCATGAACTAAAAAACTCTTGACATTGAAGGTTTTGTAAGAATCTAGTAAAATGATTCTTTTTTAATCTTAAATGTTTAAAATATCATGGTTACTCAAAGTATTCATGATCCAAGCTGAGTTTTTTTAGGAAATTTATAGATTTATAACATTTATAGAAGAATATTGAAAATTTTCTCTATAGATAAATGTGAACATTACCAAATGATATATATATATATATATATATATGGAAGAAGAAAGCTTATGATTTTTGGATAGAATATGGGGTAAATAGTTTTTCTGAATGTATTCATGGGAACATCATACAAAGAATTTCAAGATGGAAGGATCACCAGATGAAATTATACTATCCAAATAGAAAACTTTTGATATTATTGGATGGATAAATTTAAGAAAAAATGAAAGTGTATTGAATAGATAAAGTATACCAGATGGGGGAAAATATAATGTTTTTTTATATAAGGGATCTTGAATCTACCAAGATGAATAAATTCTATGAGTTCATCAGATAGAGAAATTTGAACAAAGTTTGGCAAGTTCATTCGAAAGAGAAGGTTTGATGAACAATTGAATTGGATGAAGAAGTTTATAATGTTTAAGAACACTTTAAATAGACTATATTTCATGTTTGTAAACTCCAAACTTGAGTTCGTTGAAAAGAGGTTTCCATATAGAGGGGATATGCACAAAGAAGTACTAGATGAAGAGGTACCAAATGAAGAAGAATATTTAGAAAAACCAGCACCATATGTATAATTACTAGATAAATGAGTTCATATAATGAAATATTTTTTGAAATTATATTTACAATCACATAGGGGGAACTCTCAGGATCTCTCTTATCTCGAGGGTGCCTTATAGTTCGGTGGTTGTGTGGACGACTGATGCTAGTGGAGCAGCACGACTAGACTAGGGTAGTCGATGGGTCTGTGGGATCGATGTGGTTAGTGTGTTCTCTGGCAACATGGGGGAGGAAATGGTTTTCATCACTTCAGCAAGAGTTGGTGGCAGGTCCATTTCGGGGTCTCATTCAGGCTTCATTGGTGGTGGATCGATATAATCCACATCTCTCTCTACATAGGATGGTTCTATCTTGTGTCGATGTGGCTTTTCAAAGAATATGACCCTGTTATAGCCTGCCCATTCTTGATTGTCTCATAAGTCCTTCTGCCTCCATTTTTGAAGAATCTAGATTCCATCCTGTTGAAATATGAATCATTTTTGTTTCTTTCATCCAATATGTGATGACTAGGTGTTGTTGGTTGCGCTCTTGATGGCCCTACTAGTGTTTGTTTTGTCAATTCATCCATTATTATGTGGTTTCGGTCATCTTCCTTGATTTTGCCTCTTGATTTTGAGGTGACTAGTCGGATTTGATGCGGTAATTTCTTTGAGGTTTTTGAGAGGTGTGAACAAGAGGTCTTCAATGTCCTGGTGTGGCCTCAGTCGGATGAGCTCTGGTTCAAAGTCTTTCTCTAGGTTTTTTCTCCATTTCATCCGTGATGGCTTGTAGGGTTTTTTGTGAAAGTTTGAGTGTTTTTATGTTGGTTGGATGAGATGTGTTTGGTATTTTTGGCTTCTGTGGTGTTGGGGGTCCTTGGAGATTAGCTCCATTAAGAGCATTGGTTTCTTTTTCCTATGCTCTTTATATATGACTCCACTACTCTCTCTGATGCAGATATGAGTGGTGGTCTTTATAGTGCTTTGGGATGTGAAGTTGAGAGACCGTAGATATCTTTTGGTGTTTTTGTCTCTGTTGGATACCGAATGTTGTCGACGTCGAGGATGTGGCAATGAATTGTATTTTTTATTTCACTTGTTGGAAGAGTTTCTTGGGTTGATTCTACATGCATGACTCTTCAAGGTTTTTGAATGCATGTTTTTTTTGTGATTTTTTATTCTCACATGTGCAAGAACCTAGACACTATACATAGATTGTAGATGGGGATTTAGAGTAGGAAGTATTCACCACATGTTGGCCATCTAGATTTGGATGAATGAGAGGGTATGGACTTTTCCATCAGTACCGGGCCTGTGAAACCCTGCACGGGACAACTAGCAGAGTGGTCTTGCAAAGGAGGAGGCTTGACATAATGATGTAGTCACTAGGGAGGGGAAATTGTTGTTTTCTTTTTCTAGAATGAATTTTCTTTTAATGTTTCTATTGTTTGAAGTTTTTTGGGTTCACACTTACCCTTTAAAAGTATTGAAAAAATGGATTCTGAGAAATTATTAAATATTTTATTAGGAAGCTCTCATAGAGTATAATTATATGTATAAGTTCTTAAATTGTTTTAGATAGATATTCCTACATGTTTTTAATATCTAAAAATAGTGATGATGTTGAGCTAGATTTTCAATGAATTGATATTCATGAATAAAAGATTATTATTCTTGTAGATATTTGAGGAAGGTTTGAAGAGTGTATAAATTCCAAGATTTTGATGAAACTTTGATCAAGAATTTTGAATCTAAATTTTTCTAAATCTTTGAAGGTGATAAAATGATGAATGATTTGAGCAGGAAATCAAAACTCAGTGCTTTTACTTACTCATTTTTTAGAGGAAGTGTGAGTATATAAATGGGATGAGATCCTTCAATGAGAATTGTTAACAATCTGAAGAATTGTTTCATTGTGATACTTGGAAGAATAAAAACATAGTGGATGTATCTAATGGAATCATTTAAGAAATATTTAACTGGGTCAAAATTTGGGAATACCATAACATCTACTTTCAATGAAAGTGAGAGCTCCAAAATTAAGTTTACCAGAACCAAGATTGGCCACCATAATTATGTGTTTAGCATAAGATTAGAGTCAATTGAATTTCCATACACAAGGAAGTTTTGAAGGATACTTGAAGAAATGGTTGTGCTAGTACAAATAATTCCATTCCATCCTAGTGGTTAAATATTGAAAAAATGAAATATAATGATGTTTCACTTTTGTTATATAGTAAACCATTAGGGTTAAGGGGGATTATTTCCCACACCACTTATAAATTATGATGGATATTATAGTGGGAAATCTATATAATGGGTGATTCTAAATACAAAAAGGATTAGGCACCCACATCGGGACTAAACCTTGTAAAAATGTGTGTGGGAATTTATTTATTGATAATGATTTCATTTCATATCAAAGAAATTGTTGAGGGTGAAATATAAATATCTATACATACTAACCTATAAATTGTTTCACTTAACATAAATAAAGTAGAAATTTTAAGTTGAACTTAATGGGTAAAATGTTGGTCAGCCCTGATTCACTCCCCCCCCCCCCTCAGGGTGACTGCACAATCAACTAGACTCTTCATATGTATAGTATGGTTAACCTAATTATTGGTCCAGATCCATACTAGTAGAATATAAATGTAATAGAATAATATGTATAAATATTTAACACATAATCAATCACACTAAATTTTTAATACCAAAACTCCATTCAACCTAGTCCAATCAATGGTTCTCCATAAATAAAAATGTAAAAATTAATAAAGTTAGTATATAAATAACCATGAAAACCATAAAATAAAGGCCCAAGAACAACATCCATAAGTATAATGGAGGCTCAAAAAATATATTATAATTAGACATGTTTTTATGTCTAAAACTTACATATTGATACTCTTTTATTATCTTAGATAAGTTACACAACACCCCAACATCACCCCATTGTATACAAGAGCATTTCCATATCACCTTCAACCCCCTTTCAAAATGGACAATAAAAAAATAGTTTCAAATTTTTTGGGGTACATAAGTTATCATATAATAGTATTTTTGTACAAATATAAATAAATTTTGATAAATCAAATTTTTTCTTACTACCCAAAAATAAGAAAAAATTTACCATAAAAACTTTCAAAATCTCAAACCGTAAGGGGAGTAAACTTCCATTATATCCCTATCTATCACCAATCATCTTAACTATTAGGCAAAGACCACATTAACATATCTCTCGACTCCCACATGAATATTATTAGATATATAAAAGTCACATGAGGGAATAATGTTCCTTGTAGTAACCTATAAAAATATATCAATATAATTTGTGAAAAACAAAGGGGTAATTTTTATCTTTTGACAATAAAGGTGTGAAATAATACTTTTTATTATCTTAAAATATAATTTTCATCAAATAATTTATCCAAAAATATGGTTTTTACCTTGGGGTTCATGTTTGGGGGGGAATTTGGGTCTAAAAAGGAGGTCTTGAGAGGTTTTAGATGAATTCATGGTTAACTACATGATTAAAAAATCGTGTAGTAACCCTTTATTTCAGAAAATTTGTGGTAGGGGTAATTTATGGTTAAATAAATGCTCAATTTAATAAATTATTTAGGAAAAAAATTTTTCTATGAAGAATGTATGTATAGTTGTATGGTAAATATGTACACATATTAAAGTTGCACAAATTTCTTTTTAAATGGTTTATATTACTTATTTAAACACCCTAAAAATCATTAAAACACAAAGTATAATTTTGGGATATATCTAGAGTAAAATAGAATCCTCTATTTCAATTTTTAATGGATAGTTTGTGTTATCAATTGATTGAATCTCATATTGAAGGTAATGATTACTAGACCCATTATTTCCATTAATATCTCTTTATAGTCTCTCTCTCTCTTGGTAATTCAAAACATGGGATTTAAATCAAGGGTGATATGGATCTTGGAACTATTCATGGGTTTTTATAGGGATTGAATGATTATTTCCCCTATTGAGATCTTGATCTTTTGTGAATGTGAAATTATAGGTAGAAAAATATAGGGAATGATAAATAATTACTAGGATTGAGATCTGTAGTTATAGATATATTAAATTCTTGAAAAATACAAATAAGTACCTGCAATATGCGACTTTAATTCCTATTATTATTTCTTATATGGATAAAGAATGATATTGTTCTTTTATATATCATATAATTCCTGATATATTGGAAACATAAAAATAATGGTTAAATAAATATAGACGATGAGATGTGATATAGTATGTGGTGGATTTAGTTATTCATGAATATGTGATTTTTATATGATAAATGACATGCCCCAACCCATTGGGACCCCGCCTTGGTTAGTAAAAAGGTTAGGTGTGCCTCTATAAGTTTTTCCCCAATTTGTCATAGGTTAGTCACTATCAATAAAAGGGATCATAGAAAAAATTAGTGGCATTCACCCATTAAAACTATAATGACCAATCATCTATACTCCCCTGAAATAAAACATATAAAATAAGCATTCATAAGTAATTTGTAATTAATGAAAGTATATATAAAATAAAATAAATCATTATAAAATAATACATGATCAATTTCAATCATTAATGTATAAAATTTCATAACTCATACCATACATGAAACTTGTCCATATAATATACAACTCGATGAAATACATAGATCAACAAATGAAAAAAAATTATAAAGGCACCTATAAAAATTATTACATGGTTTGCCTCAACCTAATTATATTACTAACTCCACATTTCTATGTACCCATGTAAACAATCAAATTTCTTTATAATCATGAGTAAATTATCACACAAGTACATGTATAGGGCGAATACAATGATGTAGTATGTTATCCTAGGTACTAAGAAACACTAATGATTAGATCATGAATTCATAATAATAAATGCATGAAAACCCATAATTTTTATTGTAACAAACAATCATAAATTACCACAAACCTGAGGAAAATCGCCACTGAATTTAGGCATATTATCGCTAATCACCCAAGGCTATCAACAAGCATTGTGGGATAAACATAAACCATGGGGGAATTATCTCCCTCTAACATTACCATATATATATATAATATTTTTTTAAAAATATATAAAAAAAATAGAAATAATAATTATATAAACACTCGAATAATATACTAAAAAACAAGTGAATAAATAAAAAATTCATACATGAGTCAAACTATATGATATATAATCAATACAATCCAATACTGGAACTAAAATAATAAACAAGTCCTATATATCTAATTTTTCCATTCACTAATAGTGACACATCCATTAAGCTCCATGTGGGAGTGTATCCATCAACTAACTCAATAAGAAATATCTTTGTTTCACTTGAAAAACAACATAAAAAAATACATCTACTTGTGTATTAAGGAGTATATAGAGGGGGTGATTACATAAAACATACCAAATATGAAATTTATAAATAAGATATATTGGAAAATCATATAAGAATAAATCATTATGTTAGTTTAAATAATAAAAAAGGAAATAATATTATATTTTTAAAACCCAACACTTAAAAATGAAATAGATATAAGTATTTTAAAACCATGTTTTTATTAAAATATTATCTAATTTTTTTTAATACCAAACTAGGAGAGTTTTAAATAATTAAAATAATTTTATTTTATATCTAAAGGAAAACCATTCCATCATGGGTGAAATTTCTCTAGAGGCATAAAACATAAATCCACTAAATGGAATCACCCTTCTAATAGATATATGATCCTAATTTCCCACTTAAATTTATCACTATAGGTATGAATGGGGCCACCCAACTGGTGTGTACACTCTATGACTAATCAATGGAGAAATTTTGGTGAGGTATCCTATATACCCACCAACTAATGAGGTTTCCAAAACAAAGAGTTCATTATAGTAATGTAAACAAAATCTCATATCTCACGACATGAATTCCCTTCCTATGAATAACCCCGTCACTTTTATAAATAAATAAAATATCAATTTTAATTTATAAAAACATTTAATACATGTTGTATGGGAATCATACATATATCAAAAATATCAAAAAGGGAGTTAAATAATAACAAAACTTAATAAAAATATTTAGTAAGAGTAAAAAAATAATTAAAATAAATAAATTACATTTAATGTTTCTCAAAACCACTTTGAAATCATGTTTATAATGAAATAAACATTTATGAGAAGAAAAAAAGGATTTATAAAAAGAAGGTATACTTAAACAATTATTTTAATGCCTTTGAAGTCACTTTGGAATGAAATAGTCCTTCATGTAAATAAAAACAAGAAATAACTCACATAAATTGGTTTTTAATTTATAAACTTGAGGAATGAAATACTTGTTAGTAATAATTAATCATAAAACATATATTTAATTTTAATAAAACACATAAATTTTTCATTCTACACATATATTTATCTCAAAATATTATAATTTTTTTTAAAAAAATATAATTTATTCAAGTAATGGTTTTAAAATGTCATGCATAACATTTTATATCAAATATAAGAAGGTTTAAATGGAACCCACTATCTCAAGGGACTGATACATAAATAAATAATAAGAAACATAAACTTGGAAATGATCGCTGATATAAATTAAACATTTTTTTAATTTCTTTGAATAAATCAAGGGATTTCAGAAAGCATGGAGTGTAAAAATACCCATTGGATAGTATAACATCATCGAACCAAATGGAACAGACTGTGTATTTATACAAGGGTTTTAATTTAACTAACACATGAAAATATCTAAATTAAATTCAAGAATTAAAGATTTAAAAAGTATAAAATAAAATAAATTGATATAAAACCTAGCTAGATATAGATGTAACACCAAAACTACCATAAATGTTTTCTCAATCATTTCCTAGCTTTCTCAAGTGAAAGCCCCATAAAAATTTAGGGTTTCAAAATACTATAGCGAAACCAAAAATATAAAATATCTATAAAAACAAAATATAATAATTTTGGGAAGAATGATTGGAGAGGAGTAGGAATAAAAAGAGAGAGGAGAACAGAGGAAGGAATCTAACCTCACTCTCAATCCATAGTTTCCAATGGAAATTGAAGAAGAATATGATTAAATAAGGTGAGAGAGGGAGGATCACCCTACTTTAGATTGAGTCACCACTTGAGGAGAGAGGGAAATGTTTTTCCCACCCATAAAAATGAAACCATTAAATAATAATAATCATAATATTATAAATACAAATAATAATAATCATAATCATAATAACATAAACATCAACTATTATAAAATTTCTGATTCATATAATAATAGTAATAATAATAATAATAATTTCACAACCAATTACCAGAATAATGAAATAACTATTTAATTATCCTCTTTCATTTAAATAAATTTAAAACACACTTTAATTATTCAAAATAATAACCCATTATTTGATTTGACTAAAAATCAATATTAAATAATAATATAAGTCCCATAATATAACAAATACTCATCCGAAAGAGTTTAGAAAAAAAATTAAAAAATCAAGAAGGGTTTTAAAGATTGAATTACCAATATACAAAGTCCTCATACTACACTCCCATAAATTAATTTCTTACTAGATTATAAAATTATTGTGTATGATTTCCATGCACTATCTCCATGATCGTGTACCCTGACATTGCATCTTATATATTTTTTTAAATATTTCCAATTTATATTAAATTTAAAAAATATTTTATTTAAAACCTTTATAAAAATTCTGTGTTTTATTGATGACCTTGAAACTCAGTACCACCTAGGGGTTGTAACACCCTTTGATTTTAGAATATATTTGTCTTTAATAAATTTGATATGTTTTATAGCTTGTGATGCATGCAACACATAACATAGTTGAATAATTACTTATTAAAAATTTAAAATGAAAGACTTTATTATATAGTTAATTTAAATTGATAAAATTATATTAATTAAATAAATTAATCACATTCAATAAATTGTTTAGAATGTATACAGAATGTTAATATACTAATTCTTAGCTAAATGAAAATGATGTATTTACAAACACTGTTTTAATTTCCTATTTTTTATTTAAAAGTTTTTTCAATTAATTTAGAGCCTTAAAAATATATACGAATATTTTTTACACTTATATAAAAATGATTTATCATTCATACATTGGTTATAAAATAGTTATAAATAAAGATAAAATCATTTCTATATAAGAAGTGATACTATTTTAAAACTGCTTTTATATGTGCAATGTTTTTATGTTAATAAAATAAATTACCCACTATTGATGAATGATTTAAATGAAATGTTTAGATAATAAATTAACATTGATCAGATGGTTTTTATTACACAAATATTGATAATAAAATAAATTTTATGATTAAAAATAAATTATTTTCTAAGCTCTGAACAACATGAGCTAACATTACCACCAAGTACTGTTAAGCTCCACCAATGCTTAGTGCACTGAGATCTCCACCAGACAAACAATTTTATATATAATCATGTCACATGTGGGAAATATTTCCATCTAGTGGTGAGTATATACATACCCAATATGACACCCCAAAAACCACAAGAAATATAAATGGAGTAGTAATATCATAAAATAAGAAAGAATAAAGAAAAACCCATATATTCTCAAGGGGAACCTAATACAAGGTGAAAATTCTTGATCCACACAACCATCCATAGGTGGAAATATGCATGCACCTCTATTAACCTAAATCACACATAACCAACAACCCAAAATAACATATCCGGAACATATGTGGTCGACTACAACTCACTACTGGGTGTATGACCGTCAAGGGAGTACCAACCTTGGGTGGACGATTGTGCCCTGACTGATCTCTAAGATGAAGAAGTATTTACTCCTTAGATAGAGGACTGAACCCCAGGTATGTATGGGAGAGTACCAACCCCATATGTATATAGGAAATGGGGGACTGTTCCTTGGAATAAATAGACCTTCCATGGAAGTACTGACCCCAGAAACTCTATGATAACCATTCCCAAACCCCATCATTGGCTAATCATTTATAAAGAGAATAAAACTCTCACACCACTTCATGTTTCATCTTGGATATCAATATTGAGACCACCATTATATTCTATGTGGAAAGAAACTCAGAATGGATTATTCATAAGTTCAAATTAGATTCCTAAAAGGATATATGACCAATCGGTGGCACTAGGAGGGGTACACAGTGTGTCCCTCAGGGTATACAGAGTGTAGATTATATGATTAATCTAGTAGTGTAATTAAATTCACATGGTGTGTAAATATTAATATACATGGTGTGTGAGTCTAAAATACATAATGAGGTAGGTCCAGATAGGCTACTAGGATTGTACTCCCTATACAGGTCGAGCACATCATTTAGGGTCACACAATATGCGGGGTAGACACACAACGTGTGATATTTTTCTTCATCTAAAACCCTATCCTCTACCACACCCAAGGTATATGAAAAGTTTTATTTTGAACTACAATCCATGAAGGTGATATTTTCCATAAAATTAAGTCTTTCATGAAGCTTCAACATATTCACCGATCTTTCCCCAAAACGTACCTAGATCTTCATTGAACATGTCATTAATGGAGATATACCCACTAGAGGTTGGTTTCTAGATATTAATTTCTAGATATTAGATAGTTATGTAAATCCTCATAATCCCACATATAATATATGAGAATCTTCCTCTATCATCATCACCATATTTGATCTATCAGATGCCAGTGACGCTCCCATGCACCAAGGTCTCCATTATTGAACAAAAACACAAAAAAGAAAATCTAGATTCAATCACAATTTTAATTCGATCAATTTTTATTAAAATAAATAGAAAAATCAAGGATGGAAATTAAAAAATGAATAAATAGGGGAGAAATCCATAAAACGTCAAATGTGAATAGTTGTTATGGTCGATGTGATCCCAACTATCACTCATGAGGCAGTAACCAAAGAATTAAATAGAATAAAAAATTTATGAGATTGAATAATATGAAATCAAAATATTGAAAATTTATAAATTAGCAAGGCCATGCTCAAATTTAAAGTATCAAATATTTACAAATAATCTTTATTAATAAACCATATTTAATTGAGAAAATAAAAAAACACAACCTTACTGACATCTATATTTTATGAATGTATTTTATGGTGTTTTAGTATATTGATTTCCGTATTTAATTGATTATTATTTCCAAATGTTGGGAAATTTGACTTTTTAAGTTTTAGGTGGAATAAAATGTATCTTAAGAAATTAACAAAAAAGGTATAAATTTTGGATTTAAAATACACTTGATTTTGAGATCAAAAGAAAAAACACATAAGGATTCAACAGACTGGAAAACTAGAACAAAACATTTACATGTCGTGTGTTTTATCACATGACATGATTTCATCAGGAAAAGTCACAACTCAAGATAAGTAATGAAATAATATACTCTATGAAAATACATTACTCACCATGTACACTATACATGATGTGAAATTTTGAGATAGATTCATATATAAAGAATTCACTGCTGACATGGATTTAATGCTGAGTAAATTGACACGTCGTGAAACTTTCAGTGGACAAAAAATTAAATACACATTTTTGAGGGTTTTGAAGGGAGGGATTATAAAAATATACCTTTTATCATACAAAGATAGTTATATTGGACCAAGATAATCCTCAAGGATAATTTCATGCACTGAGCACCACCATATATCCTTACTTCACTGTTGTTCATCACCTTCATTCTTACTCGGGTATCCATGTAGCTTATTCCCATCATGCCTAGAATGAGTGATTAGTTTATTTTTTTGTTGGGTGATGTTATTGTAGGGGTAAGTTCGGCATATGTATTTTTTCTATTTATTATTCATGTTTTTTATTACAACAACCATGTTTATCAATTACAAAATTCTTTTTTTTGGTAATTGCATGACCATTGATTGTGATTTGAGGAGTTTTATTTCATTACATAAATTAATTAGACTATTTTTTATGATCATTTTTCAATCTTGGTTAATTATGTTTAAATAGGGTTTGGGGTTTCCTAGTTTTGTGATTTCACTTAGTAGATGACTATTACAACTATACAATCACATGATTAGTGTAGGGTAACTAGACCAAGGATCCATACTTACCCAATTATGGCACCAAACATGAATGAACCTAAAATTAATTGAATCCCTAGCACACATACCTAAAAATAACTCAATATGGAATGCCTCATCTCTTGAATTAAAAAAAACCTATCTTTTCTATATTTTTAAATTACTTAAAAAAATTAAACAATTGTAGTTTTAATTTATTTAATTAATTAAAATAAAACAGATTGTCCATGTATATTTGACAATCAAACTTGGTAAATACTAATGTTTTTGTTAAGTTTTATGAGTTCTATAAATTATTAAATGTTTGTATCCAAATAGAAATTTAACGATGACCTTCAAGCTATCACTTACCTCGACCACAATTTGATTTTTATTTTAAAACATACTAATAGGAGCTGTTATTGGTGATCCCGTTGTGTTTTTCATTGGCTCTATGAATTTCAATGATCATTCATTGAGGGTTTTCTCCCAAGGTCTAACTCCCTCCAAAATCTCTCAAGGTTGTGTGGTTAACCATTTAGTTTTTCCTATATAAAACATAAATAGATAATTTTCTAGGGTTTATTAATTAATTAGTTATTTAATTTTTTAATTAATTCCATTTTTAATATTTTTGTGACTATACACAATCACATGACCCAATATGAAGAAATGTTACATTACACCTAGGGTAAACCCCACATTATGAATTCAAAAAAAACACAATATTCCCACATGAGGCTCTCTTCAGAAAGAAAATATTAATTCATGAATATACCTCTATGTAAGCATTCTCATTATATTATTTTTAATATATTAATTTTGGTTCAATCCAATGACTACATCTCCATGATGGAACAGTGACTAAACATAATAATATATTCAATAATATATAAAGGATTTTATCACAAAATCTAGAGTCATTACATGTGAGGTCCGAGTTTTAGTGTTTCATTATTTGTACAAGAGGGTAAATTTATAAAATGGAAGAATAAATTTTAGTTGGAAAGTCCAGAAATTTTTCTTTATAGTATCCATCTAAGTTCATTGAAATATAAAGGTGATGTCAGGAAGGAATGGAAGTGATTCCATAAGATGGAATTGTTTGAGATATTTTACTAAATTAGATAAAATTAATGGAATATTCAGGTTAGGTATTGAGGTTATTGAAATCAATTATTTTACTTTTAAAGTTATATGATACCCATTCAAAATAAAGGTATGGATTGATAAATAATGTAATTTATAATAAGGTATTGGAGCACAGAGTTTCTATATGAAAGAGTTAGATTTAAAAGAATAAATACCATGCTTAGATGGATTAAAATAAAGGATGTGTATAGCTATCTCATTTATCATATATGATATGAGAAGTTTTTATTAAGAAAGTGATGCAATAAATAATATTAAATTATGTTTTAAATACACATGGTTTATGATTCGATATATTCTAGAACATATTTGAAAAGGAGCGAAGGTTAAAAATAGGCTTATCTAGGATAAATGAGTTTATTCATATGTTTTTTAAAATATAAAGTATTTGATCCCACTAATAGAGGAATATTTTAAAGAATAATATATTATTTTGAATATAATTATCTAAACACATGGGATATCATATAAAATATGGCCTTCATAGTTTAAATAATACGATGTTATTTTCGTGGCGATGCACTCAGGTTACACCACTTTAGACCCCCTTAAACTCTGTTTTGGAATTTTTTCCATCATTATAAAATATTTAAAATGTGAAATTGTTTTTTCTTAATATAAAATATCTTTTTTATATGATAAATATATTTTTAAGATAATATAGTTTCTAAGGGGTTGTTAGGAGTATGTTTGGACTTTGATAAGTTAAAAGTGAAAAAATTAAAGATTATTCTTGTAAAATTTAATGTCGTATAAGCGTCCAGAAAGTATTAGGGTATGTAAGTGAAAGAGAAATATAAAAAGTTAAATTAGTTACTGATAGATTTCAAGGATGTGTTTGATGGAAGGGATGATGATGATGATGATGAACTTAAAAATAGTTATAAGTAGATAAAAGAGGTTATTAAATTCATAATATTTGATGTTGGTAAGTAAAGATGTTTGAATGTAATGTTTAAAAGGTTAACCATTAAGAATATTTTCTTAAGTCTCAATATTATTTGGACTCTCTGTCTTCATAGATTTTACTCACTAAATAGTTTAGTGGGAGGGTTTTGTTAGTTGGTCACATAGAGATGTAATGCATTTAACAAAACCCCTAAAAATGAACCAAAAATAATTTTGACCCATCAATATATCATATCTGATATGTTATAAAGGTGATTATGAAAGGTTTTTATAAAATATTATTAAAGGATTATAAGAATATAAAAGATATCATGTTGTATAAAAGGATATATTCACTTATCATTATTTAATGTTGGATATATATATATATATATATTGATATATATATTTTTGAAGTGAAATGATAATTGAACACTAAAAGTATGACTTTGATTTATTCATAGGTGATTTTTTTCATGAATTTTTATAGGTTATGACAAAATATTAGGGTTATCATGAGTATATTTTTTATATTGGGATACAAAAATATTCTCAAGAGGCACGAAATTGTTTTGGTGCAATGATTGAACAAAGTCGTATACCACATGGAGTTTCATACACTATGTATTTTTTATAATAGGGGTGAATTAGTCATATTTGGAATTACCCATACTCAAAGTTAGTGAGAAACCCTACATGAGAACCTTCATACTTTAATTCCCATTCTTAGTTCATGAAAGATCTATGAGTTTATCTTGGATGACTAGTGAGATTTATGAGTACAAGTGAGTAGTGAGTTATCTATCTTTTAGGGTTATAAACCAATAGGGTTTGTGTGACCGCTATGAATTTTTAACCAATAAGAAGTACAATTAGTGGATTTTAATACTGATAAATCTCCAAGTGTATGATCCTTGGACATAACCCAGTGTGAGTGAGCCAAGTAAAAATTTCTTATGTCGCATTTATTTTCCTTATTGCTTACATATTTTATTATGAGGGAGAGGAGAGTGTTTTGAATAATAGTGATACATTATTATTAAAAAGATAATTTTGAAGTTGGCATACCCTAATTCACCTTCTTCTTAGGATATCTTCCTTATGAGTGACTAAAAATGTGTTCTTGTATTTTAATACATAAATACATTAGGATTTGTTATTTTTAAAATTTTATTAATAAAAACTCATTTTAATAATTTTTAATTAAATTTAAGTTATTTTTCATGAATAGAGTTTGAATTTATTTTTTGACACTCATCAGTGAATTTTTAATTAATGAAGGATTAAAGATAGGAAGGATTGAACAACCAAGTATAATTAAATGGAAGTTTGGACTAAAGATGTAAGAGTAACCCAATCCTAAGAATTATTTGACCAAAGTGTTTTAGGTGGACACCTAAATATATTATAAGTCTAGATAAATGTCTTGATCTATGTTTTTAACATGTTTAGAGCTAGGGAAAATGTGTCATGTCATGAGGAAAAAGTGTTCAGTGGCTAGGAGAAAGTTTTCTAAATAGACAGGTAAAATTATATAATATAAACCCCCAAGTTTTATGGGATGGGTGATATGTTCTGAAAATCCATATTAGTATTATGTATAACCTTAATAATTTTTTCACCCACTTAAAATGCTAAACTAAAGCTGTAAGTAACATGAACAGTTGTTTCATGAAAGATCCACACAACTTTCACCCCACCTACAGTAGCCTTTAAACCACAATTCTACTATCTTTCTAATCCATCCATCTCTATATATCCTGAACACCAACATTATCTAGCCTTGGAAACATTTAGTGGCTATAATAAATATCTCTACCTAATCACCCACTTATAGACCATTTCAACACTAATATAAAACTTTTTCATACAACATAGTACTTGTATCATTTTATATAGGATTTTATAAAAATTTATATATTCATTATAGTTGGATTTATCTTCAAACCAAATTAATAGAATGGAGTCACCAACATTTAGATATTCATTCAAAAACCATATCTAAGAATACCATCAAGTAGGTAATCAAAAAATTCAAAGGAAAACTCTTAGTATGAACATAATTTAGGTTGCATACATGAGGATATTATCTTAATAAAAATTCTTCTCTCACAAATTAAGTATTTTTTATGAATTATATATATAAGTATATTATGAAGAGATATGTTTATAAAATGAGGATGTTGTCTTACCTTTTTCCCACACTATGATTTGGAATTAAATAACCCCAAAAGAAATTTAGAAGTCGAGATGAGTGTTCCAAATAAAAGTGATTAAGTGAAGAGAAAAATATGCACAAAACCATCCAAATGTCCAATTAATATCATGTGGATATACTTATAGGATAAATTTCATTCAAAATAGAGGGATTATAACCTATTCTAATTGATCCACTTTCAATTCCTTCCCTTCATTCATCATTCATTCATTCTAGTTCATCAATTCATCTACTAGGAGGGGGTCTGTGAATTGAAGGAGAAGAAGAGTCCAAACTAAATGGTAGAGAATAATTATTTTATATCTAATTATTACTTTGTTTTTTTTATTATTATCAGGTTAATCTATGAATATTTTAACACCTCATACTTTTAATATATGACTATCTTTAAATAAATTTATGTGTTTAATAACTTTCTCCACAAGCAACATAGAACTTAAATGAAATATGTGATATTTTTAGATAAAGATATAATTATTAAATATAACCATTAAAAACCTATCTATTTAATGAGTGGGTATAAATAATAGTAAGAAAATTATGAAATATGGTATAATTAAAATAAATTCTACTTTTAATAATAATGAAATTAAATTAGTATAGCTAAATAACTAAGAAAATAATTTTATACTTAGAAATAAATTTTTATAATATTTGTGTCTTATTTCCAAAAACTAATGATATATTGGTTAAATTAAAATGAAATATATTAACAATAAATTAATTAACAATTAATAGGAAATATGGATAAAAAATAGATGAAATTTTAAAAAAATATTATCCAATATGACAAGTTGTATACTAAATTTTGGGAATTTATTTAAATATTGAATTCTAAAATTATAGAAATTTAATTTAAAAAAAAAAGTCATTTTTTATTAATAATACTAATATAATTATAAGATTATTTTTTTTCTAAAATAATATATTTTTAGGGGAATATTAGAAAATACTATTTTTGAAAATACCTTGAATTTTATGACATCACTTTGATATAATAATAACCTAAATTTTATGAATCCTTTTTATTGATAAAATATATGTTTTATAAGTAAAATTATATATTTTTAATTTTTTTTAATTATAATTCTATATTTTATATTTTAGAACATAAGTAATATTTTCTCAAAAATTGCTTTTAACAAATCATGCATTTTTAATTTATAATTAATTTTTAAAATATTATAAATTTACTCAAATGAAATGGATTTAAAATTTATAATCAATAGGTTGAAATTATATAATAATTAAAACTTAATTTTTAGTCATAAATATTAAGTTATCTTAGGTAAAAACTATTAACTACAGTAAAAGGTTAAATGGAAAAACTAATAATTCAAGGGGTAAAGGGATTGAAACATGTTATGAACATGTTATAAATTTATTGGTTAATATATTATAAACATTATATCACAAAATAATAAATTATTGTTTATTTTTAGAGACAATTGACTTGTTTAACATGTTCTCCCTTTATATTAAGTTGAAATATTTACAAAAATGTCATACTCGCCACTTATAAAAGGGGTATCTCACAAAACCTTCAATAATACTCTAAAAATTACATTTACTCACTAAAAACAACCATTTTTTACTTCCCAAAGAATCCTATTAATCTATTTTTATCTTATGGTCATGATATATTATCCTATTCTATCAATTTCTAGGTGATCTTCCAAGGAAATCTCAAAGTGCTCAGCATGAATAATCATTTTTGGTAACTTATTTCTTTTTTATTCTTATTTTACAATTATAATTTTAAAATAAATAAATAAATAAATAAGTATTTTTTATATTCATAATGTTATTATTCTATGATAATAACCATTAATCATCTTTTTCCTTTTTTTCCATTAAGAAAACCAGAAACGAAACTCATGTGTGTGTACGCGGACAATATGCTCCACAAAACATGATGTTTTGTTTTCCTTAACCACATTATATGGATGGTAATAGTGTTTAAATTAGTAAATAATTATGATATTTATAACATAATTTATATTATTAAATGATAAAAAATATTAAACATTTCTCTCATTCTATGGAAAATGAAATCATCAACCATGCGTACCTTTGGACTACCGCCTCCATAGAACAATTGATTTTTGTTTTTATTTTCACAAATTACTTGCATGTATGGTGATGATAATGGGTTTTATAGATAAATATTATGTTAATCGTATCATTAAGGTTATTTATGAAGAATTAGATAAGCTATTAATGATTTGATCAACAAACGATCATCGTTAATTCAATCATTTAAAATGAGCATACTAAAAGGAAAATGATATCTTCTTTCTAAGTAATGACTTTATATAACTTATAACTTTTTCATAATTATTTAAAATTATGATATATCACACTAATAATCAAAAAATATTATCATTTTATTCCTGTATAATTATATTATTACTAAACCACAACATAATCATCCATTAATTATGGTAGGTTCTTGTTTGGGTTGATTTAACCACCTACTTGAAAAATAAAATGAATTTATATAATGTATTACAAAAAGAATTATTTATGGGTATAATATTATATGAATAATATAATTTTTTTCAGGTTATGGTAAGGTTATATCTACATTTTACTCAATAATTAATAAATCACCCTTCATTCATTAAGATTCATCGAAACACGTTCATCACCAATTTTATCCTTATAGATCATAGAAAAAAATGAAATGAAATTATATTATATTTTTTAAAAATATCTTGTAACATCTATTATAGTACCGTATATGATCTAAAAGTGATGTAATTTAAAAAAATAATTGACACCTACACCACTTTTATGAAACTAGTTCAAAGAGATAATGATTACTTACACTTGCCGTTGGAAATATGTAAAAGTTAACTAATATATATATATATATAATGATTTTAAATTTGGAGTACATATTGTTATAGTAATGAATAAGATTATTTTTTTTGTATTTAATTTAAAATTTTAATTATTCAGTACATTTGGTGCATGTTCATAATGAATTAGGACTGAAGTAATATTTTTCATCTCAAATTCCTCTATTTGAGACATATTTTGTATTATGAACATAATTTCATTTATGTGGTGTATATATTAACTATTTGAGATATAATATCATTAATTATATTTTAAATGGTTTTTTTATTAAAATTTCACTCAATCCGTAAAGGTAATTTGTCTCAAACATTAATTCCTTGAGACATGTTTATATTATTCTCTATGTTTCCATTATAATGGTTTATTCACTACCTATGGATTTATCTTTACAATATATTATTTTTATTCATGGGAAATACTAATCCAAATTAGTTCCTTTTCATCAAATTTATTTTAAATGAGTTGTAACCCCATTTGTAAGGCGTTTTGTTCACTCAATTTTCATTCATTGAGTTATGATAATTTATCTTATATTTATTTAATATAAGTTGGTTATATTATAACAATTTATTTTATTATTTTTAATTTTATTTATTTATATTTCTAACACATAAAACTCCTTCTTGAAAATATCTCTTACTTCAAGGATTATGTTTCTCCTAAGGGATATTGATAACTTAAGTCTCTTTTCCTTGAGTTATATTTTTTCATCGTGAATTTTTTTTTCCACTCTTGGGTTCTTCCAATGTAATATTTTATTATATGGAAATTTCTATACCTATTTGGGAAAATAATATATTTTTATAAAAATAAAAAAACTTTTTATAATGTATGTTTTCAACCAAGGTATTTTGAAAATAATAGAGGGGTTTTCCTTTCATTTTCATATGTTTTTTCTTCTTCTAATCATTTATCTAAGAAAAGAATTGTGTATTTTTAAGGATCCATTATTGGAGATTCTTTTTAAAAATAAATTTTTTTAAAGTCTTTCATGTCACCTTTTTAAAATTTACCTTTTAAAGTGACATGTAAATTTTTATTTTACATCTGCGTTAAACAAATTTCTAAAATATCTTAATTTTTAGCTTTCATTTCGCATATAATTTTCAAAAGTAATTACCCTAATGGGGTTTATATTTCATGACTTATCATCTAACATATATATCTATAATTTGGTGGATTATACTCTTGGTATCAAAAAATTATATTCTTGATCCATTATTTTGTGATACAATTTGAATCATTCTTTTTTAAGGGTGTCTTTTATTTATTAATACACACTTCTATGTTTCCTTTTTTTTCACTGTGGATATGTTCTTTTGCAACCAACCACCTTATTTATCTGGATGGATTATGATCATGTCATTTTTTCATTTGCTTAAACATATACTCTTTACCCTATACGGTGTGAGCATATCATTTTAGAAAATTCATATCGAAGTATATTCACCAAGAAAGAACATTTATTTATTGGCTAAAATTTTATTAAAAATATTGATGATTATTGACTGATAATGTGGCTTCATTATGTATTGACATTATGTATTTTTCATTATATTCACAGCCATGTTTTTATTCATCTATAGGTTTCTTATGGAATGACATGAAATTTATCATTGACTCTTATAGTGAATGTATCATACTTAATCAATTTATGGGTGGGGACCGATATTATATATCCTTATAATTCATCGACGGGTATAATGAGACAAAATAACTTGTGTTTTGGTGTATACCTCTCCCAATACCAGTTTAGTGTCTTGAAATAAAGCCTTGGAAACATTTTTTTGAAGTCTTCCATTATAAATTCCATCATTATTATATTAGTATTATTGATATAAATGTTTTCATTTATTATTATGGATAAATAATTCCCTTGGTTTATGTTGATTATGAAATTATTTAGATTATTTATTCCAACTATATAATATATACCATGATTATGTTTTTGACAACTTCAGTTATTTTTTTTCCTTACTGAAAGTTGGAGATCACCCCTTTATTATGTTTCCATTTCCAAGGATATAAATAAAAGTAGTATAAATAACATGTTAAAAAAGATATAATATGTGAAACAATTTCTGGGAGATATTGAAGACTCGTTATGGATTAATTATTTATTTATATAAATAGAAAATTCTAATTTTATATAAATAACATTATCATTTTAGTTATTTTTTCCCTAATTATTTAATGATCTAAACCTAAAAGTTTTTGGGAATTTATTCGATGTAATATTTTCTTTATGTTATGTAATTATCAGATAGTTATGTCTAGTAATATAGAACTAGTATTGAAGCTATTATGTAAATTATGTGTTAATAGAAATAGATATGAGAGTGTAGTTTCATGGAATCACAAATATTATGGGGGATAAATGTGATGTTGTTACCCTTATGTTGTATTAATATTTAAAAATTGGATTATGTGTAATTAAATCTCTAATTATTAATGCTTCAACTGTTTAATCACAAGTTAATAGATATTAGGGTTAGGGTTATGGATTTATAACAGAATCCTAAACCATACATTAGAGTTTTGAACACTATATTCTAATAAATAAAATTATAAGGAATAAAATGGAAATAAAATCACATAAAATTAAATGGATAACTGGTCATAAGGGATAACTGAAACTTTACAAGGACTCTTAACCTTGTGAATAAGTCCTTGGATATCTTTATAGGTAAGTTTAAGGGATTTATTAGGTTACTAACTACATTTATATTGAAAATTAATTTGATATAAAAATTGTGGTTAACTAATACTTGGATTATCATGATCATCTCTTATTGAATCAATACTCCAAGTTTGTGGTTCCTAATTCAAAAATCACCACACCCATACATAGATAATTTAAAATTACAAAGATATTTAAAAAAAATCAGGAAACACACAACACCCTCATTCATTTGTATTTTTATTCATTATATATAATTATTTCAATAGTTTAGAAAATATTCTATCCCTATGGAGATAACATGGTTCTCACAATCAAAAATCTATAACGAACCCATGTAATTGAAAGATTTTTATAATTTACACCACATAACTTCATCAAGAATTTTTTAATCCATAAAAAGGTATAAAAACTATAACTCAACCATTCCATTCAAATTGTGCACCTGAATTTGTAAAAATGTTTACATGGTTACATATTACAACATTGGTTTTAATACTTGTGTGAGTAAAGACGTTATAGTTCCCATCAAATAGTGATGATGTTATGTTGTGTATGTTGTAAATAGTTTCTATAAAAGAAAATGATAATATTGAAGGTGAATAAGTTTCTTATAGGTGTTCAAGAGATATAATCTTTAAAAGAACATACTCTAGAAAGAGAGACCATTGAAATATTATAATACCATGTGGATAGAAGAAGAGATGATGGTAAATCTATCAATGGATGTTGTAGAATAAAATTACACTAGAATAACATACTCTGGAGAGATAAAATATAGAGAAATGATCAGAATTAATGAATTGGTAAAGCCAACATATGGGGAGATCAAATATCTTAATGAATATTTGAAATAATATATGTTCACTAAAGGATTTGGAAGATCCACTTAAGGAAGTAAGTTTGAATGTAAAACTAGGTTGATCATAAGGAATAAAGAACACTGAAGATTTAATAAGGTCCATTTGATTCACTTCTAAGGAATATAAGGTGAGTTCATCTTAAAAATTGAGTTAATGCAATAATCATGTCAAAGGAATAAAGTGTAGAACCACTAAAAAGTAAGTCTGGAAGGAGATTTCAGAGGGAGTTGTTATAAATTTCACTAAAGATACACATTACAATAGCTGAAGTTTAACATTTAAAGATTATAGATTCATGAACTAAGAAACTCTAGCCATTGAAAGTTTTTTAGAACCTAATAAAATGATTCTTTTTTAATCCTAAATGTTTATAATAACATGTTTACTAAAATTATTCATGATCCAAGATGAGTTTTTTTAGGAAATTTCTAGATTGATAACATTTGTAGAAGAATATTCAATAATTTCTATATAGATAAACATAAAGATTTATAAATGAAATATATGTATATATATATATTTATGGAAGAAGAAAGATTAATATTCTTGGATATAATATGGGGAAATATATTGTCTGAATGTATTCATGGTAATATCAGACAAAGAATTTAAAGATGGAAGGATCACCAAATGAAGTTGTAACAACCAAATAGAAAACTTGTGATATTATTGGATGGAAAAATTTAAGAAAAAATAAAAGTGTATTAAATAGATAATGTATAACAGATGGAGGAAAATATAAAGTATTTTTGATATAAGGGATCTTGAATCTACTAGGATGAATAAATTCTAGGAGTTCATCAGATAGAGAAATCTAAAAAAAGTTTGGTAATTTCATTAGAAAGAGAAAGTTAGATGAACATTTGAATTTGATAAAGAAGTTTCTAAGGTTTAAGAACACTTTAAACATAGAATCCTTCATGTTTGTAAACTCCAAACTTGATTTCGCTGAAACGAGGTTTCCATATAGAGGGGATCTAGACAAATAAGTACAAGATGAAGAGGTACCAAATAAAAAAGATGATTCAGAAAAAGTAGCAGTATATGGATAATTACTAGATATATGAGTTCATATAAAGATATATTTTTTGAAATTTTATTTACAATCACATAGGGGGAGTTCTTGGGATCTCTCTTCTCTTGGGGGCTCCCTAAGGTTCAGCAATTGCATAGACGATGGATGCTAGTAGAGCGGTGCGGCTAGATTGGGGCAGTCGGTGGGTTCTCTGGCTACGTGGGGGAGGAAAGGGTTCTAATCTCTTTAGGAAGAGTCATTGGCGGGTCCATACTGGGGTCTCATTCGGGATTTTTTGGTGGAAGATCGAAATAGTCAGTGTATCTCTGTGCAAAGGAGGGTTCTAGCTTGAGTCGATGCGGATTTTCAAAGAAGATGACCTCGTTATAGCCTGCCCATTCCCGATTGTCTGATAAATCTTGATGCATCCATTTATGAAGAATATAGATTCCATCCTACTAAAATATGAATCATTTTTGTTTCTTTCATCCAAGATCTGATGGTGAGGGGTTGTTGGTTGCGCTTCTGGTGGGCGTACCAGTGTTTGTTTTTTCATTGCTTCCATTGGTCAGTGGTTTCGGCCGCCATCCCTGATCTAGCCTCTTGATTTTGAGGTAACAATTCGGATATGATGCCGAAATTTTTTTAAGGTTTTGAGAGGTGTTAACAAGAGTTCTTTAATGTCCTGGTGCGACCTGAGTTGGACAAGCTCTAGTTCAAAGGATTTCTCTAGGTTTTTTCTCCATTTCATTTATGATGGATTTTAGGGTTTTTGTGAAGGTTTTAGTCTATTGATATTGGTGGGATGAGATTTGTTTGGTATTTTTGGCTTCTATGGTATTGGGGGCCATGGAGATAAGCTCCGTCAAGGGCATTGGCTTCTTGTTCATCTTCTCTTTATCTAAGACTTCGTCACTCTCTCTAATGTGGATCTGAGTAGTGATCTTGATGGTGCTTTGGGATGCGAATTTGATAGACCACAAATGTATTTTTGTGTTTGTTCTCTATGTTCTACTGGATGTTTTTTACGTTAAGGATGTGGCAATGAATTGGAATTTTTATTTCACTTATTGGAATTGTTTCTTGGGTTGAGCCTACATGCACGACTCTTCACGGTTTTTGAATGCATGTTTTTTAGTGATTTTTGATTCTCACAAGTGAGAGAGCCTAAACGCTATACATGGATCATAGATGGGGATTTAGAGTAAGAATTATTCACCACATCTTGGCCATCCAGATTTGGATGAATGAGAGGGTAAGGATTTTTCCATTAGTACCAGGCCTGTGAAACCCTGTACGGGACAGCTAGCTGAGTGGTCTTGTAAAGGTGGAGTCTAGACAAAATGATGTAGTCACTAGGGAGGGGAAATTACTATTGTCTTTTTCTATAATGACTTTCCTTTTAATTTTTCTATTGGTTGTAGTTGTTTGGGTTCACACTTACCATTTAAAAGTATCAAAAAAGTGGATTTTGAGAAATGAAGAAATATTTTATTAGGAAGCTCTCACAGAGAATAATTAGATGGATAAGTTCTTAAATTGTTTCAGATAGAGATTCCTACATGTTTTTAATCTCTAAAAATAGTGATGATGTTGAGCTAGATATTCAATGAATTGATATTCATGAAGGAAAGATTATTATTCTTATTGATATTTGAGGAAGGTTTGAAGATTTTATAAATTCCAAGATTCTAAAGAAACTTTGATCAATAATTTTGAATCTAAATTATTCTAAATCTTTAAAGGTGATCAAATGAAGAATGATTTGAGCAAGAAATTAAAACTCAGTGCTTGTACTTCCTCATTTTTTTATAGGAAGTGTGAGTATATAAATGGGATGAGATCATTCAAAGAGAATTATTCAAAATGAGAATAATTTTTTAATTGTGATACTTGGAAGAATAAAAACTGAGTGGAAGTATCCAATTGAATCATTTATGAAATATTTAACTGGGTCAAAATTTGAGAGGACCAGAACATCTACTTTCAATGAAAGTGAGAGATCCAGAATTTAGTTTACCAGAACCAAGATTGGCCACCATGATTATGTGTTTAGCATAAGATAAGAGTCAATTGAATTTCCATCCACAAGGAAGTTTGGAAGGATACTTGAAGAAATGGTGGTACTAGTATAAATAATTCTGTTTTATCCTAGTGGTTAAATATTGAACAAATGCAATATAATGATATTTCACTTTTCTTATATATTGAACCATTAGGGTTAAGGATTATTATTTCCCACACCACTTATAAATTATGATGGGCATTATAGTGGAAAATCTATATAATGGGTGATTCTGAATACAACAAGGATTAGGTTCCCACATTGGGACTAAACCATGTTAAAATATGTTTGGGCCTTTATTTATTGTTAGTGATTTCATTTCATATCAAAGAAAGTGGTGAGAGAGAAATATAAATATATATACATCCTAACCTATAAATTAGTTCACTTAAAATAAATAAAGTAAAAAAATTAAAGTTGAAATTAATGGGTAAAATGTTGGTCAGCCCTGATTCACCCCCCCCCCCCCTCAGGGTGAGTGCACCATCAACAAGACTCTTCAGATGTATAGTATGGTTAACCTAATTATTGGTATAAATACATACTAGAAGAATATAAATGTAATAGAATAATATATATAAATAGTTAACACATAATAAATCACACTACAATTTTAATACCAAAACTCCATTCAACCTTGTCCAATTAATGGTTCTCCACAAATAAAAAATGTAAAAATTAATAAAGTTAGTATATAAATAACCATGAAAACCATAAAATAAAGGCCCAAGAACCACATTCATAACTATAATGAAGGATCCAAAAATCTATTACAATTAGTCACGTTTTCAAGTCTAAACCTTATTTATTGATATTCTTTTATTATCTTAGATAAGGTTCACAACACCCCAAAATCACCCCATTGTATACAAGAGCATTTCCATATCACCTTCAACCACCTTTCAAAATGGACACTAAAAAAATAGTTCCAAATTTTTAGGGGTATAAAAGTTATAATATAATATTATTGTTGTACATATATAAAGAAATTTTGATAAATCAACTTTTTTCTTACTACCCAAAAATAAGAAAAAATCTACCATAAAAACTTTCAAAATCTCAAACCATGATGGAAGTAAACTTCTATTATATCCCCATATGTCACCAATCATCTTAACCATTAGGCTAACACCACATAAACTTATCTCTTGACTCCCACATGACTATTATTAGATATATAGAAGTCACATGAGAGAATAATGTCCCTTGTAGTAACCTATAAAATTATATCAATAGAATTTGTGAAAAATAAAGGTGTAATTTTTATCTTTTGACATTAAAGGTGTGAAATGATAATTTTTATTATCTTAAAATATAATTTTGAGCAAATCATTTATCTAAAAATATGGTTTTTACCTTGGGGTTCAAGTTTGGGGGGTAATTTGGGTCTAAAATGGTGGTCTTGAGAGGTTTTAGATGAATTCATGGTTAACTACATGATTAAAAAATCATGTGGAAACCCTTCATTTTAGAAAATTTGATGTAGGGGTAATGTATGGTTAAATAAATGCTCATTGTAATCAATCATTTAGGAAAAAAAATTGGCTATGAAGAATGGATGTATAGTTGTATGGTAACTATGTACACATATTAAAGTTGCACAAATTTCTCTTTAAATGGTTCTTATTCTTTATTTAAACACCCTAAAAACATTAAAACACAAATTATAATTTTGGGATATATATAGAGTAAAATATAATCATATCTTTAAATTTTTATGGATCATTTGAGTTATCAATTAGTTGAATCTAATATTAAATATAAGGATTCCTAGACCCATTATTTACATTGATATTATTTTCTATCCTCTCTCTCTTAGTAATTCAATACAGGGGATTTAGATCAAGGGTGATATGGATCATGGAATTATTCAGGGGTTTTTATAAGGATTCAATGATTGTTTTACCTATTGAGATCTTGATCATTTTTGAATGTGAAATAATATGTAGAAAAATCTAGGGAATGATAAATAATTACTAGGATTGAGATCTGTAGTAATAGATATATTAATTTCTTGAAAAATTAAAACAAGGACTTGCAGTATATGACTTTAATTCCTATTCTTATTTCTTATGTGGATAAAGAATGATATTGTTCTTGTATATATCATATAATTTGTGATATATTGGAAACATAAAAAAGAATAGTTAAATAAATTGAGATGATGAGATGTGATAAAGTAAGTGGTGGATTTAGTTATTCCTGAATATGTGATTTTTATATGATAAATGACATTCCCCAACCCATTAGGACCCCACCTTGGTTAGTAAAAAGGTTAGGTGTGCCTCCATAATTTTCCCCCAATATGTCATAGGTCAGTCACTATCCCTAAAACGGATCACCCAAAAAATTAGTGGCATTCACCCATTAAACCTATAATGACCAATCATTAGTACTCCACTGGAATAAAACATATAAAATAAACATCCATAAGTAATTTGTAATGCATGAAAGTATATATAAAATAAAATCAATCATTATAAAATAATACATGATAAATTTCAAACATTAATGTATAGAATTTCATAACTCATACCATACATGAAACATGTCCATACAATATACAACTCGATGTAATACCATGATCAACAAATGAAAAAAAATTAGTAAGGCACCTCTAAAAATTATTACTTGGTTTTCCTCAACCTAATTATATTACTAACTCCACATCTCTATACACACATGTAAACAATAAAATTTCTTCATAGTCATGAGTAAATTATCACACAAGTACCCGTATAGGGGGAGTAAAACAATGTAGTAGGTTATCATAGGTACTAAGAAACACCAATGATTAGCTCATGAATTCATAATAATAAATGCATAAAAACCCTAAATTTTTATGTTAACGAACCATCATAAATTACCCCAAACTTGAGGTAACTCACCACTGAATTTAGGCATATTCTCGCTAATCATACAAGGTTGTCAACAAGCATTGTGGGATAAACATACACCATGGGGGAATTATATCCCTCTAACATTACCATATATATATATATAATATTTTTTAAAAAAATATATAAAAATAATAGAAATCATAATTACATAAACACTTGAATAATATACTAAAAATAAGTGAATGAAAAAAAAATTATACATGAGTCAAACCTTACAATATATAATGAATATAATCCAATACTTGTGCTAAAATAATAAACAAGTCCTATATATCTAATTTTCTCCCTTGACTAATATTGACACATACATTAAGATCCATGTGGGAGTGTATCCACCAACTAACTCAATAAGAAATATCTTTGTTTCACTTGAAAAACAACATAAAAAATACATTTACATGTGAATTAAGGATCATATAGAGGGGGTGATTACATAAAACATGCCAATTATGAAATCTATAAAAAGGATATATTGTAAAATCATGTAATAATAAATCATTATGTTAGTTTAAATAATAAAAAAGGAAATCATGTTATATTTTTAAAACCTAATAATTAAAAATTAAATAGATATAAGTATTTTAAAAACACCTTTTATTAAAATATTTTCTATTTTTTTTTATACCAAATAGGGATAGATATAAATAATTCAAATAATTTTATTTTAAATCTAAAGGAAAACCATTCCATCATGGATGAAATTTTTTTAGAGGCCTAAAACATAAATCCACTAAATGTAATCACCCTTCTAGTAGATATATGATCCTAATTTCTCACCTAAATCTCTCACTATATGTATAAATTGGGTCACCCACCTGGTGTGTACACCCTAGGCCTAATCAATGGAAATATTTGTGTGAGGTATCCTATATACCCACCTAACCATGAGGTTTACAAAACAAAGAGTTCATTATCGTAATTTAAACAAATTCTCATATCTCACGACATGAATTCCCTTAATAGGAATAACCCCGTTACTTTGATAAATAAATAACATCTCAATTTTAATTTATAAAAACATTTAATACATGATGTTGGGGAATCATATATATATATATATATATATATCAAAAATATCAAAAATAGAGTTAAATAATAACAAAACATAATAAAAATATTTAGTAAGAGTCAAAAAATACTTAAAATAAATAAATTACATTGAATGGTTCTCAAATACACTTTAAAATAATGTTTATAATTAATTACACATGTAGGAGAAAAAAAAAGATTTATGAAAAAGGAATTATACTTAAACATTTATTTTAAGGCCATTGAAGTCACTTTGTAATGAAATGATCCTTCATGTAAATACAAACAAGGAATAACTCACATAAATTGGTTTTTAATTTATAAACATGATGTATAAAATACTTATTAGAAAGAATTAAGCATAAAAATTATATTTAATTTTGATAAAACAAATAAAATTTTCATTATACATATATATTTATCTCAAAATATTATAATTTTTTAAAAAAAATATAATTTATTCAAGAAATGTATTTAAAATGTCATGCATAACATTTTATATCAAATATAAGAAAGGTTAAATAGAACCAACTACCTCAACGGATTGATACACAAACAAATACTAAGGAACCTAAACATGGAAATGATCAATGACATCAATTAAACATTTTTTTAATTTCTTTGAATAAATCAAGGGATTTTAGAAAGCAAGGATTTTCAAAATACTCATTGGATAGTATAACATCATCGAACCAAATGGAAATGAACTATGTATTTATACAAGTGTTTTACTTTAACTAACTCATGAAAATATCCAAATTAAATTCAAGAATAAAATATTTAAAAAGTATAAAATCAAATAAATTAATAGAAAACCTAAATAGATAGAGATGTAACACCAAAACCACCGTCAAAGTTTTTTTAATAATTTCATAGCTTTCTTGAGTGAAGGACCCATCAAAATTTGGGGTTTCAAAATACAATAGAGAAACTAAAAATGTAAAATATCTATAAAAACAAAATATAATAATTTCTGAAAGAATGATAGGATAGGAGTAGGAACAAAAAGAGAGAGGAGAAGAGATGAATAAGTCTTACCTCACTCTCAATCCATAGTTTTCGATGGAAATTGAACAAGGAGATGATTGAATAAGGGGAGAGAGGGAGGATCACCCTACTTGAGATTGAGTCACTACTAGAGGAGAGAGGGAAATGGTTTTCCCACCCATAAAAATGAAACCATTAAATAATCATCATCATAATATTATAAATATAAATAATCATAATAATCATAATCATAATAACAAAAACACCAACTATCATAAAATTAATCATTCATATAATAATAGTAATAATAATAATAATAATTTCACAACCAATTACCAAAATAATGAAATAACTTTTTAATTATCCCCTTTCATTTAAAAAAATTAAAAACACACTTTAATTATTCAAAATAATAACCCATTATTTGATGTGGCTTAAAATCACTATTAAATAATAATATAAGTCCCATAATGTAAAAAATTCTCATCCGAAAGAGTTTAGAAAAAAATTCAAAAATCAAGAAGGGTTTTAAATATTGAATGACCAATATACATAATCACCATCCCACACACACATAAATTAATTTCTTACTATATTATAAAATTATTGTGCATGATTTCCATGCACTGTCCTCATGACCATGTACCCTGACTTTTCATCTTAGATTTTTTTTAAAAACTTCCAATTTATATTAAATTTAAAAAATAATTTATTTAAAACCTTTATAAAAATTGGTTGTTTTATTCATGACCTCACATATCAGTACCACCTAGGGGTTGTAGCACCCTGGGATTTTAGAATATATTTCTATTTAATAAAGTTGTTGTGTTTAATACCTTGTGATGCATGCAACACATAACATAAATGAATAATTACTTCCTAAAAATATAAAATGAAAGACTTTAATAGATAGTTAAATTAAATTTATAAAATTAAATTAATAAAATAAATTAATCACATTCAAGAAATTGTTGAGAAAGTATACAGAATTTTAATCTAGTAAGTCTTAAATAAATGAAAATGTTTTGTTTACAAACATTGTTTTTTTGAAAACTGCTTTTATATGTGCAATTTTTTATGTTAATAAAATAAATTTCACACTATTGATGAATGATTTAAATGAAATGTTTAGATAATAAATTAACATTGATCCGATAATTTTTATTACACAAATAATGATACTAAAAGAATTTTTATGCTTAAAAAATCATTTTTTTCTAAAAATAGTTTTATATGTTTTGTGCATGGATATTAAAATTAATTTCTTCCTCATATATGAATTTAATATTAAAAAATATTTTGAATAATCATAATCAATATTAATTAATAACATTAACATAATTTTACCCATAATTAATTGTTTGGAAAAAAACATGTCACCATGGTAAGGGTTAAAAGGGCTAATGAGGGGGTTATACTTAGAGATAAGGATTCAATTATCACTAAAACTTGTATAATCTAATTATTTGAGTGTATTTTGATCCAAAATTATTCTATATTTGAAAAAAAAACAATTTGGTTCCATTATCCCAAGATAATTACTTTATATTATTTTAAAACTTTTAATATTTACAAGGGTGTCAATCGCCTCACTTATAAAAGGGAACCTCCACTCTTCACTTATCCGCTCACTTTAAACACTCTAGATAGCCAATATATAATAAACTCGCTTAAAAATTTTACCCCCTATAACACCCTAAAATTTTAAAAGAAAACTATGTTCAATAGCATATACAATACACAACATTGAGTTTAAACGAGCTGTGATATATTAATAAAATATTGTTATTTAAACATGACCATTATAACCAAGTCATTAAAGTTAACAATATAAATAGGAATAACTATATAATGAAAAATATATATAAAGGACATATATAATATAATTTTATTGATTAATTCATAACAAATAAGTACTCAAATTTTAGTAAATTCATTTTATGCTTCAAAAATGATTACTATTTGTTTGTGAGAAAATATTATAATTAATTTTTTGGAACTTTTAAAAAAATAATTTTTTAAAATGAAAATAATTTTTTTAAATCATAATATCAATAATAAATTAGTGTTTCATTTTTTTATTTTTCTAAAAAGATTAATTTTTTAGTAAATAGAGAAAATTACCAATTTTTCAAATATTTCCATTTCTTTTCATTAAATAAATTAATTCAAAAGTACCAATATATTTTGGATTGTATTATAAATTTTTATATGAAACATTTGATTTATAATAAATTAATTAATTTCATTTGTATCATTAACTTTCATCATTTTGATGTAAGTTTGTTTTTAGGCTTAAAAAAGTGGTTTTCTGCAAACTGTTTTTAAATGCATAAAGTTTATCCATTTTAATTAATTAAAAATACCCCTAAAATGAAATATTTAAATGAAATTAATAAGAAATATATATATTTATATTAATTTATATTTATATAATTATTATTAATAGTTTTATAGTTAATATAATATCATCTTATTCTTAAAAAATTCATTTCATAAAAAACCATTTTTGACACGTTTTATAGATTTAATTTACAATTTAATTCTTCCAATTATATGATTTTAATTTTATAAAATGGATTCCATTTTTGGAATCATAAAAATTAATATCAGGTAATAACTTGAACTTAATTTTTTTTATAATGAATAGTAGAAATAGTAAAAAACTAGTTATTGTGGGGAAAAATTAAATGGGTAAAAGTTTGTAAATTTAGAGGTAAATGGAATAACATGTTTATTGTTTAATATTGGAGGTATGGATTGACCGTATCACATATACAATCCACTATTTTTTAATCTTGGAGTAACTTTTATTAATAGTTCATAACACCTCAAGAATTTATGAATTTATTTTTATGAATAAATTTAGTTTTTTGGATAGCTTATGTTCATGTAACACAATGTTTTAATAAAATGTGAAAAAGTATTATTATTATTATTTTAACATGGTCATTATTACCTATAAGTTAAACTTGTATGCATGAATATTAATAAACCCATTTTAAATATTAATTATAATGGTTTTAGATAAATAAAACATATTGATAAATAAGTACTTGATTTTCAGTAAATACATTATATATATCAAAAACACTACTTTCTCAAAAAAAATGTTCTAATTTATTTTTGTGAACAATAATAAAATTAATTTTTGAAAATTTTTGAAAATTAATTT
This sequence comes from Viscum album, assembly GCA_963277665.1. Lineage (NCBI taxonomy): Eukaryota > Viridiplantae > Streptophyta > Magnoliopsida > Santalales > Viscaceae > Viscum > Viscum album. The sequence continues at coordinate 924,776,952 of OY728126.1, read as the reverse complement.
TATAGAATAAACATTATTTATTAAATAATCATTTTAAATTTATCTTAGGGAGAATTTTGGGATTTTTTTAAAAAGATTTATTTTTCAATGAATAGTAAAAAAATACTAGTTTTTATTGAAAACTGTATTTTCATTTAAAGAATTTATAAGGTTAATTTATGTTTTAAATTCGGTTTAAAAGTAACATTAGTTCAGTTAAAAATATATTAATCCAATTTAGTTCATTGGAATCATTTTCATAATGAATTTTGATATAAATTTTTTTTAAACGTTTGAACATTTTCTCTTTGAAAATCGCTTTCTCATCGCATTAGTGGGTTTAATTTGAAATTAAATTTTTCCACTTATTCGAATGGAATTTTGAAAAATGGATTCCATATTTTTAATCAACATAATTTATATTATATAATAAGTTCAACTTATTTTTTGGACAAAGTGAATTGTAAAAATAGTAAAAAGTAATTACTACAGTTAAGGTTAAAACATGTTTACCTAGAGTTAAGCTAAAAAGATAAGGGGTAAAATCACCTATAAACTTGTAAAAATACCATTATCTGACCATATTTAGATATTTAAACCTAAATGGTTTGATAATGATCAATTTTTTTATCCTTTTGGAATTTTAAAAACATGGGTACACTTTATTTTTATAAAAAATACCTAGTGTGTCCTCTCCCCCACATGTAAAAGGCCACACCTTCTCCTCTCCTATTCACACTTACAAAACCATTTATTTCATAAAATACATACCTGGTATACGCATTGCAGCGCATCCAATTTGAAAATTTTTATAACCAACTAAATACTGTAAAAGTGGCGAGCAGGGTCAAACCACAGAGAGAACGGAATCTAGTTCACTAAAATTATTTCATTATACAATGTTTAGACGGACAAAGGTTGAGGGAATTCCTATTTTTCAGTTTTCATTTTTTTTCTTTTTAATTAACTAAAAGGTGAGAAGACAAAATATAAAATTAAAATTGAAAAGGAGAATTATAATGAACTCTAAATCAATAAAATGTGTCGGGGATGCTGATGTCACAATTAAATTGCTACGAAGCCATGCAAGGTATTCTTTAAAGTGATTAAATATTTATTCTGCTTAATTATCGCCAGTTCCGAAAATATAATCATTTTTTAGATGCTCAATTTAAATTTCTTAATTCATTTATGGTCTCATTCTCTGGTGTCATAAATAAATTAGAAAACTCATTCAAGTCCCAAACTATACGGTGAAATGACACAACCCGTTTCTCACAAAGTTGTGTCACTAATTTGAACTTACCATCGGTCAACACAGTTTACCTTCTTGGACTTTCACGTCAACTTATTATTAAAATGGCCAGTTTTAATTTCAGCAGTTAATTTAGTGAAAAGATAATTTAAACAAATAAACATTCAATTAAAATAAATTTAATTGACAATTAATCATCAAAAAATATCATTGCATGGAATGCACAATCATTTTAATTATTCAACCAACATCCCGAGGGGGATGCGGGTTGGCTGAGTGAGGTAGAGTGGATGGGAGGCGGTGGGTGATAGAAGGGAGAAGGGGCGGTAGGGGCCGGTGGGATGGATAGTTGAGGCGGGGTGCGAGTTCTAGTGGGGAGATAAGGGGAGTTGGAGTATGGGTGCCGGTGGTTGAAAGAGAGGAGGGGAAGGGTGGCAGGGGAATAGGGAGGGGAGTGGGTCAAGGGGGTAGGGGTAGGAGGAAAGTAAAAAAACAAATTCAAATTTTAGATTCAAAATTTAAAAATAATATACAATAAAAAAATTTGTTAAATGTTAATAAAAAAATACTAATATCAAATAATAATAATAATAATATAATTAAATATATAAAATTCTAATTAACTATAAACAAAAATAATTAAAATAAATGTTAATGAAACTAATACTAATATTGTTGAATAATAAAAATACTAAAATACTAATATCTATATATAATTTAACTAAAAATTATAAAAATAACTAAATTACTATAAAAATACAAAAATAAACTAAAAATCTAAAAAATGTTAAACTAATTAATTAAAACTATGTTAGAAAATTATGAAAATACATGTAAAAATCCATATACATCAAATCCCCCACACTTAAAATTTTTCACTCCTGGGAAAAACAATCAGAAAGAAAACACAAGTAGTCGTAGAAAAATCAAAACATCAAAATTACAAGTTCAAAATTCTTCAATATCTTTCCTCATAAAATATCATGCTTCATTTACAACTCCAATTTTCAAAAACCATTTTTCTCTTTCACTTTCATTCTTTCCAAAACAAGTACGTACACTAATTTATCATGTGAACTACCTTTCCATTACACTCATTGCTCGAAAAATTTGATCAAAGTTTTTCTCAATTCTCATACACATGCATACTTACCCTAGGATTGCCATGAATTTCAAATCTCCACTAGTGGAAATCAAAAGAATGCACCAATCTCAAGAACTTTACAAAAGGTTCAAATGTCTCTGAGGCTGTGGGACGGTGGGTTAAAAAAATTGACATCTTTTTTGTAAAAAGGAGGGTTGAATATTGAAATAAATGCATGATATATGTCAATCCAAATGTCTCCCTCAAATTTCCCCCTAAAACTCTTTCTCCCTCACACTTAAGACATTTCTTGTCCCCAAGAATATGATAATCTAATGTTTCGCTCTTTCTTTCACTCTTTTTTTAAGATACAACTCACTCAAATAATATGGTCAGGAAAAACTGGTGAGGATCAACTCAAAAACCCCATGAAATAAATTCCAGACAATAATCCCAAAGAATGGTACAGAAGTAGCGTATATGATGTAACATCTCAATGAAGGCAGGTCATATAGAAAACTCTCTAATTCCTGGAGTAATCGATCATCACTTTTATAGGTATCCCCAAAGGTGAGGGTTACAGCGTAATGACCACCAATGTACTCATTGTTGGAACCAAAAGGGTTCTATATTCCCATATCAAAATACATGAAATGAATGTGGATACTGTGAAAAATAACTCGTATGATCAGGATGGGATAATGTCACTCCATGTACATCAAATGACTCACTCCCCCTTGAAGAACCCTCTCCATGAGTAAATCTCTCCCCCCCCCCCCCACTTAGATTGAAAATTAACATGCAAAAATTAAAGAAATTGGTAGGGAAGGGTATCAGCTTGGGCTCATCCTAAAAGGATCCTTCATGGCTTCTAAGGGATATACGATGGAGAAAATTTATGGGTGGCTCAGTGGGTCATTGGGGCTGAAAAATCAAACAGATTCCTCGATCATTTTAGTGAAACTTTTAAAAATTCCTATCACTTTGATGGAAAAAACATGGAAAGTTCTAGAAGACAAAACATGGTTGAGATTCCCTCAAGAAAAATAGAAATAAGAGATGACTATAAAATGTCTTAGAGTCATCACGAGTATGGAAATATAATGTTGGACAGCAAAAATGAGCATGAGTGTAAATAAGTGTCTCAAAAAAATACACTTTTTTGAAAAACATTTTTAAAGTATGAAATAATATCAGCAATCATCTAACTCATGAGATCAAGGATCAAAGAATTACAAACAAGAATTAGGTGCTCAAACTGCCTAGGGACATAAGTGGTATGTTTCCGACTATGTTGCGACAAAAATACAATAGCTTTTATGTGGGTTCATCAATGACAGGAATGTTAGTTTTTTTTTTTTTTTAATTTTTCAAAATTTTCTTGTTTTTTTTGTTTGTTTGTTTTTTTTGTGTGTGTTTTTTTTAGTTTACATGTTGTTTTTGGAAGAATAAAATATGACAAAAATAAAACACTTCCCTGTGTAAGTGCAGATAGACGCGGAGAGGCTGTTTGTATCCGATGAAGCTCTGGAAATGATATACCTATAAAATCTACACATTGACAACACATACCTGCATCATATCATAAAGATAACATCAAGGATCATATAAATGGAAGAAAATATGCAGAAGAGTGATGAGTGCACACATATATCAGGAGTAGCTAAAATTTTTTCACACATTCCATGTTTTATTTTCTCAAACAAATAGAATAGTTAAAAGAATAAAGGGGGAAAATGAAACTGGAACATGGGTTGCCTCCCAAGAAGTGCTAAGTTTTACGTCTTCAGCCAGACGGATAGACAATGTTCAATCATCTTGGTCCATCAGCTCAGAACTCCTCTACCTCTTACGAGAACTAGTGGTTGTGTTGTTGATATCACGGGGATTCTTAGTGGGATTAACCACCTCCGGAGCGTAGTGAGCGTGAATCTGGTGAGTAAGGAACGAAATATGTGCTCTTTGTGGTGGTGCTGGATGCTGAGCATGAATCTCTAATGAAAGTTCCTCAACCCGACACTCAATATCAGCCAGATGCTGAGTCATCCATCATACTAAGTCAGAGGGAGACAGAACAAGCGCATCAATTACCATAGAAGAATCAGAAGAGCTAGAAATTTTTTAGCTACATCCATAAAAGATATTGAGAGATATAGATAGATTAAGAAAACAAAGACCAAAGAATGAAGAAGCAGTCGGGTTGCCTCCCGATCTGCGCTAAGTTTAACATCTTCAGCCTGATGGATAACTTCTCATTGTAATTGTAGTTCTTCAATGATTCCTATCATATCTGAAGTGTGGTAAAGTTTAAGGTGTTGACCATTAATTTTAAATGGAGGCATCTTACCATCAGAAATTTCAACAGCACCATGTGGATAAACAATTGTGACAATGTAAGGACCCGACCACTTCGACTTGAGTTTTCCTGCCATGATTCGAAGTCGTGAGTTGAATAGAAGAACTTTGTCTCCTGCTGAAAAATTTCTTTGTTGGATCCGTTTGTCATGCTAGGATCAATTTTTCTCTCTTTAAATCAAATCATTGTAATATGCTTCTCTCCTCATCTCGTCTATTTCATTCATCTGTAGAAAATGCTTCTCTTGGGCAGTTTTGAAATCAAAATTCAGTTTCTTCACAGTCCAATAAGCTTTATGTTCCAATTCTATAGGTAAGTGACAGGTTTTTTCAAAGACCAATCGATATGGGGACATTCCAATAGGTGTCTTTTAGGAAGTTTTGTAGTCCCAAAGTGCATCATCAAGTTTTGTGACCCAATATTTCCTAGATGTATTTACAGTTCTCTCCAAAATACCCTTAATTTATCGATTTGAAACCTCAGCTTGGTCATTGGTCTGTGGATGGTATGGGGTGCTCATGTAGTGGTGACATCCATGGAGAGTCATTAGCTTCTGAAACAGTGCATTATTGAAGTGGGTACCACGATCACTAATGATGAGCCTTGGAATTCCAAACCAGGTAAAAATGTGGTGCTTTAAAATTTTGATGAGGACCCGAACAGTATTTTCAGAGAATTCTTCAGCTTCCACCCATTTTGACACATATTCCACACAGAAGAGGATAGAGGATTCCCTAAAAGATTTAGGAAAAGGAATCATGAAGTCAATTCCCCATATGTCAAAATTTTTAATGCCCATGATTGAGTGTTGTGGCATTTTGCGCTTCCAACTTATACCCCCAGTTCTTTGGCATTTGTCACAATTCATGAAAAATTCACAAATATCATGATTCATGGTCGGCCAGTACAAACCACATTGTAACACTTTTCTTATTGTTTGATGAATCCCATGGTTTCCCCTAGCTTCTCTAGTGTGGCACAAGTTCAAAACACTATCAACTTCTTCTTCAGGGATGCATCTTCTTATCATTCCATCCACACAGTCTTTGAAAAGTAAAGGATCATCCCAGTAGTAATGTCGTGCTTCATTCAAAAATCTTTTCCTATATTCCTTTGATAAATTGGGATGTATCACACCTGAAGCTAAGTAGTTCACGAAATCAGCATACCAGGGTGTGATTGTCTCAATGCCATAGAGTTTTTCATCAATAAATGTTTCATTGATTAGTTTGACATTGATTTCACTTGTGTCATGGTCGAGGAAAGATAAATGATCAGAAACGACATTCTCTGTTCCCTTTTTGTTCTTGAATTCAATGTCAAATTCTTGAAGTAACAGTATCCATCGAATGAGTCTGGGTTTTGCATCTTTTTTGGTCATCAGATATCGAAGTGCAGAGTGATTCGTATAGACAGTGACTTTTGAGAACAATAGATGGGATCGAAATTGTTTGAAATCAAAGACAACTGCTAGCAGCTCTTTTTCAATTGTTGTGTAATTATGTTGAGCCTCATTTAATGTGCATATAGCATAGTATATTGTTCTAAAGATACTTTATTTTCTTTGTCCCAAGGTAACTCCAACTGCCCAGTCAATGGAATCACACATTAACTCGAATGGCTGCTCCCAATTAAGTGAAATCATTATCGGGGCTTCAATAAAACGCTGCCTTAATAATTTAAATGCTTCTTGACATTCAGGGCCAAAGTGGAATGTGATATATTTTCCCAATAGGTTTGTAAGGGGTCGGGAAATAATAGAGAAATCCTTAATGAAGCATCTATAGAATCCAACGTGCCCAAGAAAACCTTGAATGGAACGAACTGAAGAAGGCATGGGTAACTCAGAGATTGTACTAAACATTTCGGCGTCAACTTCAATTCCTCTCTTTGAAATTTGATGGCCTAAACCTATTCCACTTTGTATCATGAAGTGCGACTTTTCCCAATTAAGCACCAAATTCTTTTCTTCGCATCTTTCCAAAACCTTATCCAAATGTTTTAGATAGTCATCAAAAGAATCCCCATACACAAAGAAGTCATCCATGAATATTTCAAAGAACTCTTCAATCATGTCATGGAATATTTCCATCATGCATCGTTGAAATGTGGCTGGTGCATTACACATTCCAAAAGGCATTCTCCGATAACAAAAAGTACCATATGGACAAGTGAACGTGCTTTTATCTTGATCCTATGGTGTCAATAATATTTGATTATAGCATGAGTATCCATCCAGAAAACAATAGTAATCTCATCCTTCCAATCATTCAAGTATTTGATCAATAAAGGGTAATGGGAAGTGATCCTTTCTGGTGGCATCATTTAATTTTCGATAGTCAATGCGCACTCTCCATCTAGTCACTGTTCTTGTGGTTATCAATTCTCCTTTATCATTATCAACCATTGTGGTTCCACCCTTTTTAGGTGCCACTTTCAATGGGCTAACCCACTGACTATCAGATATTGGTAATATTAAACCATCATCAAGAATTTTAATGACTTCTTTATTGACTACTTCTTTCATGGGAGGTGTTAAGCGTCGTTGTGGTTACCTGCAAGGTTTTAAATTATCTTCCATATGTATTCTGTGAGTACAAATAGCAGGACTTATAACTTTTAGATCAGTAATCATCCATCCTATTACTGGCTTCCTTTGTGACAGGACATTGAGAAATTTGCTTTCTTGTTCACTCAAAAGATTAGAATTTATGATGACTGTCAAGGTGTTTAAATCTCCCAAGTAATTGTATCTCATGTTTGATGGAAGGGGTTTAAGCTCAACTGTTAGAGGATTTTCAAGTAATGGAGTGAGTGAAGTGAAGTCATGTCTATCTAAAGGCTCGACTATGTTTCTGATGAATTCCACTACCTCAATTGATTCAGTAAACTCTTCATTTTCTTTTTGAAAATCCGCGAGATCCAGTGCATCACTTGCTAACTCATCCCATTCATCAATAGTATCCAAGAAATGATAGTCTACTACAGATGGTTTTTCTATAGCCTTTAGGACATCGAATGTTATGTTCTCATCCCCAATTATAAAAATTAACTTTCCCTCTTAGACATCAACAAGTGCTCTGCATGTTGCTAAGAAGGGTCTCCCAAGAATGAGTGGGACGTCCTTGTCTTATTCCATATCGAGGACAATAAAATCAGCAGGTAAGTAATATTTATCAACCTTGACAAGTACGTCCTCTAGAATCCCTCGAGGATGCTTCATTGAGCAGTCATCCATTTTCAAGGTGACCTTCATTAGGTTTAATTATGTGATTCCCAGTTCTTCAAGGATTCTAGACGGCATGACATTTACACTAGCTCCAAGGTCGCACAAAGCTCTTCCAAATTGACATCCTCCAATATTTCAAGGAATAATGAAACTACCCGAGTCTCTTAGTTTTGGAGGTATGGATCTAGGTATTACTGTTGAACATTCCTCGTGCATTATAATTATTCCCACATCATCTAAATTTCTTTTTTTTTTACAGAAGTTCCTTGAGAAATTCAGCATAGTGGGGCATTTGTGTGATGGTTTCCACAAAAAGAATATTTATTTGAATCTTTTTGAGCATCTCCATGAATTTTGAAAATTGAACATCCAACATCCTTTTCTTCAGTATTTGTGGAAATGGAGGAGGTGGTATGTGGGCTTTCACCCTTTCATTGAGTGCCTCATTTTACTTTTCCTTTATTGACTTTTCAGTTTTTACAAGTTTTTTTGATCCTCCTCCTCTTTAGCTTCAAGTTGGATTTATTTGTTTGTCGAGTCGTCATTCTTAATAGAAGGTATAGTCATTTTATCTATTGGTTGAACATCAGGAATTTGGTGCTCTGGTAACAGTGTACCACTTCGCAATGTGATGGCACTTTCTTCTTCTCTTGGGTTAACTCTTGTGCTTCCCGGTAGAGTTCCTTGTTGTCGGTTCTGCATTTGTGCGGCTATCTGACTGACTTGATTTTCAATTTTATGCATGGAAGCCTATAAGTTTTGGGTTTTTGACTGTAGGTTATGGGTGTTTGTCTATAAATTTTGAGTTGTTGTCTGCAAATTTTTAGTTTTTTTCTATAAATTTTGAGTTTCCATTTCTTGTAACTCAAACCTTGATTGATTGGACATCATTAGTTTAGCTATGGTTGCTCCCCAATCTTGTTGACCTTGCATTGTAGGAGGGTCCAAGTCTGTTGTTTTCTTTTGCTCCTTATATTGTTGTTGTTGTTGTTGAAATGGGGGTCGGTATTTCTGTTGAGATCCTTGCTCTTGTGATTGCATGGCAGGTCTGAAGGAAGATTGAGTAGGAAATCTAGGTGGACCCATGTTCTGGTTCATTTGTGGAGTAGTTGATGGCTCTTTCCAACCTTGATTTTAGTTATTTCCTTGCCAGTTTGTTCTGTAGTTGTTTCCATAATTCCCTTTGTTGTAGTTGACAAATTTAGCTTTAGATATCTTGGTCTTAGATGTGTTATATGGACACATGGGATAATCATGAGGACCACCACAGTGTGGAAAATGCTCAGCATGAACAACATGGACTGGCTTAGGCGGTTTTACTAACAAGTTTTCAATCCTGTTGTTGAGAGCTTCAAATTGTGCAGTGATGAATGTCTGGGCATCAACGTGATGCACTCTTACCTTTATTCTTGAAAAATATTTTGGCCACTGGAAACTGTGTTCGGCCATGTTTTGAATTAATATGTACAGATCCCCAGGATCCATTTCCATGAATGCATTACCAGTAGCTGTGTTGATGGAAGACTTACTCTCGAGTTGAAGTCCATAGTAGAAAGCTTGCAACTATTTTTCCAACTTCATCCCATGATGAAGACAATGTCTTAACATTGACATGAATCTTTCTCAAGCTTCTCCTAATGATTCGTATTCACTTTGACAAAAGTAGTCTAGGTCTCTCTTTTTTTTCAAAGATTTAGTTGTTGTGTACTATCGATCAAGATATTTTCTTCTCAACCCTTACCAAGTGAAAACTGTTTCTGGGTCGAGACTTTCCAACCAGTCCTTTGCTTTTCTTTTCAATGAGAATGAAAATAGCCACAATATCAACGCATATTCCGTCACTCCGTTATATTTAAATGTGTCACAGACTTTGAGAAATCTGTTCACATTCATATAAGGGTCTTCGCTGCTCAATTCATGAAATTGTGCATGTTGTTGAAGCAGGTTGATCATGGACGGCTTCAATTAAAAGTGCATTGCTTGAATTCTCGGTCTTGTTGTGCCTGAGATAACTCCAACTGTGTTGGGTCGTAACTCTTGTCTCATAGTAGTCTGAGGCCTTTAATTATCAAGACGGTTTTGGAAACGTGGGTGGACTTGTCCACTAGGAAGCATCGGAATGTGAGTTTCAACACTTTCCTCTGGTGGATGCATTGCGTTTGTGACTAAGGTACTGATTTGTTCTTTTCCCTTTCTTTGATGTTCAAGTTGGAGATCAAGGTATGGGTCATTCTTTGATGGATTAGAATTACGAGTGTTCACCATTTAGGTGTGCAGTGAATAAATCAAGGTCTACTGGAAATTTTCTTAATGCTAGACATGCACGTGCTCCCCGGCAACAACGCCAGAAATTTGGTACGCGCGACGCAGCGCGTCCAATTTGAAAATTTTTATAACCAACTGACTACTGTAAAAGTGGTGAGCAGGGTCGAACCATAGAGAGCACGAAATCTAGTTCACTAAAAATATTTCATTGGACAATGTTTAGACGGACAAAGGTTGAGGGAATTCCTATTTTTGAGTTTTCTTTTTTTTTCTTTTCAATTAACTAAAAGGTGTGATGAAAAAATATAAAAATAAAATTGCAAATGAGAATGATGATGGACTCTAAATCAACAAAATGTGTCTAGGATGTTAATGTCACAATTAAATTTCTACGCAGCCATGCAAGGTATTCTTTAAAGTGATTAAATATTTATTCTACTTAATTATCACCAGTTCTGAAAATATAAGCATTTTTAGATGCTCAATTTAAATTTCTTATTTCATTTAAGGTCTCGTTCTCTGGTGTCATAAATAAATTAGAAAACTCATTCAAGTCCCGAACTATATGGTGAAATGACACAACCCGTTTCTCACAAAGTTGTGTCACTAATTTTCACTTACCATCGGTCAACGCGGTTTACCTTCTCAGACCACCGCATCAACTTATTATTAAAATGGCCAGTATTAATTTCAGCAATTAATTTAGTGAAAAGATAATTTAAACAGATAAACATTATATTAAAATAAATTTAATTGACAATTAATCATCAAACAATATCGTTGCATGGCATGCGCAATCATTTTAATTATTCAACCAACATCCTGACACTAAGAAAATTACCCCTAAATCCCAACTGAAAAGGATAGCATGGTAATAAGATGACAAGTCATGTAAAATAAAACTGTGTTACCCAAAAATAATCGTGTCGGTCTTCACTCTCGCCGCATGAAAATCGTTCATTGATCTCTAACCACACCTTGGAACGTGATGACATCGCGCACCAACTATGCGACCACCAGAACAAAGGATATGAGTGATGAAGCAGATGTTAGTCGGATGCTGGTCGGCTCCTCGGATGGAAGTGATCGGTGCACGGTTGTTGGTCGGCTGCTGGTCGGCTCCTCAGATGGCAGTGACTAGTGCGCTGCAAAAACCAGAAGCAGGGGGCGGCCGAGGAAGGGGGTGCGATGGGATTAGGAGGGTGAGGGCTGGGGTTGCAGGTTCTATGAGAGAGAGAGAGAGGGTGGCCGGAGGGATCTAGGGGAGAGGGAAGCGGAGGAGAGGCGGGTGCGGGGTGCAGGTGAAGCTGGGTGATGGGAGAAGGGGGTGTGACGGGGTGTCAGGCGAGGGAGAGTGGAGCAGCAGGGGGCAGCCGGATGGAGGAGGGCGCTGGGCAGTGGGGTGCGACGGGGGAAGCAGGGTGGTGGTGGTGGAGAGGGGGATGCGGGTTGGCCGAGTGAGGTAGAGGGGATGAGAGGCGGCGGGTGATATAAGGGAGCAGGGGCGGCAGGGGCCGACAGGATGGATAGTTGAGGTGGGGTGCGAGTTCCAGCGGGGAGATAAGGGGAGAGGGAGTGTGGGGGCCGGAGGGTGAAGGAGAGGAGGGGAAGGGTGGTGGGGGAATAGGGAGGGGAGCAGGTCAAGGGGGTAGGGGGTAGGGGGAAAGTAAAAAAAACAAATTCAAATTTCAGATTCAAAATTTAAAAATAATATTCAATAAAAAATTTGATAAATGTTAATAAAAAAATATTAATATCAAATAATAATAATAATAATAATATTATTAAATATATAAAATTCTAATTAACTATAAATAAAAATAATTAAAAGAAATGTTAATGAAACTAATACTAATAGTTTTGAATAATAAAAATACTAAAATACTAATATTGATATATAATTTAACTAAATATTATAAAAATAACTAAATTAATATAAAACTACAAAAATAAACTAAAAATATAAAAAAAGGTTAAACTAAATAATTAAAACTAAGTTAGAAAATTATGAAAATACATGTAAAAATCAATGTACATCAATACCCATATATCTTCATTATATACCTCCCCACATCTTATACCAATTTTTAGATCATAAATCAAATCTAGGAAGGCTTTAGGTTGTATCTAAAGAGGTTGTTAGAAGAAGAGGTAATATTCTTAACTATGCATTTTTTATTTTACTTATTCTTATAACTCCTTAAAATCTTATTAAATTATTATTATGTAATAATAAAAGTATCAAAAACATAATTATATGTTATTATGTTAATTTTATAACTTATATCCATTTTATATTCTATAAAATGTGATATAAAGTCATCATTTTTGTGTATGGTGGACTACCGCCTTGTGAACTGATGTTATTTTTTCCATCACCACCTCTCATGACTTGGAATAATGATGGATTAAATGTTAATATATAATATTTATGATATTATTATACTTATATAATTTTTATATCACATATAACTTATTATTTTCAATTCTATAAGAATACGATAACGTTGCTCGTTTGTACAATAGACAATCTCCTCGCAAAGCGATGTGATTCATTCATGCTTTACATAGAAGGTAGTAAGGATGGTTTCAATGAAAATATGTGATATATATGAAATTAAAATTATTATATAATTTTAATATATTATTTACCTTTATTTCTTTCAATATTTTAGAAAATAGAAACAAAATTTATGCATACGTACAGCCTACCATCTCCACTAATGATGTATTTCATTTTCTATATCTAACATTTATGGATTACTATAAATATATATATATATATATATAATTAATATAAAATATATTTATATCATGTTTACAATTATTTATATAATGTAACCATGATAAATTAAGATTATCAAAAATAACAAATCAAAACACAACGAAAAACGAAGCAGTTATTGCCTGAAATACGGCTTTAATGATGAATTGTTAATAAACATGTAATAAAAGGTCACAATTAAATCATATATGGTATGATATATATATATAAGTATAGTTATATAATATATTTATAATAAACTAATATTTATTATACATGTGTATTGAATGTGTACAAAGTAAGTTCAATTTTAAGGTAAGGGTTTTTTGTCTTAATTTTTCTTCTTTGAGACATATGTTATGTTATGCACCTATCTTCTTTTGTAAGGTGAATATACAGACTAATTGACATGTAATATAATTAATTAATTTATTATTATGATATTTTAAGTTTCATTTAATTTTATTCTTTCATTGGGTCATATAATTCAGAGTTAACAAAGTTGTAACGTTTTTATGATACAATCTCATCGTTTATCAAGATTTTTTATAATTATGTTTTTGATGATGAAATTTTATGACCCATCTATAAAGAAACTCCTGAATTTTATTCTCCAATGGTTATTTAATTAGATTACATTTTCCCGTTCATTCTCCTCTCTTTATGTACTCCATAGTTCAAAATAAGTTTTTTAAAAATATTTATATCTCTCTTTGGCCAAAAACCCATTTTTCTTCCAAAACCATGTTTTGTAAAAAAAATTCAAAAATGTTTTAAAATTTATATAAATGATTTATTAAATATATTTTTACCAATGTTTTATTTTTTAATTTTCTTTGAAATCAGTCTTCATGTCATTTTCCAAACAAGGCCCATTTGGATTTTATTAAAAATGTGAAAGGAATATTTGTTTTAACATGTATGGCATGAACAAAATTTCCCAATGTCATGACCATTATTTGATTTGAATAATAATTTATATGTTTTTAAATTTATTTTCAATGAAAATTATTTCCATAATATTTGATGAATTTTTATTTTTAAAAATGGGATTTTCAATGAAAATATATTTTTCTCAAGAAACATTCCAAGGGATTTTTCTTTAAAAAATCATTTTCCATATTAGATGACATCCTCTGATGTTACTTAATCTTTACTGTGGATATGATCTAAGAATACCAATCTTATTATTTCTCTGAATGTTTTATGTTTATAATGACATGGTTCTTATGATATATTTTTGTTTTTTAATGGGTTATAGCATGATAAAATGCTTATGAAACCCACTTCTTTTTCTATGAATTATGCTTTGATGAAATGATGAAATGATTATGAAACCTATTTCTTTTCCACATGTTATGTTATGGTGAAATTTTTATGAAACCTATTTGTTTTAATCAATTATGATATATTTAATTTTTTATGATCTTGTGGAATACAGATGTATGATTTTTATTATGTTGCGGGTGGGATATATATCTCACTCTAATGCATTGGGTAAATATTGATAGCTCATTAGATAAATAGGACTGAAATGGGGTGTGAACTTTGTTCAGTAAGGGACTTTATCCACTATAATAGTCTCGGGAGTGAACCTTGACTACTATGATGGTTTGGGGAGTGAACCCATTCTACAATTCTAGTCTTAGAAATGATCCTTTAAGTACTAAGGAAGTGATTTTTTATGCTTATGTGTATGCCACAAATCTATGACTTTTGCTAATTTTATATTTTCATTGTTCATATTCTTTAATTCCATTATTATTCATGTATTATGAAATGATACTATTTATTCCATGACTCAAGTTTATGATCTATGATATGCATGGTATAGTTTTAAAATTTTATTATCATGTTCTCATTCCCTTATGCTCATGATATGTTGATATCTCTCTTTTTTATACTTAATGGGAATCTGATATCACCCTTTCTTGTATTTCCTTTCCCCATGTTTTGATGAAAGGTATTATGTATGATATTTCAAATAACGTTGGTAGTTATAATGATCATAGTAGTAGGTGACGTAGCTCACTTATGAACTGGTTGTTTATGTGTACAATTTTATAATGTCACTAAACCTAAGTAATTTTAATATAGATCGTTATGTTTTTAATTAATATTTGTCTATTAATATGTAATATTTATGTATTAAAATTTGGGTCTTTGTAGTTTGTATTAGATAAATTTGTAGTAAAACTTTAGAAATTATGATGAGAAAACTATAGTGAAATATCTAAGGATATGTCTAAGGATAAGTCTAAGGATGATTCAAAGTATAGGAAAATATCCTAGAATTTTTATAAAGGATAAAGTGAGTGGTTTATAATAAATAACATCCCGGTCTGAATATTATAAGTGGATCTTTCATAGAGTTACCGAGGGGTAACAACTCTAAAAATGATGCATTGAGTTGGACTCAATCTTCAATGGGTGCATGAAAATGTTCATTTCTACACACCTAGTTTGAAACTCCCAAGGGATATGATTTAGAAATTCAAAAACTATTTACAAACCATCATGAAGGATCTATATAGATGATGACTATAAATAACCTAGTATAAACCTAAGGTGTCATGATTTATACATACTATAAGTAACTTTTCTGATTATGTGGTTCCCCAATATGATTATTTTTTCTTACATTATGTGTTTTGGTTTTATTTAATGGATGGAACCTAAAGGAATTGTGTTAATACTTAGTGTGATAGAAAACAAAATGAGTGTCCTCCCACATGGCCAAATGTTATGGGAGATAAATGAAAAATATCATTGGTATACTCACAAAACTTTTTCAATCCATGAATCATGTTAAACATTTAAATAAGAAAATAATGGAACAATGCCATGTTGAGTCCTTCATGAGGAAATTTCAACCTTATTTAAGTGGTTCGACTAATTCTCTAGTTGTTGAACAATATATTAGTATCACTAAAAAGATATTTTCTATTCTACATTGTTTAGAACATGAAAAAATCATTTTGGTTGTTTATCATTTATAAGTTGAAGTCGATCAATGGTGTACTCTCATCAAGAATATAAGGGAAATGATGAAATTGAATCTGTTGAGTGGGATGAGTTTAATAACATGTTTTTCAACATATACTTCCCTCATATTATTTATATAAAAATGGAGAAGTAATTCCTTGAACTGAAGTAGAAGGGTGATGAATATATTGGTACCTATGAGGAAAACTTTACAAAACTCATGAGGTATGATTTTGGCATTATCCTCCAACCTAAAAGTAGGTTCACCCAATTCTTTAGTGGATTAAAACCAAGTCTATAAAAGGAATTTTCCATAAGGGCCTTCAGTATCTATGAAGAAATCATTTTATGTGCTCTCAAGGTGGAAATGGATATTGGAGTTACCCATCAAACTCGTGTTTTTCACAAGAAATGGAAGATGTAGTTTAAGGGAAACTATAAAAGACATGGTGAAAATAAGATGATCTTTCCTTTATTCTCTAAGTTTATAAGGAAACAAGAAGGAAATTATATTAAGGGGGCTAGTAAATGTTATAAGAGTGTAAAGGAATGTTATTGTCCAATAAAATGCAGATTTTATGAGAATAAGTTAGCTAACGATGAAAATTGAGGGAAATATCCATAGAATGAACCACCCACACTCCATTGTTTCAAGTGAAAGGATTATTGATATTATTCCAACTAATTCCCAAATTCAAAAGATAATGATGAATATTGATGTCAACAACCTCTTAAGTTTTGGGATAAAGTAAAATCTCATGTGATCACTATTTCTGATGAGGGGTGTGATAATGATGTGGTGAAAGTTACACTTACCATCCAATCTAGAAATAGTATTGTATTATTTGACTATAGATCTACTCACTTTTTAATTTCTAAATAATTTGATAAGAGTATCAAGATGCCACCCAAATTATTATATGTAGAGTTATGAGTGAAAACCCCTAATGCTATAATGATAACGTCTAAATTATATGATTCTAATCTAGTTGAATTTTATGAGAATATGCTTCCAATAAATCATTTATTTATTCCTCTAGTTAAATTTAATGTTGCCTTAGGAATGGGTTGTATTTATCTACATAAATCCCACATTAAATTCTTAGGAAGGTAAGTTACATTTTATATTCCAAGAAAAACTATGATTTTCTATTAGGATGATGATAAATATGAATTTCTAGTGGAAATCACATCCATTGTATGGGTTTTGATTCCTATTAAAGAGGGGTGTTTATCTTAGATGCTTGGGGAGAAACTCAACATCGATGATATTCCTATTGTGTGGGATTTTTTTATGTGTTCCTAGAATTGTTTCCTAAACTTCCACCAAAATGTGAAGTTGAGTTACCAATATAACTCAGACATGGTTCCATGTCTATTTTAAGGACTCCCTATAGAATGGAATCGATTGAGTTATAGGAATTGAAAAGGAAAATATAGGAGAACCTTGACAAGGGATTAATTTATCCAAGTGTATCTCCTTAGGGTGAACCTATTCTTTTTAAAAAAAAATATGCATTGATATGACTTTTCCTTTATTATAAATATTTGAAAAAGATCACAATCAAGAAAAATTATCCTTTGACCTATATTGATGACCTATTTGATCAACTAGCTAGTGATCAATAATTTCCAAAGATTGACCTTCATTATAGATATCATGAATTGAGGTTCAAGAAGGAGGATATACCCAAGACAACATTCCTTACAAGGTATGGACACTATAAATATATAGTAATGTCATTCAGTCTTACTAATTATCTCACTATCTTCATGGATTTAATTAATAGTCTTTATATATTACCTTGACCTATTTGTGGTAGTCTGTATAGATGATATTATTATATATTCAAAGATAATGTAATATCATGAACATCACTTGAGAATTGTACGAAAAACACTAATTAAAGATAAAATATATGAAAATTTTAAAATGTGTGAATTTTTGTTGAAAAATGTTTTATTTTAGGGTCATATAATCTCAAGATATAGTATATATATAGATCCGTCAAAGATAGGGTCTATTGAATTTTATTCTAGACCACCTATAGTGATTGATATCCATAGTTCTCTTGGTTTATCTAGATATTCTCAATGGTTTATGGTGAATTTATCATGAATATATAATCCACTAACCAAGTTAACTTGTAAAGGAGCCAAGTTCCTCTAGATAGATAAATATAAGGAAAACTTCAAGGAACTTAAGTGAAGATTATTCATCACACCAATTCTTACATTAACCTGCAGTGGAGAAGGGTTTTTAATCTATAGTGATAAATCAAAGAATGGATTAAGATGTGTTATTATGAAAAATTATATTGTTATAGCTTATGCCTCATGAAAATTTAAGGTCTATGAGAAAAATTAACTAACTCGTGATTTGGAGTTAGCTATAGTAATTTTTTCATTAAAGATATGGAGGAATTATCTTTACGGAGAAAAGTTTGTTATGTATTCCAATCAAAAAAGTTTAAAGAAAATATTTATGCAGAATGAGTTGAATATGTTCCATATAAGATGGTTATAGATAATTAAATATTATGACTTCTCAATACATTACCACCCTATGAAATTGAAAATGGTTTCGATGATTTGAGTCGAAAGAGTCATGCTATCTTATCCATGATGATGATCACAAAAGATCCAATATTTCTAGATTTGAAAAGGATGGATCTGGTAATTTTGAATGAAGGGGATAAATCTCATCTTACTCAATTGAATTTTTAACTATCCATCCAAGTAAAGAGTAAGGAGGCATATAAAGAATATATAAATCCACAAAATAAGGTTATAAATGTTTCTGAGTTTAAAAATGGTCATGAGGGAATGATAGGGTTCAGGAACCATGTATGTGCTCTGTCCATACCATATTTGAAGGATGTTTTAGAGGAATATCATAGTTCTTCATTCTAAATTCATCCTAGAAGTATGAAGATGCATAGATATTTGAAAGAGTAATTACTGTGAGATGACATGAAGAGAGATATCATAGTTTTTGTATCTCAGTGATTGGTATTTCATGAATTTAAGTCTAAGAGAAAAATATATATAAGGGGATGTTACATCCATTTCCCATACTATAATGGAAATTAGAAAACATCACCATTGATTTTTTCATCAAACTCCTCAAAATATCTAAAGGGTATAATGCTCTATGTGTTGTAGTCGATATCCATACAATGTTTTCACACTTAATCACTATAAAATAATATTTCTCTTTGGACCAAAGTTCTAGGATATACATTAAGGAAGTGTTAAGGTTGCATGGAATACCACATTCAATTATATCCAATCAAGATATGAGTTTTACCTCAAAGTTCTTACAAAGTATCCAATAAGCTCTTGATACAAATTGAGTTTTATAATTTCGAATAATTGTCAGACATATTTTTAGTTTAAGAGAATAATTAAAACCATATTGGATATATTGATATTTTTTTCTCTCAATTTTAAAGGTATTTGGGATCAACACCTTCCTCTAGTGGAGTATTCATACAATAATAGCTTTCAATCGAGAATTAAGATGGCTCCTTATAAATCCCTTTATGGAAAGAAGTATAGAATGCTAATATATTGTAATGAAGATTGAGAAAGAAATTTAGTGTGAATTGATATAGTTGAAGAAATTGTATATATGTTTAGATTAATTAAACATCACATAAGGGTGTAATAAAGTCAGTAGAAAAGTTATGTTGACAATTTTCAGAGTGATTTGGAATTTAAAGTTGGAAACAAGGTGTTTCTAATAATTTCTCAATGGAAGAAGGTATTGAGACTTGAATAGAATGGGAAAATAATCCCAAGGTATATCAGATCATTTTAAATTATGTATCATATCAGGATAGTAACCTATCAGTCCTCACTTCCACCAAGCCTCTATCAAGTTCACAACATTTTCCATCTATCTCTCCAGAGGAAGTGCATACCTGATCCTTCACAAGTACTAAACATTTAGTTCATACCACTATTGAATGATATTTTTTATGAGGAACAACAAATGTATATTTTGGATCTTATAGAGAATGTTCAAAAAAACAATACCACTAACTTGATCAATGTTTTGTGGTGAAACCACCAGTTTGAAGAAGCTACGTGGGAACAAGAGGATATGATGAGGTAGAAGTATCCTCATATTTTAGTATCAGAGTGAAATAATTTTTAGGGATAAATTCATATTAATTGGTGTATAAAACTTTTATATTTTATGAATTTTTTCTGAATAAATTCAATTTTTTTGATATCTTGCATTACACGCAACACCGAGTTTTAACAAACCACGAAAAACTATTAATATTATTATTTAAAAATTATAATTATTAATTGAATATTAAAATTGGTGGAATGAATATGAATAAAAAAATTTAAATATTAAGTATAATGGTTTTATATAAATAAAACATGTTTATAAAAAACACTTAATTTTTTATAAATTATTTATATGTTTTAAAAACATTATTTTCTCGAAAAATGTTTTTTATTTATTTTTGTGAAAAATAATAAAATTAATTTTTGAAACTTTTAGAAAATTAATTTGATAAAATAAATATAATTTTTTAAATAATAATTTCAAAATTATATTAGGGTGATTTTTTTTGATATTTTTTTATTTTTTTGAAAAGATTAATTTTTTGATGAACATTGAAAAATAATTGTTTTTATTGAAAACTGTCTTTTCGTTTAAAGAATTTGTAGGGTTAATTTTATTTTATATCGGATTTAAAATTAAAATTAGTAAATTTATGTATCTATTAATTTAATTTCTATAATTGGATTCATTTTCGTAATTAATTTTTATATAAAAACTTTTTAAACATTTGAACATTTTCTCTTTGGAAACCCGTTTTCTCATCATATATGTGGGTTTAATTTAAAATTTAATTTTTAAACTTGTGTGAATTTAATTTGGAAAAATGAGTTCTATATTTGCAATCACCATAATTTATATTATATAATAAGATCAATTTAATTTTTTTTTTCAAAAAATAGAATAAATATAGAAAAATTAATTATCGTGGTTATGGTTAAAACGGGTTTATCAAGGATTAAACTAAAATGATAAGGGGTAAAATCACCTATAAGCTTTTGAAAATCTCATATGTTGGTCATATTTCAGCATAAAATCATATAAGGTTCAATAATTATCCATTTTTTTAGCCTTTTGGAATATTAAAAACATGGATACGCATTATTATTTTTAAAAATACCAAGGGTGTCCCATCTCCTACTTATAGAAGGCCACCCCATCTCTTCTACTCTTCACACTTGAAGAAAAATTGTTTTGAAAAATACCTAACAAAATATATTTCTTAAATCTATCCCAAAAATCCTATATCCCTTGTTGAGATCAAAAATCCAATCTAGAATGGATTTAGGTTAAACCTAAAGCGGGAGTCTGAAGAAGAGGTTAAATTCTTAACTATGCATTTTTCTTTTACATATTCTTATAAATCCTTCAATTATTCTTCAAATATTATTGTATAATAAAAAAATTATCTTTAATATACTTATATTTTATTTCTTTCAATTCAATAACCTATATCCATCTCCTCCTCCATCAAATGGGATACAAAATCATCATTTGTGTGTACAGCAGACTACCACCTTGCAAACTGATGGTATTTATATTCCATCACCGCCTCTCACATCTGGATATAATGATGGATAAAATTTTTATATATTATATTAATGATATTATTATACTTATATAATTATTATATCACATTTAACTTTTTTTACTTTCAATTTTATGGGAATACGATAATATCGCTCGTGTGTACAGAAAAATACCGTCTCGCGAAGCGATGTGATTCATTCACGCATTACATGGAAGGTAATAAGGATGTATTTAATAAATATATGTGATATATATGAAATAAAAATTATTCTATAAGGGTAATTTATTTTTTACCTTTACTTATTTCAATCCCTCGATAAAATAGAAATAACATTCATGCGTACGTAAGACCTACCATCTCCATGAATGATGTATTTCATTTTTTATCTCTAACTTTTATGGATTACTCTATATAAATATAAAATGAATATATATGATATTTATATCATCATTATTATTTTTTATATTATTTTTCCATGATCAAATTAATAGGACCAAAAATAAAAACTCAAAACATACATGAAAAACAATGCAGTTATTACCCAAAACGTGACCTTAACATGAAATTGTTAATAAATGGATAATAAAAGGTCATAATTAAATCATATATGGTATTATATATATAATTATGGTTCATTTATATATTAATAATAAACTAATATTTATTGTATAGTGGGTTTTAACATGTATGAAGGAATTCGAGATTTAAAGTAATGGTTTTTTGTCTCAATTTTCCTTCTTTGAGACATATGTTATGTTATAAACCTATATTATCTTATAATGTGTACATAAAGATCAATTGCTATTTAATATCATTAATTTATTTATTATTATAATATTTTAAGTTTTATTTTATGGTATTTTTTCATTGGGTCTTACTATTCAATGTTACTAAAGTGGTAATGTTTTTATAATACAATCTCATCAATTATCAGGATTTTTTATAATTATGTTTTAGATGATGAAATATTATGATCCATATATCAAGAAACTAATGATTTTTTATCCTATGTTTATTTCATGAGAATACATTTTTTCCCTTAATTTTCCTCCCTTTATGTACTCAAAAGTTCAAAAGAAGTTTTTTTTTCAAAAAAATGTCTTTATTTCTCTCTTCAGTTAAAAACCCCTTTTTCTTCCAAAACCATGTTTTCTAAAAAAATAATTTTTTTAATATTATATAAATGATTTATATAAAAAAATTTACCTATGTTTTTATTTTTTTTCAAAAAAAAATTAAATGAATCTTCATGTCATTTTCCAAACAAGGCATATTTGGCTTTTAATGAAAATGTGAAAGGAATCTTTGTTTTAATGTGTACGACATGAAGAGAATTTTCTATCATGATTAACATTATTTTATTTGAATATTAATTTATATTTTTTCAATTTTATTTTAAAATAAAATTACTTCCACAATATTTTATGAATTTTAAATTTTAAAAAAGTGATTTTCAAGAAAGTATATCTTACTCAAGAAATGTTCAAAGTTATTTTTCTTTCAAAATCATTTTTCATCTCAGATGGAATAATTTGATGTTACTTATGATATACTAGGTATATTATACAAGGATAAAATTCTTATTGTTTTTCTTAATGGTTTATGTTTATGATGACATGATGCTTATGAAATCTCTTTCTCTCTCCTAGGGTTATACAATGATAAAATGCTTATGAAACCCACATATTTTCCTTGGGTAACACTATGATGAAATGATGAAATGATGAAATGATGAAATGATAGTGAAACCTATTTATTTCCCATAGGTTATGATATTATAAAATTTTTATGAGACCCATTTATTTTTATGGGTTCTTATATGATTAATTTTTCATGATCTTATGGTAAACATTTGTATGTTTTTCATTAAGTGAATTGAGGAACCTATATCTCCCTCTAATTAATTGGGTAAAGATTGATATCTCATGTGATAAACAAGTCCTAAATAGGGAGTTAACCCAATTCAATAAGGGCCTTTTTCCACTATGATATTCCTGGGAGTGATCTTTGACTACTATGAATGTTTGGGGAGTGAACACATTCTACTATGATAATCTTTGAAATGAGGTTTGAACTGCTAAGGAAATGATTTTCTATGCTTATGAGAATTCCAAAAATCAATGACTTATGATAATTTTATGTTCTCGTGGTTCATTTTCTTTGAATCCATTTTGATTAATGTCTTATTAATTGCCAATATTTATGCCAAGACTCAAGTTTATGATCTATGATATACATGGTATGGTTTTAAAATCTTATTATCATGTTCTCATACCCTTATTCTCATGATATGTTAATAAATCCCTTGTATTACCTTACTAGGAATCTTATCTCACCCTTTATTGTGTTTATTTTACCCTGGTTATGATGAATGATATTATTTATGATATGTCTAAGAGGGGTTCTAGGTATTAAAAACAAAGTGGGAGTAATATAACTCAGTTAGGAACTATTTATTTATGTGTCCAAGTTTCCAAAGATATTAGACCGAAATGATTATATTATGGATCATTATGTTATGTAATTAATATTTATCTATTAATATGTAATATTTATGTATGATAATTTTGTGTCTTTATAGAGTGACTTCCCATTATTGAAAAGTTTTGAGTATTTAAAAAAATATCACGCCTCCTCCCTGGTAAAAGTGCACCCCAGTCCTCTTCTTTCCACACTTTCAAAGCCATTTTTCCCAATAACTACCCAAATTAATTACTTACTTATAGTACCATGTTCTAGATTCATTGGTTTTATTTTAAATCCAATCTAGGGAGGCCATATGTAAAACCCTAAAGTGGTGTTCCGAAGAAGAGGTATCTTTCTCAACCGATCATATTTGTTTCATTTCTTCATAAACCTCTATAAAATATTATTAAATAATGATGATATAATAACATAAGTATCTCATATATAATTATATGTTACTATGTTAATTTCATAACATACATTTATCTCCTCTTTCATCAAATGGGAAACAACACTATCGTTCATGTATACTGAGAACTACCACCTCACGGACTGATGTAATTCATTTTCCATCATCACCTCCCATAGATTTTCATAATGATGTATTTAATTTTTATATATCATATTCATGAAAAATTATCCATTCTATAAAATTAATATATCATATACATTCTTACCTTACCATTCATTGAAAAATGATAATATCGTTTATGTGTATAATAGACTACCACCTCACGAAGTGATGTGATTCATTTATTATTACCACATAATATGGATGGTATATGTAAGTGTATTTAAATAAATCATATTATATTTATGATATTATAATCATTATTTAAATTTAAAATAACACTTACCTTCTTTCCATCAAGATCATTGAAAAATGGAAACGTTACTCATGTGTATGTATGGCCTATCATCTCCATGATTGTAATGTGGTTCATTTTTTAAAAACATATTTCATGGTTTGTTTTTAAATAATACATGATGTATAAAAATTATAATTATTTAATGATTATTATTAGGTATATTATATAAAAATGAACCTTGTTACCATGTTTAATGCGTAGATGATGTTTTGAAATTATGAACTGAGTGTCCTCAAAACACCCGATGTTAAAAAAACTGAATATGTAATTAAATATGGAATTAAAATAAATGAATTAAATGGTTTAATAATAAGATATTAAACCTATAAATAGTTCTTAATAAAACAAATAATTTATATAAGTATATTATATGGTAGATAAAGGACATACATGACAAGTCTAGACTCAAGGTAAAGGATTTCTCATCTCACTGTTACTTCCATGAGGCATATTCCATATTCACCACTTATTTATTTTATATAGTGTATATATTGAAATTTTTAATGTTATATCATGAATATATTTATCTTTATGGTATTTAAAATTTCATTTTATTCGATTACTTTCCTAGGGGTTATGATCAAAAGTCACCATGGTGGTAAGAGTTTATTTCACAATATTATCATTATTCGGGATTAATTATGTTTAAGTCTCATTTGGGGGAATTAGTTGATGTTTTAATCTTAAAATAAATCCATTTTATTATACTCTTTTTATTCATGAAATTTTCAAATAATATTACCATTTCCCTCTCTTTTGTACTTAAAATTATTGAGATTTTTTTAAGAAAAGTTAACTTTATTTATCTCTTTAGTCAAAAATCATTTTTCTTCAATATCTATGTTTTCCAAAAAAATAATGTTTTTATCATTATTCATATGATTTATTTAATAAAATTTTACCGATGTTTTATTTTTTTACAAAATATTTTGAATGTAATTTTCTTATTATTTTCTGAATGAAGTACTTTTTAATATTTGTACAACCGTGCAAAAGGAATATTTTTTTAATTATACAATATATATGGTATTACCCACTATTAAAAAAATTATTTTATTTGAACCTTAATTTATAATTTTAGAAGGTTATTTTAAAATAAAATTATTTCCACAATATTTTGTGAATTTTAATTTTTTTAAAGTTGTTTTCAAATTGGAATTGTTATTTTCTTCAAGAATGTTTTTAATCTTTTTCTAGTTTTTCTATTAATAAAGAACAACATTTGATGTTATATATTAATTATAAATTATGTATATATGTATCTCAAATATATATGTATCTTATTATCCCTTCCTTTTATGGGGTAATACATGTCTTATGTTCATTTCTAAAATACCTTCATTATGAAATTTCATTTGATTATTATATGAGGTAAGATTATGCAACACATTTTATTATATATGGTAAATTATTATCTTTATGACATATAATTGATTTCCTATAAGTGGAACACATAAATCATGAACATTTTGTGATGGGTGCACTCAAATATTACTCCAATGTATTGTGTAAAGCTTTAGTCCCATGAGGCACCATGTATAGGATTAGGGAGTAAACCTAATGCATTAGGGTAATTTTTACACCATGTGATATTGTCTAGGAATTTATCCTTAACTCATGATTATGTCGTGTTATATTTTTATACTTCATTTACTATGATTTCATGATCTTATAATACCATGTTATTTATGTTATTCTCCTATTTGATTACTCATGAGCCTTCTTTTTTTATATCATTTTATCCCTAGGACTCACGTGTTATGTTTCCCTATAATTTTTATTCCCTTACTAGGATTTTTTTTCAATCCCATTTCTTTTATGTATCACCCAGGTAATATTATGAAGTTTTAGGAGATCAAATGGAATAAGGAGATAATTATAGAGAATAAAATAAATTCAATTTTGTTTCATTTCTCTTCTTTATATATTATAAACCCAGTATTCGAAAGGCACTAGGAATTTTCATTCCTTGTAGTGTATTAATTTTTATTTATGTTTAAAATCATGAAATAATAAGTTTCAAAAGGTTGGGTCACTACAGTTTGTATCATATGAATGTTTTAGTTAAACTAGGATGAAAAAACTTTAGTGAGATCCCTAATGATGATTAAAAGTATATGAAAATATCCTAGAATTTTGGTAAAGGATAGAGTGAGTGCTTTATAAGAAATTAAATACATGTTTAGATATTGAAAGTTGATGTGGATATATCATAGTTATACCTAGGGGTAATAACTTCAAAAAGAAAACATTGATCTAGACTCGATCGTCACCTGGTTCATGACAATGGGCCTTATTTCACACATGGTTTGACACACCTAGGGGATATGCTTTGTAAATTCACAAACTCTTTAAGAATCATTATTAATGACTTCAAAAAATTGTTTGTATAGAAAACCTATAATAAATAATATCCATGCATAACCTATACTGAAACCTATAGACTCATAAGTTAGGATATACTTATAATGTATAAGTTATTACTCCCAAATTTATAAGTTTCCCTTTAATATGTTTATTAGTTGTAATATTTTCATCATTTTTATCTTATTTTATTTAATGTTGTGAAATATGAGAAATAATGTCAGAAAATAATGTGATGGGAAATGTAATGATTTCCCTAAAATGATTCCTAACCTAATGGGAACTGAATTCAGACATCTTTTGATCATACCAAAAGATATATTTCTAATTAGGATTAATAATTAGAATATAGTTGAACTTAAAAACACAAAAAAAAAGATAATTATATATAATCATATAAGTTCAAGTGTTAAAGGTGATAAATAAAAGAATATTAAATTTCTAATATGTCAAAAAATTGGGAAGACGTAATATTTAAAATGACTTAAAGGAAGTGAAAGATGATATATGTGTAATAAATGAGGCCAAAAAGCAGTTAATTGTGGAAGAAAAATGAATAGTAGGATTAACAAGATGTTGGTAAATAAAGTTCAACCTAAGGCGCCACTATTAGTTTAATTTTATAGATGTGAGAAAATTGGTCATTATCCGAGTTGATGCCCTAATATAAGGATTAATTCCTAAGGGCCTGTTTTATGAAAATCAATAAATTGGAATGATTTAAGTGTTTAAGTTTTGGTATTTTAGAATCATATTTTAGAAGTATTTTTACTAATAGTATTATTGTTATAATAATTATGAAACTTCTAAGGATCGATATGTAGAAGTTTTTCTTTAAGAATTTTTAATAATATATTGAATGGTACTAATAACCTAGAAAGGTGATTTAATGTTAATATGATATTTTTAAAAAAAACCGTGATTAAGGAAAATATAATCATTGATATGTTATTTATTTTGAGTTAATTATAGTAAATTTAAGTTATTTGATTTTGTAGAAAATAATGAGTTGGATAACTAACCTTAGAGGTTAAAAAGGTGATTTGATGAGTAATGGTGTTTTGGATTATGTTCATCATATTCTTGAGAAATTTATAGGATCAAGGTGGATTATTAATATGATTATCACTATTATTTCTCCATAGTTTTAGAAAAAGTAAAATTCATAAATCAGGTGACAACCCATCACATTCGGAAAGGTCGTGGGGCTTAAACCAACAACTAAAGGGTGACAAGGGGGAAATTCCTTCCACTAGACTATGAAATGTACTGGTTAGTATGAAATTATTTTTACTTAAATAATTAGGTGGATAAATATTAAACAAATATTTGGAAACATATTATAGGATCAAATATTTTTTAATTTTTATGATTTTAAGGGGATTAATGATATTTTAGGAAACGCTTTATTAGGTTGAGAAGTTTATAAACTTTAGTGTTAACATAAAGGTTTATTTTGGAAGAAAACTATTATGTTTTTGGATATGTAAGTTGAAGGGTGTGAGTTAAACTTTGAGTTTAAAACCTGCTTTCATGTTTAAGTTATTAAGGTTATTTGGTATATAGGTTAATTTATTTAAGTAATGATCTATTTCAATCCTTTGGTTTATTTTTAAATTTTAGATATTAATATATTTATATTTATTTTGGGTATTATATTACATTATGCTAACAATTTTGGTTTTAATAAAGATATCAGGAATAGTGTTTTACTCTCTTATAGATCAGATGATTTGTTAAAACTTAATTTTAGTACTTCAAGCAAAAAAATCATATTCAATATTCATTCCTTAGTGTAAGAGGTGAAATGGAAATTGATATAAGCACAACCAAATGATGAAATTGTGTTTATGAAATGAAAAGAAATAAATTATATTTTTTTCTCTATCATGATAGTAAAAGAATCCCTCAAATCTAGGAAACGGATCTTGAAACAAAAAAATTATCATATTACCTTCATATCTGATGAATCAATAGTCTTTTAAGTCATCATAGATTTATGGTTTTGTGGTTTTTAACTTTCTATTTATCACTTACTTTATTATAATTAGTGATCTATATCAATATCCATAATTATTTATGCTTTTATTCCATGTCCATTTTTCACTTTCCACCATTTTTCTTCTAATTAGAAACCTAATTATGAGTTATTCCATATGACTTTTTTATTTCTCATTCCCTCTTTTAAGAGGAGGTTTTATTAACCATTTTTATGATGTGGGCTTTCCACAAAAGAATTTTTACATGTCAAAATAAGCACAAATTAAAATTTTGAGGATGAAATTTATTTAAGGGGGTAGAATGCAACACCTTGGGATATTAAAAAAACATTATGTTCGATAGTTTATAAAACATACAACACTGATATTAAAAAAACTATAATATATTAGTAAAATACTATTATTTAAACAAGACCATCAAAACATAGCCATTAAAACTAGAGGTATGAATAGTAAAAACCATATTATGAAAAATATATATTAATTATTAAAAAAATATAAATGTATTTATTAATTCATAATAAATAAATACTCAAATTTCAGTAAAGTCATTTGATGCTTTAAAAATATATTTTTTCAAAATTATTTTTTATTGATTTTTATGAGAAAATATTATAATTTCTTTTTGAAACTTTTATAAATTTTATTTTATAAAACTAATATCATTTCATAAATTATAATATCAATAATAACTTAGGGTGAAATGTTTTTGTTTTTTTGAAAGATTTATTTTTCTGTGAATAGTGAAAATTTCAAATATTTCAAATTCGTAATTTCTTTTTCATTAAATAAAGTAATTTAAAATTCCCAATATATTTTTTATTTGGAATTAAAGTGAAATATGAACCATTTTATTTTTAATAATGTAATTAATTTCATTTGAATCATAAATTTTCAATATTTTGTTATAAGTTTATTTTTATGCTTAAAATAAGGTTTTTTGCAAACTGTTTTTAAATGCATAAAGTTTATCTTTTTTAATTAAATAAATTAAAACCTAGTAAGGAAATATTTGAAATAAATTCATATATTATATATCTATTTATATGAATTTAAATTCATATAATGATTATTTATTATCATATAGTTAATGTATGTTCATCTTATGAATGAAAAATGCATTTCTTGAAAAAACCCATTTTTCAACACATTTTACAGGTTTGATTTAAATTTTAATTATGCTATTTATGTGATATTAATTTTATAAAAAGGGTTAAATATTTTCAATAATAACAATTAATTTTTTTTAATAAGGTCAACTTAATTTTTTGTCATAATGAATAGTAAAAACAAAAGAAAAAAACTACTTATTATGGAGCAAAATTAAAAGGGGAAAGTGAGTAACAATAGAGTTAAATGGAATAAAATTTTTAGATTATGTTTATTTTTTAATTTTGGACTATTTTATCAAACATATCACCTATCCACTAATTATTTATCAATTTTTAGGCACATTTATTAAGAGTGTCTTCCCCTTGTTGAATGGTTTTGGGTATTTACAAAAATGCCACTTTTCCCCCTTATAGAAGGGAACCCCTATCTTCTTCTTTACACACTTTAAAAGCCATTTGGGACATAAAATAACTACTAAAATACCTTAATTAATTACATTACCATTTACAATAATCCGTGGTTTGATTATAAATCCAATCTAAGGAGGTTTTAGGTATAATCCTAAAGAGGTGGCCCTGAAGAACATGTATTGTTCTTAACCGAGCATCTTTGTTTTATTTATTCTTACACCTCCTTAAAATATTATCAAATAATTATGATATAATAACATAATTATAACCCATATAATTATATTTTATTATTTCAATAGAATAACTTACATCTATCTCCTATTCCATCAAATGGGAAATGATGTAATCGTTCATGTGTATGGCAGACTATCGCCTCATGAACTGATGTAATTCATTTTCCATCATTTCCTCTCATGGTAGTTCATGATGATGAATTTAAATTTATGTATGATATTAATGAAATGTTTAAAAATATTTAAAATTAATATATCATATATTTTCTTACCTTACTATCCATTGAAAAATGATAACATCATTCGTGTGTATGGAGAACTACCGCATCCCGAAGTGATGTGATTAATTTCATATTACTAGATCAAATTGATGGTATATGTAAGAAAATTTAAAGAAATAATAGTATATAATTATATATATTATTTTATAAATTTAAAATAACATTTAACTTATTTCCATCATGATCTTTGAAAAATGGAAACATTACTCGTGCATACATACAACTTGTCGTCTCTATGATTATAACATTGTTCATTTTTCATAACCATATATCAGGGTTTGATTTAAAATAATAATTAATGAATAAAAATTATAATTATTTAATTATAATTATTATATAGATTATGGAACAATGAACTATTTGACCACAGTCAATACACCAATTCTGTTTTGAAATTATGAACTGAGCATCCTTAAAACACCCAACATAGACAAAACTAAATAAGAAATTGAATATATAATTAAAATAAATGAATTATATGGTTGAAGAATAATTTATTAAAGATTTAAAATTTTCTTAATATAAAAAATAATAATTTATATAAGGTCATTATATTGGAGATATAGGATATACATGACAAGTCTAAACTCTAGGTAAGGGATTTGTCATCTCACCTTTACTTTTGTGAGGCATATTCTATATTCACCACTTATTTTTTATTGTATATAATGTAACTTTTAATGTTATGTCATGAATATATTTATCTTCATGATATTTAAAGTTTCATTTAATGTTAATTATTTCATGGGGGTTCGATTCAAAAGTCACCAAAGTGGTAAGGGTTTATTTCACAATCTTATCATTATTTGGGATTGATTATATTTACGTCTCCTTTGGGAGAATTATTTGATGTTTATATCTTAAAACCAATAAATTTTCAAATCATATGGTTATTCATGAACTTATAATGTAATATTACCATTTCCCTCTCTTTTTTAATTAAAATTATTAAGAAAATGTTTTTAGGAAAATCTTAATTTATTTATATCTTCGATGGAAAATCATATTTCTTCCATATCCCTATTTCCATAAATATTTTCTAGAATGATTTTAATATTTTAAAAATTATTTATTAAAGAAATTTTTAACCATGTTTTAGTATTTTAAAAGTTGGTTTGAAATGAATCTTCTTGTCATTTTCTAAATTAATTACTTTTTAACATTTTTATAATAGTGTGAAAGGAATGTTTTTAACTTATACAACACATATTGAGTTACCCTATATCATGAACATTATTTTCTTTGAATATTAATTTATAAGTTTCCAAGTTTTTTTCCATAGAAAATTATTTCCACAATATTTTGTGATTTTTTTTGTCTTTTAAAAGTGGTTTTAAAAGTTAAAAGTTTATTTTCCTCAAGAATGTTTTTAATATTTTTATAGTATTTCTACTCATCAATGTTAATAACCCTTGATGTTATAGATTTATTATGAATTATTTAAATATTTCTCTCACATAGATACCTATATTATTATCACTTAATTTTATTGGTTAATACATGCCTTATTTTCATTTCTCAAATTCCTTCATTATGAAATTTCCATTGATTTTGATATGAGGAAAGATTATACAACCCATTTTATTTCTATGGGTAAATATTTTATTTATGATTTATGAATTATTTAATTTAAGTGGAACACATAAATCATGATGTTTTGATGATAGGTTCACCTAGATATATCTCCAATATATTGGGTAAATATTTATTATCATGAGGCATCATGTATGAGATTTGGGAGTAAACTTATCCCATTATGAGACTTTGTCCACCATGTGATATTGTCTAGGAAGTTATAATTGACTCATTTTTTTTCATTTTATATATTTCTAACAGATTTCCTATGATTTCATGATCAAATGATATCAGGTTATTTATTTTATTCTCTTATGTGATTACTTATGAGCCTTCTCTTTGATGATATCATGTTATACCTACGACTTACATGTTATGTATCCCTATAATGTTTATTCCATTACTGGGTTTTTGGATCATCCATTTATTTTATATATTACTTAGTTTATATTATAAAGTTTTAGGAGATCAACTGGATTTAGGATATCATTTTATAGAATAAAATAAAGTCGATTTTGTTTTAGTACCCTTTTTGAATTTTTATGAACCTAGTCATCCAAAGTCACCGGACCCTTTTTATCTGTAACACCCCGAGATTTTATGAAAAATATTCTTTTTAATTTCATTAATGTCTTGTGTTATACGCTACACCAAAAGGATCTTTCACAACACACATCTCTGACCTGGCTTGAATTACACGCAATCGCGACCTTCCACGATAGTGTGTGTTGTACGCAACACCAAGTTTCGCTAAACAACGATGTGCTATTAAAATATTATTAAAACTAGCCGTTATGAATAGTAATAACCACTTTTTGAAATTTTTTAAATTTTATTTTTCAAAATGGACTTCATTTTTGGATTCGGAATATCGAAATTAGCTTAGGGTAAAATTTTGGTAATTTTCGGTTAACTTTCATATTTTGATGAATAGTGAAAATTACTAAATTTTAATTAAAAACAACTTTTTCAATCGAAATAATTAATAGTGATAAATTATTAATTTGAGTGGTTTTAAAGTATATTTAGAATATATTTTTACAATTTAATACAATTTTGGTCATTGGATGTAATTTCACATTTAAACCAGACATAAACAAGTGTCAATCTTTTGATAGTTATTATCTCTTAAAAACACGCTATTTGTTTTGACGACGGGAATTAATTTTTAAATTAGTTAATGCAACTAATATGTTTTAAATTTTGTAAAATAGACATCATTTTTGAGTTCATAATATCAAATATAGCTTAGGCCTAATGTTTGGTATTTTTCCGAAAACTTTCAATTTTTGATTAATAGTGAAACCACTAAGTGGTAGTTAAAAAAACTGAATTGTTCATAAAACTTAATTTTATTGCTTCTGTGAGTGGAATTTCAAAAATCCGAGAGACACGGTTGATGTCAGTAAGTAAAATGTGGTTCAATGAGATGAAAATAATTTTTGGTGAATAGTAACTTTTTACTTTTATTTACCACGGTTAAAAGTAAATAGGGTAATTAAGGGTAAAAATGATATTATTATTACCCTAACACATGTCCTAATTCTATTGGATAAGTGTAATTCGACCAAAAAAAACTTAGGAATAAAATATGACTATTTAGGCCCACTTGGATTAGATTAGGACATTTATTATTATTTAATTCAAAGAAGAGTTAAAAGAGTTAAAATCAAAGTTTATTTAATAAAACATTTTTAATATAGGGTTATACATACGATAAATTATACTATAAATATTCATTATAAAGATAAAAAGATTTCATACATAATTTTATTTTATTTGTAATTTTTAGACATTAAATAATTTAATTTATTTATGACACAACGATGATGCAGTAATTATCTTATTAATGAAATATTGACATAATTGATGTTATAAATACCCAAATAAATATAATTTTAGACTTTTTATGAATTACACTAATTTTATAGGTTAATATGACATGTTAGTACTGATTTAATTAACATTGTTCTAACTGATCATTCTTTTATGATTTTCACAAAAATCAATTACTAAATAGTGTCAAAATTGAAATAAAATGGTTTTTAAAACAAATATTATATTATTAATTGTTATTTTATTCCTAAAAATATACGGTTCGTCCAAATGACTTAGATAAAGTTATATATATTAATAATAAACAACTTGGGGTTCGTTTGGCTTCTTATAGTAATTTTATTAACCTTATAGTGTAAGAACACAAGAAGACACGGTAAAAGTAAAATTATTTAACTTAATGTTAAATCTAAATGATAAGGTTAAAATAGAAACCTAAACTTGTCTAAATTCTATTGTATGAGAGGATTTCGACCCATCCCCACCTTAGCCTCGAAATAAATCAATTATGAGCTATTTAAAACCGAACTTGACGTTATAATAAAATAATATTTTTAGTTTTTCCAAAGGTGCCCCTCTCCTCCCTTATAAAAGGGCACCTCCTCCCTCTCTTCCTCACACAACTTTGAGCCTTCAAGATCGACCAAACCCTGCCAAATTCTCTTCTCCACTTCCCTAGAAACTTCCTAGAGGTTCTGGTCTTCCTCAAAGACCAATTTTAGTGCCCTAAAAGGAGATCTCAAAGAGGCGCTTCAAAGAAGAGGTAATTTCCATTACCGATTCTTTCAACTTTATTTCTTCTTCCACTTCTTCTTCTTAGGTTGTTTCATTATAAAGTAATAACATCAGTATCACTCATATAATGATATGTTATTATAAGTATTAAACAACCCTATTTCACCATCTATCCATCCTACGGAAAACAAAATCACCGCGCATGCGTACATACGGAATACCGTCTCCACGCCGTGGTGTAATATGTTTTTCCACCAACACCTTACATGGATGGGTATTATGGTGTAAAGAATAACTATACATAGTTATTATAACATCATAATGATTCTGATATATTGTATCATCCACTCCAATTCAATTCAATAATTATGGAAATGATATCATCGCTCGTGCGTACATACGGACTACCGTCTCCACAACGCAATGAGATTCATTATCCATGTTAACCATTTAAGAATGATTATAAAGTATATATAAGAAATAATAATGAAATATATGACATTATAAAGCTACTGGATTTATGTGTGTATATATGTATGTCATCTACTTAATTCCATTCAACTCAATAAGGAAACAAAAACAGCATTCATGCGTACGTACGGCCTACCGTCTCCATGAACGGTGTATTTCTTTCCATTTACTAAATTATTATATATATGTATATTCTGAATATATATATATATATAAATCATGTTTTATATTCTGGAATTAAGTAATCATGATCTAAGTAATCATATGAATAATTACAAGTCAAAACACGGACGACAAATGAAACAATTTTACCTAAAACGCTCTTTAACATGGAATTTACAAAAGAACGGGTAATATAAAGTCATAAGTGAACTATATATGATATCATAACAATGAATATGATTCTGTAATAAGTCAATGAAATTATTTAAATCATTATACAGGATGTTCGGACACTTACGAAGCAAATCGGACCTAAGGTAAGGGAAATATCACAATCTCATTTTTATCCGAGATTGTTTATACTTTGGTATTTACTAGGGTGTATTTTATCATCCACTTCCATGTTACCTCAAAATGTAACATTATTTCCATCCACCTACAATTTTTTAAAACCTATTTTACCCTTTGGTGAGTTTTTAGTAAAATATATGAAAGGAATCTTTTGTCGTTTTTCGTACGAGGTACTTTTTGACTTTTCCGACAAAAGTACGAGAAGAATGTTTTTTTTAACTTATACGGCATGAATGGATTTTTAAAAAATTATTTTCAAGAAGATTACTTTAAAAGTTTTCAATTTTATTTTTAATCAACTTCTTTTAGTTTATAATTGTATAACATGTTAAGAAAGGAAAAGTGTTTTTGAAGTAGAAAGGATATTTTCCTCAAGAATGGAGTTCAAGTGTTTTATCAAAATTATTTTCCATATAAGATAATAAAGGGTTATGTTTCTATCCCTATTATTACATGTATTTGATTATGTTGTGATGGAAATATTTTTATGAATTCTTTTACCTTATATGAATTGTTTTATGATGTCATGATGTTTAAGATTCCCATTTTTATTACATGAGTTATGCTATGATGTATGGTTTATGATTTTGTGGCACACATAAGAATGGTATCATTATGAGATGGGTGGGACCTATATCTCCCTCCAATGCATTGGGTAAAGATTTTATATCTCATGAGATAGACATGGCTGGAACGGTATGTTATACCGGTTCAGTGAAACAGGACTGAAACGAGGGTGACTCGGTTCAGAAAGGGACTTTGTCCACTAAGATAGTCTTGGAAATGAGTCTTGACTAATAAGAAATGATTCTCTATGATTATGTTTGTATGCCACAAAGTTTCATGTTTTAAGTTATGATTATTGGGATTACATTTCACTGCTATGATTTATCCCATGTTATGAAATTATGCTCTCTTTTGCAGGTAAAGATTTCCAATATGTTATGTTCTTATGAATATGATGTGATTGATATTTCTTTTGTTTACCCTTACTGAGTATTTGAGCTCACCCTTTTATGTTTTCCTTTCCCCAGGATATAAAGAAAGGTTTTAGGTAAAAAAAAGAAGATCTTTATGGGAGATGTTGAAGATCTTTCACCACGATTAGAAGATTATATTCCGAGTTTCCAAAGACACTAAACTATTACGATCCTTGTGTGTGTTTTTTTGTTATGTACTAAGTATTCTGCAAAAGTAATGTAATGTCCATGTACGTCAGGATTCGGGTCTCTACAGTTGGTATCAGAGGAAAGGTTTAGTCAACCTTTGGAAACTAGGATGTGAGAACTTTAGTGAGATCCCTAGAGATATTTATAAGGTATGTCTAGGGATGTCTCTAAGGTTAAGTATACGTATAGGTTATATTCCTAGAATTGCTCTAACGATCTTAGAATTTAACCTAAGATGTTAGATATTGAGGGTACTCCCCCTTTATTATGTTGTTTTCCCTAGCATGATTTTTGCCTCTCACGCTATTCTTTTTGGGTTTTAGAAGATGGCTGGAAACAAGATGATTCACGATAATGGAGGATATGATGGACAATGGAATGATATTCTTCATGAGCAACCAAATGAAATGGGATTTGGAAGTCCAAACATCATTATTATGCCGAATCAGCAATCTCATAATATGATCAATAAAGTTAAATTTGGTAAGTTTCCTAACTCGGCTAATAAGAGAAAGATGGAGTTTCATGATGATCATAGAGGAAAGAAAGTTCAATTTCCCCTATGTAAATCATGCGGGAAGAGGCATCAAGGAGAATGTTTCAAAGGAACTGGAAGATGCTTTGTGTGTGGAAAAGAAGGACACAAATCCAGTAAGTGCAAAGGAAAAGGTTCAGTTAACACTAGGGATGAGGATAATGGTATTGCTACGACATCAACAATGGTTAAATGTTTTAAATGTAGAATGTACGGGCATTATGCAAACCAATGCCCTAAGGGAAAGTCTCATGAAGAGAATCAGTATGGTCGTATGGGTAGTATTTATGTGGATGATGATGAAGAGACTACAAATGATATGTGAGATGAAAGAATTGTTGAATCTCGGTTAATGGTTTAAGAATGTAGTGGAATGACTACATGTTTATCATCTGTAATGTTGTATAAGTAATCTCATGGTACTATGGAATAAAGAGACATCTAAGGATTGTTACACTGTTGTCTTTCCTTGAGTTTTGAAAGTGTATGATTAATGGTACCAGTATCCATGAAAGGTTATTCAGATATTTTTGGAATGTAGATGATATGCGCATAATGAAGGGATAAGGAGAAAATTAAATGTATTCATGAGCTCATGACTGATATAAGGAAAAGGTTATATCATGGTTTGAGTATATAGAATTTTTGGATTTTGGTATGTGGAAAGAGTTAACTTTTGACATCATTCGTGTTTTCACTAAGGTTTAATGGGTATTCATTTTTCAAGAGAATACATCATTAAGGTATTCACATGATTGGAATGTGACCAACAAGATATATGGGGGATAAACTATGGTATTCACATGCTTGGTTAACGATATTTCAAGTAATCGTTTTCTTTATACTATGAGCTTGGACCGATGTATTTTAGATAATCCTAAAGATAAGAATGGATTATGTTGGACATAAGTTAGGATAAAACGTTTTTTGATATTATTGATGGGATTTTATAGCAATATAGCTTTAGAAAAAGGACAACCTGCAGGATGGGCGACAGCCCATCGCGTCGGACAAGGCTGTGGGAATCGAACCCACAACCGGAGTGTGACTGGCCTTTATCGCCTACCACTGGCCTACAGGAAGTCCCTGTTTAGTAGAAACTAGTTTTATTATATTAAGCAGTATGATATATGAAGTATAAGTCCATTTTAGGAACCATATATGATTAGTCTCACTATAAAATGACTTATGTATATTTAATAACTTTTGCTAACCTTTTGTTTGAGACAGATGGAATGACCCGTCATTCTATCACATGATCTGCTAACACTTCACGAATAACAAATTCAACTTTATTTATTTAAGAGA
This sequence comes from Viscum album, assembly GCA_963277665.1. NCBI lineage: Eukaryota > Viridiplantae > Streptophyta > Magnoliopsida > Santalales > Viscaceae > Viscum > Viscum album. The sequence goes on along the minus strand of OY728126.1, from coordinate 924,737,542 downwards.
TGAAGTGAAATTTGTTCAAGGCATGAACAACAGTGAGATTGTACCAAAATAAAGTAAGTATTTATTCTAATTCAAATTCTTCAACTTTAGGGAAACGATCTTGAAAACCAAAAATGTTGTCCTAGTGCTCTTATATCTAATTAATCAGATGGTACCTTAGATCATCACAAATTTATGGATTTGTGATTGTTGGCTTTTCCATAGCCATGTTCTCTACCACTCTTTATTAGAACATGATGGTTAGATTTTTCTTCCATATCCATATTTTCACCTATGTGGAAACCTAGTGATTAGTTTATTTGGGTAACTGTTACGTTTCATACTTTTGTTTTTAAAGATTGGTTTTGGTATTCCTTTTTACGATGTGGGTTTCTATTAAAGAAACTTTCAAGTAGTAAACCATTTATAACCTTGACGAATTTCGAGGGCGAAATTAATTTTAAGGGGGGTAGAATGTAACACCCCGAGATTTTATGAAAAATATTCTTTTTAATTTCATTAATGTCTTGTGTTATACGCTACACCAAAAGGATCTTTCACAACACACATCTCTGACCTAGCTTGAATTACATGCAATCGCGACCTTCCACAATAGTGTGTGTTGTACGCAACACCAAGTTTCGCTAAACAACGATGTGCTATTAAAATATTATTAAAACTAGCCGTTATGAATAGTAATAAACACTTTTTGAAATTTTGTAAATTTTATTTTTCAAAATGGACTTCATTTTTTGATTCGGAATATCGAAATTAGCTTAGGGTAAAATTTTGGTAATTTTCGGTTAACTTTCATATTTTGATGAATAGTGAAAATTACTAAATTTTAATTAAAAACAACTTTTTCAATCGAAATAATTAATAGTGATAAATTATTAATTTGAGTGGTTTTAAAGTATATTTAGAATATATTTTTACAATTTAATACAATGTTGGTCATTGGATGTAATTTCACATTTAAACCAGACATAAACAAGTGTCAATCTTTTGATAGTTATTATCTCTTAAAAACACGCTATTTGTTTTGACGACGGGAATTAATTTTTAAATTAGTTAATGCAACTAATATGTTTTGAATTTGGTAAAATAGACATCATTTTTGAGTTCATAATATCAAATAGAGCTTAGGCCTAATTTTTGGTATTTTTCTGAAAACTTTCAATTTTTGATGAATAGTGAAACCACTAAGTGGTAGTTAAAAAAATTGAATTGTTCATAAAACTTAATTTTACCGCTTCTGTGAGTGGAATTTCAAAAATCCTAGAGACATGGTTGATGTCAGTAAGTAAAATGTGGTTCAATGAGATGAAAATAATTTTTTGGTGAATAGTAACTTTTTACTTTTATTTACCACGGTTAAAAGTAAATAGGGTAATTAAGGGTAAAAATGATATTATTATTACCCTAACACATGTCCTAATTCTATTGGACAAGTGTAATTCGACCAAAAACAAACTTAGGAATAAAATATGACTATTTAGGCCCACTTGGATTAGATTAGGACATTTATTATTATTTAATTCAAAGAAGAGTTAAAAGAGTTAAAATCAAAGTTTATTTAATAAAACATTTTTAATATAGAGTTATACATAAGATAAATTATACTATAAATATTCATTAGAAAGATAAAAATATTTACTACATAATAGTATTTTATTTGTAATTTTTATACATTAAATAATTTAATTTATTTATGACACAACGATGATGCAGTAATTATCTTATTAATGAAATATTGACATAATTGATGTTATAAATACCCAAATAAATATAATTTGAGACTTTTTATGAATTACACTAATTTTCTAGGTTAATATGACATGTTATTACTGATTTAATTAACTTTTTTCGAACTTATCATTCTGTTATGATTTTCACAAAAATCAATTACTAAATAGTGTCAAAATTGACATAAAATAGTTTTTAAAACAAATATTATATTATTAATTTTTATTTTATTTATAAAAATCTAAGGTTCGGTCAAATGACTTATATAAGGTTATATATATTAATAATAAACAACTTGGGGTTCGTTTGGTTTCTTATAGTAAGTTTATTAACCTTATAGTGTAAGAACACAAGAAGACACGGTAAAAGTAAAATTATTTAACCTAATGTTAAATCTAAATGATAAGGTTAAAATAGGAACCTAAACTTGTCTAAATTCTATTGTATGAGAGGATTTCGACCCTTCCCCACCTTATCCTCGAAATAAATCAATTTGGAGCTATTTAAAACCAAACTTGAATTTATAATAAAATAATATTTTTAGTTTTTCCAAAGGTGCCCCTCTCCTCCCTTATAAAAGGGCACCTCCTCCCTCTCTTCCTCACACAACTTTGAGCCTTAAATATCGGCCAACCCCTGCCAAATTATCTTCTCCACTTCCCTAGAAACATACTAGAGGTTCTGTTCTTCCTCAAAGACCAATTTTAGTGCCCTAAAAGGAGATCTCAAAGAGGCGCTTCAAAGAAGAGGTAATTTCCGTTACCGATTCTTTCAACTTTATTTCTTCTTCCACTTATTCTTCTTAGGTTATTTCATTATGAAGTAATAACATCAGTATCACTCATATACTGATATTTTATTGTAAGTATGAAACAACCCTATTTCACCATCTATCCATCCTACGGAAAACGAAATCACCGCGTGTGCGTACGTACGGAATACCGTCTCCACGCCGTGGTGTAATCTGTTTTTCCACCAACACCTTACATGGATGGGTATTATGGTGTAAAGAATAACTATACATATTTATTATAACATCATAATGATTCGGATATATTGTATCATCCACTCCAATTCAATTCAATAATTATGGAAATGATATCATCGCTCGTGCATACGTACGGACTACCATCTCCACGACGCGATGAGATTCATTATCCATGTTAACCATTTAAGAATGATTATAAAGTATATATAAGCAATAATAATGAAATATATGACATTATAAAGCTATTGGATTTATTTGTGTATATATGTATGTCATCTACTTAATTCCATTCAACTCAATAAGGAAACAAAAACAGCGTTCATGCGTACGTACGGCCTACCGTCTCCATGAACGGTGTATTTCTTTCCATTTACTAAATTATTATATATATTTATATTCTGAATATATATATATATATATAAATCATGTTTTATATTCTGGAATTAAGTAATCATGATCTAAGTAATCATATGAATAATTACAAGTCAAAACACGGACGACAAATGAAACAATTTTACCCAAAACGCTCTTTAACATGGAATTTACAAAAGAACGGGTAATATAAAGTCATAAGTGAACCATATATGATATCATATCAATGAATATGATTCTGTAATAAGTCAATAACATTATTCAAATCATTATACAGGAGGTTCGGACACTTATGAAGCAAATCGGACATAAGGTAAGGGAAATATCACAATCTCATTTTTATCCGAGATTGTTTATACTTTGGTATTTACTGGGGTGTATTTTATCATCCACATCCATGTTACCTCAATATGTAACATTATTTCCATCTACCTACAATTTTTTAAAACCTATTTTACCCTTTGGTGAGTTTTTAGTAAATGATATGAAAGGAATCTTTTGTCGTTTTTCGTACGAGGTACTTTTTGACTTTTCCGGCAAAAGTACGAGAAGAATGTTTTTTTTAACTTATACTGCATGAATAGATTTTTAAAACATTATTTTCAAGAAGCTTCCTTTAAAAGTTTTCAAGTTTATTTTTAATCAACTTCTTTTAGTTTATAATTGTATGACATGTTAATAATGGAAAAGTGTTTTTCAAGTAGAAAGGATATTTTCCTCAAGAATGGAGTTCAAGTGTTTTATCAAAATTATTTTCCATCTAAGATAATAAAGGGTTCTGTTTCTATACCTATTATTACATGGATTTGATTATGTTGTGATGGAAATATTTTTATGAATTCCTTTACCTTATATGAATTGTTTTATGATGTCATGATGGTTAAGATTCCCATTTTTATTACATGGGTTATGCTATGATGTATGGTTTATGATTTTTTGGCACACATAAGAATGGTATCATTATGAGATGGGTGGGACCTATATCTCCCTCCAATGCATTGGGTAAAGATTTTATATCTCATGAGATAGACATGTATGGAACGGTAGGTTATACCGGTTCAGTGAAACAGGACTGAAACGAGGGTGACTCGGTTCAGAAAGGGACTTTGTCCACTAAGATAGTCTTGGCAATGAGTCTTGACTAATAAGAAATGATTCTCTCCGATTATGTGTGTATGCCACAAAGTTTCATGTTTTATGTTATGATTATTGGGATTACATTTCACTGCTATGATTTATCCCATGTTATGAAATTATGCTCTCTTTTGCAGGTTAAGATTTCTAATATGTTATGTTCTTATGAATATGATGTGATTGATATTTCTTTTGTTTACCCTTACTGAGCATTTGAGCTCACCCTTTTATGTTTTCTTTTCCCCAGGATATAAAGAAAGGTTTTAGGTATAAAAAAAAGAAGATCTTTATGGGAGATGTTGAAGATCTTTCACCACGATTAGAATATTATATTCCGAGTTTCCAAAGACACTAAACTATTACGATCCTTGTGTGTGTGTTTTTGTTATGTACTAAGTATTCCGCAAAAGTAATGTAATGTCCATGTACGTCAGGCTTCGGGTCTCTACATTATCCATGTGGTGTATAAATGAATATTTATGTTTAAAATCATGAAATAATATGTGTAAAAGGATTGGGTCACTATAATACCCATTCCCTAGATCTCTAGGTCCCACAAAAATATTATCCTAATAAGTCTTGAGGTTTAAGTTAATAGTGGATACTCAAAGGAGAGGTAATTATCATTACTAACCTATTTCATGATTCTTTCATTCTTAAAAATCTTTAAATATTATATAATAAAATTAATATAATTAAATAATTATATTTATTATAATAAAATGTTTTTATGTTAACGATAAAACCATTTTCTTTCTTTATTCCATATAATGTAAAATGAAAGCATTGTCCATGCATACATACGAACTACCGTCTCCAAGAAGTTACTTGTTTCATTTTTTCATCTCCATCACAAATAGATAACTATATTGATGGATTTAATGAATATATATGATATATATGATATAATTATCATTTTTTAATATATATTACTATTTACCTTGTTTTCTTTCGATCCATTGAAAAATGAAAACATCACCTACACGTGTGAGTGAACTACCACCTCTACAAAGTGATTTAATTAATTTTCCATCCCTAACATACATGGATTTTTATAAAATTATATATAATGAATAAATATGATATTTATTAAATGACTAATATTTTTTAAATTATGAAACCATGACTAAGGTACAAGTACCATAATATCCAAACTAAAATATGCTGGAAAAGACCATTTAACAAATAGAATATTGATTTTATTGGAGAATTATTAATAAATGGGTTATTGGGAATTATGAATGAATTATATATTGTAATATAAGTATTAATATGGTTCTTATATATATATATGTGTGTAGTAAATATAAATTTATTATACATGAAGTTAAGTCACATACGAAGCAAGTTGAGACTAAAGGTAAGGGTTGATGTTAAAAATATCATTTTTATCAGTATTTTTTATATTTAAATTTCCATTTCTAGAAATTGAATAAAAATAAATTATATTTTATAATAGGGTTATTTTTTGCGTTTTTTAATCATTATTTTGAATTTCCCCTACTTTGGTACTCAAAATATAGAAATAATATTTTAAAGAAAAGTCAACCTTATTACTTCATTTAGGACAAGAATATTTTATTCCATGAACATATTCTTTAAAATATTTCAAGAATATTATTTTATATTATCCAGTGATATTTTAAAATAATTTTAAAAAATATTTAACTTTATTTATAGAGTTTTAAAAAGAAATATTTATAATATTTCTTATACTGGTAATATTTTTATTCTTACAAAAGTATGAAAATGTTCTTTTTTGAATGTTTATCAAGTGAAATGATTTTACCAAAATCATGTACATTATTTATTTTAAATAAAACTTTAAAGTTTTATTTTTTTTCTTAAAAGAAAAGCATATTTTTATTATTCTATAAATTTTTTACTTTCTAAAAGTTACCAAAAGAAAATGACATTTTTCTTTATTTTTTAAAGAATCTTTCAAATGATTTTATAAAAGTGTTTTTCATCTATGAAAACATCCTTTTAAGGATTGTTTTTATTCATTGGGTTTATTCTATAAAGTTACCATCCACCTTATTTGTAAAAATTTATTATGAAAAAACATTATAAAATTTAACATGAAACATGTTTCTTTCAACATGTTAATTAAGCAATGATTGAATCATGAATGCTATGTTTTTATTACACACATATGCATGGTTTATCATTCTATGAGTGGTAGTTCCATTATATCTCTCTGATTAATTAGGTAAATGTGTTGTATCCCATGATATTACTAAGGTATACAAGTAATAATGCATATTCTAATATACTAAGGTATATCTTAAATAATGCTTGATCCATTATACTATATGATTATAATGATAATACATGATACACTATGATATAGAATGATGGTGGTGGATCTTAATCCATTATTTTATGTGATTATATTAGTGATTCCTAATCCATATTGTTATGATTTACAATGCTTATTCTTATTCCATATTCTTTTGTTATGAAACATGGTTATATTATATTTTTTCCTGGATTATGATAATGGTTTTTTTATTCCCACGCTTCATGTTATAAATAATTTTATTCCATTAAACTTAAGTTATTACCAATGTTCACATAGGGAGAATATTTTTGGGTATTTGGTGGAATCATGAGGATATTGGCTAGTTAGTGGATTGCACTGCCTAGCCGATGTTGGATGAAATATTACCTACATATCTACATGTTCCACTGGCTAGCTGGTGTGGGACTTGAAGTAAAATTATCTCTTCTTGTACCCAACATATGATCGATTTAAGGCCAGTAGTTGAAGGACTTTTTATTACCCTAATTGTCTAGCTGGTGATGTTATTGGGCATGTAATTTATTAAGGGGCTAAAATGTCATTTAGACTAAAATTATGTTTTATCTCCTCTAATATGACCCTTATAACCCTAATTCAATTTCTCTTGGTTTAGGAGCTCCCTGTTTATGATTTTGGCTCTCTTCCTCACCGTATTGGTGAATATTCATTATGATTGGAAGCTTGGTTCTCCATTGGGTGCAATCTGATAAATGGGATCCTTTAAAACTACATTTCTTCTCTTCTTCTCCATGAGTTTAATTTGTATAGAGACTAGATCATTGGATCTAGAATGGATATATAGAATTTAATTTTTTCATTGATATAGGTTCTCTAGGATCCTATCTATTCCTCTCACATCATAGGTCAAAAAGGAAATTATTTTTCATCATTCATAGGATAGGTGTCTCTATCTTATTTTTTATCCCTTGGTGATCTAATAGATCTTGTGATAATGTCCTTTGTGTTTATTTATGAAATTGAATATTGAAAATTTATTTAATATTTTGTGGCAATATAAAATGATTTAAAATGTAATTTATTTGAAAAATTTATTTATACACATGGTGTGTTTGAAAAAAGGCCTCAAATATGGTTTTAAAAAGAAAATGGTTTTTCAAGAAAGGAATTGGTGTGGAATTTTTATATAAAATTTATTATGGAAATGATGGATTTGATTTGAAATGGATTTTTATTTATAAAATGTTTTTAAAATATGATTTTATTTTCCTTGAAAGTAATAAGGATATAAAATCACATTTAGAGACCTTGGGGTATGGGGGAAAACTAGACATATGTGATCCCTAGTCGAGTTGACCATTGCAAAGGGAGATTCTGATGATTCCATGGTTCTTAGTTAATAGCCTTTCTAAGGTAATGAGGTTCTTAAATATTAGGATTCACTTATTTTGGTTAGTGTCTCTGGTTTTTCTTATTTGTGTACACCCTCATGTCATGTATTGACTTTTATTATTTTTTGATACATTACATGTATGTATATTGATATTCTTATTTCCCCACTAGATCTTGATATCATATTGATTCTTGGAAAAAATTTATTTCATCTACCGATTTCTCTTGTATATTTTTTATATTATATTATTTTACTTATGGAATATGGAATGACTTTAAAAAGGAAATTGATGAATTTTTTATATATGAAAAATAATTTATTTTGAAATGTTTTAGAAATATATCTTATGTATGAACTAATTGATGCATGTGGATAGAAATGGTTTAGATTCTTGGTGGTATAGTTTTGAGATTTACTTCTCACACCCTACTTTTTTTCCTTTAGGTTTTTGTATCCTTGGTTTTGTAAGATATAGGTAAAGGGAATAGAATTATGAAGAGGAAGACTCTCCTAGATCATGTTTCATTTTTGGTGGGTTGGTATGGTGGTGATATATGGTCATGAGGAGTTGTACCCATGGGTTGTTTTACGTTCCTTTTTTTGTATTTTTCAGTTGTTTATTTAGAAAATGTTTCTCTATTATTGGATTTCACCTTTTGGTTTGGTTGTTTTTAAATATTATGTACCATGGATAACTATTATTATACTCTATTTTTATCATATCATATTTGTGTTGGATGGTGAAATTATTTCAATATTCTTTTTTATGATACTATGGTGCTTGTCTCCAACCCATAGTGACAAGAAATGTGTTTCGAGCCTTTTGGTAGGATAATTTGGGTGAAATTATAGGTTTTCCCAAGTTTTTCATTATAATTATATTCTTATACTCTTATTATTATAATCTTATTCTTATCTCATGCTCACTTATGATCTTCAACTGATATTTTCCATGTTTACCCTTACTGGGAATCTGATCACACCCTTTATTATGTTTTAATTTCCTCAGGTTATGAAGAATAGTTTTATATAGAAAATGTATATGAATGGTATTTTGTGATAAGAAACTTTTGGGAGATGTTAAATATCTTTCATAAAATAGGTTAACTACATATCAAGTCTCTAAATACATAAACCTTTGCGTTTTTGGGGTATATAAATTTTTTGTGATGTATTGAATATTCATTTAAAAGGATAAAATATTTATGTATGTAATGATCATGTAAACTTAGTTGGTATTAGATGAGGTATTTTTTTGAGATTAGGTTATGATAAATTTGAGGATATAACCTATGACAACAAATTATAAACCCAAATGATATAGGATGAATCAAAAGTTACATAATTTAGGATATATAAAGATTTAATTTCTTATTATATGATTTATCACCTTAATTATTATTTTCCAAGTACTTAAATTAACCAATTTTATTTTATACAATGGATGTAACCAAGAAAAAAATATTTCCAACAAATGTGAAGCTCAGTTCAATCAATTCCCTCTTGAGAAAAAAAAATTCATGGGATCTAGAATGTAATGCCTTATAGAAATACTTTCCCAACTACCTCAAGTAATGAATAATAATGTGAATGATGTTGAGATTCCAAACACACAAAAGAAGGAGAAAAAACCATAAATTTTTTTATAAATAAACACCCACCATCGTTTTGTGGGTCCCTCAATCCAAAAAAATTGTGGAATAATGGGTCAATGTGATAGAAGAGATATTTTCTGTTCTCCAGTGCTCATACCATGAGAAGATTGTTTTAGTCATCTATCAGTTGGAAGGTGAGGCTGATGGATGGAGTAATATCATAAAAAATATGATGAAAGAGGAATAAATAAACTATAGGGAATGGGATGAGTTTAAGGGGGAATTTCTCCAAAATTATTTTCCTCAAACTCTTTATACAAAATTAGATAGGTACTTTCTAGAGAAGAAGCAGAAGAATGATAAATCCATCGATGCCTATAAATAAAATTTTAAATGACTTAAAACGTATAGTTATAGTTTTATCATCACCCCTGAAATCAAAATAGATTATTTATTTATGTAACACCCTAATATTTTATGATTTTTTTTAAAAAAAAATTAATTTCTTTGGTACCTTGTTTTAAGCTCAACAACGAGTTTAAAAAAACGTGATATAATATTGAAATATTATTATTTAATCGCATAGGTGTTGGATTAACATGTATGAATAAGACTAAATTAATTAATAAAAAATATAGTTACATATATATATAATGGATTATTGTTTATCAATTAATTAGAAATAAAAATAAAAATCATTTGAAACTAAAAAAAGATATTTTTCTGAAAAAAAAAACTATTTTTATGTACTAATGTATTTTTATCTTAATAAATTTTAAAATTACTATGGGTGAATGATTTTAATGAAATTTATATATTATATATTCAATAAATATTTTAAAATTAATTTAATATTTTTCCAAGTATGGGATAATAATAAACAAAGTTTAATGATTAAAATGTATTTTTCTAAATAATATTTTTGTCACATTTTATACCCTTGTTTTTAAATTAATTTTTTCCACTTATAGAAATTTAATCTTGAAAAATGCATCCCATATTTATAATAATGAGTTTCAAATTTGTTAAATATGATCCTTTAATTTTTTGCAAAGTGAATAGTAACCATGGTAAAACTTTTAACCTCGATAAAAGGTAAATCGGGGTAATCTAGGTTAAAACTAAGTGATAAGGCCATAATTTTTAATATTAATTCTTGTTGAATGAATTTAATTAAAAAATTATCACATTATTATTAAATTTTATTTATTTCATGGACACATTTCAATGAAAATGACCTATATAATATTTATAGCGGAGAAAGTTACAAAATGTCACCTATTGGTTTTAAATATCTCTTATGTGTCTATATATAACAAAAAGTAAATTATGAATTAATATAAATGTATATTTTGAATAAAATAAAATTAATTTCATGATGTAAATTTATTTATGATTTTTATAAATTATATAATTACCTTAAAGGCTTATGAAATGCCAACACATATATTTATTCAATTATTATAAAATCAAAATAACTAATTTAAAAATATTAAAAGTAACATAATTTGAGTGATTTATCGTTTTCAAAAAAAATTATAGATTTATATGATGTATTAGTGTTATTTTTAAGTATTTTATTCTAATTCTAACATTTTATTTATGTATTTTAAGTCAAATTAAATTAATAGTTTAAAAAATTTCATTAATGACATTTTATCAACATAATATTTTATTAAATAATTTAAAAATTATAAAAATATATAAATAGGAAAATTAGGATAATATATAGTCTAAAATGTCATAATTTTTTCATTTATGATTCAATATTTACCTTATAAGTAAAATTATATCTCTTTAAGATTGAAAAAGTTGTTACCATGTTTAATTTTAAAATAGGTTAACTAAGGGATTAAACAAAAAAGATAAGGATTAAAACAACAAAAAAACCAATAAATTTTTTCTTTTTTAAAAGTATTTAAACCCCATTCTATCAAAATTTTAATATTTATCATTTTAATGCAATTGTAATATATAGTGAATTTATTATATTTTACTCTTTTAAGAAATCTCAGGAGTGCTCCCCTCAATTATAAAAGGGAGCCCCTCCTTTCCATTCTTCACACCACTTTATGCCTTATATATCAACAAAAACCAACCAAAAAGAATTATCACTTTAATTATACACATTATATAGTTTCTTTCTTCCCAAAAGACCAACCTTAGGAACCTTAAGAAGAAATCTAATGGAGTTCTTTGAAAGATGAGATAATCACCTTAATTGATCACTTTCTTTTTTTACTTGTTATTTACAACCTATAAATCAGTGGTATTTATCATAAAATAATAAATTATTTATAATAATTATACATAAATGTTATTATTATTATTAAATCACCGTTATCCACCATCTTTACCATCAAATGGGATGTGAAAGTATTTCTCATGCGTACATACGACTTATCCTCTCCACGTAGCGAAGCAATTTATTTTCCACCACCATATTTTATTGATGGTTATTATAATGGATTTAGTGTTTATATATGATAATTATGAAATAATTATACTTATTTTATCATAATATAACATATACCTTCTTACCTTACAATCCATTGGAAAATGATAATGTTGCTCATGTATATGTGTGGACTACCACCTCCACGAAGCAATGTGATTAATTTTATAATTTTATTTTTACTTAAATGGTAATAAAGATATATTTAATTAATATATATGATATATATGATCAAATTATGATTCATTAAAGGTCAATTATTATTTACCTTTCTTTTTTTCATCCGTCTAAAAGTGAAGATAGTGTTCATGCATACGTACGGCCTACCATCTCAATGAATAGTGTAATTAATTTTTATATATATACTTTTATCGATAACTATAAATATATATAATATTTATATTATTATTAAAATTTTTGATATGATTGAAACATTATCAAATTATGTGGACCAAAACTACTAAACTAAAACATAAATGAAAAAGGAAGCACATATCACCTAGAATAGTGATTTTAATAAATAATCGTTAATAAAAGAGTGATAAAAAATTGTAAGTAAATCATATATGATATGATATATATGAATATAGTTCATTAATATATGTATAATAATCCTATATTTATTATACACGACGTTTGAACATTTACTAATGAAGTTGGACCTTAGGTAAGGGTTTATTGTCTCAAATTATCTTCTTTGGGACATATGTTATATTATACAACTATCTTATTTTATGAGGTTCATATACTTCAATTTTACATGTTATATCATGATTATAATCATTTTAATTATATTTAAATTTTCATTTTAAGGTATTATTTCATGGGGATTATGATTCAAATGTTACCAAAGTAGTAAAGGTTTTATGTTACAATTTCATTGTTTATCAGGATTATTTTTTATTAAGTTTATGATGATTAAATTTTATGATACACCTCTCAAGAAACTATTTAATTTTATTAACCTTTTATTATTCTTTAAAATACATGTTTTCATTTAATTTTAGTCATCTTAAGTACTCAATAGACCAAAAATATGATTTTAAGGGAAATCAACTTTATTTCCCTCTTTAGCCGAAAACCCATTTTCTTTCATATCCATGTTTTCTAAAAATATTTTAAATAAGGTTTTTAATATTATAATATGATTTTTTAAATTCATTTGTACCCATGTTTTAATTTTTACAAAATGTTTAATAATTAATCTTTTTTTCATTTTTCAAATGAGGTACTTTTTTACTTTTTCTACAAAATTGTGAAAGTATTTTTTCTTTTAACTTATATGAATTGAATAGAATTTCCCACCGTTATAACCACTAAAGGTTTTGAATATTCCTTTAAAAAATTTCAAGTTTATTTTAAAAAATAATAATTAATATTTAGAAAATTTTTAGATTTTAAATATGCGATTTAAAAGTATAAAAGCGTATTTTCCTAAGGAAATGTTCCAAGAAAAATTTTAAAGATATTTTTTCCCTTTATGATAACAACATTTGAGTATGATTATGCTTTACAAGGGATATGATCCAATGATATCACCCTTATCCTTTCTCTTGATGGTTTATTTTTATTATGACAATATGTTTATAAAACGCATTCCTTTTCCATGGGTTATGCTATGATGAAATGATGAAACTTTTATGAAACTTTTTTATTTTCCATAGGTTATGCTATGATGGAATGTTTATGAAACCTATTTATTTTTATGGGTTTTGATATGATTAATTCTTTAAGATATTGTGTAATGTGTATGTTTTGTTTTCATTATGTGATAGGTAGGTCAGGAATTATATATCCCTCCAATGTATTAGGTAAAGATAGATATCTCATGAGATAAAAAAGGACTATAATGGGAAGTGAACCCGGTTTATTAGGGAATTATATTTTTTATGATAGTCTTGGGAGTGAACCTTGACTACTATGATGGTTTGGGGAGTGAAATAAATCCACTGTGATAGTATTTTAAGCGATCCTTGACTACTAAAGAAATGATTTTCTATGATTATGTGTATTCCACAAAATCACGTAATATGCCTATGTTATTCTCTTATAGCTTGTTATATTTGATTCTTTTAAGATTCAAGTATAATTAATTTAAAAGATTTATTCCATGAGTTAATATTATGATCTAATACATTTAGGGTATAATTTTCAAGTGTTATTCTCATTTACTAATATCATTATGCACATGTTGTGTTTAATCAATCATTAATATATCCCTTGTTTACCCTTACTGGGCATCTAAGCTCACCCTTTATTATATTTCCTTTCCCCAGGTTAATAAAAAAAGTTTTAAGTATGACGTGTCTAAGAAGGGTTCTAGTTATGAACAAATAAGTGGGAGATAATGTATATATTTTTGGAATTATATGTTTATGTATCCAAGTTTCCAAAGACACTAAACCATTTTGGTCCGCATGAGTGTATTTGGGAAATGAAATGAATATTAATATATTAAGATTTAATATCTATGTATGGAAATTATGGGTCATTATATTTGTTATTAGAGGACAAGTTTAGTTAACTTGTTGAAACTAGGATGAGAAAAATTTAGTGAGAAACTTGGGGGTAAGTCTAAGTATATGATGACATCCAAAAGTTTTGATACTGAACCTGAATTACCTATGTTAAACCTAAGTTTTCATAGAATAAGGTTTCATGATTTAGAAATTATATAAATGATTTTTCATTATTATGTGCTTTTCCACTATGATTAGCATTTCACACACTATAATTTTTTTTTCAATGACTGAAGCCTGAATTAATCATATTTTTAGAGGGTCAGGTTTTTTCATGTAAAACTTTAGAATGTTCCTAAGAATATTTTCAGAGGAATATGCTGAGACGGTGTTCAATTCTAATGCTTGATGAGCCTAAAATTAAATTTATAAAAATATTAAATACATTTTTATTATATGTGTATAGTTTTATTCAAAAGTATAATATCCCATAAATGGATTCTTGGATCGAAAATTTTAGACCACGGTTGAATCTAGAACTTGGATTTTACCACTTGGCGCAACCTAAGGTTGGCCGACGCAGGGCATTTGGATGGGGAAGACGTCAGTGGGTGTATTGGATAAATTAATTAATTAATTTAATTTATTTGACAACCCTAACCCAAATAACTCATAGACGGAGACTCGGATCAGAAATCTGGGACCACCATTGAGTTTAGAGTATAGTATTTATCCTACCTACAACCTAAAATTTTTTGGAACCAGACATTCGGTTGAGTTATCCATTGGAAGGTACGTTTAATTGAAATAAATAATTATTTTCTTTTCTTTTTTTAAAAAATTACCTAATAAAACTCTTTATAAAATCCGTCTTATGAAGATTTTACAAGGGTTGGCCACATAACCCTTGCTAGATCTAAGAGGAGGATGAGAGAATTCTTTATTGGCGGATCAACATCAAATGACAAATGGTGATCAGATTCAGGTGGATCGATGGGTAGTGATCACAGCTGGTCTTTCTAATCACTGGTAGATACATTCTTCACCAATGATTGATCTGTAATCAATGTAGGACTCGTTATATGTGGTTTTCCTCCATTATAATTAAAATATTGATCATTGTCAATTCCCTCTCTTTGATCTATGTTAATTTGAGCCTTTTCATGTTCCCATGTAATAAAAATAAATTATTCTTTCAATTTATTTATTATTCATTCCATGTTTCTCACCTCGGTTTACCTAATATGAAATCATTGGAATGAATGATGAGCCAATGATGTTTATCAATTTTTTATTGGTGTTTTTCTCCCACCATTTTTTGTGTTCTTTATTGTGGGACCATGGGGTCGCGATTCAATTTTTTCGAGGTGGGTTTGAGCATTGTCAAACCCCACAGATTCATTGCGGTAACATGAATGACATGTGGATCAATGGTTTGGGGAATGATTGATAAATGAGCAGGATAGTGTTCAGTGAACGAATTAGTTTCTTACTATGAGTAAGATATTTGTGGTTGAAGGTAGTTCGAGATGGGATTAGTGATCCCCAATTTCCCAGTTGGCACATGGAGGTGACATGCGGTGTGATAGTATTGATTCCGAGTAGAGGTCATGCGTAGTGTCTCATGGCAGAGGCTACTCGGCATGAAAGTAATGGTGGATCAAAGTTTCAAGGGACACTGCCCAATGTAGGGCATGGTAAAAGTTATATCTGGATGTGTTTAATTGGATTTGTGGTACTATTATTATTTTATTAATAATTTTGTTGTCTTATTTTTATTATCTAAATAATAGTAATGTTGTATTATTATTATTAATATAATTTTTAATAATAATAATTTATGGAAGAAAAAAATGGTTGAAACCATTTAATCAAATAAATGATGGGTGGCACCTCACCCGCATGAATATAAAATTGGGGGAGTGTTAAATGCCTCCTTTTTCATAATATTAATATATTATTATTATTATTATTATTATTATAAATATTAAGTGACATGGAAACCACATGGTGAGGATGGGGGAGGGCGCCTTTGTACCACAAGTGGGTGGAGGATTTTTTTAGCGTGCCCTAATTTTGGTTTATGGTTTAAAAATAAAACAATAACAATAATATATTATTATTATTATTATTTATTTATTTTGGTTATAAAACATTAATCCATACATAACTTCTTTATACGATGTCAGATTAACGTGTCGTCAGTGGCATCATAACCCTGGAATTGAGACAGTTATTTAAGACCAATGTTGAATACCTTTTTTGGACTCATGCCTCGGGTCAACAAAACACCTAATAATAATAAAATTATTATTGTAGTGGAATCTTGTATATGTCATCACTCATTCATAAGAAATCGGATTGATGAGATGTCTATGATACTATAACCATGAAATTGTGGCGTACATTTTGATACCAATATCAGGCATTTAATTTAGACTCGTGGATCAGGCCCAGGAAGCACCTTTCATACGTGATGCAGTGAAATATGAATTTTTTATCAGGTGTTTGATTAAGGAAATTAAATAGTCTATGTTGAGAATTTTCCTGTGAGGCTCGCAATAGTGTGATCTGTTTGGACATCCAGGGCCATTTAGAGAGGAATATAAATTAAATTATGATTTTTACCTTGGATCAAGGATGATCCTCGTGTGTTCATCCAACTTTTTGTTGAGACACGTCATTTAGTACCCTTATAATTTCGATTGTACTACATGGCCAAAAATCTATGTGCTATAAAGGAAATAGCCTGGCAGTAGAGTGGGACCACACATTGTGTGGGTCCCTTACATGTCATGTACTCCTTTATAAATCTTTAAGGCTTTATGTCTCCTCCTCTCAAACTCAAATTTTGGACTGCAAGTAACTCATCTTGATTGTTTTTCTCATAGATCACAATGGTGCCCTCATTTGTGGATTTTGAGATACAATATGAAATTTTCCAAGAATGGTGGTCTTTTTAGATGATTATCAATGACGACGGTGATCAAGAAAGATCATCGGAGACTTCTTCTGAGTGGAACCATCCATCAAGGCTAGGAATGGGTCCTCAATGACTTAGAGTGGAACCCTCTATCCATGATGGGAATGGGTCCTCAAACTTCTAATTGGAACCCTCCAGTTGGGATAGGTATGGGTCCTTAACCTTTCGAGTAGAACCCTCTAGCTGGACTAGACATGGGTCCTCGATGACTTAGAGTGTTACCCTCCAGTCGGGCTAGGCATAATTCCTCAACCTTCCTAGTGTCACCCTCCAACCAGGTTGGGCATGGGTCCCCAATGACTTAGAGTGGCACCCTCTATCCGGGATGTTTAAGGTTCCTCTAAATTCTAAGAAAAAACCTCCAGTCGGAATGAGAATAGGTCCTCAATGACTTAGAGCGGCACCCTCAAGCCCAGTTAGGCATGTGTCCTCGATGACTTCAAGGTACATCCTCTAGCCAAGATGGTCATGGGTTCTCAACATTCCTAGTGGTACCCTCTAGCTGGGTTGGGCATGGGTCCTCAATGACTTAGAGTGGAACCCTCCACTCGGGTTGGGAAAGGTTCCTTAACCTTTCGAGTGGCACCCTTCGGTTGGGTTGGGCATGGGTCTCCAATGACATAGAGCGGCACCCTCCAGCCTGGTTGGGCATGTGTCCTCGATGACATAGAGAGGTTCCCTCCATAGGCATGGGTCCTTGATGACTTAGAGTGGAATCACCCAGTCGGTCTAGACATGGGTCCTTAACCATCAGAGTGCACCCCCTATAATATCAGGGCATAGGTCCTCAAATTTGATTTTGTTCCCCTCGAATTTGTGGCACAGTGAAGAGACATGGTTAGACATGGATGGTTACTTCTGGGCAGACACGTGGAATGTTGGGTATCTTTGATGGAATTTTGGAAATTTTGACTACTATTATTCTTCAACTAAGCTATGATATGAAGATCCCATTACTCTCTTGGTTTAGGATTATTTGACTGAGAACATATATTTATCCTTATTTTGTCTCCACACATTGGTTTTGGACACCCTCCTTCTAGGAGAGGTGTAGACATGTGGGGTATGCCACATGATTTATGTGTTTAGATTTTCATGGTTTGATGAGTCTTCCCTTCTGATATATGTGTAAAATACTCAATGTGTATTTCATCTACTCACCAAGTTAATACACTCTTGTTTTTAATGAACCACTAATTTCCATTGGATTGAGAGTACAACAAGTCATTATTGGGCCTTAAGAGACATCCCCAAGACTCCAAAGGCTGTCAATAAATTCCAAAGGGTTTCAAACCAAGTAGGGGATGATTTACCATTTAATTTCTAAAAGAGAAAACCCAAAAAAACATCCAAAAATAGTTCACTATATGATGCTTGAAATAAACTAAGACATTTCAAGTTATTCGCTTTAAAAAAACCAACCCAGGTATGCTACCAAAGAAGAAAAACAAATATCAAAGTAGATAGCGGAAAGATATGAATAAACTTCAAAATAACACCCAAACTCCAAGATTCACAAGATTCATGCTCCAATATCACCAAGTAGTTCAAAGCATCATGACGTCATGCTAAATAAGTGTGATACTTTACCTTTTCCAAATTCCCAAAAGGTAGCATCTGAAAAAGCACCAAAGTGCCAAAGCAGGGGTGAGTATAAAATCAGTAGGTTTTTTCCAATGACTTCCCTACTCACACCACTAGGATAGAATAGTTATCACATTATATAAAATAGTTTATATAAAACAATTTACCAAAATATTTTATAACCAAATATAAACAAGTTTGAAAACCAATTATAACCAAGTGAAAACAAAGGTCAATGAAACAATTTTCAAAATGTTATTTTCCAGAAAATAAAAAATCAAGGATTATAAACAAATTATGATTATTATTTTGGCATACCCATTCTTTAGTTCACAACACACCCACACATGCAGGCTTCATTTGACAGTTCTATACTCATGATCGGCCTCTCTTCTAATTACCTTGTATCCCAATGACACACGCCCCTAATCCACGGTCACCCCATTGGCTTGAGAGTAAAACGATTCATTACTTGTCCTTAAGTGACATCCCCAAGATAACAATGGTGGTAAATAATTTCTGAATGGTTTAAATGAAATTTGGGAATGATTTTTCCTTTAATGTGTAAAAACGACAACCTGAAAAACAATCCACAAACAGTTCAGTATATGATGCATGAAAAAAATATGACATTTCAAATCATTCTCTTTAAAACAACCAACCAAGTTATGTTACAATGGAAGACAAACCAGCATCCAAGTAGATAGTGGAAAAACATGAATAAACTCCAACATAACACCCAAACTCCAAGCTCCATAATCTCCATGATCCAACATCACAAAGTAGTCCAAAGTATCATGAAAATGTGCTAAAGAAGTGTGATACTTTACCTTTTCCCAATTTGTGGAAGGTAGCATCTTCAAAATCACTAAAGTTCCAAAGAAGGGATGAGTATAAACTCAGTTGGTTTTCCCCAATGACTTACCTACTCACACCACTAGGATAGAACAGTTATAAAAGTATATAAAACATTTTATATAAAACAATTTACTAAAATAGTTTATAACCAAATATAAACAAGTTATAAAACCAATTATAACCAAGTA
The DNA here is from genome assembly GCA_963277665.1 of Viscum album. Classification (NCBI taxonomy): domain Eukaryota; kingdom Viridiplantae; phylum Streptophyta; class Magnoliopsida; order Santalales; family Viscaceae; genus Viscum; species Viscum album. Next base: position 924,717,545 of record OY728126.1, on the reverse strand, counting down.
CAAAAAGTTAAATGAAACCAATTTATAGAAATTTATTTTCCAGAAAATAAAAAATCAAGGATTATAAACCAATTCTAATTATTATTTTGGCATACCCATTCCTTAGTTCACAACACACCCACACTTGCATGCTTCATCCGACAGTTCCATACTCTTGAGCGGTCTCTCATCTAATTACCTTGAGTCCCAATGACACACGCCCCCAATCTAGGGTCACGTACCTTGTACCCCGATTGTAAATGTCCCTTATTTTTGTCACATTGAACATGAACTCACACAAAACTAAATGTATTCCAAAAACATTCCAAATTACTATTTCAAACCATTTCAATAAAACTATACTTTTATTGAGAAACAAAGAATAAACTAAATTCAAAACAACCATATAATTTCAATAAAACATCCCCTTTTTGTTGAAAAAATATAACCAAATACATGTTACACAATTCTATAAAACCCCCATTTTGAAATCCATATTTTAAAACCAAGAACAAAAGCAATTTATTCCAAACACCCAATTTTCCAAATTTCCCCAATTTGCCAAACCATCACAAAGAAGGGTTTACAATGATTTATAAATAGAAAATTCACAACCAATTCAACAAAATATATTAAATTTTAAATAATTACCACCATTTCATCTAAGTGGAGTCGAGAGATAAACCACCTACCTCAAAGGTTTTGATGAAACTTGACAACGGACGAAGGATGCTTAAGAAAACTAGGTCAATTCTTCACAAAACCTCCTTAGATCTCTTATCCAGGAAATATCAAGACCAAAACTCAACTTATTTGGCCTCTAAACTCATATATATACCCATAAAGAGTGTATATCTGAGAAACCAAAAGGATAGGAGAAGTATATCTAAGTAGATCTAAGAAACCGATCAATAACTATAAAGAACGATCACATACCTCAAGAATTCAGGTTGGAAACACCAAGTAAAGCCTTGGTATTAACATCAAATATATTAAGATAGGTTATTCTACCTTAAAGGAATAGAAATATTGAGTTATGGCCTCTTAGGAGTGAAAACAAGTCACTTAGAGGCAAAAACGTGTGAGATCCACTTTATTAGGATCTCACTTAAACCATCTGCACGGTTGGTTCACACAGTTAGACAAACCGTGTGCTAACCATACATTAGATACTTCCTAGGAAGATCCTCGCAGAACCGCCTTGCATTTTCTTCCTTACCATGTTCACCCCATGTTGAATCTCTCTACCTTAAACCTACCATTGCACATAGTTTCTACTAGGATGACCGCACAGTTTGGATAAACCATGCACAGCCCGTGTGCCTCTACTTTTTTCCCCAAAACCTTTTGAAAGATCACCAAACACTCCCCACTTCTCCTTTTTTACTATATATACATAAAAAACAAATAAAGGGTAATTTACCCAAAACCAGGGGTACTACATCTTTGGATGAGGTTACCTTCACTCTATTTTTGGGTTGAGCGGTAATCTTTCTTTATACCGTGTGTTATCTATTATCATTCTCTTCGATTGTGTCTCTTTCCACTCCTTGTTCCTCTTTTGATTCATCATAATGGGTTTGTTTATACTCACCCTTTCATGAGATTTTCCCGTACATATAATTTTTTAAGCATATGATGGGCAGAACAACCAAGACTACAAAGGAGCTTAATGATACTGGGTGATAAAACCACCTATGGTGGTTGTATCTTGGGATTCTGGAGCAAGATCTCTTTCATCTATTAACTTTTCTAGTTTTTTTGTCAGCTTGGGACACATTTCTAGTAGGGCATGTATTTTTTCCCTTTACATTTCATTTTTCACTATCATACTTTTTTACTGTCTAAAGGTTCATGCATGATTGGTTTACTTTATTGTAGTGTTTCATCTTTTATTCTTTCCTTGTGAACTTTTTCATCAAGATGGCTCTCTGTGTGTGTATAGGTACTTTAGAAAAGGAATACTTGAGTTAGTTATGCCTTCAGCACTTGTTTCCACCCCCCCCCCCCCCGACCCATGGAGGCGGGCTTGGGGTAGTTATGTCTCAAGCCTTGGCTTAGGTTGGGTCATAACAGATTGGTATCAGAGAAAGTTCATTCCTTGGAATATTGTTTGGGATACTCTCCTTATGAGGATTTGGTTGGGTTTTAGGGAAGTAGTGTCATAGTTTCTCGAGTGTAACTCTCAATCCATGGAATCTAGTGATGGTGTGGGAATCTAATGTATACATTCACTGTGACCTTGACTACCTTCTTTTCAACTTGGAATACCAAGACATTTGTTATACGGATCAATGGTACATGAATCATATAGGATGGAGTCATTGATTGTCCTTCTTGAGTTAGTTCCCCATTATTATATATATATATATACTCATTTGACCATGGTATGTCTTGACCACTTTCAAGATGCCTCCATGAAGATAGCCAAAAAGGTTATCAACTTCTGGATCATGATGACAATCTGATGAGCGATGAGGCCATTGTTCAGGGTCCATTCCATGAGATATTTTCCTCCAACCAGGTGGGTAGCATCATTCCTTCCTATCAAGAAGTATTTTATACCAGCATAGTAGGCCAAGGATGTGCGTAGTCTTAGCACACCCCATAAGTTTTAGTACTAGAGGTCGTTGAGGTTATATGATGATCCAAATCCCTAGGGAGCAGAGGTTTGGATTGATTTGGTGATTCAATTTTTTAGGATTCTGCAGATCCAGACCAATCAAATGGTTTCACTTGTAGAAATTTCTCTTCATAGAGAATCAGTTGGTTTTGGTGTTACTAGCGGATGATGCACCTATTCTGAGTGCACATTACAGGTTCTAAGAATAAAGATCACCCAAGATTCATGTTAAGCTAGACTCCAATCTAGGGTGATTAATGTTAGGCCTGATCTGGTGTTTTGGATATCTCTCTTAGTTAGGATCCCTTTTTATGGTGATCCTCACAGTGAGACCTCTCTATAATGACATTGGGAATCTTAGAGTCTTGTGATGGATATGTTTTAGTGTGTCATCAGACATGTGAGGAAGAGGGACACTTCCTCCACTGAGATGCATCCTTGAAATTCCATTCAAAACCGTCTGAGTGAGTTAGTGTTGTCCAAAGTGAAGAGTATCAAGTTGCGGTGGATGAGTCTCTCTGACTTGTGTGTTCAGGGCTAGCTGACATGTTGGTGTTTTCAAATATAGGCCTAGTTGAGTATTTGGGAAACCATTTATTATTTATTAATAGCCTTGTGAACTTAGTGTCAGTTTTTATGCAAGATTCTTGAGGAGGACATAATGTAGTTTGAACTATATTTGGACTCATAGGTAAGAGGGATGCTTTCCCCACCAAGATGCATTTTTTAAATGTTACCAAAACTGTTTGAGCGAGACAGTACCACTTAAAGTGGATAGTGTATAGGTTTGGTGAATAAATTCTTTAAACTTGTACATTCAAGGTGAGGTTATGTGATGGAGTGTCAGAGCATGTCCTGGAATTGTTGGCGAAGTTTTTTTTCTATTTGAAATTTTTTTTCTTAGGATGCCACTAGTGGGTGCGGTGGAGTTTATGGTTTGAGGTTACTCTCCTTCCAAGAGAGGTAAATATGTATAGGGTATTCCATGTTCCTTTCATGTATAGTATCTCATGGATGAATGAGTCGACTCACCTACCTTGTTAGTTGGTACCCTTGCATGATCAACATCAACCTTGATGTAGTAGTAGTACATTATCACATATGGTTCGAGGCAATTGAGACCCCGTGAACAGAACTACGTGACTCACTACTTAGAGATGGAAGTTGTAGTCTTCTCATTAAGGATGTTGAGATACTACCTTCTGGGGGATAACAACTATGAGATCTTACATGACCAGATATCCTTAGGAGTTTCAACTGATGTATTTTCTAAAGAAAGAAATCACATCATCCTTTTTCAGGGAAAAACAGTGATTCTGGTCAGGTTATGAGAGGAGGTGATGAGGTATTTCCATACATCTCCTTTATATATACATCCTGATGTAGGGAAGATGTGTGGAAAAGCTATATGTGGAATCAGTATCAAAAAAAATTCTTAGTTATGCTTTTTAGGGATGAAAATCCTTGAATAAGGGAATAATATAGAGACTCTATTTTTTCAATTTAAGACTTTGGAATATTCTTAGGAATATCTTTGGAGCCAAGCACAGACAGTATGCGATTCCAAGACCCGATGAGCCCAGAATTAATTTTATAAAATTATTAAATATATTTATATTACACAAGAACATTTTTCTTTAAAAATTAGAATATCTCATAAATGGAGTCTCAAATTGGATGTCTGAGACCATGGTTGAATCCAAAATGTGGAGATTGCCCTAGGTGTGACCTATGGTTGGTCGGTGTGGGATGTTCGGATGGGGTAGTTATTGGTGGGTAGGTTGGATAAATTAATTAATTTATTTAATTTATTTAATAACCCTAACCCAAATAACTCATATAAAAAGCCTCATATTGGAAATAAAAGACCACTATTGAGTTTGGAATGTGGTTTTTACCCTAAGAGAGACCTAAAATTAGTTGGTGTGGGACGTCTGGAGGAGGAATTTTTTGGCGAGTACGTTTAATTTAAATAAAAAAATAATTTGTTTGTTTGTTTATTAAACAAACTAATTAAACCCTCTATAAAAACTCTCTTATAATGATTTTTCAAGGGTTGTTTGCATAACCCTTACTAGATCCAGGAATAGTAGGGGAGAGTTATTCATTGCTGGATCAACATCAAACGACGATAGGTGATCAGATTGAGGTGGATCGATAGGAAGCGATCATAGAGGGTATTCCTCATCACTGGAAGACACATTATTCACCAATGATCGATACATAATCGAATTTGGACTAATTATATGTGGTTTTTTGTACTTATAATTAAAATATTGATCAGGATCAATTCTCTCTCATTGATTTGTTATAATTTGAGCCTTTGCATGATCCTGTGTAATCGAAATAAATTATTCTTTCAATATATTTTTGTTCATGCCATGTTTCTCACCATAGTTTCCCTTCTATGAAATTGTTGGCCAAGAACATTGGGTAAATGTTTTTTATCACTTTGTTATTGATGTTTTTCTCCCATTGTTCTTTGTGTTCTTTATCATTGGACCATAGGGTCATGATTTTACTTTACCAGGGAAAGTTTGAGCACCGTCAAACCCTCAGATTCATTATGGTAGAATGAAGGACAAGAGGATCAATGGTTTGGGGATATATTGATAAATGAGTGTGATGGTGTTTGGTAAACCGATCATTTTGGTACCAAGTGAGTGAGATTTGCAATCAGAGGAGGTTTGGGATCGGATCGATGATCCCTATTTTATCAGTTTGCACATCGAGGTGACATGTGGTGTGACAGGATTGATTCTGAGTAGAGGTTGTGTACAAAGTCTCATGGTGAAGGCTACTTGGCATGAGCTTAATGGTGGCTCGAAGTTGCAAGGGATGCAGGTCAATGTGGGGCGTGGTGATAGTTAGATCTGGACGTGTTTAATGGGAGTTGTTATATTATTATTATTTTAATAATAATATTGTTGTCTTATTATTATTATTATTTTAATAATAATAATTTTTTCTTATTATTATTATAATTTTTAATAATAATAATTGATTGAAGAAGAAAAAAATGGTTGAAACCATTTAAATAAATAAATGTTGGTTGGAACTTCACCCGCATGAAGAGAAAATTAGGGGAGTGTTCAACACCTCCTTTACCATAATATTAATATATTAATATAATAAGAATAATAATATTATTATTATTATTATTAAAATAATTAATATTAAGTGACATGGAGACCAAATGGTGAGAATGGGGGATTGCACCCGCGTACACCATGTGGGGGGAGGATTTTTTTAGCATGCCCTCATTTTGGTGTATGTTTTAAAAATAAATTATTATCATTATCATTATTTATTTATTTATTTATTTATTTTAGTTATAAAACATTAATCCACCTATAGCTTCTTTATACCGTGTCGGATTAGCGCGTCATTAGTGGCAGTGTGACCTTGGAATTGAGGCAATTGTTTTAAGACCAATGTTAGATACCTTTTTTGGACCCATGGCTTGGGTCAAAGAAACACCCAATAAAAATAAAATTATTATTGTTGTGAAATATTTCATATGTCGTAACTCTTTTATACAACATCAGATTGATGAACCGGTTACGATGTTATGACCCTAAAAGTGAGGTGGACGTTTTGAGACCAATATCGGGTATTTAATTCGGACTCATGGCTCAGGCTGACAAAGCAGTTTTCCTGCACGATGCTGTGAAATGATAATTTTTCACTGGAAGACTGATTGAGGAAAGTGAATAGTATATCCCAAGCATTTTTCCATGATCATCGCAACAGTGTGATCCTTTTGGACATAAAGGTCCATTTCAAGAGGAAAATTAGTTAAATAAAAATTTTCCATTAGACCGATGATGATTCTCATGTGTTCTTCAGGTTTTTGGATAAGAAATTTCATATAGTACCCTTACACTTTGTGTTGTACTAGATGGCCAGAAATCCATCTGCTAGCAAGGACACAGCCCTATAGTAGAGCAGGACCACACATCGGGCCAGTCCCTTACATGTTGTGTAATCTTTTACGAATGTTAAACACTTCATATCGCCTTATCTCATAATTGAATTTTGGTCAGCAAGTAACCTATCATGATTTTTTATTGCACATAGAATGTTATGGTGCCCCCAGTTGTGGATTTTGAGATACGATGTGGAATATTCTAGGAATGGAGCTATTTTTTACGAAACTCGATGATTCCAGTGATTAAGCGGGATCGCCAGCAGATTAGTCTAACTGGAACCCTCCAACAGGGATGGGAATGGGTCCTCAATGACTTAGAGTGGAACACTCTAGCCGAGTTGGGCATGGTTACTCAACCTTCTGAGTGGAACCCACCAGCTGGGTTGTTCATGGGTCCTCAATGACTTAGAGAGGCACCCTCCAGTCGGGTTGGGGATGGGCCCTCAACCTTATGAGTGGAACACTCCATCCAGGCTGGGCATGGGTCCTCAATAACTTAGAGTGGCACCCTCCAGCTAGGCTGGGCATGGGTCCTCAACCTTCAAAGCGGAACCCTCTAGTCGGGCTGAGCATGGTTCCTCAATGACTTAGAGTGGCACCCCCATTAGGACAGGCGTGGGTCCTCAACCATTAGAGTTCTACCCCTGTTATACCAGGGTGCAGGTATGCAAGTTCGATTTTGTGCCCCTAGATTGTATGCCATAGTGATGAGGTGTGGTTATAATTATACAGTCATGTTGATCACAAGTTTACTCAACAATTTCATTAATTTATTTTTGGTTTTGATTCTCACAAATTCCCACATATTTGTTACTAATGATTTTTATTTTATGTGAATTTTAGGAAATTAATATATCTGAAAATATTTATTATGGAATTATAGTATAGTCTTTGGTCTATAAGGACAATTTTTAAAAGGGTTTGGATCATGTTTTAATGTATTTTGGAAACACTTTTAATGCTCTACGTGTGAAATCATAATGTAACGATGGAACCCAACATTTGAAATATCACGTATGGTTCATCAACCATAGGTTATTATGGAACCCTACATTTGAGAAAGCAGAAAGTATGGTTAATCAACCCTATGTTCGAAATCAACCCTTTGTTTGAGGAAACAAACATATGGTACATCATCCCTACTTTTGTATTCAAAACTATGTCGTCAACCCTACATTTGGTGTTTTTATATCACTTAAAGGAACCTTGTATTTTACTATTCAACGAAAGAGTTTTAAATATGTTATATTATCCAAGATTTATGAAATGGTCTTGATGAAAGTAAAGACCTATTCAAAGTTATTTTATGAATGATTCAAAGGATCATTATGGTTGTTTTAAAGGTTTCTATTCATCAGATTAAAAAATTACTATTCTTATATGAAGTTATGACTCTTTTGAATGTTTTTGAATTCAAATATTCCTGATTTATTGGGTTATATTTCTGGAGATGGTTTGACATGGATATTTTCAACCTGCTGTATAAATATCGAGAAGTTCTTCATTGGAAATACGTGTAGATATATATGCATATACATATATAGAAAAATTTGTGTGCCTTGAGAGCAAACCTTTGGGGATATACATGTTTAGATCTATCTCTTCTACTTGTTATTGTTTCTATTGATGCTACTGCATTTATTTATTACATATTTTTAGGAAAGAATAATGAAACATTTGGTAAAGATACACTTTTGAGACATATGTGTTTAAAAAAATTTCTGGTGTTTTCTTTGTTTTAGCTTGAATAAAGCTTGTGCATCATTGATGTTATATTTACTATCATGCTATATTGAAGAAATAATTTCATATTCCATTTTATCCTACAAACTATGAAGTTTAACCTGTACCATCAAACAAATCAAACACTTTTGATTTATTTAAGTTTCAGCTACTCATTATTAATCATGGTTAAGTGTCAGGTTCTTGCACTAAGATATAGATATTTGGATCCTTGCAAAAGAACTAGGAGGATTTGTAAAGTTTTGTAAGGTGTCAAATTAATACACTCAATTGTGGTTTGAAGTTATTAGGATAAGAGGACCTGATAGTGTTGACGCTCCTTTCCGTCACAGAGTCTAAACGACTAAAAAAAGGGAAATACCTTAGTCTAAAGTGATCCATCCTTTGAAGAAACATCAAAAATTGACAAAGGCATAATGAAGGATTTTGTCAAAAATAGGCCGTGCATGTTTCATCATGGTCGTGTAGGTATACTTATGGGCCACATATTGGGCATGCAGGTGACCTGCGCGCCCTACTTGATTTTCACCCAGGGTCTTCAGCAGCCTATAAATACCCCTTGTGGGCCCCCCATTTAAAGGACGAAAAATTCCAAAAGCCAGATTTAAGCTCATGGTGCCCTAGTCTCTTCTTGAAGTCTTCTGAACACTTCTAAGGTAATTTCTTACCTATATTGGAAGATCTAAACAGGGGAAACAAGACCTAAGTGTTGAAATTCATCAACACATGTGTGCCTAAGTGTCTAACCCTTACAGGAAATGAAGACACAAGTGCGCCGCCTTATCCCTTCAACAGAACTTGTGAGCCATTATTTTGGAAGTCCCTAGGGATAATACTAAGGGCTTGAGCCAAGTCTCACCCAAGTGTTACCCTTTAGATCAACCATCAGGTAGGTACACTTGTGTCGCGCAGGTATACTTGCATGACCAGGACCTTCGCACCCACGCAGGACATGTGTGCCTACTTTGTTTTGGGTGCCCCTCCTTTCTATTCACCTCTTTTATTCAAATCCACCTCTCCACTTCAAGATTTAGCCTTTAGAACCCTCTTCAAAGTGATTTATGGCATGATTCCTGGGTTGGATTCCTTATCTGAAAGGAATTATGTGGAACATCTCTCAAAACCTAGTGATTTACATCTCTTTATGTCACTAAGGTTAGAGATTTCATTCATTCAACCTCATCCTTTAATATGAGAGGATCTTTAATATGGGAATCCTCCTTAGAAGTAATCCCCAATCCTAATTCCCTTTGCTTGGGAATCCTCCTTATGAGTAATCCCCAAACATAAGCTTCTTTAATTTGGGCATCCGCTTTAAGAGTAATCCCCAAGTCCCCTAACATGGGCCTCCTTTTCAGGAATAATCCCCAGTCTTCAAGTTCCCTTAATTATAAGCATCCTCCTTAGGAGTAAGCCCCAAATTCTAATTTCCCTTAACCTAGGCCTCCTTTTCAAGAGTAAGCCCCTGTCATAATTCCCCTAACCTGGGCCTCCTTTTCAGGAGTAATCCCCAGTCATAATTCTCCTAACTTGGGCCTCCTTCTTAGAAATAAGCCCCAGTCATAATTTCTCTTAACCAGACTTAATTTCTTTTGATTTGGGCTTCCTTCTCAGGAGTAAAACCCAATCATAAGTACCCTCCTAATTTAGGAATCCTCCTCAGTAATAAGCCCCAAATTATAGTATCCAAATCTTTATAAAGCACATATACCTTTATGGACCTCGTTCCTGGTCTTCTTCCCTGAGTTAAATCCCAATCCTCATTTATTCTGTGCAGTCATACATACATAAAGCCCTGTATTATTGCATCTTTCGTGGCACAATTTTCTGGTTTTACCAATACCTCTTGTTTCTCACATCGAGCATGACTCATGTGAGCTTAGTGTGTAAAAGTAATTATGACATCTTTCTTTGAGTCATCATTCATGCATAAACCTCATTATTCTTTTCTCAAACTACGTGGGTTCTGATTCCTTTTCTAAAACAAAGGATACGTAGGTATCCCATCCACGGGTACGATCCCAACTCTGAAATAATTCATGTCCTTCTGAATGACAATAAAATTCAAGTGCCCCGCTAAGTGGCTTTAAAACCATTATGGTTATCATAATAACCAAGATAACTTTATACAATGTATCGAAGGATACCATTGAATAAGAGTCTCTAACAAATACAGATGATTCTCTATCAATGAAGAACCTCGAATACATATAAAAGATTCTATAAATCGTACACATATTAATCATTGATTGTCAAATCTAAAGGAAAAATCATTTTCATACTTGGTAATGTAATAAGGGTTCACGAACATAACTTAAATCTATAAAGAGAGTCTCGGAGTAGACAGTAATTACCCTCAAAAATGTGTGATGATTCCGACCTCCCATCCTATCGACCAATGAAAATTATTAAGCCTCATAAGTTCACAACTAATGAGCACCTACCTTTGGAAAGTAGGTCCAAATGGATATAGAATCATTGGATGTTTCTAGTTCTACGAACAAACCTGTTAGAAACTGATTGGAATGTTTGAACATTAAACAAATGAGGTCATCCCCATTTTCAGAGGAAATAAAAAATGGTGAACCCGACGTGAATCCTTAACCAAGTTAAAATGATGTTTTACTTATTTGTTAGGACCCTATTTAAACTCAATGAGAGGTCCAACAAGACAATAAATAACATATGTGCTCATCCAAAAGATGTATTGGCCGAATTTATCTTGATTATGTCTGTTATATCAAACAAGCACTCTTTTCCAAGAACTTATGCATTACAGAAATGGATTATCTTAAGTTCATACATGTGAATGCCTCTGCTGTGAATACCTATGCTATGAATGCATCTGTCGCTACTCCTGCTGGATCATCGTCTGCTCTGAGTACGACATCACCTACTCAGCATCTTCAACACTGGGTATCAAATGTAATGGTTAAGTAATATCATCAACATGATACCATTCCGACTCTGGAGGCCGCTCGACAAGCCCTCCAAGTCAATAATTCACCCTGGTCGTTCGGACAGCGATGACCAGCGATCAAGAAGTATGTGGTTTCAACCACCGTCTCTAACCGTTTCAGGTCATTATCCTCGGAACATAATCACCAGTCCCTCCCATATTACGAGGAGGTGAATGAGAAGGTCACTGAAGGCCTTAATTTAAGGAGACATGAGTCCCCTCAACATGATCAGGGTGTCGTCTCCAGGCGTTCAGCTCAGGTTCCTCGAACCCGATCAGGCAAGACGAACCACCAGAGGCGACGACCGGTCAACAGTGAGCAGGTTCTTGTCTCTGCCATTTCAGGAGAAGTCCACCAACCTAACTTGGTGGAAAGCAATGAGCAGGAACACACACCCGTCTGTTTTAATTCCATTTTCCAGCAGACTCGTCTGGCAGCAGCTCGCCATTTCCGCCAGGAAATTCTGGCGGAGTGCTATAGACAGGAACATACACCTATTTATAAATCATCAGCTAGTCAGTAGGCTCGTCTGACTACATACGATGAAGCCCGCCAACCCAATGTATTGACGACTGGTAAATAGGAAGATACACCTACTTACACTCATCAATCCTGCCAGCAGTCTCGTCTGCCAGTATTGAAGGAAGTTTATCAACCACGTTCGGTGGAGTGAAATCAACAGGCACATACACCTACTAGTATTGATCAAGCCTATCAACAGTCTCGGTTGGTAGCACCCGGAGAAGTCAATTGGAAAGTCCCAATAACAAACAAGGAGGCAGACTCAACTCTCTGCCCCCACACATGAGTACTGTCAGAATTCACTAGCAGGAAAAGGAGGATAGAAGCAGGAACACGCACCTTCTCCAAGCATGGAATAGATGTATATCCCCGTTCCAATAGCTGAAGTCACCAAGAATATTCTGTCAATGGTGAAAGAGTAGAAGCAAATCCCTTCTCATATTCTGAATGCCTGCCAGGATATTATAATAGCTTCAGCAGCATCACAGGGAAAGAAATGAAAATCTATCCCTACCAGTGGAGTGATACATCAACAGTTCACTCCGGAACAGACACACACCTTTGTTCCAGCCCAAGAGGGTTGTGGGGCATACTCTCCCATGTCATACGGATAACCAAGTCAGGCACATACACCTGATTTGAGTGGAGATAATCAGCCTAACCTGGCCCTTTCTCCTGAGCATGCACATACACCTGCCCATAATAACCACTTTTGTTAACAAGTGGTTCCTAAAGTGAGTAAAAAGGCGTCTGAAAAGAAGACTCGTCCCGCATAGTCAAGAAATAAAGGTCCAATCTGTAACAAGGTCTTACTTGATGCTGGAGTTATTGATGCACTCAAACAATTATCTATTGCAACTCAAGATTCTACTCTCTCATTTTCCAATAGTGGGAACAATAATTCTGAAAGTCTGTATCAGACACTTCCTCATGAAGGCTTGCTTCATGACAGTTCAATAGATCTTGAAGTATCATCTTCAGATGAGAGTCATGATAACCCTCTGTGTGGCTAGAAGATCAGGGAGCAAAATGTTTCATCTTTTGTTGTAACCCACCATGGTGGTCCTTCACATAATGAAAAATTTAGCTATGAAAGTCCTCTCTGCAGTAGTAATTTGCATTGCCCTGAAAATTCTTCAAAGGACAATGCAGTGATGAGAAATCCCTCTTACCTTGAGGAACTTGCAAATGTGAATCCAATCATGTATGATGCTTTACCAATAGCAGGTGAAATACTTTCTCAACCAAAAGATATCCTGGGGTGTAGGTCATTCTCCGAACCATCCTTGAGTCATGTATCTTATAAATTGATAAGTGAATTCTCTACCAATCTTGTTGAATCTAATGAATCAACAAGGAAGCACCAGTTTTGGCCTAAACAGGTATAATAATCTTCATCAAACGATAAGAAGGAATTACTGAATATGAGAAAACAACTGGTGAAAGGTGAAGTGCCAGTCATGTTTTAGCCTTTGGCTGAATCTCAGTATGACATTCTAGAGATGTTGATGGAAGATTGTATTCAAGATATTTGTCTTAACATGTGTAAAAATCTTTGTAAATTGAAAAAGAAAATATTATCTTATGATGAATACGAAAATCATGTCAAGATAATATAAGGGTTACAATTACAAATTGACTTGCCATCTCTCTCAGTTTCTCGATATCCGAAGGCTGAAAAGAAGTAGAGAGCCCTTCAACGTTCATGCCTTGGCGCATTAAGAAGATTGCGCTAGTTAATTTCCAATGCCCCATCTGGTATACATATCAGGGGATGGGGTGTTCATGGAGCACTAAATTTCATAGTATTCTCTAGCCATCAAATCCCGCCGAAAATGGTCTCATGAAATGTTATTGTCCATGGCCAGCCACAGCCAATTGGCTTTGTTTGTAATCAAAGGCTCGCTCAAGAACAGGCCTCAACTAGTTCTTATCAAAATCAAGCATACATTGAACAAGTTGTTGAATTAATCTTGCATCAAGTGAAGGAGAATATTGAATAGGATTCTTGTTTGTAGTATGCACATCATCAAGTGACAGAAGTGTTAGAAATCATCCAACGGTCTTTTGAGCCGGGTGATAAGAGTGGATGTAGGTTGATGCATCCAGCCAATTTCTGGACTAAAGTCTGCAAGATCATGAGTGCTTTCAAGAAAGTCTCAGATGTAGCAGCTCAAGAACCATCCCAGCTTTCTAGAATGGGGACTCTTTTAACCCAACTCTCAGAATCAACAAATAGGATTCAAGGAGTGGACCAGAAACAGCAGGAACAGCCCCAGTCCATAGGACTGGGGTCTTTTTCAAATCCTCAATATCTCCCTCAGAGAAATTCATTCTTCTCTCGATTAAGGAAGAATCCACGAGAGGAACAAAGAGCCGAATTATCAAGAAATTCCCTCCAAATTACGGTTCGTCAAGAAGTTCCTAAGGGATCAAATCAACAAAAGGCAATGTCTCATCAAAGACATGGAAAAAGACAGTATGGTAGAGATGCCGATAGAAAGGATGCAATGCATTATGCATCAATTAATGTCATCAATGATGTTGTTGCTGATCCTCCAGAACATGAGGCTCGCTCAGAGGAATTAGATGAAGAGGTTCCGGCTCAATATGTTGTACACACAGACACAAATGAAGAAGGTATACGTACACGAAATAAAGGCTTACCTAGAATCTAGGTAATCCTTCAAGTAACCCACTTCCCCCTGTCCGAAAGGTGTCCAATAAGGGGAAAGGAAAGAATCAGGTTACATACCCTTTCTCTAGAGAAGGCTAATCTCTCTCATTAGAGAAAAGATTCGCACAACAAGAGGAAGAGATGAAGGAATTAAGGAGTTTGAATGCAGAACTACTTCAAAGTAGTCTTCCTCCTAAGCATGCTGGAGTCAGTCAGTCAAGGGAATTTGTTGCGGATAATGAGATGGATCAAGCGTATCCTCCTTTACCTATACACCCTCACAGGTCTAATCTTATGGGATATACACAACAAAAACTGGCAATACTACCATCAGTGGCAGTCCCGGTCGCCACACCTGTCCAAACCCCAGTTATTGTACCTGCACAGGTCCAAGCTCAACCGGATGTTTCTCAAAAATTAATGACTACCATTGAGTCATTAACAAATCGGTTGTAAGCTATGGAAGAAAATAGTGCACCGGTTCAACCATAAAAGAGAGCTTACCCTGAATGGGTTGATGGAATTCCTCCCCCATCAAATTTTGCAAGTACCATATTCCCAATATTTAATGGTTCGGGAGACCCAGAGCAACACATAACACATTTTTTTCTCATTGTGATCCTATTATGGGAACCCATTATCAATAATAAGCACTTAAGCTCAGGTGTTTTGTACAGTCATTACAAGGGCTTATTTTTTCTGATATACAAGATTTCAATCCCAGTCAATTTCCAGGTGGGAGGATCTCTGTCAACAATTCCTCCTTCAATTCAGCTCAACTTTGCCAAAGAAAATAGTTTTTGATCTTACAAATTTTAAGAAAAGGGAGAATGAAAGGGTTTCATATTTCATTACTCGCTGGAGGGGATTAACATATTCCCTGAGCTTAGCACTCCCTCAAGAAGAGTTGTTGTCAATTTGTGTGGAAAATCTTTGTGATGAATTACGCACGCCTTTGATCCCTGTGAAATACATAGGATGGTTTCAAGACCTTAATTCAATTTCTCAATATATTGAAGACTCTCTTATGAAGACTAAGGATAAATTTTGTGTAATTCCATCAGCTCCAGGAAGAAGAATAGGTAAAGCAGAGACTGCTACGGTTATGCTTAAACAAGCACCTGTACCTACTTCTACTTCAAAACCTTCATCTTCTCGAAGGGCTCTGCCTCCTGAGAATCAACAACAGAGGCCATTTCATCAAGATGATCAAAGAGATCAAAGATGAAAACAGTTTGAGGATTTTAAGAACAAAGTTTATTCTTTCAGAAATGAACAAGTTCCTGGTTACTTCATTTTAGCTCTGGAAAATAATTTGGTTCAATTTCCAAGGCCCAAAAGGCTGAATAAGGAAGGAGATGAAGATCGTCCCAATTATTTCCCATTTCATCAGATGTTAGGGCATCCCATTCAAGAGTTTTTTGTCTTCAAAGACCTCCTGCAAAAGATGGTGGACTCGAGACAAGTCAAACTGAAAGTTTCTTCAGCTCAAGTAGCATGTGTTACTGCAAAAAATCTAGAGGAACAAGGCGAGTGGCAAGAAGTCAAAAGAAAAAATGCACAGAAATATGATGATTGGATGGTCAGAAAAATGATCAACCAAACTCATGCCATTTTTTGAATGCAATTGAAGAAACCAATTGTGTCTTCTACTGTGAATGCTATAGAAAAACCCTCTTCATTAGAGGGAAAATTCTCAAAGAAACGGCATAATTCAAAGAAGGGGGAACAATCAGAAGAAGATGAAATCGTGTCAAAGCCCAAGTTGTCTTTGACTCTAGAAGATTTTATTCCATCTACTTCAAAGTCACGGGCACCTTCCCACCAAACGGCACATCCTAAATGGAATAATCAGGCAGAATCTTCATCAGATGAAGAGTTGATCTTTGGTTCTGTTAACATGATTCATTTAATGGATCCTTATGCTGGTCATAGCTTCGATCTTGATGAGCCTGAGTTCATTGTATCAAATAGAAGAATTAGAGGAAGTTCTAGAGGTCTGGGATACAGAGTAAGACGTGGATATCCCAGAAGCCACTATTCCAATTTTACCCCTGCTAGAACTGTATATGCAGCAGAAACTCGTGGTAGAGCCCTTTAGTGGGATCAACAAGAACAAGAAAATTCTTCCACCAATAGCAGATTCAGTCCTAGAACAATTATTCTGGAGGATCAATTAGAGGTTCCACCTTCTTCCTCTCAGTAAGTAAATAGACCTATTCAGTCTAATCTTCCAAATCCATGAGTATTTTCAACTCCTACCCTAATACAAGATGTATCTACTTCCAAAGAATCAACTTCTAAGGCACATGCGAAACCAAATGTTCCTGTTGGGAAATGCAGACCTTTGGATCAAAAATATGATATATTGAAACATTTATCCCAAGTAACGGCCATGTTATCAATTCTGGATGCCTTGAATCTATCCAAGGATCTTCGGGAGGCACTCATTGAGGCTTTGTCAAGTCCTCAGGAGTTTGAAACTAAAATTGTTGTGGCTGAAGTCTACCATGTAGAGAATGTCCCTACAGAATTCCATGTAGTGATATCTTTTACAGATGGAGATGAATATGATGTCGTGCATGGACACATCAGACCTTTGTATTTATCTGGCAAGGTCAATGGTGTAGACATCTGAAGAGCTTTCATTGATAATGGTTCAGGAGTCAACGTCATCCCCATTCGTACACTTCGTCGATTGGGCCTCACGGAATCTAATTTATCTCCTTCTACTTTGATGTTACAAGGATATGATAAAAATGAACAAGAACCACTGGGCGATATTACACTTAGAACTTAGTTCGGAGACCTTGTATCCAATTCAGATTTCATGGTTGTTTATCATGATACAGCCTTCAACGTTCTTCTTGGAAGACCTTGTCTACATAAACATGTGGTTATCCCTTCATCATACCATCAATGCCTCAAATATTGTTTCGATGGTTAAATTTGGACATTGTATGGTGATAATACCCCCTTCAAAACATGTGAATCTCAATACATTGAGGTAGAATTCTATCACATGAAGGGTAAAGAGAAATCCACAACAAGGGAGGTTACCAAGGTTAATGCTCCATATGGTTTGAAAAAGATTCCAGTAAACCCATTCACACATGTGTACAAATTATGTGTTGCCTATCAGTCAAATTGATAGGATAGACCTGAATCCAAATACTCTTATGGAAACTTCCATAATGTCAATTATGACAATCAAGCCAGACAGCATGAGAGAAAGTGGTGATTCACCAAGCAATGATGAAAGCTCAAATGGGGATGTCTTCATTTCATCCGCTGAAATCCAGAAATTCTATACTTCGCCAACTATGGCAGAAGAAGTTATAGCAATGTCAGAGGTGAATGATGATGTCGATTCTCAATCTGTCATCTCCTCTTTATTACCTAAGGAAGACCCTTCATCATCAATAGGGTCATAAATGGAAGCATCTTCTTCAAGATGTTCAAATTTCGACATCTCTCATGATCATGAAAAGTATGCTTCATTATATACTATGAAAGTAGAAGCAGAAGGGATAACACATTTTGAAGAAGAAGAGGAAGATCTCAGAGATGCTCCTCCAGCATTTGAAGAGGGTATCTCTACTACTATGGATGAACTCATAGAAATAAATATGGGTACAAAAGAAGATCAACGCCCCCAATTTAATTAGTGTGGCCATGACTCTTGAAGAGCAGGAAATATATATTTCATTTTTAAAGAAAAATCGAGATATATTTGCTTGGAACTATACAGATATGTCAGGCCTTGATCTTGATGTTGCTACTCATCGTTTGGGTTTTCCAGAAGAACGTCGAGGATTTAAGAAAGCCTTAAGAAGGACACACCGAACTTATGATTCCAAAATTGAAGCTAAAGTGGATAAGCTTATCAAATCTAACTTTGTCAAAGAAGTTCAATATCCCAAATGATTGGATAATATTGTCCCTATGAAAAATAATAACGGAAAAATTAGAGTTTGCATTGATTTCAGAGATCTTAATCAGCATTGTCCTAAGGATGATTTTCCCGTTTCGATAACAGAACTCTTAATTGATGCAATAACTGTCTATGAAGCACTTTCCTTCATGGATGGATATTCAGGATATAATCAAATCTGAATGGCTCTAGAAGATGAGGAATCTACAGCCTTCAGATCCCCTCAGGGTTTGTTTTGCTATCGGGTAATGCCCTTTGTCCTGAAGAATTTAGGTGCAACATATCAGCGTGCCATGCATTGTATCTCCAAACCCTTTTTATGGAAGTTTTTTTAATGTTATGTGGATGATTTGGTGGTTAAATCTATGCAAGGTTCTAATCACTTGTCTGATTTGGAAGTCATATTCCACAAACTTTGACAACACAATTTGAAGATGAACCCCTTAAAATGTTCTTTTGGGGTAACCTCTGAAAAATTTCTCAGCTTTGTGGTACGCCATCGAGGTATCGAAGTCGATCCTGAGAAGACAAAGTCAATACTTGGTATGTCACCTCCTAGAAATTTGAAAGAATTGAGAGGACTTCAAGGATACTTAGCCTATATTCCCTGTTTCATCGCTAATTTTGCAAGAAAAAGTTTACCCTTCACCAAATTGATGAAGAAGGGAGTCACTTACTAGGTGACTGAATAATGTCAATAATCATTCAATATTCTCAAGAAATATCTCTTGATCCCATTGGTATTAATTCCACATGTTGAAGGAAGGACACATATTCTTTATGTGACAGATTTAGAGCGATCATTGGGTGCCTTCCTTGCCCAGAAGAATGATGCTAGGAATGAAAATAGCCTTTACTATCTCAGTCTGACTATGCTTGAAGCAGAAACTCAATATTCAAGTACTCAGAAGTGTTGCCTAGCATTAATCTTTGCAGTTCAAAAGTTGAGACACTACTTGCAACATCATGAGGTCCAATTGGTATCTCGCAATAACCCGCTCAAATTCATCCTTAGTCGTCCAATGATTACAGGACGTCTGGCAAGGTGGGCAGTTATTTTGCAGCAATTTGATATTCAGTATGTGTCTCAAAAGTCAATAAAGGGATAAGCTCTGGCTGATTTCCTTGCTAAACATCCTTCAGTAGAAGATACATCTTCAGATATTGAACTTCCTGATGAGGAAGTCTTCTCTATTCAAGATAGTCTTCAAACGTGGGAAATGTACTTTGATGGTACTTCCAGAAGTCCAATAGGGAAGAAAATCGAAGATCCTAAATTCAACAAAGTTGAGTTAGGAATTGTGCTTATTTCCCCGGAAAAGGCAGTGTTACCCTATTCCTTCTCATTGTTGGGAGGCGGGACAAATAATGAAGTAGAATACCAAGCTCTTATCGTAGGATTGGAGTTGTCTCTTCAAGCACAAGTGAATCACTAAAAGGTGAAAGGTGATTCAGACCTGGTAATCAAAAAAGTCAATGGGGATTATGCAATCAGAAAAGAAGAACTAATCCCTTTGTATGATTATGTCAGAGATTTAATGGCGGAATTTCCTTTAGAACTAACATTTTCTTATGTTCCGCGATCGCAAAATGCCCAAGCTAATGCACTGGCTAATATAGCCACAGCCCTGGAAGATCCAAACTGGGACGAAACCATCATCAGTATTGCCCACCGTCGTACAATTTCACCTTATGTTCAAACTAGAATAGAGGAAATCAATGAAATTAGTCCCATTCCTGAACCATATGGTCATACTACAGGATGGATGACACCTATTAGGGAATACCTTCAAAATGGAACACTTCCACCTGATAGAGCTACGAAAGAACAAATTCGGCGACGTGTGGTAAATTTTACTCTTTATGAGAGCCCAGATCACCTATAGAAAATTCTCTACAAAATAGGTTTTTATGGAATTCTCTTCAGATGCATTGATGGTGAAGAGACAATGGATATCATGAAAGAAGTGCATGCAGTAGTCTATGGTGCCCATCAGTTCGGACATAGACTATCTGATCAAGTTCGAAGGCTTGGATACTTTTTTCCTTCAATGATACAAGATTGTGTTGATTTCACAAAGAAGTGTCATTCTTTCCAAGTACATAACAACTTCATTCATCAACCTCCAGAGTTTCTTCAAACAGCTAAGTACTCGTGGCCATTTGCCACATGGGGAATGAATGTGGTGGGACCTTACCCTTCAGCTACAGCCAAGCAGTTTAAGTATATTCTTACTGATACTGACTTCTTTTCCAAATGGGTAGAGGCAATACCTCTCAAAGAAGTTAGTTTTAAAATCATTGTTAGCTTCATCAAGTCTAACATCATTACTAGATTTGGTGTCCCTCATACCATATTGACGGACAATGGCACCAACATCTGTTCATCCGAGGTAAGGAATTTGTATCAAGAATACAACATCAAATCCAACCATTCCTCTCAGTATCATGTAGCAGCCAATGGACAAATAGAAGCCTTCAACAAGACTCTTTCAAACATACTGCAAAATATGGTGGATAAAGATAAGAAATCATGGCCTGATAAACTCTTTCATGCTTTATGGGCTTATCGGACCACCACCTGCACTACAATGCGGTCAACTCCATATTCATTGGTATATTGAACAGAAGAATTATTTCCCATTGAGGTTCAATTACCCTCGCTCAGAGTAGCCATTTGTGATCAGTCATCTATAGATGAACAATCTCAAAAGAGATTGGATGAATTGGAATGGTTAGATGAGAAAATATTATGCACCCTACACCACTTGGAAGTCTATCAGAATCGAATAGCACGAGATTTCAACAAAAAATTTTGTCTTCATTCATTTGTTCAGGGAGAATTGGTATTGGTTCTCAGAAATCCAATGATACCAGAAAAGAAACCTCCCAAGATGGAGCCAAAATGGGAAGGACCTTACTCAATACATAAGGTTTACTCCAATGGAGCTTATTCTTTAATCTCAATGGATGGAGAACTCATCACTACTCCAACCAATGCCAGATTTCTGAAGAAGTATATTGTATAATACAAATACATCCAACGGTCCATGCATATGACCTTAAACTATTTGCACTTACTTCCAACACGATGTTAAACTGTGTAGTCCTTACTATATGACGTTAAACTATACATCCCTTCTTAAGTCCTTACTACATGACTTTAAACTGCACAGTCCCTTATACATCTATAAAGACGTTAAACTGCATAAAACGTCCAACATGACATTAAACTATGACGTCCTAACTACATGACGCTAAACTGTACAGAAGTCCCTTACGTCCAACATGATGTTAAACTGTGTCCTCTTTTGTCCTTACTGCATGACATTTAAACTGCGCAATCCCCCTTTTGTCCAACATGACGTTAAACTATATTGTCCCCATCATCTTAGCTATAGGATGCTAAACTCTACAGCACCCTTATTGTCCAACATGACACAAAACTGTGTTCACGTCCAACATGACGTTAAACTATGTCCCTATGTTTGTCCTACATGACGTTAAACTATACTGCTCATTTGTCCTACATGACGTAAAACTGAACACAGTCCCTAATACATCCAACATGACATTAAACTGTATTTTTTTTCTATATGACACTAAAGTATGCAGCACCAATAGTTCTCATTGCAAGACTTTAAACTGCATAGTCTCTTCATATGTCCTACATGACATTAAACCATGCATCGTTAAGGTTATTTCTACCTCTTGTTTATCACACCGAGTATGACTCATGTGAGCTTAGAGTAAACTTCAACCATAACACCTTCTCAGGGCCTCTAACCATGCGTAAGTCCCAAAACTTTCTTTCTAGATCGTTGTTCTCAAAAACAACTCAATCACCAATTCATTCTTTAATTGAACTACGTGGACTTTGATCCTCGCCTTCTAGGTGGGTTACATAGGCAACCTCTTGAGGTTCAATCATAAAATCAATATCTTCATGTCAGTTCACCTCCATCTCATATGATGTTGATTCGTGAAGCCACCCCTAGAATCAATATCTATACATTGGTTCACCTTTGTCCTTTCTATATGACGTTAAAATGTAAAACACTTTTGACATGTACGATAATAAACTACAACATTCTTCGATACCCTCACATGAGAGGGAATCATTATTTACATTGATATCCAATCATGTTATATCCCAAAGACTATGTTCATACATGGCAATGCCTGAACATTTTATCTTGGGTCAAACCATAATTGCACTAAAGTCCCCTTTCACCCTTCACTTATACGAACCAAATCTGTACAGACGGTATTTCAAGAACTATGTGCGGATTGATTACCATCTTTATGGGATACGTAGGAACATTCGAGTATCCCTTGAATCCAGCCCCAAGTCTTTGGGCCTAACCCCAAATTCCACTTTCAGTCCCCTGGCTTAAAAGTCCCTGTGAAAACACACACTGTGTATTCATTATTTTGGTCTGATCTCTGTGACCCTAAAATAAGATTTCATATAATTTCATCCCACGTGATGTTAAACTATACTTCAAGAACTACATTTGGCTTGATTCTCATTCTAATGAGATATATAGTGAAGTCCAACATCTCAATTCAGGACCCATCCACAACATGATTATGGTTAGCATTGGTATGTGTATCTCTACATGCATTGGACAATACTCATTTTCATGTGTCATATTCCTAACCTTAAATACTTCCAGATCTCCATAACCCTTTTCTTGACTTCTGTTCACAAAATGTTTGATACTTGAGAGTTCTTTTACCTGACTATGTAGCATGTGCCCTTAGGCAGCCTTACATAAATAGTCTACATAACAGACTTGTCAGCCAAAAGATGCTATTATTTGACTATGCAGCCAATGCCCTTAGGTGGCCCTACATAATTCAACCCCCTAATGGGTTTTTCAAATAATGGTAACTTCATTCATGGGAGAAAAACCTCTTTTTGTCCTTATCGGTCTTATCGACAATATGTAAGAATCCGTAGAAAATAGTCATCCTTAACATATTTGTCCCATACTCTTTTTCATGATCTGAAAGTATTAAAGTCTATGGTTTATATTTCCCTTCCCTACATTTGGGTCATACCTTCATAGGAGTGACATTCATCCAGTTCTTAGACAATATTTATTGGAAATATCTTCTCCATATTCAAGTACCTCTCTCCATACAGAAAACTATATGCTTTGAAAAATTTGAGTCTCCATAAACTTTCACTGGATTTTTAGCAATATAAAAGTAAAATTTATGACAGTTCTTTTGCCTGACTATGCAGCACATGCCCTTAGGCGGCCTTGCATAAGTAGTCTACATAACAGACCTGTCAGCCAAAAGATGTTATTATTTGACTATGTAGCCAATTCCCTTAAGCGGCCCTGTATAATTCAACCCCCTAATGGGTTTGTTAAATAGTGGTAACTTCATTATTGGGAAATACTTCTTCTAATTCCTTTTATCCCTTTTTCATATCATTCCTTAGATTCAAAATTTCTTAAGTCATAGTTTACATGTTTTCCTCCATATGTGAATATGGTAATATGTTTTCAAATAAATTATCAAGGAATTGAGTAAATTTTAATCCATTTAGTCAAAGATATTTTGACCTTAAACATTAGCCTTTTTATATCTGACGTGCATGACTTTAAACTACCCACAAAAGACAAGGGAACTCTGAACAAAAGTCAAGTCCCAACTCACTAAACATAAATTTCGTATGATTTAGGTAATATTGAGAAATTAAAAAGATTCAAGGTTTATAGGTTTATTTTTATAATCCTAGTAAAAATAAAACTATTCTTACTAGGCCCATTGGCTTAGGTAAAAATTTAAAGCATGTAGCAAAAGAAGGCATGCACAAATGATTGATGATGAAAGTATTTTTCATTTGATACACAAGAGTTAGAAGGACATCCACAGACTGGAGACTCTTCTATTTTCCAATAATTACAAAAGGTTGTCAACATAAATCTTCATTTGATTTACAGCATCCTGAGCTTCATCAGGAGCCACTTGAAGCTCATGCACTCGACCAACTTCACTCTTTTCAGCTTGATGGAGTGATTTCTTCGAATCTGCAATGGATTTCATACCATTTGTTTGACCTTCTTCTAGTGAATTATTAAGTTGGTCAAGTTCCCTAGTAACAGCATCTAACTGTTGTTGAAGATGCATCTACTGGACAACTTTCTATTTTATCTTATGTTTCAGCTCCTTTAACTTGGCAGCATAATCAGCCTCAGCTCAGGATACTGCAGCCTCAAATTCACTGATATTGGCTGACAGCCTGACCCTGGTCAAATCTTGATGGTACTTCTGCTCTTGCTCCCTTCTCAAGATGACTTGTTTTACCACATCATGGATCTCTTGATATATAAAACCGCCAAGTCCCAACATGACAAACAGGGATGCCAGTCGCAGGATTTTCGATGACAACTCTTCAAGAGGCACTTCATATATGATCTTCCATATATTCTGCCATGCCTTATGTTGTGAAAATTGAAGCGCATTTTGTACTTTCGGGTCTGACTCAGAATCACTGTCACAAGGGGGTAATATAATGTGGGATTAATTCACTTAGGGAAGTGCCTTTTTCTTCTCCTTCCCCCCTGACCCGTGTTACTTAACTTTCTATTCCCATTGGGGCGGAGGCTGAGGCTTCACCTCCAGATCTAGCCATTGAAATTGATGGTCTTGCTTAATCAATTGAAAGCTTTGGTTAGTTTCAAAGGATAACAAAATTTTATTAGTTGTCTTGAAAATTAATTACAAACACAAATTTTGTTATCTCTTACCCAATGGTAGATCAGCAACATGAGAAAGCTCCTCTCCATCTTTCCTAGCTTCGACAGGATTTTTAGGATGAGTTTGAGGAAGCTCTACTAGGTTCATCTCCACTTGAGCCAGTGTCACTGCAATAGTGGGGTTGTCTGTACCCCCTTCAGAAATTGGTATTTCGGCAGCTTGTTTAGATGGAACTGCACATTTGAACCATTCATGATCAGAGATGTAATAAGAAGTTATTTAATAGGACGAAGGATAAAACTCACGTCCAAAATCTTCTAAATTACATGGTAATTTAACATGATCTAAAAAATATTCAAAAGATGCACCAAGTTCCATAATTTCATCCAATGTTATCTCAGATTCTTGGTTAGTCTCCCCAGTGGGATCATTTGATACATTTTCCTGGAGACCTTCATGTTGTGGCCTCTGGCCCTGGACAAAGTCTTTAGATAAAATAACAGCATCTGTTGCAATGGCCTCCAAAAGCTCTAGTGCAGGGGTTGAACCTAAAGTATCACAGAATGGAAGTCAGTTGATGTTTCATTCAACATTTTATGAATCATTGTTAATTTACCAAAATCAGGCTCTTCTCTCCTTGCAATAGCAGTAGGAGGGATACTGGGAACAAATGTTGGCTCTTCTCTAGGAGCAGTCAAGTCAGCCTGAACTTGTGATTGTTCACCAGTACCCTCTGTGGTCCTCATAGGAGGGTTGGTCCTTTCCTTCAGAGGTGAAATTCAAGAATCCCCTGCAATCACAATAAGTATGAGCAATATTTTCATGGATTAAGACTCATGACTATCTGAAGGACTTACCACTACTGATGAAATGTTTAACTGTGGACTTCCTCCTTTGATGTCTTTGTTTCTTAAGATTTTTGGGAGTGATGTCATCATCATCTCCAAATACAGGAATTGGAGAATAAAAATCCATGTCTAACTCTTCCTCCATGGCTTGCTGGCCTGGAGATATCTTGTTCGACTCGCGATGAGATTCATTAGCCCCGATGGAAGTACCACCAGGGATATACTGTGGCGAAGGAACCTTATCAGTTCCTTTCTTTGCAAGCTGCAGGATGAAGAAAATAATTTCCTTGAGTAACAAATATTTCACTGAAATCAAGTTTCAAAGCATATAAGGAAATATACTTACATCTTTAGAAGTCATGTAATCATGTCACTCCTCATCTCTGGAACCACCAGTCCCCTCAGTGGAACTACGATCTATCATTTCCTTCACCTACTTAGTGACAGGAATGGAATCATCGGTGGAATATATGAGCATTTATATCTCTCTGACTTAATCCCGCACTTCATCAGGGTTATCCTTGTAATGGATATCTGTAAAATCCTGAAGATTCCCTATTCCAGGGATTTGTAGCCCCTCGCACAAATCCAGCCAGGTGGTTTCATCATCGCAATATAAACTTCGCCATGTCTGGAAAGCCTCTGGTCATAGATATTCAGCCTGTGTACCAGAAGGTTGTGAGGAGGGTCCTACAATTTTAGAATTTAGCTTCTTCCCAGCTCCTGGAACTATAGATAAAGGATAATAAAATAAGACTTGTTTCTCTATAAAGTAATGGTAATTAAATTTCCCCAATGAAGTAACTCACTAGGGGTTGATGGAGTTGGTCTCTTGATTCTGACAGGGGGATTATATCTGGCACGATGCCTCTTTTCCACATGTTTTGCCTCATCATCCCTATCTTGGGAATCCGACAAGTCAACCCTAGGTGAGGAACCTGGTGAATCAGCTCCAGGTGGAGAAGCGTCACCTTTCTGAGGAAGGGTTTCTTTATCTACAGTTCTTTTCTTTTTCCCCACCTGATAAACCGGATGATTCAACACCCCTCCAGGGTATGATGCTATCCAGTTCTTGGCATGTCATGTAGTTAAGTTACTCGCCGCTTTATCAATTGGTAGATCAAACACTGCCCTGGACTTCTCCATAGAAGTCAGCAACCATAGTTGTTGGGAAACCATCAGATGTTGCTCTGACCTGAAATGCACAGGAGGGGATACAACAGTCTGCTGCAGGCACTTGAATTGGCGTGCATATCTGTATGGAGCATAGGCCTTGCATATAATCTCTCTGTTAATACAGGTGGCCAGTACACCATCTCTGTAAGCCAGCATGTATGCCCTCAATTCCAGATCATCAGTTCCATCATCAAAAAATCTCCTGGTTGGTGGGTTTCCATAAGGAAATAAATTGAATTCCTTGTACATTCTCAGCCTCACCTTCATATCATAGATATTGAGAACTAATGGATCAATTCAAGAGTATGCCTGCAATGATGGCCTGAAAGAACTTCCAGGAATCTGTACTCCGTTTTGTACATTATATCTCCTGAAATGAGTGGTGATCCATCCCCACAAAACTTGGAATGGTCCCGATATTCTCAAAGGAGACTTACCCATAAAGACATGGAGTAATCTCCTGTGAATCTTCGCCAAAATGGGGGTGGCTAACCCAACCATTTTCTTCTCACCCAACAGGGCTTCCACAACAAAGGTCCCTGGCCTGACACCTCCCTTCGAATCCCTGACTATCAAAAGATAAACACTGAGCCACAAGGCTAAAAAGCCCTCCAGACGGGTCTTTTTTGGGATTCTCTGATTCACTTTATACCCCAACTTATCAAATTTTACTACTTCTAGAGTCGGCCAGAATGTTTCAGGAGCACCCCTATTCTCTATTTTGGGGAAAATAGTAGGACGAGTACAGGTAGGCTACTGCCCCTTCTTCCTGGTAAGAAACATATCCATCCACTCCTCTGGATAAATATCCTTTCTGGAATGAGTTTTGGAGGTCATGAAATTATTGAGCTTGTAGAATAATTTCAATAATTGTAGACTTGGGGGTATGAACTCATCATACATGTCACCCAGAATTAGAGCCCCTGAGATCTTGTGGACATCCCACAGACTGATGCCTACTTCTCCATGATTCATATGGAAAGAATTGGTTTCTAGGATCCAGAGGCTAATTATCTCTGGAACAAACTCATCATTCCTGTAGACATATGTCTACCCAGCCCAGACGGCTTCATATATTGAAACTCCTTTCAAATCCCGGACAAATTCTCCATAGGTTTGTCACACCTAGTATACCCACATCCAATTTGGCTACACAAATCCTCCAGAACGGAAGTCCCAACTCTTCTTCCAGCCTTTGGATTGATCCATCTAGGAATTTTGGAAGATTGAAGGATAAAAATGTGGTTGCAGCTCCGGATTGTGAGGTTTTAGATCTGGAGCACAAGGGCTAAGATGCATCATATAGGCCTTCTCCACTGTTCCAGTGTTTAAAAATGATCCTCCACTTTCGATATTTACTGAAGCAAAATTGGTGTAATTCTGAAACCAAGAATGTGGGAGATAGTTCTTTGCCTCTAGAATGTTGACATCTTGCAAATGACCATACCCATACAGAGGCAAGTAGATGCTCTCTGGAAAGTTAAGATGATACTTCTTCAAGTACTTGACCAAGTTTGGGAGAGTGCTCTTGCAGACATTATAATAATCATGGCCAATAACATTCATCATATCATCAATCTTTTTTCTAGCCATTTCATCAGCCGTTTCAATTCTTTTAGGAGCCATTTAATCTGCACAAAGGTCAAATAAATTAACTCTTAAGTGGGTTGATTTTTCAAAAAAATTGTGAATAAATTCGAAAAAAATGGCTAAGGAATTAAGGAGCACAAGTCCAATTTTGGAACGCAGGTGTAATTGTGTTGCGCAGGTATTTGGCATGCAGGTATCACCGCGCATGTCAAAATAACTCTATAGTAGTGCGACACAGAAAAAAGCACTGAACCGTGGAAAATCAGTAACCTGCACGGCGAGAGCAGAAAAGTCTGAGAGCTGGGTGCTTTGCGCGAGAATGGCCACATATTTATAAGCCAGGCCACACCCATGTGCACTAAAGCCTGTGCGCCTCTCACCTGGGTTCCGCTATCTGTGTGCTCCAAACCTGCACACCGACCTTCCTTGGTTTTCTTCTTTACCTCAGAGTCACATCCTCATTTTTTTTGGATCCAACTCTGATGGGGGACTTTTGGTGATGCTCCTTTCCATCACAGAGTCTAAAAGACTAAAAAAAGGGAAATACCTTAGTCCAAAGTGATCCATCCTTTGAAGAAACATCAAAAATTGACAAAGGCATAAAGAAGGACTTTGTCAAAAATAGGTTGCGTAGGTTTCATCATGGTCTCACAGGTATACTTGCGTGCCACATAATGGGAACGTAGGTGACCTATGCACCCTACTTGATTTTCTCCTGGGGAATTCAACAGCCTATAAATACCCCTTGTGGGCCCCCCATTTAATGGACGAAAATTTACAAAAGCCAGATTTAAGCTCCTGGCACCCTAGTCTCTTATAGAAGTCTTTCGAACACTTATAAGGTAATTTATTACCTATAATGGAAGATCTAAACAGGGGAAACAAGGCCTAAGTGTTGAAATTCATCAACACTTGTGTGCCTAAGTGTCTAGCCCTTACGGGAAATAAAGACACATGTGCGCCGCCTTATCCCTTCAATAGAACTTTCACGCCATTCTTTTGGAAGTCCCTAGGGATAATACTAAGGGCTTGAGCCTAGTCTCGCCCAAGTGTTACCCTTTTGGTCAACCGTTGCGTGGTTACACCTGTGTCGTGTAGGTATACCTGCGCGCCCAGGACCTGCATGCCCACACAGGACCTACGCGCCTACTTCTTTTTGGGTGCCTCTCTTGCCTATTCACCTCTTTTATTCAAATCCACCTCTCCTCTTCAATATTTATCCTTCATAACCCTCTTCAAAGCCATTTATGGCATGATTCCTGGGTTGGATTCATTATCTGAAAAGAATTATGTGGAACATCTTTCAAAACCTAGTGATTTACATCTCTTTATGTCACTAAGGTTAGATATTTCATTCATTCAACCTCATCCTTTAAGATGAGAGGATATTTAATATGGGCATCCTCCTTAGGAGTAAGCCCTAGTCTTAATTCCCTTAACTTGGTCATCCTCCTTAGGAGTAAGCTCCAAACATAAGCTTCTTTAATTTGTGCATCCTCCTCAGAAGTAATCCCCAAGTCCCCTAACCTGGGCCTATTTTTCAAGAATAAGCCTCAGTCTTCAAGTTCCCTTAATCATGGGAATTCTCCTTAGGAGTAAGCCCCAAATTCCAATTTCCCTTAACCTGGGCCTCCTTTTCAAGAGTAATCCCCAGTTATAATTCCCCTAACCTGGTCATCCTTTTCAGGAGTAAGCGTCAGTCATAATTCCCTTAACCTAGGCCTCCTTATTAGGAATAAGCCTCAGTCATAATTTTCTCTTAACCAATATTAATTTATTTTGATTTGGGCTTCCTTCTCAGGAGTAAAACCCAATCATAAGTCCCCTCCTAATTTGGGCATCCTCTTCAGGAATAAGCTCCAAGTTAGAGTATCCAAATCTCCATAAAGCACATATACCTTTATGGACCTTGTTCCTGAGCTTCTTCCCTATGGTAAATCCCAATCCTCATTTATTCTGAGTAGTCATACATACATAAATCCCCACATTATTTCATCTTCCGTGGAACAATTTTCTGGTTTTAACAATACCTCTTTTTTCTCACACCGAGTATGACTCACGTGAGCTTAGAGTGTAAAAGTAATTATGATATCTTTCTTTGAGCCATCAATCATGCATAAACCTCATTATTCTTTTCTCGAACTATGTGGGTTCTGATTCCTTTTCTAAAACAAAGGATACGTAGGTAGCCCATCCACGGGTATGATCCCAACTCTGAAATAATCCATGTCCTTCTGAATGATAATAAACTTCAAGTGCCCCGTTGAGTGGCTTTAAAACCAGTATGGTTATCATAATAACCAAGAGATATTTATATAATGTATCTAAGGATACCATTGACTAAGAATCTCTAAAAATACAGATAATTCTCTATCGATGAAGAACCTCAAATACATATAAACAATTCTATAAGTTGTACACATATTAATAATTGATTGTCAAATCTGAAGGAAAACTCATTTTCATACTTGGTAATGTAATAAGGATTCACGAACATAACTTAAATATATAGAGAGAGTCCCGGAGTAGACAATAATTCCCCTCAAAAAGGTGTGATGAGTTTGACCTCCCATCCTCTCAACCAATGCAAATTCTTAAGCCTCATCGGTTCACAACTAATGAGAACCTACCTTTGGAAAGTAGGTCCAAATGGATATAGAATCATTGGATGTTTCCAGTTCTACGAACAAACCTATTAGAATCTGATTGGAATTTTTGAACCTTAAAAAATGACGTCATCCCCATTTCCAGAGGAAACAGATAGTAAAATCACCAAGCTTATGTAGTTGAGTATTGGTAGAGTGGACTAGGGGTCATTATGCATTGAACCAATATACATTGTTATGTTCATTTTGTTTATTTATATCCATTTTTTACTCATATTAAAGGGGAAAAGTAAAGGATCTATTCATAATAATAGAGGTTTTCATAAATTTAGCAAACTTCTTGAAGTGCACAATTCACCCCCACCCCCCTCTTGTGGATTTTTCTTCATCATATCCATCTCAACCAAGAAATTGGTATCAATGGGAGGTTCTATATTGAAAATATTTCTCTTTATTAGAAATAGTTTTTCTATTTTGATACTAACAATTAGTATCATAGGGGAATTCTCTGTTATAAATATTTCTCTTTTTTGGAAATCCATTTTCTATTCCAATACCAAAAAATGGTAATAAAGGCTAGAATCTATTGAATATATTTCTCATTCTAGGAATCTATTACTACTAAATACCTATAATAGGTATCCGTTTATGTTCTTTATTATAATATTTTACTTTTTTGTAAATCCTTGAAAATTATTTTGTTTCTATTTAATACCTAAAAATTGATATCAAAATGTGAAATTCAATTCTGGTATATTTTCTTGGAAATTATTTTGAATAAGAAATTGTTATTTATTTGTTGAAAATTTAGTTTCTATAAAATTGATTTAATATTTTTTACTCTTGTACAAAATTCAAGAATATTTTACTGGATTTTGAAATCTTGAGTTAAATATTAATATGAAGACATCTTAGACTGGCTGATTCTAGATAAGGTATGTCTATAATTTATGCTCAATTTTTTAATGGCAATGATTATGAATGTTGAAAATATTGTATGGTTATTTATTTGAAAAATCTTTGTATAAGGGTTTATTTAAAGGTTTTTAAGCCTTAAGATATTCCTAGAAGAATATTTGGAAGATTGGAGTATTGATCAAGAAAAATATTATAATTTCAATTCAAAATACATTAATATTATTTTGTGTGATTTGGAAATGATGAATTTGGTCGATTATATCAATGTTCAACTGCATATGATATGTGCAAAACTGTTTTTTTCCCATGATGGAATTTAAAATATAAGACAATTAAATTACACGACTAAAAACTAAAGTTTTATACTTTTAAAATAGATAAGAATAAAACTATCAATAAAATGGATGAAATATTGATAGATATTGTCAACAATAATTATTCTTTAGGAGATTAATTTTCTCAATTAGATAAAGAATTAAAATTACTCTAAGTGCTACCTCCTAAGTGGAAAGGAATATCTGAATCTCTATTCATGTATATGTCAGTAAAAAAATTTGAAAATGAAGTATTTGATTAAGACTTTAATGATGTATGAATTTGAGATGAAGGTTGAATAATAAAATCATATCAAACATAAATAATATTCTCTTGAAACTATAATAGATAAATAATATAATTAAAAATTGTTCATATTTAGATAAATATTTATTAGATATTGCTGAACAAATTTAAAATATGTACAGAAAGAAAAATAAAGGTACTAAAGATAATATATATTGTGAATATAAGAAACGAAGTCATAAAAAGGATAATTTACCTTTACATAAATCTTAAAGTAAGGAAAAATATGAAATAAAGGGAAATAAGGCTGTAAAGGATACCTATAGAAATTCCTCTAGTTCTCATGATGAATCTTTTATAAATTTAGAAGTTGAGCATAAAATTTTATGTCTCATAACTGATAACAAAGAGGTAAAATAATATTACAATCAAAAGTCTTCTTAAGAAAAACTTTCTTATGATGAGTTAAATAAATATTGTTTTATGATACAAGATAAATATTAATCATTAAAAAGGGAACAAAGAAAAATTATAAAATCATATGATACTATTTTTTTAGAAATGGAAAACTTTTCAAAATAGTTTATAGATTTAAAATCTAATGCTTCTAAAATTTATTATGATTTACAAGACACTAATATTAAAGAATTTTTTGTTAGATTTGATGATATAAAAAAATATTCTAGTATGTTAATAAAATGAAAAAAATATTTAAATAAAATCCATGGAAAAAAATACCAAAAGAAAATTTTGGAATATGACGTAATGGTGAAAAACCGAATCTATATAATAACTATTTTATTTCTAGTTATATAAAAAAATATTTCTACTATTAAATGTTTTTATTGTGGTATTACAAAAATGATTTATGTTTCATAAAACTAAAAATCTAAAGTGTTAAAAATGTTTATTGATCAAGAGAATTATTTAACTTGAATTGTAAAATAACTACTCAAAATAAACAATTTTGGTTATAAAAAAAATTAATTTTTAACACTACTGAACCCAAAAGCATATACGTACCAAAATACACTTTTATTTTATGTTTTTCATAATTAAACCACTGAGCTAAAGTGTTAAAACTTTGAGTGGTTGAATTGATGGATACATGAACATCCCTGACAAAGGAGTGAACAATCTAAAGTACTTCCTTATAAAAAATCCTTAGTTCTATAAACACTAATTCAAGAAGTATTTTATTTTTATAAACATATTATTCTGGTTCATTAACTTTTATGGGGAAGAGTGAAATCTCATATAAATTGATAAAATGTTTTATGTATTCTTTAAGCCAACTCTTAATCTACTTTTTATTAAATTTATTTAAAAAATTCTTTTTAAATATTTATGAAAAATATAGTGTTTTATGAAAGAGTTTATATTTTCCATCCTTAAATCATATTTTGAAATATTTATTTTACTTATTTTTTTTATTTCTTTATGAAATCTAAACATCTTTATTACATAACATGTTTTTTCAAAAGATAAAATCTTTAATGACCGTTCTATATTTTTCTGCTAATGAAAATGAAACGTTATATTAATTTTTTCAGAACCAAACATTTCTTCTTATTCTTCATACATTTTAAATCGTTTTTCTTATTTTTCATCGAAATCTATTATTCAAAATTACTTTTGAAAAACAGTCACATAAAAATGAAGATGTCAAGTAATTCAATTTCAGAATAAAATATTTTTCATAAAATGAAAAAAGGTAATAATTCTAACCCATTTGAATAATAGTCAGTATCATTTTCTAAATATTTTTATGCAAAGTATTTTTAAATAAATAAACACGTCTATAATTATAAAGAACTGGAAGTCTCTTTATTTCAATTATCTTATGATAGACATCTATTTAAAGTTATCTCTTTGAATGATGAAATAATGAAGCCACAAGATTATTTAGATGCATATAGAATTTTGTATGATGATCTATTGAAATAATCTGTATGAAATTTTTTTTTTGATTTGTTACAAAATAAATATAATAATATAAAAGTTAGTTGTATCTCAAAAGAAGACTTTGAATCTGTTAAGTCTGAAATGCTAATTCAAATGGAATTTCTAAGAAGAGAAGTTGTTAGAAAGCTCAATCTTGATAAACTGAATCTATTTCTCATTAAATAGTGTTCTTATTCTTCTTATAAAAAAATATTAGATATTCAAAATAAATTTTAAGAACTATCAAGAGTTTTAGTTATTTTAAGAGAAAAAGTTCAAATTTTGGATATTTTAGACAAAAAGTATACTTCTTAACTCTTTCAATTTATTTTCTTATTTGTACAATTTATAAATATTTTGTTTATTAAAAATAGTGAAATCATTTCCTTTGTAATTTCTTTTTAATTTTTTAATTTTTTTCCTACCCAAGCATTATTCTAATTTTTTGTATTTACTTATGAAAAATGTTTTTTGAAATAATCCAATATACTATGATTCAAGGGGAGTTTTAAATAAATAATTGTTTTATTCTTTTATATTTTTCTTATTTAAATAATTTCATATTTTTAAAGATAGCATAAATTCATGGGGATTTAATTTTACTGCTCTTATCTTTATGATGTCAAAAAATGGGGTATAAGTTCTATATGTTATAATTTTTTGGGTTTTATATTTTAAAGATAAAATTTTATTGTATTTTATTTTTATGGGAAAAGTTTTATAATATTCAAGATTATTTTTAGAAAAACATTCAATAGGAAAATTTTTATAAATCAATAATAAAGGGATAAGTTTATAGTTTTTCTTTTAGTTTCTATTTTATATGTTTATGTTCATTAGGGGGAAATTTTCCTTTATAAAGTTTTAATCCTTAAAATGGGGGATAATTTATCTTTATGGAAGAAATTTATTTTTTCCTTTCATAAAATTATTTTTAATTTTATTTATTTTTGTTATGGATTGTAGGATTATCAAAAAGGGGGAGATTTTTTAGCACATTTTGATTCAACAATTTCATTAATTTTTTTGGTTTTGATGCTCAAAAACTCCCACATTTTTGTTACTAATTATTTTAATTTTAAGTGAATTTTAGAAAATTAATATTCTTGGAAATATTTATTCTAGAATTATATTCAAGTCTTTGATCCATGATGAATATTTTTTAATGTGTTCAAAAATAATTGTAATGTATTATGGAAACAGTTTTCATACCCTACGTGTGCATGTGCAATGAAGGATGGAACCCTACGTTTGGTATAGCGTGTATGGTTCATCAACCCTACCTTGGTATGGAACTCAATGTTTGAGAAAATGGAAAGTATGGTTAATCAAACCTACATTCGGAATCAACCCAACATTTGAAGAAACAAACTTAAGGTATATAAACCCTACTTTTGTATTCATCCCTATGTTGTTAGACCTACATTTGGTGTTTGTTTTGTCACTTAAAGAAACTGTACGTTTAACTATTTAATTATGGAGTTTTAAATCCATGATATCATATGAGATTCATGGAATGGTATTGAAGGAAGTAAAGACATGTTCAAATCTATTTTACAACCAATTCAAAGGCTCATTATGGTTGTTTTAAAGTTTCATATTCATCAGAGTAAAATATTACTATTCTTATAGAAAGTTATAACTCTATTGAATGTTTTTGAATTAAAATATTTGTGATTTATTATGTGATATTTTTGGAGCTGGTTTGACCTAGATATGTTTGACCTGCAATATAAATATCAAGATATTTTTCATCAAAAATACATGTAGACATATACACATGTACATATATAGGAAAAGTTGTGTTCCTCTAGAGATACACTTTGGGGATATAAATGTTTAAATATATCTATCTACTTGCTACTGTTTTTATTGTTGCTACTTCGTTTATTTGTTACATATTTTAATGCAAGAACAAAAAATAATTTGTTGAAGATACACTTTGGATACATACATGTTTAAACATATGTCTTGTATTTTATTTGTTGTTGTTTGAATTAATACTATTCATAATTAGAGATCTATTTGTTTCCATGCTATATTGAATATCTGATTTCATATGTTATTTTTTGCTACAAATTGTGAAGTTTAACTTTTACCATCAAACCCATCAAACTCTTTTGATTTATTTGAGTTTTGTCTGCTCATACTCAGTCGTTGTTACATGTCAGCTTCTTGTACTAATCTGTGGATATTCATTTCCTCATAAAAGGATTATAAGGCTTTGTAAAGTCTTATAAGGTGTCAAGTGACTTCACTCAGTTGTGTTTTTAAGGTCTTAGGATAAGAGGACCTAATAGTAAAATCGCCCAAGATTATGGAGTTGAGAGTTGGTGGAGTGGACTAGGGTATTTTTTTCCCTGAATCACTATACATCATTTTATTCATTTCCTTTATTTATATCCACTACATTCTCATCTAAAAGATAAAGGTAAAGGCTCAATGTATAATAAGAGAGGTGTTTAGAAATTTATCAATGTTCTTGAAGTGCACAATTCACCTCCCCCCACTCATTTCATTTTCTTCTTCATATCCATCCCAACCTAATAGGTTAATTTTTGGTAGATTCATGGGATGTTGGGAATCTTTGATTGACATTTGGAATTGTTGTCCACTCTTCTTCTTGGGATGATTGGTGAGATGGATATCCCCTTACTCTCTCAGTTTGGGATTCTTTTACTAAGAACATATATATATATATACACATACATATATATATATATATATATCCTTATTATATATCCACTCCTTGGGTTTAGACACTCTCCTTCCAGGAGAGGAGAAGACATGTGGTGTATTCCATGTGCTTTCCATGTTTAGATTTCCATGGTTGGGTGAGTCTACTCTCTTGTAATAGGTGTAGAAGACTTGATGAGTAGTTCCTCAACTCACTGTGGCAAGCCCCTTATGTTTGGATAAGGTTACCTTCACTCTATTTTTGGCTTGAGCTATACTCCATCACTATACCTTGTGTTATCTAATGTCTTTCTCTTCTATTGTATCTCTTCAGGATCCACCTTCATCATTCAGAGTATTCTACTGGGTATGTTTATACTCACCCCCACATGGGATTTTCCTATATGTATCATGTCTTATACAGACGATAGATAGGTTAACCTTGACTATATAGGAGCTTAGGGATATTGGGTTCTTGGATCATATATGGTGTTTGTAGCTTGGGATTTATGAATTAGGATCTCTTTTAGCTATTTACTTTTCCAGTTTTTTATCAATTTGGGGCACATTTTTTGTTGGGCATGTATTTTTTCCTATACTTTTCAGTTTACACTACCGTAATTTTGTATTTTAAAGAGGTTAATGCATAATTAAATTTATTTACAGTATTGTTTCATATATTATTCTTTCACACTACACTTTTTCATAGAGATAGTTGTGTGTGTTTATGAAGAGGTACTTAGGAAAAGGCCTCCCTAAGTCAGTTATGCCTTCAGTGCTTATTGACATCCCCTAGGCTATGGAGGCTGTCTTGGGGTAGTTTTGGCTCGATCCTCATCTTGGTTTGGGTCGTGACAATGTAAATGTTGAATGTGATAGACAATTCCATGATTTTCCTCATGAGAAACCAAATTTTATGGGTGATGGACTAAAAAATATCATTTTTATACTCATACAACATTATCAAGATATGAATTATGCCAAGATTCCAAACGAGAAAAGGATTGAACAACATTATTTTGATTCCATCATGAGGAAACATCCACCTTCTTTTTGTGGGTCTTCTGATCCACTATTTTCTAAGCAATGGATTAATACCATTCAAAATATATTT
Organism: Viscum album; assembly: GCA_963277665.1. Lineage (NCBI taxonomy): Eukaryota > Viridiplantae > Streptophyta > Magnoliopsida > Santalales > Viscaceae > Viscum > Viscum album. The sequence continues at coordinate 924,679,023 of OY728126.1, read as the reverse complement.
TATATTCTCTATAGTTTTGATCATGAAAAAAGACATTTTGGTTGTCTATCATTTGGAATTCAAAGCAGATAAATGGTGGACTCTTATCAAGAGTATAAGGATCAGGAAGAAATTGACTCTATGGAGTGGTATGAGTTTAAGAAATTATTCTTCAATAAGTGATTTCCTCATATTATTCATATTAAAATGGATGAGTAATTACTTGAGATAAAGTAGAATGATTATGAATATTTTGATACCTATGAGGACAATTTTCCAAGAATTGTGAGGTATTATTTGGGTATTATCATCCAAACTGAAATTACGGTTGATTGATTCTTTAGTGGATTAAAACCAAGTCCCTAAAGGGTGTTATACATAATATAATTTAGTAGCTATGAAAAAATCGTTCAAGGTTATATCAAGGTGAAAATTGAGATTGGAGTTACTCATCAATCTCATGTTTTTTATAATAAAAGAAAGATGGAATTCAAAGAAAATCCTAAAAACCTTGGAGAAAAGAAGATATGATTTTCTTTATGCCTTAAGTGTGGAAGGAAACACGGTGGAAATTATTTTAAGTGGATTGGTAAATGTTTTAAGTGTGTAATAGAAGTTCATTGTGAAATAAAATACCAAATTTATTCAAGGATACCAATTAATTAAAGGAACAATAAAAAATAACCACAGAATGCACCACCCATGATTCGTTGTTTCAAATTCTAGGATTATGGGAATTATGATAACTAGTGCTCAAAACTAAAGGTTAATTACAATGATTTATTTTAGCAACCTCTTAATTCCTGATCCAATGGAAAATTTCATGTGATCACTATTGGTGATGTGTATTATGATAACTAAGTGTTGAAAGATACACTTACCATCCACTCTAAAAATGATAATGTCTTATTTGATTATGGATCTACTCACACTTTTATATCTGAAGAATTTTATAAGGGTATCATATTACCACCTCAACGATTAGATGTTGATCTATCATTCAGAATCCCTAATGTTATTATGATCACGTATAAAGTCTATGATTATTCTTTAGTTGATTTTTTTTTGGAATGTACTTCCTAAAAATCTTGTTATTCTACTTTTGGTATAATTTAATGTTATTTTGGGAATATATTGGCTTTATTTAAATAAATACTGCATCAATTTATATATAAGGGATGTCGCATTTGATATTCAAAACCAAAATATGATCATATATCAATGTGGTGATAAATATGAAATTCTAATGGAAATCATATCCATTGTATGGGTCATGATTCCTATTCAAAAAGGGTGTTTATCTCATATAGTTGGGGAGAAACTAGACATCAAATATATTCCTATTATTCGTGAGTTTTTTTATGTCTTTATAGCATAATTTCATGGTATTCCACCAAATCATGATGTTGAGTTCTCAATAAAACTCATACCTAGTTCTAAACCTATTTCAAATACTCTATATAGAGTGGCCCTGATTGAGTTATAGGAATTAAAGAAGAAAATTCTAGAGGATCTTGAAAAGGGATTCATTCATCCAAGTGTATCACCTTGGGGTGTACATTTTTTTGTTAAGAATAAATATGAATAAATATATATAAATATATATTTATTATTGTGAACTTAATAAGATAACAATAAATAATAAGTATCCACTACCCCATATTGATAATTTTTTTGATCAATCATGAATAGATCAATTCATTTATAATATTTACCTTCATTCTGGATGTCATCAATTGAGGTTTGAGAAGGAGGATGTTCCCAATACAACATTCCATAAAAGTTATGGACACTATGAACTTATAGTGATGTAATTTGGTATTACTAATTATACCACTATATTTATGGATTTAATGAATAGAGTATTCATATATTACCTTAATCATTTTTGATAGTATTTATAAATGATATTATTATATATTCAAACATAATTTAAGGGCATGAAAATTAGTTGAGAATTGTGATAAAGACCCTAAGGAAGGATGATATCTTTGAAAAATTTATCAATGTGAATTTAGGATTTTGTTAAGTTCCATTCTTGGGTCATATCATCTCAAGTGGGGGTATATTAGTATATCCTAAGGAAAAAAGTTATTGAATGTTGGAATAAACCAACCACTATGACCAAGATCCATAATATTCTTGGTTTTGTTCGAAATTAGCAGTGCTTTGTGGAGAATTTCACTCAATTGTCTAATCCACTCACCAAGTTAACTCAAAAAGGAATTAAGTTCCTTTGGTATGATAAATGTGATGAAAATTTCAAGGAACTAAAGAGAACGTTTGTCAGAACACATGTTCTTACACTATCCTATAGTGGAGAATGTTTTATAATTTATAGTGATGCATCAAAGAAGGTTTTGGGTTGTATTCTCTTGCAGAATGATATGGTTATAGCCTATATCTCATGCCAATTGAAGTTTCATGAGAAAAATTATCCAACTCATGATTTAGAGTTAGATGAAGTAAATTTATTATTAAAGATATGGAGGCACTAAATTTAAAGAGAAATGTGTGATATATAAAGTAATCATAAAAGTTTATATTAAATTTTTAGAAAATAGAGATGAATATAAACTAGGGAAGATGGTTGGATCTGATTAAATATTATGACTTCTCAATACATTACCACCCTAGGAAAGAAAAAAAGGTGGAAGATTTTTTGATTCGAAAGGATCCTGGTAGATAATCTATTTTGAGGATCACAAAATATCCAATATTTCTATATTTTAAAAGGATGGATCTTAAAATATTGAAGGAAGGGGAGAAATATTATCTTTCTCAAATGAGTGTCCAACCAATTATCCAAGTGAATATTAAAAAAGGCGTAGAAAGGAGATGTATATCTATATAAGATGGTGATAAATTTTTCTAACTTTTACATTTAATAAGTGTTACATCCATAATATATTTAAAAAAAGATAAGTTGGATGAGGTTCATAGTTCATCATTATATATCATCCTGAAAGTAAAAAAGATATATAGAGTCTGAAAGAGTATTCCTGGTGGGATTGAATGAAGAGATATATTATAGAATATGTAACCTGGTTCTTAGTGTATTAGAAAGTTAAGGCTGAGAGATATAAGTATAATGGTATGTTAGAACCATTATCCATACCAGAGTGAAAATGGGAAAACATCACCATGGATTTCATCATCGAACTCCCCAAAATATCTAATAAAATTTTGAAAAAATTTGGATAAGTTTTGATCTACTGTTAGTTCAATAGATCTAATATAATTTGTGGCATGCTACCGTTTGATCTACTATTGGACACATATACCACCAGATAAATCTACCATCAAGAACATCTACCACCAGAACTTATCTATCGTTAGATAGATCTACCACTAGAATAGATCTACCACTGGATAGATATATTTCCAAAAATATCCACCACTAAATATATCTACCTTTGGGTTGATCTACTACCAGTTGGATCTTCTTCCAAAATAACCACTGTAATTGAGAACCATATATTTTTTGGATTTTATAGATACTATTGAAGCTTTGTGATAAATTTATCAGGGATATAAACCAAGTTGACATAGAATGGTGTCATTTTCGTTTAGATTGATGGATGTAAATAGAATTTCATGGAACGGAAGAAAAGGTTGGTTAGTACACATGTTCTCACACTACCCTAAAATATAAAATGATTTTTTATCTATAGTGATGCATCACAGAATATATTGGGGTGTTTTATCATGTATAATATCATGGTAGTAGTGTATGCCTTAGGCCAATTGAAGATTCATGAGAAAATTACCTGACTTGTGAGTTAGAGCTGATAGAAGTAATTTTTGATTTGAAATTATAGATTAATTGTCTATATGGTGAAAGGTGTGATATATATAATGATAATAAAATATTTGAGTATATATTCACATAAAATTTTCTAAATATGAACCAAAGAGATGGTTGTATTTGATTAAATATTATGATTTCTCAATACATTACCACCCTGGGAAGGCGAAAAATGTGGAAGATGATTTGAGTTAGAAGGACTATGATAGCCTGTCTATGATGAGGATTAAAAGAGATACAATATTTATGTATTTGATGAGGATAAATCTTGAAATTATGATTGAATGGGATATATCCTTTCTTAATCTGATGAATGTTCAACTCTCCATTTATGTGAAGACTAAATAGGCATATAAGGAGGATTTAGAAATGAAAAATAATGTATGGAATGTTCATAAATTCAAAAATGATAGTGATGGAATGACCAAGTTCTGAAACAAAGTATGTGTTTTATCGATACCAAATTTGAATAAAGATTTGTTTGATGAAGCACATAATTAATCATTATCTATCCATCCTAGGGGTAGAAATATATATTGATATCTCAAAGATCATTTCTGGTGGTACAACACAAAGAGGGAAATTTTGGATTATGTATCTCATTACTTGGTATATCAACAAGTTAAGTTAGAGTAATTGATTTATAAATGGATCATGTTACTATTTATTTTACTAGAATGAAAATGGGAAAAATCACTATGGATTTAGTCATTAGACTCCGCATGACATCTAAAGTCATCAACATCATCTGGGTTATATTCGACCAACTTACGATGTCATCTCACTTCATTTCTATCAGAGAAAATTTCTAACTTGATCAAAATTATAGGATATACATTTAGGAGGTGGTAAGTCAAGATGGATTACTATATACAATTGTATCTAATTAGGATATGATGTTTAGATCAATGTTTTAGAGAAGTATTCTGTAGGTTTTGAATAAGGAGTTGAGCTTTATAACTTTATATCATCCTTAAACAGATGGTCAATCTGAGAGGACCATTCAAACCTTGGAAGATATGCTGAGAACTTATATGGATTTTAAAGGATGTTTGGATCAACACCTTCATCTACATTAATTTTCTTACAGAAATAGATTTATCTAGAGAATTAGACGACTCCTTATTAAACCCTCTATAAAAATAAGTACATAAATCCAATATTTTTGGATGAAGTTGGATAAAAAAAGCTATTGGGAGCTGATATATCTTAGGAAATGATATAAAAATTTACTATAATTCAAAATAACATCAGGGTGGCTCAAATTTGATAAGAGTTATGTCACATCCATCAATAGGATCTAGAGTTTGAAGTTAGAGAGTATTTTTTTCTTATATAAATCTCCTTGGAAGAAGGAAATAATATATGGATGGATGGGTAAGTTTATCCATAGATATATTGGTCCCTTTGAGATTCTTGATTTAGTAAGTATGGTAGCATATCGATCAGCGCTTCCCCCAAACAACATCCAATTTCACGATTTGTTCCATATATCTCTTTTGAAGAACTTCATACCTAACCCATCGTATGCAATTAACTCATATGTTTTACCCATGGTGTGTCATATTTTTTATGAGAAAAAACTAGTATAAATCTTTTATTATAGAGATAAAGTGCTATAAAACATGACCACTCACCATGTTAAAGTTATTTGGAGAAATCTTAAATTTGATGAAGCTTTGTAGAAACCTGAGGAGGTAATTGGTTAGAGGTATCCTAATTTTTTTCATCAAATTAATATAATTTCAAGGTTTAAATTCTTATAATGAGTGTACAATGGAACACCTTTAGATTTTACAATATATTTATTTTAATAAATTTAATGTGTTTGACAACTTGTGATGCACGCAACACTGAACCTAAGTGAAAAATGACTTATTAAAAATATATAATTAATGAATTTAATATATAGTTAAAAGAAATTGATGAAATTAAAGTAATAAAATATTGTAATGAAATTCATGAAATAATTGAGAAATGATAAGGAATGTTAATCTAGTATTTTTTGGCTAAACAAAAAAAAATTTACAAACATTATAATTATTATATATATTTTATTTAAAAGTTAATTTATTTTTTTTTATTAATAAAATTATGTAAAAGTATTTACATATATAAAAATTGGGTATCATTCATATATTAATTATAAAATTGTTATAAATAAATATAAAATCATTTAAAGGTAAAAATAGATATTTTTCAGAAAACTATTTTATACACACAATATGGTTTTATATTAATAAATTAAATTAATTAATATTGATGAATGTTTTTAATTAAATTTTTATATAATAAATTAAAATTCATCTCATGGTTATTACTAGTAAATTAACGAGAATAAAAAAAATTATTATTAAAAATATTTTTTTTCTTCTGAAAATGGTTTTTATGCATTTTGGATATTAGAATTTATTTCAACCACCACTAGGAACAGAATCTTGAAAATGGATTCTATATTTCAATTAGAATAAAAACTATTTGTCAATAATTTCAAATTAATTTTTATCCATAATCAATAGTTACCATGTTAAAAATATTGTCATCATATTATGGATTAAAAGGGTTAATGAGGGGGTTATACTAAGAGACAAGTCTTCAATTATCACAAAAAAATTGTCTAAATATGATTGGTTGAGTGTATTTCAACCTTAAATTATTATATATTCAAAAAATTGTCCATTTAGTTATCCTTTACCAAGATAATGACTTTATATTATTTTAAGACTTTGGATATTTACAAGGGTGGCACTCCCTACATTTATAAAAGGGAACCACCTCTCTTCACTTTTCAACACACTTTTAACACTCTAAATAGGCCAAGATGTACTCAAATATCTTCCCAAATTTACTACCCACATCCTATAGGTATTTTTATCACCAAAATATCATCATAATAAGGGTTAATGTGTAAACCAAGAGAATATACTAAAATCATAGGTAATTGTCTTTACTGATCTATTTCAAGTTTTTTTCTTTCCTAAAATCCTCCAAATTTTATATAATCATTTTAATAAAATTACATAATTGTATTTAATATAATTATTTTTTATGTTTATTATACTAACATTTTCTATATCATTTTCATCTAATGGAAAATCAAAACATTGCTCTTGCGTACGTATGGTCTACCATCTCCAGTGACATGTTTGATTTTTCATTACTGCTTCACATGGTCTATTTTATTGATGGGTTTAATAAATATATATATGATATATATGATATAATTATTATTATATAAAGATAAATTATTATTTACATTCCTTTTTTTCAATCCATTTAAAAATGAAAACATCACTTGTATGTAAGTACAGACTGCTGTCTCCATGAATTATTGTAATTCATTTTTCATCACCACTTTATGTGGATGTTTATAAAAGTGTATATAATGAATAAATATTATATTTATGAAATGTTTAATATTATTTAGATGATGAAATTATTACCTAGTTTCAAGTAATAGAATCTCCAAACTAAAATATACATGAAAAACGAAACAGTTAACACCTAGAATACTGATTTTAGTGGAAAATTATTATTAAATGAGTGATTAGAAATAATAAATGAATCATGTCTAGTAAGATAAGTATTAATAAGGTTCTTATATAGATATATAATAAATAAAAATTTATTATATACTAGGTCAAAGTGATTACAAATCATGTTGGGACTTAGGGTAAGGGTTTATGATACAATATCAATTTTACTAGGATTGTTTATATTTCAAATTCCATTGAAATAAATTGTAATTTCATTGAGGATAACTATGACGGAGCGGCCGAGAGAGAGTGAGGGTGGATAATGACGATGACCTAACCCGTTCGATTCTTATAGCTATGCAGATGTGGTTGCAGGGATCACTAATGGAAAATCTATTGAACCTGTTGTCTCCCTGACGTTGGCTGAATCAGTTCATCCGAAGTAGTTTCATCACAGAGGTCACGCGGCCATTTCATTTTTAAATTAATAGGTTAAATTTCTATCTTTTTATCTAAGAATTGTTCTCTTTGGTAAATTCTTTAAACATTTCCCCTCACTAAATGTCCTGCGGAAATCGTTAGAATCCATTGGGTTAGTCGATTTCGAGATTGGTCTGCTCAACTCGTTGAATGTTGAAATACGTCTTGCCTATGAGAATGACTATTATCAGCTTTGGTATAGGGGCTCTTGGACCTTTGGAGGATGCTCAATAAAAATTATAAAATGGTCCCATGTCTTTGATTTTAATATTGAATCCCCTATTTCCCCCGTTTGGATAGGTTTCCCAGGTCTATCGATGCACTTCTTCAAACAAATCGTCCTCTTCCCAATTTCTAAATTAATAGGGCACCCCATAAAAATGGACTCTACCACTCAGAATCTCACAAGACCATCTATTTCACATTTTTGTGTTGAGGTTGACCTTATGCAATGCCTACCTTCAATTATCTAGATCTAAAATGGTGACATTGGTTTTTTTCAAGATGTGGTCTATAAAGACTTGCCTAGATACTTCTCTAAATACCTACATCTTGGAAACTCCCTTGGGAATTGTGCCTCTAGGAAGCCCTCTATAAGAAATCGTCACAATGAGAAACCTTTAACAAATAAAGAGAAATCTGTTTGGATTGAGAAATAGAGACGGATTACTAGTGAACAAGGTAAACCCTTTAATCCTAATGTCCTAGTGATTTCTCCATCCGTCCTAGATTCCTATCCAACATAGCCTCAGTGCACTCAATTTGATGCTTTCTCTGGATCTTTGGATGTGGTCAATAATGCTAAACCTATTTTAGACACTTCAAGAGTTTTTCTAACCAGTCATTAGGTGTTACAAAAGACTCATTCTATTTCTGTCAGTCCTAATAATGATGATCGTGACCGAATACATCAAATTGAGGATGAATATCTACACTCGAGTGCCAAAAAAGGTGAGAAACCTATTACTGACTCTGATGGATTTATCATTCCCCGTCATAAGAAGACTCGAAAATGCATCGATTACTCTAAGTTATAGAGAACCATTGTCATTAGATCCTCGGGGATTCGGTTGGAGTATTCCAACATTCCTCCACAGCTAGTAGTTAATGAAAATCCCTCTACACCTGCATCCTTAGATGAAGAGGGTTCCTCCACATCCTTGGATGAAGAGGACTCCTCCTTAGATGGAGATGAGGAAGAGGCTAGCATTAAACCTAAAAATTGTACTCATGTTATTAAGGAAGGATACAAGGAGGACTTTTATCCTTGGATAAAGGAACAAAAAAAGGTTGTCTTTTGGAAGATATTGTAACTAGGAGATAACTATTGATGGGTATCTGAGTATCAGAGAACGTATGTTTGATAGAGTGTAATTTGAGCTTGATCAAAATCCTGATTTTGATTATCTTCAACTTCAGTGGGAATAACTCTCATATGTAGCATTTGATTCTGTTTTTTTATCTTTGATGTTGTCATAACTTGGATTCAGTAGCTTTCATCAGTGTGAGTGGTCTTCACGGTGTATGGATGTGTGGAGGCCTCGTTGAGTGATTTTATCCATGGCCAATGTAGATCTAGAAAATCATGTTTTTATTGAGAGTTCAGGCTATTTTGTATGAAAGTATTCTCTATGTTGTTGGGACAATTTATTATCCGGTGATCCATATGATACCTTCTGGGATGTGAGCTTTATCAATGGAGCATGAAGTTTGGCAATGCATGTTGATGATGAGGTGTAAAAATTTGAGTTCGAGGGATTCTGTTCTCAAGTATTATCAGCTTACACATGATGTTTTCAGTGAAGACCTGGGAATTGGATGTTGCTACTCTAATCTTTCCAGACATTCTTGCATATCATAACATTGCTTTAAATCTTGGTCAAGTTGGCCTCTTATGATATTTGGTGAATATTTTTGACTACATAAAGAAGAAACTATCAAAAAAAATTATGAATATGAGCGGCAAGGAGTTAGGATAGCTTAGTAAGACAGGAGCATCTTGGAGGCATTAGAGATGGATATTATATCCATGGGTAGTGCACAATGATTACCTATATGATGTAGCACAGGGCTTATTGTAGACTATTGTAATTTATATGATGATTTTTGTGAAGACCTGGGCATTGGGGAAGATACATTAATGAGATCTTTTCATGTTGGGATCTACGATGTCCTTCCAAGAATTTTTAGAGATTTTCTTGTCACCCTCTTTCCTTTTCAATTATTCTTGTACTGGTACAAGCTCATTATACCTCGTGTAATCACCTGAACATTTTATTTTTGTTTAATAAATTTTGGAGAGTATTAGTTTTACTCATGCTTCGAGCAATTATGGTATTTTAGTCTACTTTGGTTATTTATGATTTTTTAATTATTCTTTCTATTTATCCCTCTTTGGTTCTCAAAAAAATGAAAGAATTTTTTTAGGAAAATCCAACCTTAATTATTCTTTTAGGTCAAGAATATTTTTCTTCCATGTCAATACTATCTAAAATGTTTCAAGAATTTACATTCATATTCTCAAATGATTGTGAAAAGATAGTTTAAACCATATTTTACATTCTTTTAAAATTTTAAAAATGAAATATTTACAATGTTTTCCATATAGGTTATATTTGGATTCTTGCAAAATTATAAAAAGAATATTTCTTAATTTTTACTGAGTGAATGAATTTTACCACCATCATAAACATTATTTTTTTAAAACATTCCTTAAATAGTTTCCTTTTTTCAAAGAAAATCCAATTCTAAATTATCTATGAATTTTTAGTTTTCAAAAGTTACCAGAAGAATAAGATTTTTTTTTTCTATTTTTCAAATCATATTTCAAATGATTTTATAAAATTATTTTTCATATATGTCAGTATACATTAAGGATTTTAATGATTCACTGGGTAAATGATATAATGATACCATACAAATTATTTCTATAGATTTATTTATATTTTTTATCATGAAAGATATCCTAAAACCTGTTTCTTTCCTTGGGTAAATTAAGTGATAATGGAATCATAAATGTTATGTTCTTATGGCATGTATATATATGGTTTATAGTTTTATGAGGGATGGGTCATTATATCGTTTGAATGTATTGGGTAAGGGTGTTGTATATCATGATATTTATAATATGTTCTGGTAATAATTATTATTAAAATATATTAAGGTATGATGTTAATAATGCCTGATCATTATACAATGGGATTCTAGTGATGCTACAGGATCCATTATGATATAGGATACAGGTGATGATTCCTAATCCATTATGTTATGGGATTGTAGTAGTGATTCCTGATCCAAAATGTTATGACTTCATATACATATATTTATTCCACATTATTATGTTATTCCACATGGTTATACTATTTTTTTCATGGATCATGATAATGGTTTTGTTTTGACACTCAGGCTTCATGTTATGATGAAGTTTAGTCCATGGACCTTAAGTTGTGAGATATGTTATCCCATGTGTGATTATGTTATATTATACACTTTATTATATTATCATAACCCTATCGTCATCTTATTATTTATTATGATCTTTGAGTGATGTCCTCTATGTTTACTCTTAATGACTATCTAAGATCACCCTTTCTTATGTTATCATTCCCCAAGTTATGAAGAAATATTTTAAGTAGGAAATGTATAAAAATAATATTTTGTTAGAAAATATTTATGCTATATGTTAAATATATTTCATGAAATAGGTTAATTATATATCTAGTCTCTAAATAAACTAAACCATTATGGTTGTGGGGTGTGTATATTTATGGGATGTATTGAAAATAAATCTAAAAGGATATAATATTTATGTATGTAATACCCCAGTTTCCTTAATTGGTATAAAAGTAGGGTTTAGTAATTTTTTTAGATTAGTTTATGAGAAATTTGAGGATAAAACCTATGAAAATCTATGATAAACAAAAGTTATATTGGATGAACCTAAAGTTTCATAGAATGTGTCATAATTTAGGATATCTTATGATCAGTTTTCTTACTATATGACTACTCAAACGTATTAATATTTCTCAAGTACTTATTTTAAATATTTTTATTTGGTTAATGGATTGAACTAGGAGGAATAATGTTTCCAAATAATGTGAAGTGAAATGTAATGAATTACTTCACAAGAAACCAAATGGAATGAGAGTTTAAATGAAAACCCATATGGAAATACTGTCCAAACTCTATAAATTATTAAACAATAATTTGAACCATGTTAAGATTATAAATTCACTAAGGAAGGATAAATATTCCATTTATTGTTTTATATAGAAACATTGCCTTATTTTTTTGGGAATCTCAATCCACTAATTTTATAATAATGTATCAATGTGATGGAAAAAATATTTTCCTTTATACATTTACCGAACCATTATAAGTTTATTTTATTTTTATATCACTTGGAAGGTAAATCTGATAAATGTAAGAATCTCATCACTAACACGAGGTAAGAGGAATAAATAAACTACATGGGATGGGATGAGTTTAATAGTGTACTTCTCCACAAGTATTTTCCTCAAAATTTTTATACTAAAATAGAGAGGGGTTTTCTAAATAAGAAGAATAATCATGATAAATACATCACTACCTATAAATAAAACATTACAAGACTTTCATTATACACATAGAGTTTTATCATTGACCTTGAAATAAAAATAAATCAACTCATTGTTATATTAAAACCAAGTCTAATAAAGTAATTTTTATAAGAGTATTTGGAATCTATGAAGAAATTATTTGATGTTCTCCCATGGTTGAAATAAAATCTAGAAACTCTTAATATTATCGTGAGTTTTGTGATAATAAAAGGTTGATTAAGTTTTAGGGGAACTCAAATAAAATATCACATGAAAAAAAGAAAATCCAACTACCTATATTCCAAAAGTGTGGAAAGGAACACTTTGGGAAATTTCTCGAAGGGGTAGGATGTTACTTTACATGTGGGAGATCCGTCCATATAGCATGCATTTTCCAAATAAATATAATGAGGCCAAACAATAAAAGAGGATAATTAGGTTAAAACTAATGAAATTAAATGTTTTAGACACAAGGAGTTTGGGAATTATGGAAATTAGTTCCCTAATATAAGGTCTAATTAGGATAATAAGTTTGTATATCCTCCTAGGACAAAGGAAAAAATGAAATCCTATGTAATCACGTATACTAAAGTGGGTAAAGAAAATTATGTAGTGAATTTTACACTTATTGTACAATCTAGAAATACAAATGTATTATTTTATTTTGGTTCTACATACTCATTTAAATATGGATAATTTTATAAGGGTATTACATCACCACCTCAATGGTTAATATATTGATTTATTAGTGAAAACTCTTAATGGTGTGATGATTTCATCTCATGTCTATAGCTCCTCTCTAATACAAGCTTGTATGAATGTAATTATTAAAAATATTGTTATCCTCTCTATACATGAATTTTATATTCTTTTTTGCATGAATTGATGCTCTTTACATAGATCTCATAACAATTTCTAAGGAAGGTAGGTCACATTTTTATTCCAAATCAATCTATGAACATCTATTAGTGAGAGGATGAACATGAACTTCTAATGTAAATTAATTCCATTATATGGGTATTTATACCTATACATATAGGCTTTTTATTTGAAATTGTAATGACCCACCAATCCTCATTGGCTTGAGAGCTCAATGAGTCATTACTAGGCCTTAAGCGACATCCCCCAGGCGCCAAAGGCTAGCAATAAATGCCGAAGGGTTTCAAAATACATGGGGGGCGATTTACCCTTTAAATGAAAACAACCAACAACCAAAGAAAACTAGATTAACATATCTAAGAAACCACTATATGATGCATGATTTAAAACCAAAACAACTCAACCATTATTTTCATAATAACCCAACCAAGTGCAACAACGGAGTACAAAACCAAATCAGAGTAAACAGCGAAAAGAAAACTACAAGACTTAAAGACAACAACCTAACTCCATGCTCCACAAGCTCTAAGCTCCAACATCACGAACCAGCCCAAGAGTCACGAAGTAGTGCTATAAACGTGTGACACTTTACCTTTTCCAACATCCCGGTATATGATATCTTCAAAAGCAGCATCATGCCAAAGCAGGGGGTGAATAATGAAACTCAGTAGGTTTTCCCCGATGACTTCTCAACCCATGCCTATAGGATAAAACATGTTAGCACATTTATATAAAACAATTTATATAAAAAAATTCCAAAACAGTTCACAATATAGCTAGTTCCATGTCAAATCCATTTTCCAACAAAACCCATTTTTCAAAAAAAAACAACCAAGCAAATTTTCCCAATCAAAATCATATTTCCATTTTGGCACTTTCATTCCATTTCAAAAATCCACACAACCAACCATTTCACAACCTGTGAAAATATACTATGCATGCATCGTTATGATAGTTCCATATTCATGAGCATTCTCTCATCGATCTACCAAGTCGTCATAAGGTAATTATTCCCCATGTTCCATTACACTTTTGGCACCGAGAACAAGGTCATATTTCAACCAAGCCTCATAAATACAATATGAATACACACACCAAGTATGCCCAAAAACAACACCATTTCAACCATGCCAAAACCATTTCAATAAAACACACTTTTATTGAAAACCTTTTTACCACAAACCATTTTCCAAATCCAACAAGGCCATTTTTTAAAATCACCATTTTAAAATCAAGAGACAAAACACTTTGCACTAACCATTCTTTCAATTTCCACAATTCCATCAAAACCCATAAATCATCGCTAAAGAGATTTATAACATGCTTTGCACCACAATTTCAAAATTTAAAACCATGAAATTTAAAATCAATTTGAACTAACCCTTCAAGTTCTAAGAAAGATTAATCGAGAGTGAATCCACCTACCTCAAACAATTTGGGCGAAACCAAGCCACAGACGAAATGCTCAATAACACCGGGTCAAAACTCCAAAAACCCTCCTTAGATCTCTTTTCCTAACACAACCAAGACCAAATTTTGTTATATTTGGAATCCATGACCTTATATATACCCATAACGGGCGTAGATCCAATAAAATGAGAGAAGAGGAGATGTATATCTAAGTAGATCTAAGAAACCGTTCAAAAATGATCACATACCTTAAGAATCTGGCTTCGATTCGCCAAGAGAAGCCTTCAGATCGCCTCTGGAACGCTTGGGAGAAGTCTTCCAACTTTCAAGGGAGAGTAATCCTGAGTTAGGTCCACTTAGGAGATTTAGACAAGGCAATTAAAGGAAAAAATGAGTTAGATACACAATTTGAGGATCTAACTTTAAGTGATCGCACGGTTAGTCTGCACAGTTTGACAAACCGTGCACTAACCGTGCATTAGATTTTGCCTCGTCCATCCCTCACGCACGGCTTTATTGCACGGTTTCCCTTAACTATGCACTGACCGTGCCGAAGCCACTGCCTCCCCAGTCATACATGCATGGTTTGGCCGCATGGTTTGACAAACTGTGCGCCTCCTGTGCACCTTCCCCTTTGCTTCAAACTTCACTCCCGGATCTCCTGATTCTCCCAAACGTCACCCTTAACTTTTAAAACCAAGAAAGGCATCAAGTAAGGGTTAAATACCGGAAAATGGGGGTACTATATTCTCCCCACCATTGTTCTTTCCATCCTCGGAAAGTAGAAAACCAATGCTTGTCTGAAAGAGTTCTGGACACTGCTCTCTCATTTCTTTCTCGGGTTCCCAAGTCTCTTCCTGAATCTGACCATGTTGCCACAAAACACGTACGAGGCTGATGATTTTTCCACACAAGACTTTATTCTACCTATCCAAAATCTGCACCGTGATATGTACCAACAAAGCATCCGGCTCTAGGTCAACGTGATCT
This sequence comes from Viscum album, assembly GCA_963277665.1. Taxonomy (NCBI): domain Eukaryota; kingdom Viridiplantae; phylum Streptophyta; class Magnoliopsida; order Santalales; family Viscaceae; genus Viscum; species Viscum album. The sequence continues at coordinate 924,663,424 of OY728126.1, read as the reverse complement.
CATCTAATCACATGGTCAGGATCAGGCTGATACTTCGTCAACTGAGATATATGGAACACATTATGCACTGCATTGAACCGTGGTGGTAATGCCAACTGATACGCCACCTCTCCAACCCATTCCAGTATCTTAAAAGGGCCTATATATCAAAAAGATAACTTTTCATGCTTCCCAAAATGGCGATTTCCAAGTCTTGGAGTGATTCTCAAAAAGACTTGATCACTCACTGCAAACGACAATGGTCTTCGGCGATGATCCTCATAATATTTCTGACGACTCTGAGCCATCTCCATCCTCCTCCTAATCAACTGAATCTTCTCCATTGTTTCTTGGACAAGGCTCAGCCTGACTAGTTGAGTTTCACCAGTTTCCACCCAGCATAGTGGAGAACGATAAGGATGCCCATATAATGCTTTGAAAGGAGCCATGCGTATCGAGGCTTGATAGCTGTTATTATATGAGAACTCCACTAAGGGTATATGCTCCTCCCATGAGCCACAAAAATCCATTACACAAGACCGCAACATGTCTTCCAACATCTGTATTGTCCTCTCAGATTTCCCATCTGTCTGAGGATGATACGCCGTGCTCATAGTAAACTGAGTCCGAAGGGATTGTTGTAAAGATTTCCAGAAATGAGATGTGAACCTCAGATATCTATCTAAGACAATAGGAACAAGTACACCATGTCTCTTTACCACTTCCCAGATCTTCCACCGTATGGGTTTCATGAATTGGGATGAAATGGGCCGAATTGGTTAGACGATCCAATATTACCCAAATGGCATCATGTTTCCAGACCATTCTTGGAAGGCCTATAACAAAATCCATTGTTATCTGCTCCCATTTCCACACTGGGATAGGTAACGACTGTAACATACCAGCTGGTCTCTGATGCTCTGCTTTAACCTGCTGACAATTTAAGCATTGCGAGACGAATTAGGCCACCTTCCTTTTCATGCCACTCCACCAAAACTGCTCCTTTAGCAACTTATACATCTTCTATGTACCCGGATGTACAACCCATCTTGAATTGTTGTAAGCATTAAGGAGTTGTTCCTAAAAAACTATAGGTACAACCATCTGATCTCTAAAACACAAAACTAAACCCAATTCCAGTTTCCATCCATCAATGGTCTCCCCACCATTGAGTTTTGAACTCATTATCAGACATTCCGCATCAGATGTTTTTGCCTTTTTGACCACTTTTACCAGTTCAGGAACAAGCGTAGCTGAAAAGAAAATCGTAAGATCACCTCGGTTTTCACATTCCGCATGCATGTCGGCTAAGACCGGCATCAACTTCCATTCATCTGAATCTTCTTTCGCCAACTGAGCATACGACTTTCTGCTTAATGCATCGGCCACTGAATTTCCCTTACCCAATGTATACATCAAGTCAAAGTCAAACATTTGAAGGTACTCGATCCATCTCCTCTGCCTTAGATTCAAATCTCGTTGTGAGAAAATGTGTTTCAGGCTTTTTTGATCCATAAACACAGTAAATTTCTCACCAAAACGATAGTGTCTTCATGTTTTCAAAGCATAGATGACTGCAGCTAACTCCAAATCATGTGTTGGGTAATTCTTCTCATGCACCCTCAACTGCCTTGAACCATAAGCAACAACATGGTCTCTTTGCATGAGAAAACATACCAACCCTGTTCCCAAAGCATCACAATACACCAAATACCCTTGTCCTGATTCAGGAAAGATCATGATGGGTGCTGATGTAAGGCGAAGTTTTAACTCTTGAAAAGATCTCTGACATTCCTCAGTCCATTGAAATGCATTGTTTTTCTTTGTCAATGATGTCATAGGTGAAGCTAGTCGTGAAAAGTAACGCACAAAGCATCGGTAATAACCAGATAGACCAAGAAAACTTCATATTTCAAAGACATTCTTCGGAGGTTTCCAAGAAAGAAGAGATTTTATCTTTTCTAGATCCACTGAAACACCTTTTTCAGAAACAACATGGCCTCGAAAACGTACCTCTTGTATCCAAAAATCGCACTTTGATAATTTGGCGTACAACTGATGGTCCCTCAAGATTTCCAACACTATCTCCAAGTGTTGCTCATGCTCAGTCCTTGTTCTTCAATACACCAATATGTCATCCACAAACACCACAACAAAATAATCCAGATATGGATAAAATATCTGATTCATCAAATCCATAAAGATCATCGGTGCATTCGTAAGATAAAAAGGCATGACTACATATTCGTAGTGGCCATATTTTCTTCTGAAGGATGTCTTCGGAATATCCTCCTTTCGAACTCGCAACTGGTGATATCCTGACCGCAAGTCAATCTTGGAGAACCACTGAGCTCCCCTCAATTGATCAAATAGGTCATCAATGAATGGAAGTGGATATTTATTCTTTATCGTAACTTGTTTAAGTTTGCGATAATCCACACATATCCTCAAAGTTCCATCTACTTTCTTTACAAACAAAACTGGTGCTACCCACGAAGACACGCTTGGTCGAATAAAACCTTTGCTTTCCAGCTCCTCTAACTGCACTTTCAATTCCTTTAACTCCGTTGGTTCCATTCTATAATATGGAATTGAGATAATACTGGTCCCCAGAAGGAGATCAATCGTAAACTCTACTTATCTTACAGGTGGTAGTCCTGAGAAGTTTTCAGGAAAAACATCAGGAAATTGATCCACCAAAGTTGGAAAACTATTTTCCTCACTCTCTTACAATGATGCCAAAGTCAACGCTACCAATTGGTAATAGATCGTTCCCACCATTGGTGTCAACGGGCTCTTTGCACCTTTCTTTACCATTCTCTCTCCTCTGAAGAGATGCTACATGTCTTCCTCAGTCGTGAAACTAACCATTCTCCTATAACATTCGATGTGTGCCTTAAACGTTGTCAACCAATACATACCCATGATTACATCATAGACATCCATATCCAACATGGAGAAGTCCCATTTCAGCTCAACTCCATCAACAGTTATAGAACATGCTCTACACACAAAGGCTTTACATTATCTTTCACCAAGAGGAGTTTGCAGTTTTAACACAGAAGGAATCATTTCAAGTTTTAAGTTCAGAAAATCAGCAATCTAAGAAGCAAGAAAAGAATTGGATGTGCCAGTATTGAACAACACTTGTATGATGGTAGAATTCAAAATAATTGTACCTCTCACCATAGATGTTCTAGACTGGTCATCCACAATCACATGTTCCGCTCCATACAATTACTTTGTTGCAGTACTTTGCTCCTTATTCCCTTGTTGAGATTGCCCTGCCTGAGGTGTCATGGTATTCCTGAAATCACCATAACTAGCTCTGTTCTGTTGGCGAGGCTTATTTTGTTGTCCTCGACCTATCGAAGCATAAGATGCTTGCAACGCCTGGGAAGTGTCACGTGCACCCGACCTCAGAGCACTGCGATAATATCGCTGAAGATACCCCATCTTATTGCAATTGTGATATGCTTTCAGTGGTGTTGTACATTCTTGTTTCATGTGGTCAATCACTCCACATTGAAAACATCCAGCTTTCATCATGGGTCATGGAGGAAGATTCACTAATCTAGCCATCTGTTTCTGATTTTCACTCCCACCTTGGAAGTAGGTGTCCCTCTTCTGCTTGTTCCCAGCATTAGAGTTCCCACCCGTTCCCGTGGGTATCATCATACTTCCTTCACCCATAACTCCTGAGATGTCTCTTTTAGCTACTGTTGCTCTATTTACTATCTCCATATAATCCGTAATACAGAGCATAGCTATCTTAGAGCGAATCTCCTGTCGTAATCCTGATTCAAATATGTGTGCCTTAAGGGATGCACTTGTAGCAACTTCCAATGCAAAGCATACTAAATTCATGAATTTAGCCTCATAATCTGTGATAGAGAGATTTTCCTGCTTCAGGCTAAAAAATTCAACTGTCCTCTAGATCTTGAACGTGTGAGGAAAAAATTGTTTATTAAAAAATTCCTTGAATTCCTCCCAGCCCAGGGCTTGATCCAACTTAGACTGCACCACTAGATCCCACCACTATCGTGCAAGATCCTTTAACATATATGTCTCCAACTTCACTTTTAGTTCTGCTGGTGTTCCGATGAAATCAAAGATACGATTCATCCTACTCAGCCACACCTCCGCCCTTTCTAGTTCAGAATCTCCCCGAAAGATGGGTGGATTCTGCTTCTAGAACTAGACGAAATGGTCTACATGCCTTGATTCATCCCTCTGATTCCCCGTGTCCACCGCTTGAAATGCTTGAACGATACTCTGAACCAGCTCTTGGTTCACAGGTGGTTCAGGTGCAACCACATTCTCCGCAGCTTCTTCCGTTTGGTTTCTACGACGTCTAACGGGTTCTATTTTCTATACAAACAATGCACGCCATTAGTCTCACTTCCTAGCAATTGAAGGCTTATCATTTTCAATCTCTATTACACCACTATCACAACATCGATTTCCAACCATTTCTAAAATAGATCTTTTCTTTCTTTTGAAAATCAATCTATTTTCAAAATACATCAACCATTGTCTTCTCAAAATCTTTCATTTGAAAACGTGCTTAAATTTTTCTGAAATCACACTTTTGCGTCAAACCATAATCCATTTCTCAAAATGATTTATGCAATCCTAGTGGGAATCCATTCCTCTATAATGCATGTCATGCTCATCTCATTGGCTAAACCCATGATAATGATATTTCCAACATTCTAGAAGTGTATCCAAAACACTTATGTACCCAACACCCTGGTCACTTGAAGTTCAGCATAAACAGGTTAGCTACGTCCTTTTATGCTATGAATTTCAAGTTCTGACAATCCTACTCCTATCTAAGATGACCACCCAAGGAATAGATAAGAAGGAATTTCAACTCCAAGACCAAGAACATCGATGACCACTTGTTAGGAAAGGACTGAACAAGCTGATACCATTTGTAATGACCCGCCAATCCTCATTGGCTTGAGAGCTCAATGATTCATTACTAGTCCTTAAGTGACCTCCCAAAGGTGCCGAGGGCTGGAAATAAATGTCGAAGTTTTTCAAAATACATGGGGGATGATTTACCCTTTAAATGAAAACAACCAACAACCAAAGTAAACTAGATAAACATCTCCAAGAGACCACTATATGATGCATGATTTAAAACCAAAACAACTCAACCATTATTTTCATAATAACCCAACCAAGCTCAACAATAGAGTAAAAAACCAAATCAGAGTAAACAGCATAAAGACAACTACAAGACTTCAAGACAACAACCCAACTCCATGCTCCACAAGCTCCAAGCTCCAACATCACGAACGAGCCCAACAGTCACGAAGTAGTGCTATAAACATGTAACACTTTACCTTTGCCAACATCCCAGTATATGATATCTGCAAAATCACCATTGTGCCAAAGAAGAGGGTGAGTATTGAAACTCGGTAGGTTTTCCCTGATGACTTCCTAACCCATGCCTCTGGATAAAACATGTTAGAACATTTATATAAAACAATTTATATAAAACAATTCCAAAACAGATCACAACATAGCAAGTTCCATGTCAAATCCATTTTCCAAAAAAAACCCATTTTCCAACAAAAATAACCAAGAAACGTTTCCCAATCAAATTCATATTTCCATTATGGAACTTTCATTCCATTTCAGAAATCCACACAACCAACCATTTCACAACCCGTGAAAATACACTATGCATGCATTGTTATGACAGTTCCATAATCATGAGTGGTCTCTCATCGATCTACCAAGTCATCACAAGGTAATTATTCCCCATTTAACATTACACTTTTTGCACTAAGCACAAGTTCATATTTCAACCAAGCCTCATAAATGCAATATGAACACACACACCAAGTATGAAAAAAACCACACCATTTCAACCATCCCAAAACCATTTCAATAAAACACCCTCTTATTGAAAACCTTTTTCCCACAAACCATTTTCCAAATCCAACAAGGCCGTATTTTAAAATCACCATTTTAAAATCAAGAAACCAAACACTTTGCACCAACCATTCTTTCAATTTCCACAATTCCATCAAAACCCATAAATCATCGCTAAAGAGATTTATAACATGATTTTCACCACAATTTCACAATTTAAAACCATGAAATTTAAATCAATTTGAACTAAGCCTTCAAGTTCTAAGAAATAGGAATCGATAGTGAAGCCACGTACCTCAAACAATTTGGGTGAAACCAAGCCACAGACGAAACACTCGAGAACACCGGGTCAAAACTCCAAAAACCCTCCTTAGATCTCTTCTCCTAACACAAACAAGACCAAATTTTGTCATATTTGGCATCCAAACCCTTAGATATACCCATAACGGGCATAGATCCAAGAAAACGATAGAAGAGGAGAAGTATATCTAAGTAGATCTAAGAAACTGTTCAAGAACGATCACATACCTTAAGAATCCAGCTTCGATTCACCAAGATAAACCTTCGGATCACCTCCAGAACGCTTGGGAGAATTCTTACAACCTTCAAGGGAGAGTAATCCTGAGTTAGGGCCGCTTAGGAGGTTTAAACAAGGAATTTAAAGGAAAAACGAGTTTGATCCACAATTTTAGGATCTAACATTAAGAGACCGCACGGTTAGTCCGAACATTTTGACAAACCGTGCGCTAACTGTGCATTAGCTTTTTCCTCGGCCATCCCTTATGCACAACTTCATCGCATGCTTTCCCTTAACCGTGCGCCGACCATGCAGAAGCCACTGCCTCCCCAGTCAGACATGCATGGTTTGGCCGCACGGTTCGACAAATCGTGTGTCGCCCGTGCGCCTTCCCCTTTGCTTCAAACTTCACTCCCGGATCTCCCGATTCTCCCAAACGTCACCCTTACCTTTTAAAACCAAGAAAAGCATCAAGTAAGGGTTACATACCAAAAACCATGGGTACTACAGAAATTGTGTGTGATAAATTCAATATTGAATATATTTATATCATTTGGGAATATACTGATATATTTCATTAAGAGTTTCTTAGTCTTTCCTTGAATCATAATGTTTACTTTTCAAAGGAACTTATACCAGGTGTTATTACCATTTTAAAAAATCCTTATAGAATGGCCTTGATTGACTTTCTAGAATTATATAATCAATTATAGGAGAATTTGGATAAGGTATTCATTTGGTTAAGTGCTTTTCCTTGGGGATCACGGGGTTAATTCCTCAGGTCTACATGATTACTAAAGTTTCTTTCCCTACATTGGTTTCCATGGTGGAAGATATAATCAACCTTATCATTTAAGGATTATGTTGAGGAGTTTTATAAAATATAATTTTATTTCCAAATTTAGAAAGTGTGAATTTTTTATATAGAAATTACCATTCTTAGGTCATGTAATTATAATCGAAGTTATATTGGTGGATCTTTCAAAGATAGAAGTAAATGAGTAATGGACCAAACCGACCACAATGACAAAGATATATTTTCATGGATTGGATAGATACTATCAATGCTTTGTTAAAACATTATAATTGTTATTAAATTCACTAACCAAGTTGATATAGATTGGATTTAAATTTATTTGGACCAATGAATATGGGGATAATTTTAAGAAACTAAATATAAGTGTGGTTAGTGCAGCCATGCTCACACTACCCTATTGTGTATAAGAATTTTTGATTTATAGTGATACATAAAATAATGGAATAGGATGTGTTCTCATGAATAATGAAATTTTATTATCATATACCTTATGCTAACTTAAAATTCATGATCAAAATTTTCTAACTCATGAATTAGAGTTCACAACAGTAATTTTTGAATTGAAAATATAGAGACATTATCTATATTGTGATAGGTGTGATATATATACTGATTATAAAAAAATTTAATGAATATTCACACAAAAGGAGTTTAATATAAACCAAAGGATATGGTTTTAAATGATTAAATATTATGACTACTCAATACATTACCACCCAAAGAAGGTGAAAAAGGTGGACTGTGCTTTGAGTCAGAAGGACCATGATAGCTTATCTATAATAAAGATTGAAAGTGATCAAATATTTATGAATTTTCAGAGGATGGATAATTAAATCATGATAGAATGGGATAAATCCTATCTTACTCATATGAATGTTCAACCATACATTTATATGAAGATTAAATAGACATATAATGTGTATTTGGAACTACGAAAAAATGTAAGGAATGTTCCTTAATTCAACTATGATAATGATTGAATGATATATTTTAGGAATAAAGTATTTTTCTATCAATACTAGAATTGAATAAATATCTATTTGATGAATAATGTATCTCATAATTCTCCATCCATCATGAGAGTAAAAAGATGTATAAAGATCTCAAATAGCATTTCTAGTGGGATAACATAAAGTGGGATATTGCAGATTATGTATCTTGTTTCTTATTATATTAGCATGTTAAGGTAATGTGATAGAATTTTAAAGGGTTTATGTAACCATTACCTATAAAAATTGAAATGTGAAAAAATAACCATTTACTTAGTCATCAGACTCCCCAATACATCTAAACTCTATAATACCATTTTGATTGTAGTCGAATGCCTTATGAAGGCAGTGCAATTCATTACTATTAGATAAAATTTCTCAATTGATCAACCTTTTAGGATATATATTAAGGAAGTGGTAAGTCTATATGGAATACCACTTTCAATTTTTATTTGATCAGGATTTGAGGTTTACCTAAAAATTATAGAGAACTCTTTAGTGGGTTTTTAATATGGAGTTGAACCGTAGTACTGCATATCATCCTTAGAAAAATAGTCAGTTTGAGAGAACCATTCAAACCTTAGAGTATATATTGAGACTTTTTATATGGATTTCAATAGAGTTTGGTATCAAAACTTTCATCTATTTTAATTTTCTTAAAAAATAACTTTCACTCAAGAATTAAGATAGATCCTTATGAATACCTCTATAAAAATAAGTGCATAACTCTAATATGTTGTGGTGAATTTAGAGAACAAAAGCTATTGGGACTTGTTCTATAATAGGAAATGACAGAAAATTTTAGTTCCATTGAACAATGTATTAGAGTATATCATATTCAACAAAATAGTTATATAGATATCCATTGATGAGATATACAGTTTGAAGTTTGAGATATTGTTTTCTTATGGATATCTCCTTGGAATAAGGTTATGATATTTAGAAGGAAGGTGAAAATGATCTCAATATACATTGGCCTCTTTTAGATTATTCATCAAGTAGGGATAGTAGCCTATTGATTGGTTCTTCCACCAAACCTCTCCCAAGTTCATGATATGTTCCATGTAACTCTTTTAAAGAATTAAATACCTTATCCTTTACATATTCTTAACTTAGAATTTTTACCCCTAGAAAAAAATATTTATTATGAGTAACAACTAGTAGAAATCTTGGATCACAAAGATAATGTTCTATGATACAAAAACACACACTTGTTCAAGGTTCTTTGGGGGGATCATCAATTTGAGGAAGCTACATGGGAACTTGAGGAGAAAATGAGGTAGTGGTATCCTCATTTTTTCAGATTAATACAATTTTTATGGTTAAATTCTTATAATTATGGTAGAATGTAACACCTTGATATTTTAGAATATATTTATTTTTAATAAAATTTTTGTGTTTGATAGCCAGTGATGCATACACCACCAAAGATAACTGAATAATGCCTTATTAAAAATTTAAAATTAAATAATTTAATGTATATTTAAATTAATTTTATAAAGTTCATGAAATAAAATCATGTAATTATATTCATTAAATAGTTTAAAAATGATAAGGAATGTTAATTTTGTAATTCTTGGCTAAAGTGAAATGTTTTTCTTATAAACATTATTTTTTATATATTTTATTTAAAATTTCATTTCATTTATTATGAGTATTAAACTTATGTAAAATTATTTACATGTATAAAAATTAATGATCATTTATATATTTATTATCAAATGGTTATAAATAAAGATAAAATAATTTGAATATAAAAAGACAGATTTTTCAAAAAAATATTTTTTCATGAAATGTTTTTTTTGTGTTAATAAATTAAATTAATTACTATTGATTAATGATATTAATTAAATGTGTATATAATAAATTAACATTCATATAATGGTTTTTAATGGTCACTTAATGAGAATAAAATCATTTTTTATTCTTAAAAATTCTTTTTTCTGAAAATGGTTTTTATGCATTTTATGAATGGATATTAGAATTAATTTCACTCAACACTTAGAATTGAACCTTGAAAAATGAAATCCATTTATGAAATTATAATAATAATTATATTCAATAAATTAAAATTAATTTTTGAGCCTAAGAGGCCTTCTTTTGGTTAAGGTGAAGAAACTGGTAAGTAGAAACAAGTTTTGGTTATGATGTTGGATTTTATTGTCAATGCTTATGTGTTGCATGGTATTTGAAGATACCATGAATTAAATAATTCGGTGAAAATTGAAGTGATATTATAGTGTTTAAATATCATGATAAGACTTATCCTGAATCCACCAAAGTCTTCATGAATGAAGTTTGAAAAAAATAAGAAGGAATATATATGAGGAAGATGATGTTCGAGATGACTAGGTTATTCACATAGTCAAATGGTCACATAGATGATTCACATAATGGAATATGCAATGTAACCAATGCATGTAACTGAATAGTCATATAAAGATTTATGTATCCAAATTCAGTCTTGTAACTGAATGATATATCTTATTGAACAACATAGTTGATTCAGTGATGTTGGTAAAGCACGTAACTAATTTAGAAAAGTAAGAAAATCAAGTATATTTTTTCATTGAAGTAGATGATTTGAGTACCACATAATTTATTTCTATGTAAATGATTATTACCATGTATTCAATTTCATGAAGATTTTGTGACTTAGATGTTTTTATAAAATATGTGGAAATATATGAAGCAATATTTAAGGACCTAAATATTAATATATTGTGTGTAATATTGACGCACTGTTCTTCAGGGTATTTAAATGAAGATTTTAATAAGACTTAAATTGATTTTAACTGAGAGATAAATCAAGAATCCAGTTACTGATTTAAATGAGATTAAATTACTAACAAAGATTTTGGGATTTACATAATTCAAATATGTAAACATTGATTATGATATTTTGAGGGTAATATTTGTGATGATTTTTTTAATATAAATAGTTTCTAAATCAAAGATAGTTTTTAAAAAAATGATAAGTGTGGCGAAGCACTACTGAAGTGTCAAGATGATCAGTCGAATAGGTTGAAGCAGTAATAGTTGAAAAGATACTAGAAAAAATTTCTATTAGGTGTTATCATATGGACAACATGCTAATGAGATCGGATGAAGAGAATATACAAAGTAGTATTGGTTTTAAGAAGGTTCTTACATAGTGTTTTGTAAGAAAGTGAAGAAGAATAATAAGTACTTTCATGAAAATAAAGTTTGAAGGAAGTTTAAATAGTAAACTGGAAACATGTTGAAGCTTATTGGTGAAGGTTCATGTAGTTGTTACAAAAGCAGTTTATATGTTTCTTTAGTGTGTGGAGAATATACACTATCAATTGATAATAGTGTGTTGTAAGTGAAATTATATTCCCTTCTTGTTGTTACCGCACCAAAATATTATTTTCTAGTAGTTTTTGTGATTTTGTATTATTTCTAAACCATGCCAAGGACTAGCTACTCCTACTAAGTAGTGAACCATATAAATACCAATGTTCATGTGGTTGTGATTATTTTCAGTGAATTCATATCTCATTAACATGAGGTTATGATGGTTTCTTAAGAAATAAAACATAAAAAAGAATATCAGTGATTTAACTCCTCCCCCTCTTAATGATCACACAGATCCTAAATGGTTCTTTCAAGATTTATCAAAGTAAATATTTCCTTTGTTGACTCTTTTTTTGAGTTTGAAAAAAAAATCATTGGTGTTTAAAAATCTATTAACAAAAAGTGGATTTTTGTCTTCAATGGGAATAAATATATATATATATAAGGATGTAATGTTTCCTTAACTTATTTACATTAATAATGAAGTTCTTGAGGTTTCTACAGATGGTTTCCCTCCTTATACTAAATATGTTCTATTTAAATCTACTGATAAAAAAAATTTGTAGAATGATGTGGGTGCTATAAATTCTATATTTTCCTTACACTCTTAATGTGAATTTATTATAGTTAAATTAATTTCAATGGATAAAGTCATCTGGGATAAATTGAAGAACATCTATAAAGAAAATACTAAATTTAATAAAGTAAAGTTGCAAATCTAGTGATTGAAGTATAAAGATCTTAATATGAGATATAACTAATTTTTGGTGACTTATTTACAAGGGAGAATGATATTTAAAGAACCATAATATGTATTGGTGAGAATATGGAAGATTATAAGATTTTTAAAAATATATTACAAATTATTCATCAAAAATTTTGATAAAAAAATTTCATCGATAAAATATAGAGATCCTTAAACTACTTCTCCAGATGATCTACATAGTACTCTCATCACTTATTAAATTATAAGAGTAAATATCATCACAATGAAGGAGAAATAGGATCAAGAAATATCTTTCAAGGCCTCTAAGTAAAGAAAATAAAATATTTTTTTAATTTTGGAAGAATCCAATGACTCCAAAACTGAAGATGAGGTTAGTAAAATATTTGATAAATTTATGTCTTTATTTTCTAAAAGGGTGAAAATAGTCATAGAAAATTATAAAGAAAATTTACCTCTAAATTTGTTTATATGCGGAGTTACTAGACATTTTTTTTATTTTTTTAGGACATAATGAAGATGAAGAAAGTGATGAAGATTATAGAAAATCGAGAAGATCCCTAAAGACTAAGATAGATAAATATTTTTCATATTCTAAGGTAAAGGATAAAAAATTCTAAATATAAAATGATAAACTTTTTATCTAAGTATGATGAATATGATGACAGTGGAGTAGATGCTAAAAACTCTAGTGATGATGCTACTAAAAAACTCTTTATTGAAAAAATTAATGATGAAAAAACCACCAGTGATGAATGTATTATCTCAAAATAATAAGAATAATAAGAGACTTAGTTTAAGTATATGATAAATATAGAATTGAATGAATGTATTTTAAATATTGTTATAATTGATAAAGATAATATGAAGTTTAAGAAAGAAAATCTTTCCAAAAAAATTTAATATTTTTTATTGAAGAAAAAACCAAGTTTCTTAAAAAGATTGATTATCAAAAGAAGTTTTTTGATGAAAAATAGATCATAAATGTCATTCTTGGAGAAAGTATGAATGTGAAGAGGTAAGAGTTAAAACTTATTGAAAAAAACTTATTAATATAAAAAAAAGGAATTACAAATTTTCAAAACTCATTTACAGAAGTTAGTGAATGTTTTAAGAAGTGTAAAACTCATTATGATCAACAAAAAATATCCTCAAATATTAATAAGAAGGTATAATGTGTTCAGTAATAAAAATAAGTCAATAATACTATGTATGTATCCAAAACAAGTAGATTTGAAAAACATGAAGTTTCTAAAGTTTCAAAGCCTAAACCAAAATCTGCTACTATTGGATATTCTACTAAGGCTGAGAAGAAATATAATCTAAATAATAAAACTAAAAGATGTAAACAAAACTTTGGTATGAAAAAAATCCAAATTTTAAGGAATAAAGTTAAAGGAAATTAGGTACACAACTTTATACATTATGTGAGTTGCAAAGGAAAATATGCTTTCTATGGTTACTATAGGTATTGCGGAGGTTATGTAAGATACCAATTTTATTAGACGTATGGATCCTTTAATTTTTAGTTAAGATATATTATTTTAATCTAATAAAAGTTTTAAGTTATTAAAGAAGTATTCTGGGTGATTTCGGGCTCATTCAAAGCCTAGAGTTTCATTTTTGGAGAAATAGATATAGGGGAATGGTTTGTACATGATTAGTACTAACCATGTAGATAAAATATGAAACCAATATAAGAGAGGAATGGTTAGTTTAAACATTCTATATAGACTGCATGTCCATGAAAAAATTGAAATTTATTTATGGTTTATTTAACATAATTATAACATGTTTTGTCTAAAAATTCACCTAGTCATGTGTGGGGGGTGGGTCTTTTGGATATTATCTCTACATGTGCTTTGCATGGTTTTTATAACCATGTGTCTACCCATTCAATGATGTGTTCCACTTAGATAGTGGGGGTAAATATTTGGAACATAGTTTACCTAACCATGTGGCCAAATCGTACGACCTGTTAAAAATGGGGGAAATTAAAATTTTGACCCTTTTTTACTCTCTAAAATATTCTTTTTCTCCTCCTCCTCCCATTCATGTTTATATACTCCCTCAATCCCTATTCATCCATCTTCATGGATTTTGAGAGATCTCCATCATATGAACTTGGATTCAAGTGTTGTTTGTTTCCTTGGATAACTCTTCGTATGTCTAAGAATCATCTTGACTCTTTTCTCATTTCCTCTAAGCATATTTGGAGTTATCCCTTTGTGACCAAATATACCCTATTTTTTGGGGTGTTTATCTTATTTCTTCAATTTCTCTTATTCCATCCCAAATCATTGGCCAATACTATATGAGGAGACTTATACCCTTCTAAGTCGGTTTTTCTAGAACTTTTCCCTAAATATAATATTAATTATATCATGTGAAGTTGTTTTGTGAATTTTACCTTCAGTGTGTCACCTATTAAAAGTAAAATCAATTAAGTAAATTGTTAATACATAGATTTAATTATACCTTTCACAAATAATTGCATCATTAGATATTTTCTACCTCAACTTGAACCACCCCTTAGGTTGGGTGTATTATATGCAATATCGTTACACCTTTTTATAAGGATCAAACACCCCCTTGGTTGATTTTATTTAATTCCATGACCATATTACCTTGTTTATTAAATTCAAACCCTTTGATATAGGTTTTTATTATCTAATATTCATGAAACGTTCAAATAAATTAAATGAAGGGTGAATGGAAAGACCATGACACTTGGCCCCCTTTTTTATTCTTACTTTACTATTGATTTTTACTAAATAAATGAAATGGAAAATTAAAATTAAGAAATTTTTTATATGGTATGGATAATTTTTTTATCCATTCCCATTCAGTATATTATGTCATGGGTGATACTTGGGTTCCAATTCAAAATTCCTTAGATGGAATTATTAATCATTTTGAACTAAGTGAATTATAAATGGAATAATGTTATATTGGGGAAATACTTGGGTTCT
Organism: Viscum album; assembly: GCA_963277665.1. NCBI lineage: Eukaryota > Viridiplantae > Streptophyta > Magnoliopsida > Santalales > Viscaceae > Viscum > Viscum album. The sequence continues at coordinate 924,648,219 of OY728126.1, read as the reverse complement.
GATATGAAATTCCTTGGATGGTCACATAGGGAAGATAAAATTATATTATACCTTGGGATATATTTAGGTTATGAAATTCAATGCCTTATATGGGATCACAAGGTAGATAAAATTATATAATGCTGTAGAGATACTTATATTCCTTACATTGAATTCCTTGGATGGGATCAAGATGGTAGTCGATTCAATAATGTGTCTTCCAAGTCAAAGAGAACACTTGGATTTAGTAAATTTCTAAAATACTTAAATTTCTTGGTTTACCCCTAATTTCTATGTCTTAAAGGCCATGAGACTTGTTGATCCTATGTACTATTATCATTATGTAAGGATTCCTTGGTTATGGCCTTGGGTCATGAACCTCTGTTATAAAATAATAAATGATCTAAGACATTTTGGATTAGTCTGAAGAAAGTAGCATCAAACAGGTATCCCACGAGTAATCTGATCCAACATGGGTATTATTTATTTTATTACTGATTTTTTATTATTACATATACACTAGTTCACTATATATATTCACAGACTGGATTAGTTATAGATTTTGTTGGTGGTGGCCTATTAAGTTTTACTCAAAACTTGTTCAATACACCATCGGGTGCCCAAATAGATTTCATGGATGTAGGTAGGGACAAGGGGAAGCAGCCAACTATGGACGCATGATTTTCTATGTTAGGATAGAGTAAGGGGAATATGACTAATCTAGTTATCATGATCCTATTGGAATTTTCTCTTTGGGTATTTTTTTAATTTTTATTTATCATTTATTGTTGTATTAATAATGTCATCATCCCCTTATACCCCATTTTTATATATCATCATGACATAATATTTTGTATATGATACTGACTATTATATATGTTAGTCATTATTATTTAGATTTTTTATTCCACTATTTCTTTATTATCCATTCTATTTCTTCATGATTATTATTATTTACCATTATGATCCACTCTAAAAAGGAGGTTATAGTATCCCCACTATGAGTGGATTGAGATTAGGACATCACAAAGTGGTATCAAAGGTTTATTTTCATTAACTTGCTATTTTAGGATGGTAGAAAGGAGACTAATGCATGTCAAAATTTTAAAATGAGCCTATTATTTGGAGTATCAAACCCATGTATATCAAAAATCCAAGTTTCTAGGGATGGGACTGGTTGTTCTGGATTTTTCGTATCATAGTTGGACTTATGTAACTGTTGGGTGACAAGCATGATGTATGATGATTGTTATGATTATTTATTTATTCCCTTGTCTTGGTATGGAAAGGGGTCATTTACTCATGAATCATGGTAGGAACTTTAGGATTTAAATTACATGCATATGTCATTCCATATTGGCCACGTTTCATGTATTTCCTATAGTTTTTTGTATGTTCCTTGATTGATTATTATACATATAATTTTACTAATGTTATTTATAGGATAAAATATAAAAAATCGGTTACTTAAAGTTCCTTCATCATCCTAAATGGTGTTTACCCACATATCTTGATGGTGTAACCTTAAATAACCTATTATCACATGTTTTTGCTATGTAACTATAGTTATACATGCTAAAACTTTAATTGGTAATGATTAAATGGATGCCAATTGTAATTTATAAATTTTGTGACTTTATAAATTGGGAATGTAAATTTGTATAATCAAATCATCATATATGGATTATTACATCCGAAAACTAGATGTAACAAGTCTGGTTGCAATTTCATGAAGTACCAGTTATAACTTATAAAGTTCAGAAATTTATAACTTTGGAATGGTAATTCATCTAAATGAATTGTGGTATAAATATAAAATTTGTTAAATTTTAATTCATAAATAAAAGGTTTTTTGTTAAATGGGTATTCCAATTACAACATAACTAGCATTTTCCTCTATAACTTTCAATTGTAATTTTTTATAACTGAACACCTATGATTAAAACTCAAAACATAACAATACCTTAACCTTAGAATTTGAGTATATGGGTTGGTATGTCTTGGGTAGTGAGACCATATGCCAATATTATTTCCATAAGTAAATATCTTCTTTTGTAATCATTTTTTGAGGAATATTCTTGGAATTGTAGATATATTCCTCCATGATGGCCTTAGGTTGAGTGACAAGATGGGGAAATGTCCATGCTTCCAAGGTGGTGGGACCTAACCCACCTATAGCGACACTTGTGGTACCTTTAGTAGTACCAACTACTGGGAACTGATGATCATATATGAGAGGGTTTTAAATGGATAGTGTAGTCTATGTAGGGAGTTTAATGGCCAGTATTTACTATGTATGAGATGACGTGAGAGTTTTAGCAGCATCATCCAGTAACTTTCTCAGGGGATGGTGGCCTCTATGTTGTTGAGTAATTGATATAGGTTATTGGTTCTATCTTTAACAACCAAAATATGCCTCCATAAAGAAGGTTAAGATTATATTTTACATGCTTTTAGGATCTACTAAATATTTTTGGGATATTCTAAATCAGGAATTTCAATATTGGTAGATGATCTAGAGTGATTTTTAGTCCAGTTTCTATGATTACTTATACCTAAAGATATTGAGAGAAAAATGAGGTGTAGAATTTATGCATCTTGATAAGGGTACTCTATTTATTATAGAATACTCAAATCATTTAATAGATCTCCAAATATATTTTCCAACACTTTCTAGTGATGAATTGTCCAAAGAAAGATTATTTGAGGATAGGATTAGTTATTCCATATGATCTTAGGTGAATTCCTTCTATTTGACTACCATTTTTGAAATAGTAAACCAAGTGCTCATCTCAAAGCATATCATGATAGGAGTTGATGGATTGGGTATGGGTGTTTCACTGCCTAGATAGGGCTATAGTTCATTCGATGGTAGAAAGTATTTCCTTGATATTTCTTGTCAGGGTAATGGAAATCAGAGTGTGCACCCATGTATCCATGTGGTATGCCATCAATGCAGTATAATAGGACACATGAATCCCTAATATAGAAAATACCTAGTGTAGTGTCAATCTTGCAGAAATATGGTTCATCTTTACTGATTTTGAAGGACCTTTCCTTTAGTGGTCATTGAGAGAGGGTTTGAATCAGTACAAGGTTCTAGAGCGGGATTAGTAGCTCCACCTCAGGAAAGGAGCTAAATTACTATGTTCCATTCATGTCAAGGAAGCAGATGAGGTCAAGGAATACAGACTACAAATATACAGTGCCACCAGAGTAGGCCTTCTTAGGGTAGTTAGGTTGTAAAATAGGGTCATAGATTGGACAAGATATGTGTAGTACATATTTAACCTAAGGAGCATATTTTCAGTCTATCTATAGTTGAAGGTATGATTTTAGTACCCCCCAACATTAGTATCTTCCTTATTTGATAATTGTGCCTCATATTCATTCATATCTACTATTTTAGAGAGTATCCATGGTTTTAATATTGAATACTTTTGTGGAGTGATGACTCTGGATACTTCGTTGGGAGTCTGATCATAAATTGTGTTCCTTTGAATGGAGTGTACACTTGAGATAGGTGGTTATAATTTCTTATGGAGTCTTTTTATCCTCAAGATAATGAGCATTGAAATAATTATTGGGATGGACTGTTTAGTTCCATATCATTACTATATCAATTGTTATGGTATATGGGTTTTTTTATCATCACCCAAGGGTTGTAACTACATTTATAAAGTATAATGAGATGCCTAAAAAAGTCAAGCTAGACTAGGAATAAAGGGTTGGGTGGAGTGTCATCCTAGATTTTTGGCCTATTTCTAGATGAAAAGGGAGTACATCAAGATATTTTACCTCCAGAAGTGGATCGATTCAAGGATGTATTCCCTGATGATTATTCAAGGATACTTCCTAAAAGCAAGGTAGAATTCACTTTTGATAATTTTCTAAGAGAAAAAATGGTATTTATTCCTCCATACAAGATATCTCATATTGATCATATGGAACTAAAGAGGTAGTTGGAGGTCTAGGAAGACAAAGGGTTTATCCAACCCATCACTTCTCCTTGAATTTCACCCATGATTTTTACCAAAAAGATGGATGGGAACCTTGAATCTATGTAGATTACTAGTGGTTTAATCAGCTTACTATTAAGAATCGGTTCCCACTTCCTCATATATACAAACTCTTTGATTACATTTAGGGATATAGTGTCTTATCAAAAATTTATTTGAGATCAAGCTATCATCTAGTATGATTTAAGACTTTGGATATACCACATACATATTTTAGAAGAATATATAACCTTTAAAATTATTTGGTAATGTCATTTGGTCTCAAAAACATGCCATTTGTCTTTATGGTCTTAATGAATTGGGTTTTCCACCCATACCTAGATTCCTTTGTGATGGTTTTCATGGATAATATCTTAGTGTATTCTTAAACTTGACATGATCATGCTAAAAAACATGACATTATATTGAGTATACTGATAGATCATAGGCTATATGATAATCTCACAAAATTTCACTTCTATATTGATAAAGTTCACTTCATAGGTCACATCATATCAGAATCAAGTGTATCTATAGATCCAAAAGAGGTGAGAGCCATTGTTTCTTGGGACCAACCCAAGAATGTCTTTGAAATATAGAGTTTATTAGGTGTAGTTTGTTAATATGGGTGTTTTATTTTGATTTTTTCATGACTTGAAGCACCTCTTATAAAATTGAATGTGAGGGGTGTAAAATTCATATGGTTAAAATATTTTGAGAAGGCCTTTTAGGAATTTAAGATAAGGTTAACCTTAACATTGATCATGATTCTTATAGATCAAGGAAGAAGTTATATAGTCTATTATGATGAATTAGGAACTGAGTTGTGATTTATTTCGATGCAAGGGGAATGAGTCATGGTATATGGGTCTCACTAGTTGATACCACATTAGAATAATTACATGATTCACAATCTTGAGTTAGCAGTGGTGATTCATGCTTTATGTTGTTGGAGATATTATCTGCTAGGATAATAGTTCATAGTATATATGTACCATAAAAGTCTCAAATAAATATTCACTCAATGTGATTTGAACCTTAGATAGTAAAGATGTATTTAATATCTTCATTATTTTTATTTTGAGATTACTTTTATGTTTGGGAAAGGAAATACATTGCTTATGTTTTGAGTTGGAAGACTCAAACACAAGTTGTTCAAGAAACTAGTTCTGAGCGGTAGTTGATGGATCTTCTTTTTGAGATGCATCTGGAGGTTTAAAATTATCATGAGTACCCTCTTATTAAATATTTATCAGTAACCTTATCACTTTTTGATCGATTGAAGATAATATAGATTTCATGTCTTGAAGGATTGGTCCTGAGGGAAAGTGTTTCAGGTGAGGACCCAACTCTTGGTTAGGTTGTTGATGAGGATGAGATCTTGTGTATTCATGGACATGTCTGGTTACTTGCAAACATAAAATAGGAGATGATGTGACAATATCAGGCCTCTAAATGTTCAGTTCATCCTAGAATTACTAAGTTTTATTGTGACTTACACCACCAGTATTGGTGTCCGGGTGTGAAAAAGAAGATAAAGGGTTTTGTTACTTATTGTTGCAGCTGTCAATAGGTGAAGGAAGAACACCATTGTACTGCTAAAATCCTATAGATATTACCCATTCCAAATTAGAAATGGGATGATGTTAGCATGGATTTTTTTATTGTCTTATCGAAGTCACCTTAAGGTAACGACAGAGTATAGGTGATCATTTATAGTTTAAAAAAGGTCTCCCACTTATTATCTACTAGGGAGACCATTTTAGTGGATAAAATTGGAAGGCTTTAGGTATGAGATATTATACACATTCTTGGTGTTCTATTTACCATTGTATTAGATAGGGACACTTGTTTTACTTATCGATTCTAGAAAGGGTTGAAAAGTCTTTAGATTTACATGTACTTCTTAGTACATCCTATCACCCTCAATTTGTCAGATAATTTAAGCACACTATACAGGTGTTAGAGGACATTCCTCATACACATGTCCTTAATTTTGGTGGTTCTTAGGTGAAACATTTATCACTAGTTGAATTTTATTATAATAAAAATTTCCAAGTGACTATACAGATGGATCTTTATGAGTCTCTATATGGTTGGTTGTGTCAACCACCTTTGTACTAGTTAGAGGAAGGGGATACAATAGTAGTAAGACCACATCTTGTTCAATAAACATTGGTTCAAGTATATATATTCAGTAAAAATCTGGATATAGCTCATTCTATTCATAAGTCGTATTCTAACCATCATTTCTGACCTCTAGAGTTCAAAATAGGAGATCGGGTCTTCTTTCATGTTTTTTATAGATTGGGTCATCAATGGATTTGAATAAAAGGGAATTTGGTGCAAGGTTTGTTAAAAATTTTGAGATATTAGAGAGATTTATAATGGTATTCTATCAAATAACATTATCACATAGGTATTAAACCATGAATGATTTCTTATATATTTCTCGGATTCCCTATTATCATTATGACTTGTCTCATATTCTTGATCTTTAGGAATTTGAGTTATATATTGATGCTTCTATTGAGAAGTATCCACTTAGTTTCATTAATCATAACAAAAAGTTTATTCGAGGTTTTTTAGTGCATCTATGTGGGTGTTATGGAAGAATGGATACACACAATATGAGAATTGGGAGAAATATTCTAATATACATGCTCAATTGTTGGATTTATTCTTTTATTTTTTTTAATCACCCTCAGAAAGGAAACTCAAGGATGTTTTATTATAAAGAGGGGAGATTGTAAGATCCTGTTTTTTCTTGGATGTAAGAATCCTTTAATTTTTAGTTTAAATCTCTTTTTTTACTATAATAAAAGATCCTAAGGGGTTAAGGAATGATTCATGTGAGTTTTTTCTCATTATCATCCCAAAGTTTCATTTTTTGGAGAAACTGGTAAAGACGCATGGTTTGCACAGGGTTAGTACTAACCATATGGCTCAACCATACATCTGGGAGAGGAGAATCATGGTTAGTTTAACCGTGCTGTATAGGATGAGTGGTTGTGAAAAACCTTCAATTTATTATTGGTGTATTTCACATGGTTTACACATGGTTTTTCTAACTAAGAGTCTATTTGTGTGAGGGGGTGTATCTTTTGGATAGTATCTCTACACGGGTTGTGCATGGTTTGTCTAATCATTCACCCACCTATGTGTGGTCGTGTTCAACTTGGACCGTGGGGGTGAAATTATGGTTCATGATTTTTCTAACCACGTTGAAAAACCATAAACCCCATTTAAAATCAGTGAAATTATAATTTGTACCTATTTTACCCCTTAAAGTATTCTTCCTCTCCTCCTCCTCCTCCCATTCACATGATGAAACTCCCTCAAGACCTCTTCTTCCCTCTTCAATGATTTTGATATATATCCTTCATAAGGACTCAGATTCAAGTGTAGTTTATTATGTTGGATCTCCCTCTTTAAGTATAACAATCCTCTTGCCTCATTTATTAGTTTATCATTCCATCTTCTGTGTTATCTTCATGTGACATAACATGCCCTATTTTTATGGTGTTTTTATAGTTTCTTTTATTTCTATCATTTCATCCCAAATCAAAAGCTAGTACTATACAGGGATTCTTTTACCCATGTAAGGTAAGTGGTCTACCAATTTTTCCTAAAATTATTATTGAATATATTGGTTAGTTAGTCCTTTCACACCTACTTGCATTATTAGAGATTGTCTACCTCAACTCAAACTACCCCTTAAGGTGTGTGGCACATATGCCTTGACTATTACACATTTTTTAAGGATACAACACCCTATTGGGTGATTTTATTATATTTCATGACCACAATGGTTTGTTTATGAAATTGAACCCCTTTGAGAGGGGTTGGGATTATATTAGATACAAGAAATTTTCAAAAGAATTAAACTAAAGGTGAATAGAAAGACCAAGAAACTTTGACCCCTTGTTTTATTTTTTACTTTATACCTTAATTGTCCCTTATAAATAAAATGGAAAATTGAAATTAAGTGATTTTTTAGATATTATGGATAATTTTGAAATCCATGACCATTTAGTATGTTATGTCCTAGGTGATACTAGGGTTCTGATTTAAAATTCCTTGCATTATCTAATCAGTCATATTGAACTGAATGAATTATAAATGGAATTACATTATTATGGGGATGATACTTGGGTTCTGATACAGAATATCTTAGATGGGTTCATCAGGAAGATGAAATTATGTTATTCTATAATTGATACTTCAATTTTGATATGAAATTCCATGGAAAGGATCACTCGGTAGATGAAATTATATTATTCATTAAATGATACCTAGATTCCTTACATGGAATGACTTGGAAGGGATTAGGACATCAACTGATTCAATGACACATATGAAAATTCAAAGAAGATACTTGGATTCGTTAAATATCTTAAATAATTAAATGTCTCATTTTACCCCTAAATGTTAAGTCTTAAATTCCATGGGAATTTTAATCCCTTATATGATTATCATTATGCAGGGACTCCTTGGTTGTGGCCTCAGATCTTGAACCTATGTTATAAAATTATAAATGATCAGATACATTCTAGATTACTTTAAAGAAGGTAGTATTTTATGGGTATCTCATGAGGAATCTAAGCTAACATGAGTATTATTTATTTCATTTATGGTTTTTTTATTATTATATTCATGATACTTCATTATATATATTCACATAATATATTAGTTATAGATTTTTTTGGTGGAATCCTTTTGAGTGTTACTCACACCCTATTCAAGCTATCATTGGGTACCTAAATTGATTTCATGGATTCAAGTAGGGACAAGGGGAAGAAACAAGATATGGAATATTGAATTTATATAATAGGATAGAGTATAGAAGCAGAGAATCGAGCTAGTTCTTGTGATGATATTGGAGTTAGCTTTTGGTCTTGTAATAATTTTTTATAGCATGTATTATTGTATGTTTGCTGCCCTGATCCCCTTATACCCCATTTTTGTATAGCATCATGACATCATATTTTGTATATGAAATTTATTATTATTTACATTAATAATTATTATCTAGATCTTTTATTCTATTATTTCTTTATTATTTATTATACTACATTATGATTATTATAATTTACCGTTATTCTCCACTCTGATAAGGAAGTTATAGTCTCCAATTTCTCTTGTATTCAATATTGTTTTGATGATAAAACTAACACATTTTTTTCATATTCCCATAATGTTTAACATCTTGAGCCTGATCCACTCATAAGTGACACGACTTGGGAGTCAACCCACTTAAATAAAACAACCTGAGAAAGCTAATTTAAAAACTAAAAATAGATTTCAACCCATGGAAACTGTTTTTGAAAGATGTGATAAAAATGGAAACCCTAAAAAGGATTTATAGTAATATTACCGACATAATAATTTTTTTACAAAAAAAAAATATTTGCATGAGAAGTAATAAAAAATAAAATAAAAGGCTTTAGTTGTTGAAACTACTCTCAAATCTACAAGAGGATAACAACCATAGATATTGGATAGTGGGTTTTTCACATATGAGAGTATATTTGATGTTTTTAAATAATTTAAAATATTATAAATAAGGTACAATTAATTTTTTAACTAATGAATTACTTAGAATAAAAGGTGTTGGATTTTCTATCATTGGGTAAGAAAAGTTAAAATCCAAAAATACTTGTTTGTTAATAGGATGAAACAAAATTTGTTGAGTGTTTCAAAACTTTGTGATTATGTAAAAAAATAAAAATAGGTGGTTTTTTTGTTAAACGTCATTATGAAAGGAAATTTATTTCAAGGGGGAAATGGAAAATGGAAACTTTTTACAAATTGGTGAAGTGAAATTTTATTTTTATCCGAGCATGATGGGAGAAGACCATCTTTGTGATAAGAGGTTGGGGTATATGTGTCAGAAGAATATGAGAAATATGAAAAAGAGATAATGTATTCATGATGTTCTTGATATGAAAAGATTAAGTGATTGGTGTTGTTACACATGCTAGAAAGGGAATATTATAAACTTCACACATATTAAATTCAATAGACATTCAACTCATCCCTTGGAGATGACACATTCTTAAATTTTCAATCCCATGAGATAGTAATCAATAAAAAGAGAAATATGATTTATTTACTTTATTAATGAATTTACTCACATTACATGTATTATGTTTTTAAAAACTAAGTTAGATACTCTCAAAATGTTTAAGAGTTTTTAGAGAAGTGATAAAAAAATAGCATGGATACTCTTTGAAGAAGATTCAAATTGATAATGGTTTTGAATATATGAATGGTAAGTTTGGATATTGTCTTGAAAAGCATGACAGTGATCATGAATTTAGTGTAATTTACACACCATAATAAAATGGTATTTCTAATATAATAAATATAAGTTTGGTTGAGATGGAACCAACTATGTTGATTAAACATCATACTTCTTGATAATTTTGGAGATAGGATATCAGATACAAAATTCATATTCAGAATAGATGTTTCTATAGTCTAAACTCCGATATGAGTCCTTACGAGATTCATTACAAATAAGCCCCATGTTTAAAATACCTAAAGGTGTTAAAAAATCCATTCATTATAAAATTCAAGGGTTAGGGTCTTGAGATGTTTTATCTAAGAGGTGTTGATAAAATATTTCTTGGCTACCATTATAATGGTAGAGGATATAGATGTTATAATAAAGTGATAGGAAATATTGTTGACAATAAAAATATTAAATTTATTGAATAGTCTAATAAGAAAGTTTCACAAAATATTGAAGATATGGAGTAAAGGGAAGATGAAGTGGTTGTAGTTGAACAACATGAAAAAGCTCTTAATGATTGTAATAATATTAAAGCTATTTGAAAAAAATATTATATCTCAACCATATAAAGTGATGAGGAACAAGAATTTTTATCTCATCATAGGTTGAGGAAGCAAGTGTATGTCTAAATTATGATTGGGTATTAATGAAAATTGGTTCAAATAAAAATAAAATTAATGATAGTATCACATACTTACTCATATTCACATGTTGATAAATAATATGTCAATTAAGATTTATAGAATCAAGAGTGGATTGATTCTATGAATAAAGATATTGATTAGATCAAGAAGAATGATACATGGGATCTTGTACCTAAACCAAAAAATAAGAATGTGACTAGTACAAAGTGTGTAACACCATGATTTTTTATGAATATTGGTTTTGAATAAATTGAATTTCTTTGAAATATTGTGTTACATTATACTCCAAGTTAATATTTCATTATACTCAACCTTTTCATAGCTTATGTTGCACATGATAGTGAGTTTTAACAAAAACCACAATATAATATTAATATAGTTATTTAAACGTGTTGGTATTAAAAAATTTGTTAAAAATATTGAAATGAATAGTAATAAATAATTTTTAAATATTAATTATAATGGTTTTACATAAGGTAAACATATTTCTAAAAAAGTACTTAATTTTTAGTAAAGTCTATATATGTTTTAAAAATACTATTTTCTCAAAAAATTATTTTTATTTCTTTTTGTGAAAAATAATAAAATTAATTTTTCAAAATTTCAGAAAAATAATTTTATAAAAGAGAATTCATTTTCTAAATCATAATATCAAAATTATATTAGGATTAATATATGGTATTTTTCAAAAAAGTTTCATTTTTTGATGAATAGTGAAAAATACTGAATTTTAATTGAAAACTGCCTTTTCATTTAATTTATTTATAAAGTAAAATTATATTTTAATTTTTTTTAAAATAAAAATTAGTTCAATTATACTTCAATTAATCCAATTTATATCATTTTAATACATTTAATATTGAATTTCAATATAAAATATTTCTTAACTTTTGAACATTTTCTCTTTAAAAACATACTTTATCATCACATCTATGGGATTATTTTTAAATTAAAATTTTCAACTTATGGAAATTGAATTTAAAAAAATGGATCTTATATTTTTAATTATAATAATTTATATTATCTTATAATATCAACTAATTTTTTCACCAAAATTAATTGTAAAAATAGTAAAAATTATTTACAGCACTTAAGGTAAGAATGTGTTTTCCATGGATTAAACAAAAAAGATAAGGGTTAAAAATATCTAAAAACTTGTCCAAAAATCATTTTATATAAATATTTATACCTTATATCTTATATAATAAATAATTGTCTATTATTGGAACTTTGTTTCATAAAAACAATCTAGGAATAACTCTTTCTTTCAAAAAACTAAGTGTTCCACTCACTTCACATATAAAAGGCCACCCCTTATCCTCTCTTATCCACGCCTTAAAACCCTTTTTGTTCAGAAAATACCTAACAAAATTAATTCCCAAGTTCCCTAATATCATCTTATAATCTTTATTTTTTACACAAATCCATCCTAGGAAGGCTTTTGGTGAAAACATAAGGAGGATACCGGAAGAAGAGGTGACGTTCATCAAATATAATTTTTGTTTTATTTATTTATCCACATCATTTAATTATTATTATAAAATGATGATATAATAAACTAATTATATTCCATATAATTATATTTTATTATGTTAATTTCATGACCTACATCCATCTCCACTTCCATCAAATGGGTTATAAAATCATCATTCATGTGTACAGTGGACTACCGCCTCACGAACCGATGTCATTTTTTCCATTACCACCTCTCAAGAATGAAAATAATGATGTATTTATTATATATATATATATATATGATATATATATGATATATATGATATTATTTTTCTATTTTAATTATTATATCACACATTCTTTCATGCTTTCTATTTTTTTGGAATATGATAATATCGCTCTTGTATACGACGGACTATCACCTCACAAAGCCATGTGATTCTTCCATGATTTGCACAGAATATAATAAGGATGAATTTAATGATAATATTTTATATATATGATATAAAAATTATTATATAATTCTAATAAATTATTTACCTTTCCTTCAATCTGACAAGAAAATGGAAACAACGTTCATGCGTACGTATGACCAACTATCTCCATGAATAGTGTATTTCATTTTCTATCAATAAGTTTTATAGATTACTATAAATAAATATATATTGATTACATATGATATTTATATAATGGTTAATATTCTGGAGGTTATTGAACCATGATCAAATTAACAGGATCAAAAATAACTAATCAAATCATACATAAAGAACAAAGTGGTTATTACTCGAAACGTCACTTTAACACAGAATTGTTAATAAATGGGTAATAAAAGGTTATAAGAAAATAATATATGTTATGATATATAAATATTTTATTATTTAATATATTTATAATAAATATATATTTATTATAAAGGAGGTTTTAATGTTTACAATAGAAGTCAAGACTTAAGGAATGGGATTTCTAGTCTCTCTTTTATTTCTGGGAGATGCATGAAAATTCACCACTCATTTATTTTATGTGGGGAATATACTACCCCTTTGAAATATTATATCATGAATACAAACATTTTTATTATATTTAAATATTCATTTGATGTAATTATTTATTGGTTCTTCCGATTCAAAAGATTACTAAAGCGGTAAGAGATTTCTGTCTCACTTTTATTTTCTGTGAGACAAATACAATATTCACCATATTTTTATTTTATGTGGTGTGTATACAATACATGAATGTATTTTATGATTATTATAATCAAAATTATGGTGATTTATGAAGTTCCCAGTGTATTTTTTAGGTACAATGAGGGGCGGGGGTGAAAGTGTACACAAGTTTTTACCAATTTTCTTTTTTTCTCTATCCCTTTTTAAATCGAACCTCTACACTTGTTTGAGTGAATGGATATTCTCTAGTAACAAGAAAAATTATACCACATTCAAGATATAAATTAAATGAAGCAAAAACCACATTATTTTTACAAATCTTTCCCTCTATGTGGGTGACTGCATACTTATTGTGTTCGGAAAGATCTCAGACACAGATTTTCCACTGAATCAATCAAAAATTACAAGTGGTTTGGTAAGTTATCACACTAAAACCATTGTGGGTAGGTATTGAACTTTTACCAAATTATAATAGCATCCCCCTGGTGTTCTTTATAATGGAATCCCACCAGTGTTCTTTATATTGGCATCCCACCAGTGTAGAATAAACACAACACAAACACAATGAGAAATATTGTAAGAACTAAAAGTTGCCACTACAACACAAAACAGATCTTCCTCTTCGAGCCATTATGAATAAACTATTTCTGTAAATTCCCAATTCAATTGAAATAATAATACTGCCACTGAATTTGATCAACCATACTAAATTATAGTCATTTCAGTATACTCTTCTTAATTTTAGAAGATAATACTTCCAATTCAAATCATTTTTATATCAGACTGATCAACTGAATATATCTCAATGATCTTCAAGTTTAATTATAATATAATTCTACATTTTAACTCTAAACTTTGCATTGATACTGGATTTTATTAAATATTTATGATCACTAAAAATAATCATTTGCCTCAGTAAAACACTTCTCAGGCTATTCCTTCTTCTACTGAAGACCCAACCGTACTGACCACTGAAAACTCAGATACAAAAAATATTATGAATCACTGATAGTCAAACTGTCCTGGATTTAGTCTCAAAACCTGCACACTGATTTAGAAATATAAATTACACGTGCACTTCTTAAATCATTATGGATTTATTTAATACATTTCATGGTCTTGTCAGCTGATATCAATGACATTTCATGTGTTTGTTTTAATTTATTTCATGAACACCATAACATACAATGTTCACTTGCACAAGAACATTTTCCCAAAAAAAATTCATTACTACCCAATGCACTGCCTTCTTGATTCCTAAAATGATTACCAATCACATGTGTATAAACATAAACATGAATTCACCCATGAATTGCATCTTCACTTATCAAATTTATACACAGACACTAATAAGTCCTTTTCACACACACACACACACACTATCTTTGTTAATATCCCTTCATGTGTGCAAGTGAATGGAAGCTTATTCTTTGTGTGTACAACTTTTTCACAATACTCGTAATTCAGAATTTAATAGTATATACTCAATCATTCTTACTTGTTGCACATTTACTTATGTGCGTATACACAGAATACTTTCACAACTTACACACATGGATCTTATGTACACAAAAAAACTATATGCACATAGATAACTGTATAGTATTCTTATTTTTTGCACAAACGCGATCAGGTATTAACTTGTTGCATGCAATGTATTCACAAAACAATATATGTTTACACTGTCTATGGAAACTCAAATCTGGCAATCAAACCAAATAATAAATGGTTCATAGTGACCTTCTCTCAATAATTCAGACGAGTATACACTAACTCCCTCATGAAAAATTCAACACAGGTATACAACACATGATTAATGATTCATCGTGCAAAAAATAAGTTCGTGCCATCTTTCGCAAACTAGTCATTCAAAAAAATTAGTTCCTATCTCAAAAATAGCTCTCATATGTGAGATAAATTATAGACACAAATTATTCTGGAATCCAATATTTACTGGCATTGTACATCATCACAAAACTTTTTAGAATATTCACAAACCAACTGTTTTTATAAAAATTTTCAACTTTGAATCTCTATAGAACAATAGTTTGATCTTCAAAATATGATTCAAAAAAGGTTTCATCTTAATCTAATCATATTCAAATCATCAATGCACTCAAATAAAGGTTAGAGTCTCGGTTCAATTCACTGGTGATGTAGCTGTATAAAGATCATGACACACTAGTCTCTTGGAGATCTCGAGGTAGAAGATGAGGTGCGGAATTGATCCAACAGCTCAGATCATTAAATCAAACAATATCATATGGATGTATTTCTATACATTTTTTTTAAAGTGGCAAAATATATTGACAGATAAGATGATACGTTCGAGCAATCAGAGAGTCCTAGTTAAAACAGACCTATCCCACATCGAATCCACAAGAAGTTTCGCATTCCTTTATAATACATGTTGTGACACAACTGGGTAGAAATATCTTCCCCCTCCTCTGGTACCGCCTCATACTGGTTCTCTATGGGAGTTCTCCAACACCCACCTCCACTGTCATGTTGCCCCTCATGGTGGTTTCTTTACCGCTCTTCCACCTTGCATAGGCATTCCTATGTTCCCATGCACTACATCGACCTCATGCTGGCCAGTTGGGGTTGAGCTCAGCCAACCAAACAGCGGTGTGTGCTGCTCCCCTAGCTGGATGGCTAGGTTGTGGCTATTTTTATGTAAGCAACATTATAAATTTTATCCAAATTTATCATTAAAATATCAAAATATTCTACAAACAACATTAAAAAATTCCTCATGCAAAAATAAATTATTTTTTCATGGAATCTTCATATCAATGTTATAAATTATATTCCAACCTAATTCAACCAATGACACATGTCTTTTGAAATTAAATACTATATCTAAAATCATTATATTTAATGTTTCTTCATCTAAATAAACTTCTTCAAATTAAAATAACCTTTCTAATCCAGAAACATTCAATGTTAGATCCTCACAACACCAACCTTCAATAACTGTCACATGTCACATTGACTTTTTATTAAACAAGTAAATTGATAACAATTACAATAAGGAATATTACTTACTTATATTTGGGTTCTTCAATCTCCCCCTTTGTATTTTTTTCAATACCCATTTTACTATCAAATTAAATGTTTTCTTATCCCCCTTACTTGAAAATAAAACCAAATAAATAAGTATGGGAATAAATTCAACTCATCTAGTTCTATAATAACTAAAATTATTCTCTTCTATATTTATATCTCCTCATTTCATAACAGATAACACTTTTCATAGATTCAAATTTTTCTTCTTGAGAGAAGGAATGAATCACCTTTCTTATAGAAATGATTCATTAATTAATCATCTCTAAGTATACATGGGAAAACCCAATGTAGAAAATAATAGAAATCAATTTAGACATCAAATATATTAATAATTTTTTTTCAGAATGTGATGCCAGCACAGAAATATTCTTTTAGGAGTTATTCAAAATCTATTCAACTAATCTCTTTCATTCATCTGAAAAAACATATTGAAATAATTTAATTGTAAGAATTCACTTCCCCTTTATCAATCCATTTTTCACTTGTTATCAAATTATCAGTCTCTCTTCTTCTAAATCAGGATTGTTATTCATATAGAGATATAATAATATACCTCTTTAATGACAAGATTCAATTTAAAGAATTTGAAATAATCAGTTAAATTTCATACCATAACTTTAAATATACATTTGATATCAGTTGAGATATTAAACTCTGATTGTTGTCTAGTTTTTCTCCCCCTAGAGAGATGATCTTTATTCGTCTTCATCATGACTGACTTTCTTCAAAAATGATCTTCAAGAATAATTTTAACAATAATTGATATAAATAAATTCATGATGGAGAGCCTTCTAAATACTTTATAATATCACAACACTCATATCTCCAGGACTCCCCTTGAAAATATGCATCACCTTCAATTCCATACATAAAAGAAACAAACAAAAAATATACATGGGAATAAGGTGATTCTTCAATGATTTTCAGTTAGAGAAATTGGGATTAGATTTATCTCTCAACCTAGAAACTCCTATCAAGTTTACTCTAGATTCATGAAAACTGAACATGCTTTCTCCTTCTTTGACTTTCCAATGTTTATCATTTAAGGGAAATATGGTCTTCTTGGTTTCTTTAGCATTCAGCCTAGATGGAATAGAATTCTTCACATTAACAAGTAGTTAACTTTTATCATTATATTTTGATTCCAACTTTCTAGCCAATTTCAGCTACTCTGGATATATGACTAAACATTATTTTAGTATATTCTCATAATTTTTCTTGCGTGTAGACTCCTTATTCATAGTATCATTTTTAACATAAGAATTCCTTGATACTTCTTCTTTGTTCTTTACCAGTTATATTTATTTATAAAACCATGTCATGCATTTATTAGCAATACGCCCTAACATTTTTCACCTTCCACACAAATCTATAGTAATCATAGGATTATCCTTTTTAGATAACCTTTTATAAAATCTGAATTTTTCATCTTTATTTTTATACACCAAATTAGCCATTTCATTTTATTTTGAAATTAATTTTTTTTTCTTCTTCAGATTGCTTCTACCAGCATGGGTGTTTATGACCTATTTTCAAAAGTCTGTGATATGAAATTTTCTTACACAGTAGAATTATCTCTTCATTAGTGTGATATTTAAATCATCATTCTTCTTGTATGTACCTTGCTTCACAATTTTCTGAACTTTCTTCTTCTGCTCACATCCCAAGAAAAATTTATCTACATTTATTATTTGACTATACATTTGATGTGGTCTCTTATTAATATCATTAAATTCATAGTGTATGTTTGGTACATACCAACACTCATTAAAATTTTTACCAATTCTATTTCACTAATCACAAAAGTTTTCAAGACAATAAAATCAATTATTGATAAACAGATTCTTCCTCATCTGTGAATTATGATTTAAGTTTATAGGATTTATCTTCACATAAAATATGATCCCCCTTAACACTGGTCTTATATAATTTTCATGTATAGAAATATTATTCCAACATTCAATAGGTTGATTCCCAAATTTCCAACAACACAAACAATAGAAAAAAAAATCTTGATTTCTTCTTCTGTATAACAACTTGGATAGTTTTGACATCTTGTTGCTTTTGGATAATATGATTATTCATCTGATCTCTTTGTGAGGAAAAAGAATTTACATAATTATTCATATCCACCTTTGATGATATGGTGGATTTATCATCAATCTTCTTCACCCATGTTTGACTAGAATTACTTTTATAACCTTTACTTGCAGATGAAACAACATTAGTATAAATAGGAACTTCTGGATCAAGGGTTACCTATTTCAGTGATCTTGTAAGAGATTTATCTTGAGATAATATCAAGATATTATTTCCACTTGAATGAGTCTTTTAATAAATAAGAATATTCTTAGAGTAAATCTTGGAATCTTTTCTGATCTCTACATTTTGTAAAGATTCATCTAGAATGGTCTCAAGATTTCTAAACTTAACCTCCAACTCAATATATTTTATATTCAGAGAATTATTCTGATCTTCAAGTGATTTCACCATATCTTCACATTTTTCACCATATCTTCAAATTATTTCTAAGATGTCTTTAATTGTGTTTCCTTACAATTTTTAAAATTTACTTCCATTTCAAGACACTTCATGCTAAGGAAATCTTTCTCATCTTCAATTACTTTCAGTTTTTCCTCCTAGTAACTCTCCATTTTATAAACTTGATCATCAATCATTTTATTTTCCTCCAGTAGTGAATTATTCAAAACTTTACTTATCTTTGTCTTAACCTCTAGTTGGGTTTATTTAACATTAATAGAGGTTATGTGTAGTTTCTCCAATGCACATATCACTTCTGTATAAACTATATTAGTCGCATTCTTCTCATAAATAGTCCTTTGTAATTCATCTTTAATCAAAGCTAATTTTTCATTGCAGCGAAATATAGATAGTTCTTTTGATTCTTCAACTGTGATGAATGTATCATCCTTGTCTTTGATTTCCAACTAAGAATTATTAATATTCATATTATCTTTATGAGATTATTCAAGTGTAAGAATCATCTCTATAAGAACCTTCTTAGTAATTTCTTTCTCACACACTATTCTTTCAAATCGTTCTTTGACACATGAGAAATGTTCATTGTGAAGTGATATAGTTTCTTCTTTAGCATCAATAATTTGTAAGAGAATTTTACATCTTTGAAACTTCTTTGCCAAAGCTTACTCTATATCCTCTTCTTCTTTTTCATGTTGTGACTTTTCATCATATAGTCTCTTGATAAAAGAATATATGTAAGTAACAACTTCAATAGTAACTTTATTTAGATAATTTTTTATTTATGAATAAAAATAACAGAGTGATTCAATAAACTCTTCTTCATCACTTCTTGAATAGTACTCATCAAAAGAATCTTTATCAACTTATTTACAAGATACTGCTGATAGACTACCATTCTGACTACATCCAGATTATAATAAATCCTCTTTCTTCTTTGAATTATTTCTTAGCTTTCTTTCCTATTTATTCTGTCTATTTTCAAGGTTTTTGTGGAAACCTTATTATTGACACTAATAGATATGGGAACTTAAATTTCCATCTAACTCATCTCTTTTACTTATTCAAAATCAAATATGAACTTCATATAAATCTGATAAAATCAATTGGGACAATAATATAGATCCAATCAGAGGTGTAACCAGTGCTTTAATACCAATTAAAGTTCCCAGTGAATCATGTAGGTACACTGAGGGGGTTGAATCAGTGTGCACAAGTTTTTACCAATTTTCTTTTCTTTTCTCTAACCCCTTTTCAAATCAAACCTATGCACTTATTAGAGTGAATGGACATTCCCTGTTAACAAGTACAATTATACCATATGCAAGACAGAAATTAAATGAAGCACATCACATAGTGTTTTTACTAGGTTCACCCCCAATGTGGGTGACTATGTCCATAATATGTTTAGGATTATCCGAGACATAGATTCTCCACAAAGAATAAATCAACAATTACAAGTGGGTTGGTCAAGTATCACCCCGAAACCATTGTCGGTAGGTATGAACCTTTTCCCAAATTATACTAGTATCCCACCAGGGTTCTCTCTAATGTAATTCCACTAGTGTTATTTATAATAGCATCCCACCAGTGTAAAAAAAACACAATGCAAAAAAAAAGAGAAAGATCACAAGAACTACAAGTTTCCCCTGCAACAAAAAATAGATCTTTCTCTTCGAGCTGCTATGAATAAAATGATTATGCAAATGCTCTCTTCAACTGAAACAAATTGAATGCCCCTAAATGTGATAAATAATACTTAATGCTAGTTTTTTCATTATACTCTCCTAAATTTTAGAATATAATACTTCTAATTCAACTCATTTCTATATCAGAATGATAAACTGAAGATATCTTAATTCTCTGCAGGTTGACTTCTAATATGATTCTCTAGCTTAACTCTAAACTTTGCAGCGATAAAGGATTTGTTCAAATATTTTTTATCACTAAAAATAATCAACTATCTCAGTACAGCACTACTTGGGATATTTCTTCTTTTTTGAATACTTGGCCTCACTAACCACTAAAAACTCAGATACAAAAAATTCTGAATCATTGATAGACAAATCGCCTTGGAT
This sequence comes from Viscum album, assembly GCA_963277665.1. Classification (NCBI taxonomy): domain Eukaryota; kingdom Viridiplantae; phylum Streptophyta; class Magnoliopsida; order Santalales; family Viscaceae; genus Viscum; species Viscum album. Next base: position 924,627,036 of record OY728126.1, on the reverse strand, counting down.
TCAGTCTCAAACACTGCACATTGATTTAGCAATATAAATTTCACATGAACTTATTCAATATTTATGCATGAATTTAATACATTTCACAGTCTTTTAAGCTTATATCAATGACATTTCATGTGCATGTATGTATTTATTTCGTGTACACCATAACATACAATGTTCACTTGCACAAGAACACTATCTAAAATGTTTTTCTTTACTACCCAATGCATTGAATTCTTGATTCATCAAATGATTAACAATAACATGTGTATAAACATACACATTCATGCATATATACATTGCATCTTCACTTCTCAAATTTATGCACATACACTGATCAATCATTTTCATGTGCACACACACACACTATCTTTTTCAATATCCCTTTACGTGTGTAACTGAATAAAATATTTTTCCTTAGGCGTACAAATTTTTCACAATACTCAAAACTCAAACTTTAATAGTGCATAATCAATAATTATTCCTTTTTGAAAACTACCTTATGTTAACATACACATAATACTTGTATGACTTATGTGCATAGCACTTATTCACACAAATAAACCATATGTGCATAGGTCACTATATAGTATTTGTCTTATATGCACAAACCCGATCGGATATGAACTTGGTGCGTGAAAGGTCTCACAATATAGTGTATGTTTACACTATTCTTGGAAACTCAAATTTTTCATGAAAACCAGATAAGCACTGGTTCATAGTGACCTTCGATCAAGATTATACACAAATATACACTAAATCCATCATGAAAACTTCAACATAGGTATACATCACATGATCAATGATTCATCATGAAAATAGGAAGTTTGCGGCATCCTTTGCAAACCATACATTCATGAAACTCAGTTTCTCTCTCAAAAATATCTATATAATGTGAGATAAATTCAAGATAAAAATGATCCTAGATTTTAGTATTTATAGGCCTCATACATCATCACATAACATTAGATAATATTCATGGACTGACTCTCTTCAGAAAATATCGCAACTTCGACTCTCTGTAGAACCTCAATTTGATCTTCAAAACATGATTCAAATGAATTTTCATCTTATTCTAATCATATTAAAATCATTAATGCACTCAAATGAGTCTTCGATTCTCAGTTCAATTCACTAGTGATGTAGCTGCATGAAGATCATGACACATTGGTCTCCCAGAGAGCTCAAGGTAGAAGATGAGGTGTGGGAATTGATCTAATGACTCAGATCATTAAATTAGACCAGATCAAATGGATGTAGTTCTATCCATGTTTTTTAAAGTGGAAAAACAAATCAATGACAAAAATGATGTGTTTGAGCGATCGGACGATCTTGGTTAAAATATACCTATCCCACATCAAATCGGCATGCATTTTCATGTTCCTTTATAATACAATCTATGACACAACTGGGAAGAAATCCCTTTCCTCCTCCTCTAGTATTGCCCCATACCAGTTCTCTACAGGCACACTCCAACACCCACCTCCACCATCATGTTGCCCTGCATGGTGGTTTCTTTACCACTCTTCCACCTTTCATTAGTTTTCCCATGTACCAATGCACTGCCTCAGCCTCATACTGGCCATCTGGAGTTGAGCTCAGCCTCCCACATAATGGCGTGTGCTTCTCCCCTAGTCGACTAGCTAGGTTGTGGCTATATTTTTATTGATGTAATCACCTTTAAAAATTTTCTCCAAATTTCTCATAACCAACTCAAAATATTCTACAAACAATATTACAAAATTCATCATGCAAAAATAAATTATTTTTGCATGGCATCTTCAAATAAATGTTATAAACAATGTGTCAACCCAATTCGACCAATGAAACATGTCTTTTGAACTTAAAGACCAGATCTAAAATTGTCAAATTTAATATTTCTTCATCTAAAGCAACTTCCTCAAATTAAAAACAACCTTTCCAATCTATGAAATTTCAATGGAAAATTCTCAAAACGCCAACCTTCAATAACTGTCACATGTCACATTGACTTTTTATTAGAAAAATGTCATATTCACTACATGTTTCTTTTATATGGTGTATATAATACCCATTAATGTATTTTATGATTATTATGATAAAAATTATTGTGATTTATACATCCATTTTAGGATATCTCATTTATGGGGTTTACGGTTTCAATGTTATCAATGTGGTAATGTACTTTTGTCTCAATTTTCCTTCTTTGTGAAATATATTTTGTTATGCACCTATATTCTTTTAAAATGTATATATAAATCCCATTTGACATGAAATATCATGAATTTATTTATCCTCATGATATTTTATGTTTCATTTAATGACATTCCTTCATTAGGCTTATGACTCAAAGTTGTCAAATTTGTAAAAAAAATATGTTATAATCTCATTTTTTATCAGGATTGAATATGATTACGTTTATGATGATAAAATTATATTATTATCACTCAATAAACTTGTGAATTTTTTTCTCCTTTGGCTATTCATGATATTAAATGTATCATTTTTCTACTATTAGGTACTTAAAATAATTAATCAAATGTTTTTTTAATGAAAAACTGAAATTATATCTCTCTCTTCAATCAAGAATCTATTCTCTTCCAAAACATGATTTCCAAAAGTGATTTCAAAAAAAAATTTCTATTTTAAAATTATTTTTAAAATAAATTTTTACCCATGTTTGATTTTTTACAAAAAAAATTAAAGTAATCTTCATGTCATTTTCCAAACAATTCTCATTTGGATTCTACCAAAAATGTGAAAGAAATATTTGTTTTAACATGTATGATAGGAAAAAAACTTCCTATCATCATGACCTTAATTTTCATTGAAGCTTTATTTATAATTTTTAAAGGTTATTTTCAAATAAAATTATTTTCAAAATTATTTACATTTTAAAATTTATTTCTCAAAGTGAAAATTATAGTTTTTCCAATAAATATTTTAAATGATATTTAAATATTCATTTATAAGTATTCATGTTTATTTTCAAAGAAAAGGATTTTCAAAAATGGTTTATGTTCTAAAACGTGTTTTTTAAAGAAAATTTATCTTCTTCAAAAAAATGTTTTAAATAATCTTTTAAAATCATTTTCCATATAAGATTAATTCCTTTTATGTTACTTATGATTTACTAGGTAAATGAACCAAGGATGTCATGCTTATTCTTTCTCTAAAGGGTTTATTATTAAAAGATGTTTATGAAACCCATTTCTCTTCCATGGGTTATACAATGTTATAATTCTTATGAAACCTACTTATTTTTCTATGGATTATACTATGATGAAATGATGAAATGACTATGAAACATGTCACTTTTCAATGGTTTATGATATTATGAAATGTTTATGAAACCCATTTCATTTCATGGGTTATGATACGATAAAAATTTTATGATCTTGTGGCATATATATATATATATATATTATTTTCATTATTTAATGGGTGGGACCTATATATCCCTCCAATCCATTAGGTAATGATTAATGTTATATGATCTCAAAGGATACATGGAAGGTTATTCTAATCCCAAAATAGGGTACTTGGGAGGTCATCCCAAGCCCGAAGTAGGTACACAAGTGCTTAGCCCAAGCCTAACATGTTATGAATTTCTTGTTGGGTAGCGTTGACAAAACAAATATTTGATTATGGGTATTCTACAAATATGTGTCTTATGAAAATGTTATGCCCTTATGGGTCATGTTCTTTTATTCTCTTATGATTCACATTTTATGAACTACCAATATTTATTCCATTACTCAAGATTATGATCTTTGATATATAGGGTATGGTTTTAAAATTTTATGCTCATATTCGTATACCCTTATGTTCATGTTATACTTACATATCTTCCTTGTTTACCCATAATGAGAATATGAGCTCTCCCTTTATTATATTTCCTTTACCCATGTTATAAAGAAAGATTTTTAATTAGGGGTACTAAAAGAGAATATATTTATGGGAGACATTGAATAACTTTAATTAATTAAAAATATTATGTTCCATGTTTCTGAAGGCACTAAACTATTATGTTCCTTGATAATTTTTTAACATAATGTAAGGAATATTAATATAAAAATATATACAATATCCAAGTATGAGAATCCTAGGCCTCTAAAAAATGTGTGTTTGGAAACAAGTTGAATTAAAAATATGAGGTGATAAGAAACAAGGCATTAATGGTCTATAAATGTTTCTCACAAATTGAAGGCATTGAATTTGAAGAGACCTTTTCTCCAGTATCAAGATTAGAAACCATCAGAATCTTTCTTTCCATTATTATTCAATGGAAGTATAATATTTTTCAAATGGACGTCAATTAATATTTTTTTAATATAGATATCAATAAATAAGTTTATATCAAATAATCATGTCTTTTAATGCTTGGGAAAGATGAAATCTATGTGTGAAAATTGAATAAATCTTTGTATGGGTTGAACTAATCAATCAGATCTTGGTATTTTAAGCTGCATAGTTTATTAAGGAATATTTTCTTCAAGAAAAGGAGAGATAACAATAACCTATACATAAAATAAAATCAATAGGTTTCCCTCATTGTAATTTTTTATATTGATGATATCATATTTGCAGGGATTTTTGAAAAAACATGTGAAATGATTTCTGAGGAGATGAATAAGTTATTTGAAATGTCCATGTTAGGATAAATGAAATAATTTATTGTACTACAAATATCTCAAAATAAGAAATAAATTTTTTTATCTCAAGAGAATTTTGATATGGAACTTCTAAAGAATTTTGGCATGGATTACTCAAATCCATATTACACACCAATTTTAGTGGGAACTAAAATTTCAAAATATAGAGATAGAAAAGGGGTTGATCCTAAATATTTTGGGATGTTTTTTGGAATATAATTTTACCTAATGGATTTAAAAATAGATATTTTTTACACTATTACATTGTGTGATAGGTATCAAAGTTCTCTATAAGAATCTCATATCCTGGTAGGAAAAAAAATTCTCTAATATATCAAAGGCACAGTTGAATGAGGAATAAAATATGATCTCTCAAGAAAGATTAATCTATTTGGATATACATAAATATATTAGGTAGGTTTTGTTGATGATAGAATATCCACATCTAGTGTAATTTTCTTTTTGAGAGAAATATTAGTGATTTTACATACAAAGAAACAAAATTGTATAACTCTCAAAACTTCACAACATGAGTATATAGATACCACTCAAGATGAAACACAACTTATGTGGATAAAGACAGAGTTGGAAGACTTATTTGTTGACGTGAAGTTTCCCCTTATCTCAACTTGTGATAATCAAAGTGTTATAAATCTAACCAATAATTCAGTGACATATTATCATTCAAATTACATTATTATCAAATATTAATTCATCAAAGATAATGTGGAAAATAATGAACTAAATTTAGAGTTTGTAGTAAGTTTCTGATATTTTCACTAATTCATTTCCAAAATAACTATTTCAGAAACAAAGGTTGGTCAGGGGTGTACAACCTCACTCACTTCAAGGATAAGGTATGTTTTATATACCCTATCTCGTATGGTCTTTGGATGTTATTTTCGAAGGTGGAGGAAATTATAACATAATATATCCATTTTTTTGTGTTTTACCTTTTTAAGGAGAGTATATATTTAGAGAGAGTTTTTAAAAAGGGTAAGATATGATTTTAGCATGTGTGAATTATTTTAACAGTTTGTTGAAGCCATTCTGGGAACTATTTTGAAAAATTTTAATTCGGTTTCTTTTGTGAAGGTGAATTAAATAATTCATGGTTATATATCATTATTTGATGGATGAAATGGAATTATTAACCTATAATTATTTTTTCCTACACTGAGCACACACATATAGTCTTGGAATTATAGTATATTGATCTATTTCTTAATTTTCAAAGAATCAATAATTTTTTATCCTTTATTGACAATAAAATATAAAGGGGGATTTTTGAGACCAATATATTGTGTTTTGTTAGTTGAGGTGAATAAACTAGAAAGAAGGAACGTTTTTTTGGTTATAATGTTGGATTTTTTTGTCAAAACTTTTGAGTTTCAAGGTATTTAAATCTACCATGAATTAAATTAGTAAATTAAAAGTGGAGGGCTCTTCTGGTGTTTAAATTTCATGATAATACTTATCATGATTCCTGCAAAGTGTCCTTGAATGAATTTTGAAATAAATAAGAAGGAGTATACATGAGGAAGATGATGTTTGGAAATATTGGTGTATTCACATAGCTGAATGGTCATGTAGATGATTCACATAACTGATTCCGCCAAATAACTGTTTCACATAGTTTAATGGTCACGTAGAATATTTATGTAGCAGAATTCAGTCATGTAACTAAACGATGAATCTGATTGAAAAACATAGACAATTTAGTGACATAAGTGGATCACAAAGATTATTCCATGATTTAGTCAATTCATATAGCCATTTTAAGTGACATAGCTAATTACTACATAATCTATGAGAACCACATAGTCAATTACATGAATATTGTGTGACATAGCCACTTACATGAAAGTTATTGGAAGTGAGATTTGGGTATGTGGATATTAATATATCATGTTGAATATAGAAGCATATTTCCTCAGAAGAGTTAAATAAAGATTTTAATGGGACATCAAATGATTTTAATTGATAGATAAATATTGAATTAGTTGACCAATTTAAATGAGATAAACTTGATACTGATCTTTTTGGGATTACCATAATTTAAATACAGAAACATTGACTAAGATATTTTGAGGGTAATATTCATGATGATTTTTTTACAATAAATAATTGATGCATTGAATAAATTTTTTAAAATAAAACATTGTGGAGCAAGGTGAAGCACTGCAAAAGTTTCTAGATGGTCAATATAATAATTTGAAGTGGAAAAGTAAGAATTATACTAGAAAAGGTTTCCTATCAGGTGGCATAATATAGATGATGTGCTAAGGATATCATAGGAAGAGTTCATAAGAATTTGTATCAATCTTAATAAGGATCATGCCTCGTGTGGTGAAAAAAAGTGAAGAAGAAGAAGTACATACATAAAAATCAAGTTTGATGTAAGTTTAATAAGCATAGTGAAAACATATCGAATCCTATTGGAGAAGTTTCCTTTAATTCTTACAAAATAACTTTATATCTTTTATTTGTGTGAGGAGATCATGCACTATCAATTAAAAATAGTGCATTGTAAGTGAAATGATGGTCCTTGATTATTGTTTCCACATAAAAATATTGTTTTATAAAGGTTTTTGGGATCTTGGATTATTTCCAAACCATTTCAAGGACTAAATACTCTTATTGAGTAGTAAACCCTATAAATACCTATTTTCCAGTGGTTATTCTTACATTGCAAGAAATTGTATGTTAATTCACTCTTTAACATAATTTTTTTTATCATAAAATTTTTATTTCTATATTTTTTAATTATTATTTCTATTTTCCCCTCTTTTTTACTCAAAATACCAAATTAATTTTTTAAGAAAACCAACCTTATTTATTCTTTTAGGTCAATAATATGTTTTCATCCACTTGCATATTCTTTAAAATGTTTCAAGAATGTTCTTTCATATTATTAAATTGTTTTTTAAATTAATTTTAAATAATGTTTTAATTTATTTTTAAAGGTTTAAAAATAAATTTTCATAATGTTTTCCATACTGATTATATTTGAATTTTTACAAAAGTATTAAAAAATATATTTTTAATGTTTATCGAAGGGAATGAATTTTCCCACCATCATGAAAGTAATTTTTTTAATATTACTTTACAATTTTTCTTGGTTTTTCAAAGAAAATAATATTCTAATTGTTCTAGGAAATTTTAGTTTTCATAATTTACCAAAAGAAGAAAATATTTTTCCTTGTTTTTCAAAGCATATTTCAAATGATTTTATAAAAGTATTTTTCATCTATGTTAACATCCTTTAAGAATTATAATACTTTACTGGGGATATAATCTGATGATACCATAAACCATCATTAAGTGGATGTATTTTTATGATCCAATATAAAAGTTCTTCTAAACTTCTTTCTTTCCATGCATTAATTAAGTGATGATGAAATCATGAATGTTATGTTCTTATGGAACAAATATGTATGGTTTATCCTTTTATGAGGGGTGGGTATGTTATACCACTCTAAATCATTGGATAATGGTGTTATATATCATGATATTACTAAGGTATTCTAGTAATGATTCATATTCCAATATACTAATAGATTTTGGTAATAATGAATGATCCATTATATTGTGGGTTTTTAGTTATTATACTTGATTCATTATGATATAGGATTCTGGTGATGATTTCCAATACATTATGTTATGGTATTTTAGTAATGACACCTGATCTATAATGTTATGACTTTCGATACATATGTTTATTCTACATCCTTATGTCATTCCACATGGTTGTGTTATTTTTTTCATGGCTTATAATAATGGTTTTATTTCAGCACTCATGATTCATGTTATAAATAATTTTATTCCTTGACCCTTAAGTTTTGAGATATATTCTTCTAGTTATGATTCTATTATTTTATGCACTTGTTTATATTCTCATACTCTTATGCTCATCTTATGCTCACTTATGATCTTTGAGTGATATATTCCATGTTTACCCTTACTGAGCATTTGAGATCACCGTTTCTTAGATTTAAATTTCCCTAGGTTATGAAGAAAGGTTTTATGTAAGAAATGTCTAAGAAGGGTATTTTGTGAGAATAAATTTATGTGATATATTAAACATATTTCCTAAAATAGGTTTATTATTTATTAGATCTTGAAATAAACTAAACTTTTATAGTTATGGTAAGTGTATATTTGTGAGATGTATTGAATATTAATCCAAAATGATGTAATATTTATATATGTAATGCTTGGGTTACCTCATGATTAATCTTGGAAAGACATTAGTCATGAAATTGTATCATGTTAAAAGTCTCATAAGATACCATGTATGAGTTTATCTCATAAAAATGAGTAAACTCTCAGGATTCTAAAATGTTGAGAATATCATTCCTATGATCACTAAAATAATCAATCCACGAATAAAAAATATTATGAAGGTATGTAAACCAAAACTAGAACCCAAATATAACCACATACTTATACATTAAGAATATAAATGAGATATTCCTTAAATACATTATGCATTTGGTGAATTTGGCCATATCATAAGTGACAATATGGATATATCATAATCCATGTTTTAAGATATCATGACGCTTCCTTTAGGGAATAATTAGGAATGATTTAGATCTATCGAAATAGATGGAGTCATATTGTACAACACATATAACATAATTATGTTACATATAAGCAACTGAATGATAATCATTATCACTCAGAGATTCTACAACATAAGGTTATCATTAAGTAGTTCATTTCATAGGATAAAATTCATGGGAAATTCTAAAGTATATTCATATGATGAAATAACATATGAATGTAGTGTTAAATAATACATTATGTAATATATGATATAATACATGCATACTTTGGAGTGTCTTAAGGTATTATATAAGGAGGTAGTGTCATTCATAATGGCATAAAAACCTTGTGCAAGCCTATGGATGAAACATTCTCTCCCAAACTTTCTTATTATTCCACCTTTACCCTAAGAGGCACTAGCATACCATGGTGATAAGAATAATCCCACCTTAATGTTATGGGATTCATTCAACCCATGGATACACCATGAAGGAGGTGATATATTGTAAGAGTTTATAATGGCTACCAGAGGGGGTGAATTTTAGTTTAAAAATTTAAACTAATACAAAACACAAAACCTATTTAGTTATAAAGATCAGACTTATAAGTTGTCTAATGATAATAGAATGTATCGTATTCATAAATTATTTGATAGATAAAATATTTTATCAGTCTCATAGACAAATCGATAAAATAGTTTCTTAGAAATATTAGTATAAATAAACTTTCTAATGTAAAATGCACAAAGGAATGTAAACTTTTAGAAAAAAGTAATATGAAATATTATAATAAAGTAATAATGAATTACAGGATTTATAAAAGTAGTTTTACTCTTTAACCATAATATTTAAGAAATTCATAAATCATGAATTAATATATCCATAATTTTACACCTAACTATAAAGGTATGTATTTCCACAAAAGTAAATCCCTCAGTACAATAATTGGAATGTCTCTATCTTCCAAAAACCTAGAATCCATCGATCCAACATATTGGTATCAACTTTTTTTTTCTTAAACAATAATGCCCTCGATAAAAATATCGGTGTCAGCTCTGTCTTTCTAGTCCCATAAGACCTCAATCTAGTGGATCAGATTGACATTTATTTCTATCCTTGGAAGCCCTTGATCTAACCAAAATTAGACACAATGAATATAAAAGCAATTATATTTCTAAGGATTTTACAATTCCTCACTTAGAATAATTAAAACAAAAGGATCTAAGAAATTAAAAAGTGTGAGTAAAATATATTTAGGTAGGGAAAAATCTTAGACGTGTTGAGTTACAAAATTCATCAGCTCCCATATTCTCAAATGAACACCTATTTATAAGTATTCCTTCAAAAGTAATATTTTAGTGATTCTTGGATTTGGTTTCAATGACCTCAGATTATATTCACTTGACATCTTAGTAAAATGCTTACATCTGAAGTCATTTTATTTAGCACTATTACAATGATATTAATAATTACATCAGATAGAAACAATTTTAATTACATTGAGTATAAACTTTAGACATCCCCATGGATTATACTATTTTTTATTAACCCAATGATCTGGAAAAAAATATATTTTGATGGGTTGGAAGTAGTTTTAGACCCATGGTTATGACTTTGGTCAGTCTGATAGACAGAACACTAGTCTAGCCACTGGTCACAACACTAGTTGATCTGATATACAAGACACACTATCAGTCTGATGGATCAGATTGAATAATAAAAGTTTATGTAAAATTTTCATTAGAACCATTTCTATGTTCGGTATAAAAATATGTTTTCTACAAAAAAACATAGTAAAACACTTGGGTCATATTAATTTAGTAAAATAGAGTTTTAATAAATTGTTTGTGATTTTTAAAAATATAAAAAATAAAATTAGAAAGGAGAAAATTTTGACTCATTAATCTCCCCCTTTTTGGAAATCAAAAAACAAAACAGTTAAAATAAAAAATTATTAAATATGAAATACTTAAAACCCTTTTTTGTTTTAAAAACTTAAAACATATACTTAAGAAATTTACTTTACTCATCATAACTCCTCCTAAGTTAATAAGTTATTTTAGCTCATCATTGTTGATCTGATATAAAATATTATTACTTTGGATTCTACCCATAATAATATGTCTTAATTATATGGTTTTATTCCTTTAGATAAAATATCCCCTTAAATAAATTCTCACAAAAAAGTCACCTTTGGAAAAAATATCCCCTAGGACTATTCCATCCCTTTTTAAAAAAACTCTCCCCCTTTTTGATTTACCAAAAGGAATAAGGAAAGTGTATAATCTCCTGAAATGTCAGAAAAAATGAAACAAAACAATTGTGTTTGAATTAACTATTCATCCAAGATATTAAATAAATAACATTTATCCAAAAATAATTAGAAAAATATTCCGACAGAATATATTTGGATAAAAATTCCTTCAAACTAAACTTTCATTAAAAAAATTAAATTACATCAAGAGTTTATGAAAAAATGTTCATTATTTCTTATATAACTTCTTGAAAATCACAATCAAATTCTTCACATCATCATGGTCCTTCTTGGTCTTGGAAAGTAAAGACTCAATATTTATAATACTATCCCCTATGACTGATTTACTCTGAATATATACTTTTATACTTATGAATTCTTCATCAAGAACATATATCTTCTTATTTTCCTCCTTAGGTATGGGAAGCTCATCTTAAAAAAATCTAAACCTCTCATTTTTTTCTTTCAAATTGAGAAAATATTATTTTATAGATCTGAACCTAGAATTTTACTCTTTCAACTTTTGAATTCATTCTATTAATTATTTAACATCCAAACTTCGATTTTCTATCATATCTTTAAATTATTCAATAAAATTTTCTTTTTAATACATCTATTGAAAACTTTTCAAATAGGTTGGTTATATCAATAAAAACTTTATTAACTTCCACAAATTCATCATCATGATTTTTCAAATAATTATCAACTTGTCTTGAAAATCTCACCATTTGTTGAATCTCCCTTTGTGAGCCTTAGATTTTCATTTAAATTTTTGATGGCTACTTTATTTTGAACTACTAATTACATTAACATCTTTAAATACTCTGATGTCTCATTTATATAATTCTATATTTATTTACATGTTTTTTGATTGTATAATGAAATACAATTAATTTAGATATTTGTTTTAGATTCTATAAAATTAAGACAAACCACATCTGAGCTTCTATGGTGGATGAGTCTAATGGCTTCGATGGTGCCTCTGAAACATATGGTTTGGATAGTCTGACATCTAACTTTTATTTTAATACAAGTATTTATTCTTATAAAAATTTCTCCACATTAACTTCACGATTTGTCTCATCCTTTTCTGAAACATTTTAATGTGAATATTGAGATTTAGTTTCATCTTTGTATGATAATTGAAATTATATAGAAACATCTATCATTAGGATCTTATTTAATTCAGTTGAAATATAAGTTGATGAGAATAATGATTCTGATAAGCTTCCATATTCCTTTGTTTCTTCCTCTATTTCTTCCTCTATTTCTTCCTATTTTTATTTTTCTTCTTCTAATTTCTTTTCTAATGGCCTCATAGTTCTCAATAATCCTTATCAAACATTCTTAGATGTCTTTTATTTCTTTTTATTAAACTTTTCTACTCAAGTGGGAACCGATTATTGCACAGTTTTTTGAGTTTGTACTACTTCCACAACTTCTTATACAACCTCTTTTACTTTTCCTTTAAAAATAACTATTATAATGACTAATGTAAGTACATAGGCTTCAAAAAACCCTAAACTGGTATAAGGAATATTTTTTTCAACATGAGGAATATTTTTGGATGCTAGAACTGGTTGTAAAACTGATAAGGGATAAACTAACAAATGTGGATATTCTAATTATCTTTAAAATCTATTCAACAACATTTCTACGTTACTTTCATCAACAGATATTTTCTTTTGTTTCTTCTTTCTCTCACCATATTTCATCTCATCAGCATTTTGAATCTTTAGAGCCAAGGACTTAGACTTATCAAGTCTAAAAATATGATCATCTGGTCTAATATGTGCCTTATGTGCTATATGTTTCTTAAATTCTTTATATAACATGGATTTTTGTTTCTTTTATACTTTTGGTAGTGAATACTCTACTTTTCTCTTCCCTTTATGTAGTTATTTCTCTTTTACTAGTTTGGCACTAGATGAAGCTTTGTATTTATTGTCCACAAATTTCTTCAAGTTATAATTAGAAACCAATTTCAATCAGACCATTGTTTCCTCTATAATGAGAGAAATCTTTTCTCTTAGGGAATAAGATTTATTATTGATTTGGAAATCATTCATGTATTTCACTAAAATATTGTTAATAAAAAAAAGAAATATCAGGATATGTGATTTCATTAATTCCTTCTTAATAGACTCAATATATAGGAAAACATTTTTCAAGATAAATTTATCTCATGTTAATAAGAAAATCCAAAACAAAAATGTTGAGAACCTTAAGAGTTTCTCAATCTCCCTTTATTAGTATGATTTACACTTTCATCCAAAGGGTTATCACTCTAACATCCAGAGTCAGATGAAAAAAATTTCTCACTTTTTCTGTGGAGGTAAACAAAGATGCTTCTATTCTTGACTTATCAAATCAACCAACCATCTCTAGAAGCTTGTGAGAAGGTAAATATTCTTCTCATTCTAATGGAAAATATACCAAGTCAGCAACTTGTTGATAAGTAAGTTTATATGTATCACTAAAAATAGTGAAAAAATCACTTCAGTATATTTTTCCGTATTAAATTCCACTAAAGTATGGAATTATCTAACTATCACTAGACAGTATAACTCAAAACCCTACTTCTCAACTCAAATGTTTCCTAACACTGAAAATTAATAGCTATTTTCAATAAAAAATCATATTTTTTATACCAAGTTTTCTTGATTTTCCTTTCTCTAAATTTTATTTTTGAAAATTATTATATAGAGGTCATTGTACTAAAGATGGTGCTAGAACATGGACTAAGAAACTGATCAGATAAAAGTAAAAGAATCGAACTAAACAATAAATCATGTGGTGAGAGTCGGGAACACAGTCTTGAAAAGTGATGAGCGAGATGGATACCCCACCCTTATATATAGGTATAGGGTCGATGTTTAAATTCTATAAAAATCAATGGATCATATTAAAAACCCTTTCTGATTTGATGATTGATATATAATCCAAAAATTATTTAAAAAATATGAACTCTTAATTTTGATTAAGAAAACTTCTGATTGGAGTTATAAATAATCTATTTATATAAACATTTATGTGTATAAAAAAATAAAGGTTGTAAACTAAAATAAAATGTAAATAACAAAATGGATAAACTAAAGTAATAGATAAGTATAAAAACTAAAATATCAAAATAATTCCTTTTTAATTTAAAATTAACTTTTGGTATGAGTAACCTGTTCTTATAGGGGTTTTTAATAGAAATTGATTATGATAAAGTTTATAAAAAAAGTATTGTTAATAAAGTTTTTGAAACAATTTTTTATTCTAAAAACATTTTGTAAAAATTTTATATTTGAAAAAATTTATTAAGAATCTTGATTCCAAAAACTAAAAAATTTATAAAACTAAAAAGTTTTTAGAAAACAAAAGTTTTTGAAAATTAAAGGTTTTTTATAAAACTAAAAGTTTTAGAAAACCAAACAAAATTCATTACCCCTTTTTGATGGAATTAACTAATTAAAGGATATTGTTAAACATGAAGTATATGTGAATAATCAATTTATATTGATCATTCCTAGCTTCTATTTAATATATTCCAATCTATCAAAACTAAGGGGTTTAGTAAAAATATCAGTAAGTTGTTATTGTATTCCAATGAATTGTAAAAAGATATCTCATTTTTGTGTGTTATCCTAAAGGAAATGGTGTCTTATATTAATGTGATTATCTCAGGAGTGATTCTCTAGGTTTTTACTAAGGTAATTCAACTTGTGTTATCACATGATATTTTAGTTTTAGTAAAACTCATTACATAGTTCATGAGTGTGTGTTGTATCCACAACACATGAGCACGAAAACTTTTATTTTCCATATATTTGGATTCAATAGTGGAAAGTTCTACTAAGTGTTTCTTCTTAAAAGAACATGAAACTAAATCTTCTCCTATGAAATGAAAAGTACTAAAAGTAATTTTCTTATCCATTCTACATACACCAAAGTCAACATTTAAAAAAATTATCTTAAAATCATTTCCATAAGAATAAAATAAACCTAAATCCATAGTTCCCTTAAGGTAATGAAAAATTCATTTTAAATCTTTAATATGGTAATACTTTGGATTTTCCTAATATTTATCACATAATCATACTGAAAACATTAAATCTGAATGACTATTTTTTAAGTAAAGTATTTTCCAATCATACCTCTAAGGATCTTTTGATCTACTAGTTTTCTAGCTTCATTAATATCTAGAGGAATTTTGGTTCTGATAGGAGTACTAATACTTTTAGTGTTTTCATATTCAAATATATTACAAATATATTTTATATAATTATGTTGAGATATAAAATTTCCTTGTGATTTTATGAAATTCGAAAACAAAAAAAATATGTTAACTCACCCATTATACTCATTTAAAACTCATACTTCATAAGATCCACAAAGGATTTTGTTAAGGATTTTTTATTTGATCTGAATATAATTTCATCAATACAAATTTGAAAAATAATAATATTTTTATTAACTTATTTTGGAAAATGTTTTGGATACACAACTCCCTTAATAAAAATGTTTTATAACAAAAATCTAGTTGATCTATCATACCATGCTCTAGGGGATTGTTTAAGTCTATAAAGTGAATTAGTAAGTTTGAAAACATGTTTTGGATGTTTTTTTATTTTTAAAAAAAAGGGTTTTTTCTATAGAAATTTACTCCTAAATTAACCCATTAAGTAAATCACACTTCACATCCATTTTAAATAGTTTGATATTTAATAATATTTTATATGCTAGAAGTGTATGAATAGCCTCAAGTATAGATATTTGAGCCTATGTTTCTTCATAAACTATGATCACTTGTTTATTATAACCCTTAACAACAAGTCTAACTTTATTTCTAACTATTATACCATTTTCATCACATTTGTTCCAAAATAACCAATTTACTCCAATTATTTAAGTATCTTTAGAACATTCAACTAAAGTCTATACTTAATTACTTTAGAATTCACTGAGTTAATATTGTATTGATTTTATTAAATCCTCGTCACCTAAATAATCATTAAGAGTATTAGGTTCAGATTGATATAAAAATGATAAATTTTAAATTTCATTTCTCAAAGAAATTATAGTCCAAACTGGTTGATATAGGTTACCAATGATATTATCCCTATGATGATTCCTATAAAAAAACTGTCTTCTTGGATTTTTAAAACTATTTTCTTCAATAAGAGGTTAAAACAATATTGAAGTAAAACTTCATAAATGCATTCTTCAGTTGTTCTCTCATGAGAATAACTTTCTAACCTAAGTTGAAAATCGGTTTTTTAAATAACATTCAAAGATATAAGTTGGGGTTTTTTGAAAACAAAAGGATCTGTTTCATAAAATGTAACATGTATTATTTCCTCAAAAGTTCTTATAAGACTTAATTTTTAGAATAACCTAAAAATATTCCTTCATCAGATTTTGGAGAAAATTTATATAAGTTATATTTTATATTCAGAATGAATAATTTGCATCCAAAATCTTTGAAGTTAGAAAGTTTTGGTTTCCTTCAAGTCCACAACTCATAAGGTGTTTTATTAATAAAATGTATAATTAAAACTATGTTTATAGTATAGCAAGAAGTATTAGATATTTCAGCCTAAAAATGTTTAGCAACTTAGTATTCACTCAGTATGGTTCTAGAAATCTCTTAAAGAAATCTATTTCTTCTTTCGACTACACCATTTTTATTTGGAGTTCTAAGTGCCGAAAAGTTATGTATAACAACTTTTTTACTACAAAATTTTCAAATTTAGAATTTAAATATTCTCTATCATGATCACTATAGATATTTATCAAGGAGATATTTTTATCATTTTTAACTCTGTATAAAAAAATTTTAAAACAAAATAAGGCTTCAAACTTCTTTACTGTAAAATAGACCCATGTATATCTATTGTAATCATAAAATAAAACATATAAATAGTATTTTCCACATATAATTCCAATTTTTTAGGAAAAAATAATTCTATGTTCACTAACTATAAATCATCATAAGTTGAGGCTTCACTAATTGATTTAGAACTTGACTTATGTTGCTAACCATATTAACAAGGATCACAAACTTTAGAGGTATCAAACCTAAGTTTAAATAGGTACTTCACTAGTCCTTTATTAGAAAGATTATCTAAATTTATTAGATTATAGTGTCCTAAGATTTTATTCCATAACCAATATCATTATTCAATTTCACTAATTTAAGGTAGATATTGGATCCTAAGTTCTTTTAAGTTTAAGTTGTAGACATTCTCATGCAAATTGGCAGAAAGAATAAACTCATCTTTTAAACTATGAACTATATATTAATCAATCCTAAAGTTAAAAAAGATAACCCTCATCATATAATTATATTATTATTTTAAGTTTGTGCTTAAATCCAACAACAAATAAAACATTTTAAATTAAATTTTTTCCAAGAAGAAAAATGTTACATATACTAATAATTTATCCATGAGAATTATCTCCAAAAGTGACTTTGTCTCCTTTAATATTTATGATATTATTAAATAAATAATTGTTACTAGTCATGTGTTTGGATAAACCTCTATCCATGTACCAAATATTCTTGTTGTTGATACATTCTTTATTTTCCTGAAGATAAAAAATTTATCATTTCTAAACCCAAACCTTCTTAGGTTCAGTATTATCAAAAAATAAAATATTAAGTATCAACATTTTTTAAACAATACTAAATTGAGAAAATTTCATTTATTTTGAAAAATAAGCTTTATTAAAACCTATAAATTGAACTTTTTTTAAAGAACACTTTTTAGTCCAATGTCCATCACTTTCACACTTAGTGAAAAATGGATAACTTTTCGAAAAAAAAATTAGTTATTTCTAAAAATAGTTTTTTGTTAGTAAATTAAATTCTATAAATACCTTTATAAAGACTAATTTTTTTATACATTTTATTGAATTTTTCATTTCCATAGGTAAACTTAGGAAAAATATTTTTCAAACTAGAAATTTTTTATTTTAGTTTAACAAATAAATTTTTATTCTTAGTAGTATTAGTATTAAAACTAAGTTTTACAGTGTCACTAAGTAAACTAGTTTTTTCAGATATAAATTTCTCAAGTTATTTTATAATATTAAAGTTTTCAAAATTAGATTTATCAAGATATTTATAGATATCTGATATCTTATTTGTAAGAGTATAAATTCTTGAATTTTTCTTTATAAGTTTTTTTGGGAATTATAAAGTTTCTTATAAATTTTACAATTTTAATTTTCTAGTAATTTATAAAATCTTGATACTTATTTGAAACTTGGTAAAATATTATCCTCTTCACATGAGTAATATTATTCATCAAAATATGTAGAATTATTCTCAATATTTCTCTCGAGGTAATTTTCTGTCAAGGTAAGATTAGTAAGAGATTCAGAAGTAGTTACCTTTTACATAAGACATTTTTTCACCTTTGGTGTTTTTTAAAAGAAACTAATATTATTCTATAATATACTTACATTATCTGATTAAAATTCAAAATAACTATCTCCTCAACTTTCAATCCAAGTGTCTGAATCTTTCAGACTCTTCTTTCTCTTGTGCTTTTAGTACTTCTTAGAATTACTATCAAAATTCTTTTATATATTGCCTTTAATTTTATATTTGGGAAAATATGGTATTATATGGACTATTTTATTACAATCATAACATATAACTTTAGAAGAATCTTTTTTATCACCTTTATCCATGTGACTCTTCTTATATATGTGCTAAAATTCTTTCTTTCTAGTAATCTTGTTCATCCTTCTCACAATATTGGCTAATTAATTCTTAGACTTTTTAAATGAACTATTATCAGACTAAAAAACAAATTTATTATTTTTTGAATACTTAATAGATTTCTTAGAATATTATAATTTGTTTTGAACGTTAGATGTAGTTGAAAAATAAACTCCTCCTTTTTTATTTTTCATTTTTCATTTTTTCTACATCCCTTTTCAGTCTTCCTTCATACTTCATATGGGTTCTAATAAGATCATATAGAGTAATATTTTTAATACTTCTCATGTCATATAAAGTTTTTCTCTTAGATTCCCATTCATTTGGTATGATCTTAATAATTTTCTTAACTAAAATATTATCATCAATATATTTCTCTCCAAGAGATTGTAAACTATTAAAATGGTCATGAATCTTTGTTTATTCTTCAAAATTGACTCTCTAGGTAAAAAAATAAAATCATGATAATAATATCTCAACATATGTCTTCTAGTATCAATAACTTTAGAAGTTCCAAATTGAGTAACCAATAATATTTAATTAGCATGAAAAATTTATCCAAACTAGTATTGATTGCAAAAATTTTCATTTTATCTCTCCATTTTTTATAATATTTCCCATAAAAGAATAGTGGTCTAATTGGATTCATATTTTCTAATGCACCAACATTTATAACTACCATCTTATCAAATATAAAAACCTTTTCAACAAAAAACTTTATTGTAATATAGTTTATAAATAATGATTTTATAAAAAACATAATAACTTATCGTCGATAAAAAATATAAAAAACACAAGAAGTATAGCAGTAAAACCTCCTATGATGGAACTTATTGGATCATAAGATTTTATGATGGATACAATAGGGCAGAGGATTTTAGTTTAAAATTTTAAACTAAAAAAACAAAAAACACTTAAGTTATAAAGATCATACTCAAAATTCTTATCATGATCAGAGTGTGTCTCATATTTATAGATCATATAAGAAAAACCTCTCATGTGTGTTATAACTTACTCGGTGCTAGTCACCATCCCCTGTCCTATTGGAGGCAGGCTTGGAGAGTCGCAACTCGAGCCCTGATGGGTTGGGTCATGATATAGTGGTATCATAGGAGGTTCCACCTTTGGGGCCTTAGAGCATAGTTGGTCAAGCTGTGAGCTTGGTTTGGGTTTCATAGCATCGGTGTTAGGATGTTTCGAGATCGGATTTCGGTATAGGGACTCCAATGTTAGTATGGGAGGCCAACGTATCCATACACTATGACTTTGATAACCTGCCTTTCAACTCGGTACATTAAGACACTGTTCGTAGGAGAATAATGGTACATGCATTATACAGTACGGGGTTTTAGGTTTTTCATGTCCTTGAGTCATCTAACCAGATATACTTTTTGACCATGGTATGTCTTGAATTTATTCAAGATGTTTCCATGATAGTAGACTTTGAGGGTTCCGTGTTAGGGTTTTGGTCAGTATCGGTAGAGACGTGTTGGAAAGACCCTAGGTTGGTTTTGTTTGGTTTAGCTTTGACTATACGATTAATATGGATCCTTACCCCACTAAGACTCGTTTTTTTGACATGATGAAAACAGTGCAGGTGAGTCAATTCCTCCCAAAGTAGACAGTATCAAGGTGCAGTGATTGAGTCCCTTTGACTTGTGTGCATGATTCTTGGCAATGTATTGGTAACTGAGGGCCTGGTAAGACCTAGTGTGAGCATATGCTTAGGCCTTCATTTTTTTGAGTTACCTCACATTCTTAGGAACAATTTTTACATGGGATGCTTCAGGAGGTTATTGTGAGGTTTTTTGTGGCATTGAATTCACAGGATGGACACTTCCCCCACTAATATGCACCCTTGAGGCACATTCCAAAGTCGTGTGGGTGATTCAGTGCCACCTAAAGTAGATAGTGTTGAGGTGAGGAGGATGAGTTCCTTCGACCTGCGAGTTTGAGGTCGATTTCGTGCATTGATAGTGGTTTCATAGGGGCTTGTAAGACCTGGTGTGTACAATTGGGAAACCTTGTTTGTTCTCCAAGTGGAAGAAATTTTTTCCTTGAGGTGTTGTAGTTTTTTTGAGAGGTCTCATATGATGGGATATCCAGTGGGCAATGGAGTTTCATTAAGGTGTAGAGTATGTCAACCTTCTGAGTTTTGGAACTGGCACCAGTCACATGGTGAGATGGGTTATTGAGGTGGTCTTTTCCTTGGTGCCTTTTTGGTGTTAGAACATACCGTTCAGAGATGGTTGAGGTCTGTTAGGGCTCATTTGGGGTGGTTTTGGACTAACAAGGGTGGCCCTTGGTGTTTGATGATGAGTTCTTGTGTTCGGTTGTTTCTCGTCAAGGGTTTAGAGTGTTAGATGGGGCTGTTAGGATACCTCTAAGGTTTGTAAACCCTATCACCTATTTTTGGTGTTATGGTTATTCCTTGTGTGTGTGTTTTATAACACGTGAACCTTTGGTTATATCATAGGTTTGGGGGTCCTAATGAAGAGCTCAGGTCCTTTTCCATGTTCCTAGGATTTTTCTTTTCAGGGATGAAAATGCTTAAGGTGGGGAGGATATAGAGACTTGGAATTTTCCCTATCAGACTTTGGAATATTCCAATAACTAATTCCAGAGCTAGGTGTGTGGATGGTGTGATATTTCGAGACTCGGTGTTCCCATAATAAATTTTATAAAAAATTTAAGTATTTATATACTATACACGTGGTGGAAATAGTTTATCTCTCAAACAATAGCTTGGATAATAAATCTGAGGGTGCGATTGTGTCTGGAGCATGTCGTTTACCCTAAGTGGGGTATCTCTTTTGCAGGCACATGCCTTCTATGGAAAAAGTTATCAAGAACATTTTCTTAAATAAATAAATAAATTTATTTATGGACATTGGCTCGAATAACATCTAAACAGGGGCTAGGATTGGAAATTCGAGACCACTGTTGGGTTCGTAGCGGAGTGTTTTACCTAGTCGCAACCTAAAGTGAGAGGGCATGGGAGGTTCAGATCTCACAAAAATTGACTGCCATTTTTGTTCTTTTCAAAAAATAAGTAGTTGAGCAGATGAGAAAGGGTTTGTATCATTTTCTCCTATAGACGATGGAGGTCCTCTTCTCCTTTTGAATGATGAATCGATGTTAGATTCTTGATGGATCATGATGAAACTTCAAATCCTAGCAGATCAGAGCATAGAGAACGTGAAGACGGATCTGGAATCCAAGTAGGCTTCTTATTTTGGATTCTTCTCCTTCTCGATTGAAATTTTGATTTCCAAAATTGTTTTTGGTCGCTTCTATTTCTTTTTATATCTTTCTCAATGGCCAAACAAACAATGGCCATCGTCGGATTGAGTTTTAGATTTCACATTCTTCATTTTCTTCATCTACTCTTTTCCGTTATTTATCATTTACTTTTTGATACGATGAAATGATGTCCAAAAATTGAGTAGAGCACGGATATATGAAGGTTGTGATCTAGGAGTTTTGGATCTACGACGGTTTCGAGTTTTGGGAGTCAGAGGAGGCGCAACAGCAAGCAGAAGATCCTCCAACTTTTCATCGTGTCAAAATGGAGATGGATCCCCAAGAGGAGAACACTTTTTTAAATATTTCAATCCGAGGTTTCTGGATCTGGTCCCAGATTAATTTTTGGAGCATCGGGGTGCTCCCGGTGGTCCATAGAAGGTTTTCTGGTGGAAGGGCGGCTCCTACAGTGGTTCGGAAGGTGGCGGCATCAAATTATAGAAAGGCGGTGGTGGTCCAGAAATCCATGGTGGTAGTTTCCTATGAGGTGGTGGTGGTCCCATATCCCATGACGGTGGACCTGCAAGCCACAATTGCGATTTCAAATGAGGCGGTAGCGGTCCGGCAGGCGGGGGCGGCGGTCTAGCTAGAAATGTTTGGGGGTTCTTTAAACGACCGTAAAATGCAAACCAGGTGTCTGATTTATGTTTTGTCTATGGTGATGTGACTATCGCTTCAAGATAGATCCATTTATTCCAATTTATGAATTTAAATAATTTTTTTCATGGCCTGGGGTCACAAAACATTGAAATAATAATAATATTTTATTATTATTCAACTTCGACCCGCCACAACTTCTGCACGGAGCGTCTTATTGACGCACCGTCAATGGAATTGTGACCCTAATGGTAAGAAAAAAATTTATTGATAAATTTTGGGTTATTAATCCAAAATTGGGTTGTGGGCCCCATGAGGCTCGATTTGGACGCTTGCGGTGAAATGTGACTTTTTCACTGGGTGCCCATTTTGGATGAATGAGTAGTAAATCCTATGTGTTTTTTTTTTGAGAGGATCGCAATAGAAAGATCTATTTGATGAGTTATGAGACTAATGAGTGGACCCCATGATGACCCATTCCGGTTTTTTTTTGGAGAATAGTACCCTTTTCACCGGTTGTCTGTTTTGGGCAATTGAGTAGCCTATCCTGCGTGTTTTTCTGCGTAGAACATGATGGTTGAAACATTTTGGGCCTATGAGATGCGGTGTGTAGAAGATGTCATGTGGGTCACTTGGGTTGGTGATTTTGACCATTTGGGTTGGGTGTGTACCCATGGTCTCTTGGAGATGTTGCTAGTAGCTAGGTTGAGTGGTTCCCCTTAGTTTCGGATGGAGGCATCACGAATAGTTGGGTTGAGTGGGTCCTCATGGTCCTTTTATCTTTTAGGGTTTTCAATATCATATCCTCATCACTAGACTATGACCCCTCTTTGACTACTATGAGGGTTATTGGTATCATGTCCCCTTCACTGGACTGTGACCCCTCTTTGGCTGCTTGTGTACATACGGTGTAGTGGTACTCCCCTGCCATGTTAGGAAGCGGGTTTGTGTTTTGTGGAGTGGTTCTCCCCTATCGTGCTAGGGCCCAGGCTCACATTTCCACTTTCTAGAGTGAGTTTTCTTAATCTACTTCGAGAGAAAACTCAGTGGATTTGGAGCATGTATCGCCCTGAGAGGCCTGATGTGATCCTCACTTACCTTCATGTTTCCCTAGTAGAGTTCTTAAAATCAATGTGACCAATATTTATGTTGTAATTAATCCTCTAACCAAGATTTTCTAGTAGGGGATGGAGCCCTAGTGATACCTAGGAGCTGACCCTCTAGTTGTGTATCGATATTTGTTCTTTCATATTTCTATGGTTCATTTCTGTGAGTTACCAGGTGGGGTTTTTGGTATTTCCAAGACTGAAAGTACAAGGGTGATGATCCCCTATCTGAGCGATATGATCTCCAGTGTGTCGAATCGATATTGTGACATTTTCCTCAATGGATTTATAGGTATCGATGTGACCAAAACTACACGGTCGTTAATCCTCTGTGAGACGATTTGTTCCACATTCGAGTTGTTGCGTGATACCCCTTTCTATTTATAGTTCTCTAGATAGGGTTTAGTGTCCCCAGTAGACCCTATGTGGGATCCCCTACCCAATAATTTGGTGGGGGTTTATTCACCATGTGACTTCTTCCATGGTGTTGTCCACCGAGCATGCCCTTGCGGACAGGTATCACGAGGTTTGGTTGGTTGTGCCATTTTTTCTTTTTACCTATGGAGTGGCATCACTCGGTGGAGTTCTATCTAGGATGGTGGGGTTGTCTCATCGACTTCAAGCTATCGATTCTTTCCCCCTTTTGTTCTGCAAGATATCAAGGATGACTTGGATTTTTTTGTTGTCTATGAGGTTGGCACCTCATGAGACCATTTCAAGTGTTACGTTGGAACCTAGGGTCATTTACCATGCTTATTATAGGATCAGGACCATGATAATTAGAGCCTAGTATATCTGGGTATGTTCTAGGAGTCCCCATGGCATTTTTCATTTTTTTGACATTCTAGGGATGTCGAGATGACTAGTCAGGTAATGTCGAGGATGGTCTCGAGATAGATCTTCCCTATCATTTGGGTTCCCTCAGGCTGGGTTGAGTTAACTGATTCCTATTAGTTGCTCCCTTTTTGATTTGGGATTTTGGGGTTCCTATGGAGTATCTTTATACTCACCCCTGCACGGGATTTTCCCGCACATGTCTTGTGTCTTTTGCAGACTATAGTCTTTTTGACGGATTCCCAGGAGGACCTGGATCAGGCGGAGCTTAGTGAGCTGGACTAACCAGGGTGTTTACTAGATCTTGTTCGAGGCTTTCTAGTGGGTGCATTTGATAGTGATCCCCTTATTCTGAGTAGTTTTGAAACTTTTAAAATTTTATTTGGTGGGCCCTATATTTGTTTTTCTATACTTCTATTGTACTCTGGTTGTGGGATAGATTTATGCATGCATTTCTTTTCAGTTTTTGTATATATTTTCACTATTACATAGAGGTTCATGTAGGTGTGTGCGTATAGGTATGATAAGCTAATTCCTCCCATGTTTGTGATACCCTACTCAGTGTTAGTTGCTAGACCCTCACCTATTGGAGGTGATCATGGGGAGTCACGGCTCGAGACCTAATGGGTCGGGTCTTGAGAGAACATTTTTAAAAGGTAAAATAGAAAGAAAGCTAAAAAATAATCTTGGTTTGAGGAGTTATGATGTGGGATCACATCAAAAAAAATAATGTCCAGAGCTAGTTCTCCCTCATGTGACCAATTCGGGTCATTATAATACCTCAAACATGCCTATACATACACAATAGGTTGCATGCTAGTAGCAAGGGTGTAAGGAATATATTTGGGATACTATACCTGTTGGTGAAAAGTTTCAATAACAGCTGAAGTATGAAAAAAACTATAAAATCAACCATTAGATAAACGTATATCAAAAACTTATACTAGACCTATGTAAATAAATAACAAACCAAATAATAATAATAAAACATGACATGTCATATTGTATGCCAATCTAAATGGAATAAAATTTATACAAATAAAATATTAACAGACTCGTAATAAAAGACTCAAAAACCCCAGCCTCAAACCCCATAACCAGTCCCATCTCTATGCTCTAATCCCATTTAGAAAAGAAATTAAATCAAGTATATGGCCCCTTTACCTTGTGTATACCTACATCCATGAATTATGCCCGAGTACCAAACAATGCCCAGACATAGTGTGAGTACAACTTAGCTGGCTAACACCCACAATTAAAAACAAATCTAGTCAGAATAAATAATGCATGAGGTAATATGATAAATAGGAGAATTAATTCATAATTTAATATAGAACATCAAATAAACCTTCCCATCCTTGATCTCTAGGAAAAAACCTAAGGTCTATCGAAACTTATTTGATATAATGTTGTATATATCTATCATGTGGTGGATCCTCCTGCTCAGGATAGATCAGCCATATTGTAGTTAGATTCTCCAACCTAGAATGAATCTCTCATATAATGTCTCATGTAACCATATATATCTCCCTCAGGAATCAAGTAACCAACAATACTAGGCTCTATGTAAATTCCCATGCTTGAGTTTCTTACATGATCCCATGGCACAAAATCTTTCCAAGGGTGAAAGAAACTATATTATATTGGTATCTATGAGAATTCTCATGCTAAAGACACTTACACATTCCCATGGTGTGATACCATACCAAGGTAGAATGTATCATAGGATCCAATGAAAATTTCCATTCTAGGGACACTTACATGCTGAGAGAAGATCAAAACTTATGTGAATTCTCATGCTAATGAAAATTTTACAATACACAAACAAATAAAACAAGATTCAATATATTAAAATTTGATAAACATTCCATATTATTTAATTTACCAAAATTTTATATATATCAACACTTATATTCCATTAAGATAATTTACCAATTAAGAAAATAATTGTAACAATTCTATTCCTCTAATCAATTTATCCCAATTACCATTTGCATGACAAGATAGCCATATTGCATCATGTTATCATGCCAAATCCAATTAAATGCCAATATATTCAATTTCATTACAAGTGTTACTTCCTCAATCCAATTATAAAAATTACCAAGTTATTCCAATTCACATCAATTTTAAAAATAATTCCAATTTCATCAAGGGATCTAGGTTCATTAAATTTATGATCCAACTGAGGTTTAAAGGTTAGCACACCCAATGGGTGTCCTCAGGTCCTAATCTTGATACCAATAGACCCAATAGGGTCTGAGGGAGATCTATGTATATTAATATCCTCAAAACAGTGGGTTACCAATTAGGTTAGTTCATGCACACAATGTGTTGGCATGATCACACTTATTTAACATACCAAAAAAATGAAACAGCTTTTAGAGAGTTGTTCTAGAGCACCCAACATAAGAAAAGAAGAAGAAGGAAACCAATATCAAGTGATAGATCAATGTGAAACAAAAAAACTTACTTATGGATTTATTTTTCATACTCTTCAAGGTTATAAGAAGAATACCCATAGAGGAAAAGAGAGGATTTTACTGAAGACAATAGAGACTTGCTAATTTTGGATCACTAGATCGAAGAATATATTTATTAATAGAAACGTGGAGTTTGAGAATCCTTGAGAGCCTTGGAGAACCTTCAAAATTTTATAATCCCATATTAGGGTCAAAATATCGGATTAAATGAGTTCAAAAGGGGGGATTTGGGTCACAAAAAGACCAATTTGACCCATTCTTTACCAGCCAAGCCTAACACCACTAGGTAGCTAGTGGTGTCCTCCAACATGCCCGCAGAGCTAAGAACCCCACCGGATGGCCAAAGGGTCTGTTTTAGGAGACCCTTTCTTTACATTTCCCACCAAATAGTCGGTGGGGATTCTTTACTATTACTAGGTTATGATGCAGCCCACTGGATGGTTGGTGGTTCTATAGTTTCTCCAAACTATCAAACCATCACTAGACGCTGCCATCCTAAACTAGTCCAACTTCTCCAAGCCCTAAAATACCTATGAAACAACATCTTAAGCCAGTAATGGGGATCAAAAACCAAGTATTAAAGTAGTTTAACAAAACTCAAAGAGGTTCAATCAAAAACTTAAAGTGGAACATACCTAGAAAATAATAGGATCTTATAACCTCCCCACCATATAATAGTTCATACCAAGATATTCTCCCAAACATTATTGTGGGGTATCTAAAAATAACTCCAGAAATTGTGGTTTTATTAAAGACTCCCACTTCTAGGTCCCCTCTTGAACATTCCCATGCTATCACTGTACTCATACAAGAGGAACAGTCTTCCCTTGAATGTTCTTATCACTATTGATATGATATGGATCAAATTCTCCTCAAGGGAAACATTAAAATCAAGCTCAAAATAATCAACATATATCATGTGAGAAGGTTCAGGATTATATATCTGAATCTATGACATGATAAGTTCATCGTTCATGAAACTGTAGCGCTATGAAAGGTCCATATGTCATTCCATTGGACCAACCCTCTCTAATATATCGAACAGCCTAACAAACCAAGGTGATAGATTCCCCTACATCTAGATATAGTGTTTCCCTAGCCTAGGTGACACCCAAAAAAATATGGTGACTAACCTCAAAATATAGATATTATATCTGATGGTCATCATATGATTTATGCCTACTCTGTGTGGTCACCAACTAATTTTTGATCACCAACACCTACTCAGAAATCTCTTTTATAAGACTAGGTCTAACAAGTACTAACTCACCAACCTATAACCATCATGGAGGTAAATTACATGACCTCCTAAAAATGCCTCAAAATATCCATTTGGATCAATTCTGATAATATGTTATTATAAGTTAAATACAAGAGTTCCATATGATGCTACCAAGGACTATTGAAATTTAAAACATAGGCTCGTAACATATCCTCTAGAATCAAAATATTATACTCAGATTTTCCTTCAATCTAAGTATGGTAGGTTGTACTTAGAAGAACATATGATCCCAATGCCTTTTGAAGTCCCTTCTAGAACCATGACATGAAATGGAGATCTATATCATAAATTATACTCCTCATAAAATTATTTAATCAAGTGATATCCCACACATAGAGACTACCCATATCATCAATGGAGAAGGTCTCCCTAATAGATAAGAAGTAGGAAACCTTCATCATTCGATCCATGATCACTAATACTATATCAATTTACTAAGGTTTCTTGTGTAATTATTTTTTGAATTCCATGGTGACAACATCCCACTTCCATTTTAGAATGGCCATGGGTTGTAGTAACCCAACAAGTCTATGATGCTCTTCCTTCAACTGTAGATAGGTGAAACATCTTTCTACAAGGATTTATACCTCCTTATTCATCCCAATCCACCAGTACTACCTAGAGATATCATGATACATATTTATGAAACCAATATGTACTACCCATTTAGAGGCATGTAATTCTCTCATTATCTCTTCATATAAACCCGTAGGAACCCAAACATGGTCATGGAAAAGAATAATTCCACACTTACCATGAGACCATATTGATAGTGTCGCCCCACAATATAAGTTATCCCTTGGATTTAATCCCTCCATATATGATAACTTCCCTCTCTTGATATGGTATAGAAGCACATGAACCATTGATTTCAAAGTTATATTCACTCATCCCCGATACTTCTGAACATCCAAATGCATCTCTGTAAAAAGAACCACCATCCACATCTCATTAAAAAACTCTCACACTACATATGTTTTCATTTTCCTACTCAAGGAATTAATAAAGATGTTTCCCATTTCTATATTTTATGCCAACTCAAAGTCAAATGATTGTAGATACTTGAACCACCTTCTCTGCCAAAGGTTCAGGCCCCAATATGAAAAGATGTACTTGAGGGTATTTTAGTCTATTTATACCACAAACCTCTTACGCAAAAGATATTGCTTCTAATATTTCAGGGTATACACCACCATAGATAACTTTAGGTCACGAGTAGGATAATTTCTATCATGCGGTCTCAACTATTTGGAGTTATATACAACCACTCAATCCTCCTACATCATGACTACCCCAAGTCTGACTCTAGAATAGTCATATGGTATAATCCTTACCCAAATCAGTTAATGTGAGGATTAGTGATGAGTTTAACCTACTATTAACCCCCTTAAATCCTCCTCATAAGCATATAAGAAAAAAAACTCCTCCCCTTTCTTAGTTAACATGGACATCAGTACTTCTGGGAGGGAGAAGTGCTAGATAAAATGTAATTAACATCCTTCTAGACCCATAAATCTCAGAATTTTGAAGATATTATTAGGTATCTACCAACATAACATGACTAAAAC
This sequence comes from Viscum album, assembly GCA_963277665.1. Classification (NCBI taxonomy): domain Eukaryota; kingdom Viridiplantae; phylum Streptophyta; class Magnoliopsida; order Santalales; family Viscaceae; genus Viscum; species Viscum album. Next base: position 924,596,723 of record OY728126.1, on the reverse strand, counting down.
CTTACCTAATTCCACTAAAACTTTAGTATCTAAGATGTTGTGACATAAGAAGTGCAATTTTTCAATCCAAAAGTGAAATTTAGATAGCTTGGTGTAAAGTTGATGCTCTCTCAGTGTACTCAGGATTATGTCAGGATATTGGGTATGATCATCTCTAGACTGGGAGCACAACAAAAATTTTTAGAATAAAACACCATACACTAATCTAAAAATGGATGGAATATTTGATTCATAAAGTCCATGAATATCTCTACTTCATTTTTCTGACCAAGTGGAATCACCATGAACTCATAGAAGCCACACTTTTTCCTAAAAGTATTCTAAGTTATGTCAAATGGCCTCACCCTTAACTAATGGTACCCTCACCTCATATCAATCTTAGAGAAAAATATGTTCTCCTCTCAGATAATCAAATAGATCTTTAATGCATGGAAGGGGATACCTATTCTTGAGCATAATTTGGGTTAGTCTAGGGTAATCAATGAATAAGTGAAAGATATATCAAGCTTATTGGTAAAAATTATGAAGTACTAGGCTGAATGAATCTCTTAGCTTCTATATCTTCCAACTAAACTTTCAAATCTCAAATATCCATTGGTTTCATCCTATAATGTGAGAAAGATAATGGTTTGAATCTTGACTCCAACTTGATAGTGAACTTCATCTCCTGTTAGGGTGATAAACTGGAGAACTATTTATGAAATACATACTGAAAATGGTCCACTATTAGAAGAAAAGTACTTGGTTTCATCCCACCATCATCCAAAACATGTCCTTCAATCTAAGCCATGAGACAGTTTAATTTATATAGAATTGATCTTTCATGACTAGCCTAAAGATCACATTCTCCTTAATGGGTATAGTTTCCCCTTCTGAGTCTCTTGGATCTATCATGATGAATCTTGATCCTAAGAACTTATACTGCATCACTGAATCCTTTCATGGAGAATTATGTATTTAACCATATTTTAACATTTTGTAAGAGTGGTATCTCATTTATAATAGGTAAAATTTATTCAATATATACTATTAGAAAAATGACCACACTCCCACTAAACAGGATCACATTCATTTCTTATGAAACATACTTCTGTTATAGATCCATCAAAATGAATGTTCCATGACCTGTATGCTTTCTTTAATACATATATGGATCTATAAAACTTTCATACTTTATTATCATTACCTGGAATCACAAAACCTTTTGGTTGTGTCATATAAACATCTTATCAAATTTTCCTATTAAAAAGTATATTTTGACATCCATCTTCAAAAATCTCATAGTCATGGTATGTTGTTATTGAAAGTAGAGTTATGATGGATTTAATCATTGTGACTGGTGAAAAGGTTTCATCATAGTCTATACCTTGACATTGTTTATACCCTTTTATAACCAATTGTTCTTTATAGGTACTGACTTGACTATCTATGTCTGGTTTCTTCTTGAACACCCATTTGGAACCAATAGGATTTGTAACAAATTTAGGATCCTCCAAAATCTAGAATTGGATTTGGTACATGGAATCTATTTCATAATTCATTAATTCTTTCCATTCTATGGAATTTATGCCACTTACTACTTCCTTATAGGCTAGTGGATCATTATTATTGACTAGAAATGAGTCATCATCCTCAGTGACTAGAAAACCATATCTTTCAGGTTCTATAAACTCTATTGTACTCCAACACAGTACTAATGTGTCTAGAATAGTTTCTTCCATAGGAATTTATAGAACTTATTCTTATACCAACTTCTATGTATCATAATCTTGGACTTCATAAAAGTATATCTCACTCCCGCTATCTCTTTTAGATATCTGCTCCCTCTTAGGGAAAATTTCATGTATTTCCACTATTACCATTTTATTTGAGGGTTTGTATAGGTAATATTCCCTTATCTCCTTGGGTTATTATATGAATATAAACTTTTTTCCTCAGGGTTCAATTTTTTTCCTAAAGAGGCCTTAACAAATGCTTCAAATATGCACTAAAAACACGGATTTCTTTCCACTCCATAATTGGTATGGAATAATCTATGCCTATTTACTTAGTACTTGAATTATTATGTGTGTTTTTTCTAAAATTTATATCCTCAAAATGATAGTGGAAGGTTTTCATGACTCATCATTGAATTCACCATGTCCAACAAGGTGTGGTTCCTTATTTCAATTAAAATATTACAATGGGGTGTATAGAGAGGAATGAGTTAGGATAAAATCACATACACCCATAAATATTAAATGAATTCTTGATTAAGATATTCTCCACCAAAAACTAGGCATAGTTTCTTAATCTTATAACCAATCTAGTTCTCAACCGCATTCTTGAATTCTTTTAATTTCTAAAAGTATTATCACTTGTACCACATTAAGTAGATATACATATATATATATATACCTATTAAAGTGATAAATAAAATTTATGAAGTGTGAGCACCCACCCCTATCTCTAACTAGAAATGGTCTACAAATATTAGTGTGAACCAAATCGAGAATCTCTGTGTCCCTTTCACCTTTTCCACTGAATGGAGATTTGGTCATTTTACCTTGTAATCAAGCTTGAAAAATACCAAGTGGTTTTAGTTCAAATTAATCTAAATAACCATATTGATGTAACTTAGAAATTTTTTTCTCATTTACATAGAATAAGTGGTGATGTCAATGTTGGGAGTGGTTTGAGTCATGTGATCCAGATTTTTTATCTATTGAAAATAATTAGTTCTCATAATATGATATGTAATTACCATTATATAAATGTTCTTTACTATAACACATGATTTCTTTATAAAATAATCAAATTTAATTTTTGAAATTGAAAATAAAACCTTCCATATCGAATTTAGATACATAAATAATGTTTTTGGTAATTCTTGTTACATAGTAATAATCATGAAGAATCAAGATCATTCTCATTAGCAATGTGAGGCGGTAGTTTCTAATGGATAGTGTTTCCATATTAGCACTATTTTCATCCTGAAAATCTACCACACCCCATGCAACCTTGAAAAATATACTAGGCACCTACAATCATATACAAATGTGAGAACCACATGTGGTATCCAATACCCAATTCGTAGATATTTAAAGGTCACACTTGATAACAAAAATACCTAAAACATCACCTTGTGTCCTTTCTACTATGTAGTTTTTCTTCCAATGGCCCATATTTCCACATCAGAAATAGAATGTGTCCTTCTCCCTCACTTCCCATTTGATCTTCCTCTTCTTGAAATGGAAGTGCATAGAATCATTATACATTGAATTAGTCTTATTACTACCTACCTTGACTTTCCTCTTATTCACCATAAGAACATAATACATTTCTGGATTATATTTCTTATCAATCTATGAAATTAAGGTGAACGATCTAGAATGAATTGTTTATATTTTTCATGTTTAAATCCATAATAAATTTAGAAAAGATCTAAGTATTTGCGGTGAAAATGAGATCAGTGCATAATTCATCAAGTTGGTTAAACCTTAGAATTTCCAAATTCTCTATGTATCCAATCATTTTGACAGCATGAGGTCCATCTGGTACACCTTCTCCAAGATTTCACATGAAGAGTGACTTAGAGATCTCAAACTATTATTTTATGTCTCTATATTGATAAAAATCATGGAGATGATTGGGAATTGCATATGAATCCATGGTATTAAGTTATTTTTTTAGTTCACTATACATAGAAGATATCATTAAATACTAGACAAAAACTAAATCATATTAGTGTTTCTTATAGACAAGTAACTCTTCCTCACTCACCTTCATAGTGGATAGATTAGGAACTACGGACTTCAGTACATAAAAATTTCATTATTGATATAGTACTATTTACAAGCACCTATACTATTCCAAGAAGAGTTTTTCAATAAGGATATTTTATTTATAAAATATTGTTTTTGGGGATAATGTTGGGGTTTTTTAACTTTACATTTTATTCTAAAACAATTTAGAGCACATTATTATTACTTTATATGATTACCAAAAGTGAAATGAAATAAATTTAATTATATGTATCCCACTATTTAATCAAGTCCCAATATCACTCATTATTAGACCTAGAATGTCTAGTTTCTCTGAAATTCTAGTGGAAAGGATCCATATACCCTTTTTAATAACTCAATAAAATGATTGGTTAATTATTCAATGGTATTTAGGTTGTAGAGTCTTTTTCAACTAAAGACTTGCATATACTTGATCCATTTAGGGGACTCTCTAATCTAGAAACCCTCATTGGAGTTTCTTAAACACTTTCCTCCAAGTTACATCAAGTCACGAAAGGGAAACTCATCTTGATATAAAATTTTTAAGTAAACCCAAAACTTTTAAAAGAGCTACCCGATAAAAGTAATTTTCCCAAAAATGGTGTGACACACACTTAGCTCTATTGTTACAATCCTAATCAAGTAATATAAGGTTTAGTCTAAATTAATATTTTTTTTGATGGATTTTATTTATTATGTATAAAATATTCATGTTTTATTATTTACATATCTTGTTAATATTATGTGGATTTTACTTAAGGTATTAACCATATTCTGATAAAAAATTTATACATAATCCATTTATTTTAATTCCATATTTCTATATTAGTCCATTTATTTATGTGATCACAGTCTTGCATCTATAAAATGAATCACGAAATAGATAGAAATAAAATAAATAAATAAATGCCATGGTCGTGATCTTTATCTAATGATTGATTTATTGAGGGGAAAATAAATAGAATTATGACCCTAGGGGGAAACTCATTATATTTATCTCATAATGAGTTGTAGTATCCCACCTATCCACCTATGTATTGCACGTGTTGGTTTTTCATCAGTTGTGACTTGAATTGTTTCCACCATAGTTATTCCTTGAACCGAATTCATGCACCTTTAGAAACATATTTTTAATAAATATGTGTTATAAATCACACATATTTTAGGGGAACCAAAGGATTGGTTTAGGAGAATTACATAAAACAACCTTATACTTGTAGGTCTGACATAATAAATGAGGGACGGCTGACACGCATGACATCATATTTAATTTAATAATAAATAATTTCAAGCCCATGTAATAAAATTAAATTAAATTAAACCAAAACATTCATAGGTTTGGTTAAATTTCATGGTCATTCGTACACTTACAATGACTATGAATTTAAAACAACTAGCCAGCATTCATTTCAATCTATTCTTCGATAAGATAAAAGATGCATGAATTAATCTAATTAATTATACTATCAATCAATTAATTCAATTTATTTTATTTCATATAATCATCCTAGATATTATGATATGTTTTAATTTTAAATATAATAATTTTTTTTATTTTTTTTATAATTTAATAAATAGTACATAGGCTTTTACTTGGAAGCAACTCAGCAATTGGCTTTATGAACTACACAGTATGGTCTTTGTTGTATACAATGTGCTCATGTGAAATTTTACATACATTGAATGTCATAATTTCATGGTGTGTAATGTCAAATTAATGACACATAAAACACAATAAAATTACATTTACTATATGATTTAATACCCACTGATTTATTAGTAAGCCACAACCATGCATGACTTATAGTTTAGAATATTACACATAGTTAATTAAGTATGTAATATAATATAAAACCTAATGATCAGAGTGTACTATCAATTTAATGACTCAAAGATCTTAGGTAGATGAGGTTTAATTAATTAAATTTAATATTTCTATGTAAATAGGCAAAGTACATGAGGTGTTCTGGATGGAAACATGGTGTGTACTTTTCATTATTGGATGTTCATAATATATGCCTAGGGACTTGAGGTTTACTTCCCAAGTACATTTATATGGTACTGAGTATATAGGAAGGATGCATGGTGTGTACTTCATGTTTCATAACTTATATCATTTTAATTTCATGTATTAAATACATGTGTTTCATTAATTACATGACATGTCTTTACCTCATGTTTTCCACCTTAAAAATAAGTGGACTACACAATGTGTAGGCAATATACATGGCATGTAATTCGAAAACCCATGTACCACCCTAGCTGGTCAACATATGGTGAATTTAATGCACATGGTGTGTATTTAGTACACAACGACCTGAATTCCGCATAGGTGTCCTGGTACAATGAATAAGGATTCATTATGTGTGATAAAGGAGTACACACTGTGTATCCTTGTATTATCCAGTAAAAGTTCTTAGCACCTATAGATGGGTTCTTCATATGTATTATTCATTAATTATGAACTTATATGGGTTAAGTGAGTAGGAAAAAAAGAGTAGGGAGAATATATATCAATTAAAAATTAATAACAAATTAAAACATGAAATGAAATTTAACTTTTAAATTCTTATTGATCAAAAATAAAATAAATAATTATAAATTTGAATGTGAACCCTATGATAGAACTTGAAGGTTCTTGGTATAGCATAAACACTTATGAGGGTTATAAAAGACTTCATATTTTTCAAATTCAACAGATATTCTATGATGTACATGACCTGACATCCATTACCAAAAAAACTTTTCTAATGAAACTTGATAGAAATGATGGAACAAAGAGGATATTTCACATTAAATTTATAATTAATCTAAATAGATGGGAAGAAAGAATACAAAATTCTTGATATCTTTCTCTGATAAAGATATTGATCATCTGAACCATTTCAGTCTACCATCATTGATCTTATAGGATCCAAGTGTATAATCACTCTAACGATTATCCACACATGCTCCTTTAATCTCCAAACAACACTGATGTATTTTCATGTTCTAGCATAGTGGATGTATCATCTTACAGTTTTTACCTTGAACATTGAAAAAATTACTTTGGTATTAAAGAATCTTCCCTGAACTCTCATTCTTGAGAAGATGGAGGAGTGAGTATGATCTCTTGGGATTGAGAGAATAAACTCTAGCGCATTCTTCAGTCTTGAGAGATAAAGTTATAGATTTAATTGTGCATAAAAAAATTCCAATATGATTAACCCTAGAATAAGATACATAACAGTATATTTATAGAGTTATGGGTTAGGGTTAAATATTATTTAATTGAACATTGTCCATAATAAAATATTATACCCTTAAATGACCTAATTCCATTTAATAATATTATTATTATTAGTTTCTCATGGAATGTGCTAATTGGAATAACTATGGATATTATTTTACTATCTTAAAAATTAATATTTATTTCCAGAACTCATCTTTGTCTACTCTTACTCCTCAGAATTTACTCAATATTTTAATAGATATTTAATTAAATATTTATTCATTAAATAAATATATAAATATTTTATATCTGTGTAATTAAATAATTTTTTATGAATAAATATTTATGTAATTTTGTGATAAAAAACCCAAATAAAATTATTCCATGGACTTGAGAATAAAATTTATTACAATTATTAAATTCCAAAATAATTTAATTAAGATCAATGAAAATAGTTAGTGTGTAACCCTCTAGGATTCTTCCTCATTGTTATTATGTGGGCTCGCCTAAAATCCAAGATTAGTATCTAGAAACAGGTCAAGGCACATAAAAGGAATAAGTTAATGTCACAACATCAAAAACTACATATGAGCGTGGACTATGTAATATAATCTTTTTTTCTTGATATCTCATCAACTATGTTGCATACTTGTGTCGTCAACCTTAATGCTTGATAGATCTTTCTTCGATTATCAGAATAAACATGTATACATCATTATAGCCATGGAATTTATTTTGATGATTCCATTCCAATCAAAGGGATGAGATATTAGCTTTCATAAATGAAAGAGGAAAATCATTCATTTAATTAATCATTAATAGCATACTGATCATCACTTACCCAATGTATTCTACTTAGCATGAACATAGTACATCATGGGTTTCATCAATACATCTAATTACACGATCCATTATATGTATTAATAATAATATTCAAGTATAAGGACCACTACACATTATCATAGATAAGAATAGTTTATCACACGTAAACATGAAAAATTCTTATTGGTGAGTTTTTCCTCAAAATATCCCATCTTGGAGATCACAAAGTGAGAACTTCATGATATGAAGTGTCATCCTCTTATGATCAATCACACATGATAGTAAAAAAACTATTTTCACTATCATAGTTCACCATATTAACCATAGGATATAATATTTAAGATATGTCATAATATCATCTCAAGTTTCTCATCATAGTAGGGAACTAATATGACTTATTTTGATGGGACATAAACTCTAAGACATTATCATATTAAAGTCATGTAGAATAATGATAAATATATGATAAGATATATTTAATATTTAATTATTTGAATATAATCAATAATATAAAGTAAAAACTAGTTGGTTATAGGATACTAATTTCAAAATTTTAATTATTACTTTATTGTAAATTAATTTGAGAACACTTAAAGATTAAAACCGCATTTTTCTATTAAAGAAATTTTTTCTATACATATTATGTTTTAATTTAAAAGTTATTTTTTCATATTTAGAAAATTAATTAGATTAAATGGATTAAAATATTATAATCATCACATTTAAATTTGGTAAAATGGTTCATCTTATATTTTTAATATAAAAAATTGTGGTTACTTTTTAATCAAGGTTAATAAGGGTAAAAATGGGTAACTTAAAGTTGCTATAATTTTGTTAATTTGACATGAAATGTAGACCTTATAGAAGAACTTTGTTTGGTTGGAAATTCATACCCATATATATCACCAACCATTACTCTCACCTAACTCTCCTAACTCTCATGTAATCCAATTCTTACCACTCACCCATCATTCTATTCCAAGGAAAAGTGCCTCTTTTCACTTTAAAAGGAGGATACTTCCACCCATTTCAATTCACACTCCTAGTTTAAAATTCCCTTAAATTTATACCCATTTTACCTATACTAGAGTATCATTACCCATTTTTTATCTCCTTGTTCCTATAATAATCCTTTATTCCTCTATTTCTGATAAGTCTTCAAAGAGAGGACTCAAGTCCTCAATGTGAGTATTCCCAACTCTCTACTTTTTTCTCTATATTTCTCACCCAAAATACTCTAAAATTATTCTAACCATATTAATATAATGAAACAAATATCATTATTATACTAAAATTTTATTATACTTATGGTACAACCATTATCTATCCTCATTCAAACCAAACAAAAAATCAAAATGTTTCTCATGTTATGTGTAGACTACTGCCTCCATGAGTAAAGTGTAATTTTTTATAATAAAATTACACGTGTAGTTAAAACATTACATTTAATGAATACATGTGATATTTATAATCATATTAATATTTTAAAAAGATAAATCAATTTATACCTTTTTCCCATTCTTCGAAAAATGAAAACAACATATGTGCATACATACAGACTATCGCCTCTATGAATAATGTGTTTTATTTTTCATCACCACCTTATAGGTATGGTTATAAAAGTTTATTAAATGAGTAAATATTATATTTATAACATGATTAATATTATTAAAAGATAAAACATTCTTTACCTTCCTCATTTTCAATGGAAAATTAAAATGCTATCCATGTATACGTGCGACTACCACCTCCATAGAATGATGTAGTTCATTTTTCATCACCACGCTACATGGGTGGTCCTAAGAATTTTATTAATTAAAAAATATGATATTATTATATACAAATTTTTTTTTGGTTCTATAAAGTTAATATAAATATTTAACTCATTAATTAATATACCAACATTCATTGAGTAAAAATAACTGGAACTGGCTAGTCACCGATTTCATCCTTACAAATAATTACTAAATCTCTCATGGAATGAAACTATAAAATTATAAATAATTAAGTAACAAATATTTTATTACACTAAATAAAATTTGTAATTATGAACTTTGTATAAAATAAATAGAATCATTATCAACATTATAAAACTTATACAAAACCATTAATGATTTTAAATCGTGATGAATAAAATAAATAATAACTAGATAATGAACATAAAATAAATGATTATAAATAAATATTATAAAAGGTTATATAAATGAATAAAATTATAAAATGATTTTTAATATAACTATTTTTATTAAACGTGAGGTTAATATACTTTTTTTTAAAGTTATTTACAAATCCATCTCAAGTTCTCTTTTTCAAGGGCTTCTTATTCAATTGTTAACAAAGTTGTAAGGGTTTTGCTAACTCAATTTCTATTCATTGAGTTATGGTCATTCTTATTAAAATTCATTCTTATAATTTTGGAACATTATAAATTATGTTTGAATTATATTATAATTCCAATATCCTTTTTTGTATTTAAAAGTTGCAAAGAATGATCGGTGCATCTTTCTACAGTTTTTCACAAAAAAAATCTCAATATTTTAGCACAAATGTCTCAATAAAATTGATATAATTTAATCACAGTGACCATGAAATTATGTGACAGTAAATGTAGAATAGAAATGGGAATAAATTAATGCAATATAACATGGTATTCATGGGTTTTAAGGGATTTTAGTTTCATATATTATGTATTCTCCCATTTTGAAATGTTACTCAAATAACCATCTGAAACATTTAAGCTTTCTAAAACATGAATAAATTGTTTTGTATCTACATTTTTCACCAAAAAACAAGAAAAAGGGAATTTACACTAATTATAACTAATTAAATCAGGATTAATTCATGGTTTTAAACCCTAATCCATTAAATAAATATGTGATGAATATCAAGCTTTTTTCCTTTACATTTAAAAGTGTAGCAAGTAACATTTCACACACATTTTTCTCAATATAAATTATGTCCAAATTGTGGTGTAGAAAATTTGATGACCAATATGGAAACTCAAAGAATATACTTTTCCTTATCCAATTATTGTTGGAATTTGAAGGAACATTCTTCTTCTTTCTAAAATTTTACTGAAACTTTCAATGAAAAAAATCCAAACAATCAAGTTCTTTAAGTATATCCCCCCACCAACATTCATTTAGTTACTTCAAATTTATTTATGGAATTATCAAATTGTCTTCAGTTTTTTATATATGGATGATCCATTTATATAGATTGTTTATTCCCTATGAAACTAAAAGTTTTCTAGAACATTAATATCCTAGAACATGTATTTTTAATACAAATAGGACAGCAAAATCTCCCCTCGGTACTCCAACTAGATGACATTCCATAATTAGTGAAATCATTTATTATCCATAATAATTTTTCATGATACATAAAGTAATCCTTTCTAAATGCATCATATATCTACACCCTAATGGACTAAATGTCCTTCAACCCATCTATTAATGATTGAAAATATATGTCAATATCATTTCTAGGATCATTAGGTCCAGAAATCAATATACTTAAGATAGTAACTAGATTTTTCATACACATCTATGATGGAAAATTATAAATATGAATGAAACAAGCCACGTATTATGTGCAATATGCATCTGCTGAAATGGGTTAAAACCATCACATGATAATCCCAATCTAACATTTTGTGGGTCAGCTACAAAATCAGGATATAACCTATCAAATTTCTACCATTCTAAGATATCAATAGGATGAATTATATCATCATTATCCTTATTTATTTCATCTTTATATCATCTCTTATTCTTTTCCATTTATTCTGATATAAAAAAGTTCCTTAAGTCTAGGAATCAACAGAAAGTGTCACGTCACTTTTTTGGTACATGGAATTGAGTTCCATATTTATTAATATTCTATATATATACCACATTATTTTCACTCATTTAAATAATCATTACCCTTCCATAATAGAGAACAATATTTAGGTCATACATGGATTTTAGTACTTGAAAATACAAATTTTTTATCCAACTTTGATTCCACATAATAATTTTCAATAATACATGCACCATTGGGTAGTAAGTACAAAAAAAGTTAAGTAGATGGTTGATCAAATTATTACTAAATCCAAACAATATTTTCCCATAATAAAATCACATTAAAAACTCGATTTTGGTTATTTTTCACATGATTGGTATACTAAGGTATTCACGTCTTCAAAAAACTTTCTAACATGCTCAACATTTTCATTCTGATCATTATATGAAAATTGTGTTTTTGTATTCATTTACTCTTCCAATGATCAACATGAAGTTCTAGATTGATAAAAAATGTAAATTGATTGGAAATAACATTTTCCATTATGATATTTTTAGTTGAATAAATTTCATTCTACATTTGAAATTTTTATCCATCATGATAACAAACATGATATTCTTTTCAAAAACCTTTTGAAGTGATATGGAAACTCACTTCCTCACATGTTAATCGCAGTCTTCCAATGAAATCAAAACATGGGAATCGAATCAATCCATCGTCTAAACCATTATTGAATGAAAAATCCAAAAAATATTATAAATCCTTATAAAACTCATAAGTGATTCGATCAATGTTATACATCCTACTTCTATCCCTTCTAATATTAATAAACAAATAGTTAGTAATTATTTTGATTATAAATAACAGCATTGTAGCTCATTCATGCTTAAGAAAAGTAGTATATGTTCTCATTAATTTATTATCATAATTATTAATGAATTCAAAATTATGACACATTAATTATATAATAGATAAAATTATTTTCATTTACTAATTTATAAATTTAAAATGATTTTAATTCATTAAAATTTTATAACAAAACTTATAAAAAGTAAATCATCTTGTATAAATGGAATCAATCTCGTGGAGTTTTTCAATTCTATAAATGTTATATTTTCCTTTATAAAAGAAATATTATTAAATATAAATTGATTAGATTACAATATTTAAATAAATTCAATTATCCAAAGAAAGTAATAAAATAAATTCAAAACAAACATAGTTACATTTTCTTTTTTAAAATAATTATGGAAATAAAATCCATAAAAATACATTGTTTTAAAAATAAAGTTAATAAAATTTTCACAAATAAAACACATTAGAACAAACACACACAAAATAATTGAACTCTACCAAATTGAATAAAATAATTTAAATATACATAAACTAAATAAAAATAAATGAAAATAACCCCAAACAAGTAGATCAACACGAAAAAAAGAATATGAATGAATTAAACCATCCTAGAAAAATAAAAAATGAACTGAACTAATAAAAACTAACTCAAATAAAAATGGATATAATATAAAATAAAAGAATATAATCAAAAAATGAGAAATTAACAAATAACAATGACCTAATTACCCAACTAGAACCAAACTTAACAAATCAGAACTAACTCAAAACTGATTAGACCCAAATGAACTAAAATGGAATGGAACCAAACCTAATCAAACAAACCAAAACGAACATAATGAAATAATAAAAAACTAAACTAAACTCACCTAATCTAACCCAAAGAGATCCAAAAATAAATTATACCAAACCAAACCAAACTAAAGTGAATCAAAATGAATATTTTTTAAGAAATGAAAATAAAGTAAAATCAAATAGATCTAACTCATTTAGATAAAATATGAATCAAAATAAACTAAACTAACCTAATCTAAAATGAACATTTATTATCTAAAACATCATAATAATGCTAAAACTAACCCAAAAAACCAAACAAAAATAAATTACACAAAAATTAAATAAAATAAAATGAAACAAACTAAATTAAACATAATAGAATCAACTAGATCATAATCTACCATAACTAAATTTACTGAAAAAAAATATAAAATAAAACAAAATGGACTAAATTAAATACCCCTTATCCAAACTAAATAATTTCATAGCAAATCAAATTAATTATAATAGAATTAAATTGCATCAAACTATATTTTATTGATCTAGAATAGGGATGCACTATGGAAGGGATTGATCACAAAGAGGGAGGCATTAAATATTGGCTCAATCACAAAGAGGGAGGCACTGTAGAGTGGATAGATTAGGAAGAGGGGGGAATTGGATAGGTGATATCAATTGAGAAGAGGGAGGAGCTGTAGAGTAGATCTCAATTGAAAAGAGGGAAGGACTTTGGAGTGGAGATCGATTGAACACAAAGAGGAAGAGATAAGGTCTACAAAGGGGAGATCAATCGATGGTGAAGTGGGAAGAGGGATTCTGAGGGGCTCATTGAGTTTCAGAGGGGATCTCGATAAATATGGAAGAGGGAAGAGGGATGCATATCTCAATCAATGTGGATGATGGAAGAGGGATGTAGATCTTCATCAATATAGAATATGGAATAGTGTAATGAAGCATGATTGATGTGCAAGAGGGAAGAGGGTTGTGAATCTCGATCAATGTGGAAGAGGAAAAGAGTTTTGGAGCTCGATCGGTGTAGAAGAGGGAAGAGGGTTATGGTGATCGATCAATGTAGGGCTACGGAAGGATGGTATTTCCATGTTTTATTAAAACCATGAAATTATATAATTTATTTATACAATTTAAATAAACCATAGAAATAGGATTTTGGAAGTAGGGTCTTTTTCTAGTTGTGGTTATTAACTTGATATCCACCTAATGCATGAAAAAGAGGCATAATTTCACACCTAGATTGAAATTCCCAAGGGATATTATTTGGTTGATTTTTATTCTCTTTATGAACCATTATAAAGTATTAAAATGGATTTTATATATAACCAGTTGGTTTATATAACCTAAAATTAATACGACCATGGATAACCAAGGTTAAATATAAGGATTTATAGGTTGATAAAATTATATCATAGTGGAACTAAAAGTATCATAGGTTTAAATAAAGGTATCATTGGAGAAAACATATTAGGATTTAGTTTTCATATTCATATGATCATTAACTCTAATATTATCAAAACCAATTTGTTTTTAGTATTTGGTTGGAAATAGGATCCTAAAAATAAAGTTGTGAAAGATATACCTCTAAAAGCTCATATGACTTATAGATAGCTAAGGAGGAATATCTGGAATAAATGGTTGAGAATATCAATATGTGCCTATTATATAGAAAAATATGAGTTTTATAGTATTACCCATGATAGTGAGTATAAAATTTTATCTTGAGTCATACCCCTAGATATTTTTAATTAGTGGGTAGTAATTAAAATTATGAGGACATAATTTATTTAATGGGGAGAATGTAAAACTCTAAATATTATAATACATTAAAGTTATGATAACTTTTTTCACACAAAACACTAAAACAAAATAAACCACAACACATTTTATTAAGATAAAATTTTAATTATTAGATGTGACTATTATAATGTAATTGTTGAATTGGAAGGCATACATAGAAGTACTCGCATTATTAAATTAATATAGAAAGAAAAATAAAGGTTATTTTTAATAAAAATTCATTTATCAAATTTAATTATTATATCTAAATAACTAATAATATCATTTTATTCTCAAAAATGTATTTTACTAAAATTTCTCTTTTATGTGTTATGTGTGCTTATATTAATATTATTTTTTATTAACTCAATAAATTGATTCTAATAAAATGGTTTTCAAACTTGGAATAATCATATTAAAATTATTTAATAATATAAATTTAATTTTTATTTATAAAAATAAGTTATCAAGGTTAAAGTTAATTACCATGACAATAGTAAAATTGTTATTTTCAAGGAATTATTTTCTTAAGTGTTGTTCACTTTTATATAAATAAATTAAATTTATATTTTTTAAATGATGAATATAATTTAATATATATATATATATATTAAAATATATTATCACTCATATAATCAATAATTGATATGAAATTAGGTTAATAATACTTATTAAAGCGCCATTTTTCTATAAAAAAAGTTTATTATATACATATTATGTTTTAATATAAAAGTTAATTTTATAATATTTAGAAAATGAATCATATTTAATTGAGTTTAAATTCAGAATCAAAAAATCAAAATTTGGTATTAGGGTTCTTATTATATTTTTTGTAAAAAAATAATTACAATAGTTAATTTTTAGTTAAGGTTAATTAGGGTAAAAATGGGTAACTTAAAGTGGCTCGAGTTTTGTTATGTTTACATAAAACATAGACCATTTAGTATGCCTTTATTAGGTTTTAAATTCTTACTAAAATTTATCACCAAAAATTCCTCTCCTAACTCACCTAACTCTCTTGAAATTCCATCGTTACCCCTCTCCCACTATTCAATTCCAAAGAAAGGTCCCTCTTCTTCACCTATAAAAGAAGTTCATTTCCACCCACATCATGCCACACTCTTAGTTTGAAAATTTAATTAAAATTATACCCATTTTTTTATCCTAGATTCCTATTCCATGTCTGGTAGCCACTTGTTCCAATAATAATCATTAAATCCTTCATTTCCAAGAAGCCTTTTAAGTGAATACTCAAATCTTCAAAGTGAGTATTACCTGATATCTAACTTTATTTTCTATATATTTCTCATTCACCCTTATCCAAAAAATTTATAAATATATTAATATAATTATATAAGGATCATTAGTATACTTAAATGTTATTATTTTTTGGTACAATCATTATCTATCCTCTTACCAACTATTCAAAAAATGAAAATTTTACTCATGTTATGTGTGAACTATCACCTCCATGAGAAACATGTTCTATTTTTCATAACTACCTTTCATGGATTTTTAAAAGGGGTTAATTAATGAATAAATATTATATTTTTAACCTTATTAGTATTTTTAAAATATAAATCAATTTCTACCTTCTTTCAATTCTTAGAAAAATGAAAATTACATTCACACGTATGTGCAGGCAATCGCCTACATAAATGATATATTTTATTTTTCATCACTACCTTACATGGATGGTTATAAAAGTGTATTTAATGAGTAAATATTTTATTTATAACATTAGTAATATTCTTAAAATATAAACCATTTTATAGTTTCCTCTTGTTCAATGGAAAATAAAGACATCATTTGTTTGTATGTATGGACTACTACCTTCATGGAATGATGTAGTTAATTTTTCATCACCACCCTACATGGATAGTCCTAATAATTTCATTAATGAATAAATATTATATTATTATGTAAATAATTTTTTTTGGTTCTATAAATGTATTATATATATTTAACTCATTAATTATGATATCACGTTTCATTCGTTTAAAATTAATGTAACTAGATCATCACCAATTTCATCCATAAAAATAATAACTAAATATATCAAGGAATGAAAGTAAAACATTATAAATAATTAGTTTATATCAATTATAGTACCTTAAATAATCTGTAAATTATTAATTTTTTATCAAATAATGATTATCTTCATCGACATTATAAAACTTATATGAAACAATAAAGGATTCTAACACCCAATGATGAAAATGATCAATAACTAGGTAATAAACATATAATAAATGATTATAAATAAAGATTAGAAATTTTTATATATAATAAGGTTATAAAATGATTTATTAATCTATTTATGTTTATTATATAGGATATTAAAAAACTTTCGTGGAATTTAATAGTTAAGGTAGGGGTTTCTTATCTAAATTTTCTTTCTTTGAGACATATTCCATATTCACCACTTGATTTATTTCATGTGGATTATATGATTTATTAGGGATTAATTTCATCATAAATTTCATTAAATTCATGTTATTTAAAAATACATCAAAATTTAACTTTTTTAAGGGCTTCTGATTCAAGTGTTACTAAAGTTGTAAGGGTTTTTATAACTCAATTTCTATTCATTGAATTATGTTCATTATTCTTGAAATTTATTATTATAAGTTTGGAACATTATACATTATTATTGAATTACATTAAAATTCCACTTTACATTCTATTGATTTATAATTCATTCTTATGAAATTATTTTCAAAGTATTATTACATCAATTATTCTTCATTGATGTATTTATTTCTTTATAAATATCAAACATTGTTGAGATTAATATCATCCTATTTAATGGATGTTTCATCTATATATCCATATAATTTATTTCAAAAAATGTTTTACTTTTGTGCTTTGAATTACTAATATGTATTATCTCATGTGATATTCTTATTTTTCTTCATCATTTTTTAAAAATAGGTTTTATTATCATTTTTATGATGTGGGTTTCAATAAAGATATTTCTAAATATTAAAAAAAAAATTAATGTTTATATATTTTATCTTCCACTCTAAATTTATTTAATTAAATAATATTTTTTTTCAAGTTTCCATTATTGGGACTTCATTCAAAATATTTTTTGAAATTTTTTTCCAAGTACCTTCTTGAAAATGATATTTAAAAGTGGCATGTAACATCATTTTTTTACGACAATGTTAAGAAATGTTTTCAAAATATCTTTTTTTAGTTTCACTTTTATTTTACTCTAAAAATATATAAGTTTTATTTCCTTCAAGTTTAATTTCCATAAATTTCTCTCAAAATACTACCATATTACTTTTCTTTTAAGGTATTAAACTCATGGTATCAAATGGTCCAATTCTTTACCCATTATTATATGATAACATTCAAAGTTTTATTCTTATGAAGGTTTTTAAATCCATATAAATATCCTTCAATGTTCTTATGTGTTGTTTGGAATATTCATTAATAATATTATCCACCTTATTTCTCTATATGTATTTAGACCATGTTATTCAATTCATTTACTGAGGGAAGTATTAACATCCAGTATCTTTATTATTACAATATTGATGTTTATTGATTACTATGTAAGGTTTATTATGTATTGTATTGATATTTATTTATTTAATATGTTTTATTCAATATGATTAATTAAGTGATGGGTGGGGCCTAGATTAATATATCCCATCTATGCATTGGTGTGTATCATGAGAAAAACTAGGTATTTAGTAAATTCCTCCACATTTATTAAGATTTCTTGGTTGCAATCTTGATAGTATGTAATATTTATTAGTTGAGGCCATGATAGTAATATTAAGATGCCCTACATTATTCATTTCACTACCATGAAATTATTTATTGTTATCCATGTGATTAATTATATTGGTATGACATCCATGGATTTATTTCTCTCAAATGTAACCATTTATATGGAATGATTTGATTATTATTTATTATTTCCATATTTATTTATGATATGATTATTCTTTAATAACTTATATTATACGCAACCCCTTACTAAGAATTTGAGCTCAGCCTTTATTTTTTTATTTCTCCAGGTTATCAATAAAAGTATTACACATTATATGTCTTGAATAGTAGCATCTATGAATATTTTTATAAAAGATTTTGAAGAATTTGTGCCAAATAATAAATTCTTGGTATAATGGGAAAAATTTACATTGGATGGGAAAGATATTAGTTTTTATATTTAATGGTTTTTCCTAACTCTCTAAAATTATAATCCTTAAAGGTACTTGGTGCATAAGCGACTCATTAATTATTGTTGATATTGTAATTATGGATTTCTGGGCTTGTGTCACTTTAGTTGATTCTAAAGATGATATATAAAATAATATTTTTATTAGCACTAGATATGGGATTTCAGGTCAAGGTCACCACATCCTAACCCAGTTTAAGCCCCAAAATCTTCCTTCACCTAAGTCACTAGCTAGGTCAGGCACATCTGGGCAGCATATGCATAAGCCCCATAAGTATCTTTCTTTCTCCAAATAAAGTTCTAGGTATCCCACTATGTGTAAAACCAAATTGATCCACAGAAGGGAATCTAATGAATAATCCCTAAACACTTCCTCAATGGGTTATATTCCCTATGGGCCAATTATTCTTCAATGGGCTATATTTCCTATTATAAATCCTTCTTCAATGGGTTATATTCATTATAAGTAACCCTTATTCAATGATCCATATTACCCATGAGTTTAAACATACCCTATTATATTTAGTTACCAATAATAAGGATAAAATTGAAAGGACCATCCATGCACAAGTCTCATAATAACTATTTCTAGGCATCTTTCACCTAGTAGTCATAGTTTCATGACTTTAAACTGTATAACATAAAATCCTTACTACAAGACATTAAACATCATGGACTATTACTTTCACATGACCTTAAACTATATAAGCTAAACTACATGGTATTTGATTCTTCATAACTAGGATACATAGGACACTTCTCTAAGTTTCAATCCCAAGTTTTTATTAGTCCTCAACACATGACCTTAAAAGGAAATTCTCTTGGTCATGGTTTCATGACCTTAAAAGTAAACACATAAATCTGTGTTACATGAAATTAAAATTTATGGTGTTCCATATTAAGTTGAATAAAACAACATATATCTTTATTCATTTCATGTGGATATAGAGGAATTCCTTCTCAAGGTCCTGATCTTAACTCCACAACACCTACCACCTCTCTCGACTGTGATAAATTCCAAAGTTCCCATCTGTGTGGATCTAAACCATAGTATAATATTAAGTGAAAATAATTATAGAGAACCCCTGAAACATGTAGATGTTCACATAAACACATGTTTTTGATCACTTATTTGTGTGATGGTAACAATTGGTAATATTATTACTATGAAGGATTCATCAATACATCTAAAATCTTTAATAGAGTCCCAATATAGGAAATAATTTCCCACAAAAAGGATGAGATTAGCCCAACCTCACATCCTCATGACTATTGCATAACATAAATCATCTCTCATAAATTCATAAAACCACCTAACTTTGGAAAGTATGTATTCATTGACTCAAAAATTTGTGATCATAGAGTAACATCGAAAACTGTATCATATATGACTCTTGGATGGTTGAGTGGAAAACTCTTTATCAAATCAATCATATGGATAAACTCAACACCATTCCTTTTATATAATTCATAAGGGTATCCTAGCTAAGTGTAACCCAAAGATCATAATGGTATTTGGTTACTTAATTTTATGGTAATTAATTTCCACCATGTGTTACTCAAGATAATCCATGGGAACCCTTCTTTGGAAGAACCTTCCAATCAAATGATCAAGGTATTGACATGTGTTTTTTTGGAATGAATATAACACTTAGTATAATTTTAAAGTGGAGTTAATATCACCATCTTATCTCATGTTATTCCCTTTACAGGTTTTCATACTTCTGATGATTTAGTATGGAAACATATTATGACAACCCTCATTTTAATACACCCTAATTCATGATTTATTACATAAAGGTACACATAATATAATCCCATAATATTTTGATTCATAGTGTCTTTGGGTAATTAGGTACACAAGAAAAATAACTTTCAATATAAATATAATGACATAAACAAAAACTCCATAACATCTCCATAAATCCTCTTGATTCTTCTAAAACTGCATGGTATAACCTAAGGATGTACATAAGAAAGGGGTAAGATATAAAGCCTAGTAATGGAATAATAAAATAATAACATGATGAAAGTAATACATGCGATTTAATGGTAATATCAAGGTAACATAAGAAGGGTGAGAATCATAAACTTGAACATCAAAGCATTAAATTAGATGATAACATGAAGGAAACACGGGAATGAGGTAGCAACATAAAACATGACATATTAAACATAAGTCAAGGATAAAAACCTAGAAATACCAATATAGTGTTCTTAAGATAACATCTTATGCTCCATAAATTGTATATCATGAGATAAAAACACTACTCAATGCATTAGAGGGATATATAATTTTGGGCCCACCTATCACATTCATATCATGTACATGCATAAGTTTTCAACATATATCATACAACATAATGATGCATTTCATCAATTTAAATCCCATTATTAAGGAGTGTGGTTTAAATACATGTAAGTACAAATAAATGAAGGATAATTACATCTACTTCAATACCCTTGAGTGGAAATGGATATGGTTATTCACTACACAAATGTTTAGCATGGTAATAGGGGTATATAATGATTCATTGAAGGGTTTAATGAGAGTTAAAGGGATATATCATCACTTGAAAATAATAATGAACATAATATGGATGTGTAAGAACACATCCCAACATTTATAATAGGAAATAAAAAGTCATAATATAAATAATGTTCTTGAATAAAGAGAAGGAGAGGATATCTTACCTTGAAAAGGCACTTCTAAAAGATTGGCAGGATCTTCTTAAGATCTTGGTAACACATTTATAGGGATCTAGAGAGGTAATGTTATATTAGATTTGTGATCAATGGGTTTTTAGTGAATAGTAATGGGATTTTGGGTGGTATTTTATTGAAAAGAGATGGGAATTCATTATTAATTTCTAAACTTAGATCTTGGGATCTATATGATAAATTAATCCAAACCACAAACCATACCATAGTTTTTTCCCATGGTTTTAGAAAAATTGGAGTGGGATTCATTAATTTATAATTTTAATATCCAAACTCATTAAAATAAAACCCTTAGGGATGTGGAAGTGTGTCATATTCGTAAACAATTAATTTTAAAACCATAAAATGTAATGTAGGATTTGGATGGTTAATTAAGGGTTTATAAAATTAATAAAATAATTTAAAAATATATTATTTTAAAGGGAATATATAATCCTGGTCATTTATACTATTTGAGAATTTATTACATCACTTTTGGTCTCTTAGGTTGTCATAATACATACCAAATATTTATATCATATTTAATTTTTACCTAAAAGTTCTATTGTCTGTGAAAATTATGAAAAAGTAACGATTGGAAAATTTGACATTATAATCTCAAGAAAAATATGTTTTTTATCAATATAATTATATAAATATTAAAATTTTACACTTTTAAATCAAAAATCCCTATTTGTTGAAAAATATGGGTTTTTACAATGATAAGAGTTTCTGACCCTTATAAAAATTACATTTGAATTCATAGAATTATATTTTCATTTATATTTAAATATATATTATTTAATAAGACTATTGTATTAAAATAAAATTTATTTCAAAACTTTATAAACTAATCAAAAATATTTTCCTAATTGAAACTAAATATTTTCCAAAAATACAATTTGTGTTTCATCGTATCAAAATATAATTTTTATAAAACTCGTAACGTAATCATTATAAAGTAATAAAAAAGATAATTATAATCATTATTTTATTAAAAATAAAAATATAAAAATTCATACTATTAGGTTCTAGATAAATAACCCCTTATTACATCAGCATATCCCCAAAGGGTAAGGTGTGTGATCATGACACTTTGTTGGGGTAGTTACGAGAACATGGTTTGGGCCATAATCTCGATGAGCTTAAAAATCATCCATAAATTTTTTTCTCTCAATATTTATTTGTTGAATATTGTCTTGGTCTTGGTCAATGTAAAATCCCAGTGATTCCATCTCCCTCATAAGCTCTGATAAATGGGATTCATAGGTTACAATCCTACTCATCAAGACCATCGCTTCTTCCATCCGTGTTAATTAGAATTTATCTTAACCCTTAATATACAAATCTTAATGGTCATTGTATAATAGCTATATTATCAATGGTTATGATGCTTAATGGAATTTTAAAATATAATGGACTATAAATATCCAAAATATCCAAATTAGTGAAAGTGTTTTCTATAACTACATTAATTAATAATGCATTTATTAATTCAAAAAGTGAATTTCCTTTATAAAAGTTAAGGTTATTACATTCTTCCCCCTTCATAAATTTCACTTTAAAAATTTTAATTTCATAAATTAAAATAGATGAGGGTATTTATTTTTCATCTCATCTTATGGTTCCCAAGTTGCTTCCTCAAATTTATGGTTCTGCCACAATACTTTAACTATGTGAGTTGTCTTTTTTCATATAACATTTTCTCTATGATATAATATATTTAACAGCTAATCCTCGTATAAAATATCATTCTAAAATGGTATCACCTTTAGATTTAGTATGTGTGAGGGTTCTGGTATGTACTTCCTTAATAGGTATACATGGAACATGGCATTTACTTGAGATATGTTCGATGGGAGTCCTGGTTTATGGGCCACAACTTTTATGTGATAAAGGATATCAAAGGGGTCGATTCATCTTGGACTAAGTTTTCTATTCTTCTAAAACCTCATGAATTTCTTCCATGGAGATATATAAAGAAAAATATTATCTCCAACCTCAGACTCTAAGTCTCTTTGATGATTATCTATATAGATCTTCAATCAAATTTTTGTGAATTTCATACGATGATGAATGGTTTGAATCTTCTTTGTCATCTCTTGGATAAGATTAGCTCTCATCAACTTCTTCTCTCCAACTTCATCCTAGAATGTTGGAGTTTGACACCTATTCCCATGCAGAACCTCATAAGGTATCATTTTAATTCTAGAATAGAAACTATTGTTATATAAGAAATTAACTATGTGGAGGTGTTAGTCCCAACATCCTTGGAAATCCATTGAACATGATCTCAGCATATCCTCAAGAGTTTGAATAATCCTTTTAGATTTTCCATCCAAATGAGGGTAATAAGAAATACTGAAACTAATCTCTAAATACAATTATTTTTGAAGGATTCTATAGAATATTAAGGTAAACCTCATATCTCAATCAAATACAATGGAGAGTGTCACTCCATGTAGTCTTAAAACTTCCCTTATGTATACCTTAGCGAGTTGGTCAAGATAGAAATATTCCTTGAAAATAATTAAATGCACTAACTTTATAAGGTGATCAACTACCACACAGATGATTTTATTTCCTTTAGCTGTCCTGGGGAGTCCTACAACAAAATCCATGGTTATGTTTTCCTATTTTCATACCAGTATGGGAAATGGTTTCATCATACCCTTAGACTTATGTCATTTAGCCATTACTTGTTTCCATACTAAGAATCAAGATACAAATTCAGCAATCTCCTTCTTCATGTTATCCCACAAAAAGTTTTGATGAGGATATATATACATATTATTGATTCCTAGATGAATAGATAAGGATTAGTTATGTACATCATCCAAAATTTTCATCTTAAGGTGTGGTTTTTATGGGACTCATATCCATGTTTCAAATTTTATAAATACATCTTTAGAAAAATTGAACTCTAGAATATTCACTACCTTTTCTGTATCAATTCATTATCATTTTAGTCCTCTTTTATCCTATCAAGAATAGATGTTTGAGTAGTTATTTGAGTAAGGAAAGATGAATTTCCTTTTATTATAACCATGTCCATCCTTTTCATGTCTAAGAAGATTGGATCCCTTGAAATCCTAATCATGGATAGGGTTATAGGATATTTTTTAATCAAAGAATATACCACTATGTTTTCCTTCCCAGGAATGTAATAGATTGAATGATAATAATCCTTGATCATATCTAACCACATTCATTGGCGTATATTTTACTCATTTTGTTTGAATATATACTTGAGGATTTTATGATCTATATATATGTCACACTTCTCCCTATAGTGATAATGTCCCTAAATATTCAATGTGAAGATCACTATATCCAATTCTATATCATGTGTTTGATAGTTAAACTAATGTATCTTTAAATAGTGATAGGTGTAGTCTATCAATTTTTCATCTTGCATGCATACACATCCCAATACTTATTTTGGAAACATCACTCTAGATCAAAAATCATTCCCCATTGGTGGGTAATGTGAGCATAGGTGTAGTGATTATCCTCTTCTTAAACTCTTTAAATCTCTCTTATAATTCATCATTTTATAAAAACTTGACTCCATTCAAAGTCATAATGGTTAGTGGTCTTGAAAATCATGATAAGTTTCTCAGAAATCATCAATAGTACCCAGATAATTCAAGGAAACTATGAATTTCCATCACAAATGTTAGTATGTTCCATCATTTAATTGCCTCTATTTTTGAAGGATCCATGTATATCTATTTTTTAGTGATAACATGCCCTAGGAATGTTAATTTCTCCATCCAAAACTCTCATTTATTTTACTTTTCATTTGACTTTTCTTTCTGCGAGATCTTTTTTATAGTATTCAAATAGTCCTCATGTTCTTCCTTTATTTTGGAGTAGATAAGAATATCATATACAAATACTACCATAAATTTATTAAAACAATAACAAAAGACTCTATTCACTAATTCTATTAATATTATTGGATCATTAGTGAGAACAAATGGAATCACCCTGAACTCATAGTGCCTGTAACGTTTATGAAAATTAGTCTTGGGGATATCCAACTTATTCAATTTTAATTGATAATATCCTAACTAAAGATCCACCTTAGATAAGAATTGGGATCCACATAAATAATCTATCAAGTCATCAAATGTAAGAGGATACTTTTTCTTTATTGTGATCTCATTGAGCTCATGATAATCAATGCATAAGTGCATTGACCCATCCTTCTTGAAAAAGAGGACTAGTACACCCTATGGTGAAGCAATTGGGAATATAAACCCTTTATAAATATTATCATATAGCTACTTCTTCAGATCCTCAATTTCAAAAATGGACATTATATAAATAATCTTGTATATTGGAAAAGTTCTAGGTATAAGATTGATTGAGAACTAAACCTCACAACTTGGTGGAAGACCAGGAAATTATTTGGGAAACACATCATCATATTACCTTAAAATGGGAATGTCAATAAGGATGATATTTTCCTTATTAAAAATAATTATATATGATTTCTCATAATGAAATAATATCCATTCATCATATGATGATACTAAAGAATATTCATCACACTCCTTGAACTTGTTTAGAATCGGAGAGATATTTGTGATGTGGAGGGTGATTTCCTTATCTCATAAATTTATATTTTTTCTATACAAGGAAAGTTATTCCATACCTATGATAGAATCAAATTATGATAAAGGGGGTATTATAAGGTTCATTGGGAATTTTATCCCACAAATATGGATAGGGGAGGATTTATATTCTTGGGATGCAATAATTTCCTCATTTTCCATTTTCACCGATATATATACTTCCATGTTTTGTAGTGGTGTTTGAATAATTATATTAAACATGTGTGATACAAAATAATAAGTAGAAACAGAATCAAATAATACATTCACTATTAATTAATGAATAAATATCATACCTATCACCATGTTGTTGTTAGGATCCACCTCAATAGTTATGATTTCATAATCCCTCCCTTGCTCTCTAGGCCTTCTAGGTTGTTTTCAATGGTTATTATTAACAACCATTGGCTTAGGGAATTGTTTTTCATAGTGTCCTTGTTCCCTATAGTTAAAACATTGGAAAATAGGATGAGGGTTGAAAGAAGTATTCCTTTATTCTATCACGTTAGTTCATTTATCCTAATGACATTACTAGTTAGGTTCCCTTCCTTCCCACACCTAAATCAATTCCTTGTCACATTCATAAAATTTATAGGATACTTCTTCCCACACTTTCAATAAGGGGGATGTTGGACTTTCTTTCCACCATGACCAGGATTAAGATCCATTCTTATCTTTCTATCTCTAGACCCATGAGACACTTAAGACTCTTTGGTCTCCTTTTTTCCTTTTAGGGAACATCAAACAATTTACTCGTAGTTATCAAAGTATCTAATCACCAAATATTTTCCTAGACTCAAATTTATCTTGTCAATGAAGAAGTTAAATTTAATTATAAGGGAAATAAAAAATTCTAATGTGTATCATGAATGTATTTTAAATTTTTTCTAGTATTCCCCAACAGATTCATCGTCACTTTTCTTGAGACTAAGTAAATCCTTCTCCATTTTCAATCATAGAGTGTGAGAATAATATTTATTGGAAAAAAATCCATAGTTATTTCTACTCTATCGCTTCGATCTCTTTCTTAGGATTTGTATTTTTTATCAATATCCACCATTTATAAGATTATCCCTCCACATAATAAACATCCAGTACAACTTTATCTTACTGGAATAATTTAGTACGGAGAAGTTCTTTTCAATGGAGTTGATCTTTTGTTCCATGATTAAGTGATCATAAGATCCATTGAAATTCAAAGGCCTTTTTCACATAAAGGTCTCAACTGAAAATTTATATTTCTTAATGGGATATGGTTTTTTCACTTGATTCAACTTTCTTTTAAAAACATGAATTTTCTGAGAAATTATTATCATGAAGTTCTCGATTCCTACTCTCATCGGGTTGGGAATATCATTTGGTAAATTGTTATAGTGCTCATCATGTTGGTTATTGAATCGGTTCCTCTTATTCGCAAACATTGACTAAAATAAATGGAATATTAGGGATGAGAATTTTAAAACTAATAAACAGATAAAAGAGAAACTATGTACATTTAAGAGATAACTCATAAATGGCATACATTACTTATATTATGAATTTATAGGTTTCAACCTAAATTATCCATGATCAATTTTCTTATATAAAATATTATGTGAATTTATATTCCCCGCATAATGGTTCGTAAAGAGCATTTAAATTTAAAAAATAATATCCCCTAGGAGTTTCAGAACATGTGTGTAGTAAGGTATCTTTTTTTCACCTTGTGCTAATCAAGTCAAGCCATATGCACCCATTTTGGGGTTATTAACCCTAGGTACAATTGTGGAAGATCCACATTCAATTATAGTAAGATGAAAGGGATTTATTTTATTAGAAACCACTTACTCTATTAGTTACCAAAATATATGGATCTTTTCCTATGTTTAGTCTTATCCCAAAGGCTTTCACTGGGGTTTTTTAATCCTAATCCCAAGAATAACTAATCTTTCATTTGATACCAACTATGACAACCCAAAATTTAATACACCATAATTCATGATGTATTACATAAAGGTACATATAATATAACCCAATAAGATCATTAGGCCTAGTTTATTTGGGTAATTAGGTACATATCATAACAACTTTAAATAGAAATATAATGACATAAAATAAAACTCGATAATTTGCCCTTAAATTCTCTTGATTCTTTTAAAACTGCACGGGATAACCTGAGGATGTACATAAGAAAGGGGTCATATATAAATCCCAGTAAGGTAATAATTAAATAATAACATGATAAAATTAATACATGTGAGTAAATAGGCATATCAAGGTAACATAATATGGGTGATAATCATAAACTTGAACATCAAATCATGATATAAGATAATAACATAAAGGTAACATAGGATTGTGGAAACAATATAAAACATGACATCATAAACATAAGTCAAGGATAACCACCTATAAATCATAACATAGTATTATTATTATAAAATCTTATGAACCATATATAGTGTCTCATCAAATAAAAACATTACCCAATAAATTTGAGGGCTATATAATTTTGGTTCCACCCTTCACAGTCATCTCATGTACATACATAAGTGTTCCACATAGATCATACAACATAAGGATATATTTCATCACTTTTAATCCCATGGTTAAGTAGTATGGGTAAAATACATGGAATTACCCAATAAATAAAGTACAATTAAATTTATGTGAATATATTTGAGTGGAAATAGGGATGGGTATTCACTATACAAATGTTTGGGATGAAAAATCACAGGATAATTTCAGCAGCATAATGGGGGTACATAAGGATTCATAGAATAGTTTAATGATAGTTAAATGGGTATCTCATAAATTTTATATAATAAGGATATTAATATGGATGTGTAAGAACATATCCCAACATGAAACATTAGAAATCAAAGTGCATAATCTAAAGAAGGTGCTTGAATAAAGGGGGGAGGAGAAGATCCCTTACCTTGAGAGGGCACCTCTAAAAGCTTATGAGGGGCTTGTTAAGAGATTATAAACCCATTGGGAGGTATATAAAGAGGTAAGGTAAGAGTAAATTCATGATAAAAGTGTTTTTATTGAATATTAAGGGGATTTTGTGTGGGTTTTATAGTAAAAAAGACGGGAATTATTTATTAATTTCTAAACATAAGTTTTGCACTCCATATAATAAATTAATCCAAACTAAAAACCATCCCATGGTTTTTTAACATTGGTTTCTACCAAAGTTTAGTGGTTTTAATGAGTTTAAAATTTTAATAACTAAACTGATTAAAATGATACCCTTAGTGAGGCGTAAGTGAGTCATGTTCATATTAATTTTAAAACATGAAAATATAATATAGGTTTCAGAGGATTCATTAAGGTTTTATAAAATTAATCAAAAAACTTAAAAAAATATTATTTTAAAGGTTATATATAATATTGGTCATTGATACTCTTTAGGTTATTTATTATATCAATTTTTTCATTTATTATTTCATAATACATTCAGTATACTTATACCATATTTAATTTTTACCCAAAAATTTGACTATCTCGTAAAATTATGAAAAAATTACCATTGGATAATTTTGACATAATGATGATGAAAATAATATTTATTTTATCAAAATAATTCTCTAAATAATAAAATTTACACTTTTAAATGAAAAATCCTTATTTACTGAAAAATATGGGTTTTTTACAATGATAACAGTTTACAAGCCTTATAAAAATTACATTTGACTTCATAAAATTATATAATCATTTATATTTAAATAAATATTATTTAAAAATAATATTTTATTAAAATAAAATTTATCAAGAAAATTATTGAATGTGGTGGCTGGCCAAGACATGTTTCATTTGCTGGATGCTCCTCCTTCAGGAATTTAATCTAGAAATTAGAGATAAAAAAGGAGCAGAGAATGTGGTGGCTGGCCATATCATTAGGATTCACCCATCCTCGGTAATAGAATAATCCCCCTATATTCCCATTAATGACATGTTTCCTGATTAGAAATTGTACCGAGTGCACGATTTTATTCCTTGGTATGCCGAAATTGTAAATTATTTAGTAGCATCTTGAATTCTTACTAATTTCAATAAAAACCAAGCTAGTCGTCTAAAACATGAGTCTCGTTAGTATATTTGGGATGACCCCTATCTCTGGCACAAATGTAGCGATTAAGTCCTTAGGCGTTGTGTTCCTGATAGCGATTTTCAGTCTGTCCTTAGATTCTGCCACACTCTTGATTGTGGGGGGCACTTTGGTCCCCAATGGACTACCCTCAAGGTCCTTGATTCTAGTCTCTTTTGGTCAACACTTTTTCGGGATGCCCATGCTTTTTGCAAATCTTGTCCTCATTGTCAAAGAATGGGGAATTTCTCTAAAAGAAATGAAATTCCATAACAACGATTGCTCTTTCATGACATTTTTTATGTTTGGGGCATTGACTTTATGGGTCCATTTCCCAATTCCTTTGGAAACTTGTACATTATTCTGGCATTTGATTACGTGTCAAAATGGGTAGAGGCACGAGCTACAAGGATTGATGATTTTAAGGTAGTTTTAGAATTTTTGAGAAACCAAATCTTCTGTAGGTTTGGCTTACCTAGTTTCATCATCAGTGACCAGGGTTCTCATTTCTGCAACTGAACAATGAAATCACTTTTGCATCAGTATGGGGTTGGTCATAAAATTTCTACGACATATCATCCACAGAACAATGGTCAAGCTGAGGTGTCAAATAGAGAGGTAAAACAAATTCTTCAAAAAATGGTTCAACCAAATATAAAAGATTAGAGTCTTCAACTTTATGATTCATTATGGGCCTACCATACTACTTTTAAAACTCCCATTAGAATTTCACCTTATCGTCTTGTGTTTAGAAAGAGTTGTCACCTACCTGTTGAGATTGAGCACCGGGCCTACTGGGCCATCAAACAATGCAATTCTAATCTTTCTGGTGCGGGTGCCCAAAGTAAGCTGTAGATTCAGGAATTGGAGGAAATGAGAAGAGATGCATATGAAAACTCCAGGATTTATAAGGAGCGAACCAAGGCTTCCCATTACCGTCTTATCCTTCAACATTAGTTCCACATTGGGCATAAGGTCCTACTTTATAATGCAAGGCAGAAGTTGCATCCAGGTAAGCTTCATTCCCGCTGGTTTGGCCCATACACTATTATTAATGTATCCCCATTTGGTGTTGTCCAGGTTCAAAATGAAGAAACCAAGAAAACCTTCACTGTCGATGGGCAGCAGCTGAAGCACTTCCACGAAGCCCTTTTAGAGTTCCCAATGGAGGAAATACATGTTCAAGAAGCAACATATCAGTAAAATACACCAGGTTTTATGCTTCCTTCTCACCTTCTCAATTATTATAGTGAGGACACTGCACATTCTAGGTGTGGGGGGATGGGTACATTTATGGGTTAGATAGGAATTTTCATCATTTTTTTCTTTCTTTCTTCTCTTTTTCACCTTTTTTATTGTATTTTCACTTTTCCCTATATTTTTGAGTTCATTAGGCTTTCCATTGTCTTTCTTATTTCTTCTCTTTTTCTCCTTCTTTATGGTATTTTCATTCCCCCCCCCCATCAAAAATTTCAAAGTTCCATGATTCGATGACCATAAAAGGGGGAAAGTAAAAATAACATAAAGAATGGTGAAAAAGAATTTTTGTATGAAGTTAACATCAGGGATTGATTTTTAGTGAATTGGTTTTCTGTTAATGATATAAATGGTTGTATCACTGTGAAACATTTGAGATGACTGATGCCCCTTGTGTAAGTAGTTTTTGGGAAAACTGTGTCACTAATATCTCCATACATTTTTGCACTAAACCACGAAGTGTGAATATTTCTTACTTAATATAAGGTAAATATATGTTAGGTTAATATTTTTCAGATTTAAATGATATTTTCATACATTCATTCCTTATCCGATCTGTTTCATTACTGTACTAGATTGACCTATGTGTGTGTACCTAATGTCCGACTGTTGTACGCCCTCAAAAAAATGTGTCTTGGGAAGGTCAAAAACCACACCTCCTCAACTTTTGATCTTGTTATAACTATTGCAATTAGTGTCGTGAGGAGATCAAATAAGGGTTGAGAGATGAGTGTGAGATTTGTTCCAAATGAAACTTCAAAAAAAATATAATAAATGAGGGGAGTGATTAAATGTGAAAAATATGGAGATATCTAGGTCAGGAGATTATGGTTTGACTTCTGGGAATGCTTAAGTGAGTGGGTCTTGAAATATGATTGCAAAGGATGTAAGAAGGGTTTGGTGTAAAATCATTTAAAGATGAATAATGTTAAAATAACCTATATTTATTTGATAGAGAGTGGAAATAATACCATGGAATGGTTTTCACACACACACATGGAAATTTAGTGGAATAGTTGACTTTTGAATTCCTTTCTCATGTTGGTGTCATGAATCTCTTTGAATTTTATTGTGATATGATTTATGAGACATCTTTTTTCATAGGAAAAACTCCTTGGTGTGGTTTGTGCATTGATCTAATTACTTTAATGAATTAAAATTTCCTCAAATGTTAAATCTTCATGATGTTGGGAATATTTATATGCCACATTTTATTTGGATATGTGACTTTTCCCAGGAGTGCAAATGTTTAGGTGTGGGGGTGTCATCGTACCACAATTCACTGTGTAATTTTAACCTTTACACCACTGTGTTGAACTTGTTTTATGTTGAAAATTATAAAAATAATGACAAGTTGCATTCCATTTTTGAATCATTTATTTTGTTTTTATCACTATTAAAAAGGTCAATGATACTTTTTTTGATGATTCCATTGCAGGAAGAGGTGATTTGGAGGGCCCATGATGATGTCCAAGAAAAATAGGCCAAACTGTGCAGGATCTAAGCACACCAGTGTATTAATCGGCACACTGATACTATACTGTGAATTCAATTGGGCTTAAATTTTTTTTCTGGTCCAAAATCCATTGGTCTACATTTCATATGAAGAAACCCAAGACTCATTCGGTCATATGATGTCCTTGCCGACCTGATTTGTCCAGCACACCAAATCTGCACAGGGTCAAAATTGGTATGCTGTGATCTATCCATATCTCAGGCTATAGGTGTCAAAATTGCGCCAAACTTTCTATGGAGACATCCAAGAGGTGGCTCTACAACTTTTTTATTTTCTACAAATCTAGATAAGGTTGTCCTGAAGGTCGAAACACCTGTGACAAGTAATTTTAATAATTCTGTGTGCTCAAAACCACCTTCCCATTTTCCTATAAAATGGCACCTTGGGTTCCTCATTTGCAAGTTCGATCAGGAGGAAAAGATCTAGTATTTTGGAGACCCAAAGGAGTTATCTCCTCATAATTGAAGTTCTCAAGTCCCTTATCATCATAGTGGGATCAATAATGAATAAGGAGTTCCACCCGAGCCTTCTCCTCCTCTCGATGGAGAGCTAAACAGTGGATGATCATTTCGAGGGAGCTACACATACTTGGGAGGGAGTTTCGGCACTTTATACTCTACTATTTTTGTGTAATTTTTGTGTGGATTATTTCACTTATGTTTTATCTAAACATTTTTCTCCTCTGAATTCATTTTTTGGGTTTAATTAAGTGAACTGCTTTTCATTTTAACACCGATTGGGTTGAAAGTTCAAGTGGGAAACTTGAGTTGTTCCGATTGGGAAACACAAGGATCCTCTTTCTCTCACACATACAAAATATTTTAGTATGATTTGGTAACCTTTAATCTGTTCTTGAAGTCCAACCCTTGACAACACGATTGTTGTGTCACGGGTTGGTACTTTGTGCAACGTTTAGAGAGGGAAGAGGGTAATCAAGATCTTGACAACCCTCAGCCAAAGAACTAAACAAAACCATGTGAAGTTTTCAGAACAATGAACTATCCAAGATGTGTAGTGAACTTGAATTGATCTCCTTATCTCATAATTATTAAACCACCACTTTATTCTATCAACTATTAAACTCTTTATGTTAAGTTATTTTATTAAAACTATTTTCAAAATCACCCCCCTCTTTTAGTAATATTTATTAAAAATACATACTCAAAACCTATCAAAACTCTTCAAGAGAATACCTAGGTTATACCCTAGACTATAAATTAACCTTAAAAACATTATAAATTTGATGTTTCATGACAGTGCGGTCAGTTATTCAAAGAGAAAAAGATATTTTCCTCAATAAATGTTTTAAATGAAATTTCAAAGTGTTATTTAGAAGAAAATGATTTTTGAAAATGATTTATTAAATATATTTTCAAAGAAAATTTATTTTTTTTAAGATACACTCTAAGTGAAATTTCAAAATCTTTCTCCATTTAAGATGGAATCCTTTGATATAGTTTAAGATTTATTGGGTACATGATATAAGAACACCATTCATATCATTTCTTGAATGGTCTATGTTTTTATGGATTGATGTTTATGAATTTTTTTTCTCTTTAATGGGTTATACGATGATAAATTCTTATGAAATAATTTTCTTTTAATGGGTTATTCTAGGATGAAATTTTAATGAACCAACTAAGAATACCATCTAAACCGGTACTCAATCTGATTCTCCACTAACCTAAAGAGCATTCCTAATCTCCATAGGTAGGAGATAAGCACATAGGAATAAATTAATAATCATTGGGAATGATTTCTCCCTCAAAGTATTACAATAAAATAGTATAATGAAGAAGCACCATCAGATATATATCAAACAATACATATATATCATAGTACAAAGAGACTCTAAAAAACTGAAAGTAGAAAATAATAACCAAAACACATCGCCTAGTGGTCCACAGTCACCCACCATATCCTAAGTCACTTGCCCTTGGTCACCCTAACTCAAAACCACAAAGAAAGGTAAGATCACAAACACCTGCTATAGGATAATAAAGGCTGAAAACACAAAAAGTTACAAGAAGGGTGTGAGCTAAAGAGCCCAGTAGGATTCCACCAAATATTATATTAAGTTACTTCATAAGGTAATTAAAATATTCTAAAAGATGAGTACAAAGGATAGATTAAGAGGATTATTTTAAAAAAAGAGTTTTAAAATTTAAAAATCATTTATAAAACCAAACCTATAAAACAGGCCATTTCACCATTTAAAAACCAAATATTTTCTTGAAAAGATTTGAAAATCATTTCTCAAGCTAAATTCAGGTAATCAAGAAAATATGAGAATATGTACCTGACATAGAAATACAAACAAGAGTATAAAATTGAGTTAAGGTACATAATAACAAGAAATGAAGAAAGCAAGGAAACTCTAGTTCCAAATAGTGACAAAAAATGTTGTCATGTATCGAGATCAAGTATATTGATGTCATGGGTACAACCTAGGAATGATAGTGATTCCACCTCAGAATAGCTAATTAAATCATGACTAATTTTTGGGATTACATCTAGTCGCACAGGTCTAAAGAAAACCATTTACACACACACCCTCTTTCCTAGATGTAAGTCCATAGTATGAACCTTTCATGCTCTCTATGGATCCACTAGAAGGGTGTGAGTCTTCTAGTGAAGCATATATCTAGGCTATCTCATCTAACTATCTAGGTTCCCATGACTAGTAAAAATAAGTGAGTGAGATAATCATGATACAAGGATCACTTGGGGATCCTATTCAAACATAGGAAATGACCCAAACATCATATCTTGATCTCATCCACAAACTCCCTCAAATTAAATAATACCATTTTCAACACCCAATAATGGGAATTACAAGAATCAAGAAAGTTACATAAAGGGGTTATTACAAGATAGGATCACCATAAGGTTCCAACTAGGCCATCAATAACCATCAATTCAATTAAAATAATTTTAAATAATTCAACATTAAAAAAGGTTAATCATAACCTCTCCTTTTCCCAAATCATCATTATAATTCCAAATAGGAATTTAAAATAATCATTTATTTCAAAGCATACCTAAAGTATTTAAAGTAAGAATTAAAATTTTAAAAACGATTGAATACATTTCAAAACATGGGTTTACACCCTCTTTCCATGTGAATAAATCATTTATTTCAAATAACCCAAGAATACCCATTGTAAAACAAGGTCAAAATCATTCAAAGTGGGTTCTTGGTCATTTAATAAATTAATACATTTAAAACTATTTAGAAAACATCAAATAGTTTAATTCATTTAATTCAAATCAAGGAATTACATTTTATAAATCAAAACTTGGTCTTAATCCCTTAATTTCACCAAAATACCCTTTAAGAGATCTTTGAAAATTAATCCAAACAAACATGGAATTTAAAAAAATCATTAAAAGGTGATAGATTTCAATATTATATCCATTCAATTAATTACATGTTCAATTCAAAGAGAAATTGGTCAAAGAAGAATTTACGAGGAATTAAATGGATGAATTTCATAGAACATGTGTTAGAAATTAGAAAACGTGTATATATGAATTTACATAGAAATAATTAATTAAAAAATTAAGGAAAATCATAGAAACACTTACTTGGGAAAATAAGGAATCAAACTGTAATGAATCTGAGATGTGTCACCTCTAATAGTGATCACCAGATCAAAGAAAATAGATCTTGAAATAAGAGATAAGAGATCCTAGATCTACAATTTCACATCAATCAATCAATATACAATAAATCAAAAGGTCATCATAACCTTTAGTAAGGATAAATCAAGAGAATAAGGGATATCAATGATTAAGAAGAGAATAACTCACTGAAAGAGAAGATCTCTACTTTAATTAGTGCTTCGATCTACCAAGGAATGATGTTTGGTGAGAAAAAATGTCTCTGGAGGGCTCCCAAAAGCCTAAGTATCATATTTGGTTTGATTAGGAGGATTTTAGGGTTAATTAGGTGGATTTAAAAAATTTAATTACAATTTTCATAACTTTCATTACTGTTCACACAGTTTCCTGGGCCAAGTAGCACAGTTAGTGCTAACCATGCGCAAACTGTGCAACAGGTTGCACACTATGTTTAAACCATGCAAAAACCATGTCCAAACCGTGCAAAAAGTTTCACACTTTTTTTAAACCATGAAAAAACTATGAAAAATGTTGCACACTTTGTTTAAACCATGCTTAAACCATGAAACAGGTTGTACACTTTTTTTAACTATTAAAAAACCATGAAAAGGCCTAGAAACCTTTAAAAAGGTTTCAAAAAAACTCTGGAAGTAACCCATAAAGAAATCCAATCATTGGATATTCAAATTAATGGGTCAAAAAACATATAAACAAGTAATGGTATGTTATAACCTCCCCCACCATAGGTCTTTCTATCCCCAGAAATATTACAATTTGAATGATAGAATAAGATGATATAGGAAGAACTTCATCACTCATTTTGTGAGGTGAATGGTCCATGGTCCATAATAGAGACTCACCCAAAGATTAACAACACACAAAAATCCACAATATCAAAACACCAAGGTCATAACATGTCTCCAAAGTAGAGAATTACCGGAGACCTAGCATAGGTATCCCCACCATTTAAATATTCATCAAAATGGTGTAACATAATAAAAGAAAACATCTAAGATCAAGTATCTATAAGTAAGGAAAATAAAAAACAAGGATTTTTACCCTGGGTAAGTACTCAATGGTATCATAGGATTTTTCAAAAATGAGCCTAATACTTCAATGATCTCATTAAAACAATTGTCATCACCATTGTGTGACTATTCTATCAAAAATACACTTCATCCTAGTTTCCCAAGTACATTCCCAAGGCTTATCCAAGTCCAACTAAAAAGTTCTCAAATGTCTAGGATAGTTCACAATAGGTAACTATACTCTCATGAGGGAGATCATATATTACAAATTAATTGGGATCTTACCATAAAGTCTAAACAAAATGAAACCAAGGAGAAACAATCACGATATTAGGAAAAGGAAACCATTATTACAGCATCAATTCAAAAATTACCCAAACCAAGTTCCACAAGATAACAAAACAAAAGGTTTCTAAAAACAGACAATCCATAAGAATGAAAAACTAATGTGTTTCCACTACAACATTGAAAACAACAAGCTGGAAACCAAAATCTCTTTCACATCATGAAAAGCTTAAATATGATGCCTATGTATAGAGCTTTATTATCATGAATTATATGATTCCCTGAAGTTAGTAGCTGATGATTCTGACCAAATTTTATGTTTTGAGTTTTATAACTTATATAACCTCTAAAGGTGACTTTAATGGACACACCATCCACAATCATTTGGAGAACCTGCACACCACCTATTAGAATGACTAAGTTCTATACACTTGAAACACATGAGAGGCATACTCCTTTCTCAAGAAGGATGCACTTTAAAAATCATGAAATGTGAATTAATCCCTTTTTGTTACTTTATTATCTCTAATTTGGCTTAGAAATCCATATTGATCATCCCTGAATAAGAGATCAACCCATCCATAAGCATGATGAATTTGAGTTATGGGTTTATACCATTTCTAAAATAAATATCATTATTGATATCATCATGAACAAGACTTGGTATGAAAAATACCAAATGTGAGAATTTATTGGTATACTTCGCAATCTATATCTCATCTTTACCAAAACACAATAACTCAAAAACTTTATCCTTATTTACTTCCTCTGGGTGCAGTGATTGAATTAATGATTACTTGAAGGATTCCCAAGATATTAATGCATGCAAATAAATGGGAATAATAAATTTCCACCATTTTAGAATAGGTCCCTCAAATAAATAGTCAATAGGATTAACCTTTAGAGTATCAGGAGTCTTGAGAGAATTGAAGATCACATCAACTTCTTCAAGACACTTTACTACCTTGAGAGAACCTTATTCTCCTTTATAAGAAGGTGGATAACAATCTAGGAATTTAAGGATGGGGTTAAAAGGATTGAAAGTCTCTAGCTCCACCACTCAATATGGAGTCTGGGTATAGTTTTCTACAATGGATTATACTTCTAGAAGACATGAAGAACCACCAGGAGGATCACACCATTGGACCAAAATTCTATCTTTCTTGAATAAATTTCTGGGATACATTTCTAAAAATCACAAAACATAAGTATATCAACTCAAGAATCAAAGAACACTCAAACATAGAACAAATTTTTTTAAAAATTAATTCACAATCCACTTTAATCAAAACATCATTGATTTCTTAACACAAAAGATTTCACTATTTATAAAGAATTAATCATGACATTCAGAATGATAAACCCTTTTATCAATCAATTATAGTTTCAAAAACCCTTTACCGTCATATATAAATTATTCCATGGTTTTAGAAGCATTAATACCATTTTACAATTATGAAAACCATTCTTATTTTAAATCCATTAAAAAACAAAATTCGTACTTAAAATGTTTTTTTATCACATCACATAAGAGTCATTGATAATTAGTTTTTCAAACATAAAAAAACTATAAAACTAACTTTTTGGTTATTGAAAACATTTATCAATGAACTTAAAAAACATTTTTAAAGACACAATTTAGTTTTTACAAGTTATTTAGAATTATAAACAAGGTATTAAATTTTAAATAACCAAAAAAGATCATGAAACAACCCACATCCACAACCCACATAACCAAACTCACATAAGTGAAGTCAGTTGTAAGAAAATGGATAAGGTTTCAAGTTTATAACCAAGTTAGAACTGAAAAAATCTTGGTTGTATTATCTGTTAAATTACACACCAACATTGAAACTGTTCATCATTGTATTTCCAAATCAGCCACACTGATTCCTCATAGTTTACCAGACCATTAAAACATGGTTCCACTTTAGTCATCCTTCCATTCTAGTTCAAAAAATCATAAGAGATACCCCAAATCAAAGATAGTCTCATTAGAATTCTAAATATAATTTATCATTATAAACCTAATAACTCAAAATAAAGACTCAAATCCCAACATCCCTGGTAACTCAAGTCTCTCCATGAAGGGGTAGTGATCAAGCACTTACTCATGGAATAACTCTTGAGTCCCAACACATTCTTAATCACCTTTCTACCATGACTTTCCCCAAATAACATAATAATTTCAAATTCAAGTATTTCTCTTTAAGGAAATAACTTCTTTGACACCATTTGTAATGAACCAACCTAAAATACCATCTAAAACGGTACCCAAATAGATTCGCCACTAACCCTAAGAGTGTTCCCGGTCTCTATGGATCAGTGACAAGCACATGGGCATTAATTAATAACTATTGGGAATGATTTCACCCTCAAATTATTATAATAATAGAGTACAATGTGGAAACATCATTAGATATATATAAAACAATACATACATATCATAGTACAAAGAGACAATAAGAAAACTGAAAGAAAAATATAATAATAAAAACCCATCTCTTGGTGGTCCAACCACCCACCATGTCCCAAGTCACCCACCCTTGGTAACCATAAATCAAAACCACAAAGTAATATGAGAGCACGAACACTTGCTATAAGATAATAAAGGTTGAAAACACCAAAAGGTATAAGTAGGGTGTGAGCTAAAGAGCCCAGTAGGATTCCACCAGATATTCTATACGGTAACTTCATAAGGTAATTCAAATATTCTAAAAGAGGAGTACAAGGGAGAGAGTAATAGGATTAGTTTAAATATATAGTTTTAAAAATTTAAAAAAAAATTATAAAACCAAACCTGTAAAACATGTTATTTTACCATTTAAAAACTAAAAAATTTCTTGAAATTATTTGAAAACCATTTCACAAGCTAAATTTATATAATCAAGAAAAGATGAGAATATGCACCTGATATGAAAAGACAAAAAAGAGTTGATATAGTAAAGGTGCATAATAACAATAAATGAAGAAATCAAGGAAACTCTAGTGCCGAATAGTGACAACAAATGTTATCATGTATCGAGATCAAGTATATAGATGTCATGGGTACAACCTAGGTACAATAGTGATTCCACCTCAAAATAGCTAATCTAATCATGACTAATTTCCAAGCTTATATCTAGTCTCACGGGTCTGAAGAAAACTAGTTTTATGTACACCCACTTTCCTAATCACAATTCCATAGCCTAAACCTTTCACGCTCTCTATGGATCCACTAGAAGTGTGTGAGTCCATCAGTGAAGAATATGTCTAGGTCATCTCATCTAACTATCCAGGTTCCTATGACTAGTCAAAAGAAGTGAGTGAGATAATCATGATATGAGGATCACTCAAGGATCCTATTAAAACATGGGAAATGTCCCTAACATTACATCTCACTCTCAACCTCAAACTTCCTCAATGTAAATAATCCCTTTTTCAACACCCAATAATTAAAATTAAAAGAATCAATAAAGTTACATAAAGGGATTATTACAGGATAGGATCATCTTAAAGTGCCAACCGAGCCGTCAATAATTATCAATTCAATAAAAATCCTTTAAAATAATTCAACATTCAAAAAGGGTAACCATACCCGCTCCTTTTCCCAAATCATCATTATAATTCCAAATAAGCCTTTAAAATAATCATTTATTTCAAAGAATCCCTTAAGAATTTAAAGTAAAAATTAAAATTTTAAAAGGATTGAATACATTTCAAAACATGGGTTTACACCCTATTTCCATGTGAATAAATCGTTTATTTCAAATAACCCAAGAATAATC
The DNA here is from genome assembly GCA_963277665.1 of Viscum album. Lineage (NCBI taxonomy): Eukaryota > Viridiplantae > Streptophyta > Magnoliopsida > Santalales > Viscaceae > Viscum > Viscum album. The sequence goes on along the minus strand of OY728126.1, from coordinate 924,554,648 downwards.
ATTTCAAAAAAAGGTCAAAAACATTCAAAGGGGGTTCTTATTCATTTAATAAATTCATACATTTAAAACTATATATAAAACATCGAATAGTTTAATTAATTTAATTCAAATCAAGGAATTACATTTTAAACATCCAAACCCAGGAAGAATCCCACAATTTCACCAAAATAACGTTTAAAATATCTATGAAAATAAATCTAAACAAACATGGAATTTAAAAAATTCATAAAAATGTGATAGATTTCAAGATCATATCCATTTAATTAATTCCATGTTCAATTCAACGGGAAATTGGTCAAAGAATCTTTTATGAAGAATTAAATGGATGAATCTCATAGAACATGTGTTAAAAATTAGAAAACATATATCTATTAATTTACCTTGAAACAATGAATTACAAAACAAATTAAAAACATAGAAACACCTACATGGTAAAATAAAGAATCCAACCGCAATGAATCTGAGATGTGTCACCTTCGATGGTGATCACCTGATCTAGGAAGATAGATCTTGAAAGAAGAGAGAAGAGATACTAGATCTATAATTTACATCAATCAATCAAGATCCGACAAAAATAAATTTCATCATAACCTTTAATAAAGAGTAATCAAGAAAGGAAGGGATATCCATGATTAAGAAGAAAATAAGTCACCAAAAGAGAAGATCATTACTTCAATTGTCACTTTGATCCACTAAGGAATGATTTTTGGGGAGAAAAAATGGCTCCATAGGTCTCCCAAAATCCTAAGGATTGGATTTGGTTTGAGTGGGATGAGTTTAGGGTTAATTAGGTGGGTTTCAGAAATTTAATTAAAATTTTCGTAACTTTAATTACCGTTCACATGGTTTCTTATGTTAAGTCACACGGTTAGTGCTAACCATGTTCAAACCATGCAACAGGTTTACCACTTTGTTTAAACTATGAAAACACCATGGGAAAATTATGAAATAGGTTTTAAAATTTATTTAAACCATGTTCAAACCATGTAACAGGTTTCACACTTTGTTTAACCATGTGAAAACCATACAAAGGCCCATAAACCTTCAAAAAGGTTTCAGAAAAACTTCATAAGCAACCCATAAAGAAATAAAATCATTGGATATTCAAATCAATGGGTCAAAACACATAAAAAAGTAACAAGATTTTATAGAAATTATTATGAAACCTATATATTTTCCATGGGTTATGATGTGATTAAATGTTTATGATACCCATTTCATTTCATGGGTTGTGATATAATGTTTATGAAACCCATATTTTTTATGGGTCATGATATGATGAAATTTTTATTATCTTATGGAAAATGTATGTATGATTTTGTTATTATATGGTTGGGACCTATATCTCCCTCTAATTCATTTTGTAATGATAAGTGGTATATGATCTCAAAGGGTACATGGGTTGTAACCCAAGCCTGAAAATAATAAGGTACATAGGTTGTAGCCCAAGCCTAAAAATAAGCAGGTGCATGGGTTATATCACAAGATTGAAAACAAGAAGGTTCATGGGTTGTATCCCATGCCTAAAAATAAAAAGTTTCATGGTTTGTAGTCTTAGACTGAAAAAAATATGGTACATGGGTTGTATCCCAATCCTAAAAATAGGTAGGTGCACGGGTTGTAGCCCAAGCCTGAAAGTAAGTGGGTATACAGGTTGTATCCTAAGACCAAAAATAAGAGGGTACATGAGTTTTTATCCCAAGCTCAACATGTTATAAAGTTTTTGGTAGGTATCTTTGATATAATATTTTATATTCTTATGTGTATGCCATAAATTCTATGTCTTATTTCTCATTTATGCCTTTATGAATTATTCTCTCCATTTCCCTTATGATTCATATCTTATGAATTGATAATATTTATGTCATGATTCATGTTTATTATCTTTGATATGTATGGTATGATATTCAAAATTTATTCTCATGTTCTTATACACATAATCTGAATGGTCTGAAGGTATTTATTTTTTATTTATTTTTAGATAATCCTCTTTTTAAATGGGTTGAGAAGAAACCCTTATGTTCATGTTATGCTTACGTATTTCCTTTATTTATCCTTACTGAGCATTCAAGCTCACCCCTTTATTTTGTTTCTTTTACCCAAGTAATGAAGAAAGGGTTTTAAGTAGAATTACTAAGGTGTAATATCTTTGTGGAAAACATTGAATATCTTTCAATGAGTTAGAATATTTTTGTTCCAAGTTTCTTAAGGCACTAAACTAATATAGTCTTTGAGTGTCTCTTATTGTAATGTATTAAGTATTCTAAAAAAATTATGCAATGTATATATAAGTTATGATTGGTTCATTATAGTTGGTATCAGAGTGATGTTTTAGTCATCCTTTGTAATGTAGGATGAGAAAACCTTAGTGAGAGCCCAAAGGACATGTCTAAGGATAAGTATAAGGATAAATAAAAGTATATGAAAATGTCCTGGATTTTTGGTAATGGATAACATGATTGGTTTCCTAGAAATACATCCACGTCTAGATAATAAAGTGTATTTGGATTTAGAAATTATGTACCTAGGGGTAAAAACTTCTATAAGGTGAGTTGATCCTAACTCGAGCATAAACTGGTACACGACAATGGGTCTTGCTACACACTTGGTTTGACATTCCCAGGGGATATTCTTTGATAATTAAAAAACTCTTCATGAACCATCATAAAGTATTTAAAAATAATTTGTCTATGAATAAACTAGGATAAACATATGGTATCATAGATTAAAAAATGGGTCATAATTTAGACATCCATTAAGTGGTTTTTCATTATTATGTGGTTCCTAGTTATGGAAACTATTTCTTACCCTATGATTTTTGGTTTTAGTCAATTTTTGGAACCCTAAGGAACCATGTTAATAGTGACTGCGATGGAAAATGCAATGATTGTTCTCCTGATTATCTGAATGATATGGGATCTAGAATGAGAAAAATCATTTCTATGCTCACATAGCTTTCTCAAGCTATGAATCATACTACGATTAAAAATGAGAAAAGGATGGAACAATGTTCTGTTGAGTACTTCATAAGTAAATTTCCACCTTCTTTTAGTGTGTATTTTGATCCACTTGTTTCTGAACACTAGATCAGTACCACTGAAAAGATATTCTCTATTCTCTAGTGTTCGGAACATGAGAAAATCATTCTATATATTTATTATATGGAAGGTGAAGTAGACCAATGGTTGACTCTAATCAAGAATATGAGTAAGAAAGATAAAATTTAATCCATGGATTTGGAAGAGTTAAAAAACATATTATTCAATAAGTAATTTCCTTATGTTCTTCGTATGAATATGGAAAAGGAGTTCCTTGAGTTGAAACAAAAGGATGGTGAATCAGTTGGTACCTATGAGGCTAATTTCACATGACTTGTGAGGTTCGCTTCTCAAATTATCATCCAACCAAAAATTAAGGTTGATGGGTTCTTTAGTGGATTAAATCCAAGTCTCAAAAGGATGTTGTCCATAAGAGACTTTAGTAGCTATGAAGAGGCTATGAATTGTGCAATAAAAGTTAAAATGAATGTTGGATCTATGTATCAATATCATGGTTTTAACAAGAAGATGAAGATAGAGTTTAAAGGACAATATAAAAACCATGGAGATAAGAAGATGATCCTTCCTTTATTATATAAGTGTGGAAATAAGCATGGATGGAATTTCCTTAATAGGACTAATAAATTTTTTTTAAGTGTGGAAAGGAAGGACATTGAGTGGATGAATTACAAAGTGTTTGGAAAAAGTAATATAATGATGAGAAAACTCCATAGAATTCACCTCCCACACTTCAGTGTTTCAATTGAAGGGAGTTTAGTAATTTTGATAAAAAGTGCCCAAATCCAAGGGTTAATAATGGTGATTAGCACCAATAACCTCTGAAGACAAAGGACAAAGGGAAAGTATATGCAATCATAATGGATGAACTGAACCATGATAATTGGGGAACTCTATAGTGGGTAATTTCCTATGGGATTTTATAAAAATAATATCTATGAAAATCTTATTATTCATCCTTTAGTGTAACTTGATATGAGTATAAGCATTGATTATCTCTATCTACATGAATTTTGTATTAATCACTTTGATTTTATATATTTACAATGATGAGCCTAAGCTTCCAATAGAAAAGTTTTTTTAAGATAAGAGTCTATTTAATGAAAAAAGGGTAAATTATATTTTGTAAGCATGTATGTTTTCAATAACGATTTATGGAAATTTATGTTATTAACATGTTTCAAGAGAATACATGATGAAGGTATTCACATGTTTGGTATGTGATGACATATGGTGGATCAATGTTAAGCTATTTTCATGACCTTTTTTCTAATGTTTTGGATTTTCATCCTTCAGAAGGGTTATAAGGTTTAACTATTTACATAAAGTTTAAGTTAAACTTCATATGAAGTTTTATAGATTAAAGTATTATCTCACCACATTAGGATTTATGAATATTTGATAACATTTGATAACCTTTTTGTTGTGATAAAGAGGGATGAGATGATCTATCATTCTATTTATGGATCTCATAATTTGTTAGTTCTTTAGGAATTACAGATTCACCTTCATTCCCTCAAGTAAGAGATAAAGTGGGGATTGATCAGGGCCCAAAAAAGGGCGAGTTTTCATTAAATCAAGTAATTATGTCTTCTCATGAAAATTATTCAACTCTAGGGAAAGGATCTTGAAACTGAAAAGATTATCTTAGTACCTTCTTTTTTGATGAATCAAATGGACCCTTAGATCATTGATGGTTAACTTTCACCGAACCATGTTCTCTATATCTATCCATCTAGACTTGATGGTTTGATTTTTCTTCCATGCCCATGTTTTCACTACCCACCTATGTTTTCTTATATGGTAAACTAGTTATGAGTTACTTTGGGTAACCATTATGGTTCTATATTTTTTTAAAATAAATTTTTAGTATTCATTATTATGATGTGGGTTTATATGAAATGAAATTTCAAGTATTAAAACTTTAATAACCCAAAAAAATCAAGGGTGAAATTTATTTCAAGGGGGTTAGAATGTAACACCTTGAGATTTTGTGAAATATTTTTTTGAATTAATTTAATCTTTTTGATATTTTTCATTTCACACAACACTAAAAATAGTTTTTATATTAAAGAACTAAGTTTGTATTGAGTTATATGTAACACCAATTTAATCACGTACTACACACAACATAAAGTTTACTTTGCTCTACATAGAACACCAAGTTTATATTATATTACATGCAAGACTGACTTTCCTTGATGTCTTGCATAACATGCAAGACCGAGTTTTACGAAATAATAATATATTATTAAAGTTAATATTATTTAATATAATAAGATATAAACTATAATTTTTTTTGAATTTATTAATAGTATTAAATAACATATGAAAATACATGGTTGAATTCATTGATTACAAAATTAATTATAAATTAATATAATAAGTGATTGAATATAAAGGGAATGTTTTTATAATAACTACTTTTATGCTTATAAAGGAATTTTATTATAATAAATTAAATTAATTACTATTTTTGAATGATATTAATGAATTATATATTTTATATATTAAATCCAATATTTTTTACATTCATCAAATATATTTTATAAACATAAGATAGGAACAAACCCAATATTACACATAAAAATCTATATTTTTATAAAAGTGGTTTTACTGGATTTTAATGGAAAACCTATTTTAAATATAAATTTGGTTACTTATATAAATTTTATATGTCTAAATAAACTTAATTTTTGAAATAGTTTCATAAAAATTATTTTAGAGTGAATTTTTTATATTTTTCTCTGAAGTTTCATTTTTTGATGAATAGTGAAAATACTGAATTTTAATTCAAAACTATTTTTATCTAATTTATTTATTAGGTTAAATTATATTTTTAATTAATTTTAAAGTTTAATTAGATAAATTTTACATGAATTAATATAATTTAGGTTATTTGCATCAATTTCACTTTGAAATTGGATATAAAAACATAGAAAACTTTTGAACATTTTTACTTTAAAAACTCGCATTATCGTCATGTCTGTGGGATTAATTTTAAATTAATTTCTACAAATTTTGAGATTGGAATTGGGAAAAATTGATTAAATATTTGGAATCATAATAATTTATAATTTCTAATAAGGTCAACTTAGTTTTTTACCAAAAATATTAGTGAATGTGATTAAAATTAATTACAATAATTAAGAGAAAAATTAGATTAGTAGGGGACTAAACCTTAATGTTAAGATAAAAAATGAAATATAATATTTTAAAAAAATTATGGACATATTTATATCCCATGATATCTTTTCTCAACTTTTGATCATTATTGGGGCAACTTTTCATAGGAAAAATGTGGGTGGAATTCCCTTTCCAAAAATTTACAAGAATGTCACTCCACCTCCACTATAAAAGGGCACTCACTCCTTCCACATCCTCACACCTCTCAAGATAATTTTTCTTGACCAAGATCTGATAAAATAGATACTAAAAATACCTCCCATTAACCTTAAATCTTCACATTGGGCAGAAATCTATCCAAGTAATCCCTTTGGTGAAAACCAAAAGGAGTGACCCGAATAAGAGGTAACATCCTTCCTCAAGGTCTTTTGTTTTATTTTCATTATACATCCCCTCAAATATTATTATTACATTTTTACATAATAAAATTAGTATCCTAAATATACTTTTTTTATTCTTATTTTTCTACCTTCACTTACACACACTTCCATCTAATGGTTAACGAACTTATCATTCGTGTACGGAGAACTACCGCCTCACGAAATGATGATTGTTTATTTTTCCTTTAACACCTTTCATGGTAGGGAATTATGATGAAAATTATATTTATATATGATATATGTGATATTTATAAAGTATTTATGCTTCTTTAATTTTTATATAGAACATATATTTATTCTTTCCATTTTATGTAACTGGGATAACTTCGTTTGTAGAAGTGTGGACTACTACCTCCTAAAAGCGATGTGATTCGTTCACACTTTACATTGAATGTTTTAAGGATGTGTTTAGTAAATTTATATTATATATATATATTAAATAATAATTCTGATTGAATTATATTATATATATATATGTATGTATTTTACTTTCTTTCTGTCAATATGATAATAAAACGGAAGCAGCGTTCATGTGTATGTACGGTCTACCGTATCCATTAACAATGTATTTTTTTTAATATTTATATCATTTATAGATTACTATAAATTTTTATATACTGAATATATATGATATATAAATCATGTTTCATATTATGGAAATAAGTAAATTGTGATCTATGTAAGGGGATCAAGAATAATAATTCAAAACACGTACGATAAACAAAGCGATTATTACCCTAAACATTACTTTAACATGGAGTTGTTAATAAAAGGGTAATATAAATTCATAAGTAAATAATATATGGTATTTAATATAAGAATGTTTTTATTTTGGAGATTTATAATAAACTTATATTTTTTATAAAATATTTTTTTATATGTATAAAGAAAGTCGAGAATTAAGGTAATAGAATTTCATCTCACTTCTTATTTCTGTGAGATACATTCCATATTCACCACTTTCTTATTTTGTGTGGTGTATATACTAACCTATGAAATGTTATATCATTAATTTAATTTATTTAATTATATTAAATGATTTAAATTATGTTATTCTCTCATGTTGATCACGATTAAAAAGTTACTCAAGTAATAAGGGTTTTCTCATCTCGCTTTTATTTTCCATGAAACACAAGCCATGTTGACCACCTATTTCATATATGTGGTGTGTTTAATGAACATAGATATATTATATGATTATTATACTTAAATTTATGGTTATCTACATATCCATTTTATGATATTTATCTCATGGGGATTATTTTTAAAAGTTACCAAATCGGTACAGTAATTGTGTCTCAATTTTCCTTCTTTGAGACACATGCCATGTTATGAACCTATATTGTTTTAAAAAGTGTATATAATTACATTTTACATGTTATATAATGAAAATATATCCTTTAATGATATTTTAATCTTCATGTAATTTCATTTTCTTATATGAAGTTACCAAGTGGTGAGATTTTATTGAAACAATCCCATAGTTTATCAAGATTGTCTTTTATTGTGCTTCCATTAAAGAAATATTATGATCTATATCTCAATATCACTCATGAAATTTCTCCCCCTTTGTTTATTCATGATTTATTAAAGTATTAGTACCATTTTCCAACTTTTTGATACTTAATATAATTAATAAAATGTTTTTATGAAAAATCTAAATTCATTCCTCCTTTAGATCAAAAATTTGTATTCTTTCAAAACTTTGTTTTCTAAAAAAATCAAAAAAAATTATTATTATATTGTTACAGTTAAAAGAAATTTTTACCCATGTTTTAACTTTTTAAAAAAAATTAAAAGGAATATTCTTTTATTTCTCTGATAAATTCACTTTTCTAAACTTTTAAGGTGTAAAAGGGATGTTCAAAATGTATGGACTTACCCTCTATCATGATCGTCACTTCCATAAAGATTAATTTGTAAGTTTACATCACTATTTTTAGAGAAAATTTTTTCCTAATATTCTGGAAAATTTATTGAATTTAAAGTGATTTTCAATGAAAAAAAGTTTCAGAAAAAATTATGTTTAAAAAGTATTTTAAATGATTTTCAAAGTTTCCTTTATATGTTTTTAAAAGGTTATTTTCCAAGAAAAGGATTTAAATGGTTTTAAATATTATTTTATAAGTTTTCAAATTATTTTCAAAGAAAATTGTTTTCAAAATGTTTTCAATATTTCTTTATAAATTTTAAAATTATTTTCAAAGGAAAAGGTTTTCAAAATGCTTTAGGTTTTAGAAAGATTTTTTCAAAGAGGAAAATATATTTTCCTAAAGAAATGTTTTAAATGATATTTCAAATAATTATTTATAAGAAAGTGATTTTTTAAAAGGTTTTATGAAATGGATTTTTAATGAAAAGTTATTTTCCTTAAGATACACTCTAATTGAACTTTTAAAATCCTTATCCATATAAGATGGAATCCTTTGACATTTTTTAAACTTTATTGGGGATATGATATAATAATACCATTCATATTATTTCTTTCATGGTATATGTTTTGATGTCTTGATATTTATGAAACCTATTTCTCTTCAACAGGTTATACCATGATAAATGCTTATGAAACCCTATTCCTTTTATGGGTTATTCTAGGATGAAATGATTATAAAACCTATATATTTTCCATAGGTTATGATACGATTAAATATTTATGATACCATTTTCTTTTCATGGGTTATGATATGATGTTTATAAAACCCATCTCTTTGTATGGGTCATGATATGATGCAAGTTTTATTATCTTGTGGCAAATGTATGTATGATTTTATTATGATATGGGTGAGACCTATATCTCCCTCCAATTCATTGGGTATTAATAAATGGTATATGATATCAAATGTTATATAGGTTGTATCCCAATACCAAAAAAAAGAAGGTACATGGGTTATATCCCAAGCCTGAAAATAAGTAGGTGCATACGTTGTAGCTAAATCCCAAAAATAAGAAGGTACATGGGTTGTAGTCCAAGGATGAAAATAAGAAGGTGTATAGGTTGTAGCCCAATCTTAAAAATAATAAGGTAGACAGGTTTTAGTCCAATATTGAAAATAATTAGGTGCATGGGTTGTATTATAAGCTTTAAAGTAATATGGTACATGGGTTATAGCCCAATACCAAAAATAAGAGGGTACACAAGTTTTTAGCCCAAGACCAATATGTTATGATGGTCTTGGTAAGTATCCTTAACATAATATTTTCTATGATTATGTGTATGCCAAAAAAATTATATCTTATTACTCAGTTATGTTTTCATGTCTTATTCTCTTGATTTCCCTTATGATTCTTGTATTATGAACTACCAATATTTATTCCATGATTCATGTTTATAAACTTTGATATAACTAGTATTATCTTCGAATTTTATGCTCATGTTCTTGTACACTTATGTTAATTTTATGCTTAAATATTTCATTTATTTACCCTTACTTAGAATTCAAGCTCACCCATTTCTTTTGTTTCCTTTCCCCATGTTATGAAGAAAGGTTTTTAAGTATAATTACTAAGGGGAAAATATTTGTAAGAAACATTGAAGATCATTCACTAAGTTATAAGATTTTTGTCCTAATTTTACAAAGAAACTAAACTAATATGGTCTTTGGGTGTATTTTTTTATAATGTATTAAGTATTCTTCAAAAATGATGAAATGTCTATGTATGTTAAAACTGGTTCATTATAGATACCAACTATGACAACCCATGATTTAATTCACCTTAATTCATAATTTATTTCATAAAGGTGAAAATAATATAACCTTAGAATATTATAAAGCCCATTTTATTTGGGTAATTGGGTACATAGAATAATAACTTGAAACAAAAATACAAATACATAAACTAAAACTCCATAAATTCCCTAAAATTCTCTTGATTCTTCTAAAACTATATGGGATAACTTGAGGGAATACATAATAAAGGGGTGAGCTACATAGACCAGTAAAGGAATAATCAAAGCATAAAATGATGAAATTAATATATGCAAGTCATTAGTAATATCAAGGTAAAATAATATAGGTGAGAATCATAAATTTGAACATCAAATAATGATATAAGATGATAACATAAAGGCAACATGGGAATGTGGAAACAATAGAAAAAAATGACATCATAAACATGAGTCTAGGATAAGTACCTAGACATAATAACATATTGTGCTTAGGATAATATAATTTTAACCATAAATGGTATATCATGAGATAAAAACATCACCCAATTCATTGGAGGGCTACATAATTCTTATCCCAACCATCACATTTATATCATGTACATGCATAAGTGTGTCACATAGATCATACAACATAAGGATGTGTTTCATCAATTTTAATCCCATGATTAAGGATTTTGGATTACATACATAGAGTCACCAAATAAATTAATGATAATTACATCTTGGTAAATACACTTGAGTGAAAATTGGGATGGTTATTCACTCTACAAATGTTTGGTAAGGAAAATCACAAGATAATTACGGCAGCCTAATAGGGGTATATAAAGATTCATATAATGGTTTAATGAGATAAAAGGGAGTATATTAGAACTTTTACATCATAATTAAAATAATATTTATGTGTAATAACAAATCCCAATTTTAAAAATTGGAAATAAAAATACATAATATAAATAATGTGCTTGAATAAATAGAAGAATGAGAGGATACCTTACCTCGAGAGGGCGCTTCTAAAAGCTTGGGAGGAGCTTATTAAGAGCTTTGGAACACCTTGGGAGATCTCTAGAAAGGTAGGGGTATATTAAATTCATGATAAAAGGGTTTTAGTGAAGAGGAATGGGAGGTTGGTGGGTTTTATATCAAAAGAAAGGGGAATTATTTATTAATTTCTAAACTTAGGTTTTGGACTCTATATGAAAAATTAATCCAAACCAAAAACTATCATATGGTTTTTTCTCATTGTTTCTGAAAATATTGGAGTAGGTTTCATTTCTTTATGAGTTTAAGAACTTAACTCATTAAAAAACAACACTTTGTGAGGTTTTAGTGAGTCGTGTTCATAATGATTTAATTTTTGAAACCTTAAAATATAATATAGGTTTTGTAGGATTCATTAAAGGTTTAAAAAATTAATAAAATAACATAAAAAATACATTATTTTAAATTGGAAACATAATTTTGGACATGGATACTATTTATAGTATCTATGACATCACTTTTTGTCTTTTTGTGATGTCATAATACATACCATATATTTATACTATATTTAATTTTTACCAAAAAAACTCAACTATCTCAGAAAATTATGAAAAAATCATCATTGGATAATTTTGAAATTTTTATCTCAAAAATAATATTTATTTTATCAAAATAGTTCTCTAAATTTGAAAATTTACACTTTTAAATCAAAAATCTGTATTTATTAAAATATATGGGTTTTTATAATGATAATAGTTTCCAACCCTTATAAAAATTACACTTGACTTCATAAAATTATATTATCATTTATATTTAAAAAAATATTATTTAATAAGAATATTTTATTAAAATAAAGTTTAATTTAAAAAAATTAATTCATCAAAAAGAGTGTCTTAATTGAAACTATATATTTCTCAAAAATAAAATTTGCGTTTCATCATATCAAAATCAATTTTTTTTCAAACTCATTATTTAATCATTATAAATTAATAAAAAAGATAAATATAATCATTATTTTATTAAAATTAAAAATATACAATTCATATTATTAGGTTATAGATACATAAACCCTTATTACACTATTGTGTGCCCTATGGGTATGTTTTGCGATGGTGATACTTTCTTAGAGTGGTTCGGCGAACATGGGTTGGGTTATGATCTTGATAGGATTGAACTTCTCCCGTAAAAGGTTTATCTTTTTCTTTACTTATTGAATCACATCTTAGGATTGGTCAAGGGAAAATACTAGTGATTCCATCTCCCTCAAAATCTCTGATAAATGGGATTCATTGGGTATGATCCTACTGGTTGCATTCATCGCTTCTTCTGTCACTGTCAATTGGACTTTATCATAACCCTAAATATAATAATATTAATGGTAACTTTACAACAACTATACTATAAATGGTTATGATTCTTAATGGTATTTTAAATTTTAAAAACTACAACTATCCAAAATAACCAAAGTAGTGCATTTGTTTTCTATAACTACATTACTTGATAAGGAATTTATTCATTCAAAATGGAATTTCATTTATAAAATTTCGGGATGTTACACATATTCCTTTTTCTAAATTAATATTTTCAAACCATATTAATTTTTAACACTTTACTTAACTCATGGACAAGCTAGAGATAAGTTATAATTAAACTAAATTCATTATCATACCTAACATATAACAGATTATATGCATGTATGATAATTTATAGAAGTATTTTAACTCTTTAAACTAATGTATACACATATTCATAACATAAAAATTATAACTATGAAAAATAAAAAAGTGAGTGGGATAAATAAATGAATAGTTCTTATATTTAAAAATGAGATAAATTATTTATCAATAATTCATAAATAAATCTAATTACAAACAATTTTTAATTTATCTATTCATTATGAAAATTCCATAATTGATATAAATATAAACACTTTATATTTTTTCCGATATAAAATCCTTCATATTATTCATTATATGGAATTTTAATTGAATATATGATATTATATAAAATATAATATATTATGTAAACAATTTATATAATTTAAATATAATATACTTAAAAAAATTAATCCTTGATCAAATCAATTATCAAAACTCTTTTATATGGTTTAAATAATTTCATAAATAAGGTCATTAATTTGAACATTTCGAATTAATATTATTAACAATTCATATTATTAAATAGAAACACTTTTATACCATTTATCTTTTTTTATAAAAATTTAATAAATTACCTTTATAATTTCAATATAAAAAATTTACATCTGAATTATTAGTCATCCCATATAATTTAAAAATGGTATTTTCAATTAATATTATGAAATATTGATTTAATAAATGTTTCATAAACATTTAATTAATTGGTTATAAAAAATTATAGTAAATTAATTTATAAATGAATTTATAAATTACCAAATATCCCTAAATACCCTTTTCCATTATTTATAAAAACTTTATAAACCATTTAATTCAATTCTTAATTGAAATTCAATAAAATCTATTTTTTTCTTATATACCATCTTTAACAATATATTTTGAGTCATGTGAAGTGATATACCACATGTGATAGGTGTTGTGGTGTTATATTCCATATAATATGAATGATAAAAATGTCTTACATAAGGAGAAACAAATGTGCATAGCCTATATAGAATTAACTCAGCACATAAGTGCCTAAGTGATATTAACTCTATATCCAGGCTATCGCAAGCTATGACATGTCATGGAGTAAGATTAAAAATGGCATGTGATAACATATGTAAGTGTAATCTAGTCATACAGAATCCTTCTTAGAAATAACTGAGTGCATCTCATATGCCAATTATTTGTACCCTGTGATATGTCACTACGTAGTATAGACACAATGAGGTATCATATTTTACAATTGGATAAACAATACAATATGAAGAACCCAAATAAATTAATTTTTTCCCTATTATGATATTTAAAAGATGAAACATTTGAAACTTCTGATATCACATATCATAAATATATCCCCAATTAAAATTTGTGATTTCATTTTATGACTTGGGATATAATATGCAATACTACTTCCTATTTATTAATTTAAAAACATGATTTGTTTAATTATTCAGCATGGTAGAGCTCTGATACCATTAAAGGGTTTCATGGGATAGTTTAACACTTAAAATGACTAGTATAAATGAATTAGAAACCCATAAACCCAAGATCACTATGTTTTGAATCATAAATCATGCATAATAAATGAATAACATTGTGTACTTTTCACCATAGATATACTGCTACAATATTCATCACAATGGTTTGATAAGGATCATTAAGAGGTATTTATCAGACTCCCACCTCCATGGTTTGTCCATGAGCTATATTGAATCACTCAATTCTCGAGTTAAACACTCTCACCACCCACAAAATGCTAGTGCCTTATGAAGGCTAAGGGTGGAAGATGAAGATATCTTCTTAACATAGATATAATCTACTAGTATCCTTGAACTTAATCACCATACTATCCTATGGAAGCATATTCATTATAAAGGCCTTTAGGGATGCTCTTCAGGTGCCTTGAATTTACTCATGTGTTACATAATGCATGAGTAAATGGAATATGGTTAAAATAGTTTATAAACCCTCTGCCTTTACTATCCTCTAGATAATAATGAAACTCAAATTATAGCTTAGGTAATAGTGGTTAAAACATTAACTTTTAACATTATTCTACCATGGAAAAGTAGTATCATGTTACCGTATAACATTTCTTATGCTATACATAATATAAAGAAAACTATATGCCTAGGATTTCATTATTTTCGTACAGTATGACATTCTAAAATTTTATAATATGATATGACCCAATGTATATCAAATATAAATGGGATTTAAGACATATATCTATTATATGGGTGTCCCATGGTTGGAGAAATTGGATTTTGGTGGAAAACCTTAATGATATTTTCAAAAAGTGCATTTCACTTATGTTGATAGATTTCTCGATCATTAGTTGAGGCTATGTGGAATTATAAGAGGAATGATAATATTGGTTGTGAAATCCCTAATATGAGTTATTTAAAGGGTTCGTGTACCTTATTTGGTTGTTTTTGGGTCCTCATGGATTTTTAGACCTTTAGGAGCTAAAGGAGCTCATGCGTATGACAACCCATATCTTTGATACACTTTAATTCATGATTTATTACATAAAGATACACTTAAAATAGTCTTATAAGATCTTTAGGTCTATTATATTTTGGAAACTAGGTATATAGAATAATAACTTGAATAGGGATAAAAATACATTATTTAAATCTCCTTAACATGCTTTTAAAATTCCTATGATCTTTTAAAACTGCATGGGATAACCTGGGGATGTACATAAGAAAGGGGTGAGATATAAAGTTCAGTAAGGGAATAATCAAAGTATAACATGATGAAAGGAATAAATGTGATTTAATAGGTATATTAGGTAACTTAATAGGTGTTAGAATCATAAACTTGAACATCTCATCATGATATAAGATGATAACATAAATGCAACATGGGAATGTGGAAACAACATAAAACATGAAATCATAAACATAATTCAATGATAACCACCAAGACATAATAACAAAGTGTGCTTAGTATAACCTCTTATGAACCATACATGGTATCTTATGAGATAAAAACATTACCCAATGCATTCGTGGGCTATATAATTTTAGGCCCATGCATCACATTCATATCATGTACATGCATAAGTGTGTCACACATATCATACAACATAAGGATTAATTTCATAAATTTTAATCCCATGGTTAAGGAGTGTGGGTTACATACATAGAAATAAAAAAATAAAAAAATTATAGGTACATCTATGTGAATAACATCGAGTGGAAATGGGGTTGGGTATTCACTACACAAATGTTTGGCATAGAAAAGCGCGGGGTAATTTTGGCAGCATAATGAAGATAAATAAAGATTCATGGAATGGTTTAATGAGAGTGAAAAGGGTTAAATAATCTCTTTTACATCATAATAAAAAGTAATAAGGATGTGTAAAAACATATCCCAACATCATCAATTTTAAATCAAAAGGCATGATATAAAAAAGGTGCTTGAATAAAGAAAGGAAGGATAGGATCCCTTACATTGAGAGGGTGTTTCAAAAAGCTTGTGGGGATATTCTTAAGAGCTTAATAACACCTTGGTAAGGATATATAGAGTAAATAGAAGAGTAAATTTATGATAAAAGGTTTTGAGAGAAGGGTAATGAGTGGTTATGTGGGTTTTATGGCAAAAGAGGGGAATTCTTTATTAATTTCTAAACACAGGTTTTGGGCTCTATATGATAAATTAATCCAACTGCAAACCATCCCATGGTTTTTTTCTATAATTTCTAAAAAATTGGAGTGTGTTCTATTACTTTATATGGTTATGAACCGAACTCATTAAAATAATACCCTTGGTGATGTGGAAGTAAGTCATGTTCCTAAAGAATTAATTTTAAAACTGTAAAATATAATATAGGTATTGGGGTATTCATTAAGCATTTATATATTAATAAAATAACTTTATAAAGATTTTATTTTAAATGGGAAACATAATTTTGGTTGAGTAAACTATTTATATTATTTATTACCTCACTTTTTGGCTTTTATGATTTTATAACACATACCATATATTTATATTGTATTTAATTTTTACTCAAAAATTTGACTATATTAGAAAATTATAAAAAAAATTACCAATAGATAATTTTGATGTGTTGATTTAGAAAATAAAATTTAATTTATTAAAATAATTCTTTAAATATTAAAATTTATAATTTTAAATCAAAAATCCCGATTTACAGAAAAATATATGTTTTTGTGAAGATAATAATTTTTGACCCTTATAAAATTTATGTTTGACTTTGTAGAATTATATTATAATTTATATTTAAATAAATATTATTTAATAAAAAAATTACTAAAATAACATTTATTTAAAAAATTATTGAATTAATCAAAAAGAGTGTCTTTATTGAAACTATATATATCCCAAAAAAACAATTTGTGTTTCATCATATCCAAATCTAATTTTTATCAAACTCATTATTTAATCATTATAAATTAATAATAAAACGGGATAAATATAATCATTATTTAACTAAAAATATAAAAAATAATACTATTAGGGTTTATATACATAACCCCTTATTACACTATTATATGTCATAAGGGTAAGGTGTGCGATGGTGACACTTTTGTAGGGTGGTTCGGTGAATATGGTTTGGGTTGTGATCTTAATAAGCTTAAACTTCTCCCATAAATAGTTTAATTTGTGATTCAATTGTTGAATCTTGCCTTGGGATTTGTCAAGTGAAAAAACCCAATAATTCCATCTCCATCAAAAGCTCTGATAAATGTTCTTCATAGGATATGATCCTACTGATCGAGGCCATTGCTTATTCCATCTTTGTCAATTGGACATTATCATAACCCTTAATATACTAATCTTAATGGTCATTATACAATGGGTATATTATAAATAGTTATTATCTTTAACGATATTTTAAATCTAAAAAAACTATAACTATCCAAAATAGTCAATGTAGTGTATGTGTTTTCTATAACTGCATTACTATGACATGGAATTTATTCATTCAAAAACAAATTTCATTTATAAAAATTATGGTCATTACATTATTCCACCATTTAAAAATTTCTACCTTGAAATTTTTATTTCACACATTAAAACATATGAGGGTATTTCTATTTCATCATTTCTTTTGGTTCTCAAGTTTCTTCCTTATACTTGTTGTTCAATCACAACACTTTAATCAGTTGAGTTGTCTGGTTTTGTAGAACTTTTTCTCTATGATCTAAGATATGCACCAGATAATAATCATATGAAATATCATTTTACAATGGTATCACCTCTAGATTAAACACATGTGAGGGGTATGGTATGTACTTTCTAAAGAGGGATAAATGGAACACATCATTTACTTAAGATAAGTTTAGTGGGAGTGCTGGTAAATAGGCCACAGCTCTGATGTAATAAAGGGTCTCAAAGGGGTCGATGTATCTTGGAATAAGCTTCCCCTTCCTCCCAAACCTCATGAATTTATTCCATGGTGATATAAAAAGGAACAAATTATATCCAACCTCAAAATTTATTCCTCATCAATGATTATCTACATATATTTTATGTCAAATTTTTGTGGATTTCATATGACGCTGAATGGTTTTAACCTTCTCTATTATCTCTTAGATAATATCATGTCCCATTAGATTATGCACTCCAACGTTATCCTAGTATATTGAAGCCTATCATAAATTCTTATACATATCCTCATAAGGTTTTAATTGAATGCTATAATAGAAACTATTGTTATATGAGAACTCCAGTAGGAAGAAGTGTTGATCCCAAAATATTTGGAAATCCATCAAACATGATCTCATCATATCCTTTAAAGATTGAATATTACTTTTAGACTTTACATCCATTTGAGGATGATAAGTATTATTGAAACTCATTTCTATATCCAATTATTTTTGAATAATTCTCTATAACCTCGAGGTAATCCTTATACCTCGATCAGACACTATGGAAAGTGGCACTCCAAATAGTCTTTCCACTTAACTTATGCATATATTGGTGAGTTGTTCAAGAGATAAATATTCCTTAATAGTAATAAATATTCTGAATTTATAAGATGATAGACTACCACCAAAAAGGTGTTATTTCCTTTAAGTGTCTTTTGGAGTCCTAAAACGAAATCCATGGTTATGTTTTCCCATTTCTATACTAGTATTGGAAATGGTTCCATCATATCATTAGACTTCTATCATTCAACATTGAATTCTTGGAATACCAAGCAGCAAGATACAAATTCCACAATATCCCTCATAATTTTATCCCACCTTAAGTTTTAATTTATATCTCTATACATATTAGTGATTTATGGATGAATTAGAAGGATGGGATATGTGCATCATCCAGAAGTTCCCTCTTCAATTATGGTTTTGATCAGGCACATATTTAGGTTTCAAACCTTATAAATCCATCTTTATCAATATTGAACTTCAGAATATTTGATACTTTTTTTATAGAACCTAATCATCTTTTTGGTCCTCCTTAATCCTCTCAAGAATAGATGGTTGAGAATTTATTTGGATAAGGTATGAAGAAGTTCCATTTATTATTCCCATGTCTATCCTTTCCATGTATAAGAATATTGGATCAATTGGAATCCCCATCATGGATAGGGTTGTAGGATCCTTTATACTTAGAGCATCTTTCACTTTGTTCACCTTACTAGGATGGTAATGGATTGAACAATCATAATCCATGATCGGTTCTAATCACCTTAATTTATATGTATTGATCTACTTTTGTGAGAATATATTCTTTAGGCTTTTATGATCCATATATATGGCACACTTCTCCCATAGAGATAATATCACTAAATATTCAAAATGAAGATCACTTCATCCAATTATTGATCATGTCTTGGGTAGTTTTTCTTATGGATATTTAATTTTTGGAAGGAATAGGCTATCGCTTTTTCAACTTGAATGATTACACAACCCAATCCTTTTTTGGATGCATCATTATAGATCACAAATACTTCCCCACTAGTGGGTAATATGAGAAGCGGTGCACTGATTATCCTCTTCTTCAACTCTTTAAATCTCTCTTCGCATTCATCAGTATAGAAAAACTTGAATCCCTTAAGATTTATCTTGGTTAGTGGTCTTAAAAACTGTGAGAAGTTTCTAATAAATCGATGATATTACCCATCTAATCCAAGAAAAATACAGATTTATTTCACAGATATTGGTCTAGTTCATCATTCAATTGCCTCTATTTTTGAAGGATACATGGATATCCATTTTCTGGTGATAATATTCCTCATTAATGTTACTCACTCTATCTAAAACTTTAATTTTTATAATTCACATACAACTTTTATTTCCAAAATGTTCTCAGTATAGTATTTAAATACTCTTCATTTTCCTCCTTGATTTTAGAGTAGATAAGAATAACATCTATAAATACAACCAAAAATTTGTCAAGGTAATCCCAAAAGACTCTATTAATCAAGTACATGAATATAGATAGAGCATTAATGAGTCTAAATGGAATCACTATGAACTCATAGTGTCTGTACCTTGTATGAAATGAATTTTTGGGGATATCCTCCTTCTTCACCTTTACTTAATAGTATCCTGAATGAAAATTTACCTTAGAGAAGTATTAGGATCCACGTAGTAGATTGATCAATTCATTAATACATGGAAGAGGATACTTGTTCTTTATAATGATATTATTGAGTTCATGATAATTAATGCAGAGGCACATTGACCCATCCTTATTTTTAATGAAAAGGATCGATAAAACCCGCATTGAAGCAATTGGGAGTATAAACACTTTATCTAGATTCTCCTATAGTTTCTTCTTCTACTCCTCATGTTCAACAATTTCCATTCTATAAGGATTATTGGATATTGGAAAATATCTTGGTATAAGATCAATGAATAACTCAAACTCATAGCTTAGTGTATGACCATGAAATTCTTTGGGAAACACATCATCATATTCCATTACAATGGGAATGTCATCAAGGATGATTTTTCCTTAGTCTCAATCACTTGATAAAGATACACTTTCTTATAAAGAAATTATATCCATTTTTGAGATGATGATATGAAAGGTTATTTATCCTCCTCCTTGCACTTGTATAGAATCGTAGAGTGGTTTGTGATATAGAGGGTGATTTACTTCTCCTGGAAATTTATATTGGTTATACATAAGAAAAACTAGTCCATAGCTATAATAGCATCAAATTACTCTAAAGGAAGTATTACAAGTTTCACTGAGAAGTTTATCCCACAAATATGGATAGGGGAGGATTTAAATACTTGGGATGCAATAATTTTCCCATTCTTCATTTTCATTAATATTTATACTTCCATGTTTTTTGGTGGTGTTTGAATAGTTCTAATAAACTTTCATGATATGAAATAAATCATAGAACCATAATCAAATATTAGGATTTCTATCATTGAATGAATAACTACAATACCTATCACCATGAAATTGTTAGGATCCACCTCAGTGTTTGTGATTACATAAGCCTACCCTTACTCTCAATACCTTAGAGATTGTTTTCATTGGTTGTCATTGATAACCCTTATCTTAGTGAATCAGTTCACATAGTTTTCTTATTCCTTACATTTGAAACATTAGATAGTATGATGAGAGTTTAAAAGATCATTCCTATCTTCCATAACATTGGTGGGTTTCTCCTAATGAAATTTTCTAGCTAGGATCCCTTCCTTCTTACACCTAAATGATTTTCTTTTCCCCTTCAGAAAAGTTATGGGATACTTCTTCTCACACCTTTGACAAGTGGGATGTTGGAATTTCTTTTTTCCATGAGTTTTCTCCATTATACTTCCAGGATTAAAATCTTTTCTCCACTTATTATCTCTTGCCCCATGAGACCCATGAGATTCGAAAATCTCTATTTCAAATTTTAGGTAACATATGACAATTTACTCAAAGTTTTCAAAGTCTCAAATCACCAAAACTTTTTATAGACTCGGATTTATCCTACCAAAGAAGTGGTAAAATTTACTTTCAAGGTCAATGACAAATTCAGAGTTGTATCATGAAATTATTCTATAGTTCAACTTATATTGCCTGATGGATTTATCATTCTTCTACTTAAGGCTAATAAAATCCCTCTCCATTTTCAGTCAGAGAGTATGAGGAAAGTATTTTTCAATAAACATTTTCTAGAAATCTTTCAACTTCATCACTTCAATATCTTCCATGGGATTCATATTTTTTATCAACATCCACCATTAATTAGTTTTCACCTCCATATGATAAATAGTTAACATGACCTTCTCTTATTTATAACATTGAAGGATGGAGAATATATTTTCAATGGAGTTGATCCATTTTTTTGTGATCAAGGGATTAAAAGTAACATTGAATGTTGGATAAATTTTTCACATAATGGTCTCAATTAAAACTTTCTCTTTGTTAAGGGGTGTGGATTTTCCCCCTAATTCAAGTTTCTATTCAAAACATGAGTTAGCTAAGAAAGTATTTTAATGAAGTTTCTGATTCCTCCTCCCATCGAGTTGGGAATATCAATTGAGTAGGTATTATATTTCTCATCGCATTATTTGTTGACTCGGTTTCTCCTATTCCTATACATTGACTAAAATAAAGGTAAAATTAGGGATGATAATTTTAAAAATACTAAACACATAAAAGATAAAATATTAACATTTTAGGGATAAATACTAAATGACATATATTCCTTATCCTATGAATTTATAGGTTTCAATCTAAGTTATCCATGATCTATTTCCTAACATAAAATCTTATAGGAAATTTTATTCCCTTAATAATGGTTCATAATGAGATTTTGAATTTACCAAATCATATCCCCCAAGAGTATAAAACTTTTTGTGCATCAAGGCCTCTTTATCATGGACCAGGTGATGATCAAGTTAATCCTAATGAACCCTTTTGGGGTTATTTCTCCCTAGAAAAACTATTCTAGATCCACATCCAATTACAGTATCTAGAAAGAGATGTATTTTCTTAGAAACCACATATTCTATACTTTACCAAAATTTACGTTTTTTTTTACTATGTTTAGTATAATTTATAAGTCTTTCACTAGGGTTTTCTAATCATAATACCAAAAATAATTATACCTTCCTTTGATACTAACTATGACAGCCCATATCTTTAATTCACATTAATTAATTATTTATTACATAAATATACACATAATACAATCCAAGGAGATAATTATACCTAGTGTATTTGGTAAATTAAGTACATAACACAATAACTTATGCAGGGATACAATGATATTATTTAAATCTCCTTAACGTGCTCTTAAAATTCCACTTCTCTTCTTTAACCACATGGAATAACCTGGGAATGTACATAATAAAGGAGTGAGATATAAATCCTAGTAAGGTAATAATAAAATAATAACATGATGAAAGTAATACATGTGAGTCAATAGTCATATTAAGTTAACATAAGAGGGTTTATAATCATAAACTTTAACATCGAATCATGATATAAGATGATAACATAAACACAACATGGGAATGTGGTAATAATATAAAAAAATACATCATAAACATAATTCAAGGATAAACACCAATACATAATAACATAGTGTGTTTAGGATAATCTCTCATGCACCATATATGGTATCTCATGAGATTAAAACATTACCCAATTCATTAGAGGTCTATATAAGTCTCAGCCAAACCTTTACATTCATATCATGTATATGTATAAGTTTTCCACATAGATCATAAAAAATAAGGATGTATTTCATTAATTTTAATACCATAATTAAAGATTAAGGGTTAAATGCATGTAATTAATCAAAAAATAAATTATAGTAACATATATTTGAATAACCTTGAGTGGAAATAGTGATGGCTATTCACTACACAAATGTTTGGCATGGAAAAACACAGGATAGTTTTAACAGCATAACAAGGGTACATAAAGATTCACTCAAGGGTTTAATGAAATTGAAAGTGTTATATCATCACTTATAAATAATAAATATAGTAATATGTATGTGTAAAAAAACTTCTCATCTTTAACAATTGGAAATCAAAAGGCATGATACAAAGAAGGTGCTTTAATAAAGAGAATAAGAAGAGGATCCATTACCTTGAGAGAGTGCTTCTAAAAGAGTGAGAGGAGTTTATTAAGAGATTGGTAAAACCTTAGGATGGATCTAGGGAGGTAAGGTTAGATTAAATTAATCATAAAAGTGTTCTATTGAAGAGTAATGAGAGGTTAGGTGGGTTTTTATAGCAAAATAGAGGGGAATTCTTTATTAATTTCTAAACATAGGTTTTAGACTCTGAATGATAAATTAATCCAAACCACAAACCATACCATAGTTTATACCAAATTTATCTACCCAATTGGAGTTTGTTTAATTAATTTACAAGTTTAAGAACTTAACTCATTAAAATAATAACCTTGGTGATGTGAAAGTGAGTCTTGTTCATTAAGAATTCATTTTGAAACCTTAAAATATAATATAGGTTTTGGAGGATTCATTAAATATTTATAAAATTAATAAAATAACTTAAAAAACAATATTTTAAAGGGGAGATATAATTTTGGTCATGTATACTTTTTATAGTATTTATTACATCAATTTTTAGCTTTTATGATGTTATAATACATACTGTATATTTATACCGTATTTATTTTTTACTCAAAAATTCAACTGTCTTAGAAAATTATGGAAAACTCACCATTGGATAATTTTGAAATGATGATTTAAAAAATAATATTTATTTTATTAAAATAATTATTTAAATATAAAAATTTACACTTTTAATTCAAAAATCTCTATTTATTAAAAAATACAGGCTTTTTCGATGATAACAGTTTCCCACCCTTATAAAAATTAAATTTGACTTCATAAAATTATATTATAATTTATATTAAAATAGATATAATTTAATTATAATATTTATTAAAATAAAATTTATTTAAGAAAATTCTTGAATTCATCAAAAAGTGTGTCTTGATGAAATTATATATTTCCCAAAAATTCAATTTGTGTTTCAGGATATCAAAATCTAATTTTTATCCAACTCAGTATTTAATCATTATAAATTAATAAAAAGTAAAAATATAATAATTATTTAAATAAATATATATAAATTCATATTTTTGGGGTCTATATACATAACCCCTTATTATACCATAGTATGCCCTAAGTGTAAGGTGTACCTTGGTGAAACTTTCTTAGGGTAGTTCGACAAACATGGTTTGGTCTATAATCTCAATATGCTTGAACTTATACTATAAATAGTTTCATTCATAATTTAGTTGTTTAATCTCAGCTTGTACATGGTCAAGTAAAAATCCTAGTGATGCAAGCTCCCTAAAATTCTCTAATAAATGGGTTTTATGGGGTACGATCCTGATAGTCAAGGTCATTGCTTTATCCGTCTATGTCAATTGGAATATATCATAGACCTTAATATAATAATATTAATATTAAATATGCAATGTCTATATTATCAATGGTTGTGATTATTAAGGGTATTTTAAATATGATAGACTATAACAATCCAAAATAGCCAAATTAGTGCATGTATTTCCTATAACTACATTACTATGACAAAGAGTTTATTCATTCAAAAGATAATTTCATTAATAAAATTTTGGGTCATTACAATGTGAGGGTGTTCAATTTTATTACATTATGGTTTATGATAATCCTTTTAAAATACTCTAGTTATTTTCTTTCTTTGGGTTAAATGTTTTAAAGGTGTGGATAATGTAAAAACATGGGTTTTCCCATGCAGATCACTTAACTCATTTTTTGAGTTTTGGAGCCCCAAACTATTAATAAGGGTAAGCAGTAAATTTCATCTATATAAAAGACTCAAAAATATTTTAGGATGATTCTATTGTTCTTAGGATGGTATATTTACCCTGGGACTAGAATATGGAGAGTTTTAGAGCTAGTTTAATTTTTAGAAAATTTAATATTTATTAAATAAATATAATTGTAATCACATGTGTGAAATTCTATTATCTCCTAAAAAAGATTTAGATAGAAATTTTGACTATATGGTTGAGAAAATAATGGGTGATTTTACCTAAGTGAGGTATAAACTTCACTTGAATTCTAGATCTCAAGTCAGGTCTTTATTTTGTTTTGTTTTGTTTTGTTTTTCCTCCTCCACTTAAGACTTCCCCATTCACACATTACGAAGGAGGATACCACCCTCATTGATTCCAAGGAGCTCTAGGTAGAAGGAGTAGATTATTAGAGCCTCACCCTATTAGGTAGATAAAATGTGAATTGTAAATTAGTAGTGATGGAGCGTGGATCATCGATATTTGAACCTTTAAGATTCAATGATTCTTTGTAAGATAGGGCTTTGTTATTTTGATTTTTCATTTTTCTTATTGTATCATTTTTTTATTCTAGATTTTGGGATTAGATAATGTTTGCGGAATAAAGGATGGTAGAGTAGAAGATTTGGGTGGAATGGGAAAATCGAGATTGTTTGTAGAATTTTTTCATCTAAAATTGTAAATCATGCGGTGTGTGGGTCCATGAATGCACATCATGTAGTTCATTGGTGTGTATGGGGTATAGGATGATAATCACAAGTCATGTAGGTTATATTCACACACCATGTAGGTTTAATGATTGCGCGATATAGTGTATAGGGTTACACTTCCAACCACCCCATGTGATGTACATGGTATGTAATTGTACATGCAATGTCGATCTATAAAAAATAGCTTGAGTTGAGGTACAAGACATGGAAAGTCCTCAAGTACCACATATTATGTGTCTGAGATTACATTCCATGTAGTATGACACTACATGACTCAGGGCCTCATGTGGCATACACATCATTTTTTACAAGATATGTGTCACATATATTGAGATTATATGATAAAATGGCATTAGTGAATGCCCAACTGGATGTTTAGGGAACACATGCTAGGTATCCTATGGAACACATTGTCAACCCCCCCCCCCCCCATTGTTGTTTTGTGTATTCCTTTATTAGGAGTCAAATTTGGACATGAAAAATGTCCATTTCAAGAATATTTCTATGTATATCATAATGGGGGAGTCCTCTTTATTATCAAAGGTCATTTATGATATTTTTTGGTGGCTATTTGTGGAACTTAGCTCCATGGTGATGATGATGGGATCCATGTGATGATCCAAAGAAAGTGTGAGGATGGTAGAGCCCTTAAAAAAATTATATACTAGGATGTGGTACCCTCTCAAGTTTTTTTAGAGTATGTTATTATTTAAGTTTTTTTTTTAGTTATGGAAACTTTGATAGAGGATAGAATGGTCATGAATGTAGGATTTTGGTAAATCCCTTGGTGATTCCCTCGTTTGAGTAGGGAATTCTGAGAAGATTTATAGATTGGAGTGGAA
Organism: Viscum album; assembly: GCA_963277665.1. Lineage (NCBI taxonomy): Eukaryota > Viridiplantae > Streptophyta > Magnoliopsida > Santalales > Viscaceae > Viscum > Viscum album. Next base: position 924,527,436 of record OY728126.1, on the reverse strand, counting down.
CTAAATAATATTCCCTCCTTTACATACACCTTATTGTTGGTTTTCATGTATACAATTTGGGTAGGAGGATGGGGAGTTATTCGTTTACTTATTTTATGTTATTATATTTGTGGAATGTATACATTTTAGATGGTGTACATCACCTATCCCATGTATCACCTCAGGTGTGGCTATGGGATATCGATTGAGTAATGATTTAGAGTGCTCTTAGGGGACCTTTTTACTAGACCCTTGGCCCCAATGTTTATGAGGTGAGAGTGGTATAGATACAATATTGGGTACTCCCTTGGGGTTATCATCATTATTGAGGTATGGGTCATCCCTTACATCAATGGAATCAGTATGTAATGACCTGAAATTTTCTCAGTCAATACATAGCTTGGTTTTTAGTTTTAGAGTCTTATAATATCATTAGAGGTAAAACTATAAATTTTTTCTAGCAAAGGAACTCAAAAAACTGATGGTTTCATTGATTCTATGGAATGGTTTTTACCCACAGTCTGAGCTAGCATAAAATTTTTGGTTTGGTAGGGCCTCAATAAAATTATATTAAGTATGAAAATATGATTTTTTATCCCATGTATGAGTATTCTATATTATTAAATTTTTTCATCTAAAAAGTGTCTTTTATGGGAAAATTGATTCCTTGATTGCATCAGGAATAGATTTTTTTCCATAGTATTATTATATTTAGAGTTTTCATTGGGTCCTAAGGTTCGAGATGGTGTGGGTGAGTGATTAAATAAATTAATTAATATATAATTAATTAATTTATGGTTGTAAATCCCTAGAATTATGTCTATTTAAACCCTATTATATTACTTATCTAGTGTTATTCATTCATCATTACCATAAACCCTATAGAGGGGGAGGGAGGAGAAACTGGAATGTGGATGGCTACGACATTGGATTAAAGAATGAGACTGAATCATGTGATGAAAATTAATGTGACCTTGGCTTCAATAATGGATTTAATCTTTGATCATTGGAACATCAAGGTAGGTATCATTATTTCTTTATAATTTATTCTTCATGGTATTTTTGTGGATGAATTTATAAACTATTGGTTTCTTTGTTTTAGTGGAGAATTTAAATCTATATCTTTTATAAAACACACTTTTTTCATATTCATTTTGTAAAAACATTATTTTAAATGATATTCATGGTATTCTTTGTAAAAACATGCCCTGTTAAAGTTGGAATCATAAACTCTAACTCATTTATTTATGATAATGATGATTAATAAAAGAACTTATATTAGCAAGGAAATGGAATTCGATCAAGGTTAGGAATATTTCTTCCTATATATCTATTATTTTCTATATCCCCTTATTATATCACTCTAAATTTATCCTCTCACACATGGGTGATGGGTCGCTATATTTTTAAATGGTCAGAGTGGCATAAGGTACCACGAAATGGGTAGCAAGGTGGGGGAGATGATAGATAGGGGAGTTTGGAATGTCGGGTGGCCATGGCATGGTTGTGTGAGTGAAAGTTTAATGTGAGGAGGTTAGTGGGGAAGAAGTAAATGGGGTGGTTTGATGTGTAATATCATGGAAGGCTGGGGACCCCAACAAGATAAGAAATCTAGACTCATGTGTGATCAAAAATATGGGTGGTTTTGGGGGTAGTGAACATCATGGCACCAGCCATAGCATGGAAGTGGGGTGTGGGGGAGGACACGTCTGTCACCCCTATCCATATGATACCTTATAGGATTTTATTGTGGATTTTCTTCCATGTGGTATGTGAACAGGTTGGACTATCCTATCCCTCATAGGCTAGGCAATATGGTCCAATCAGCCGGACCAACCTGGCTCAAACCATGTCGGGTCTACCAACCCGACTAGGGTGGGATAGCATGCATGTAGAAGATGTGTGACACATGTGGGTGTCAGAGACCTTTATTCTACCCTGTGCATGTGATTTTACACACCCAGTGAGTGAACCCACTCTCTCCCAATATGAAACATGGTGTGATAGGGGGTTTCCATGTGGTTCACTTAGTCCTAGAATTGGTATTTCATAAAAACCCCAATAGGTGTCTGATATGGACAAATAAATACCCTTTCCTGAGTATTTTTTTCATGTATATCACAATGGAATAGTTATTTTTCTCTATCTAGGGATATATATAAGTCAATATAGGTGGTTTTAGTGTTTATCTATGTTGATCCAATGATGGGGATTAGGTGTGTTTAGTGGAGTGTGCATGGGGTTGGTACTCCCCTAACGACATGTTGTGACTAGGAACAATTCCCTTGTCTTCCTTATATTGTAATTTAGTACTCCCCCACATAATTGTGGATGGGTCCTTTATATTACCATTTTTTGGTACTCCTTTGGTGATAATGAGGTTTGGGTCCCCTAAACATTATGAATAGTTTTAAATACTCCCTCTACTGAGGTGTTTTCTAGTGAGGTGCAGGTCCACTATCCATAGAGTTGGCACTCCCTCAATTGAGGTATCTTCCAGTGAGGTGTGGGTCTTCTACTATTATTCCAATTAGGTTGCATGGGTTTCTAGATTTTGTAAATTTAAATTCTTAAAGCTATATGTTGATTCTATCCTATATTTGGGCTATGTATAGAGGTACTTTTTATTATGTTGCATGTTTACTCCTTTACAACATTCTTGGGTGGTTTAGGAAGTAGGGGTCAGTACCCCATTGACCGAGACACATTCTTGGGAAAATCATAGGTTCCCAAAATGGTAGAGACTTGATATTAGTGGTCACAGATTCCAAGGAGTGGTACCTCCTCGAATAACGCATAAACTTTGGTAAGAAGTGAGTCCTCCTTTAATGTTTTCAGTGGGGAAGTAGAGATAGTGTGTCTTGTTTGGAGTAGATGTGTAGTGATTCTTGGTGATGCATGGTGGTGATCGGTGGTCCTTGATGGTAGTGGTGACCATTGTGACTAGAGATCGATCCAGGAGTACTCATCATGAGGAGTAGTTATCTGATGTATTATTTCTTTCAGATTTAGAGATTTTTCATAAGTACAATTCCATTTTATTCCCCTATGTGGTAATGTATTTTTACTAGATCTCTCATGTATGTGTTTTATACAGTTCAGATGATTATATATATATATATATGGTGTTTTAGGTTATTTTATGCATTGTAGATATGTGTCTATTGCAGGTTGATATAGGATAAGGCCTCCCATATTGTGAGATATATCCAGTCAATGATAGTCACCATACTCTAGCCTATTAGAAGTGGGTTTGGAGTGGCACACTCAACCTACCGTCAGATTGTGTAGGGCCCCGATGGATCAGGTTATATCACTTTACTCCCCAAGAGATGTGGGGTGTGGTTCCTCTATACTAAGTAATAGTTTCTCATGACTCTCTTTAAGTTGTGGGTTATCCCTTACACTGATGAATATGGTACTCACCTTGATCAATCTAATTTTTTAATGAGGTGTAAGGTCCTCTTTAAGGGTCGGTAACTCCCTCAGTCAGTTTACACATTCCAATGAGGTGAAATATCCCTGTTATTATTTCAAAATGGTTTTGTGATGGTTATGTTATTTTATCATCGTAGATAGTTCATGTGTTTAGGGTTTTTTAGTACACTGGGTGCTCTAGGTCCCTCTTCAGTGTGCTTATTTGGTCGAGAAAAGTTGTGGGTGGGGGAATTCCATTCTATTAGTTGATTTTCCCCCCTTAAAGAATATTTAGATCTCAGGGTTCCCTCTTAGGGCTAGGTTCTATTTAGGTGATGTGTTTTTTCATCTTGTTGGTTGTCCATGGAACTTCCATATAGAACGAGGTGTGGGTAACCCATCTTTGGGTTCGGTGACTCCCTCTACTGGTATGTGTCTCTTTCGTAAAGGTGATATCCTCCACTTTGATTATCCTACCATCACTAGGTTTTGGAAAAGTTGTGTTTAGATAATCCCTTTTTGGTTTAAGGTGTAGTTCCGGGAACAATGATACATCAGTGTGCCCAACTCATCACCCTGCATATTGGGTGAGTTGTAGATATATTGTATGCAGAGTAGTTTGTGGTTTAATGAGGTATCCTTTGGTATAGTATTTTCTTTATTATATCCCCTGGGTTTGATGTGGTGATATGTGTTGTTATCCCTTCATGTTGACTAATTAAGATTTTACCTTTCATGATGCAGATGAGTAGCGAGGTGGAATTTTCCCCTGAGGTGGCCAGTTTATTTGTGAAGTCCTCATTCCATGATATAAGTAAACTATCAGTTTATACCTTGTTCACCTATCATATATAGATTAGGGGTCTTATTAGGAATTGGATTTATAGATTCTTCCTTTTCTTGTGCCTTTCTCCTCTTGACTCGATTTGGGTATTTGTATGATTCATCCAGGGTATCCTATTGGGTATTTTTATACTCACTCTTGTATAAGATTCATACCCACATGTGTTTTCACACCCCTGGTTTCAAATATTGTTCCATTTTATTATGTATTTTGAAGTTATATAATACTTGGTTTGAGTTTTGGGAGTTTCTGGATGGTTTTGGTATGCTTTAGAAGGTTTTTTAAGGGTGAAAGGTTTGATCATAGTTAGGGGAAAACATTCACCTTCTCCAATAAACTGTACAAGAGATTCTAGGAGTCATTGGGTAGGAACAGAATTGGAACATGGTTTTCCCAAACTATGTGGATGCCTAGGAGAAACCATAAAAGTATATGCATATGGAAAATCAAGGTTGGCCATGGTTTTTCAAGCCATGTGAACCAACCATGTGATGGGTGGTTTAGAGATAGTATCATGGGCACGATTAGTGTATAGTTTCCCAAACCATGTGGAATTCATTTAATTCTCTGAAAATTAGAGTTAAAATCGGTTTTATTCCCCCAAAATCCTTATTTTTTCACCACTCCTCTCAGGATATTGAACTCCACTCCTCTCTTAGGTTTTTTTTATGGTCCCTTTGATTTGGAAGCTAGTTTTTATATATATAAGTTCATTTGATCTCCAAAATAAATTGTAAGTCTCAGGTTTCTCTCTTCATATTTGGATATCCTCATATCCTCTCACACATAATGTTAGATCTAATATATTATGGATATATTTATGATTTATGATGTGTTTTTATGAGATCTTGGTTGGATATATTTAAGGAAATGATTTTTTAGCTTGGATCTAAAGGTTTTGTTATTTCATTCTTTATTTTCATCACCCTTTGATAGTTATTTGGCTTCTCTCTCTTCTATACTTATTCTATAACTTGAAGGATTAGTTTTATTAAAAAAATTATTAAATTTAAAAAGGAATTTATGGTTGATTTTGTTAAATGAAAACCCTCTTGGTTTATTGTTTGGAAATATTTTTTATTTGAATGGTTTTTTATAGAAAACCCCTTGATTTATAGTTTTAAAATTATTGTTTTGTTTTTATTTAAGAAATATTTTCAATGAAAGGTTTTAAAAGAAATAATTAATTTTTTTGGAATAAATTGGTTTGTGAGGAAATGGAATACATGAGTGGTGTGTATTCATATTTTCATTGTTTGAGTGTTTTTTTTTTGTGCAAACTTGATGCTCGATGCCAAACTGAGGCATAAAGGTGATGTCTTAGTGAAGGATGGATCATTACTCATGAGTATTGAGATTATCATTTTGCATGAATGTAAGTTTGATTGGATGGATTTGGTTGGGTATTCTAGGTGGAATTAATGGATGATTTATTTATTATTTTAATTTAATTGCTTTGAATTGGTAAATTATTTTGATGTTCCTCTATTTGTTATAAATTATTTTTGAATTTTGAACTAACGTGTTTTTGTCCTAGTGGCATGAGTTGGGAATTATTTTGGGGAAATCCATCTAGGTATGATTACTCACCCCCTATATATACACTTTGGTGCATATGAAGATGTAATTATTTATGACATAGGTAAAATAAAGGTCTCATATTTCTCTAGTGTAGCATCATGATGCTAATTTCTCAAGATGATGTTGGAGCTTGGAGTTATCTTATGGAGTCATTGGAGTGAATCCACATTTTTTTGCATTAAGATGTATTTTGGTTTTTTTGGGTCTACTTTTATACTTTTTCAATTCTTCTCTAATGTTTTTTTATTAGTTTATAATTTGAGTTATATTGTTTATACTCACACATCGTATAATTGATTTGGTTTTTTATATTTTGTATTGATATGTTGCATGGTTTAAAAATGGAATATCATACCCCAATGTCTATGTAAGCCCTTTGAATTTATTTCTAACCTTTTATATCTTGGGTAAATCACTTAATGTAAGTGTCACCTTGGACCTGGCCTAAGCCAATGGGTTGGATGTGGATGTTACAAATGGTACCAGGTTTGGTCATTCTTTCATATTGGGATGGTATTGAGGAGATAAAAACTATCATAACATAAAATGTATGGAATAAAAAGACATATCTAACCTCTTTATACTAAACTTCAAGTTACTTGGGTGGTATAGGTATAAAAAGTGTTTTAACTTCTAGATGTGTTGTCATCTCATTGTCGCGGGTTTAGCCGATGAGTATAGAATATCATGCATTAGTAATGATACTTCCCACTAGACTGCATTGTTCATATTATATTGAATTATTTTTGGAAATTGGTAGTAATCATTTTTACTTTTGATGATTTGTAATATTAAAACACTTCATTTTTAATTGAGTGATGATTAAGTGGTTTTTTGTTCTGGATATAGATAAATGGAACTTGTTAGATGATTTAGAACCCCAAAAGAAAAGGTAGTATATAGCACCCATGGTTTTAAGTATGGAACATTTTTATGCCTTTTTATGTGTTTAAAGTGGTTAGGTAATGTTTGTGAGAGTTTGAAAGGGTTTTGGTAAGTTTGGGGGCTTTTCTAAGGGATTGCGGTTTGAGCATGGTTAGTGAAAACTGTGCAGAATCTCTAGGAAATCGTGTAAGTTGAGGCAGAGGGCTATGGGATGGCACATGGTTAAGGTGCACAGTTTACAAACCCTGCAGCCGCCCTAGGTAAAATATGAAACTTGAGATAATGGGCTTTTTCACGGTTGGCGTATGGTTTGTCCAACCATTTGGGGCACCCCTTTGGGATAGTATTAGTCACATGGTTACTGCACAGTTTTTCTAACCGTGCGAGATAATCATGCATGGATTTAAAAAATGGGGTTTTAAAAATAGGGTCACTCGTGATTTACCCTAAAACACCCATTCCTTCTCCCACTTGAATCCAACTCATGGTTTTATCTTCTCAAGGGTTAGGGAACCTCTTCCACTCATCTTAGAGGTGTTTTTAAGGATTTTCTTGGTATGATAAAGGAAATTCCCCTCTGGTATGTCTCTTCTCTTGGTGTTTTCTTGGTTTCTCTTATATCTAGCTCTCTCTCTCTCTCATGGATTTCTAGATCTACTTCTGTTTCATATAGATCTAGGGTTTTTTTTCCTAAAATGATGAGATTTGGGCATGTTGTGTTAGGAAAAGATATCTAAGGTGGTTTTGTAAAGATTTTACTCGGATTTGTTGTGTGGTTGTGCGTTGGTTGATTTCACCAAAACCCTAAGGTAGGTGGATTCACTCTCAAATATATTTTTCTATAACTAGAAGTATTAATTTAAATAAATTGATTTTTCTTAAATTTGATGGTGAACATGTTGTGTGAATCTTGATGGAAACCCATTTTGTGATGATTTGGGGATTTTGGGGGAAATGAGTTATTGTTCTGAAAAGTGTTTTGTTGTTGGATTTCAAAATGATAATTTTAAAATAAGTGGAATGGTTGATTTATAGAAAATTGGTTGTGAAAAATGGTTTTTAATAAAAAAAATTATTGAAGTGTGTTTTGGCATGGATATTGTCTTAAGGGTGTTTTCAATAAATGGGTGATTCGTTAAAGTGGTTTTGGAATGTTGTTGGAATTATTGATTGGCTTAAAGGTTTGTTTGGTTTGGGAAATTGTTGGGTAGTGCATATTGGCATGTGTTGGTTGATATGATTGTGGTAAATGTTTATTGGAATTTTGTTATGATTTTGGTAAATGTTGTTGGCATGGTTGTTGGATTAAATTTTTAAGCATGCATTTAATGGGTGGGGCGGTGGTCATGGAAGAATCACCATCAAGGTGATGGTCTGGAAAGTTCCATCATCAAAGGGGAGGGTGATAGGTTTGAAGTCCCACGCCATGGAAGAGATTGGTTGGATGGGAATGTGCCACCATTAAAGTGACACCAAGATCATGTGGATTGTGTGGATGGTGTTTGTTGTGTAGTATAATTGTTTATATGGTTGAGATATGCATGAGGACATGAAATATGGAATAGTTTATACTAATATGGAATGAGAAAAATGATTAATGGCTTGTTTGGTTTCTTTCCATGAAAATGTGTTTATTTGGGAAACTGTCTGGTATGAATTGTTTGGATTTTTGGAAATTTTTTAACTATGTTTATGGTTTTATATAAATTTTTTTATATAAATGTGCTAACTTTTTCTATCCTAGTGGTGCCTATAGGTAATTAATTTGGGGAAAACCTTATGAGTATTATTTCTCACCCCATATTTTGGAACTTTAGTGCTTTTGTAGATGTTGTATTTCGAGACACGGGTAAAGGTAAATCAGCTCCTTCCTTCTATGGTACCTCGTGATGCTTGGGTGATCTCATGGTTTTGGGGATTGGAACTTGGTGTGGAGCTTTAGAGTCCTTGGGTTTCATTGTTTAGTCTTCCTATTTGGTAGTCTAATTTGGTATTGTTATAGTTTTGGTTTCATTGTATGATTTTCACTTGGAAATATGTTGAATTTCTTTACATTGTTGACATGCATAATGTATTTATGGTTTGTTATGGTATGATTGGTTGGTTGTTTTTATTTCAAAGGGAAAATAATCCCCCATAATTCTTGAAGCCCTAGGCATTTATTACCAACCGTTATTACCTTAGGGATGTCTCTTAAGGACAAGTAGCACTTCCACCTCGACTCAAGCCAATGAGGAGGGGTGGGATGTTAAAAGTGGTATTATCTTGTTCGGTCCTTCACCCAAATGGCCCAAAGGACTTCTTTTTGTTTTATTATGGATAATCCCCCTTCTTTGGTGTTGATTGTCAATCTTGGAGTTGACACTTATTATTGGGTTATTCATTGAGTTGGCATGGTATCAAGTAGTAGGATTGTCGAAACATGAAATGTATAGAATAAAATGATGTAGCTAAACCTTTTATTCTAAACTTCAAGATACCAGGGAGTTGTGTACATAAGTTTTTAGAGACACTTATAGAAGTGTGATCTCATTGTCATGGGTGTAGCCAATAATACAAGAAGGTCATGCATAGTAGAAATTTATTCCCACTAGGATTCCATATTTCATTAGATGGGATGATTTATGTTTTGGTATGAACATGTTGATTTTTGAAAAATCTAGAAATTGTTTTCAAATGTATGGATTTGAAAAGCGAATAGTTGTGATTTTAAAAAATGTATGGACACATTGAAAATGTTTCCATTTCTTTCAAAAATGATTGAACATGGTAATTGTGGTATTTTGGAAAGCGTGGTTGTGATAGTTTCAATGTGATATAATTTAAAATTTTAAGCCTTTATTTTCTATAGAGTGAGACTTATGGTGGTTGTTGTGTTGATAAAAATGGAACCAGGTAGACATCGTAGAGACCAAATGGAGGAAGCTGCTAAAAATGACCTTGCACATGAGTCATAGGTGAACCAAAAGTTGGCCCAAATAATATTTTAAGATTTTAAAACCATTAGAATAGGACTATAACCAGATACTCTCATTATGATATCTATCATGGTTGGAAATCCAAGTGATGGAAGTATGGTTGTCTTCATGAGAGGAGGTGTAAACACTAACACTAAGAGAAAGAGCAAGAGGGACACCTTTTATCAATGATGTATAGAACATCATAATTGGACCACTAGATTATTAAAACTTCCTCATTTACCCCAAAGTAAGTTGGGATGTTTTTAGTGTGGTTATCTAGGCCACATGAAGTGCAATTGTACAAAAAAACATTGAACATGTCATAACCTCAAGTAAATGGGGAATATTTGGTGTTATTATCATAATTCTCTGAGGTTGGGTGTTCATGACACTCCTTAGGGGTCACAGGAATCATATGCCTCGACAGTATGGGGGAATCAGCATACCCTTTTTTAGAAGACTAGAATTATCCATGGTGATTCAAGGAGCACCATGACTCCTCGGTAGGGGAATAAAGAGAAAAGTGTATACAGTAAGTAGGTGTTTTTAGTTGATAAGGTTTTGGTGGATGATCAGTCTGAACCATCCATAGTGAGAGGTATGATTGTTTGGAATTCTACCTTTATGAAAGTGTTGTTTAATATGATTACATATCATTCTTTCATTGCTTCACATGCTATTGATTTGTTGGGTTTACGTTTTGAAATTATGCCTTATGTTTTGAAACTTCAAACTCATCTAAGTCAAAGAGAGTGTCAAGCCTTCCTATGCAGATCATGTTGTATAGTTATGGATGGGGTTGAGTTGATGTGGGACTTATCAGTTCTTGATTTGTAGGAGTATGATGTAATCTTGGATATGGATTGGTTGGTGATGTTTAAGGCTCACATCGACTATTATGAACGAACAGTTAGTTTCACAACTGAGGATGGCATCAATCGTCTCTTTAGCTGGGAGAATAATGAAAATATGGGTGCAATGGTATTTTTGGCACTAGAAGTTGGGAATATCTCATATTATTTTATGAATTTTTCATTGTCCTCGATGGAAGAAATTGGGAGAAGTATTTTTCTGGAAGTTTTTGATCAATTTCTATGTCTTTTCTGAAGATTTATCAGGGTTACCACCCATAAGAGAAGTGGATTTTATGACTGATCTCTGCCTAGTGACCAGTCTTATCTCACTCCCATATTACCAGATGGCACCAGAAGAATTAAGGGAACTAAAAGTGTAGTTGGAGGATCTGGAAAACAAAGGGTTCATCTGGCCCATCACATCTCTGTGAGCAGCACTGGTTTTTCTTGTTAAAAAGGTGGGTGGAACTCTTCAACTCTGTGTCGATTATCATAATCTTAAACAAGTTATTATAAAGAATCAATATCCACTCCCACACATTAATGATCTATTGGATCAATTTATGGGATCTCAGTGGATCTCTAAAATTAAATTGTGATCGGGATATCATCATTTGCGATTACAGAAGGAGGATTTCCCAAAAACTACTTTTAGAAGTAGATATGACCATTAGGAATATTTTTTTATGCCATTTGGTCTTACAAATTCACCAATGGTCTTCATGGATTTGATGAATATGATATTTTAGAGATATATGGATTCCTTCGTGGTGGTATTTGTCGATGATATATTGGTGTATTCACGGACAAGGGTGGAACATGAGAAACACTTGGAAATAGTGTTGGGAATCCTAAGAGATCATTGGTTGTATGAAAAATTATGAAAGTGTGATTTTTTTATACACACTATTGAAAATGAAAGGTATACCAACGATTGAAAACCATTGGTATAGGGTGGAGAACTATTGGTATAAATTATACCAACCGTTTTAGAATAAGTATCCAAGTAAGTCATGACAATAGACATATACCAACAGTTTGAGATAAACCATTGGTATATGTGAAGAAATATACTCCATACCAATGGTTTACATAAAACTGTTGGTATAGAGTTATTATACAACACATATTCCAATGGTTTTGAAACCATTGGTATATCTTTCTTCCCAATAGTTATGTAGGAACCGTTGGTAAATAGTCTTCCATTCACCCCTACACCAACGGTTTAAACCATTGGTAAAGGTTTTTTACCAATGTTTCCGAACGAACTATTGGTAAAAAAATACATACAGAACCTATAATAATGGTTTAAAACCATTGGTATAGGCTTTTTTTTACAATTCACACAGAAGCCTGCTCTATGTGTTGCTGTGTGAATTATACAGCAGTAAATGCAAAATACAATACATTACATAATAAGGATACATAATTAAAAACTGATAATTAGAAGGATACATAATTTAATAATAAATTATGAATACAATACATTAAAAACTGAATACGTAATTATATGTGATACAGAATTAAGAATACATACAAAATTGCATTTTTTATAACACATACATGATTGAATTTAGAAATTAGAAGCTAATAACCCAAAATAAGGAAATGAATAAATGAATTCAACCAAACACAAATATAATGTCCCATGGTTTGGGGCGGGTGTCTTTGGACTTAGTGATGATGATAATGGGTGTATATCAATGAGCTTGTGTGACTTAGGGAATATAGTTGTCCTTGGCGTATTAAATGTCATGTGTTTTAGAATAGGGGTAGGAGTTCCTCACATGAGAAGTGGATTGTGTGAGGCTGGACCATGGATCGTTGTGCTAAAGTATCAACACAATCCGAATATGTTTGGTCGGTTTTCCGTATGCTAGTTGTTTTTACTTAAAATGATGTTTATTTTAAACAAAAGAGAGACAGTTAGAGTGATACCGGCCACACCGTGCCTCTTATTGAGGCAGGGTTGACTCATACATGTCACATATGACCCATGGATCGTTTTCCTAAAGTATCAATACAATATGAATTCATTTGGTTGGTTTTCTGTATTCTAGTTGTTGTTTTCACATAAAATGTTGTCCATTTCAAATAAAAGTGAAACACTTTTAGTGGTACCGGGCACACTGGGCCTCGTGTTGAGGATTGGTTGACTCTTACACATCATAAATGACTCATGGATTGTTGTGCTAAAGTATTAACACAATCTGAATACGTTTGGTCAGTTTTCCGTATGTCAGTTGTTTTTACTTAAAACAGTGTCCATTTTAAACAAAAGAGAGTCACTTAGAGTGCTACCAGACACACCGTGCCTCTGATTGAGGAAAGGTTTACTCGTACACATCAAAAATGACCAATGGATCGTTTTCTTAATGTATCAACACAATACGAATGTGTTTGGTCAGTTTTCTGTATGTCAGCTGTTGTTTTCATTTAAAATGTTGATCATTTAAAATAAAAGTGAGACACTTTGAGTGGTACCGGCCACACCACGCTTCAGATTGAGGTGGGGTTGACTCATACACATCAAAAATGACTCATGTATTGTTTTCCTAAAGTATCAATAGAATCTGAATATGTTTGGTCCATTTTTCGTATTCCAGTTGTTGTTTTCACTTAAAATGATGTTCATTTTAAACAAAAGTAAGACATTTAGAGTGGTATCGGCCAAACTGTGCCTCGTATTTATGTAAGGTTGACTCATACACGTCAAAAATATCCCATGTATATTTTTCCTAAATTATCAACACAATCCGAATTTGTTTGGTTGGTTTTTCGTATGCCAGTTGTTGTTTTCACTTAAAATGTTGTCCATTTCAAATAAAAGTGAGACACTTTGAGTGGTACCGGCTACACCATGCCTCGGATTGATGCAGGGTTGAGTCATACACATCACATATGACCAATGGATCATTTTCCTAAAGTATAAACACAATCCTAATACGTTTGGTTTTTGTATGCCATTTGTTTTTACTTAAAACAATGTCCATTTTAAACAAAAGAGAGACACTTTGAGTGATACTGGTCACATCGTGCCTCGGATTGAGGCGAGATTGACTCATACACATCACATATGACTCATGGATCGTTTTCCTAAAGTATCAACACAATCCGAATGTGTTTGGTCAGTTTTCCGTATGCCAGTTGTTGTTTTCACTTAAAATGATGTCCATTTTAAACAAAAGAGAGACATTTAGAGTGGTATTGGCCACACTGTGCCTCAGATTGATACGGGGTTGACTCATACACATCAAAAATGTCCCATGTATCTTTTTTTTAAAGTATCAACACAATATGAAATCTTTTGGTTGGTTTTATGTATGCCATTTGTTTTCACTTAAAATGTTGTCCATTTCAAATAAAAGTGAGACATTTTGAGTGGTACCGGCCACACCGCGCCTCAGATTGATGCAGGGTTGAGTCGTACATGTTACATATGACTAATGTATCATTTTCCTAAAGTATCAACATAATGAAAATACATTTGGTTTTTGTATTCCAATTGTTTTTACTTAAAATAGTTTCCATTTTAAACAAAATAGAGACACTTTGAGTGATACCGGCCACACTGTGCCTCCAGTTGAGGCGAGGTTGACTCATACACATCACATGTGAATCATGGATCGTTTTCCTAAAGCATAAACACAATCCAAATGTGTTTGGTCAGTTTTCTGTATGTCAGTTGTTGTTTTCACTTAAAATGATGTCCATTTTAAACAAAAGAGAGATATTTAGAGTGATGTCGGCCACACCGTGCCTCAGATTGATGAGGGGTTGACTCTTACATGTCACAAATGTCCCATGTATAATTTTCCTAAAGTATCGACACAATCCGAATGCGTTTGGTTAGTTTTCCGTATCCTAGTTGTTGTTTTCACTTAAAATGATTTCCATTTTAAACAAAAGAGAGACATTTAGAGTGGTACTGGCCACAACACACATCAGATTGATGCGGGGTTGACTCCTACACATCAAAAATGTCCCATGGATCGTTTTTCTAAAGTATCAACACAATCTGAATATGTTTGGTCTATTTTCCATATTCCAATTGTTTTTACTTAAAACATTGTCCATTTTAAACAAAAGAGAGACACTTAGAGTAGTATCGGTCACACCGTGCCTCAGATTTATGCGGGGTTGACTCGTACACATCAAAAATTTCCCATGTATCATTTTCATAAAGTATCAACACAATACTAATGTGTTTGGTTGGTTTTCCGTATGCCAGTTTTTTTCACTTAAAATTTTGATCATTTCAAATAAAGGTGAGACACTTTGAGTGGTATTAGCCACACTATGCCTCATATTGATGCGTGGTTGACTCCTACACATCACAAATTTCCCATGGATCATTTTTATAAAGTATCAATAGAATATAAATATTTTTGGTCTATTTTCCATATGATAGTTGTTGTTTTCACTTAAAATGTTGTCCATTTCAAATAAAAGTGAGACACTTTGAGTGGTACCGGCCACACCGTGCCTTGGATTGAGGCAGGGTTGAGTCATACACGTCACATATAACCCATGGATCATTTTCGTAAAGTATAAACACAATAAAAATATGTTTGTTCGGTTTCTGTATGCCAGTTAGGCAAATCGTGCAACAAGAGTGATAATATCTTATACTAAAACTATAGACATTGTGCATGATATGCATCCACTGGTGCATTTTTAAGGAAAATAATGCACATTTCTTCTAATATATATCCCTATATGGTTGGTAGATACCTTGTGGGATGGTCTTAAATTTTTTACTAATTGTTAGGCATAGTGTTTTTCTACACCAACCGGGGTTCTGAGCTTCGAACAAGCCCCATAAACCATTATAACATCATTAGGCTTCCATATTTGGTCAAAAATAAAGAGTTATACTGAATTAAAAAACATCCATACCAGAGTGAAAAACCAGTTTCTTATAGTCTTCCCATTTAAAGTAACTCATCCTGAAGTTCACCTTTAATGGGTGGTAAAAATTTATTTGAGAACACTTCTGTCCAGGGGTTGTCTAGGGTCCAGGGGGGCTATTGGGGGGGTTGTCTGGGGGGCTGTCCGGGGGGCTGTCTGGGGGGCCGTCCGGGGTCTAGGGAGGAGGGTGGGGGGCTATCCAGGGGGCTGCCTGGGGTCTAGGGAGGAGGGTGGGGGCTGTCCAGGGGGTTGTCTGGGGTCCAGGGCGGAGGGTGGGGGCTGTTAGGGGGGGTTGTCTGGGGTCTAGGGCGGAGGGTGGGGGTGTTGTCCGGGGATATCTCCGGGGGGGCTATCCGGGGGGGCTGTCTGGGGGCTGTCCGGTGTCCAGGGATGAGGGTGGGGGGGCTGTGATGGGTGTGTGCAAGGTGTGCTAGGCTTTTAAGTAGAACGACACATCCATATTAAATCAAAAATCAAATGTCATAAATATCAGTCAAAAATGTAATGGATCAATCTTCCCCTGATCACCATCACCATCACCCCTGTCATCATCAGCCTTATCCTCACTGCCAACTCTGTCCTCATCACCATCCTCATCATCGTCCTCGTGCTCATCCTTGGCCCCATCCTCACCCTTGTCCTCATCCTCATCCTCGCCCTCACCCTCACCTTCATCCTCGCCCTTGATCTCAGCATCATCATCATCCCCAACATCTTCCTCTTCAGCATCCTCATCATCACCAGGAATGTCATCATCTCTAATTCCACTAGAAATGTCACCTGGTGCATTGGATAATGCACCCATCAACGACATATATGTCTGAAAAGCCGTGCTAGCCTCTGGTGGAAGTGATGAAGATAAAGCTTTGATCTGTTTCATAAATTCTTTCTCCCTCATTTAAACCTGTTCTTCCAACTTTGTGACCCTTTTATCAGACTTTGTTGCATGCTTATTGACTTGTTCCAACTCTGTGGTACTAGAATGGATACCTAGAGAGGACCAATACCTCGTCGGTACTATATTCTTACCAGGCCGGCAGCGTACTCGACCAGAGTGCTTATCTCCCAAAACCTGCTATAAATGATCATGTGGCCCAAAATTGTCAGGCTCCTGGGCATCAAGGGCCTCTAAAGTAGCCTGTTAAAAATATTAATAGATTATTAAATTTCAAAATATATATTAAATTTTGAAATAAACAAATTAAAACTTACAATATTTTCTTGTGTTGGTTCATTAACCGTAGTTCCATATTTTTTCTTTCTACTCGAGAAAAACAATTTTGCTCGAGGGAGACGTCCTTCAATATTCAATTTTTGGTTCTGTAATGACATTGAAACAATATAAAGTGCAAGTATAATCATATATTCAAAATTCAATAAATCACATAATTTAAGTAGGAAATAATAAAAAGGGCAAGTCCTAAAGAAAAATTATAAACAACTATATCGTACCAGCTGCCTCTCATGATCTGACATAGTAGTGCGCCCCAAAGTGTTGAGGTATTGCTTTGAATCAATGTTTTTTTGTTTTTTTCAGAATATTCCTAAATAATGTTTAATAATAAATAAGATTATATTAATGAAAAATATGAAAACTATCATTTAAATACCTCAAATGGGATCAATACCTTAAATTTCATAGTGGACCAATGGGTAATCATTTGGCGATATTGCTCTATCAGGCAGTCATCCATAATAGGTACTGTCTCCAAATCCGTGCCCACTCTATCACACCGGCCAACATACAACTCATGCTTATAAGCTCTCCAAATCTCTCCTAGATCCTTTAAACATGTTGGTCATGCACCCTCTCCATCAGGGAAGTTAAACCAAAGATAACACCCAATAGATTAATTCATATAAATAAAAAAAATACTACATTAAATACAATAGATTTTTTACCCATATTTGTGCCCATGCATTATCCTTGACTTCATGTGGAAGATGTCTCCAAGAGAGAGGGATGACCGGAATGGTGATGGATTATTTGGCTAGCGTCACCAAAAAACCCTGACATTGCTACCCATGTTTATCAATCATATGTCTATCATCATTGTATTCAAACATCAACTATGTCTGGCGGTTCCATACCACATGCAAGTGAGTAATCCCCCTCCCCCACCTCCTATTAGTAGATGAATCTGTTATTAAAGAAAAAAAATATCAGTACAAGTTATAATGAAAATAAATTTTGGTATAAAAATTTGTTAGAGTTATATAAATATACATGTGGTAGTTAGATCAATGGGCATCACTAGATGTGCAGAAGCTGAAGGAATATCCTGTACAGGTGGAGTGTCCCTCAGTGTATGCTCCTCAACCACATACTATGTTGGAGCATGAGTCAAAGAAGGTGGAATATAAGTGCTCGGATATAATGAACCAGAAGCAAAAGATGATGGCACAGACGTCTGTCCAACTAGTTTTGTAACCATCAGAGGCCTAAATATCCCATGTGTCCCTAAAGACACACTAGGATCAAAATGTGGAATAGAAGATACGTTTGTGGTAGGGGAATAGTCTAATCGAGTACGACCAGTGGATCGTCTAACTCTCACACTATGAGCCCTCGTACCACCAGCCTCAGTACCGGGACCACCAGATGATCATCTAACTCTGAAACCACCCCCCTCCTACCACCAGCCTCTGTACTGGGAGAAATATTAGGCTCCTCATCAGATATATCTCGTCTAGGGGGTGGATCCTGAAAAAAAAATTAACACAAAAGTAAACATGTGATATTATAAGTTATTGAAATATATATATTTGAAATAAAATACTCAGAACAGGGATGAGTGGAGGAACGCCCATCTGTGTCATGTGATGATTATTTTCTGTCATATTTTTCTACCGCATCTCTTCAATGGGTGTCATTTCCTGCAATGAAAACAAATATGGAAGTAATTAGAAACCGATAACTAATGTGTAACCCAAAAAACAAAATATAGAAAAACCATTCTGATAAAAAAAACCTAAAGAAATAGAAGATTTATGGTGGTTTGAAGGTAAGTACTAGGATACACACTCTGAATGATGTAGGTGAAACATGTAGGTGAGAACACAACTGTATGATTCTATATATTTCCCACCACAACTTCGGGTTCACAATCAACTCTGAAAATTGATCTATTGGATTCATCATAAGTAATAAATGGATTGCTTCCAATTTCAGTAGGGATAGTTTCAACTTCATCATCACCATCATCAAAAACATGTCTGGGATTTACTTCAATAATTACACTGAATTTAGGATGACGGTGATCTTTGACATAAAAAACTTGTTTCACCATTGATGCCAATACATATGGTTCATTGGTGGCAAGAGTGCGAGTCATGTCAATAACTCGAAATCCAAAATCATCAATAAAGGTGCCTTGCCTCATCATTGAATCAAACCATTGAAATTTCATCATCGTGACTCAACCATGCGAGTAATAATCCAAAATTATTATTTTCTCCATGACTCCATAATAAGCTACATTTTCAGAACGAGGTCTATTATCCGATGAACTGCTATAATAGTATGTTGTGGCAGTTAGCATAACACCATCATGCTGCGTTCTCATGTTCCTTGCTAATTCAGTGATAATAAATTTGTATCCATTGATCACAAGTGATTTATAAGCACGAACCATGGTATTAGGACCAAAATACAAAGCTATTATTTCCTCAGAAACAGAGTCTGCAGGAAAAATCGATACTTTAAATATAAACAAATAGTAAACTTAATTAAATATTATTTTTATTTAGTTATTACAGAAATATTTTTACCTTCAATTTCAACCAAGCGGAAAACCCTTTTCTATGAAAAGTCTCTTTCCTTCTCAAAGATAAAGAACGATGCTTTCTATATATCAATTATTTATGTTCCCTGTAGATAAAAATAATAATAGTTTAACAAAAATTTAAAATTGCAAGAGATAAGATAAGAGATGTATGTACAATTTACTTACTTGATATACTCATCGAACAAATCACAATTGAACAAAACTGTGTGATGTGTCATCTCTCACTCTTTGAGGCTTAATGTCGTCAATGTATATGATCTCATAATTCCTCATGTCTGAAGAAGTGATGGAAAACTGGGTTCAATTTTCTCATACTTTTCTTCTTCATTTCTCATTGGTCTGTTTATTCTCATAGTAAGATCAGACAAATACATTGAGCAGAAATCCATACATTCTTGAGACAAGTAACCGTTCACAATAGAACCTTCGGGATAATTCCTATTCGAACATATGATTTCAATGTGTACATGTTTCTTTCAATTGGATACATCCAACAGAAAGAAAATGGTCCTCCAAGAAGTATTTTGGTCGGAATATGGACAATCAGATGCAACATGCATGTAAAAAATGATAGATGGAATATTTTATCTAACTCACAAAAAATTAATGGTGTCTCTGCCAACAGTTTTTGAAAGAAGGATTTAGAAAACTTCATAGCACAAAGATCTCTAAACAAATAGCACAACCAAATAACTGAGACTTTTACATTATTGGACAAGAGATGACCTATTTCTATTGGAGTCAACTCATGCAAAAGGACATGATAATCATGATTCTTTAAAGATTTCAGCTTCAACTCTTTTATATTAACCCATTTTGATATATTGCTTGAATAGACATCAAGAACTTTAATAGTCTCTAGCACTTCCAGAAATTGATTTTTTTTCAGTAGGTGTCATCACATAAAAATCACATGGAACTTTCCATTTATTTTCAATGATACAGACAGGATTCAATTCTGGTCTTATCCCACAATATACCAAGTCATGCTGAGATCGTAAATCATCTTTTGTCTTCCCCTTGACATTTAGAAGAATCGAAAGCAACATTTCACATATATTCTTTTCAATGTAAATTACGTTTAAGCAATGACGTTACAAGTTGGTTGAGCAATACGACAACTCAAAGAATATAATTTTCTTCTTCCAATTGTAACAGGTTTCATTGGAAAAAAATTTCCTCTTTCTAGATTTCATTACACCTTTCTCAAATGAATAACTGAAATCTTTCAATTCATTAAGAACATCAGTTCCATACACACGCTGAGGTGGATCGTTAGTCTCCATGGTATTGTCAAATCTTCGACGATTGTTTCTATATGGATGGTTCATTGGAAAGAATCGTTGATGTCCAATAAAACTAAAACTATGATGATATTTCAGTATTCTCGATTGAGTATTCTTCATACAAATAGGACATGACAATTTTCCTTTTGTGCTCCATCCAGACATCATTGCATAAGCAGGAAAATCATTAATCGTCCACATAAGCGCAGCACGAATCTGAAATATGTCTTTTGAACATGCATTGTATGTGGGAACACCCACATCCCAAAGAAGTTTCAACTCTTTTATTAAAGTTTTAATGTATATATCTATATCATTGTCGGGATCAGAAGGTCCAGATATCAGTATACTCAAGAATGTTTAAGGCTTTTTCATACACAACCATGGGGGAAGGTTATAAATGTGTATGAAAACTGTCCATGTGTTATGTGAAGTAAGCATCTGCCCAAATGGATTAAAACCATCACATGAAAGACCCAGTCTCACATTACGCACATCGGCTGCAAATTCAAGATATCGAGCATCAAATCTCTGCCATGAAAATCCATCTGTCGGGTGAAGAAACTCTTCATTATTCTTTTTTCTCTCGGTGCCATGCCATCGCATTTTTATTTATATTTCATCAAACATGAAAAGGTTCTATAATATGGGGATCTATGGAAAGTGCCACATTACTTTTTGTGGCACAAGATATGGTGTTCCATCATCTTTTGGCTTCTATCGGGAGGTCCCACATTTGATAAAATCATTTCTTTCAGCAGTTTTCTTCCAAAATAAGCTGCAATCATTCAGGAAAGCATGAATTTTTTTTATAATCCAAGTTCATCAACTGACTTCCATGCCATATAGTGGTTTGAGGGAATATCTACATCATCTAGAAGTAATTCCTTCAAGAAGTTAAGAATGTAATCGATTGTAGTATTTGAAATACCATACATAGTTTTCCCATGAAACAATCAGATTAAAAATTACAACTTTTTCATTTTACCACATTGCCAATATACTGGAGTCGTCGCAGCATCATTCAATTTTTTCACCCTATCAACATCATCATTTTCATTGGACGCATCATGTGTGCTTGTATCAAAATCTTGTTGACTGGACATCCTTTCCTTCTCATGATGCCGAATAAATGGAAACCGATCATATATCAAACTCTCCAATTCAGTCCTATCATTTGGATCATCAACATTTTGAGATTCCATTTTCTCTTCATTGTGATACCACACATAATAGTTTGTTTGGAAACCATATTTGGTTATATGATAGCTAACTACTTCACAAATCAACCAAGGTCTTCCAACACAATTAAAACATGGGAAGTGTATGTGACCACTATCTGAAGCCTTGTCAAATGAAAAATCTAAAAAGATGTTCAAATTATTTTGAAAATCGGTTGAAATCCGATCAGTTTCATACATCCAACTTCTATCCATTCTGTAAAAAATTGCAATAAGTTATTTCAAATAAATTCAATAATATTGAAGTTCAATCAAAAAAATATTTAGGTAAATGACAATTGTTTACTTTATATAAAATCATAACTGAAACATTACTCTATATGAGAATCATATTAAGAAAAACAAAAAAATATAGTGTATATAAGAAAATAAGATACAAAATTTCTAATGCCTATATTCAAGGATTTCCCAGTAAGATATTGGAAGTGGATCAAGGAATACATAATCCTTAAGGGTCTTGTTGGGAGTACATGAGTTTTATAATTTAACTTCTTCAGGGAGATCAGGATGAGGAGTAGGATGAGGATCACATAAAAAGTAGTTATGGACTCATCAAGTTTCACCTTAACCATGGATTAAAGGATCCTAGGTTTGGGGTAATAGATCATAGGTTGGTAGGGTGTATTCATTGAATCATGTCTCAATTGATTTTGGAGAGGGACCTTCAATAGTTATAGGTATGGATTTGATTAGAAACACATATAAAAAGGATATCCAGGAATTGTGACATCCCAAACCAGGATTCCACTCATTAGTGACCCGAACCCAGATGGCCACATGGCCTCAAGCACATCTACCAAAATTCCAAATGTTATTGACTAATAGTGAGAGCCTTTGGTGTGTCGGGGGGAGACTATTCCCTCATTACCTAAGTTGCACAATTTTAATATTATCAGTTAAAAAGTGGAATAAAGATAACAATGGGAAAATATTAGAAATGGATGAAAATAACCAAATCAGTAATACCAACTAATAACAGAATCATAAACCGAATGATGGTAATATATGTCATGTATCAAGAAGAAAAACATATTTACAACTAGTAGGAAGTAGTATTATACAAGAGGCTCAATAAATTCTAAAATTCGACCTAACTTCTTGATCTACAACCCAATCATCTGCTACATGCTCCATCTTATGTCATGTGAGTAGTCATGCATCTGTAAAATGGTGATTCCCCTTATCTAAACCTATAATCATGTAGTTTATCAGGGTACCCAATGGCATCTCGAACAATATGTGAGATACAATTCATGTAGGTGACCACCTAGAGGTCTATAACTATCCAGTCTATTTATATAACATTTTAATATAATGATATGATAAATTAAAGTGACAACTAAAAAATCTAAAAGGGTTTTCTATGGTTCTGGAGAAAAAATCTAAAAGGGTTTTCTAGGTTAAATCAAAATAGAAAAAAAAACAGATACACATCAAAATAAAAACTTAAAACTGAAATATTAGATAGATAATAATAAAAATAAGGTACCACTTAATAAAATACCTAATTTGGGATGGTTCGGATGAAGATTCGGCAGCTTGGATGGGGGAAGCTGAGATTCCAAACGTTCGGATAGAGGAACTGAGATGAACCCGAGAGAGGTGTTGTATGAATGGGGGAGAGGTGCTCTGATCACGGGGGCTGCTGTCAAATTAGGGTTATGTCCAAATGTGGGAGAGGATAAGGGTCGCACAGTGTTATTGGGGGAAACCTTTACCAACAGTTTTTAAATATTGTTGTTAAAGGTACCCTTTACCAACGATTTTCAAGAACCCTTGGTAAAGGGGGGAAAATTTAGACCCCTTTAGAAACGGTTCACTAGAACCGTTGGTAAAGGGTGTCATGCACCCGATTTTACCAATGGTTTAAGCAAAACATTAGTAAAACTCTTTTTTACCAATGGTTTAAGCAAACCATTGGTATATAAGTGTTGGTAAAAAACCCTATTATAGTAGTGACAATAGGTTCATTTTATTGTCCATGTTATTTCTTAAAAAGGTATTTTAGTGGATCCGTAGAATATAGAGGTTGTTATCTCTTAGAAACCGCAAAATAATGTTTTTGAGATATAGAGCTTCCTTGGTTGAGCTGGGTATTACCAATGCTTTGTTCATGAATTCTCATGACTAGCTTCACTGATGAAAACTTTGATAAGGAATAATGTTACATTTCAATGTAACGAGAAATTTTAGAAGTCTTTTGAAGAGATTAAGGTTCATATTACATCAACACCAATCTTGGTTTTTCCAGAACCACGGAAATAGTATGTGGTGTATTATAATGCATCGAGATTAGGTTTGGGTGTGTTCTCATGCAAAGGGATCATGTTGTTCTATATGGATCATGGAATTTGAGGTTTCATGAGAATAACTACCCAATTCATGATTTAGATTTAGCGGCTATGGTGAATTATTTGAAAACATGGCATCATTATCTATTCAGTGATAAATTCATAGTTTTTACTGATCATGAGATCTTAAAGCATATTTTTTTATAGAGATATTTGAATTTTAGGAAAAGGAGATGGATGGAGTATCTCCATATGTTTGACTTTGACTTGATGTACACACCAAGTAAGGGAAATTTGGTGGCGGATGCATTAAGTAGAAATCCGTATGCTCATGTGGTGAAACAAGCATTAGATTAGTGGTAGTTGATGTTGATTATAGCTAACATGAGGTTGTAATGTAAAGACTAGGGTGATGTGTCTGTTTTCTTTCTAGTCTATTTGGTTCCTAACTTGGTTGATTTGGTTAAAGAGGAGCAGAAGTCTAATTCACAGTTTGTGGCTATGATGTTGAAACTCAATGGTGGGGAAACTATTGAGGGTGGGAAATAGGATGGGAACTTTGGGTTTTTCTTTATGAATTATATGGTTGTATCGATGGATTTTTAAGAACAAATTATCAATGCTTATCATCATTCTAAATGGGATGTCCATCCTGGAATTAAAAAATGTATAAGGCATTAAAAGCGTAGTTTTGGTGGGATGGTATAAAAAGGAAAGTGGGTGAGTTTGTATCGAGATTCTTGAATTTTTACAATTCAAGGAATATAATCAATTAATAGAAGGTATATTGCAGTCTTTACCTATCTCAGTGTGGAAATGGGAATAGATAGAAATGGATTTTGTTATAGGTCTCCCAAGAATGGTTATGAAACACGATGTTATATGGGTGATTGTGGATCGGCTCACAAAGTCGGTCCATTTCATCCTTATTCGTGAATATCATATAGTGTAGGATCTATCCCAAATATATATCCATGAGCTGATAAATAAGCATGGTGTACCAGTTTCAATTATATCAGATAGAGACCTAAGGTTCACATCTCATTTCTGTAAATCCTTGCAACAAGCCCTTGGGACTCAGTTGAAAATGAGCATGGCATATCATCCTCATATTGATGGTAAATATGAGAGGATGATACAAACATTAAAATATATATTGTGGGATTTTTTATGGATTTTGGTGGCTCGTGGGAGGAGAACTTTTTGTTAGTGGAGTTTTTGTATAATAACGGTTATCAGACATCAATAAATATGGCTTCGTTTGAAGCATTGTATGGACATATGTGTCATTCTACACTATGTTGGGTGTAAATAGGTTAGAATTCTATGGTTGGTCCAAGACTTTTCCAAGAAATTATGAAGAAGATTAATTGATTAGGAAGATAATGGAGACATGATAGAGTCATCCGAAATCATACGCAGATCATCATTGGATACCATTGTCATTCAAGGTGAGTAATCATGTGTTATTGAAAATATCTCCTAGAATTGGATATAGTTATTTTGGGAAGTAGGTCAAGTTATCTCTAAGGTGTATTAGGACTTTTCAGATACTTGAGTGGGTTGGAGAGGTGGCATATTGATTGGATTTTCCACCACAGTTCAGTGTGGTGCACAATGTGTTTGATGTTTCTCAGTTGAAAAAGTGTCATTAGGATCCTAACCATGTGATTTTATGGGATCATGTTGAGCTAAGTATAGATACTTTATTGGTGAACATTCTAGTGCAGATTGTGGATAGTAAATAGAAAGTTTTATGTGTAAAAAGCATCAGTATAGTTCAAATTTTGTGGAAACATGGTCAGATTTAGGAGGAGACCTAGGATCAGGAGAAAGAGATGGTTGAGAAATGGTCTGGTCTCTTTTAGAAAAGTGATGGTTTTATACTTTCTAAGGATGAAAATTCTAATGGTGGGGATAATGTAGCACCTATGATTTAAGTTATGTAACCTTTTTTATTCCTTTTTTGTGTTTAAAGTGGTCAAGTAATGTTTGGGAGAGTTTGGAAGGGTTTTGGGAAGATTTTGGGGCTTTTCTAAGGGTGCTCAGTTTGAGAATGGTTAGTAAAAACCATGAATAATCTCTAGGAAACTGGGTAAGTTGAGGAAGAGGGCTATGAGATGGTGCACGGTTAAGGAGCACGGTTTAAAAACTATGTGGGCATCCCAGGTAAAGCGTGCAACTTGAGATAGTGGGTTTTTTCATGGCCGGAACATGGTTTGTCCAACTGTGCAGACCAACTATGTGAGGAACCCCTTTGGGACAGCAGAAGTCACACAGTTAGCGCACGGTTTTTCTAACTGTGTGTAGCTTTAAAAAGGGGGGGTTTAAAAACAGGGTCCCTTGGGATTTACCCTAAAATACCCATTCCTTCTCCCACTCAAACCCAACTTGGGATTTTATCTTATTAGGGGTTAGGGCACCTCTTCCACACATATTGGAGGTGTTTCAAAGGGTTTTCTTGGTGTGGTAAATTCAATTCCCTGGTATGTATCTTATCTTGGTGTTTTCTTGGTTTCTCTTAGATCTAGCTCCCTCTCTCTCCCCCATTTTTCTAGATCTACTTCTATCTCATGTAGATCTAGGTTTTTTTCCCAAAATTATGAGATTTGTGCTTTTGATGTTAGGAAAATAGATCTAATGCAGTTTTGGGGAGATTTTACATAGATTTGTGGTGTGGTTGTGCATTGGTCGATTTCACCTAAATCCTAAGGTAAGTGGATTCACTATCGACTCTATTTTTTTAGAAATAGAAGACTTAATTTCAATAAATTGTTTTTTATTTTATTTTATTGTTAATGTGTTGTGCGAATATTTATTGAAACCCATTTTATGATGATTTTGGGATTTTAGGGAAAATGGGTTATTTTTTTGAAATGTTTTTTGTTGCTGGATTTTAAAATGATAATTTTAAAATTGGTTTCTTGGTTGATTTATGGAAAATGGTTTGTGAAAAATTGTTTTCAATAAAAATGTTGTTTTATTGATGTGTGGTTTGGAATGGATAATGGCTTAATGGTGTTTTCAATAAATGGTTGATTCATTGAAGTGGTTTTGGAATGTTTTTGGAATTGTTGATTTCCTTAAATGGTTGTTTGGTTTAGGAAATTGTAGGGTAGTATGTATTGGTATGTGTTGGTTGATATGGTCATGTTAAATTTTTATTGGCATGTTGTTGTAATTTTGGTAAATGTTTTTGGAATGGTTGTTGGCTTAAATGGATAAGAATGCATTGAATGGGCATGGTGGTGTTTGTAAAAAAAATCATCATCAAGGTGATGGTAAAGAAAGTTCCATCATCAAAGGGGGGTGATGGGCATGAAGTCCCATGCCATGGAAGTGATGGGTTGGATGTGAATGTGCCACCATTAATGCAACACCAAGATCACATGGATTGTGTGGATGGTGTTTATTGTGTGGTATAATTTTGTGTGTGGTTGAGATATGAATATGGACAAGCAAGATAGAATAGGTTATACCAATGAGGAATGAGAAAAATTATTAATGACTTGTTTGGTTTCTTTCCATGAAAATGTGTTTATTTGGAAAACTTCCTGGTATGAATTGTTTGAATTTTTAGAAATTGTTCAATCATGTTGATGGTTTTATATTAATTATTTTATTTAAATGTTCTAACTTGTTCTATCCTAATGGTACATGTGGGAAGTCATTTTGGGAAAAACTACTAAATATTATTACTCACCCCCTACTTTGGCACTTTTGTGCTTTTTCGAATGTTTTATTCTGAGACATAGGTAAAGCTAAATCATCTCCTTCCTTCCATGGTACCTCATGATGCTTGGGCAGTCTCATGGTGTTGGATCTTGGAGATTGGTGTGGAGCTTTGGAGTCCTTGAGTTTCACTGTTTTGTCTTCTGCTTTGGTTATTTGATATTGTATTGTTATAATTTTGGTTTCATTGTATGGTTGTCACTTGTAAATATATTGAATTAGTTTACACTGTTGACATGCATCATGTAATTTTGGTTGGTTATGGTATGATTGGTAGGTTGTTTTTATTTCAAAGGGAAAATCATTCCCCACCATTATTGAAGCCCTTAACATTTATTTCCAACCTTTGGTGCCTTGGGGATGTCGCTTAATGCCAAGTAGAACTTCCACCTTGACTCGAGCCAATGAGGAGGGGAAGGATGTTACACAGTAGAGAACATGGTTTCACCTAAACCACAAGTGAACTAACAACTTATTTAGAGCATAGATCAAGCTTTTCATGATTTTTATAAGAGAAATCGAAATGATAAACCACGTCAAGAGGATCATTTTGTGCAATTTCATAAACAAAATCCACTAAACTTTTGGTGGGACTCAAAACTTGAAAAGGAATAAGTTTTTCTTAACAAAATAAACTGAATTTTTTTATTTTCTTAGAACACCAGCTAATCTAAAGTTCAAATTAATAGTATACATGATGGAAGATCTTTCATTCTAATGGTTTGATTTATTTATCTAAGATAAAGTTGATTGAGGCCTTATGTGGAAGGGATTTAAAGAATTTTTCAACAACAAATTATATTTTAACACCTTAAAGATAGAAAGAATGTAATATTTCATTAGTATTGAGTAAAAAATATATCATTAATGAATTATGTATCCAAGATTATGAACTTAGTTTATTTTTCATTGGAATTGGATGTTAGTGTATCCCTGAAGGTGTGCATATTTGAGTCTAAATAGTGAATGGAGACTCATTATAAGATATTTTTACTCTATATTACTGATTATATAGAGATGTTTAATCAATTGACTATGGCAGAAAGTGATATCACTGAGAAATCAAATGGAGGAACTATATTTTTTACACAATAATAGGTAGAAACTCTAATGTCAGAACTAAGTGGAAGAGGGATACCTACTTCCAAGATAATGGACCATAAAATAATTATACCACTAGATCTATTAACTTTAATCCACACCCTATCACCAAGACTGAATTTTTCCAATATGGTTCAATCGAGCATATAATATGAGATTGTATGGCACCACCTAGAGCATGTCACAACTATAATAAGACAGGACATCTCCAACGTTATTGTTGTGATTCTCTAAAGTTAGTTACTTGAAATAAATATAATATGTATCGGTATCTTATGATTTGATAGGATTATCCATTATAAAATTTCTCATCCTCGTTACCAAGTGATCTAGAGTGATTCTAGGAAAACCCTAACTCATCCAAAAATGAAACCATGATAGAAAAGTAATGAACAAGTGGAAGTAAGTAAGTAGTTTTATGGTGTTGATAAAATGATCATGGAAGACCAAACATGTCCTTCGACTATACGAGGTACCATTCCTCTTAGCTCAACTCTTATGAAAGTTTTGTTTGATATTGGTATATCCCGCTATTTTATTACTTCACATGTCATTAATAAAATGGGGTTTTATACCGAGATTATTCCACACATGATGGTTATCTAGAAACCTCTATGTAGTGATACTGTAAGGGATTTAAATGTATATATTGTTATATAACAATCAATAGAGTCCATTTTGATTGAGAATTTTCTGTTTTTTATATATATTTCATTGACTTGATCATGGGAATGGATTGGTTAGTTTCTTTCAAGTCCAAAATTGATTTTTATGTGTGACTAGTAAATTTTACATATCCTGATGGAAAGTTGCATATTTTTAAAGGATATTGGGATTTCAAGGATGGAGAAGCAAGACCATTAACACTAATGGTTGGAAATATCTCTTATCAATTAGTTTTATTCACTTTGGGGAATAATGACATAATTGAGACTAGAAATTTTCCTACCATTGGGGATCATTATCCTGAAAATTTCACTGGTTTTCCACCTGAAAGGGAAGTGTAATTTTTTATTGATCTCTTTATTGGTAAAAATATTAATTAACTTCCATAATATAGAATGGAACTAATGAAATTGAATTATTTTAAGGTCCAGTTGGATTAATTAGAAAGTAAAGGGTTCATAAGACCAAGCACATCATCTTGGGCTGCTCCAACTCTTTTTTCAAGAAGACAAATGGTTTTTTATGACTTTATGTTGATTATCATAAGTTGAATAAGGTTATAATAAATAATAGATATCCACTACCATGGATTGAGACAATTTTATCAATTTAAGGGACACCAATGGTTCTCTAAAATTGATCTATGTTCAAGGTATCACCAACTTTGGGTTAGGAAAAAGGATATTCCAAAAACACCTTTCAGGATTAGTTATGATCATTATGAATATGTGGTCATTCCTTTTGGTCTTATAAATGCACCAATAGTTTTTGTGTCATTGATGAATCATTACTTTCAGCAGTACCTAGACTCTTTCATTTTAGTATTTTTAGATGACACTCTGGTGTATTCTTGAACTCAAAAAGAACATGAATAACATTTAGAGATTGTGTTCATCATTTTAGGAGAGAACCAATTATATTAAATGTCCTCTAATTGTGATTTATGGATACAAGATTTTTTTTCCTTGTTCATGTAATTTATAAGAAATACATATCAATAGACTCTATAAAGATAGAATTTTTTATATCTTGGAAACCACTGAAAAATGTATTTGAGATACATAAATTTTTGGGCTTAGCAGGTTACTATTTTCACTTTGTTTAGGAATTCCCATGACTCATATCTCCTATAACCACACTCACAAGAAAGGTCACTCTATTTTATTATAGTGATGATTATCATCAACCCTTTTTGGATTATAAATAAAGGGTAACTTCTACACCCATTCTTATTTTAGAAGAACATGGGAAGGGTTATGGGGTTTATTTTGATGCATATGGATTTAGACTCGATTTTGTTCTCATGAAAGGATATCATGTCATATATTATAGATAAGGATTCTTTAAAATTCATGAAATGAATTATTTGACCCATGATTTAGAATTGGTTTTAGTAGTTCATGATTTGAAAACATGGAGTCATTATCTCATTTGTAAGAAATTCACAATGTTCACAGACCATAAAATATTGAAGCACATATTTTCATAAATATATTTGAACTTGAGAAAAATTTGATAGATGTAATATCTCTAGATGTTTTAATTTAACTTAGTTTATACAAATAGAAAAGGTAATTCTATATAAGATTATTTGATTTTAAATTTATACAATAAACTATACAAAGAATCTCTTGATCAGTGGAAATTAATGGCTTTGATTGATGATATGTGTTTCGATTTCAATGAGAAAAATTAAGTCACGATTTTATTTCTAGTGACTCTCATTCCTAATTTGGTTCAACAAGTTAATAATGTTCAAAGATCAGATTTTTTTGTCTTACCATTACATCAATACTTAATGGTGGGGAAACCATTGATGAATGGAAACAATATGGGGACTTTATGTTTCTTTCTTTATATCATATAGTTGTTTCATTATCTTTTCAATATTGAATTATTTATGCATACCACCACTCAAAATGGGATTTTAATCCAAGAATTTAGAAGATGTATAAGGTTATAAGAAACCATTTTTGGTGGGATGGAATGAAAATGAAAGTGGAAGAGTATTTCTTGAGATTCCTTGCATGTGAGTATATCAAGGCTAAGAACCAATGACCAGACGGTATGTTGTAATCTTTACCTATACCCATTTGAAAATGGGAGCACATAGCTATGGATTTTTTCACAATTCTACCAAGAATGGTTATGAAACATGATTCCATATGAGTGATTATGTATCATCACACAAATTTGGTTCACTTCATCCCTATTTTTGAATCCAATATGATGGAAGACTTGGAACAACTATATATTTTAGAGGTCCAAAATTACATGGAATACCAGTTTCAATCATCTCCAACTGAGATAATTGTTTTACCTCTTGGATTTGGAAATATTTATAGAAAGTTTTTGGTACTTGGTTGACAATGAGAAATTCTTATCATCCTCAAATGAATGGACAGTTGTAACGGATGATCCAAATGTTAAAATACATTCTCTAAGCTTATGTTATGGATTTCAGAGGCTCATGGGTGGATAATATACCATTATTAGAGTTATCATACAATAATATTTATCATTCCTTGATATATATAGATCCTTTTAAAGCATTCTATGATCATCCTTTTCAGTATCCACTTTTTTGGGTAGATACTATAGAAATTATGATGTTGGAACTAGTGCAGAAAACGTTTTTTATGTCACCATTTTTTACGTCGGTTATATAAAACCGACATCATAATATGTAAAAAGAGGTTTTTTACGTCGGTTATTTAATAACCGACGTAAAAACCTGTGTTTAGTACACCTTTAACGTCGGTTATTTTTATAACCGACGTTATTAATCGTGCGGCTTCGTTTTTTACGTCGGTTATACATTAACCGCCGTAAAAAACAGAAGCGGGGGGTGTTTGTTACGTCGGTTATTGAATAACCGACATAAAAAACGCGGTTTTTGAAGGCCTTTTTACGTCGGTTATTTTATAACCGACGTAAAAAAAGAATCCGCAGATGTTTTTGACGTCGGTTATGGAATAACCGACATAAAAAAAACGCCGATTTTGAGCCCTTTATAACGTCGGTTATAAAATAACCGACATAAAAAAAGAATCGGAGGAAGGTTTTTACGTCGGTTATTGAATAACCGACGTTATAAATGTTTTTAAAAAACTTATAAAGTCGGTTATTGAATAACCGACGTGATAACTCATTTAAAAATTTACCCAGACCCGTGGATTGTCATTCGCGAGTTTACCTTCGACAGTCGCGACTCGTCTCTCTCGCACGTAAACCCGAATCGGCTCGTCCATTTAGTTGGTTTAGATTCGTTTTGCGATCATCGTTTCTCATATTTAATCTCCTCGGATCAATCATCTAAACTCGCAGCACTCAGGTAATCCTCCCACTCGTTCGTTTTTTTTCGCGGATAGTATATATATATGTGTTGTGATTTTTTTGTTGAAACTAGCTAATATTCTTCGATTGCGAACCCTTTTAACTCGTTTTGGCACCATAATCTTATTTATCATCCCTAGATCTATTAGTTCGACTTGAAATATTGACTAATTTTATGATTTCACTAATTTTTCATCGTTTTCTATAAATCCCCGAGAGGGTTGGGGCGTGTCCATTTGGATGGGTTGCCCTTTTACAGTTGTTACTACTTTATTCACACACAACCATGGCATAGGTGCATGGATTTGGGATCACATCACCATTTTCACCCCCTGCAAACAAAGTTTCACGAGGAGGACTCGCCAGATTTCCCCTCGGCATGTTAAAAATTTTAGATACCCTCTTTTCAGCAAGTAAAAAATTAACTAGTTTTTTCTTCACTACTTATCCTAAACAAATAAAACCACCATTCTTTCTAGAACCTCTACTAGATCCATTGCATCCATCAACATACATATTTGGATCTGAAAGCATCCCTTAAGCCTTATGTTTGATGCTAACATCCTTTACTGATCTATAGAAAATATGATGGTCTGCTAAGCTCTCCATTTAAAAGTCAAACCCCACCAATTATTCATCCTCATCATGAGAAAATGGAACAACATCTGAATTTCTGATTCAATCTCTTGGGTCACTGAACAAACATTAACTCCTTCAAATCCACACCTAGAATAGACAACCTAATGTCGAGTTCCTTCTCTATCTATTGAAACTCAGTTCTTCCTCCACACCTAAAAACATTCTTTGAATGGCCCAACTTCTTGTTATGGTAAATTTTCAGTGATTCCAGGGGGGTGGGAGGGCTATCAAGAGGGTTGGGGGTGTCCAGGGGGGTGTCCAAGGGGGTAGGGTGTGGGGGTGGTGTCCAGGAGGGGTGGGGGGCTGTCCAGAGGGGTCGGGGGGTGTCCAGGGGGGTTTACAAGGGGGTGTGT
Source organism: Viscum album (assembly GCA_963277665.1). Classification (NCBI taxonomy): domain Eukaryota; kingdom Viridiplantae; phylum Streptophyta; class Magnoliopsida; order Santalales; family Viscaceae; genus Viscum; species Viscum album. The sequence goes on along the minus strand of OY728126.1, from coordinate 924,493,572 downwards.
GGGTGTGGGGGGTTGTCCAAGGGTGTGGGTGGGTGTTGGGGGGTGTCCAGGGGGGTGTCCAAGGGGGTAGGGGGTGGGGGTGGTGTTTAGGAGGGGTGGGGGGGCTGTCCAGAGGGTTGGGGGGTGTCCAGGGGGGTGTCCAAGCAGGTCGGGGGTGGGGGGTTGTGTCCAGGAGGGGTGGGGGTGCTTTCTAGAGGGGTCGGGGGCTGTCCAGAGAGGTCAGGGGGTGTCCAGGGTGGTGTCCAAGGGGATGGGTGGGTGTGGGGGGCTGTCCAAGGGGGTGGAGGCCTGTCCAGATGGGTCGGTGGGGTGTCCAGGGGGGTGTCCAAGGGGTTGGATGGGTGTGGGGGGCTGTCCAAGTGGGTGGCGGCCTCTCCATAGGGTATTTGGGGTTGTCCGGGTGGGTGGGGGGGCTGTCCAGAGGGTTGGGGGATGTCTAGGGGGGTGTCCAAGGGGGTAGGGGTGGGGGGTGGTGTCCAGGAGGGGCGGGGGGCTGTCCAGAGGGGTCGGGGGGTGTCCAGGGGGGTTTACAAGGGGGTGGGTGGGTGTGGGGGGTTGTCCAAGGGTGTGGGTGGGTGTTGGGGGTGTCTAGGGGGGTGTCCAAGGGGGTAGTGGGTGGGGGTGGTGTTTAGGAGGGGTGGGGGGCTGTCCAGAGGGTTGGGGGGTGTCCAGGGGGGTGTCCAAGCAGGTCGGGGGTGGGGGGTTGTGTCCAGGAGGGGTGGGGGTACTTTCTAGAGGGGTCGGGGGCTGTCCAGAGGGGCCGGGGGGTGTCCAAGGTGGTGTCCAAGGGGATGGGTGGGTGTGGGGGGCTATCCAAGGGGGTGGCGGCCTGTCCAGAGGGGTCGGTGGGGTGTCCAGGGGGGTGTCCAAGGGGTTGGATGGGTGTGGGGGGCTGTCCAAGTAGGTGGCGGCCTCTCCAGAGGGTATTTGGGGTTGTCTGGGTGGGTGGGGGGGCTTTCCAGAGGGTTGGGGGATGTCCAGGGGGGTGTCCAAGGGGGTAGGGGGTGGGGGTGGTGTCCAGGAGGGGCGGGGGGCTGTCCAGAGGGGTCGGGGGGTGTCCAGGGGGGTTTACAAGGGGGTGGGTGGGTGTGGGGGGCTGTCCAAGGGTGTGGGTGGGTGTTGGGGGGTGTCCAGGGGGGTGTCCAAGGGGGTAGGGGGTGGGGGTGGTGTTTAGGAGGGGTGGGGGGGCTGTCCAGAGGGTTGGGGGGTGTCCAGGGGGGTGTCCAAGCAGGTCGGGGGTGGGGGGTTGTGTCCAGGAGGGGTGGGGGTGCTTTCTAGAGGGGTCGGGGGCTGTCCAGAGGGGTCGAGGGGTGTCCAGGGTGGTGTCCAAGGGGATGGGTGGGTGTGGGGGGCTGTCCAAGGGGGGGGTGGCCTGTCCAGAGGGGTCGGTGGGGTGTCCAGGGGGGTGTCCAAGGGGGTGGATGGGTGTGGGGGGCTGTCCAAGTGGGTGGCGGCCTCTCCAGAGGGTATTTGGGGTTGTCCGGGTGGGTGGGGGGCTGCCCAGAGGGTTGGGGGATGTCCAGGGGGTGTCCAAGGGGGTAGGGGGTGGGGGTGGTGTCCAGGAGGGGTGGGGGGCTGTCCAGAGGGGTCGGGGGGTGTCCAGGGGGGGTGTTATATCTTACTATATTTTGTTTAAAAAATAATATTCAAGCATATTTTTTTAAATACACATCGATTTGTTTTATATTTCAAAATTGTTTACATTCAAATTATGATTTTTTTCATATAAACATATATTTGTCTTATCTAAAAAATATATATATTTTTGCTATTTGTTATAGGTAATAATGAGTCGAAGTTGGATTATGGCACATCGAATGAGCAATGAATATGAGGAAGGTGTTGATGCCTTTTTGGAATTTTCTAAACGAAATGTTCCAAGTAGTGACATTTTTTTTCTGTCCATGCCTGAAATGTCTGAATATGAAGAAGTTGAAAAGTAGAGAGATAAAAGATCATCTGATTTGTCATGGTTTCAATCTGAGTTACAACCCTTGGATTTGGCATGGCGAAACTGGACAGAATGTCACTGATGATAATGAATCGCAAGATGGTAACTCCGATGGAATTGAAGAAATGATTCGCGATATTGTAGCAGAACAAATTGAGATAGAACCGACAGTTTCACGTCTATATGGTGATGCCGAAAAACCATTATATCCTGGTTGTACAGATTTTACGGTTTTGTCGGCGGTGTTAAGATTGATTAACCTGAAGGCGAAACATGGATGGAGTGATAGAAGTTTTACAGAGCTGCTACAATTGATGAAAGACATTCTTCCAAAAGATAACGATCTTCCAGATTCACATTATAAGGCCAAAAAAATATTATGCCCGATGGGATTGGGATACAGGAAAATACATGCCTGTCCGAATGACTGCATTATATATAGGAAGGAATATGAATTTCTGAAAGAGTTTCCTAAATGTGGGACATCACGGTATAAGGTGAAAGAAAAATCACAAGCTGATGTAGAGATTACAAAGCTCCCTTCAAAGGTATTTTGGTATCTTTCTATAATTCCTCGTTTCAAACGTTTATTTGCTAATTCACATGATGCAAAAAGGTTAAGATGGCATGCTGATGAGCGGGTATGTGATGGAAAAATACGTCATCCAGCTGATTGTCCACAATGGAAGAAAATTGATGCCCAGTACCCTACATTTGGAAATGAAATTAGAAATCTGAGACTAGGCTTGTGCACAGATGGAATGAATCCATACCGAACCCTCAGTAGCACACATAGTTCATGGCCTGTTTTATTGGTAATTTACAACCTCTCTCCTGAAGTTTGTATGAAGCGCAAATATGTCATGTTGAGTATCATGATCTCTGGTCCAAAGCAACTCGGCAATGATATTGATGTATACTTGTCACCGCTGATTGATGATTTGAAACTGTTATGGGCTGATGGTATTAGGGTGTATGATTCTTATAAAATGGAATATTTTCAACTGCATGCAGTGCTTCTATTCACTATAAATGACTTCCCAGCATATGGAAATTTGTCTGGATACAGTGTTAAAGGGCATAAAGCATGTCCAATTTGCGAACAACAGACGTCATATTGTCAATTGCATCATGGGAGGAAAACAGTGTACATGGGTCATCGAAAGTTTTTGCCTATGGATCACCCTTATAGAAGACTAAAAAAGGCATTCAATGGCTCACAAGAATTTGATACTGCTCCAAAACCTTTATCCCCAGATTTGTATTTTGAGAGGGTGAAAAACCTTGATGTGACATTGGGAAAGACACAGAAATCTGGTAATGATAGACATATTTGGAAGAAAAGGTCAATATTTTTTGAGCTACCATATTAGAGGTATCATGAAGTCAAACATAATATTGATGTCATGCACGTGGAGAAGAATATTTGTGATTCTTTGATCGGAACATTGCTAGATATTAAAGGAAAGACAAAAGATGGGTTGAATGCAAGGTTAGACCTACTATCAATGGGAATACGTTTGGAGTTAGCTCCCACTCCTAAAGGAAGACGAACATTTCTTCCCCCGGCTTATCATACATTATCGAAGAGGGAGAAAAGTAGCTTATGTCAGTGTCTTCATGATATCAAAGTGCCTCAAGGTTATTCTTCAAATGTAAAAAATTTTGTCTCATTGAAAGACTTGAAGTTGATAGGTATGAAATCACGTGATTGTCACGTCATGATGCAACAAATTCTACCAGTTGCACTGCGTGGAATATTTCCCATCCATGTCAGAAAGACTATAATGAGGTTGTGTTATTTTTTCAATTCAATTTGTAACAAGGAGATTGATGTGAATGCTTTGAACATTTTGGAAAAGGATGCAATTTTTATACTTTGTCATTTGGAAATGTATTTTCCTCAAACTTTTTTTGATATGATGGTGCATTTAATGATTCATCTGGTTCGAGAAATAAAGCTTTGTGGACCTGTATATCTTCGTTGGATGTATCCTTTTGAAAGGTATATGAAAATATTAAAGGGATATGTTAAAAATCCATATCGACCTGAAGCCTCCATTATTGAAAAGTATATTTCTGAGGAGGTAGCAGAGTTTTGTACGAGCTACTTGGCTACGGCGCAACACATAGGTTTGCCTCCATCTCTCCATGAACGGGTTAATAATGAGGGAAAGGGGATTCGTGGCTTGAAAGTCAAATCACTGTCAACTGAGCAGATGAAGAAGTTAGAATCATACATCTTGAATAACATAGCTGATGTTCAACCGTATATCACATTGCATATTAATGAGTTGAAACAATGTCATCCAAAGAAGAAAGAAATGTGGATTTTGAATGAGCACAACAAAACTTTTTTGCCATGGTTTAAAAATACCTTGCTTGGTAGATCAGATGTATCAGAGACATTAAAATGGATAGTGGGTGGTCCATCTTTAAATGTGATAACATGGTCCGCTTATGAAATTAATGGCTATACATTTCATACGAAAGCTCAGGACAACAGAAGTGCAGTTCAGAATAGTGGTGTATTGGTGTTTGCAGAAGCAATGCATTTTTCGAGTGCTAAGGACAGAAACCCAATTTCGACATCAAGTGCATATTATGGAGTGATTGAAGACATATGGGAGGCTGATTACTTTAAAATTAAAGTTCTTGTTTTTAACTGTAAATGGTTTATCGGTAACAACAGTGTCAGACACGATGAATTTGGAATGAAACTTGTTAATCTGAATAGATTGGAAGACACAGCTGATTCTTTTATAATGGAAACACATGCCAAACAAATTTTCTATGTAGTAGATCAATCAGATATGCAGTGGGCTGTTGTTTTACAAGGGAAAAAACAATATGTTGGTGAGGATGAATTTGATGAAGATGCTGATTTATGTGAGATCCCTACTTCCATGGAAAGATTAACAGAACATAATGATGAGTATGTTGAAGACATGGTTTGTGCCATAAGGAACGATCACGACGAAGGAATTTGGGAAAACAATCCAACTGTACATTCCTAAAATTACAGGTAACACATGTTTATTTCTTGTTTACATTTAGTTTTTTCATATAATGTTAGATATTGTAAAATTTTTAATTATTAAAACATGTATCAAACCAAAATGATAAAACAATAAAAACCGTAAAGAGGAGAAGTCCTGGGCACACCGGCGGGCTGGTGGTGGATCACCGGTTGGCCGGTGGTCCAGACAGCAAAGCTCTGTCTGGTCCACCGGCCGGCCGGTGATGAGCCAGCGGCCGGCCGGTGGTCCAGACAGAGAGGAAGGCTCTCTCTGGTCCACCGGCCGGCCGGTGGTGATCCAGCGGCCGGCCGGTGGTCCAGACAGAGAGGAAGGCTCTCTGTCTGGTCCACCGGCCGGCCGGTGGTGAGCCACCGGCCGGCCGGTGACACCAGGCAGTGGGAAAGTCTACTGCCTGGGTCCTCCGGCTGGCCGGTGAGCTCACACCGGCTGACCGGTGGACTCAGTGAGTCCACTTTTCAGCTTTCTTGGGCCAACTCCTTGGCAACCTTTTGCCTATCAACAAAAACACTTGAAAACAAGTTATAACATAATAAGAGTGATTGTGATCATTAAAATCCAAGAGAGAGGGGTACAACAGACTATGTTTACCATGTTTATCATTGTTTAACATGCTTACCATATTACCAATGTTTACTATTATGTAATTTAGTACACTTTTCTATTTTCTGATTAAGTAGTATTACAATATTTGAATTTGTATATTTGTGAACTAATGTTTGTTTTTTTGATTTGAAGGAAAATGACAGATCAATCAGTTGATCAGCCACATGATTCTGGAGATGAGCATATTGGTCATACATTTGGGGAGGAACATTCACATGCTCCTATTACGAAAAAGAGTTCAAAGGTTGGTAAGCATGGGTGCACACGTTTACCAAAATTATCACTTGCCCGTACGAAGGAGGAGAGGATAGTCGTGGAGTTTGATGATGATGATCTTCCTAGAGGTCCAAATACTAAAGATTTTAAGGGTTTTGTAGCAACTCAGGCTAAGAGCAAAGTAAGCATTCTCTATGATGATTGGAGAAGTGTGGATAAGGCGATAATTTCTCAGCTGTGGGAGACCATTTTGGTAAGATCTTTTGCTATTGTTTGACTGTTCTTTAAATGTTTCTAGTATATATAATATTTTTAACCTCTTTTTTATCAGATGACATTTGATATTCCTGACACCGGAGGAGTCAGGAAGAAATGCTTATCGTTGGCTGCTAGGAGATGGAGGGATTTCAAATCAACCCTCTCATCTGATTTCATTTATGGTCATAGGAGTCGTGAGAATCCATGTCGTATATATCCTTTTATAGATGAAGACACATGGAGACAATTTTTTGAAAGTAGAAGAAAAGAATCATTTTTGGTAAGGGCAATGTAAACTTTTATAAGCTTTCTTATATAAATGATCTTATTATTGTTTTGTTAATGATTACTTATTCTTAATTTACAGCAAACAAGGAAAGCTCATCAAGAGATCCAATCTAAAAATGTATACCCTCATAGTTTATCTCGGGGAGGGTATGCATTATTGGAAGAACAAATGATGGCAGAAAAATTTCAACAACTAAGAGCTGAGTCTTCAAGCTCTGGAGAGGTGGCCCCTCCATCCCCTCCATCTAGACATGAGAAATGGAAAAGATCTCGGAAGGGCAAAAAAGGACAATATCTTTCGGAAGAATCGAGACTCGTAGTTGAGGGGATTGTAAGATATCTATTTTATTTATTTAAGTTTACTATTTTCGTCATATATTTACAATCATTATAGAAATGTTCAATTAATTATTACAGGACTCTCTTGAGGAGCAGAGTTCACAGGGGACATTTACACCATCTGGGAGGGAAGATATTTTATCTGTGGCATTGGGAAAGCCCGAACATCCTGGCCGTGTAAGAGGATATCCGGCAGGTGTATCGGTAAGAAAAGTGTTTCCACGTTCCTCAACTTCTAACGTTGAGGGAGTTTATAAAAAAAATAGAATCCTTGGAGGCTGAATTCCATAATATTAATGCGACAATGGAGGACAAGATTAGAGCATCGGTGCAGTTTATGTTTGCAGACTTGCAAAGACAATTTCAGGGTGCAACTCCCACTCCACCTCTCCCAGTAGCTCCCACTCCCCCACCTCAGCCTGCGGACCCCATTTTTGATCCTCCTCCTCCGCCGCAGCTACCTACTTATTGCGAGTTGTATGTTGATGATCCTCAACATCATATAGTTGCATATGGGATGGTATATTGTATAGGAGATACAGTTCATCATCAACAGTTAGAGGTAGAGAATCAGAGGGTCACTGTACAGGATATTATAGATAGATCAGCTCGGATACCATTACCTACAGATGAGGTGACGACAGTTGGACATAGTATCGGCCATTTTTTACTTTGGCCATCCAGACTTCTTCGACTCATTACCATAGAGGTATGGATGTTATATCTTTTATTTTATATTTTTATTAATGTTTTATCATTTGAAAACTAATATATTTTTCAATTTATTTTTACAGGAATACTTCAAAGGTAAAGAAATACTGTATAGACAACAACAAAGACAGATAGCTATGACATCAGATGCAGATACTAGCAGTCTTGACAAATTGTCAAGATATTCAAATTTGTTGGCGGATCATTATGACTTTACAATGGAAGCTCATGTCTGTGGACGTGAACTAAGTGTGGGGATTATGAAAACTGATATCATGGAGTTTGTCACTGGAGATAAGTTGGGCATCAACGTGGTGCAAATTTTTATCATGTAAGTCTTAACACCTTTTCCTTGCGTTATATTTATTAAAAATGTATACTTATGTCTGCTTTGTATTAGGTATCTGTATAAAATTTGTGAGAGGAATGAGCTGACAGATGTATATGGATTCGTGGACCCACAATTGATTTCCCCTGAAGCATGTGCATTGGATGAGGAACAAAGAATGCTTTATATTGCTGATAGATTTGAAAAGAATGTAATCACACAGTGTTGGATGATGCCTTTTTGTGAGAGGTATGAAACACATCCCTCTCAAAGAGTTAATTATCTTTTAACATAAAAAACCACTAACGTTAAATTTCCTTTTATCAGGGATCATTGGATGTTAGGGGTTTTTTGCCCTAGGGAGAAAACACTTTATTGGATATGCTCCCTCCATGATGATGTGCGAGAAAGTTTTAAGAATATATTGGAAACGTAAGTTTCAATTTCACAATAGTTTTATATATTATAATGAATTTTAAATTTACCCCATTCGTATTATTTTCTAACAGGGCATGGGTCCACTTTCGAAAAAGCGCAAAGAAAAGGAATTTCAAGATCAAATATGTACATGCGAAGGTAAATATCCATTTATAATTTGTACATTTTGATTTATTACATAAAAATAATATATTGAATTTACACTCATTCAAACAGAAATTTCATGAGCAACAAGGCATCATCGAATGCGGATATTACATGTTAAGATTTATGTATGAAATAATAACAACTGGGAAAGTTCTGAGTTTTGACCTGGTAAGATTTCCTCTTTCTCATAATATTTCAATTTGATTTATTCATTATACACGTTGACTACTATCCTTTTCCTTTGTAGCTTTTTGATGACCCTCAACCCTTTACTGCTGAAGATATCAAACACTTACAAGTGGAGTGGTCAAATTATTTTACAGGTTTGATTGACTTTTAGTTGTTTGTAATGTAAAATGTAATTTTGAATATTGTCAATGTAATTGTGTATTTCGTAGTCGTTTAGGTTGGATTTAGTTTTTTTTGAAGTTGACAGTGTAAGTTTTGAATGTTATATAAGTGAATGTTTAATTTTTCTCTACTTCTTGTTTTGGTCTACTGTTGATGGTTTTTCTGGTCTGGATTTTGGTATGGGGGGAGAGGTTCCAAGGGGGTGGGTGGGTGTTTGGGGGGTGTCCAAGGGATATGGGAGGGGTGTCCAAGGTGTGTTTGGGGCTGTCCTAGGGGTCGGGGGGTGTAAATGAGGGTGGGGGGTGTCCAAGGGGTGGGGGTGTCCAAGGTGTGTTTGGGGCTGTCCAAGGGGTCGGTTGGGTGTAAATGAGGGTGGGGGGGGCTGTCCAAGGGGTGGGGGGGTGTCCAAGTGGTGGGGGGTGTCCAAGGGATATAGGAGGGGTGCCCAAGGGTTGTTTGGGGCTGTCCAAGGGGATGGGGTGTTTCCAAGGGGTCGGGGGGGTTTCCAAGGGGTCGGGGGGGTGTCCAAGGGGTGGGGGGGCTGTCCAAGGGGTGGGGGTGTCCAAGGGGTGGGGGGTGTCCAAGGGATATGGGAGGGGTGTCCAAGGGGTGTTTGGGGCTGTCCTAGTGTTTGGGGGGTGTAAATGAGGGTGGGGGGTTGTCGAAGGGGTGGGGGTGTCCAAGGGGTGGGGGGGTGTCCAAGGGATATGGGAGTGGTGTCCAAGGTGTCTGGGAGTTCTGTCCAAGGGGCCGGTTGGGTGTAAATGAGGGTGGGGGGGTTGTCCAAGGGGTGGGGGTGTCCAAGGGGTGGGGGTGTCCAAGGGATATGGGAGGGGTGTCCAAGGGGTGTTTGGGGCTGTCCAAGGGCTCGGGGGGGTGTCCAGGGGTCGGGGGGGTGTCCAAGGGGTCCGGGAGGGCTGTCAAGGTGTGGGGGGTGTCCAATGGGTGTTTGAGGCTATACTAGGGGTCTTGGGGGTGTAAATGAGGGTGGGGGGCTGTCCAAGGGGTGGGGGTGTCCAAGGGGTGGGGGTGTCCAAGGGATATGGGAGGGGTGTCCAATGGGTGTTTGAGGCTGTACTAGGGGTCGTGGGGGTGTAAATGAGGGTGGGGGGGGCTGTCCAAGGGGTGGGGGTGTCCAAGGGTTGTGGTGGGGCTCCAATGTGGTGGGGGAGGGCTGGCCAGGTTGTTAGGTGGGTATAGATGAGGGTGGGGTTCAGTTGGGGCTTGGGGGAGGGCTGGCATGGTTATTTTTGTTGTTTGGTTTCTGGTTGCTTTTTGGTGAGAGCAGTGCAATTATTTTAAAAAAAATATCTCTTTCACGTCGGTTATTTTATAACCGACGTGGTAAATAAATCGGTAGGGGTTTATCACGTCGGTTTTTTCGAGAACCGACGTGATAATAGGCCCGGGGAAGGTTTAATCACGTCGGTTATGTCATAACCGACGTGATAAACGATATCCCAGGCGTTTTATCACGTCGGTTTAGAAAATAACCTCCGTGATAAATCCCCATCCCCCATCATTTTTCACGTCGGTTATTAATGAACCGACGTGATAAACACCGTGATGTTAGGGATGTTACGTCGGGTTTTAAATAACCGACGTAAAAAACGTTATTTATAACGTCGTCCGTATTAACGTCGCCTAAAAACCGACGTAAATAATGAAAAATAACCGACGTAAAAAATGTTTTCTGCACTAGTGTGGGACCTAGTCTTGTTTAAGAAATGATTGAGAAAATTCAAATGATTAGGAAAAGGATGGTGATTGATAAAAGTTATTAGAAATATTATGTGAATCATCTTCATCATCCATTATCATTTGATGTGAGAGATCATGTATTCTTGAAAATATCTTAAAGGTTTGGGCATCAATATTTGGGTCAGCAAGAAAAATTTTCTCCTTGGTACATCACCCCTTTTGAAATACTAGAATAGATTGATGATGTGGATTATCGATTGGATTTACCACTATGATTCAGATCCGTACATAATGTATTTCATATATCTCAATTGAAGAAGTGTCATCTTAGTCCCAACCATGTAATTCTATGGGACCATGTTGATCTTTCACCAGATGTTACTATGCTACATATGTCGATACGGATTATGGATAAATGAGAGTAATTTTTATAGGTAAAGAGTATATGTTTGTTGTAAGTTTTATAAAATCATGGTCAGATTCAGGAAGAAACATGGGAATGAGAAGTCTTTATACTAAAATAGTGTCCTAAGATTTTCTAAATCACTAGTAATCACTAACTTTATAGAGACAGAAAACCTAATGGTGGGGAGAATGTAACACCCCCAATTTTAGGTATTTTACCCTTTTATTATGTTTTTTGAATTACTATATAATACCTGGGTTAAGTTTCAGAAGTTTTTTGTATCATTTTGGAATATTTTGGAATATTTTTTAAAGGTTTATAGTTTGATAACCATCAGGGGAAACCATACACCTTCTCTAGGAAATTGTGAAAGAGATTATGGGAGTCGTTGGGTAGGTGCACAATTGGCGCATGATTTTCCCAAAACATGCGGGTTCCCATGAGAAACTGTGCAAGTGGAGACATAGGGAAAAGCATGGTTAGTGAATGGATTTTCAAACCATGTAAACCAACCTTGCAAGGGGGTGATTTATAGAAAGTATCTTGCACACATTTAGAGTACAGTTTCTCAAACTGTGTGGCCTAACTGTGTGATGTGCATTTAATGTTCTAAAAATTAGAGTTTAACTCATTTTTATACCTCGAAACCATTATTCTTCACATATCCACTCATAATATCAAAATCCACTCTTCTACTAAGATTTATTGGTGGTTATATTTGATCTAGAATCTAGTTTTTATGGATCTAAGTGCATTGGATATCCAAAATCAATCATAAATCTATGTTTTCTCTCTTTCTCTTTATATCTCCTCATCTCCTCTCACAAGGAAGGGTAGATCTAATTATTTATGGATATATATATGATATATGATGTTTTCATGAGATATTTATTGGATATATTGAATTAAATGTGTTTTTAGACCAAATATCGAGGTTTCTTTGTGTCGTTATTCATTATCATCCTCGGTTGCAAGGTAGGTGTATTGTCTCTCTTCTTCGCTTATTCTATAACTTTATGGCTTAGTTTTATTAAATTTTTTCTATGATTTTAAAATGAAATTTTGGTTGATTTCATAATGAAACCCCCCCCCTTGGTTTATGGTTTGAAAATATTAGTTATTTGAATGGTTTTTTTGGAAAAACCATTGATTTATGGTTTTAAAATTAGGGTTCTGGTTTAATGTAAGAAATATGTTTGATGAATTTTTTTAGAAGAAATAATAAATTTAGGTGGAATAAATTTGTGTGTAATAACTTGGCATACATGAGTGGTGTGAAATTCCACATCATCATGGGTTTTGAAAATGAGGAAAAAATTTATTTTTTGTTCCCAGAAGTGTTTTAGGGGAAAATGGTAAATTCTCCTATAATGTATCCTCAGATAATTTTTTCGACCACTCTTTTGGTCCTGGAATAGAGTTTTTACCCTCATATAGAAGCTTAGTATAAATCTGAGTCCTTTGAATTTTTATGGAATATTCAATATTTAATTAATTAAATATTAAATTATTAACATGTGTTTTTCTAGTGATATATTTCAAATGGAGCATCATATTGAGATTCCATCTCCACAGTTGAGTCTAAAATGGGGAGTTTTTTTAGGTGAGGCATAAACCTATCATGGGTGCCATGCCTAGGCCCAATTCCATTTTCCTTCCTTTTTCTTTTTCTTTTTATTTTTTCTTCCCCTTTTATTTTTTTCCTTTTATTTTACCCTTTATCCCCTTTGGATATCCCCCCCATTGGGGTATTCATCTAAGATAGATAATGAGATAGAGATAAGAGGGAGTGGAAGATGGATGAGGTATCACTGAGGGTTCATCCAAGGCTTAGATCAGAGTGTGTGGATGTAGGTGGAGGATTCAGCATGAAACATCAATGGTTTCTTCTTGGAGGTAGGATCATTTTATGTTTTTCACTATAAATCCCCTTATCATAGTTTTTAAAGTTTTTAAATCCTTTTTTGAGTTTTTGGGGACCCCACGGGGGTCGGTCTGTGGCTTTTAGGGAGAAATCTGGCTTTTTAGACCATTTTGGGGGTTTTTTCATTTAGAAAAACCCATGTACATGGTGTATAGTTCATAGAACACATGTCATGTATTCTTCTTATTTGAGGAAGATGAGTTTTTGGTACTACACAATGTGTACTATGGGTACATATTGTGTAGTGGTGACTCGGGTTATGTCGGGGACACATGGGCATGTGGGGTACACTGTTAGATCTCATGCGAGGCACGCAGCTAGTAGACATGTACTATTCGTTTCTAGATACCTTGTGGGTGTATATGGATAGTTACATGGGTAGGAATACCATGTGGGGTACATTCCATGTAAGGGGAGGTACACTCCATGTATGGGGCGATACACACCATGTACATGGTGGTACATTCCATGTACGGGGTGGAACATATTGTGTAGTCAGGCGTTGTACATGTCAAGTGGGGATAAGGTACACGCTCAGGTAACCATGTGGGGTTACACATCATGTACCAGGAGACACACATCATGTACTTTTGAAAAGTATATGCTGAGTGGCCTGTGGAACATGGCCATGGAAGACAATTATGGGTACACTCTGTGTACCCAAAGTACACACCATGTACTTTTTCCTTCCTTGGCTTGTTTTTCTTGTTTTTCACCTTGAAGTCAAAATTATAATTGTGAGAATTCCATTATAATAATTTTTTCATGTATATCAGGATGGTGGAATTCTTTTATCATTTAGATGTTTTCTAGATGGTTCTTTGGACTAAGAGAGTTCAATATGAGGATTCCTTTGAGGTTTGGTTTCAAAATCTTCTTGGGGTTTGGGTTGTGGGCTACAAGGCCTAGGGAGGATTGTGATCTTAGTTATCATTCTGGATTGAGTGTGTCGTGGTGATCTATTTGTGGTTATTTTGGATGAATCCTAGAATGTAGGATCATGTAGTATCTCTAAGGTGATCTTGGTTTGTCTCTGTATATCGAGATTGGTTTCTCAAGGTTAAAGTAGTTTAGGTTCATCTCGTATGGTTGAGGATCGGAGCTATTGGATCATTTAGACTGGGTTGACATTATGGGATGGTGGTTATGGTTGGGTGTCATTGTGAAGATGAGATGAGTATGAGGGACTCTTTAGGATACCCTAGTGGGCTGGTTATTGATGAAGTGATCAGTGGTTTCCATAGTTCATGATTGAGAATGTAGGTGTGGCATGGTGTTTCTTTTGATGACCTTGTGAGTGAGTTGGTACCCATGGATACATTTTTTTCTAGGAAGGTTGGATGAGGTTTTATTTTGTGGTATTTTCTTTGAGGTTTTTTTGGATCAAGAACCCTTGTTGGGTCCTACTTCTAATATTCTCATGAGGACCATTGATATGTCCTCATTGGTGTGCTTTGCTTTTGGATTCCCTTTAGTTGTGTTGTTGATTGAGGATTATTTTAAGGACATTGAGGTCCATTTGGGATGTTTCCACACTAGACATGGACAATGATTTGGATGAGAGAAAGGAACCCCTTGTAGGGTGTCCTAGCCTTGTAGTGGGATTTGGTTCAGTTTTGGTTCTATGGATAGGCATGGCTTGAGAGCTTGGGTCTACTAGGAAAATACCTAGTTGGATGTTACTTTATGATGTGACCTTAGGGTTTTTGGGAGCCTTGAGTTTTGTTTTGGCCCTAAGGTGGTCCATGGAGATCCCGTGGTGGTTGTTTATTGGATGTTGATATTTAGTGTGCCAAGAGGGGACCCATTATTATTGTCTGAGAGTTGATCTATGTTTCTAGTTCAACTGTTTGGATGGTGGGTTCAAGAGGTGGATCATCCCACATTCTGTTGGAATTTGGTTATGATGTTTGAGGAAGATTTAGTTTAGGACTTTGGTTTAGGAAGAAGACCCTTGGGATATCTTAGGTCGGATATTGGCACTGATTTTTTATTTGGTACTCTCCTATGTTATCTAGCTATGGTTAGACGAGCTTAAGGAGATAATGGATGATTTGGATGAGTGAATCCCCCCTCTAGTTGATTATTTCCCTTGGCTAGAGTGGCTTTGGGATCATGAGGTGTTGAGGCACTCACAGAGTGGGTTTTGTGTACCATGGATGCAAGAGTGCTCTCAAGGCTCGTGGATGTAGTGTCACTTCTGAGGTTATATATAGAGCCCTCTATTTTGGGTCCATAGCTGGTGCTCAAATTTTTTTGTAGGATGTTTGGTACTAATAGGTTTTCTAGTTGTGTCAGACTGTATGCTCCTATTATCGATGTAGATTATGTTATTATAGTCCTAGATCATGGTATATTCACTTTCTCATGTAGATGCCTATGGTTATTCCCTAGGGTATGGAATTTGTGTTGTCAAATTTAAATTTCTTGGAGATCCTAAGTAAATATGGAGGATGCACCAGATGTCATGTGTAGGGGTGATCCATGTGTTGTAAATCCTCTAGAATGGGCTAGAGAGGGTGTAGATTTACCCCAGGTGTCAAACTAGAACACACAGTTGGCTACTTTGTTTTATTCTTCCCCCTTTTATTGTCATTATTTTTTATATTTCAACTATTATTAGTCTTTGGCTAGGATGGGCATATCATGTGTGCATTCACTTGTTATGATAATAAATTATAGGTTCATCATTGGTGGTGGCCTACTAAGATTTATTTCTCACCCCCTATATGTGAACTTCAGTGTGTGTGAATACCTTATGTCTGATTTCAGGTTGGAACACAATTTTCATAGTGGATGGGGCTGAGGTCCAGTGTTTCTTGATTGAGCGGAGCTGCTCATGTGGAGTCTCGGGATCAAGCAGGTGTAGCTTGAGCATCATGGAGACCGGGCATGTGGTTCGGATCATGGTTGGAAATAGAGATTGGTGTATTTATTTTTAGTTTTCTTACTTTGTACATGTGGTCGGCCAGTGGGTGACCAACTATCACATTTTTTTCATGCTTGATTTTGTATGAATGTATACCACGTTTCATTTATTATAGCATGTTTATGTTTCAGTTTATTTACTATGTGTACTCTGATGTTTATCCTTGTGTATGTTTTAGTTATTTTTTATAATTATTACACTCTGACCAGAGGGTATAGTATCCCCATGGTATCTTATAGACCCTTATTTCTTGTTGGAATCGTCTATAATATGGAGAGTCACGCTTGAGGCCTTATGGCGATCCATATTGGGTTACATGTCAGGTCGACCTAGGATAGTTTGTTACAAAATGGAATTAGAGGTGTTTGGTTTTATGATTTGGTGAGTTGGTATATAGGAGGTTTAGTAATGTGCCAGAACTTTTGATTTATATTTTAATGGCGTTTCATTAACACCTTTGCTGATATGAAGTCCAAGTTTCTAGGGAATGGGATTATTATTCTTGAATTCAGTTTTAATAGTTATATGATTTCACCTAGTGTGATGCACTTGGGTTTTTGGATTTATTATTTATCCTATTTTTTGGCTCTTATCCCATGGGAACGATTTTGGTGTTAATGCATCATTCTATCCATGTAGGATTCACATGACATATGTCTTTCTATAGTATTTTTACTGACAATAGATTTTTGGCTATTTAAAGTGTAAACAACTGCTCATACGGTGTTTTCTTGCATGAGTACTTGGTTGAATTCTACTCAACTGAACTGCTTGTAAATATTTTCTTCTAGTTACAGTACATGTGGATCTTGTAATGGTAGATTCATTGGTGATGAAGATGGAATCCCTTCATTGAGGGATGTATGGAGACCTTTGTGGGTTGGTGTGGGATCTAAGTGCCATGTTGTTTAATTGATAAGGGAAAGGATTTCTGGTATATATTTAGATCAGGATCAAGTTTCCTTGAGGTTGTGGGTTCCCTAAATACCCATGTTCATTTTTCTTGGGATGGATTTGTTCTTTCCATGTGTTGTCTTTCAGGTTGTGCAGTGGGTCCCATGTACCTGCTTTCACCGATGGCTTAGGTGGGTGTGGTTGTTCTTCCTTGGTGGGGTTGTTGAGGTATGTTATCACCAAGATGTGTTTAGTCATGAGGTTTTATGGTTTTTCAGAAGAGGATCACTAAGATTACTCCACGTGTTATGGTTGGCTTGAGACAGTAGGTTTGGTTTCCCCCTAGCCCTCCTCATTTTTTGTGCCTTGGGTAGCATAGTAGGAGTGTGGTTACATGCTCATTCTTTTGTATTAACACTTTTTTGAAGGTTGGTCATGTGGTTGATCATGGCATGAGGGATATTCATCATTTGTGAAGTAGAGTTTTCAGGGTTCTCTGGTTTTTTGGAACTATCCTATGTGAGGAGCATGGTCAATGGTTTTAGGTATGTTATCCTAGTTTCTTTAGGACTTGGCCCATGTGAGTGTGGATCTTGTTTTATACTAGAGTATAGGGGTAATAAAATCCTTGTATTGGGGATATCTCCATAGGCTATTGGAGGTTGTGATCCTCATTTAATCAATTTGTTGATAATAGAGTTTTTTGTTCCCAGTGAGCCAAGAATGAGCATTGGTTGTTGTGGGTTTTTATGCTAGTGCTCAGATGTGAGTGGTTTGACCATGTCTATACATTATATTCAGTTATGTATGTAGCATGGTATGTGTGGTTTTCTATTTGGGTAGCATGGAAACAATAATGATACTCATGTGGTGGGGAGCATCAGATCAGTTGCGGTTGAATGTCTCTCATGTTAGGAGAGAGTTGTGGACGCTATAAGAACAGTCATTGGATAGTCAATATAGTGTTGGATACACTGGTCCTTGGGGTGGATCATGGATTTTGGTAGTCCACTGAGTCTTCTTTGGTGTGAGAAGCATTTTTTGTAGGAAGTTTATGATGATCTATGTCATCACGGGTTCTAAAAATTAGGAGAAATTTGAATTTTTGTTCTCATGTGTTTTTCAGAATAAAATGATAAATTATTCTATAATATGATCTTAGATAATTTTTCTGACCACTTTTTTGGTCCTGGAATAGGGTGTTTACCCTAGGATAGCTGTTTGGTTGAAATTTGAGACATTCAAATTTTCACATAATAATTAATATTTAATTAATTAAATATTAAATTATTTGTGCATGTTTATTTTGTGATATATTTAAAACATAGTATTAGATTGATATTTTGCCTCCATGGTTGAGTCCAAAATGGAGTGGTTTTACCTAGGCAAGTCATAAACCCATCATGGGCACCGGGGTCGGGTGCTGGCCCCTTTTCTTTTCTTTTTTCCTTTTCTTTTTTTCTTCCCTTTTTTCTTTTTTTCCCTTTTCATTTCCCCTTTCTCCCATTTGGATTATTATGTACAATTTTTGGGCTCCCCTTTTAGGTTCTTTGACTAATATAATGAGAGAAAAGGGATAGGGAGAGGGAGGAGGCATCACTGAGGGTTTTCCTGAGGCCTGGATCAGATTGTGGTGGCTACAGGTGGTTGATTTAGCGTGAAGTGTCAACAGTTTACAACTTTAGGTAGGAAAATTTTCTGTTTTTCACCATAAATTCCTATATCATAGTTTTTTAAAAAATTTAAATCCTTTTTGGGTTATTGGGGACCTCGTGGGGGTTGATCTATGGAATTTAGGGAGAAATCGAGCATTTAGGGATGTTTTAGGGGTTTTCCTTTCAGGAAAAGTCATATACATGGTGTGAAATTTAGAGAAAACACATCTTGTGTTATTATTATTCGAGGAAGATTAGTTTTTTTAACTACACATCATGTACTAGGGGTACACTCTAGGTAGTGGCGACTCGGGGTGTGTTGGGGGCCCATGGTCGTGTAGGGTACACTACCAGATTTTGTGTGAGGTACACACCCAGTGTCCATGTACTATTCTTGTCCTTTACCCATGTGGGGGTACACAGATAGGCATCTCATGTTGGGTACATGTTGTGTATTAGGTGGTACACCCCATGTAGTTGGGTGGTTTACAGATCGAGTGGGGCTAAGGTACCTGGGTAGGTACCCATGTGGGGCTACACACCATGTATCTGGAGGCACATTTCATGTAATTTGGAAAATTACATGATGGGTGACATGTTTCATGTGTCCAGGGAGGGCCTATGTGGGTACACATGGTTTACTTTTTCCTACCTTGGCATGTTTTTCCTGTTTTTTCCCTAAAGTCAAATTTGACTTGTGAGTAGTCCATTCTGAGCATTTTTTTGTAGATCATGGTGGTGGAATCCTTTCAATGTTTAGAGGTTTTCTAGATGGTATTTTGGACTAATAGAGTTTAATAGGAGGATTTCCTTAAGGTTTGGTTTTAGAATCCTCATGGGGTTTGGATTGTGAGCTATGAGGCCTAAGTGAGGGTTGTGAGCTCGGTGATATACCTCGCTCAAGTGTGTCATGGAGATCTGTTTGAGGTTCTTTTGGATAGATCCTGGAAGGAATAATCATGTAGTATCTCTGGGGAGATCTTAGTTTGTCCCTATGTGTTAGGACCATTTTTTAGAGGTTAAATAATTTAAGGTTCATCTCCTATGGTTTAGGATCAATTTTGTTGGAGCCTTTAGGATGGGTTGATATCATGGGAAGGAGGTTATTCTTAGGTGCCATTGTGATGCTAATATGAGTCCAAGGGACTCTTTAGGATTCCCTAGTGGGCTAGTTGCTGATCAAGTGATCAGTGGTTACTATATTTGGTGGTTTATAATACCCGTGAGGCATGGTGTTTCTTTGGATTCCCCTATGGGGGGTTGGTAGTCATGGAAGTATTGTTTACTAATATGGTTAGATGAGGTTTTCTTGTGTGGACTTTTCCCTAAGGTTTTTTTTTAGACGAGGATCCCTTGTTGAGTCATGTTGTTGATATAGTCATGATGAACATTGAGATTCCATGTTTAATGTTCTTTTCTTTTGGATTCTCTTTGGGTATATTATTGATTGAGGGTTGATTGGATTCCACTAAGGTCTATTTGGGATGTTTTCACACTGAATGTGACCCATGATTTGGATGATCTAGGGTAACTCCTTTTATGGTGTATTTCTATTTTTGTGGCCTTTAGGTCGATTGTGGTTATATGGATGGGTGTGGCCCAATATCTTGGGTGAATATGAGGAGTCCCAAGTTGGACATTGCTTTATGTTGTGTCTCTGGGGACCTTGGGAGCCCCGATTTTTGGTTTAGCTCTGAGGTGGGGTATGGAGATCCCATGGTGTCTATTTTTTGGATGGTGAGATCCAGAGATCTGAGAGGGGACCTATATATATTGGTTGAGAGTTGATTGGCATTTTTAGTTCGGCTATTTGGACTGTGGGTTCAAGAGGTGAATCATCCCACATTTGGTTGGCCTTTGGATGTGATGTTTGAGATAGTTTTTGCTCAAGACTTTTGCTTAGGGATGAGACATTTGGGATGTCTTGGATTGGGAATTGTCCCTGAGTTTTGATTTGGTTATATGCTTATGGTCTTAAAGAACTAATAGACAATCTAAAGGAGTGTTTCCCCCATCTAGTTGAGTATTCACCCTAGCTAGAGTGTCTTTGGGCTCATGAGGTGTTAAGGAACTCACAGAATGGGTTTTATGTACCATGGATGAAAGAGTGATCATGAGGGCCATGGATGTAGTGGAACTCTCGGGGTTATGTATGGAGCCCTATTTTGGTCCATAGTTGGTGCCCAAATTATTCATCAAAACTTTCAGGGCCAACGGGTTATCTGGTTGGGTTATCCTAGATTTTGCGATCATTAGTTTAGATCATGATATTGGAGTCCTAGATCCTGGTAGATGTTATTTTTCATGTGGAAACCTATGGTTACTCCCTAGGGTACTACATCTGTGCCTTTTCATTTAGACATCTTAGAGCTCTTGTGTAGATATGGCTGATGCACCTGATGTCATGTGGAGGGGTGAGCCACATATTGTAAATCATCTGGTGTGGGCCAGAGTAGTGGTATATTTACCTCAAGTGTTAGAATAGAACCCACAGTTGGATAATTTCTTTGTTTTTCTTCCCCTTTTATAGTTATGTATTTGTTATATGACAACTATTATTAGTCTTTAGTTGGGCTAGTCAAATCATGTGTCCATTCACTTATCATGACAACATATTATAGGTTCACTATTGGGGTGGAATGTAATAACCCCAAACCCACACTCTCGGATCCAGTGATAAAAACATAAACTTTACATTTTTAAATTTGATACTGATAAATGTGACCCAATTTTTGTCATCCAAACCATACAACATCAAAAGGAAATATTGGATCACTTATATACCCAAGGAACTTCTTTGGTTTATATTTTTAGATAATTAAAACAAACTTTTGACAACTTGGATTCATAAACAACTATTCCATAAAGATAAACATCATATCATACTATACCCAACTTTTAATATTTCATATTAAGTCTTCAACATCCCCCATAATGTTATTCACATATGAAACCTTTCTAGAAATAAATAATTTATCATCATTATTTATAACTTGGGGAAAGGAAACATAAGAACAATGATCTTAAATGCTCAGTAAGGGTAAACATAGTCATTAACAATTGAATTTCATGAGTTAGAATAAGATAAGAATAAGGTTATGATAAAATAATCAAAGTGCATGATCATAACATAAGATAATTTATACCCATCAAAATTTGGATCATAAAACATGAAACATGGAAAAATAATTATCAAAGGAAATAGTCTTAGGAATCAATAATCATGATCTATGTAATTTCAATCTTGATCAATAGAATCAGTATGAACTTATAGAAAGTATAAAGAAAACATTTTGGTATCTTGGAACATTATCTTCATAACTTGTTTTTAAATCATGTTATAAATAACTAGAGCCTAGTTAAATCCATAGGATAAATCTTCTGGTAACTCTCTCCTTCTTGCCTCTAAAGACAAGGAACCTTACCCAGTGCATTCACTACTAGAAATCATAGTTATACCAACTCCATTTTCCCAAAAGTTTGTTTAAACCATTGGGATAGAGATTTTTTCCCAATGGTTTTTTGAAAACTGTTGGAATATATTGATTT